>CM035139.1:145306306-148201306 GCA_020205605.1 Panax ginseng
AGTTATGAAAGACGGAGCGAGCATTACGCGAGATGACTGAAGAACGGAACGAGCTGAAGGTGCAGGTAGAAAGGATGAAGACTAAAGGTGGTGGATCTTCTGAAGGAACAATCAAGCAGCAGAAAGACAAGAATAAGAGAAAGAGGGACAACGACAGCGATAATTCTGAAAATTCAAACCCGAAGAAGAAGCAAGTCTGTAGCAAGTGTGGAAAAACTCACGTGGGAGAATGCATGATGTGGAAGAATATGTGCCTCAATTGTAAGCAGGAAAGACATATTTCTCTGCATTGTCCTAAGCCAAATATGAGGAAGTATTTTTCATGTGGTAGAACGAGTCACAGATTCAACAAGTGTCCTAACAAAAAGAAGACTAGTGAAGGGAGTAGACGGTAGATAGCTTAAGTTAAGCGATAATATCTTTTGATAGTGTTTGATATTAAAGGTTGTAATATCGAGAACGATGTGTGAACATATGTAAATATATATGTTTGTATGAGTGAAATCTTTATTTTCTATATGAATATAAGATTAAGATTAATTTGTGAGTTCTTAAAACTCATACTTATGGTAAGCTCATGACACATAATTATATGAGATATTTTGAACCCCTCAGCGAATGGACGCCAAATGTGATAACCCGGGATTTCGAATAATTCGAATTTTACGAATAAATTTATTTATTTTATTTATTTAATATTAATATTGACTGTTAATATTGTGTTGTGTATCTGTGATACAAGTTTTGAGAATGAGTTAATTTGTGTATTGACTGAGAAAATAAGAGTAGAGTTGTGCTTAACTGAGAATAGAAACCCTAACCCTAAGCCCGGATAGGGATTCAATAGAAAATATAATTACTATAACTGTATCGTTGAGTACGTGTTTGTACTGTATAGAATGTTGATCAGTGATTGATTGGGTAGGGTATAACATTAATAAACCCTAATGAGAGATTAGAAACCCTAATCTCAGGTTTAGAAACCCTAATGTACAGTTAGGAAACATAAACGGAAGCTGAGAAACCCTAATTTTATTTTCGAGAACCCTAAACCCTAATTAGGAAACCCTAATTAGAGTTATCAAACCCTAATCGTGAGAAATAAGGAGAATGATGTTAATTAACTAGAATACCCTTAAATTTGTGAGGGAAATTACAAAAATACCCTTTTAGGGGTGAAAGACCAAAATACCCCTTAACTTAAAACTTAGGTTAAGAGAATTCTAGAATTTGGTGACTCACCACTTGTAGATAAGGTCATGTGCTGTAAATCTCTATCAAATCTGATCTAAATGGAAACCTAGTATTGCTTAGATTCATTGTATCTAAGATTATAAGATTTAAAGAGAGAGAAAGTGTGCAAAACTTACTCATTTGTGTTCTAACACTCCATGTGACGCCCCCAAAATAGGTATACATCACCCATTCTGAGTCGCCAGATATCACACTATAAAAATCAATTACAAACTTCATTTATACAACTGTTGAACTGTCGTACAGAATACGACCACAGTTAAACTATGAGTTTTAATACAAATGTATGTAACTCTCATGGTGCCTCGACCACAACCTTACAATGGTACTTTACATAAAAGTACAGTCAAAAACTATTTTAGAAATTAAAATCTTTGGGAAGTGCTCAAGAAAACCTTCGTACATAGGAGGTCGTGAATCTAAGTTATGATAGATATCATATGTCCAGAGAATTATCCTTGGTTGACCCAATAGACCCCAAAGAAAAACGAGAAGGTTACTATCATGTTCCTTCCAATGGTGAGTCTTCTCTTGACATATAACTATCTCCACCATCTGCAATTGAACATTATGTTTCAACCAAACTCCGAGGTTATATAGGTAGTGCTCGTAGATATACTCAGCAAGTGGATGTGCACAACCCTGTCTTATGATAACACGAGGTTGTATGTCATTAGACATCTTGTATGATAGTGACAAAACACCCTTCCAAAGTTAGGTTCGCCTCACCCTATTCGGTTCACCAAAATTAAATATCAAATGACGTATACAATACGACACACTTATCTTATGTTCTCAATAAAATTATTTTCATACTATTTAGGAGAACCTCAACAATTTATAGACCACCGCTCTATTCCCTCATACCCCCGCTCGACCCAAATTTACACTCTTGTTACACGAAAAGAATTGTGAAGCAAAAGGGTGAGCACAACTAGCCCAAAGAAAGAATATCATAACTAAAGATAATTAAATTATCAATAGCTTTCGTCAATAATAAATCAGAGATTTAGAACATATGGTAGATGATAAAACTTTTCAACCATAGTTAGAGCGGAACGAGCAATCCATTAAAAGAGTCAAATAGACCTTCAGGTCTATTATTTTCTCCATGTTAAAAGTCCACCAATAATGTTTTATCCCTGTAACATCAATCAACAATTCATGTCCACAATCATATGAATAACTCATAATCATAATTGTGATTCTGAATTCCTTTTCGCACCCAGGACGAAGATAATTTTCATCACCTATCTTCACCTGAAACATCAAAAATCATGGTTATACCAAATCACAATTCCTGCTCATAATCATACTAATAAATTCATCTTTGCACTACGACCAAGGATATACAACTGTATAACCAATAACTAACAGTTCATCTTTGCACTACAAGCCAAAGATATACAATTGTAAATCCAATAACCAACAGTCCATCTTTACCTACTGCCAAAGAAGATATACAAATCATAAAACCAATAATGTTGAGACTTAACTTAATAGTATCACGACCACGAATTATCCATGCACTACGGGCCAAGGATATTCGTGTTTTCAATTACGGTCATGATTATACCGAATAATCCCTGGTCATAATCATACCAAGTCCATCTATGCACTACGGGCCAAAAATGACTTTTGCCACATCATTTGTAACATTACGGTCATGATTATACCGAATAATCCCTGGTCATAATCATACCAAGTCCATCTATGCACGTAAGTCACATATGACTTTCAACACAATATAAGCATGAGGATCATAACAACGATATAAAGAATCAATCAAATGAGATAAAGGATAAATATTAAACATTTATAATATAAATTATTCAGGGTTCAAGAATATCCCAATGTTATCAATCACTTAATAATCTCATAATTTAATATCATTAATATTATAATAATATTTTAATTATTTCTTAAACTTATAAACAATTTATTTTAATTATTTACACATTACCAAATAATGTATTTAATCATTCAAAAATGTCATACTTATAATATTTCATCACCAATGATCAAATCCCTTATCAAAAATCTACATATACCCTATATAGGATTCCCAAGCCATAAAATCCTATTTACCAATTTTCAACTTCACATAACATATTTAACTCATATACTCATAACTAGTGCATTTTTATGAAAAATACCAAATCAGTCCCAAAAATCTTTTTTTTTTTTGGGATTTAGCAGAATATAGTCCCATATTGAACATATATTTTTCTCGGAATTTTTAAAATTCATTTACTATTTTTCATAAATCAATTTCTAATTAATTTCTTAAGAAATTAGCTACCTCAAGTTTAACTCCAGTAATTCCCAAATCTTGGTAGGATCTTACACATATTAACGTGATCTTTCAATTTAAATTTCATGGTCATCGGATTTATAGAACTCCGGTTATAGCGTTTTTCGTTGAAAAAACCTAAATATTGAAATGGTCATAACTTACTCATTTTAAGTCAGAATAAGCTCATTTTTGGACAGGAGGTACTTTATACCATATATTTCCATGTCCCAAAAGGCCGGAATTTTTCTCACAAATTAAGTGGCCAAAAATGCCCTTTTAAATTTCTCAGACGATAGTTTTTCATAATTTGCGACTTTCTCCTTTGCTAAAATCAGTCCACACAAAAATCTACAACACCTTTTCCAGTGATTCCACCTGGATAGGTTAGAAAACTCATAGATCTAACTCTAGAACTTTACCACACTCAAAAAATCGAAATATAATAGGAGATATGGTTAATTGAATTTCATGTTCCATTTTTACCAAAATCTGATTTTCAACCCTTTGTGATTTCTAAGAAACTTTCATGTTTTCACATAATAACCAACATAACTTATCATAACACTTACTAATACTACATATACCCATGATTTTCATCAGTCCAATGCTTTTATTCCGACTTTCATCATTATCCACGTAAACAGATCATTTCCACAATTTAATAAGGAAGGAATACAAAGGATCATTCACCATGCATGCGGTAATCTACATATACAGGTTATTCCAATAGAATAATAAAGAATATAATAATAGAAGTTCTCTTCATGAATACGAAATAAATAATACCCCTTACGAGTACAACAAATAATATCCCTTACCTTAGAACAAACTGGATATATGAGTAGTGAAATAGCAGAATATTTTTCTTCTTTCTCTCTATAGTTTCTCTCTCTAGAGTTTCATGAATTAAATAAGAAATAATGAAGGAATGAGCTTCTATTTATAGGAGAATGGACCTGAATAGTAACTAATTCTGAAACGGTCCAGTTGATTTGCTTTTAAACAGACGGTCCAAATTGGTTTACTATAAAATATTCTAATAAAACAAAATCTTTTAAATAAAATATAATATATTCTATTTATAATCTAATAAAACTTATTGATTTAATAATATATAAAATATAAATAATAATTGAATCAAATGAGAGTGACTTCTCACGTAAGCATTAATAATCAATCTGACGTGTGCTACTACTATATGCGACCCATATATTTTACCACTTTTTTAATATTTTTGAAATTTTTTCAAATGTCACCTTTTCCAAAAATGATTAAAAATAGAAAAAATTGAATTTAAAAATTACCTCAAAATGGTTTTAAAAATTATTTTAAATTATGAAAAATTTTAAATTTTTATATTTTTCCAAAAATGATTTTTAAATAATAATAATTTATAAAATTATTTGAATATTAACTTTTGATGATATTTAATTTATTTAATTAATGTATTAAATAATTAGATTAATGTAAAATGATTTTAAATATTAAAAATTTTAATATATTTTTAAATAAGAATAAAGTGTTTAAAAATATTTTGAGTTATAAAATGTAAATTTTAATATTTTTGGAGAATTTTCATTAATAATTTAATATTAATGATATAAGATTTATTTAATTATTATATTAAATAAATGAGTTAAAAATGGTTTTATTGAATTAAAAATCATTTTAAATGAGAATAAAGTGTTAGAAAATATTTTGAATTATAAAATATAATTTTCAATATTTTTGGAGAATTCTCATTAATAAATTAATATTAATGATATTAGGTTTATTTAATTATTAAATTAAATAAATGATGGTAAAATGGTTTTATTGATTTAAAAATCATTTAAAAATGAGAAAAGTAATTTAAAAATATTTAAGTTATAATTAATGACTTTTAATATTTTGATGATAATTTCATTAATATTTAAATATTAATGGTGATGGTTTAAAAATGATTTTAATTACTTTAAAAATCATTTAAGTAGAATATTGGTGATTTAAAATATTTTAAGTTATTATAAATAACTTTAATATTTTGACAAGTATGTCATTAATATTTTAATATTATTAAATATTAATGATGATGAATTTATTTAATATTTAAATCATTTAAAAATGATTTCAAAGTTTTGAAAAATTATTATAAATTATAATAATTGTTAGAAAATTATTAAAAGCTTCCAAAAAATATTATAAATGATATTTGACTTATCTAAAATAATATTGAAGCTTAGTGACCGAGTTTAATAGATAATACAAGTGTTAATTGTCGAATAGGGTGACCAGTACACCGAGAATAGGCTGAAGTCCAACCAAATCAAACTAGTTAGACTTGATAAGTGTTTATATAGGTTATAAACACCGATGTGACTATATGGTAATGTGCCTAGAGAAAGATCGATCGTAAATTACAAAGATTGTGTGTTGTGAAATGTATTGTGCTAAATGTAAGACCAATATTGTGATTATAGGTCTTACGAACGCAGATAAGTATATTCGAGTAGCAAAGAATCAACGCTAGAAGGCAAGTTTCCTAACTCAACCTTGAGTTATATATTGTTTTCAATATATTATGGTGGTTAATTATTTTTAATTAGACCACGCCCAAGAATTTATTGTTGATTATTCGCAGCTAGTGCATGTTTATTAATTCAAATTGAATTACCGACTCTAAGAATATATATTTGGAGAATAATTGTTATTGGATATTCATATTCGTAGAAGCTATTAGTGATTGCAAATAGTATAGTTAAATTCTCATTATTGTTAAATCGTGTTGAAAATGCCATTAGCTAATTGTTTTGGCTGTACGAATATTTGTTAGAACTTGATAGGTTCGAGAAGAGAAGAGAAGATAATTCAATTATTATTGATAGATCGATGTTAATTATTTTGGCTAGATCAAAAAATAAAACTTGATATGTTTGAGAAGAGTAGAGAAGAGATTAGATATTGAAATCATTGTATTTCGTTGTTAAATTAAATTCTGATTCAAAGACTGAGAAGAACAAACTTTTATATAAAGGGAACATATTTGGTCGTATATACGTCATTTGCGCACGTTTCAATATTATGAATAATATGGGGTATAATAAAGCTGATCACTTGTTATACTTGCAGAGGGGTATGATTTAATCTTTATGGTTATCTGATACACCTAGGTGTATCAAAGTAAATCTTTGATAGTTACTCGAGAAGAGAAGTTCTAGATCCTTTGTGATCACTCAGCATAAACTCTGGAAAATATTTCCATTCTATTATTTTTGTATATCAGAGTAAATCTTTGATAGTTACTCGAGAAGATAAATTTCAAGATCTTGTAAGATCATTCATCATAAACTCTGAAGAGTATTTCTAAATTGTTATTCAATAGAATTTCGTAGAAACTTTGAAAGCATTGTATCCTTTCGTTAATATGTTCCATAAGTTGTGAGAAGATTAGTTAGAGAAGAATAAATTATTCAGCAATTTTCAAAGTTCCCCGAAATTTGGAGTTATTTTATCGAATTCGATAGTCTGTTGTTCAGATTCTTATACATTCATTATATATCTTAACTTGCGGGGAAAATTTGTTGTTCACCCTTGCTAAATAAAATATTTCAGCTAGGGACGAAGTGACTGGAGGTGCTGAGGTGCTATGCTGTGATAGATATGGTTAACATTATTATTATGTTGTATTTGTAAACCCTTTTTGTATATCTAAAGGGTATGTTTGTAATATAAAGGTTAGATAACCTGGGACAAATGTATTAACTATATCGGTTAATGTGGTTTATATGTCTATTCATAATTAAATGGGTAGTTAGATGTTATTTATATTGTGGATCGTGAGCACCAAACTCGGGAGTCAGGTAACCCAGATTTGGGGGTGTCACACATTGGTATCAAAGCTGTAGTGACTAGGGTGTCAGAAGTTGGTAGCAGAGCTATAGGTTATAAACCTTAAGTTGGGGGAAACCCTAGGATTATAACTATAAGCAAAATAGAATACTCATTTAGAGTACTAAGTGAGGGATTGATAAAGCGTATCGATAGTGAGGTATGTGGACACATAGTGTGAGAAGTTTATACTATTGAAGTACTAATCAAGTTGTTTAAACTGATTGTAGGATGTCAGGAGAAGATGAAATGAGTACAGAAGTGCTAGCGGCTGTTGCACCAGTGCCAGTAGCCGAGGTGTCAGCGCAAAGCGAGTCAGTTGAAGAGGTGGGAAAAGATAAACCTATGGTCAATCTTGGGAGTGATCATGGTGATTATCTCGAGATGTATCTGAGTAGTGATGAGGAGGATGAGTCCGAAGAAGCTAAGGTGGAGAAAGAGAATAAGACCAAAGTTGGAAAACAGGGTCAAGAATCTGCAGAAGTCCAAGAACTCCGGAGTAAAGTATTTCTCTTGGAGGAGTTGTGGAAAATGGAGAGAGCATTACGCGAAATGATCGAAGAACAAAACGAGTTGAAGGCATAGCTGGAAAGGATGAAGACTGAAGGTGGTGGATCATCGGAGGGAATAATTAAGTAAAAGGGAAAGAATAAGAGAAAGAGGGATCACGACAGTGATAACTCTGAAAATTCAAACCCAAAGAAGAAACGAGTCTGTAGTAAGTGTGGAAAGACTCACTTGGGAGAGTGCATGATGTGGAAGAACATGTGCTTCAATTGCAAAAAGGAAAGACATATTTCCCTACATTGTCCTAAGCCGAATATGAGGAAGTGTTTCTCATATAGAAGAATGGGTCACGGATTCAACAAGTGTCCTGGCAAGAAGAAGACTGGTGAAGGGGGTGGAAGGTAGACAGCTTAAGTATAAGCGATAGTATCTTCTGATAATGTGTGATATTAATGGTTGTAATATCGGGAACGATGTTTGAACATATGTAAATATATATATGTTTTTATGAATGAAATCTTTATTTTCTATACGAATATAAGATTATGATTGATTTGTGAGTTCTTAAAACTCATACTTATGGTAAGCTCATGACTCATAATTATATGAAATGTTTTGAACCCCTCAGCGAATGGACGTCAAAGGTCTGACTAGGATAAGTTCATAAACTCATATAATTGTGGCAAGTTCCTGAACCCCTAGGTGTGGTAAGTTTGATGAACTCGGAATAGTTGCGTGTAAATGGAGAATTACGACTTTTTATTTAAAGTTGGAGAATTACAACTTTTGTTTAAAGTTGTATTGTTAATCCTGATATTTATGAAAAAGGGATAGTTATATATGTTAAGTACTAAATGTATTGTGTGCTATTTGAATAAATATGCGATTATATGAGAACTTTGTGTTAAATTCTTATTGTGTGATTAATAAGAGTTTGTGTAGAGAAAGAGAATTAATATAAGATTTTTTATTTAAAATCAGATAATGAAGAGCAGTCTATGAATAATGAAGGAGGTCAAGTGGACCCGATGTAGAATTTTGTGGACATGTTAGCCCAAGCTATGGGAAATAGAGCTCTAACAAAAAGAGCGAGAGTGAAAAATCAGCCAGCCGATAGAATGGCTAACTTTAAGGACTTTAAAGCGATAGGACCGCCAGAATTTAAGGGAACTACGGATCCGATTGAAGCCCAAACTTGGGTGAAAGAAATGGAGAAAGCATTCATTATTGCGAGAGTAGTGGAAGAGCAAAAGACAGCTTTTTGCAACTTATTTGGAAGGAGAAGCCAATTCTTGGTGGGGGAGACTAATCAAAGCAAGAGTCGGTGCAACAATGGTGACTTGGACAAGATTCAAGGAGCTGTTCTTTGAGAGCTAATTTTCACCGAGTATGCAAGCTCGAATGGAGGTCAAGTTTTTAGAACTGAAACAAGAGAATATGTCGGTGTCTAAATATGCTGCTAAATTCAATGAGTTAGCGAGATTTTCACCTCATGAGGTGGATACGGAGTTAAGGAAGGCAAGAAGGTTTGAGAATGGATTGAAACTAGGTATCTACAGCAAAGTAGCTGTATAGCAAATCAATACGTTCGCGGCTTTGTTGGAGAAAGCGATAATTGTTTGAAGGGGGAGCGGGTCGCATCCCGTTATAATCGAGAGAAGAAGAAGAAGAAAATGATGGAGGAAGCAAGGGTGGTAGTAATCCAAACAAGAGAAAGTGGAGCGAGAATACCCAGTCCGGTAACAAGAAAGAAGGAAATAAGAAAAGAGGAGTGCCTTGTGAAAACTGCGAAAAGAATCATCCAGGACTTTGTCTGAAGAAGAAGGGAGTTTGTTATAACTGTGGACAAGAGGGACACATGTCACCCAATTGCCCCAGTCCAAAGAAGATACAAGGTTGTTATGCATGTGGATCAACTGATCATCTGGTTTGGAACTGTCCGAAGAGAAATGGGGAAAAAGGAAGTGCCAACAAGGGACCTGGTAGCGGAACCTTGGCAATTAAAGAACCTGCTAAGCCAGGGAGATCAACAACCCGTGCATTTAATATGACGGCTCAAGATACAGTGGCTGCTAAGGTGGCGATAGGTAATGATTTCGCTTAATCTTGGTTAGATATCGTTGTGAATTGTTTTCTTTTATGAATCCAACTCACAGGTTAGAATATAATATAAAAATTAATATTGTGTTGATAATAATGAATTGATGATACAACTTTAAAAAGATTGTAGAGGATAAGAAAGCGGTGATTCCGAGGACAGAATCCTTTTAAGGGGGGTGAATGTGATAACCTGGGATTTCGAATAATTCGAATTTTACGAATAATTTTGTTTTTATTTAATATTAATATTGACTATTAATATTGTATTGTGTATCTATGATACAAGTTTTGAGAATGAGTCAATTTATGTATTGACTAAGAAAATAAGAGTAGAGTTGTACTTAACTGAGAATAGAAACCCTAAACCTAAGTTCGGTTAGGGATTCAATACAAAATACAGTTACTATAACTGTATCATTGAGTACGTGTTTGTACTGTATAGAATTTTGATTAGTGATTGATCGGGTAGGGTATAACATTAATGAACCCTAATAAGAGATTAAAAATCCTAATCTCAGGTTTAGAAACCCTAATGTACAGTTAGGAACCCTAAACGGAAGTCGAGAAACCCTAATTTCATTTTTGGGAACCCTAAACCCTAATTAAGAAACCCTAATTGTAGTTATCAAACCCTAATGGTGAGAATTAAGGAAAATGATGTTAATTAACTAGAATACCCTTAAATTTGTGGGAAATTACAAAAATACCCTTTTAGGGTGAAAAGACCAAAATACCCCTTAACTTAAAACTTAAGTTAAGAGAATTCTAGAATTTGGTGACTCACCACTTGTAGATAAGGCCATGTGCTGTAAATCTCTATCAAATCTGATTCAAATGGACACCTAGCATTGCTTAGATTCATTTTATCTAAGATTATAAGAATTAAATAGAGAGAAAGTGTGCAAAACTTGCTCATTTGTGTTCTAACACTCCACCCACTTTTCTCTCACCAAACCCACGAAAATACCAAGTGTTTCAATCCCTAGATCACCCTCTTAAACACCAAGATCAGTGGAGAAAGAATAGGATCAAAGATTGGAAACTAAAAGGTATAAACCCTAATCCTACTTTGATCTTGAATGCTTAAGAAAATTTTGTGTTTATATGTTTAGATAAGTGTTATATGATGTTTTATGATGATCTATGATGTTATATCATAGATCCATGGCATCAAAAGGCCTTAAAGACCAAGTTTTCAAAAACTGCTAAAACCCTAGAAAGTGCTCTAACAAGCTAATGTCAGAGGCCACAGATCTTTCCTTGTTAATGATTTGTGGTGTTTTAAGTGTTAGATCCATAGTCTGACATGAGTTCTTTGATCTGGAAGTGGAATCACAGCCATTCTATGTCTAGATTGTAAGATATCCATGGTCAAAGAGGGTTGACCAAGCATGACCTACACTTTCTAGGTAACCCAGAAAGTGTGTAAACCGAGTCTGACAAGATCTTCTAAGGCCTATATCTGTCAGACGTTAGATGATATGATGATGTGTTTGTAACCAGATTGTAGTGTGTTGTGTGGACTGTAGATCTATGTCTTTAGACTCTTTAAAACATCAATAGATTGAACGTAGTGAGTGGTCAAACCAGGCCATTCAGTCACGGGTAGAAATTGCTAGGAAACCCAGAAATGGGATGAAAAAGGTTTCTGACCATGTTTGACCAGATCATATCTGGTGATTATGTTGTAGTTAGACTGAAATAGTGTTTTGTATTTGTTCCTTGGTATGAGTACTAGAGGTATGAACCAAGAACCCATATGTTTGGACCAAAACCTAGAGATTATCGAGCATCAAAGTGGGTACTCGAAACTGCATGGGTTTCTGGGTTGCCCAGAAAACCCAGAACACACCTGACAGCAACTTTGGAGATCTCCTTGTTATGATGCTATATGAACAAAATGTTGGTTGTTAATGGTAGTATTACATACCTACTACAGAATTGATGCATAACCTAGCCCAGAACATGATTGATTTGAGAATTAAGGTCACTCAAACATTCAAGTTTAACACTCGACTTTGTCAAGTGTTCTTGACCAAGAACACCTAAGACGACAGAAAGCGTCGCTAAAGGGCTATAGCGACGGTTTTAAATATTTTAATTTCTAATTTTTTCGAAAAATGATTAAAAATAGAAATAAATTATAAAAATTACCAAAAATAGTTTTAAAAATTATTTTAAGTTATGAAAAATTAACTTTTGACTATTTGGGATGTTTTACATTAATATTAGTAATTATTTGAATATTAATGATATTTAATTTATTTAATTAGTGTATTAAATAAATTAGAGAAAATGATTTTAATATATTAAAAATTATTTTAAATAAGAATAAAGTGTTTAAAAATATTTTGGGTTATAAAATGTAACTTTTAATATTTTTGGAGAATTTTTATTAATAATTTAATATTAATGATATAAGATTTATTTAATTATTATATTAAATAAATGAGTTAAAAATGGTTTTATTGAATTAAAAATCATTTTAAATGAGAATAAAGTGTTAGAAAATATTTTGAATTATAAAATATAATTTTCAATATTTTTGGAGAATTCTCATTAATAAATTAATATTAATGATATTAGGTTTATTTAATTATTAAATTAAATAAATGATGGTAAAATGGTTTTATTGATTTTAAAATCATTTAAAAATGAGAAAAGTAATTTAAAAATATTTTAAGTTATAATTAATGACTTTTAATATTTTGATGATAATTTCATTAATATTTAAATATTAATGATGATGGTTTAAAAATAATTTTAATTACTTTAAAAATCATTTAAGTAGAATATTGGTGATTTAAAAATATTTTAAGTTATTATAAATAACTTTAATATTTTGACAAGTATGTCATTAATATTTTAATATTATTAAATATTAATGATGATGGATTTATTTAATATTTAAATTATTTAAAAATGATTTCAGTGTTTGAAAAATTATTATAAATTATAATAATTGTTAGAAAATTATTAAGAGCTTCCGAAAAATATCATAAATGATATTTGACTTATCTACAATAATATTGAAGCTTAGTGACCGAGTTTAATTGACAATACAAATGTTAATTATCGAATAGGGTGACCAATACACCGAGAATAGGCTGAAGTCCAACCAGACCGAACTAGTTAGACTTAATAAGTGTTTATATAGGTTATAAACACTGATATGACTATATGGTAAAGTGATACACCTAGGTATATCAAAGTAAATCTTTGATAGTTACTCGAGAAGAGAAGTTCTAGATCCTTTGTGATCACTCAGCATAAACTCTGGAAAATATTTCCATTCTGTTATTTTGGTATATTAGAGTAAATCTATGATAGTTACTCGAGAAGATAAATTTCAAGATCTTGTAAGATCATTCATCATAAACTCTGAAGAGTATTTCTAAATTGTTATTCAATAGAATATCGTAGAAACTTTGAAAGCATTGTATCATGTCGTTAATATGTTGCATAGGTTGCGAGAAGATTAGTTAGAGAAGAACAAATTGTTCAGCTATTTTCAAAGTTCCCCGATCTTTGGAGTTATTCTATCGAATTAGATAGTCTGTTATTCAGATTCTTATACATTCATTGTATATCTTAACTTGCAGGGCAAATTTGTTGCCCACCCTTGCTAAATAAAATATTTCAGCTAGGGACGAAGTGACTGGAGGTGCTGTGAAGAACAAAGGCAAAGGTTCTATGATGATAGATATGGTTAACATTATTATTACGTTGTATTTGTAAACCCTTTTTGTATATCTAAAGGGTATGTTTGTAATATAAAGGTTAGATAACCTGGGACGAATGTATTAACTATATCGGTTAATGTGGTTTATATGTCTATTCATAATTAAATTGGTAGTTAGATATTATTTATATTGTGGATCGTGAGCACCAAACTCGGGAGTCAAGTAACCCGGATTTGGGGGTGTCACACCAAAGGTCTGACTAGGATAAGTTCATAAAGTCATATAATTGTGGCAAGTTCCTGAACCCCTAGGTGTGGTAAGTTTAATGAACTGGGAATAGTTGTGTGTGAATGGAGAATTGCGACTTTTTGTTTAAAGTTGTGTTGTTAATTCTGATATTTATGAAAAAGGGATAGTTGTATATGTTAAGTACAAAATGTACTGTTGGCTATTTGAATAAATATGCGATTATATGAGAACTTTGTGTTAAATTCTTATTATGTGATTAATAAGAGTTGGTGTCGAGAAAGAGAATTAATATAAGATTTTTATTTAAAATCAAATAATGCCGCCTAGACGACATAATTGAAATCAAAGAGAAGAGTAGTCTGTGAATAATGAAGGAGGTCAAGCGAACCCGATGCAGAATTTTGTGGACATGTTAGCCTAAGCTGTGGCAAATAGAGCTCCAGCAGAAAGAGCGAGAGTGAGAAATCAGCCAGCCGATAGATTGGCTAACTTTAAGGACTTTAAAGCGGTGGGACCGCCAGAATTTAAGGGAACTATGGATCTGATTGAAGCCCAAACTTGGGTGAAAGAAATGGAAAAAGCATTTATTATTGCTAGAGTGGCAGAAGAGCAAAAGACAGCTTTTGCAACTTATTTGATGAAGGGAGAAGCCAATTATTTGTGGGAGACTAATCAGGCGAGAGCTGGTACAGCTGTGGTGACTTGGACAAGATTTAAGGAGCTGTTCTTTGAGAACTACTTTTCACCGAGTATGCAAGCTTGGATGGAGGTCAAGTTTTTAGAACTGAAGCAGGAGAATATGTGTGACAACCCGAGAATTTGACAATTTATTAAAATCTTAAATGATTGATTTAAGGTCAAATATTAGACCTAGATAGAAAATAAGTGTATGTGTTTGATGTTATTGGGAAGGAATTTTGAGGATTTCAAAATTCTGTGAAGGATTTAGGTGAATTATTCAGGATTAAGGATTTATGTGAATATGTTCTGTGTTTATGATTATGTATGTGTTCGTAATGTGGTTAAGGTCATGGGTTGACGGATAAATTATATCTCGTGACAAACCCTAAGTTTATATTAAGAACATCAACGTTCAGGTTAGAAAACCCTAACGTCTGATAAGAAAACCTAGAAATCGGTTCTAGAAACCCTAGTTTCAGTTTCGGGAGTCCGAAACCCTAATTCGGATATTAAAAACCCTAGATTGGGAATGCAATGCTATATACAAGGTTTAACGTTATTAATTATAAATTAATTAGGAAAAATCCTAATGAATTACTGAAAACCCTATTTGAGTATTAGAAAACCCTAATACCATATCTGAAAATCTTAATTTCAGATTTCGAATATTTGAAACCCTAATCTGGGAAAATAAAGGAAAATTATAATGCTCAAGTGATTTAAATTATAAGCTTAATAGGGTAAAGCTTAATTACTTAGCAAACCTTAATTTCCAAAATTTGAACCCTAATTATTCTGTTTGAAACACTAAATCGGGATATTAAAACCCTAAATGGGAAGTTTGAAGATAAGTATAGAGTTTCTATGTTATTAATTGTAAGTATAATTAGGGATAACCCTAATTGATTTATTTGAAAAGCCCTAATTTCTAATATAGAAAACCCTGACATGCAATTAAAGAAAACCTAATTATTAACTTATAGAGTTTAATGTTAATTAGGAAGCCTTAACCCTAATTAGCAAGCTTGAACGAGATTAGTAAACTTTATTGTAATTAGGAAACCCTAATCTAAATTAGGAAACCTAATTTCTAAATTGAAAGATTATTTTCTATGTAAAATCCTAATTAGTGGGTTATAAACTCTAATGACCAATTATGACCCTAATTGCTAAATTAGCAATTTTAATTAAGAGATAATAATTCTCAATAGCAAGATTGAATTTCGTGATTTGAAAATCTTGTTATAATTATATAATCCTAATTGCAATTTAGAAAATATTAAATTTCTATTTTTGAAACCAAAATTGGAATTATTAGAAATCAATTTGTCAAAACCTAAAGGGTTAAACCCTAAACCCTAAGGGTCAAACCCTAAGGGTTTGAAACCTAATGATTATGGGAAATTACCAAGTCAGCCTTGCACTTTATGAGCCAAAAGACCAAACTACCCTTTCTAATATTATATTGAGATGGAGTGTAGATCTAGCCCTAGTAAATGGTTGGTAACCAACCCCAAGCTAGCCATGTGCCTATATCTCTCAAAAATCAGATCTCATTGCCACTTAGCATCAATTGTGACCATAGATTAAAAATCTAAGAGCTTTAAAAGTAGGACAAAGCTTACTTTATTTTTCATTTGAGCCAAGTCCATTTTCTCTCTTTCATCCGAATTTTGAGAGTGAAAGTGAGTGAGAAACAAAACCAAAGTCAGCCTTTAGCTTGCCAAGATCAAATACCAAAGATCAGATTCAAAAATTGAGCATTTATGAGGTATAAACCCTTATTCTAGAAATCCTTAGATCTGTTGTTAGATGTTATGATTTTATGTTTAAATGTGTAGTATGTTGTATATATTAGTGATCTGGATTGTAATATCACAGATCCATAACACTTAAGTGCTCGAAATTAAAGTTTTTCAAAATCTGAAAAATGTCATTTTTGTGCTCTCGATAAACGGATGTCGAGGTCAGTAGATCTCAACTGCTAAGTGTTTTTGATGTTTAAAGATTGTAACATGTAATACATTATATGGTCTTTACAATCGGAATTGGAATCAAGCCTAGTTGATGTCTAGATCAAAAGATATGAGCAATCAAACATGGTCGATCGGTCATTTATTTCGAATCTGGCAAACCTGCATTTCCGGATCGCTCGACGACAAGCCTTTTAGCAGTCCCAGATCTTGCTACTGTTAATGTTACTTACCATGTTAGTGTTAGATCTTGATAGTATGACATGTGATCTACACATCAAAGTCCTTATGTCCACCAGATCATGATCAGGATCGATAATATTCTTTGGTCAAACAAAGATTGACCGATCAATAGGAAGAAAAATCTGGAAAACCCAGATTGTTCATCACCCATTATTTTTGTCAGACTTTGACCAACTTTTATATCTCAATTCTGATGTTTTTATGTTGATGTAGAGTAATAAAGTTGTACCCTGTCATGTGGGCTACACGATGAAACCTTTATATTGCACAAAGAGAACACAAAACACAAGTTATAAGAATCCAAAGTAGGTAGCTTGATTCTGGTAAACCCAGAATCCTAAGAAACAGTCTCTGACAAGGATTTGTGAGGCTTATATCTCACTGCTCGTGTGTTGTATAGCCATGAACTTAGTATGATATTGTAGAATTACATTTCCACTACACAATCAATGTCTTAGATTTCCCAGAAACCTTGTGATTAATGAATTATACTTGGTCAAACTTAAAGACCCAAAGAATCGCCGAAATTTACGGGTTTGGGTATCAAGAACACCTATAGCGACAGTTACATGCCGCTATAGGGCCCCTTTAGTGACAGATATTTTCGAAAAATGATTTATTTTAATTAATAAATAGAAATAAATGGTTTTAATTATTAAAAATACATATTAAATTACGAAAAATTATTTTAAAGCTCTAAAAAATAGTTTTTAATTATTTGAGTATATTTCAAAATATTTAATATTTTTGGAATATAAATGGTATTTATTTATTTAATTATAATATTAGATAAATTATTTTAAAATGGTTTTAATTCATGAAAAATCATGGAAAATTATATTATGGTGTTAAAAATATTTTAAGTTATTTTTGATGACTTTTGATATTTTGTGATGAATTTCATTAATATTTATTATTAATGGTAATTAGTTTATTTAATAAATATATTAGATAAATTATGGGAAAATAGAATTAATGCTTTAAAAATCATATAAAAATGGTTTAAGTGTTATAAAAATATTTTGAGTTATAAAATATAACTTTTGATATTTTGTCATGAAAATATTAATATTTTAATATTTATAGCAATTATCGGATAATGAATTTGATTGTTTAAAAATCATAGAAATATGATTTTAAGGTATTAAAATACTTTGTGATGTTATAATTATATTATAATATTATGTTATGATTTTCATTGATATTTGGTATTAAATTAATATTAATGATCAAGGAATAATGTGGTATTTATATTAATATCGCTTATTGATTTATGTTTTTAATTACTTTAAAAACATTTAAAGGAAATAATAAAGTATTAAAAATACTTTGAGATATTATAAATATGATATAATATTATGGCATGTAATTCATTAATGTTTAGCAATAAATAAATATTAATGACTAAGGAATTATGTGGTATTTAATTCATTTAAATACGAGTTTAATGATTGGAAAATTATGATAAATGATATTAATTATCTAAAAATTATTACAAGTCTATGAAAATTGTTTTGACTGATAATATGATTATCTAAGATTATTGTTAATTGTTTAGGCAGAGTGTAATTGAACTTAAACTTGATATTTGTCCCATTTAGGCCGCTTGGGATGATTGAATTGTGTTTGCTTTCAACTCGGACTTAAATAATGCGATTTGATGTTAAGTCTTATGTGATGTATAGATGATAGGATTATGTGATAATGTGTTTAGGTTATTTTATACCGTGATGATATTATTCTCGATATTTGGAGATCTCAGATTATCTATATTAGGTCTTGGATAAAGCTAAGTTATATTTAAATAACAATAATCAACTAGTGCGTAGCAAGTTTGTTTTTCTTAACTCTACTAAGAGTCTTTCATTCAGATATGCTTATGGTTAATCGTTACTGATTACCATGTAGAATTGTACTCTGTACATCTTGTATGTATAAGTCAGGTATGAAAGGTTGATCACCTTCATTACCAGTTAGTCCAGATATATATTGTTCATGTTTAATACTTGTTCAGTCAAAGGTTTGTTCATGCTAATTCACAACTACATTGTGAATTATAGCCAGCTTATTATTCAGACTCTTTCAATCATGATATATCCTTAAATTGTATTTAAACTTGCTGGGCAACTTTCATGCTCACCCTTGCTATATCATGATAAAACATTGTAGATAAAGACGAATGCTTTGGATGCAAGGAAAGTTAAAGAGAGTTCCAGCTTAGAGTTAATATGCGTGATTAGATTTGTAAGTCTTGTATGATGATAATATCATGTGTTAGATAAGTTATGAAATGTGTATAAGTTATGGTTACTCGACTTTGGGGATAGTTTATAATGTTTAATGTATAAACAATTTATGTTTATATCTTTCGCAATAGTAGTAGAATGATTGAACCGGATTCGCGGTGATTTGGGGCCCGGATTCGGGGCTCTCACAATATGTCAGTGTCTGAATATGCTATTAAATTCAATGAGTTAGCGAGATTTGCACCTCATCAGGTGGATACGGAGCTACGGAAGGCGAGAAGGTTTGAGAATGGATTGAAACCAGGTATATAAAACAAAGTAGCTGTATTACAGATTAATACGTTTGCGACTTTGTTGGAGAAGGCAATAATTGCTGAAGGGGGAAGCGAAGCTGCATCCCGTTATAATCAGGAGAAGAAGAAGAAGAAGAAGAAGAAGAAGAAGAAGAAGAAGAAGAAGAAGAAAAAAAAGAAGACAAATGATGGAGGAAGCAATGGTGGTAGTAATCCAAACAAGAGAAAGTGGAGCGAGAATACCCAGTCAAGTAACAAGAAAGAAGGGAATAAGAAAATAGGAGAGCCTTGTGCGAACTGTGGAAAGAATCATCCAGGACTTTGTATGAAGAAGAAGGGAGTTTGCTATAAATGTGGTCAAGAGGGACACAAGTCGCTCAATTGCCCCAGTCCAAAGAAGATACAAGATTGTTATGCCTGTGGATCAACTGATCATCTGGTTCAGAATTGTCCGAAGAGAAACGTGGAGAAGGAAAGTGCCAATAAGGGACCCGATAACGGAACCTTGGCGATTAAAGGACCTGCTCAGCCAGGTAGATCAACTGCCCGTACATTTAATATGACGACTCAAGATACAGTGGCTGCCCAGGAGGTGGCGATAGGTAATAATTTCGCTTAATAATTAAATTATGCAAGAAATATTGGTGATATATGTTGTGAATTGTTTTCTTTTATAGATCCAAATCACAGGTTAGAATATGAGACACAAAATGATATTGTGTCGATAAGAATGAATTAATGATAAAACTTTAAAAGATTGTAGAGAATAAGAAAGCGGTGATTTTGAGGACGGAATCCTTTTAAGGGGGGGTGAATGTGATAACCCGGGATTTCGAATAATCTGAATTTTATGAATAAATTTTATTTTTATTTTTATTATTTAATATTAATATTGACTATTAATATTGTGATGTGTATCTATGATACAAGTTTTGAGAATGAGTCAATTTGTGTGTTGACTGAGAAAATAAGAGTAGAGTTATGCTTAACTAAGAATAAAAACCCTAACCCTAAGTTCGGATAGGGATTCGATAGAAAATACAGTTATTATAACTGTATCACTAAGTACGTGTTTGTACTGTATAGAATTTTGATCAGTGATTGATCGGGTAGGGTATAACATTAATAAACCCTAATGAGAGATTAGAAACCCTAATCTTAGGTTTAGAATCCCTAACATAAAGTTGGGAACCCTAAACGAAAGCCGGGAAACCCTAATTTTATTTTTGGGAACCCTAAACCCTAATTAGGAAACCCTAATTAGAATTATCAAACCCTAATGGTGAGAATTAAGGATAATAATGTTAATTGACTAGAATACCCTTAAATTTATAAGAGAAATTACAAAATTACCCTTTTAGGGGCGAAAAGACCAAAATACCCCTTAACTTAAAACTTAAGTTAAGTGAATTTCTAGAATGTGGTGACTCACCAATGTTGGATAAGCCATGTGCTCTTAAAATCTTGCCAAACCTGACCTAACATGCTACCTAGAAAGTGTAGAAACATTGCATCAAAATTATAAGTGATTTTGGAGAGAGAAAATTCATAAAACCTAAACCATTTGCAAACTAGCTCTTAACAACTCTTTTTCTCTCTACACTTCCGAAAATACTAAGTGTTTCAGTCACCTAGCAAGCCCTTAGATCATCAAGATCAGTAGAAGAAAACAAAGATCAAAGATTGGACAAGAAGGTATAAACCCTAATTTGATTTTTGATCTTGTATGCTTAGTTAAATTTTGTGTTTATATGTTTAGATCTGTGCTAGAGGATGTTTTATGATGATCTATGGTGATATACCATAGATCTATAGCATCAAAAGGCCTTAAAATGAAGTTTTTCAACAATTGTTCTTGAGTCAAAAAGTGCTCTGACAAGCTAATGTCAGTGGCCTTAGATCTTTATGTGTTTATGTTTTGAGTTGTTTTAAGCTTTAGATTTGTAGTCTGACATGAGGACTGTAATCTGGAAATAGAATCATAGCTATTCCATGTCCAGATTACAAGTTATTGATGGTCAAAGAGAGTTGACCGAGCATGACCAACACTTTCTGGGTAACCCAGATATTATGGAACCAGCGTCTGTCAACAGTTTGCCAAGCCAAGAACTGTCAGGATTTATGTGTTATGATGATGTGTTTGTAATCCAGTTGTAGCCTGTAATATGGAGTCTAAGTCCATTCCTTTAGATTCCCTAAACAACAAATAGATTGGTTTTAATGGGTGGTCAAAGTAGCCCATCTGATCACGAAACACTTTTCTTGAATTTCCAGAAAGTGTATGAACATGATTTCTGACCATGTTTGACCGGGTTGAATCTTACAACTATGATGTAGTTGGACTGATATGTTGATGCATATATGTTCTTGGACATGTATACTACATGCTTGAACCATAAGAATGACCAGTTGATTACTAGAACACCAAATTAATCGAGCTAGAAAGTAGGTACTCGAACTGCTTGGGTTTCTGGAAAACCCAGAACACGCCTGACAGCAACTTTGGAGACTTAGATCTCCTTGTCGTGATGTTACATGACCAAAGTGATGGTTGATAGTTGTAGTACAACACATATACTACAAGATCAAAGTCTTAGATTGCCCAGAACATGCATAAGCAGAGAATTAAAGGTGGTCAAACGAGCAACCTTGAACACTAACTTGTCAGTGTTCTTGAGCTCAAGAACACCTAAGACGATAGAAAGCGTCGCTAAAGGGCTATTGCGACGATTTATTTAATTTTATTTTCCTAATTTTCAGAAAATGATTAAAAATAGAAAATAAATTATAAAAATTACCAAAAATGGTTTTAAAAATTATTTTAAATTATGAAAAATAACTTTTGACTATTTGGGATATTTTTCATTAATATTTATAATTATTTGAATATTAATGATATTTAATTTATTTAATTAGTGTATTAAATAAATTAGAGAAAATGATTTTAATATATTAAATATCATTTTAAATAAGAATAAAGTGTTTAAAAATATTTAAGTTGTAAAATATAACTTTTAATATTTTTGGAGAATTTTCATTAATAATTTAATATTAATGATATTAGATTTATTTAATTATCATATTAAATAAATGAGTTAAAAATAGTTTTATTGATTTAAAAATCATTTTAAATGAGAATAAAGTGTTAGAAAATATTTTGAATTATAAAATATAATTTTCAATATTTTTGGAGAATTCTCATTAATAAATTAATATTAATAATATTAGATTTATTTAATTATTAAATTAAATAAATGATGGTAAAATGGTTTTATTGATTTTAAAATCATTTAAAAATGAGAAAAGTGATATAAAAATATTTTAAGTTATAATTAATGACTTTTAATATTTTGATGATAAATTCATTAATATTTAAATATTAATGGTGATGGTTTAAAATGATTTTAATTATTTTAAAAATCATTTAAGTAGAATATTGGTGATTTAAAAATATTTTAAGTTATTATTAATAACTTTAATATTTTGATAAGTATGTCATTAATATTTTAATATTATTAAATATTAATGATGATGGGATTATTCGATATTTAAATCATTTAAAATGATTTCAATGTTTGAAAAATTATTATAAATTATAATAATTGTTTGAAAATTATTGAAAGCTTCCGAAAATTATTATAAATGATATTTGACTTATCTAAAATAATATTGAAGCTTAGAGACCGAGTTTAGTTGACAATATAAGTGTTAATTATCGGATAGGGTGACTAGTACACCAAGAATAGACTGAAGTCCAACCAGACCGAACTAGTTAGAGTAGAGAAGTGTTTATACGGTTATAAACACTAATGTGACTATGTGCTAATGTGCCTAGGAGAAAGATTAATTGTAAACTACAGTATTGTGTGTTATGAATTATTGTGCTAATTGTGAGACCGATATTATGATTATAGGTCTTTTAAACGCAGATAAGTATATTGTGTAGCAGTAATCAACGGAGAAGATAAGTTTCTTAACTCAACCTTGAGTTATATCTTTTCAAATATTATGGTGGTTAATTATTGTTGATTAGACCACGTCTGAGAATTTATTGTTGATTATTTGCAGTTAGTGCATGTTTATTAATTCAAATTGAATTAGTGATTTTGAGAATATACTTGGAGAATAATTGTTATTGGATACTTACATCCGTAGAAGCTATTAGTGATTGCAAATAGTAAAGTCCAATTCTATCTATTGTTAAATCATGTTGAGAAATGTCTTTGCCAATTGTTCTGGCTAGACGAATATTTATTAGAACTTGATAGGTTCGAGAAGAGAAGAGAAAAGAATTCAATTATTATTGATAGATCGATGCCAATTGTTTTGGCTAGGTCGAAAAAGAAAACTTAATAGGTTTGAGAAGATAAGAGAATAAATATTGAAATCATTGTATTTCGTTGTTAAATCAAATTCTAATTCAAAGACTAAGAAGAACAACCTTTTATATAAAGGGAACATTTTTGGTCGATATTCAGCTATTGCGCGCGTTTAAGTATTATGCGTAATATAGGGTATAATAAAGCTGATCACTTGTTATACTTGCATAGGGGTATGATTTAATCTTTATGGTTATCTTATACACCTGGGTATATCAAAGTAAATATTTGATAGTTACTCGAGAAGAGAAGTTCTAGATCCTTTGTGATCACTCAGCATAAACTCTGGAAAATATTTCCATACTGTTATTTGGGTATATAAGAGTAAATATTTGATAGTTACTCGAGAAGAGAATTTTAAGATCTTGTAAGATCATTCATCATAAACTCTAGAGAGTATTTCTAAATTGTTATTCAATAGAATATCGTAGAAACTTTGAAAGTGTCGTACCCTTTCATTATTGATCTATTGTGTTGCATAGGTTGCGAGAAGATTGGTTAGAGAAGAACAAATTGTTCAGCTATTTCAAAGTTCTCCAAACTTTGGAGTTATTCTATCGAATTAGATAGTCTGTTGTTTTGATTCTTATACATTTATTGTATATCTTAACTTGCGGGGCAAATTTGTTGCTCACCCTTGCTAAATAAAACATTTCAGCTAGGGACGAAGTAGCTGGAGGTGCTGCGAAAAGCAAAGGCAAAGGTGTTATGCTATAATAGCTATGTTTAACATATATATTATGTTGTATTTGTTAACCCTTTATGTATATCTAAAGGGTATGTTTGTAATGTTAAGGTTAGATAACCTGGGATAAATGTATTAACTTTATCAGTTATTGTGGTGTAATATTCTATTCATCAATGAATGGGTAGTTAGATGATAATTATATTGTGGATCATGAGCACTAAACTCGGGGGTTGGGTAACCCGGATTTGGGGGTGTCACAGAGAATAGAAGTAAAAGATGTTAAGAATAATTTTCATATGGTTGAAATCATGAGAAAATGAAGAAATTTAATTAGAATTTTAGTTTATAAATTTCTTAAGAAAGTATAAGTTTTGTAATGAATATGAACGATTCGGTGAAATTAGTAAGGAATGGTGTTTCATAACACCAAATTCCAAGAAAAATTGAAATCGTAATCAAAATATCGATTAAAAATGAAGAACGAAGAACGCGAATAACAAAAAGAATGTTGTTGATGGACAAATTTAAAACCATCATAGTATAATTTTTTATTGATGGACAAGTTTAAAAACATCGCGTATAAGTTAGTTGCTTATTGCTTGGTTAGGAACGATAGAAATGTTCATGAAGAACGGATTAAACTTTAGCTTCAACGTAGTAATGGCAAAAATTTTGTAAAAGATGAACGAGAATTAAAAAGTATGTAAATGAACCCAAATGTGTAGGGTTTCATAAGAATTTAAGAGAACATAGAAAACGTGAGTTGTGGACTCAAGAACGAACAAGTTTTGAGTTCGGATGACCGAATTACGGATGAACGAACGAAGAGCTTTAACAACGTAAAACGAACGAATAATGAAATTTAAGCTAATTGAATGGTATATTAACGGATTCAGAATAAATTTATGTCCGAGGGAAGTTGAAGTACGTAAGATAAGGAAGAGAATGGCTTTGGGACGACCTCGTTCCGAGTTATAACGAAGAAGTTATGAGATTTTTAAGTAAATGTCTCAAACCAGTACAAGACTTAGACAAAAAAATTCCAAGTTCTAGGCCTGGCGCCGCAGTGCCAGTTAAGCCTTGGGAGGCGGCGCCGCAGTGCCAACCCAAGCTATCAGCTACTACTGAGTGGCATTGCAGTGTGGGGAGAAAGGAAGGGGACCGGTGCCACAGCGTCGGTGCAGGGCAAAGCCTAGAGAAGAGCTTTTAACTGCTCAACTCTTGGGGGAAGTGTAAGGGAAGATAAAGAACATATAGTTCGCCTAATATAACACTTGATTAAGTGATTTAAACCTTTAGTAAAGGTTGAACAGGATTAAAAGACAAAGAATGTAATCTCAAATTACGGAACCGATATCCGGGGATCGTAGTCGCGATAAAATGAACGTGGGGGATTGCTATAGTTTTGATTCCTTAGACGTTGAGCGACAAGGGTAATGAATAACATTTCGATGTTATGTTGTAGTAATGAGAGTTATGAGTAAGCGTATAGACGCTGTAAACGCAACGCAGTTGCGATGAACAATCGGTCTTAGCATACAACGAATCGTATGGCTTCGACATTAAGAAAGAGTAATGAACGTGGGGTTCATGTAATGGATAATGAAAGTAGTAAGTAAGATATGATTTATCAAGAAATCCATAATGAACGGTATCAAGATTAATGAAAACCGAATGTGAGTCGGATAGAGAATGTTAGAATGAAATGTAAGTGTTAAACACTTTAATTGACGTGAGGGTTGAGTGTACGCAAATATTAAACAGGCAGAACCTACACCCCGTGTATGATTTGACCGTAGGGTAATGAAGGCCAATGATTAAACATGTGAATGGTGAAGAATTGAATTAAAGACAATGGCGCATAACGTAAAGAAGTCGAGTTAATGTTTATAAATTGGATGACGTTTCGAGTTGAATGGACCGGACGTTATAAGATATGAATAAGGTAACGTAAAATGCTTAACGCTATAAATGCGTAGAATTATTATTGAATAATTGTACTGAGTATACAAAAGACTGTATGACTTAGACGATAAGAATGAATCCTGAGGTATGACATTTAGTTGCCAGAAAGCCATAAAGAATGAGAAATTAACTTAATAAACGTTATAATTTTAATGGTTCGGATAAGTTAAGATGAGTTTAGGTTGTAGTACAATCGTAATCTTTGATGGTTGACATATGGGAGCTGGGCTAAATAATTCCTTCAGAGAGCGGAGGTATATACAAAACTGGCAACCGATCTAACTCACTGTGAAAGACAGTGTAGATGAGACAGGAACTTGCTTGTTGGTTGTTTTTGGGAAACCACTCAGAGTACCATATAGACTATTAGTAGAGACACGATGTGTGCTGGGTCCTAGGAGAGTTATAAGAAGAAGATAAGAATGTAAATCATCAAAGATGATGATCGTATGAGTAAGATATCTTCGTATGTCATGAAGCCGTAAAGCGGTAAAGAAAGTTGGTCGCGTAAACTTAGATTACAAGAACGTTAACCCTAAGAAGTAAAGTTAAGTAAACCAATGCGTAAAGTCAATTATATGACTAATTGGTGTATGTGATATTTCCTTATGTGTTATATAGGGATTGCGGTAAACAGTTCAGCGTAACTACTATAAGTTGTAGCTGTGCGTAAGGCAAGTTTCCTAACTTCATTCATATTCTAAATGAATGTTATTTTCTTAAACTTTCTCATATGTTGAATTTGAGAAGTTTTGTTTATGTGCAAATGTGGGATATTTGTACAAGGTGGTAGAATGTATGAGGCCTTGTGCCACAATTTTAACACTTCGGTGTTTCTATGAGATGAACTATTCTATGATTGAACTGTTCAATATGAGAATTTTATGTTTATACATGAACCGTTATTGTTAAGTTTGTGCTAATGATTCTAGCCAAACAGGATGTGTATGGAAAAAGGTAGAAGAATGAAAGTATTTCAAAGTGGATGTGACTAATATTTTAAAATGATAGGAATCAGAATTATTCATATTATTCAAGCTGCTTCATAACCTTTGTTCGGTTATGGAAGTCTTAAAAGAATGTTTAAATTCTTTAAGTTGTTTGTTCAACTACTATGACTTACTGAGCAATTGAATGCTCACACTTGCTTTAAATAAAAATATTTTCTGCGAACGATGTTAGAAAGAACTTAAGGATCCCGTAAAGATCAAGCTGATCGGTATCCAGACGAAGTGTCATTCAATATATGAATGAGCGTGAAGATCAAGCCAAGAATTGTAATGTAGAATAATGTAATTAAACTATAGAATAGTTTAATGAACTGTTATGTATCCTTGGTGGCGTATAAAAGTCACTCTTGTAAGATGTAAAGAATAATACAATTATCATTATTTGTAATGAACGAGGTTATAAGGTATTACAACCTGGGATTTGAGAATGTATGTTGTTATATTTAGCTATATAATGATGTATGTTTGGAAAGAAGTGGGATCGTGACGTACGAAATTCGAGTATAAAAATAGACTGGATTTCAGGGCGTTACATGCACAATCTGTTAATACACATGCTTTATAGTATTCATATTATTTGTTCACAACTATCATTGTTTAACACTTCGAATCATGCTTTAAACTCATGTTTAGTTTAGTTATCATTATGTTCAATACATATGAATCATGTCTAGGAATATTATAGACATAACATGACATCTTAATCCTTTAGAATCTAGATATTTATGTGATGCAACTAGATTTTGAAAATATGTTCAAGGTTGCTTTTGAAATCACTTTATCATGAATGACACATATAAGACAACTTTAAAACTCTTATCATAAGTAACCAAGTCATGAAAATCCTCTTTTCAAGATCAGAATGTATATCATGTAGTACTCATGTACATTAGCTTTGATTTGACAAACTCTTCTTTGAAAAATTCCTTTAACACAAAGCCTAATAAGGTGGTCATGAACAAATGAACTATAAATCATATATCATGCTCATTTATGTGTGAAATCAGTCATGTGCATAGACTACTAAGCCCAAAATTGCAGAACATGAATTTCAACAAAGTTTGTTTTCAAAATTTAAAGTCCTTGTTAAAGATCTCCTACTAAATTATGTTAGACACTTCATAACTCATAAGAAAGCTTTATAATACATGTTATAACTCTTTTTCATGTATACATAAGTCATAATACTATATTAGCAACAACATAGCATAACAGAATCCAGAAACTAATTCTGGGGTATGGCGCAGCTGCGCTGCACCCCTAGTATAAATAGGGCGCAGCTGTGCCATGCCTGGAACAGAAGCAATAACTTGCTCTATTTTGCAGAGCATTAACCAATAATGATTCTTCTTGGTTTAAACATGTTCCTATCCATCATTTAAGTGTTCATATATGTAAGCATACTTCATAAACATAGTATGGCATGCTAATTCACTTTGATTGATAGAGAAATTCAAGTAATTTCAAGAGTTTGACAAAACCCAACTAAGAATAAAAGTTAAGATTTTTATACCTCTTGGAGCTTAATAAACTTAGTTTCTTCCTTCTGAGATTGCTAGCCTCTTCTTTGGACAACACACACAAAAACTCAAATTCTCAGAGTTTCAACAGACAATTACAAGTAACGTAAAAACTGAAAATGGAGCTTCCATTTATAGAAGAAACTTGGACTGGGCATTCATTTTACACTGAGGTTTGAATCAAAGTAAAAAGAAAGAAAACATTGAACAAAGAAAGGTTGGCCAACTGCCCACCTCCATAGCCATTATCACTACTCAAACTAGCTTCTAACCACCGACTAATTTTCACGCAATAGAGTTAGGCTATTGTTCATGTACTGATTATTGACACTCATTTTGGGACATGGCTAATTCTCAGCATTAAAGCTTGGTTTAGTTATTATAATTCCCAAAATATAATTTTAATGTACAATTATTACCATATTAGGAAAATTTAGGGATTATTTATGTACTCACATCATATAATCCATGTACATTAAATGCATGCAATAAAATAACACGGTTAGGTATTATTGCCCGGGTATCTCCCATAATTATTTTTACTATTCCCATAACCACATTATAACATTATTTAATATTAATTGTCCAGTTTACACACGTAATTCCTTTCCTAATTTCTGGAATACACAGATATTAATTATTTCTGTATTAAAATCACTTATAATTTTATTGTATTACTTGATACTTTATATCATTAGAATGTATTCTTATCATATGATTTTATTCATGTCACACCTTAAATTAAAGTTTCATTTCATTTCTATAGTAGAAACCAATTTTTCTCAGATTAATCACTAAAGCAGCTACGCCATTTTGTATTGTTGGGAGGGCGTAGCTGCGCCGGTCCCTGGCAGTGCCAAAATGGTTTAGCTTTAAGCCAGTTCCAATTTCTATCACCACACAATTTTAACATGATATGAATTAACTTCTATAGTGGTGATATTACTAGTTCAAGAGTGTATATATCACATAATCGTACACAATTAATCATCCTCTTAATAACTATTTCTCTTTTAATTCATTTAGTGAATTTCCTCATTCCATACTATGCCACACAAGGCCTTTCACAATTCTCATCGTCAATTCAACACTTCTCAATTCTCAAATAAATTCACTTTGCACAATTGAATTACTCATCATACAGCACATCAATATTTATAGATAAATATTCATTTTCTTATTATATTGAAATAATTATTTATTCCTGAAATTCTCGGTTCTTACAGAATCAAATAACACATAAGCATTTATATCGTTGATTGGGATAATACTTGTAACTACATCTCCCGATGCAACTGCATCTCCTGATGCAACTGCAACCTAGACCGTCATACTGAAGGTGTGGGCTGTCGGTCTACTTGACTGAGCTATACCACTAATAGTTAACGTACCACTATTAGCGCCCTTATTACCATCCATCCCCTTCTTCGGGCAGTTTTTCTCCATGTGATCAGTTGATCCACATATGAAGCATCCATGGTCCTTCTTCAGACTTGGACAGTTAGGAAAATGTGCCTTTCTTGTCCACAATTGTAGCACATAGCTTTACCCTTGAGACAGACTCCTAAATAAGTCTTCCCATAGTTCTTACATGCCTCGATCCTTCTCTTAGGATCTCTTTGTTTCACTCCGGTATTCCCAAAGATAAAAACCTTCCTCTTTTGTCTGTTGCCACTCCCGCTGGCTCCCTCAATCTTCACTCCCCCATCTACTTTACTTTTATTCTTCTTCTCTTTGTGGTATTGGCTTAAAGCCTCTCTACCACCCTCTGCAATTATTGCCTTCTCCAAAATGGTTCCAAAGAAATTGCTTTGAAACACTGATATCCGGCAATAGAGCCAGGGTTTCAAGCCCTGCTCGAATCTCCGCGCCTTTCTCACCTCCGTATCCACCTGATGTGGAGAAAATCTTGCCAATTCACTGAACTTGGCAGCATATTGGGGAACAGTCATATCCCCTTATTTCAGTTCCAAGAACTTCATCTCCATCCTACCCTGTATACTTATGGGGGAAATAGTTCTCAAAGAATATCTCCTTGAACCGTGTCCACGTTACAACCTCCACTCCAACCCTATCTTGGTTGGCCTCCCACCTGAAGTTGGCCTCTCCCTTCATCATATACGTGGCGAAAGAAGTATTTTGCCCCTCTTCAAAATTTGCAATTACAAATTCCTTCTCAATCTCTTTCACCCAAGTTTGGGCTTCTATAGGGTCCGTAGTTCCTTTGAACTCCGGCGGACCTACACTCTTGAAATCCTTAAACGTAGTAGCACGTACTACCACAGGATTAACAGGTATATTCGCGCCATTTCTATTAAAGGCAGTTGTTAATAAGTTAACAAACTCCTACATTGGGTTAACCGGTCCCCCTTCTAGTTGATTCACATTAGCTTCTTGATTTCATTTTCTTCTTCTTCGCGACATATTTCTGTTAAAATAAATAACATTTCATTATTACTTACTTCTTATTAATTAGTCATTATTCACGATTAATAATAACTTAAACTCATCGCAAAACATATTCCATAAATTGTTTATATTGATATGTTTTCTTCTTTGTAGTATAATACTACATCGTTCACCATTACATAGCCTTAGCTAATTACATTACTTTCCCGCAATTACTTTCCAAAAATTAGGATTTACAAAATATTACCATTTAATTATACAAAAGAGGGTTTTACGTCCCTACATAGATACACAATATTTACATATCTATACCTATTCTAGTTATTAACTAGATTACATTTGCCTAATGGCATTTTCATAATCTGCATTGGCAAGACTGGCCACCACATCCCAGCTGATTGTATACCGAGTCTACCCTGCCTCCACGGGATACTCAACAACTTTTCACTGATAATCCTCATATGAACTCCTGTGAATATAGGACATCTTCCTAATCTTCTACCTCTTGGCCTTTAGCTCCTCCCTAAGCTCGAAGGCCTCATGTTTTAGCTCTCGGACCTCGTCCTTAGCCAAAACTTTCTCATCATGTTCAACCTCCCAAAACGTGTACATGTCCCTCTTGTCCTCCAATATGTCATGGACCTCCTCCTTTAGTTCTTTCACCTCTTTACCCAACTGGATATTTCTAATCCAATACAGTCATAAATAACGCCTTCATTGACTCACCTGGTGTCATCTTCTCTGTAGGTATTACCATATTAAACGATACTACCTCCACCTCCTCCTTAGACATTCTATCGAACAAGGATGTAAACCCTACGTTCTCATAATCCTTTGATTCATCCACCACCACTATTGGCACTTCGGCTATTGGTGTCGGTAAAATCTCTATCTGGTTCACTGACTCCTCGCTAACAACATGTATATCTCTATACATAAAATTATCTCCTGACATATACAATAAAACATAATATCTTAATTAGTACACAACATCAGAATATTATAAACACATATCACATTTAATGCATTTTAGGGCTAACTTCATCTTTTAATTCTTTTTGTAATGAATTTCCTCAATTCACCATTTAAAACTCAACGTGACTTTAATTACTTCTAGATTCCTCAACTCTTCTTAAGGTTATAGCCTATGGTTCCCCCCTAAGTTTTATAACCTATAGCTTTGATACCAACCTGTGAGGCCCCCAAATCCGGGTATCTTCCAACCCGATAGATGGTGTTACACGGTGATACTGTTCACACATACATTCAGTTGAAATACATCAATAGAGTGAATATGTCTACTAATTATTACATAATAATAATTCACTTCCCAGGTTCTTTGTAACCATTACATATGTTGTCATAGTATCAAATTAATACAAAAATAATATTATTCTATTACAAGGATAACTACTTGTCCGCTTTGGTCTTCCCTTTATCCTTACCAGATCCTTTGATCCATTCATTTTTAGCTGCAATCATATGGTTCAAGCAAGGGTGACCATAACTAGCCTAGCAAGTAGAACAATTATAGTAGAACAATATGCATGAATCATATGAGTATTTCTTCTATAACTTAATCAATAATTATGAAGTACTATGAATAATTCAAAATAGCACTTCTCTTTTCTTTAAAATTTTTAACGACGAACCTCATCAGTTAAACCTTGAGTTTGGTCAAAGACCATGATCATTTCATTCTTTCTTTCTTTGAAAAGGATAACTCGACACTAAGTTCGTAAGTCTGACATTTCTTATGAGCACGTCTAGGTGATCAGCCTATAGTACTTTATGTTTTACAACACTACTACATTAGACGTATCTACTTTTAAGTTTTGGCAAACTCACATGCCAGTCGATTTACGACAAAACATTTGTTTATTCATACTTAGTCTTTCTTTGAATCTATACCAAAATAGTTGGCACAAGATAGGAATATCAATACTATTTTCATAGATTATAAGGAAATCCACAAAATACTCTAAGTCTGGTCTAGCTGAAGTAAATGGCTTCGACTTCTCTGTTACATCAATTCATGCATAAAATGTATGAATCATAAAGCTTTCCCAAAATAAAGTATAGATAAGGGATTAGAAAACTTTCCTCCAACGTCTTCTAGCGCTAATTCACTTTCTCTTTGGGTCTTTATAGGTTTTACATGACATAATCATATAGCTTACCATGTTAGGTCTTATACAATCCATAAGTATTGTCATTAACTTATCTTCTCCTTCTTCTCAGTAAAACTATCCGTTTGGTTAACATAATAACATTCGTTAGGTTAATTAACGTTCATTACGGTTTTATAATATTTTATTGTTATAAGTAACCTTATTTGTTCAATGCTTAAGTAATTACATTTCAAGCGATCTCAAACATTCATTTGACGTGAATACGGTTTACCGTATTACTAAACTTACTTTGTGTTTACGTTTTTCGTAACCTTTTGTTAACTTTTAATTGTTGAACTTAAGGCTTTAATCATCAGTTAAGATGTTACTTTATGTTTAATTAAGGTCATTATTCACATTCCATCAACTTACCTTTCTTTTATGTTCATAACTATTCTTCTCTGCCTTTGGTCTAGGACCGGCACTGCGGCGCCATGTCCTTTGTTAATTGCTGTGTTGTAGTGTATATTTCCAGTAGTTGGGATCCGGTGCTAGAAATTTGCATGCCTTCTAAATCCTTTTTTACTAGGCGTGGCATTGCAAGGCCTCCTAAACCTTTGAAAAAAAATTCAATTTCTCAAGCCATTCATTTTCCGAGCTCGTAACTTGCTCGTTATAACTTGGAATTGGTTCATTCAAAAGCCAAATTCTTGCTTATTCTTGATACTACAATTTCCTCCAAATAGAAAAAATTTCTGAATCCGTTAATGAGGCTTCCACTTGATTAAATTTTCATTATTCGTTCATCTAACGTTCTTGAGCGTTCATCGCTCATTCATCCGTAATTCATTCATATGATGTCCGAATTTGGCAGTTCTTGAGTCTGTGACTCATAAATTTCATGGTCTTCAATATGTCATAAAACCATAGCTTTCTAGGTTCTTTATTAATATTTCACTTCCATTCTAAAATCCTAGTTAACTATGATTTTAAAGTTTATCGCCTTTTCTTAGAAATTTTGTCACAACTTCGTTATATGAGATTTTACTCTGTTCAAAATGAATTTATTCCATTATTCAAACATCTAGCATCTTAAACAAGCATATAGCATATAATCCTATACACAATGGTTTTAAACTTGTCCATCAACAATATGTGTTAAGTTTTCATATTTTCTTCATTATTTCTTACTTATTTGGTAATGATTTCACTTGTAACATGTTTATTAATGTTTAAGTCCACTAATAGCTATCCTTATTACTCCTTATAACATATACACCACCAATTTCACTTCTCTATTAAATCAAACTAGAAAAGAGAAGGAAAATAAGTGGTTTAAACATTTTTACCTCATGCGTTCTTGGCGTTCTTGAGTTTTAGCTAACTCGTTTTTCTCTTTGATCACTCGTAAATGCTCTCTTTTATCTCTCAATATATTGCTCTAGATTTTGGTGGTTTCAAAAGAGAGAAAATGAAAACATAAGCTTTCTATTTATAGAAATTGTAAAAGAGGGCAAAAGGGTCATTTGGTCCCACTTCCTTACTATTCCCACCTCCACAAACTAAGCTTCTAAAGGAATCTATTCCACCTCCTTTGGCCGGACATGACTCATTATGGGGGTCCCATATGGTTGCCCCATGGGTTATTACCCACCCGGTGATCCAACGGTTCGATCCACGAGTTCGATTCTTGGTTCGGGCTTAGATTTAATTCAATTCAAGCCTAAATTTGGGCTTGAATTAATTATTATCTTTGGTCCTTGATTAAGTTTGTCATTGAGCCTCAATCATCTTTTATTTGGGTTTGCCAAAGTTCACATTCAAGCTTTACTAGTCCATTAATAACGTTTTGTGTTTTTAACGTATAATTCTCATATTCTTCTCGTATACTAGTTTGTATAACATTCATTTTATACGTTGTATTATCTTTCGTATATAATTGTACAATACATTGTATTACGCTCATATTTTTTCCCTGTATAATAACCTTTTTATTATACATAATCATTACTTATTCAAATCTTCACTTTCCCTAACATTCTCGAATTGAGTACGCAGGCGAAAAACTGTGTTTGCCATAACTGAATTATTATTAAATAATCCATCTTTCCTCAAAATTCTATCATTAAGTATTTCCCAGAAGTTCAATAATAATTCTCGAGTAGAAATGGATGAATAGTGTTTTTCGGATAATTTCTCGGAAAGTTTTTATTTTCGTCTTGGAAATTCACACACTTTATTTCTAATACTTAGTCAGAATACTACGATTATGCATCCCTTCTAGGTTATAGAACGACCTTCATCTCTCTTACTCATATAATAAACATATAATATAATTTTATTCAATATACTCAAATAAAATTAATTTACATTATAATCCAATTTTCTCGGTTGTTACACTTGTTGCCCAAAAACCCTTATAAAATAGCTTTTGAGATGTTCTAGTTCTCCGCAAGTCAAAGGTTTTCCTAACATGGGCAACCCGAATATAAATCCCACATCCTCTATAGTAATGTCAATCTCTCCACATTTTAAGTGAAACGTATTTGATTTACTCCTCCAACGATCAACAAAAGCAGATACAAGAGATACATCAATCTTTGACACTACAGCTTGATGACAAAATATACCGAAACCTAACTGTTCCAGTAGATATTCTCATTGTTCAGTCAAGTTCCATTAAGTTAATTTTGCAGACATTTGACAAATTTCTAACACACCCCTATCCTACAAGTTAAATAGATTATACAGACATAAATTGTCAAAACATGAAAGTTTCTAACAAAATTTTAAGAGAAATTTGTTATATGGGACAATAAACTTACAATATTTTGCCATAAGTCTGAAGATACATGATTTTCTTGGTCCCATAAGATAATAGGATCAAAAGGTCATGGATTGATATCCATATCTGACCTAAAAATTCAACACAATGTCAATTATTAAATAATTTATAAAAATTCCTATAAAGAGGTAAAGGGGGAAGGAACAAATCTTTGAGATTCTAACTCATTAGGATCAAAACAAGCATATAGTATAAGATGAAGAACTCGCAATTTTACAATCACTTTGAACTTCTTTTCTTTTTAAAGACAGAGATTTAGATACAATATATTGGAAATAAAATGGAAAAGGACTATTTTTAAAAGGATAAAATAGTGATAGGATTACTAATCCATAAACTATATAGTCCATGGGATTGAAATCAGTAGAATAGTCCTTACAAACAAATAAATCTTAACAAACACATTCAGATTAATATGGTAGAAAAACACTACAGGTTCCAAAACAATTGTAAAAGAGATGAATGTTTTAGATGTTTCTTAAATTGTGAACAAGGTGGTCGAGGTGCATGATAAGGTAAATTTCATTTGGAAAAGGTGCTAGAGAAATGGGTTATGACTTTTGGCAGATTGAGAACTTGGGTGAGTACTTGGACTTCTCATATTTCAATTGTTGTTCACAATGATCTAAGTATTGGATCAAGGTAGTGATTCAGGTAAGTATTAACGAATTTTCCAGCAATTGTGCTACTTTAAAATATTTTGCTGCAAACTAAGAAGTAAGGATTCCTATTACAAGGATCTTTATCATTTAACCATAACATACAATATTTTAGAAAAAATACATCATTAATCTTGTTACATAACTGTCAATCTAGTTTTCAACTAAACTAGGAATGCGAAATAATGAAAAGCTAGCAACTCAGAAGTCATAATAGATTGAATAGGAAGCTCTGTATCTTTGTTTCCATAGTATGCTCACTTAGGAATCTCTAAGCCTTATCTTCAATATTAGATTATCTCTAGTATTGTAAGCATAGAGACAATCTCAAGCACCTCAATGATAAAAATAAAACCTTCGCAACGTCGCAATTCACAAACAATAAATATATCAACCATATAATTACTAAACAGTTTAGAGTGGGGGGAAATCACAGCAAAACCAGATAATCACCAAAAAAGGTTTGGATTTGGGAGATTAAATGAAAAACTTACCGATTAAATGCTGATTAGTTTGTTGTATAAGAAAAATAATGGACGAACAAGCTCAAATTTCTATAATTTGTTGCCAATTTGCAGATCTTTACAAACTAGGGTTCATGAGTTCGCAAGGAATCACAGCAGCTTCGAAAGTGAAGAAATAATTTACCTTTATTACCTTTCCCCTTAATTCATTTAAGTTAATATGCGTCCACTAGTCTTACTAGTGGACTACGTAATTTTCTCCATTTAACCTGATTTGATTGGGCTAAGTGGGGTTAAAAATGTCAAAATTTTATTATGCCTACGTCCGCTAGTACTTTTAGCGGACGACGTTACTCCAATTTAAATCTCAACCCTTCATTTATGTAATGGAAGGTGTAGATTTTATATGCCACTTTTTATTCCATAGCAAATATATGCTATGGATATATATACCTTTTCATCCAACAAAACCATCTCGATGTTGTTTATGTAATCTTCTTTGTTGAAGCTTGGTATATTCCAAAGTCGAGTTATCCTGACTTTAATATTCCATGTCTCTTTGACATGGTTGATGTCATCAACAAAATCATACCTAGTCGTCATCTAAATAATGGGGTAGGTAAAGTATAAGATAAATGTTTAGCAGAAAATAATAAGAAGAAGATAATTGAAAGTAGTATGCACACAAGTCAATTATGTTTGATGATAAAGCATATACTTTGTAACAATCTTATTCATTTATTAATAAAAAGTATTAATTTATTAAAGGCTTTTAATTATCTACATGATGTTGTTTTATAATATATGATAAACCCATAGTTTTAAGCAATGCTTTTAGAATAATGATGATGATCATTCTAATGAGATCTAAATTCTTAGAAAGCTTAAAACTAAAATAGTTCTCAATCGTTGGATTACTAAATTGGGGATTAGTGAATCCGGATAGATTGGTACATACGTTGCTTGCTCATTGGATGAGGATGATTGATCTCATGATCGTTTATGTAGAGACACTAAAGTAAGTATGTAGGTGCTTATTAGAGAATAAGTTCACTGAACGTGGCTCGCTAAGGAATACATAATGGAGTTTTACTTGTCTGCCAATAGGAATTCCTGTAGTGATAGTAGTACAAGTGATCCTTGGACTTTAGATCATCATAGTATCTTGTGTATGATGAGTTATACTTTGACTTATTCCTTAAGACCCTTAGGGTATATCAAAGGGTATGCTTGGGTATAATAAGTTGTACATGGAGATAATGTATGATCAATAAAGAATCTAGCACTTCTAGTAAAAGAAGAGAAAATGTCCTATGTGATTCGATAAATGACAACCCAAAGAGTCCTTGGCATATGTAGAATGAAATTAGAAAGGAGTTTCTAATTTGCATTATTTGGTGTTGTGTATTTAAGAATCGAAATACATATAATTAAATAAATAAGACTTGACAGTAATTCCATGTCTTATATTTAATTGGGACATTGTATGGTGGAAGTATTGAATTGTACGGTAACGATTTACTCAAAGGTTCTTTTATGATTAATGTTAAAATCTATATTATCTGGAAAGTCGTTGATCGCTAGGGAGGCTTATCCCTATTGTAGAATAAATATTATTTATTAAAATAAATTAATAGTTTAATTTATTTATTTAAATAAGATTAGAATTATTCTAATTGATTTATTCACAACCGGTTTAATATGGAGAACCTAAAGGGTCACACCATAAAAGGAAGAATAATTATTTAAGAAGTTAATGGCATAATCGTAATAATAAGTTAAGTATATTTAATTTAATCTATGATGATTGAATAAATTAAATAGCTTAATATTTATTATTTAATATTTTAGAAATATTAAATATAAATTAATAAGAGGAGTCTTATTATTATTATTATTATTATTATTATTATTATTATTATTATTATTATTATTATTATTATTATTATTATTACTATTATTATTATTTAATTCCTAAAGGAGTTTGGAAATTAATTAATAAAAGTACTCTCAAATATCCTAATAAGATTAGGAGGCTAATTAATTAAAAGAGTTTAATTAATTATTCCTAATGAGATTGGGAATGTAATTAATTAAAGGAATTTAATTAATTAAAATAAAACTCAATTCCTTAATTGTTAAGGAGGGTTGCCCATATCTATAAATAAGAGGAGTCTTATTATGGGTGCGTGGTTGTTGTTGACTTTTTTCACAACAGACGTGATTCCAATTGTTGGAGAGTACGCTCCTTTTCTATGAGAGATAGAAAAACTAGGGTTTTGCCAAACACCCATCTTCTTGAATCTTTATTCTTTCTTGGTGGATCACCTCTAGAGGCCAAACACTTGGGTGCTAACGTTGATCAAAGATAGGAACCAAACTCGGTGGATTCAAGTTGAACGCGAAAAGGATTGGAGGTGAAGTTGTACCTAAGGAAGCTCGAATCTTCAAGGGTATGATTCTTGTTCTTCATATCTTTTCATTTAATTAATAATTGTGCATAAAGGATGATTCGGGTATATGGTTTGTAAAATTTTAAACTCTGATTTTTACACGTTTTCGCTTATTTGTGCAATTTGATTGCGTTCATGAATATTACAAACCTAACAATAATAAGAAGTAGTGATTTAGGAGATAATAATTAAATTAGAAAGGATAATATCAGAACAGTTGACATTACCAAATCAGTTTAGATTTGTAGTGATTTAGGGGATTATAAATTCAAAATATTAATTTGGGTTTAAAAAAGTATTGATTTTAAGAGATAATAATTAAATTAGTAATGATAATATTAGAACAATTAACATTACCAGAATAGTTTATATTTGTAGTGATTTATAGGATTATAAAATCAAAATATTAATGTGGCATTAAAAAAATAGTGATTTTAGGAGATAATAATTAAGTAACGATAATATAAAAACCGCTTAGATTGAAAAAGTTGTGATTTAGGGGATTATAAATCAACATAGTAAGTTATGATTGATATTATTTGTTATTTTAATTTTTTAAAATGTTTTAAACTATATAATATTATGTTGTAATATAATTATAAATGGTATAATATTATATTGTGATATAATTAAATTAGTAATGATAATATCCGCATAGCTTTAGATAGGTAGTGATTTTGTTATATACGTATATTATATTATTATATCATACATGTATGATATAATGTATGGTATAATTATGAATGATATAATATTAGAAAAGTAGTGATTTTATGATATAATAATTATGTTTTAACATAATTAAATTAGTAACAGATTTAGAAAAGTAGTGAATTTTGGGATTATAAAATAAACATATTAGTCTCTTGATTATATATATGTATGATATAATGTATAGTATAAGATAATAAATGGTATATAATACTGTAAAATTTCAAAAAATGGATTTATTGGGTTGTCACGGTTAGTAATGTTGGAACTTATATATATATATATATATATATATATATATATGGTGTAATATTATAAAAAATATTCAAAAATCGGTGTAATTATGTAGGACAGGTGAAAACCGGAGTAATGGATGAGCATATTAATTATGTAGAATAAGTGTTGCAATATGGAAATGACAAATATCATGTAATGGTGTTATCACCAAAAAACGATTTCTAATCAAAACGACAAAGATCTTTTAAAATTGAACTCAAATCGCACGGGTTAGTAAGACAACCTTAAGCTAAAATTGAAAGTAATGAAAGATCTCGATTCCTATTTGACGAAAGGTTTGAAAATTATTTTTTCTAAAAATGTCACCCCGAAAAGATTTTTATCAAAACCAAAGCTAAAACGATTTTTTCCTCAAATCTGTCATTTGTGCATAGGTTCACAGAGATTCAAAGTTGCTTTCAAAATAACGCACTTATAATGATTTCGCTCCAAAACTAGATTAGTGATTTCATCAAAAATCACACACAACACACACACACACTTCACACTTAAAAAAACATCAAGAAAGCGGTAATTGTGTTTTCACATAAATCGAAGGATGCCTAACACCTTCCACTCACTTAAGTAAGCCCCTAAACTCTATGAATCTCGGTTTTAAGACTAATTTTACGGAATCACATATTGGGTCTCTCGATTGCAAAAATCTTAAAATCCGGATAAGTTGGTACATCCATTTAAAGTTTTATCAACTGACAGTTCTGTTTAATTAGCCCATTATTAAAAATCAATTTTTCAAAACCCTGTCGACATTTATGTCTATCTTTTTTCTAAAATTCACACTTTAAGCGAAGTAAATAAATCACAAATCTTAAAAAGAATAGAAAATCAGTAAATTAGGAAAAAATATAAAATATTCCCCGACGTCCACGTCAAACATTGCAAAATCTAACAATTATTTAGGGGCAAAAAGCACTTTTACCCCCAATGTGGTTTTAGTGTTTTAAGTAATTAGTCATTGTGCTTTTAAAATATTCAATTGACCCACTGTACTTTTTAAAAATATACAATCAAGCCATTCCGTCCAATTTCTTGGACGGACGTTAAATAATTACACACGTGACATTGAAAAAATTAAAAAATTATTATTTTCTGATGTGGCAAGCCAGTCAGCCAAATTCTTAGTACTATTGAGCCATTGCACTTTAAAAAAATAATAATTAGCCCACTGTAGTTTTAAAAATATTTTTATATTTTATTTTCTATCTTTTTCTTTACCTAAATATTTATAATATGTATAATATTAATAAAAATTAATATTATAATATTTATAATATGTATGTTTTATTTTAAAAATAAAATTAAAAATACTTTTATGTTTTAAAACACTTATAAAATTTTTAAAATAAAATATATTTTTATGTTTTATTTTCTTTCTTTTCTTTACCTAAATATTTATAATATGTATAATATTAATAAAAATTAATATTATAATATGTATATTTTATTTTAAAAATACTTTTATGTTTTAAATACTTATACAATTTTTAAAAATAAAAATATTTTTATGTTTTACTTTCTTTCTTTTTCTTTACCTAAATATTTATAATATGTATAATATAAAGAAATGAAATTTTTATTATTATTTTCTTATGTGGCAACACAAAAAAATAAAAAAATAAAATCATTTATAATGTGACAAAAAATAATAAAATTAAAATAAATATTTTAATTCATTTTCTTTATAATTTTTTCTTTTCCTTATCTCTTTTCCTTTCTTTTTAATTATTATTTTTATTTTGAAAATTAATACTAACATTAATACAATGAAATCATTAAATTTAAGCTTAAACATAAAAAAAAGCATACTATTAAAAATATTAAAACACTTCAAATATCAAATATTATTTATTAAAAAAAACTCAATAACCTAAATTCTTTCATATCTAACAAAACCCATCATTCGTTCACATCTTGAATCAAAACTCAAAATTTATACAGATCAAATCAAACCCATAATCCATTCTCATCAAACCATTATTCAAATATTGTTAAGAATCTTTCATCACACCATTACTACATTCTGTCGCTTTGCTGAAAAGAGAAAATCATTTTTTTGTTATAATTAAGGCATGGGCGGCACGGATCACCGCCATTATTACTCTACTCGTCGAACTCTCTGTATTGTGTCCCAATTTATGTGACCCAATTCGTCCAATCATGGCGATGAAGGAGGAGGCCAACGGAATCTCGCTGCCAATTGAGGTGGCGTCGGCGGTATTCATGGGAAAGAGACCTCAATTGTTTAGTCATCTTCTTCTACTTCAATATCTTTATGTCTCTACATCATCTTCTAGTTCTGTTGCCGAAACCCTAATTTGAATGAAGAAGATGCGGCTACGAGGTACACGTGGTCACGATCTGTAACTACAGATCTAAGATTGAGAACGAGCTCTCCCCGATCTGCGATGACATTGGAACTTCGAAATTCTAAGCTCATAGCCTTGGTTTCCACCAGTGATTCCAAGGTGTTTTATCTGAAAAATGAAGAAAACAAAGAGAAAGATGAAAAGATGAAGAAGAGAGAGAAAGAAAGATAACTAATATCTCATGCGTAAGAAGAGAGAGAAAGAAAGATAACTCAGCATTTAAGTGTCTTTTTTTAAGCCACCTATGAAATGACTTGTTTTGTTTTTTTTTTTTTCAAAAAGCCACGTAGGAAAATACATATGTTTTTAACGTCATGACGATGTAAAATTGACTGAATGGCCTGATCAAGACTTTTTAAAAAGCACAATGGGTCAATTGAATATTTTAAAAGCACAGTGGCTAATTGCTTAAAATATTAAAACCACAGTCGGTAAAAGTGATTTTTGCCATTATTTAGGATATATAGTCTATCCCTTAATAAAAAAGGACTTAAATACACTTTTCATATAAATTAAGAAAAATCAAAATAGAAATAAGAGAATAAACAATTCTTTATTTTGCTATTTCGTTAATTTTAAGGATAAAATAGTTTAAACGCAATATTTTGAATTAATATTTTTTTTTGGTAATATATACATATTTCATGGAATGTAGGGAAAACCATTTTTCACATAATAAAATCTCATAAATTAAAAATTTTATCTTGATAAAACTTCAATAAGTAAATAAATTTAAAGCACATATTTTTCCAAAAATAAAAATACCCCAAAAAAAATACGAAAATGGTCAGATAAAATTTATTTCCTTCGCAAACGGATCAAAACACTTTCATTCTCCTTTCCTCCCGCGGCGACCGTACACAATTACCCCCCCTCATCTACTGGGGCCATGCTTTCTGGGGATCTTTCTCTATTGAAGTCCCCCGATTCTTGACACCCTGTTTTATTTGTCCCTAGATCTCTTTCTAGAAAATTTACGTAGTAGTCACCGCCCCTAATATCCCTTGTAGATCCCTTCTTGATCTGTGGGAATACGTAATATTCTTCTGAAAATTTCTGATCATGGGTTTGATTTCAGACCCTAAGACCCTCTTGCTCTTTTTCTTCATTTTTCTGGCCCTTCCCCGCCTTCCTGCTCAGGTACAATCTTTAATGCTTATTTGCGAAGAACATTTTGTTAATTCCCAATTTACAATGTATGATGTGTTAAGTTTTTGGATATCAGGAATCTATTGGTGAATTTGATAAGGATGATTCAAATGCATCAAATAAAGATCTGGGCTGGCGTAGCAAAGAGAGGGTGCTTGGCGGGCGAAGCCAAGTGAGTGATACAGATTACAGACCCCTTTTCTTCTATCGAGGAAACGTTGGGTTTAAGTATTGAATATCTCTTAATTGGTCCGATTCGCATTTGGGTTATTGAATTTGCTTATGGTTACTCCCTCAATTTTCAAAGTGAGAGTATCATTTTCCTGGTTAGCTTTTTTCCCCAAATGAATGTCCCCTTTCTAAATTTACAGTAAAAGCTGTTTGAACTTGGTATCCATGTTGTTTTTTAAACCGAGTTAGGAAGTTAAATGGGAAACTAATAACTATTATCAAAATTCATTCTTTGTTCCTTAAATGACATTCATTTGGGGACCAACAGAGTATATTTATCTACGTAGTTGTGGATAAATATTAGTATTCAAGTCACTTCAGAATAAGATTGTTTGTTTATGTGGAAAGAAGATTATTATTTCTATTTAAATTTTTTGTTTTGGTTTAATGCATATATATGAAAGACTCTGTAACTGTTACTTGGTACCTTATTTGAAAGACCTTGATCAATGGACTCAACATATCTCACCCAACGGCAACCTTTAATAGTTTTGGCTCTTAAATACTCTCCTAGATTTAGAGGGCCAGAAAATTTACCATCACCTGGTGATACATTTCGCTAACATCGTCTTATCAAATTGTGGATTTGGCAATTCTGAATAATGCTAAGGTAACAAAAAATAATTACAAAAAATTGTATACAAAATGATCTGTCGGATTATAATTAGTTGATGTTTCACCGTACATGAGTGGGTCCAATGGTTATTACCAATCACTATTATACACATCACTTTGTATCCTCTTTTTGTATCCAATTTTTTTGTGACCAAAATATTAGTGGGCAATTCTAGACAATGTTCTTAACTCCACCATATCCACCTGTTGAGTTAACGATTGAAGGAATGTTGAGATTTGATTGTCGATAACCTAACGACTTTCACTTTCAAGCAATGATCTAACCTGTTGTCCTGAACTAGCCATTTTGTTATTTGTTAGAGGGAAAAAGTTTTGGGCCATTTTTATACATTCTTTTTGATACATATATGTATAGTTGTTTTTTTGACGATTCCAAATATGTATAACTGTTTTTTATTCTTACTTTCTTAACATGACTTCCTTATTTATTGATAAGGTTTACAAGCATAATTTACTTAAAACATGTATTATATGGAAATTATTTTGGGACAGATTGTTTTGAATGACCATGAGGGTGACTCTACAAGAGACAAGAATGATCGTGAAGTCATTGGTGCTGATCTCAACTTGGATCCTGGTCTAGGAGTTTTTGATGCATTCTTTGCAAGTTTGTCAATGATACTTGTTAGTGAGGTTTGTGATTTTTCTTCTTGGTTTACTGATTTTCAATGTTAGACCTCTGGCACTGCCAAATTTCGCATAAATGTTTGTTTAATTTGCTTCTGAAATATTCTCCATCAATTCTACTACAAGTTGGTATGTTTGTCGACCATAAATGTTTGGTTTTGCAACCAATTGTGCAACTACTTCATTTCTTGGTGTTTTCCTCTACAAGGGATTACTATACCTGTATCTAATGAATGTTTAAAACTGAGGGCTTTGCATATAGATTGGAGATGAGACGTTCATAATTGCTGCTCTTATGGCGATGCGTCACCCGAAGTCTATTGTTTTATCCGGTGCACTTAGTGCCTTATATGTTATGACGGTATGAAAACTTGTTACATGTTCTGTTCCTAAATACTGGTTTTGTTGTCTTTTTGTGCCGGTTACCGTGAGGTCTGTCACTAACTTTCTGTGCATGAAAATTAGGTTCTCTCCACTGGACTTGGTAGGATTGTGCCTAACTTGATATCAAGGAAGCACACAAATAGCGCTGCAACAGGTATCTTTGCAAAGCTACTGCTACTCATTTTGTTTTAGTTCAAGTGCAATCTATACAAAAGAACTTCGGTTTCATATACTGTGCAGTTTATAATTGTTTGGGCCTACTTTGGGTTGCAAATTACATCTTCTTTTCTAGAGTTTCTTGAAGTGCACGAAAGACAAAGGGGATAAGTACTTTGGGATGGAGTAGTTGTTGGATTGTAGAAGGGCATATAAAACTTACAGTTTGGTTTCAACTCTTTTTGTAGTTATCGACTCTCTCTGATTCTTCCCCTTCTCATGTCATTGCATATGAGACTAAATTTTTAAAGAAAGATTAGATTAACATCATGCCTGTAGGCCACCATCTTTTATGGAAAGATGAAGCATTCTGCTTTCCAGTTGAGTTTCTATTGAGTTTGATATCTGGAACTTGATTTCTTTTCTTGGTAATTTTGTCATGATTTTGCTCGTCTTTGGATGGAACTTTGTGGAACCCCCTCTCTCTTGTCTCCTCTCTCTCTCTCCCCCTCTCTCTCTGCTATTTCGTCTCATCTGTGAAGTTGTAGGATATGAAATCTAATATTTAATTGCATGTTTTACCTCACAGTAGCACTAGTTTTACCTTCTTACAAGAGAATGGTTCATGTAATAATGGTTCTTAGAATGATTAGAACTATTGGTACAAAATACTTAAAACTTAATGAGTTACTCTGCATTAATCGTCATTTTTTTACTGCAGTTCTTTATGCCTTCTTTGGCTTGCGGCTACTTTATATTGCATGGAGATCAGACTCAAAAGCATCCTCGAAAAAAGAGATGGAGGAAGTAAGTTATTCATACTAAGCTCAGACTTCTTTTGGATTATACCATACTATATTATCGTCTTTATTGGTCAATCTGTGTTTGCAATTAGGTTTTCATGGTGCTGATGCTAAGGCTTGATTTCTTTCTTTTGGTGATAGATAATAACTTTCAATTATTATTGAGTGTGGTCAACTTGCTGCTATAAACTCTATTTGTTTGCTAGTTTATACAAATACCTTCTTTGGTACATTAGCACGATCTTAATCTATAGTTGTTTGCTTTAGAATTCAGAACCTGTGATTGCCCAACGATATTATTGTCTTTCTCATTATCGTTCTTTATGCTGTTTTGATTGGGACAATTGTCTTTAAGGTTTTGATGTTAGATTTCAGGAGTTCAGATTAGTTATTCTGAAATAGCTAACGTTTGAATATACAACCATATTGTAGGTTGTGTTCTGAGCTCCCCCTTGTGGTTATCATTCTGCCTCTCTCATTTTTCTTACTAATTAAACTAAAGGTCTGCTTAACCTGAATAGATATATAATAACCTGGAACTTGTGCTTTAGATTAAACCAGCATCAACGTGAATTTGAAGACTGGACAAAAATCAAACTCCTATGTTTCCAAGTTGGATCTAAGTTTGCAACTTCTTGTTTTCCCTGTATTCTCTTGAAATATAAACTAGATATGATCTAGCTGAATTTCGTACTAATTAATTGCTCATGCTCAACCATTTTAGTATTACAATGCATGTTTCCAGCTGTTTTCGCCTCCACTTTTTGGTGAGTTAAATCCTATTTCTTAAGTAGCGTCCCTACATATGTAGTGATATGAACCAAGTTTTGTACAGTTAATAACTCCCAGTATTTTATGGGCCCTTTCGAAAGCCTCAGAACCTTGTACTTTCAGTTTATTTATTTTGTTTCTGCCATGTGAAAAGCGGAGAGGCATTGCTTTGGGTCTTTAAAGTTGTCTTCTTATATTATTGCTATATTGGTGATTGCTTATATAGTTATGGTGGTACCTTATTAGTTATTTAATGAGCTTGCAGGTGTTTCCTTTTTATTTCTTGTCCTGTATTTAATAATCTTGTCCTGAGTTCAAGTATGGGTGTTGGGTATATTCAGGTAGAAGAGAAACTTGAGTCTGGGCAAGGAAAAACATCAGTGCGGCGTTTCTTTTCCAGATTCTGTACACCAATATTCTTGGAGGTTTATTTTATGTTACTCAGGAATATGCTTGTTTGTCTTAATTATTGACATCTTAGTTTTCAAAATATTAATTTAAATTGCAGCATATACTTCGTATATAAACGAATATGTAGATTGATGTTTGAGGTAATTTCTTCTTGCAGTCATTCATTTTAACATTTCTAGCTGAGTGGGGGGATCGTAGCCAGATCGCAACAATTGCTGTAAGATGATTACTTTCTTAAGAAACTCCTTTGTTTATTTTATAATTGTTCTTTAATAGTGACATTTTGAACGATCTAGTGGTGATGTGTAATTGTAGCATTTTCTGTGGTTTTGGTATATTTTTCTGTATGTACGTGTGTGTGTATATATATATATAATCTATGTGTATATATATGTATATACACATGAGTTTACATTATTTGTTTTAATAGTTTTGATTTTTAAAAATCACTAGTATAGTGTACTTGTTTGTATGCGAATTCATTCGTTTGCTTGTTCCCGTCGTTCTCAAGTATTACGATACATAATACATATCTTTCAATACAATATAAGAGCAATTTGATTAATATCATAAGTGTATCTTAAAGCGAACCACAACTTACTACACACATGCTGTGTGACGCCCCCAAATCCGGGTATCTTTCAACCCGACATATGGTGCTACACGGTGCTACAGTTCACACAAACATTCCATTGAAATGCCTCAAAAGAATGAACATGTCTTATAAATATTCCAAAACAATATTACCATTCCTCAGGTTCTTTATAACCATTACATTTGCTCTTGTCATAATTTCAAATATTATCATTACAAACATATACTATTACATAAGTAAATCTACAGGTTCGCCTTCGCCGTTCCTTTATCCTTGCCGGATCCTTCGATCCGTTCGGTCTTAGCTGCATTCATATGGTTCAAGCAAGAGTGAGCATAACTAGCTCAGCAAGTACAACAATTCTATTTAACAATATACTTGAATCATACAAATCATATATCTTCAATAACTGAACAATAGTTATGAGTACTATCGATAATTCAAAATAACACTTAACTTTTCTTTAAAACGTTTCACAATGAACAATATTCAGTAAAACATCAATTCCGGTCCAAGACCTTGAGCATTTCATACTTTTTTTGAAAAGGACATCCCGGCTCTAAGTCCGTAAGTCCGACATTACTTACGAGCACGGATAGGTGATCAGCCTATAGTACTCTATGTTGATCAACACTACATTCATTAAACGTATGTATGTTTAAGTTGTGGCAACCTCACGTGCCTGTCGTTTGATGACAAAATATTTTTGCATACTCGGTCTTCATTTGAAAACCACACTAATATATGGTAAAATATTGACCATACTTCGATAGATTATAAGAAATCCAACATATCATAAGTCTAGCCGAAAGAATTGGCTTTGATTTCATCATACATTAATTCATGCGTAAGAGTATATGAATCACAAAGCTTGTCTATACTGAACATAAACAAGGGTTAGAATCCTTGCCTTCAGCGTCTGCTACTGTTATTACACGTTCACTTTAAGTCTTTAAGGTCTCTACAGTAGATGATCACACAACATAACACATTAGGTCATGATCAAACATACATGGTTCCTAATGAATCTTACTCTTCTTCTCAATCTAATCATGTATTAGATTTGTTACTATTGGTTTCGGCTTTCCGTTATAGTTTACATCATTTCATTCATGTTCAATTGATTATATTCAACCTTTATGTATCTTACTTAAGGTTTAACAATGCCTTAACAATGTTATAATTAAGCTTTAGTTCATTGTTAATCAATTACCATCCTTGCTCTACTTACAAACATTCTTTATCGTTTAAAACCCTAGAAATTTGGCCATGCATGGCGCCAAATATCGTCGCCATATTCTTGCCGCTTCCCCAAGATGTCCCATTCATGCCTCGTCTTTGCGGCATACGAACCACAACACTACGGAATCTGGTCATTGCCAGCCTTTCGAGCCTCAAACAGTTACCACAGTTCATTTATTCTGTGAATTTTCCGGGGCCATAACTTATTCATTTTAAGTCTGAATTGGTTCGTTCAAAAGCTATTAGCTCACAAATTATATACTCTACGTGTTTATGTAATAATTTTATATTTTCGACTTCATTAACTCAAAATTCACCTATTGGTTCATTTTTAACGAAAACGATAAACGTTCGTGAACGTTTGACTCTCGTTTCTTTGTTCTAAGTCGGAATTCGGCCATTTTGGATTCCGCAACTCTATAATGCCAAATAAGACTTGTTCCCATCGAAAACCAACGTTTCCGAGCTCAAAATCAAAATTCGACTTCTCTTCCTAGAATTTTACGAATTCGACGATTATCGTCCAATCGTGAGAATTCCGGCATAACTTCGTTACTTATGATTTGTTCATCGTTTCAAATGGATTCTATCCATCATATTGACATCTCAACCTACATATTACATCAACTTATTTTCATGATAAGTTATTACTTATGCTTCATGAGTTTATAACTTATCAAAGTATAAACTACATGTAACTTTGCTTCACATGGCTTATGATAGTTTAAGTCTTCTAACCATCATTCTCACATCTTTTCAAAAAAAAAAACCCATCATTCTCACATACTTTTATCATACTAACTTCATTCGTGTAAACATGATACAAGTCTTACAAGTTCTTCCTTAGTTCATAGCTTATCTATGAACAAAGTGCTTATGCTCGGTTTATTAGGACTTAAGTCCTTAGATTATTTATTCCTATCATTTTTAGCATACATGTCCAATAATCCACACTTCTCTTATCAACCTACAATGGTAGAGATGGAAGACTAATGACATAAGAGGCTTACCCTTGATGAACAAGCTTTACTTCTTCTTTTCTAACAAATGAAAATCTAGCTTATTCTTGCTTATTCTCTCTAACAATTAAGTTGAAAGTGTTGGGTGAAAATGAACAAGCAAATAATGAAATCCAAAGCTTGGTATTTATAGGATTTCCTAAGTTAGGGCATTATGGACAAAAGCCAAATCCCACATCCTTTGTAAGCTCCTTACTATTCATTGCTTCACCTTTAAGTTAACTTGCTCTTCACCTTAATTACTTGGCCATCACAACACTTTCTTGGTCATCACATAATTATCTTGGTCACCAAGATTAATCACATTATCATGGGTTGCCCCATGGGTCACCCTAACCCATTGGAACAATAACTTGGGCTTAAGGTTTAATTAGCTTAACTTAAACTTTTGGGCTTACATTAATTTACTTTGGACTTTACTTTAATAACCACTTGGGCTTTATCATTACTTATACTTGGGCTTGCACCTTAACTTCTAGTGGACTTAACAATTTGCTATATAATCCTACAAGTCCATTTCATTTGGATAAAAGCCTTATAACGTATTGTTTACGTATTGTTCTCGTATTCTAACTCGTATACTAATTCATAATATACGATATTCCATCCTTTATATATACTCGTATAATACTTCGTATCATACTCGTATTCGTTACCTCGTACAATACATACGTATCATACGATCATCACATTAGCTTCTAACGCTTTATTTTCCCTAACATTTTCGAATTAAGTCCGCATGCGTACAATTACGTTTTTCATACTTGAATTATTATTACATAATCCTAACTCACTTCAATATTATATCGTTACGTATTTCACGGAAGTTCAAAAATAATTCCCGAGTAAAAATCGGTGAATAGAGTTTTTCGGAAAATTTTTCGGAAAACTTTTATTTTCGTCTTGGAAATTCAAACACTTTAATTCTTTCACGTAATCGAAATACTACGACATTCTGACGTTTCTAGGTTATAGAACGACATTCATCTTACTAACACGTAATAATAACAAGTAATATAATTTTATTCATTATTTTATTAAATAAAATTATTTTACAATGGATCTGAATTTCTCGGTCGTTACACGTTGTGTCTTATATTCTTATGAATATGATAGGATTAAGGTACGGTAATTAAACCTTTTTAAGATATATAGAGACTGATAAAGTTAAAACAACAAATTAGAGCCTCTTTGTTTGTGTTCTTTTTTTTCCTAGTAGAAAAGGTGTTCACTTGTTCTATAAAATAATCTATAAATAATCCATAAAGTAGTCTTATCTAATCTTAAATAGTATCTCTAGAAGAGTGCATGTCTCTTTATCACCTGGAGACTTAAATACATAACTTTGGAGTTGACTTCTGCTCTCCAATTTACAGTTTGGGGTTTCATTTCACTTTGAAGTGTAACCTATATTGTTAAAGGTTCTTTTTTCTTTCCCCCCTCTTGTTCCTTTATAAACATCACTTAAATAACCTTAAGACTATTAATTAAGCCTTTAGAGTCTCCAAACTAAAATTTGAATATTTAAAGTTTGTTTCTAGGCTTATTTGACTACTTCAACATAAAACTGAAGCCTATGTATGTTTAATTGTCCAATAAACTGAATTCTCTATATGTTTGGATATACTCCCTCCGTTCCTAAAAGATTGTCGTTTTAGAAGAAAAAAATTATTCCAAAAAGTTTGTCGTTTACAACTTTCAAGGTGAATAAATTATTTACTTTCCTATATTACCCCTACCTTCTCTCATTGTCCCAAGAAATTCTCTTTCTTGTATTAATAATTTTCAACTTCCCATAAAAGGGTAGTGATGGAATTTCAAACAAATTTTACTTGGTAAATGATACTTTCTTAATCCATGTGCAAAAATCTTAAACGACAATCTTTTAGGAACGGAAGTAGTATAATTATTGTGTTTTGCATTTCTTTTTGTATCTTGTCATGGGATTCATGATATGATACATAATTCAAAATTTAGGGTTTTCAAGATTCACGATTTGACAACTATGTTTGTTTCTTAAAATGGAGCTATTGTGGACTATTTTTGAAACAATTGATCCATGGAACAACATGCTGTCTGTTTTTTGTTTTGTCTATTGGTATATTCTTTAAACTTTCTTTATAGTTAGAATGAACATTGATGTTCCTCATTGATGGGAAACCGAGATGCACCATATTTATGTGAGATGTACAGTCCTTCGATAATTTCCTTCTGCAATGAGGGGGATCTACGAGCCACATTACTTCGTATGATAGGTGCATCCTAAAAATACTGGTTGTATAGCATAGATTCTTCTACTTCTCTGGGACTGAGAAAAAATAAATTGGAACAGAAAACATTTTACGATGTGGAATCTCAATTTTGGAGGTGGGAGTTGGATCAGGTGGAGCTTTCCCATTGAGGTAGAAATGTTACTTGCTCGAAAGTGAATGTGCTGCTCCTCTTTCTGATATACCCACTCAGATAGCTCCCTATAATAGACACTGGAGGCATGAATGCTTCAGTCTACACTTTGTCAATGCTGCTTTATTTTGTAGTCCAACAATGTCTGTCATAAATCAGTATATATTGTGATCTCCCTCCGACCACCTTTGCGCTTGCAGCCCCGTCCTTCAACAAACACCCACAACATCCGCTCTGCCTCTCCCACCCCCACCCCCACCCCGCTTTTTCTACTAGAAAAATTGCAGTGATGCGTTTATCCAAAAAGGAAAATAATTTATATGACGACTAATTTTATGTCGAAATTGGACTGGGACTAACCTGGAACTGAACGCGATAAATATAGAATAGTAATGTGTGTGGATCTCTTCCTTAATTCCTTCTATCCCATGTATCCACATGTATCTGTGTCCAATATTGACATAAATTTGTCATCATATATAGAAACATTGATCAAAAAAATAATAATAACGAATTTTATTATTGTGGTAATTAGGATTTTGTCAGAATATAATTTTGATAATACCTCGGCCATTTTAATATCTCAGGGTTTCACTGAATGATCTTAATCCTTTCAACATGATTAATGCTCATATGAATCCAGATTTTTAGACGTTGTACTAAAGAAATTCTAATATTTAAATAACAGCTGGCTACTCACAAAAATGCACTTGGAGTTACTGTCGGGGCTTCTCTGGGACACACCATCTGTACATCATTGGCTGTGGTTGGTGGAAGCATGCTGGCATCCAAGATCTCCCAAGGCACAGTGGCAACAATTGGGGGTTTGCTTTTCCTTGGTTTTTCCTTGTCGTCTTACTTCTATCCTCCCCTATAAGTAGGAAATTGTAGGTTGACTGGGACACAGATGCATAAATCTTGTTCCATCTATATGTTTTTGTTTCAGTTAATTTTACTAAACTAAAAAGACGAAGTAATTGTTTTTTATGCCACATTTTCCTGGTTATTCTTTTGTATAATATTAGTATACTAGTAATTGTCCGTGCCTGAAACGAAAAATTAGATTAAAATTTTAAAAATACTACATTACGTAAAAGACTCTTTGCAATCTAAAATAACTTACGATCAGACATAACAATTATCATAATTTATCATACCACCATAATAATTAATACATACTCGTCAACACATATTTAACCACCAAAACATCAAGCTAGTCACTTTCTTTAAAAATAGATATTTAGAAAAAGCTAAAACTTGTTTATAAAATTTACAATCATCAATACACATCCAAATCACAAAAACAACCATCATTCCATACCTAAAATGATCATAATAATGTATAATTAGTTAACTTTATAAAAGACGGGACACAAAAAATACACACATGCAGAAAATAGAGAAACAACTCTGTATTCTATACAGCTTACACTAAGTATTCTTCAATATATACATGAAAATATTTTGAAATATAAAAATTATAGTAATATGTTAGTCAAAATAAAATAATTGTAAATTCGAAACATAAGACCTTTTACTTTTTTTCTTTAGTTTGATTCAAATCTAAATATAAGACCCCTTACTTTACCCTGAATTATCTAAAAAATAAAATGAGCACACATATTTGTATGTAGGGAGAGGGTGGGGGGATGATTTAGATTGATGTAAGTAAGAATTTAGAGAAATTGTAACAAATTATCAATTTATTTAGGAAAAGATATGGATGAATGTAGACTTAAAATTAAATAAGATTTTCTTTGTACTATTTCAACAAACGGATCATTTACTTAATGATTTAAATCATAAATCTGTATTGGTGGCAGTATAATGGTGTGTGAGTTTGATTTTCGAGTGTTTGATTGGTTACAGTTATGTGTGTGTTTGTGCATGTATTGTGAGAAGTAGAGAAATATAGAAAGTCATAGTAAGAGAGACTTTTACACTTAGACAATTGTTTGGCCAGTGGTGGGTTAGTCATCGTCAAAAATGGACAGGTCGGTACTGGATTGCATATCATTTAACTCTCTTAAATGGCTTCTTCCCCCCTTTAAACCTTCTTTTCATCACTATTCTTAATGTCCTCGTATCGATACGAACACACTTTGCCCAATTAAGAATAGTAAATTTATTTTGATGCAATGACATAAAAGTAGATTTACCTGATTACGTCGACCCCATCCACAAAGGTCCATTGTATATACTTTATCGTTTTCGTTGACAAATTCACTCCAATCTTACAAAAAATGAATCTCATTATAAAATTTAGGCTTAAATATGAATTACTATCCTAAACTATTGGCCATATTCCACTTCGGGGATAAAAGTATTAATTTTTTCAATCAGGTGATTGAACTATCAATTTTTTTCAATTTGTTCAATTGAGGTTGCCACGTCAGAAATCGCTGACGTGGTTATTTCGGTTGGGCCATAAAGCAGCTGATGTGTCAAAAAAATTATTTTTTTATTTTAAGATTAAACATTATTGATACATTGAAGGGTAAAATAATAAAATGATAATTAAACAAAACAATAAACAAATTAAATACATCCTCTCTCTCCTAATCTTCCATCACACAGACCCTAATCTCTCCTAATCTTCCTATCCACGCCGCCCCAAATCTCCGGCCATGGTACACGCCCAAATTTAGCTCCCAAGCGCCAACGCCAGCCCAGTGTCCGATTAGACGAGATTGGAAGAGAGCCACCACCAGCTACACTCCCTTACGACTCTTACCCACGCCGCCCAAAATCTTGGAGGTTTCATCGAGTAAACCGGTGAAGAGAGTGAGATTACCTGGCAATTCTCACATGCTCTCCTACCTCCATTAATACTCACAAGTAACTCCTTTGATTACTCTGACTTCGGTTGGGGAGAACACTCCTCAAAGAATCCAAAAATAACATATGTTCTCTCTTCTACTCTAGAAGACGATGAAACTCAATATGTGGAAGATCTTATACTCAGAAAAAGCTGAAGTCTAACTCTTTAAACTTGGTGTTTGGTGAAGAAAATACTTAGAAGTCGTCTCAAGAGCTCTCTGGTTTGAGTCAGAGATGAAGTTCTTTCGGATGCCATATATGGATTACAGAATCGATGCTTGATAGATGCCTTCCTTGGTGGAGACACAATTCAAGATGGTCAAATCGATAGATATTTGGGCTTTTGATGATTTTCCTTCTACTGGGGGGAGGGAGGAGAGGGGGGAGTTTTGAGCAACCCTTGTATCTCTAGCAGGCAAGTTGATTTTTGGAATCGGTCTAGACTGACGAGGGCTAAGGGTTTCAGAATCCAATTCTTGCGGGGATCGGAAATAATGGGGTTGATGATGGAGTGAGAGATTGACTGATATATTGGATTGGGGTTGATAATGGGGTTGATGAGCTAGGCTTTTTTGATTTAGATCTTGGTTTAGATCGATTTGGTTTAGATCGATTGTCTAATATAAGGATATCATGTTTGTTTGTTTTGTATTAATTTGTATTAATCGATCGGAAATAATGTTTGTTTTGTATTAATTTGTTATTGGACCATTTTACCCTCTATTAAATTAGATTTGTTTAATTCATAATTAAAAAATTATTTTTTTTGCCACATTAGCTTCATATGGCCCTACACAAGTAGCAACGTCAGCAATTTCTGACGTGGCAGGTTCAATTTGTTGCAATTGAAAAAAATTAATAGTTCAATCATTTAATTGACAAAATTAAAAGGTCGATCACCGAAGTGGAATATGGTCAATAGTTAGGGTACTAATTCATATTTAAGCTTAAAATTTACCTACTGAACTATCACACAAAACATGAATTTTTACGGAAATCTCCATAATTTCATATAATGGACTATATAGCATCATATATACATACTAATTGTGTCCCGTGCCTCCGGCACTACATGAACGGTGAGATTTATCTCAAACTTTGGACGGCCCAGATGATTTATTAGGGTGAGCGGAAAATTCAAAATAAGTTGTATTTTGTTATATAGATATAGCATGTGTGCAGTTGTCAAATATTTAAACAGAATAAATTCACTAAATTATAAAGCTGGAACATATATTATCCTCTTCAAATTCAACAAATAAGTTCCTTGTTTCCAAACTAAAGTTCAAAACTTTCAAACCAAAATTTAAAGAAAACCTGAAGTACCTCATTCCTAGTCAAAGTTCAAAACTTTAAACCAAATTCAAACATTGAAAACTAAATTAATAATCTGACAGGAATTTCGAAGATAATAAAAAAACACAGTTATTAGTCAAGGAAAACTGAAGATATCGGGCTAATAGAGACGCCAAATTAATATAAGATAATACACAGTTATTAAAGAAACTAAAAAGAAATAAATTTACAAAATAAGATAGTAGATAGCCACTCAAACATACATCCTAGTAAACCCTATCAACACATAACCTATTCCAATAACTGGATACTTATTTTCATTCTAAGCCGGCAATCTTTTGGCACAGTAACAGTCCAAAAAGGCAGTTTCCCTTAATGCGCTGTCTCTTCAATATCCTAATATCTTCGAAAAGGCAGTTCCTTATTTCCAAACTAAAGTTCAAAACTTTCAACCCAAATAATAATAAGATGAAATTAGAACGAAGGGATTGAGTCTTTAAAAATTATTATGAATGATATGAGAGGACCTGAGAATTTCATAAGGCTCAAGTTTGGGCAGCGATTTAGAGCTCCGAATCAGAGTGACGGACGGTGAATTTGATGGCTTTGAAGAGGCGCGGGTCAATATCGGGTTGAGTTGAGTTGGTAGCTTTCTCAATCAACCTGACCACCAGCACCACTTTCCTTCTCTTTCTTTCTCAATCAATAGAGGGGTAAGGGGACCGGTGAATAGGAGAGAGATGAAATGTGAGATTTTTTTTTGGGCGGGATTTTTTTTTGTATGAGATGAAATGTGAGTCTTTAGATTAAGTTGAAATAAAAGTTAGAATGAATTTGAACCGTCCTTGTGTTTTCTCAAATATTTAAATTAAAGATTCAAATTAGGTTCTATCTTATAAATATAGATAAATTAAATATTCAAATTGGATTTTATCTTATAGATATAGATATTCCCTCCATTCCAAATTTATAGATGCATTTTTCAAAACAAAGACTTCTAACAAAACATGAGAAATTCTGGTATGTTTGGTTATCAACTAAGTTTTATTGTATATTCAAATCCTTTTTTCTGATATTTGTTGTCAGTTCTCTTTTTTTTTTACTTTTCTTTAAACGACCGTGTGTTTAGCTATACAATATTTGAGAAATCAATTGAAATGGACTTCATGCCAATGGGAGTTATTAAATAACAGATCTTTATGAGATTTTTTTTTTACTTTTATGATACATGTGAAAACAATTGAAATGGACTTCATGCCACTTCCAAATTGCTGGTTTACTGAAAAATATCTCTTGAGAACATAAAAAAATATTCGTAAACATGTATTCTGACATTTTTAAAAGGCTATGAAAACAGAACCTCAATATTATATATATTAGTTATTTTACCATTTGTTTATGGTTTTCATGCTTTGCATAAATAAACATTATATGGAAAATAATTTCAAACCGCATAAAATTTCTTTTATAGAAATTTATACATCACATTGTTCCACAATTCTATCTACCTCTCCCTCACAGTTTCTCACCAATCAAAACAACATACATTATCCAAAAAGACCAATTTTTAGGAATATATGCTTAAACTAACCTTCTCAGAAAGAAAGCTTCTTAAATTATCTGAGCTCCACTTCATAGGTAAATTCACCAAACACTTTTGAAGTCCCAATTCCGAATTAGAACCCTCGGCAATGGCTTCCGTCAATAGCTTCTTCCCCCTCTCCGAAGTCGGGTCCCACGTCTTATCAGGCCTCTGCCAGAGCTCCTCTTCGCCATGGGCGTTCCTATAATACTCGAGAATTTTCTGCATATTATTAATAATTATATTAATAAAAGTCGAATATTTATTTAAATATAAATAAATATTGTTGTGACATGATTTATAGAAATTCTATTCAATTAAGTTAAGTGTTGAGAACTATATGATAAGTAAGGTAATGTGGTAAGATTGATGAAAAGCTTAATTTAAAGCTTATGAAGATTTCCTGGTATGGCATGATGAAAGACTAAGAGATTCATTAAGTGAATTAATAAATTATTCGATAAAAAGGAGATTAATAAGTATTCTATTATTTCGTTAATTGTTGTTATGGGTAGTTATATATAATTGAATGATAAAATAACTCCATACATGAAAAATGAATAGGATGTTTAACTAGTAGTATTATCAATTTGGGATGTAATTTATGCTATGTGAAACTGGAATGATGGTAGAGGTTGGAACTGACATATAGCTAAACCAGTTTGACACTACCAAGGATCGACGCAAAAAGCACCCTTCTGCAGATGACGAAATCGTGAAATGCGCCAAAGGGTCGATTTGAAAAAGTTGGTTATTACTGTGGATATTATATGTGATATTATTGTAATGTGTGACATTATTGAAATCATATGATAAAAGTAAATTGAATGGTAGGAAGTACTAGGTAGCATAATAGGGCCACGTGTGGCAATTTAATACAGAAGGAATTAATTAACTATGCGTCTCAGAAATGTGGGAGGAAGCGGAATAAATAATTAATATTGAATATCATTATAGTGTTTGGGCATAATGGGAATAATAAGTTGTATGGAAAATAATGGGTTATTAATACCCAACCAAATTATATATCAACTCAATTTAAATATTATTTTATTAAGACCCAAAGTACATGGAATATATGATATGTGTACATATATAATCCCTAACTTTTTATTTTGTAGTAACATTAGTACATTAAAATCACATAAGAGGACCAAAGAGGAACTAAACTAAGTATATTTGAAACCAAATGCTGAGATTTAAGAGGCTTTTCCCAAATCAGTTGGCCCAAACAGTGTTACACTTCCCTTTACGTGCATTGCAGAGCTTGGAACAGTGGCTAGCTAGAGGATCATCATGGCTATGATTGTGGCTGAGGAAGAGTGGTTGGCCAACTCTTCCTTAACCATTGGTTTCTCCTTCTACCTCATGAATTCAAACCTTAATGTAAAGCCATTAACCAGACAACCAATGTTCTATAAATGGCAGCTACATTTTTCATTTTCTAGTTGCTGTGTTTTGTCTGATTGAACTCAAAGTTGAAAGTGTGTGTTGATTGTGGAGTAAGGAGGAATCTGAGAATTGCAGAGAGTAGTAATTCAACTTCTTGGAAGGTAAAATTCTTATTTTATGCTTTTAATTTCAAGTATGTTAGAGTATAGAAATCTTCATGAAATCTTGTAACTTTGATTGGGAATTGTTATCAATGTGTTTATATGCATGATTGGAACCTCTGAAAACAAGTTTGAGCATTCTTAGAATAGAGAAAAGTGAATTTGGTTTGATCTCTGCCGAAGCAGAGGATATTTTGGATTGTCCAGGGTAGGGCGCAGCTGCGCACTCCCTAAAGTTCAATACGGCGCAGCTGAGTCATTTACCAGTCTTGATTCTGACTTCAGTTTTCAAAAATGGTGAAGTCTAACATGATGTTATGACTTGAGCATACATAAAAATAGGTTTAACATATGGATTTATGTTCCTTGACATAACATGAATACTTTTGATTGTGTTAGTATACATGTACTAAAAGAAATTATAGTTTTGAAAATAAATTTTGACGAAACTTATGATATCTAAGTTCTGACCATATAAGCATGTGTATATGGGCTGGCTATGCATGAAACATGATTTAAATTATGCTTGAACTCGTTAAGTAGTGATAGTCTAGTTCAAAATGACTTTTAAAAGAAGACTTAAAAGTTTTGGTAAACAAATACGATGAGCATGATGTTGTGTACATCCAGAACTTAGAGCATGTATGATTAATACTCCCTATTGACTACACGTAACACATACTTACGTCCATTTTGGTTAGACACAATGAAAATTAGTCAAGCATAAAAATTGGAGATGTTTTAAAGCAATAAATGATGATAGATATGCGTATATAATGAAAAGCTTTATGAGCATGTATACTAATTGATTTCATGACTACCTCATATGTATGCATGACGAGCATAGTAGCCTTTGTGAATTCATGACCTTAAATGGCCTTAATTCATTAGAGATACTAACTTAAAACTATACATGTAGAGTTGAACTTGAATAAACCTTAAGAGCATGCAGACTATTTAATATATGTTTATGCTAGGTGTTAATATCCATGTATGCTATGGGATGAGACAGCAGGGAGAGCAAAGCTCAACTCTGATTTGGCCAGGGGACATCACAAATTGCTGCCGTCCCCCTAAGCTTCAAACTGTACGCGTAAATGTGTGCCCTCCTGCAATCTTGTCTGACTTAATCATATTGTGATCTGAAACTTGATGCATGCATGTATGGATGTTTAAAGCTATAGTACATGACTCAAGTGATGTTTTAAGTATGATATATGTGTGACTATATGTTTGATAAGTGTTTCTAAAAACTTTCAAAAGCTAAGTTAACGGGATTCCAAAACCAAGTAGTCGGTTATGTAGTAACGTATAATCTGATTATGTAAATTAAGTTAGAACGTAATATATGTGTTTAATGTACGTATCATATATATGTATTTGACTTATGTAACTGATGAATATACCTATATACGTACCTACGTTACAATAGGATTTCAAAGTGTTGATAAGCTATAAATTTGGTAAACTACGCTTGAGGCAAGTTCTCTAACTTTATTTGATTTTTATATTGAATACAAATTTTTCAACAACTCTTTACACTTTATATATTGTATAATTCCGAATTATTGCCATATCGACCATGTTTACATTGAGAAAATATTTATTACTATTCAGAAATCGATTTATATCTTGATGTTGTTTCCAAGCATTGAACTTATCGTTCCTAAATGCATTATAAAAGTTGTCTAAGCCATTGATTCGGCTAGAATGATATCATGTATTAGAAAGCTATCCAAACTAATTAACTTGGTACGAACTCTTAAATCTGCTGAGAAGAACAACCCTCATTGAAGGGAAAATTATATAACTGTCGGGGAACCGACGTGCGCACATACTAGCATGTTTAAATGTTATTCATAACGTAGGGTACTTAGGCTGATCACCTGTTGTACTCGTTTTTATTGAATTTTTAGTATAATATTGTTCATTCTAGCAGGAGTTCTTAGTCCTTAGTGACTGCTCAGTGTTCATTATTCTTGAATCTTGACATGATTAACTTTTTGAATCTTGTTGGCATCTTTCAGTCCATAGCGACATTTATTGAGAATTGTTGATAATTCCTGAACTATTACTCACTATCATACCCTTGAGATTTGAACTTATGATTGTTCACCATTATTGCTATATTACTTGTTGGGCAAATTTGTTTCTTATCCTTGCTTTCCTTAAAACTTTCAGTTAACTTTGTTCCTTAGCGCTAGGAATTTTAATATTATTATGTTGTATTAAAACTTATGTGTTATGATGTAATAAGTTATATTTAAATTAAGTTGTAATGCTGTAGTAACGGTTGTGAGACTTTGGGACAAGAAATATTATGTTATGACAATATAATTTATTATATTTTCCGTTGTGTGAGATTTTGATTTATTATTAGAACTAGCGTGATGTACCAAATTCGAGATATGAGAATCTGAATTTGGGGGCGCCATAGGTTGGTATCAAAGCCTTCGGGTTATAAACTTTAGGAGCGAGAATCCTTAGACTATAACCTTAGAAGAACTTCGAGGATAGAAGGAGATAAAACTCATATAGATTTTTTCTAGAGATTTAGCGGCGTTATGAAATATATTTTCATTCTATACAATGAACTTATGTTTTATTTTGACATTCTAATGGAGTTTGTTGTTGTCTTGTATTTGTGGTTATAGGATAGCAGACTTGGGAGGACCCAGTAGAGTGGTATAGGAGGAGCCACATGACATACACGTAGTGTATGAGGCACCTCTGATAATGGACCCCATCTCGGCTGTAGCTCCTATAGATGAGGAGGATGAGGAGGATGAGGAGGAGGAGGAAGAGATGAAACTCTTTTTTGTAGAGTCAAATCCCGAGGAAGATCCCATGGAAGATGAACCCATGGAAGATTTCGACGAGGCTACATTCGAGGATCGAATGTTGGGGGAATACGAGGAACGAATTTTGGAATTTGAATGCAGGGTTGAGGAGTTCCAATTTTGGAGACAACCCTAGAATCCTTAGTTTTGCCATCTCGAAGACAAACCCTGAGATACTCAGTCCCATCCCGAAGATAACCCCAGGAGTTTCCGTTTTAACCTCGGAGACAACCCCGAGGAATACAGTTCCAGTTCCGGAGATAGCCCCAGAATCATCAGTTTTCCATCTCGGAGACAACCCCGAGATACTTAGTTCAAGTCTTGGAGATAACCCCGGGAGTTTCAATTCCAACCTCGGAGACAACCCCGAGGGATGCAGTTGCAGTTCTGGAGATAACCCCGAAAAGGCTTGTTTCAACCCCTTGCAGTCAGCTTCAACCTCAAAGATAACCCCGAGGCACTCAGTTCCAATCCTAGAGATAACCCCGGGAGGTCAGGTACACCTCAGAGAGAACCCTGAGGACATTCAGCACTTACACTAGCCCAATCTCAGAGATAACCTCGAGCAACGACTGCTACATCAGCCCAAACCGGAGATAACCCCGGTGAAGGGAAAAATCATCATTTTGCCACCTCAATCCCACATTGCGCCGTCTCAACAACATTTCAACATACATACTACACATGAGTGTCCTACAAGAACCATAACTCAAATCCTGAATGACTACTACACAAGACAGCACACCGGATGGAATTTGAAGACATGAAGACTTAGGTATGGCCGTATCTGTGACGCCCCCAAATTCGGGTATCTTCCAACCCGACATATGGTGCTCCACTGTACTAATATCCATACAATCATTCCATTGAAATACAACAAAATGAATGTAATTACTATCTTCTTATTACAATCAAAGTATAATCCTTCCCAGGTTCATAAACCGGTTACATATCGTTCCTTGTTCATAATGTACAATACATAAAAACTTACTAATCTATTACACAATGACTAAACATCCATCTTAGCTTTGCCCTTATCTCTCTTAGCATTCTCAGGACGTTCATCCTTAACTGTAGTTATATAATTCACACAAGAAGTGAGCATGACAGCTCATCAAGTTTAATAAAGGATAACAGTAATACCACATTCGTGAATTATATAACAATTCCTACATAATTGAACAATAGTTATGAAGTATCATGAAACAATAATACTTTAACAGTTCATAACATCAATTCCCAAAGTATAGAATAGATTAGGAATTACGAGCCCCATTGATAGACCATGAACGATAACTTTCGGTTTTCATACTTGAAAAGGATTTCATAGCACTAAGGCTATTACATCCGCATTACTAACGAGCACTTCTAGGTGATCAGCCTATTGTACTCTATGTTGATCAACACTCATTCATTAAACGTATTTACGTTTAATATTTTTAGCAAACTCGCGTTCCCATCGCATAATCGATGAAAAATACTTTTGTTTGTTCATAGACAAACCTTACCTTCACGTTCGTACCAATTACTTGGCATAGGATAGCGTTAACATTTCTATATAGAAAGATATGAATCATAATCAATCTATATCTTACGAATAGTCTAGCCGAGTTAAAATCTGGCATCGACCCTTTCTTTAAAACCAATCATGCAATTCAGTTCAACGAATCACATAAAACTTGGCTAACTTGGACGTTAGACAAGCGTTAAGAAAACTTGCCTTTCAGCGTCTTCAAATAACTTAATCGACTGACCACAACCTTTACAGAATCTACATGATATAATTACATAGCACATTGTAATTAGCTAACAAACAAATGTTCACATTGTTTTACCAACTTCTTTCTCTTCTATGTCTTAGTTAACTTAATATTAATAATAAAGTCAACTCGACTCATTACCCTTCGTCCCTGCTCGTTACTCAACTGACGTTATTAACCGGATTCGAACATTGTTGATAAAGTACCAACTTCGTTCATCATTCATAACTCATTAATATGCATTCAATTCCTAAGTTCAATACCATATACTCTAGTATAGGTAGTATAGGAATAGTTTTAATACACTTATGAAGTGTACAAACATTACTCCCTTAGGTCTCCGAACAATTGAAGTTCAAAACCTAAATCACTATCCAAAACCTCACACTTCATGTGCACTGGCCTCTATAAGAACTAGGCTGGTATATGCAGGCTGAGTTAGCGATAAGAAGCTTGGTCTCGGCCCTTACACATGAGATGCGATGATGTACTATCATGGTGCCATTTAGCGATAGTAATTACACTGTCTTCTTGGCGTTATGGCTATGCAAGCATTTAACTACTACGTCAGCGCATGGCTGGAACCTCGATATCAAAATTTCAACAATTTTGAAAAATTTTGTGAAATTCTCGGGGCCGTAACTTCTTCGTTATAAGCCCGATTTGGTCTGTTCAAAAGCCTACGCGTCATAAATGACATACTCTACGCGTTCATATAAGAATTCGACACTTTCGAATCCAATAACTCAAAATTCACTATTGAGTTCATTTTCTAAGCGTTCGTAAACGTTAATGAGCGTTCAACGCTCGTTTTCTTCGTTTTAAGTCGGAATCCGACGATTCTCGAACCCACAACTCTTAATTACCCTATCTCACGTGTTGACATTGAAAAACAACGTTTTCAAGTCTCACATTAACTTTTGACCTCCAATCCGGAATTTCAACGTTTTCGACGTTTAACGTCTATTTCCGTGAAATTCGCCATAACTTCGTTACTAATGTCCTCTAAGCCAAATCTTATGGAATACTCCATGGATTTCATATCTACATCCTAACCAAGCAAGATGCATATATTAACATATTGATGGAGTTCAATCGTTTATAAACAATCGATCTCAACAAACAATATTTTCATGGTTTGAAACTATAACGAACCTTATGATTCCTACGATCTCATGACTTATAAAGATTGAATCTATGGTAAGTCATCTTTAATCCACTATACAAGACATATACCACCCATTTTATGATTCTCCAAAATAAAAGAAAATCAAAAGAGATGGAAATGAAAGATAAGGATTATTACCTCAAGAACTTCTTATGAACTCTCTTGAAAACACTAAGTCAAAGCTTCCAAAGTGTATGATTTGTGTAGTCTAACTCTCTTTCTCTCTCAAATAATCTAAGTTGGAAATTGAAAAACTCACAAATGGCCGAACCTAGCTTCCTATTTATAGAAAATAGAATGAAAGGCATAATAGGCATTACACACAAACCTCCTTACTATTCACTTGGGCTTGCTCCTTCAATTGATTGGACTAAATATAATCCAACCCAAATGAATTAACATTAAGTCTTAACTTAATTCTATAATACGAATCGTATTCTATACATACAATTCACGTATTCTCTCCGTATACTACTCATACAATAATCATATTGCACTTCGTATTTACTCATCGTATTATACATAGATACTAAATAGTACCATAATTGTATAACACTCGCTTTAACTATAACGCAATTCTTCTATGCATTTCATTTTCTTCTCGGAAATCAATATACTCAACCCTTAGGTTATAAGTCCGCAGGCAAAAACTCCGTTTGCCATAAATAAAATATTATCAGATATTCCATCTTATCTCAATATTCTATCATTATGTGTTTTTCGGAATTTCAAAATAATTTCCCGAACAGAAACGGATGAATAGTATTTTTACGAAAATTTCTCGAAAAACAAATATTTTCGTCTTGAAAATTCAAAACATTTAATTCTAGCACGTAGCCAAATTACTAACCACGTTAGCACATTCTAGGTCATAGAACGACCTTCACGTAGCTTACTCACATAATAAATCAATTAAATTCATTTAATTCACATAATCAAATAAAAATTTAATTATCATAAAAATCCAATTTTCTCGGGCGTTACATTCTCTCCCCCTTATAAGGATTCTGTCCCCAGAATCTTAGCTGATAATTACATAAACAAATGAGGAAAATCTTCCTTCATTTTACTCTCGAGCTCCCACGTTGCTTCTTCAGCATTGTGGTTTCTCAATAACACCTTTACTGAAGGTATTACCTTATTTCTTAATACTTGTTCCTTCCTATCAATAATTTGAATTGGAAGTTCCTCATAGGACAAATCCTTCTCTATCTGAATAGATTCATACTCTATTACGTGTTTATAGTCCGGTTTATAAGGACTCAACACTGATACATGAAACACATTATGAATGCGTTCCATTTCTAGAGGTAAGGCTACTTCATAAGCCACCTCTCCTACTCTTCTTAAAATCTCAAAAGGTCCTACAAACCTTGGACTCAACTTCCCTTTCTTTCCAAAACGTATCTTCCCCTTCTAAGGCGATACTTTCAGAAAAACAAAAGATCCTACATCGAATTCTCTCTTTTCTCTGTGAGGATCTGCATACTTCTTCTGCCTATCTTGAGCAGCAACTAATCGAGTACGTATTAACTTCACAATGTCCACCGTTTGCTGTACCATCTCAGGTCCCAACATCCGACGTTCACCCACCTCATCCCAACACAATGGAGTTCGGCACTTCCTTCCATACAACGCTTCGTAAGGCGGCATACCTATACTAGCGTGAAAACTATTATTGTATGAAAAATTCCACCAATGGTAGATATTCGTCCCAACTCTCTTTGAAATCCATAACGCAAGATCTTAACATATCTTCAAGCGTTTGAATTGTCCGTTCACTCTAACCATCCGTCTGAGGATGATATGCCGTACTCAATCTTAACTGCGTTCCCATTTGCTCTTGCAAACTCCTCCAAAAGTTCGATGTGAATCATGGATCACGATCTGACACAATCGAAACAGGTACTCCATGTCTAGAAATAATTTCCTTGACATACAGCTTAGCTAACTGGTCTAGGTTATACCTAACTCCTATTGGTAGAAAATGAGCCGATTTCTTCAATCGATCCACTATCACCCAAATAGTATTGTATCATTTTCTTGTTGTTGGAAGTCCCACCACAAAGTCCATTGTGATGTGCTCCCACTTCCACTCTGGGATTTCTAATTTGCAAACAACCCGCTTGGGTCGTTGGTGTTCAAATTTTAACTTTTGACAAGTTAAGCACCTACTAACGTATTCTGCTATCTCCCTCTTCATATTCGACCACCAAAAGTTCTGACAAAGGTCTTGATACATCTTCGTACTACCGGGATGTATCGAGTACCTCGAACTATGAGCCTCCATCATTATTTCCTCTTTTAATTCGGGATCATTCGGAACCCAAATTCTTCCTTCAAAATGAAGTAATCCCTCCTTATCGAGGTTATACATAGTCTTCTCTTCATCCTCTACCCTCTTCTTCATCTGTTTGCATTCCTCGTTGCTCGATTGTACTTCCCTAACCCGTTCCACTATGGTCGGTTGGGTTTCCATGGAAAATAATATTTCCACCGCCTCCTACGGTAACTTAATATAACACTCCGAATATAAATCTAGGCTCACCGAATAGAGTTCGATAATAGTTTATATATATATATATATATTTAAATTTCTGTCAGGCCTGGAGTTTACTTCGTGGCCATTTACTACTTTATTTACATTTCGTCCCGCCTGGAGTTAACTTCGTGGCGGTTGATCGTTTATATATATATATTTACCGCTTTTATATATTTACATTCTGTCCCGCCTAGAGTTTACTTCGTGGCGGTTGATCGTTTCTATATATATATATATTTACAGCTTTTATATATTTATATTTCTAATCCCCCATAGAGTTTACTTTGTGGTGGTTGATCGTTCATACATATATATTTATAACTTTTATATATATAATTGCTTACAACTTTATATAAACTGCAACATCATGTGAGCCTAGGAATCATGTGATCACATATTCAGTCTCCTGAATCTAGATTTGGTTCCCGTGATGGACATTTTCAGCTGTATTCAGCTTGTACATTATTCACAGTGTTTAAATTTTCTTAGATGACTCTCATGCCTGTTGGGTAAAATCTAATTACGCACAACACGCAAGTATACGTGGTCAACAAGTAATATAGTAGTAAGTAGAGTATTGTTCCCACGGAGACAATTAAGTAAGAATTTAACCTCACAATTATCTGTTTCCTATTAATCCTAATTTTATTAAACTATCCAAATCAATGATTAAAATTATAAAAACTAAATTATTAATAAATATATAATCTCAAAACAATCACAAATATTAAAAATTGAAATTTCAAACAATTATTGGAGAATTAGGCTTATGATTTCACCCTAAGCTTCACTCTGATATTTACACCTTTATTCCAGTTCAATTCATTATTCCAGTTTATTAATCAAGAACACGAATGTAGCACTAGCCACCTCTTGATGTACTAATACCGTATTAACTTAAATCCACAAATTAGATAGAAACAAGTTAAACACCTTAATCAACTAACTCACTATATCTCTATGTGAATTATAATTAAAGAAGGTTTAAGATTAAGCCCTTTATCCGATTACATGCGATATCAAGCATATCTCTACCTTAACATTCATCAAGATTCTGTTAATTCACAAAATTCAAGAACACATGCTAAATTAACTAAGTCTAGACTCGTACTTTCTCTCTCAAATTCATACAAATCCACAAAGAACTGTTGATCAAGCAATTAATAAATTCAAGCTCAAATTAATATAGATAAACTGAATAATAGCTTATTAAATTGGAAATCAAAGTTACAAAACCATTGTTTCACTTAAGGATCCATTATAAGCCTAAAAAGTAAATCAGTTCATAATAAATGAATTAAATACTGAATAAATTAAAGATAACATCCTTTCAATTACAAATATAAGACTGAGAAGAAGAATAATACAGAACACCCTTCACGTTAGCCTTAATTCGCAATTGATACGAAAGTTCTTCAAAATCTTCACTCCAATGATCTCTATGAAATTCTGTAATTAATCTCTGATAATTGCTCTGTATGTATATGATTATGATGTTTGTTGCTCAATATTTATCCAACACACCAGTTTTTGTCGAATTCCCATGTCAATTAGAGTCCAAATGCTATCCACGTACTAAAGTCCATGTTCCAGCAATGTTTTAATCAAGCTAGGACTGTTAGGATCATCACCCCCACTCTTGACGGGGTATATACAAAATGCTCGCCTTCCGACGGCCAGGCTCTTGTCAATGATTTGAAGACCCCATACGGTGGGGTGTAAAAACTTTAATTAGGCCCGCCTGAAGCGGGCATGGGTTCTGCTTCCTGACTTGGCTTAGCTTCATACTTGATCCAATATTGCTTCAAACATCTCCCTTTCTTTGCTACTTGCCACACCAACCACCTTACACATAAAATAACACGAAACGAGTAAAAACGAACATGAAAACAAGAAATTAACAATGATTACGCTTGAAATGGACATCGATTCGTGAATATAAAATTCATTTATCAAAATCCCCCAAACTTAAATCGTGCTAGTCCTCGAGCACAAAAAAAACTATATGCTATGCAATGTAATGCAATGAGATGTAATGTATCTAACTATATGATTACGAATCCAACAGTATCACAGAATGAAAAGTATTCCACCGGCCTCTGTAATAACCCGAGATTTTCTATATAAAATAAATAAGAAATTTTGCGTATAAAATTTTTATTTATTTATTTAATGACAAGAATAAGTGTCTAGTAATGTGAACGATAAATGCAAATATATTTATTACTTGAAAAATTAGAAATAATTTTGGAATTATTAATTACCATAAATTATATTGTTATGGTAATTAATTTCTGTAAGACGAAATATTTTTATTAATTATTTTCTTTGACAACATGATTGGAAATAATATATGAAGTGATAATTAGAATTATATAATAAATATTTTATTATATGATTTGTTCAGAATATTTAAGTTAATTATTTTAACTTGATTATTGATGTTGTGTAAGAAAGAGAATTCAGATATGAGATCCAAACCCTGGATTGGGATTGTGATCAAGAGAAGAGAATAATAATATTATATTATTTATATAATGATTTTACAGTACCATAAATATGTACTGTGTATGTGCGGACAGATAATGTTGAGCAATTACGGTCAATTAGGTCATAGCATAGTACTGTGCTGTGAAACCCTAATTATTAAACTTAGTTATGAGATATGACTGAGTAGTGATTGTGTATATGAAGTTACTGCGTATAAGGATGTCGGTAATTAGAAGAAACCCTAATTACTATTTTTACGCCGATAATTAGGAAAAACCCTAAGTATTGCATGAATAACCCTAACCGATTGAAGTTAGAAACTGTAATGACTGTGTTAGTAACATACACAGATAATTAGAGAACCCTAATGGTCAATTAAAAACCCTAATTGATGACGTTAAGAAACCCTAATTATAGAACCCTAAATTTTCAATCGAAAACCCTAATTTTAAATTACCGGGTTTAATTTCGATGTTATTGTATAAAGTTTTAATTTACCAAAGGATAGAAGTAATTGGTAAATAATAAAAATTACCATCTAGTGATTAAATATTATATTTAATTGCTATGTACAAGAATGCCCTTGAAATTATATGCAAAATTACCAAAATACCCTTTTTGTCCATTTTAGTGTATTATTAGTAGCATTGTTGCTAGAATCTTTGCAAAAGCTAGCCAACCACCACCTTCTAGAATTTCCTCATGCTACTATGCTATTACACCATCAATTATCAGCCCTAACATGATTGAATTCAATCAATTCTATAAATTAAGGAGAGATTAAGCATATTATGTACACTAATATTATAGCAAGCTTCTAGCTATACTCTCTCAACCTCTTAGCTCCCAAAACCACTTTCCCATACACTCCTAAGCACAGCCCCACGATCACAAGCATCAAAGACAGAAGATCAAAGTCAGAAATCAAGAAATCAAAGTGAGAAAGGTATAAAACACTAAGCTTAGAAATCCATTGATTCTATGTTATTTATTGCAATTGATTGTTTAAAGTTGTGTAATAGGATGTTAATTGATGATATGAGTTGATAAATCAAAGACCCATAACATCAAAGTACACGAATGTGAAGATTTAAGAAATCTGGAAAATTTCATTTCTGTGATTTTTCGTCAAATGTCAGAGCTTATAGATATTTGATCGATCATGCTTTTTGTTGTTTTTAAGTTGTTATGTGGTCTTTAATCTGAAAAAGAAATCAGAGTCATAGATATTGTAGATCACAAGTTATTCATGGTCAAAACCCGTTGACCGAAACTGCTCAAGAACACGAACCCAAATTTTTTGAACGTTTTCCGTGGTGGACTTTGACCGGCCATTTCCAGTTAGATCTTTTGTTGTTATATGTATGTTAAGTGTTATAGTTGTAGTCCTACATGTTGTCTACACACTGCAATTGATAGATCACACAAACATTACACGATCATCAAGTTATAGAGGTCCAAAGTAACCCCTACGAACTGTTCTTCATTTCTGGGCAAACCCAGAAATGAAGAACAGCTCTGACAGTCACTTTGATGGCTTAGATCTCTTATTTTGTGCATTATATGGATATGATTATTGTTGTATCTTGTAGTCTTGTATTTCCTCTACAAGATCGACCAAGAACATTGCCAGAAACATTACATGTTAAGAATTAAATCCGGCCAACTAGTACCTTAAATTTCTCGTAGAATTACGGGTTTGAAATTAAGAACACCTATAGCGACGGTTCTGTCGCTATAGGGCCCCTTTAGCGACAGATTTGAATTATTTTAAATTTTTCAATTTCTGGAAATTCCGAAAATGATTTAAAAATTAAAAAAAAATTAGATTTTAATTATTAAAAATACTTATTAAATTTGAAAAATTATTTTAAAGTCCGAAAAATAGTTTTTAATTATTTTGAGTATATTTCATAAATTTTTAATATTTTTGGAATATAAAAGGTATTTATTTATTTAATTATAATATTAAATAAATTATTTAAAAATAGTTTTAATTATAAAAAAATCATGAAAAATTATATTATGGTATAAGAAAATATTTTAAGTTATTTTCCATGGCTTTTAATATTTTGTGATGAATTTTATTAATTAATTATATATTAATGATATTAAAGTTATTTATTGATTATATTAAATAATTAGTTTAAAAATGATTTTAATATTTTAAAAATCATTTTAAATGAAAATAAAGTGTTTAAAGATATTTTAAGTTATAAAATATAACTTTCAATATTTAGAAGATAATTTCATTAATAATTATATATTAATGATATTTAGTTAATGATTTATGATATTTAGTTTATTTAATATTTATATTAAATAAATAGTTTAAAAATAGTTTTATTTATTAAAAAAATCATTTAAAAAGGATATTAAGGATTTAAAAATATCTTAAGTTATAATTAATGACTTTTAATATTTGGATAAATAATACAATATTATTAATAATAGTATTGTTTGATGTTTAAATCATTTAATTATGATTTCGATGTTTGAAAATGCATGATAAATTTTAATAAATGTTTTAAAATTATTTTAAGTCATTTAAAAACAAAATGACCGATATTTACTGAGATGTTGAGGTACGTAATAAGAGTCTTAGACTCAGATATTTGCTCCGATAAAGTCATTTAATGACGCCAAACAAATGTCGAAAATTTATCTCGAACTTAGATATTTATTTGTATTAATGATCGTTTATGATGTAATGATTTATTAGAGATGTGTGATAATGTGATTAGACTATGTCTTGTTGTAATAGACAAGATTACTATGTGTTATGATATATTGTTCTAATCGAACGAATGATCCGATTAATGATAGGTTGTGATATAAAGAGATAGAACCTAAGTTGAGATTTGTAATCGTGAATCAAAAAGTATCTTACCTTTGCATTTCCTTTATGCAATGGACATGAGTAAGAAGTTTGAAATTATTCTATTCTGTGCATGCATTATGTACACTTTGATTATCAACATGTTAATTCGTATATATATATTACGTTAAGTAGAATTTCTAAATGGTTATACAAGTATCCCCACTTGGATAATCATGGCATTTATTCACATGTTGATACCTTTTTGTCAATTACCCATATATATATATATATATATATATATGTTGAATTACATATTATTGTTGAGCAAGATTAAAAACCTTCTGTTTGGAACCGGATATGTATGAACATCCCTATATGGGAAATTTTTTTTGCGCCATGGCGGATAGAGTGAAGCGATGAATTTCGTTCGTGTTATGTAGTATTGATCAATCAGGTACAATCTGGTCGATCACCACTCCGTGCTAGTAAGTTATGACGGTTTACTGGATGGATTTCTGCTAAACCTTTTCAAAAATGAAAAGAATGTTCATAGTATGTTTCTTAAACCCTATTCATGGGTAGAGCGAGAGCCAAATTTAAAGAATTTGAAAGAGAGTTGTTATGTGAATTTTTTATCAAGACAGATTACTTCACAACTTTCAATTCGTTGTAGAAGTGTTATGTAAAGAGAATACTTATATTCTTTCAAATTTATATATATAATTGCTATTACTTCTTTGGGAACTCAAATGCTCATCCTTGCTTAAATTAAATATTTTCGGTTATGTATGAGCAACTTTGAAGGCTCGTGCACGAAACAGGGGAAAGAAAAGTTTGTTGAATGAGTTTATATTATGAGTTAATGGTTATAGTTGTATTGGTATCTATTCAAGTATTGTAAGGAATGTATTTGAAGGTCTCGTGCACTGGAAGTAAACTTTGATGTATGTAAATTAAGTTTGAATGTAATATTACTATTGTATTATTCAGCTTATAGAAATGGTATCGTGAAGCACCGAGTTCGGGTTTCAAGTACTCGGATTTGGGGGCGTCACAGCCTCAGAAAGATCAAGCAAATATTTCAACAACTCATATCGAAACCACTCAATAGTTTCTTATCAATTTTTGCATCTTAGACCATCATCACTGATATAGTGCGTGTGTGAGCAACATTTATGCTGACTGATTCTAGTTCAAATTTAACACATAATCAATTTCTTATTAGGAATCATACAGAATAACTCAAAAATTTCAAAAATAGACAAGTTCCAACAAAAATCAAACATTTACCAAGATTAGGGGTCCAAATAGGGTATTCATGCTTTCTTTTCTTTTCTTTTCTTTTTTTTCATTGACGGGGGCTCTTTGCTCTTATTTCCCGTCTTTTCTTCATTTTTTTAGATAGATGGTTGGTGAGTGCGTTTTACGCTCCATCTCACGCTCGTGTTTATGGGGAGTATATATTTTTTTCTCAACCCACCACAAGACTCAACTAGATATTATTTTTATTCTCTTTTTTTTGAAGCTTATATACCCTACCTTTTCCCCCAAACTTAGGTTCTTATCTAATTCATCGTCTTCACTGTCTATTCTTGTCATTCTATGATTTATACTAGCATTATCCTCTAGAAACTATTTATATATCAATTTAAACTAATAATTCAACACAGATGTTATTACGTGCTACCCTTTTTATACCAGTTTCAAACAAGCACAAGATCTGAGTCATAATTCAAAACTACATCATAATTCTCTACTAGATACTGTATTTGTTCACTCAATCCCAATCTCATTATTAGTCCAAAATAAAATGAACGACAACACTGCTGGACATATGTAAACACAATATTTAACTATTTTTTTATATGGCAAACATAACATAATGCATAAATAACAACAATAATTAAACTATCTATGCACCTAAGCTATTATGCAACTATATGATTACATGAATGCAAATAACATGCAAAACTAAAGTGCAATAACAAATGCAAACCTACTAATGACATTATGCATGCAAACATGAAAGTAAATCCCCCAAACTTAAGAATTACAATGCCCTCATTGTGTGGATAACTCAATAAAAATTATGAGGACTTCCCTGTAAGCACATTAAGTCTGGGGTGGTGGTGGTGGTTGATCTTCTTCCTCGGAGTCACTCGGTGGAAACCTTGGTATTGGCATGGGCTGCTGGTATGGGAATTGGACAGTTGGATTGAAGCTTTGAAGCGTTGCATTCAGTGAAGCGAAAGACGTGTTCATAGCTTCAAATATGTGGTCTTGCCTCAATGTGAGTCGCCGCATCTCCCGTCGTGTTGCCTTGTTGTGCTCATCCATTTGGCGTTGAAATGCAAGAAACTGAGGACTAGATATTGCCTCGGACTGTGGTACCTGCTCTGTTCCTTGCTCTCCCATAGTCGCATCCTCATCCTCCGAGATGTCTGCAGCGTCAACTTCGTCCTCCGAAGCTGATGGAAAAATAAAGCCTAGACCTCTAAGATGTGAATCACCTCCTGCCCACACCGAATACTGCGCTATCATTCTGGAATCTAGTAGCTGAAGCGGCATCTGAGTGGGTTCATCATCAGACCATCTAACACTCGCTTGGCGACACAACCCACATATGAGTGATGGGTGTGGCAAGCCACCTGAAAAATTTCCTCGTAAGCATCGGCGAATGGAGAAACAGATTATGGCCCCGACATCAATAATGAAATCTTGAACAATCGCATATAGAAGTAGTGCTCTTTGGTCACGTCCGATGTGTGTTGGGGCGGAAATAATTTTGCACATAAAAAGACATACCATATCTTACCATACCGACTGAGATCCTTGCTATGAAAAACCGTGCCTCCTTTCTGACCCTTAATCCATGTTGTTCCCGGCTTAGTCATTTCTTTGAGTATAGCCTCGTAGTCCGGATCGAAATCACGTAGGTGGGAATATTGGCACTGTCGAGGTACTCGTAACTGATAATAGGTGTTGATGGCATCGGCACTGAACGGGACTAATTGACCTCGCACATAAGCATTGAAGGGGGCTTTGTCCTCGGCGCTCTCATAAAACTCCTTGACTATGTTGACAACGGCGGGCTCAGGTTCCTCAGTGAACTTGTTCCACCCTTTTTGATAAATTTGTTGCATCATTTCACCGTCGACATGATCCGGTGCCAACCCCCTCTCCGGTGTAAGAGCTTTCGTCACCATATAGTCGTATCGGTCAATGACATTTACGAATTTACGGCGATCAAAGGTCTGTGTCGGTTGTGCAGGACTTGAACTTTCTCCGCTTTGTCGTTTTGATGTGGGTTGAGATGCCATTGATTTCCTGAAGCCTAGACAACAATATCTCCCCCCAAACTTGGTTCACACAAACTGTCAAACACTTGGTGTGCACAGTGATTTAACCCCCCAAAACTTGATGATCTTTGTGGCAATTGTGGTGATAAAAGATGAAAAATTAACAATAAGACTAACTCACTCTTAGTGTATCTCCAATTTTCGGTCCACCTTAATCTCTATCTTCTGAGGATTTAAACTTTAGTGTGATGAGGGAGAGGTTTTATAGAGATGGAGATATAAGATGTGAAGTAGTGAAGTACAGTAGTGGGGGAGTGGTTAATGTAATAGAGTAATGAAGTTATAATTGCCAAATTCGTGAGAGAGAGGGTGTAATGGATTGAGAGTTGTGGGGGATTTAGAAGTAGTGGAGATGTGAAGTGGGGTTGGAGTAACTGCCAAAAATTGTCAGTTGAGCTGCAGGACCCCCGCCCCGACGGGGGGTAACAAGCTTAGGAAGCCCGCCCCGACGGGCATGCAATGTGTTATTGGACTTTGGGGACCCCAGCCCACGTAGAGGGTTAGTGCTTTAGGGCCCGCATACGATGGGCATACACTCTATAAATGAACTCTTTGCTCTTCTTTTCTTCATGCTACTCCACTTAATGAATATTTTAACATCCTGCAAGCCATGAAACATATACGTGAGTAGATTGTTGATCAATTTGAGCATGGTTGAGAGTTTAACAAGACTCATACAATATAATAACTACTTAATGAACTTATTATATATTACTAATTATGCTAAACTATAATCTGACAGTTATGATTAAAAATATGAAAAATAACAGTACGATTGGGTTGCCTCCCAATTAGCGCTTGATTTTAAGTCGTTCAGCCTGACTACTCCCTGTTTATGGTACGTCGGATAATGTGATTGCGATGACATCCGTGTTGGATTCGCCACCCCAATAATGCTTCAACCGTTGACCGTTGACCTTGAACGTTTCCAATGGATTCCTACTATAGAGTTCAACGGCGCCATGAGAGAAAACTCTTTTGATGGTGAATGGTCCCGACCATCTTGACTTAAGCTTGCCTGGGAACAACCTTAACCGTGAGTTGAACAATAGGACTGATTGCCCCGGCTCGAATGTTTTGTGCACGATTTTCTGGTCGTGCCATTTCTTGACCTTTTCTTTGTATAGCTTAGAGTTCTCGTAGGCTTGAAGTCGAAATTCGTCGATCTCGTTTAATTGAAGTAGTCGCTTTTCCTCCACGGCTGCTTAATCGAAGTTAAGTTTCTGAATCGCCCAGTAAGCCTTGTGTTGTAACTCGACTGGTAGGTGGCATGCTTTACTATAGACCAATTGATATGATGACATACCAATTGGTGTTTTGTACGCTGTTCGGTAAGCCCATAGTGCATCGTCTAGCCTGAGAGACCAATCCTTTCTAGTTGGATTTACCACCTTTTCCAAGATTCGCTTCACTTCCCTATTCGAAACCTCAGCTTGCCCATTGGTTTGGGGATGATATGCTGTAGCTACCTTATGGTTGACCCCATACTTTGCCAATAGAGCTGTAAACGATCTGTTGCAGAAATGACTACCTTCGTCACTTATAATAGCTCGTGGCGTGCCAAATCGTGTAAAGATATTCTTTTGCAAAAATTTGAGGACCACTTTGGCATCGTTAGTCAGGAGTGCTGTGGCATCAACCCATTTTGAGACATAGTCAACTGAAAGCAATATATACTGATTATCGAATGATGGTGGAAATGGCCCCATAAAATCAATGCCCCAAACGTCAAAAATTTCAACTTCTAATTTTTTTTATAGTGGCATCTCATTCCTTTTCGATATGTTGCCCACCGTTGACATCTATCACAACACTTAACAAACTGATGGGCGTCCTTGAACAATGTAGGCCAATGATAAGTAGGTTTTATACCTACTTATCCGGTATCTATTACTTGAATTAGTTGCTTAAACCTATGTTTCTTAGTTACTTTTCATACATTTTATGTTATTTTATAGGCTATGACATAACATTGGCATGAAGAAGTAAGGAAAAGCAATTCGGACATCTTTTGGACTAAAATATGCAAGCAAATACAAGAATGGAAGATTGCAGGGCTTTTAACATAAAGTTGGATGCATGTTCTTGGCTTGGAACTTGGATTTTATTGTAGAGCTTCTTCTTATCTTTCCGGAACATCTTGAATCATCCCAATCAGAGTTCGGATGCGAGAGTTATGGCCTTTTTATCAACGAAGATCAAAGCTAAGAGTTCTCATGCTTGCAATTTACACAACATCTACTTCATGCTCGATTTTGATCTTGTTCCAGCCATAATTTCTCAATTCTCAAAGAATGAATGTTGTAGAGCTTGTCGATAGCTTGGATTTGATAGGTCGCAGGCCCCGTAACTCCTCTCGGATCAAAAGTTATGGCCGTTTTACCAGAGGACACTGCAGTAGAAAAGTTACCCCCGCCGGGGCGGGCTTTCCCTTCACAAAATGCCCACCGGGGCGGGCATACCAGCTGCAAAACATTAAGGACCCCCGTCAGGGCGGGCTCTTTTAGCCTTATAAACCCCACCGGGGAGGGGGTACGCGCAAAAAAGTCATTTTTTGTCCGAATTTGAGTTGGAGAAGGATTGTTTCGATCCGATTGACTCAAGGACTTCCAAGAGGACTTAAAGACAGATAAAGAGACTTATAAAAAGAGGATAATCACATAGATTAGATGAGAGAGAGAGAGGATTCCATTAGATTAGATTAGAGTATAATAGGAGAAAACATTAGTTCTTATGAGATTTGGAGATTGAAGCACTTGGAAGCCATTGGAGATCCAGATCAAGAGCGAGACGGAGGACGAATTTGTCGACAACAGATTCACTTCTTTTCCTTAATCTTATTCTTATCTTTTAATGTTTATTCAAGTGTGGATTCTTAGTTTTAATTCAATGAACTAATTCTTTGTTTGAGATTACAATGGATCTTATTGTGTAGTTTATTTTAATATGATTCGCTATCAATTATTATGTTCTATTGTGAGGATTGTCTATTGTTATTTGGACTTAATTGTTTAATTAATTGACCATCAATTACCGTGATAACCTATATGAACTCGAGAGATGAAGTTTAGATTTAGATCTGATTATAATAGCATGTGTTTGTGATTTCTGCATAGATGGAATTCATGATTCGTGTTTAGGATAGAGATATGCCTTTACGCCATATGTAATCTTATAGAGAACTTGTGCTTTAAATCCTTTTTAATTGTAATTCACATAGAGATATAGTGTATTAGTTAATTAGGGTGTCTTGCTTAATTCTATCATCTGTGGATTTAAGTGAGTATGGGTATTATGCATCGAGAGGTGGTTTTATCTGCTTTAGTGTTCTTGATTAACAATTCAGAATAGAGAATAATTGATGAGAAGTGTGTTAACTTAAATGAAGCAATAAGTGAAGTTGTGATCTTAAATCTCCGTAATCTTAATTTAACTAGTAGAATTTAATAGTACTTTAATTATATAATTTGAAATTCATTCGTTTAAATAAGATTAAATTGGTTATAGGTTAGTACTTGGTAATTCTTGTTAACTAATTCCTCGTGGGAACGATACTCTACTTTCACTGTGTTACTTGTTGACCACATATACTTGCGTGTTGTGCGTAATTATATTTTACCCAACAGCCAATAAAACCCGGCTTGAAGCACCTTTGCCGCTGTTCTTTCACTACCATAATGTCTCCCATACGCAGATGAGTGGCATTCATGCAGTATGTTCTTTACTTCACTGTGGGGCACACACATTCTAATCATCTTGTCGGCGCACTGTTTGAATAGGTAAGGCTCGTCTAACATATACCACTTGACGTCATGGAGAAATTTCTTTTTCTGCTATCGTGTAAGATCAGGAGGAAGAATGTTGCTCACTAGATAATTTGCGAAGTCCGTGTACCATGGAAATTATGTATTTATCCCAAATAGTTGCTCATCCGAGAATGACTCGTTGATTACACACTTGTCCTCTTCCTCTTTATTCTGATTTTCCAGCCTAGACAAATGATCGGCGACTTGGTTCTCTTTCCCCTTTCTATCCTTTATTTCTAAATCAAAGTCTTGTAAAAGAAGAATCCATCTGATAAGGCATGACTTAGAATCTTTTTTCGAAATCAAGTACCGAATTGCCGAGTGATCTGTATAAACTACCACCTTTGTGCCAATCAAGTATGCTCAGAATTTATCGAACACATATACTACTGCTAGTAATTCTTTTTCCGTAGTTGTGTAGTTCAATTGAGTCTCTGTGAGTGTCTTACTTGCATAATTTATGGCATGAAATACCTTCTCTCGGCGTTGACCCAAAACAGCCCCAACTGCATAGTCGCTTGCATCATACATTAGCTTGAAGGGCATATTCCAATCTGGCGTAATGATTACGGGAGCTGTAGTCAATTTCTTCTTCAATAGCTCAAATGCCACTTTACACTCCTCATCAAACTTGAAATCTGAATCCTTCTCTAAGAGACTACATAAAGGTTTTGCAATTTTAGAGAAGTCTTTAATGAATCTTCTGTAAAACCTGGCATGTCCCAAGAAACTCTGAATTCCCTTAACTGAACTTGGTGGAGGAAGTTTTTTAATCATTTCCAGCTTTGCCTTATCCACCTCTAATCCGTGAGCTAAAACTTTGTGCCCCAAAATTATACCTTCTTCAACCATAAAGTGGCACTTTTCCCAGTTCAGGACCAAATTCGTGTCTATGCATCTTTGTAGGACCATTACCAAATTTTCCAAACATGCATCAAAATCATCCCCATAGATAGAGAAGTTGTCCATGAAGACTTCCACATTTTTCTCCACCATGTCCGAGAAGATAACCATCATACATCATTGGAAGGTAGCGGGTGCATTACACAAACCAAACGACATTCTCCTGAATGCGAATGTGCCGTATGAGCATGTAAGTGTGGTATTCTCTTGATCTTCATGAGCGATGACGATCTGATTATAACCCGAATATCCATCCAATAAGTAGTAGTACTTATGTCCCGCTAATCTGTCCAACATTTGATCGATAAAGGGCAAAGGAAAGTGATCTTTACGAGTAGCCTTATTCAACTTCCTGTAATCCATGCAAACCCTCCAACCAGTCACTGTCCTTGTCGGAATTAGCTCATTGTCTTCATTTTGTACCATGGTCATTCCTCCCTTTTTTGGCACACATTGCACCGGACTAACCCACTTACTGTCTAAAATCGGGTAGATGATACCCGAATACAACCATTTAAGTATTTCCTTTTTCACTACTTCTTTCATGATTGGATTGAGCCGTCTCTGTTGATCCACTGTAGGGTTTGCATCGTCTTCCATTAGAATTTTATGCATGCAAAAGGATGGGTTGATTCCCTTGATATCTTCGATTGTCCATCCTATAGCCGATTTGTGGTCCCTCATCACTCTCAACAACTTTTCTTCCTGCAATTCGTTAAGTGCAACAAAAATAATAACAGGTAAAGAATTAGAATTACCTAAATACGCATACCTGAGGTGTTTAGGGAGTGGCTTAAGTTCAAGATTCTATGGCTCCTCCAATGATGGTTTCATCCTTTTTGTGACTTTCTCTTCCGCGTGCAATGGTTCAAATGGTGTTTTAAATTTGCTAACTCGTGGCAAGGAGTCTAGCATCTGCAAGTAGTCCACAAATTCCGGATCATCTAACTCATCATCTCCCAATAGTGTCGTTTCCAATGGATCATTCCCCAAACTTTTACCCATGTCTTCGCTGATTATCTAGTCAATGATATCCATTCTGAAACACTCTTCTTCATCCGCATGGAATTTCATGGCCTTGAACACATTAAATTTTATTTCTTGATCTTGGACCCTCATAGTTAGTTCACCTTTTTGTACATCGATGAGTGTCCTACCCGTAGCCAAGAAAGGTCTCCCTAGGATGATTGGGATGTTCTTATCTTCCTCAAAATCCAGAATAATGAAATCCGCAAGGAATATAAACTTGTCAACCTTTACCAATATGTCCTCCACAATGCCTCTCGGGTACGTGACTGACCTATCCGCCAACTGCAATGAGATATTCGTAGGCTTTCGAGCGGGAAAACCCAATTTTGTAAAAACTGATAATGGCATAAGGATCACACTTGCCCCCAAATCACACAAAACATTTGTTGAACGCCATATTCCCAATCGTGCACAGAATAGTGAAACTTCTTGGATCTTTCAACTTTGGTGGCAACTTTCGCTGTAAAACCGCACTACATTCCTCTGTTAATGCCACTGTCTCGAAATCTTCCAACTTCTTTTTCCTGGACAGAATCCCTTTTATGAATTTTGCATAACTTGGCATCTGCTCCAGGGCTTCTGCAAACGGGATGTTAATCTGAAGTTTCTTAAAAACTTCCAAAAATTTCGCGAACTGCTTTTCTAATTTCAATTTTTGGACTCTCTACTGAAACGACGGTGGAGGATACACAATTGGCTTGTCATTTAACTTTGTTTTCTCACTTTGCTTATCCTCACCCTGTTTTTCTTCAACCACTTTGTTGTCAGCAACTTTATCATCCGATATAGCTGAATTTTTTGCACCTTTCCCATCTACATATTTTCCACTTCTCAAGGTGATTGCCTGACACTGCTCATGTTTTCCCTTCGAATTTCTTTCGGTGTCACTTGGTAGAGTCCCATGAGGTCTATTGTTCAATGCTAAGGCAATTTGTCCCATCTGATTCTCTAGATTCTTGATGGCTATCTCTTGCGATTTCATTGCCATGACTTGATTTTTCATAGCCGCCTCATTGCTTGTTATGTACTTTGTCAACAACTCCTCTAAATCTGATTTCCTCTCTTGATGTTGAGCTGGTTGTGATGAATCTGGAATCCTGGGGGATATGATGGTCTTGGAGCTTGTTGATGCTGATTATTACTCCACGAAAAGTTAGGATGATTCCTATTCCCTTGATTGTAAGCATTCTGGTATGTATTCTGTGGAATTCTCTTGTAGCTACCCACAAATTGTACTGACGCTGGGTTGATTGTGCATTGATCTGTAGGATGTTAACCTCGTACAATTCATAAATAACCACAACTTGCTGTGCCTGTGCCCTGACATAACATCCAACTTCTTTGAGAGTGCTGAAATTTGCTCTTGTATTGCTGTCACACCATCTACTTCTAGCACTCCAGTTACCTTTGCTTGTGTCATTCTTGCCGTGGGCCACTGGTAGTTGTTAGCTGCCATAGTCTCTATCAATTCGTAAGCCTCCTCATAACTTTTAGCCATAAACGCTCCACCCGAAGCTGCATCAATACTGGTTCTGAGATTTTCGTTCAATTCATTGTAAAATGTGTTCATCTGCAACCACTTAGGAAATCCATGATGCGGGCACTTTCTGAGAAATTCCTTGTATCTTTCCCATACCTCATACAGTGACTCCCCATGTTGCTGTTCAAACATCGTTATCTCATTCCTCATTTTTGTAGTTTTTGCTGGTGGGAAGAATTTTGCAAGAAATTTCTGAGCGAGGTCTTCCCAAGTAGTTATTGATCCCGTCGGTAGAGAATGTAACCAACTCTTTGCCTTGTCCTGTAAGGTGAATGAGAACAAGTGAAGTCTCATCGCTTCATCCAACACCCCATTGTACTTGAAGGTGTCACAAATTTCTAGAAAGCTGACTAAGTGTTCATTCGGATCATCATTTGCCAATTTCCCAAACTGAATTGAATTTTGAATCATTTGAATTGTCCCAGGCTTGATTTCAAATGTGTTTGCAGCTATAGCAGGCCTGGTGATACTCGACTGCAGCTTAGTCACCTTGGGTGTAGCAAAATCACTCAACGCTTTTTGATCTTCAGCAGCCAATACTTCTTCTTTTTTTGAGTTTTTGAATTCTTCTCTTGTTTCCTTGATCCACTTACTTAACCTCTGAAATCGTTTCTCAATATCGTCCTCAAAAGGAAGCAAGTCTGGATTTTTGGACCGAGTTTGCATAAACCACTTCAAAAACCTAAAATAGGACGAAAAAAAACAAAAATAAAAATGTTTAAATAAAACTGGACTAATTAAACTGATATCGTAAAATATTAAAATCTATACTAAATTTGTCCTCGGCAACGGCGCCAAAAACTTGTTGGGTAAAATCTAATTACGCACAACACGCAAGTATACGTGGTCAACAAGTAATATACTAGTAAGTAGAGTATCGTTCCCACAAAGACAATTAAGTAAGAATTTAACTTCACAATTATCAGTTTCCTATTAATCCTAATTTTATTAAACTATCCGAATCAATGATTAAAATTATAAAAACTAAATTATTAATAAATATAAGATCTCAAAACAATCACAAATATTAAAAACTGAAATTTCAAACAATTATTGGAGAATTAGGCTTACGATTTCACCCTAAGCTTCACTCTGATTTTTACACCTTTATTCCAGTTCAATTCACTATTCCAGTTTATTAATCAAGAATACGAATATAACACTAGCCACCTCTCGATGTACTAATACCGTATTAACTTACATCCACAAATTAGATAGAAACAAGTTAAACACCTTAATCAACTAACTCACTATATCTCTATGTGAATTATAATTAAAGAAGGTTTAAGATTAAGCCCTTTATCCAATTACATACGATGTCAAACATATCTCTACCTTAACATTCATCAAGATTCTGTTTATTCACAAAATTCAAGAACACATACTATATTAACTAAGTCTAGACTCGTACTTCCTCTCTCGAATTCATATAAATCCACAAAGAACTGTTGATCAGGCAATTCATAAATTCAAGCTCAAATTAATATAGATAAACTGAATAATAGCTTATTAAACTGGAAATCAAAGTTACAAAACCATCGTTTCACTTAAGGATCCATCATAAGCCTAAAAAGTAAATTAGTTCATAATAAATGAATTAAATACTGAATAAATTAAAGATAACTTCCTTTCAATTACAAATATAAGACTGAGAAGAAGAATAATGCAGAACACCCTTCACGTTAGCCTTAATCCGCAAGTGATACGAAAGTTCTTCAAAATCTTCACTCCAATGATCTCTATGAAATTTTATAATTAATCTCTGATAATTGCTCTATATGTATATGATTACGATGTTTGTTGCTTAATATTTATCCAACACACCAGTTTTTGTCGAAATCCCATGTCAATTAGAGTCCAAATGCTATCCATGTACTAAAGTCCATGTTCCAGCAATGTTTCAATCAAGCTAGGGTATCACGGGATCTGCACCCCCACCCCAAATGAGGTATATACAAAAATGCATTTCCCGTGAAGTAGGCTCTGTCAATGATTTGAAGACCCCCTCGCCGAGGAGGGGGTGTAAAGCTTAATTAGGCCTGCCCGGCGGGCATGGATTCTGCTTTCTGACTTGGAATAGCTTCATACTTGATCCAATATTGCTTCAAACATCTCCCTTTCTTTGCTACTTTCCACACCAACCACCCTACACATAAAATAACACGAAATGAGTAAAAATAAACATGAAAGCAAGAAATTAACAACGATTACGCTTGAAATGGACATCGATTCGTGAATATAAAATCCACTTATCAATGCCCACAAGGAGTTCAACACTTCTATGTATATTATTTTCTCGAAGATGCCTCGCATTTCGAAAATAAAAGAAATCAAGTCGAACACATAATAAAATGGAAGTATCAAAGGCCTCAATTACTATTGAGCATAAGGGTTTGAAAAACCTCTTTTACAAAACATCACTGCTATATCTTGTTAAAACTGAACTTTTATACAAAATTCAAACCCTTTGTATATAGGTGCAAACGAGGCATATCACTACTTCCAGATAATTGCACATTGACCCACACACACATATACACACACATTCATATAACAGTTTAATTGAAAAGTAGCGGTCACCGTGGTAACACGGATGTCGGGGGGTGCCTAACACCTTCCCTCTGCATAATCAAGCCCCTAGACCCTAACGAATCTCGGTTTTATAGACCTGTTAACCAGTGTTACATCACTAGGTCAATGTGCAAACCTTTTCTCGGTTGAGTTGGTGCAACCATTTAAAAATACCAACTGGCGACTCTTACAGTCCAATCGTCGACATACACATGTCGGACCTTTTCACAGCTTATTTTTTTCAAACAAATCTCACCTAACATGAGAACACCAAAAGATAAGAACAGAAAAGGGACAATAAACATCCCGACGTCGACAGGTGGCGACTCTGCTGGGGATCTCCAGTAAAAAGGCTTAAGCCGCTATTACAAGCTTTTCAAAACTGTTATATGCTTTTGTATGGATGTTGCATTTACATTTATATGGATGTGTACTAATGCATTTACTTAATGCACTTAGTGCTTCACACTGTTCTGCTTGTGATATTAAAGTGCTTCGCACATGTCATCATTTTCATAATGATGAGACATGTTGTATGTGAATGTATGTTGTGTGGTCCCTCCACCACGAGGCTATCCTGTCGGTGTTTGATTACTGGACTCGTAGGAAGACTAATTCCAACGAGGCTCAGGAAAGGCACCACCAGTATTCGCTTTCAAGTTGAAAGACCTTAATTTCCGTCAAGTAAATTGCGATGATCTGGGGACCTTCATGCCAAAAAGCCGCGAGAGTAACCTAAGATAGGTCAGCCTCTGATAAACCAAACGCGGAGGGAAGTTTCTTCATACTTTCCCATTTCAATTACTTGTAAATTCAATTACTTGTAATTACATTCCATGTCAATCTCATTGTAATGGAGAATATGAAGGCATATGTGTACATGCATTCCCTTTTATATCAAAACTTACCATGCTATCTTACAAACAGCTAACATCCATTTTGTAGGATAATAATCCTAAAATGGACACATCATATAACATGCAACATTTATACATTCCCTAAGACTAAGCTACATAAGTTTTTTATAGGGAAACAATTGGGTCTGTTACCCGTTCAAAGTCCAAAAAGGCAACAAGCCTATAGCCAATCATGGCTTCATCTGGCCAGTCTAATCCTACTCCTGTCTCTCGCGAGGAGTTTTAAGGATTAAATAAACAAATTACAGAGTTGGCTATTTTGCTCAAAGAACTACACCAGTTTACTTAGGGTCTACGAATACCCATATATACAGAATCCTCTACATAAGGAGGAACCCAAGGTCCGGATAAAGAAGTTCCCGTACCTGAGTCTCAGTTGGTCAAAACCAATAAAACCCCTGAAATAACCCATCTCAAAGAAGATCTAGACACCGGTGATATCAGGAAGAAAGTCCTTCAAATGGAAGAGACCATTCGGTCTATTAAAGGGATTGGAGCACATTGGAGTGTTTCATATGCTGACCTTTGTATATTCCCTAGTGTTCATTATCTAGAAAAATTCAAGACTCCTGACTTTGAAAAATATGACGGGTTGGGAGATCCTTACACACATTTGAAGGTATTCATTGGAGAACTCGGATCTTATGACGAGGATGAGAAGCTCAGAATGCAACTGTTCTAGAAAAGTCTGACTGGAGAACCCCGATCGTGGTATACCAGATTAGACAACTCCAAGATTCATTTTGGGAAGAAGAGTGGCTCATGCCTTCCTCGATTAGTCTGAGTTTCTAGTCTCAGATGGCTCCAGACCGGTACCAAATTACCAAGGTCAAGAAATAAGCCAATGAGTCTTTCAGAGAGTATGCTCAAAGGTGGAGGCGCCTTGCTTCTCAAGTTATTCCCTCTATGACTGAGTCTAAAATGGTGATAACCTTCATAGACATACAAGAAGCTCCCTTCTATGAGAGAGTCTTAGCTGGCATTGGCAAGCCATTTTCTGAAATAATTAAACATGGAGAGATGGCTGAGATGGGATTTAAGTCAGAAAAGATTCAAGACCTAGCCGCTTTGAAAGCTGTTGCTGAGCACATCCAGTCTAGAAGTTATGGAAACAACCCCTGGAGGGTCCATAAGAAGAAAGAGGAGGATGTTTCCTTGATACTAAAAGGCCAAAAAAGCAGTCAGAACATGCCTATGCAGAGGAGAAACTACTCCCCTTTTCAAGCACAGTTTTTAAACCCTACATTGCCAAAAAGTGGAGAAGTCCGACGCACTCGAGTGTTCACACCCTTAGGTGACTCACTCTAGAATATTCTCAACCTTCTGACAACTAAGAAGAAAATTACCCATCTTCTTCCACCAGCCAACCCGAATGGGAAGGGTTTTAATGCTAACAGGAAGTGTGCTTATCATGCTGGAGCTTCAGGACATGATACTCATGATTGCTGGGCCTTGAAACATAAGATCCAGGATTTGATTGATAATGGTGAGATCATGGTGACTAAACCCGACCAACCTCATGTGCAAGACAACCCTCTTCCTCAACACAAAGAAGAGGAGGTTAATATGATTAATTGGAGCAGTGGACAGAGTTTTAATTACGGTGGTGAATCCTCCCAAACCAGCAAGGATGATGCTGACAAATGGGATTATGTACAATTCTAATTTATGATAGAACGGAAAATGAAGGCTCTTTGTAAGCAAGTCAACCAATTGGTAGAACTGGTGATCCATCAGCACCAAGTCACACGCCAATTAGTCAGCCAGGAGCATGCTACTCTCCTTCCTCTTGTTATGAATACTCCACCATTGACTCCAAAAAGTGAAATGCTGGAGGATAAAATTTCAAAAAGAGCAAATGCCAAAACCCGTCGGGATTTTGCCAATAAGAGGGAATTTACCTATCTGGGTTAATCGATAAAGGAGATATTTCAGATGCTGATCAATGAAGGAAGAATCACAGCTTTACTACCTCCAATCAATCCCCGTTCAAGACGGTAATGGAGTATGTTAATATCACTCCCACTTTCGCGGACACAGCACTGAAGAATGTCGGGCACTCCGCCATCTTATTCAGAACCTAATTGACAGCGGTGTCCTGCAGTTGGCAGATAATGACATTGTATTACTTGAGAGTGGGGACACATTTCCTACAAAATGGAAGGAAGTCGTAGCAGTTATATCCACTGAGGATGATTTGGCTGCCAAACCACTCACAATACAAGTTATTCAACTTAAAGGTGTTGACAATCCTTTGAAAGTGGCCACACCAAAGCTAATTATCTTTCCATATGGACCACAGTATCTTATTGTTAGCCTACAAAAAGTGCCATGGAATTATGGAGAGGCTGAAGGATCCACATCCCATATAACTGCTGCAGTATTAAAGAAGAATCCACTGTATCTTCCCCAGCGGGTGATGAAGCCTACCATCAGATCAAAAGGGAAAGTTCCCATGGAGAAGATCGAAGAGTTCCTCCGTACTATGGGCCATAATGAAGCCAAGGTGGTTTTAAGCTTGAGAGAAGCTCCACAACAAATTTTCATACTGGACTTGGTTCTCTCTTCCGAAGATCACAAGAAGGTCTTGCTAAAGGTTTTGGAAGAAGCCCATTTGTCAAAATCAGTGGATGTCAAAAAATTTCAGCATCTAGTTGATCACATGTTTAACAACAATGTGATATCTTTCACTGATGACGACTTACCTCTCGAAGGGACTGGTCATTGTAAACCGTTGCACATAGCGGTTCTGTCCTCCGGATACATGGTAGGAGCAGTTTTGATAGATGGAGGACCATCTTTAAATATCTTCCCTTATGCCACTTTAGAGAATATGAACATCAATCTTAATAGGATCAGAAGCATCCATACGGTTATAAAAGCTTTTGATGGATCCCGACGTAATGTTGTCGGAGAGATTAAACTTCCTGTAGAGATTGGTCCACATACCTTCTGCGTATCCTTTCACATGCTCAAAATAGCTATAGGATACAACCTGCTCTTGGGGAGACAATTAATTTATATGGCCGGAGTCCTCCCTTCCTCCCTTCACCAGGAACTCAAATACATCATTAACAATAGCCTAGTCACTGTTAATGCTGAGCCAAAATGTCCTAAACAAGGTGACATACCACTCATCAGCTTCAATTCAGAAGTTGAACCGATCAGTTTCCATGCCCTAGAGGTGAGCAACACTCACTATCATCCCATAGGGGTGCCACCTCTGATACCCAAGATTTCTGCCGAAGTAATGTCGGCAACTCAAGAGATGATATCATTGGGTTATCAACTTGGACAAGGGCATTAAGCGCCCAATTCAAATTCTTAGTCAAACCGGGACAACCAGACTAGGCTATTCTGCTAGTTCCAGTCACAGGAATCCTCACAAGCACAAACAAATTCCTTCAGCTTCAGTCATACAGTGATTATCTCAACCTACTGATCCTGAGCTTGTACGGTCTCCGGTAAAGGTGCCCACCCATATAATAGTTATGTTGTTTCCTAAACCGATACCGGTCAAAGGAAAAGAAGTCCTGAGTCTAGATCCTGAAGTGGAAGAAAGGGAACGGAGACGTAAACAAGACATTTCCAGGTGATTGTCAAACATACGTATCATTGTCCATATTGAGGGCATGAATAGAGACATCCCAGATAATGATTGTCCAGATATCATGGTCATCATTCGGGAGAAGGAGGACGATGACAGCCCCTTCATCACTGCTGCCCAATAGGACTTCATCCTTTGTAATTGGAGCAGCATTCCATGCGTTTGCCGACAAGGGTATAAAGGGTAGAAACTTCCTCTGCCCTGTAGATAGCAATAACTGCTTACTTTTTCTTTACAGAATTAACAGTTATTTTGTCATTACATGCTAACACTTTGTATGATTAAAAAGTTTCATATATTAAGTGAAAGCATTTTTTGTTTCAGGACTCTGAATTTAGATGTGCCTAAACTTGCTGATGAGGTGCCAATTCTCCATAAGGACTGTAACTTTGATGTAAAGTTGGACTCAGACTTGATGGAAATACAAGAGGACTATGAGATACCTCAGGAGATCAAAGAATGGGTCAAGGAAAAACCCAAGCAAAATCTTGATCAAATATCCTCTTTCAACCTCGAAACCTTAGAAAACCCCAAACTAATCCAGATTGGTACGGACCTTACTCCAAACCAAAGGAATGACATGGTTACTCTATTAACCCAATTTCAAGATGTGTTTGCATGGTCTTATGAAGACATGGTGGGTTTGTCCACTGACATTGTCATTCATCGCCTCCCCATCAAAGAGGGATTCAAGCCAGTCAGGCAAAAGCTCAGGCGATTAAAACCTGAGTGGAGTTTAAAGGTTAAAGAAGAAATTGTGAAACAATTTCAAGCTGGCATCATCATGGTGTCAACATACCCTGAATGACTATCCAACATAGTTCCCATGCCTAAACCGGGAGGAAAGGTGCGAGTTTACATGGATTACAGGGATCTGAATAAAGCTTGCCTTAAAGACAGCTTTCACGTTCCATTTATCCATATCCTCATTGACAATACTGCTCAATACGATATGTACTCCTTTGCTAATTGTTTTGTAGGGTACCATCAAATCATGGTTCCTAAAGAGGATCATGAGAAAACTGCATTCATCACACCTTGGGGAACCTTTTGTTATAGACGGTTGTCATTCGGCCTCATCAATGCCGGAGCTACTTATTAGCGGGCCATGATGGCTCTTTTTCATGAATTAATGCACAAAGAGATAGAGATCTATGTTGATGACATCATTGTCAAGTCCCGAAGGAAAGAAGACCACCTAGACCATCTCAGAAAGCTCTTCAACAGGTTGCGTAAGTACAACTGGAAGTTGAATCCAACCAAGTGTGCCTTTGGCGTTAAATCTGGCAAGTTGCCAGGGTTCCTAGTCAGCCACAAAGGGATTGAACTGGATCCCACCGAAATCTAGGCCATCACGAAAATGCCCATTCCTCAGGCAGAGAAGGAAATACGGGGATTTTTGGGAAGGATCAACTTCATTAGCCGATTCATCTCTTAACACACAGAAACCTGTGAGCCTATCTTCAATTTGTTAAGGAAGAACTCCTCCATGAAATGGAATGATGAGTATCAGAAAGCCTTCCTTACAATCAAAGAGCAGCTAGTCAAAGCTCCTGTTTTGGTACCTCCCAAGGATGGTGTTCCACTGTTCATGTACCTGTCCATTAATGACAATTCTATGGGCTACATGCGGGACAGAAAGACGATAGAGGCCAATAGCGAGCTATCTCTACCTCAACAAAATATTTAGCAGCAGTGAACACAAGTACACTCTGATTGAGAAGACTTATTGTGCTTTATCATGGGCTTTCCATGAGGTTACAACATTACCTCCATGGTCACACAACCCATCTCATATTCCGCGTGGATCCTCTCAAGTACGTGTTCAGTAAACCCATGTTGAATTATCGGTACATCCGGATGGCGATTGATCCTATAATAATTTGACATCGTCTACATGACTCAAAAAGTCTATCAAAGGTCATGGAATTGCGGATCAACTGGCCACCGCACCTTCAGGGGATTTCAATCCTTGGAAACATACTTCCCCGATGAAGGGGTAAGGGCAGTTCATCAACACCATTAGTACGATACACACCAATCGTGGAAAATGTATTTTAATAGAGTTGTAAATACGGAAGGTTAAGAAATTTGGAGGCGATTCTAGTAGCCATTACGGGGAATGTATCCGTCATTCAAATTACAAAGTTGTCAACACAAACAACACATCTGAGTATGAAGGCTGTATCATGGGGCTAAAACTTTCTCAATCAATGTGCATCAGGCGGTTAACTGTCTTTGGAGATTCTGAATTGGTAATCAGACAAACCACCGGAATATATCACACCAAAGAGCTACATTTGCTGCCTTACCATCGAAAATTTATCTAGATGGCTTCGGAGTTTGAAGAAATAACCTTCTTCCATATTCCTCAGAATAAAAATGACTTTGCAGATGCGCTAGCAACTTTAGCCTCCTTGATCAACCTACCTGACAAGGAAAACATGCCAAGCATCACATTTGCCCTGCAAAAGGCTCCAGCCTATGGGAATTACATTGGAGAAGTATCGGATGAGATACCTCCCATCCAACATCCTTGGTATCAACACATCAAGGAGTATCTACGAGATGGATCTACACCAGCTGAGGCGAGTCCTGCTGAGAAAAAGCGGATCCATCGAATGACTATGAAATTCTACCTGAGCGGAGATGCACTCTACAAAAGAGATGTATGACTAGGTCTCCTCAGATGTTTGGACAAGGACCAAGCTCAGAGGCTCATGGATGAAATCCATGATGGAATATGTGGCCCACACAAGAGTGGCACTCTACTTGTTAAAAAGATCCTCAGAACAGGGAATTACTGGCTCTCTCTCAAGGCTGACTGTGATGATCACGTCAAGAGATGTTATCAATGCCAAATTCATGGGAATGCTATCCACGCCTGTAGTAACCCGATATTTTCTAAATAAAATAAACAAGAAATTTTGCGTATAAATTTTTTTTTTTATTTAATGACGAGACTAAGTGTCAAGTAAAGTGAACGATAAATGCGAATACATTTATTACTTGAAATTAGAAATAATTTTGGAATTATTAATTACCACAAATTATATGGTAATAAATTTCTATAAGCCGAAATGTTTTTATTAATTATTTTCCATGAAAACATGATTGGAAATAATATATGATGGGATAATTAGATTTATATAATAAATATTTTATTATATGAATTGTTCGAAATATTTAAGTTAATTATTTTAACTTGATTATTGATGATGTGTACGAAGAATAAGTCGGATATGAGATCCAAACCTGGATTGGGATTGTGATCAAGAGATGAGAATAATAATATTATATTATTTTACAAGATACCATAATTATGTAATCGGGTATGTGTGAACAGATAATATTGAGCAATGACGGTCAATTAGGTCATAGCATATTACCGTCTTTGTGAAACCCTAATTATTAAACTCGGTTATGGGATATTTACGAGTAGTATTTGTGTATATGAAATTCTTGTGAATAAGAATATCGGTAATTAGAAGAAACCCTAATTATCATTGTGCGTCGATAATTAGGACAAACCCTAATTATTATAACCTAACCTAGGTTGAAATTAGAAAGCAGTAACGATTTGTGTTAGTAACATACATGAGATAATTAAAGAACCACTAATGGTCAATTAGAAACCCTAATTGGTGACGTTGAGAAACCCTAATTTTAATTACCGGTTTAATTTCGATATTCTTGTATAAGTGTTTTAATTTACCAAAGGATAGAAGTTAATTGATAAATTATAAGAATTAAATCTAGTGATTAAATATTACATTTAATTGCCTTGAACAAGATTGCCCATACACTCTTAAACAAAGCCCAACCATCACCCATAACAAATCAGAAGCAAGAATCAAGAATTTTTGGCAAAAAGGGTATAAGGACACTAAACCTAGAAATCCTTTGATTCGATGTTATTTGATGAAATTGATTGTTTAAAGTTGTGTAATAGGATGTTAATTGATGATATGGGTTGATAAATCAAAGACCCATAACATCAAAGTGCAAAAATTTGAAGATTTAAGCAAGTTGGAAAAACTGAATTCTGTTATTTTTCACCAAATGTCAGAGGCCATAACTCTTTGCTCGATCATGAGTTTTGTTCTTCAAAAGTTGTTATGTGTAGCTTGATATGTGGTCTTTAATCTACAAAAAGAATCAAGTCCATATCATGTATAGATTAGAAGTTATAGATGGTCAAACATGGTTGACCGATCATGATAAACTATTTTTGGGCAGTCTATAATGGGGACATTCTCGTCCACTTTTTGTGCTTTAAAAGATCTGGGCTTTTGATATGTTGTAGTGCACTGAGTTAGGAAGCCATAGGCTTTGGAATGACCTCATTCCGACCTCGGATGAGGGAATTACGGTGATTGGAAGGAAATGTGTCAAATTTCTCAAAACTGAAAGTCAGCAGCGGGATGTGCTATTCGGGACACTGTTTCGATCAGTTAATGTTTCCAAAACCTTCTGGGCTTTTGGTATATTATAGTACACCGAATAAGCTTTCCATAGACTCCGAAACGGACTAAATCCGATATCGGAGGAGAGAGTTATGACATTTCAAAGTAGTAGTGTCAAAACTTCTCAACAAGTGCGGTGCAGTCCATTTGAACGGAATTTCTGGGCTGATGTGTTCGGAATTTGGAAATGGTCAAAGAATAAAAGTTGTAGCCCCAGAAGTTAGCTTCGCGTGGGCTCAAGAATCGCTCAAAATGTTTTAAAATGAAAGAGTTATGACTGTTTTAGCGAAAGAGGTAAAGCTGAAACGAGATTGAAAAGCTATTATGAACGTCCACTTTTGACGCCTTTGTTTGGGCTACCTAATGAACCCGAATTGGGTAATTCGTTTTTTTTTAAAAATAGTCTTACATACCATGTATAACATATCCAAAATCAGATTAATCGGAGTTATGAGCAATGCGTTAGAAAATGCATAAAGTGAGCTATTGAAAAATTAGTATAAACCAAGTCCCACATCGACTAAATTGAGAACTTCACCATTTTCTAAACCTATAAATAGAAGGGCTTGGCCTTTGTTTCATTCACCAACAATAAGGCCTCCAATTTTTTGAGAAAGGCTTTGTTGTGGGAGAACTTTTATAAAGATCTCTTTAGTTAAATTTTGGGCGTGGAAGTGCGTATTCGGTTTGTGGAATTCGTATTTTCGGGTATGTTTCTTATTTAATTTTTGTAATGTTATTATTTTTAATTGTTATTTAAAGTTTGAATTTTTGAAGTTTAGTTAGTGTTGTTAATAAACTAGTTAGTTTACTATGTTTATTTTGACTTAGAATTGGTTATGTAAATGAGTTATTTGTGATGACTTTTAATATTTTGTGATAAATTTCATTAATTAATTATTATTAATGATATTAAAGTTATTTAATGATTATATTAAATAATTTAGTTTAAAAATGATTTTAATATTATAAAATCATTTTAAATGAAAATAAGGTATTTAAAAATATTTTAAGTTATAAAATATAACTTTTAATATTTAAATGATAATTTCATTAATAATTAAATATTAATGATATTAAGATAATATTAATGATATTTAGTTTATTTAATAATTATTATTATTAAATAAATAGTTTAAAAATGGTTTTACTTATTTAAAAACCATTTAAAGAGGATATTAGGATTTAAAAATATTTTAAGTTATAATTAATGACTTTTAATATTTGGATAAATAGTACATTAATATTTAAATATTAATGGTAATTATTTAAAAATGATTTTTATTGTTTTAAAAATCATTTAAGGGTAATATAAATGTTTTAAAAATAGTTTGAGTTATTATAAATAACTTTTATATTTTAGCGATGGTTTCATTAATAGTTTAGTATTAATTAAACTATTAATGATAATGGAATTGTTTAATGTTTAAATCATTTAATTATGATTCCGATATTTGAAAGTTATAATGGCCAAACTAGTGACTTTGAGAACCGATTATGAAGTTCTAAATTTGAAGAAGAACACCTATAATAATGATTATATCACTATAGGCCCTTTAGTAATGATTTGAATTATTTTAAATTTTTCAATTTAAAATTTCGAAAATGATTAAAAAATTAAGATGTCGATATTTACGAGATGTTGAGGTATAAAATAAGAGTCTTAGACTCGATTTATTTACCCGATAAAGCTGTCTTCGATGCGGCAAACAAATGTCGAACCCTATAATAGAAAGAAAAGGCTCTTATGTAGAGCATGGATGAGATATTTGAAAAATGTATAAAAATATTTCAAGTATAGAATAGGAACTAAAAGTATGATCAACGTGATGATTATGTGATTAGACTATGTCTTGTTGTAATAAACGATTACTATGTGTTAAGATATATTGTTCTAATCGAGCGAATGATCCGATTATTGATAGGTTGTGATAAAGAGATAAAACCTAAGTTGAGATTTGTAATCGGTGAATCGTGCAAGTATCCTACCTTTGCATTTCCTTTATGCAATGGACATGAGTAAGAAGTTTGAAATTATTCTATTCTGTGCAGTTATGTACTCTTTGATTATCAACATGCTAGCTCGGATATATATTACATTGTTGATTTCTAAATGGTTATACAAGTGTCCCCACTTGGATAACCATGGCATTATTCACATGTTGATATACCTCTGTCGATTACCCGTATACATATATGTTGAATTACATATTATTGTTGAGCAAGATTAAAACCTTGGGTTTGGAACCGGGCATGTATGAACATCCCTATATGGGAAGATTTTTGCATGGGCGGATAGAGTGAGCGATGAATTTCGTTCAAGTTATGTAGTATTGATCAATCTGAGGTACAATGAGTGATCACCCTCTCCGTGCTAAATAAGCTAGAAGCCAGTTTCTTGGATGGATTTCTCGCCAAACCTTTTGAAAATGAAAAGAATGTTCATAGTATGATTCTTAAACCCTATTCATGGGTAGAGCGAGCCAAATTTAAATAATTTGGAAGAGATTTGTTATGTGAATTTTTTATCGATCTGATTACTTCACAACTTTCGATTAGTTGTAGAAGTGTTATGTAAAGAGAATACTTATATTCTTTCAAACTTATATATATAATTATATTACTTCTTTGGGCACTCAAATGCTCATCCTTGCTTAAATTAAATGTTTTCAGTTATGTATGAGCAACCTGAAGGCTCAGGCACGAACAAAGGAAAAGGAAAGCTGATCGAATAAGTGTGTATCATGAGTTAATGGTTATAGTTGTATTGGTATCTATTCAAGTATTATAAGGAATGTATTTGAAGGTCACGTACCTGGGAAAGTAAACTTTGATGTATGTAAATTAAGTTCGAATGTATTATTATTTTAGTATTATTCAGCTTAAAGAAATGTTATCGTGGAGAACCGAGTTCAGGTTTCAAGTACTTGGATTTGGGGTCGTCACAGGTTGGTATCAAAGCTGTTGGTTATGAAGCTTAGGTAAGAATACATGAGACTAATAACCGCAATGATTAGGATAAGTATTAACTCATATAGAGTTAGTTGGTCGATAAGATTCAAAGATGAATCTCGGCGAGTGTAAAGACACAGAGTTCCCTAACTCTGATTATAAAGTTAAACAGTAGTGGGGAATAGATTGAGTCTAAAAAGACCTGAAAGTGCGATTATGAGAGATCGTAAAATAAAACGATCAAGATATAGAACTAAATCGTAATATATACGATGAGATCACCCGTGATCCGATAAGGCTATAATGACGGAAGGAATCAATCGATGATTGGAAAGTTTACACAAAGATTGTTGTATATGAATTGTACTATCAATTGAGTACAGATCCGAGAAGAAATTATAAATACTGAATTAAATTCATTATGGAGAATGGGGTTAGTGTTAGATGGGGATTCAATTGAGGACTCATGTCGGCGATTGAGTTATGCGATTCTTCGTATGGGGCCGAATTGTACTTGGTGTAAAAACCACTTAGTTTACAGCAATCGATAATCATTGAAATGTACGTATCGCGCTATTTGTTATATGCACATTAAGAGGATGACTCCATTCTCGGTGTATAACAGTAGATAGAGTCATAGATAAAGAATATAAGATTAAGTACGAGTTCTTAAAAGTCATACTTATGAGACATTCTTGACTCATAATTATATGAAATGTTTATGAACCCCTCTCGTGAATGGACGCCAAAAAGGTCGACTAGGATAAGTTCTTAAACTCATATGATTGTGGCAATTTATGAACTCATAAGTGTGGTTTGACGAATCGGGTATAGTTTTGTGTGAATGGAGTGTTATGGATTACGAGAATGATAGATTGTTAAGTAAATGATTTTTAGTGAAGGTGTTAGGTTTTCCTAAACTCCTAGCTATGCTAAACTTCAAAATTTTGACATCGAGCTAAATCGCACTATGTGCTTTTGAAAACAAAAATGTAGACTCGTAATCATTTTTGAAACGGTTTAAAATACTGATCTATGCTACTTATTTCTACAGACGCAAAATGATTTGAAATATCAAAATTGTTTTTAATTATCACTCATGTACCATGCAACTGACAGTGCGAGAGATGATAAAAAATGATGGAGTCATCAATGCGAGATTACTTAGTGTTGGATGTGATCTCGGGATCGTCAACCCACTATGGTATGATGTAGTATGATAAAATCACCAAATGACGGAATCCTCAACCGGACCGTAAATACGATGCGGCATCATGACGTCGTTCTCGAAAAATGTTTTCAAAATTTTAATTTGCCAACTGGATTTGGTTATACTTAAATAATTGATTGAATTGAATTATTGATATGAGTCTATGCTATTTGAATCACTAGACTAATGTTTATGAAAACTCTAAGTGTTCATTGAAAGAAATTTCCCGAACCAAATTGTTTTGATGCGGAATCCTATGATAAGGCCGAGGTGAGCGATGTTGTTTGGATAAAATAATCCAATCTAATAGCGTAAATATTAAGCTAGGCATGATTAATCGTTATGCATGGCGTAGTAGGGTACAATAAAGGCTAATCACCTAAAGTACTATTAATGGTAGTTTACCTTCTTTGTGATTGTAAACATACCGGTAATTTTTTTGGTATGAATACCGTTAAAACTATGTGTTCATGGTCTATATGACCCCTCGGACAATTTGAAAACTTTTACTCTTGTGAGAGGTGTATCAGGTAGCATGTGATGATATGTGTGAATGTTGTAAGCACAAATAGAGTTAAGCCGAGTTATGAGGGAGGTTGGAGCGAGAGGAGATATTCAGATAAGACAGTTGAAGGTTGAAATAGAAGCCAAAGACACCAGATATATACCTTAGACCAGGCTTTAGTCATCACCTTCATGCGATTCGATGCAGAGTGGATGGAGCTGCCTTTCGGCAGAGATAGGTGTTGATGAGAATTGAATAAATTTATCATCAATCAAAATAAGATATATAGAACTCTTGATTGCTGTGTATATATACTATATGTTAATCAGGGTAACTTATATATGTAGATGTCTGGTGAGAAAGATATGTGGAATAAGAAGGATCAGATCTATACACCCCGAGCTAATATCGAGGCCAACAGATGAAATAGAAGCTCACTATGAACCCAAATCGGACGAGGTGGCTATCGTGGAAAAACGTAGCATCAGATCCGAAATGTTGGATTTGACAAATAGTGATTCGGACACTAAAGTTGAGAAGCCTCGCAAAGCATCAACGGAGGTGCGAGATTTGGAGAACAAGGTTTCTTCATTGGAAAGGTTGTGGGAGATAGAAAAGTTGATCGTCGAGCGTTAATGGAAACAATGGAAGAGCGGGATAAGCTCAAAATCCAAATTGACCGATGAAGCCTCAAGCGACACATCCGTGAAGGACACACCTCCTCCTCGTTGCCCACTATAAGAAGGTGGTGGATGTTTTAATTGTGGGATGGAAGGACATCGAGCGAATGAATGTCCGAGAAAAAAAAGGCTTGGTAAATAAGTAGTATGGGTTATGTATGTAATATGTGTGATAAGTAATGAACTATTTTTAACTTTTATGTTGGTTAAGATTTTAAATCCAGACTTTCGTAGTCACAAAGGGATAGTATTGATTAAAACAAAGATGTCTTTGTGTAAATATTCGATAAATGAATATGAATCTAAGTTTGAGAAATGAAACGAGTTTAATACATTAATCTTATGCAATAAGGTTTAAAATTTAAGGGTATAATTTATGGTTTTATTTAACTGATATAATGCCGCCAAGACGTCAAACTCGAAACCAAAGGATAGAAGAATCTACTAATCTTTGGAGAACGGCAATGGCCCGATGCAAAACTTTGCAAACATGGTAGCTCAAAGCTATTCAAATAGGAACACCAATTCTGGGAAACCAACCGGACAATCGCTTAGCAAAATTTAAAGACTTTAAAGTCAGTAGGACCACGAATTCAGAGGATCACCGACCTATAGAATCCCGGACATGGGTTAACGAGATAGAAAAGGCGTTCGTAATTGCTAGAATAGATGAGGGGCAAAAGACCTGCTTTTGCCACTTATATGTTGAAAGGGAGGCTAACTTTTGGTGGGAGGCAAATAAAACTCAAAGCGGGAGAAGAAGAAATTACTTGGGATATGTTTAAGAATTTATTTTTGAAAATTATCTCTCTGTTAGTATGCGATCTAGAATGGAGTTGAAATTCTGGAGTTAAAACAGAGAGAACATGATTATTGCTATGAGTATCTTTTAAAAATTTAATGAGTTGGCTAGGTTTGCTCCACATCAAGTGGATACAGAGGCTAGGAAGGCAAGGAGGTTTGAGTGGGCTTAAAACCTTGGCTCTACAATAAGGTGTCAAGATCTTTGTAAATCAATACTTTTACAAAGACTCATGGAGAAGGCTATCATAGTTTGAGCAGGAAGTGAGGCCATGAGCCTCTACCATAAGGAGAAGAAGAACAAAAGCAAGTCGGGAGGAGCAAAGAAAATAGAAAGTAGTAGTGGGAATAGGGGTGAGAAAAGAATGAGGAATTTTTACGAGAAAATGCAAGTAAAGCGAGGAAGGTATAAAGAAGGTGGTGTAGTGCGGTCAAGAATCTGGGGAAGAATCACTCTGGCGAGTGTCTCAAGGGCAAGTTTGTATGCTACAAGTGCGGGCAAGAGGTCATATCTCTCCCAACCCCCCCAACTCAAGGATGATCGGTGGATGTTTTATATGTGGATCGATTGAGCATAAGGTAAGGAATTGTCCACGAAGAGAATGGAGGCGAGAACGTAACTACTTGGGGAGAAGCAGCTTTGGGGCGTTAGCAATTTCGGGACCAAACTCAACCAATAACTCCAACGAAAAGCAACTCCGAGGGTTTGCAACATGATGGTCCAGATACGGTGGCGGTTTGGAAATGAACTCCGTGTTCTATTTGAATAACTTATATATCTTATATTTCGCTTAATCGATAGACAAGTGTTATGATGAATAATTAAAGATCGATTCGATCAAGTATGATCGAGATCTACGTCTGATGATTATATGCTATGTACCCTTACTCGCATATGAGTTTTAAAGCGGTGATTAGGGGACGGAATCCTTATAAGGAGGTGAATGTAGTAACTCGATATTTTCTAAATAAAATAAACAAGAAATTTTATGATAAATTTTTTTTTTTTTTTATGACGAGACTAAGTGTCAAGTAAAGTGAGCGATAAATGCGAATACATTTATTACTTGAAATTAGAAATAATTTTGGAATTATTAATTACCACAAATTATATGGTAATAAATTTCTATAGTTTCAAATGTTTTTATTAATTATTTTCCATGAAAACATGATTGGAAATAATATATGATGTGATAATTAGATTTATATAATAAATATTTTATTATATGAATTGTTCGAATATTTAAGTTAATTATTTTAACTTGATTATTGATGATGTGTACGAAGAATAAGTCGGACATGAGATCCAAACCTGGATTGGGATTGTGATCAAGAGATGAGAATAATAATATTATATTATTTTACAAAGATTACCATAATTATGTCTTTGGGTATAAAGCTTGACGAGATAATATTGAGCAATGACGGTCCAATTAGGTCATAGCATATTACCGTCTTTGTGAAACCCTAATTATTAAACTCGCTTATGGGATATTTCGAGTAGTGACTGTGTATATGAAGTTACTTGAATAAGAATATCGGTAATTAGAAGAAACCCATAATTATCATTGTACGTCGATAATTAGGACAAACCCTAATTATTATAACCCTAACCTGCTGAAATTAGAAACCGTGAACGATCGTGTTAGTAACATACACGAGATAATTAAAGAACCACTAATGGTCAATTAGAAACCCTAATTGGTGACGTTGAGAAACCCTAATTTTAATTAATGGTTTTAATTTCGATATTCTTTGTATAAGTGTTTTAATTTACCAAAGGATAGAAGTTAATTGGTAAATTATAAGAATTAAATCTAGTGATTAAATATTACATTTAATTGCCTTGAACAAGATTGCTCATACACTCTTAAACAAAGCCCAACCATCACCCATAACAAATCGTAAGTAAGAATCAAGAATTTTTTGGCAAAAAGGTATAAGGACACTAAACCTAGAAATCCTTTGATTCGATGTTATTTGATGCAATTGATTGTTTAAAGTTGTGTAATATGATGTTAATTGATGATATGGGTTGATAAATCAAAGACCCATAACATCAAAGTGCAAAAATTTGAAGATTTAAGCAAGTTGGAAAAAGCTCAATTTACGTTATTTTTCACCAAATGTCAGAGGCCATAACTCTTTGCTCGATCATGAGTTTTGTTCTTCAAAAGTTGTTATGTGTAGCTTGATATGTGGTCTTTAATCTACAAAAAGAATCAAGTCCATATCATGTATAGATTAGAAGTTATAGATGGTCAAACATGGTTGACCGATCATGATAAACTGCTTTTTTAGGCGATGCATAATGGGGACATTCTCGTCCACTTTTTGTGCTTTAAAAGATCTGGGCTTTTGATATGTTGTAGTGCACTGAGTTAGGAAGCCATAGGCTTTGGAATGACCTCATTCCGACCTCGGATGAGGGAATTACGGTGATTGGAAGGAAATGTGTCAAATTTCTCAAAACTGAAAGTCAGCAGCGGGATGTGCTATTCGGGACACTGTTTCGATCAGTTAATGTTTCCAAAACCTTCTGGGCTTTTGGTATATTATAGTACACCGAATAAGCTTTCCATAGACTCTGAAACGGACTAAATCCGATATCGGAGGAGAGAGTTATGACATTTCAAAGTAGTAGTGTCAAAACTTCTCAACAAGTGCGGTGCAGTCCATTTGAACGGAATTTCTGGGCTGATGTGTTCGGAATTTGGAAATGGTCAAAGAATAAAAGTTGTAGCCCCAGAAGTTAGCTTCGCGTGGGCTCAAGAATCGCTCAAAAATGTTTTAAAATGAAAGAGTTATGACTGTTTTAGCGAAGAGGGTAAAGCTGAAACAAGATTGAAAACTGTATGAACGTCCACTTTTGACGCCTTTGTTTGGGCTACCTAATGAACCCGAATTGGGTAATTCGTTTTTTTAAAAATATTCTTACATACCATGTATAACATATCCAAAATCAGATTAATCGGAGTTATGAGCAATGCGTTAGAAAATCGCATAAAGTGAGCTATTGAAAATTAGTATAAACCAAGTCCCACATCGACTAAATTGAGAACTTCACCATTTTCTAAACCTATAAATAGAAGGGCTTTTGCCTTTTGTTTCATTCACCAACAATAAGGCCTCCAATTTTTTGAGAAAGGCTTTGTTGTGGGAGAACTTTTATAAAGATCTCCTTAGTTAAATTTTGGCGTGGAAGTGCGTATTCGGTTTGTGGAATTAGATTTTTAGGGTATGTTTTTATTTAATTTAATTTTGTAATGTTATTATTTTTAATTGTTATTTAAAGTTTGAATTTTTGAAGTTTAGTTAGTGTTGTTAATAAACTAGTTAGTTTACTATGTTTATTTTGGCTTAGAATTGGTTATGTAAATGAGTTATTTGTGATGACTTTTAATATTTTGTGATGAATTTCATTAATTAATTATTATTAATGATATTAAAGTTATTTAATGATTATATTAAATAATTTAGTTTAAAAATGATTTTAATATTATAAAAATCATTTTAAATGAAAATAAGGTATTTAAAAATATTTTAAGTTATAAAATATAACTTTTAATATTTAAATGATAATTTCATTAATAATTAAATATTAATGATATTAAGATAATATTAATGATATTTAGTTTATTTAATAATTATTATTATTAAATAAATAGTTTAAAAATGGTTTTACTTATTTAAAAACCATTTAAAGAGGATATTAAGGATTTAAAAATATTTTAAGTTATAATTAATGACTTTTAATATTTGGATAAATAGTACATTAATATTTAAATATTAATGGTAATTATTTAAAAATGATTTTTATTGTTTTAAAAATCATTTAAGGGTAATATAAATGTTTTAAAAATAGTTTGAGTTATTATAAATAACTTTTATATTTTTAGCAATGGTTTCATTAATAGTTTAGTATTAATTAAACTATTAATGATAATGGAATTGTTTAATGTTTAAATCATTTAATTATGATTCCGATATTTGAAAGTTATAATAAGCCAAACTAAATGACTTGAGAGCCGATTATGAAGTTCTAAATTTGAAGAAGAACACCTATAGTAATGTGTTATATCACTATAGGCCCTTTAGTGATGATTTGAATTATTTTAAATTTTTCAATTTAAAATTTCAAAATGATTAAAAATTAAGATGTCGATATTTACTGAGATGTTGAGGTATAAAATAAGAGTCTTAGACTCAATTATTTACCCGATAAAAGTCATTTGTCGATGCAGAAACAAATGTCGAATTCTATAATAGAAAGAAAAGGCTCTTTGTAAGAGCATGGATGAGATATTTGAAAAATGTATAAAAATATTTCAAGTATAGAATAGAACTAAAAGTATGATCAATTGTGATTATGTGATTAGACTATGTCTTGTTCGTAATAATAGCGATTATGTGTTAAGATATATTGTTCTAATCGAATCGAATGATCCGATTATTGATAGGTTGTGATAAAGAGATAAAACCTAAGTTGAGATTTGTAATCAATGAATCGAAAAAGTATCCTACCTTTGCATTTCCTTTATGCAATGGACATGAGTAAGAAGTTTCGAAATTATTCTATTCCCCGTGCAGATTATGTACTCTTTGATTATCAACATGCTAGCTCGGATATATATTCATGCTCGTTGATTTCTAAATGGTTATACAAGTGTCCCCACTTGGATAACCATGGCATTTATTCACATGTTGATATACCTCATCGATTACCCGTATACATATATGTTGAATTACATATTATTGTTGAGCAAGATTAAAACCTTGGGTTTGGAACCGGGCATGTATGAACATCCCTATATGGAAGATTTTTTGCGCCAAGGCGAGATAGAGTGAGCGATGAATTTACGCTCAAGTTATGTAGTATTGATCAATCAGAGGTACAATGAAATTTGATCACCCTCCGTGTACTGTAAGCTAGAAAGGTTTATGGATGGATTTCTGCCAAACCTTTTGAAAATGAAAAGAATGTTCATAGTATGATTCTTAAACCCTATTCATGGGTAGAGCCAGAGCCAAATTTAAATAATTTGGAAGAGATTTGTTATGTGAATTTTTTATCAGTACAGATTACTTCACAACTTTTGATTCGTTGTAGAAGTGTTATGTAAAGAGAATACTTATATTCTTTCAAATTATATATATAATTGCTATTACTTGTTTGGGCACTCAAATGCTCATCCTTGCTTAAATTAAATGTTTTCAAGATTATGTATGAGCAACTTTGAAGGCTCGAAGCACGAAACAAAGGAAAAGGAAAGTGATCGAATAAGTGTGTATCATGAGTTAATGGTTATAGTTGTATTGGTATCTATTCAAGTATTATAAGGAATGTATTTGAAGGTCACGTGCACTGGGAAGTAAACTTTGATGTATGTAAATTAAGTTCGAATGTATTATTATTTTAGTATTATTCAGCTTAAAGAAATGGTATCGTGGAGAACCGAGTTCGGGTTTCAAGTACCTGGATTTGGGGTCGTCACAACGCCCCTCCAAGGGAACACCATAATATGAGTTCACCCTGACCCTTCTCAATGTGGGGAATGGACGTGATCAGGCCCATCGAGCCCAAAGCCAGTAATGGGCATCAGTTTATCTTCACCATGATTGACTACTTCACCAAGTGGGTAGAAGCAGCCTCTTTCCCCAGGGTTACCAAAGAAGTCATCATTAGTTTCATCAGAGACAATGTCATTTGTCGATATGGACAACCAGAGGTAATTATGTCAGACAATGCTAAGAACCTCAACAACAAAATGATGGAGGAGTTATGAAGTAAATTCCACATCAAACATCTTAACTCCGTCATCTACCGTCCAAAGATGAATGGTGTTGTTGAAGCGGCTAATAAAAACATCAAGAAGATCATGCAAAAGAAGTCCGCCAATCACAAAGGATGGCCTGACTTGTTGCCTCTGACTCTATTAGCCTACAAAACCTCAATGCGCACTTCCACTAGGGCAACCCCTTATTCATTAACCTATGGGATGGAAGCAATGCTCCCCATAGAGGTAGAAATAGAATCCCTCAGAGTGTTGATAGATGCTCAGCTAGATGAAGACCAATGATTACAAAATAGGTATCACCAATTGTCTCTAATAGACGAAAGGCGAACCACTACTATTTTCCATGGTCAGTTATACCAACAAAGGATCGCCAGATCCTACAATAGAAAAGTCCGGCTATGACAGTTTAAACAACATGACTTAGTTTTGAAGAAGATCATTGACAACCAAGATCAATCCAAGGGAAAATTTTCCTCAAACTGGGAAGGCCCGTTTGTTGTCAAGGAGGTATTGACATGAGGTGCTCTCAGATTATAGGAAATGGACTGTGATGAATTTCCACAGCTCATCAACTCGGACACCGTGAAATGGTACTATGTCTGAGGTTACCATCAAGCAAACATTATGGTTCTAGATTACTAGATCCCCAGTCACTTTAGGTTTTCTAACCCTTCACTACATATAGCCCTTCTTCATACCCATCTGCCCGATCAGGGACAAACTTACTCTTCAAACCAGCAGCCTGGTTCCGTATCATTAAATCCTTCACTCAACTTCGTTTTCAAAACCGTTCGCTCAATTCAGGTTATCGCACCAGGGATTAAACCTTCACACTTGCAGTTTTATCCCACCAGGGATAAAACTTTTCACCTGCAGTTTGTCCTGTACATAGGATCAAACTTTTCACCTGCAGTTTATCCTGAACATGTGATCAAACTTTTCGACTACAAATCCGTCCTACACATGGGGCGAACTACGTCGACCTGATCTCCCTAATACACGAGAGTACGTAGGAAACCATTTTTATGGCCCGGTGGCATCGAATAAAAAAAACAAAAACTTCTACACCCTTCTACACCCTTTCATATATAGCGTTGAACCTTTTACACTAGGTTCGAACTACGCAGACCTAATCTCCTCTTCAATAGGAGTACGTAGGCAGCCATTTATGGTTCGGTCTTACCCATTACCAAAACACAAAAACTTGTCACATGGTACTGGGATCAACTTTCAATCCACCACATTTCATCGGTTTCAGACCAAAGGGATGGAACTAACTGGTCTCCCCACACAAATGGGAGAATCGGCGACCATCTAAGCTGCGGTTGAGTCCTCAAAGAGCAACACCAATCCATAAGAGATGGAACTACTTGGGCTCCCCCATACAAAGAAGTACCGGCGACTATCTGTGGTGCGGTCAACCTCAGAGAGGAAAGTCACACACCTCTCCATATCTACATACAGAAACCAGTCCCAAGACACCAATTGGTGGGAATACACACAGATTAACGATCCATTCTGAAATATCCTAAGACATCTCAATGTCTATCCATCAAGGGGGAGTTTAGAATATATCAAGATCACAAGCCCTAAAGAAACATGCAAATTTCAAGCAAATAACAAGGCACAACTAAAAGGGAAGTGAATCAAAATATATTTCCTTACCATATATAATGCTGTTTGATATATACAATATGTACTGTACATGACAAAATGGCTAAGCTAGTCTGTGCAGGAAAATATAAGCCCATCTACAAATCAGTGTATATGCGAGCTATCAAGTCCAACATGGCATCTCAATCCGAAGAAGGAGGTAACGCTGTGAGCTCCTGCCCAAGATTATCTACACGAGCCAACAAATCCTCAGTTAACTGTACGGTGACACTGTGATCATCAATATACGTGCTCATCTCTGCAACAATAGCAGTAGTATGGGACCTCACTGTAGTACTATCTGTAACGACTACATCCCGGGTAGATATAGCACCATCCCGTTTAACAATAAATGCATCTCTGGATGATCTAGCCTCATCCTGCTCAACAATAGCGACATCTCTATGAGCTAAGGCGTCCTGTCTCTCTAATAAAGCGGCATCTCTCCTAGCAAGAGCTGTCAACATCAAGGCCCTATCCTGATCTCTCTCAAATGTCATCAGATGAAGACTCTGCTCTAAATACTCTGCTGAATGCAGGGTCACAGTAGCAGTTATATTGGGAGAATCCATCACAACTGCTGTCAAATCAACAAATAGCTCCTCCTGGGTAGGAGAATCAATGTCCTCTGTGGGCTCTCCACCATCATAATCAATCCCCGGGTCTGTGGATACAACCGCAGCCGATGCAGTCTTTGTCTCCATCCATACAGAATACTCTACCGAATAGCCTGGATGGCTAACAAAAAACTCAGCTAGCTCACGCTGATCCCAACAGGCATACACCCTGGATCTGTCCTCTGCTGACAAACAGCGAGAAGCTAAATGCTGACCTAATGCCCCTCAAAAGGATGGACGTCTTGAAACTGGTTGAACTGTGACATCATAGCCAGTGGGTGGTAAGTAGTCATGCCCCTCAAACTAGCCATAGGGAGATAATCCATGCCAGGTGCATGAGTAATGAAGTTGTAGGGTGAACTGAGCCCTGTACACAACAATATGTCAAACGGATCTCCGATCCCTGCCAAGAACATCGACCAGGATATAGCGTTTGTACACTCCGCTAGTTGAAAGGAGTAAGACATGGCTATCTCATGGGAAAGTAGTACCCATGTCTTCGGAAGGTGCCAATCGATCTTAAGTATGACATGAACCACACATACAACATGACCGAACTGCCTATGAACACCCCTGCAGGATAGGCATGGAAATATGTGGTTGACCTCAATATCTCTATCATAATTATCGGCATAATGGTATGACCCTCCTTGAGAGCTCTCACTGCCATAACAACATCGATGTCCAGCTTATCCATATACAATGGCATGTACACATAAGCCACTACGCACATCATGAGTATTTCTACTCTGGCAACACGCCACTGATCCTCCAACGTGGTGAAATCCCCGGAGTGCCATACATAACTGTCCACTGAGCTAAATCTATCAATCAAAAAATGCTGAGACACCACATGGCCGGATGTAATCTCATCCTGTATTACTCTACGCCTCAACTTGGTGAGGGTTATGAACTGCCGACTCATGTCGCCGATAGCCATCCGAGCGAAAGGTCTGTCTAGAGGCAATGTCGTCAACCGCTCGTACTCCTCTAAGGTAGGAGTCAACTCCTGGTCCCAAATCAGAAAATCTGCCTCTCCGGTGCCCAATGCTCCAGCATACCATCTACAATGCCCACATGAACTTGGAACATTATGAGGGTCATGGAATGCTATAATAACTGGTCTACGGTTACCCGGTCTGGAGGTGACAAACTATCATACCATGACCTCAGACGGGAGGCTACCAATACTGGTAGAGTGTGATCAATGAGGCTAACTGTCGAAGAAGACATCTGTGTGGGCCATATCATAAGATCATCCAAGGGTTAATGCTGCATGAATGATCAACGATAGATGGAAATATGATGAAGGGAATGGAAAACAGTACATACATTCCTAAGTACATCATCATCTAATACATAATCTTTGTACAGCTAAAAATATAAGGAAATGGGGCACAGACGCCCAATAACTAACAGAGGCCTATCAAAAGATATAACGAGAATGGGGCACAGCCACCCAGTATCTAATAAAGGCCTATCAAAAAATATAGCGAGAATACACATTAGAAGAAGACAAGGGTGTCAATGTCTACATCATCAATCTTATCCAACTGATGTAACTCCTCCTGAGTCACTAGATCTCCACCAAGTGGGATGTCAGGCCTATACAATGAAGGATCTGCACCGATAAAACCATATGGGTCACCCGAAGGGCCAGCCCCAAGCTGGAAGGATCAAAAGTATCTGCCTCTGAAGGATCTCTACCCAAGTGCTGGATAAAGAAATATGCCCGGTCCAACTGCCAGGTCAAATTGTTAATATGTGTCAAATGAGTCGAATTTTGGACACAGGCCATCTAATCCATCATCATCACGGATCCATGAACCATATCCCCCATAAACTGAGTAGCGTGGGTCTGGGCTCCGATGGTACAAGTGGACCACCAGCGATGGAACATATCCTAAGTATACGGACCCTCTGACAATGTAAAGCTGTCAACGCCCATAAATGGGATATCACTAACAGGCGACTGCGATACAGGCCAATAACGCCTAGCAGGAAGCAAAATTGGTACACGAATCTCCCTTATGGTGCTCCTAATAGCATGCTCTCCCAAATAAAGCTCCCATCCTTCATTTGTGAAGAGAGTAATCCTACGGGTGGATATCACGTACTCGATACTAGTTGGGTACCCATCCTCAAACCCAACGATTAAATGTTCCCCAGAATAGGGAATCCAAGTGATAGCATCAGCTTTCAACAACTCCAACTGTAGACGGCAATGGATGAAACCCTCAGCTACAGGAACCTCTGCCAGTATGGAGTGATGCCATCGCAGTCCTTGTGGATAGGTATCTAAACCTAACACACTCACAAGACATAAGCATGAGAGCCTCTCATAGGCCCAAAACTGCCAACACAAAGGCAAACATCTGCTGTCAGTCAACACTCTTAACCTGTACCTTAGAAATCACAAGAGAAATACTCACCAGCAGAAATGGGTAAAATCCTAGCCAAGCCTCCGTCAAGCCTTGCGAACGCATACGCATTCCCTTGAGGAAATAGGCGAAGGTATAGGAACCCCAATCATACTCTCCAATACGGTCCACATCTCGTGTGGCACTGACCAAAGCGAATGATACCGTGGAAGAGTTATCCGCTATGAAGCAGCCCCTAATGATCATCAGAAACAATCGCTGAAGAATGCAATCCCTGACTCTCATATCATCGGGTATGTGCTCACTCAACAGTCCACTCATAGCATCTACGCTCAAAGGACCTGTATGAACTGTCCTACCCTTGAGAGCCTCAACTAGGACTCCTAGCAAGGATCTAATGGCAGTCGGGGTAATATTGGCCATACAAGGCACTGGCTCCCCTCCAAACTCCATACCAGTGATAAATTGCCAATCCATCGACATCATCATCACCTCACAGTCTAACAAATGGAGAGACTAAGTCTGGTGAAACCAGCGCTCAGACAACGTCCTGAGATTAACCCCAGGGACAACGATGGGGGAGGATGGAAAAGAACGCCTCGAAGCCCCAACCAAGCACAATTGCTCGATAATCGGGATGAAGAGCCTAATATACAGAGTGAATGCTGAACCAGTTCCCTCAAGGCTGCGTAAAGCCAGGAACCTATATCACAAAACAAATCAACATCAGAATCCTTGCTCCTCATCAATAGGAAAAAGGAAGATCAAATCCAGCTTGTACCTCATTTGCATGCAAGTAAACAGAGGGGTGTCGACTCAAATCACCCAGAAGCTCTGGGATTATCACCTGAATGCCTTGGAAATCCCTACGGGGAACATGAGCAGCAGGAGCGGGGTCCACAACTGGTACATCCTCCTCCTCAACATCTGGTACATTAACCCGGATAGGACAGATCACCACCTCCGCCAAACGACGAGGCTGTCTAACTGAACGGGGTCGAGGCACATCAGAAGCCCTCCTCCGCACACCTGAAGTGGTCCTGTGGGAACTACTCGGCTGATCTGGATCCATATATATGGACACAAGTCTCCAAATCACCTCAGAAAGGGTGTGATAAACTCTAACCTGGAGCTTTTCAAATGCATTTTATGACTATATGCATGCATGCATTACTTTAACATACACCTACAGTAGAGTTAAAAATGCATGACTACCCAAAGCTTACATTTTGAAATTTTTTGCCTGAGTCTCCTTTGTAAATAGGATTATCCACATGCACATAGGCATGACTAGGTGGCCATTCAATAGCACACCTACCCACAATCATAAACATCCGATATACATAACACTATCAAAGTCATAATCCGTAAGGGTAGCCTAATTACCATGATTACTTTGCTTTACCACCTTTGCTCATTTGTCCTCAAATAGGATAAGAAATAGCAGAAAAAGGTGTCAATTTGACTGTTTCAAAAGCTAAATTTTTTTATATCATTATGTTCATTATGGTTAAATACTAACATTTACTATGTTGGATATTTTTTATCAAGTCATATGAGCATGCATATTTACTACTATGTGTTTAGAAGCATTTCATGTGATAACTCATTTTCCAAAGGATAAAAATTAGAAAAGAAGAAATGCATATGTTACCAGGGCAGTGTAGAACACTTGTACGATGACATATTTTGTAGAAAGCCGGTCGAACTCAGCAGATCTGAAGAAGAACTCTCGGATTCCCTGTATGGCACAATATTAAAATGACTTGTGAAAGCACCAAGTGCCTTAAAGCCACCCACGGCTGGCCACAGGTGTACCTATGGCTCCCCTAGGTGGGGCCCACCCCTCCATCTCGGTCCAATATAAGTTACGAAGGAGGTCTCACATGTTGAAAAAGTTAAATCAGGAAAAAAGATGCTACGCGATTGAGCAGAAAAGTCTGAAATCCTAGTTTTTAGAGATCAAACTGCGGGTCTACATATCACTCATTGGTATTCGCCTAGACACGTAAGGTTTACTATACCGATGATCACAATTGTTGCAAACTACACTCAGCAATACCTCACGAAGGTCCGATGCCATCAATCCAGGGTCGTAACTCCAAAACATTTTCCCCTAGCAAAAACTTTATCCAATTCATCCGTTGATGCACACATCAACGAAGGTCAAGAAACCTTGACGACATTCAGTCGCTGACAAGTAAATCCAGCAAAGCAGCAGAAGTTATCTGATGATCTCATCTGTTGATGCACACATCAACGAAGGTCAAGCAGCCTTGACGTTATCCCCATCAGGGATCTCATCCGTTGATGTACATTTCAGCGAGGGTCAGGCAACCCTGACAATCAACAAACTATTGGAAGTAACTCCGACAGAGCAGTGGAAGGACCTGGAGATACAAACTAGGGAAGACCATCCTCACCGGGGAGGACCGATGATGGAATATGTTATACAAGTTTTCCTCAGATGAAACGCATCCCTATAGGTCTCTTGTACATGAGAGGTACATCCTCGATGGGAAATCTGCATTAAGGATTAAGGACTTTGGTAATAACCCCAACGTCAACATCCTGGAAGCTCTGGATCACACATCCAAGCAATTCATCCGATACATCAGTGATAACTCCAGTCCTCATCAGAAGTCGTGGGAGTAAATAGTCATCACATCCCGTTGGAGAACGGTCCAACAAACCACATACATCATGCATTTGCATCATGTTGTAGTACATTGCATCATGATTATCTTGTCACATTTCAAGTGTCTAGTATTTTTTTATCCTATCCATGCTATTACATTGCATGAATATGATAAAGAGGGATATCTGTAGACACTAGAAATTTTTGCATTCCTGTTACTAACATTGCAGGAGGGCAAAATCGTCTTTTAGAGATAACCCTGGAGGACAAAGCAGTTCCAATTCTGGAGACAACCCCAGAATCCTCAGTTTTGCCATCTTGGAGACAAACCCTGAGATACTCAGTCCCATCTTAGAGATAACCCCGAGAGTTTTAGTTTCAACATCGGAGACAACCCCGAGGAATATAGTTCCAGTTCTGGAGATAGCCCTGGAATCATCAGTTTTCCATCTCGGAGGCAACCCCGAGATACTCAGTTCAAGTCCCGGAGACAACCCCAGGAGTTTCAGTTCCAACCTCAGAGACAACCCCGAGGGATGCAATTGCAGTTTTGGAGATAACCCCAGAATGGCTTGTTTCAACCCCTTGCAAGCAGCTTCAACCTCAGAGATAACCCCGAGGCACTCAGTTCCAATCTCGGAGACAACCCTGGGAGGTCAGGCACACCTTAGAGACAACCCTGAGGACATTCAGCACTTACAGCAGCTCAATCTCAAAGATAACCCTGAGCAACAACTACTCAGCCCAAACTAGAGATAACCCCGGTGAGGGGCAAAATCATCATTTTTCCACCTCAATCCCATATTGCTCCGTCTCAATAACATTTCAACATACATACTACACATGAGTATCCTACAAGAACCATAGATCAAATCCCGAGTGACTACTACACAAGACAACACACTGGATGGAATTTGAAGACATGAAGATTTAGACATGGCCCTATCTTCTCGACTTTGCACAACCTCTTATCCCATGTCATTGTGTAGCTCTTAACAACAACATTCCGAAAAGGTATTATACAACTTAATCGGATGTCCAGATTGAAAGTTATGAAGGTTCGAGCGAACAATGCGTTGCATGCATGCACGTACTTCGAGACAGCAGGGTCCACAGAGCCCGTGGAACCCCGGGTAGCCGCAGGTACACCTGCGGTTGCCCCCTCTATAAATAAAGGGCTTGGGGTGGCCATTTTGAAGAGAGAAAAGGCGTGGAAGCCCTGTCCATTTTGCTCTGTACACACTATAAACTGAGTGCTTTCTCATTTTAAACACTTGTGAGCTCATACTTTGCTATATTTTACCGGTGGAAATCGAGTGTTCATTCAATTAAAACCATTTGAAGTCTTCTTGGCAGCCCACTGTAAGACTTCTTACATTTCTTAAAGCCTTTTCTCCACTTTCTGCACACACAGTTATTCACATTGAGAGTCGTGTTGTGTGCGTATGCTCGAACTTTGGTCTGTGGCTTTTTATTTCTTTTATATATATATATATTTGTACTAACATCATCGAGTTATGCCTCGATTGAGCCTGGATTCACATCCGAAGCGTTTATTGCTTATATATATATAAGTATTTATATATATAAAAAAGAGTTTGATGATAATATATATATATATATAAGCGGTAAACGCACCGGATATTATATTCAGGCTCAATGAAACAGAGTTTGATGGTAATAATATAAACAGAGTTTGATGGTATATATATATATTTACATTTTTGTCAGGCCTGAAGTTTACTTCGTGGCCATTTACTGCTTTATTTAAATTTCGTCCCGCCTGGAGTTTACTTCATGGCGGTTGATCGTTTCTATATATATATATATATATATATTTATCGCTTTTATATATTTACATTTAGTCCTCGCTGGAGTTTACTTAATGGCGGTTGATCGTTTATATATATATATATATATATATATATATATATATATATATATATATATATATATATATATATATATATATATATATATATATATATATATATATATACATTTCCAATCCCCCATGGAGTTTATTTCATGGTGGTTAATCGTTCATATATATATATATATATATATATATATATATATATATAGCTTATATATATAATTGCTTACAACTTTCATATAAACTGCAACATCATGTGAGCCTAGAAATCATGTGATCACAGATTCAGTCTCCTGAATCTAGATTCGGTTCCCGTGATGGACATTTTTAGCTGTATTCAGCTTGTACATTATTCACTGTGTTTGAATTTCCTTAGATGACTCTCATGCCCACAAGGAGTTCGGCACTGCTATGTATATTATTTTCTCGAAGATGCCTCGTATCTCAAAAATAAAAGCAATCAATCCGAACACATAATCAAAGGGAAGTATCAAAGGCCTCAATTACTATTGAGCATAAGGGTTTAGAAAACCTCTTTTACAAAACATCACTGCTATATCTTGTTAAAACTGAACTTTTATACAAAATTAAAACCCTTTGTATATAGGTGCAAATGAGGCATACCACTACTTCCAGATAATTGCACATTGACCCAGACACACACATTTATATAACAATTTAATTGAAAAGTAACGGTCAATGTGGTAACACGGATGTCGGGGGGTGCCTAACACATTCCCTCCGCATAATCAAGCCCCAGGATCCTAACGAATATCGGTTTCACAAACCTGTTAAGCAATGTTACATCACTAGGTCAATGTGCAAACCTTTTCTCGGTTGAGTTGGTGCAACCATTTAAAAATACCAACTGGCGACTCTTACAGTCCAATAGTCGACATATACATGTCGGTCCTTTTCACAACTTGTTATTTCAAACAAATCTCACCTAACACGAGAACACCAAAAGATAAGAATAGAAAAGGGACAGTTAAAATCCCGACGTCGACAATTATCAAGAATGTTCAAAATAATATTTTCGTGAAAAGATACTAGATGAAGCGCAAATTTCAAGGATATTCTACTAATTTCACAGAGTATAGAAGTAATACTTAACAAAATGAGTGTAGAATTCAAAATATGAAACGAAATAATATTACTTAAATACTACAGAGTATGGAAGAAAATATTATTTCTTACGAATATTGAACAAAAATAATATCCCTTACAACTGTTGAATGAAAATAATATTCCTTACGAATATTGAACGAAGATAATATTCCTTACGAATATTAAACGAAAATAATATTTCTTGCGAATATTGAACGAAATAAAATTTCTGACGAATACGAAAAATAATATCGTAAGCGAATATGAAATAAATAATACCCCTTGCCTCAAAAGAAGAGTATTTCTGACTGGTATAGCGGATATATTCTTAAAAAAAACTTTTACTATTTTCTACACTCAAAACTTCCTTAAACTCAAAAGAAATACGCAAAATATTATAAAAGAAGAATTCTTTGATTTTGGTGTGTTTTTTATTTCTAAACTTAGAATCCAATTTATAGGAGAATGGAATGATACTATTTAGAAAATAAAATCACGGATCAACAAAGAATAATCACTAGGCGAATGAATTAAATCGATTTTTTGATTTTCACTTTATTCATTCTTTTAAAAATAAAATATTCTAATAAAATAAAAACTTTAAATAAAATATAATATATTCTATTTATAATCTAATAAAACAAAACTTATAATATATATATACCTTTCACACACCAGCACACACCCACATACACACATTTAATATATATATATATATATATATATATATATATATATATACTAACATACTTTATAACTTTCTATGGATTATTTTGAAAAATGAGTAAATGGGGGTCCATGTAATAGGCAAAATTTACAACAAATACTTCATAAAAATCCCCTCAATTTATCTCAATTCACTTGGCTTCACAAAACACATTTTTAATAACATTCATCATTAATAGTATAATTCACATTATTAACAACTAGATCATTCCCAGGAAAGAGAGAGCTTTCCGATAAGGATTTCTCCTTATTGACACGTAATTAGGTGACCAAACCCCTTTCCTCGACAGAACTTTCTAGACATTGTTAATAATACAAATAATAATATAAATAACTTTGTCGTCTTAATTATTAATTTAATAATATAAAATATTGTGACAATAATTGAATTAATAACGTGAGATACTATGCAGCAATTACTGTGGTAATAATTGAATAAAATTGAGCGATTCTCATGTATGCATCAATAATCAAAAATACTGTACAATACTGTGTGCTACTATGCAACCACGCGTTTAATTGTACTTTTATCACCGGGTATTTCAATAATTAACGGTAAAACTTTCGTCGTTATTTTTATAAAAAGTTATTTCTGTCGTTTTGTAACTCCGACAGTAATTCCATTGTGGAGTCCACCAATGATTATGATCGTACGTATATTCCCTGATAAAACGAATATTCCCCGACCAAACGAATATTTTATGACAACTTGCTTACTTTGCAAAATTTATAAATATTACCCACAACTATAACATTATATCAAATCCCCACCTTATTATTCAAAAAGAATATTTAGAGAAAATTAAATCTTTATTCATAAAAGTCGCGGACTTACATCGAAGATCATGATACATTTTGGTACTCTCAGGATGGATTGCAAACGGTGTGTTGTGCGCCTCCATCATGATTTTATACTTCAAATCAGAATCGTTAGGAACACAAAGTCTGGAGTTGACTCGAAGTATTCCTTCTTCATCGATTCTTGCTTCCAAAATAGCACCTTCTTGCACTTTCTTCTTCATACGCATCTGCTCCAGGTCCGTAGTTTGAGCTGCTTTAACTTTATCGATTAAAGTCGGTTCTACTCATATATTTGACATCATCACGTGGGTCCCTGGAGTCTTTAACTCTATCTCCATCCTTTGTAAGTCATACCAAATGGGTCTTTGTGTTAACGTTATCGCACTCGTACCCGCATATGATCTTCTACTCAACGCGTCAGCTACCACCTTCGCTTTTTCAGGATGGTATTGAATGGTATGCTCGTGATCTTTCAACAACTCAAGCCAATGTCGTTGCCGCATGTTGAGCTCCTTTTGGGTGAAGAAATATTTGAGGCTTTTATGATCCGTATAGATCTCCACTTTCTATACATACAGGTAATGTCTCCAGATCTTAAGCGCAAAAATGACTGCTGCCAACTCTAGATCATGATTAGGATAATTCCTCTCATATTCTTTGAGTTATCGTGAGGCATAGGCTATGAATTTCTTATGTTGCATGAGAACACATCCTAACCCTCTTCCTGAAGTATCGTTGTAGATGACAAATTCCTCTAAACTAGATGGTATTGTCAGAATAGGTGCTTAAATGAGTCTCCTCTTGAATTCTTGAAAACTCTTCTCACATTCCTCACTCTAACTGAATTTTGTATCTTTTCAAGTCAGCTGAGTTAATGGAGTAGCGATTCGAGAAAATCCTTCCACGAATCTTCGATAATAACCAGCTAAGCCTAGAAAGCTACGTACTTCGGTCACTGACTTAGGTTTCTCCCAGCTTTGTATTGCTTCAATATTCGCTGGGTCAACAGATATTCTATGATTTGATATCGCGTGCCTAAGAAATGCTACTTCCTCAAGTCAGAACTCGTATTTCTTTAACTTGGCATATAACTTGTTCTCATGAAGCTTTTGGAGTATCAGCCTCAAGTGTTTCTCATGATCTTCACGGCTTTTGGAGTATATGAGGATGTCATCAATAAAGACAACCACAAAATAATCCAAATATTCCTTGAATACTCGATTCATCATATCCATGAAGGTAGCAGGAGCATTATTCAATCCAAAAGACATAACTAGGAATTCGTAATGCCCGTATCGAGTTCTGAAAGCAGTCTTTGGAATGTCATCAGTTTTAATCTTTAACTGATGATATCTAGAATGAAGATCGATCTTTAATAAGAATTTGGCGCCTTGCAACTGGTCAAGCATGTCATCAATGTGAGGCAATGGGTACCTATGTTTGATGGTGACATGATTCCACTCCCGATAATCAATACAAAGTTGCATATTTCTTCTTTACGAATAGAATAGGAGCATCCCAAGGAGACGTATTAGGACGAATGAAACCGATGTCTAACAATTCCTGTAGTTGGGTTTTTAACTCCTGAAGTTCAATACGAGCCATTCGATATGGGGCTTTGGAAATGGGTTTTGTACCGGGTTCAAGGTCGATACAAAATTCAATTTCACGCTCTAGGGGTAGGCCAGGAAGTTCTTTAGGGAATACGTCAGGAAATTTATTAACAATAGAAATATCATTCAAATTTGACGTATTTTTGTTTAAATTTGTGACATGGGCTAAGAAAGTTTGACATCTATTTTTCAATAAACGAATAACTTTATGGCTTGATATGAAAGTGATTGACTTTAGTGGTTTGGTTGCTTGAATTCACATAATAGGTTAGATAGGAATATAAAAGCTAACAACCCTATAAAAACAATCAATTTTAGCATGATGAGTAGTAAACCAATCAATCTCTAAAATCACATCAAATGTAAGTATTTTCAAAGAGATAAGATTGACAGGTAACGTGAGGTTGCCGATTTGAATCAAACAAGATTTATAAATAGTGGATGTAATGAAGGTTTCTCCCAATGGAGTTTCATTAGATAAGTCAAAGTCTAATTTCTCTGGAGTCAAATTTAAACGTTGAGCGTAAGTAGGTGAAATAAAATAATGGGTAGAACCGGTATCAAATAAGGTATAGACTTCACAAGAGTTTATGATTAGCTTACCCGTGATAACTTCGTTCGAGTTTCTCACTTTTTGGGAGGTCACAAAAAATGCTCTCCCTTGAACTACCGGCTTTGTCTTGTCTAGGACGACATTTGGTGTCACCATCCTAACTGGACTTGGCTTCACTGCATGATAAAATCGAGCTAGGCGACCTTCTCTTCCGTAATTATAACATGCTTTGGGTTGCTGCGTGCAGTTTGGACTGATGTGTCCCTCCCCTCCGCATTTGTAGAATATGACCGGTGGTCGTTCTCCTTCCTTAACAACGGGTGCTGGTGCTGACATCTTTCCATCATTATTGAATCTCCTCTTCTTAAACTTTCCACTTCTATTCTCTTGGCCAGGATTACCATCGAAGTGGTTACCATTTTTGGCATGTTGATTTCCTCCACGTTTGTTGTCACCGCTTCGATGACTGCTACCACTGGGATTATTGTTTTGCCGGCTGCTATCTCTTGGTTGGGTTGACTCATTATCGCGCTCCAATAATTGAGCCCTATTCACAACATCTGAATACAAGCAAAGTTTGTGAGAAATGAGGTATTGACGTATTTCGGGTTTCAAACCTCGTAGAAACATTTGCATCATTCTCTCCTCATTATCAACCAAATGGGATGTAAACTGGGATAACTCGGCAAACTTAGCCTCGTATTGTGAAACTGTCATATTGTTTTGCTCCAACTTGATAAACTCCACCTCCTTTATGTGATGAATACTTTTGGGAAAGTACTTGTCGTTGAACAATTCTTGGAACTTCTCCCAAGACATCTCCAGTGCGGCAGACAGAGTACGCTTTACAAATTCCCACCAATTATCTGCCTCTCCGCGCAACATGAAGGTGGCAAAGGGAACCTTTTGCTCCTCGGAGCATCCTAAGCCATCAAATATCTTGGTGATCTTCTTAATCCACGTCTCTGCCTTAACTGATTTTGGCTTTCCCAAAAACTCTGGTGGTCCCACCTCTATGAATTGCTTAGCAGTGACCATCCGAGAGTTGCCAGTGTTTCCTCCTGCATTTTGAATAGGAGTTTCCCTTGCCTGATGTTGCATGAATTGCAGAAAGCTACTAAACATCCCGTCGTTCATCATTTGGTCGGTGTTATTGTTTGCATGAGGACTATTGCCTTCCTGATGCACATTATCATGGTTATTGATCATCGGTGACTCAACGGTCTCATGTGCTCTATTGCTTATCTATCCATTTTCAGATACCATTTTCAAACACTGCCACAAAAAATGGTTAATTGACATGTCACATATTATCCTTATATTTTGACCAACCAATTAAATAACAATTAAGCTTAGGTAGGTCATACTAGCGAAGGATTTACCCGTCTCTCCCCTCCTAGTTCTAGTCTCATATCTCAGTCAGGGATCATATCCCTAAGCTTTGATACCAACTGTGACGCCCCCAAAATAGGTATACATAACCCATTCTGAGTCGCCAAATACATGGTACATAAATCAAATACAAACTTAATTATATAATTGTCGTGTAAAATACGACAAAATATGGCTGAGAGTTTTAACACGAATATTATCTCCTAGACAATAACCAAACTCAAATGAAGTCCTCATTATATTTTTTATCACACTATTTTATAGAATAGTAAGGACTACTATAGCCACCATCCTGGACCATCACTCCATTTCCTGACTCATCCCAACTATATTCTCATTTCCTAAAGAGAACAATGAAAGCAAATGGTGAGCTTAACTAGCCCAGTAAAGAATATTATGACTAAGATAATGCAGAATAAATTATCGTTAGCCTTTAACTGTGTTAAACTGATAGAATACAATAGACAACAAGTTTAATTGCAGTGGAACAAATAATCCATTAGAAGAGTCAAGTAGAGCATGATATCTACTATCTTCTATGCTTTGAAATTTCATCATCAATATTATCGCTGAGACTCAGCTCAATAAATAATCCACATCACTTAATTATCCATGCACTACGGGCCAAGAATATTTGTTAGTATCACATCCATGAATTATTCATGCACTACAAGCTAAGGATATTTGTTATTATCACTAATGGTCATGATCATGCCAACAACTGTCCATCAATGCACTACGGGCCAATGAGGACTTTTACCACATCATTTATAATATTACAGGTCATGATTATACCGATACATAGTCATAATCATACCAATCAACAATCCATCTATGCACTACGGGCCAAAGATGACTTTCAGCACAATATAAACACGAGGATGATGATAATGATATAAAAATTCAATTAAGTAAGAGCAAGGATAAATTTTAAAGATTTATTATGACACCCCCAAATCCAGGTACTTCAATTCCACAGGATTTGGTGTTCACTATACAAATACCATTTATCTATCTACCTGAAATAAATGCAAACCATGCAGTAGATGGAATAAATCCTCCCCTTAAGGGGTTACAACATTAGAATAAAAATTTCAATACCAGGTCTAACTAACTTTTAACATCTGTGCGGAACATAAACAACTAATAAGTCTTACATAACATTAACATAAGTCTGGAACATGAATACACAATCACATAAACAACAAGTCTTCATCATTTGCTAATCTTGCCCTTCCCTTTGCTAGTAGAAGGCTCATCAGACCTTTCATTCTTAACTGCAATGTTATTATTACGCAAGAGTGAGCACGATTGCCCACAAGTATAATAGTACAACAATAAAATAATAACATGCGAGTGAATTAACAACTTCTGAAATAAGAGCTCAACTTTTGAATCAAGAATGAGTAACAAGAATCAAAAGAACTTCTGAGGGTCATAAGACCTTGAACTATGTCCTAGGTTGTCAAGTGTTTATACTTGAAACCTTTAACAGTCATAAGACTATGGACTCTTCTTCTCGTACTTAGGGGGATCAGCCTTTAGTACCATACTATGCACAATATCTTAACGCTAAAGCGTAAATAATCCCCTATAACAGGGTTGTTCATCTCAGTTTGACATTAGAGCCCGCACCAAAGGAAGTTTGGTTTGGACAATTCAATAAGTTTTTTGAAATTTAGAACACTCATCAACTATGGACTAGTCGAATCAAAACGGGTTCGCTAGTCTAACAAAGTTCAACAATAACTGATATTTAAATCGAATAACAATCTCAAGAGGAATACAATAGAATAAGTATTGTATAACAGAATCATACTTTGAAAAGATTAATAATCTTAAATATAACAAATATGAACTTGATTAATAATAACGAGAATTAGCTCGATGTAAACTTATAAACTTATATAATGATAACAAGTAGGGTTAGGAAACTTGCCTCTTGCATAGATTACACGTTAATTTATACACGTTCCTTGATTTAATCATACATACCATTTACATTCACAATACCAGTCAATTATAACGTAATTAGTCATCACAAGTTCATTCTTTTTGTCTAACTCGGATTATGACTATACTTACTCAAATTACCACACTTACTGTCACATAATTTATGAAAGTAGTATGCACACAAGCCAATCATATTTGATGATAAATCATATACTTTGTAACAATCTTATTCATTTATTAATAAAAAGTATTAATTTATTAAAGGCTTTTATTATCTACATGATGCTGTTTTATAATATGTGATAAACCCATAGTTTTAAGCAATGCTTTTAGAATAATGATGATGATCATTCTAATGAGATCTAAATTCTTAAAAATCTTAAAACGAAAATAGTTCCCAATCGTTGGATTACTAAATTGGGGATTATTGAATTCGGATAGATTGGTACATACGTTGCTTGCTCATTGGATGAGGATGATTAATCTCATGATCATTTGTGTCGAGACACTAAAGCAAGTATGTAGGTGCTTATTAGAGAATAAGTTCACTGAACGTGACTCACTAAGGAATACCTAATGGAGTTTTACTTGCCTGTCAATAGGAATTCCTGTAGTGATAGTAGTACAAGTGATCCTTGGACTTGAGATCATCATAGTATCTTGTGTATGATGAGTTATACTTTGACTTATTCCTTAAGACCCTTAGGGTATATCAAAGGGTATGCTTGGGTATAATAAGTTGTACATGGAGATAATGTATGATCAATAAAGAATCTACCACTTTTAGTAAAAGAAGAGAAATGTCCTATGTGATTCGATAAATGACAACTCAGTAGTCCTTGGCCGAGGTATAATGAAATTAGAAAGGTGTTTCTAATTTGTATTATTTGAGGTTGTGCATTTAAGAGTCGAAATACATATAATTAAATAAAATAAGACTTGACAGTAATTTCATATCTTATATTTAATTGAGACATTGTATGGTGGAAGGATTGAATTGTACGGTAACTATTAACTCAAAGGTTCTTTTATGATTAATGTTGAAATCTATATTATCTGAAAAGTCGTTGATCGCTAGGGAGGCTTATCCCTATTGTAGAATAAATATTATTTATTTAAATAAATTAATCGTTTAATTTATTTATTTAAATAAGATTAGAATTGTTCTAATTGATTTATTCACAACCGGTTTAATATGGAGAACATAAAGGGTCACACCATAAAAGGAAGAATAATTATTTAAAAAGTTAATGGCATAATCGTAATAATAAGTTGAGTATATTTAATTTAATCTATGGTGATAGAATAAATTAAATAACTTAATATTTATTATTTAATATTTTGAAAATATTAAATATAAATTAATAAGAGGAGTCTTATTATTATTATTATTACTATTATTATTATTATTTAATTCCTAAAGGAATTTGGGAATTAATTAATAAAAGTACTCTCAAATATCTTAATAAGATTAGGAGGCTAATTAATTAAAGGAGTTTAATTAATTAAAATAAAACCCAATTCCTTAATTGTTAAGGAGGGTTGCCTACATCTATAAATAAGAGGAGTCTTATTATGGGTGAGGTGGTTGTTGACTTTTTCACAACATACGTAATTCCAATTGTTGGAGAGTACGCTCTTTTTCTATGAGAGATAGAAAAACTAGGGTTTAGCCAACCACCCTTCTTCTTGAATCTTTATTCTTTCTTGGTGGATCACCTCTAGAGGCCAAACACTTGGGTGGCTAACGTTGATCAAAGGAAGGAACCAAACCCGGTGGATTCAAGTTGAACGCGAAAAGGATTGGAGGTGAACTTGTACCTGAGGAAGCTCGGATCTTCAAGGGTATGATTCTTGTTCTTTCTTTTTCGTTTAATTAATAATTGTGCATAAAGAGTGATCCGGGTATATGGTTTGTAAAATTTTTAAAACTCTGATTTTCCACGTTTCCGCATATTTTGTGCAATTTGATTGCGCTCTTGAATATTACAAACTTAACAATTTACACTTCACGAATAATAAGCTAACTATACATTCAATAATTCAATTCACACATAAATGTGTTATTAATATGTTAAGAATCTATTTTAACATCTCGTTATACGTCTAACATATTTTAATGTACATTAGATTAGGTTACTATCAAATTCTTAGAATTGAACAATTAAAAAAATTTAATTTCTGGACAATCATAGAGTGGTATTTGCACAAGAATCGTTAGACTTGTTCTTGGCGCCTTATGACGGGTGTAATCGCTAGCTTGGGTCATGGCGCTACTAGCCACATGGACTTAAGGCATGGAGTTAGCGGCAAGCGGCACAATAACGAACCGATTCATTCTATTCGATTGAAAATTGCAGAACATGGCCAAAACCTCCAATTAATTTGTTCTTACACGAATTTAGGCATACCCAAACACTATAATAAACAAATAACTACTACTCAATCCTTCTAGCATGATTTTAACAAGTTAAAATATATAATTTACAGAATCAAAACATGTAATTTAACTGTTCTTGATGTTCTTGAAAGTTTTGAACACAACACATAAAAATTAACACCACGGGTTCGTTATAACACCAAATCTGTCCATTCAAAGTTTGTTTTCTTCGTTTTACATACATAATTATATATAAGTGTAAAATTTATGAGATAATATATGTTTGACATATTAAATTTACGTGTAACGGCCATATGGCCATATTTCTATACTTTGTAATTTTGAAGCAACAATATACGGCATATTTTTATGAAACTGATGTTATGGAAACATATGATATATAATAAAAACATGCTATGTTAACATATTATCACATATAAACCACATAATCACTACCACTTTCAAATTACAGAGATTTTAACAGAACTTGAAAGCCATTTTCATGAAACTTTAATAACGTGAAATAGAAATTGGGTTAAAGAGATTACCCAAAGTATAGAGTGAAGTCCCTTTTTAGATTCTTCTCCAATACCACAATTTCTCCCAACAATTCTCTGAATTCTCTGAAATTCTCTATGTTCTCACTAAAATGAAAGTACGTAAAAAGGAAAACTGATGAGGCGCACTTATAACTCCAGTTACGTTGAAGCTAGTTACCCATACGTGGTTAACTGCTCTTAACTTCCCATAAGACTATTACTTCCATTTATTTTAATTATTCTCTTATAATATAGTTTAATAATGTCACACCCATACCCAATAAAAAAATAAATATCTTATTTGATTTAATTTAATTTAAATAAAATATAATAATTTCTCATTAATTCACATAGTCATGTAATTAAATCAAACGTAAATTTAATATGTCAAATTATTAAATCTCTAATTAATTATTAACATTATGCTTATTAAATATTTTATTTCATTCAATAAGCTCACATAAATACATAATTTAAATAATATAATTCTCCACAATAATTTAATAATATAACACATATAATTAAATTAATCTACCATAACTTCATCAATTAATTATTTAATCCAATAATTAAATCATCGAAAAAAATATTTATTTAATTCAATAAATATTAAAATTAAATTACAAATCTCGTTTGTCACATCTTTTCCCCCTTAAAAGGACTCTGTCCTCAGAATCACGACTCAATCAATTAGCTTGCATTACATTCTCCCCCCCAAAGATTCTCATCCCCGTAATCATTTACAATAAATTAAGTAAATAAATGAGAGTAATTCTTCATCATATTTTCTTCGAGTTCCCACGTAGCTTCTTCAACGTTGTGGTTCCTCCAAATTACCTTAACATAAGGTATTACTTTATTTCTGAGAACTTGTTCTTTTCTGTCGACAATCTGAATAAGAATTTCTTCGTAAGATAAATCTTTCTCAAAATGTAGGGGTTCATGTTCAATCACGTGCTTGTAATCGGGTTTGTAGGATCGTAAAACTAAAACATGGAAGACGTTGTGAACATTCTCGAGTGCTGGAGGTAAGGCTACTTCATAAGTAACCTCTCCGATCCTTTGCAGTACCTCAAAGGGTCCAATGAATCTTGGGCTTAATTTCCCTTTTTTTCGAATCTGATCTTTCCCTTCCAGGGAGAGACCTTCAAGAACACATAACTACCCGATTCAAACTCAACATTCTTACAATGTGGATCGGCGTACTTCCTCTGTCTGTACTGAGCTGCTACTAGTCTTATTCGGATTAGTTTGACTATCTCTGCTGTTTGTTGTACCAATTTTGGTCCTAGTAACTGTCTCTCACCAACTTCATCCCAGTAAAGTGGAGTTCTGCACTTTCTGCCGTACAACGCTTCATAAGGTGGCATGCCAATACTAGCGTGGTAACTATTGTTGTAGCCGAACTCTACGAGCGGTAGGTGATCGTCCCAATTTCCTTTAAAGTCCATTATACAAGCTCTTAACATATCTTCTAATGTCTGAATCGTTCTTTCACTCTGCCCATCTGTCTGAGGGTGATATGCCGTACTCATTCGCAACTGCGTACCCATGCATTCCTGTAGTCGTTTCTAGAAGTTCTATGTAAAGCGTGGATCTCTAACTGAGACAATTAATATCGGGACTCCGTGCCTCAAAACAATCTCTTTCATATATAATCTTGCTAACTGATCTAAGTTAAATCTGATTTTAATCGGAAGGAAGTGTGCGGATTTCGTCAATCGGTCAACAATAACCCATACTGCGTCGTAGCCTTTCTGAGTTATCTGTAGGCCAACCACGAAATCCATCGTAATGTGTTCCCATTTCCATTCTGGGATCTCCAGCAGTTGTAGCAACCCACTCGGCCTCTAATGTTCTGCTTTCACTTTCTGACATGTCAAACACTTGGCAACACACTCTGCAACATCTCATTTTAAATTTGGCCACCAAAAATGTTTTCGTGAGCTATGAGCTTCGCTCAAAATGTCTTCCTTAACCTCTGGTACTGGTGGTACCCAAATTCTACTCTCAAATCTCAGTATTCCTTCCTTGTCCATCTTAAATTTTTGTTCGGTTCCTTCGTATATCTTCTTTTTCACCTTTTTACATTCGTCATCCTGAAGTTAAGCCTCCTTAACTTTATCCAATAGGGTTGTACCAGATTGCATCTAAAATAGCTTATCATCAATTTCCATAGGATACTTCACTTCCAATTCCAACTTCTCCATAGCTGAAATTAGCTCCTTCTGAGAGGCCAACATCGTCAATTTCTCCCGACCCTTTCTACTTAAGGCGTCGGCAACCACATTTGCCTTACCTGGATGGTATAAAATCTCACAATCATAGTTCTTAATTAACTCCAACCACCTTCTTTGGCGCATATTCAAGTCCTTCTGTGTAAAGATATATTTCAGACTCTTGTGGTCTGTATATATTTCACACTTCTCCCCATAGAGATAGTGCCTCCAGATTTTCAAAGCAAAAACCACTGCAGCTAACTCAAATCGTGGGTCGGATACCCTTTCTCATAATCCTTCAATTATCATGACGCATACGCAATGACTCTGCCGTTTTGTATAAGCACGCAACCAAGTCCTTTATGCGACGCATCACTATATACCACAAAATTTCCCGTGTCATCCAGAAGAGATAACATAGGTGCCGAACTCAACCTCTTCTTAAGCTCTTGGAAACTTTCCTCACACTTCTCCGTCCAAACAAATTTCCCCGCTTTTCGTGTCAAATTCGTTAACGGAGTTACGATCTTGGAAAAATCTTGAATGAATCTTCTGTAATATCCTGCTAATCCAAGAAAACTTCGTACTTCCGATGGCGTTCTCGGCTGATCCCAGTTTATCATGGCTTCGACTTTGGATGGATCTACCGAAATTCCGTCTTTATCAATCACATGTCTAAGAAATTGTACTCGCTCGATCTAAAATTCACATTTCGAAAACATGGCATACAACTTCTCCCTTCTCAATGTCTCTAACGTCTCCCTCAAATGCTCTTCATGTTCTTCCTTGGTTTTCGAATATACCAAAATATCATCTATAAATACCACTACAAATTTGTCAAAAAAACGGCTTGAACAAACCATTCATTAAGCCCATAAATGTTGCAGGAGCATTTGTTAGACCAAATGACATTACCAAAAATTCATAGTGACCATATTATGTTCTGAACGCTGTCTTCGGTACATCCTCTGGTTTCACCTTCAGTTGATGATAACCACTCCTCAAGTCTATCTTTGAAAAGTATCTTGCTCCCTTCAATTGATCGAACAGGTCGTCGATCCTTAGTAATGGATATCTTTTCTTAATTGTGACCTTATTCAATTCTCTATAGTCGATGCAAAGCCGTATCGTCCCATCCTTCTTCTTCACAAACAATATCGGCGCTCCCCACGGTGATACGCTCGGTTGAATGTACTTCTTGTCCAGTAATTCTTGTAGTTGTACCATCAATTCTTTCATCTCTACCGGTGCCATACGGTATGGTGCCTTAGATATTGGAGCCATTCCTGGAGCCAAATCGATCACAAATTCAACCTCTCTATCTGGTGGAAGTCCTAGAAAATCATCCGGAAATACGTCTATGAAATCCCTTACTACTGGTATCTCCTCTACTTTCGAATTTTCTTTACGACTGTCGACTATGTAAGCTAAATATCCTACACAGCCTTATCTTAACAACTTCCTGGCCTACATCATCGTCATACAACTCGCTTGTCTAGGCGATTTGCTACCATAAAACATAACCTTTGACGGAGTCATAAGGTAATACGCTTCTTTTGGCAGTCAATTACAGCCCCGTAATTGAATAGCCAATCCATTCCTAAGATAACGTCAAATTCCCCAAGTTTGATAGGGATAAGGCCTACATTCATAATGTTACCCTTAATATCCACCCTACAGTTCTTGTGTACGTATTTAACAAGGATCACTTCTCTATTCGCAATTTCTATGTTCATGGGGTATTCTAACTCAGCCTTAGGCAATTCTAAATTCTTAGCAAAATCATCGGATATAAATGAACAAGTAGCACCCATATCAAATAATACATAAGCATTAACTTTATTGATCGGAATGATACCTAACACCACATCACGAGACTGCATTGCATCCTGCACTGTCATGTTGAATGTTCTGGCGGTTGGTCGGTTGGTTGCGGTTGGTCCTGTGATAGTTTGAGTGCTTCCACCACTGTTTCCTTTCTTCCCTCCTGATCTTGCCCCTCCAGATCCTTTCTTAGGACAGTCTCTTGCCAGATGATCCTTTGAGCCACAAGTGAAACAGGCACCCTTCTTTGGATTAGGACAGTTAGGTGTTATGTGGCCTTCTTGACCACAATTGTAGTATACTCGTGTTCCCTTCATGCAAACTCCCAGATGAGCTTTCCTGCAGGTCGGGCACGCTTCGATCATCTTCTTCTACCCTCCTTGTTAATTTGCAGTTGACACGTTATCAGATCACTTTCTCTTCTTATTATTACTACCTCCCGTGTTACTTCCACTAGTTTTGTTAATTCCTTCATTTTCACTCTTCTTCTTCTTCTGATCCTGATTATATTTAGTTACCGCATTGCTTCCACCTTCAGCGAGTATGGCTTTCTCCAGTACCCCAGTGAACGTCTTCAATTGAAATATCGACACCTTACTATACAACCAAGGCTTCAGTCCTTATTCAAACCTTCTTGCTTTTCTCTCATCTGTTTGCACTTGATATGTGGCGAACCTAGCCAACTCATTGAATCTTGCGGCATAGTCTGCTACGGACATATTCCCATGTTTCAACTCTAGAATCTGGACCTCCATTTGGTTCTGCGAGCTGGTCGAAAAATACATCTCGAAGAACATCTCCTTGAATCTATCCCAAGTAATCACACCTTCTCTTTCCCGTACCTTGTTTGTTTGCCACCAATAACTGGCTTCAGATTTCAGCATAAATGTTGCGTATGCGGTTTTCTGGTCCTCTCTGACCCTGGCGACGTCAAACACTTTCTCCATCTTCATGACCTAGGTTTGAGCTTTGATCGGGTTCATTGAGCGCTTAAACTCTGGTGGTCCCACTGCCTTGAAATCCTTTAACGATGTATTCGGTGGAGCTTGAGGTTGATTATTAATTGCTCCAGCTAATAGATTCACCAATTGCTGAACATGGTTAGCATTGACGTCGTTGTTGTTGTTGTCATTCGTTGACCCTTCCTGGGCTGGTTGATGATTTGGTCGTCTTTTTGGTGGCATATTTCTGTTAAGAATATACGCTTATTAGGTCTTTATTCAATCCCTTAAACATTTAAGGCTTAACTAAAACATTTAATCATAATCACTTAATACATTATCTCGAATAAACTCTGATATTTTATTCAAATCAAAAGTTTTAACATCATACGAGAACATCACTGCTATTTACATCAACTATCCCGAGATAAAGAATCTACAGGATTTAAAACATTAAATATTCCTTTGTTTATAAACACATCAGAATTTACATTTTTAACTACCAGATAGGTTTTCACATAATTAAACTAATCCTATCATCGCTTGCTGTTAAAGGCGGCAATAACCTTGCCACGCCATCTTCCATGGTACGGGACATCGTCCTGCGATCTAGCATATACGATGGTAGTCCTTCAAACTGGATTGGGTATCTCATAACTCGATCCTGGGCCTCATCCATTGCATTTTGAAGTGTAGAGTACGTCTCCCCAAGCTTAGCCTTCTTCGCACAGCAATCCTCTTCTGCAAGATCAGTACGACGTGATTCCCTTACCCACGCTTCCTCTGCTATGGTTAACCTTGCTGAGCTCTTTTTCAGTTCATTCTTCAACTTCTCTATTTCCTCGGACTTCTCCTCAGTTTGACCCTTCTCGTGAACCAGATCCAACTCCACATTTCCTAGACGTGTGTGAAGAGTCACAATCTCCCTATCCCTCTGCTCGATGGTCAGCTGCTGACTAACCGTTCGCTCCTTCAGCTCCTGAATAGTATCCCGTAACTCTATGTTACAATCATAAAGCGCGTCATACATCTCAGCACTGATAGAGTTCGGTGGGAACTCATCTTCTTCCTCTTCTTCTTCCTGGGATCCTCCTCTCGATCGAGCCTCGTGCTCATGCTCCCGACTCAAGAACAAAGAATCAACGGAGATGACTCTCTCTGTACTAACTGCTCCCTGACGACATGAATGTCTCGGGTCTCCTCCTATGTAGGTACTCGGGGTTCCTCCTCCCCAACTCGACTAGCTCCTCCAACATCCGACATCCTGACAACACAGTTTTAAGTTTTAGTTACTAATCGATACTCGCGAGCACATAAGTTTATCACATAAGCACATAAAGTCTTTTATTATCTTCAATGAATTAAGGAATTCATTTCTTAGAACTTGATAAGAGTTTACCACCACTATGTTCTCGATCTCATATAAGGCTATTACTTAAGGTTGTTCCCCCACCTAAGGTTCATAACCTACAGCTTTGATACCAACCTGTGACACCCCAAATCCAGGTACTTCAATTCCACAGGATTTGGTGTTCACTATACAAATACCATCTATCTATCTATCCGTAATAAATGTAAACCATGCAATAGATAGAATTAATCCTCCCCTTAAGGGGTTACAACATTAGAATAAAAATTTTAATCCCAGGTCTAACTAACCGTTAACATCTGTGCGGAACATAAACAAATAATAAGTCTTACATAACATTAACATAAGTCTGGAACATGAATACACAATCACATAAACAACAAATCTTCATCATTTACTAATCTCGCCCTTCCCTTTGCTAGTAGAAAGCTCATTGGACATTTCATTCTTAACTGCAATATTATTATTACGCAAGAGTGAGCACGATTGCCCACAAGTATAATAGTACAACAATAAAATAATAACATGCGAGTGAATTAACAACTTCTGAAATAAGAGCTCAACTTTTGAATCAAGAATGAGTAACAAGAATCAAAAGAACTTCTGAGGGTCATAAGACCTTGAACTATGTCCTAGGTTGTCAAGTGTTTATACTTGAAACCTTTAACAGTCATAAGACTATGGACTCTTCTTCTCGTACTTAAGGGGATTAGCCCTTAGTACCATACTGTGCACAATATCTTAACGCTAAAGCGTAAATAATCCCCTATAACAGGGTTGTTCATCTCAGTTTGACATTAGAGCCCGCACCAAAGGAAGTTTGGTTTGGACAATTCAACAAGGTTTCTGAAATTTAGAACGTTCATCAACTATAGACTAGTCGAATTAAAAAGGGTTCGCTAGTCTAACAAAGTTCAATAATAACTGATATTTAAATCGAATAACAATCTCAAGAGGAATACAATAGAATAAGTATTGTATAGCAGAATCATACTTTGAAAAGATTAATAATCTTAAATATAAAAAATATGAACTTGATTAATAATAACGAGAATTAGCTCGATGTAAGGAGGTAAACTTATAAACTTATATAATGATAACAAGTAGGGTTAGGAAACTTGCCTCGTGCGTAGATTACACGTTAATTTATACACGTTCCTTGATTTAATCATACATAACAGTTACATTCACAATACCAGTCAATTATAACGTAATTAGTCATCACAAGTTCATTCTTTTTGTCTAACTTGGATTATGACTATACTTAGTCAAATTATCACACTTACTGTCACATAATTTACACTTCACGAATAATAAGCTAACTATGCATTCAATAATTTAATTCACACATAAATGTGTTATTAATATGTTAAGAATCTATTTTAACATCTCGTTATACGCCTAACATATTTGAATGTACATTAGATTAGGTTACTATCACATTCTTTAGACTTGAACAATTAAAAAATTTTAATTTCTCGATTATCTCATAGAGTGGTAAATACCACACATCATTTAGATTTTGTTCTTGGCATGCAGCCATGGCCATGGTGACGGCTATGGGTCGTGTATACCAAGCACGGGGCTTAAGGCATGGAGTTGGCAAGTATGCGTGGCGAATAAATATCGATTCTGCAATTCATGAAAATTGCGAAATATGGCTAAAAACCTCCAATTAATTTGTTCTTACACGAATTTAGACATACCCAAACACTATAATACACAAATAACTACTACTCAATCCTTCTAGCATGATTTTAACAAGTTAAAACACATAATTTATAGAATCAAAACATATAATTTCACTATTCTTGACGTTCTTGAAAGTTTTGAACACAAAACATAAAAATTGACACCACGGGTTCGTTATAACACCAAATCTGTCCATTCAAAATTTGTTTTCTTTGTTTTACATACATAATTATATACAAGTGTAAAATTTATGAGACAATATATGTTTGACATATTAAATTTACATGTAAGGGCCATATGACCATATTTCTATACTTTGTAATTTTGGAGCAAAAATATACGGCATATTTTTATGAAACTGATGTTATAGAAACATACGATATATAATAAAAACATGCTATGTTAACATATTATCACATATAAACCACATAATCACTACCACTTTCAAATTACAGAGATTTTAACAGAACTTGAAAGCCATTTTCTTGAAACTTTAATAACGTGAAATAGAAATTGGGTTGAAGAGATTACCCAAAGTATAGAGTGAAGTCCCTTTTTAGATTCTTCTCCAATACCATAATTTCTCCCAACAATTCTCTGAATTCTCTGAAATTCTCTAAGTTCTCACTAAAATGAAAGTACGTAAAAAGGAAAACTGATGAGGCGCACTTATAACTCCAGTTACGTTGAAGCCAGTTACCCATACGTGGTTAACAGCTCTTAACTTCCCATAAGACCATGTTTGGCTACCACTTATTTATTACTTCCATTTATTTTAATTATTCTCTTATAATATAGTTTAATAATGTCACACCCATACCCAATAATAAAACAAATATCTTATTTGATTTAATTTAATTTAAATAAAATATAATAATTTCTCATTAATTCACATAGTCACGTAATTAAATCAAATGTAAATTTAATATGTCAAATTATTAAATCTCTAATTAATTATTAACATTATGCTTATCAAATATTTTATTTAATTCAACAAGCTCACATAAATACATAATTTGAATAATAAAATTCTCCACATTAATTTAATAATATAACACATATAATTAAATTAATCTACCACAACTTCATCAATTAATTGTTTAATCCAATAATTAAATCATCGAAAAAATATTTATTTAATTCAATAAATATTAAAATTAAATTACAAAATCTCGTTTGTCACATTTATAAATTAATTTATCCAGAGTTCAAGAATGTCCAAATTGTCAAACATGATACTGTTTTATGGAGTAAAATTCAAGAATAATATTGTATCAAAAATAATTTGGACATAAAAGAAATTAATTTTTGTCATGAATAGTACCCTGGGTGAATAGTATCTGAGTGAATAGTATCTCATGAATAGTAATTCGTGAATAGTACCTCATGAATATTACTCCAGCATGAAAATGTTAAAACTTAACAAGAATGTTCAGAATAATATTTTCGTAAAAAGATTCTAGATAAAGCACAAATTTCAAAGATATTCTACTAATTTCAAGGAGTATAGAAGTAATACTTAACAAAATAAGTGTAGAATTCGGAATCTGAAACGAAATAATATTACTTACATACTACAGAGTATGGAAGAAAATATTATTTCTTAAGAATATTGAACAAAAATAATATCCCTTACCTTAAAAGGAGAGTACTTCTGAATGGTATAGGGGGGTATTCTTGAAGAAAACTTATACTGTTTTCTACGCTCAAAGCTTCCTTAAACTCAAAAGAAATACGCTCAATATTATAGAAGAATAATTCTCTGATTCTGGTGTGATTTTCAATTCTAAACTAAGCATCCTATTTATAGGTGAATGACAGAATACTATTTGTAAAAAAAAATCATGGACCCACATAAAGAGAAGTTTCACTGGGTCTTTAATCAATTGAAAATTTTAAAAAAATTAATTTTACTATCTTTTATAGACTACGCACATACTATGCAAAGACTATCGCAACACTACGTAGTAGTACTATGCAATCAGTAAAATATAATATATTCTATTTTATATAAAAAATAAAACTTATAATATATATATATATATATATATATATATATATATATAAACTAAGATAACTTTCTACCGACAGTTTTGAAAAATGGGTAAGTGGGGGTCCATATAATAAGCTAAATTTATAACAAATACTTCATAAAAATCCCTTCTATTTATCTCAATTCACTTGGCTTCTCAAAACATATTTTTAATAACATTCATCGTTAATATTATAACTCACAATATTAATAACCAAATCATTCCCAGGAAAGAGGTGGCTTTTCGATAAGGATTTCTCCTTATTAGCGCACAATTAGGTGACCAAACCCCTTTCCTTGACAGAACTTTCTAGACATCGTTAATAATGCAAATAATAATATGAATAACTTTGTCGTCTCAATTATTGATCTAATAATATAAAATATTGTGACAATAATTGAATGAATAACGTTAGATACTATACAACAATTATTATGGCAATAATTGAATAAAACTGAGTGACTTCTCATGTAAGCATCAATAATCAAAGATACTGTACAATACTGTGTGCTAATATGCAACCACGCGTATTACTGTACTTTTATCACCGGGTATTTCAATATTTAACGGTAAAACTTTCGCTGTTTTATAAAAAGATATTTCTGTCATTTTCTAACTCCGACAGTAATTCCGTTGTGGGGTTCACTAATGATTGTGTCGTCGTATGAATATTCCCTGATAAAACGAATATTCTTCGACCAAACGAATATTTTATGACAACTTGCTTACTTTGCAAAATTTGTAAATATTACCCACAACTATAACATTATAACAAATCCACACCATAATATTCAAAATGATATTTAGAGAAAATTAATCTTTATTCGTAAAAGTTGGGGTCTTACAACCTCCCCTTCTTATGAAATTTCGTCCTCAAAATTAGTGTACGTACCTGGTATGTCGAAGAGGTGAGGATACCTTAATTTCATTTCAGATTCAAACTCTTAGTTCATTTCCTCAACATCGTGGTTTCTTCACAAAACTTTGACTTGAGGTATAACCTTGGCGTAGAATATGTTCCTTCTTATCCAAGATTTTAATAGGTACCTCTTCATACGTTAAATCTTCCACTATCTTGTCCGATTCTAAATTAATAATGTGGTTCGGGTCTTCCAAATATTTACGTAACATAGATATGTGAAAAAATTATGAACATGAGACATAATTGGCGATACGCCGAGTCTATAGACTACAGTTCCTACTCGATCGAGGATTTCGAATGGGCCAATGAATCGAGAATTGAGCTTTCCTCTCTTTCCAAATCTCGTAACTCCCTTCCATGAGGCAACACATAACAACACATGTTCTCCAACATTGAATTCCACGTCCCTTCCATGGGATTTTTATGAAGTATTTGTTGTAAATTTTGCTTATTTCATGGACCCCCACTTACTCATTTTTCAAAATAATCGGTATTATTTATTTCATATTCGCTTACGATATTATTTTTCGTATTCGTAAAGAATTTTATTTTCGTTAAATATTCGTAAGGAATATTATATTTGTTCAATACTCATAAGGAATATTATCTTCATTCAATATTCGTAAGGAATATTATTTTCGTTCAACAGTTTTAAGGAGTATTATTTATTTCATATTCGCTTACGATATTATTTTTCGAATCCGTAAGAAATTTTATTTCGTTCAATATTCGCAAGAAATATTATTTTCGTTCAATATTCGTAAGGAATATTATCTTCGTTCAATATTCGTAAGGAATATTATTTTCATTCAACAGTTGTAAGGGATATTATTTTTGTTCAATATTCGTAAGATATAATATTTTCTTCCATACTCTGTAGTATGTAAGTAATATTATTTCATTTCAGATTCCAAATTCAACACAAATTTTGTTAAAGTATTGCTTTTATACTCTGTGAAATTAGCAGAATATCCTTCAAATTTGCGTTTCATCTAGTATCTTTTCACGAAAAATATTATTCTGAATATTTTTGATAATTTTTACTCTTTTCATGCCGAGGTATTATTCCTGAAGTACTATTCATGGGAAACTATTCACTCGGAGTACTATTCATGACAAAAATTAATTTTTTTTTCTGTTCAAATCATTTTTGATACAATATTAGTCTTGAATTTTACTCCACAAAAAGCAGTATCATGTTACAATTTGGACATTATTGAACTCTGGATAAATTGAATTATAAATCTTTAAAATTTATCCTTGCTCTCATTTAATTTAATTCTTATATCATTGTCATCAAGTCATCTTTGGCCCGTAGTGCATAGATGGACTGTTAATTGATATGATTATGACTATGTATCGGTATAATTATGACCTGTAATGTTACAAATGATGTGGTAAAAGTCCTCAATGGGCCGTAGTGCTTTGATGGACAGTTGTTGGCATGATCATAACCATTGGTGATAACACGAATATCCTTGGCCCGTAGTGCATGGATAATTCGTGGATGTGATACTAATGAATATCATTGGCCCGTAGTGCCTGGATAATTTAGTGATGTGGATTATTTATTGAGCCGAGTCTGAGCGATAAAATTGATGATAAACATTTTAAATCACAGAAGATAGTAGATATCATGCTCTACTTGACTCTTCTAATGGATTGTTTATTCCGCTGCAGTTAAACTTGTTGTTTATTGTATTCTATTAGTTTAACCTGTTGAAGGCTAACGATAATTTATTCTGCATTATCTTAGTCATAATATTTCTTACTGGGATAGTTGAGCTCACCCTTTTGCTTTCATTGTTCTCTTCAGGAAATAAGAACGTAGACGGGACTAGTCGGGGAACAGAGTGATGGTCCAAGATGGTGGCTATAGTAGTCCTCACTATTCTATGAAATAGTGTGATAATAAATGAAATGAGGACTCCATTTGAGTTTTGATATTATCTATGGGACAATATTTATGTTAAAACTCTCAGCTACGCTTTTGTCGTATTGTATAAATTAAGTTTGTATTTGAATTCTTTACCATGTATTTGACGACTCAGAATGGGTGATGTATACCTATTTTGGGGGCGTCACAGTTGGTATCAAAGCTTAGGGATATGATCCCTGGCTGAGATGTGAGACTAGAACTAGGAAGGGAGAGACGGGTAAATCCTTCGTTAATATGACCTACCTATGCTTATTTGTTATTTAATTGGTCGGTCAGAATATAGGGATAATATGTGGCGTGTTATTTAACCCTTGTTTTGTGGCAATGTTTGAAAATAACATATGAAAATGTTGAGATAAGCAATGGAGCACAGGAGACCGTTTAGTCACCACAGATCAATAACCATGATAATGTGCATCAGGAAGGCAACAATCCTTATGTAAACAATAACACCGACCAAATGATGAAGGATGGGATGTTTAGAGGCTTTCTGTAATTCATGCACCATCAGGCGAGAGAGACTCATGTGCAAAATGTATGTGGAAACATTGGCAACTCACAGATGGTCACTATTAAGCAGTTCAAGGAGCTGGGACCACTAGAGTTTTTGGGAAAGCCAGAACCACTTAAGGCAGAGACGTGGATAAAGTAGATCACTAAGATATTTGATGTCTTGGAATGCTCAGAGGAGCAAAAGGTTCCCTTCTCCACCTTTATGTTGCGTGAAGAAGCAGATTACTGGTGGGAATCTGTAAAACATACTCATCTTTTCGCACTAAAGATGTCTTGGAAGAAGTTCTAAGAATTTTTCAATGGCAAGTACTTTCTTTTCCGAAAGTATTCGTCACACGAAGGAGGTGGAATTTATCAAGCTGAAACAAAATAATACGACCATCGCAATACGAGGCTAAGTTTGCCGAGTTATCCCGATTTATATCCCATTTGGTAGATAATGAGGAGCGAATGACGCAAATGTTTCTGCGAGGTTTGAAACCCAAAATACGTCAATACCTCATTTCTCACAAACTTTGTTTGTATTCAGATGTTGTGAATAGGGCTCAGTTATTAGAACGTAATTATGAGTCAGCTCAACCAAAAGGTAATGACCAACAACACGATAATAATTGTATCGGTGGGAACAACCATCGGAATAACGATAACCATCGTGGAGGAAATTATCATGCAAAAAATGGTAACCACTTCGGTGGTAATCATGGCCAAGATAATAGGAAAGGTGAACTAAGAGAGAGCAACTTCAAGAAGAGAAGGTTCAATAATGATGGAAAGACAGCAGCACCTGTACCCATTTTCAAGGAAGGAGAACGACCGCTGGTCGTATGCTACAAATGCGGAGGGGAGAGACACATCAGTCCAAACTTTACGCAACAACCCAAAGCGTGTTTCAATTACAGAAGAGAAGGTCACCTAGCCCGATTTTATCGTGTAGTGAAGTCAAGTCCAGCTGGGATAGCGATACCAAAGGTTGTCCCATACAAGTTAATGCTGCTAGTTTAAGTGAGAGCGTTTATTGAGGAACCTGAACGAAGTTATCACGGGTAAGTTAATCTTAAACTCTTGCGAAGTCTATGCCTTATTCGATACCGGTTCTACCCACTCTTTTATTTCACCTACTTGCGCTCAACGTTTAAATTTAACTCCAGAGAAATTAGACTTTAACTTATCTATTGAAACTTCGTTAGGAGAAACCTTTGTTACATCCACTGTTTATAAATCTTGTTTGATTCAAATCGGTACCCTAACGTTACCTATCGATCTTATCTCTTTGAAAATACTTGCATTTGATGTGATTTTAGGAATCGACTGGTTAATTACTCATCGTGCTAAAATTGATTATTTTTGTAAAGTTATTAGTTTTCATTTAGTATCTTTTCACAGAAATATTAGTTGAATATCCTTGAAATTTGCGCTTCATCTAGTATCTTTTCATGGAAATATTATTCTGAACATTCTTGATAATTTTTACTCTTTTCATGCCGGGTTACTATTCACCGGGTTACTATTCACTCAGGATACTATTGATGACAAAAATTGATTTCTTTTCTGTTCAAATCATTTTTTATACAATATTATTCTTGAATTTTACTCCACAAAGCAGTATCATGTTGATATTTGGACATTATTGAATTCTGGATAAATTGAATTATAAATCTTTAAAATTTATCCTTGCTCTCATTTAATTGAATTCTTATATCAATGTCATCATCCTCATGCTTATAGTATGATGAAAGTCATCTTTGGCCCGTAGTGCATAGATGGATTGTTGATTGGTATGATTATGACTATGTATAGGTATAATCATGACCTGTAATGTTACAAATGATGTGATAAAAGTCCTCATTGGCCCGTAGTGCATTGATGGACAGTTGTTGGCATTATCATAAACATTGGTGATAACACGAATATCATTGGCTCGTAGTGCATGGATAATTCGTGGATGTGATACTAATGAATATCCTTGGCCCGTAGTGCATGGATAATTCAGTGATGTAGATTATTTATTGAGCTGTGTCTCAGCGATAAAATTGATGATAAACTTTTTAAATCATAGAAGATAGTAGATATCATGCTCTACAGTTAAACTTGTTGTTTATTGTATTCTATCAGTTTAACCTGTTGAAGGCTAATGATAATTTATTCTGCATTATCTTAGTCATAATATTTCTTACTGGGCTAGTTGAGCTCACCCTTTTACTTTCATTGTTCTCTTCAGGAAATAAGAACGTAACCGGGACTAGTCGAGGAATAGAGTGATGGTCCGAGATGGTGGCTATAGTAGTCCTCACTATTCTATGAAATAGTGTGATAATAAATGAAAGGAGGACTCTATTTGAGTTTGAATATTATCTTTGGGACAATATTCGTGCTAAAACTCTTAGCTACGCTTTTGTCATATTGTATAAATTAAGTTTATATTTGAATTCTGTATCATGTATTTGGCAACTCAGAATGGGTGATGTATACCTATTTTGGGGGCGTCACAATTTTCTCTCAAAAATAAGCCTATTCAGTCGGAAATAGGTTATTTTCAACAAAATATTCTGTCAAAAATTCGGTCGTATATATACTCATCGAAGATACCATCCATCATAAATTTCGTTGTACCTATCTTATCTTCGACGGATTTATCTCCGATAGAATTTCGTCGAACATAAGCTATCTACCACTGAATAAATAGGACGAAACTTTCCTTCGAGTATAATATTCTTTATTTCTTACGGAAAGATTCCCTTGGAATTAACCTATTTCCGACTGAAAATTAAAATATACCGGTATTTATTAAAAATGGCTAATTATTACATCCGACGAAATTTTCGTCGGAAATACCTTATTCCATCGGAATTAACTATTTTTTTTTAAATACAGAGTTAAAAAGTGCAGTTTCTAGGTTTTTAAACCCATTTATGTTCCTGTAACCTGTCACAACCCAATACACAGTAATATAAACCTGTATCTCACATTCAAATATTCAATGTAGCACTAAAAACGATAGCAATACATCCAGTAAAGCGTAATCTACTAACTGATTATCATCAACACTACTGAGCTAACAATTACAAATATAAGCTAATGTTCCATAAATGATAAACAATATAATTTACAATACTTATACAGACGCAATTAGACACTACAATATATATAAATGTTCTACAATACTTATACAAATGCAATTAGACACTACAATATATACAAATTTTCTATAATAACATGAATACAAATGAATTATAAACTAGTAAAAGTATCATCATAGGGCGGAGGTGAACGATGCTGCTCTGGTGTATGGAAATAAGTGTCGTCCATCGCTCATTATCGTCAAATTCATTTCATTATCGCCACCACATCGATGATAGAATCAAAAATATAAATCATTAGTCCGTATATATATGTGAGAATTAACAAGCTAGCCTTAATTGAAAAAAATTTAAACAATAAGAATACTTGAGTAGGAGGGAGCGGACGAAAAGCCTCCTCCAAGAGGGTAATCACCATCAAGAGCATCTCGCTGCTAAAAGCGTTGAACTGCTCTCGCGGTAATCTCGTACTCTCTGCGGAGGCCCCTGCTATAATATCCTAAGCAATATGGTGAAGACGAGAACTGATAGGCAACTGCTGATGCCAAAAGACTGGATCAATACAAAACCTATCCGACACGGCCCCTATCAGCCGTTGAAAGATATCTTCATCCAAGCTAGTGCCCGTATGAGATGGTCCGACATGTGCTCTCGGGTGCTGGTGCTGGCTGGAGCCTATAAAAAGATACAAATTTGATTACTAATAATAATTTATATAATGTGATAAATTCGGATAATTTTCGTGAAACATAAAAAATATTACCTCTAGGAAGTGTATATGGGGGTATCCTCGGCAGACCCAACACTCGATTTCTGCCGGTACTACTAGTAGGGGGATCTTAAGACGCGACCCATAGTCTCAGCTCCTCATCTCGATCTAATAAAATATCGAGAAGAGGGTGGCAGAATCTAACGGCTCAGAACCCCTCTTAATAGCCTCCAGCTCAGCTATACACTCGTTCCGAAGCCTCTAAAACCGGTCCTGTAATTTAATTTGTATACGTATGTTAATTATATCATTTTATTTACGATTGAATATTACTAAAAGCTAAATAGTAAGATGAGTTTTACCCATATAGCTAAAGCTGCCTGAGACAAAGAACACTCGGCCTTAGGCGTGTGGGCTCGATCCCAAAACTCTAAAATGGTAGGATCTCGGCCCAAGGTCCTCCTCATGGCCTAATAAAAACATTCATAAAACAGGTATTAAGTATTTGTGTGAGAACTTGATAACTAAATAACTAAATACAACGCACTTATCGTTTTTGCCTCCTCTAATGACTGAGAACTAGTGGTGTGTACTATCCGGAGCTGACCACGGTTCTTCTTCGCCTGCTCAGACTTTTTCTTGAAGTCATCAGCATCCCAATGCGCACACATAACCTCCCAGGCTAAATTGAAGACTATGCAGGGCTGATGATCTCTGATGGTGGTCCCGGGCTGGTCCTCAATTGCCCAGGCTGCCCTCTGTCGTATCTCATATAGCCAGCCAAAGTAATTCGCAGCGACATGTGAGGTAAACACATCATCGCCAGCTATCTGAGAGATGCTCGGGTCAAATCTATAATAAACCTATAATAAAAGTTTAAAAATTAGGAACAATTGATTTCGTCATCCTAATACAACTATGTAGTAATTAATATAATATGCTTAACTTATGTGGAACTCTAGCAAGATGGTTCCAGATAAAATTGGTATCGTCTCACAGATATCGGGTGAATCGCATGCACCTCTCAAGAGATCGTCAAAACAGATCGCGCGTGTAGGTGTGCTTCATACCGGTCTAGTATACTACAAAAAAAATATAACAATATGTGTTATGTGAATTGTGTTTTGCAATAACTGACAGAAATATTACAAATATATTAACACTTATTGTCCAGAAGCGACATCCACCTGTACTGTAAGTGGCACTGCTGACGGACGACCAAAGATATCGAGGTTCGTCCCTCGATGTCGTTGAAGAGGTGCATCTGTAATAATTTTATTTAACTGAGTCAATAAACATAAACTAATGTATCTTGAGATATACTTACATCTTAGTTAAGATAATTTACTAGCGCCTGAAGAAGAGCCTCCATCGTGGCTACCGTCTCCAGTATCGGATCACCCACCACCTCAGTGACCTCCACCGTTATGTCTAGCCATGAATATCCTACTGCAATAACCAAATTGGTAGATTATGAATATGTAAGGTTTAACAATATATGGTATGTACTAATATGAATGCTCATTTTCAATTACGTATGTCATCAAACCCATCAGAATCAACGTGTATATCATTTTCGAATTCGGTATCTTCCTCATCCTCAGTTTCGAGATCAGTTTCATCATCGTTATCATCCTCAACGACTACATAATCATTCATGTGTACGTTTACCTTGACATCCTCATCATCAGGTACGTCAATGACATCAGTACTCATCACATCTTCAGCATGGAACACTACGGTCAAAGGGTTGCTAACATCTTCTTGCAATGCCTCATCCATACTAAACATGTTCTCAGCATTAAATGAACGTGTTTTAGTTGTGACTACTGTGTACCAAGGGCTTCAAGTATTTACGACATTAGGAGCGTAATACACTTGAGTCGCTTGACTTGCTAACACGAACACGTTATCAGACTTTAACATCGACTTGATATCTACGGTTGTGATTCTATTATGATCAACTTTTACCTCCTTTTCAGTATCAAACCAGCTACATTTAAATGTAACTACCTTTTTACCCCCGTAATAATTTAGCACAAACACATCCTGTAAACGACCATAGTAATTGGACTCAGAATCTTGGTAGCATCTTCCTAACACCACAACCCCAGAATTGACTGATGTGGGTTCATTCAAGTCATCGACTCTAAATCTGTACCCATTCACGATGCAACCGGGAAAAGAACTAACAACTTTGTAATGTCCTTGGATGACATCTATAAAACTCTCAGAAATGTTCTCTGCTTCAACCCTTTTCTTAAACCACTATTGGAAATTAGCATTAGTGAATGTTTCCAACTCTGCTGCAGTAAAAGCTTGGTTAGAAGCATACGCTTCCTCTTCGAATGAACTGCGAAAATAGTAAAATGTCTTTAACATATATAGATGACTACTCCTATAAATGGCACTAAATACCGTAAATAATTATTCATACGTGATGTATGATGATACTTCAGGCATATTTAGAATCACGTATGTAGATACAATCTTCAACTCTTTTTCGCGTAAGTAAGTCAGCGTCTCATGGCCAAATGGCATAGCCGGATATGTGAATACAGTTAACTCATCATCAGCATGAGACATTGGACCAACAACCTCATTCCTTCCTAAACAATTATGCTTCGTTGAGACAACATCGTCAAATACAATGAGCAGAAGTTGAAAAGCTCTTCCTCCGTATAGCGTTCAGTAATAGAACCCTCAACACGAGCTTTATTCTTGACCTTTTGTTTTAATCGACGCATATACCTAAGATAAATATTTCGACAAATATGAGTATTATTAATATGAGCAACATAAAGCAATTAATAGTTTATATTACATCTTAAAAGGATACATCCACCGATATTGCACTGGTCCTCCAAGTTTGAGTTCATAAGGTAGATGAATAGGCAGATGTTCCATCGAGTCAAAGAATCCTAGAGGGAAGATCATTTCAAGCTTGCAAATGGTAAGCACAATATTGTTTTCCATCTGCTCGACATCACTGTACTTAATTACAGTTGAGCAAAGATCTTGAAAGAAATTTGAAAGTTCGGTCAATGCATCAACAACTTTTCTGGGTAACATCTCACGAAACGCAATTGGAATCAACTTCTGCATGAATACATGACAATTGTGACTCTTGAATCCAGAAATTTTCAATTGCTCAACCTTACAACAACGTGTTATGTTCGATGCATATCCATCTGGGAGCTTTAACCCACTAACCCACTTACACACGTCTTCAACTTGTTGCTTAGTAAGACAAAATGGAGCTTTAGGTTTCGTTGTGTTAGGGCGAAGCCACAATTCTGGCCTAATGTTCAATGCCTCCAAATCTTTTCGAGAATTGTCATTTTCTTTGGTTTTACCACTCACATCTAACACGGTGTAAACCAAGTTCTCAAAAACATTCTTTTTGGCATGCATGACATCTATACAATGACAAACTGAAAGTGTGCCCCAATACGGCAACTCAAACCATATGGGCAAGTGTGTCCAATTATGAGTCTTCCGTGCATCTGCCCCGCTCTCAATTCTTTCGTTCCTTCCCCATAAAAGAAAAATCAAGTCGGGTTTAACTAGCCCTAAGACCTCACCGCCTCGGCAATTCGACCAATAACCCCCTTCTTCTCTCATCTTTTCTATCAATTGTGCGAGACATCTTTCTCAGAATTGTGATCAAGAGGCAATAATGTACGAGCAGTTCCAAAGAAACTACATTTTTGCCCATACTGCAACTGGTTGCCTTGCATAACCCCCATACACATTGGATAGGATAGCTTCCTGTGAGTTGACCAACTACTAACCATCCCAAGAGCCGAAAAGTCAGTGATAGTCCATAACAGGGCTGCTTTCATCACAAAATTTTCACATATCGATTTATCATATGTTTGGACCCCTGTCTCCCACAACATCTTTAGTTCATCCACTAACGGTCGAAGGTACACGTTAATGTCTTTTGTAGGACTTTTATCCCCCGTAATGAGTAAAGTCAAGAATAAATATGGATCCTGTAATAACCCAATATTTTCTATATAAATAAATAAGAAATTTTGCATATAATTTTTTTTAAAGATGAGAATATATGCCAAGTAAAGTGTATGTATAATTGTGATAAATGAAAATTTATTTTACATGAATAATTTCAAATAATTTTATTTTAGAATTATTGATCATTATAAAGTATATTCTTATAATAATTAATTTTATATTAGAAATGTGTTTATTATTTATTTTTTGATGAAAATATGATTTTTATATTATTTAAATAATATATGAAATGATTATGGGGATTATTATAATTACTATTTTGTCATGTGAATTTTAGTTTAGATTATTAAGTTAATTATTTTTAACTTAATTACTAATGTTATATATGAAAGATAAATAAGATATGGAATCTAAACCCTAATTTTGGATTTTGAGCAATGAATGAGAATAATAATATTATATTAAACATGATATTATTTTGCAGTGTTATAAATATATACTATATGTGTGTATTGATAATAGTTGGTCAATTATAGTGTATAATGTCAAAACCTTTATATCAATATGTTAAACTCTATTTTGAAACTCAATTATGAGTTCGAGATTGTTACGTAACGGTGTTATTATAATTAAGGTTAAGTATTTTGGAATTTAATGATAATTAGGAAAACCCTAATTATTACTTATAAACCCTAATTATTAAATTAGAAATCCTAATTTGCTAATTAGGAACCCTAATGGCTAAGTTAGAAACTCTATTTATTATGTTAGTAAATTGTAATGTTAATTTGAGAAAACCTAATAAAATCAAGAAACCCTAATTATTTAAAACACTAATTTTCTATAAACCCTAATTTTAATTAGTGTGTTCTAATTAAAATTTTATTAAACTTTAAACTTAATTTTTTTAAATCCTAGAAATTATTTGGGAAACCTTAAGGTTTAAATTCTAGTGATTAAACCCTAGATTCAAGTACCATGGACAAGAATACCATTAAAATTACTAGCAAAATGACCACTATACCCTTTTTATCCCATTTTTGTATTATTGCTTGCAAATCTTGTCATATCTTGGCAAGTCACCACCCTAGTCTATCTAGGAGCTAAAGAACTCCAGTTATCAGCCATTGACCTAGCCATGATCATTGCATACAAGTTATGCATATAGATTAAGAGAGAGAAAGTTACTAAAGTTGCTCATTTGACTATATAACTCTCAAACAACATTCCTCTCTCCCAAACCTTCGAAAATATAAAGCATATCGGTCTTAGAAACAAGCCCCACCATCTCCTCTAACAGATCATAAGCATAGAATCAAGAACTTGTTCATAGAAAGGCAAAAACCTAATTTGAAATCTGATCTTGAAGGCCATGTTAAATGTTATGTTTTTATGTTAAAACATGTTGTTTATAGTGAGCATAGATGATCTGAGTTGCTAGATGTTAGATTCATAACATCTAGAGGCTCAGATTTGATGTTTTACAAAATCTGAAAAATTTTATTTTTAATGTCTGACAACGAATGTCAAACTATTTAGATCTCACCCTGTTTATCTAATTTGTTGTTTAAATGTTTTAACATGTAGTATGTAGTGTGGTCTTTGATCTGGACTTAAAATCATGCATATATCAGATCCAGATTAAAAGATATGGGTGGTCAAAACTTGCCGATTGAGCCACGATGGACAAAATCTGGGTAACCCAGATCTTGCCCAGATCGTGTTTGACAAGATTTTGTTAGTCCCAGATCAGTCAGTTGTTGGTTGTGTTGTTCTTTTTATTGTAATAGAATGGTAGTATGTTATATGGACTTCATATATATGCCTTAAAATCTCCTAAACATCAAGTATGTTGGACACAGTGGCCGGTCAAAGTAGACTAAAAGATCACGAGGACTGTTTTCTGGGTAACCCAAAAAACGTTTGAACCTTATTTCTGACAAGGGTTGACCGGCTTATATCTTCTTGTTGTGTTGTTGTTTTATTTATTTTATGTAATGAATCTGTAGTCTTACATGTTGTCTACAACCTGGAATCCTTAGATCACAAAATTACACTACTACAAAGTACTAAACAGACAACACTTAAACCATAATATTTTTTATAAAAATATTGTGGTATTTTTTTTCACAACGTTTTTAAAAAAAACATTGTAGATATATATACAAAAACGTTATCTATTTAAAAGAGTATTTTTTGATTTTAACTAGATAACGTTTTTTTAAAAAATGTTGTCAATTAAAAAAACACGGAGCTTGAAAACTTAAAATTAAAAGACGGTCTTTTTCTCTCCTAGCCTTCCAACATTGCTTCCAACATCTGAAGCAGTTTTCTGCTCTCCCAAATCCCAATCTCTACACCCTCCCCTATCTCTCACTCATCTTCACTCTCTCACCTCAATTAGATCGGAAAACAACATGGTAGGCTTTGAAATCGGCGCCGTCCCCTTCAACCCCGACGGCTGGGGACCGGTTAAACCCTAGAAGCGCTCTAACCCTGTCGACTCCGCCTTCGACTTCACTGGCGATGATTCCTTCACCGGTAATGCAAACGACGATGCCTCCTTCCGTCTCGTTGACGTCAAACTACCTCCCCGCCCCAAATTTGGACCCAAGTGGCGCCGGGAAGCTGCTGTCTTCAAATCATCCGTCGATATTCAATATTCTTCTCTTTCTTGAATTCAGTTTTTTATTTTACAATTAGTTCTGATTTGGATGTTAGTGGTTTTAATTTATATGATTCCATTCATTTTTTGGTTCTGATATCTTCTTCAGCTATAATCATCAGTTTTGCCAGTCAAGATCGGCCAAAAAACTATCGTTTTGAAGTACGGTGAGCTTTCTCTTTGACGATTATTATTTGTTTATGTATTTCTATATTTATAAGTGTATGCAAGAATGATTATTATTTATAGACAGGCTTATTGTGTAGCTTTTTCTAGAAATGATAGTGAATGGTATTGTTGAAGCTGAAGGAGTTAAAAGTGAAACTGCAATGGACCAAGAGGAATATAAAGAAAAAGGTGATTATCACATTCAAATATTGCCTGTTATTTTTCATGACATCTGTTGGTTCTGTTTTTTTTCATATATCAGGAAAATTATTTGATTCTGGCCCAAGACGAAGCACTAGACTTGCTGGAGAAGCAAGGCCTAACACAAACTCAAGTGCTACATCATTTACTGGAAATGGAACTAGGCACTCATCTAAATAGTGATGGCAGCAAAAGTTGTACATTCTTATTTCAAGTTGCTGCCTTTTGAATTTACTAATTCTTCTTGGTAGAACAAGATGCGCTGGATGTTTATTTGAAACTTCCGCACAAGCATTACAACACAGGCTGGGTGCTTTCTCAGGTAATTCCATTAGTTCTTATTGTTACCAGTTTTCTTCTATAGGTTCTGTTGTTTCCTACTTTCCTAGTTATCAGCTTTGGAATGTGGAAGTTGATTATGCCTGTGAGACAGTGACTACAATGTGAGCACAATAACTTTTCTCCCACGAGATCCATATCTTTGCTGACTGCTGATTTGGAAAAGATGACTCAGGTTTGGGAGAAAGGAAAATGTATATAGGTTATTGTAATGTAAATAATACCTTGGTATTTTGGCATTGAAAATTAGGCAGTTAGCAGGAAAATATCAGTGCCTGATCCGTAATCTGTTAATTCCCCCACCCCCCCCCACCCCCCCACCCCACCCCACGGTATCAGTCATATATTTAGGATAACATGTTGAGTTCTTTTTAGGATCTTCATTTGTACTTGGTGCAGCTAAATGCTTCTATTCGATGCATTGACTTCAAAACATGTTAGTTCTGTAGCCTCCAAAAATGGCTAATGTCTGACTTGTGGCATCATGTGTGGGAAATTTTATTGTAGGTTGGAAAAGCACATTTTGAATTGGTTGATTATCTCGAAGCTGATCGTGCTTTCAGTCATGCCCGTTTGGTCTCTCCTCATAGTTTAGAAGGAATGGATATATATTCGACAGTTTTATATGTGAGTTTTCTTTTCCTAGTGAACATATTATCTGTTATACAATCAAAATGATTGTTATGCTGCTTAATCAATGTGATCAGATAATTGATGGTGTGCCCCTCCCTCCCCTCTCTCCTTGTATTATGTCATCCAAACTTCTTCTGTAACAGTGTACATCTTTATTATACTGGACAACACAATTGCTTTTTTGCACATGCTTAGGTAGTAGTTTAATTTTATGGATAGTTTGGTTTATTTTGTGGATGTAATCAAATTCACAATTCAATATAGTAGTAATTTATATTGAAAAGTGAATTTGAGATGTATATATGGATAGTTTGGTATATATTTTGTGGATGTAGTAATTTGAAACTGTAAACGAATGATATTATTGGGATGTATTTTGAATGGTTGATACATTTTGGCTTTTTAGACCTTTTTAGCTATATATCATGGCATTAGCAGATTGTAAGTGCACTGGTAATATAGGTGAACCACAATTTTATTTTCTTTTTTTTTTTTCAAGTCAATCTACAATATTTTTAAAACGTTGTGTAAATGTGCCTAAACGTTATCTGATATACTAAACAACAACGTTTTTATCCAGAAAACGTTGTGGAATCATACTTTCTACAACGTTTTCAAGCATCTGCTAATTTATGGAAAATAAATCTACAACGTTTTTTTCTTAAAAAACGTTGTGTAATGTGCTTAACTACAACGTTTTAAAAACGTTGTGTAAGGGTGTCAAATAGATGACACCCTTAACCACGACGTTTTTCTGACTGAAATCACAACGTTTTTTTCGCGTTATCTATTTACTGTTTTGTAGTAGTGTCATCACCTGGGTCACAAGTTGTGGAAGCCAAAATATGCTTGCACGAACTGTTCATCATTTTTGGATAACCCAGAAATGAAGAACAGCTCTGACAACCTTTTTAATGGCTTAGATCTTTCTGATTAATGATGTTTAGACTTGACTATGGTTCAACACATGTTCTATGTTAGTTTCTCTACACAGCCCGACGTCTAGAACACATTTACCATGAACAGATTTCACGATATAAGGTCAACAAAAGCGTTGATCGACCATGACTTAATTTTCTGGGCAGCCCAGAAACTTGAACAGCTTTGACAGCCACATTAGGCCTTTAGATCTTTCATTTGATGCATGTTATGACCATGTTTGTTGTTGGATCATGTAGTCTTGCACTAGAACTATACAATCTGACCAACAACATGCCCAGAAACACAATACACACTGAATTAGACTTGGTCAAACCTACCCACTCGAAACTGACTTTGAATGTTCTGGGTTTCTCAAGAACACATTAGACTACACTTTCTGTTGCTAAAGGCTATAGTGACAGACTTTGTAATTTTATTTTATTTATTTTCCAAAAATCATTTAAAAATAGAAATTTATTTCTGAAAATTACAAAAATTATTTTAAAAATTATTTTAAATTATAAAAATTAACTTTTAATATTTTGACATATTTTTTCATAAATATTAATATTTAATTGGATATTATTTATATTTTATTTATTTAATAAATGCATTAAATAAATTAATTAAAAATGATTTTATTAAAAGGTATTTAATAATATTTGAAGTTATAAAATATAACTTTTAATATTTTAAGACAAATTTCATTAATTAATTATTTAATGATATTAGATTTATTTAATAATTATATTAAATAAATTAATTAAAAATGATTTTAATATTATAAAATTATTTTAAATGAAAATAAATAGTTTTAAAATATTTGAAGTTATAAAATATAACTTTTAATATTTAAAGGTAAATTTCATTAATAATTTAATGATTAATGATATTAGAGTTATTTAATAATTATATTAAATAAATAGTTTAAAAATGGTTTTATTGAATTAAAAATTATTTAAAAGGATATAAATAATTTAAAAATATTTTAAGTAATAATAAATGACTTTTAATATGTTGGTGAATAATACATTAATATTTAAATATTAATGGTAATTATCTAAAATGATTTTAAATATTTTAAAAATTATTTAAGGGTAATATTAATGTTTCAAAAGTATTTTAAGTTATTATAAATAACTTTAAGATTTTGACAATGGTTTCATTAATAGTTTAAAAATTAATTAAATATTAATGATAATGGAATTATTTAAAATCTTAAATCATTTAATAATTATACCAGTGTTTGAAAAATCATGATAAATTATAAAAATTAATTAAAAATTATTATAAGTCATTTAAAAATAATTTGACCACTGTTTAAGCTATATTGAACTACAAGATAGAGTCTTAGACTCGATAATTACTCGATAAAGCTGTCGGTACACCGACATGTTTTAAAAATTGATCTGAACTTAGATAATTTGACTAGATATGTCTATTTGTGATCCAACGACCAAGCTAAACATGTGTGAGCGATGTGATTAGGTTATGTCTTTGATCGCAATAATAAGCGATCTTATGTGTTATAGTATGTATTTCTAATCGATAAAATGATCTTATTAATGATAGGTTGCTATATAAAAGATAAAACTAAGTTGCATATTGTAAGCAACAGACCAGACAAGTATCCTACCTTTGCATTTACTGTGACGCCCCCAAAATAGGTATACATCATCCATCTTGAGTCGCCAAATACATGGTAAAAATTTCAAATACAACTGTCGTGTAAAATACGACAAAACATAAACTGAGAGTTTTAATACGAATATTGTCTTCTAGACAGTATTCAAACTCAAATGGAGTCCTCAATACATTTATTATCATACTATTTCATAGAATAGTGAGGACTACTAATGCTATCATCTGGACCATCACTCCGTTCCCCGACTAGTCCCAGCTATATTCTCATTTTCTGAAGAAAACAATGAAAGCAAAGGGTGAGCTCAACTAGCCCAGTAAGAAATATTATGACTAAGATAATGCAGAATAATTTATCGTTAGCCTTCAATAGTGTTAAACTGATAGAATATAATAGACAACAAGTTTAACTGCAGCGGAAAAGGTTTATCATCAATTTTATCACTGAGACTTAGCTTAATAAATAATCCACATCATCGAATCACCCCTGCACTACGGCCAAGGATATTCTTTAGTATCACGACCACAAATTATCCATGCATTACGGGCCAAGGATATTCGTGTATTCATCAATGGTCATAATCATGCCAACAATTGTCCGTCAATGCACTACGAGCCAATGAAGACTTTTACCACATCATTTGTAACATTACAGTCATGATTATATCGAATAATCTCTGGTCATAATCATACCAAGTCCATCTATGCACTATAGGCCACAAATGACTTTCAACATAATATAAGCATGATGATGATGACAATGATATAAGAATTCAATTAAAAAAAAAGCAAAAGATAAGTTTTTAAAGATTTATAATTTAATTTATCCAGAATTTAATAATGTCCAAATTGTCAACATGATACTGCTTTGTGGAGTAAAATTCAAGAATAATATTATACCAAAAATAATTTGGACCGAAAACGAATCAATTTTTATCATGAATAGTACCCCAGGTGAATAGTACTCGAGTGAATAATACCCCATGAATAGTACTTCGTGAATAGTATTCCGACATGAAAAAGTTGAAACTTATCAAGAATGCTCAGAATAATATTTTCATAAAAAGATACTGGATGAAGCGCAAATTTCAAGGATATTCTACTAATTTCATGGAGTATAGAAGCCAAAACTTTAACAAAATGAGTATAGAATTCGAAATCTGAAACGAAATAATATTACTTACATACTACAGAGTATGGAAGAAAATATTATTTCAAGCGAATATTAAACAAAAATAACATCCCTTACCTTGAAAAGAAAAGTATTCCAACTGGTATAGCGGGTATATTCTTGAAGAAAACTTGCACTATTTTCTACGCTCAAAGCTTTTTTAAACTCTAAAGAAATACGCTCAAGATTATAGAAGGAGAATTCTCTGATTCTGGTCTGATTTTCAAATCTAACTAAGCATCCTATTTATAGGAGAATGGAAATGATACTATTTGAATTTTAGAATCACGGACTGCACGATTGAAAGAAAAAAAAATTCATGGACGCCTTAAAGAATTCTCAAACGTCTTATTTTGAAAAAAATAATAATATAAAATTCAAGTAAAACAAATGACTTTATATATAATATAATATATACTATTTTTTCATAAAAAACAAAACTTATTATAATATATATATATATATATATATATATATATAATTGCCCGCCCATCAAGTTTCCTCCCACCCCATTTTCATTTTCTTCCAGTGGGCCCCACATGTGGCCCCACCATTATTATATTAAATAATTTTTTACTAATTATTTTGAAAAATGGGTAAATGGGGGGGGGGTCCAAATAATAAGTCAATTTACAACAAATACTTCATAAAAAACCCCTCAATATTTCTAACAACATTTATCATCATTATTTTAATTCAAAATATTAAACAACCAGGTCGTTCCCAGGAAAGAGGGGGTTTTCCAATATAGATTTCTCCCTATTGGCGCGCAATTAGGTGACCAAACCTCTCCTTGACAGAACTTCTAGACATCGTCAATATTGCAAATAATAATATTAATAACTTTGTTGTCTCAATTATTGATTTAAAATATTATGCAGATGATACTGTGACAATAATTGAATCAATAATATGAGAGATATGATGCGGCAAATCTTCAGCAATAATTGAGTATAAGCGAGTGACTTCTCACGTAAGCATCAATAATCAATATCGTGTGCTATTATGCAACCACGCCAGACATCGCATTTTTTTAACACCTTATTTCAACAGCTTAATCAGTAAAACTTCTGCCGTTATTTTTTATAAAAAGATATTTCCGTCATTTTCTCATTCCGATAATAATTCCGTTGTGGGGTCCACCAATGATTGTGTCGTCGTACGAATATTCCCTGTTAAAATGAATATTCCCCGACCAATCGAATATTATATAACAACTTGCTTACTTTGAAAAATTTATAATTATTACCCACAACTATAACATTATAACAAATTCAAACCTTAATATTCAAAAATGATATTTATAGAAAAATTCATCTTTATTCATAAAAGTTAGGGTCTTACATTTACTTTATGCAATGGACATGAGTAAGAAAGTTTCAGAATCATATTATTGTGCCAGATTATTAACTCTATTGTTATTGATTATGTATCCAATTATTCATATTCATACAAGTTCTTAAATTATCCCCTCATTGTTTATCAACACAGTATTATCGCATAATCCAGATATTTATTTAGTTCGTTAATTTCTAAATATGGTTATACAAGTGTCTCTGTTGGGTAAAATCTAATCACGCAAGTATATATGGTCAACAAGTAATAGAGTGATGAGTAGAGTATTGTTCCCACAGAGACTAATTAGCAATATCAACCATCAAAAACCAATCTACAATTACGCTTTAATCCTCGAATCTCAAGCCATCATCACTGGTACAGTGTGTGTGTGCAACATCCATGATAACCGATACTGACTCAAATTCAATACATAATCAATTTCTTAGAAGGAATCCTGCAGTATAAACTTAAAAATATCAAAAATAGATAGTTCCGACAAAAATTAAGTAATCACTAATCTCAGGGGTTCACGCTGAAAACTTATGCTTTATTCATACAAATATATATATATATATATATATATATATATATATATATATATATATATATATATATATATATATATATTCTCTCCTTTTTTTAAAATATACGTGGGCTTTTTGCTCTTATTTCCCATTTTATTTTTATACACATAGCTATGTAGTGTCTTATTCCCTTAGGCTTTTCAATGCTACCTTAACGAGCTTTCGACCAACGACTCCCAGACCATTAAGACCTTAGGGCGCTAGGTGTAGAGAAAATCCCCTCGGGCTTACTTACTCAAGTAACAAAGGCCACAAAACTAGACAAGCATACCACGGTGTTTATTCATATATATATATATATATATATATATATATATTTGTTTTTTTTACTAGATAAAGCTTTTATACCCCACATATCATCCTCCAAACTTAGGTTCTTGCCTAACTTTGGCTTTCACTGTTTATCCTTGTCATTTTGACATTTACTCTAGCATTATCCTTTAGAGACCATTTATGTATCAATTTGAATTGCCCACTCAACATAGATGTTTGTTTATCGTGCTATCCTTTTATACCAATTTCAAACAAGCTCAAGATTCGATTCATAAATGATCATTGTGTCACAGTTCTAATACTCAATACTGTATTTGTTAACTTATTGTCAATCACATCATTGGTCCACAAATAATATAACTACAACATTGATGGACTTACTCAAACACAATATTTACTAACTAATGTTTTTTTTATTTTATAGATTGCAAAATGCATTACAATATTATCTAATATGCATTGACAAACATTAACCTAAGCTACTATGAATGCACCTAAGCTATCATGCAATACTTAAATTAAGATGCAATACAGAAATTTAAATAACAATGACAAAAAATTAAAAATTAAAAATGCAACCTAAATAAGCTAAATGCATGCAAACATGTATTTAAATCCCCCAAACTTAAGTTAGACAATGTCCTCATTGGATGAATAGACACAATAAGGACATGAGGACTTCCCTTTATCGCTTAAGTCTGAGGAGGTGGCTGTTGTTCTTCTTCATCGGAATCACTCGGTGGGAATCTTGGCATTGGCCCGGGCTGTTGGTATGGAAATTGAGCCGTCGGGTTGAAACTCTGAAGAGTTGTGTTCAATGAGGCGAAAGATGTGTGCATAGCATCGAATATATGCTCTTGCCTCATTGCCAATCGGCGCATTTTCTGACGAGTTGACTTGGTGTGTGCATTTATTTGATTTTGGAACGCAAGGAACTGAGAACTAGATATGGCCTCGACCTGCGGTACCTGTTCATCCCCTTGATCGCCCATTGGTTCATCGTCATCCCCTGAAGTCTCTGAAGCATCAACGTTGTCGTTCAACTCCGACGGAAAAATGAAACCCACACCACGTGGATGTGACTCTCCTCCTACCCATATAGAGTATCGCGCTATCATCCTCGAGTCAAGCAATGCAAGCGGCAATTGTGTGGGCTTGCCGTCGGACCATCTAACCCCGACATTGTGGCACAACCCACAAATGAGTGATGGGTGTGGCAGGCCTCCAAAAAAATTTCCACGTAAGTACTGATGGATTGATGAATAGATTATTGCCCCGACGTCAATGATAAAATCTTGCACAATGGCGTACAACAGTAACGCCTTCTCTTTGGTGACGTCCGAGGTATGTTGGGATGGAAGTAATTTTGCGCATAAGAATGCATACCAGATTTTGCCATACCGGCTAAGGTCCTTGCTGTGGAACACGGTGCCTCCCTTCAGACCTTTCATCCACGATGTTCCCGGCTTTGTCATCTCCGTGATAATGGCATCAAAATCCGGGTCAGAAGTACGGAGATGCTCATACTGGCAATGGCGAGGCACCCTTAGTTGGTAGTAAGTATTTATGGCGTCGGCACTGAATGGAACCAACCGTCCTCACACAAATGCTTGGAAAGGTTCTTTGTCTTCAGCATTTGCGTAGAATTCTTTGACGATGTTGACAACTACTGGTTCTGGCTCCTCGGTGAATTTGGTCCATCCCTTTTGGTAAATTTGAGGTATAAGCTCCCCGTCGTTAGGATCCGGTGCCAACCCCCTCTCCGATGTAAGTGCTTTGGTGAGCATGTAGTCATAGCGGTCGGCGGAACTTCCGAATTTCTGACGATCGAAGGTGTGGGTTGGTTGAGATGGACGAGAACTCTCCCCCTTTGGCGTTTCGACGATGATTGTGAAGCCATATCTCTCCCTAGTGTTGGCCTTACCCTAACTCTCTAAGCTCACAACTATACTCTCTTTTTGCTTTATATCAATTGTGTTGGAAGAGTTTGTATGAGATGGGGTGGTATTTATAGATGGAGAGGGAAGGCTATCATTGGTGGAGTGAAGAGGTAGAGAGGTGGGGAAGAGTTATAGAGTGTTGGGTATGTGGGGAAAAAGTAATGTTAGTGGGTGGTGGTTATGGAGTAATGAAGTAGTGGGGAAGTGTGAAAGTGGAGTGTTATTGGGAAGGGGAGAAGACCAAATAACTGCCCACGTCTGTTTGAATTTCAGGACCCCCGCCCCGGCGGGGGTGTATTGAACTAAAAAGGCCCGCCCCGGCGGGCTATGCCACTATTTTCTGAAGTTGAGAACCCCCGCCACGGCGGGGGTTGTAGTATTGAAAAGGCCCGCCCCAGTGGGGCATGTGTTCTGTCTAACATGTTTGAGGACCCCTGCCCCGGCGGGGGTTATAGTACTAGGAAGGCCCACCCCGGCGGGCATCATGACTATTAGGCCCTAACTTTTGCTTTACTGTAGTTCATTTGCAGCCACTTTTGCTCACTTAATGCTCCTTTTTCCGACATATATGACATACAACAAGAAGACTAGTGAGTTTTCTATATCATGATGTATTGTGAAGAGTTCAACGAGATTTTTCTTTTATTCGTCTACCTAAGAATGAAATGAAAACTGTAATTAAGCAATTATGAATATAAAATATGACAAATAATTAAAAATTGGGTTGCCTCCCAATTAGCGCTTGATTTTAAGTCGTTCAGCCTGACTACTTCCTGATTATGTTGTGTCGGTCAATGTAATGGCGATCATGTCAGTGTTGGATTCTCCACCCCAATAGTGCTTTAAACGGTGTCCGTTGACTTTGAATGTTTCTAGTGGATTGCGGCTATATATTTCGACCGCACCGTGAGGGAATACCCGCTTGACCGTGAATGGTCCCGACCATCTCAATTTAAGCTTTTCGGGGAACAATCGCAGCCGTGAATTGAACAAGAGTACTAATTGTCCTGCCTCGAATGTTCGACACAAAATTTTTTGGTCGTGCTATCTCTTGACTTTTTCTTTGTATAGTTTGGCATTCTCATAGGCGTGAAGGAGAAATTCATCGAGTTCATTCAATTGAAGTAATCTCTTCTCTCCTACAGCTTTTTGATCAAAATTGAGTTTTTGCACCGCCCAATATGCCTTATGCTGTAGCTCAATCGGTAGGTGACATGCCTTCCCGTACAGTAGTTAATATGGTGACATCCCGATTGACATCTTGTATGCAGTCCGGTAGGCCCATAAAGCATCGTCCAATCTCAGCGACCAATCTTTTTGACTCGGATTCACCACTTTCTCCAATATCTTTTTGACTTCTCTGTTTGATACCTCAGCTTGTCCGCTGGTTTGAGGGTGATACACTGTAGCTATCTTATGGTTGACCCCATACTTGGCCAAAAGAGCAGTAAATGACTTATTGTAGAAGTGACTACCTTAGTCACTCATAATTGCTCTTGGTGTGCCAAATCTCGTGAAGATGTTCTTTTGGAGGAATTTGATGACCACCTTGGCATCGTTTGTTGGTAGAGCTGCAGCTTCAACCCACTTTGGCACGTAATCCACTGCGAGTAGAATGTATTGATTGTTCAATGACGAGGGAAATGGTCCCATGAAATCGATACCCCATACGTCAAAAATTTCCAGTTTCAAAATCGTTTGTAAGGGCATCTCATTACGTTTCGAAATGTTGCCCACCCTTTGACACCTATCGTATTGTTTGACAAACTGGTGGGAATCTTTGAATAATGTAGGCCAATAAAAACCACATTGCAACACCTTCGCTGCTGTTCTCTCACTTCCATAATGCCCGCCATATGCCGATGAGTGACACTCATGCAGAATATTCTTCGCTTCACTATATGGGACGCACCGTCGAATCATCTTGTCGGCGCACTGCTTGAACAAATATGGATCATCCCACATGTACCATTTCACGTCGTGCAGAAATTTCCTTTTCTGTTGCCTTGTGAGGTCAGGTGGTAGAATGTTGCTCACAACAAAATTTGCATAATCGCCAACCACAGAATCTCTGCTGAAATCCCAAACAGTTGCTTATCTGGGAATGATTCGTTAATCTCACATTTGTCATCTTTTTGTTTCTCATGGTTTTCCAACCTAGACAAGTGGTCGGCTACTTGATTCTCCATCCCCTTTCTATCCTTTATTTCTAAGTCAAACTCTTGAAGTAGGAGAATCCACCGGATAAGGCATGGCTTAGCATCCTTTTTCGCTATCAAGTACCGAATTGCTGCATGTTCTGTATAGACTATCACCTTAGTCCCGATCAAGTAAGCCCAAAATTTGTCAAACGCATATCTGTGGTGGTGTAGTTCATTTGAGTTTCTGTAAGTGTTTTGCTTGCGTAGTATATAGCGTGAAACACCTTGTCTCGACGACGTTATTCCAAAAGCATTGTAACAGCTAAGTCGCTTGCATCACACATAAGCTCGAATGGCATGTTCCAATCCGGTACAACTATAACGGGGGCTGTAGTCAATTTCCTCTTTAATAAGTCAAACGCCGTCTTGCATTCTTCATCAAAGCTTAACTTTGCATCCTTCTCTAAAAGACTGCATAGAGGTTTCACAATTTTAGAGAAGTCCTTTATAAATCTCCTGTAGAACCCAGCATGTCCCAAGAAACTCCGAATACCCTTCATTGAGGTCGGTGGAGGCAATTTTTCAATAGTTTCTAACTTTGCTTTATCAACTTCCAATCCTTGAGCCGATACCTTATGTCCAAAAATTATGCCCTCTTCAACCATGAAGTGACATTTTTCCCAATTTAGTACAAGATTCATGTCCTTACATTTTTGCAAAACCATGACCAGATTCTTCAAGCAATTATCGAAGCTGTCCCCATAGACCGAAAAGTCATCCATGAAGACCTCAACATTTTTCTCCACCATTAGAAAGTTGCAGGTGAATTGCATAGCCCAAACGACATCCTCCTGAATGCAAATGTGCCATAAGGGCATGTGAATGTGGTCTTCTCTTGATCCTCCAGAGCGATGGCTATTTGGGTGTAGCCAGAGTACCCATCCAACAAACAGTAATATTGGTGTCCCGCCAATCTATCTAATATTTGATCAATAAAGGGCAGCGGGAAATGATCTTTTCGGGTTGCCTTGTTTAATTTTCTGTAATCTATGTAAACCCTCCAACCTGTAACTGTTTTAGTTGGGATTAACTCGTTGTCATCATTCTGCACCACCGTTATTCCTCCTTTTTTCGATACGCACTGGACTGGACTAACCCATTTGCTGTCGAAAATCGGGTAGATGATGCCAGCGTCTAACCATTTCAAAATTTCCTTCTTCACAACTTCTTTCATAATTGGATTGAGCCGTCGATGTTGCTCCACCATTGGTTTTGCCTCATCTTCCATCAAAATTTTATGCATGCAAAATGAAGGGTTGATTCCCTTTATGTCGGCGATTGTCCACCCAATAGCTGATTTGTCTTCCCGAAGCACCCTCAACAACTTTTCTTCCTGCAATTCGTTAAGTGCAGCTAAAATAATAACAGGTAAAGAATTTAAATTACCTAAATACGCATACCTGAGGTGCTTAGTAAGTGGCTTAAGTTCCAGCTTTGGTGGCTCTTCCAATGATGGTTTCAGTTTTTCTGCGGTTACCTCCTCTGTGTGCAGTGGTTCAAACGGTGTTGTAAATCTTGGTACTCGTGGCAATGAGTCTAGCAATTGAAAGTAATCCACCAATTCCAGATCGTCGATCTCTTCATCTCCCAATAACGTTGTTTCTAATGGATCGTTCACCAAACTTTTGCTCATGTCATCACTAATGATTTGCTCAATTAAATCCATTCGAAAACATTCTTCCTCATCCGTAGGGAATTTTATGGCCTTAAACACATTGAATTTCACCTTTTGATCTTGGACCCTCATAGTGAGTTCTCCCTTTTGTACATCTATGAGTGTCCTCCCTGTAGCCAAAAATGGTCTCCCTAGGATAATTGGGATGTTCTTGTCTTCCTCAAAATCCAGAATGATAAAGTCCGCGGGGAATATAAACTTATCCACTTTCACTAAGATGTCCTCTACTATGCCTCTCGGATATGTGACTGACCTATCCGCCAACTGTAATGTGATATTTGTAGGACTTGGTGCAGGCAAACCCAATTCTAAGTATACTGACAATGGCATAAGGTTTACACTCGCCCCCAAATCATATAAACACTTGTTGAAATGCATCTCCCCGATCGTGCATGGAATAGTAAAGCTCCCCGGGTCCTTGAGTTTTGGTGGTAATTTCTGCTGTAATACCACACTACACTCCTCTGTTAGTGCCACAGTCTCAAAATCTTCCCATTTCTTTTTCCTTGATAGAATCCCTTTCATAAATTTTGCATAACTCGGCATTTGTTCTAGGGCCTCTGCAAATGGTATGTTGATTTGAAGTTTCTTGAAAACTTCCAAAAATTTTGAAAATTGCTTGTCTAATTTTTGTTTTTGGACTCTTTGCTGGAATGGTGGGGGAGGATAAACCGCTGGTTCGTTAATTGGTTTGTTCTTTTCCATTTGTTTTTCGTTCCCTTGGTTTAGCTCACCCACTGTATTTTCTTTCTTTGGTTCAACCTCCTTTGTAACCGAAATTTTTGGCTCTTGACTAACAAGCTGTTTTCCACTTCTCAACATAATAGCTTGATACTGCTCGTGATTACCCTTAGGATTTCTCTTGGTGTCACTTGGTAATGTCCCTTGTGGTCTATTATTCAATGCCAACGCAATTTGACCTATCTGATTCTCTAGATTCTTAATCGCCATCTCTTGTGATTTCATAACCATGGCTTGATTTTTTATAGCCAAATTGGTGCTAGTCATGAAGTTTGCCAACACTTCCTCCAGATTGGGTTTCCTTTCTTGATATTGAACTGGTGTTGCTGATTCTGAAAACCTGAAGGATATGATTGTCGTGAAGCTTGATTTTGCTAGTTGTTGCTCCATGAGAAATTCAGATGATTCCTATTTCCTTGATTGTATATGTTCTGATATGTGTTTTGAGGAATTCTGCTGTAATTGCCGATAAATTGCACAGCTGCTGGATTAATTGCACATTGCTCCGTTGGGTGCTCTCCCGCGCACAACTCGCATATTATTGCCACTTCTTTGTACTTTACGGTGTTTTTGTGCTTGTCTTCTTATCATCGACTCAACTTCTTTGAAAGTGCGAGATATATGTACTGCGTCATCGTCATCATACTATCTACTTCTAATACCCCACCGCCTTCACCGTGTCATTCTTGTCATGCAACCCTTTGATAGTTATTAGGCGACATGGTTTCAATCAACTCGTGGGCTTCCTTGTAACTCTTAGCCATGAATGCTCCGCCGATCTTTTGCATCAATACTTGTCCCCGAGATTCCCATGTATCCGTTGTAAAGGTGTTCATTTGTAGCCATTGGGGCAATCCATGATGTGGGCATTTTCTGAGCAGTTCTTTGTATCTTTCCCAGGCCTCATATAATGACTCCCCATGTTGCTGTTCAAACATCATAATCTCGTTCCTCATCTTCGCATTTTTCGCCGGTGGAAAGAATTTTGCGAGGAATTTCTGAGCTAAATCCTCCCATGTAGTTATCGAACCGGACGGTAGAGAATGCAACCAACTCTTCGCCTTTTCCCGTAAAGAGAATGGGAACAATTGAAGTCTCACCGCCTCATCCGAAACCCCATTGAACCTAAAAGTGTCGCACATTTCCAGAAAACTGACTAGATGCTCGTTCGGATCGTCATTTGCAAATCCCCCAAACTGAACTGAATTCTGAATCATTTGTATCATCTCAGGCTTAATTTTGAACGTATTTGCTGCTATTGTTGGCCTGGTGATACTTGACTGCAGTTCAGTCACCTTGGGTGTTGTGAAGTCCCTTAATGCCTTCCGATCTTCAGCTGCCATTACTGTTACCTCTTCCTTTTCAGATGTTTTGAATTCTTGCCTCGTTTCCTTGATCCACTTACTCAACGTCTGAAACCTTTTCTCAATGTCGTCCTCAAAAGGCAGCAAGTCTGGATTTTGGGACCGAGTTTGCATAAACTACTTTCAACACCTGAAATAAGAAGCACAAAACAAAAATAAAAATGTCTAAGTAAAACTGGATTAATTAAACTGATATTGTAAAAATATTAAGAATTATACTATAATCCCCGACAACGGCGCCAAAAACTTGTTTGGTAAAATCTAATTACGCACAACACGCAAGTATACGTGGTCAACAAGTAATAGAGTGATGAGTAGAGTATCGTTCCCACAGAGACTAATTAGAAATAACCTTAACTTACAATTACCAATCTTCTATTAACCCTAATTTTATTAAACAAATCAACTCAATAGTTTAAATTAACGCAACTAAAATTAAGAATAATTAAACTAACACAAAATAACCACGAATATCAAAATCTGAAATTTCAAATAATTAATGGAGAATTAGACTTATGATTTCACCCTAAGCTTCACTTTGATTTTAACACCTTTATCCCAATTCAACGCACTATCCCAGTTTATTAATCAAGAACACGAACGTAGTATTAACCACCTCTCGATGCACTAATACCGTATTAACATCAATCCACAATTAAGATAGAAATCCGCTAAACACCTTAATCAAATAACCCACTATATCTCTATGTGAATTACAATTGAAGAAGGTTGAAGAATAAGTTCTCTATCCAATTACATGCGGTGTCAAGCATATCTCTACCTTAACACTCATCAAGTTTAAGCTACTAACAAAATCCTGAACACATGCTATATCAACTAGGTCTAGATTTGAATATCCTCTCTCGATTCTATCCAACTCCACAAATAATTGTTGATCAGGCAGTTCATAGATTCAAGCACAAATCAATATAGATAAACTAGAGATAGCTGATTAAATTGGAAATCAAAGTTTACAAAACCATCGATTCACTTAAGGATCCATCACAAGCCTAAAAAGTGAATTAGTTCATAATAAACGAAATAAACACTAAATAAATCATAGAAATTATTCTTCCAATTACAAATAATAATCTAACATGAAGAATATTGAAAAACACCCTTCACTTAGACTAGAATCACAATTGTCTTCAAAAACTCCTCGAAATACTCCTCCACACTTGCTATCAAAAATTGAACGTAGATCTTCGTAAATATCTCTCCCTCTCTCTTGAAGTTGTTATCCCTTTAGTATATCCTGTCCAACACATAAGTCCCAGCCGAATTCCCTATCAAATAGAGTTATATTGCCATGCAAATAGCTAAAATTAAACTTGAAGAGGAATTGCAAACATAATAGGACACTCAGATTTTCCACCCAGCCCGTGACGGGGTTCATGACTAAATAAGTCCGCCTTCTGTGACTATATGCTCCCCGACTTGCTCGACTTAAGACCCCCACCCTTGAAGTACATACGATATAAAATAGCCCACCCAAGCCAAGCTTTGCTTTTAGCTAATCGATATCATGACCCCACTTCGTGTGTGTATGTATAATAAAATAGCATACTGGCGGCCTTTGTCTTCTATTGCTAGATGACTTGATGAATTCCACAAGTTCTTCCAAATTTGCTCTAATTTACTTCAAAGCATACCAAATAGTTCCAAATATACGATGAATGCCACAACCACCATCCTACACATGAAATAACATAAAACAAGTAAAAATGAACATGATCGCGAGAATTTAGCAACAAATAAGCATGAATTGGATATTAAATCGCGTATATAAAATACACTTATCAGTCCCCACTTGGATAATCATTGTATTTAATCACATGTTGATACATACTTATTGATTTTCAGTATGTATATATTGACTTAAAAGCGGTCTAAGCTATTTGATTTGGATAGACACAAACTTAAAAATATTGTTGAACAAGATAGAACTTTATCGTATCCAACCAGATTGTTTTGGTTTAGATTCCCGACTAAGTATGAACATCCCGAACATGGGAAAACTTTTGTGCACCTAAGGTGGATAAGATGAACGATAATATCGTTCTTGCATGTAGTATTGATCAATACAAGGCATAACGGGCTGATCACCCCTCGTGCCTGTAAGTTATGACGGTTTATAGATGAAGTTCTGTTTAACCTTTTCAAAAATAGAAAACAATGTTCATAGTCTGTCGACTAATCTCCAGTTATAGTTAGTACGTAGTTTCAAAAATTTGATATAGAATTGATATGTTGTTATTATTGGTTCAGCTTACTTCACAACTGTTGATTCGTTGTAGAAGTGTCATTTAAAGAAAACATTTAATTCTTTCGGCTAATATCTATTGTTGTTATTACTTGCTGGGCAATCAAATGCTCATTCTTGCTTTAAATTTAAATGTTTTCAGCTAAGTATGACCAACCCGAAGGATCAGGTAAGAACAAGGGGAAAGAAAAGTTGTTCAAATAAATTTTATAATATTCTATGTAATAGTTAAAGTTTATTAAGATAATAATATTTATTATCTATGATGTAATGAATGTTTAAAGGTCGCGTACCTGGGAATAGACTCTGATGCATATGTAAATTAAATTTGGTATGTATCTATATTACTATTATTATTATTAATATTATTCCGCTCATAGAAATGGTATCGTGAAGCACCGAGTTCGGGTTTCAAGTACTTGAATTTGGGGACGTCACAGGTTGGTATCAGAGCTTTAGGGTTAAAAACCTTACGTGGGATAGACCTTAGGCTATAACCTTAGAACAGAGGGAAATGTTAAAAATACATATAACTCATATAAAGTTTAAAAGGAGATGAATTGAATAAATTCATCGTCAAACAAAAATAAAAGATAACTTAAATAAAAATATTATTGGCTGTATGTATATACTATTTGCTAATCAGGATAATTTGTGTAGATGTCAGGTGGAAAAGGATTAGGATACCCTCAGAGCGTAAAGAAGGAGCCAATATCAAAGCCAATAGCTGAAATAGAGGCTCACAATGCAAGCAACCTTGATGAGGTGGTGGTATTAGAAAACGTAGTACCAGATCCAGAAATAATAAAACTGACAGATAGTGATTCAGACACTAAAGTTGGAGCTGATCAAGCATCAACGGAGGTGCAGAATCTGAAGATCAAGGTTTCTTCTTTAGAAAAGCTGTGGGAAATAGAAAAGCTACTAAATAACCAATTGCGAAAGGCATTAATAGAAACTATGGAAGAACAAGATAAGCTTAAAATCCAAATTGATCAAATGGGAGCCAGAAGCAACAAATCGTGCGCAGCTCCGAGCAAGAATAGGAAAAAGATATGTTATATGTGCGGCCATGAGGGACACATCTCTCATCATTGTCCCGACTTTAAGCTAGGTGCATGTTTTATTTGTGGGTTGGAAGGTCATCGGGCTAAAGGTTGTCCAGAATCAGGAAAAGATTAGGATTAGTAGTTGATTATGTATGTTTGATAATGTGCGTGTGTAATGTAATATTTCCAACTTTTGTATAAGTCAAAGCCGTAAATCCCGACTTTTGTGGTCACAAAGGGATAGCAATATGTGCTATGATATGTAAAGTACTTTGAATTAATGAATATGAATCTACGTTTGATTATTGGAATAAGTTTGTATAAAACTTCGTGTTACATGTTAAACTTATACAATAAGGTTTAGAATGTAAGTTAAATTTATGATTTTATGTAATTAGATAAAGTCGCCAAGACGTCGAACATGAAATCAAGGGGCAGAAGAATCTGTCAACAACGCTGGGGGACAACAGCAAGACCCGATGCAAAACTTTGCAAATATGGTAGCTCGAAGCATGCAAATAGGAATACCAAATTGCACGGAACCAAATTTTGAAAAATTATTTGGAAAAATTTAAAGACTTCAAGGCAGTAAGACCACCAGAATTCTAGGGAACAACTGACCATATAGAAGCCCAGACATGGGTTAATGAGATAGAAAAGGCGTTCATAATTGCTAGGGTAGATGAGGGGCAAAAGACTGCTTTTGCCACCTATATGATGAAAGGGGAGGCGAACTTTTGGTGGGAAGTAAATCAAGCGAGGGCAGGAGAAGGTGTGGTAACTTAGGCTAGGTTTAAGACTTTGTTTTTTCGAAAACTATCTCTCAACTAGCATGCAGACTAGGATGGAGATGAAATTTCTGGAGTTAAAGCAGGAGAACATGACTGTTGCGGAGTATGCCGCAAAGTTTAATGAGTCGGCTAGGTTCGCTCCGCATCAAGTTGATACGTAGGCTAGGAAGGCAAGGAGGTTTGAGCTGGGCTTAAAACCCTGGCTCTACAACAAGCACTACAACAAAACGGCTTATCAGCAACCGCTTATCAGTGATCGCATATGGTCACAGATGAGTATCAGGGACCGAATGCGGTCGCTGATATTAGTCACAGGTAATCTGGTCGCTGGATGGACATCAACGACCAACAATAGCGATCGACTTATTAACGACCGCAATCAACAACCGAATCCATCGCTATTCTGACTCATGCTGAGTCATTTGTCAAGTGTGATGTGGCACACGTGTCAGCGACCGGTAATAACGACCGATTCGATCGCTAGTTTCTAAGTAGTTATCAGCGATCACGTTTTAGTATTAGCGACCGCATGTAGTCGCTGATATGTTTTTTTTAAAATATTTTTCCTATTTTATTGATTTCCCAAAAATAACCTGCTTTGTACCTGCTTTTTATCCCAACACACAACAGTATATATAAGCATCCATCCATGATAACTACCATATGATAAACATTCATCCATGATAACTACTATATGATAAACATCCATCGATATGATAGAATCGTAAACTAACACAACATAATACAATCGTAAACATCCATATAATAGAATCGTAAACCAATACAATTGTCCAAAGAATGAATCTAAAAGAGTACAAGGCTTTAAAAATCTAAAAAACAAGTCTAGCAAGGCTTTAAAAATCTAACATGACTTGTCTAGCTAGCTCTTCATGGATAATCCAAATTAGTACCCTGTAATTAACAAAAGAATAAAACATATATGTTACATATGTTGATACTGCTATGACTTGGCGAAATCTAAACAATAGACAATGTAGTGAAACATATAAGTAAGACAGTAACAGTAATAATATCGATATATATACTGTCGCCACCACGATCTTTGTGATGTTGTCTTTCTGCTTACATGCCGCCTCACTTGAACGCATCAAGACTCAGAGAATGTAGATGCCCGCCCATTATACGAAGAAGATCACAATTCTGGCAGATCGCTCGACACGACAAGATGAGTATGATAAATTTGGATGACCGATGATTTGTGTAGACTAGGTAGCAGAGTTGCTTGTGCCACTGATGGTCGGACGTCATTTTTGTCCTTGGCCCTTAACATAGTTTTTCTTCACGACGGACGCCCTCTCCCACAATTCTTGATCAATCGACGGACGCGGGGTGCCTTCAGGATAACCCTCGTTCATTAAGCCCTTATAAGTGTCCTGTTAGAAGGTCAATAATTAAATAGTTAAAAATAAATAAAAAAATGCTAAAAATGGTCGTCACAATTTATGAACAACATATTAGTATAAAGTTAACTTATTACCGCTATCTGAACAGCATCAGGCAGACCATCACGGGTGGCCACATACACATCCAACCTATTGATAGGTTGACCTTGAGACTGAGACTCCTACAGTTCATGTTCTCATATTAATATGTAAACATATGATATTTTAGCTACAAAACATGACTGTAAACATAAAAACTAATAACTAAGCCAATAAGCTTGCTATACATACGTACCCCGACAACAATATGCTGCAACTGTGATATATTGTCGCCCTTATACGTGCCTTTTGCCTTTTTGCCTTCAGATACACCTGAAGATTTGTTCGAGGTGGCAATCTTGCGTCTCTTGACCCAAATTCTCTCTCTCTCTCAACCGTCACACACATCCGCATCTATATGGGTCAGGCGCACCACACGTGGGCTATGCTCATGCATATACCGCTCACCCCGTCACCGGATGGTGAATCTCAAAGATTGCATGTGGCTTTCATCGCCCCTTATTCAGATTATCTTTAGTTCGACGAGTGCACTTCAGCCGAATGATTATCTCGAATAATCGATGCATGTGCGTCGTCCCCATCTATATCGCTTCGCAAATAAAAAAATAATAATAATATTAAAATCATTATATTACCATAATCCAACATTAATAAACAATATTATTTGATTAACTATGTATTATCTATCAGAGTGATAAAAACATATACCTGAAATTCAGCCTAAACTGCATCCTTATGGGCGAGAGGTGTGCTCGCCCATATAATCACTAGCGTGGGCCAGTTCTGTAAGCATAATTGTGAAATGCACTTCACAATTTTACTATCTTGAAAATCACTACAATATACAATAATTTACATTAAAATATATTTATAACAATGGAAATATTAAACCCTTATATATACACGATGTTTAACTTACGTGCTTTCTAGAGGAAGACGGATCTATATGAGAATGCGATCATCCGGATTAGCCGGGGCCGTCAACACATGATTAGGGCCCCGACCCAACCCGCACTTTCGTGCTGCTGGTTCAGAAGACATCTATAAATAAAAAATTTAGGATGTTAGTATGAGTTATAAATGAAAGGTACATAAACATGTCAACGATATAGAGAACATGTACATATGTAATTGTATGTAATATAATTAAAACTAAACATACATTTTATAGAAAAGGACAATAATGATAATTATTTGTATGAAATAGTTAACTACAACAACTATAAATGAAAGGTACATAAACATGTTAAGGATATAGAGAACATTCCTATATGTAATTCATTGTAATACAATTAAAACTAAACATACATTTTAATGAAAATCGTTGTCTAAGTCAGAATCATTTTGTACAAGTATCGGAGATTCATAACCATCTTCTTCTTCAGATTCTATGTCAGTGTCAGTCAATAACTCTTCCTTAGTATCACTATCATCCGCACAATAAGCATCTCTTGATCCAATTCATCGTGTTCATCTCCACCCTCTAACTGGATTACATCATTGTTGTCCTCTATATTTATTATAAGAGGTCTATGAAGCATCTCCTCTTGGTAGAAATCCCTGTCTATTACTTGGACACGACTGCGCGCGGGAGTATGAATTACAACTTGCTAATCTGTAGGCGGTCTATTTCTTTTCCTAACAGGACTAGGAGTGTAGTATACTTGTATTGTTTGAGTTGGTAAAACAAACGGTTCGTTGGAGTACGCCGACCTATGGAGGTCAATATCGACGATTCCATGTTTGTCAACACATATCCCTTTTTCTGAATCAAACTAACGACACTTGAACAAGTTAATATGACCCTCGTATGTACCCTTGTACGACAACTCTACGATTTCCTCCAACTCCCCATAAAAGGCACGACCAAGCTCATTGTAACAATCTCCTTGAACACACACTCCAGTATTAGTTGTTCTTTTACCGCGAGCATATGTCTTTGTGTGAAATTCACATCCATTTATTTTGTAACCATTGCGAATGACTTGGTCCCTGTCTGGACCCATAGCTAGGACTTGTATATTTGGAGGAATCGTTCCCTTATTAAGAGCCTACAAAAATTCTATTGAATTAAATACATTCATAAATTAATACGATATATGTCATTCTTAATTAACTTAACTTACTTTGTCCTTTAGCCAAAGAGCAAATTTTTTATCACGATTAACTTGAATATCTTTATCGGTGATGCTTGGCAGTGATTTGCTTTTAACTTCGTCATCGTATGTTCTATACAATTTTATAAACATTAACATATATTAATATGAGACTGCAGGTTAAGATATGGGTTTAATACATATGAATTTTACATGTATACCTTACAAATTCATCAATCTCCATAATTGAGAAGAATATAAGTATCGCGACATGTAAATCTTACTTTCGAAAGGACTATCGCTTTCCTTTTCCATACGTATTTACCCTTAAAACCAAATACAGAAAGCCAACCATTTAGTTCAACATTTCCCCCATCATCATGTCTCGGGACTCGATTGGCCTTTGTCAAGACTTCGTCGGGAAAATAGTCTGAGACAAACGTAGATATCTCATCGAAACTATATGCCTCATATATCGACCCTTCGACATAAGCTCTATTCTTCACCTTCCTCTTAAGGTTTCCCATGACCCTCTCGAAAGGGTACATCCATCTATATTGAACTGGCACCAACACGAGCTTCATAGGGTAGATGGATTTGTAAATGCTCCATAGAGTCGAAAAAAACCAGGAGGGAATATTTTTTCAAGCTTACACGTGATCTCAATGATGTTCTTCTCAAGTATAGACATGTCTTTTTCATTTAACATTTTTGAACATATGTCTCTGAAGAAACGACTAAGATTAGTCAAAGCATCCCATATTGGTTTATCAAGCAAGTCCTGAAATGCTTTAGGCATGAGTCTCTCCATGAACACACGACAGTCATGACTCTTCATTCCTTGCAATTTCCCACCTGTAACACACCTTGCAATGTTTGACGCATATCCATCTGGTAGTTTCAGAGACTTTATCCATGTGCACATATCTTCAACCTGCTTTTTGGACAATGTGTACCTTGCATGCGGTGTGCTTTATCATGTAGTGTGCTTTGTGCAACCATGCCAAAATGGTTCGCTACCCTCGTCTAACAACTTAAAGAATGCTTTGGCATCAGAATTCATAGGTTGCTCTCTACCTTGTTCCCAATCAAAATTCGGCCCTACAATATCATGAACCATGTCATTTATATGATGGGTACTACTGCCTGGATTGTGAACTTGTGCGATGCCACTATCTCTTCTCTGCCCATGTGCCCACCAACATTCTTCATAATTGTTCATGAACCCAGAAATAAGTAAATGATAGTTTACTATGTCTCCGTCCATATAATTTACATTCTTACACTTCAAACAAGGACATCTTATCTTGTTCTGACCATTAACACATTCCGGGTGACTATACACATAATCTAGAAATACTTGGCAACTAGCTCTAAATTCTGTTATAGCACCTATCTGGGCACTTGACTTTCATCGTCTCATCCAACTACGGTCTGAATAGAGGTCCATGATACCACGGTAACTATGTTGACATGAATTATTGTATTTCCTTATTAGAGATTTACAATTCAGCTCAATGCCACTTATGATGCTTATAAATACATATAGATGTATATGTACATATATAACATGAGTGTGCATCATATATGATTATTGGGGAATTGAACAAGGATACATGCCATCACATATATTAAACTCAACTGTGAATACGAATGTGTGTGATCCTTATGTTTTGTAAGGTGCTAGTGCTACAGCAGAATCCTTACAGAGTAATTCTACCTTTTAAGTCTTTCAAGGAATGTGTAGTTTCACAACTTTACTCATTATCTCACCTCTTACTAAGAATAATGAAGGTTTTATTGACTTATAATAAGTTTATCCTTTTGTTGTTTTCAAAATCATTTTTGCCTGCATTAAAGAATTAAGTTTATTTTGAAAAGATGGGGAATATGATTAGTTTGAGATTATTTATTTCTCGTTGGACCGCCATGAATCTAACTTCTTTTCACTCTTTAGTTTTTGATTTTGCAGCTTTATTCATTCAACTTATTGCGTTTCTTAGTTATATCAACACAACCCTCTTTGGACTTAACACTTTTATGGCCTTGCTTGGATTTATTGCTTTGATTCTCTACGTACATCTTTATTTCCATTGTCTTATAGATTCATCTCAAGACATTATTTCTTTAACCATTCTTGATTTCCTTAGTAATAACCACGACAGCCCTCTAAGGCTAAATATATCTAGCAGCCTTTATTGTTGCTTTAACAATTCTCTAGCATAGTTTAATTTGGCTTAGCAACCTCTTATCATTTCATTATGTTGTTATCCTTTTGTTTCCTCTATTTAACTAAGTGTGTCTAGTAGCTCACTTAAATGTACTAACAGTTTCTTGGAATTTCCTATTTTGGCTTAACAACCCCCCATAACTGGCTATACCTACAACCAAGCTTGGCTTGACCCCGTGAGGCTTGGCTAAGCTTGACGTGGCCTCGTGTGCCTCGCGGCCCCAACTTAGCTTATTTGCCCCAACTTTGATTCAAAGGCTAGTTTACACCTAACTTTAGATATAATATACATGGTATATTGAAATATTTTGAGCATATAGAACCCCTTCATTTCAGTCATAATATGTTGTCCAAAACAGTACCCAAGTTGCCTAATATCTGACTTTTAGACAAAATAGTCTATTTGAGACTTTTGTCAAACATGTGGTGTTAAACCTGTAACATTCCAGAATTTTTAATTCTTATATTAAATATTTGTTGAATTATATAAGTATTTAATGGATGTGTTTATGGTTGAATTTTTAATTTTTCAAATTTGATTCGATTTGGTTAATTATTTGTTAAATAAATAATTAAGGAAATTAATTATTATATGCTAATTTAATTTAATTATTAAGTTAGAGAGTTTTGATTAATTGAATTATTATTCTTTTTATTAGAATTTGTAATTAAAAGGATGTGTTAGTTGATTAAATAAAGTTATAATTATACAGAAAATTATAATTTTATGGTATTGATTTATGTGTTAGAGTAATTAAATAAAAGTGTGACAAATAACCTTTTATAAAGGAGTTATTAAAATAACTTAAAGGAGTTTAATTCAGTTTTTCCAAACAAGGCCTAATGTCTATTAAGTCTTTATTCTAATTGAGTTTTACCAAACAAGGCATAAGGATTAATTGATTATTTTTTTAGTGGTTAGCCAAACAAGCCTTATGGCTTTTAATTTTCAAATAAAACATAACTGATGTCAGTTAAGTTAGTATTTATATTATATAATTAATCTATATTATTATTATACGTTATATTTCTTAGACGTAAAATTAGAATAGAGAGGAGAAGATAGTTTACAGAGAGAAAAGAAGAGAGGAAGAGAGGCTAGGGAATTGGAGAGAAGAAGAAGCTTGAGAATCAAAAGGGTTGGCCATCATCTTCTTCAAACAAGGTATCATCTAAACTCTATTATTGTTGTTCTTTTCAAAGTTATAGTTGTATTCTCTCTCCCAATTTTTCTCCATAAAATCTTTGTAGAAATTGAATTATTTGTTATGTATGTGGCTTTATACGATAAACTAGTGTTGTAAAACTATTTTCATAAGTTATAGTCAATGAATTGATGTTATGAATGTGGTTTGTGAAGAAAAATATTTTACAGAGAGTTTATGTGAATGAGTATGGTTTAGTTTAAGGTAGAAATTAAGGGTTTATTAGTTGTTTAGTTGATAAATTGACCATTGAATTTGATAGAGTATGTATAAACATTGATAAAGTGCTTTGAATTAACTGTTTTGGTTGAAAAACAAAGTGTTTATTTTCATGAAAAACATAAAAAATGAGTTTTTATAAAAAACAGTGAAATTGGATGTTTTAAATTTGTTGTTTATGTTGCTTTATGGGTAGAAACATGTTAAGAGTCTTTGAATTATGTTTATATGAGGTCTCTGTATGAATTACATGCTAATTAGACTGTTAGAAAGGAGCTTCTAGGCCAAAATTAGATTTTGTTTATATCATTTGTCAAAGTCATCAATTGAAGCTTCAGTTTGGCGCATAAATAATAACCACATTATAAATTGTGGCGCCGCAACGCGAGTTAGCAGAATGGTCTGACAGTGTTAATTTTGTACTTAAAGTCTAAAGGAATGGTTATATGTTAATAATAGGACTATTAAGTTATGATTTTAATATTTCTATATCTAGAATGAACATGTTATTAACAATTAACTTGTTTTATAATTTGATTATGTGATTAAATAATCAAACCTACATGATGAATGTACTTAGTTATGTTTGTAAAGTGGTAGTGACTAACTATGTCATGATGACATATGTATATAGGATATTGTGATTTAAATTGTTCGGTTTAATCTACGAGCAAGGCAAGTTCTCTAATCCATTATCTTGTTGAACCAATTATCGTTTCCAATTCGATTACCTTATAAATGATGCAAGCTTTCTAAACTTTGATTTTTATATTGAACAAGTTATTCTTGTATTTAACTTGTTGTTTAGCATACACAATTATACATACTAATGTTGAACAGTTTTATCGTTCAAATTGCTACGTATGCTTAGTATTCGATTTTAAATAACCTTGGCTTAACATTGTTCAAGCAAGGTGTGTTATAGTTATTCAAGTTGTATGCTATTATATTATTCCTAAAGCATGACTTTAATTTACCACGTTGATTCAATTATGATTATTCTATAGTATGAAGTTATTGGTTTCATTCAACTAGTCCTTAGTTGATGTTCGTTGAATTCCAAATTACTCTGAAATGTATCCAAACCAAACTCACTTTGGTGCGGACTTGTACTCTAAATACTGAGATGAACAACCCTATTATTAGGGGTAACTTACGCTTAGCTTTGAAATGTTTGTGCACAATACATTGTACGAAGGGCTGATCCCCCTAAGTACGAGGAGTCCCTATAGTCTTATGACTGTTAAAGTTTAAGTTGAAAAATTACTTATAACTATGGACATAGTTCGTGGTCTTAGGACCCTCAGTTATATACTTTAGAATGTTGATAAATCATATTGTTTAATTCTATCGAGCCTCTTCTTTGATAGTTGTTGTAAAGATTTTTCATTTATTGTTGTTTCAAGTGAGCTTTGTTTGCTCACTCTTGCTTATATAACTATTATAGTTAAAGATGAGAAGGTTGATGTACCTAGCACCAGTAAGGGAAAAGGAAAGATGAACAAGTGTTGAAGACTTGTAATGTGTTTATATTTGATTTTCAGATTTTAATTGAATGGTTGTAATGAAGTTTATTAATTTTCCGCTTTTGGATGATTGTATTTAAAGGTGAGAAAACCTGGGAGATGTTATTATGTAACCCTTTAATGGGAAAGGTTTTTATTATTCATTTTTTAATGTGATTGGGTAGTTAGATATGAATTTTTGATTAAGTGAACACCAAATCCTGTGGAAATGAAGTACCTGGGTTTGGGGGTGTCACAAAACCCATGCTTATCCCCCTTATTCATAGTTATTGGTTTATATCATAAACCCATGCTTATCCCCCTTATTACTCCACAGCCCAACCTATCTCCTCTATTCATTTCCAGCCATAACAATTCATAGAACAACCAAAACAGTTTACTATTCAGCCATACATATGACTAAGTAGCACATTTAAAAACTAATTAGTTTCCTTTCTTCATAAAACTCAATTCTTTGATTTTCACTTAGAATTGAATATAAGAAAATCATACATCAACATATCCATACTCATCATTATAAGAACCCCAGATTTCTATATGAAATTAATTCAACACATCACTAATAAGAACTTTTAAATCAGTAAATGATTCCATTTTCACTAATATCAGTAAATTAATCAAGCCCATTTTAATTGAATCACATTAGTAATACCAAATATTTCTAAATGATTCTATTATCCGAATCTCGTAGCCATATAAGAACTTTTAAATAAGTAACATCATGAAGAAGAAAGAGGAAAAAAAACATAAATTACCTTCACTCGTGATTTACTTTACTAGAGAATAGCTTGATTTTCCCCACTTCCATTAAATTTTCATCTCCATAGATACTATTTTAGATGAGATAGATGCTAAGAGCAGTATGAAATCACGCCTCCCTCTCCTTTTCTTTTCCTTTCTTCTCATTTTCGTTTCTATCTGAATACCTGGTTCGACTGAGATTAATTTGAATCGGCGACCGCTGTCTGCGACCGCACGCAGTCGCTGATTTTTAAACACGTGGCATTATTAACGACTGAATACGGTCGCTGTTATGAATCAGTCGCTATTCGGCTTGCCGCTTTCCTTTTGTACCAATTTTTTGGAGGGAAAATATCTTTAGCGACCAAGTACGCACCTATTCGTGACCGCATATGGTCGCTAATAATAATAGCGATGAAATTACATTGCGCATGGCTACTTTATTCGGTCATTTATTAATGTTATTAGCGACCAAAAGGGCTTGATACATGATGATTTTGGTCATTTGTTAGATATTTTTCCTGTAGTGAAGGTGGAGGTGTTGCAGATCAATACTTTTGCAGCACTAATGGAAAAGGCTATCATAGCCGAAGAAGGGAGTGAGGCCAAGAGCCTCTACAATAAGGAGAAAAAGAATAAGGGCAAGGTTGAAGGAGATGTGAAGGTGGAAAGTAATAGTGGAATTATGGGTGAGAAAAGGAAGGGGAAAAATTTTAGGAATATTCAGGTGAAACAAGAAGGTGTGAAGAAGCAGGTAGTTTAGTGTGGGAACTGTGGGAAGAATCACTCCGGTGAGTGTTTGAAGGGTAAATTTGTATGTTACAAGTGCGGGCAGGAGGGCCATATTTCTCCCAACTGTCCCAACCTAAGGATGAACAATGGGTGTTTTCTGTGTGGGTCTATGGAGCATAAGGTGAAGGATTGTCCAAAAAGGAAAATGGAGGTGGGGAGTGTAACCACGGGAAAAGGTAGCGAGACTCTGGCGATCACATGACTGACTTCAACCAACAAACCAACAAAAACAACCGCGAGAGTCATCAACATGACGGTCCAGGATATTGTGGCAGCTGGGAATGGAACTCCAAGTATTATTCGAATAACTTTTATTTTCGTATATATATGATTTTCCTATATATAGCAAATTATTTTATAAAGAAATTTTGAAGGAGAAATTTGAGATCTTTAGAAATCAAATTTCCGTTTAATTAGATAGACAAGCTTTATGTTGAATAGTTAAAGTTTACTTCGATCAAATATGATCGAGACCTACTTGCAATGATTGTATATGCTATGTACCCTAGTATGTATAAGTTTTAAAACGGTGATTCCGGGGACAGAATCTTTATTAGGGACGGTGAATGTAATAACCCAATAATTTCTATATAAATAAATAAGAAATTTTGCATATAATTATTTTTTAAAGATGAGAATATGTGCCAAGTAAAGTGTATGTATAATTGTGATAAATGAAAATTTATTTTACATGAATAATTTTAAATAATTTTATTTTAGAAATATTGATCATTATAAAGTATATTCTTATAATAATTAATTTTATAGTAGAAATGCCTTTATTATTTATTTTCGATGAAAATATGATTTTATATTATTTAAATAATATATCAAATGATTATGGGGATTATTATAATTACTATTTTGTCATGTGAATTTTAGTTCAGATTATTAAGTTAATTATTTTTAACTTAATTACTAATGTTATATATGAAAGATAAATCAAATATGGAATCCAAACCCTAATTTTGGATTTTGAGCAATGAATGAGAATAATAATATTATATTAAACATGATATTATTTTACAGTGTTATAAATATATATTGTATGTGTGTATTGATAATACTTGGTCAATTATAGTGTATAATGTCAAAACCCTTATATCAATTTGTTAAACCCTATTTTGAAACTCAATTATGAGTTCGAGATTGTTATGTAACGGTGTTATTATAATTAAGGTTAAGTATTTTGGAATTTAATGATAATTAGGGAAACCCTAATTATTACTTATAAACCCTAATTATTAAATTAGAAACCCTAATTTGCTAATTAAGAACCCTAATGGCTAAGTTAGAAACTCTATTTATTATGTTAGTAAATTGTAATGTTAATTTGGGGAAACCTAAAAAAATCAAGAAACCCTAATTATTTAAAACACTAATTTTCTATAAACCATAATTTTAATTAGTGTGTTCTAATTAAAATTTTATTTAACTGTAAACTTAATTTTTTTAAACCGTAGAAATTATTTGGGAAACCTTAAGGTTTAAAATCTAGTGATTAAACCCTAGATTCAAGTACCATGGACAAGAATACCATTAAAATTACTAGCAAAATGACCACTATACCCTTTTTGACCCATTCTTGAATTATTGCTAGCAAATCTTGCCATATCTTGGCAAGTCACCACCCTAGTCTATCTAGGAGCTAAAGAACTCCAGCTATCAGCCATTAACCCGGCCATGATCATTGCATACAAGTTATACATATAGATTAAGAGAGAGAAATTACTAAAGTTGCTCATTTGGCTATCTAACTCTCAAACAACATTCCTCTCTCCCAAACCTCCGAAAATATAAGGCATATCAGTCTCAGAAACAAGCCCCACCATCTCCTCTAACAGATCATAAGCATAGAATGAAGAACTTGTTCATAGAAAGGTAAAAACCTAATTTGAAATCTGATCTTGAAGGTCATGTTAAATGTTATGTTTTTATGTTAAAACATGTTGTTTATAGTGAGCATAGATGATCTGGGTTGCTAGATGTTAGATCCATAACATCTAGAGGCTCGGATATGATGTTTTATAAAATCTAGAAATTTTTGTTTTTAATGTCTGACAACGAATGTCAGACCATTAAGATCTCATCCTGTTTATCTAATTTGTTGTTTAAATGTTTTAACATGTAGTATGTAGTGTGGTCTTTGATCTGGACTTGAAATCATGCATATATCAGATCCAGATTAAAAGATATGGGTGGTCAAAACCCGTTGACCGACCATGACTGGACAAAATCTGGGTAACCCAGATCTTGCCCAGATCGTGTCTGACAAGATTTTGTTGGTCCCAGATCAGTTAGTTGTTGGTTGTGTTGTACTTTTTGTTGTAATAGAATGATAGCATGTTATATGGACTTCATATATATGCCTTAAAATCTCCTAAACATCAAGTATGTTGGACACAGTGGCCGGTTAATGTAACACCCCCTTCCCGAAAAGGAAAGGGAGGTCACGTACAAAGCACAACAAACCTCAAAATAAATAAACAGAGCACTAACAACCTCAAAATATTAATAGTGGTGATCCATTAATAAAGTATTAAATACAATTCTCCAAACAGATTCAAAATAATCAAAACTTAAAATTCGAAACAACCTAGATGGTCAAAGGCAACTCTCTCATCACATTAGCCAATCAATCACCCTCGCAAACTGGCTTAAGAAGAAAACACGACATGAGCCAATTGCCCAAGACGGATATAGATATACAAATCGATATCTGAAAACAATCGAGACAAAATACTGAACAAAGCCTCAAGTGTAAATACTGACGAAAATATAATCTCCAAAGATCTGAATGAAATATATCTGAATCAATAAAATTGACGAAACCAATAGACGAATAAAGAAATAACGAACTGAAGTAACTAAATCAATGAATTGAACTGAACAGAAACAAACAAAACTAATACAATAACATAATAGGCTGAAATAAATGGCTGGGGTTATTTTATACCGATTGAGCTCAAAAATATATCTTGCCACACAGGCAAATCACACATTGGATCGCGAATCCAAATGTATGCAAATTGGATAGTGTGTTTGGCACAACATCACCAATCCATGAATGTAAAAACTAGGGTTAACCCATACGCCTCCCACAACAAAACACCAAATGGCCCACTTCCTCCGGAGCCCAAACGGAGACGCCGTGGACTAATCACACCGCCATGAAAAGTGTCATGCCTCTCGTGCCAAGACGACATGCCTGTGGTACCCCCACAGGTGGTTATAGCTCTGGTATACCCTACGGTATATTCTAACAAAAATACCATGTCACAACACATGCGACATAATACCAACAAAAGGGTTCTATATGTACATGTTGAATCAAATCAAATTATATTCACAAGGTTTCAAAAAGAAGGTAACAACATGTACCGCTCTACAATTATCAAAAAATAAATAGTACTAAACATGATAACCTAATTCAAAGAGTACAAATACTAGTCGTATATATCAACTCTAAAATGAAACTAATATATTAATTTCACAAGAAACAATTATGTGAAATAATAAAAGAATTTTGGAACAAGGAACAAAACGAACAATTCAAATTTAACAAAAGTATCGCTGAAAGAGTACGGAATCCGTACCTGATACTTTCAAACCATTTATAGCACACTCCACAAGATCTTACCCTCAAATGCCAATGATATCAAATACAAAACGTTATTCCCAACCTAAACATATTCACCTCAAATTAAAAACAATCCAAACTAATAATTCCAAAATAATTCATAATCTATTTAATATGCCTTTAATCATTGCCTTATATCAATTATTAATACTCCAAAATTTATATTCCAAATATAACTCTTTAAATTCCCTCCGATCGAACTAATTACACAAATTATTAAAATAAATTAATAAACTATGTGTTAAATTATTAATTATTAATTTCTTTTTTTTAAAACTCATTATTATTATTAATCATATTAATATAGTCAAAATCTATAAATTTATAAATTCTATAACTATATACATCTATTGATAAATCTCTTCCGTTCCAAACAAAGATTTTATTTTTAGATACATAATAAAATTACCATTGTATCATTTACCTCCGTTCACAATATTGATATCATCGCCAATCGAATTAAGCTCATTGGTGGCTTTCTGAATTTGTAGAAACCTTCCAATCCTCGATCAATTTGTCCTCTGAACTACTACTCATCTTCGCACGCTTCTGCCTCCTATAGGTTTGAACACTAGACGAACCCGCAAAATTCCCCTGATCAACACCGCCCCCATTCTCCATTTCAATTACAGACCCATTATTCACTGCCTCACTCTTCAACCCAATACCCACCACAAAATCAACATCTCTTTCTCTTTCTTCATCAACCATGCTTTCAGTTCAAACAAATTAAACCCCAACTCACCAAAAAGTACAACACCAACACTAGGATTCACCACAAACCCCACTAGAGCTTCGCGTGGAGGATCAGAGGAAAAGAATTAGGGTTTTGAGCCTACAAAGATTTGGAAGAAACCTAAGGACACTGCAAATGGAAAGGGCTGAATATTATCCGAGAAACTTTAAAAAAAATAAATTAAAACCCAACAAATAAAATTGGGCTCAATTAGTTTAACAAACCCAACTTAAATAATTTAAAATTAGTTTGACTTAATTAGTATAAAGGCCCAAATGATTTTAAATGTTTTAAAAATCATTTAAGGGTAATATTAATGTTTCAAAAGTATTTTAAGTTATTATAAATAACTTTAAGATTTTGGCAATGGTTTCATTAATAGTTTAAAAATTAATTAAATATTAATGATAATGGAATTATTTAAAATCTTAAATCATTTAATAATGATACATGTGTTTGAAAAATCATGATAAATTATAATAATTAATTAAAAATTATTACAAGTCATTTATAAATAATTTGACCACTGTTTAAGCTATATTGAACTACAAGATAGAGTCTTAGACTCGATAATTACCCGATAAAGTTGTCGGTACACCGACATGTTTCAGAAATTGATCTGGACTTAGATAATTTGACTAGATACGTGTCTGTTTGTGATCCAATGACTGTTAAACATGTGTGACAATGTGATTAGGTTATGTGCTGACTGCAATAAGCAGTACTATGTGTTATAGTATGTATTTCTAATTGATAAAATGATCATATTAATGATAGGTTGCTATATAAAAGATAAAACTAAGTTGCGTATTGTAAGCAGCAGACCAGACAAGTATCCTACCTTTGCATTTACTTTATGCAATGAACATGAGTAAGAAAGTTTCAGAATCATATTATTGTGCCAGATTATTAACTCTATTGTTATTGATTATGTATCCAATTATTCATATTCATACAAGTTCTTAAATTATCCGCTCATTGTTTATCAACACAGTATTATCGCATAATCTAGATATTTATTCTGTTCGTTAATTTCTAAATATGGTTATACATGTGTCCCCACTTGGATAATCATTGTATTTAATCACATGTTGATACATACTTATTGATTTTCGGTATGTATACATTGACTTAAAAGCTGTCTAAGCTATTTGATTTGGCTAGACACAAACTTAAAAATATTGTTGAACAAGATAGAACTTTATTGTATCCAACCAGATTATTTTGGTTCGGATTCCCGACTAATTATGAACATCCTGAACATGGGAAAACTTTTGTGCACCTAAGGTGGATAAGATGAACGATAATATCGTTCTTACTTGTAGTATTGATCAATACAGGGCATAACGGGCTGATCACCCCACGTGCTTGTAAGTTATGACAGTTTACAGATGAAGTTTTATTTAACCTTTTCAAAAATAAAAAACAATGTTCATAATCTGTTGACTAATCTCCAGTTATAGTCAGTACGTAGTTTCAAAAATTTGATATAGAATTGATATGTTGTTATTATTGGTTCAGCTTACTTCACAACTGTTGATTCGTTGTAAAAGTGTCATTCAAAGAAAATATTTAATTATTTCGGCTAATATCTATTGTTTTTATTACTTGCTGGGCAATCAAATGCTCATTCTTGCTTTAAATTTAAATGTTTTCAGCTAAGTATGATCAACCCAAAGGATCGAAAAGAAACAAGGGAAAAGGAAAATTCGTTGAATGAATTTTATAATATTTTGTGTAATAGTTAAAGTTTATTAAGACAATGATATTTATTATCTATGATGTAATGAATGTTTAAAGGTCGCGTACCTGGGAATAGACTCTGAGGCATATGTAAATTAAATTTGGTATCTATATTACTATTATTATTATTAATATTATTCAGCTCATAGAAATGGTATCGTGAAGCACCGAGTTCGGGTTTCAAGACCTGAATTTGGGGGCGTCACAGATCCCTCATGCATATTGACGGTGGAAGATTATAAGTGACCATAATTGTGACGCCCCCAAAAAAGGTATAAATCACCCATCTTGGGTCACCAAATACATGGTACTGAATATAAATACAAACTTAATTATACAACATGAGCTGAGAGTTTTTACACGAATATTGTCTTCTAGACAATATCTAAATTCAAATGGAGTCCTCATTACATTTATTGTCACACTATTTTATAGAATAGTGAGGACTACTATAACACCATCTCGGACCATCACTCCGCTCCCGACGACTAGTTTCTTGCCGTTCTCATTTCACAAGAGAACAATGAAAGTAAAAGGGTGAGCTCAACTAGTCCGATGAAATATTATGACTAAGATAATGCGAGAATAAGTTATCATTAGCCTTCAACAATGTTAAACTGATAAAATATAATAGACAACAAGTTTAACTGTAGCGGAACAAGCAATCCATTAAAAGAGTCAAGTAGAGCATGATATCTACTATCTTCTATGATTTAAAAAGTTTATCATTAACTTTATCACTGAGACTCAGCCTAATAAATAAATCACATCATCGAATCATCCTTGCACTACGGGCCAATGATATTCATTAGTATCACGTCCATAAATTATTCTTGCACTACGGGCCAAGAATATTCGTGTAATCATCAATGGTCATGATCATACTGAATTATCCATGGTCATAATCATACCAATCAACAGTCCATCTATGCACGTAAGCCAAAGATGACTTTCATCACAATATAAGCATGAGGATGATGACAATGATATAAGAATTCAATTAAAAGAAAGCAAAGGATAAATTTTTAAAGATTTATAATTTAATTTATCCAGAATTCAATTCATGTTGCTGCATATAACATCATGTTTATCTTGCTTACATTTCAAGTGTCTAGTATTCTTTATCATATCCATGCCTTGCATTGCTTGAATATGATAAAGAGGGGCATCTGTAGATACTCGAAATTTTCTGTACTCCTATTACTGACATTGCAGGAGGGTAGATTCATCTTTTGGAGATAACCCTGGAAGACAGCTTACATCTATTTCAGATACTACCGGAAGTTCAATTCCATTCCGGATACTACCGGAAGTTCAGTTCCCATTTTGATATACTCTAGGAAGTTCGGGTTCAACCCGAACACTGGCCAAGAACATCGATTCAAACCCTAACACACACCGTGAATGTCATTTCCAATCTCGGAGATAACCCCGAGATATGCAGATCAAAAGACCGACAACAACACCAGAGAGGACAGTTTTGTCTCGGTAATAACACCACAACGCTCAGTTTCAGTCCCAGAGATAACACTGGGAGTAGCAACCCCATCCTTGGTGATAGCCCCAAGAGATGCCATTGTAGTTCTGGAGATAACCCCGGAAATGCTTGTTTCAAACATATGCGATTAGCTTCAACCCCAGACATCCAGTCAAGGCACACACACCTTAGACCTGGAGTTAACAAATGGGCAGACAGGAACACCCACAGATGACAGTGAGTCAAACAAACAAGCAGCAGTCCAATCTCAGATATAACTCGAGCAACGTCTGCTTTCCGCTTAAACCAAATGATAACCCGGTGAGGAGTCACAACGTCATCTTACCATCTCAACAAGATGATATCGCGGCATACCAACAAGTAGTCCAATCTCAGCTATAACCCTGAGCAACGTCTACTTTCAACTCAAACCGGCGATAACCCCGGCGAGGAGTCAAACGTCATCTTGTTCCTTCGACAATAACACGTCGTCTCAACACTTCATACATACATACATCCAACAATGTCCCACAAGAATCGAGGATTAACAATCCCGAGTGACTATTACGCGTGGCAGTACTTTGGATAGAATTTGAAGCTTGAAGACCATGGGCATGGTCCCCTCTTCCTGACTTCGTACAACCTCTAATCCATGTCATTGCGTAACTCTCGACACAAGCGGTCCGAAGAAGGTCAGATATACCTCGTTCGGATGCTCGGATTGAAGTTCTGCAAGTCCGAGCGGACATTATAATGCATGAGTGCACGTACTACGAGACGACAAGACCCGCGAGGCTCGGATGCATCACGACCAACCCGCGGTACAATCACATTTGCAGCAGATGTAATCGCGCCATCCGTCTATATATACAAGCCTTGGGGTTAGCCATTTGAGAGGAGAGAGAGAGAGGGAAAAAGGCGAGGAAGCCCTGTCCATTTTACTCTGCATACACATCTTTTGAGTGTTTCCTCATCCTTAAACACTAGTTAGCTCATATATAGCTATCTTTTATCCGGTGGGAGCTGAGTGTTTATCCATTTAAAGTCATAGAAGTCCACTTTTGCAGCCCACTGTAAGCCTTCTTATATTCTATAAAGCCTTCTTCTCATATTAGCACACATTATTATACACATTGAGAGTCGTGTTGTGTGCATTTGCTCGGACTTCGATCCGTAGTTTTCATTTCTGTCTGTATATATATACTTATATATGTATATATTTTATATATGGACTAACATTATCGAGTTATGCCTCGATTGAGCCTAGACTTCGGTCTTGAGCGTTTAATTGCTTATATATATATATATATATATAAATTGTGGTCAGACTCTGTCTGATGAGCCTGGATTTTATATCCGGTGCATTTAATTGCTTTATATATATATAACTGTTGTCAGACATATCTGATGAGCCTATATTTACATCCAGTGCATTTAATCGCTTTTATATATATATATACATATACATAATTTCTGTCGGACATATCCGATGAGCCTGGATTCACATCTAGTGCATTTACTGCTTTTATATATATATATATATATATATATATTTACATTCTGTCGAGGCACAGAGTTCACTTATGGCCTTTTACGACTTTATTTACGTTCCATCACTCGCTGGAGTTTACTTCATGGCGATTGATCGCTTTTATGACTTTATTTACATTTCGTCTGCCTGAGTTTACTTCATGGCGATTAATCGCTTTTACGACTTTATTTACATTACATCCCTTTGAGTTTACTTACGTGGCGGTTGATCATCTTATATATATATATATATTTACTGACTTTTATATATATATAACTCGCTTCTTCGTTTTCCATACAAATTACGATTATCATGTGAGCCTAGGAATCATGTGATCACGAGTTCGATTTCTTGAATCTAGATTCGGTTCCCATGATGGACATTTTAGTTTATGTGACTGTACATTATTTTACAATTATGCTCAATTTCCTTGGATGGCTATCATGCCCATGAGGAGTTAAGCACATCAGATATTATTTTCTCTAGAATGCTTCGCATCTCGAAAATAAAAAGCAAACAAGTTTAACATTTAATAATAAAATGGAAGTATGAAAAGGTCTCAATTCCTATTGAGCACAGGGTTTGAAAAACCTCTTTTACAAAACTTCATTGATATATCTTGGTTAAAACTGAATTTTTCTATAAAATTCAAACCTTGTGTATATAGGTGCGAACGAGGCCTCACACTACTTTCAAATAATTGCACATTGATCCACACACACACATACATAAACACACACATTCATATAACAATTTCTTTGAAGAGTGGTGGTCACCGTGGTAACACGGATGTCTGGGGGTGCCTAACACCTTCCCTCCGCATAATCAAGCCCCTGGACCCAAAATGAATCTCAGTTTCACAGACCCGTCTAGCAGTGTCAAATCATTAGGTCAATGTGCAAACCTTTTCGGTTGCATTGGTGCAAAAAGTTAAATACACCAACTGGTGACTCTTAAAGTCAAATCATCGACATTATACATGTCAGACCTTTTTCACTTATTTTTTCAAACAAATCTCACATTAACATGAGAACACCAAAGAATAAGTAACGAAAAGGGACACTCAAAAATCCCAACGTCGACAAGGTGAATCTCCCGTAGTAGTCCTCGATGTAGTCCGATAAGCCCATAATACACTGAGCAGCTCTTCGGGCCATCTTCCTTTAGCTTCATCCAATCTGCGCTTGATCCCATTCAGAAGCGTCCTATTGGTTACTTCGACCAGTCCGTTAGACTGTGGATGAGCTAATGAAGTCTTTCTATGTTGAACCCCAAGCTCCTTTAAAAAAGCTTCAAATTTTGATCCCACAAACTGGCGTCCATTGTCTGATATAAACACCTTCAGAATGCCAAAATGAAACACTACAGATTCCTTCAGAAACTTCAAACACTCTTGTTCCGTTATCAGTCTAAGCGGCTTTGCTTCTACCCATTTGGTCATATAATCAATGGCAACTATAACAAAACTGACCTGACCTTTAGCTTTCGGCAATGGACCCAGTATATCTACCCCCCAGACAGCAAAGGGTATAGGAGATAGAATCGAGTATAACTCTTCTGGTGGCTGATGTGGGATAGGTCTATTCAACTGACACTTCAGACACTTCTTCACGTACTCGGTAGCTTCCTTAAAAATGGTAGGCCAGTAGAACCCCTGTCGAAGTACTTTGTAGGCTAACGACTTAGCAGCCATATGGTCGCCACATATACCCTCGTGAATCTCTCAAAGAGTATATTCAGCTTCGGATGGGACCAAACACTTCAATAATGGAGACGAAAAAGCCCTTCGATAAAGATCCCCATCAATAAGAACAAAGTTGGCACTCTTGTACTTAACTTTCTTGGCCAACATCTGATCCAAAGGAAGGACGCCATCTGTCAGATATTCTAGATACGGGGTCAGCCAACAGTTAGAACGCTCAATGCACATCACCGCTTCATGTTGGATACTAGGTTGTTGTAGAATCTCCAAATAAACTGATCCATCAAAATTACTAGCATTTGTAGTAGCCAACTTTAACAATGTATTGGCAATAGAATTATCGTTACGCCCAACGCCTTGAAACTCATAGGAGATGAAATACTGAAGTCGATCTTTTAATTCTGCCAGGTACTTAATCATTCTCGAACCTCGAGCTTCATACTCCCCTGAGACTTGCTTGATGACTAGCTGAGAGTCACTATAAATGATTAGCTTCTGAACTTCAAGACTATTCGCCAATTGAACTCCTGCCGGTATTGCTTCATACTCTGCCTCGTTGTTCGTTGCTCTGAACCCAAACCTGATGGCCTGCTGTACTTTGAATCCCTCCGTACTTGTCAAGATAATTCCTTCTCGACTGATATTCGAAGTAGAAGACCCATCTGCGTACAGCGTCCACGAACTCGGATTGTCTTTGAAGCTCTTTACAAGCTTTCGATTAGACACTTCACCGCTAAAGCTGTCATCGACTTAAAAACGAACACTCCACCATAAAATCAGCCAAAGCTTGACCTTTTATAGCAGTTCGGGGATGGTACTCTATAAAAAATTGAGACAACTCCATTGTCCAAGCGGCTAGTCTCCCCGAAACTTCAGGCTTGCTCATAACCTTCTTCAGAGGCTGATCCGTATATACCACCAAGAGCCGACCTTGAAAATACTGCCTAAGCTTTCGACTAGCAATCATCAAGGCAAAGGCAAACTTCTTAATATTCGGATACCTGGTTTCAGCATCCCTAAGGACATGGCTTACATAATAAACCGGATGTTGTTTTCCCCCAACCTCTCGAGCCAATACTGCTCCCACTACCAACGAACTAGCTGCCAAATATAAGTATAATGTGTGACGCCCCCAAAATAGGTATACATCACCTATTCTGAGTAGCCAAATACATGGTGTAGAATACAAATACAATCTTAAATATACAACATGAATTGTGAGTTTTAATACAAATATTGTCTTCTAGACAGTATTCAAACTCAAAATAAGTCCTCAATACATTTATTATCACACTATTTCATAGAATAGTGAGGACTACTAATTTTATCATCTGGACCGTCACTCCGTTCCCCGACTAGTCCCTGCTACATTCTCATTTCCTGAAGAGAACAATGAAAGCAGAAGGGTGAGCTCAACTAGCCCAGTAAGAAATATTATGGCTAAGATAATGCAGAATAAATTATCGTTAGCCTTCAACAGTGTTAAACTGATACAATATAACAAACATCAAGTTTAACTGCAGTGGAACAAGCAATATATTAGAAGAGTCAAGTAGAGAATAAAATCTACTATCTTCTATGATTTAAAAGGTTTTTCATCACTTTTATCGCTGAGACTCAGCTTATTAAATAAACCACGTCATCCCTGCACTACGGCCAAGGATATTCATTAGTATCACGACCAAAAATTATCCATGCACTACGGGCCAAGGATATTTGTGTTTTCATCAATGGTCATGATCATGCCAACAACTGTTCATCAATGCATTACGGGCTAATGAGGACTTTTACCACATCATTTGTAACATTATGGTCATGACTATACCGAATAATTCCTGGTCATAATCATACCAATTCTATCTATGCACTACAGGCCACAGATGACTCTCAACATAATATAAACATGAGGATGATGACAATGACATAATAATTCAATAAAACAAGTTCAAGAATTAAATTTTAAAGATTTATAAGTTAATTTATCCTGAACTCAAAAACGTCCAAATTGTCAACATGATACTGCTTTGTGGAGTAAAATTCAAGAATGCTCAGAAGAATATTTTCATGAAAAGATACTGGATGAAGCGCGAATATCCAAGATATTCTACTAATTTCATGAAGTATAGAAGAAAAAACTTTAACCAACTGAGTATAATAGAATATATGAAACTGCAAATGGATTTTCGCCTGCCATGCGGTAATCCACGTAGACAAATCATTTCCACAATTTAATAATGAATGAATACAAAGGATCATTCACCATGCATGTGGTAATCCACATGAGACAAAGTTATTCAACGAAATAATAAAGAATGGAATAATAGAATAATTCACCATAAATGCGATAGAATATATGACGCAGTTATTCCCAATGAGAATAATAAAGAATGGAATCGGTCATGCGAAATCCGCACAGACAGGATATTCCAACAGAATAATAAAGAATGGAATAACAACAAATTCACCAGGCATGTGATAGACCGCACAGACAGGTTATTCCAATAGAATAATAAATAATGGAACCAGGTCATGCGTAATATGTACAGACAGGCTATTCTAACAGAATAATAAAGAATGGAATAACAGAAGAATTTCACCATGTGTGCGGTGCTTGCATGACAAAGTTATTCCAACGAAATAATAAATAGTGGAACCAGTGTCATGCGTAATACGCATGAGGCGAGATATTCCAACAAAATAATAAAGAATGGAATAACAGAAGAATTTCACCATGTATGCGGTACTTCGCATAGACAGGTTATTCCAACATAATAATAAGGAATGGAATAACAATAGCTCTCTTCATGAAAATAAAAGAAATAATACCCCTTACCTTAGAATAAAGCTGGATACTGGAATAGAGAAGTAGCAGACTTCTCTTCTTCTTTCTCTCTATAATTTCTCTCTATAATAATTGCTCTATATCTTTAGTGAATTGGTGAGAAATGAAGGAAGAATGAGCTTCTATTTATAGAAAAATATATTTTTGATAATTGCACATTTTGGGGCTCAAAAAATTACAGTACAATACCTCCAACTTTTCTTTCATTTTTAATTTAGTCCTGCAAGTATTATCAAACTTGCACCACCTCCCATAATAGTAAATAATGTGAATCAATAGTTCAATCATGTGATTTAATAGTTATAATCATGTGAAAATATGAATAACAGTATAGTACCTCCATCTATACCTCCATCTTTAACTTAGTCATGCAAGTATTATCAATCTTGCACCAACTCCCTTAATAGTACATGAATCAATAGTACACACATGTGAATAAATAGTTATAATCATGTGAATTAATAGCAATTAATTCCTTATTTATCCTATTAATTACCCGATAACTTCCAGACATCAATTATTATCGAAATAAATGTCAATTTTCACTAACACTAATAATTTCAACACAATGGGACTATTAATTTCATCTTTAATCAACACGAACTTATTCATCATTAATATTATAACTCATAATATTTAACAACCAGGTCGTTCCCAGGAAAGAGGGGGCTTTTCCATAAGGATTTCTCCTTATTCGCCAAGCAATTGATTAGATGACCAAACCTCTCCTTGATGTAACTTCTAGACATTGTAAATATTGCAATTTAATAATATGAATAACTTTGTCGTCTCAATTATTGATTTAATAATATATCATATTATACGAGATGATCTTTGTGACAATAATCGAATCAATAATATGAGAGATATGATCAAAGACAATTCTTCGTAGCAATAATTGAGTATAAGCGAGTGACTTCTTACGTAAGCATCAATAACCAATCATGTGCTCTTATGCAACCACGCGTATTCTTCGTACTTTTACTACCGGGTAGTTCAACGCTTTTAACGGTAATACTTACGCCGTTATTTTTATAAAAAGATAATTCTGTCATTTTTTTACTACGACAATACTTCCGTTGTGGGGTCCATCAATGATTGTGCTGTCGTACGAATATTCCCTGTTAAAATGAATATTCCCCGACCAATCGAATATTATATAACCATTTGCTTACTTTACAAAATTTATAAATATTACCCATAACTATAACATTATATTATATCCACACCATAATATTAAAAAATATAATTCGAGAGAAATTAATCTTTATTCATAAAAGTTGGGGTCTTACATAATGGCTCAGCAGGAACTGGCTTCACCAGCAAAGGTGCCGAAGACAAATACGTCTTTATGCCCTGGAAGGCGTCTTCACATTCCGAAGTCCACTGAAACGTCTTTGTATTCTTCGGTCCTTTCAACGTGTCGAAGAACGGCAAACATCTTTCTGCCGATTTAGACATGAACCTCCTCAAAGCTGTAATCCGCCCCGTTAGACGTTGAATATCCTTGAATGATTGAGGAGTCTTCATGTTTAGAATAGCTTTGGATCTTCTGGGATTGGCTTCATGCCCTCTCGACCGACCGAGATAGCCCAGAACTTCCCGCACTGAAGCCCAAAGGTGCATTTGGTTGGGTTTAGCCTTAGGTTGTGATGACGGGCCGTCTGAAAGCATTCTTCTAAATCATCCAAGTGCTTTTGACCGATCATGCTCTTCACTATCATGTCATCAACATACACTTCCATATTCCTCCCCAACTGCTTCTGGAAGACGAAGTTCATCATCCTCTGATAGGTGGCTCCAGCATTTATCAAGCCAAATGTCATCTTCTTATAGGCTTACACCGAACGGTGTGTAATGAATGTCGTCTTCGGTATATTCTCCTTGCACATAGAAATTTGGTGATAACCGAAAAAGCATCCATAAAGCTTAGTAATGCATACCCCGAAGTCGCATCGATGTGTTGATCAATGTGAGATAGAGGATAGAAGTCCTTCGGGAAAGCCTTATTCAGGTCAGTGTAGTCAATACAAACTCACCACTTCCCATTCTGCTTCTGGACCAGCACCACGTTCGCCATCCACTCTGGATAATATATCTCAAAGATGAAATCTGCAGCCAGCAACATCGCAATCTCCTCATCAATAATCCTCTGTCGCTCTGGTGCAAAGATCCGTCTTTTCTGCCGAACTGGCTTCTTTGATGGGTCCACATCCAGCTTGTGCTCTGCAATCTTTCGGCTCACTCCGGGCATATCATTAGGCTCCCATCCGAAGATATCTGCATAACATCGAAGAAGGTCTATAAGGTTTGTCCGAAGAGGTTCCGGCAAACCTGAACCTATCTTCACTGTTTTATCCTTCTTGCCAGGAATCAGCTCGTAATCCTCTGTTTCCCCTGTTGGCATAACCAATGGTTCTGAATTGCTTTTAGTAAAGGGCTCGATCTCTATTGCCATAGTCTGCTTCTGCTTGCTAACCCTTACGCCCGAAGCGATCACAACATTTCTATAGCAACGTCGAGCCAGATCCAAGTCCCTTGCTACTTCACCAACTCCATATGTTGTTGGGAACTTGATCTTAAAGTGAGGGATTGATGTCACAGCTTGCAAAGTAGCCAAAGTAGGTCTACCCGGTATGGCGTTGTAAACCGAATTTACATGCACAACATAAAATTTACACATTATTTCTATCTGTTGAGGAGTTGTGCCGAAGATAACTGGTAGCTCAATTGTGCCTGTAACTTTGACCGGATCATTGCTAAATCCATACAAGGGGGCCTCCTGCCCAACCTCCATCTTTCTCCCATCAAGATGCATCCTCTGATAAGCATGGGCATACAAAATATCCACAGAAGACCCATTATCAATCATCATCCGCTTCATGTCCACCAAACCCACTTGTGCGGTAATCACCAGTGCTCCTTCATGGGGTTCAATGGGCTCCGAAGGATAATCTTCATCAGTAAAGGATATGACCGTCCCTGGATATGGTCTGTCGATCTTCGGAAGGACACCCGCCACAGACATAACCGAGTCCAGATATCCCCGCCTCTTCTTCCCTACCAATTTTCATGTCGTCCCACCGGTAATTACATCAATGACGTGCCTTAGTAGCTGATTTGGAGCGGGTTGTACAGGTTGAACCAGTTGAACCACTTGAACAGTCCGATCACCGTTCGGCTGTTCCTGCTGATGATCCCTTTCGGCCACATACTGGACCAACACACCACTCTGAACCTTCCTTTCCACAAAATCCTTCAGACTACAACATTCATTCGTGTCGTGACCCGTGGCTTGATGATAACCGCAAAATTTTTGAGTATATCCCTGCCCAGGCTTAATGTTGTCACGAGGCGGTTCAAAGTAAGGCTGGTTCCTGATCTGATCCAAAATTACAGACCTATCTGTATTCAGTTTGGTGTATATCTTATTCACCTTCTGGGTGGGAGCAGGTGGACAATTACCGCCTTGACGCCAGTTGTTGTTGTACTTCTTTGAGCTGCCTTCCGACCGATCATTATTCCCTCCTACTTTTCTCTGATCGCCTTCAACTTTATCGGTATCTGTCTCCTTCAGTCTGTCTGAAGAAGGACGCTTCAAGCTATTCATAGCTTCCTCCACCACAATATAACCCTCAGCTTTATCAAAAGCTTCGGCCAAACTCTTCAGATGGTGAAACATCAGCTTCTTCACCAGCTTCTCAGACTTCACTAAATCCAAGCCATTCTGAAACAAGCCAACAGCCTGAAGATCATTAAGATCGGTCACCTGGCCAACTGCTTTCCTGAAGCGTTTCACATATTGGCCCAGAGACTCATTCGAATACTGCCGAACTTGAGCCAACGAACCTGTGGGCTTTCCTCTCCTTATGTTGCTCCCAAAACGAGCATTAAAATTTGTTGCATAGCTCAGACCACGACGAGACTGAATCTGAAGGTAAAGTACCCATCCACTACCTGACATCCTTCCTCAGCGTCGTCACAAATGTATGACACTTAGCAGCATCGGTAAAATCAAAATAGTCCATCAGCCTATCAAATGTCTGGCTATGATCATAGGGATCTCCAAATCCATCATAACTCTCCATGTGGGGCAACTTCTTGGTAGGGTCAGCCTTCTCCTTAAGAATATCCGAGGAAAAAGGAGACGCCTTCTTTCTCGAAGTATCCTTCACCTGCTGAACTTCAGCCAGTTGCTTCCGAAGCTCTTTCAATTCTTTAACCAGAAATTCCACTCCTTCTGGTTGTGACGAGACTTCTTTCTCCGGAGAAATCCTCTTCTTGTGAGTGGAACGACCTCTTCCATCAGAACCCCCTGCTCTCGATGGACTTCTGGATCTACTTCGGCGTGGAGCCCTGTCACCATGATGAGAATATTCGAGACGGTGCTCCCTCTTTGTATTCTCAGGTATGTGTTCCCTGGATCTACTTCTTCATCCACTGCCACCGTGATCCCGAGAACCGATAGGGTGAAGTACTTTCTTAGATACCTCAGGAGTTCTACTTCTTGATCTCCTTCGATCCTGAGGTCGGCCTCGAGATACATGACCAAAATGTACAGGTTCCTTCCCTTCTCTTGGTTGTCCATCTCTGGGTTGGCTACGCCTTTCGGATTGAACATAACTTGACACCTCGTCCTTTAGCTCGGCGATCCAAAGCATCTGCTCAGCTATATCTTCCCTCTACTTCAGAAGAACTTCCAAAGCTTTATCTGCCTTATCTGCCATCTTCGCCAGCTTGGCAGCCTTACCATCTTGACCACTTCGGTGTCGGGTTTTAGGCGGTGTGCCTTCTACGCGCTTCCGATCATGGTCCCGTCCTTTGGCAGCAACAAAGACCAACCTTCTTCTAGCTTCACCATGGGCTCTCAAACGAGAACCCTCTGAGTTATGTTTGGAAGTCGTGCTGTCAGGAGCACTCTTTGAAGAACCCAAACGATCCTTGACAGAAATACGTTGTATAGAAGAACTCACAGCCATCGGCTGTCTTTCAGGGGTAACAGTTCTACTCCTCACCATAACTTCCGACGTAGAACAACTGAAAGATTGTGATTGAAAACTCAAGAACACTAGAACAAGCCCTCCTTCTTGCGCCAATGTTAACGCCAAGATCACTTCACACATCCTAATCACGTAAGACACATCCGATCCTGCACAGTAAACACGACAACACCAAAAGCTTGACGGCTTCGACCGTCAGGGAATAGCTCTGGCGTGAGAGTCAGTACAGGCGATCACAAGGTTAACAATTAAGGATAATAATATATAGTGTATTGAGAGAGAAAAATAATCAGTTACCTGTCCTTGTGTGATCCTCTTGATAACATATACTCTTACACCCAGTTTACCGTGCCACCCACTACCGTCTGACACAGTCCCCCACTTCTGATGATCTCAGCCGACTGCATGCAGCTCACCCACCACATCTTATCATTGTTTTTCCATCTCCGGCAGACTAAAATCTCATCTACATTAATGCATGGCAGAGATAACAGTTAACTGTTATCTTTGTTTATCATTACCGGTCAAAGCCCAAAAAGTAGATATTTTAGTTATCTAATGGGTCGATTCAACGATTCGACCCAAGACTTTGCAAGACCCAATTAAGATAACTCACCGAATTAGCCCAATGGCTAGGCCCAATAACTCCAGGACCCAATAATAGTAACCCAATGTATCTACTAAGGATTCCGGCCCAATGCACATAAAATATCATGACCCAACAATCATCATTACCTTTAACAATATTTTGCCCATATAAAAATTAGTTATAAAATTCTACTAGGTATTTAAGAAGAGTTAATTAGAATTTTCATTTTAAGTAAATGTTTTATTTATATAGGCACGAAGATGTAATTGACGTTGAGAGGGCACCCAACGCAAAGCCGGCCCATGCTGAACCAGATCACTTTTACCCATTACTTGTTGCTCTTGGAGCTGCTGAAAGTGGTGCAAAGGCTCAGTTCCTTCATGACAGCTGGCGTTCTCCGTGCCTTTCCTTTGCTGCATGCATATAGGTTTTCAAGTGTTTGAAAATTATAGGCTGCCAAGCCAAGGCAAGCCAATCATTTGATTCTTGCTTTAATACTCTGATCTATTGTTTCAGTTCAAGACAAGTGAAGCTTGTTCGGTTGTTGTGGTTACTAATTACGCTATGGGCTTGTTTGTCTACCTGGGTTTATTGTAATTGGAGGGTTTGATAATTTTGTTTATTTAACAACAATTTATTCCGGATGCAATTTATTTAACTCATAATTTACGAAACATTCAAAAATCAGACGTGTGACACCAAAAAAATTTGTGATCTAAAATTCAAATGCACCAAATGCTACCGCTCCAAAATAAACACTCCCCAAATGCTACCGCCCTACATGCACCCATCGTCAGTGGTGGATCCAAAAATAAATTTCAGGAAGGACTGATTTTAAGTAGTTTTTTGTTGAAGTTAAATAAAAAAAACTTTAACTAATCATAATATTAATTAATCATAATAATATTTATAAATTGTAATAAATATTCATAATTCAAACTAAAAAATGAATTTCAAATAAAAAACATTTAGACATAATTTAAAAACTTACTTTAGTTACTTGTCATAGTTCAATTTAAATGATTCTCAAATGCTCAAAGTCTCAAACCAAATTTATTTTCTATATTCAAACAAAATTATAACAACTAAAAATGACAGAAACTACTCAACCAAAATGATCATATTTTCAATTGAAGATCAAACAACCCAAAAACAATAACTCAATCAAACCAAACCAAACAAACAATAACCACAATCAACCAAATTAATAACAAAAAAAAAACAAACTTAAATCAAACAATCCCTCACAGTTCACACACTAATGAACATTCAAAACTAAAAACTATACAAAAAATACTTCTAAGAATTCACCAAGAAGATTTTTTATACTTGTATTCAGAATTGGTTTATAATAAAAAATGTCCACTATAAATTTAACTATTTCATTAATTATGCCCTCTTAAATTTATTAATTTATATATCTGCCCTACCCCTATGCCTATAAAAAATAAATCAACATGGACAGTTGTTTATGCTGCCTCTTATGTTCATACGCCCCTGCCCGTCATTAATACTCGAACAAACCCTATGTTTGTTGCAAATTTGATTATTTATATTTATTTATACTACTTTAATATCATTAAACACTTTTTTCTCCTTAGATTAGGACGTTATTTTTACTCCTAAGAGCATTCACAGCAGTTTCCTCAATAGACTCTTTATCCCCACATTTGAAGAATATATCAATAAATCAGTATTCAACAGTTTCCTTATCCTTATATAATTCTCTATTTTAATCCCTATATATGATTTGACTCATCAGAATGAGGGAATCAAAAGAGCGTTCCCTATTTATATAAAATGACATTTTACACTCTATTTATTGCGATTTTATGTTGGTTAAAGGATCTTATCTCACTTAATTGCTGATTTGGGTATGCCTATCAAATTCACTCATTTTTATTTTTTAAACAGAGGATTTAGAGAAGAAAGAGAACTATAAAAAAAATTAAAACTCAGTCAAATTTTGATTTTGATCATTTTTGTAAAAAATATTACTACTAATTATAAATTTTATTATTTTATAATTAAAATAATGTTGTTTTAATTCTCATAAACACATAATGATCGTTGCACATTTTGATTTCTAGCAATATCTATTTTTAAATTAAAATAATTGTAATTTTTAAATTCAAACAACAATTACTTTTAAATAAAAAATAATTACAACGTTCAAAACATGATTTGACGGTTGAAACTTTCAAATTTTAACTTTTAAATTTTAATATTTAAGGAATCAATATTAGGAACCTATTGGGTAGATAGTGAAAAAATTGAATCTCTATCCTACAGAATGACCCAATAGCACTGTAGTGTAGGGATAGAGATAAGAAAACTGTTATGAATGCTTTAAGACTATTTGACATCTCAATTAGAGGATCCTATTTAATTTCACTTTCCCCTTAAAATTGTTTAGCCAACCTATAAATGACTTCAGAAATAAAAATAGTCTCATCTTAAAACTAATTCAACGACAAAAAAAAAAAATACTACCTCCATTCTATATTATAATATCAATATTAACTTTTTAATAGTCAATTTTAAACATTTTTAAATTCAAAATTGACATAAATTCATTTCGTTTATGGCAATACAAGTATGAATATCATAAATTACCTAGAAAGTGCTACTGATTATATGATTTATTGTTTTCAAAACTTAAATGAATCATGTCAATTTAAAATGTCTCAAACTAACATTTAGAAAGTCGTTATATAATTCAAAACAAATGAAATATTTTAAAGATATTAAACTCTTACAAATAAGTGCAAATAGTCCAATACCCCATGCAAGGTAATTGTAAACAAACAGTCTTATTAATTTCACTTCTCAGAAGCAAGTAGTCCCTCATTTCCAAAATATAAGTAATTTCAAAAATAATAGGCACTTGGTTTTGTATAATGTCAAATTGACGAACTAGCAAGTATAGGTCGAACTCACAGATACTAGATTAATTTTAATATTTATTTAATATCTATTTTAGGCGAATTAAAAATAAAGATTGAGAATTAATTAACTAAAATATGAAAACAAATAATGAGGAAACAATCTAATAATCCGAATCTATTAGATAATAAAAATAACATATAATTCAATCTCTTACCAGATCAACCCTATGAAAGCTAATATTTCAATCCCTAAAACTTTAAAGTGGGATGAAATAGCAATTCCAGAGAAAAGATGCAGTGCCTAAAAGGGTACAAGAATCAAATCATCAACTGGAAGATGTTACAGAAAATCCAGATGGATCTGTAAACATCAGATTTGGAAACAGTAGCTCTATTCGTCTTAACTTAGACGAACCTCGACGAAATAGCACGTCAACTATTCCTCAAAGGAATACGGGTGAAACTTCAAGACGATCTGCGTCTTCCATTCAAGGAGTTGAATGATTGCCAATGTGACGAAGGACAAGCATGTGTGTGTGCCTTAAATGGACAGTAGTCCCTCAATTCCAAAATATAAGTAATTTCAAAAATAATAGGCACTTGGCTTTCTACAATGTCAAATTGAAGAACTAGCAAGTATAAGTCGAACCCACAGAGACTAGATTAATTTTAATATTTACTTAATATCTATTTTAGGCAAATTAGAAATAAAGATTGAGAATTAATTAACTAGAATATGAAAACAAATAATGAGGAAACAATCTAATAATCCGAATCTATTAGATAATAAAAATAACATATAATTCAATCTCTTCTATTTTTATAACTCAACTATGATTTTGATCACCCTTCCCTTTAATTTAGTAATTTACAATTAACGTGAGCAAACATATACTATGAAAATTTAAAAATTAACTATAACTCATCAAAACTTCTTTGAACAAGTATGGATTATGAAAAACTCATATCTTAACAATAATCTATCAAAACCTATTAATTAATTTAAAATCACATAAGAGCTATAAAACGAAAGTATTTCAATAACGAAACATGAAGGCAAAATCAATTAAACATAAAAGCATAAATAATAGAAGAAATGAAAAATATTATCATGAATAATTATTTAATTTCATCTTCATCCTAGATTAAAGAAATTAGCTAGACATTAAAAAAATAATTAAACTAACTAAAATAAAGAAAATAAATAAATAAATAAATAAACTCTCTTTAATTAACGATCATCCAACGAACGTACAATGGAGAAGTGATTTAATCTACTCATACTCCTAACCTAAACTAATACAATACCTAATTCTCCCTCTCTAAAACAAGAGACCTATTTATAGGGAAAATAACTTTGAATCATAATTTAGTTTGTTCCCTTTCCATGTAAGTTTCAACTTCCTAATGGCAATCAACTTCTCAAAGAGATCTTCTAGATAAAAAAATCTTCAAAATAGACTTTCATTTCTCTTGTTGGATTTGACTTGTACACCAAGATTGTTCCAGTTCTTTCCTTCTCCTTGCAGAATTCTTCTTGGATATTCCTTACATGAATAAGAGCATTAAATATCGTTTGATCACCAAAATTTTGACTTTATTGCAACAAATATTAAATTCTACAAAATAAAATAAAACATATTAATTTAATAAATTAATATAATTAAAAGGCCAAAATTAAGGATAATAAAATGTATGAATTACGTGTCTAGCAGTACACTTGTCTTTGTAATTATAAAGGCTAGAAATATTATTATTTTGAAATAACAACTGTAATGAAGTATCAAAAAGTTTCTTGCTTTTTCAGTTTTTCCTTTTCCAAACAAAGGATAAAACACTACTTCACTTGCAAGACTCAAACAACCAGTATTAGCCATATCAAGACAATGTGAGGGAGGAAAAGGTTGACCCTTTAATGCTCTTAATTATGCTTTTCACATAACAAAATTTTAATTAATCTTACAGCATATTTAGGCCAAATGCTAAATAACAACCATTGAAGATTGATAAGAACAGATTTAAAAAAAGAAAAGAAAGAGAACCTCTACATACGAGTTATCTAATAACTGTTGTCGATAAATTCTCCTTTCGTATCCCAGGGTCGTTTTTCATATGATTTACCAATGATACTTCGCTTCGCATTTACAGACCCATCCTCACTCTTGTACTCTGGAAAGTAATCAAGAAATGTTTTGCTTCCTAGCTCATTTATTCCACTGAATAGGAAGTTCCTCATCAAGTCCTACACATCCAAGGAAAGGTTAACTGAATTGTGAATCAGTAGAGAACAAGAATAGCTAGAGCTGTAAATGAGCTGAGTGGAGCCAGATTTTGGCTCGTTGAGCTCGAACTTGTTTAAAAGTTAACCGAGTCGAGCTGGGCTTTAAACAATCGTAAGATTAGGTGTCTATGAACTCGGCCAGCTTAGTAACGAGTCAAGTTCGAGCTCAAGCCGGGCTTATACGAGTCAAGTCTAGTCATTTAACTTTATTATTATGAAAATAAGAAAAAATAATTAATTAAATGCTAAGTAAGCCAAGCTTACTCGAGTTAAGCCTAAACAAGTCGAGCTCGAGCCAGACACCCGTTATTTGAGCTCTACTCGTTTAACTAAACGGGCAAAAGAGCTTGTTCAAGCTCGGCTCATTAAACGAGCTCCAGTTGGTCCGGGCGGAGCTCGCGGACAGTTCGTTACAAAAGTGATTGTCAATTCAAAGATCATAATACCTTGGCACGAGTTTCCCCAATTAACTTTTTAAGAAGTTGATGACCTGGATCCTGCTTTCGGAAGTTGCATCAGCAAAATAAATCTAAATAGAAAATGGTAAGGACGATACAGATATATAGAAGAAAAAAAATATAAACAATAGATTTAATATTCTGTCATTTTAATTGGCACACCTGCACTAATCAACTGAGGGTTGAAGAAATTCAGCATCTAGAATATTGTTGATCCAAATTCAATTAGTTTTAGTAAACGCTTGGTTTTGAGAAATTATTAACTTCTGAATGATAAAAAACAACTGAACTAGCATAATCTTTAGTTGAGATTTTGGCCAAGCAATCGTGAAGTTGGCTCTTCGTATTCAAGGATTATCAATTATTGCACCCAAGTATATTTAGCTTGTAGTGATTGTGAGTTAAATTCAAATTAAGGAATGCAAATAATTGGTCATATAAGTGACTTGAATGAGGGAATTTCTTCAACCATATTTTCTTCAGAAGTAACTTCCTGAATCTAAATTTTTAGGTAATACTATCTTCACTCTGCACGCATTACAGGAAATTCTTCCAAATGTTTCCTCACTAAACTTCATTTTTAACTGAAACATATGTTCTAATTATATCATCATTATCAGAAATTGACGGATCAATTTTATAGTTCACAAGAAAATATTCAATTAAAACACATTCACCTGTGGGTGGCAATGGATTTGGTTGGTTTGAATTTATTTTATCCAAATATATAACCCATTCAATTTTAAACACTACATCAACCCAGCCCATTTACCGACTTTATCAATATATACCCAACAAACACAATCCATATATCTTTCTTCAAAAAAAAGCACAATCCATATATCTAAGTATCTTATTAACAGCCCATCAACCAATTATGTCCAGTTGATTTTGTTATATCACATTTATTCAAACCTTAATTATATAATTAGAAACATTCAAAACTGTATTTTTATTTCAAAGTTGCACGCAAAACTTTTTAGTTTCAAAATTGGCAAAAAAGGAGGTGAGGGACACCGCATAATTGGGTGGCTCTCACACAAATACGACGTCGTTTTGTGTAATTGAATATATAAAAAATACACTCCCTTCCATGTTGAGCACAAAAGGGTATTTTGTTATTTTTCAAAACAGATATATTTTAGGGGTCAGCTCACGCAGAAACATAAGATGCCTCTCACATACCGTGCCTTCTTGAAAATTTTATATAATAGGTGACGGAGAGAAGAGAGCGGTCCAGAGGTGATTGCTGGAGATGACACCAGGGTCATTGTCAGAAAAGTCTTTGGAGGTGATCATCAAAAAGATCACATAACATGATAAACAAAAACTTGCCAGAGATAATTACCAGTGGCGGCAGTACTGGCTGATGGTTGCAGTGGCGTTAATGTAATATCCGGTTAAAAAAAAAGATAAAAGATAATAAAATAATATAATTAGATAATAGAAGCGTAACTAATAATTAATTATACTTATTTAAAACCTAGAAGGAGAAGATAAGTCATTTAAGTTGTAACAAACTTTTAATTTTAAAAAAGACTTTTTTACTTGGTAACCTATTTTGCAAAGGAATTACATATATTTAAACAATTAGAAAGAAAGAAAAGAACATAAAAACTATTTGGCTTTGGAGTACTGCAGAACAGAGAAGAAAAGAAGAAAACTCAAAGGTAAATTTAAACTCTTCTTTTTCAATTATAAGTTGATTCATATGTATGATTGGATATTTTTTTTAAACCGTATATATGTATATATTTTGTGGAGTGAAATATTAATAACAGATTACCCATATATGTATATAATTTTTCAATACTTGCGTGCGAAATTTTCAGTCACGATAGGATTTCAGATTTTGTAACTATTGGCGTGCGTTGTATTTTTATAAGCTAACTTGCATGCCTGTAAGTATATACATGGGTACTTGTGTGTAGGAGATATTCGATGTCTATTATCTATGTGTGTGATTACATGGTGTAAATAGGTAATCTAAAAGTTATGTAGATATATAAATATAGATAATATATGTTCTGGAATGGCAACCATGTTACTGTTGATAGTTATGTGCATCTATATGTATTTGTACTTTGCATTCAGTAGGTTATGTATATATATATTGACAGAATAAATTATAGACTAATAACAAAATATACTTATTTTTAATTTTAGAGTTATAGTATCTAAATTATTATAATTTCAGATATATTAATTAAATACAATTGTATTATAAATAAATAAACAAATATTAAATATTAGTGTGTGTTAGATATAAAATTAAAAAACGTTTGAGTTAGGATATTGTATCCTAATGACTTTTATTTGTTCTAATGTTATATTTAGGACTTGTTCGCTTTTAATTTCATGTTTCTCAATATCGAGGTAAGTGGCTTTCCGAACTATTTAGTGATTTTAAAATTTATCGTTATTTATATGTATGTCTTATTAATTATTCGGATGCCTAAATGTAAGGTTTCAAAATTCGTTATGTTTTATTTAAGGCTTCCATTTAAATTAAAATGCTATGCTCGTTTATTCAAAATTCGGATCAAGTATTTATTTTTGAACTGTGAAATGAGATTATATGATTTTAAACTGTGAAAAATTATCGTTTAGAATATCAATAATATTGAGAAAAGATTTTGAAATACTCAGTCTGACTATGTATAGAACCCGTTATTGATTACGTTTAGTTCCGGAGCTAATATAGGACCTACTAAGGCGCACACCTTTTAAATGCCCTTCGGGGTGCGTGCATTTTTATAGATACCTTAGTAGGGTACGTATCATTGACGTTATCGAAATTTTAGGCCATGTGCCCATGTTATAGGACTATTGTAACTTTAGTTGCTAAGGCTGTGGATTCAAGGATATATGATATACATTGAAATCGTTTTTGAATTGTTTTAGTTTTGAAAGTTTATGTACTATTGTTATTGAACAAAAAATTATTTTGAAAAAGTGTTTTGTAAATTGTACTTGATTCGGCTAGATAGGGAGGATTGCTACTTGCTAGGCTTCATCGCTCACCCCCTTACAGATTTTTACAGGTCCCATCGTTGAAGGTTAAGCACTTATTTGATACGCTTGGAATAGCTGGAGTTTAGTTTTAGATACTATTTCTTTTGTTGATAGATTTTGATAAAACTCCTAGTTTCGAGGAGCTGCGTCTCCGTTATTTGAATGTGGTATTTATTGGTATTTTATTTGGATTGATTTAAAATATATTTATTGTTGGGTTCTAAGTTAAGATTATTGTTGAGTTGTTTTGTTTGGGATGCGCGTTATTGATTTTGTTGCCTTGCGGGCCTTTGGGCTTGCGCCGTGTAGCACTTCGGGCCTATATCGGTTTGGGGTGTTACAGTTAATGTGTTATATATTAGACTAGAAAATTTAATGAAAATGAGAATTGGAAGTGGGTTTTCCCTGATATCCATATAACCTATGGTGTGCCACTTGCAAACTGTTGTCAACCCATTTATAGTTTGGATATTTTTAAAGGTTAACCATTTCTAAACCATGTGATAAATGAATAACCATTTATATGCATGGTTATTGATTGGTAGATTGGCCGAATAAAATTTTGCCACCCTATTCACTAGAAACAAGAGCGTGACAAACATGATACCATTAATGTGCAAAATTTATAAAGCAAACAAGTACCCACCTTTTCCTCTCTCCAAGTTAGATACCTATGCTGCGCTGCTCGATTGCAACTGATTCGAGAAGCATCCATTTCCTCTGCAGCATGGTCCATCAGCTCAAGCCATGCCTGGAAGGTTTAACAAAAGGTTGTGACAATAAAAACAAGAATGTATATACTTCAGTTATAAGTTACTTGAAATAGGATATATAATATAGTGAAAACAAAATACATGACATCTAGGAAGCTGCATATTTAATATAAGTTTTGTACCTTGTAGTAATCCATGAATGCAGAATATAAAATATTATGATTGTTCTGGCTTGAAGAAAACTTTGTCCAAATAACTATCGGTGAGAAAAATCTCAAAGATTCACTACTAATCTTTCCTCCCCAAGGTAAAAGCTGCACAAAATCTGTGATCAAGTCACTTAAGATTTAATTTCATTGCGACCGTACATACTGTAGCAGTAGTAAGCCTATCACATACCTCAGTATACTTGAGGCCAAGGGGAATTAAGCTTTTGTAGTACTTGTTCTTGTAATCTTCGTTATTAATGACGTCATGCAAAGGATTAAGGTCCCTACAAATGAAAAAAACAGGCTTAAAATCCAAGCCCTGGAGTACTCAGTAATCAAATAATCTAAAATTATAGAAAATTAGCGGATATAAGTTTAACATTCAAAGGCTCCGCAAAAACTTTCTAAAGAATCCACGATTTTTTATTAAAATGTTTAATAGACTTCCAAATCATATAGTTTGCGTGAATAAAAATTAAGAATATACATATATTTTATTTCTTTCTCCAAATCCAGAACGTATAATTGTGACAAACAATACGAAACTCCTATCAAAAGAAGTAACCCACAAGCTCAAATTGAGGAAACTATAAAAGAAAATAACACAAATACAAACAATAACAACATTGAAGAAGACGAAGAGAACTTGTAACAGTAATAATAATAATAATACAGAAGAAAAGGTAAAGAAAGCATTCTTCATCTTTCCCAAGAAAAATAAATATAAGAAAACAAGACGTATAGAGAGAAGCATATATATGTCACGGTTCAAAGGCGTATCGGTGCAGTTTCATCGCTTGCCAAATCACAACCTTGATACGAGTCGGAAAATCAGTGATTATTCATGTATAGGGTAAGTTTTGTCAAAATTTTGGCATATCGGCATTGCAGAACTTTCGGACCAAATAGCGAAGAAATTTCAGCGTACTGGGAGAAACGTCACACACAAAAAAATTGTATTTAATATATTTTAACTACTACCTAAATTCGTATTAAAAAAATAAAACAAAGTAAAACTAGTATTCAAGTTAACTACAATTTATAAAATTATACTAAAACTACTTAGCAAAAAACAATTATACATACTATATAGTACCCAAGTTAACTAGAGCATAAAAAAAATTGTAGCCATTTTACTTGAAAACAAAAAAATATATTTTTTATACATATTAATTAAAAAAATTGTACCTATATACTACCAAATTAAGTATAACTTGAAAATATCTTAAGAATTTATTGTTCACTTTTTATCCAATGTAGCATTACACACGTCTGCGAGATGACTATTTTACCATTTAGATAGTATTATATGTACTAGATAGTGTTTTTATGAACTTAATTGATCATCTTTTGTTATTCTTATTATTTAGAATTTTTTTATAATTTTTTAAAACATTTTTGAAGCTCCTAACTAGCGTATTGCCCGAAACCGATACCAAGTTAAAGAACGACCTTCCGAAATAAAGGCCGCATTTTGAACATGATATATGTTAAAGATATTTCTTAATCACAGTATATATATCACTCTCTTCTGGTTTTCCAGGCCATTTGAAAAAACTGCTGAGGCGGTAGAAAGTGGAGAAAGAAATATGGCAAGCAATGAGTACTATAAGCAGTTCACATGTGCAGATCTTAAAATAGAATTTTTGCAATCAGAAGGAAAGTCAACTAAATTTTCTTGATTTGACATGTACTTTTCATTCATCAACCAATGATCGAAAAAACTTTATCTTAAATACCCTCTTAATGTTTACTAGTAGTTATCAGATAGTCAAACTCAGGCCACATTTACTTCTTTCTCTTAAAAAAAGAAAGAAAAGAAATTGCTCGGTCTTAAACGCTTTACAAAACAAATCATAGAATAGCAGCAATTATAATTCCAAGCTTATAACTCTTTCAAAAACTTCTTGTCAATGAACAAGTGAAGCGTAAGAAAAAAAGGGAAATTGTTAATGAACTTTAAACTTATAATTGTAAAAAATAACAACATATATAATAGATTAAATAAGATATAAAAAGTGATTATAGAGAAAAACAGAGGAGTCAAATAACCGTAAAGGCGTAAAGACACCAGTCAATATTAAGGTTCCTCGGGTTATGTGGTGGATTGGGTTAAGGGCGGGTGAGGATGGAAGTTAATATGGGACAAATCATGCAGGCAGTGCACACCTGCAGTGGAGATGGAGAAAGCAGGTACATGAACAAAAGAGATTTAAAAAAGTTTCCCGAGTCCTGATGCAAGATGGATATACAGGCTTTAATTCAACAGCAATAATAAGGTATAAAATGCTATTATGTGTCAAACTTTAGAGCCAAATTTTTGACAAGATGATCGAGATCGTGTGATGATGAGTGGGTTTTATACTTACAATTTGGACATCTTTTAAGTTTAATTCTTTACTTACTTCAAGTATTTTTAGTATTTTGCTACTTGTTCTTGTGTTGCTTCGGAGGGTCAACATAAGAAAATTGGAGCTTAGTGGCATTTTTGTAATTTCTGGTCTGATTAATCTACCGGGGCGGATTCCTGCAGTACATTGAATCCACCAGGGCGGATTCGTCAGGAAGAAAGAGAACTGTTTTGCAGCGTTTCAGAAGTTGAGTCCGAGAAAGATTGGTTTGGCTGATTGGTTTCAAGAACTTTAAGGAGGGTTAAAAGACGTATTGAGGGGATATAAAAGAGAGAGATCACGAGAATTAGAGAGATTAACTTTAGAACTTAAACCCTAGTTTGAAAAGGAGATTTGGAGATTGAAGCAATTGTGAAAACGAAGGATCCAAGGCAGGAGCTGAAGGAAAGTCAAGGATTTCGTCAACAGATTCTACTCTCTTTTTTATCTTTTACTTTGTATTTTAAATATGGATTTTATTTCAATTATGAACTAAATTATATTTCAATATTATAATGGATCTTATTGCGTAGTTTATTTTGATATGCTTCCTTGTTAGTTATTGTTACCTATTATGGGATTGTCTATTATTGTTTGTTTTAATTGATTAATTGCCTGATCAACAATTACCGTGATAATCTATATGAAATTGAGAAACGGATTATAGATTTAGATCTGATCATAATAGCATGTGATTGTGTTTTCTGCATGGCGATGGAATTCATGATTTGTGTTTAGAATAGAGATAAATTTACGCACCGCATGTAATCCGATAAGGGAACCTGTGTTTTAAATCCTTTTTAATTGTAATTCACATAGAGATATAGTAAATTAGTTAATTAGGGTGCTTGATTCAATTCTATCAACTGTGGATTTGGATTGATATGTTTATAATGCGGAAGATGGTTATAAATACTAATGAGTTCCTAATAGTGAGCATAATTAATAGGAAGTATATTAATTTAAGTGAAACAATAAGTAAAGTTTTGATCTTAAATCTCCATAATCTGATTTTAAACTAGTGGTAGTTAGTATTAGTTTTGATAAATATTTTAATTCACTATCTTAAATCATTTGTTTAAATAAAATTAATTTGGTTAAAGGTTAATACTTGATAATTTTTATTAAATAATTCCTCGTGGGAACGATACTCTACTTTCACTTTATTACTTGTTGACCACGTATACTTGCATGCTATGCTCAATTGGATTTTACCCAACAAGTTTTTGGCGTCGTTGTCGGGGAATTAGTTTAATAATTTTTGCCAATATTAATTTCAATCAAATTAGTCTTAATTTAAATATTTTTTTATTATTTTATTTCTCTTCCTTTTCAGGTACCATGGCTGAATTTAATTATCAGTGGCCCTATTCAAGAATGACTTAGCCAAGGGTAGCGAAAATTGATGGACTTGAGACACTTTATGCATTGTCAGCACAGTTAGAGACACTTTCAAGGAAGTTTGACGCTTTAACAACACAGTGTATTCAAAGTGTGGCGGTTATTTGTGATTATTGTGTTGGAAATCATCTGAGTCATCAATGCGCCATCAGTTTCGAGTCGGTACAATATGACGGTGACTACCCCAACAATTATGCCTACCTCAACAATTATCATCAAGATTGGGGGTACCACCCGGATTTTTCATGGAGCTATAATAATCAAGTCCAACTCTAGAATTTTAGGATCAAGCTCCTACTCAACAGGACAAAAAAGTTTAACTTGGAGGAACTTCTATCCAAGTTAATAGCTTCAAGTGAGGAGATGAGGATTAGTCAGGAGTTGTCGAGTCTAAATCTTGCGAAATGGAACAGCTAATCAACAAATCTGATGGATATGGTTCACGAGACTGATGGAGTGCCCGAAACAAATCTGCAACCGGATGAGATAAAAAGTGTAAAGGTTGAAAGAGAGGAGACAAGTGGAGATTAGAAAAAGAAGGTAGGCGAAGATCTAACTTTGAGTTCCAACGAAGATGAGCCGATTCTATTAGTGACCCATGTGCCGTCTCCAACGAAGATTGAGGATCCGGACAGTTTTACAATTCCGTGCCCAATTGGTAGTCATGTCCGGCAAAGCTGTATATGACATGAGAGCTAGTATAACTTTGGAGCCATAGTAGGATGAGAAAGGGAAGATGAGGAAGAGTCAATTGTGTTTGAAACGTTTCAACACCATAATCTATTCACAGACACAATTGGGCAAAAACCTAGCTACTTGAAGGTTTTAAGAAGAATTTATCTAACAAGAGCATGCTGGGTGACTTGGAATCAATGGCCCTTTCAGTTGGGAATCTCTCAAAAGTTACATTGCTACTGATGGATGGAGGGTTGCTCAATTATCGAAAAGGGATTGGATACAAAGTCAGACTGAAAGACTCTAAATCAAGTGCTTGATGGGAAGCAACCCAATCATCATCTTATTTTCAATTTGTTATAGTTTCATTTTTCAATTCAGAGTAGTTAGTATTTATTCTTAGGATAGAATTTAATCAATAATAGTTTTCATGAACAATCTCTGGAAGGCTCGATCAAATCTTCGTCAATTATTCTCATCACAGGTAATTGGGATTGTAACATACATGTGGAAAGCATAGAGAAGAAAGCTAGGTAAAAGTATGGAAGCATGGGAAAGTACCCAAGTGTGAAGCAGATGCAGACTGCAAAAAAAGCAAGAAAAAAAGATTTCATAAAAAGGATGAATCCGCCCCGGCGAATTAATATAGCCTGAGGAAGCCACCCCGGCGGATATGCCTCTGTCCCAGTTCGCCCCCAGCGAATACAGTCTACGCCCCGGTACCTACCTCTCTGTCCAACACCGCCCCGACGGATTCCAAGGAACACTAAATCCTCCCCGATGTATTCGTCGAATCTCAGTTTTACAAAATCATTTCTCCAGTCGATCTAACATATCTATTTCTCATTCCAACTTTGAACAACAAGCACCTTAACCCCCGAATCAAACCCATCACACCTCTCCTATCTCTCAACCAAATTCATTAAGCTCCGCAGGCATCCACACCTCCACACCTTTTCTCGGCCGAACTCAGTACACCAAATTCACAAACACTACCCTACTTGCAACATGCCATCACTCATATCCTTCTATCGGACGAAATCACATACATACAACTTGCTCACATTCACGAATTGGTTGTCCAAGTAATTGAACGGATTCATCAAATTGGGTAAATTGGGCAAGTATTTCTCCATCAACTTCACGAATTGCACGGATTTGTCATTGAATTGAATCAATTATCTCCATTTTAGACAGTGTTCTAAAAATCCCTTTAGGTCCGCTTTAGGCGTTAGGCTTCCCTCAGCGCCTCCGCCAAGGCACTAAACCCTCGGGCGCCACTTTAGCGCCAGCCCCCGACACCTCATCAAGTCCCCCCTGACGCCTCACCTAGGCCCAAGGCGGCAAAAAATTCCTCTAGAAAATTAGACAAAGCTTAGGCGAGGTCTAAGCGGAGAGGTTTGCAAAAAAATTCCTCCAGAAAATTAGACGAAGCTTAGGCGAGGTCTAGGCGGAGAGATTTTTTTTATTTTTATAACTGTCCAAACCAGATCTTGATATATTTATTTTTGTAATGATTTACCATATTCATAATACAGGTAGTAGCATATCAAATCACAACAAGAAGTGAACAATATCAAGTCAAAATGGATAATTTTATTATAGTTATAATTTTTTGAACTTGTACCAACTTCAAATTATATAAATAATGATATATTTGCAATATTTAGTTTAATTCAATATAATTCTTAAATTTATGTTTAGTTTCTTAAGTTTTAATATTGAATTAAATTCTTGAAATTTTTAATTTTATTATTTAATAGCAATCTTGTTTATGAATAAAACTAATACGTTAAACATAAGTTTGAATTTTGAACAATTGTATGTTTGTGTTTGAACTTTGAAATTAGCAATATGGATATGTGTTTGAACCACTGTTCTAAAATCTCTTGCTGGTATTTAGGCCCCTTAGCGCCTCGCTTTAGCGCTTAGGCCCCTCAAGGCCTCGCTAAGCCGCTAGCCCCCAGCACCTCACCTAGGCTCAAAGCGGCAAAAAAATCCCTCCAGAAAATTAGGCGGGGCCTAGATGCGGAGATATATTTTTTATTTTAATAACTTCCCAAACCAGATCTTGATATATATATATATATATATATTTTTGATGATTTACCATATTCATAATATAGGTTGTAGCATATCAAATCATAACAACAAGTGAACAATATCAAGTCAAAATGGATAATTTTATTATAGTTGTAATTTTTTGAACTTGAACCAACTTCAAATTATATAAATGATGATACATTTGTAATATTTAGTTTAATTCAATATGATTCTTAAATTTATATTTAGTTTCTTAAGTTTTAATATGGAATTAAATTCTTGAAATTTTAAATTTTATTATTTAATAGCAATCTTGTTTATAAATTTATAAATAAAACTAATACATTAAAAATATGTTTGAACTTTGAACAATTGCATATTTGTTTTTGAACTTTGACATTAGCAGCAATATGGATGTGTTTGAACTTTAAGCAAATGCCTTTATTATCTTTATTATATATTGTTTTACTATATATTATCGTTTTGTTTGGATAAATGTAAGTTAAAATATTAAAATTGGCTTAAAATAAAAAATCCCGCCTAGGCCCCCTAGGCGCTAGGCCCCCCCTGGCCGCCCACTTCCCGCCTAGCGCCTTTTAGAACATTGGTTTGAACTTTAAGCAAAGACTTATATTATCTTTATTATAGATTGTTTTGATTTATATTATTGTTTTGTTTGGATAAATGTAAGATAAAATATTAAAATTGACTTAAAATAAAAAATCACGCCTAGGCCCCCCGGTCGCCCGCCTCTCGCGGTTACCTGTCTCCCGCCTAGCGCCTTTTAGAACGTTGATCTTAGAATGAATCTGAATGCCGCTACAAAAAAGTTTTCTGAGCCTTAGCCATTGTCGGTTTATCCACCACCAAACATTGATGATGAGGAGGTTAAGCATGATGCTTGACCAGTCAAGGAAGTCCTCAGTTTTCATTTCTTTATATTATAAACAATGAGAACATTGTTCAATTTGAGATTGGGGGTGGATCATATTGCATTACATAATTGTATAGTTCACATACATTGTATTGGTTAGTTATTTTTGCATATTGTAGGCATATTTCAGTTAAAAAAAAGTAAAAATTTAAAACTCACAAAAATATTTTCTTTTGCATCGAGTGTTTGCATATAGAATGCTGCATGTTTGAATTTAGCTAGGCCATTAATAAGATTGGTTTTGCATGTTAACTTGAACAGTATTGATAATTGATGCTAGTTCTTATTTTAATCAAGAAGAAAATTTGAGCATGTCTGAAACTTTTGTTAACTGGTTAACATTTAAGGTTTAAATGTTTTAATCAACTTGGTTCAAGGGTTTCATAATTTGTTTTTGAGGGAAAAATCTTAGTTAAAATTTAAGGAAAGTAGTGAACTGGCAGTAAAGGTTTAAAATAAGGTAAAAAGTTGAGTTTAGGGAAATCTAAGAGGTATATATGAAAAAAATAGAAAAATGGTATAAGGAAAAAAAAATCCAGAAAATTATATATATATGAATAAATACATTGACTAGTTTGGTTTTGTGGCCTTTGTTACTCGAACAAGTAAGCCCTAGGGAATGTCTTTACACCCAACGCCCTAAAACTATCTGGTTTGAGAATTGTTGGTCGAAAGTTCGCTAAATGGGTAGCTCTGAAAAGCCTAAGAGAGTCAGATATTGCCTGATGCAATTTGTATTTCACCGGGGGATGGAGCAGCAAAAACGCTTTTCGTGATGGAATAAAAGTAGGAATAAGCCTCAATAGAGACCCCTAGACTTGGTAATTGCATTGATTTAACCGGAATTGTTATGTTCACAGAAGTAATTGAATTGGAACTGAAATTTTCCTTCTAAGAAGTTTGTTATGTGACTATCTTGAATAGTGGTTGGTTAGAATGGTTAATGAGCACACACGCACAGCATGGTTGATGACGTGTTTGGATTGACTGTGGTTAGGGTTATGGACTTTGACTTGATTGGATATCCTGTTTGAGTATCGTAGTGGTATCTTAAGGCCTGTTGCTAGACATCATACTGATTTATTGGGTTCATAGGCATATTAGGCAGTAGATCATGCATATGCATTTATGTAGTAGGGTTAGTTTGTTTATTTTTATTTTTTTTATTATTTTTTTTTGTGTTTTTGCTTGAAGACAAGCAAAGTCTTAAGTTTGAGGGTATTTAATGAGTGGGTTTTATACCTACAATTTGAACATCATTTGAGCTTAATTCTTTACTTACTTTAAGTATTTTTAGTGTTTTGTTACTTGTTCTTGTGTTTTGTATGAAACGGCTTCGGAGGGTCAAAACAGTAAAATTGGAGTTTAGTGGCATTTTTGTAATTTTTGGTCTGATGAATCCGCCGAGACTGATTCCCCTAGTGTAATGAGTCCGTCGGGGCCAATTTAGAAAGTGAATTTCCCGGGGTGGATTCCTCCAGTACATTGAATCTGGCGGCGGATTCGTCGGGAAGAAAGAGAACAATTTTGCAGCGTTTTAGAAGTCGAGTCCGAGAAGGAATGGTTTGGCTGATTGGTTTCAAGGACTTTAAGGAGGGTTAAAAGACGTGTTGAGGGGATATAAAAGAGAGATCACAAGGATTAGAGAGATTAGCTTTAGGACTTAAACCCTAGTTTGAAAAGGAGATTTGGAGATTGAAGCAATTGTGAAAGCGCGAAGGATCCAAGGCAGGAGCTGAAGGAGAGTCCAGGATTTCAATAGAGTCTACTCTCTTCCTTATCTTTTACTTTGTATTTTGATGCTTTATCAATTGTGAATTATGGATTTTATTTCAATTATGAACTAAATTCTATTTCAAGATTATAATGGATCTTATTGTGTAGTTTATTTTGATATGCTTCCTTGTTATTTATTATTACCTATTATGGGATTGTCTATTATGGTTTGTTTTAATTGATTAATTGTCTGATCAACAATTAACGTGATAATCTATATGAAATTGACAAACGGATTATAAATTTAAATCTGATCATAATAGCATGTGATTGTGTTTTCTGCATGGCGATGGAATTCATGATTTGTGTTTAGGATAGAGATATACCTACGCACCACATATAATCCGATAAGGGAACCTGTGCTTTAAATCCTCTTTAATTGTAATTCAGAGATATAGTGAATTAACTTAATTAGGGTGTTTGATTCAATTCTATCAACTGTGGATTTGGATTGATATGTTTGTAATGCATCGGAAGGTGGTTATAAATACTAATGAGTTTCTGATTAACAGTTATAATAGTGAGCATAATTAATAGAAAGTGTATTAATTTAAGTGAAACAATAAGTGAAGTTGTGATCGTAAATCTTCATAATCTGATTTTAAACTAATAGTAGTTAGTATTAGTTTTGTTAAATATTTTAATTCACCATCTTAAATCATCTGTTTAAATAAAATTAATTTGGTTAAAGGTTGGTACTTGATAATTTTTATTAAATAATTCCTCGTGAAAACGATACTCTACTTTCACTTTATTACTTGATGACCACGTATACTTGCGTGTTGTACTCAATTGAATTTTTCCCATCATGTGAGACCTCACAAAACTCGTCATTTTGTCCCTCATAAAGTAAATCAATCAATCTTTAAGCTGATTTGTCAGTCTTTGCAGGGTGTACAAGTCAACACTCAACAGACCTTCTAGGGGACCTTTACTACATCTTCTTTCAGAGCGCAATGTGAACCAAAACACTTGAACTCGTATGCAACTTTTCTATACAGATATAGAGCCACAAATTGTGGTTCTTAACATTCTCGTGGTGCTGCAAGGGGTAAAAGGTGTCTTATGCCTCAGCTGGTTTCAACACCCACAAACTTACTAACACCTGTTGTGTCTTATATTTCCAATTTCAGGGTCTTTTAAATCTCTTTTAAATCAAATGACTATATAAAGCACAAGAAATTTGTACCAACTTTGAGAATAACTAGAAGACATAAATATATAATGCTATAAACTTGATTACTTATATTTTCCTTGAATTGAATTTGATATCTCAATCTGAACGCATTATGGTGATCTTCCTTTTGTAGGCGGAAATATATGTCCTTTTTTATAAGCCTTTCGACAATTGTTCTTTTTCTGCCTGTTAATGCATGCAACTAGTAAATTACTTTTTAAATAATCTTGGAAATTGATCTTCTGAAACGGGTCCCTTCGTTATTAATATGTATTATTCATTATGGAGGAGAGGTATGTTAGTGGTTAATCGGCTGATCATTTGTTATTTCATTGTGATTTTGTGAGTCTTCATTCATCAATGGTATTCTCTTCATGGGGTTTGGAGTGGGTGATGCCTACCTCTGTGGCGGAGTTTTTGGGTGTTCGGAAAGGACTGAGAGTTTCAGAAAGGTAGCATGCTTTACAAGACATGATTTTCATTGCTTATGGTGGGTCCTTTAGCAGGAATGGAATTTTAGAGATTTTGAAGAGTGGTTGCTTTTGTTGATGTTTGTCCGAATTTAGTCTTTTGGAGATGAGGTAGTTTTTGTCATTAGGTCGTGTGGGTGTTTTCTTGCTTTCTCGCAGCTCTTTTTGTACATTGGTAGCACCCCTGGTGCCTTTACAAATACAATTTTTTATCAAAAAGAAGAGACGAAGGTTGCTCTTTCTTTTATTGACATGTACATTTATAAACTATTTTTAGGTAAGAAGATAGCTTACAACACAACAATGTTCGTGTTAGCAGAGGTGAAAAAATTGGCACAGAAGATAGGCAGGTCAAATTCTGGTTTCGGGAACAGAGCGAAATCCAATACCTGTATACATATTTTGAAAACAGAAATCAGGACAAGAAAGACGAACAGGCTGTCAAAGACATAAATTAGTGCAAAATAAAGCAGTGTAAGAAATCCCGCAGAAGTGGTTTCTAATTATCTTTACATCTTTATGCCAACTGGCAATTTAGGAGAACCACAACTGAGATATAAGCAGCAAGATAGAAAAACAAAATCAGATTTCTGGCTGCTCATTTTATTCCTCACTGCTTTTCCTTCTACTTCACATTTCCGGAAAACTGCATCACTTATTAAGTGAACTATACGGTTTATACCAAGATTTTAAATCATGTACCAAACTTTTGTTTAATCAAACCATTGAACAAAAGTTTCTTTCACAGTCGACCCACTCCATCAAAAATTGCTAACATACAATAGTTATATCTGACATGAAATTTAATTAAATATAATTTAGAATAAAAAATGATGTGGAATTGGTGAGTAAGAGTGACTCCAGATAGATCTCTCCTGCGTTTGCATAAAAGATCACAAGTCCTTCCAGGTATATTATGAAAGATTTCTCAGGTACTTTAGATTGGGATTTCCAATGAGATAGAAACCTTGGGGAAAATTTGCGAGATCTTAGAGAGTAATTCCAGATCTCTCCTAAATATACTTTAACGCTCTGTTTCTGAGTTTTAAAATGGACAGAAAAGAAAAGAAATTGACGGAAAATTTAAGTTTTCTTTCTAATTCTTATGTTTCTGAGTTTTTTAATAAACGGAAAAGAAAAGAAATGGATAGAAAACTTGGCCACTTTTCCTGCTAAAGTTTTCCGTCCAAAATTGGCCTGATTTGGACGGAAAAGAAATTGAAATAAGTAATATTTTTATAATTCTCATATTATCCTCAACTTTTAATATAATAAATTTTAAATCACAACTCAGGTCCTCAATTTTAAATTTTCTATTAAAAACTCAGAACTTCAAGTTTTCTATTCTTTTCTTTTCTAATTTAAGTTTTCTATTCTTTTTTTTTCTGTTCAAAACTCAGAAACAGAGTGTAAGAGATTCCTTGGAGAGACTTTACAATCACATTGTAGAGGAAAGGGGTAAACAAAGATCCAAACTCTTACCATGAAAAACACATCTGGTATTTAAATAACAAATATGGATCTGCGATATCAGATTGCTTCACTTGCAATTTTTTACAAATTGCACGAACATGAACCAAGCTCACATTAAAATCCTAAATATGGATATAGCCCACAAGTAAAATTTATATAGTTAACCTGAAATCGTAAGAAATGTTCAGTTCATGGAACCAAGAAATTTCACGTAGATACAATATTTAAATTCTTTATAGATATCATGGAGGATGAAAGTTTTGTTCAGTGCCTAACATCCTAGCCATGTAACCAAATTTGGCCAATCTCAATTTGGTATCACTAGCAAATGTTACAGAACTCAAGTTTTGGCTACCGCTTGAAGCTTATTTTGCTGACAATTATTTCTAACATATTTTCAAGTGTGATTATACATCAAGACTCAAGTTCACAACCAAGGATCCCAAGAGTTGTGAATTGGATTCAATTAATTTTCACCACGGCTGGTATATATCTGTCAATCCTGAGACGGACTGTTAAAGAGAATCATTTGAGGGATCCCTTTCTTCAATGGCGAGTTCATTACAATCTTATTCTGGGTACAGTCCGCCACAGTCTTGTTTGGGACCGCAAATATGGAAGCCATTTTGAAGACTAGGTGGCTCCAAAAGTAGCACCTTTAGGTTGTTGTGCACCTATGAGGCTATGAATAGCATATTATTGATAATTCAACAGAGTTAAAACTATTGTTAGCTGGTGCTATTTTTGTGGATGTGATGAAGAGATGAGAACCGATTTTACTACATTACCCTATCGTAAGGAAATTGTCGGCCCTTCTGTTTCCCTTTACACAGAATTCACTATGTCATGTTTTGGTTGATCTTGGATTTTTCGAAGTGTTGTAGCAAAGGAGGTTGTCTACAGAAGTAGTAGCTGGAAGGTTGGGAAATGACGCCTCTCTTCCTGTGGAGATCTATTGATTTGTGCGGTTAAAACGTAGTAGGAGGCATTTTGAAGGAACAGAGGGGTCGGTACCTCAATGAAATGTATCATGTAATGCTTGGGATTGGTGGATTCAGTGTTTTTTCAATGAGAAGAGCATCTGAGTGTTAGTTTCTGCTGAGGGTATGGGTGAAAGTTGTAAGTACCTTTTTTGTGCTGGGAAGTTGTGCACAACCTGAACAATGTTCTAAAAATCTCCGCCTAAGTCCGCCTAGGCCCGCAAAAAAAAATCTCTGGCAAAAAATCTCTCCAAAAAATTAGGCGGGGCCTAAGCGGGGCTCTACGCGAAGAGTTTTTTTTATTTTAATAACTATCCAAAACAGATATTGATATATTTATTTTTCTAATGATTTACCATATTCATCAAGTTGTAGCATATCAAATCACAACAAAAAATGAACAATATCAAGTCAAAATGGATAATTTTATTGTAGCTGTAATTTTTTGAACTTGTACCAACTTCAAATTATATAAATGATGATACATTTGTAATATTTAGTTTAATTCAATATAATTCTTAAATTTATGTTTAGTTTCTTAAATTTTAATATTGAATTGAATTCTTGAAATTTTAAATTTTATTATTTAATAGCAATCTTGTTTATGAATAAAACTAATATGTTAAAAATATGTTTGAACTTTCAACAATTGCATGTTTGTGTTTGAACTTTGACATTGGCAATATAAATGTGTTTGAACTTTAAGCAAAGGTCTTTATTATCTTTATTATTGATTGTTTTGATTTATATTATTATTTTGTTTGGATAAATGTAAGATAAAATATTAAAATTAGCTTAAAATAAAAAATTCCGCCTAAGCCCCCTAGGCGCTAGGCTCCTCCTGCCGCCCGCCTCTTTTAGAACATTGCTTGGAACTGGGAAGTTGAGTGGCCACTCATACATTTTAAGGGATAGTTTTTAAAGTATCTAGAATAGACTTTTTTATATGTAAAGTATATTTAAAAAATAAAAAGGCAACAAAAGGGAGAGCCATCCCGGAACAAGGATGATAACACAGTAGTATCTAGTATAGACATCTTTCTCATTATCCTTTCCTGGGTATATTTCCTTGTACATGTGTTGCACCCCATCGCCTGCTTTTTAGACATTATTATTTGTTAAGAAAAATATAACAAAGAGAGAATATTACCACATTAATATTGTACATCTAAAGAAGAGTTGTAAGCATATATACAATATTATGGTTACTTGAGAAATAATTAAATTGAGGCAAAGAACTTTCTCAGCTCTCAAGTCTGCAGCATAAGCAATAAAGATACTAATACAAAGCTCTTTATTCACAAGGAAGAAAACAAAAAAGAAAATAGGCCATTTTAACGCAATCAGTGACAGTCCAATAAACATAAGTCAAATTAAAGAATCTTGGCATCCCACTAGTCCACGAGTCCACTATGTGCATAAGGAATGCAAGGTAGGAATTGTTTTTGACTAGTTGAAATATGAGAAATTTAATCCCAGAAGATTATGTGAAATGAGAGGGAAACTTATATTTATAAGAAATGGCAAACATGTACGTGACTTAAATTGTGGAGGAAGCTTAGAGCCACAACATGTGCTATCGCAGCCATCACAAAAGAGAAATAGAGAATTACTTAAACATGATGAGTGGATAGAATCTATAGAGGCATTTGACATTATAATAGATTAACGATCATATATACCTGAATTCCTCCACTCCCTTCAACAGAGAAGCTGCGAAGCAACCTGATCTTTGGAGCTTGGAAGGAGATCATTTGAAGCTCAGTTTTCCCATCCAACGCCGTCAAAGAACTAAAACTCTCCTGTTAATATTAAAGTGCTATGTTGTCAGAAAAAATGTAGGGAGAGGGAAAAGTAGCTTAAGTAACAGCAGATTTTCAATATGATGTAAGACCATAATCCGTCTGAATTTGAGAAATTTGATAAAGTACAATATCGATGTAGAAATGTTACTATTTTGCAAATAGTGGTCATTCAAATGGAATTTATGAAATCATACTAAGATAACCAGAAAAGTATAACTACCTAATACTCACCCACACATATTTCTTACAAACATATTAAGATGCATTAGCAAGAAGATAATATTTCTTAAGAACATCCATCAATGACTTGTAACATTAAGACATATAGATAAATTGCCATTTCAACTAAACATCAAAAATAATACTTTAACTAAAAGGAAAGTATGTCATGAATATAATACAATGCAAATGCATGAACGACCATAACAATGAAAGAAAATTCTTTGGATATCGAGCAGCGGCAGAGCCATAATATTTTGTCAATGTGGCCAAAGATTTACTATTAGTCATTTAAACCCCAATTTATAAATATGGTGGACAAAATTTGATGCAAAGAAAAAGAAAAAATAATAAGGCGCAACTTTATATATATTTACACCTTTATATTATTTCTTTTATAAATTAGATTTTTTTAACACCGCTACAAAAAATTCCTTCCAAATCACTGTTGCTAATTGCCCAACATCTTATTCAGTGAATTGATCCGCCCCTGATGTCAAGCATATAATTATTCCTCCAATATCTAAAACTCACTTAGTCATTGAAACCCCGATCTATAAATAAGGCATCCAATATTTGATGCAAGAGCAAAAAAAGTTTCAAAATCATGGTGGGCAAAATTTCTATATATTTACAGTTTTACATTATTTCTTCTATAAATAAGATTTTTAGCACTACTAAATTTTTTCCTCCCAATTCATGGTGCGTAATTGCCCACCTTATTGTGTGAATTGATCTGCCCCTAATGTTATAGCATTTAACTATTCCTCCATCATCCAAAACTCCCTTTCTCCACAAATGAGAGTTCAATTTCTCTTTCTAGGATTACAAAAATGGAACCCTCTTTTAAAAGAAATCTACATTAAATCTCATTATATCTAAGCAAGCAAGTTATCATCTTGGTATTGATTATATTGACGTAAAAAATCTCTCAACAAACTTTACCTCTAAATTGGGATAGAAGAAGTATATAATTTATCATAGATATGATATCTTCAAAATGGCCAAATTACTCTACCCAAGCTTGGAATTAAATTAACTAGAGCTGTAGAGCATAATTGAAACAATCATATCATACATACATACATATATATAGATAGATATAGATATAGGAGTAAATGAATAAACCTGCAAAGGAGAAGGAATTAAATGGGTATGGCGTTTGGTTTCATCCAAAGCAAAGTGGATGAATTTCTGGTAAGAGCAGCAGGCAGAAACTTCAATTGAAGCCCTCAATTTCCTCCTTGTAGTACCACTAATTGAAGGTAATAATGGAGGTTTTAGCGTTGAGAAAATGCTTGACAAAGAAGAACACTCCATTGGAGAATGAGGACCTCCAAATGGAAATGCTCAATTGCTTGAGAATTCGGCCATTGTGCCCTGTGACGTGTTTAAGTGTGAACTGCACAGAGAGAAGACTGGAGAGAGCCGCGAGCCTGAACTGAGAGTGAGAAGTAGACCTGGCAACCTCCAAATGGAAATGCTCAATTGCTTGAGAATTCGGCCATTGTGCCCTGTGACGTGTTTAAGTGTGAACTGCAGAGAGAGAAGACTGGAGAGAGCCGCGAGCCTGAACTGAGAGTGAGAAGCAGACCTGGCAACGGACCCGCCCCGCCAGTTACCATCCATATCCGATCTGCCCCAAAATCTAATACCCCATACCCGCCCGGCCCTGCTTTCTCAAAATTATACTCTTTTTCTAAATTAAATTTTTTTCATTCCAAATTATATGGTTATTCTAAATTTTAAAAATTAATTTGAGACATTTTTAATTTTAAAATTGAGATGAATTATTAAAAATTATGAAACAATAAAAGTTACAATGAATAATACTTTTAAGATAATTCACAATATTCATCGTTATATTGATTAAAATTAAAATAATTTGTTATAAAGAATTGATATTTTCATAAGTAAAATTGATAGTTCCACAAGTTCCTCTCACACATGAGGTGGACTCCACTTACTATTTATGTGAGGAGAAGTTTGTGGAACTATCAAATTTATTTGTAAAAATATCAATTGCCTTTGTTATATCCCAAAGGCACTAAGAGATTTAGAAGGTGTGTTGAATAAATCCTTTAAAAAAAAATCTTTTAAGAAATTATTACCAACTTATAAATTAAGTAGGTTAATTTATAATTATTCACAGCGGAATAATAATTTGAAAAACCCCTTCAAAGATTTGAAAGAATTCGCAGTTTAAGTATGTATAATCCACTAAGGATGGATGATCACACAGAATAATTACACTCAACGAATCACTAAGATTCTTTCAAGTTACAAAGCCTTGGATACAGTAGATCACTAAGATTTTTCAAGTCACTAAGACTTGGTTACAAATGGTCACTAAAACTTAAATAATCACTAACGCTCTGTTTCTGAGTTTTAAAATGGACAGAAAAGAAAAGAAATGGACGAAAAATTTAAGTTTTCTTTTCAATTCTTATGTTTCTGAGTTTTTTAATAAACGGAAAAGAAAAGAAATGGATAGAAAACTTGACCACTTTTTCTTCCAAAGTTTTTCGTCCAAAATTGGTCTGATTTAGACGAAAAAGAAATTGGAATAAGTAATATTTTTATAATTCTCATATTATCCTCAACTTTTAATATAATAAATTTTAAATTACAACTCATGTCCTCAATTTTAAATTTTCTATTCTTTTCTACTAAAAACTCAGAAATTTCACAAAGGAAAACTTCAAGTTTTCTATTCTTTTCTTTTCTGTTCTAATTTAAGTTTTCTATTATTTTCTTTTCTGTTCAATACTCATAAACAGAGTGTAAGAGAAAAGTGTAATTTGGGGAGCTACCAAATAGCTTGAAGTTCAATAATGGAAACTTAGCAGCAAAATAAGTTGTTCTAGATCAGAGAGTAGAGCTCTTGTGAGTTCAGCAAAAAACTCAACTTTCTTTATCCTGATCGTTTTTGTTGCATTGAATCAGCTTGCCTTTTATAGACTTCCTTAATATTTTCTCATTGGAAATTTATTGTTGCTCATTTAATGCTCTGATCCGAGAAAATCTCTGATTTGTTGACTTTTATAGATGATGTGTTAGCTTGCTTTCGGCCGTGATATCACATTAGAACTGCAACAGTGATATTCATATGGGTGTTGTCACTTCACCGAACTAGTTATTAGACACAATTCGATTTGACCTTCTCTTTAACCTTAAGATATTCAGTAAACTTCTTTGGAATCTTCACTCTACGAGTCTTGATATTGTCAGAACTGTTATACTCTACGATTTTCCTAATCGTATAGTTTAATGGTGGTTGTAGAGTATCTGACTAGGCTGACTCTACGATTGGCAATCTCTCAGTAGACTTTACGATTTTCAACAGACTCTACGATCTTCAATGTACTTTACAATCTTCAACAAACTCTATGATCTTCAATGTATTTTAACTATTTTCAGCAGCTTGTTTTACGATTGACTATTGACTTAAAATTTATACATTATATTCACTCAATGAAATAGATCAACCTAACAAGTTTGATCTTGTAATCTAAGTCAGTTTACACCATTTTTATTATAAGGACTTTAAAAAAACTACTAGTTACAAATATTGTGACGCCCCAAATCCGATTGAAACCAACTCAAACTTCGTTTCACGATACCATTTCTATGTTGAATAATACAATAGTAATATTACATTCAAACTTAATTTACATACATCAAAGTTTACTTCCTGTGCACGTAGACCTTCAAATACATTCCTTTCAATACATAAATAGATACCCAATGCAAATTTATAACCATTAACTCATAATACACACTTATTCGATCGCCTTTCCTTTTCCTTTGTTCGTACTGAGCCTTCAAAGTTGCTCATACATATAATCGAAAACATTTAATTTAAGCAAGGATGAGCATTTGAGTGCCCAAAGAAGTAATAGCAATTATATATATAAGTTTGAAAGAATATAAGTATTCTCTTTACATAACACTTCTACAACGAATCAAAAGTTGTGAAGTAATCAGATCGATAAAAGATTCACATAACAACTCTCTTTCAAATTCTTGAAATGAGGCTCCACCCATGTATAGGGCTTAAGAAACATACTATGAACATTGTTTTTCATTTTCAAAAGGTTTAACGAAATTCATCCAAGAAACCGTCATAACTTACGGCACGCGAGGGTGATCACTTCATTGTACCTGTAGATTGATCAATACTACATAACTAGAACGACATTCATCGCTCATCCTTTGTCCGCCAAGCGCAAAAAATTTTCCCCATTATCGGGATGTTCATACATGCCCAGTTCCAAACCCGAAGGTTTTAATCTTGCTTTCAACAATAATATGTAATTCAACATATATGTATACGGGTAATTGACATGGTATATCAACATGTGAATAAATGCCATGATTATCCAAGTGGGGACACTTGTATAACCATTTAGAAATCAACTTAACGGAATATATATCCGAGCTAACATGTTGATAATCAAAACGTATAATAACTGTATACGATAGAATAATTAAAACTTCTTACTCATGTCCATCAGATAAAGGAAATGCAAAGGTAAGATACTTTTTGATTTGGTTTGATTACAAATCTCAACTTAGATCTTATCTCTTTATCACAACCTATCAATAAACAGGTCATTCGTCCGATTAGAACAATATATTATTACACATAGTAATCTTTGTCAATTATGGTCAAAGACATAGCCCAATTATGTCATCACATAATCGCAGTGATCATACTTTTAGTTCACATTCTATACTTTTATACATTTTTCAAATATCTCATCCATGTTCTTACAAAGTCTTTTTTTTTTCTATTATATAGGGTCCGACGGGTGTTTGCTGCCAGCATCGACAGCCTTTATCGGGCACATCTTGAGTCTAAGACTCTTATTCTATACCTCAACATCTCAGAAATATCGGACATTTTACTTTTAATCATTTTCAATTTTTCCGTAAATTGAAAATTTAAAATAAATCAAATCATCACTCAAGGCTTATAGTGATATAACTGCTACTATGGGTGCTCTTCACCAAATCTGGACTTCATAACCTAGCTCTCTAATCGACTAGTTTGACCGATATCACTTTCAAACATCTAATTATAATTATATGACTTAAACATCAAACAATTCTATTATCATTAATAATTAATTAATATTAAATTATTAATGAAATCATTACTAAAATATAAAAGTTATTTATAATAACTCAAACTATTTTTAAAACATTTATTTTATCCTTAAATGATTTTTAAAACAATTAAAATCATTTTAAATAATCATCATTAATATATAAATATTAATGTACTATTTATCCAAATATTAAAAGTCATTAATTATAACTTAAAATATTTTTAAATCCTTAATATTCTCTTTAAATGATTTTTAAATAAATAAAACCATTTTTAAACTATTTATTTAATATAAATATTAAATAAACTTAATATCACAAATCATTAACTAAATATCATTAATATATAATTATTAATGAAATTATCTTCTAAATATTAAAAGTTATATTTTATAACTCAAAATATTTTCTTATATCATAAAATAATTTTTCATGATTTTTCATGAATTAAAACTATTTTTAAATCATTTATTTAATATTATAATTAAATAAATAAATACCTTTATATTTCAAAAATATTAAATATTTATGAAATATACTCAAAATAATTAAAAACTATTTTTCGTACTTTAAAATAATTTTTCATAATTTATTTGGTATTTTTAATAATTAAAAACTAATTTTTCTAATTTTTAAATTAATTTCCTAAAATAAAATGTTATCTGTCATTAAAGGCATCTATAGCTACGTAAACTCATATAGGTGTTCTTGAGCTTCATGTCGTTACACAAAAGGTACTAGTTTGACCGAGCTTTTAAATCCACGATCTAAGTGTTTTTCGGACTTGCAAAAAACTTCAATGTTGTAGTACTTAATGTAATACTACAACTATATACTCATTTCATGGCCAAACAACAACAAATCATGAGATATGATCAATAGAAAACCTTGTCGACGTGTTCTTCATGTTTTTCGGGTTGCCCAAAAATTACGTCAACAAATTCAACGACCTTAGTGGTCTTATTCGGTCGATCATCATATGTTATAGGTGTTTTATACGTCGGGCTATGTAGTACAACTTACAGAGAACATGATTAAATCAAGTTTCAAGTCTAAACATTAACAATACCAAAGATATAAATCATCAAACTCTCTGACAAAACTTGCATGCCAATTCTGGGTTTTCCAGAATTTTAAAACTGATCGTGCAGGCTACTTTGGATCTTTATATCTTTCATTCTGAGTTTGATCTAAGTGATCTATTGATTCCAGGTTGTAGATAACATGTAATACTACAACTCTATTACATATAAGACATATAACAACAACAGATCTAGTAGAAAGAGGCCGGTCAAATGTGACCTCAACAACTGTTCTTGAACATTTCGAAACCCGAAAATGTTCTTGAAAGCAGCTTCGATACTAATGGTAGTTCACCATAAATAACTTCTAATCTACAAATGAGATATGACCATGATTCCTTTTGCGAATAAAACAACATACCAAAGCTACACATAGCAAGCTTTAAACATCAAAAACGCTTAACAGGAGATGGGATCTACACCCTCGACATTCGTTGTCGAAACACAAAAATTAAAATTTCCAGATTTTGAAGATCTTCAAATCGAGCTTCTGAATGTTATGGAATCAACATCAAGCAACCCAGGATCATCCTTAGACACTATAATCAACATGTTTTAACATTTAAACATAACATCTAACACCAAAAAGTTTAAGAAAAATCAAGCTAGGGTTTATACCTTTTTAAGCTTTGATTCTGATTTTTGGCTACTGATTTGTTATTGGTGTGAATGGGGCTTGTTTATAGACTGATATAATGAGAGAATTTCGTAGGTTTAGGCTAGGGAGAATGAAGCTAAGTGCTTGGGTATAAATAGGCCAAAAATGGTGCATTTCTCTCTCTTGAATTCATAAAATAATGCAATGGAATGATTATAGTGGTTGATTGATGGTAATACTACGTTGTTCATAGGTAATTTCTAGATGGATTGGCCGGATTTTGTGGACAAGTGGTAGCAATAAGACATAATTAATGCATTTTCCCTTTCCTTTAATTTAAAAAAATAATTTTAAAATACCTTGGATGCTAAAGTGGGATGATTCCCTTGTTTGAGAGCTGATAGCATGTAGGGTAAACATGTTGGGCATCCTTGTTGCAAGATCCTATCAACAATGTAAGTAATAATACACTAAAATGACAAAAAGGGTATTTTGGTCATTTCACATATAATTCCAAGGGCATTTTTGTAAAAGGCCATTAAATGTAATATTTAACCATTAGATTATAATTCTTACCATTTACCAATTAATTTCTATCATTTGGTAAATTAAAACATTTATATAATAACATCGTAACTAAACCCGATAATTTTAAATTAGGGTTTTCTATAGAAAAATTAGGGTTTTCTAATTAGGGTTTCTTAACGTTATCAATTAGGGTTTTCTAATTGACCATTAGGGTTCTCTAATTATCTCATGTATGATCTAACACAGTCATTACTATTTCTAACTTCAACCGATTAGGGTTGTAATAATTAGGGTTTGTCCTAGTTATCGGTAAAAAAATAGTAATTAGGGTTTTTCTTCTAATTACCGATATTCGTGTACACAAGAATAACTTCATATACACAATAATCTTCATATACTACTCGGTCCATTTATCATAACGAGTTTAATAATTAGGGTTTCACTACACGGTAATATGCTTTATGACCTAACCGACCGCATCATTTTCAATAATAATATCTGTCATCATACACACAAGATATAATTATTGTATCAGTAAAATCATTATAACAATAATATAATATTATTATTATCATCTCTTGATCATAATCCCAATTCGTGGTTTGGATCTCATATCCGACTTCTCTTTCGCATATCAAGTTAAAATACTTGATTTAAATATTCTGAACAATTTATATAATAAAATATATATTATATAAGTTCTAATTATCATTTCATATATTATTTCCAATCATGTTTTCATGGAAAATAATTAATAAAAACATTTCGCTTCTGAAATTAATTATAATTTGTAATAATTAATTATTCCAAAATTATTTCTAATTTTTTTTTTTCAAGTAATAAATATATTCATATTTATCGCTCACATTATTAGACACTTATTCTCGCTATTAAATAAAAAAAAAAATTAATCGTAAATTTCTTATTTATTTTATTTAGGAAATCTCGGTTATTACATTCACCTCCTTTATAAGGATTCCGTCCCCTAATCACCGCTCTAAAACTCATAAGCATAAGGGTACATAAAGACATATAATCATTGCCGTAGACCTCGATCATACTTGATCGAATCCGATCTTTAACTATTCTTCACATCACTTACTTAGGCGTAAATTTGATTTACGAAAGAACTCAAAATTTCTTTATAAAATCACTTACTATATATATATATAGGAAAACATATAAGATATATAAGCGATTCACATAAAGACTGGAGTTCTGCTTCCACCGCCAATGTATCCTGGACCGCCATGTTGTAGACCCTCTGAGTTGCTAACGTTGGGTACTGGTTGAGTGTGGTCCACTGCTTTCTCCCTCGTGGTTATGTTTGTTTGCCTCCATTCCCTCTTTGACAGCCTCTCACCGATGCTCACCGATCCGCATATGAAGCATCCACTAATCTTCCTTGAATTGGGGCAATTGGGAGAGATATGACCTCTTTGCCAAAGACTTAAAGCACGCTGAACTTACCCTTTAGACACTCGCGCCAGTGATGATTCTTTCCGCAGCTTCTCAGCAATCGCACCGTCTCGCTTCTTCACACCTTCCTCGCTTCACTTGAACATTCCCTCGAAAATTCCTCATTCTCTTCTCACCCCTATTCCCACTACTACTTTCCATCTTCACCGCCTCCTCCCGTCCCGCCTCGTTCTTTTTCTCCTTGTTGTAGAGACTCATGGCCTCGCTCCCCTGCTCAAATTATGATAGCCTTTTCCATGAGTGTTTAAAAGTATCTATTTGCAAGATCGCCACCTTATCAGTAGAGCCAGGGTTTTAAGCCCCGCTCAAACCTCTTCGCCTTTCTAACTTCAGACTCACTGATGTGGAGCAAACCTAGCCAACTCATTAAACTTGGCAAGATATACTCAGTATAAATATGTTTTCCGCTTTAACTCCGTAATTTTACCTCCATTCTAGATCGCATACTAACAGAGAGATAGTTTTCAAAAATAAATCTTTAAACCTATCCCAAGCAATTTCTTCTTCTCTCCGCCTCGAGTCTTATTTGCCTCCCACCAAAAGTTAGCCTCCCTTTTATCATATAAGTGGCAAAAGCGGTTTTTGCCCTCATCTACTCTAGCAATTATGAATGCCTTTTCTATTTCATTCACCCATGTTCTGGCTTCGTAGGGTCACCGATCCTCCTAACTCGGTGGTCCTACCGCTTTGAAGTCTTTGAATTTTGCCAAGCGATTATCCGTTGGTTCCCAAAGAAACCGCATTCCTCGCTTCATAGCCTAAGCCATCATGTTTGCAAAGTTTTGCATCGCTTCGGCCATTGTCCTCCATCATTAATAGATTCTTCTACCCTTGGTTTTCGAAGTTCGACTTTGATTGGCGGCATTATCTCGTTAAATAAAACCATAAATTATACCTTTACATTTTAAACATTATTGCATAAGATTAATGTATTAAACTCGCTTTCATTTCTCAAACTTAGATTCATATTCATTTATCGAATATTTACATAAAGACATAACGCTTTAATCAACAACTATCCCTTTGTGACTACTAAAGTCTGGATTTAAAATTTTGACCAACTTAAAGTTGAAAATAGCTTCATTACTTTTCACACATATTACATAAACACAACATAACCCATACCACTTATTTACTAAGCCTTTCTTCTCTGACATTCATTCGCCGATGTCCCTCCATTCCACAATTAAAACATCCACCTTGCTTATAGTTGGGGCAACGAGGAGATGTATGTCCCTCACAAACCGCAAATATATCATATCCTCTTCCCTTTCTTCTTATCGATTTTCCTAAGTCGATCTTCTATCTTTCTTTTTCCTTACCTCTCTGAGTCGCACACGGCAGTGTTGCTTGAGGCTCCCATCCGTCAATTTGGATTTTGAGCTTATCCTCGCTTCTTTCATTGTTTCCAAAGAATGCTTGACGCAGCTTGAATATTAAGCAACGCCTCTATCTCCCACAACCTTTTCCAACAGAAAGCAGCAACTTTGTTCTCCAGATCTCGCACCTCCGCTGATGCTTGAGCAGCTTTCAACTTTAGTGTCTCGAGTCACTATCCACAAATCCACCATTTCGGATCTCGATACTACGCTTTCCACTATAGCCACCTCGTCCGATTTGGGTTCCCCGTAAGCTTCTATTTCACCGCTGGCCTTGATATTAGCTCTGGGGTATGGATCCGATCCTTCTTATTCCACATATCTTTTCCACCGTACATCTACATACATAAGTTACCCCGATTAGCATATATAATATATACACAAAGAATCAAGAGTTTTATATACGTTGTCTTTTATTTTGTTTGACGATAAATTTATTCAATTCTCATCAACGCCTATCCTTCTTCTCGCCGAAAGGCGCCTTCATCCACTTCATGTCGAATCGCATAAAGGCGATGCCTAAAGCCCGCTTCCAAGGTATATATCTTGGTGTCTTTGGCTTTTATCTCAACCTTCAACCGTCTTACCAGATCTCTCTCTTCCAACCTCCTCAGAATCCGGCTAATTCTATTTGTGCTTGGTGAGCAGTCATTCTTGTATCTTCATTGCTCGAAATGGAGAGTACGATTCTCGCGCCTCCGCTTGCTCAATTTCTAGCCGCTAAGTCGTCGCTCCTAACTAACAAATCTCTTATCATCTCACTCTCATGTACTCCTCGCTAGAGTCCATCGCCTCTTGGGTCAAGGAATTACTACTTTGACTTTCGCCATCCATCCTATGACCACAATAAACGAGACAACATTAGCAATCAAAATAAAATATATTCATCGGTAAAATGAAGGAATATTTTATTTAGTACAACTAAAACTTGATGGATCTCTTCGACTCATCATATCTTATAACTCCTCACCGAGTACTTCGCCTCCTCGGTTCACCAATATTTATCTTACCTTTCGTCCTCCATTCTACTAAGGTTATAACCTAGGTTTCGCACTCCTAACGCTTATAACCTCATGCCTTTGATACCAACCTCGCGACGCCCAAATCCGGGTACTTGAAACCCGAACTCAAAGGTTTCACGATACCATTTCTATAAGTCAATAATACAATAGTAATATTACATTCAAACTTAATTTACATACATCAAAGTTTACTTCCTGTGCACGAGACCTTCAAATACATTCCTTTCAATACATAAATAGATACCCAATGCAAATATAAACCATTAACTCATAATACACACTTATTCGATCGCCTTTCCTTTTCCTTTGTTCGTGCTCGAGCCTTCAAAGTTGCTCATACATAATCGAAAACATTTAATTTAAGCAAGGATGAGCATTTGAGTGCCCAGCAAGTAATAGCAATTATATATATAAGCTGAAAGAATATAAGTATTCTCTTTACATAACACTTCTACAACGAATCAAAAGTTGTGAAGTAATCAGATCGATAAAAGATTCACATAACAACTCTCTTTCAAATTCTTGAAATGAGGCTCCACCCATGTATAGGGGTTTAAGAAACATACTATGAACATTGTTTTTCATTTTCAAAAGGTTTAATGTAAATTCATCCAAAAAACCGTCATAACTTACGGCACGGAGGGTGATCACCCACATTGTACCTCGGGATTGATCAATACTACATAACTAGAACGACATTCATCGCTTCATCCTTTGTCCGTACCAAGCGCATAAAAATTTTCCCATTATCTGGATGTTCATACATGCCGGTTTCCAAACCCGAAGGTTTTTAATCTTGCTCAACAATAATATGTAATTCAACATATATGTATACGGGTAATTGACATGGTATATCAACATGTGAATAAATGCCATGATTATCCAAGTGGGGACACTTGTATAACCATTTAGAAATCAACTTAATGTAATATATATCCGAGCTAACATGTTGATAATCAAAACGCATATAATCTGTACATGAATAGAATAATTCAAAAACTTCTTACTCATGTCCATCAGATAAAGGAAATGCAAAGGTAAGATACTTTTGATTTATTTGATTACAAATCTCAACTTAGATCTTATCTCTTTATCACAACCTATCAATAAACAAAGTCATTCGTCCGATTAGAACAATATATCATAACACATAGTATCACAATTATGGTCAAGACATAGCCTAATTATGTCATCACATAATCGCAGTTGATCATACTTTTAGTTCACATTCTATACTTTTATACATTTTTCAAATATCTCATCCATGTTCTTACAAGAGTCTTTTCTTTCTATTATAGGGTCCGATAAATGTTTGCTGCATCGACACCTTTTTATTTGCAACATACATACTGAGTCTAAGACTCTTATTCTATACCTCAACATCTCAGAAATATCGACATTTTACTTTTAATCATTTTCGAATTTTTCCGTAAATTGAAAAATTTAAAATAAATCAAATCATCACTCAAGGCTTATAGTGATATAATCATTACTACGGGTGCTCTTCACCAAATCCTGGGACTTCATAACCGGGTTCTCTAGTCACTAGTTTGACCGGATATCACTTTCAAACATCGAATTATAATTATATGACTTAAACATCAAACAATTCTATTATCATTAATAATTAATTAATATTAAATTATTAATGAAATCATTGCTAAAATATAAAAGTTATTTATAATAACTCAAACTATTTTTAAAACATTTATTTTATCCTTAAATGATTTTTAAAACAATTAAAATCATTTTAAATAATCATCATTAATATATAAATATTAATGTACTATTTATCCAAATATTAAAAGTCATTAATTATAACTTAAAATATTTTTAAATCCTTAATATTCTCTTTAAATGATTTTTAAATAAATAAAACTATTTTAAAACTATTTATTTAATATAAATATTAAATAAACTTAATATCACAAATCATTAACTAAATATCATTAATATATAATTATTAATGAAATTATCTTCTAAATATTAAAAGTTATATTTTATAACTCAAAATATTTTTTTATATCATAAAATAATTTTTCATGATTTTTCATGAATTAAAACTATTTTTAAATCATTTATTTAATATTATAATTAAATAAATAATACCTTTTATATTTCAAAAATATTAAATATTTATGAAATATACTCAAAATAATTAAAAACTATTTTTCGTAACTTTAAAATAATTTTTCATAATTTATTTGGTATTTTTAATAATTAAAACTAATTTTTCTAATTTTTAAATTAATTTCCTAAAATAAAATGTTATCTCTCATCAGTTAGGCATCTATAGCTACGTAACCGTCCGCTATAGGTGTTCTTGAGCTTCATGTCGTCACAAAAAAGGTACTAGTTTGACCGAGCTTTAAATCCATGATCTAAGTGTTTTTCCGGACTTGCAAAAACTTCAATGTTGTAGTACTAATGTAATACTACAACTATATACTCATTTCATGGCCAAACAACAACAAATGGTGAGATATGATCAATAGAAAACCTTGTCGACGTGTTCTTCATAGCTTTCGGGTTGCCCGTAAAATTCGTCAACACCGGCCAACGACCTTAGTGGTCTTATTCGGGTCGATCCGTATACATGTTATAGGTGTTTTATACGCCGGCCATGTAGTACAACTTACAAGAGAACATGATTAAATCAAGTTTCAAGTCTAAACATTAACAATACCAAAGATATAAATCATCAAACTCTCTGACAAAACTTGCATGCCAATTCTGGGTTTTCCAGAATTTTAAAACTGATCGTGCAGGCTACTTTGGATCTTTATATCTTTCATTCTGAGTTTGATCTAAGTGATCTATTGATTCCAGGTTGTAGATAACATGTAATACTACAACTCTATTACATATAAGACATATAACAACAACAGATCCAAGAGAAAGAGGCCATTAAATGTGACCTCAATATCTGTTTTGAACATTTCGAAACCCGTAAATGTTCTTTTGAGCAGCCTTTCTAATAATGGTAGTTTGACCATAAATAACTTCTAATCTACAAATGATATATGACCATGATTCCTTTTGCGTAATAAAGACAACATACCAAAGCTACACATAGCAAGCTTTAAACATCAAAAACGCTTAATGTGATGGGATCTACACCTCCGACATTCGTTGTCGTAACACAAAATTAAAATTTCCAGATTTTGAAGATCTTCAAACCGAGCTTCAATGTTATGGAATCAACATCAAGCAACCCAGATCATCCTTAGACACTATAATCAACATGTTTTAACATTTAAACATAACATCTAACACCAAAAGTTTAAGAAAAATCAAGCTAGGGTTTATACCTTTTAAGCTTTGATTCTGATTTTTGGCTACCGATTTGTTATCGGTGTGAATGGGGCTTGTTTATGACCGATATAATGAGAGAATTTCGTAGGTTTAGGCTAGGGAGAATGAAGCTAAGTGCTTGGGTATAAATAGGCCAAAAATGGTGCATTTCTCTCTCTGAATTCATAAAATAATGCAATGGAATGATTATAGTGGTTGATTGATGGTAATACTACAAAATTCTATATAGGTAATTTCTAGATGGATTGGCCGGATTTTGTGGACAAGTGGTAGCAATAAGACATAATTAATGCATTTTCCTTTCCTTTAATTTAAAAAATAATTTTAAAATACCTTGATGCTAAAGTGGGATGATTCCCTTGTTTGAGAGCCGATAAGATGTAGGTAAACATGTTGGGCATCCTTGTTGCAAGATCCTATCAACAATGTAAGTAATAATACACTAAAATGACAAAAGGGTATTTTGTCATTTCACATATAATTCCAAGGGCATTTTTGTAAAAGGCCATTAAATGTAATATTTAACCATTAGATTATAATTTTACCATTTACCAATTAATTTCTATCATTTGGTAAATTAAAACATTTATATAATAACATCGTAACTAAACCCGATAATTTTAAATTAGGGTTTTCTATAGAAAATTAGGGTTTTCTAATTAGGGTTTCTTAACGTTATCAATTAGGGTTTTCTAATTGACCATTAGGTTTCTCTAATTATCTGTATGATCTAACACGCCATTACTATTTCTAACTTCAACCGATTAGGGTTGTAATAATTAGGGTTTGTCCTAGCTTATCGCCAGTAAAATAGTAATTAGGGTTTTCTTCTAATTACCGACATTCGTGTACACAAGAATTTCATATACACAAGAATTTCATATACTACTCACCATTTATCATAACCGAGTTTAATAATTAGGGTTTCACTAAGACTTGTAATATGCTATGACCTAACCGATCGTCATCGCTTTCAATAATATCTCGTCTCAGATACACACAAATATATAATTATTGTATCAGAAAATCATTATAACAATAATATAATATTATTATTATCATCTCTTGATCATAATCCCAATTCGTGGTTCGATCTCATATCCGACTTCTTTTCGCATATCAAGTTAAAATACTTGATTTAAATATTCTAACAATTTATATAATAAAATATATATTATATAAGTTCTAATTATCATTTCATATATTATTTCCAATCATGTTTTCATGGAAAATAATTAATAAAAACATTTCACATGAAATTAATTATAATTTGTAATAATTAATTATTCCAAAATTATTTCTAATTTTTTTTCAAGTAATAAATATATTCATATTTATCGCTCACATTATTAGACACTTATTCTCGCTATTAAATAAAAAAAAAATTTATACGTAAATTTCTTATTTATTTTATTTAGGAAATCTCAAGTTATTACATTCACCTCCTTATAAGGATTCCGTCCCCTAATCACCGCTCTAAAACTCATAAGCATAAGGGTACATAAAGACATATAATCATCAGACGTAGACTCTCGATCATACTTGATCGAATCGATCTTTAACTATTCTTCACATCACTTACTTAGGCGTAAATTTGATTTCAAAGAACTCAAAATTTCTTTATAAAATCACTTACTATATATATATATATAGGAAAACATATAAGATATATAAGCGATTCACATAAAGACCGGAGTTCTGCTTCCAAATGCCAATGTATCCTGGACCGTCATGTTGTAGACCCTGAGTTGCTAACGTTGGGGTACCGGTTGAGTGTGGTCCACTGCTTCTCCCTCGTGGTTATGTTTGTCGCCCCATTCCCTCTTTTCGACAGCTTCCTCACCGATGCTCACCGATCCGATATGAAGCATCCACTAATCTTCCTTGAATTGGGGCAAATGGAGAGATATGACCTCTTGCCTCAAGACTTAAAGCACGCTGAACTTACCTTTTTGACACTCGCCAGAGTGATTCTTTCCGCAGCTCTTGCAACCGCACTGCTCGCTTCTTCACACCTTCCCGCTTCACTTGAACATTCCCTCGAAAATTCCTCATTCTCTTCTCACCCCTATTCCCACTACTACTTTCCATCTTCACCGCCTCCTCCCGTCTCCGCCTCGGTTCTTTTTCTCTCCTTGTTGTAGAGACTCATGGCCTCGCCTCCCCCTGCTCAAATTATGATAGCCTTTTTCCATGAGTGTTTAAAAGTATCTATTTGCAAGATCGCCACCTTATCAGAGAGCCGTGGTTTTAAGCCCCGCCAAACCTCTTCGCCTTTCTAACTTCAGACTCACTGATGTGGAGCAAACCTAGCCAACTCATTAAACTTCAAGATATACTCATGTAATATATGTTTTTCCTCGCTTTAACTCCGTAAATTTTACCTCCATTCTAGATCGTGATACTAACAGAGAGATAGTTTTCAAAATAAATCTTTAAACCTATCCCAAGCAATTTCTTCTTCTCCCCGCCTCGAGTCTTATTTGCCTCCCACCAAAAGTTAGCCTCCCTTTATCATATAAGTGGCAAAAGCGGTCTTTTGCCCTCATCTACTCTAGCAATTATGAATGCCTTTTCTATTTCATTCACCCATGTCCGGCTTCAGAGGGTCACCGATCCTCCTCAACTCGTGGTCCTACCGCTTTGAAGTCTTTGAATTTTGCCAAGCGATTGTCCGTTGGTTCCCAAAGAATGGCATTCCTCGCTTCATAGCCTAAGCCATCATGTTTGCAAAGTTTTGCATCGCCCTCGGCCGTTGTCCTCCATCATTAATAGATTCTTCTACCCCTTGGTTTCGAAGTTCGACTTGATCATGGATTATCTCGTTAAATAAAACCATAAATTATACCTTTACATTTTAAACATTATTGCATAAGATTAATGTATTAAACTCGTTTCATTTCTCAAACTTAGATTCATATTCATTTATCGAATATTTACATAAAGACATATCGCTTTAATCAATCAAATATCCCTTTGTGACTACTAAAGCTCTGGATTTAAAATTTCACCAACTTAAAGTTGAAAACAGCTTCATTACTTTTCACACATATTACATAAACACAACATAACCCATACCACTTATTTACTAAGCCTTTTTCTCCTGACATTCATTCGCCGATGTCCCTCCATTCCACAATTAAAACATCCACCTTGCTTATAGTTGGGGCAACGAGGAGATGTATGTCCCTCACAAACCGCAAATATATCATATCCTCTTCCCTTTCTTCTTATCGATTTTCCTAAGTCGATCTTCTATCTTTCTTTTTCCTTACTTCCTGAGTCGCATTACACGGCGTTGTTGCTGAGGCTCCCATCCGTCAATTTGGATTTTGAGCTTATCCTCGCTTTTTCATTGTTTCCAAAGAATGCTTGACGCAGCTTGAATATTAAGCAACGCCTCTATCTCCCACAAACCTTTCCAAATAGAAAGCAACTTTGTTCTCCAGATCTCGCACTCCGCTGATGCTTGAGCAGCCTTCAACTTTAGTGTCTCGAGTCACTATCCACAAAATCCACCATTTCGGATCTCGATACTACGCTTTCCACTATAGCCACCTCGTCCGATTTGGGTTCCCGGTAAGCTTCTATTTCAAATTGTTGGCCTTGATATTAGCTCTCTGGGGTATGGATCTCGATCCTTCTTATTCCACATATCTTTTCCACCGCATATCTACATACATAAGTTACCCCGATTAGCATATAGTATATATACACACAAGAATCAAGAGTTTTATATACGCTGTCTTTTATTTTGTTTGACGATAAATTTATTCAATTCTCATCAACGCCTATCCTTCTCTCGCCAAAGGCGCCTTTCATCCACTTCATGTCGAATCGCATAAAGGCGATGCCTAAAGCCCGCTTCCAAGGTATATATCTTGGTGTCTTTGGCTTTATCTCAACCTTCAACCGCCCCTACCAGATCTCTCTCTCTCCAAACCTCCTCGTAATCTCCTATTTAATTCTATTTGTGCTTGGTGAGCAGCTGGCCTTGTACTCATTGCTCAAATCTGAGAGTACGATTCTGCGGCTCCGCTTTGCTCAAATTTCTAGCCGTTAAGTCGCCGCTCCTAACTAACAAATCTCTTATCATCTCACCGTCTGTACTCCTCGCTAGAGTCCATCGCCTCGGGGTCAGGAATTGCTACTTTGACTTTCGCCATCCATCCTATGACCACAATAAACGAGACAACATTAGCACCAAATAAAATATATTCATCGGTAAAAATGAAGGAATATTTTATTTAGTACAACTAAAACTTGATGGATCTCTTCGACTCATCATATCTTATAACTCCTCACCGTAGTACTTCGCTCCTCGGTTCACCAATAATATTTATCTTACCTTTCGTCCCTCCATTCTACTAAGGTTATAACCTAGGTTTCGCACTCCTAACGCTTATAACCTACAACCTTTGATACCAACCTCGTGACGCCCCAAATCCGGTACTTGAAACCCGAACTCAAGGCTTTCACGATACCATTTCTATAAGTTTGAATAATACAATAGTAATATTACATTCAAACTTAATTTACATACATCAAAGTTTACTTCCTGTAACGAGACCTTCAAATACATTCCTTTCAATACATAAATAGATACCCAATGCAAATTATAACCATTAACTCATAATACACACTTATTCGATCAAATTTTCCTTTTCCTTTGTTCGTGTTCGAGCCTTCAAAGTTGCTCATACATAACTCGAAAACATTTAATTTAAGCAAGGATGAGCATTTGAGTGCCCAAAGAAGTAATAGCAATTATATATATAAGTCGAAAGAATATAAGTATTCTCTTTACATAACACTTCTACAACGAATCAAAAGTTGTGAAGTAATCAGACTTGATAAAAGATTCACATAACAACTCTCTTCAAATTCTTGAAATGAGGCTCCACCCATGTATAGGGTTTAAGAAACATACTATGAACATTGTTTTTCATTTTCAAAAGGTTTAATGTAAATTCATCCGCAAAACCGTCATAACTTACTAGCACCTGAGGGTGATCACCTCTTCATTGTACCTCAGATTGATCAATACTACATAACTAGAACGACATTCATCGCTTCATCCTTTGTCCGCCAAGCGCATAAAAAAATTTTCCCATTATCGGGATGTTCATACATGCCGGTTCCAAACCCAAGGTTTTTAATCTTGCTCAACAATAATATGTAATTCAACATATATGTATACGGGTAATTGACACGGTATATCAACATGTGAATAAATGCTATGATTATCCAAGTGGGGACACTTGTATAACCATTTAGAAATCAACTTAATGTAATATATATCCGAGCTAACATGTTGATAATCAAAACGCATATAACTGTATACATGAATAGAATAATTCAAACTTCTTACTCATGTCCATCAGATAAAGGAAATGCAAAGGTAAGATACTTGCACTCGATTTGGTCGATTACAAATCTCAACTTAGATCTTATCTCTTTATCACAACCTATCAATAAACAGTCATTCGTCCGATTAGAACAATATATCATAACACATAGTACATCACAATTATGGTCAAGACATAGCCTAATTATGTCATCACATAATCGCAGTGATCATACTTTTAGTTCACATTCTATACTTTTATACATTTTTCAAATATCTCATCCATGTTCTTACAAAGAGTCTTTTTCTTTCTATTATAGGGTCCGACAAATTGTTTGCATGCATCGACAAACTTTTTATCTGCACATACTTTAGTCTAAGACTCTTATTCTATACCTCAACATCTCAGAAAATATCGACATTTTACTTTTAATCATTTTCAATTTTTCCGTAAATTGAAAAATTTAAAATAAATCAAATCATCACTCAAGGCTTATAAAGATATAATCATTACTACGGGTGCTCTTCACCAAATCTCGGACTTCATAACCTAGTTTCTAGTATACCTAGTTTGAATTTGATATCACTTTCAAACATCTAATTATAATTATATGACTTAAACATCAAACAATTCTATTATCATTAATAATTAATTAATATTAAATTATTAATGAAATCATCACTAAAATATAAAAGTTATTTATAATAACTCAAACTATTTTTAAAACATTTATTTTATCCTTAAATGATTTTTAAAACAATTAAAATCATTTTTAAATAATCATCATTAATATATAAATATTAATGTACTATTTATCCAAATATTAAAAGTCATTAATTATAACTTAAAATATTTTTAAATCCTTAATATTCTCTTTAAATGATTTTTAAATAAATAAAACCATTTTAAAACTATTTATTTAATATAAATATTAAATAAACTTAATATCACAAATCATTAACTAAATATCATTAATATATAATTATTAATGAAATTATCTTCTAAATATTAAAAGTTATATTTTATAACTCAAAATATTTTCTTATATCATAAAATAATTTTTCATGATTTTTCATGAATTAAAACTATTTTTTTAAATCATTTATTTAATATTATAATTAAATAAATAAATACCTTTTATATTTCAAAAATATTAAATATTTATGAAATATACTCAAAATAATTAAAAACTATTTTTCGTACTTTAAAATAATTTTTCATAATTTATTTGGTATTTTTAATAATTAAAAACTAATTTTTCTAATTTTTAAATTAATTTCCTAAAAATAAAATGTTATCTCGTCATTAGTTAGCATCTATAGCGACGTAACTGTCGCTATAGGTGTTCTTGAGCTTCATGTCAAGGCACAAAAAGGTACTAGTTTGACCGAGCTTTAAATCCATGATCTAAGTGTTTTCTCGGACTTGCAAAAACTTCAATGTTGTAGTACTAATGTAATACTACAACTATATACTCATTTCATGGCCAAACAACAACAAATCATGAGATATGATCAATAGAAAACCTTGTCGACGTGTTCTTCATGTTTCGGGTTGCCCGTAAAATTCGTCAACAATTCCACAACGACCTTTTAAGTGGTCTTATTCTCGTCGATCCGTATACGTGTTATAGGTGTTTTATACGCTCTGCCATGTAGTAAACTTACAGAGAGAATGATTAAATCAAGTTTCAAGTCTAAACATTAACAATACCAAAGATATAAATCATCAAACTCTCTCGACAAAACTTGCATGCCAATTCGGGGTTTTCCGAATTTTAAACCGATCGTGCAGCTACTTTGGATCTTTATATCTTTCATTCGAGTTTGATCTAAGTGATCTATTGATTCCGTTGTAGATAACATGTAATACTACAACTCTATTACATATAAGACATATAACAACAACAGATCTAAGAGAAAGAGGCCATTAAATGTGACCTCAACAATCAGCTTGAACATTTCGGAAACCCGTAAATGTTCTTTGAGCGCTTCGGCCAATGGTAGTTTGACCATAAATAACTTCTAATCTACAAATGAGATATGACCATGATTCCTTTTGCGTAATAAAGACAACATACCAAAGCTACATAGCAAGCTTTAAACATCAAAAACGCTTAACAGATGGGATCTACAAATTCCCGACATTCGTTGTCAGAACACAAAAATTAAAATTTCCAGATTTTGAAGATCTTCAAATCCGAGCTTCTGAATGTTATGGAATCAACATCAAGCAACCCAGATCATCCTTAGACACTATAATCAACATGTTTTAACATTTAAACATAACATCTAACACCAAAAGTTTAAGAAAAATCAAGCTTAGGGTTTATACCTTTTAAGCTTTGATTCTGATTTTTGGCTACTGATTTGTTATTGGTGTGAATGGGGCTTGTTTATAGACTGATATAATGAGAGAATTTCGTAGGTTTAGGCTAGGGAGAATGAAGCTAAGTGCTTGGGTATAAATAGGCCAAAAATGGTGCATTTCTCTCTCTTGAATTCATAAAATAATGCAATGGAATGATTATAGTGGTTGATTGATGGTAATACTACAAATTTCATAGGTAATTTCTAGATGGATTGGCCGGATTTTGTGGACAAGTGGTAGCAATAAGACATAATTAATGCATTTTCCCTTTCCTTTAATTTAAAAAAATAATTTTAAAATACCTTGATGCTAAAGTGGGATGATTCCTTGTTTGAGAGCCGATAGCATGTAGGGTAAACATGTTGGGCATCCTTGTTGCAAGATCCTATCAACAATGTAAGTAATAATACACTAAAATGACAAAAGGGTATTTTGGTCATTTCACATATAATTCCAAGGGCATTTTTGTAAAAGGCCATTAAATGTAATATTTAACCATTAGATTATAATTCTTACCATTTACCAATTAATTTCTATCATTTGGTAAATTAAAACATTTATATAATAACATCGTAATTAAACCCGATAATTTTAAATTAGGGTTTTCTATAGAAAATTAGGGTTTTCTAATTAGGGTTTCTTAACGTTATCAATTAGGGTTTTCTAATTGACCATTAGGGTTCTCTAATTATCTCGTATGATCTAACACAAATCATTACTATCTCTAACTTCAACCGATTAGGGTTGTAATAATTAGGGTTTGTCCTAGTTATCGCCAGTAAAATAGTAATTAGGGTTTTTCTTCTAATTACCGATATTCGTGTACACACAAGAATTTTCATATACACAAGAATTTCATATACTACTCACCATTTATCATAATCGAAGTTTAATAATTAGGGTTTCACTTTACACTTGTAATATGCTATGACCTAATCGAATCCCATTATCATTGCTCAATAATATCTGTCCGCATACACACAGTACATAATTATTGTACTGGAAAATCATTATAACAATAATATAATATTATTATTATCATCTCTTGATCATAATCCCAATTCAGGGTTTGGATCTCATATCTGACTTCTCTTTCGCATATCAAGTTAAAATACTTGATTTAAATATTCTGAACAATTTATATAATAAAATATATATTATATAAGTTCTAATTATCATTTCATATATTATTTCCAATCATGTTTTCATGGAAAATAATTAATAAAAACATTTCTCATTATGTAAATTAATTATAATTTGTAATAATTAATTATTCCAAAATTATTTCTAATTTTTTTTTTCAAGTAATAAATATATTCATATTTATCGCTCACATTATTAGACACTTATTCTCGCTATTAAATAAAAAAAATTTATACGTAAATTTCTTATTTATTTTATTTAGGAAATCTCGGGTTATTACAAATATACATTATATCATGATCAAATGAAATATATGCATTGTACTAACAATTTCTCCTTATTTGATGATGACAAAACCAATAGTTTTAATCAATCATCAATTCCAAGATGCAATTAATTTGATAAAAATTTAAACGTGACTTATATATAGTGACTTTACCCTGCGATTTCTGGAATCCCACACCAGTGTGTGATATGTTGTTCTCTGGGATCACAATCTGATTAGCAGAGATCTTAGAGCTTGAAATACTAAGCTTGGCAACCTGTATGGATTTTACAAACACAATGCTTCTATGTGAAGCAAACACACTTTTATTGCTAGTCTCCAACGATGTGTCCACTCTACGATCGAAGAACGAATCCCCAAATCTTAATTCTAATCGATCCGAGACTCTGACTAATGATCAGAGAGTTTATTGAAGAAGAAGACTTGTTCCATGTAGAGATAGTCTTTTTTTAGTTCCTCAATCTTGGAAACAAAATTTGATTCTCTATGTTCGAACCATTTAGTTATATGTCTCAAGATTTCATTTTCAACTTCAATCTTGGAGAGAGAGCTAGTAGTTCGTAAAGTTGTTTCCATCTCAACTTATACTTTCTTTTTCTCCTCTTGAAGAAGATAATGGTCCCTTGATAGAACTTTGAACCACTTCATATACTTATGAAATTCAGATGTAATATCATGTAAAGAAATTATAAGATCATCAATATCTATAACCGTGAGACAAAAATTGGCCATCTGGGGTCCTTCATCATCATTGGACTTTGAATTTGAATTAATGTTAGAGTCACTCCATAAGCCTTCTGTTATTAAGCCTTTCTCTTTCTTATGATGCTTTTTTCTTCTTATCCTTCTTCAATTCTTCTTTGAGAGGCATGTTGCAGTCAACAAAATAATGACCCGGTGTTTTACAATTATAGCACATGTCTTTTGAAGGATCTTTAATGTTGTTGTAGTTATTGTTGTTGTTGTTGTTGTTGTATTTGGGATTTTTGCTTCTGCCCTTTCTCATAAACTTTCTGCTAGTTGTCGTTAACAATCCAAAATTAAACCTTACTTTTTGAAAGTAGTATGCCCTCAAGCCAATTATATTGGATGTGATAAACATTTATTTTGTAATATTGTTTATTTATTAATAAAAGAATTTATTTAATAAAAGACATTCTTTATTCATGTTTAATTGGTTGAATTAAATAAATGTGATAAACTCATAGTTTTGGAACAGTACTTTTAGAATCATGATGTTAATCATGCTAATGAGATCTAAATTCTAGATAGCTCAAAACTAAAATGTTCCTAATCGTTGGATTACTAATGTGGGGTTACTGATTCCTGATAGATTAATACATATTATGTTTGCTCTGTTGAAGAGAATGATTGATCTCATAATCATTTGTGTGAAGACACTAAAACAAGTATGTAGGTGCTTAATAGAAAATAAGTTCACTGAACGTGACTCAGTCAAGGAACACCTAATGGAGTTTTACTTGTCTGACAATAGGAGTTCCTATCGTGATAGTTGTACAAGTGATCCTAAGACTTGAGATCGTCATAGTACGTTGTGTATTCAGAATTATACTTTATCGTATTCCTTAATACTTCAGAGTATATCATAGGGTATGTTCGGGTATAATAAAGTGTACATGGAGGTAGGTAAATGATTAACAAAAGATCTATTACTTATAGTAAAGGGAGAGAATATCCTATATGTGATTTGATAAGTGACAATTTAGAAATCCTTGGCCAATGTGAATGCAAATTAGAAAGGAGTTTCTAATTTACACTAATCAAAGTTGTGCATTTATTGAATCGGAATGCTATGATTAAATAAATAAGACTTGTCAGTAATTCCATGTCTTATATTTAATCGGGACATTGTATGGTAGAATGATTGAATTATACGGTAACTATTTAGGGAATAGGTTCTTTATGATTAAACGTTGAATTAATAATATCTGAATAGTCATGATATACTGTCGTAAGGTGTCACTCTTGATGTAGAATATATATTATGTATTTATATTTGAATTAAATGAGTTTAATTTATTATAAATAATAGTAGAATGATTCTAATTTATTTATTCTTCTTATTGGCTTAATATTGAACCTAAAGGGTCACACAACAAAAAGAAAAATAAAATTTTAGAAGAAATTGACTTAATAATAATAAATTAAGTCTATTTAATTTATTGGTGGAATAAATTAAATAGCTTAATATTTATAATTAAGTATTTGGAGAAATACTTAATTATAAATAAATAAGAGGAGTCTTATTATTATTATTAATTTAGTTCCTAATTAGATTGTGAATTAATTTAATACCCTAATTCCTAAAAGGTTTAGGAGGGAGGGTTAGTCTATAAATAAGAGGGGTCTTATTATGGAATAGACTAATGCAAGTATTAATGCTTATGTTGATACTACGTAAGTATTCTCTAGTACCTAAAGAGTTAGGAAAGAGAGAATTAGGGCTAGCTACCCAAGGTCTTATAGAACTTAAATTTACCTTTTCAATTAATATTCTCTTGGTGGATCAACTTTAGAGCGTTCCACACTTGAGTAGGGAACATTTGATCCGAAGAATTAGAAAAGCTTGATAGAGCAGAAGATTGGAACTTGAAGATTTTATCAAAGGGCTACATTATCTTTAAGGCATATCTTTTATCAGTCCTCAATTAATAATATTTTATAAGGTGATTCCTAGTTTTGTAAAAAAAAATCAATTCAATTTATGACATGCTTTCGCTATTTACAATATGATTGTATGCTTTGATCTTTTTTTTTGCAAACCAACAGTGGTATCTAAGGCTGAGCATTCGATTATTAACCAAACCGAATAAGTTATTCAGTTATAACCGAAAGACGAAATTCTTTTATTTTAAGTATCTGAATTAATAACCGAAATGCAAGCCGAATAACCGAATTAGTTATTCGATTATTCGGTTAATAATCGAATTTAATAGTTTGCAAATTTATATAAGTCTATAAACTATCCCTCTAGCAAGGTAAATTGCAATAAAAAAATCATCTTTATTTATAATGTCAAACACATTTCCAATTCCAGGGAAAATAAACCTTGATGACCACAGAGAAAGAAATGCTTCATACACCATTTCATTCCCATTTTTCTTAAACTATTTCAACTATTCATAGTGATCATCCTTTTTGGGTTTTGACTTGAAGATTGATTTCCTTGCTTTATTTAAATTCTCTTCAATTTCCCTCAATTCTTTAGATTCAAGAGGCATTGAAGCAAGGCTACCCACAATAAAAAATCCCCCAAATTATCATATCTTCCAATGTAATTGTTGCATCAGCCCAAAAAAAATGTGCTAGTTTCAGAGCACCATCTTTCTACAAGCTTAAAAGTCACCTCACCATTTCTTCGAACATGGTAAGTAGAAACCATAATAGTTTCATAAATCCCATATTTCTTCCAAATAGATTTATATTCTAAATGCATGATATAAACCCATGTTTTCCATAAGAGCTATTGTGCCACCCATTGAAGCAAACCTTGATGGGCCACTAGGATTCAGAGCAGAGGGGAAGTGAAATGAGCTTCAAGCTTTGTCCAGTAATGGAGTTTATACAGGGTTTAAGGAAAGTTCTTAGAGTTGGGGTTCTACATTGAGGGTTTTGGCTTTTAGGTTACGGAACTAGGGCATAGAGTGAGAGATTTGAGGGGCGAAGGCTGAAGGAGTATCGAGATCGAGATCTAAGAGTGAGAGATGAGAGATCAATTTGGGTTTTGATTGAGTTTTGAGTAGTAGGTGAGAGATGAGAGTCGAGCCTTCTGATATTAGAGCCTAAAGAGTCTGGGAGAGTGAGAGAGTATGACTGTGATATATTATTGCTTTAATTTTTAAGCCATATTTTTTTTTTCTATTTTGGTTATTCGGTTAACCGAATAATAAAAAACGAAAACATACCCAAACTCGAAAATTGAAAATAAAATCGGATATAATCGAATTAAAAAAAATAACCGAATAGCCAAAAAATTTGGTAAAAAAAATTCGATTTGGTTTAGTTATTTGGTTTTATTCGTTTTTTGCTCAGTCCTAGTGGTATCAGAACCATCCTTATGCGAATTATTAATTGTTTTGATTCGATATATATGTTGATATGTGTTTAGAACAATTTAATTGTTCATAATTGTTAGTATAAAATCATTTTTTTGGAATGAAAAATAAAAATCGCGATCTAAAAAAAATCAAAAATTTGACATCAGACGCTTAAGCAATGCTTGCCCAAGGTTTCGCGGCTCTAGGACGTAATTAAATTTTTTTTATTTAATTTCAAATTAAGATAAAAGGTTTATTTTTTTAAAATTGAATTAAAATAAAGATGTTTATTTTAATTGGAATTAGATTCCACGTTAACTAAAATAAAGGAGTTTATTTTAATTAATTAAAATAAATGTGTTTATTTTGACTTGGAATTGGATTTCATGTTAACTAAAATAAAGGATTTTATTTTGATTTGGAATTGAATTCCATGTTAACTAAAATAAAGGAATTTATTTGATTTGGAATTTGATTCCATATTAATTAAAATAAAGGAGTTTATTTTGATTTGCAATTGGATTAAAATAAATGTGTTTATTTTTAATTGGAATTGAATTCCATATTTTATTTTCCATTAATTTTTAAGTTAAAATAAATGAGTTTATTTTGAATTTGAATTTGAATTTTATGTTAACTAAAATTGTCCATTAAATGATATCAATATATATGAAATGTTTTTATTTTATTGAATGGGTATACATCACCCATCTTAGGTCGCAAAATACTTGGTACAGAATATAAATACAACTTAATTATACAACTTTCGTGTAAAATATAACAAAACATAGCTGAGAGTTTTAACACAAATATTGTCTTCTAGACAATATCTACACTTAATGGAGTCCTCATTACAATTATTATCACACTATTTCATAGAATAGTGAGGACTACAATAGCCACTTATCCTGGACCATCACTCCATTCCCCGACTCGTCTCAGCTATATTCTCATTTCCTGAAGAGAACAATGAAAGAAAAGGGTGAGCTCAACTAGCCCAGTAAGAAATATTATGACTAAGATAATGCAGAATAAATTATCCTTAGCCTTCAATAGTATAACAACTGATAGAATACAATAGACAACAAGTTTTAGATCAACAACTGCAGCGGAATAAGCAATCCATTAGAAGAGTCAAGTAGAGCATGATATCTACTATCTTCTATGATTTAAAAGTTTATCATTAATTTTATCGCTGAGACTCAACTTAATAAATATTCCACATCACTGAATTATCCATGCACTACGGGCCAAGGATATTTATTAGTATCATAACCACGAATTATCCATGCACTAAGGGCCAAGGATATTCGTGTTTTCACCAATGATCATGATCACTCCAAACAACAATTCATCTTTGCACCCTTGGCCGAAGAGAACGCATGGTTATGATCATACCAACATTTGTCCATCAATGCACTACGGGCCAATGAGGACTTTTACCATATCATTTTTAACATTACGGTCATGATTATACCGAATAATCCATGATCATAATCATACCAATCAACAGTCCATCTATACATGTAAGCCACATATGACTTTCATCATAATATAAGCATGATGATGATGACAATGATATAAGAATTCAATTAAATGAAAGCAAGGATAAATTTTAAAGATTTATAATTTAATTTATCCAAAATTCAATAATATCTAAATTGTCAACATGATACTGCTTTTTGGAGTAAAATTCAAGAATAATATTGTATCAAAAATGATTTGGACCGAAAAGAAATCATTTTTTGTCATGAATAGTACCCTGGGTGAATAGTACCTGAGTGAATAGTACCCCGTGAATAGTACCCCATGAATAGTACTTCAGGAATAGTACTTTTTAAATAGTACCCTGTGAATAGTACTTCGTGAATAGTACCCCATGAATAGTACTTTGTGAATAGTAATTCGTGAATAGTGCTTCGTGAATAGTATCTCGTGAATAGTACTTCATGAATAGTACCGTATTTATGAATAATACCCATGAATAGTACTCTGTGAATAGTACCGTACGTATCAATAGTGCCGTATAAATGAATAATACCCGTGAATAGTACTCCGGCATGAAAAACTTCAAATTTAACAAGAATGTTCAGAAAAATATCCTTGTGAAACGATACTAGATGAAGCGCAAATTTCAAGGATATTCTACTAATTTCACGGAGTATAGAAGAAATACTTCAACAAAATGAGTGTAAATTAGGGATACGAAACGAAATAATATTACTTACATACTACAGAGTATGGAAGAAAATATTATTTCATACGAATATTGAACAAAAATAATATCCCTTATGAATATGAAAGAAATAATACCCCTTACCTTAAGAAGAAGACTGGATACTGGAATAGTGAAGTAGCAGAACACTCTTCTTCTTTCTCTCTATAGCTTATCTCTCTACATCTTCTCTCTCTATAATTGCTCTTGTGAGTCTTAGTGAATTGGTGAGAATGAAAGAAGAATGAGCTTCTATTTATAGGAAAACATAGTTTTGATAATTGCACGATTAGGGGCTCGAATTATTATAGTATAATACCTTCATCTATACCTCTATTTTTAATTTAGTCCTACAAGTATTATCAAACTTGCACCACCTCCCCTAATAGTACATGCATGTGAATCAATAGTACATGCATGTGAATCAATAGTTCCATTCATGTGAACAAATAATTATATGCATGTGAACTAATAGCAATTAATTGCTCATTTATCTAATTAATTGCCCGTTTGATCAATTGAACATCCAGAAATCAATTATTATCCAAATAAATGTCAATTTCCACTAACACTAATAATACCAACAAAATGAAAAAATTAATTTCATCTTTAATCAACATGAACTTATTCATCATTAATATTATAACTCATGATTTAACAACAGTTTATTTTCGTGAAAGGGGGCTTTCCGATAAGGATTTCTCCCTATTAGCGCAATTAGGTGACCAAACCTCTTTTCTCTCGTGAAACTTCTAGACATCGTCAATAATGTAAATAATAATATGAATAACTTTGTCGTCTCAATTATTGATTTAATAATATAAAATATTATGTAGATGATACTGTGACAATAATTAAATCAATAATATGAGAGATATTATGCATCAATTAATGTGGCAATAATTGAGTATAACTGAGTGACTTCTCACGTAAGCATTAATAATCAAAGATACTGTATAATACCGTGTGCTACTATGCAACCATGCGTATTACTGTACTTTTATCACCGTGTATTTCAACAGTCTAGCTGTAAACTTTCGCTGTTAATTTTATAAAAAGATATTTTAGTCATTTTCTAACACCGACAATAATTTCGTTGTGGGGTCCACTAATGATTGTGCCGTTATACGAATATTCCCTGTTAAAATGAATATTCCCCGACCAATTGAATATTTTATAACAACTTGCTTACTTTGCAAAATTTATAAATATTACCCACAACTATAATATTATATCAAATCCACACCATAATATTCAAAAATATATTTTGAGAAAAAATTAATCTTTATTCATAAAAGTTGGGGTCTTACAACCTCCCCTTCTTATGAAATTTTGTCCTCAAAATTGATGTACGTACCTGGTATGTCGAAGATGTGAGAATACCTCGTCAGATTCTAACTCTTGAGGTATAACCTTTGAGCGTAGAATATGATCATTCTTATCCAAGATTTTAACAGGTATCTCCTCATACGTTAAATCTTCTACTATCTCGTCTAGTTCTAATTCAATAATGTGGTTCGGGTCATCCACATATTTACGTAACATCGATACGTAAAAAACGTTATGAACATGCGACATACTTAGCAGTAAGGCGAGTCTATAGGCCATAGTTCCTACTCGATCAAGTATTTCAAATGGACTAATTAAATCGAGGGTTGAGATTTCCTCTCTTCGTTGATTTTTGCTTCTAGAATAACGCCTTTTTGCACCTTCTTCTTCACATTCATTAGCTCTGAGTCTGTAGCTTGAGCGACTTTAACTTTATCGATTAAAGTCGATTCTACTCGTATATTCTCTATCTTTACGTAGGTTCTTGGAGTCTTTAACTCTATTTCCATCCTTTGTAAATTATAAAAAATGGGTCTTTGTGTTAACGACGTCGCACTCGTAACCGCATACGATTTTCTACTCAACGCTTCAGCTAACACGTTCCCTCTTCCACGATGATATTGAATGGTATGGTCGTAATCTTCAACAGCTCGAGCCAACGCCTTTGATGCTAGTTATGTTAGTTTTTGGTGAAAAAATATTTAAGGGTTCTAGAAATGGGTTTTGTACTGGGGTCAATACAAAATTTGATTTCACGCTCTGGGGTAGGCCAGGAAGTTCTTCGGGGTATACGTCAGGAAATTTATTGACGATAGAAATATCATTCAAAACTGTGACTCTCATCCAAGACTTGGATATCACCTCACATTGATACCTATCAACTTGCTACCATTATTTACGGCGTTCCCTACAGAAAGTCTGGCTTCGGTGCATCCTACACAAGGAAGTAACCAGTGAAAGGTTCGGGGCTCTTTACTTATGGCTTGATATGATAGTGATTAACTTTAGTGATTTGGTTGCTTGAATTCGCATAACAGGTTGGTTAGGAAGGCTAACAACCTTACAAAAATAATCAACAGCATGATGAGTAGTTAACCACTCGATTACTAAAATCACGTCCAAGGCAAGTATTTTGAAAGAGATAAGATCAATAGGTAATGTGAGGGTGCCGATTTGAATCAAACAAGATTTATAAACAATGGATGTAATGAAGGTTTCTCCCAACGGAGTTTCAACAAATAAGTCAAAGTCTAATTTCTCTGGGGTCAAATTAAAATATTGAGCTCAAATAGGAGAAATAAAAGAGTGGGTAGAACCGGTATCGAATAAGGTATAGACTTTGCAAGAGTTTATAATTAACTTACCCGTGATAACTTCGTTCGGGTTCCTCGACAAATGCTCTCACTTAAACTACCGATTTGACTCGTCTGGGACATTATTTGGCGTCACCATCCCAGTTAGACTTGACTTCACTACACGACAAAAGCGAGCTAGGTGACCTTCTCTTCCGCAACTAAAACACGCTTTGGGTTGCTGCATACAGTTCGAAAGGATGTGTCCCTCATGTCCGCATTTGAAACATACAACCGGTAGTCGTTCTCCTTCCTTCAAAATGGGTGTTGGTGCTGCTGTCGATGTCTTTTCGTCATTGTTGAATCTTCTCTTCTTAAAGTTGTTCTCACTTAGTTCACCTTTCCTATTATCTTAGCCATGATTACCACCGAAGTGGTTACCATTTCTTGCATGATAATTTCCTCCACGATGGTTATAGTTATTCTGATGGTCGTTGCCACCGGTACGATTATTATCGTATTGTTGGTCGTTGCCTTTTGGTTGAGTTGGCTCATTATCGCGCTCCACTAACTGAGCCCTAATCACAACATCCGAATATAAACAAAGTTTGTGAGAAATGAGGTATTAACTTATTTCGGGTTTCAAACCTAGCAGAAACATTCGCATCATTCGCTCCTCATTATCTACCAAATGGGATACAAAACGGGATAACTCGGCAAACTTAGCCTCGTATTGCGACACAGTCATATTATTTTGCTCCAGCTTGATGAACTCCACCTCTTTCATGAGTACGTTTTACAGATTCCCATCAGTAATTTGCTTCTTCACGCAATATAAAGGTGGCAAAGGGAACCTTTTGCTCCTCTGAGTATTCCAAGACATCAAATATCTTGGTGATCTGCTTAATCCACGTCTCTACCTTAAGTGGTTCTGGCTTTCCCAAAAATTTTGGTGGTCCCAGCTCCTTGAACTGCTTAGCGGTGACCAGCCGTGAGTTGCCAGTGTTTCCACCTGCATTTTGAACAGAAGTCTCTCTTGTTTGGTTTTGCATGAATTCCAGAAAACTCCTAAACGTACCATCGTTCTTCGTTTGGCCGGTATTGTTGTTTGCACGAGGATTATTGCCTTCTTGATGCACATTATCCTGGTTATTGATTGTCGGTGACTCAACAGTCTCATGTACTTCATTGCTTATCTCAACATTTTCAGATGCAATTCTCAAACACTGTCACAAAATAAGGGTTAATTGATATACTACATATTATCTCTATACTCTGACCGACCAATTAAATAACAAATAACTTAGGTAGGTCATACTAGCGAAGGATTAACCAGTCTCTCCCCTCCTAGTTTTAGTCTTACATCTCAGCTAGGGATCATATCCCTAAGCTTTGATACCAACTGTGACGCCCCCAAAATAGGTATACATCACCCATCTTGGGTCGCCAAATACTTGGTACAAAATATAAATACAACTTAATTATACAACTGTCGTGTAAAATAAGACATAACATAGCTGAGAGTTTTAACACGAATATTGTCTTCTAGACAATATCCACACTCAATGGAGTCCTCATTACAATTATTATCACACTATTTTATAAAAATAGTGAAGACTACTATAGCCATCATCTCGGACCATCACTTCATTCCCCGACTAGTTCCGGCTACGTTCTCATTTCCTGAAGAGAACAATGGAAGTAAAAGGGTGAGCTCAACTAGCCCAGTAAGAAATATTATGACTAAGATAATGTAGAATAAGTTATCATTAGCCTTCAACAATGTTAAACTGATAGAATATAATAGACAACAAGTTTAACTGCAGTGGAATAAGCAATCCATTAGAAGAGTCAAGTAGAGCATGATATCTGTGACGCCCCCAAATCCAGGTTCTCTAACCTCAGATTCGGTGCTCAAGATCTATCATCATCATAAGCATTCTATAACTATTACGGAATAATAAACATACATTGTTCATTATAATAAAGTTTCATAACATAGTCCCAAGGTCTTCTTAACCTTAACTTAAACACACCATTCATATTACAAAAGGTTTACATAAGAAATTCCATCAGATAATAATAACTAACATTCATTCTAAATTATTCATGGATCTTACCCTTTCCTTTGTCTTTTCAGATTGGATCCTTCAGGCTTAACTGAAATAAATGTCATGATATAGCAAGGGTAAGCAACTAATTTGCTTAGCAAGTTTATATACAAGGGAGATATATCATGACTAGAAAGAATTTTTTTTTTTTTGCTTTCAATGTTCAACAATAGTATAAGATTGTGAAGGAACATGAATTAATAATCAACAATTGAATATTCGAATAATTGAATAATGTGTACTGAGTGGTTTTGAAATAACCATGAACATTTGCCAAGGTTCTCAATCATTTAAATTGGACCTCTTAATAAATTTTGGTATTCAAGGGGATCAGCCTTTCATACCTCGTGATTTATGCATAAACACTTAATAATCTAGCATCAATATCATGCCTTAATCAAATTCGTCCTTTTCTCAGTCAAGAGTTCTTATCATATCAATTTAATAAGAACAGCTTTTTAAAACACATTTGATTTAACAAATTTAAACATGCTTGATCTAGCTGATACAATTAGCATAGATCTATCTCATAAACAGTTCATGAATGAAGAACTTTAATTTAATTCACAGTTCAATAATAATAGAACAAGAATTCAATTGCACCAAGTGTGAATCTCAATAATCAATATAGATGTGAATAATCATCAATAATTATTCACTAACATGCTTTGAAAATAATAACTCGAGTTTGAGTTAGGGAACTTGCCTCGTTTGTAGGTTACGTGTGAGACCCCGAATTTTATGAAATGAAAGTATTCAATTTTCTTATAATTATTCTATTTAGTAAATGGTTAAATTGATAAAAGGTTAAAGTTAAGGGTGATATGTGAAATTTTTTCAAAGTATGCAAGTTATTATAAAATATTCGTTTGGTCGGGGAATATCCGTAGGACGACACAATCATTGGTGGACCCCACAACGGAAGTATTATCGTAGTAAGGAAACGATAAAATTATATTTTTATAAAAATAACAGCGAAAGTGTTACCGTTAAAACTGTTGAACTACACTAGAGTAAAAGTACGATAAGAATACACGGGTTGCATAAGTAGCATTACGGTATTGATTATTGATGCTTATGTGAGAAGTCTCTCAGTTATACTCAATTATTGCTACAATAATTGATGCATCATATCTCTCATATTATTGATTCAGTTATTGTCACAGTATCATCTGCATAATATTTTATATATTATTGAATCAATAATTGAGACGACAAAGTTATTCATATTATTATTTGCAATATTGATAATGTCTAGAAGTTCTGTCAAGGAGAGGTTTGGTCACCTAATTGCGCGCCAATAAGGAGAAATCCTTATCGGAAAGCCTCCTCTTTCCTGGGAACGATCTAGTTGTTAAATATTGTGAGTTATAATATTAATGATGAATGTTATAAAAAAATTGAATTTGAGTTCGAAGTTGAATTTGGAGACGCGGACGTGATATTTGAGTCCAGAACAATGAAATTAGTAGAAATAGACTATAAACACAAAATTTGTTTGGTTGACTTTTTGGTCAAAAAAATTCAACAGATTGACTTTTTTCTAAAAAAGCTAAACTTTGAAATTTCAAAAATAAAATTTTTGAGAAAAATATTTCCATTGTGTTGGGATTGTTAGTGTTAGTAGAAATCGACATTTATTTCTATAATAATTGATGTCTGGAGGTTATATCGACCAATCGGGTAATTAATCGAATAAATGAGCAATTAATTGCTATTAATTCACATGATTATAACTATTTGTTCACATGTGTGTACTATTGATTCACATTCTTGTACTATTAGGGGAGTTGGTGCAAGATTGATAATACTTGCATGACTAAGTTAAAAATGGAGGTATAGATGGAGGTACTATACTATAATTCGTGTTTTCACATGATTATAACTATTGAGTCACATGATTGTACTATTAATTAACATTATTTACTATTAGAGGAGGTGGTGCAAGTTTGATAATACTTGCAGGACTAAATTAAAAATGAAAGAAAAGTTGAAGGTATTATATTGTAATATTTCGAGCCCCAAAACGTGCAATTATCGAAACTATATTTTCCTATAAATAGAAGCTCATTCTTCCTTCATTTCTCACTAATTCACTAAAGCTATAGAGCAATTATTATAGAGAAAAATTATAAAAGAGAAAGAAGAAGAGAAGTCTGCTACCTCACTATTCCAGTATCCAGTTTTCTTCTAAGGTAAGGGATATTGTTATTATAGTAAGGGGTATTATTCTTTCGTATTCATGGAGAGAGTTATTTTCTTTCAATACTCATAAGGGTTGTTATTCCATTCTTTATTATTATGTTGAATAACTTTGCCTCTGCTGCAATACCGCATACATGGTGAAATTCTTATGTTATTCCATTCTTTATTATTCATTGGGAATAACTTTATCTGCATGGCCTATCGCGATACCGATGAATTCTGTTGTTATTCCATTCTTTATTATTCTCATTGGAATATCCTCATGCATGCGATTACGCATGACCGGTTCCATTCTTTATTATTCTGTTGGAATATCCCATCTGCATGTAATTACGTACGACTTCGGTTCCATTCTTTATTATTCTGTTGGAATAACTTGTCTGCGCGCCTATCGCATGCCCGTGAATTCTCGTTGTTATTCCATTCTTTATTATTATGTTGGAATATTCTGCCTCATGCGATTACGCATGACCTGGTTCCATTCTTTATTATTATGTTGGAATATCCTCGTGCATGCGGATTACGCATTTACTTCGTTCCATTCTTTATTATTCATTGGGAATAACCTCGTCTGCATGCGGTCTATCGCATGCATGGTGAATTCTTCATTATTCCATTCTTTATTATTCTATTGAATAACTCGCTCATGTGGATTACCACATGCATGGTGAATGATCCTTCGTATTCATTTCTTATTAAATTGTGGAAATGATCTGCTCTCGTGATTATCGCATGGCGGCGATTTAAAATCCATTTGCGCTTTTATAATTTTTCCGACCCTCAAAAATTCTGGAAAAATTTAAAATGATAATTTGATGAGTTTTCTAGATTGTGTCCAAAAATTGCGATTTTTGGATGTATAGATTAGGAGTTATGAATTTTATGGGAAAAGACAATTTTAAAAGTAAACCCTTATAACTCATTGTGGTTAACTCCAAAATTGGTAAAATATTTATTGGGAGTACATGTATATAACAGGAGTATACCCTGTAAATTTCGGAATTCTTGGACAAAAGTATAATTTATGATAAATGTCTAAATATTCGGCAGTTTTGGCCATATGAAAAATAGTAAATGAATTTTTAAAATTCCGAGAAAAATATATGTTCAATATGAGACTATATTATGCTAAATCTCAGAAAAGAAATATTTTTGGAACTGATTTGGTATTTTTCATGAAAATGAACTAGTTATGAGTAAATGAATTAAATATGTTATGTAAAGTAACAAAATTGAAAAATATGATTTTATGGCTTGGGAATCCTATATAGGGTATATACAGATTTTTTATGAGGGATTTGATCATTGGTGATGAAATCTTATGAGTATGACATTTTTGAATGATTAAATGCATTATTTGGTAAAGTGTAAACAATTGAAATAATTTGTTTATAAGTTTAAGAAGTGATTAAAATATTGTTATAATATTAATAATATTAGATTATAAGTTTATTAAGTGATTGATAATATTTGGATAAATTTAAAGTCTTTAATATTTATCCTTATTTTCGTTTGATTAATGCTTATATCATTGTCATCATCCTCATGCTTATATTGTGATGAAAGTCATCTTTGGCTTACGTGCAAAGATGGACTGTTGATTATTGATTTTACAATTGTATATCTTTGGCTTACGTGCAAAGATGGACTGTTGATTATTGGTTTTACAGTTGTATATCTTTGGCTTACGTGTAAAGATGGACTGTTGATTATTGAGTATCTTTGGCTTATGTGCATAGATGAACTGTTTATTAGTATGATTATGACCAGGGATCATTCGGTATAATCATGACCCGTAATGGTATAGATGATATGGTAAAAGCCCTTATTGGCCCGTAGTGCATTGATGGACAGTTATTGGTATGATTATAACCAGGGATTATTCGGTATAATCATGACCATTGATGATTACATGAATATCCTTGGCCTTAGTGCAGGGATGATTCGATGATGTGAATTATTTATTAAGCTGAGTCTCAGCGATAAAATATTGATTATACACTTTTAATTTGTAAAAGATAGTAGATATCATGCTCTACTTGACTTTTCTAAAATACAGTTGTATGTCTTTGGCCTGTAGTGCAAAGATGAATTGTTAATGAATATCTTTGGCCGTAGTGCAAAGATGAATTTATTAGTATGATTGTGAGCAGGAATTGTGATTTGGTATAACCATGATTTTTGGTGTTTCAGGTGAAGATAGGTGATGAAAATTATCTTCGTCCTGTGTGCGAAGAGGAATTTAGAATCACAATTATGATTATGAGTTGTTCACATGATTGTGGAAAGGAATTGTTGATTGAGGTTACAGAGATAAAACGTTGGCGGTGGACTTTTAATGTGGAGAAGATAATAGACTTTATAGTCTATTTGACTCTTCTAATGGATTGCTCGTTCCGCTGCAACTATGGTTGAAAAGTTTTGTCATCTACCATATGTTCTAAATCTCTGATTTATTACTGACGAAGACTATTGATAATTTAATTATCTTTAGTCATGATATTCTTTACTGGGCTAGTTGTGCTCACCCTTTTTGCTTCACAATTCCTTTTAGGTAATAAGAGTGTAGTCGGTTTGAGGATAAACAGGAGAATAGAATCTGGTCTATAGTCGTTGTGGTTCTCCTTAAATAGTATGTAAATAATTTTATTGAGAACTTTAGATAAGTGTGTCGTATTGTATACGTCATTTGATATTTAATTTTGGTGAACCGAATAGGGTGAGGTGAACCCAACTTTGGAAGGGTGTTTTGCCACTATCATACAAGATGTCTAATGACATACAACCTCGTGTTATCATAAGATAGGGTTGTGCACATCCACTTGCTGAGTATATCTACGATCACTACCTATATAATCTTGGAGTTTATTTGAAATATAATTTTCACTTGGAGACAATGAAGATAATTATATGTCAAGAGAAGACTCACCATTGGAAAGAAGATGATAGTAATCTTCTCGTTTTTCTTTGGGGTATATTGGGTTAATCAAAGATAATTCTGTGGACATATGATGTCTATCATAACCTATATGCATGACCTCCCATGTACGAATGCTTTCCTTAAGTACTTCCCAAAGATTTTAATTTCTAAAACAGTTATGGACTGTACTTTTATGTAAGGTACCATTGTAAGGTTGTGGTCGAGGCACCATAAGAGTTTCATACATTTGTATTAAAACTCACAGTTTAACTGTAGTCGTATTCTGCACGACAGTTCAACAGTTGTATAAATGAAGTTTGTTTTTGATTTTTATAGTATGATATCTGGCGACTCAGAATGGGTCGTGTGGACCTATTTTGGGGTGTCACATTACGACTACGTAATTAAATTCTATCCGCTAGGCAGTTTAATTATCTTCCTTTGAGAGACCTAAAGTTAATCTTTCAATTAGTTATAACAAAACATTAGATTATGTGATCACATAGATATTATATATTACATTTAGTTCTTATAAATATTATCCTGCCTCGATAATGTTACTATTAAATAACAATTACCTTTAATTCACTTAATATTATTAATCTTGATAATATTTAATTCACCTCTTAGTATTATTAGTTCACGAATAATACTTTTATTCGCTTACTAATATTATTAACATCTTAATAATATTTTAATACATTACTAATATTATTAATCCTCTTAATAATATTTTAATCATGCATTAATATTATTACTTTAATAATATCTTACTTATGCTTTAGTATTGTTAATCAATTAATAATACTTTTATTCATTTACCAATAGTATTAATATTTTATTCATTTACTAATATTATTAATCATTTAATAATATTTTATTCCTTTACTAATGTTATTACATTTTTAATAACATTTTATTTAATCTCGAATATTATTATTTACTTAATAATATTTTAATCATCCAATAATACTTTAATTTAATATTATTAATATTTTATTAATATTTTAATCTAAGATTAATAATTTAATCTAATATTATTAATCATTTAATAATACCTTAATCATTTATTAATGCCTAAATCAAATATTATTAACCATTTAATAATATTTTAATGAAGTTTTAATCTTAATATTTTTATTTACTTAACAATATCATATTCTAATATTATTAATATCATAATAACATTTTAATAATTTATTAGATCAATAAATAATTTTTTTCTAATTGTTCACCCTTTATAAAACCTCTTATTTAATATCCATAAAAGGTCATAAATAATATTTCTTATTTTAAATTACCAAAATGCCCTAAAATAGTCATAATATTATATATTAGGAGTATTCAAGCATTAAAATCATATTTTTCTTATTTAAGACATCATTTAACTATTTATTTTTTTTATTCATAACTTCATCATTTTTAGGAAAAATATCAAACTAATTCCAAAAATTCTTTTTCTTCTGGATTTGGACAGTATATGCCCCAACAATGATCCCCAAATTTTTCTATAATTTTAGAAAGTGATTTACTAATTTTAAAGTGCCCAAAACACTCAGATCTTGCTTCATTTTTCATAAATCGAGTTTTGCTCAGAAAATTCTGAAATTTTCAGGGTATACTCTCATAACATATATGAACATACTGTAAAATTTTCGGAATTTTCCAGTGTATACACTATGAGAAATACTTGGGGAAAACAACCCCCATGGCTTCAATACTTGCTAGATTTGTGTTCTACCACTTAGGTTTACTAGATAACTCATGTATCTATCACCCCCCTTCGACGGGTCACAAATCCAAGATGTAAACTTGAGTTACACAAGATTTAGTGGAAGAAAAACAAGGGTTTAACTCCTAGGAGAACATATGCTCATTTTCTTTCTCTAAACCTTTGATCTAACACTCAAGATACTTAGTTCCATACATGATGATATGTAGAACTAGGGTATCTTGAGTATTAGTTCATAACCCCATCAAATCTTGCTATAACACCAAATAGAAGAAGAAGATGAAGATTTATGTTATACCTTGTTCTAGTAGCAACCTTCCTTGATTTACCAAAGTAATATATAATCTTAGGGTGCATTAATCAAGCTAGCACACTCCTCTCTCTCTCTCTCTTCAAAATCGAACCCCTCTCTCTCTTTTTTCTCTTTGTATCTTGCTAGCTTGGGAGAAAAATAGAAGAAGAAGAATAAGAGAAATGAAATGTCTAGCAAATGAAATGTGGTGATTTAACTAATATCCCCCATACTTTTGTTGTCTCTTGGATAAAAGGCTTCACCTTATCTCCTTCAATTGAGCCTAATCATGTGATTAAGGGTGCTAAGTAGATTTTCTACCAATGGGAGATGGACACACTTGTACTTGATGTAAGAGTTACTAATTAAGGAACTTGATTAGCATAATTTTGTTGCCTTAAAAGCCCTAATAAGGCCGGTCCCCTTGCCCCCATTATCTCCTCCATTTTGCTTTTATTTTAATGCACAAATTTGATTAATCAAAAGTCTAAAAATACCCTTAATCAAGTGGGCTAAGTATTGGTTTGCATTTTATTTCTTTTGGGATTCTCCTTTAATTGTTTTGGGCCATGTAATGAACATAGTCTAACAATTTTAATATATGCTACCCAAATTGTTTATTTAGGGTTTCCATTCCCAATCTTATGAAATTTAATTACTTATACATGTGACTTTAGCTCATAACCTAATTAGGCTTACTAGAAATAGGTTTAAAATTATTAGTAACTTGAAATAACAAGATTATCCACTTAAGTTAGTATACATATTAAATACTAACCTTTCCTTATTACCATAACCCTTAGGTTATTTAATTGTCTCACCTAATGTATAATTAGGTTATGAAGCTTTCATTTTTAATGAAATCTATAAATGTATATATCCATAACTATAGTATATATGTTTATTGATCCATGCACCACTTCACATATGTTGTCACATATTAAATCACTATATAACACAAAGTTTTAAATATCAATAATATACATACATATATAGTGACTTAAAATTCACGGTTATTACATCCTCCCCTCCTTATAAGAATTCCGTCCTCGGAATTACATATAGGGTTACTCAAAAAGATGTGGATAATTTTCTCTCATCTTTTCTTCGAGTTCCCATATAACTTCTTCAACATTGTGATTCCTCCAAAGAACTTTTTACGTAATGTATAACCTTATTTCGCAATTTACGCTCTTTTTCTATCTAAAATTTCAACTGAAATTCCTCGCATTTACAAATCCTTTTCAACTTTGAATTGGCTCAAATGCGATATCACGTCTTGTAATCGAGTTTATATGGTCGTAGTAATCGACACGTGAAATACATTATGAATATGTTCCGATTCGAGGAGGTAGAGCTACCTCAATCGACTTCAGATCTTCTTCAAGATCTCGAAGGGTCCAATAAATCTTGGACTCAGTTTACCTTTCTTTCCAAACCTTATCTTCTCTTTCTAGGGAGATACTTTCAAAAATACATAGCTTCCCACTTCAAAATCTCTCTTCCGGCGATGTAAGTCTGCATACTTCTTCTGGCGATCTTGAGCTGCTACCAGCCGGGCTCTTATCACCTTGATGATCTTTACGGTCTGCTGCACCAGTTCTGGTCCCAACAGTCGATGTTCACCCACTTCATCCCAGCATAAGGGCGTTCTATATTTCCTCCTATACAGTGCTTCGTACGACGCATTCCGATGCTGGCGTGATAGCTATTGTTGTATGCGAACTCTACTAATGGAAGATGATCCTCCCAGCTACCCTTGAAGTCCATCACGCAAGCTCTGAGCATGTCTTCAAGCGTTTGAATCGTTCTCTCGCTTTGTCCATCGGTCTGCGGATGATACGCGGTGCTTATCCGTAGATGCGTCCCCATTCTTTCTTGAAGTCTCTTCCAGAAGTTTGACATGAATCGCGGATCTCTATTCGATACAATAGATACTGGTACGCCATGTCTCGAGATAATTTCTTTGATATATAATTTGGCTAGCTGGTCCAAACTAGACCTGATCTTGATCAGCAAAAAGTGAGCCGACTTCGTAAGACGATCTATAATCACCCATATGGCGTCTTTCCCTTTTTACGTTGCTAGAAGTCCCACCACAAAATCCATCGTGATGTGCTCCCATTTCCACTCTGGAATCTCTAAAGGCTGTAGTAATCCACTCGGTCGTTGATGCTCTGCCTTGACTCTTTGACAAGTTAGACATCTGCTGACGCATTTTGCAACCTCTCTCTTCATGTTTGGCCACCAAAAGTGTTGACGTAAATCTTGATACATCTTTGTGCTTCCTGGTTGTATCGAGTACCTCGTACTGTGCACTTCTTGCAAAATCTCTTCTCTTAGTTCTGGTACTAACGGTACCCAAATTTGTCCTTCGAATCTTAGCAGTCCTATTCCATCAATCTTGTATTTCAATTCATCCCCTTCAGCTAACCGCTTCTTGATGTTGTCACAATCTTCGTCCTTCTCTTGAGCCTCTTTAACCTTATCTAATAAAGTCAGGCTCGCTGCCACTATAAATAATTTCTCATTGGTCTCCATCGGATACTTAACCTCTAAGTCAAGTCGTTCGAAATCTTTCACCAATTCCTCTTGAATGGTCAACTTCAGTAACTTCTCTTTGCCTTTTCTGCTTAGGGCATCTGCCACTACATTTGATTTGCCTGGATGGTATAGAATCTCACAATCATAATCCTTGATCAATTCTAGCCATCGGCGCTGCCTCATATTTAGCTCCTTCTGTGTAAAGATATACTTCAGACTCATGTGATCCGTATATATCTCACACTTCTCGCCATACAAATAGTGCCTCCAAATCTTCAAGGCAAAAACTACTGTTGCTAACTCCAGGTCATGAGTCGGATAACCCTTCTCATAGTCCTTCAGTTGACGTGAAGCGTACGCAATGACCTTGCCATGCTGCATCAGTACACAACCAAGACCCTTGTGTGATGCATCACTATACACTACAAATTCTCCCGTGGTGAGAATGAAAGAAGAATTAAACTTCTATTTATAGGAGAATGGACTAAATAATAACTAATTCATGAACGGTCCAGATTGATTTACTATTAGAACGGACGGTTTATATTGATTACTATTAAAACCACAACCGACGGTCCAAATTGATTTACTTTTAAAACCGGCCACCGAAGCGGTCAGATTGATTTACTTTTAAAACCACCACCGATTTATCCAGTTGATTTACTTTTAAAACCACCACCGAATTCCATCTGTTGGCTTACTATTAAAACCACCACCGATTTTATCCGTCATTGATTTACTATTAAAACCACCACCGACGGTCCAGATTGATTTATTATTAAAACCACCATCAATGGTCCAGATTGATTTAACTTATTACACTTTGGTACCCATAAAGTTTTCCAAGTTTACATTATTCCCCTCTAACTTTTGTAAATCACTTATTTTAAATAAACACATTCTTAATACTTCAACAATTATTCATCATTAATATTATAACTCACAATATTTAACAACCAGATCATTCCCAGGAAAGAGGGGGCTTTCCAATAAGGATTTCTCCCTATTGGCGCGCAATTAGGTGACCAAACCTTTCCTCGATAGAACTTTCTAGACATCGTCAATATTGCAAATAATAATATGAAAACTTTGTTGTCTCAATTATTGATTTAATAATATAAAATATTATTCAGATGATATTTTGACAATAATTGAATCAAATAACGTGAGATACTATGCAACAATTACTGTAGCAATAATTGAGTAAACTGAGTGGCTTCTTACGTAAGCATTAATAATCAATACCGTGTGCTACTATGCAACCACGCGTATTACTGTACTTTTACCACCGGGTAGTTCAACAGTTTAACGGTAAAACTTTCGCCGTTATTTTTATAAAAAGTTATTTATGTCATTTTCTAACTACGATAATACTTCCGTTGTGGGGTCCACCAATGATTGTGTCGTCGAACGAATATTCCCTGACAAAAAGAATATTCCCCGACCAAACGAATATTCCCCAACACAATGAATATTTTATATCAACTTGCTTACTTTGCAAAAAATTTCTCATTTCACCCTTAACTTTAACCTTTTATCAACTAAACCATTTATTAAATAGAATAACAATTATAAGAAAATTGAATACTTTTATTCATAAATTCGGGGTCTCACATATTCTCATTTCCTGAAGAGAACAATGAAAGAAAAGGGTGAGACCAACTAGCCCAGTAAGAAATATTATGACTAAGATAATGCAGAATAAATTATTCTTAGCCTTCAACAGTATAACAACTGATAGAATACAATAGACAACAAGTTTTAGATCAACAACTGTAGCGGAATAAGCAATCCATTAGAAGAGTCAAGTAGAGCATGATATCTACTATCTTCTATTATTTAAAAGCTTATTATCAATTTTATCGCTGAGACTCAGCTTAATAAATAATTCACATCACTAAATTATCCATGCATTACGGGCCAAGGATATTCATTAGTATCACGACCACGAATTATCCATGCACTACGGGCCAAGGATATTCGTGTTTTCACCAATGGTCATGATCATGACAAACAACAATTCATCTTTGCACCCTTGGCCGAAGAGAACACATGGTTATGATCATACCAACATCTGTCCATCAATGCACTACGGGCCAATGAGGACTTTTACCACATCATTTGTAACATTACGGTCATGATTATACCGAATAATCACTGATCATAATAATACCAATCAATAGTCCATCTATGCACGTCAGCCACAGATGACTTTCATCACAATATAAGCATGAGGATGATGACAATGATATAAGAATTCAATTAAATGAAAGCAAGGATAAATTTTAAAGATTTATAATTTAATTTATCCAGAATTCAATAATATTTAAATTGTCAACATGATACTGCTTTGTGGAGTAAAATTCAAGAATAATATTGTATCAAAAATGATTTGGACCGAAAAGAAATTAATTTTTTTCATGAATAGTACCCCGGGTGAATAGTACCTGAGTGAATAGTACTTCAAGAATAGTACTTTTTGAATAGTACCCCATGAATAGTATCTCGTGAATAGTACTTCGTGAATAGTACTTCGTGAATAGTACTTTGTGAATAGTACCCCATGGATAGTATTTTGTGAATAGTACTGTATTTAGGAATAGTACCCATGAATAGTACTCTGTGAATAATATATACCTTACGTATGAATAGTGTCATATAAATAAATAGTACCCGTGAATAGTACTCCAGCATGAAAAGCTTAAAATTTAACAAGAATGTTCAGAAAAATATCCTTGTGAAACTATACTAGATGAAGCACAAATTTCAAGGATATTCTACTAATTTCACGGAGTATAGAAGCAATACTTCAACAAAATGAGTGTAGAATTATGGATACGAAACGAAATAATATTACTTACATACTACAGAGTATGGAAGAAAATATTATTTCATACGAATATTGAACAAAAATAATATCCCGTACGAATACAAAAGAAATAATACCCCTTACCTTAGAAGAAGACTGGATACTGGAATAGTGAAGTAGCAGAACACTCTTCTTCTTTCTCTCTATAGCTTCTCTCTCTACAGCTTCTCTCTATAACTTTTCTCTATATAATTGCTCTTGTGAGTCTTATTGAATTTGCGAGAATGAAAGAAGAATGAACTTCTATTTATAAGAAAAATAGTTTCGATAATTGCACGATTAGAGGCTCGAATTATTACAATATAATACCCTCATTTATACCTCCATTTTTAATTTAGTCCTACAAGTATTATCAAACTTGCACCACCTCCCCTAATAGTACATGCATGTGAATCAATAGTTCCATTCATGTGAACAAATAATTATATGCATGTGAACTAATAGCAATTAATTATTCATTTATCCGATTAATTGCCCGTTTAATCAATTGAACATCCAAAAATCAATTATTATCGAAATAAATGTCAATTTCTATTAACACTAATAATCCCAAAAAAATGAAAATATTAATTTCATCTTTAATCAACACAAACTTATTCATCATTAATATTATAACTCACAGTATTTAACAACCAGATTATTTTCAGGAAAGAGGGGGCTTTCCGATAAGGATTTCTCCTATTAGCGGCGCAAGAATTAGGTGACCAAACCCTTTCCTCGATGTAACTTTCTGACATCGTCAATAATGTAAATAATAATATGAATAAATTTATTGTCTCAATTATTAATTTAATAATATAAAATATTATGCAGATGATACTGTGACAATAATTGAATCAATAATATGAGAGATATTATGCAAGAATTAATCGTGGGCAATAATTGAGTATAATGAGTGACTTCTCACGTAAGTATCAATAATCAAAGATCTTGCATAATACCGTGTTACTATTCAACCATGCGACATTCATTGTACTTTTACCACCGTGTATTTCAACAATCTAACAAAGAAAAATTTCGCCATTAATTTTATAAAAGATATTTCATCGCTTTTCTAACTCCGAATAATAATTCCGTTGTGGATCCACTTAACGATCGTAGTCTTGATCATACGAATATTCCCTGTTAAAATGAATATTCTCCGACCAATTGAATATTTTATAACAACTTGCTTACTTTGCAAAATTTATAAATATTACCCACAACTATAATATTATATCAAATCTACACCATAATATTCAAAAATATATTTCGAGAAAAAAATTAATCTTTATTCATAAAAGTTGGGGTCTTACGAAAATAATAGAGTATTTGTAACGACCCCAAAATTTATACAATTCAATTATCGACTTCGGTCGTTAATAACACGTCTAACTTCTGATTTTACATCATTATTCGATGCTAAACTTAATAAAATGCGGAATAATTTAAACTTTTCTATCTTATTACTTTAATTCCCTGAATCAAAACCTTTATCAACTACATGTTTTTGAATCAAGTTATTTTATGATTCGCTTCATCAAAGTTATTATATAGAATCTTACATTTTAATTTGATAACTTTGCATATCAGATAACTCAAACTTGACAGTTTATCATTACATAATCATTGTAACTTAACAAGTACATTTCTCAAAACCTTTATCTTTACCTACCTTTAAACCATACTTAGCTTATTACTCACCTTATCAGAGTTAATAAATAAAATTTACATCTAGATTCAATACCTTTTCATACAACAAACAAAACTTAAACTTTATAACTTAACGTCTATTAAATATCATACATTATTCGGAACCCTAAACATGGTTCAAATAATAATAATTCAACCAAAGTGTATAAATCTTCAAGTATCACATCTGATTCATGTCTTTTAAGTAGCACATAAATTTACCTTGAATCTTTAACTTGTAAAAGTGGTTATTTGCAAGGTTGAGCTCGACAGCCCAGCAAAATTTAACAGTTTTCATGCATCATGTAGCACATAATAACATGCTCAACATATATCTCATAAACATTGGATAACATAACATATATGCTATAGTTCATATGAAAAGTATAAAGATTTAGTTCCTTACTCAATCAACATGCTTTACTCAATCAACGTAGTCATAAATTGACTTTAACATTTTATACTTTTAACATATATATAACACATCATGCTCTTTACAATAAAGACTTAAAACAATTAATCATCAAGTTCACATAACAAATAGGAACTAAAAGACTTGCCTTGATCGTTGTTTACCAATAACAGTTTAACAACTTACAGTTATCTGCATTTCACGTGCCCTTCACTTGCTTGGATATAATCTTTTCTAAACACAGAGAATTTCTTTGGAATCACAAAAATTCTCTCTTAAGCTTTCTCGAACTCTCTCAAACTTTTCTGTAAAATCTCTTCTTTCTTCTTCTTAGGCTTAGGCCAATTCTTTTCATGTAAAACCAACTAAAACCAATGCACAAAGCTAAACGTCTAAAACCGACGTTTTAATATATTCAGTGTCGCATTCAATATATTTAACTCATCTCCTTCTCACTTATTTAATAAAACATCAATTTTTAGACGTTTAGCTTTGTGCGTTGGTTTTATGTGAAAAGAATTGGCCTAAGCCTAAGAAGAAGAAAGAAGAGAGTTTACAGAGAAGTTTGAGAGAGTTTGAGAAAGCTTAAGAGAGAATTTCTGTGATTCCAAAGCAATTCTCTGTGTTTAGCAAAGATTATATCCAAGCAAATGAAGGGCACGTGAAGTGCAGATAACTGTAAGCTGTTAAGCTGTTATTGGTAAACAACGATCAAGGCAAGTCTTTCAGTTCCTATTTGCTATATGAACTTGATGATTAATTGTTTTAAATCTTTATTGTAAAGAGCATGATGTGTTATATATATGTTGAAAGTATGAAATGTTAAAGTCAATTTATGACTACGTTGATTGAGTAAAGCATGCTGATTTAGTAAGGAACTCAATCTTTATACTTGTTATATAAATTGTAGCATATATGTTATATTAGTTCAATGTTTATGAGATATATGTTGAGCATGTTATTGTTAGAGTTTATGCCCTAGAGGCCAATTATTTGATATAATTGCTTAACATTTTGATATTTTATTTGATTGAATAAATGAATTATTTTATTATGGTTTTATTTACTGCGTTATAAATGTTAACATAATAAAAATCCTTAGAATAGTGATACAAATTATATAGTTTCAAGTACGTGACTTGAACATGAGATTATATAATTATAATTAGTATCATTGCTCTTAAATGTCCTTTAATCGAGTATCATTGTTGATGGGACAACAATGATGCATTGAGACTAATATGTGGATCGATCGATGACCAAATCTCATTGGTTATAAATATATGAGATATTAAGTCAATGCATAGGTACATGTTAGAGAACGATGTCTTTGGATGGACCCACCATGAGAATTCTATGTGGAACAAAGATGCAAAGTGTCATTAGCGATTCTCATAGTGACAATGATGTAATGGTCCTCCGAATTCAAATCACTATATTACTATACGAAATTTATGTACTTTGATATCATCAAATATCACCTTTAATAGGGTGGACTATAAAGATGATTATTGGGTGCATCATGAATCGTGTGAGGAATATGAGTGATCTAGATGGAATTTAACCCTCCTATATATTAGGGGTGATATCCATAGGTCTCTTGATTGAGTAGGACTACGAAATGCATGGCCATGCTCAAATAGTGATTTGTTTCGTATAGTCTACTCATTAATCAAGAAAACATAGATTAAATTATGAAGAATATGACACATTCCATGACTCGAGTTTAATCTAGGATGTCAAGGTTAAAAGGATTAAATTACATTGAAACATTAGTCACGAAAATGTTGCATCGAATCATCGATCTTATTATTACTTGGGTAGCAGTGATGCATTACTAGATGCCGCTCACTATTTATAATTTTATAATATGATTTTAAAATTATTGCCAACGTAATAATAACCTATAGGGTCACACACATAGAACGTAAGTAAAAGAAAATTAATTTAAATTGTAAAGATTTAAATATGTCAATATGATTGATAGTATTTAAATTACGAATTTAAATTAATAGGATAATTTATATAGAGGTATATTAATTAAGTAAGACTTAATTAAGATATATATATAAATTCAGATTTTATTTTAGGATTTTGATTAATTCCTTTTAATCGCTATATATATGATATGTAGCAGCCATTTTAGAAATAATTGTAAGACCCCAACTTTTATGAATAAAGATGAATTTTCTATAATTATCATTTTTGAATATTATGGAATGAATTTGATATAATGTTATAGTTGTGGGTAATATTTATAAATTTTGCAAAGTACGCAAGTTGTTATATAATATTCGATTGGTCGGGGATATTCGTTTTAACAGGGAATATTCGTACGACAACACAATCATTGGTGGACCCCACAATAGAATTATTGTCGAATTGAGAAAACGACAAAAATATTTTATGAAAATAACAGCGGAATTTTTATCGTTAACTGTTGAAACACCCGATGTTAAAAAATACAGAATACGCGTGGTTGCATAGTAGTTTGTGGGCGCCCAAAATTTCGTACACACCCATATCTCGAATTTTGGTGCATCACGTCTTACTACTTAATATCTTACAAAATCATTAGAATCGGAAATAATAGAATAATTTACATTGATGTAATATAAATATTCACGTCCCAAGGTACCGTAACCATTACTACAACAATTCTGTGATTATCTTAACATAGCTTTATCATTCTTGAATACGTCATAATAATCATAACAATAATAATAATGCTTCTAGTCTTAAGGACTAAATTATTCTGTCGCCTTTCCCTTTCCCTTGTCCTTTCCTGAAGTACCGCCTTGCTCTGCCTTAACTGTAATGTTTTAGGAAGCAAGAATGAGCAACAAGTTTGCCCAACAAGTAATATAGCCGTAAGAACAAGCGCTTTATAGCATTTAGATCTTTCAAGGGTGTAATAATAATTTGGTAGTTCAAGGATATCAAGAATACCAAGAGTATTCAATAGGTGTCGCTATGGGACCAAAGGATATCAACAAAATTTCGTGGATTTATTCATTTCGAGGTTCAACATAATTGAGTCTTCGAGCGTCACTAAGGACCAAGAACTCTTACTATAATTAATGAAGATTACATCAGTAATCCAACATCCACGAGTACAATAGGTGATCAAATAAAAAGTACCCTATATGTTATGCATAACATTTAATCATACTCATATGCGCACGCTTGGTTCCCGACAATATATAATTTCCCTTCTATGAGGGTTGTTCATCTCGAGAGATTTATTTATAGTCCGCACCAAATCAATCGGTTTGGATAGCTCTTTAACTCATAATAATAGTCTAGCCAATCAATGGCTTGAGCGGCTTTTTCATCATGCATTTAGGAATGATAAGTCCAATGCTTACAACAACGCCAAGGTATACAAGTGATTTTTGAATAGAAGCGGATATATTTGCTTGATAAAATATGATTGATATGACAACAATTCAACGTATAAAATGTGTGAATTTAAGGAACTTGCAACACAATAATAATAGTGTTCGGATACTTGCTCAATGTAAATTTGAGTGAGGTTAGGGAACTTGCCCAACAATAACAATAAGTTAGGGATAGAAACTTGTATGATATAAGTAACAAGTTTTTAGGGATAGGAACTTGCATACTTGAAATCAAGGTAGAGTAAGAAACTTGCCTTTAGCGTTGATTACTACTAATAGCGAAAATCACCTCAACGAACTATGTCTGTCCTATTCATGTAAGTATAGGTATTCATTAGCCAAACACACTTGATATATATCAACAACATGTACACATAACACCTTTTTCTTTCTATCTGTTGTACCCATCAAAACTCATAACTGTACACTAACATGCTCATACTATTGACCACTGCTAGCTTATTCATAATCTTTCTTCCTCGAAGTTCTAAGAGGTTCATTGCTTTAAGTAGACCATAACGTCTATTAATCCCACCGACCTTTTTCTACGCATGTTTGCAAGTATTAGATTTATTTTCCCGAAGTTGGTAAAATTCTCTACTTAGAACTTATTCGTGTACTAATAGTTTACAGAAGTATAGGAGTATTTATTAATCCATCCTTATATCAAGTTATGATGCTGTCTCCGAGTCCCGGGACATCTCGCCATGTCCGAAGATATTATGACTTGATCGAAGACAACATGCTTCGTCCGAAGACATCACGCTTTGTCCGAAGACATTACGCTCTGTCTGAAGACATCACGCTTTGTCCGAAGACATTACACTCTGTCCGAAGACATCACGCTTTGTCCGAAGACATCGTGCTTTGTCCGAAGACATTACCCTCTGTCCGAAGACATCACGCTTTGTCCGAATCAGCTCCTTCAGAGACTTCGGTCTACACTACTTCGACAAAGTTTAAGTTAAATTCGGCCTAATTTAAGACTTTACTATATGCATACAACCTAAGGGAATTTCTTAATACAAGGTCTAACATGACCGAACCCACCAGATTGGTTCTAAGCACTGCAGCAACCGCACCCCATGGATTTCAAAAGCGGTGAACATGCTCTGTTTTGCAGAGTAGCCACAACTTGATTCCGCATAATTTTTAACGTATTCATGCATCGAAGGTAAACTTTCTAAACACCCTATATCATGCTAATTCATCATACTTGACCTATTAATCAAAAAACGAGAATCAACAAGACTCAAGTTAAGAACTGAGAGTAGAAATTATACCTTCTCAAGCTTTAACCTTGATATCTCACACACTGATTTGGTAATGCTTAGCAACTAAGAATTCTTTACTCAGATTTCTCCAACACTCTTATCACTAAAATAGACTGCCCTAGTGGCTTGTATTTAAAGAGAAAACATGGACCGTATACACTTGCTTTTACCCAATGTTGGGATTCATGGTGCAATAGAAATGAACAATGGTTATTTAAGGAGTTGTTCAATCACTCCATACCGATCACTTAGCTAGCCATGCATTGCCTAGGATTAGCGAAATTGAAAATTTGCGTAAAGAGAGTTTAGGCATCGTTTCTTTGTACTTGGTGACCCTAATTTGGGGACAAGAGAGTAGATCTCAGACATAGATAAGGGCTAGTCGGTCAGGCCCACTGCCCCACACCACATTTTAATTTAACCAATACCTTGTACTCTCAGTTAACTATTTTGTTGGATTCCGAATGGATTCTAAATATCCCAAGTTTATTGGGCTAACTTAATAGTCCATCAATTAACTCATTGGGCTAGACTCCCAATTTATTAATTGGACTTTAAACATGCAAATACTTAATCATCCTTCACTAAGTCCATCATTGTGTCACACAAGACATTTCATGAACCTATCTTATCGATCATCAACAACTCAATTTTAATTCAATTGAAGTACTCTCCCTCATGCCACGTAAGCATTTGTAAAATAAATAATTCAATTTCTATTTAATAATAATATTAAATCATAAAATTTACTGGGTATTACAAAGAGTACACAAGATTGATTATTGATGCTTACGTGAGAAGTCACTCAATTTTGTTCAATTATTGCTTGATGGAATTGTTGCATAAAGATCTCACGTTATTTGATTCAATTATTGTCGATATTTTATATATTATTAAATCAATAATTGAGATGATAGAGTTATTAATATTATTATTTGCAATATTAACGATGTCTAGAAGTTCTGCCAAGGAGAGGTTTGGTCACCTAATTGCGCGCCAATATGGAGAAATCCTTATTGGAAAGCCCCCTCTTTCCTGGGAACGACCTGATCGATTAATATTGTGAATTATACTAATGATGATAAATGTTGTTAAAAATATTGAGAGATTTTTTTTATGAAGTATTTGTCGTAAATGTTGCTTATTTCCCTCATTTACCCATTTTTCAAAATAATCGTGAAAAGTTATTCTAAGATAATAATAAAGGTAGGGGCCCACATGGGGGCCCACGAAAAAAATTTGATATCATGGGAAAGGGAAGTCAAGATTCACGGAAGGAGTATTATATATATATATATATATATATATATATATATATAAAAGGACACAACATGTGGGATTATATATATATATATATATATATATATATATATATATATATAGGTAATGTTTGAGAATTGGCAGGAACGGAGTACGATTATTATTATTATATTTATATACATGTGATAATTTGAAAGTGGCAGGAATTCGGGAATGGGCAGGTTGTATCACGGGGGTAATGACCCGTGAGTTTATATATATATATAATATAATATATATTATATTTTATTGTATATTATCCTTTCCATTCTCCTATAAATAGAAGCTCATTCCTTCATTATTTCTTACGAATTCACTGAAACTCTAGAGAGAGAAACTATAGAGAGAAAGAAGAAAAGTATTCTGCTACTTCACTACTCCTATATCCAGTTGTTCCAAGGTAAGGGGTATTATTTCTTTCATATTCATGAAGAGAACTTCTGTTATTCCATTTTTTTATTCTGTTGGAATAACCTATATACGCGATCTACCCTATACTTGGTGAAATTCTTCTGTTATTCCATTCTTTATCATTATGTTGAATAACTTTGTCTATCGCAAGTCTGCATACATGGTAAAATTCTTCTGTTATTCCATTCTTTATTATTCAGTTGGAACATCATGTCGGTGCGTTTACGCATGACCTGGTTCCGTTATTTATTATTATGTTGGAACATCCTGTCGGATCGAATTTCGCCTGACCTGGTTCCGTTATTTATTATTCTATTGAATAACCTGTCAGTGCGGTCTATCACATGCCTGGTGATTTTTTTGTTATTCCATTCTTTATTATACTCAGTTGGTTAAAGTTTTGACTTCTATACTCCATGAAATTAGTGGAATATCCTTGATATTTGTGCTTCATCCAGTATCTTTTCATGGAAATATTCTTCTGAGCATTCTTGAATTTTACTCTACAAAGAAGTATCATGTTGACAATTTGGACGTTATTAGTTCCTGGATAAATTAATTCTTAAACTTGTTTTATTGAATTCTTATATCATTGTCATCATCCTCATGTTTATATTATGTTGAAAGTCATATGTGGCCTGTAGTGCATAGATGAACTTGGTATGATTATGACCAGGGATTAATCGGTATAACCATGACCGTAATATTATAAATGATGTGGTAAAAGTCCTCATTGGCCCGTAGTGCATTGATGGACAGTTGTTGGCATGATCATGACCATTGATGAATACATGAATATCCTTGGCCCATAGTGCATGGAAAATTTGTGGTTGTGATACTAATGAATATCCTTGGTCGTAGTGCAGGGATGATGTGGATTATTTATTAAGCTGAGTCCTAGCGATAAAAGTGATGAAAAATCTTTTAAATCATAAAAGATAGTAGATTTTATTCTCTACTTGACTCTTTTAATAGATTGCTTGTTCCGCTTCAGTTAAACTTGATGTTTGTTATATTGTATCAGTTTAACACTGTTGAAGGCTAAAGATAATTTATAGTAATAATATTTCTTACTGGACTAGTTGAGCTCACCCTTTTACTTTCATTGTTCTCTTCAGGAAATGAGAACGTATCAGGAACAAGTCGAGGAACGGAGTGACGGTCCAGATAATAGCATTAGTAGTCCTCACTATTCTTGTAAATAGTGTGATAATAAATGTAATGAGGACTCAATTGAGTGTGGATATTGTCTAGATGATAATATTTGTATTAAAACTCACAGCATATGTTTTGTCGTATTTTACACGACTGTTGTATAATTAAGTTGTATTTAAATTTTGTACCACGTATTTGGTGACTCAAGATGGGTGATGTATACCTATTTTGGGGGCGTCAGAGTTGGTATCAAAGCTTAGGGATATGATCCCTGGCTAAGATGTGAGACAAGAACTAGGAGGGGAGAGATGGGGAATTCCTTCGCTAGTATGACCTACCTAAGTTTATTTGGTATTTAATTGGTCGGTCAGAGTATAGGGATAATTTGTGATATGTTAATTAACCCTTGTTTTATGGCAGTATTTGAAAATGACTTTCGAGAATGTTGAGAACATCAATGGAGCACGAGACCGCCGAGTCTCCACGGATCAATAATCGTGACAATGTGCATCAAGAAGGCGACAATCCTCATGCAAACAACAACACTGACCAAATGATGAACGATGGAATGTTCAGAGGCTTTCTGCAAATCATGCAGCATCAGGCAAGAGAGACTCCTGTGCAAAATGCAGGTGGAAACACTGGCAACTCTCGGAGGGTCACCGCTAAGCAGTTCAAGGAACTGGGACCACCAGAGTTTTTTGGAGAGCCAAAACCACTTAAGGCGGAGACGTGGATAAAGCAGATCTGCAAGATATTTGATGTCTTGGGATGCTCCGAGGAGCAAAAGGTTCCCTTTGCCACCTTCATGTTGCGTGCAAAGGCAGATTACTGGTGGGAATCTGTAAAACGTACTCAACATGCCGCACTGAAGATGACTTGGGAGATGTTCCAAGAATTGTTTAACGACAAGTACTTTCCCGAAAGAATTCGTCACATGAAAGAGGTAGAGTTCATCAAGCTGGAGCAAAACAACATGACCGTATCGCAGCCCAGCAAAATTTAATAGTTTTCATGCATCATGTAGTACATAATAACATGCACAACATATATCTCATAAACATTGGATAACATAACATACATGCTATAGTTCATATGTAAAGTATAAAGATTTAGTTCCTTACTCAATCAACATGCTTTACTCAATCAACGTAGTCATAAATTGACTTTAACATTTCATACTTTTAACATATATATATAACACATCATGCTCTTTACAATAAAGATTTAAAACAATTAATCATCAAGTTCACATAAGAAATAGGAACTAAAAGACTTGCCTTGATCGTTGTTTACCAATAACAGTTTAACAACTTACAGTTATCTGCATTTCACGTGCCCTTCACTTGCTTGGATATAAGCTTTTCTAAACACAGAGAATTTCTTTGGAATCACAAAAATTCTCTCTTAAGCTTTCTCGAACTCTCTCAAACTTTTCTGTAAAATCTCTTCTTTCTTCTTCTTAGGCTTAGGCCAATTCTTTTCATGTAAAACCAACTAAAACGAATGCACAAAGCTAAACGTCTAAAACCGACGTTTTAATATATTCAGTGTATCATTCAATATATTCAACTCATCTCCTTTTCACTTATTTAATAAAACATCAATTTTTAGACGTTTAGCTGTGTGCGTTGGTTTTACGTGAAAAGAATTGGCCTAAGCCTAAGAAGAAGAAAGAAGAGAGTTTACAGAGAAGTTTGAGAGAGTTTGAGAAAGCTTAAGAGAGAATTTCTGTGATTCCAAAGCAATTCTCTGTGTTTAGCAAAGATTATATCCAAGCAAATGAAGGCACGCACGAAGTGCGATAATCGTAAGTCGTTGTCGTTATTGGTAAACAACGATCAAGGAAAGTCTTTCGCCTCTATTTGCTATATGAACTTGATGATTAATTGTTTTAAATCTTTATTGTAAAGAGCATGATGTGTTATATATATGTTGAAAGTATGAAATGTTAAAGTCAATTTATGACTACGTTGATTGAGTAAAGCATGCTGATTGAGTAAGGAACTCAATCTTTATACTTGTTATATAAACTGTAGCATGTATGTTATATTAGTTCAATGTTTATGAGATATATGTTGAGCATGTTATTGTTAGAGTTTATGCCCTAGAGGCCAATTATTTGATATAATTGCTTAACATTTTGATATTTTATTTGATTGAATAAATGAATTATTTTATTATGGTTTTATTTACTGCGTTATAAATGTTAACATAATAAAAATCCTTAGAATAATGATACAAATTATATAGTTTCAAGTACGTGACTTGAACATGAGATTATATAATTATAATTAGTATCATTGCTCTTAAATGTCCCTAGTCGAGTATCATTATTGATGGGACAACAATGATGCATTGAGACTAGTATGTGGATTGACTGATGACCAAATCTCATTGGTTATAAATATATGAAATATTAAGTCAATGCATAGGTACATGTTGAGAAACGATGTCGGATGAGACTCCACCATGAGAATTCTACGTGGAACAAGATGCAAAGTGTCATTAGTGATTCTCATAGTGACAATGATGTAATGGTCCTCCAACCTGAAATCACTATATTACTACACGGGAATTTATGTACTTTGATATCATCAAATATCACCTTTAATAGGGTGGACTATAAAGATGATTATTGGGTGCATCATGAATCGTGTGAGGAATATGAGTGATCTAGATGGAATTTAACCCTCCTATATATTAGGGGTGATATCCATAAGTCTCTTGATTGAGTAGGACTACGAAATGCATGGCCATGCTCAAATAGTGATTTGTTTCGTATAGTCTACTCATTAATCAAGAAAACATAGATTAAATTATGAAGAATATGACACATTCCATGACTCGAGTTTAATCTAGGATGTCAAGGTTAAAAGCATTAAATTACATTGAAACATTAGTCACGAAAATGTTGCATCGAATCATCGATCTTATTATTACTTGGGTAGCAGAGATGCATTACTAGATGCTGCTCACTGTTTATAATTTTATAATATGATTTTAAAATTATTGCCAACGTAATAATAACCTATAGGGTCACACACATAGAACGTAATTAAAAGAAAATTAATTTAAATTGTAAAGATTTAAATATGTCAATATGATTGATAGTATTTAAATTACTTAATTTAAATTAATAGGATAATTTATATATAGGTATATTAATTAAGTAAGACTTAATTAAGATATATATATAAATTCGATTTTATTTTAGGATTTTGATTAATTCCTTTTAATCGCTATATATATGATATGTAGCGACCATTTTAGAAATAATTGTAAGACCCCAACTTTTATGAATAAAGATGAATTTTCTATAATTATTATTTTTGAATATTATGGAATGAATTTGATATAATGTTATAGTTGTGGGTAATATTTATAAATTTTACAAAATACATGAAGTTGTTATATAATATTCGATTGGTTGGAATATTACGTTTTAACAGGGAATATTCGTGCGACAACAATCATCATTAGTGGACCCCACAAATGTAATTATTGTTTGATTGAGAAAATGACAAAATATTTTATGAAAATAACGAATTTTTATCGTTAATCTGTTGAAACACCCGATGTTAAAAGTACGTGAATAAGCGTGGTTGCGTAGTAGCATACTTGTAGTATTGATTATTGATGCTTACGTGAGAAGTCACTCAATTTTGTTCAATTATTGCTTCAAGAATCGTTGTATAGTATCTCACGTTATTTGATTCAATTATTGTTTATATTTTATATATTATTAAATCAATAATTGAGATGCCGAGTTATTAATATTATTATTTGCAATATTAACGATGTTCAGAAGTTCTCGCCAAGGAGAGGTTTGGTCACCTAATCATGTGCTAATAGGGAGAAATCTTTATTGAAAGCTCCATCTTTCCTGGAAACGACCTGGTCGATTAATATTGTGAATTATAATAATGATGATAAATGTTGTTAAAAATATTGAGAGGTTTTTTTTATGAAGTATTTGTCGTAAATGTTGCTTATTTCCCTCATTTACCCATTTTTTCAAAATAATCAGTAGAAAGTTATTCAGTATAATAAAGGTAGGGGCCCACATGTGGGGCCCACAGAAGAAATTTGATATCATGGGAAAGGGGGAAGTCAAGATTCATGGGAAGGAGTATTAATGCAAGATTGGGTTATATATATATATATATATATATATATATATATATATATATATATATATATATATATATATATATATATATATATATATATAAATGTTTGAGAATCAAGCGGAAGGGAGTACGATTATTATTATTATTATATTTATATATATGTGATAATTTGAAAGTGGCGTGAATTCTAGAATGGGCGGGTTGTATCATGGGGGTAATGATCCGTGAGTTTATATATATATATATATATATATATATATATATATATATATATAATATATATAATATTTTATTGCATAGTATCCTTTCCATTCTCTTATAAATAGAAGCTCATTCCTTCATTATTTCTTACGAATTCACTGAAACTCTAGAGAGAAAGAAGAAAAGTATTATGCTACTTCACTACTCCTATATCCAGTTGTTCCAAGGTAAGGGGTATTATTTCTGTCATATTCATGAAGAGAACTTCTGTTATTCTATTTTTTTTATTCTGTTGGAATAACCTATATACGTGATCTACCCTATACTTGGTGAAATTCTTCTATTATTCAATTCTTTATCATTATGTTGGAATAACCTGTCTATGCGAAGTACCGCATACATGGTGAAATTCTTCTGTTATTCAATTCTTTAATATTCTGTTGGAACATCATGTCGGTGCGTTTACGCATGACCTGGTTCCGTTATTTATTATTATGTTGGAACATCCTGTCGGTGCAAATTTCGCCTGACCTGGTTCCGTTATTTATTATTCTATTGGAATAACTTGTCTATGCGGTCTATCGCATGCCTGGTGATTTTTTTATTATTCCATTCTTTATTATACTCAGTTGGTTAAAGTTTTGACTTCTACACTCCATGAAATTAGTGGAATATCCATGATATTTGTGCTTCATCCAGTATCTTTTCATGGAAATATCCTTCTGAGCATTCTTGAATTTTACTCTACAAAGAAGTATCATGTTGACAATTTGGACGTTATTAGTTCCTGGATAAATTAATTCTTAAACTTGTTTTATTGAATTCTTATATCATTGTCATCATCCTCATGTTTATATTATGTTGAAAGTCATATGTGGCCTGTAGTGTATAAATGAACTTGGTATGATTATGACCAGGGATTAATCGGTATAACCATGACCGTAATGTTACAAATGATGTGGTAAAAGTCCTCATTGGCCCGTAGTGAATTGATGGACAGTTGTTGGCATGATCACGACCATTGATGAATACATGAATATCATTGTCTGTAGTGCATGGAAAATTTGTGGTTGTGATACTAATGAATATCCTCGGTAGTAGTGCAGGATGATGTGGATTATTTATTGTCGAGTCCTAGCGATAAAAGTGATGAAAACCTTTAAATCATAAAAGATAGTAGATTTTATTCTCTACTTGACTCTTTTAATAGATTGCTTGTTCCGCTTCAGTTAAACTTGATGTTTGTTATATTGTATCAGTTTAACACTGTTGAAGGCTAAAGATAATTTATTCTGTATTATCTTAGTCATAATATTTCTTACTGGACTAGTTGAGCTCACCCTTTTACTTTCATTGTTCTCTTTAGGAAATGAGAACGTATCAGGGACAAATCGGGGAACGGAGTGACGGTCCAGATAATAGCATTAGTAGTCCTCACTATTCTGTTAAATTGTGTGATAATAAATGTAATGAGGAATCAATTGAGTGTGGATATTGTCTAGATGACAATATTTGTATTAAAACTCACAACATATGTTTTATTCGTATTTTACACACATCGTTGTATAATTAAGTTGTATTTAAATTTTGTACCACGATTTGGCGACTCAAGATGGGTGATGTATACCTATTTTGGGGCGTCACAACAGTATCAAAGCTTAGGGATATGATCCCCGGTGAGATGTGAGACAAGAACTAGGAGGAGAGATGGGGAATTCCTTCGCTAAGTATGACCTACCTAAGTTTATTTGGTATTTAATTGGTCATTGAGTATAGGGATAATTTGTGATATGTTAATTAACCCTTGTTTTATGGCAGTATTTGAAAATGACTTTCGAGAATGTTGAGAACATCAATGGAGCACAGAAGACCGTTGAGTCTCCACAGATCAATAATCAGGACAATGTGCATCAAGAAGGCGACAATCCTCATGCAAACAACAACACTGACCAAATGATGAACGATGGAATGTTCAGAGGCTTTCTGCAATTCATGCAGAATCAGGCAAGTGAGACTCCTGTCCGAAATGCAGGTGGAACCACTGACAACTCTCGGAGGGTCACCGCTAAGCAGTTCAAGGAACTGGGACCACCAGAGTTTTTTGGAGAGCCAAAACCACTTAAGGCGGAGACGTGGATAAAGCAGATCTGTAAGATATTTGATGTATTGGGATGCTCCGAGGAGCAAAAGGTTCCCTTTGCCACCTTCATGTTGTGTGCAAAGGCAGATTACTGGTGGGAATCTGTAAAACGTACTCAACCTGCCGCACAGAAGATGACTTGGGAGAAGTTCTAAGAATTGTTTAACGACAAGTACTTTCCCGAAAAATTCGTCACATGAAAGAGGTAGAGTTCATCAAGCTGGAGCAAAACAACATGACCGTATCGCAGCCCAGCAAAATCTAACAGTTTTCATGCATCATGTAGCACATAATAACATGCTCAACATATATGCTACAGTTCATATGAAAAGTATAAAGATTTAGTTCCTTACTCAATCAACATGCTTTACTCACTCAACGTAGTCATAAATTGACTTTAACATTTCATACTTTTAACATATATATAACACATCATGCTCTTTACAATAAAGATTTAAAATAATTAATCATCAAGTTCACATAACAAATAGGAACTAAAAGACTTGCCTTGATCGTTGTTTACCAATAACAGCTTTAATGACTTACGCTTATCTCAGATTTCATGTGCCCTTCACTTGCTTGGATATAATCTTTTCTAAACACAGAGAATTTCTTTGGAATCACAAAAATTCTCTCTTAAGCTTTCTTGAACTCTCTCAAACTTCTCTGTAAACTCTCTTCTTTCTTATTCTTAGGCTTAGGCCAATTCTTTTCATGTAAAACCAACTAAAACCAATGCACAAAGCTAAACGTCTAAAACCGACGTTTTAATATATTCAGTGTCGCATTCAATATTATTCAACTCATCTCCTTCTCACTTATTTAATAAAACATCAATTTTTAGACGTTTAGCTTTGTGCGTTGGTTTTACGTGAAAAGAATTGGCCTAAGCCTAAGAAGAAGAAAGAAGGGAGTTTTTAGAGAAGTTTGAGAGAGTTTGAGAAAGCTTAAGAGAGAATTTTTGTGATTCCAAAGCAATTCTCTATGTTTAGAAAAGATTATATCCAAGCAAGTGAAGGGCACGTGAAGTGCAGATAACTGTAAGCTGTTAAGTTGTTATTGGTAAACAACGATCAAGGCAAGTCTTTCAGTTCCTATTTGCCATATGAACTTGATGATTAATTGTTTTAAATCTTTATTGTAAAGAACATGATGTGTTATATATATGTTGAAAGTATGAAATGTTAAAGTCAATTTATGACTACGTTGATTAAGTAAAGCATGCTGATTGAGTAAGGAACTCAATCTTTATACTTGTTATATAAACTGTAGCATGTATGTTATATTAGTTCAATGTTTATGAGATATATGTTGAGCATGTTATTGTTAGAGTTTATGCCCTAGAGGCCAATTATTTGATATAATTGCTTAACATTTTGATATTTTATTTGATTGAATAAATGAATTATTTTATTATGGTTTTATTTACTGCGTTATAAATGTTAACATAATAAAAAATTCTTAGAATAGTGATACAAATTAATAGTTTCAAGCACGTGACTTGAACATGAGATTATATAATTATAATTAGTATCATTGCTCTTAAATGTCCCTAGTCAAGTATCATTGTTGATGGGACAACAATGATGCATTAAGACTAGTATGTGGATTGACTGATGACCAAATCTCATTGGTTATAAATATATGAGATATTAAGTCAATGCATAGGTACATGTTAGAGAACGATGTACTGGACAGACCCACCATGAGAATTCTACGTGGAACAGTATGCAAAGTGTCATTAGTGATTCTCATAGTGACAATGATGTAATGGTCCTCCAACCTGAAATCACTATATTACTACACGGGAATTTATGTACTTTGATATCATCAAATATCACCTTTAATAGGGTGGACTATAAAGATGATTATTGGGTGCATCATGAATCGTGTGAGGAATATGAGTGATCTAGATGGAATTTAACCCTCCTATATATTAGGGGTGATATCCATAAGTCTCTTGATTGAGTAGGACTACGAAATGCATGGCCATACCCAAATAGTGATTTGTTTCGTATAGTCTACTTATTAATCAAGAAAACATAGATTAAATTATGAAGAATATGACACATTCCATGACTCGAGTTTAATCTAGGATGTCAAGGTTAAAAGGATTAAATTACATTGAAACATTAGTCACGAAAATGTTGCATCGAATCATCGATCTTATTATTACTTGGGTAGCAGTGATGCATTACTAGATGTCACTTACACGCTTATAATTTTATAATATGATTTTAAAATTATTGCCAACGTAATAATAACCTATAGGTCACACACATAGAACGTAATTAAAAGAAAATTAATTTAAATTGTAAAGATCTAAATATGTCAATATGATTGATAGTATTTAAATTACGAATTTAAATTAATAGGATAATTTATATAGAGGTATATTAATTAAGTAAGACTTAATTAAGATATATATATATATATATATATATATATATAAATTGATTTTATTTTAGGATTTTGATTAATTCCTTTTAATCGCTATATATATGATATGTGTGACCATTTTAGAAATAATTATAAGACCCCAACTTTTATGAATAAAGATGAATTTTCTATAATTATCATTTTTGAATATTATGGAATGAATTTGATATAATGTTATAGTTGTGGGTAATATTTATAAATTTTACAAAGTACGCAAGTTGTTATATAATATTCGATTGGTCGGGGAATATTCGTTTTAACGAGAGAATATTCGATGACGACTAAGACAATCATTAGTGGACCCCACAACAACGGAATTATTGTCGGATTGAGAAAATGACAAAAATATTTTATGAAAATAACGGCGAAAGTTTTATCGTTAACTGTTGAAACACCGGTGTTAAAAGTACAGGAATACGTGTGGTTGCATAATAGCACACAGTATTGATTATTGATGCTTACGTGAGAAGTCACTCAGTTTTGTTCAATTATTGCTTCAGTAATTGTTGTATAGTAACTCACGTTATTTGATTCAATTATTGTCGATATTTTATATATTATTAAATCAATAATTGAGATGACAAAGTTATTAATATTATTATTTACAATATTAACGATGGCTAGAAGTTCTGCCAAGGAGAGGTTTGGTTACCTAATTACGCGCCAATAGGGAGAAATCCTTATTGGAAAGCCCCCTCTTTCCTGGGAACGACCTAATCGATTAATATTGTGAATTATAATAATGATGATAAATGTTTTTAAAAATATTGAGAGGTTTTTTTTATGAAGTATTTGTCGTAAATGTTGCTTATTTCCCTCATTTACCCATTTTTTCAAAATAATCAGTAGAAAGTTATTCAGTATAATAAAGGTAGGGGCCCACATGTGGGGCCCACGGAAGAAATTTGATATCATGGGAAAGGGGGAAGTCAAAATTCACGGGAAGGAGTATTAATGCAAGATTGGGTTATATATATATATATATATATATATATATATATATATATATATATATATATAGGTAATGTTTGAGAATTGGCGGGAAGAATACGATTATTATTATTATATTTATATACATATGATAATTTGAAAGTGGCGGTGAATTTGGGAATGGGCGGTGTTGTATCACGGGGGTAATGACCCGTGAGTTTATATATATATATATATATATATATATATATATATATATATATATATATATATAATATATTTTATATTTTATTGCATAGTATCCTTTCCATTCTCCTATAAATAGAAGCTCATTCCTTCATTATTTCTTACGAATTCACTGAAACTCTAGAGAGAGAAACTATAGAGAGAAAGAAGAAAAGTATTCTGCTACTTCACTACTCCTATATCCAGTTGTTCCAAGGTAAGGGGTATTATTTCTTTCATATTCATGAAAAAAACTTCTGTTATTCCATTTTTTTTATTCTGTTGGAATAACCTATATACGCGATCTACCCTATACTTGGTGAAATTCTTCTGTTATTCCATTCTTTATCATTATGTTGGAATAACCTGTCTATGCAAAGTACCGCATACATGGTGAAATTCTTCCATTATTCCATTCTTTATTATTCATTTGAACATCATGCTTGGTGCGTTACGCACGACCGGTTCCGTTATTTATTATTATGTTGGAACATCCTGTCGATGCGAATTTCGCCTAACCTGGTTCCGTTATTTATTATTCTGTTGGAATAACCTGTCTGTGCGGTCTATCGCATGCCTGGTGATTTTTTTGTTATTCCATTCTTTATTATACTAAGTTGGTTAAAGTTTTGACTTCTATACTCATGAAATTAGTGGAATATCCTTGATATTTGTGCTTCATCCAGTATCTTTTCATGGAAATATTCTTCTGAGCATTCTTGAATTTTACTCTACAAAGAAGTATAATGTTGACAATTTGGACGTTATTAGTTCCTGGATAAATTAATTCTTAAACTTGTTTTATTGAATTCTTATATCATTGTCATCATCCTCATGTTTATATTATGTTGAAAGTCATATGTGGCCTCAGTAGTGCATAGATGAACTTGGTATGATTATGAAAGAGGATTAATCCAGATAATCATGGTAATCGTAATGTTACAAATGATGTGGTAAAAGTCCTCATTGGCCCGTAATGCATTGATGGACAGTTGTTGGCATGATCATAACCATTGATGAATACATGAATATCCTTGGCCCGTAGTGCATGGAAAATTTGTGGTTGTGATACTAATGAATATCCTTGGCCGTAGTGCAAGGATGATGTGGATTATTTTTTAAGCTGAGTCTTAGCGATAAAAGTGATGAAAAACCTTTTAAATCATAAAAGATAGTAGATTTTATTCTCTACTTGACTCTTTTAATAGATTTCTTGTTCCGCTTCAGTTAAACTTGATGTTTGTTATATTGTATCAGTTTAACACTGTTGAAGGCTAAAAATAATTTATTCTGTATTATCTTAGTCATAATATTTCTTACTGGACTAGTTGAGCTCACCCTTTTACTTTCATTGTTCTCTTCAGGAAATGAGAACGTATCAGGGACAAGTCGAGGAATGGAGTGACGATCCAGATAATAGCATTAGTAGTCCTCACTATTATGTTAAATAGTGTGATAATAAATGTAATGAGGACTCAATTGAGTGTGGATATTGTCTAGATGACAATATTTGTATTAAAACTCACAGCATATGTTTTATCGTATTTTACACGACTGTTGTATAATTAAGTTGTATTTAAATTTTGTACCACGTATTTGGCGACTCAAGATGGGTGATGTATACCTATTTTGGGGGCGCCACAACAGTATCAAAGCTTAGGATATGATCCCCGGTGAGATGTGAGACAAGAACTAGGAGGGGAGAGATGGGGAATTCCTTCGCTAGTATGACCTACCTAAGTTTATTTGGTATTTAATTGGTCGGTCAGAGTATAGGGATAATTTGTGATATGTTAATTAACCCTTGTTTTATGGCAGTATTTGAAAATGACTTTCAAGAATGTTGAGAACATCAATGGAGCACAGGAGACCGTTGAGTCTCCACAGATCAATAATCAGGACAATGTGCATCAAGAAGGCGACAATCCTCATACAAACAACAACACTGACCAAATAATGAACGATGAAATGTTAAGAGGCTTTCTGCAATTCATGCAGCATCAGGCAAGAGAGACTCCTGTCCGAAATGCAGGTGGAAACACTGGCAACTCTCGGAGGGTCACCGCTAAGCAGTTCAAGGAACTGGGACCACCAGAGTTTTTTGGAGAGCCAAAACCACTTAAGGCGGAGACGTGGATAAAGCAGATCTGCAAGATATTTGATGTATTGAGATGCTCTCAGGAGCAAAAGGTTCCTTTGCCACCTTCATGTTATGTGGAAAGGCGATTCATCGGTGGGAATCAGAAAAAACGTACTCAACCTCGCCGCATCGAAGATGACTTGGGAGATGTTCCAAGAATTGTTTAACGACAAGTACTTTCCGAAAAAATTCGTCACATGAAAGAGGTAGAGTTCATCAAGTCGAGCAAAAAAACAACATGACCGTGTCGCGAAGACGGGCCAAGTTTGCCAAGTTGTCCCGGTTTGCGTCCCATTTGGTTGATAATGAGGAGAGAATGAAGCGAATATTTCTAAGAGGTTTGAAACCTGAGATACGTCAATATCTTATCTCTCATAAACTGTGTTTATATTCAGATGTTGTTAATAGGGCTCAATTATTGGAGCGCGATAATGAGTCAACCCAACCAAAAGAGAGCAATCGACAAAATGATAATACCAGTGATAACAGTCATCGAAGCGGTGATAATAAGCGTGGAGGGAATCAACATGCCAGAAATGGTAACCACTTCGGTGGTAATCATGGCCAAAACAATTAGAATGGACATTTCAAGAAGAGGAGATTCAACAATGATGGAAAGACGTCAGCACCAGCACCCGTTGTTAAGGAAGGAGAACGACCACCTATCATATGCTTCAAATGCGGAGGGGAGGGACACATCAGTCCAAACTGCGTAATGCCGTCCAAAGCATGTTATAATTGTGGAAGAGAAGGTCACCTAGCCTAATTTTGTCATTCACCAAAGATAAGTTCAGCTAGGATGAAGGCACCAAAGGACGTCCTAGAAAAGTCAAAGCTAATAGTGCAAGGGAGAGCGTTTGTCGTGACCTCCCAGAAAGCAAGGAACCCGAATGAGGTCATCACGGGTAAGCTTATCATAAACTCTAGCGAAGTTTATACCTTATTTGATACTGGTTCTACCCATTCTTTTATTTCTCCTACTTGCGCTCAACGTTTAAATTTGACTCTGGAGAAATTAGACTTTGACTTATCTATTGAAACTCCATTGGGAGAAACCTTCATTACATCCACTGTTTATAAGTCTTGTTTGGTTCAAATCGGTACCCTCACATTACCTGTCGATCTTATTTCATTGAAAATACTTGCATTTGACGTAATTCTAGGGATTGATTGGTTAACTACTCATCATGCAAAAATTGATTATTTTCGTAAGGTTGTTAGCTTTCATATTCCTAACCAACCTATTATACGAATTTAAGCAACCAAACTATTAAAATCAATCACTGTCATCTCAAGCCATAAAGCTATTCGTTTATTGAAAAATGGATGTCAAGCTTTCTTAGCTCATGTCACGGATCTAAACAAAAATATGTCAGTTTTGAATGATATCTCTATTGTTAATAAATTTCCTGACGTATTCCCTGAAGAAATTCCTGGCCTACCCCTAGAGCGTGAGATTGAATTTTGTATCGACCTTGAACTCGGTACAAAATCTATTTCCAAAGCCCCATATCGAATGGCTCCTATTGAACTTCAGGAGTTAAAGACCCAACTGCAGGAATTGTTAGACATCGGTTTCATTTGTCCTAGTACTTCTCCTTGGGGTGCTCCTATTCTATTCGTGAAAAAGAAAGATGGGAGTATGCGACTTTGTATTGATTATCTGGAGTTGAACCATGTCACCATCAAAAATAGATATCCGTTGCCATGTATTGATGACCTGTTTGACCAGTTGCAAGGCGCCAAATTCTTTTCAAAGATTGATCTTCGTTCCGGATATCACCAATTAAAGATTAGAACCGATGACATTCCTAAGACGACTTTCAGAACTCGGTACGGGCATTATGAATTCATAGTCATGTCTTTTGGATTAACTAATGCTCCTGCTACCTTCATGGATATGATGAACCGAGTATTCAAGGAATATTTGGATCACTTTGTGGTCGTCTTTATTGATGACATCCTCATTTATTCCAAAAGCCGTGAAGATCATGAGCAACACTTGAGGCTGATACTTTAAAAGCTTTGTGAATATAAGCTTTATGCCAAGTTGAAGAAATTAGAGTTTTGGCTTGAGGAAGTAGCATTCCTTTTGGGCACGTGGTATCAAGTCATGGAATATCTGTTGACCCAGCAAAGATTGAAGCTATTTAAAGCTGGGAGCAACCTAAATCAGTGACCGAAGTACGCAGCTTTCTCGACTTAGCTGGTTATTATCAGAGATTCATAGAAGGGTTTTCTCGAATTACTACTCCCTTAACTCAGCTGACTCGGAAAGATACAAAATTCGGTTGGAACAAGGAATGTGAGAAGAGTTTTCAAGAAATCAAGAGAAAACTCATTTCAGCACCTGTTCTGACAATACCATCTGGCTTGGAGGGATTTGTCCTCTATAGTGATGCTTCAGGTAAAGGGTTAGGATGTGTTCTCATGCAACATGGGAAAGTCATAGCCTATGCCTCTCGACAACTCAAAGAATATGAGAGGAATTGTCCTACTCATGATCTAGAGTTGGCAGCTTTTGTCTTCGCACTTAAAATTTGGAGGCATTACTTGTATAGGGAGAAAGTGGAGATCTTTACGGATCATAAAAGCCTCAAATATTTCTTCACTCAAAAGGAACTCAACATGCGACAACGACGTTGGCTTGAACTATTAAAAGATTATGATCATACCATCCAATACCATCCTAGAAAAGCAAACATGGTAGCTGACGCATTGAGTAGAAGATCATATGCGGGTACGAGTGCGATATTGTCAACGCAAAGGCCCATTTTGTATGACTTGCAAAGGATGGAGATAGAGATAAAGACTCCAGGGACCCACGTGATGATGGCGAATATACGAGTAGAACCGACTTTAATCGATAAAGTTAAGGCTTCTCAAGCTCTGAGGACACTGAGGTAGATGCATATGAGAGGAAGAAAGTACAAGAAGGTGCTATGTCGGAAGCAAGAATCGATGAAGAAGGAATACTTTGAGTCAACTCCAGACTTTGTGTTCCTAATGACCCTGATTTAAAGTATAAAATAATGATGGATGCGTACAACACACCGTTTGTAATCCATCTTGGGAGTACCAAAATGTATCATGATCTTCAACATACATTTTGGTGGGGCAATATGAAGAGAGAGATAACGCTGTTTATCTCAAGGTGTCTAACTTTTCAACGAGTCAAGGCGGAACATCAAGTACCAAAAGGTCCATTGTAACCACTTAAAATTCCAGAATAGAAGTGGGAGCACATTACCATGGATTTTGTTACTAGTCTTCCCAAGCTTTCTCAAGGCATAGATGCAATTTGGGTCATTGTTGATAGATGGACCAAGTCTTCTCATTTCTTACCAATACGAGAAACTTATACACTTGAACGTCTTGCTCTTATGTACATAAATGAGATTGTAAGACTGCATGGTATGCCAGTATCCATAGTTTCTGATCGAGACCCAAGATTCACTTCACGATTTTGGGTTAGTTTACAAAAAGCTATGGGCATAGATTTACGATTTAGTTCGGCATATCATCCTCAGACGGACGGAAAATTAGAGAGGACTATTCAAACTCTTAAAGATTTATTAAGACTCTGTGTCCTTGACTTCAAGGGAAGTTGGGACAAGTTCTTACCATTGGTGGAGATTTCCTACAACAACAACTATCAAGCAAGTATTGGCATGGCTCCATTCGAAGCATTGTATGGAAGAAAGTGTCGTTCTCCAGTATGCTGGGATGAGGTGGGTGAAGCAACGTTGTTGGGACCAGAGTTAGTACGTATGACTACGGAAAAGATTCAAACGATCCGACAACGTATAAAAACCTCACAAGACCGACAAAAGAGTTATACTGATCTTCATCGAAAGGACGTGGTATTCGATATTGGAGATCATGTGTTGTTACGTGTTGCTCCAAGAGAGGAAAGTTCAATCCTCGATTCATTGGCCCATTTTTAATCCTCGATCGAGTAGGGACTGTAGCCAATAAACTCGCTGAATATTATGGAATGAATTTGATATAATGTTATAGTTGTGGGTAATATTTATAAATTTTGCAAAGTACGCAAGTTGTTATATAATATTCGTTTGGTTCTGGGAATATTCGTTTTAACAGGAATATTCGTATCGATGGCACAATCATTGGTGGACCCTACAACGGAATTATTGTTTGATTGAGAAAACGACAAAAAATATTTTATGAAAATAACGGCGAAAGTTTTATCGTTAATCGTTGAAACACCCGTGTTAAAAAGTGTGAATACGCATTGGTTGCATAATAGCACACAGTATTGATTATTGATGCTTACGTGAGAAGTCACTCAGTTTTATTCAATTATTGCTTCAGTAATTGTTGTATAGTAACTCACGTTATTTGATTCAATTATTGTCGATATTTTATATATTATTAAATCAATAATTGAGATGACAAAGTTATTAATATTATTATTTGCAATATAAACGATGTTTAGAAGTTCTGCCAAGGAGGGTTTTGTTACCTAATTGTGCGCCAATAGGGAGAAATCCTTATTGGAAAGCCCCCTATTTACTGGGAACAACCTGGTCGATTAATATTGTGAATTATAATAATGATGAGAAATGTTGTTAAAAATATTGAGAGGTTTTTTTTATGAAGTATTTGTCGTAAATGTTGCTTATTTCCCTCATTTACCCATTTTTTCAAAATAATCAGTAGAAAGTTATTCAGTATAATAAAGGTAGGGGCCCACATGTGGGGCCCACGGAAGAAATTTGATATCATGGGAAAGGGGGAAGTCAAGATTCAAGGAAGGAGTATTAATGCAAGATTGGGTTATATATATATATATATATATATATATATATATATATATATATATATATATATATATATATATATATATATATATATATATAGGTAATGTTTGAGAATTGGCGGGAAGGAGTATGATTATTATTATTATATTTATATAAATGTGATAATTTGAAAGTGGCAGGAATTCGGGAATGGGCAGGTTGTATCACGGGGGTAATGACCCGTGAGTTTATATATATAACATATAATATATAATATATATATTATATATTATATTTTATTGCATAGTATCCTTTCCATTCTCTTATAAATAGAAGCTCATTCCTTCATTATTTCTTACGAATTCACTGAAACTCTAGAGAGAGAAACTATAGAGAGAAAGAAGAAAAGTATTCTGCTACTTCACTACTCCTATATCCAGTTGTTCCAAGGTAGGGGGTATTATTTCTTTCATATTCATGAAAAAAACTTATGTTATTCCATTTTTTTTATTTTGTTGGAATAACCTGTATACGCAGTCTACCCTATACTTGGTGAAATTCTTCAGTTATTCCATTCTTTATCATTATGTTGAATAACTTTGTCTACATCAAGTACCGCATACATGGTAAAATTCTTTACATTATTCCATTCTTTATTATTCTGTTGGAACATCATGCCGGTGCGCTTACGCAAGACCAAGCTTCCGCTTATTTATTATTCTCGTTGAATATCCTCGCCGATGCGTTCACGCATGACTGTTCCGTTATTTATTATTATGTTGGAATATCCCGCTTGCATGCAATTTCACTTTGACACGTTCCGTTATTTATTATTCTGCTGAATAACTTTTCTGCATGCGGTCTATCGCATGCATGGTGATTTCTTTTGTTATTCCATTCTTTATTATACTCAGTTGGTTAAAGTTTTGACTTTTATACTCCATGAAATTAGTGGAATATCCTTGATATTTGCGCTTCATCCAGTATCTTTTCATGAAAATATTCTTCTGAGCATCCTTGAATTTTACTCTACAAAGAAGTATCATGTTGACAATTTGGATGTTATTAGTTCCTGGATAAATTAATTCTTGAACTTATTTTTATTGAATTTCTATATCATTGTCATCATCCTCATGTTTATATTATGTTGAAAGTCATATGTGGCCTGTTGTGCATAGATGAACTTGGTATGATTATGACCAGGGATTAATCGATATAATCATGACCGTAATGTTACAAATGATGTGGTAAAAGTCCTCATTGGCCCGTAGTGCATTGATGGACAGTTGTTGGCATGATCATGACCATTGATGAATACATGAATATCCTTGGCCCGTAGTGCATGGAAAATTTGTGGGTGTGATACTAATGAATATCCTTGGCCGTAGTGCAGGGATGATGTAGATTATTTATTAAGCTGAGTCCTAGCGATAAATGTGACAACCCGAGAAATAAGAAAATTATTTAAATCTTAAATGATTGGTTTAAGGTCAAATAATAGACCTAGACAGAGAATAAGTGTATGTGTTTGATGTTTTCAGGAAGGAATTTTGAGGAATTAAAATTTCTTTTAGTGAATTATTCAGGATTAAGAGTATAAGAGTATATATTTTGTGATTACAATATTATATATGCGTAATGTGGTGAAGGGTCAAGGTTGACGGGATAAATTAAACTCAATCAAATCCTAATCGTATATATTAAGAATGTCCACGTCACAGTTATAAAATTATTACGATTTATAAGAAACTCTAATGATCAAATTAGATTTTCTAATAATTTAGAAAATCCTAATTTTTCCGTTTGAAACCCTAACGGACCTAATTGATAAATTAGCTATTTTAATTAGGAAATTATTTATCCTAATTAGTAAGATTTAATTATGATTGGGAAATTTGAATATAATTTGAAAATCCTAATTTTAATTTAGAGATATGAATTTTCTATTTAGAAAAACCTAAATTGGAAAATCTTAGAAAATTAATTTTTTTCAAAACCCTAAGGGTTGTAGCAAATGTCTATAATGTCCTTAATAATAGAGGTGAAAAAGTCTAGTTTACCCTTTAGTCACATATAGTGAATTATTGCTAGCAAAATGTCTAAAATGCCCCTTGTGCATTATTTTGTCATGGAAATTACCAAAATAACCTTTGAGAATTATTAAAACTAACATGCAATTATTGTTTTATAATTAAGCTCTGGTGTAAGCTTAAATCTCAATCACATGTGTAATAAGAAAAGAAAAAGGAGGGGACAAGCATGTATGGAGGCATTCATTCCTTGATACATTATTTGCATGATAAAATTTGTTGAATCAAGAAAAGAGAAACGCCGACCTCCTTTTTTTGCTTATTCACTCCTCTCATAAACTATAGTCACGTACTCTCTCTCTCAATGTGAAGAACCCTAGCAGTCATTCTACAATCTCTAAGTCTCTATATACACACATACAAAATATTTTCTATGAAATGGACTTTTCCAATTTACTACGATAAGGATTTTCCTACTGTTTCTCTCTATTACTTACAAAGCGATGTTGAACTAGTTGGTCTGCAGTCGTTTCTTGCCAGGATAATCTCCGTGCCGTCGGACCCATCCCAAGTTCATGTGAAGGACTATGCGAATCCCAGCAGACTACAAAGGCAAGTCGAGTTGATCTCGATGATACTAAGGTGGCTTCTGAAGATATTACGATCAGTAATGAAGACCGGAAGGTGGCTGGAGTAGGCTATTGTTACGTGGGCTTCTTGAAGTCGTTGCGAAACCTTGCCATTGTTGTACACAACAAGTATAAATGAATCTTCACTAGGATGTCCTGCTTTGTTTGGGCATTCTTGCAGCATAAACCGACAAGAGAAAAAAAAAAAAAAAAACGGTCGTGAACCACGGTGTCGGACCATCACCACCACCGATTCAGCCGGCTTTTTCTCACGCCAGAAAAGAGCACCATAGTTCAACGTGGCGAAGCTTTGCGGAGAGGTTTCGTTTGGTTAGAGCTCACTATACCGCATGGACATGTTCGAACAACCGCAACGACGTGTTGCGGTTCGTCGCTTTCTTCGAGGTGGTCTCTGTGACCCGACTTGATCGTAACTAATGGTAGTACGCATGCGAAGAGCTCATTGAATTCATACCCTAGCAAGTCGTCTTCTTGAATCTCAATCTGCCGTAGTGTGGAGATGGATTCAACCGAGAGCGACGAGGAAAATGTTATAGCTGAGTTGATTCGTCAAATGGCTGAAAACATGCTTCAAGAAGATGATGACAAAGCATCGCCATCATCAGTACCAAACCAACAGCAGCTGCAGCACCGACGCCGGAGATATCTTTGCCGGAGTTGGTCGTTGGCTGCGGCAACAACAACACCTGCGTTGGTCCGTTTCGCGATCGCATGGCTCGGTTGTTGTCGAAGGAGTACGACACCGACGACGGCTTCGAAGTGCAAGGGAACTTATCTTGACAGATTATCTTTGAGGTATGAGAAAGTGTTGCCAGCCGTTCAAGGAGTTTTCACCGGATTCAACTTGCCGGCCAGCTCGGAACTATCGACCTCGCCAGTCTCCGTTGAAGAACTCTATCATAGTCGGAGCTGATTTGTGCCGCCGAGTTTGGAGGTTGCCGGATAATGGTTTTGCATATAGGTATTTAAATTATTTAATTATAATACTAATTAAATGATTTAAATATAGTTTTAATTCATGGAAAATCATGGAAAATTAGTTTATGGTGTTATAAAATATTTTAAGTTAATATTTTGTGATGAAAATTGATTAATTAATCAATATTAATGATAATTAGTTTATTTAATAAATATATTAAATAAATTATAGAAAAAAAAGAATTAATGATTTAAAAATCATATAAAATGATTTGTGTGTTAGAAAAATATTCTAAGTTATAAAATATAACTTTTGATATTTTGTCATGAAAATATTAATATTTTATTATTAATATCAATTATCGGATAATGATTTTAAGTGTTTAAAAATCATATAAATATGATTTTAAGGTATTAAAAATACCGTGATATATTATAAATTATATTATAATATTATGTAATGATTTTCATTAATATTTGATATTAAATAGATATTAATGATTAAAGAATTATGTGGTATTTAATTCATTTAAATCGTTATTAATGATCGGAAAATTTAGATAAATGATATTAATTATCCTAAAATATTTCAAGCTTATGAAAATTATTTAGGCGATAATATGATTGTCTAAGATATCGTTAAGTGTTTAGCGTAGTTTAATTAAACTTAGACTCGTTAATTGTCCGATTAGATCATCTGGATGATAGAATTGTACCGCTTTTCAACTCGAATTTGAAATAGTTTGACTTGAAGCTATGTCTTATGTGTATAAGAGACTGATAAGATTATGTGGTAATATGTTTAAGTTATTTTATAACGGTGATGATATTATTCTAATATTGGAGATCTATATTATTAATATTAGGTCTTGAGAAGCGTATTATATTGCGTTACTGTGAATCAATTCGAGCAAGTTTTTCAAGTTCTTTTTACTTAAACTCTTTTAAGAGTGGTTTCGATGAGATATGCTTATATGAATTGTACTCTGTACATATTGCATGTATTCATCAGGTATGAAAGGTTGATCACCTTCATTACCAGTCAGTTCAGATATAATTGTTATGTTCATTTTCAATGTTCATTCAGCTTTGAAATTTTGTTCATGCTAATTCACAACTACATTGTGAAGGATAGCCGACTTATTATTCAAACTCTTTCAATCATGATATATCTTTACCTTGTTTTTTTTAAACTTGTTTGGCAACTTTCATGCTCACCCTTGCTATATCATGATAAAACATTGCGAGATAAAGGCGAATCTGACCCGAATCTGAGAAAAAAGGATAATGCCAAGTTCGACTTGGTGCGAGAATGTGAAGTTAAGTTGTAAAGTATGTTGAAGAATAGTATTGTCGTATGCTAGATAGTTCATGATTGTGTATTAGTTAAGGTTACTCGATTTTGGGAATAGTGTGTAAAGTTTAATGTATAAACAATTTATGTTCATATCTTATGAACAATTGTAGAAATAGCGAACCGGATCATGGCGATTCGGGACCCGGATTCGGTCACTACTGAGTTAGGTATCAAAGTCATTGGTTATGAAGCTTAGGTAGCAATACACGAGACCAATAACCGCAGATGATTAGGATAAGTACTAACTCACATAGAGTTAGTTGAAGAATCTCGCAGAGTCGAAAAGTTAGGTTTAAGTATGGTACCATTGTACTCGATACTAGTTGATGTATGGTATCTGGGCTAAACGATTCCTTCATAGAAGCGGAGGTATATCTGAACTAGCAACTCGGAACCTAGTTTGTTGGTTGTTTGTGGGAAACCACTCAACAGTACCATATTGAAAAACTATTAGAGACTCGATGTGTACCAAGTATAGGAAGTGGATAGATAGAGTCTAAGAGATTACAAGTGTAAGGATGAGAGATCGTAAAACAAAACGATCACGAATAGCAATGAATCGTAATATATATACGATGAGATCACTTCGTGATCCGATAAGATTATGGTATGAAGAAAGATCAAGAGAATGATGAAAAGTTTACGTTAAAGATTGCATGTGTATGAATTGTACTATAAATTGAATGCAGATCCGGAAGAGAATTATAAATCTGAATTAAATTCGTATGGAGAATGGGGTTAGTGTTAGGTGGGGATTCAATTGAGGACTCATGTCACAAATGAGTGTATAATTCTTCGTATGGGAGTTTGAATTGTACTTGGTGTAAAAACCACTTAGTTTACGCAATCGATAATCATTGAAATGTTTATGTCGCTATTTATTTGTTATATGCATGTTGAGAAGGTGATTCTTTTCTCATGTGTATAACGAATAGAGTAGAGGATATAAGGTTAAGTTAGAGTTCTTAAAACTCATACTTATGGTAAGTTCATGACTCATAATCATATGGTATGTTTTGAACCCCTCAAATGAATGGACGCCTTATGGTCCGACTAGGATAAGTTCTTAAACTCATATGATTGTGGCAAGTTCTTGAACTCATAATGTGTGTAAGTTTGATGAACCTGGGGTATAAGCAGAGTGGTGAATGGAGCATTGTGGATTATAAGAATAGATAGATCTATTAAGTAATGGATCAAGAAAAAGTGAAAGTTGATGATGGAAGCATAGGTATTCCAAATCTTCTAGCTATGCTAGACTTGAAGTTTTTGACATCAAGCTAAATCGCACTATGTGCTTTTGAAAAATGAATTTTATTCTCAACTCCCGGTGATTATTGTGTATGCGTGGACTTGGACCATCGACACCTCGTTACTGTTGAGATGATAAAACTGATTTGCAAAGATTTTTGAAACGATTTAAAGTATAGTCTATGCTACTTATTTCGGCTGACGCGAATGATTTGAAGTATCAAAAGTTGTTTTTATTTATCACTTATGTACCATACAACCTCAGTGCGAGAGATGATAAAAAAATGATGAAGTCATCAATGCAGTATTACTTAGTGTTGGATGTGATCTCAGGATCGTCAACCCACTATGGTATGATGTAGTATGATAAAATCACCAAAAATGACGGAATCCTCAATGAATTTGTAAATACAATCTTAAACATCATGACGTCATTCTCGAAAAATGTTTTCAAAAAGTTTAATTTGCCAACGGGGTTTGGCTACATCTAAATAATTCGATTGAATTGAATTATTGATATGAGTCTATGCTATTTGATTCAGCTAGACTAATGTTTATGAAAACTCTAAGTGTTCATTGAAAGAAATTTCCCGAACCAAATTGTTTGGTGCGGAATCCTATGATAAGACTGAGGTGAACGATGTTGTTTGGATAAATGATCCAATCTAATAGCGTAAATATTCGCTAGGTATGATTAATACGTTATGCATGACGTAGGGGTACAATAGGCTAATCACCTAAAGTACTATTAATGGTAGTTTACCTTCTTTGTGATTGTAAACACACCAGGTAATATTTTGTTTTGCGGTATGAATACCGTTAAAACTATGTGTTCATGGTCTATATGACCCCTCAGCACAATTTGAAAACTTTTACTCTTGTGAGAGGTGTATTGGGTAGCATGTGATGATGGATATGAAATAATGTAAACTCGTTGCGTACGAGTAGAATCTGAGATGATTAAATAAAGGTTATTATGACAACCTAGTTTTGATGAATGTTTAGAAGATGTAAACTCCTAGTGAGTAGTTATGGTGAAATGTGATAATAGATGAGAAATCTTCGAATGAGGAAATTGTAAAGGTTAAATTGAAAACCTAGTTTTGATCAAGAGAATGAGCAGAGGTTAGGATGCTTTAATTTCGAGGACGAAATTCTTAGAAGAAGGGGTGAATGTGACAACCCGAGAAATAAGAAAATTATTTAAATCTTAAATGATTGGTTTAAGGTCAAATAATAGACCTAGATAGAGAATAAGTGTATGTGTTTGATGTTTTCAGGAAGGAATTTTGAGGAATTAAAATTTCTTTTAGTGAATTATTCAGGATTAAGAGTATAAGAGTATATATTCTGTGATTACAATATTATGTGTGCAGAATGTGGTGAAGGGTCAAGGTTGACGGATAAATTAAACCTGTGTCAAATCCTAATCGTATATATTAAGAATGTCCACGTTCAGTTATAAAATTATTACGATTTATAAGAAACTCTAATGATCAAATTAGATTTTCTAATAATTTAGAAAATCCTAATTTTTCCGTTTGAAACCCTAACGGACCTAATTGATAAATTAGCTATTTTAATTAGGAAATTATTTATCCTAATTAGTAAGATTTAATTATGATTGGGAAATTTGAATATAATTTAAAAATCCTAATTTTAATTTAGAGATATGAATTTTCTATTTAGAAAAACCTAAATTGGAAAATCTTAGAAAATTAATTTTTTTCAAAACCCTAAGGGTTGTAGCAAATGTCTATAATGTCCTTAATAATAGAGGTGAAAAAGTCTAGTTTACCCTTTAGTCACATTTAGTGAATTATTGCTAGCAAAATGTCTAAAATGCAATTATTGTTTTATAATTAAGTCGGTGGCAAGCTTAAATCTCGGTCACGGGTGTAATAAGAAAAGAAAAAGGGAGGGGACAAGCGCATGTGGAGGCATTCATTCCTTGATACATTATTTGCATGATAAAATTTGTTGAATCAGTAAAGAGAAACGTCAGCCTCCTTTTTGCTTATTCACTCCTCTCATAAACTATAGTCACGTACTCTCTCTCAATGTGAAGAACCCTAGCAGTCATTCTACAATCTCTAAGTCTCTATATACACACATACAAAATATTTTCGGCGAGCTGGACTTTTCCAATTTACTACGATAAGGATTTTCCTATTTGTTCTCTCTCTTATTCTGGCTCTAAGCGATGTTGAACCAATTTGATGCAGTCACGCTGCCACGATAATCTCGGCGGCGTCGGACCCATCCCAAGTTCATGTGAAGGACTATGCGAATCCGTGAGCCTACAAAGGCAAGTGAGTTGATCTCGATGATACTAAGGTGGCTTCTCAAGATATTACAATCAAGTAATGAAGACCGGGAAGGTGACCGAGTAGGCTATTGTTACGTGGCTTACCTTGAGTCGTTGCGAAAACCTTGCCATTGTTGTACACAACAAGTATAAATGAATCTTCACTAGGATGTCCTCTTTGTTTGGGCATTAAAGCATAAACCGACAAGAGAAAAAAAAAAAAAAAAAAGGTCGGTACGATGACGGCCCGGTGTTTGACCATCATCACCACCACCGATTCAAATTGGCTTTTTCTCACGCCGAAAAAGAGCACCATAGTTCATCGTGACGAAGCTTTGCGGAGAGGTTTCGTTTCGGTTAGAGCTCACTATACTGCATGGACATGTTCAACAACCGTGACGTGTTGCGGTTCATCGCTTTCTCTTAGGAGGTGGTCTCGTGCGTGATCGACTTGATCGAACTAATGGTAGTATGCACGCAGAAGAGCTCATTGAATTCATACCCTAGCAAGTCGTCTTCTTGAATCTCAATACGCCGCCGTAGTGTCGAGATGGATTCAACCGAGGCGGCGAGGAAAATGTTATAAATGAGTTGATTCGTCGAATGGTGAAAACATGCTTCAAGAAGATGATGACAAAGCATCGCCATCATCGCGATACAAACCAACAAAGAATGCAAGACCGATGCCGGAGATATCTTTGCCGAGTTGGTGGTTAATGGTCTTGGCAAACAACAACACCTAACGTTGGTCCGTTTCGCGATCGCATGGCTCGGTTGTTGTCGAAGAGTACGACAACCGGCGACGGCTTGAAGTGCAAGGAACTTATCTTGACAGATTATCTTTGAGGTATGAGAAAGTGTTGCCAGCCGTTCAAGGAGTTTTCACCGGATTCAACTTGCCGGCCAGCTCGGAACTATCGACCTCGCCACTCTCCGTTGAAGAACTCTATCATAGTCGGAGTGATTTGTGCCAGAGAGTTTGGAGGTTCTTGGGATAATGGTTTTGCATATAGGTATTTAAATTATTTAATTATAATACTAATTAAATGATTTAAATATAGTTTTAATTCATGGAAAATCATGGAAAATTAGTTTATGGTGTTATAAAATATTTTAAGTTAATATTTTGTGATGAAAATTGATTAATTAATCAATATTAATGATAATTAGTTTATTTAATAAATATATTAAATAAATTATAGAAAAAAAAATTAATGATTTAAAAATCATATAAAAATGATTTGTGTGTTAGAAAAAATATTCTAAGTTATAAAATATAACTTTTGATATTTTGTCATGAAAATATTAATATTTTATTATTAATATCAATTATCTGGATAATGATTTTAAGTGTTTAAAAATCATATAAATATGATTTTAAGGTATTAAAAATACAGTGATATATATTATAAATTATATTATAATATTATGTAATGATTTTCATTAATATTTGATATTAAATAGATATTAATGATTAAAGAATTATGTGGTATTTAATTCATTTAAATACGTTATTAATGATCGGAAAATTTAGATAAATGATATTAATTATCTGAAAAATATTTCAAGCTTATGAAAATTATTTAGACTGATAATATGATTGTCTAAGATATCGTTAAGTGTTTAGGCAGAGTTTAATTAAACTTAGACTCGTTAATTGTCCGATTAGATCATCGGGATGATAGAATTGTACCGCTTTCAACCCTGGAATTTGAAATAGTTTGACTTGAAGCTATGTCTTATGTGTATAAGAGACTGATAAGATTATGTGGTAATATGTTTAAGTTATTTTATAACGGTGATGATATTATTCTAATATTGGAGATCTATATTATTAATATTAGGTCTTCAAGAGAAGCGTATTATATTAAGCGTTACGGTGAATCAATCGGCCGACAAGTTTTTCAAGTTCTTTTTACTTAAACTCTTTTAAGAGTGGTTTCGAACAGATATGCTTATGAATTGTACTCTGTATATATATGCATGTATTCATCGGTATGAAAGGTTGATCACCTTCATTACCACTACCGAGATATAATTGTTATGTTCATTTTCAATGTTCATTCGACTTTGAAATTTTGTTCATGCTAATTCACAACTACATTGTGAAGGATAGCCAGTTTATTATTCAAACTCTTTCAATCATGATATATCTTTACCTTGTTTTTTTTTAAACTTGCTGGGCAACTTTCATGCTCACCCTTGCTATATCATGATAAAACATTGCAGATAAAAGGCGAATCTGACCCGAATCTGAAAAAGGATAATGCCAAGTTCACTTTTGGTACGAATGTGAAGTTAAGTTGTAAAGTATGTTGAAGAATAGTATTGTCATGTGCTAGATAGTTCATGATTGTGTATTAGTTAAGGTTACTCGATTTTGGGAATAGTGTGTAAAGTTTAATGTATAAACAATTTATGTTCATATCTTCCGCAAACAGTTGTAGAAATAGCGAACCGGATCATGGCGATTCGGGACCCCATTAGGGGTCGCTACTGATAAACTTGATAGATTGCTTGTTCCGCTTCAGTTAAACTTGATGTTTGTTATATTGTATCAGTTTAACACTGTTGAAGGCTAAAGATAATTTATTCTGTATTATCTTAGTCATAATATTTCTTCTTTGGACTAGTTGAGCTCACCCTTTTACTTTCATTGTTCTCTTGAAATGAGAACGTATCGAGGACAATCGAGGAGCGGAGTGACGGTCCGAGATAATAGCATTAGTAGTCCTCACTATTACATTTAAATAGTGTGATAATAAATGTAATGAGGACTCAATTGAGTGTGGATATTGTCTAGATGACAATATTTGTATTAAAACTCACAACATATATGCTTCATTATTTACACGACTGTTGTATAATTAAGTTGTATTTGAATTTTGTACCACGTATTTGGCGACTGAAGATGGGTGATGTATACCTATTTTGGGGGCGTCACAATAATCATCATAACCTCACAAACCCTAGCCGCTCTTAGAGAGAGACTAGATAGAAAACCTTTGAAAATCCTGTTCCTTTGGTGGCTAGTACCGCAACTCCCTCGACTGTAGTTCGTGTGACGACGTGCAGAACGTTCGTATGGATACCATAGAGACGTAGTTCCTTCGGATTACATTGGAGATTTGATAATTTTCATAATCGGTATCATTTCTAACCACTGAATTAATTTGTTTTTCGCATGGATCCTGTTTTAGGGTTTCACAATTGTCTTTCAATTGGTTAATTTCCGCTGCATTTTATGTGCTACGTGAGGCATGAAAACTGTTAGATTTTGCTGGGCTGTCGAGCTCAACCTTGCAAATAACCACTTTTGTAGGTTAAAGATTCAAGGTAAAGTTATGTTCTACTTGAAAGACATGAATCAGATGTGATACTTGAAGATTTATACACTTTGGCTGAATTATTATTATTTGAACCATGTTTAGGGTTCCGAATAATGTATGATGTTTAATAGATGTTAAGTTATAAAGTTTAAGTTTTGTTTGTTGTATGAAAGTGTATTGAACCTAGATGTAAGTTTTATTTATTAACTCCGATAAGGTGAGTAATAAGCTAAGTATGTTTTAAAGGTAGGTAAAGATAAAGGTTTTGAGAAATGTACTTGATAAGTTACAATGATTATGTAATGATAAACTGTCAAGTTTGAGTTATCTGATATGCAAAGGTTATCAGATTAAAATGTAAGATTCTATATAATAACTTTGATGAAGCGAATCATAAAATAACTTGATTCAAAAACATGTAGATGATAAAGGTTTTGATTCAGGAAATTAAAGTAATAAGATAGAAAAGTTTAAATTATTCCGCATTTTATTAAGTTTAGCATCAAATAATGATGTAAAATCAGAAGTTAGACGTATTATTAATGACCGAAGTCGATAATTGAATTGTATGAATTTTGGGGTTGTTACAGTATCGAATATTAAATATGAGTTTGTTGTGCACTCACATGACTTATATTAAAATTTTGAGATGTTGACTTTGTTATAGTGGATGCTTATAAGAAATTGAACAATACATGTTTTGTTGTGCACACACAAGAACTGTATTTTTCTCTTCACATAAATGGAAATGCTAGGTCAAACTTAATTTAGATTATTTTAGTTTAAATGTGCACACACTTGACTATTATAATCTAAGAGGCAAAAATAAAAGGAGTTACATGAAGATGTAAATAACAATGTTGTTTACCTATTGAATAAATATATAGTTTTTTATGCACACAAGCTTGTATATTTATGACAATAAGATCATTTCTCACTAAGCGGATTTTACAAATTTGTTTAAACAAGATATGCCGAACTATATATGGAGGGTCATATAGTTTGAAGAAAATAGTGAGAGACACCAATTTAATAAAGACCTAAATTAAGCTGGTGATTAATAAATGAATTCATGCTAATATTATTAAATTATAATTTTACTTACAAAATTTTACAAATGTCTAATTTACAATCATTGTAGAGCATATTGGATGCTAATAAATTAACCGAACTGAATTATACAGATTGGTTAAGGAATTTGAGAATAGTTCTCACGGCTGAAAAGCTATCTTATGTCCTTAATTCGCTTGTTACTACAATGGTTGCAGACAATGGCTCTAAGGAAAAGATTGCTACTTTTAGAAAGTGACAAGATGATACACATATGATGTAAGACCCCAAATTTTATGAATAAAAATTTAATTTCTCAAAATATTTTTTTTATATTAAGGTGTTGATTTGATATAATGTTATAGTTGTGAGTAGTATTTATAAATTTTACAAAGTATGCAAGTTGTCATAAAATATTCGATTGGTCGGGGAATATTCGTTTTATCAGGAAATATTCGTACGACGGCACAATCATTGGTGGACCGACCCCCAACGAAATTACTTTTGGAATGAGAAAACGACAGAAATATCTTTTTATAAAAATAACGACGAAAGTTTTACCGTTAAACTGTTGAAATACCCGGTGGTAAAAATACAGTAATACGCGTGGTTGCATAGTAGCACGCGGTATTGATTATTGATGCTTACATGAGAAGTCACTCAGTTTTATTCAATTATTGCCATAGTAATTGCTGCATAACATCTCTCATATTATTGATTTAATTATTGTCATAGTATCCGTGACACCCCCAAATCTAGGTACTTCATTCCCACAAGACTTGGTGTTCACGATCCATTCATTCATACTATCTACCCAAATATAATAAAATTAAATCATAAATCCTCCCTTTAAAAGGGTTACATCATTAAATAAAAATCTTCCCAGGTTGTCTAACCTTAATCATCATATAAGTGCAGAAATAAAATTATTACATCACATCATTAATTAAAAGTCTATCATCATAACAATAAATGAAAATTACAAGTATTCATCACTTGTACATTTTTCCCTTTCCTTTTGCTAGTTGTAGGTTAAATGGGACCTTCTCAACTTTAGGCTGCAATGAGTGTATATATATGCAAGAGTGAACAAAACAAATGCTCACTAGATATAGCAATGAATCAAACAAGAATATAATAACTTGACGATGAATAGGCTCATCAAAACCGAATAATACTCTATCAATGATAACCAAAGACTGGAATCAAAATATGGAATATATATCTGAGGGTCATAAGACCACGAACTATGTCCACAGTTGTAAGTAATCTTTCAACTTCAACTTTAACAATCATTAGACTATAAGGACTCCTAGTACTTAGGGGGATCAGCCCTTCGTACAATGTATTATGCACAAACATTTCAACGCTAAGCGTAAATTATCCCCTAATAATAGGGTTGTTCATCTCAGTATTTAAAGTACAAATCCGCACCAAAGTAAGTTTGGTTTGGATACATTTCATGGGTAATTTAGAATTCAACAGTCATCAACTAAGGATTAGTTGAATACAATATTGATAACGTCATGCTATGGAATAATCATAACTGAATCGACATTGTAAATTAAGATCATGCTTTAGGAATAAACTAATAGCATAAACATCTAATAATCATAACGTACCTTGCTTGAACAATATTAAGCCAAGGTTGTTTAGAATTGAGTACTAAGCATGCATAACCAATGGTAATTTAAAAGATAAAACTTGTTCAACATGAGTATATCAGAATATGTAAACTTGCATGCTAGATAACAAGTTAAAGACAAAAATAACTTTTTCAATATCAGAATAAGATTTAGAAATCATAAACAAACTAGATACAAGAACTTGCTCAATCGTAAGAATAAACTTGCACAATGTAATAAATGAACTAGCTTAACGAAAGTGTAGAGTTAGAAAACTTGCTCAATTATAAAAGTAGAATTAAAGAGCTTGCTCAATGTAAAAAGATAAGTTTAGAAACTTTCCTCGAGCGTAAGCTATAATATTAAACTCACGTTCACCTACACATAGGTTTAGAACCACAATCTATTAGATATACTAACATTCACGTTCCAGCATAATACACATTTCTAGTTAGACTTGTTATGTTAGCACAAGTCTTATGCTACTATACAAATATCAGAAATTCATAAGTGTTAACCTTCAAAACACCTGTTTACTATTCATCATGTTCACTAAGTTCTAATATACCACGTTCATCACTTACTAATCATTTGAAATTTTGAAACTACTAACCACATAGCACGATTCTGTTTTAACCATGTTATTACACATTGGACACATTAACATATCATAAAGCTAAGCTACAATGGTATCCAAGGTCTGCTGAGTAGCCGAAACTTCAATCGTCTCGGAAGATTAGGTATGGCGCATACTTGCAAATACCACGAGCTTGGGGCCGTAGCATTCTTAGCTTTTTAACCTTAACACTTGCCATGCCTACTACTGTGCAAGTGTACAGAGCGAGGCGAACGGCTATAAACAATGGCCGAATTTAGCCCAACAAACACGAATTTCACCCACTAAACAGTAATATTAACACGTACAATTGATATAAAACTATTATAAACATGTTTGCCAACATATTCCTCAACATAAAACAATTTAACAACAATTATACTAGTTTAATTTCTCAAATTTCACATTTTCATATAAAACTCAATTTTTTTGACATCCTTCCCAAAAATCAACACTGTGATTTCAATTCTTCACCAAATCACTTCGTTCATACTATTTTTTCTTCGTTTCTTAATGAACTAGCATATACAAGACTCAATTCACAGTTTAGCATACAAATTAACCACTAAAATTGGTACTTTTATAAGTCATATGCAAAATATATACACTGTAATAATTTTCTTCCTTTTTAACTGTAATACGCATACAACTTCTAATCTACACATAAACTCCAGCATCATAAACACGTATAATCACAATTACCAACTATATATATATATCCACAATTCAACAATTGAATTTTACAGAACATAAGAAATTTTTTGTCGTGAAACATATATACATATATAAAATATCAATATTATAGAGAAATACCTTCTTATGCTTAACAATCCTTGCTAACCTACTGATAATTATTTTGAAAAACTTCAAGAATCCTCTCTCAATTCTCTGTAAACCTTCTTCTCAGACTCTTTTTAGCTTAAGCCAAATACCAAGTCACGTAGACTAACTAACACTTAAGCGCAAAGATAAAAAAAACTGATAAACCTTAATACGTCTACTAATTGTAATATCAGTTACTAACGTATATATTATAAATATATTATATTTATTATTTTAATTTGTTTTATTTATATTATTAATAATTCAAAATTCAAAAATTAATAATCCAAAAGCCATAAGGCTTTGTTTGGCAAAACCCCTTTAAAATTTAAAGACTTAATATATTTAAGCCTTGTTTGGAAAAACTAAATTAAACTCCTTTAATTTATTTTAATAAACCATTTAGTTTATAATTTATAATCACATATTATTTATTTGGATTTCCATATCCAACATTAATCAAATAAATTAATTATACACACTATATTTTAAATAAATTTCCCACTTTAACAAATATCACAAAATTATAATTTCATTATAATTTCATTTAATAGTTTAACATACCATTTTAAATTATTAATCAACAATATAACACCTCATGTCATATTAAAATTCTATAAATTATAAATTAATTTAGAATATTATCTAATAAATTTAGATTCATAAATATTTATTTCCAACCATCACATCAATAAAATATTTATTCAACAATAAACACCTCAAATAAATATTTATATAATTCAATAAATATTTAAAATTATAATTTGAAATTCCGGATTGTTACATCCTTCCCTCCTTATAAGGATTCTGTCCCCAGAATCACAACTCAAACAATCAAATCGTCACATTCTTCCCTCCTTACAAAGATTTTCTCCCCAGAATCGAAGACACATACTAAATAAATAACTCAGGGTAATTCTTCATCTTGTAATTGTGCGCTCTTCACCTTGTCCACCAAAGTTAGACTAACTTCTATCTGGTACAATCTTTCATCAGCTTCTTTTGGAAATTTGATTTCCAACTCTAGCCTTGCCATTGCTGAAATGAGCTCCTCTTTATCGGTTAACAGCATCAACTTTTCTCGGTCTTTCCTACTCAAGGCATTTGCAACCACGTTTGCTTTGCCTGGATGATAAAGGATCTCACAATGGTAATCTTTTATCAATTCCATCCATCTCCTTTGACACATGTTCATGTCCTTTTGAGTGAAGATATACTTCAGACTCTTATGGTCTATGTAGATCTCACATTTTTCTCCATAGAGATAGTGTCTCCATATCTTTAGAGCAAGCACCACTGTCGCCAACTCTAAATCATGAGTCGGATACCCTTTCTCGTAGTCTTTCAATTTCCTTGATGCATACGCAATGACCTTGCCATTTTGCATAAGAACACAACCCAATCCTTTATCGTAGTCTTTCATTGATTGTTATGATGATAGACTTTTAATTAATAATGTGATGTAATAATTTTATTTCCACACTTATGTGATGATTAAGGTTAGACAACCTGGGAAGATTTTTATTTAATGATGTAACCCTTTTAAAGGGAGGATTTATGATTTAATTTTATTATATTTGGGTAGATAGTATGAATGAATGGATCGTGAACACCAAGTCTTGTAGGAATGAAGTACCTAGATTTGGGAGTGTCACAGTATCATCTGCACAATATTTTATATTATTAAATCAATAATTGAGACGACAAAGTTATTCATATTACTATTTGCATTATTGACAATGTCTAGAAAGTTTTGTCGAGGAAAGGGGTTTGGTCACCTAATTGCGCGCCAATAGGGAGAAATCCTTATCGGAAAGCCCCCTCTTCCCTGGGAATGATCTGGTTGTTAAATATTGTGAGTTATAATATTAATGATGAATAAGTTCATTTTGATTAAAGATGAAATTGATATTTCCATTGTGTTGGAATTATTAGTGTTAGTGGAAATCGACATTTATTTCGATAATAATTGATTTTTGGAGGTTAAATTGACCAATCGGATAATTAATCGAATAAATGAGCAATTAATTGCTATTAGTTCACATGCATATAACTATTTGTTCACATGAATGGAACTATTGATTCAAAAGATGTACTATTAGGGGAAGTGGTGCAAGTTTTATAATACTTGTAGGATTAAATTAAAAATGAAAAAAAAGATGAAGTTACTATACTGTAATAATTTGAGCCCCAAAACGTGCAATTATCAAAACTATGTTTTCCTATAAATAGAAGCTCATTCTTCTTTCATTCTCACCAATTCACTAAGACTCACAAGAGCAATTATAGAAAGAAAACCTATAGAGAGAAAGAAGAAGAGTATTCTGCTACTTCACTATTACAGTATCCAGTCTTCTACTAAGTTAATGGATGTTATTTATTTCTTATTCGTAAGGGATATTATTTTTGTTCAATATTCATATGAAATAATATTTGCTTCCATACTCTGTAGTATGTGAGTAATATTATTTCTTTTTGTATCCCAAATTCTACAGTTATTTTGTTGAAGTATTACTTCTATACTCCGTGAAATTAGTAGAATATCCTTGAAATTTATGTTTCATCTACTATCGTTTCACAAGGATATTTTTCTGAATATTCTTATTAAATTTTAAGCTTTTCATGCCGGAGTACTATTCATGGGTACTATTTATTTATACGACACTATTCATACGTACGGTACTATTCACAGAGTACTATTCATGGGCACTATTTATAAATACAGTACTATTCATAAATACGGTACTATTCATGAAGTACTATTCATAAGGTAGTATTTACGGGATACTATTCACAAAGTACTATTCACGGGGTACTATTCAAAAAGTATTATTCCCAAAGTATTATTCATGGGGTACTATTCACCTGGAGTACTATTCATGATAAAAAATAATTTCTTTTTGGTCCAAATTATTTTTGATACAATATTATTCTTGAATTTTACTCCACAAAGCAGTATCATGTTGACAATTTGGATATTATTGAATTTTAGATAAATTAAATTATAAATCTTTAAAATTTATCCTTGCTTTCATTTAATTGAATTCTTATATCATTGTCATCATCCTCATGCTTATAATGTGATGAAAGTCATCTTTGGCTATAGTGCATAGATGGACTGTTGATTGATATGATTATGACCAGGGATTATTCGGTATAATCATGACCCGTAATGTTACAAATGATGTGGTAAAAGTCCTCATTGGCCCGTAGTGCATTGATGGACAAATGTTGGTATGATCATAACCATGCGTTCTCTTCGGCCAAAGGGGCAAAGATGAATTATTGTTTGGCATGATCATGACCATTGGTGAAAACATGAATATCCTTGGCCCGTAGTGCATGGATAATTCGTGGTCGTGATACTAATAAATATCCTTGGCCCGTAGTGCATAGATAATTCAGTGATGTGAATTATTTATTAAGCTGAGTCTTAGCGATAAAATTGATGGTAAACTTTTAAATCATAGAAGATAGTAGATATCATGCTCTACTTGACTCTTCTAATGGATTGCTTATTCCACTGCAGTTGTTGATCTAAAACTTTTTGTTTATTGTATTTTTCAGTTGTTATACTGTTAAAGGCTAACGATAATTTATTCTGCATTATCTTAGTCATAATATTTCTTACTAGGCTAGTTGAGCTCACCCTTTTCTTTCATTATTCTCTTTAGGAAATGAGAATATAGCTGGGACGAGTCGGGGAATGGATTTACGATCCAGATGGTGGTATAGTAGTTCTCACTATTCTGTGAAATAGTGTGATAATAATTATAATGAGATTGAATTTGAGTTTGGATATTGTCTAGGAGACAATATTCGTGTTAAAACTCTCAGCTTATGTTTTTTCGTATTGTACACGATAGTTGTATAATTAAGTTGTATTTGTATTCCGTGCCATGTATCTACCGACCGAAGATGGGTGATGTATACCAATTTTGGGGGTGTCACAGTTGGTATCAAAGCTTAGGGATATGATCCATGACTAAGATGTGAGACTAGAACTAGGAGGAGAGAGACGAATTAATCCTTCGCTAGTATGACCTACCTAAGTTATTTTTTATTTAATTGGTTGGTCAGAGTATACGGATAATATGTGGCATGCCAATTAATCCTTGTTTTGTGACAGTGTTTGAGAATGGCATCTGAAAATGTTGAGATAAGCAATGAAGCACATGAGACCGTTGAGTCACCGACGAACAATAACCAAGATAATGTGCATTAGGAAGGCAATACTCCTCGTGTAAACAACAACACTGACCAAATGAAGAACGATGGTATGTTTAGGAACTTTTTAGAATTTATGAAAAACCAAACGAGAGAGACTAATCAATCACTATCATATCAAGCCATAAGTAAAGAGTCCTGAACCTTTCACTGGTGACTTCCTTGTGTGGGATGCACCGAAGCCAGACTTTCCGTAGGGAAAACTTGTTGGGTAAAATCTAATTACGCACAACACGAAAGTATACGTGGTCAACAAGTAATAAAATGATAAGTTGAGTATCGTTCCCACAGAGAATTATTTAATAAAAATCACCAAGTACTAACCCGTAACAAACCCAATCTTATTTAAACGGATGAATTTCAAATTATATAAATTAAACTACTATTAAATTCCACTAATTAAATTAAGACTATGGAGATTTAAGATCACAACTTCACTTATTGCTTTATTTAAGTTAACACACTTCTCATCAATTATTCTCTATCCCGAATTGTTAATCAAGAACACTAAAGTAGTATTAACCACCTCTCGATGCACTAATACCGTATTAACGTCAATCCACAATTGAGATAGAAATCCGTTAAACACCTTAATCAACTAACCCACTATATCTCTATGTGAATTACAATTGAAGAAGGTTTAAGAACAAGTTCTCTATCCGATTACATGCAGTGTCAAGCATATCTCTACCTTAACACTCATCAAGTTTAAGCTACTAACAAAATCCTGAACACATGCTATCATGATCAGATCTAAATCTATACTTCATCTGTCGAGTTTATATAGATTATCACGGTAATTGATGGCCAGTCAATTAAACAATCAAGTCCAAACCACAATAGACAATTCTCACAATAGAACATAATAATTGATAGCGAAGCATATTAAAATAAACTACACAATAAGATCTATTGTAATCTCAAACAAAGAATTAGTTCATTGAATTAAAACTAAGAATCCACACTTAAAATAACATTAAAAGATAAAAATAAGAGTAGGTGCAATTGAATCTATTATGCAAAATCTCCATCTTCCTCAAGCTCCCCGCTCTTTGATCTTCAATGGTCTTCAAGTTGCTTCAATCTCCAAAACTATTTAGAACTAGTGTTTTGATCTAATTTACTCTAATGTAATCTAATGGAATGCTCTCTCCCAATCTCTCCAATCTCCCCTAATCCTTATTATTCTCCTTCTTTTATAAGCCATTTTACATGTCTTTAAGTCCTCTTGGAAGTCCTTGAGTCAATTGCATCGAAAAACAATCCTTCCTGAACTCAAATTTGGCCAAAAACCACTTCTTTTACACGTACCCCCGCCCCGGCGGGGGTCTAGGCTTGTCAAGGGCCTGCCCGGCCAACTATAATCTTTGTTTGTAGTGGTACCCCGCCTTACGTGGTTTTACTAAGGAAAAGCCGCCCCGGCAACATCATCATTTTTTTCATCCAAGACATCCTCTGGTAAAAGCGGTCATAACGTTTGATCCGGGAGGAGTTACGAGGCCTGCCACCTATCAAATCGAAGATATCGACGAGCTCTACAAATTTAACTCTTTTAGGATTGAGAAATTCCGGCCGGATAATGGTTGAAATTGGGCTGGAAGTGACTGCTATGAAAATGGCTAACCAAAATAGCGAAGTTCGACGTCCGTTGATACAAAGATCATAACTCTTACATCCGAACTCCGATTGGAATGATTCAAGATGTTCTAGAAAGCTAAGAAGACGCTCTACAATGTAAGCTAAGTTCCAAGCCAAAAACATGAAATGAACATGAAAGCCCAAATGATGTCCGGATTGCTTTTCTTTGTTTTTCCTTACCAATAGTCGCTCACACCGCTTCCAAACATATAACCTACAAAATGAACACAAAATGCATTTAAAGTAACTAAGACACATGAATATAAATAACTAATTCAAGTAAAAGATACTGGATAGGTGTATATAAAATCCACTTATCAGGAACGCCGTAAATAATGGTAGCAAGTTGATAGGTATCAATGTGAGGTGTTATCTAAGTCTTGGATGAGAGTCACAGTTTTGAATGATATTTCTATCGTCAATAAATTTCCTGACGTATACCCCGAAGAACTTCCTGGCCTACCCCAGAGCGTGAAATCGAATTTTGTATTAACCCCAGTACAAAACCCATTTCTAAAACTCTCAAATATTTTTTCACCCAAAACTAACATAACTTGCGCCGAAGACGTTGGCTCGAGCTGTGGAAGATTACGACCATATTATTCAATATCATCGTGGAAGAGCGAACGTGGTAGCTGACGATTTAAGTAGAAGATCATATGCGGTTATTAGTGTGACGTTGTTAACACAAAGACAACCCATTTCGTACGACTTATAAAAGATGGAGATAGAGTTAAAGACTCCAAGAACCTACGTGAAGATAACGAATATACAATTAGAATCGATTTTAATCAATAAAGATAAAAGTCGCTCAAGCTACAGACTCAGAGCTGATGAATATGAAGAAGAAGGTGGAAGAAGGCGTTATTCTAGAAGCAAGAATCGATGAAGAGAGGAAATCTCAACCCTCGATTTTATTAGTCCATTTAAAATCCTTGATCGAGTAGGAACTTTGGCCTATAAACTTGCTTTATCGCTAAGTATGTCACGTGTTCATAACATTTTTCACGTATCTATGTTACGTAAATATGAGGACGACCCGAACCACATTATTGAATTAGAACTAGATGAGATAGAAGAAGATTTAACGTATGAGGAGATATCTGTTAAAATCTTGTATAAGAAGGATTATATTCTACGCTTAAAGGTTATACCTCAAGACTTAGAATCTGACGAGGTGTCCTCACCTCTTCGGTATACCAAGTACGTACGTCAATTTCGAGGACAAAATTTCATAAGAAGGGGAGATTGTAAGACCCCAAATTTTATAAATAAAGATTTAATTTCTCAAAATGTTTTTTTTAATATTAAAGTGTGGATTTGATATAATGTTATAGTTGTGAGTAGTATTTATAAATTTTGCAAAGTATGCAAGTTGTCATAAAATATTTGATTAGTCGGGGAATATTCGTTTTATCAGGGAATATTCATACGAAGGCACAATCATTGGTGGACCCCACAACAGAATTATTGTCGAAATGAGAAAACGATAGAAATATCTTTTTATAAAAATAACGGCAAAAGTTTTATCGTTAAACTGTTGAAATACCCGGTGGTAAAAGTACATTAATACGCGTGGTTGCATAGTAGCACACGGTATTGATTATTAATGCTTACGTGAGAAGTCACTCTGTTTTATTCAATTATTGCCACTGTAATTGCTGCATAGCATCTCTCATATTATTTATTCAATTATTGTCACAGTATCATCTGCACAATATTTTGTATTATTAAATCAATAATTAAGACGACAAAGTTATTCATATTATTATTTGTATTATTGACGATGTCTAGAAAGTTACATCGAGGAAAGGGGTTTGGTCACCTAATTATTGCTATGATAGGGAGAAATCCTTATCGGAAAGCCCTCTCTTTCCTGGGAATGATCTGGTTGTTAAATATTGTGAGTTATAATATTAATGATGAATAAGTTCGTATTAATTAAAGATGAAATTGATATTTCCATTGTGTTGAGATTATTAATGTTAGTGGAAATTGACATTTATTGCGATAATAATTGATTTCTGGAGGTTAAATTGACCAATCAGGAAATTAATCGGATAAATGAGCAATGAATGGAACTATTTATTCACATGCATGTACTTTTAGGGGAGGTGGTGCAAGTTTGATAATACTTGTAGGACTAAATTAAAAATGGAGGAAAAGATGAAGGTACTATACTGTAATAATTCGAGCCCCAAAACGTGCAATTATCGAAACTATGTTTTCCTATAAATAGAAGCTCATTCTTCTTTCATTCTCACCAGTTGACTAAGACTCGCAAGAGAAATTATAGAGAGAAAAGCTATAGAGAGAAGCTATAAAAAGAAAGAAGAAGAGTATTATACTAATTCACTATTACAGTATCCAGTCTTCTACTAAGGTAAGGGATGTTATTTATTTCTTATTCGTAAGGGATATTATTTTTGTTCAATATTCATATGAAATAATATTTGCTTCCATACTCTGTAATATGTGAGTAATATTATTTCGTTTCGTATCCCTAATTCTACACTTATTTTGTTGAAGTATTGCTTCTATACTTAGTGAAATTAGTAGAATATCCTTGAAATTTGTGTTTCATCTAGTATCGTTTCACAAGGATATTTTTCTGAATATTCTTGTTAAATTTTAAGCTTTTCATGCCGGAGTACTATTTATGGATACTATTTATTTATTCGACACTATTCATACGTACGACACTATTCACAGTGTAGTATTCATAGGCACTATTCATAAATACAGTACTATACATAAATACGGTACTATTCACAAAGTACTATTCATGGGATACTATTCACGAAGTACTATTCACTTGGTACTATTCAAAAAGTACTATTCCTGAAGTACTATTCACACAGAGTACTATTCATGACAAAAATTGATTTCTTTTCTGTGACGTCCCCAAAATAGGTATACATCACCTATTCTTGAGTCGCCAAATACATGGTACAAAAATACAAATACAACTTAATAATACAACTGTCATGTAAAATACGACAAAACATAAATTGAGAGTTTTAATAAGAATATTGTCATCTAGACAATATCCATACTCAAAGGAGTCCTCATTACATTTATTGTCACACTATTTAACAGAATAGTGAGGACTACTAATACTATCATCTGGACAGCCACTCCGTTCCCCGACTAGTCCCGGCTATGTTCTCATTTCTTGAAGAGAATAGTGAAAGAAAGGGGTGAGCTCAACTAGCCCATTAAGAAATATTATGACTAAGATAATGTAGAATAAATTATCATTAGTCTTCAACAATGTTAAACTAATAAAATATAACAAACATCAAGTTTAACTGCAGCGGAACAAGCAATCCATTAAAAGAGTCAAGTAGAGAATAAAATCTACTATCTTTTATGATTTAAAAGGTTTTTCATCACTTTTATCGCTGAGACTCAGCTTTAAAAATAATCAACATCATCCCTGCACTACGGACAAGGATATTCATTAGTATCACACCCATAAATTATCCATGCACTACGGGCCAAGGATATTCGTGTATTCATCAATGGTCATTATCATACCAACAACTGTCCATCAATGCACTACGGGCCAATGAGGACTTTTACCACATCATTTGTAACATTACGGTAATGATTATACAGATTAATCCTGGTAATAATCATACCAAGTCCATCTATGCACTCTCGAATACATATGACTTTCAACATAATATAAACATGAGGATGATGACAATGATATAAGAATTCAATAAAACAAGTTCAAGAATTAATTTATCCGAGAACTAATAATGTCCAAATTGTCAACATGATACTTCTTTGTAGAGTAAAATTCAAGAATGCTCGTAAGAATATTTTCATGAAAAGATCTTGGATGAAGCGCAAATATCAAGGATATTCCACTAATTTCATGGAGTATAAAAGTCAAAACTTTAACCAACCGAGTATAATAAAGAATGGAATAACAAAAGAAATCACCATGCATGCGATAGATCCGCTTACAGACGAGTTATTCCAACGAGAATAATAAATAACGGAACCGGTCGGTGTAAATTTGCAAGCGGTGATATTCCAACGAATAATAAAGAATGGAATAATAACAAAAATCACCATGCATGCGATAGATCACATGCGACAAGTTATTCCAATGAATAATAATTAATGGAACCGGTCAAGCGTAATATGCATGCATACGATATTCAATGAATAATAAATAACGGAACCAGTCATGCGTAAAATAGCATTGTACGTGATGTTCCAACAGAATAATAAAGAATGGAATAACGAAAGAATTTCACCATGTATGCGGTACTTGGCATGTAGGCGAGTTATTCTAACATAATGATAAAGAATGGAATAACGTAAGAATTTCACCAATTATAGGGTAGCTTGGCGTATCTGAGTTATTCCAATGAAATAATAAAGAATGGAATAATAGAAGTTCTCTTCATGAATACGAAAGAAATAATACCCCTTACCTTAGAAGAACTGGATATTGGAAAAGTGAGGTAGCATAATACTTTTCTTCTTTCTCTTTATAGTTTCTCTCTCTAGAGTTTTAATGAATTCGTAAGAAATAATGAAGGAATGAGCTTCTATTTATAGGAGAATGGACTGAATAGTAACTAATTCATGAACGGTCCAGATTGATTTACTTTTAAACGGACGGTCCATATTGATTTATTATGCAGTATTAATAAATTATTCTAATAAAATAAAATCTTTTAAATAAAATATAATATATTCTATTTATAGTCTAATAAAACAAATAACTTTATAAAAGTATTCTTTTTTATATAAAAAGATTTTACTATACAAACACTACGCAGCACTTATCAAAAACACTATGCATAATAAAATATATTATATTCTAATTATTATCTAATAAAACAAATAACTTTATAAAAGTATTACATTTTATATAAAAATATTTTACTATGCAAAACACTATGCATAATAAAATATATTATATTCTAATTATCGCCTAAATAAAACAAATAACTTTATAAAAGTATTACATTTTATATAAAAAGATTTTACTATGCAAAACACTATCGTAATAAAATATATTATATTCTAATTATTGTCTAATAAAACAAATAACTTTATAAAAGTATTTTGTTTTATATAAAAAGCTTTTCTATTTTATTACATTAACAACATTTATAATCATTATTATAATTCACAATATTAATCGATCAGGTCGTTCCCAGGAAAGAGGGGGCTTTCCAATAAGGATTTTTCTCTATTGGCGCGCAATAAGGTGACCAAACCTCTCCTTGGCAAAACTTCTAGACATCATTAATATTGCAAATAATAATATTAATAACTCTGTCATCTCAATTATTGATTTAATAATATATAAAATATCAACAATAATTGAATCAAATAACGTGAGATACTATGCAACAATTCTTTGAAGCAATAATTGAACAAAAGCGAGTGACTTCTCACGTAAGCATCAATAATCTATACTAGTGCTACTATGCAACCACGCCATTCTTCAGTATTTTCACTACTGAAGTAGTTCAACGGTTTAACGGTAAAAACTTCCGCCATTATTTTCATAAAAATATTTTTTTTCGTTTTCTCGAATCAAACAATAATTCCGTTAATAGGGGTCCACCAATGATTATGCTTGCTGCATCACGGATATTCCCCGACAAAAAGAATATTTCCTAACCAAACAAATATTATACAACAACTTGCATACTTTTTAAAATTTATAAATATTACCCATAACTATAACATTATCTCAAATCCACGCCATAATTTTGAAAAAAATATTTCAAGAAATTTAAATCTTTATTCATAAAATTTGGGGTCTCACAATCTCCCCTCCTTATAAAATTTTGCCCTCGAAATTTATGTACACATGCACAGTATCTTAGAAGAGATGAGGATACCTTGACTTTATTTCAGATTCTAACTCTTGAGGTATAACCTTTGAGTGTTGAATACGATCCTTTTTATCCAAGATTTTAACACGTATCTCCTCATACGTTAAATCTTCTGCTATCCGGTCTAGTTCTAATTTAATAACGTGGTTTGGGTCATCCACATATTTACGTAACATCGATACGTGAAAAATGTTATGAACACGCGACATACTTGGCGGTAAAACGAGTCTATAGGCCACAGTTCCTACTCGATCAAGGATTTCAAATAGGCCAATAAAATCGAGGGTTGAGATTTCCTCTCTTCATCGATTCTTGCTTCTAGAATAACGTCCTCTTGAACCTTCTTCTTCACATTCATCAGATTTGAGTCTGTAGCTTGAGCGACTTTAACTTTATCGATTAAAGTTGATTCTAATCGTTTATTCATTATCTTCACGTAGGTTCGTATATTCGCACTCATATACGATCTTCTACTCAACGCGTCAGCTACCACGTTCACTTTTCTACGATGGTATTGAATGGTACGATCAAAATCTTCAACAGCTCGAGCCAACGTCTTTGGCGCATGTTACATTCGTTTTAGTTGAAGAAATAGTTAAGGTTTTAGAAATGGGTTTTGTACTGGGGTCAATACAAAATTCGATTTCACGCTCTAGGGGTAGGCTAAGAAGTCTTCAAGAATACGTCAAGAAATTTATTAAAAATAAAATATCATATAAAAACTGTGACTCTCATCCAAGACTTGAATAGTACGTCACATTGATACCTATCAACTTTCCATCGTCATTCACGGCGTCGCCTACAAAAAGTCTGGCTTTGGCGTATTCCAAGACTTGGAAGTCACCAGCAAAAGGCTCGGGGCTTTTTACTTATGGCTTGATATGACAATGATTGACTTTAGTGGTTTGGTTGCTTGAATTCGCATAACAGGTTGGTTAGAAATATGAAAGCTAACAACCTTACAAAAAGCATGATGAGTAGTTAACCAATTGATTCCTAAAATCGCATCAAAGGCAAGTATTTTCAAAGAGATAAGATCGACAGGTAACGTGAAAGTGTCGATTTGAATCAAATAAGATTTATAAACAGTGGAGGTAACGAAGGTTTCTACTAACGAAGTTTTAATTGATAAGTCAAAGTCTAATCTCTCCGTAGTCAAATTTAAACGTTGTGCGCAAGCAATTGAGATAAAAGAATGGGTAGAACTGGTATCAAATAAGGTATAGACTTCGTAAGAGTTTATGGTTAACTTACCCATGATAACTTCATTCGGGTTCCTCGACAAACGCTCTCACTTAAACTATCGGCTTTAACTTGTCTGAGACATCCTTTGGCATCACTATCCCAGCTGGACTTGACTTCACTACATGACAAAATCGAGCTAGGTGACCTTCTCTTCTGAAATTGAAACACACTTTGGATTGCTGCGTACAGTTTGGATGGATGTGTCCCTCCTGTCAGCATTTGAAACATACGACCGGTAGTCGTTCTTCTTCCTTTGAAATGGGTGTTGATGCTACTGTCTTTCCATCATTATTGAACCTCCTCTTCTTGAAATTTCCACTTCTATTATCTTAGCCATGATTACCACTGAAGTGGTTACCATTCTTGGCATGATAATTTCCCCCACGATGGTTATCATTGTTCCGATGGCCGTTGCCACCGGTACGATTATTATCGTGTTGTTGGTCGTTACCTTTTGGTTATGCTAACTCATTATCGCGCTCCAATAACTGAGCCATATTCACAACATCTGAATATAAACAAAGTTTATGAGAAATGAGGTATTGACGTATATCGGGTTTCAAACCTCTTAGAAACATTCGCGTCATTCACTACTCATTATCGACCAAATGGGATGCAAACCGGGATAACTCGGAAAACTTAGCCTCGTACTACGATACGATCATATTATTTTGCTCCATTGCTTATCTCAACATTTTCAGATGCCATTTTCAAACACTGTCACAAAACAAGGGTTAATAGACATATCACATATTATCCCTATACTCTGACCGACTAATTAAATACCAAATAAACTTAGGTAGGTCATACTAGCGAAGGAATTCCCCGTCTCTCCCCTCCTAGTTCTTATCTCAAATCTCAGCCAGGAATCATATCCCTTAGCTTTGATACCAACTGTGACGCCCCCAAAATAGGTATACATCACCCATCTTGGGTCGCCAGATACATGGTACTGAATATAAATACAAACTAATTATACAACAGTCGTGTAAAATACGACGAAATATAAATTGAGAGTTTTAATAAGAATATTGTCATCTAGACAACATCCATACTCAAAGGAGTCCTCATTACATTTATTGTCACACTATTTAACAGAATAGTGAGGACTACTAATACTATCATCTGGACCGTCACTCCATTCCCCGACTAGTCCCGACTACGTTCTCATTTCCTGAAGAGAACAGTGAAAGAAAGGGGTGAGCTCAACTAGCCCAGTAAAAAATATTATGACTAAGATAATGTAAAATAAATTATCATTAGTCTTCAACAATGTTAAACTGATAAAATATAACAAACATCAAGTTTAATTGTAGCGGAACAAACAATCCATTAAAAGAGTCAATTAGAGAATAAAATCTACTATATTTTATGATTTAAAAGGTTTTTCATCACTTTTATCGCCGAGACTTAGCTTAATAAATAATCCACATCATCCCCCCACTTTTCGACCAAGGATATTCATTAGTATCACAACCACAAATTATCCATGCACTACGGGCGAGGATATTCGTATTCATCGATGGTCATGATCATGCCAACAACAATGTCCATCAATGCACTACACGGGCCGATGAGGACTTTTACCACATCATTTGTAATATTACGGTCCATGATTATCTTGATTAATCCTCGGTCATAATAATCATACCAAGTCCATCTATGCACTACAGAGCCACGATGACTTTCAACATAATATAAACATGAAGATGATGACAATGATATAAGAATTCAATAAAACAAGTTCAAGAATTAATTTATCCAGAACTAATAACGCCTATATTGTCAACATGATACTTCTTTGTAGAGTAAAATTCAAGAATGCTCGGGAAGAATATTTTCATGAAAAGATCTTTGGATGAAGCGCAAATATCAAGGATATTCCACTAATTTCATGGAGTATAAAAGTCAAAACTTTAACCAATTGAGTATAATAAAGAATGGAATAACAAAAGAGATCACCATGCATGCGATAGATCGCATGCATGACGGGTTATTCCAACGAGAATAATAAATAACGGAACCGGTCAAAGTAAATTACATGCAAGGGATATTCCAACGAGAATAATAAAGAATGGAATAACAATGAAATAACCATGCATGCGATAGGCAAGCACGCATGTGTTATTCTAACAGATAATAATTAATGGAACTGGTCAGGCGTTATACGCGCACCGGCATACGATATTCCAATGAATAATAAATAACGGAACCCGGTCAGTGCGTAAACGCATGCATGTGATGTTTCAACGAATAATAAAGAATGGAATAACAGAAAAATTTCACTATGTATGCGGTACTTCGCATAGACAAGTTATTCCAACATAATGATAAAGAATGGAATAACAGAAGAATTTTACCAAGTATAGGGTAGCCCGCGTATACAGGTTATTCCAACAAAATAATAAAGAATGGAATAATAGAAGTTCTTTTCATGAATACGAAAGAAGTAATACCCATTACCTTAGAAGAACTGGATATTGGAAAAGTGAGGTAGCATAATACTTTTCTTCTTTCTCTCTATAATTTCTCTCTCTAGAGTTTTAGTGAATTCGTAAGAAATAATGAAGGAATGAGCTTCTATTTATAGGAGAATTGACTGAATAGTAACTAATTCATGAACGGTCTAGATTGATTTACTTTTAAACGGACGATCCATATTGATTTACTATGCAGTATTAATAAATTATTCTAATAAAACAAAATATTTTAAATAAAATATAATATATTCTATTTATAGTCTAATAAAATAAATAACTTTATAAAAGTATTACATTTTATATAAAAAGATTTTACTATGCAAAACACTATAATAATAAAATATATTATATTCTAATTATTGTCTAATAAAATAAATAACTTTATAAAAGTATTACATTTTATATAAAAAACTTTTACATTTTTATTACATTAATAATACTAATAAAATAAAATTTATATATATATAATATATATATATATATATAAACTTAGTGACTTCATAAAAAGATACCTCAATATATTTAACAACATTTATCATCATTATTATAATTCACAATATTAATCGACCGTGTCGTTCCTGAGAAAGAGGGGCTTTCTAATAAGAATTTTTCCCTATTGGCGCGCAATTAGGTGACCAAACCTCTCCTTAGCAGAACTTCTAGACATCGTTAATATTGTAAATAATAATATTAATAACTCTGTCATCTCAATTATTGATTTAATAATATATGAAATATCAACAATAATTGAATCAAATAACGTGAGATACTATGCAACAATTACTGAAGCAATAATTGAACAAAACTGAGTGACTTCTCACGTAAGCATCAATAATCTATACCGTGGTGTTACTCTTATGCAACCACGCCAGACATCAGTATTTCACTTCTGCCGAGTAGTTCAGCAGTTTTAACGGTAAAACTTCTGCCGTTATTTTCATAAAAATATTTTTGTCATTTTCTCAATCCGACAATAATTCTGTTGTGGGGTCCACCAATGATTGTGTCTTCGTACGGATATTCCCCGACAAAAAGAATATTTAACAACCAAACGAATATTATACAACAACTTTCATACTTTTCAAAATTTATAAATATTACCCACAACTATAACATTATCTCAAATCCACACCATAATTTTGAAAAAAATATTTCGAGAAATTTAAATCTTTATTCATAAAATTTGGGGTCTCACATTTTCGGTCCAAATCATTTTTGATACAATATTATTCTTGAATTTTACTCCACAAAGCAGTATCATGTTGACAATTTGGATATTATTGAATTCTAGATAAATTAAATTATAAATCTTTAAAATTTATCCTTGCTTTCATTTAATTGAATTCTTATATCATTGTCATCATCCTCATGTTTATATTGTGATGAAGGTCATCTTTGGCCGTAGTGCATAGATGGACTGTTGATTGGTATGATTATGACCAGGGATTATTCGGTATAATCATGACTTGTAATGTTACAAATAATGTGGTAAAAGTCCTCATTGGCCCGTAGTGCATTGATGGACAGATGTTGGTATGATCATAACCATGTATTCTCTTCGGTCAAGGGTGCAAAGATGAATTATTATTTGGCATGATCATGACCATTGGTGAAAACACGAATATCCTTTGCTCGTAGTACATGAATAATTTGTGGTCATGATAATAATGAATATCCTTGGCCCGTAGTGCATGGATAATTCAGTGATGTTAATTATTTATTAAGCTGAGTCTCAGCGATAAAATTGATGGTAAACTTTTAAATCATAGAAGATAGTAGATATCATGCTCTATTTGACTCTTCTAATGGATTGCTTATTCCGCTGCAGTTGTTGATCTAAAACTTGTTGTCTTTGTATTTTATCAGTTGTTATACTGTTGAAGCTAACGATAATTTATTCTGCATTATCTTAGTCATAATATTTCTTACTAGGCTAGTTGAGCTCATCCTTTTCTTTCATTATTCTATTCAGGAAATGAGAATATAGCTGGGACTACTCGGGGAATGGATTCACGGTCCAGATGGTGGCTATAGTATGTAAGAACCCAACTTATTATAAATAAAATTGAATTTCCTCTATTTATTATCTTGAAATAATAAGGTGATAATTTGATATAATACTTTGGTTATGGGTGAAATATGCAAATTTTGCAAAATAAGCAAGTGGTTATAAAATATTCATTGTTGTCAGGGAATATTCGTTTAGTCGTGGAATATTCTTGCTATCGGGGAATATTCGTACGACGGCGCAACCATGTGTGGGCCCCATAACGGAATAACTGTCGGGTGAAGAAAATGACAAGTTTGAGTTTTTATAAATAACGACATAGTTGTTACTGCTAATTAACAATTGGTTGGGTTATCCGGTGGTTAAAATACTGATGTCTGGCGTGGTTGCAGTATTTTTGAATTATTAATTCTTACGTAAGAAGGCCTTTACTCAATAATTGTTACGATAATTCTTTGCTCAATATTTTATTTTATTGATTCAATAATTGTTGCGTTGATATTTCATATTATTGTTGTTTCAATAATTGTCACTTCATAGTATTTCCCATTATCAGATCAATAATTCATATTATTTGAATAATATTATTAGATAGCATTATTGGCAATGTCTAGAAAGTTCTGTGAAGGAGAGGTTTGGTCACCTAATTGCGCGCCAGTAAGGAGAAATCCTTATCGGAAAGTCCCCTCTTTCCTGGGAACGGCCTGGTTGTCATTATTGTGATTCTGTAATATTATTTTTGAATAATGAATTATAAATTTATATGATAAGGAAATATATATTCTTATACAGATATAAATGAAGGAATTAATGCTGAGGTGTTTTATTAGTATTTTGTCGAAATGAAGAACAAAATTTGAAAATTTTCAGAAAATTAGTTTATTACTTGATTTTGTAAAATCCATAACTCTTTGTGTATAATGAGTTAGGAGATGATCCATATATCAAAAGAAAGCCCTGGAAGTAAGCTAACCGTAGAAATTGGAATCACCTAAAAATTCTTTGTGGATTTTTTGTGGTGACTGTTTGAGTGAAACTGGTATGAGGGACTTATAGTCCGAAAATCAAATCAGTGTTCTTAAGCTCTATTGTGTGAGTTATAATTTTGATCCGACCGTTGGATCGTTGTGATTTTTGGATATGTTATACATATATAAGTTGAGTATATGTCCACAAATTTTGAACCGTTAAAAATTAACGTATGATTTGTTATGAATTTTATGAGGTATTGAAAATCATCCGTTTGTGAATTTCGGATATTTTCGGTTTAAAATTTGGAAAAACATAAAGCTACTAAATTGTAGAAAATTCAATTTCGTATGGAATGAACATAAAATTCGTATTTTTCTGATAAAAGGGCTATTTATTATGAATTATTGAAGTTTTGAAAAATAAATGTTTTTATTAATTAAGGGTGGGACCCACTTTTGTTTTTTGTGAAAACATGTGCTAATTTTGGGTGGGCCCCACTGTAGTGGCTGAAGTTTTTTCAAAAGTGGCATGCGTAGAAGATTGAAAAAATAATATTATTATTTTATTATTTAGTCTCCTATGGCGTTCTAGCATTTTCCTATAAATAGACGCTTAAGTTAGAATTGAAAATCACACCAGAAATATAAGGTTTCTCTCTCTATATTGTCGAGCGTATTTTTTGTGAGTATTTAGATACTTTGAGAGTTGCTATTCAATGCAAGTTTCCTTCGGCTTTACATCCGATATTCCGATCAGAAAAACTGTTCTTTTGAGGTAAAGGATGTTATTTTCTTCGTAAATGATATTATTTTCTTCAATATCATTATGCTGAAATATTGATATAAATTTTATTGTGGAATTTCTACCTTTTTGTGTCGGGGTTACTATTCACGTATACCACACTATTCACGAATACGGCACTATTCACTAAAAAATAAAATTTTCTCTTTTTCATCCCAGATGTCTTTTATGGTTACTATCTTTGATTGTATCCATGTTTTGATTTTTATTTTTTTAATTTTACTTAACAATTGGTTATTATGGAGTATTATTGAATTTGGATAAACCGAAATACGAATCCCTAATATTTGTCCTTCTGTCTCACTGGATTCGATTTCTCTAAAATATTTTTCATCATCCTCAGTCCTTAATGGTGATACTTGATGAATATCTTTGGCCTATAGTGCAAAGATGAATGATTACCTGATGAATATCTTTGGCCCGTAGTGCAAGGATGAACAGGTGTTGAGATGAACATGACCAACTGGTGATACGAATGAATATCTTTGGCCTGTAGTGCAAAGATGAATATTTGATTCAAGATGTATATTGATTGATATTACAGGGATAAAATATTAATGATGGACTTTTAAATTCATAGATGATAGTAGATTTCATTCTCTACTTAACTCTTCTAATGATTTGTTGTTTCCGCTGCAGTTGTTGATCTAAAACTTGTTGTCTATTATATTCTATCAGATTTTTTCCTGTTGAAGACTAAGGATAATTTGTTGTATATTATCTTAGTCATAATATTCTTTACTGGGCTAGTTGAGCTCACCCTTTTCCTTTTTGTTCCATTTTTCTTCTCAGGATGCGAGAATATAGCAGGAACTAGTCAGGGTGTGGAGTGATGTTTCAAGATAGTTGTTTTAGTAGTCCTCACTATTTTGTAAAATAGTGTATCAATAATTGTAATGAGGACTTATTTGAGTGTGGATATTGTCTAGAAGACAATATTTGTATTTAAACTCACAGTATATGCGTTGTCGTATTTTGCACGACAATTGTAATTATGATGTTGTAGTTGTTTTTGTACCATGTATTTGGTGACTCAGAATGGGTTGGGTGGAATGGACCTATTTTAGGGGCGTCACAGTTGGTATCAGAGCTTAGGGATATGGTCCGGAGATCGGGGAATAGAACTAGGAGGGGTGAGATAAGTAAATCCTTCGTTAGTGTGTCCTACCTAAGCTTATTTGTTGGTCGGTCATAATATAGGGATATTATGTGATATGTTAATTTGTTTAATTAACCTTTGTTTTATGGCAGTTTTTAAGAATGGAAGCTAAGAACGTTAACAATAGAGTGTATGAGACTGTGGAACAACCTTCAATCACCAACCAGGATAATGTGATGTCAGGCGAAGAAGGAATTAGAGATATCCATGTGGTGAGTGAAGATTTGATAGTTGCACCCGAGATAGTCGTAGAGGTACCAGCTGAGAGTGAGGAAGAAGAGGAACCTTATGAAAATTTATTAGAAGAATTTTATGATCAAAATTTAGAATTGCAAAATCGTATTCATGAGTTAGAAGAGCAGGCTGAAGAACGACAGGCAGTCGTGGAGCAAAAGGATGTAACAATTCAAGGTTGTGTTACCCGATATGTGATGCTTGAACAGAAACACTCTTTAGGCGGTACAGATAAGATGATAAAAGCGGAATCGAAATTTGAAAGAAGAAACAACTGAACGAGTGAAAATGAGTGATGCATGGGTAAAAGCCGCACGACGCGTTGATATTGTAGAAAGAGATGTCTGATCTAAGAAGGCTAAAATAGATGATATATATTTCTCTTTTTGGACAACAATTGAGAGAACCCAACATCGAGTTTTGAATTACCCTGTACATTGCGGTCAACCCCAATTCGATATGGATCAAAGATTAATGATTCAGATCATGAAACAGGAGTACGATGAAGCAGTTGAGGGTGGAATATGCCCTATAGAAAAGTCTATTTCAATGGTAGTGATGACACCAAATGCTGCCCCAGACAAGTCAAAGCCGGGTAGTTCAAGGGAAAGCGGTTGTCATAACTTCCCAACAAATGAGAAACCCAAATGAAGTTATCACAGGTTAGTTAATCATAAATTTTTGCGAAGTCTATACCCTGTTAGATACCGGTTCTACCAATTCTTTTATCTCCCATGTTTGTGCTCAACGTTTAAACTTGACTCCGGAGAAATTAGACTTTGACTTATCTGTGGAGACTCCGTTAGGAGAAACTTTTATCATATCCACTTTTTATAAATCTTGTTTGATCCAAGTGGGCACAATCACATTACATGTTGATCATATCTCTTTAAAGATACTTGCATTTGACGTGATTTTAGGGATTGATTGTTTAACTACTCATCATGCCAAAATTGATTATTTTTGTAAGGTTGTTAGTTTTCATATTCCTAACCAACCTATTATGCGAATTCAAGCAACCAAACCACTAAAGTCAAACACTTTCATATTAAGCCATAAAGTCATTCGTTTATTGAAAAATGGATGTCAAGCTTTCTTAGCCCATTTCATGGATTTAAACAAAAATACGTCAGATTTGAATGACATTTCTGTTGTTAGTGAATTTCCTAACTTATTTCCTGAATAAACTTCCTGGCCTACCCCTAGAGTGTGATATTGAATTTTGTATCGACTTTGAACTCGGTACAAAACCCATTTCTAAAATCTCATATCGAATTGCTCCTACTGAACTTCAGGAGTTAAAAATCCAAGTACAAGAGTTGGTACCCGAGCCTCTATCTAGTGACTTCCTTTGTGGAATGCACCAAAGTCAGACTCTCCGTAGCGGACACTATATTTGTGTAGTGGTAAAACGATAGGTGCTATTGTGACGTGCTATCCAAGATTGGGATATAAATCATAGTTGAGAGCAACCGAAGTCGGTGACCAAAGTACATAGCTTTCTGGGCTTAGCTAGTTATTATCGGAGATTTATGGAAGGATTTTCTTGAATCGCTACTCCGTTAACTTAGCTGACTCGGAAAGATATAAAATTCGTATGGAGCGAGGAATGCGAGAAGATTTTCCAAGAGCTCAAGAGGCAACTCATTTTGGCACATGTTCTGACCATACCATCCTGGAAAAGCAAACGTGGTAGCTGACTCATTGAGTAGAAGATCGTACGCGAGTACGAGTGCGATATTGTTGAACATAAAAACCTATTTTGTATAATTTACAAACGATAAAGATAGAGTTAAAGACTCTAGGGACCCACGTTATGATGTTAAATATACGAGTAGAATCGACTTTAATTGATAAAGTTAAAACCGCTCATGCTACTTGCAGTCGATGAATATAAAGAAGAAGGTACAAGAAGGCGTTATTCTAGAAGTAAGAGTCAATGAAGAGAAGAAAGATCAAACCTTCAATTTATTTGAAATCCTCTATCGAGTAGGAACTGTGGCCTATAGACTCGCCTTAACGCTAAGTATGTCACGTGTTCATAACGTTTTTCACGTATCGATGTTACGTAAATATGTGGATGACCCAAACCACATTATTGCTTTAGAACCAGACGAGATAGCCGAGGATTTAACGTACGAGGAGGTACCTGTCAAGATCTTGGATAGGAAAGAGCATGTCCTACGCACAAAGGTTATACCACAAGTTAAGGTTGTATGGAGGAACCATGCTATTGAGAAAATGACCTGAGAGTTAGAATCGGAAATGAAAGCGAGGTACCCTCACCTTTTCGAAACACCAGGTACGTACGTCAATTTTAAGGATGAAATTTCATAAGGAGGGGAGGTTGTAAGACCCCAACTTATTATAAATAAAATTAAATTTTCTTTATTTATTATCTTGAAATAATAAGGTGATACTTTGATATAATACTTTGGTTATGGGTGAAATATGCAAATTTTGTAAAATAAGCAAGTGGTTATAAAATATTCATTGTTGTCGGGGAATATTCATTTGGTCGTGGAATATTCTTTACATCCGGGAATATTAAATGCGACAGTAGCGACCATGTGTGGGCCCCATAACTTGGAATAAGCTGTTGAAATTAATAAAACGACAAGTTTGAGTTTTTATAAATAACAGTAATTGTTACCAATTAACACGTTTGGGTTACACGGTGGTTAAAATACGATGTCTACACGTGGTTGCACAAAGAAGCACCAGTATTGCACAATATTTTTGAATTATTGATTCTTACGTAAGAAGACACTACTCAATAATTGTTACAGTAATTACTATTAAATATTTTATTTTATTGATTCAATAATTGCTGTGTTGATATTTTATATTATTGTTATTTTAATAATTGTCACTGCACAATATTTTCCATTATCAGATCAATAATTCATATTATTTGAATAATATTATTAGATAGCATTATTGGCAATGTCTAGAAGGTTCTGTCAAGGAGAGGTTTGGTCACCTAATTGCGCGCCAATAAGAAGAAATCCTTATCGGAAAGCCCCCTCTTTCCTGGGAACGGCCTGGTTGTCATTATTGTGATTCTGTAATATTATTTATGAATAATTAATTATGAATTTGTATAATAAGGAAATATATATGTTTATATGGATATAAATGAAGGAATTAAAGGCCCATTTTGTATGACTTGCAAAGGATGGAGATAGAGATAAAGACTCCAGGGACCCACGTGATGATGGTGAATATACGAGTAGAACCAACTTTAATCGATAAAGTTAAAGCTGCTTAAGCTACAGACCTGGAGCTGATGCGTATGAGGAAGAAAGTACAAGAATGTGCTATACCGAAAGCAAGAATCGATGAAGAAGGAATACTTCGAGTCAACTCCAAACTTTGTGTTCCTAACGATTCTGACTTGAAGTATAAAATCAAGATGAAGGCGCACAACACACCGTTTGCAATCTATCCTGGGAGTACCAAAATGTATCGTGATCTTCGACATACATTTTGGTGGAGCAATATGAAGAGAGAGATAGCGGGGTTTATCTCAAGGTGTCTAACTTGTCAACGAGTCAAGGCGGAGCATCAAGTGCGAAAAGGTCCATTGCAACCACTTGAAATTTTAGAATGGAAGTGGGAGCACATTACCATGGATTTCATTACTGGTCTTTCCAAGGTTTCTCAAGGCATATATGCGATTTGGATTGTTGATAGATTGACCAAGTCTGCTCATTTCTTCTGAAATCTGAGAAACTTTTACACTTGAACGTCTTTCTAGTATATGTATAAACGAGATCGTAAGATTGCATGGTATGCCAGTATCCATAGTTTCTTATCGAGACCCAAGATTCACTTCACGATTTTGGGTTAGTTTGCAAAAAGCTATGGACACGGATTTACGATTTAGTTCGGCATATCATCCTCAGATGGACAGACAATCAGAGAGGACTATTCAAACTCTTGAAGATTTATCCTTGACTTCAAGGGAAGTTGGGACAAGTTCTTACCATTGGTGGAGTTTTTCTATAACAACAGTTATCAAGCAAGTATTGTCATGGCTCCATTCGAAGCGTTGTATAGAAGAAAGTGTCGTTCTCCAGTATGCTGGGATGAGGTGGGTCAAGCAACGTTGTTGGGACCAGAGTTGGTACGTATGACTACGGAAAAGATTCAAACGATCCGACAACGTATAAAAACCACACAAGACCTGTAATAACCTGAGATTTGCGTATAATTTTTTATTTATTTAATGACGAGAATAAGTGTCAAGTAATGTGAACAATAAATGCGAATATATTTATTACTTGAAAAATTAGAAATAATTTTGGAATAATTAATTACCACAAATTATATTGTTATGGTAATTAATTCTTGTAGTTTAAAATGTTTTTATTAATTATTTTCCATGAAAACATGATTGGAAATAATATATGAAGTGATAATTAGAATTATATAATAAATATTTTATTATATGATTTGTTCGAGAATATTTAAGTTAATTATTTTAACTTGATTATTGATGTTATGTAAGAAGAGAGAATTGGATATGAGATCCAAACCTGGATTGGGATTGTGATCAAGAGATGAGAATAATAATATTATATTATTGTTATAATAATTTTACAAATACCCATAAATATATACTTGTATATATGCTGAACGAGATAATATTGAAGCGATGAAGGTCGATTAGGTCATAAAGACAACGATCTTGTCTTTATGAAACCCTAATTATTAAACTCGGTTATGAGAAATGGTGAGTGGTGATATGTGTATATGAAGTTATTGTGTATAAGATGTCAGTAATTAGAAGAAAACCCTAATTACTGTTGTATGTCGATAATTAGGACAAACCCTAATTATTACAACCCTAATCGGCTGAAGTTAGAGATCGTAATGACTGTGTTAGAACATACACAGATAATTAGAGAACCCTAATGGTCAATTAGAAACCCTAATTGATGGCGTTAAGAAACCCTAATTATAGAACCCTAATTTTTCAATCGAAAACCCTAATTTTAAATTACTAGGGTTTAATTACGATGTTAATGTACATGTGTTTTAATTTACCAAAGATAGAAAGTAATTGGTAAATGATAAGAATTACCATCTAGTGATTAAATACTACATTTAATTGCTATGTACAAGAATGCCCTTGAAACTATATGCTGAAATTACCAAAATACCCTTTTTTGGTTTATTAGTGTATTATTAGTTGCATTATTGGTGGAATCTTACAAAATCTGGCCACCTACCATATTCTAGAACTTACTTATGGCACTATAACATTACCCATCAATAATCAACCACTACATTATTGCATCAATCAATTATATGATTTAAAGAGAGAAAGAAAGTGTATTATTTGCACATTTTCTCATATCACTCATCCTAGACCATCTCTCTCTAAAAGCTACGAAATTAGCTTGCTAGATCAGTCTATAATCAAAGCCCAGCCATCACAACAACAAATCATAAGCCAAAATCAAAAAATCAAAGCTTAGAAAAGGTATAAACTCTAGCTTGATTTTTCTCAAACTTTTTGGTGTTAGATGTTATGTTTAAATGTTAAAACATGTTGATTATAGTGTCTAAGGATGATCTGGGATGCTAGATGTTGATTCCATAACATTTAGAAGCTCGGATTTGAAGATTCCAAAAATCTGGAAAATTTTATTTCTGTGATTTTCACCAAATGTCAGAGGCCATAACTCTTTGCTCGATCATGAGTTTTGTTGTTTAAAAGTTGTTATGTGTAGCCTGATATATTGTTTTTAAGCTCCAAAAGGAATAATGTCCATATCTAGTGTGTATCAAAAGTTATTGATGGTCAAAGTGCATTGACCGATCATGAAACTGATTCTGGAAAACCCAGAAAAAGTTCAAAGTGTCCAGAAAATATTTTTTAAGCAAATGTCCGGCCTTGTAGATCTCAGTATGTTTGGAGTTTTCATGTTATGAAAGTTGATATGTGTATTCGGTATGGGGTCTTTAATCTCCAAAAAGAATCGAGTCCATATCTGTTGTGGATCAAAAGTTATTTAAGGTCAAAGTGGGTAGACTGGCATTGACCGAAAAATTTCTGGGCAGCCCATAATTTTCTAAGTGTTGATTTTTTACGACAAGGTTTGACCTTACTTTAGTCCGCTTGATTTCTTATTTTTATGATAGTGTTAAGTAATAGTTACGTAGTCCTGCATGTAGTCTACAACTTTGAAACTTATATATCACATGAAACAATACACATTATTACAAGTATAAGGACCCACAAAGTAGGCATCTCATTGTTCTTCAAATAAGAAGCGACATTGTCGGACTTTTGATGGCTAATAACTCTTAGATCGATGTTGTTTAGTCATGATGTTTGTTGGTAAGTGTAGTATTACATGAGTACTACAAGATCCAAGTATTAGATTGCCCAGAAACATAATGGATTGAGAATTATTCATGGTCAAACTAGGCACCTTGAAACTGCCTTGTCAGTGTTCTTGAGACTCAAGAACACCTAAGACGACAGATTTCTGTCGCTAAAGCCTTTAGCGACGGATTCTATTTATTTTTAATTTCTGTAATTTCTGAAAATGATTTAAAAATTAGAAAAATTAGATTTTAATTATTAAAAATACTTATTAAATTCTGAAAAATTATTTTAAATTCCAAAAAATAATATTTAATTATTTTGAGTATATTTCATAAATATTTAATATTTTTGGAATATAAAAGGTATTTATTTATTTATTTATAATATTAAATAAATGATTTAAAAATAGTTTTAATTCATGAAAAATCATGAAAAATTATTTTATGGTATAAGAAAATATTTTAAGTTATTTCCCATGACTTTTAATATTTTGTGATGAATTTCATTAATTAATTAATATTAATGATATTAAAGTTATTTAATGATAATATTAAATAATTTAGTTTAAAAATGATTTTAATATTATAAAAATCATTTTAAATGAAATTAAGGTATTTAAAAATATTTTAAGTTATAAAATATAACTTTTAATATTTAAAGGATAATTTCATTAATAATTTAAAATTAATGATATTAAGATAATATTAATGATATTTAGTTATTTAATAATTATTATTAAATAAATAGTTTAAAAATGGTTTTATTTATTTAAAATCATTTAAAGAGGATATTAAGGATTTAAAAATATTTTAAGTTATAATTAATGACTTTTAATATTTGGATAAATAGTACATTAATATTTAAATATTAATGGTAATTATTTAGGTAATATAAATATTTTAAAAATAGTTTGAGTTATTATAAATAACTTTTATATTTTAGCGATGGTTTCATTAATAGTTTAGTATTAATTAAACTATTAATGATAATGGAATTGTTTAATGTTTAAATCATTTAATTATGATTCCGATATTTGAAAGTTATAATAAGCCAAACTAAATGACTTGAGAACCGATTATGAAGTTACGAATTTGAAGAACACCTATAATATGTGATTATATCACTATAGGCCCTTTAGTGATGATTTGAATTATTTTAAATTTTTCAATTTCTCGGAAATTGCGAAAATGATTAAAAATAAGATGTCTGATATTTACGATGTTGAGGTATAGAATAAGAGTCTTAGACTCAGTATTTACCCGATAAAACTGATCGATACGCCGACAAATGTCAGACCTTATAAAAGAAAGAAAAGACTACTGTAAGAGCATGGATGAGATATTTGAAAAATGTATAAAAATATTTCAAGTATAGAATATGAACTAAAAGTATGATCACTGTGATTATGTGATTGGACTATGTCTTTGTTGTAATAGGCGATATTATGTGTTAAGATATATTGTTCTAATCGAATCGAATGATCCGATTATTGATAGGTTGTGATAAAGAGATAAAACCTAAGTTGAGATTTGTAATAAGCGAATCGAAAAGTATCCTACCTTTGCATTTTCTTTATGCAATGGACATGAGTAAAGTTTGAATTATTCTATTCACTATGCAGTTATATACGCTTTGATTATCAACATGTTAGCTCGGATATATATTACATTAAGTTGATTTCTAAATGGTTATACAAGTGTCCCCACTTGGATAACCATAGCATTTATTCACATGTTGATATACCTCTGTCAATTACCCGTATACATATATGTTGAATTACATATTATTGTTGAAAGCAAGATTAAAACCTTCTGGTTTGGAACCCGGGCATGTATGAACATCCCTATATGGGAAGATTTTTGCGCCAAGCGGATAGAGTGAAAGCGATGAATTTCGTTCAAGTTATGTAGTATTGATCAATCTGAGGTACAATGTGGCCGATCACCCTCCGTGTGCTGTAAAATAAGCTAGAAGCGGTTTGCGGATGGATTTCGCCAAACCTTTTCAAAAATGAAAAGAATGTTCATAGTATGATTCTTAAACCCTATTCATGGGTAGAGCGAGCCAAATTTAAATAATTTGGAAGAGATTTGTTATGTGAATTTTTATCGAGATGTGATTACTTCACAACTTTCGATTCGTTGTAGAAGTGTTATGTAAAGAGAATACTTATATTCTTTCAAATTTTATATATATAATTGCTTTTTTACTTGCTTTGGGCACTCAAATGCTCATCCTTGCTTAAATTAAATGTTTTCAATTATGTATGAGCAACTTTGAAGGCTCGAGCACGAACAAGGAAAAGGAAAGTGATCGAATAAGTGTGTATCATGAGTTAATGGTTATAGTTGTATTGGTATCTATTCAAGTATTATAAGGAATGTATTTGAAGGTCACGTGCACAGGGAAGTAAACTTTGATGTATGTAAATTAAGTTCGAATGTATTATTATTTTAGTATTATTCAAATTTTAAAGAAATGGTATCGTGGAGAACCGAAGTTAGGGTTTCAAGTACCTGGATTTGGGGTCGTCACACCACTTCTTCCATAGCCACCACCTCCACCATACCAGATCTGAACTATTCTCCCTACCAAGGAGCTCCTTATGAAGTTCAAGATCATCCGCATAAAAAAGAATGAAACCAAAACCCAAAACCCAAATGAATCCATCAAACCAAATCCCTCGCATCATCATGCCATCTGTTTCACCCCGCCAAGATACGGGCACATAAACACAGCCCCGATTCGCTCAAGAATCAAATCTTATCATGACAGCCTCCATTTAACTGTGTTTCTGAGTTTTGATTGCATAGAAAAGAAAAAAGGAATGGAATTTAATAGAACGAAAAAGGAAAAGATATGTAAAAGGGTTAAACCCTTTACACACAATACATACATATATACGTAGTATAGAGAGAGAAAAAGAGGTGGTTATGTTTGTTTACAGGTAAAGACGCAATAAGGGCTGTTGCTTTCTCCGGGGGACTTAGTGAAATCATCGGCTCTGAACAGATGATCAGAGAAATCATAAGTTATGGCAGAGAGGGGCACATAAGAGTTATGGAATAAATTAATTAGATGTTTTATTTTAATTAGAATTGTTAAATTAGGTTTTGACCATTTTGCCCATGATTTAAAAAGATTTGTTTATGTAATGAATAAAATATAGTTTTTTTTGCCACATAAGAGTCTTAAGGCAGCACACAATTAGCCAAGTCAGCAATTTCTGATGTGGCGTGTTCAATTTGTTGTAATTGGAAAAATTGATAGTTTAATCATCTAATTGACAAAATTGAAAGTGGATGGATCGTAGAAATGAAATATGACCTATAGTTTAGGATACTAATTCATATTTAAGCCTTTTAAATAATAATAAGGTATTTAAAAATATTTTAAGTTATAAAATATAACCATCAATATTTAAAGGTAAATTTTATTAATTAATGATATTAACGTTATTTAATAAGTATATTAAATAAATTAGTTTAAAAATGATTTTAATATTATAAAAATCATTTTGAATGAAAATAAAGTGTTTAAAGATATTTTAAGTTATAAAATATAACTTTTAATATTTAAAGGATAATTTCATTAATAATTTAATATTAATGATATTAATTTAACATTAATGATATTAAATTTATTTAATAATTATATTAAATAAATAGTTTAAATTTTTTTTATTGATTTAAAAATTATTTAAAAGGATATAAATGAATTAAAAATATATTAAGTTATAATTAATGACTTTTAATATTTGGATAAATAATACATTAATATTTTAATATTAATGGTAATTATTTAAAATGATTTTAAATGTTTTAAAAAAAATCATTTAAGGGTAATATTAATACTTTAAAAATATTCTAAGTTATTATAAACAACTTTAATATTTTGGCAAGGGTTTCATTAATAGTTTAATATTAATTAAATGTTAATGATAATAGAATTATTTGATATTTAAATCATTTACTAATGATTACGGTGTTTGAAAATTCATGCTAAATTATAATAATTGTTTAAAAATTATTATAAGTCATTTAAAAACAATTTGATAGATCTTTAAATTATATTGAACTACTAGATAGAGTTTTAGACTCGATAATTATTGCGATAAAGCCGCTTTTAATCGCAAGCGTTTTGAAAATTGATTTAGACTTAGACAATTTGACTATATTAATGTTTGTTTGTGATCGGATGACTTTTGAACATGTGTGATGAATGTGATTAGGTTATGTCTTTGACTACAATAAGCGGTTTTGTATTACGATATGTTATTCTAATCAAGAAATGATCTTATTATTGATAGGTTGTTATACAAAAGATAAAAACTAAGTTGCATTTTAAAGCGGAGAGACTGAATAAGTATCCTACCTTTGCATTTCTTTTTATGCAATGGATGTAAATGTGAGTTTCGAATTATATTATTATTGTACCAGATTATTAACCCTATTGTTATATATGTTATATCCGATCATTGATTATCAACATGGTACTATATGGTAATTCAGATATATATATTTTGTTCGTTAATTTCTAAATATGGTTATTCAAGTGTCCCACTTGGATAATCATTATATTTAATCACATGTCGATATATATATATATATATATATATATATACATATATATATACCTCTAAGCTATTTGATCAGTTAGACACAGATTTAGAAATATCATTGAATATGATAAAACCTTTTTGTATCCAATCAAATTGTTTTGATTTGGATTCCCGACTATGTATGAACATCCCAAACATGGGAAAACTTTTATGCACCCAAGGCGGACAGAGTGAACGATAATATCGTTCTTGCATGTAGTATTGATCAATACAGGGCACATTGAGCAGATCACCCTCGTGTCGGTAAGTTATGACGGTTTGCGGATGAAGTTCGCTAAACCTTAGCGAAAATGAAAAAAACAATGTTCATAGTATTTCACCTTAACCCTATTTATAGTCGATGCGTAGTTTCAAAAAATTTGATAGAGAGTTGTTATGTTATTATTATCGGTTCAGATTACTTCACAACTTTTAATTTGTTGTAGAAGGGTAGTACAAAGAAAACATTTAATCCTTTCAGCTAATATTTATAATTGTTATTACTTGTTGGACACTCAAATGTTCATCCTTGCTTAATTTAAATGTTTTCAATTAAGTATGATCGGCCAGAGGGCTCTGCCAAGAACAAAAGGAAAGGAAAGCTACCCGTATAAGTTTGTGTTATCATACGTAGTAGCTAAACTTAAATAAGATGATTATATTTATTATCTATCATGTAATGAAATGTTTTACGGTGGCGTACCTGGGATTTAGACAACTCTGATATGTAAATTAAGTTTGATATTTATAACAATATTAATACTATTCCGCTCATAGAAATGGTATCATAAAGCACTGAGTTCGGGTTTTAAGTACCTGAATTTGGGGGCATTACAATTTGGTGTCAGAGCTTTAGGGTTAGAAACCTTAGGTGGGGGTAGACCTTAGGCTATAACCTTAGAAGCGGAGGGAAACGTTGAAAGTATATGTAGACACTCAAAATTTTACTCGCACAATCATACTTAACATTACGGGAGGGCAGAATCGTCTTTCAAAGATAACCCTAGAAGATAGTTCACATCTATTCCGAATACTACCGGAAGTTCAATCTCAACCCCGGACCACACACCGGGAGCCTCATTTCCAACCCCGGAACACACACCGGGAGGATCATTTTTAACCTCAGAGATAACCCCGAGTTTCGTCTTTGGCGATAACACCAAGGAATGCTATTGTAGTTCCGGTGATAACTCTGGAAATGCTTGTTTCAAGTGCATGCGATCAACTTCAAGATGACCTCCTGTCGAGGCACTCTTACCTCAGACCCGTAGCTAACACCGGGCAGATAGGCATCCACAAGATGACATTGCGGCATTCAACACTTGCAGCAGTCCAATCTCAGATGTAGCCCTGAGCAACGTCTGCTTTCAACTCAAATCGGCGATAACCCCGATGAGGAGTTATATGTCATCTTGCTACCTCAACATCTGTGCATTGTCTCAACACTTCATACATACATACATACAACAATGGTAATTATTTAAAAATGATTTTAATTATTTTAAAAATCATTTAAGGGTAATATAAATGTTTTAAAAATAGTTTGAGTTATTATAAATAACTTTTATATTTTGGCAATGGTTTCATTAATAGTTTAATATAAATTAATTATTAATGATAATGGAATTATTTAATGTTTAAATCATTTAATTATGATTCCGATGTTTGAAAGTGATAGCCGGCCAAACTAGCTGACTTGAGAACCGATTATGAAGTTCTGAATTTGAAGAAGAACACCTATAGTAACAGTTATATCACTATAAGCCTAATTAGTGATGATTTGAATTATTTTAAATTTTTCAATTTCGGAAATTTCAAAATGATTAAAAATAAAATGTCGATATTTACGTAGATGTTGAAGTGCGAGAATAAGAGTCTTAGACTCAAGAATTAAATAATAAAGTCATTTATGCAGCAGCAATAAATGTCGAACCTTATAAAAGAAAGAAAAGGCTCTTTGTAAAAACATGGATGAGATATTTGAAAAATGTATAAAAATATTTCAAATACAGAATATGAACTAAAAGTATGATCACTGCGATTATGTGATGACGTGATTAGACTATGTGCTGACTGTAATAGATAGTACTATGTGTTATGATATATTGTTCTAATCGAACGAATGATCTGATTATTGATAGGTTGTGATAAAGAGATAAAACCTAAGTTGAGATTTGTAATCAGCAAATCAGGCAAGTATCTTACCTTTGCATTTCCTTTATGCAATGGACATGAGTAAGAAGTTTGAAATTATTCTATTCTGTCTGCATTATATGCGCTTTGATTATCAACATGTTAACTCGGATATATATTCTGTTAAGTTGATTTCTAAATGGTTATACAAGTGTCCCCACTTGGATAATCATGGCATTTATTCACATGTTGATACACTTTCGTCAATTACCCGTATATATATATATATTGAATTACATATTAGTGTTGAGCAAGATTAAAAACCTTCGGGTTTGGAACCAGGCATGTATGAACATCCCTATATGGGAAGATTTTTGCCCAAGGCGGATAGAGTGAAGCGATGAATTTCGTTCAAGTTATGTAGTATTGATCAATACAGGTACAATGAAATGATCACCCTCCTGCGTTGCCGTAAGTTATGACGGTTTGCGGATGGATTTCGCTAAACCTTTTCAAAATGAAAAGAATGTTCATAGTATGTTTCTTAAACCCTATTCATGGGTGGAGCCTAATTTCAAGAAATTGAAAGAGAGTTGTTATGTGAATTTTTTATCGGTCTGATTACTTCACAACTTTCGATTCATTGTAGAAGTGTTATGTAAAGAGAATACTTATATTCTTTCAAATTATATATATAATTGTTATTACTTCTTTGGGCACTTAAATGCTCATCCTTGCTTAAATTAAATGTTTTCGATTATGTATGAGCAACTTTGAAGGCTCGAGCACGCGAACAAGGGAAAGAAAAAGTCATTGAATGAGTTTATATTATGAGTTAATGGTTATAGTTGTATTGGTATCTATTCAAGTATTGTAAGGAATGTATTTGAAGGTCTCGTGCACAGGAAATAAACTTTGATGTATGTAAAATTAAGTTCGAATGTATTATTATTTAGTATTATTCAGCTTAAAGAAATGGTATCGTGGAGAACCGAGTTTGGGTTTCAAGTACCCGGATTTGGGGTCGCCACAAGACCGACAAAAGAGTTATGTTGATCTTCATCGAAAGGACGTGGTATTCGATATTGGAGATCATGTGTTGTTACGTGTTGCTCCATGGAAAGGAGTTACGAGATTTGGAAAGAGAGAAAAGCTCAATCCTCGATTCATTGGCCAATTTTTAATCCTCGATCAAGTAGGGAATGTAGCCTATAGACTCGTTTTACCACCAAGTATGTCTCGTGTTCATAATATTTTTCATATATCCATGTTACGTAAATATGTGAAAGACCCGAACCACATTATTGAGTTAGAACCAGACGAAATAGCGGAAGATTTAACGTATAAAGAGGTTCCTGTTCAAATCTTGGATAAGAAAGAACATATTCTACGCTCCAAGGTTATACCTCAAGTCAAAGTTTTATGGAGGAACCACAATGTTGAGGAAATGACCTGGGAGTTAGAATCTAAAATGAAATCAAGGTATCCTTACCTCTTCGACATACCAGGTACGTACCCTAATTTCGAGGGCAAAATTTCATAAGAAGGAGAGATTGTAAGACCCCAACTTTTATGAATAAAGATGAATTTTCTATAATTATCATTTTGAATACTATGGAATGAATTTGATATAATGTTATAGTTGTGGGTAATATTTATAAATTTTTTAAAGTACGCAAGTTGTTATATAATATTTAATTGGTCGGGGAATATTCATTTTAACAGGGAATATTCGTACAACGGCACAATCATTGGTGGATCCCACAACGGAATTATTGTCGGATTGAGAAAATGACAAAAATATTTTATGAAAATAACGGAGGAAGTTTTATCGTTAATTTGTTGAAACACCCTTGTTAAAAGTAATGCGAGAATACGCTGTGGTTGCATAAGTAGCACACCTGTGTTGATTATTGATGCTTACGTGAGAAGTCACTCAGTTTTGTTCAATTATTGCTTCAGTAATTGTTGCATAGTATCTCACGTTATTTGATTCAATTATTGTCGATATTTTATATTTTATTAAATCAATAATTGAGGTGACAAAGTTATTAATATTATTATTTGCAATATTAACGATGTCTAGAAGTTCTGTCAAGGAGATGTTTGGTCACCTAATTGCACGCCAATAGGTAGAAATACTTATTAGAAAGCCCCCTCTTTCTTGGGAATGACCTGGTCGATTAATATTATGAATTATAATAATAGTGATAATGTTGTTAAAATTATTAAGGTGATTTTTATGAAGTTTTGTTTATTTTATGGACCCCCTTTTACCCATTTTTCAAGATAATCGGTAGAAAGTTATTCAGTATATAATATATATATATATAGGATTCACGTGAATCTTGTGGATTCACGGGTTAGGGGGGTTATATACGGGTTATATATATATATATATATATATATATATATATATATATATATATATAAAAAGTTTTCATTTTATTAGAATATTTTATTGCATAGTATCCTTTCCATTTTCCTATAAATAGGATGCTTACTTAGAATTGAAATCACACCAGAAATTCAGAGAATTCTCTTCTATAATCTTGAGCGTATTTCTTTATAGTTTTAAGAAGCTTTGAGCGTAGTGCAAGTTTTCTTCTAGAATATCCTCGCCCTACCAGTCGGAATACTCTTCTTTTACGGTAAGGGGTATTATTTCTTTCATATTCATGAAGAGAACTTTTGTTATTCCATTTTTATTATTACATTGGAATAACTCGTATATACGCGACTACCCTATACTTGGTGAAATTCTTCCATTATTCCATTCTTTATTATTATGTTGGAATAACTTTGTCATGCGAAGTCCGCATACATGGTGAAATTCTTACATTATTCCAATCTTTATTATTCATTGGAACATCACATGCATGCGTTTTACGCATGATCCGTTCTCATTATTTATTATTCTGTTGGAACATCCTGTCGGTGCGAATTTCGCCTGACCTAGTTCCGTAATTTATTATTCTGTTGGAATATCCTGTCTGTGCGTTTACACATAACCTGGTTCCGTTATTTATTATTCTGTTAGAATAACCTGTCTGTGCGGTCTATCGCATGCCTGGTGATTTCTTTTGTTATTCTATTCTTTATTATACTCAGTTGGTTAAAGTTTTGGCTTTTATACTCCATGAAATTAGTGGAATATCCTTGATATTTGCGCTTCATCTAGTATCTTTTCATGGAAATATTCTTCTGAGCATTCTTGAATTTTACCCCACAAAGCAGTATCATGTTGACAATTTGGACGTTATTGGTTCCTAGATAAATTAATTCTTGAACTTGTTTTATTGAATTCTTATATCATTGTCATCATCCTCATGTTTTATGTTGAAAGTCATCTCGGCTTTGTAGTGCATAGATGGACTTGGTATGATTATGACCGAGGATTATTCTAAGTATAATCATGGCCGTAATATTACAAATGATGTGGTAAAAGTCCTCATTGGCCCGTAGTGCATTGATGGACGGGTTGTCGACATGATCATGACCATTGATGAATACACGAATATCCTTGGCCCGTAGTGCATGGATAATTTGTGGTTGTGATATTAATGAATATCCTTGGCCGTAGTCAAGGATGATGTGGATTATTTATTGTTTGAGTCTCGTGATATAAAAGTGATGAAAAACCTTTTTAAATCATAAAAGATAGTAGATTTTATTCTCTACTTGACTCTTTTAATGGATTGCTTGTTCCGCTGCAGTTAAACTTGATAGTTGTTATATTTTATTAGTTTAACACTGTTGAAGGCTAACGATAATTTTATTCTGCATTATCTTAGTCATAATATTTCTTACTGGGCTAGTTGAGCTCACCCTTTTGCTTTCATTGTTCTCTTTAGGAAATGAGAACGTAGCAGGGACTAGTCGGGGAACGGAGTAATGGTCCGAGATGGTGTCATAGTAGTCCTCATTATTTTATAAAATAGTGTGATAATAAATGCAATGAGGACTCCTTTGAGTGTGGATATTGTCTAGATGACAATATTCGTATTAAGACTCTCAGTTTGTATTTTGTCGTATTTTACACGACAGTTGTATTATTAAGTTGTTTTTGAATTTTGTACCATGTATTTGGCAACTCAAGATGGGTGATGTATACCTATTTTGGGGGTTTCACATCTTTCTCCTTAGAATATCAGTGAACTCCCCCCTTTTCTCCTACTTTTCTCCTACGATGAAATCTGATCCTTCTCCTACAATTCCCTCTCTAGCTCACTCCTTCGCTCTTTGTTCAAACTCATTCGCCTTCGTCAACTCAGCCTCTCCGGTTACTCTTCTCTAATCAAATACCGGATTCACGCGACTCCTCCTCTTTCCTCCTATGTTTCACTCCAAACAATAATTAATCTATAAAACTCTAATAAGGTAAACCCTTTTTTGAGTAATTTCTACTTTCAATTGATGGTATTGTTTCATTTGGATTAATTGATTTTTGTTTAATTGGGTTCTTCATAATCTTCGCTTTATTACCCAAAAGAAGAGGGTTTTTCAATTATCTTAGTCATCTCTACTTTGTGTATCATTACAATTTAATTTTGGTTTCTTGTTAAATTTTTTATGGTACTCTTTTATTATTGTTTTTCTCAATGTGTTTTGTCTTCCAGGTTTTTTTTTATGATTGTTGTTAATAATTTGTATTGTTATGTTACATAGATTTCTGATTGGCCTTTAAATACATAAAATGCAATGCATTGCTTCAGTTCATACTGGTTGACTATTCAGTTTTCAGTTATATAGTTAAGATTTACAAGCTTGCAAAAAGTTTGCAATAAGAAGAAAAATAAAAAAGAAATAATTATTTGTCAAATTGTTTTTTTTTTCAGTAATCAATGTTCATGTTGTGTGAAACTAACAAATTTTTTTTATCTTTTTTCGTTTAGATTTTTTGATGTTGTGGACCCTTTTTGCTGCTTGTTTCAAGGCCACATTGGAAATCTACCAATGGAATCGGAAATAGATATTAGCTCTACAAATATGGATGTTGACGTAGGTGACCCGTCTAACAACGAATGGGATGATGAAGTAGAAGAGAATGGAAAACAGAATAATCAAATAATGGAAGAGTCCAAATTACATATGGTGTTTGACAATGTTGATGAGGTTTATGAATACTATAGGAAATATGGTGCACAACAAGGATTTGGAGTGACTAAAAGAAGTAGTAGAAAATTGGACGGAGTGGTTAAATATTTCACAGTTGTATGTCACAAATATGGAGAACCAAAGAAGAACTCAAAGATTACTCTAAAACCGTATCCGGTTATTAAAGCAAGTTGTAAGGCTAAGATTTGTGCTAAGTTATTGAATGATGGAAAATGGGGTATAACCACTTTGGAGCTTGCACATAATCATGGTTTAAGTCCAAGTAAATCTCATTTTCACCGGTGTAATCGGCATGTGACCTCTTATATAAAGAGTAGATTTGAGCTAAACAATGATGATGGGATACCAATGAATAAAAGTTATAATTCAATTAGAATTGAGTATGGAGAAAATGGAATGCCTTGTTTAAAGGAAGACTGTTGTTTGGTTGTTTGATGTGTGGCTTTCTTCCATGTCTAGAAAAGCTCCACATGCCATTATCACCGATCAAGACAAAGCAATGAAAAATATTATTGAGATAGTTTTTCCCAATGCTCGCCACCGATGGTGTTTGTGGCATATAATGAAGAAGGTTCCTGAAAAATTAAAAGGGTATGAGCATTATGAATCAATTAAATTTGTGTTACATAACGTTGTGTATGATTCTTTGAGTGTGGATGATTTTGAATGTCAATGGAAGGCAATGATAGACAATTATATGATCTTGAGAACAATGAGTGGTTGGAAGGATTGTATAATGAAAGGCATCGGTGGGTTCCTTGTTTTGTGAAAGATATTTTTTGGGCGGGAATGTCTACGACACAAAGAAGTGAAAGTATGAATGTTTTTTTTTGATGAATTTATTAATGCAAAAACTTCCTTGAAAGAATTTGTGGACCAATATGATAATGCGTTAAGGAGTAAAGTGGAAAAAGAAATAGCAGCGGACTCTCATTCTTTGACTTCAAATGTACCTTGTGTTACACATCACACCATTGAAAAACAAATCCAAGAGGTTTATACCAATTCCAAGTTTATAGAGTTTCAAATAGAAGTGGTGGATGGAGGAATGTATTGCGATACAAGGTTTGTCGAATCTCATGATAAAATATTTCATTACGAAGTGAAACAACTTTATTACTTTGGGGAAAAAAAAGATCGGCCAAAAATTATGAACTTCAAGGTTTACTTCATTAAAGGGGAAAATGAATTTGAATTTGATGTGAAGTGTAACTGTAAATTGTTTGAATTTCAAGGAATCTTATGTAAGCATATAGTTAAGGTACTTCATTTTAAAAGGTTTATATTTACGGTTCCAACAAAATACATTTTGAGGAGGTGGATAAAGGACATAAAGCGACTTCATACTAAAGCTAGTCACTTATAATGTTTGGAAAGACACGGAATCGGGACAAAGATATGACAAGGTGTGCAATACTTTTTTCGACGTTGCGGGCATTACATATGATACTCAAAAAAGATGTGACCAACTTGTAGATCGGCTTCTTGAACTAAAGGTGTAATGGAATACGGAGGATGGAGTTTGTGAAAAAAGTCGACCTACTCAAAAGTTAAACGCGGGTGAATCTGAAAATAACGACCCAAATGAAAGCCAGAAATTACTTTCACCAAAAAAGAACCGATGCAAGGGGCGTCCTAGTAAAAGGAAGGTAGGTAAGATCGAAGAAGTTTCTAAAAATTCAAACTAAAGAGAAAAAAAAGGTAGAAATAATTGTGAATCAAGAAACACAAAGAATATGAAGAATGTATGATTTTTCTTTTTTGTTATATATATATATATATATATATATATATATATATATATATATAATCTATATATTGTAACTTGTTTTGCAATTAATATTGTCTTATATAATGAACTTGTATGCTTCTTTTATTTAAGGCATTTGAGTTGGATATGACTGTTAATCAACCACCTATTTTTCATGAGACACAAGAGAGTCATCATGGAAATATTAACTTGAATGTGAGTAATGATTTTTTTTTCAATTATTATGATTATTATTTTTACTTTATTGGTGAGCATTTTTAAGGGTGTATATATATTGTCACAAGAGAGTAATGATTTATGTTACCTTTCATAGATCATAAATTTCAGATGTATGAACTCAATTAACATCGATGGTTCTTTCTATAACTTGTAGGAATCCATATGGGGAGATGAACTTCTAAATCTTGGCGCGATGTGGAATTTTGGGTCAATAGGTGAAGGCACTTCCAATGCTGGCTACAAAGATTTTTGACTTGATTTAGTTGTAGCTTTGATATATTAAAGCTATTTAGGTAGCTCAATGGATGATTCAGGCATATGATAATATTGTTCATATGTATCAAAAGTATTATAATTTTGATAATTTGTTTTCATCTTTAATTTTCTAAATTTCAATGTTAGTTTTGCTCTCAATTAATGAACACAATAATTGGAATTCATTTCATAAACACTATAGTCACAATTTACATGTTTACAAGGGGCATACCCCAGGTAATTAAAAAAATGATGAAACAATAGCTTAATAGCTCAAGCAATTACAAATAAGATAATATTTCAGTTTTTCTGTGTAGCTTCACTGCACCATGTGACACTGTAAGGTGTAATCTCCCCTGCTGCCTCTATTGGCTAGCTTCTTTAATGTCACCATAATCAGGAGTGCAAATACATTGTATAGTGAAACATTAAGATCTAGTTAAATAGGTTTAAACCTAATGTTATTTATTCAACAGACATAACTCAACAGACAATTGTATAAAATGGGTCCTACCGAAAAAAATCTCACAATATGCATTTTCAACCCACAATGCACTTAGGAAAATCTATTAGGAGAACAAATATGAAAATTAAGTCAAAACATAATCAGATACACAATCTAAGGTTGGTTCTGCAGGGGGAAACTGCAAGGAATTATGATAATTCTAGATAAGGCCAGCTACTCTAAAACGGAGAGAATCATTTGGGGGGAGGGGGAACTCAGTTACTGATGTACCTACCCAACATGGAAATAAATTATCTCAAAATATCAGCGAGCATAATGTTCAATTTAATGTAATTATCTAAAGTAGTTGGGAAACCAACATCAAACATTCTAGTGTCAATATGGCAACCACAGTTCAAACCACAAATTATCATCACACCACCACAGTTCAGACTTCAAGCTGGCTTTTTGCCATCAGCCGTCGAATGATAGGGTTACAAAATGTGGATTCACTTCTCTATCGATCCGCATTGTCAAGGTGAAACAACTCTATCTGCAATGTAAGCATCAATTTGTACAATACCTTTAATTATTTTTAGCATCTACTTATTAGTGGATGATAGCTATGATAAAGTTTTTGTGTTATAAGAAAACAAAATTTTACCCTGAACAATGTCTCATTAATGAACATATCTACTTGGTATGATGTTAAAAAAATTAGTGTATAAATTGTACTTTCTTTTTATATGCTTTTAAGTTGGCAAACATGATGATAATTGTAAGATTCTTATGTAGTCAAGAGCTTCAAGGTTATAATAATTAATTGGCTTCTAAAACTACGAAACATTCTACTGTAGCTTGTCCTTTTCTCATTTTCTATTGATTCTCTAGGTTGATATTGTGCTCAATAGTTGGTTACAGTTGGTTCTCATCCTCTGTGCAAACAATATTTCTGTTTTCTACTAATCTGTGTGATGTTGATAGTGTCAATATGACAACCACAGTTCATCTTTCTTAACGACGTAATCAGAGAAATTTAACCTCAAACCCTCCAAGTAAGAGAAACAAATATGGCAACCACAGTTAAATTCTTAATTCCACAAATGTTTTTCTGAAATCATGTCATTTTCTTGTGCATTGCAAATGCTTAACATAAATGGCTACAAAATCATACATTTCTTATATAGAAAAAAGAGAGACAAAAAAATTAGATTATGTAAAGTGTAAATCGTTGCATCAAATACCATGTACAGCCATTAAATGCACCCTACTTTTAGAAACAAAAAATTCCAACTTCAAGAATTGCATAAACCCTGTGGAGGTCATCCATAAAGTTTGAAACTTGGGACAAGAAAATCAAAACTCAAGAGAATCCAAATCTCCAGAAAAATCTAAGATTTGGTTTTGCACTATATTTATGCTGCTAGTGTAAACTCTTGAATTCTCCAGAAAAATGAGTCAACCGGTATGAACTGAAGCAATGTATTGCATTTTATGTATTTAAAGTCTAGTCAGAAATTTATGGTACAAATTATGAAGAACTCAATTAAACCTAAATTACATAAGAAACACAAAGAAAAAACTCAAATTGCCGAGAAATCTTGGTAGAAACTCAATTAAACCCAAATGAAACAATACAATCAATTGAAAGTAGAAATTACTCAAAAAAAGGTTTACCTTATTAGAGCTTCATAGATTAATTATTGTGTGGAGGGAAGCATGATTCATCTTTCTCTGCGGGGTTCTAGGAGGAAAGAGAGGGAGCCGCATGAATCCGTTATTTGACCGAAGAAGAGTAACCAGAGAGGCTGAGCCGACGGAGGCGAGTGGGTTTGAACAGAGAGTGAAGGAGTGAGCCAAAAAGGGAGTTGTAGGAGGAGGAGATTTCACGGTAGGAGAAGGGGCGAATTCACTAATTTATAAGGAGAAAGGCGCATAGAATTTTAAAAAATAATAATACCCAAAACGATTTGCTTTCCTGCGTTCGGTAAACTGTTAGTAGGTTGGATGTACCCAAAGATTTACTCTTAAACTGATTAATACCTATACTATCCCAGGTTTTAACTGTTCTGTTAATTTGAAACTCCATGATGCTGTGATGGCTTTGAGACAAATTGATGCAATGTGTGGTATTCTAGCAGATAGATTAATGATTTTTCCTGATATGACTCCTTAGAAAATTTTAAATTTTTACTGTTATCAATTTTTAATCAATAGCAAATAACTATATATACACACGTAAGTCGCTATTTACTATGGACGTTTAATTATTTACGGTATATAACAAGACTAATAACAGTATGTCAACTCAGTATTTGAGAAAATCAAGGAAATTTGGTAGCATTTAAAAATTCATTTATATTATTTAATTAAAAGAGTAAAATGTCTGTAGTAAAATAAATCATCACTCATTATTAACTAGTAAAATGTCAAAATGTAGGATCATTATTGATTTTTTGAACTATATTTTTAAACTTAAAATCGATAAGGAATATTATTTTATTTTTAATCTATACACAACTGTTAACGTCAAAACTTGTACGCCAACTGTTGATTGTATTGTTGTGAAATCAAACTCACAAAATACATTCATACAAGTTGTGTATTTGTGTTGTATCTCTTGTCCCTCTCCCCCCTCAAACCCTGCATCCAACTAGGAGAAGGAGTCCTTTGTAGAATCACCTTATAACAACAATTATGCGTCCTACTAGGAGAATGAGTCCTTTGTAGAATCACCTTATAACAACAATTAATGGCTGATAGATTCATTCCCAAATTAAACCTCATTATCCCACCAAATAAAAAAACACAATCTTATTTTAATAAGGACTCTCACTATCAAAATAAATATATTATGGGTCAACACCAAATCTAGACCATTAAATAAACTAGGTAGCACCATGGCTAGACCCAAATAATCACATCCCAACAACAACGATAAATATTACAAACTATCTAAAAAATAGTACTAATTGTAAGATTTATTGTTTCAAAATTTTTAGTGAATCATCTCAATTTTGAGTTTAAAAATGTCACGATTTAGTTTTCAAAAGTCAAACAATAATTTTATAATTTGTTATGAAGGAAACAAAATATTTAGGATAAATCTATGTACACACCTAAATTGTACATCCAAAAGCACCCATTTTTATTTATTTTGTAATTATAAATTATGTAAATATATATTTAATTCATTATTTATTTATTATTGATTTTATAAATAATTTTAATATTTTATTTTTGAATTTTAAATGTTGAAGGGAATACGACGAAGAAAGTAAAAATATTATTATTTGAAAAAATACGAGTCAAATACAAATCAAAAATGTACTGAGAATGTCAAAGTATTGAAAAGATTGTCAAATTGTATTTTCAGTGAAAAATTGGTTGGACCGGCCAAAAGAGAACACATTTGTTATTTTAAAATACTTAAAGGTATTTAAGTACAGCAATGCAGCAGGAGTTATGTAGAAGTTGTTTTTATTTTACTGGAATAAAAACAAGTACAACAGCTTGTCTTGTTGTGTTTGATTTATTCGCATTCAAGCATGCTGCAGAGTCTAAATTTTCTAACAAGATCCGAAAACAAGGATTGAGGAAAGGACAACATCCAAGCTTGCTCAAATAGAACAAATAGAAGTCAGTGCATAAAGAGAGGAGTTTAATGGAGGCAATGACATACATTCAGCAGCAGCTGTAGGACGAGTTTAGTAGCCGTAATAAGAAAATAGTAAGTAGCATCAATTGTAGAAAGCAATAGCAACAGTAGAGTAATAGATGATGAAAAAATGATTTTCTTTGTATGCAGCAGACATATTTGTAATCTTATATCCCATTATCTAATTTTTATAGATTTTGGGATATGTTTTTTAATAATATATTTTGCAAAAAAAAAAAAAAAGTATTTATTGACATTTCCCAAATTTCGAAGGACATTGTAATTCGACCAAACTTGTGGGACAGTTTTGTCAATAGCAGTTTTCTAGAAAAAAATAAATAAAATATATAGGGTTCATTAATATAGGCACAAGTTTTTTAGAAAAATGTGCATATTCAAAGCAGGCAAGCAGCTCTCCATACAAGTAAAAATATAAATAAATCTACTATCATCATTCACACACCACTCACATACACTTACATGCATATTTTGATGGCTCACGTGCAGAACGATTCTTGCATAAAAAATCATCGTGCTATACATATGCACAAGCACAACACCTATAATACTTTTTCAGCCAAAAAAAAATAATATATGGTGCTTTACTGCAGACTAAGCGTGGTACATTTTTTGCATCCCAACATCAACAAGATGAAATATTCCCAATCCAAAAGAAAACCATATTCATAGAAAAGCTGATCATTAAAAAGCATAAAAAAAATTTGGTATGCCGTAGCTGACTTTGTGCCAGAATATGAAAAACTATGTCGAGAAACGAATATAGGTTGATATGGGCAAACCCATTTATCAAATATAAACACTTATATTTATATTTATCAAATATAAATATAAGTGTGTGTGCACGTATTATGCAGTTCTTACAGAAGTAGATAATCCAAAAGGTAAAGAAAATAAGCCCACAAACTACTTAGCAACCCTGAAGTTAAAAATTGATCAACAATATTCCGAATAGAACGTAGTTTGCATTGTTGTGTAGTCAAAAGAGTAATGAAAATAAGATTACAAACCTAAGAAACCATGAAGTTCAAAATTGGTAAATGATTTGTCAAGATGTATAGAAAAATGTTGCATCCGATGCAGCATTTCCTTTTTTGAAAAAATATTTAACAAATTCGAACTTCATGATAGTAGTAGTCATCAAGTCTCTTTAAATTAATTTCATCCTATTTTTCAGTTTGCATTCCCTTCAAAGTAATTATGCTTTGTACATGGAAACCCAAAATTTGTTCCCCCTCCGGTGCACAAATTGTCGACACAACTTTTTTCGATTTGATGCAGTAGGCCAGCATTTTGTTAGAACTCACATTAAACCAAACTATGGCACTTTTGACTTAATGTTTAATTTTGCATTCCTTTATACTTGGATCTTCCCTTAAAAATGTCAAGGGAGCAATAATTTTCCTGTCAGCCCATTTTTGCTTCTTGTAGTCTTCCAAAACCCAAACATGTAATTCATGTTGCACAACACTATAAACTGCTAGCTTCTTATTCCAACCTAAAATCCTTACTTTTCACCAATCCGGGAGGAAATTTTCAGGCACCTTAAGACATGTAAAATCTTCTTTATTCAGGTCCATTGAAACTATTTCGCCTGATCCATCCTCATGAAACCTAGCACAATGATAGTTCTCGTCCATAAACATAGCGGTCATCATTCCTTGCTTCCTATTAAGATTAGCAAAATTAGGTATTTCAAGAGGTCTCCATGAAAGTTTTTCCCCACTACCAATTATAAGAACTTCACACCCACCTTCCTCGCCTTCATGTTTCCCATTGTATATTGAGATAACTATATAAGTAGTGGTGGAAGTGCGAAAAGAGAAGGCCATGAGCAAGGATTTGTGGTGTGGATTAGGAAGAACAAGTATTTGTTTTGTTGCAGGGTTTTTTATGAGGTATTCGCCAGACAACTTACTTTGCTCTAGGAACAAACCATGACACACATCTTTATATTCGAATGCTGCATTCAAACTACGAAAACTATAACTTCCTTTGCTCCTCTCCTTGTGCATTTTAATGAATTGGCGATCTTCACTTATTGCATACCATTGCTTGCACACGCATTTGCACCACATAAGATCCTCCACTGTCAACCAGCTCAACATCTCCAGTAGTATTACTTTGGAAAGGGAAAGTCCATTATCATCCGAATCCAAAACAAATCTCTTTTCTGGCCGGATACATTTCTGAAATAATAGCTTCAATTGGGTGATTATATTTCTCATCTTCTCTCTAATGTCCCATAATGATCGAAGCACCTTGTATCTGAGAAAGAATGAACTGATTCATTGATTAACACTAAAAGTTAAATACCAAGATTTCAACAACTACAAGTTATGCAATTCAGTCTATAACCCTATTCACGTGGTTAATTGGGATTTGCCACATTTGTATGGTTTTAATTTTTAATACAAATTCTTTTTGCCAAAAATGGATTATAACTACGATTGAATTCAACAAAAGAATCTAATTTGTATTAAGAACATTATTCTACAAAAAAAGAGTACCAGATCTTCTTTTCATTACAGCACGTATAGAATTATATAATGTCCCCAAATTTAACAACATAATTAAATGATCATACACAATTTATTTTAACAATAGTATGCCCCCCGGCAAGCTTAGTGTGACCTTGTTGAACTTGAATTCTAGAAACTTTAGATATTTATGTTGCGTTTGGATCTTATGCTATTTATTTAGAATACACAGATGTTTTAACGATCATAGCCTCCTGTAATGATTTTTTAGCATCTTTAAGTGTATGATTTATTGTTAGTGCAGGAGGTGTGTGGTGTTATAGAATGACATAATTAAGTTATGACTTAGAACTCGTGTTTTCGCATATATATAACATCTATGTTATGATACAAGCTTGACTAACCTATACACATGTATCATATTTTCGCAATAACAAATATAAACACCAGTATATTTATTCCCGTTTTATGTCTAAAACTCCACTTTATATAAATTTGGAAGGAAAAAAATTTACGTCTACTAGTATAGGTTTTTGTTTGTATAATATATGATGGTATCCCAATCCAGTTTTTGCTTTTATGATACATAATATACATACATACATACGTACTATATTAGTACGTACATATATATATATATATATATATATATATATATATATATATATATATATATATATATAGTCTGGTTCTTATCCGGATTTGGACTTTCTTAAAATTGGGACCTTTTTTTTATAAAAAACACAACTAAAAAAAAAATTAATATTTTATGGAACTGAAATTTTTATATAATATATGTATAACAAAACAGGTTTGTACAATCTGTACAGACTGTACATACATATTTTGTTATAGGTATCCAAAATATTATGAAAAAATTCCAGTTCCATACAATATTAAACTTTTTTTTAGTTGTTTTAAAAAAAAAACAAAAAAAAAAGGGTCCGGATCAGGTCCTCCGCTATATATATATATATATTGACAATGAAAAATTGTAATACTGAGTATTTAACCTAGTCGGAAATTATTAGAGAAAACAAACATAATAAAATCTTGAGGAAAAAAAAAAGTTATAATCAAGAAGACTAGAAGAGAGGATGATCAACGGAATAAGAAAACATAACATACCAGTTAGACGGAGTATGCCAATGTGCCAAAAACAAGTTACCCTTTTCCCTAAGAAAATCAGACTTATATAAAAACTATGGTGGGCTGGGCTGTAACCCACCATACAAATATTAGTAATCTTATTTCATTACTTCTCCCAAATTAATTTTAATAATAAATCCCTACAATTGGTCAGTAAATTATAGATTATTTACAATTGCTTTTAGGCCAGCCTTTTACTTTACTATCCAAATTATTATAAGTACTTTTTAAGCCATGTTTTTTGTTTTTATATCTCTAATAGAAAAAAGAACTTCTAAAAGAATTTTATTTTTTGAGTCTACCAAATTTATAACAATATTTTTTATCACAAATTTATTTAAGATAATGTGACGCCCCCAAAATAGGTATACACGACCCATTCTGAGTTGTCAATACATGGTACAGAAACAACTACAACTTTATTATTACAACAGTAAAACTGTGAGTTTAAATACAGATATTGCCATCTAAACAATATCCACATACAAATAACTCCTCATCATAATTATTGATACATTATTTTACAAAAATGGTGAGGACTACTAAACAACTCTCTCTAGAACCATCATTACATCCCCCGACTCGTACTCACTACATTATCTCCTCCTGAGAAGAAAAATGGAACAAAAAGGAAAAGGGTGAGCTCAACTAGCCCAGTAAAGAATATTATGACTAAGATAATATACAACAAATTATCCGTGCCCATAGCTTTTTGCAAGCTAACCCAAAATCTTGAAGTGAATCTTGGGTCACGATCCGAAACTATGGATACTGGCATGTCATGCAATCTCACAATCTCATTTACGTACATTTGAGCAAGACGTTCAAGGGAATAAGTCTCCCGTATCGGCAAGAAATGAGCAGACTTGGTTAATCTATCAACAATAACCCAAATAACATTGATGCCTTAAGAAACCGTAGGAAGACCCGTAACGAAATCCATGGTAATGTGTTCCCATTTCTATTTCGGAATCTCAAGTGGTTGCAATGGACCCTTTGGCACTTGATGCTCCGCCTTTACACGTTGACAAGTTAAACATGTTGAGATAAACTTTGCAATCTCTTTCTTCATATTGTTACACCAAAATGTATGTCGAAGATCACGATACATTTTAGTACTTCCAGGATGGATTGCAAATGGTGTATTGTGTGCCTCCATCATAATCTTGTACTTCAAATCGAGTCGTTAGGAACACAAAGTCCGGAGTGGACTCAAGTATTCCTTTTCATCAATTCTCGCTTAGGAATAGCACATTCTTTTACTTTCTTCTTCATACGCGATCGATTCCGGATCGGTGGCTTAAGCAACCTTAACTTTTTCTATTAAAGTTGGCTCTGTCGCGTATACTTGACATCATCGCACTCGTTCCTGCATATGATCTTCTACTCAACGCGCGTCGACTCTTACGTTCGCTTTTCGGGATGGTATTGAATAGTGTGATCGTAGTCTTTCAACAACTCAAGCCAACGTCGTTGCCGCATGTTGAGTTCCTTTTGTGTGAAGAAATATTTAAGACTTTTATGGTCTGAATATATCTCCACTTTCTCCCCATATAGATAGTGCCTCCATATCTTTAGCGCGAAACGACTGCTGCCAACTCTAGATCATGAGTAGGATAATTCTTCTCATACTCTTTAAGTTGTCGAGAGGCATAGGCTATGACTTTCCCACGTTGCATGAGAACACATCCTAACCCTTTGCTCAAGCATCGTTGTAGATAACAAATCCATCCAACCAGGATGGTATTGTTAGAAACAGTCTTAAATAAGTCTCTCTTAAGCTCTTGGAAACTCTTCTCGCATTCCTCGCTCCATACGAATTTTATATCTTTCCGAGTCAATTTGAGTTAATGGAGTAGCGATTCGAGAAAACCCTTCCACGAATCTCCGATAATAACCAAATAAGCCCAAAAGCTACGTGACTTGATCCGACTTGGTTGCTCTAACTTTGTATTGCTTCAATCTTCACGGGATCAACAGATACTCCATGTTTCGACACCACGTGCCCAAGGAATGCTACTTCCTCAAGCCAGAATTCGCATTTCTTCAACTTGGCATAAAGCTTGTTTTCACGAAGCCTTTGGAGTACCAGCTTCAAATGGTGTTCATGATCTTCACGGCTTTTGGAATATATGAGGATGTCATCAATAAAGACAACAACGAATTAATCTAAATATTCCTTGAATACTCGATTCATCATATCCATGAAAGCCGCAGGAGCATTAGTCAATCCGAAAGACATAACTAAGAATTCATAATGCCCATACCGAGGGTTACAAGGCGCCTTTGGAATATCCTCGATTCTAATTTTCATTGATGATATCCGAATCGAAGATCTATTTTTGAAAAGAATTGTGCTCCTTGCAGTATCGGTCAAACAGTCATCAATACGAGGTGAGAGGATACCTATTCTTGATGGTGACATGGTTCAATTCCCGATAGTCAATACAAAGTCGCATACTCCCATCTTTCTTCTTTACTGAATAAAACAGAGGCACCCCAAGGAGATGTACTAGGGGCGAATGAAACCGATGTCCAACAATTCTCGTAGTTGGACCTTTAACTCTGAAGTTCAATAGGAGCCATTCGATATGGGGTTTTAGAAATGGGCTTTGTGCGGTTCAAGATCAATAAAGAATTCAACTTCACGTTACGGGGGTAGACCGAGAAGTTCTTCAGGAAATACGTCAGGAAAGTCAATAACAACAGGAATATTATTCAAATTTGACGTGTCTTTATTCAAATCCATAACATGGGCTAAGAAAGCTTGACATCCGTTTTCAATAAACGAATAGCTTTATGATTAGATATGATGATGATTGATTTTAATGGTTTAGTTGCTTGAATTACATACAACAAAGTTGATTAGGAATATGAAAACTAACAACCTTACGAAAACAATCAATTTTGGCATGATGAGTAGTTAACCAATCAATCCCTAAAATCACATCAAAAGCAAGTATCTTTAAAGAGATAAGGTCAACGGTAAATGTAATGGTGCCAACTTGGATTAGACAAGATTTATAAACGAGTGGATGTGATGAAAGTTTCTCTAACGGAGTTTCCACAGATAGGTCAAAATCCAATTTCTCCGGAGTCAAGTTTAAACGTTGAGCATAAGCGGAGAGATAAATGAATGGGTATGCCGTTATCAAATAAGGTATAAACTTCGCAAGAATTTATAAATAGCTTACCCGTGATCACCTCGTTTGGGTTCTCGCATTTTGACCGATCCACAACAAACGCTTCTTCCAGAACCGCTGACTTTGACTTTTACGGGACGATCTTTTGAGTCACCGTCCCCATTGAACTAGGTTTCGCCAATGCGTATAATCTCGAAAGCGATATGTCCTTCATTTCCACAATTATAGCATACCTTGAACTGTGTGGGGCGCTTTGGTGATATGTCCCTCTTTCCCGCATTTATAGCATATAATGATGTGGTCTTTCTCCTCCTTGAAACCGATTCTTTGTCGACAGACCGTCGTCTTCACATGGTCATTATTAAATCTCCTCTTTTTAAAATCTCCTCCTGACTCGCTTCTTCTATTTTCATGGCCATGATTACCACTAGAGTGGTTACTATTTTTGTCCGTCTTTTTCTTTCTCCACTAGTTATCGTTGTTTTGTTGACTGCTATCTCTGGTATGATCCTGATTGTGGTCCCTCGGTTGACCGTACTCGTTATCTCGCTCTAATAATTGAGCCTCATTTACAACATCCGGATAGAGAGAAAATTTATGAGAAATGAGATATTGTCGTTATCTGGGTTTCAAACCTCTCGAAACATCCGTGTCATACGTTCCTCATTCTCCACCAAATGAGGTGCAAACCTGGATAACTCTGCAAACTTTGCCTCGTACTGAGACACCGTCATGTTGTTCGGTTCTAATCTGATGAACTCCACTTCCTTCATATGATGAACACTTTCAGGAAAGTATTTGTCATTAAATAGTTTCTGAAACGTCTCCCAAGACATGTTGAGTGCGGTTTGGATGGAGTGCGCTTCACGCACTCCCACCAATGAGTCGCCTTTCGCCACGGAACATAAAGGTGGCGAATGGAACCTTCGTTCTCCGTGCATCCCAAGACATCGAATATCTTGGTAATTTGCTTGACCCATGTTTCCGCCATGATCGGATCCGGCTTTCCCTTAAATTACGTGGTCCCAACTCTTTGAAATCGCTTGGTCGTGACAACCCGTGAATTGCTATCATTTCCTCTCAGATTTTGAACACGAGTCTCCTCGTCGATTTTGCATGAACTGCGCAAAAGCTTCTAAACATCCCCTCGTTCATCATCTCGCTTTCGGTTGGTATTGTTCACGGGAGGAACATTGCCAAAGATGTTGCACGCTCTCCTCGTTGGTAAATACATGCATCTCCACGGTCTCATTTCCACCGTTAATATTCTCAATTCGACATTCTCAAATCTTTGTCATAAAACAAGGGTTAATTAAAGAAATCAATATATCACATAATATCCCTATATCTTGACCAACTAACAAATAAGCTTAGGTAGGACACACTTGGCGAAGGATTTACTCGTCTCTCCCCTCCTAGTTCTATTCCCCGATCTCATGCCAGAGATCATATCCCTAAGCTCGATACCAACCGTGACGCCCCAAAATAGGTATACACCACCCATTCTACGAGTTGTCAATACATGGTAGAGAAACAACTACAACTTTATTATTACAACAAAGAAAGCGTGAGTTTAAATACTGAGATATTGCCATCTGACAATATCCACATACAAATAAATTCTCATCATAATTATTGATACATTATTTTACAAAAATAGTGAGGGACTACTAAACAACTCTCTCTAGAACCATCATTACATCCCCAGACTAGATTTTCGCTTACATTATCTCCTCCCGAGAAGAAAAATGGAACAAAAGGAAAAGGGTGAGCTCAACTAGCCCAAGAAGAAATATTATGACTAAGATAATATACAACAAATTATCGTTAGTCTCCAACAGGAAAAAATCTAATAGAATACAATAGACAACAAATTTTAAATCAATATTCAGCAATGAAAATAATAATTCATTAGAAGAGTTAAGTAGAGGATGAAATCTACTATCTTCTATGTATGAATTTAAAAGTTCATCGCTCATCTTTTATCCCCAAACATCAATCAATATATATCCGAATCAAATATTCATCTTTGCACTACAGGGCCAAAGATATTCATCATTAATTCATGTTCATCTAAACACTGCTCATCTTTTACTACGGGCCAAAGATATTCATCGAAATCATTCATCTTTACACACTACAGGCCAAAGATATTCAATAATATCATCATTTAAGACCGAGGATGATGAAAAGTATTTTTAAAAGAAACGAATCCAATTGAAACAAAATGACAAGGATTAAGGATTAAGGATTCGTACTTTGTTTTATCCATGTCCAAAAATACCTCAAAAATAATCATAGTGGTGTAAAATTCAAGAATGATCAAAATATGGATACAATCAAAGCTAGTATCCACAATAGATATTTTAGACGAAAATGAAAAATTTTCATTTTTGATGAATAAGGTAGTATCGTGAATAAGAATCTCAGACACCAAAAGTTCCAAATTTGATAAAAACTTCAGATCAATATTTTAGCATAATGATATTGAAGAAATAATATCATTACAAAAAAAAAAATATCCCTTACCTCGAAAGATTAGTACCTCCGGCTAAAATACTGGGTATAGTGCTGAAGGAAACTTGCACCGTATAACAATACTCAAAGTATCAAAATCCTCACAAGAATACGCTCAATATATAGAGAGAAAAATATAGAAAACTTGGGTTTAAAGTGTTATTTTCAATTCTAACCTAAGCACCCTATTTATAGAAAAATGCTTAGAACACCAAAGCAGAAAATTTATTAAAATAATATTATTATTTGTTAAAATTCCATACGCCCACTTTTGGAGATTTGATTTCAGCAATCAATAACACATGCTAGACCCACTTAACTCACCAAAAACATTTTCCATAATTAAAATATTTTAAACTTCCAAAAATCAATTATTTCGGAGTTTCGGAACTTCAATAATTCACAATAAATAGCCCTTTTGTCGGAAAATTCGAATCTCATGAGTTTTTATAGAAAATTCAATTCTCTACAACTTTGCGGAAGAAAGTTTTTCCAAATTCCAAACAAAATTGACCAAAATCCATAAACTGACGATTTTACGTGCTATAATCAAATTTCAAATTCGATAAATGGGGTCCATCGACATGTTTAACATGTTTTAAACATTTTGATAACAAAAATACTCCTCCTCCACATATACTCATATATCCCACATTCATCGTAAAAATATCATCATTATTATATTATTAAAATATAATAATATATTTAAATAAATTATTTTATCGTAAAAAGATAAAATTTCAATTTTCAACAATTGTCACATTAAAAATTTTCTCCATCTATATCCACATAAAATCAATATTTTCCTCATCATATGAATCAATAATTAATTATTCACAAATATTATTACAGAATCACAATATTGACAACTGCAGACGGTTCCTGGAAAGAGGGGCTTTCAATAAGAATTTCTCCTTCTTGGCCGCAATTAGGTGACCAAACCTCTCCTTAGAAGCGTAACTTTCTAGACATTGCCAATAATGTTATCTAATAATATTATTCAGATAATATGAATTATTGCTCGATAATGAAAAATATCGATATAGTGACAATAATTGAAACAACGATAATATATAAAATATCAACGCAAAGAATTATTGAATCAATAAAATAAAATCTTCGAATAAAGAATTCATCGTAATAATTATTGAGTAAAGCCTTCTTACGTAAGAATCAATAATTGGTGCAATAATCGTGCTTCTTCAATCGCGACAACAACGTATTCATCGTGTTTTAACCACCGGTATTTTAACAAAGATTAATTGGTAATAACTACGCCATTATTTTTAAACAATTTATATTTATCGCTTTTCTCATCCAATCGCTTTTTAGTTTACGGGGCCCATAAAAAGATCAAGCCGTCGTCATTTAATATTTCCCAAAAGAAGAATATTCCACGACCAAACGAATATTCCCCGACAACAATGAATATTTTATAACCACTTGCTTATTTTGAAATATTTGCGTATTTTACCCATAACTATCCACATTAATCAAATCAATCCTTACTATTTCAAAATAATAAATAGAGGAAAATAAATTTCATTTATTAATAATTTGGGATCTTACAGATAATATGTTGTACGAAATTTTATTTAGAATAATTTTATTATTACATTTTTATTAATGTATTAAATGTCAAAAATATCTGTTAACATATCACGCGATTTAATTATATTAATATTAATCATAAATTCAATTATTAAATTAACTAACTAAATAAATTTAAGTCATTAAAATTGTAAAATTTATCAAATAATTGTATTAATAATATATGTGAAGTTTTTGAAACCATTAACTGTAAAATTAGTTTAAAAATATTATAGTGAATTCATTAGTAATTAATTGTCATAACTAAATTAAAATTTATTAACCTCGTGTTCTATTATAGTTCTATTTGAATTAGAATTTCAAGAAAATTTTGTCAATATAAATACTAATATAAAATTTCACTAAAAACTTAAATAAAATTAAAATAATTATTTTCTCAATTCATAACTAAATAACTTAACTCTCCATTCAAATGTTTAATTTAATAATTGATCGAAGAAACATACAATATATAATTCAACAATGTATTATTTAAATTAATATTTATTAATTTGATAGCTACAACTATCTTCTTAAAATCGTAAATAAAAATTTACCTCACATTTAATTGATTATCTTAATTGTTAACATAATAAATCATTATCATTATCCATGTGTTGTCCGTGTGCTTCGCAATGGGTTGGTGAGCTAGTCAACTATATAATTACAATTAAACACAAACTTGATTTCACAATTTTTTTATTAAACCTTTTTTATTATTATTTAGATTATTATAATTACTATTTAAGGTATTGTTTATTTACTTCTTATCAAGTCTTAATAGACCACCTCTTATTCGCTAAGAGAGTAGATGTTTGTTTTTGTTTTTTTTTTGTTATCTCAGATGCGTTTAAATGGTTGAGATAGAAAATCAAATCTAAATTATTCAGACATGCATGCCTCTTAATAAACTTTGTTATTTTTTAGACACAAATACTCTCTTCAATATTATCAAATTTCTTCTGTATCCATGCCAACCACCGCCTCACCACCTCCGACGCCACCAGATTTGTCCGAATTTCCTCTTCAACCAACAGTTCTTTAGATTTGTTGATTTGATTTGTTCAACCACCATCAGACTACCAGATCTGCAAGGGGAGGCGGGGGGAGGGGTGGGGCAGGTGCGGGGAAGGCGAGGGAGGAGGGAGGAGGGAGGAGGTGGGTGGGGCGGGCAGGGGGGAGGGGGGAGGAGAAGAAGAAAGTTGTGCTTTTTTTTTTCAAGGGTTAAAATAGTAAAAACATGTTATTCAGACATTTAAAAAAAAATAATTATCAAACAACATTTTTTTTATTCAGATACAATTTTATTTAAATACTCTATATTATTCAGATGTTTAAACCGTTTAATTTTATCAAACACAACCTAATTGTGTAACAATTATAAATAGTATCCAAATCTGTAACATATTCAAAAGAAACCCCAACATGTTGGGAAAAGGGAAGGTGTTTTTTTTGTTTTTATCTCTCTAATACGAAAAGAAACTTTTAAAAGAATTTTTATTTTTATTTTTGGTTCTATCAAACTTATTAATAAATTTTTATCAAATATTTATGAAAAATAATATATCTTAACAAATTTTATGTAGAACCAAAATATCTCTTTTAACATATCACGCAAATTTATTATATTTTATTAATTATAAAATTCTTTATTAAGTTAATGTCCTCACTAATTTAAATTTTATTAAATAATTTGTGATTTTTTTTTTTAAAAACATAGTAACTATAAAATAGATGTAAAGTTATAATGGATTCATTACTAACCAATTACCATGACTGAATTAAAATTTATTAAACCTGTTTCATAGTTATATTCAGCTTAGAATTTCCAGCTTTACAAACTAATATAAAACTACATTACAAACTTAAATAAAATTAAAATAATTATTTTTTTCACAATCATACCTAAAGAAATCCACTCATTTAAATGTTTAGTTCTAGAATTGATTGAATAAACCTACAACATACAATTCAACAATTTATTAATTAAACATTTATTAATTTAATAATTCAACAATGTATTATTATTTTTTATCTCGCACTAATTTGCTCTCTCGACCTTATTAGATGCAGAAAATAAAATCAATTAAGTCCAATTAATCTTTAAAATTCAATTGTTAATTCTTTCATAATAGCCAAACATATGTATAAAATCAAAACACTCATTATTTCCATCAAAAAAATAGCTTATATCCACTTTTAACAAATCATAAACTGAATCCAATAAATAATAATAAGAATCCAACCTTAATTTTTATCAATAAAAATAGGCATCCAATAGAAAGAATTATTTTTTTTTACATTAAAACACTAAATTGGTAGAATCAATTAGCATGAATATGTGCAATAGAATCAATCAATTATTTTCATCCTCGCCCCGTATGCTTAAAATTAGAACACAAAACATACTAATATAATGCATAATTAACTAAACAGATTACTCACTTGAATGCAGCAATTAATTTAAGAGAGAAAAAAAAAAGTTTTGAATCACAATATCCAAACAACTCAAAATCAGCAACAATAGTCTCGAAATCAAAGAACTCATGAATTGCTAGAAGAAAAGAAAATAACATTAAACTAATGTATACCATTAAAAGGGAAAATAAATCAAAGTTGCTGCTCCTTTTCTCCAAGTGCCGCTACTCCTCCTTTTCTCCCAGTTATGCAAGTCTAAAAAAGGTGCATTAGACTAATGGTTAAATTGCTAATTATTTGAAAAATTAAAAAAAAAACCTTAAAATATGCAACTCCAAAACAGAAACACCACATTAGGCTTCCATGTCAGAGGGAAACAATGATGCAAGAGAAAAAACTCTCCCTAAAAAATACGCAAGAGGATTTGCTGCTACCTGAAGATACTGGAGTTCAGCTCGTTCCAAATACCCGACAGAACTTCAAATAGACCACACTTCCAAAGCATTTTTGCATCCTTAAGCTTTTGTAATTATATAATTGAGTACAGTTACATGGAGATTGGTCTGGCTATCTAAACTTTAAACGTACTAAATTTGCACCTAATGTTCAAAAAGGGAAATACACCCTTTGTGCTCTCAACCGGCCAAAAGTGACCGGATGCTCGAGTCACCTTAACCAAAATTAGTTTCAACCACTAAAATTACAAAACTACCTCTCATAATAAAGAGGATACTCTGTCTAAAACATTGCAGCTTCCTTGATGAAGAACAACACTTGCTCAGACCCAAATTCATGCCCCCAATCTCCCAGAGTTGAAACAATCCAAATCAGTAACAGAAATGAGAACAACTGGAAATTAACCCTAGTGAACTCATACAAACACAATGGATCGGCTCTGTAAAAGTACAAAGCATGGAACCATCACCATCTCTCTCTAGAACAAGACCACAACCACCATTCAATGCTGCCAATTACCACCACTATCTTCCCCATCATTCACCTTTTTGCCCCAAGCCTGATAGGTTTCTCGTCTCAAACTGGATTCAAGACCCAAGAATTTAGCATGCCCACATTCAAACCAAGGTATTTTCTCTCCGAGTGAGCACATCATCTTTAGACATGAATTGGTCCCCAATTTCTCAAAACCTGATACAAGAAGGGTATATTACATAAAACCTCAAATAGAGAGAGATGAATGTCTTGACACAGAAGTGCAAGCCACATGTCCCCTTAACATCGAAGAGCTAACCAGAACTAATGGGAGGAAACCCTAGGGACAAAATCTGCTAAGGAAAAGGAGTGGGGGCACTAAATTAGAGAAGGGTAATAAATTCAAAGACCAATTGGGCAATTTTTAATTAAGCGTATTTTTGTCTTTGCTATGGACAAGTAAACCAGACAACACATTTTCACACCTTCCACATAAAGATAAATGTTTAAGAAGTTTGAAACACAATCCACATTTTATTTTGAAAGAGTGTTGTTAGAATAAACCAACTATAGAATGTTATTTATCGTTAAACCAACTAAGACTGAGTATATGTTATGTTTTAAGTATATGTGATGATGAGACAATTATGGATCTTTGTAAGAAGTCACCACAATTGTTAGGCCCATATTATACGTATCTCTATTAGAAGTATCCACAATTCTTTTTTTCTGTTCGATAGGTAAGTCTCCAAAATTCTTACTTGCCAATAAATAATTGTTAGGCTCGTATCAAGATGCACAATGCAGAGTACAATGTCTTTCTTCACTTTAAAATATAAAGAATTACATGAGTAGTTCTGTGTGTACAAATTATAAACAAAAAGAGTTATGCACAAACAGTATGAAAAAAAAGAGAAAATAGGAAGTGGGACCTACCATTGTATTTTTTACACCTTTATTAGAAATGAAATAAATGGTTTCTATCATTGATGCACAACTTTTTGTGTATAGCTTGTGCAAATAGAATTATTCATTATATATTTATTGGACAATTCTTATATATATATATATATATATATATATATATATATGGGAAAAATGTATATACACAGTCGCCTATGGCGACAGTTTTTTTGGGCTATGGCAAGGTTGAACCATCGCTATAAATATTCTGGTCTATGGCGACGGTAGTTATAGCCCAAAAAAACCGTCATTATAAAGCAAAATCAGATACTACATACAAATTGTATATACACATAGCCTATATATATATATATATATATATATATATATATATATATATGCAAACGATCCCCAACCAACATTGGTTAAGGATGAAATTATCTAGCAAACCAACCTCCTAGCATCCACGTGACAATCAAAAAGAGACAAATGATTAAGCAAATCAAAGTAGTCTTTCCAAATTTGCTTGGAGGACGATAAAAAAAGTAGGGTAGATTGTTGTGAAGATCAATTTTTGCTCCTATGTTTGCTGAATTGGGTTTGTAAAATATGGGGGCAAATTGGTCTTTACAACCGTTCGCCCAACTGTTTGCAATGTCTGCCAAAGAGTTGTGCAAACTCTTAAGTGATTGTTTATTGCAGCCGTTCAATCGTCACGTGGATGGTAAGAAATGGGTTGGTCAGATAATTTATCCCAACAACTGTCGGCAGGGACCATTCCCTACATATATATATATATATATATATATATATATATATATATATATATGGGTGGTGATCCATACCAAATGGTTGTTATGGTCACTATTCCAGCAAACAGTATTCTAAAAATTCCCACCTTGGTCCGCCTAGGTGCTAGGCCCCCCTTGGCGCCCCGCCTAGGCCCAAGGCGGCAAAAAAATTCCTCCAAAAAATTAGACGGAGATTAAGCGGAGAGTTTTTTTTTATTTTAATAACTACCCAAACCAGATCTTGATATATTTATTTTTCTAATGATTTACCATATTCATAATACAGGTTCTAATATATCAAATCACAACAAGTGAACAATATCAAGTCAAAATGGATAATTTTATTATAGTTGTAATTTTTTGAACTTGTACCAACTTCAAATTATATAAATGAGGATACATTTGTAATATTTAGTTTAATTCAATATAATTATTAAATTTATGTTTAGTTTCTTAAGTTTTAATATTGAATTAAAATCTTGAAATTTTAAATTTTATTATTTAATGGCAATCTTATTTATGAATAAAACTAATACGTTAAAAATATGTTTGAACTTTGAACAATTGCATGTTTGTGTTTGACCTTTGACATTAGCAATATGGATATATGTTTGAACTTTAAGTAAATGCCTTTATTATCTTTATTATAGATTGTTTTGCTTTATATTATTGCTTTGTTTGGATAAATGTATGATAAAATATTAAAATTGGCTTAAAATAAAAAATCCCGCCTAGGCCCCTCTCGGCCGCCCGCCTCCCGCCTTTTAGAACATTGCCAGCAAATGCATCTCTCACCGTAAAATACGAAATCTAACGGGGGAGATTTAATATATATTACAAGACCTAAAATGGTGTATGGCATTTTGAAGACAGAAATCAGAAACATACCCATATACCAGTCGAGGCATGACCAAGTCCAATTGCTTCCTTGTCGGCCAAAAGTTGAGTTCACAATTCAATCCCCTATGATTTCATGGTTGCAAATTGTTCATCTTTGATTAACAATATGCTTCCTCAACCTCATCATCTTGTTCTGTAAACAATCACAAAGAATAAAAGCATTGTATCTAAACATGTATCGTCAAAGAATACTTGCACAACATATTACAGAAGTACAATGTTAGCGTCAAAATAGCAAATAATGTCCACAAGCCCAAGTTATCCGGCATCAAAATGGCCTTATCATAATTGGCATTTAATTGGAAAGTAATGAACCCTAACAAGCATTTCAACATGAAAGGTAACTAAATGCTTATTTCTGTCCCAAAAAAGAAATTACCCTGTGGACTTTCTTGTTTTACCCCACATAGTAGTTCACTCGAGTTCTTTATATAACCTACTTCAATTTATGCTAACTTCATGAAACACGCTAAGAAAGACATAAATGCTGAAAAGCCCATGCACTTTATTCTTGTCCCAAAGAATAAAAATGTTATGTTTGAGAAGGTTAGTAGGTAATGCTACATATATTTAGGCCTCTGAAGGTTTCTCTCTATATTTCTTTCGTTTAGCCTTGGTGGCTGTCTAATGTAGGTCATTTGGTATATTGTATACCCTTTTATACGTGTCTATTTGATTTTGTTATAAAATTGCTTAGCTTGCATAAGAAAAGAATTATATCATGAGCTTAGCTGCGAAGAACTTTGGAAAATTCAATACAAGTATCTCAGTTACAACATATTTCAACACAAGTATAACACACAAAAATTACTAAAAAATAGGGATAAATGATACATAAAAAATATCAGCTTATGATTCAGAAAAATCTTAACAGAAAACATCAAAGACCTCGAGTATTCAAGTCCTATCCTTGCAATAGGAAATGACAATCATTCGAAACATTAAGGTAGCATGTGGTTTGTGACACATCAACAGCTCTGTAACATAGCTCATTACGTTGAAGTGACATGTTTCTGTGTATTGGTTAGTCACTTGCGTATTGGACTATTAGGGACGTAATTCCATTGCATCAACTTGATAATTTTATTACACCCTCCGATGGATGTATTGTCTTAGGTCTTCCAAGTATAATTTCCTCTTAAATTCTTAACAAAGAAATAAATCATCCTGAACACAAAAATAATTCTCCCTCCATTCCATATTTGATAATTGTTGACTTTTTAAAGTCAATTTAAGAGATTTTTGAACTCAAAATTGACATGGATTCTTTTAATTTTAATCAATACAATGATGAATATTGTAAACTATCCAAAAAGTATTAATCATTGTAAGTTTTATTGTTTCATCATTTTTAATGAGTCATCTCAATTTTCAATAATGATCATATAATTTAAAACCGAAGGAATATTTGGAATTATAAAAGGAAAAAGGTCACAATGCCCACACAAAATAATATATGTATTCCATCCATCCAAATCTAAACATCCCCCTTAACTTCTTTGTTGTCCAAACCTTGTCACCTATTTTTTAACTTATTCTAACATTTCAAAGTTAATATTTTGTTTTGAAAAAGGAAATTTGGGGTGCAAACCATCAGTATGCCATTAAGCTAAAAAATAGTATTAAGGAGCATGCTGAACTAGGTTAGCATCTTTTCCAGATAATGGTATTCAACTATTTAACTTTATATATAGCTCTCTCTTACAAAATTAATTACTCCCTCCGTCCAAGTTTACTTGTCCTAATTTCCTTTTTTAGTTTGTCCTATTTCCATTTTAATACTATTTTTGACCTTATTTTTCCAATACTAACATCATTTAACTTTATAAAAAAAAATCATTGAAAACTACATGACATACATTGGAAAAAGTAGCACAATTAACTTTGACATTGGAAGCACAATCGTATTCCTTTTTTCTCCTCTCTCCTCTATTTTATTATTCCAAGAAAAGTTAGGAGATTAATTAAAACAAAAAAGATGATAATAGAGTAGTTAAGATGGGTAATTTGGAGATATTTTTTTTTTAATAGGCATGTATTTTCAAACTAGAATAAGTAAGCTTGGACGGAGGGAGTAATAAATATATAGAATACTATGTTTAAATCAAACACTGCAGTTCAGAGACGCACAAACCATCTTACAGCATAAAAAGAAATTCAAACCTGAATCTTTAAACCCACGCCACAAAATAAGATGTTTGAGAAGTTGCGCAAATGGATCAGCAATAGTATATCAGCTTCCAAATGATTGAGGCCAAAGAAAGGCACCACTAAGATTGAACAAAGGGGTAACAGATATCCACCAAGTTTTCATCAAAAGTTAAATCACCTAGACAAAAAACTTTATAGCACTCTATCTCCGAAGTAGCCCCCAAACACCAGATTGAACTGTGAAATGATTGGCTTCAGCAGGAGTTAGCGTAAATTTCCACCCTTTTGTTACTCTTCAAGGAACGATTTCCGGCCAAATAAAATCTTCATGCAGCCATTGCTGCAAAAAAATAGGCAAGAGGATAGGCATCGAGTAATGTTAACAATTTGTTCTCCAATCAGTACAAGTAGTCTAGTTGATAAATACACCAACTAATACTCTCATTTCTGGTCAAGCTAGTTTAACAACAGAGATGTTATTTCCATAAATGTTTTTGATATTTCCCACAAGTCCCACTCTTACATGGGTGTGAGTACCACACCAGTTTCATGTGAGAGGGTCCTTGCATCAAAAAATCATGTTGGAAAAAATCAACTACCATAAATGATCTCTATTTTAAGAGAGAATATTTAATGTGTTTACACATGTTAAGAAAGTGTAAATTTCATAACTTAAACCTCCCCATCCCCCCCAAAAAAAAAAACCCCCAAAACACTTCCAAAAGTAAATCTACAATTCACAATAGATTGCAGTGAAGGATCTAAAAGGTTTCCAGAAAATGGTAATAAAGGAAAGTCATTACACCTGTAACCCTCTTAAGAGGTTTTCGCGAATAAAATCTCAAATGGACATCCAAAAGGAGAAATATGGAACACTAAATAGTGCTAAAGGTTCCAATAAACTTAACGAAACAAGGCAGTAATACTGCATCAGTTTTCAACAATTTATGTATTATGGTTCATGTAACACAATTATAATTGAACACATTTGGTGGTAAGCACAGAAGTGCATGTTAAAATCACCAGGACTGGCCGGCATCATTAGTTAGTAACATTTACTGGAAAATACCATGTTTTCTATATCAGCGTTCCATATAACCATCTTTCAATGTTAAATGGCAGGTCAAAGCACATCACCAAACAAATGTCATTAACAGGGGTAACTGTTATAGGGGTCTCAAACACACATGACCCACCATGATGTTAAACAATCTATGTAATGATGACATGTGTAGAGACCCAAAAATTAAGACCCTAGCATTAACCTTCTGGCAGCAGCCACATACCTAATTACCTATTCTATCCTGAATCTTTAATGCCTTCTGCAAATTCTTCATAATATACTGCGGTATGTTCTATTTGTTGTATAGGTAATCACAGCAGCAATACTAAAATCACATATAACTTGTCACATTCTGCACAGACCGCCTTATCCATGAACTTTTCTGCCCTAAAGCAAACTACAGAATCCTTAAGAATGTACATAAAAAGTAAACAGCTAGCAAACCTAAACAATGGAAATGTTGTTGGTAATATTCCCCTACTATTGAGATATAAATAGAGATATGAAGTAATTTCCGTATTTTTTATATTTTTCCCAGAAATAGGTCCTTCATTTCACTAACAAACCCGCAGAGCCTGTGAAAATTGACATCTTATACTGAAATGAAAAATAGAGAAAGAAAATAAAGGTCAAATAAACATTAGTCGACTCAAAACCCTCCAAAAATCTAATGACCGCATAACAATCAAAATGATGATTTATTTCTTTCCTCCTATGCTTCCACATTAATATTATTCCTTTTATGTGTAACTTCTATTTGTTGGTCACTGTGTAACAACCCATGTCAAATCTAGAGTCCGGAAAAAATGGACCAAATCTCAAGTCCGAATCCAATCCAATCCATCCATACCAAGGCATTAAACAACCAACTCAATTGTATCTCCTTGGGTCATCTTAGCCCACATAGATTCACTAAAAAGGTCACAACTGAAGGTACTAATGTTAGCAACTAAATTCCTTATATACAGACAAATTCTTCCCACATGTTTTGATTTGAGACTGGGGTGTTGCATACTAACTTTATCAGACCAAAAATGCTACCACTGTGACATGTTTATAGTAATTTATTTCTTTGATTGCAACCATATGAGGATCAAGTACATAAATACAATGCAACATTATGATTTACAAGACTGTTTAGAAGACACCATACCTTAACAAGTGATTGCTTTATGTGCAAGAGTACTGGACTGATGAAAACATGTGGATTTCAAACAAACTATTATTGGACCACCAAATGTTTTTTAGGAAGAGAGAGAGAGAGAGAGATTAATGGATCGGAATAAATTGACAAAAAGACAAATGTATCATCAACATAATTTTATTTTCATTCCATAGACTTTCCACATGTTGTCAGCTTATCTTTCTCAAATTCTGTCTATAAAGGAGTTTCTTTAAAACCAAATAAATTAAGCAAAGATAAACTAACGATACAAAAGACATAAAATTTTCCTCCAAAATCCAACATTTAACATCTAGATCTGAAATGTAAGATCACATACACCAAAAAAAGATCAATAAGTTATAAAATGAAACACATGAATTTTGAAACTGTAGCAGATACATACTAAAGCAAAATTCAACTTCTAAAACCTATAGCTAAAAAGTTGCTAAAAAATATGTTTTGAGCTTTGATACATCAAAATAAAAGCAAAATTAGCCCGAAAGAGAAGCCATATGCAAAGAGTTGCACAAGACATATATCACCATATATCGCCAAACAATGGCAACACTGATGAACATCATTACAACCAAAACACTAAAATCATTACCAAAAAAAATGCAGCCAAACTCAAACAACAAGAACCTGCCAATATTTCCAAAGCAGTAACCTTCAATGATAACATGATTATCAAGTCATAAATATCAGCATCACAAACTAATTTAATATTATTGTCTTTGTCATTAATTTGGTATCTTGCTTCTCAAAGCTGACCAATAGTAATAAATATGCTCCTTCTGTCCCATTATTTTATTCCCTTTTTAAGAATTCTATCTTTTATGAGAAAAATCATTTAATGCAGTTACCCGAAGAAGAAATGCTAACACTTTCAAAATAGCCTACCTAAAGTCTAAAAAATTGTTGCACATAACTTCACAATACCAAGAGCAAAATTGATTAAAAAGAGGACACTAATTTTCATATATCCAAAAAGCAAGTGATACTATAAAAAGGGCATGGATCTAGTATGTCGTCAAGTGTTTTTTTGTTTATTTTATAATAAATATAGAGTCAAGTATTCAATGGTTTACTATGTGTAACTATGTCCAACCAATTCTTTTCATAATACTCCCTCTGTCCCCAAAAGGATGTTGATATTTTCAAAAGAAAATGTCTACCGAAGAATGTCTAAAAGTACAGAAGTAATTTTAAATCAAAAGTATATGTAGGTGGGACCCCTTAGCTTTAAAAGACAAATTTTGTTAGTATACTTGCATGGGGTCCACTAAGGCTATTAATTACAACTTATTCTATACTCTCCTCAACTTTAATTTTCTTAATTTGTGTGGAAAGTGTACTTTCAATATTCATTGGGGGACAAAGGGTGTGCTAATTATGAATTGAGTAGGTATAAGAAAATCATTGGAGATGCATATACAAAGGACAACTTTTAGAAAATATCAATATGTGAAGGAAAAAGATTAAGGTCAAAGCAATTTTGGGAGTAAGGAAGAAAAACTAATAAAAAAGAGTAGAATCATTTCTATAGGCAATAATCAATGGGAATTAAGAAAAGATAATAGCTTGTGCTTTCATGAGTACAAAGGCATAAAAATTACATTAGCGACACTAAGTTGCTGGAGCGACTATGCTTTCGATGGGGACCACAAGTCAAGTGCAAAGAAGAGAGTTTTTAAACTAATTAGTTGGATCTTTTACTATGTTTAATGTGAGAGTAATTGATGTAATTTACTTATTAGTTGGATTTATGATATTTATGTTTATTAAGAAATTTTAGTCTTTCATTAGGGTATTGTAGTAGTTTAGTACTTTTGCTATTTCACTTTAAATAGTGATGTAATCCCCATAACATTATTAATATACATATTATTGATATTAAACTATGAATTATTGTTCTCACTTATACAGTTGAGAAACCCTTGAGATAGAGGTGAGCAGAGCATCACCCAAGTAAAAGATCCTTAAGATAGTGACGCGTGGAATCTCATCCAAGTTAATTTTCCCTTATTTTAATAATTGTTTTAAGAAATTTTTCTTCTTCAATTCTTGTCCTACATCACTTTCTTTTGTTGGGTGTAAGACTATCAGCATCAACCTTATCCTAGACTTGATTAAGAACCAAAATAGTAAGCTCGACAAACAATAGAAGTTACTTGATAGATTTAGAGATTAAACAGTAGAACGGAGCTCTAATAGGACGAAAAATAGATAGAACTTGGAGAAAAAGATAGATGAAGATATAGAAAGAACAGAGAGAATATTCAAAGACATGTCTTCATACGTAATGTTCTTCATGATGATTTCATACCATGCATGCGTGGCTATTATACTAAATTTAGACTACAAGCTAACTTGCACCACTATCTACCCTTAGCTAATATGCATCTAACTGGGACAAAGATAATTGGGGGAGAAATATAAATAGTATTAACCCTTTTGTTTACTACTTATAGAAGCCACCTAACTAACAAAGAAGTCCCAAAACATTTGTTAATTACTTTATTTTTACTAATGGCCCTTGGTCTATTGCCTTCCCCTTCAGAAATTAAAAGATTTATGCCCTTGTAGATTGCAAAGAACTCACCTCTTCCCCCAATCTCCTTAACATTACATTTAAATATAACTCTATTTATTTTTATTTTCAACATTACATTTAAATATAACCCAGGTCTTGCATTGTCATTTTTCACCAATGAAAGAAGATGGTTAGAGGTTATAGAGTCAAAAATTATTTATTTTTCCAAATTGTTTGATCGTTATTAGAGGGCTTATCAAGAGCACTTGATGCATTGGTTAAGGTCTCTATAATAGTAATAGTCTAATAGATTATTTTTCAAATTAGGTATAGTTAGGATTATATTCTGTTCCAATATATAAGATAGTTTCATTATATCTCCAATTATATTTTTAATTTTGGAGAACTAGATAAACTTTCTTGCTCGATGTAAGTTCTATGTTAAATTTTTATTGAAGGCTTAGACTTTTTATTGTTTCAATTGGTTTTTATTAAAAGCACACACCGCACACTTTAGTTTTGAATTTTTCAAACCGCACCTCTTTTTCGTGCGCTTTGGACTTCAAACCGCACCATGCTCGCCCCTAGTTCCAATTGAGCTTTATTATAGTCTTCTAGCTTTTGATTCTTCAACCAACTTTGAACTTTTCAACTTGTGTTACAATATTCATCTAAGCCTTACATAAAATGCAGTAAACAGTATAATTACTTAATAAAACACAACTACAGGCTGAAGTAACAAGTTGACTCAAACGTATCTTTAAAATGATGGTGGACTTTAATCTCCCAACAAACATGTTCTAGATCTTTGGTTGAGTTGAAAAGCTGTTCATAGTTATAGAACGCATCGAAACAATGGCATTTGAAATAGATTGTAGCTCATAAATTTCACAATCTTCCGAGCATTTGTCAAAACTTGGTGGTAAAACATGCTCATCCAAATGCTTGGAGCGAGCAAGTTCACTTGGAAGGGGATGTTGTAGAAGGCCCTCGGTTTCATACATGATGATTTTATTTTTTTTATTTTTTTTTAACAAATTTTGATTAATAAAAGTTGGTTTTTGTATTCAAACACCAAGTATGGGCAGTGGAAAATTAATTATAAATAATTTAGTTGGGTTGAAGATTTAAATATGGGCTTCAGCATATTTAGAAGCAAGAGTAATTAGGCTTCAAAATAAAAAGAAGGCTGGCTTGTGTAAAAGAACTAAATCTGGATTAATTGACAAAAGCGGACTGGGTAAGAGAACTGGGGAAGAAGAAATTAAAGTTTTCATTAAGACATTACACCAAACAGTTACTGTGCAAGAAGAATAACAAGATAGAAATGAGAATTCAAAGGACAATTTTAGGGATTAATAGAAAAACCTGAGATTTAAGAAGAGAATGATGAGTGAGAGAGAAATGATTAAAATCTTACCAAAATTCTGAGAAGAAGAATTGCAAAAGAGATTCAGAGAAGCATCAGCTTTCATTATACCAAGTTTCAGGCTTAACCTAATTAGTTAAGCTTGACACAAACCAAATGAGAGATTCTCGCCGAATAACAATGGTGCTTAGTTACGAGGGGTCCCAATGTTATTTGATAATTAGGTATATAACAGCAGCTTGTTGAGATGGTACAAATGTACGATGCAGCATCTTGAAAATAAAGTGCAGCAGAAAATTAGAGTAAGCTTGCATTAGGTATTTCAAGTAACAATCGAGATTTACAAGGAACTAGGAAAGAATGGAGAGAAAGAAAGCTAGAGAGCAAGATCGATATGGATTAAGCATTTTTTTCAAATATGCATTACTGAATTCATATAATACATGTTTGGATATTTATACAAGAGTAGACTACAAGCTAAGTTGCACCACTATTCTACCTTTACTTAGATAGTATGAACCTATTTTGGGGACAAAAATAACTTGAGGACAATTATAAATATTACTAACCATTGTGACTACTACTACCTCCGTTCCTAAAAGATTGTCGTTTAAGGTTTTGGCACATGGATTAAGAAAGTATCATTTACCAAGTAAAATTTGTTTGAAATTCCATCACTACCCCTTTATGGGAAGTTGAAAACTATTAATACAAGGAAGAGAATTTCTTGGGACAATGAGAGAAGGTAGGGAATATAGGAAAGTAAATAATTTATTCTCCTTGAAAGTTATAAACGACAAACTTTTGGAACAAATTTTTCTTCTAAAACGACAATCTTTTAGGAACGGAGGGAGTTTTTATTAATCCTCCTACCTAACAAAGAAGTCCTACATTTTTGCTTACTTTTCCTAGTGGCCCTTGGCCTTATAAGGATATCCAATAAGATGTGCATGGAATATGAAAAAGTATAGAACAATAAAAAGTAGTTAGGCAAAAAAATAAAACAACGTTATATTGTCTCCTACATTTTATCCACTCTACAACATCTCTCCATAATTACCGGTGAGATTGAAACCTACAATTGATGGGGGACAAGCTAATTGTCTCTTCCAAGTTGCTATTCAAAAATATGTAGTAATAATATCTTTTACATTAGTAAATGAATTGTTTCGAATATAATCTCAACAACCTGACAAGGAAATACTCCAGGACTAAAATGAATAGAACACCAGACAACATTGAATTGAAAACTTTCTGCATTCAAGTAAGTAAAAATATTTCGCGTATCTGCAGTGAATTGATATGGAATTGCGATAGAAAGGGAAAATATGCATAAAATTCAAGTTAAGCAAAAAAATTCACTCACTACATATGGATAATACTACTGCCAAATCTGACATATCAACAAATTTATAGGAAAGAGATGGTAAATGATGTAAATTGAGAAGCAGAAACCTATTACAGGCCACTTCAAGTGACTGACAAAGAAAAATACACATTTTTACCTGAAAGAGTTCTAATAATTCAATTCCATATTCGACTATTCCAACAATTTTCTTTATCATGTGAGTAGGTAAAACAACAATTTACCATGCTCCTTGACCAAAAAAGGAAACTAATTGTCTAGAAAGGAAAAGAAATTCCTGATAGCATTGTCAAGCAGTACAGGTAGGGGGAAACGTGAAATCAAGAAGACTATGAATAAACAATATAAGAAACTAGATGATATCTTTAAATAAATTTCATAAAATCAAGGGAGAGGTTATTTGTTAAGGGCCAGTATACGATCACCATAATTGTAAAGCGTACAGTGAGCCATAGTAAAACCATTCTTACTGAATATCCAGGTCAAGCCTCTAAGCAACCAAGTTGAATCTATGTTACACAGACTCTTCTAAAATTCAAAAGTACCCTTGTCAACACGACACGAGTACAATATTGAACAAGGTAGTCGGTGGAAGCTGAACCCAATGTGGAAAAATAAGTGTGTCCATGTCATGTCCTTTTAGGGTTGAGTCCATGTAACATAGTTGAATAGAAAAACTATTCTAGAATTTCAAAAGCAAACAATTTCTAGACATGTAACATTAGAATAGAAGAACTATTCAAAAGAATTTCAAAAGCAAATGGAGCTAACAGCTTTTACTTGAGGGGAACAATGTTAGTAACATGTTAAGAATAGAAGCCAAAATACCCCTACAGATATGCTCATCAAGCACAACATAACAGACATCCAGAGTAAGACCATGCAGCATCTTAGGATGGAAATTCATACCTCAAAAAAAATGCAACACAATGCAGCTACTTAATTTTTTTTAAGTAAATCAAAGAGCCAAAATAAAACCTTTAGTTCTAAATTTGAAAGAACCAACCCTTTTAAGTCATAATTTAACCTGAAAATCAAAATGCACAAAGATTCACAAATGGTTTAGTTCCATGGTATGGGTCCCAAGTTACATTAGTCAAAGTATAACTTGAAAATCTATTCGACACCATCTTTTCTATCTAGAAAATTACCCGAATCTGCAATTGCATGTGAAGGCAACCCAGATGAGTCGGCAGGATTTTGATTTACCATTGACCCCAGCAGGACTGCAATTTCCGCCGAACCATTCTTCACATGGTTAGACCCTAGTGATGTCAATTCTTTGCCAGGAAGATCAACATTAGACTTGAGCAATGGGGATTCCATTTCAACGGGTGTAGTCACCTTTAAAAAACGTCCTTCACCAATTTCGAGTGAAATATCTTCCAACAAAATATTATCTTTGGACTTCATTAATATGTCTGGTGTTCTCCAATTTTTCTCCTTAAAATCATGAATTACTTCTCTTTCCTCCAAACTAACTGGTATGTGCTCAGCATCTGTATCCCAGGTAAGAGTCTGACTGAAACCAGGACCATTTCCTGTATGCTGTTCCTTATGGCAAGACTCATCAGTGAAAAGAAAATGATTAGAATCTTTACCTAAATACGATTTAGGAATTGAAAGTACCTCATTTGATAGTGCAAGACTATTAGAAACCTCCTGATTGTATCCAACCCCAGCTGCACTTGACCTCTCTAATTTGCTTTCATCATTTCTTATGACATCCATTTGGGGGCAGACTGGAGGAGCCTTATTTCGGCACTTGTGGCACTTAAATCCAATAAGATATCCAACTTTTTCAGCACCAAGTCCAAATGCATCCCCATGGAACCAGTCTGCAAAAGATGAAGGCATCTTACCAAATATTAAAAAAACAAATACGAAAAGGTCGAGGAAATAAGGATGCGTCTGTAGCCAATAAGCATTCGCATACCAAAAAATAACTGAAATTGTAAATAGATATGGGGTTTACTCTTACAAGTTGCCCACTTACCTCCACAGATTTCACAACCAATATAATTTAATGCTGCTGAAAATTCTGCTTCACAGCAGAGACTGCATTTAGGCTTATCAAGGATGGAATTCAACCCTTCAGAAGCCACAAAAAGGTTTTCACTCCGAAACTGCATGAGTTTTTCCTCATTTGGCTTCATAGACAACCGAAGACCATTCAACCAGTAAGGATAACAAACGAATGTCCTCTTCTTCTGCCATGTAGCATGTTCTGAGTTCTTTGGTTTCTTTGGGTTCTTTGGTTTCTTTGGTTTCTTTGGGTTCTTTGGTTTCTTTGGCTTCTTTGATTTCCTCTTCTTGTATATGGCTTGTTTCCCTTTCTTTAGGCCTCCATTAATTTCACTTTGTCGTGAAATCAATTTAACTTTCCTTGCAGAACACCGCAAAGGAACAACAGAACTTTCTTTATTGCTTTGAGATTGTTTTAGTTGCTCGTCTTTGCCAGCGGGTGTAATGATTTTTGAATGCACTGACCTCTTGACCTTGGACGTTTTCTTACCTTTCTGCAATGCCAGTTTCCCTTTAGTGGTATTAATTTTCATGCAGGTCCAACCCCGGCATTTATGACATGTATAAGTACATTCAACAGTTATTGCCCCAGCAGACTTCTTGACATGTCTTTTATGGAAAAATCCTGTCTTACCAAAAAACAAATAATAAGCTAAACCAGAAAAGATTTGAAAGTATAACATTCAACAGTTCAAAAAGGTCAAAAGGTCGAGTCTATACGTACTTTCGTAAATTGGAAGATATTGAAACCAGCATGAGACAAACAGGATATATCCGTAAAAAAGAAGAATGCTCACATTCACAAAACAAATTCAAAAAAAATTGAAAAAGAAAATGAAAAAAATTTTGTATATTGCTATGGCTTTGAAAATGAATCCAACATAACAAAAACAGAAAAGAAAGAGGTCAACTGGCCATTGATTTCATAGTCTTCACACGTTAAGAAGAATTTATAGCAAACCATTAAAAATCAGGTTTGTGATGATTCAAAAGATCAGTAGGTTCAGATGCATGAAACAGACTCATATGCATCAGTCTAAACTAACACTTCTAGAATAGGCCACAATGAGGAATGGAAACGGAATGGGACATGGATATGACGCTAGGGAAACTTCGACATAAACATGTTAAGGACACATAAATAAGAAGAATATTACCCATTTATAAAATTGAAGAGAATAATAAAAAAGAGTTATTTATCAATCTTATACGACAGTTATACAAAAGTTGTAACTTGTGAATCAATATTACCAATGTTCAATAGTTTACAAAATGACCCATGGTTTCTCTACCATTGGGAAAATCAGAAACAAAAATACGGAACAAAAAATGAAAACGGGCTTGAATTCTAATCATCGTCAGCTTTATCAATAAAGAAGAAAGCACCAAAAGAGATGAAAAATAACCAAAAAACTTCAAAGAACTAGAGTAGTAGTTAGAAACACAGAAATACAACTAAACGGAAATAGTAAATTCTAAAGAATGCGACTGAAGGAAATGAAAAGTAGACACCAAAAATCTCTTCAGGTAATTGTTTCACCTTTTTCATCAAAGTTAAAATTGCATGCACACAAAAACCCCATATAAAATTGGGTTTCATATTTTCCCAGTGGGGTGAAATTAATTCAGGTGTATCAAGCAAATGCATTGAACTGTTGCACACTTGCTCCATTAAAAAAAAAGAAAAAAAGGGAAAAAAAACCTTGAAAACTTGAAGAAAAAACTTGCTATAGTTAAACTTAAGTCAGAGCAACTTTCTGAAGACAAAACAATCCAGCTGGTCAAGATCGTTGACAAGCGTTAATTAATAAGTAAAACGGGGACAACAATCAGTATCAGCTTTAAAAGCATAAACTATTCATTAAGTATTCAAAAAAGAGTAATATCTGAACAAACTTTTTACCTTCGCAATACTGGCAACTCACAGCCTCCCTGCAAATAAAATGAAAATTCATCATTCAGTAAGACTGCGGAACTAATTTAAGTAAGTTGCAGATATTAAAAAAGTATTAGAAACGCAAAATGCGATGTTGTAGCCAGTTTTTTTCTTCACTGGGGGCATTAGGAACAGATACATAGTTGTAATTGTAATTTTTGGAAGAAAATAAATAAGAGTACAAATATAATATGTTAATATTACCGATTTCTTCAAACCAAAATGTAAAAGAAGAATAAAATTTTAGGTTTAAATACCAAAATAACTTTTTCAAGTATTCATATTATATTTTAAACCTCAAATTTCCCCTTAAAACTTTGGAAGCTGAAATACATTAGTTATTTCAAATTTCCAATCAAATATTTGACTTACTTATTAAGAAAAAAATAGAACACTAAATATCATGCGTCTATAACATGTATTGGTAAAAGTTTAGTAAACTAACTAATATTTCCTCAAATTTACTTATTTGGATATAAGAAGAAATTTTATTTGATAGAATTATTAGTACAAAGAGGGACCACAAGGAGGTCTCCAAGATAAACAAAGGGCAACAACACTATAAGGCTAACAAAGAACAGCCTTCCAAACTCCATGGATATCCGAAAATGACATCCCTCTAAAAGCTACCATTGGCGTATAGCCCAAAGCGAAGCCAGAAAATAAACTTTCTCCCAAAGCAAAGACAGAAAGATAACTCTCATCAAACGCCCTAAAATTCTTCTCGGTCCATATGCCCCGTTCAATAGGGTTTCTATTAAAATAATAAAACAAAATTATGTGTTCTATGCATTTATTTAATTATATATTACCTTTATTCATTTTAATACATTCTCTATTTCACATCTATATTTTATTAATTGAAAAATTTTCAGAGGGGTCAGGTAACCCCACTCGTCCCTTTCAGAGGGGTTTTTTATGTTCCGAGAGTCATCACTATCCGAAATCTCTCCAGATGATGTTAATATAAGCTAGACCACCTTTTGGACGAAACTAACATTACCATGAATTGTTATGTTGAATATCAAAAGGATAAAAACACTAGTTTGCCATGAAATAAAATATTTTTTCCCTTTTTGTGCAATGCGAGATAGAGAACTACTTTAATAACAACTAAACAATTACTTATCAAAAAATAAAAGTAATAAAGAAAAATAAAAAACAACAACCAGAACTCATTATTCACAAATGCATCAAAGTTTGCATAAGAAAATATTTTTACAGTACACTACTCCTTAAGGTCTGCATTTAATTTTATCTAGGCTGCACACGAACCGAACTGTTCGCAAACCGGTTCGATTCGAGTTCGAGTTGCTCGCCTAGTCAAGTCGAGTTCGCACATAGTGTTATGTTCGATTGCTTGATCGAATATTGATAAGTAGATTTTATATCTACTTATCCGATATCTATTACTTGAATTAGTTACTTAAACCTATGTTTCTTAGTTACTTTTCATACATTTTATGTTATTTTGTAGGCTATGACATGACATTGGCATGAAGAAGCAAGGGAAAGCAATTCGGAACATCTTGAATCGTCCAATCAGAGTTCGGATGTGAGAGTTATAGCCATTTTATCAACGAAGATCAAAGCTAAGAGTTGTCATGTTTGTCATTTACATAGCATCTACTTCAAGCCCGATTTCCGCCTTGATCCAATTCGAATTTGTCAATTCTCAAAGAATGAAAGTTGTAGATCTCGTCGATATCTTCGATTTGATAGGTGGCAGGCCCCGTAACTCCAAGCGGATCAAAAGTTATGTCTGTTTTACCAAAGAACGTCGCAGCAGAAAACATAGTAGCGCAGACCGCGCTAGGGGCACGCTAGGCCACCAGAAACTCTGTCACTGTAGCGCGAAGCGCACCCAGAATGACTTAGGGACAGCGCGGGGCGCGCTAGGCGGCGGAAAAAGAGTTAAAATGGGTTATTTGATGTCCAATTTGAGCTAGAATAGGATTCTTAGTTGCCTAACTTGCTAGGGTGTCCATTAGAACTATAAATACTTGAGTTTAACTTGGATTGGGAGGCTAGTTCTAAGACTCCATAAAACCCCTCTTGGAATAGATTTCTATTAACTTATTCTTTACTTTCTTTCTTAGATTAGGAATCCTAGATTAGATTAGAATTGAAGATTGAAGCTATTGATTATCATTAATCAAATTGGAATCAAGAGAATACAGATTTGTTTATCTCAATTCTAATTTCTTTTTTTATCTATTTGTATCTTTTAATGCTTAGTCAATTGTGGATGATGGATTCTAGTTCATTTATGAATTAAACTCTATTTTGATATTACTATGGATCTTATTGTGTAATTTACTTTGATATACTTCTTTGTTAGTCTTATTAGCTATATTTGGATTGTCTATTATGATTTGTTCTTAACTGCTTAATTGTCTAGCTAACAATTACCGTGATAATCTAAACAAATATGTTCGCGAACAGTTCGAGTTCTGTTCGATAAGTTCAATAAGTTCTAGATCTGTTCGAGTAGTTCAATTTCTTACATGTTTAAATTGTTTCTAAAATTTTGAATATAAATAATTTCATATTAAATTCTAAAATTTGTCTTATCGATAATTGATAAATTTGTGACAATTTTTTTATTACCGCTTGTTTTTTTTAATAATTGATTATAAGTAAACATTTTTATTAAATAATAATGTGTACTTCACACCACTAAATTTTAATTTAATTAAAATAATTTTAATATTTTCATTAAATTTTTAACAATGATTGTTGGATTATTATAATTTACCTCTCTAATAATTTAATAAATTATAACCATGTCATAAAGCACATAAATAAAGTTATTAATCATCATGGAATGACAATTTGACATTAATTAAAAAATGATAAAATAAAGTTGCTTACATTTACATGAGTTATTGAAATTGTCAAACCGATATAGAGATTAGAGAAATTAAGTCATCAATGTATCGAGATAAGAGTAATAATCATTGCACAATTACTATTGTATATTACATACATCAACTATCAATTATGTAATTAAAAGTGCAAACTTGATTTTACCAATTTTTTTAGTGTTACAGACTTGCGGTGTATGTGTGAGACAGTGAGAGAGAGTGATTGACTAACTTTGATTTATTAATTATGCAATTAAGTAATCATATTTAGGGTAAAAACTAGTGTTTAATAATCCAATTAAACAATATGTTACAGTACCGTTTGTATGAAATTTAAATGAGTTATTAATTTAAATTAGAATAAGCAAAAATATTTTTAAAAAATCAAACAAAATTTCTAAATAGCTTTGACTTTTAAGTCTTTGATCTTAAAATCGTAGTTAATTTATTTAGTTTTAAACAATATAATTATGAAAATTAAAAACTTCTTATAAAATAATTTCAAAATTTATTATATTCAAAAGTTAATTATCACATCCCTTTGAATTAAAAATATTTCCTATCGACTTTGAAAATTCATACTTGATCGGGTTTATTACTTATATTTCGAATCTGGAGCGGATGAATGGAGGAAGTATTTTGTATTAATACATTCCAAATTTTCAAAGTTAACAATATTAGTCTATTAGATATTGAATTAATCTAAATCAACTAAATTCACATTATTTTAAATCTTAAAATTTTACAATTTCATATTTTTTATTATAAAAATCTTAAATAAGACTATTTTTATGAAATAGATGGAGTATTATTCATTTATTCTAGAATAATTATGTAATAAATAATAATATTGACCACTAATCCACTACTACTAATTTAATATATTATATATATATATATATATAATATGATATATATTATATCTTATTCCTAAATAAGTCTTATATAGTGTGATATAAAACTTATATATCAATCATAATATAATAATATAATATCATATATATATATATTTATATGATTATATCCTATTCTAAGAATGATGATTACAATATTTGATTTAATTTTTGATTGAATTACTTACTCTTAGAGAATATATTTATGGTATTTAGTTAATTGTTTTTTGTTTCAAAGTTCAAAGTTTTTGTTCGCGAATAAGTTTGTGTTCGTGAACAAGTTTGTGTTCCTGAACAAGTTTGTGTTCGCGAATTGTTCATGTTCGCGAACAAGTTTGTATTCGACTAGTTCGCGAACTATTAGCGAACTCGATCATGTTCGCGAACACCAAACAATCCGAACTCGTATATAGTTGTTGGTTCGATCAAGTTACTCGAACATGTTCGAGTTAGACTAAAAGTGTTCGAGTTCAACAAAGTTCGGTTCGGTTCAAATGCTAGATGGATATATTTTTGCCACTTAGTGAAAATAAAGCACCAAGAAAAACAGTCCAAGTAAGTACTTTACATATAGTAGTACAGGTAGTAGCAGTTCAGTTTTTTTTTTTGGATAAAAGAAAGTGTTCGAGTTCAACAAAGTTCGGTTCGGTTCAAATGCTAGATGGATAATATTTTGCCACTTAGTGAAAATAAAGCGAAAAACAGTCCAAGTAAGTACTTTACATATAGTAGTACAGGTAGTAGCAGTTCAGTTGGATAAAAGAAAAATATTTATCAATAGAAAAGAAATGATACAATAAAAGGGGATAGTAGTAGTTCAGTTGTGTGAAAAAGATAATTTATAGCATGAGATAGTGCCATATTATAACTGAATAGTTGAAAATGAGATACCTGATCAGAACATCTTTCTTACAGTGTCTACACTGATAATATTCTGATCGTTCAGCCTTTGTGAAAAGGTATGAAAAGCCTGTGTTCTTGGAGAACTTCTTAAACACACTGCCACTGTCTTGAAGTTTTGTAGAACTCGTCTTATTGATCTTCCTGGAAATTCTTTTCTCTTCAAAAGCTTTAAGGAGATGCAAGGGAACAAAACATTCTTCCAGCCAATATTTCTTCCTTACACTTGAGGATTCTTCAAGCATGGATCCATTTTTCACAACAATATCAGGAATAAATCGTCTCTTGCCAAAATCGAGAAGATACTTCCCCACCATTCCCTCCGAGCACTTTCGTGGGATGATAACCTTTTGAAAGACCTGACTGATTTTCTAAATTCTTTGTCCATCTTTGAAAGAAATTGAGTATTTTCGATGACGTCCCATTTAATGTTGGCATCAAGCTCTCTGATCTGAGAAGACAAAAAAAATTAGTGGACCAAAAGTTTCATTGGTACCTCTAGAATAACACTATATCCTAAATCTTTAGGATTCGCAAGCACTCAGAAAACATAAACCATAGTGTGTAAATGCCACATTATTTACTTATTTCCTGAAGAAGACTTTGGCTATTTAAATTGTACTTAGAAGAAGAAAATTGTATACAGAAAAAAAAAAAAAAATTACAAAGTAAATGCAGACAACAAATCACATTAACTATTTGGGGAAATGCATGCATCATAGCTGATGTGGGAGCACCACCTCTGGTTGGCCTTCTCACTGAGGTTTCAAAATTCAACCACGATATAAAATTAGACTCTCTAGAGTAATTTAGATATTATTGGACCATTTAATTGGTTTAATATTGTGGTCACGGTAGCAAATTCCAGAATACCATACCTGGAGAGCAAGCTGGTCCACACTTGATGATGCCTCAACAGAAGCTCGCCAAGCAACACATTTACTTCTCTTTGCAAATTCTGAACCTTCAGAATAAACTATGCCAGGTATCTTCTTTCTTCCAGCTGCAAAATTTAACCTTCAACTATGTTCAGAATTATTACCAAATGAGAACTGTAAAAAAAAAGTGAGAAATTATTCAACTCAACTTGGCCTTTTATCCCAAACTAAAAAAATAAAAAACAACCTTGTCGTGCAGCTTTGAAAGCCAAGGAATGCGGCAAAACCTTCCACTTAAACAGCTCACGTGAAATCCTACCACCCCTCCACCATAACAGACCCAATCCAGTAGCAGCATTTGAAGAAGGATTTTGCTCTGAATCAGGACACTTGGACCTTTTTCGACTGACCCCGTGCTTTGAAGACACGCGAAGGGAGCGGGTCACGATATGAGAAGCGGAGCCGACTTTAGTAGCATTATCCACCTGCCTATGCCACTCTGCTGAAAGTGCACGAGTGTGCAGATTTGATTCTATCTGGAAACAAGAAAATGTAGAAAGTCAACGGATAATTAGTTGGATTATTTTAATAGCTAAATTGATGCAATGATTTAAAAACTCAGTTAAAGCAACCCAGATTGATTCTTGCTTTGTGTCCTTAAAGGTTAATATGCTATAACTTTAATGTCAAAAGTTCCTAGAAGTAATACATAGTACAGGCCTAGACTCCCGTCGCACAACCAGTATATTATAATACTTTGTAACATGCTTCATTAGTTTCTTGCGTTCAACCTTTCCTTATTTAAAATATATTAAAAAAAAAATCCTCAGATTACCAGCCAAAATATCTAATACCATAACCATAGAGCAGCAAATAAACCATGATACTCCGGCTTCAGTTCGTTAAGGGCCTGACTCAAGTCTGTTCATCATAAATATAAGTTGAGCTTGAGCTCCAATCTGGAGCCCTTTAAAAATAATAATAATTAAATAAATTTAAAAATAAAATACTAGCTAAAACATTGTAAAGCCCTGCTTAAACAAGCTCTATAGCTAAAATTTGAATATAACCTTTTTACGACTTACATGCTATATCAGAATGTTTAATAATAGAATTGAATTAAATACACCAAAAATATCCAGCATAAAGTGAAGTAAATAAGTTATAAGTTTACAATAGACTATATATATCTTAGGATAACACCCAAACTATCCCATAGCCACTATGCCCATAGCTTCAATACACCCCAAGTTTTCAAAGTACAATTCTCAGATTAACTCGAGTGAGGAAAGGAATATTCTTACCATGATCAGCAAGTGTTTCAGAGAAACAACATCGGATGCCTTGTAAACAGCTTTACGCCAAATCTTAGAATAATGTGGATTCAGCCATGGACCCAACAGAAGGCCATGCAAGCGATCTTCAATGCTTAGGATATGGCACATGACATCAATAAGATGGCCTTTCCAATTCTTTTTAGGATGAAGACCTAGCAACTCACTTGTAAAATTTTTAAGAAAGGAACCAGTATCCTTTATAATGAATAAGCAATCCCCACCATCTTCGGGAGCTTTGCAAGAGAAGCACCACCCACATCTTTCTTTCCTAGCATCAACATCTATGTTACGAATATTTGACCAACAAAACTCGGTAGATATATTTGAAAATACCTTCAGCTGTGCTGATATCATTTCCTCAACTGATCTTCTAGAAACTTCCAATATTTTATCTGATGATTTGCGCAATAATGCCTCCGCAGCTGATGAGGCAGTACGAGCAAAACTGTAAAAGTTCACATAATTAGTTCCACGCTGATTCTGTGGCATGTCCGCTCTTACATTAAATGGTATACTACCATAGTCTGTCAACTGAATGTTCTTTCCAACTTCAGACTCCAGATTGTTAGATGACAAAGGACAGTCTTCATCACAAACAGGCTTTTCTGGAATCTTAGAATCATTAGAAATTTCAGACGATCTTTCTGAGGTCCTAGTATTTTGTAAATTATGGACGCCTGTGATAGCTTGAGAAATTTCAGCTGATCCTTCAGAACTTGCTATTGGATTGTCCATCTTTGTGGACTTATCCAGAGTCACTGGCTCTGAAACCTCGCACTCTACATTACCAGAACATGTAGATATCATAGATTTTTCTTCAGTTCTCCCTTCAACCGGAATCTCATCCTGAATAGTTTCTAAAGGTGCTGAAAGCAGTGGCTGCAAAGGTATAGTAGGGACATGCCCTTTCCTTGTATAGTCTATGGAAACAGTAACAGTCTGCAAACCCATGTCATTTTTTACTTTTGCAGATACATTCCAAAATTTCCTGATTGCACTCAGTAATGTGCTATAAAATATATGTGATGACTTTACTGCTTCAATAACATCGGTTAAATCATTTCTGTGGTAGTATCTGAAGGGGGATTCCATGTCGCCTGAATCGGACCTACAAATTCAAAGGTAACAAACCTTAGGACATGTTGAAGCAACTACATAGATATTACAAGATTGGGAGATCAAGACTAGTAAAGAAACACGTCAGAATGATAATCTTAAAAATAATTAGGGCCATGGTTGGAGAAATTAATTTTGTTAACGAAACCAGTAGGCATTGATTCAATTCATAATCAAACATATATCAAGTGAAAATAATCATAATGATAAAAACATAAAAGGTAATGCATATGAAAGTTATATAGATTGCCATTCGACTTGGAGAGAACTCCTATATACCTGTCAGAAAATTAAAATAAAATTCAAAGATGCTTTTAAAGAAGGGTCACAACTGATACGAAGTTCATTAGTAACCCGTGTAACCATTGGGATCAATGATATTAAACTTATAAATTTTAAAGGAGTAACAACCAAAACGAAGCATTAACAGCCAATTATAAATCTGGAACATATTTCCACCAGCCATGAGCAACCTACCAATGCAGATATGCGTTCTCCTCCCTGAACGCATCCTTTCCTCCTCCCTTTTTAATTAGATTCAGCAATAAGCATTCCACATTTGAGCCCAGTGACAAAATACAAAGCTTGCAACATAATCTCCATGACTCGCACATATATATAGACACTCTAGAATTTTAAAATTATATAAGTAGAAATAAAATATTTCCAACTTTTTCCTAGATATGAACTAGATTCTTCATATCCAAAATCTTAGATCAATTAAATTCAGGTCAGATACTTCAGGAGTCCTTCCGTATAGTTCCCACATTCCAGACTTTTCGTTTTACCAGCCAAGGATTCAATCTTCTAATTAGAGTAAGTATTATTCTTTTCTGTTGGTTTCTCATTTTAAACTTCTACCCTAGGAAGCAGGGATACTTCTCGGAAGTTGACGTAACCTTGTCGGACACCAACACTCCATGGACACTTATGGATACTTCAACTTTATTGGTATTTAAATTTCAGAAGCTTCCTGATACTCTAGGGATACGTTATGATGCTAGTATATTAATTGAACTTAGACTTTGAAGTTAACCACTTGCTTATGATTAATTCTATATGGTTTACTTATTATATATGTAATTATGTATATCTATAAAAATCTATGAAGCACCGATACGGACAAGGGACACAAATGGGACACAACACGAGACACGACATTTTCCCCCAAAAAATTAAATATGGGTAAAAAAAACAGGATAAAATGCGTTGGACTTGGGGATACAATTAACTTTTTATATATATTTAGTATATATAATAGTATTTCTACAACAAATAAATATGGGTTGTTCATTTACAAATTACAATCAATAACATAGTATGATATTGTTATAAGGGTTTTATTACATTTAGGTTATAAATTGTTACAATAAAGTAAAAAAATAAAAATAAAAAATCAATTGACCAATATGACCCTACGTGTGTCCTTGGCTTGTCCATAACGTGTCCTAGCAGTGTCCGACGTCTAAAAAAGTCAGAAATATATATAAATAATTATGGGTGCTTGTCAGAGACGTGTCCAAGGCGTGTCCGAGCGGAAGGTGTTCATGCTTCATAAATAAAAAATATATAAAATTTCATTTTATTTACATGGTGAACTTCTATGTGGGTTTGTTGATAACATAGTGATTTCCTAATATATGCATATTCACTAATTTCCTTAGTTTTTTGTGCGCCTATATGATTAGAAGGATAAAAAAACAAGAGACCAAATTCTCTAAAGATATGCATATATATGTCTTGCGGTTATTTGTCTTGCGGTCTTCTGGTTATGTGTCTTTCGGGTATCTCTTATTGTATGTTATTAAACGTGGAGATGTTTATGGTAATACTACTCACTATTTTTCTTGATTCTTATTATACTTTATTAACAATTAAATTTATTTCTACATTATACTTATTGAAAATATAAAACTCAACAGATCCCCAAAATTATTGTATCCTGCTTTCTGGGAAAAAGGTCGTGTCAGTATCGCATCAAATATATGTCCCATATCCATATCCTGTTTCCTGGCTATCACCTGAAATTTGAGACACTGATCTCCAAATTAAGACTATAGTTCTTTCATGTAGAGTTATCTGACCCTTTAGTTTAACCTACAGAATCTAGACTTCTAATATTTATTCAAACATAAAATGTTTAAAGTTTTTTACTTATAAAATTCTAGTAATTCTAAACATAAAAAAATTGTCTTGGTAATCATTAATTATTCTATTACTAGAATTGTGATCTTAATTTATAGTACGATTACTACTATAAGTGGAAAAAATTAAAAACTTATAACATCATTATATTTACAACTCAATTATTATTAATAAATTAAAAAATAAATAAATAAAAGTTAACCCTAAACATCCTATGCCTATAAGTTGAAATCATCAGCAAGTGCTCTACCAACCAATGCAAGAGTTTGTAACTTTATGTGATGTATCAAAATTAGACATGATGACGATATTAAGCTATAATCTATTTTACTCATTCTTACATTAACCATCTAAACTAAACATGTTTATGCAACACATATAGGTATATTAAAATACTTCAAATTAATGAGAATTAAAGTTAGAAAATATATTTATAATTGTAATAAAATGGACAATCTTTTCTCCCGAATGGAATTAAATAATTAAGATCTTAAATGTAAGAGATCCCATGAGTGTCATTTGAGAATTTTAAGCTAAGCAAGAGGATGTTGCTTCAAATTTATTTGTCATAATACGCCCGTGTTATTGTCTACAAAGTGTATGCCATAATAATAAATAAATAAAATAGAGCAACATCACTCAATCTCGAGCAATGTCTGATTATCAAGAAAATCATTCAAGTGATTAGTTTATAACTTCTTTAGAGAAAAGATAATAATCTATAATTTATTGCCTACTATCTAGCTTTGATTCCAAATCAAACCCAACCAATATTGAATAATTTAGTATAAGCTGAAACTTTAATAGTTTAAACCATAATCGGACAATTATCCTAGCCAAAATCAGTATATTTGGCAAAAAGGATAAGTTGCACGCTTGCAGCTCAAATAAATTCAACCAGTGGTCAAAGACATGGAATTCCAAACATAGTTGGAAAGAGTAATAAACTATGGAGCAAGGATTTTCTGTAGGTCGGCGAATCCCGAATTCCCGGCGAATTCGTGACGTGGATCTTCTAGAGGATTCTTCTGTCATAAAAATTTTAAATGTTACAAATACTATAAAATATACTAATTAATTTAATGCTTTAGACACTAATATTATCTACAAAATTAGTATAAGAATTAATTAGAATGTATTTTCTAAATTCCTAGATAGTACTACGATATGTTTTTTTTCATTTCTTCAATTTTTTGCATTTTATGATGAATTAATATTTATTTGTACTGAAATTATAACGTACATGTGGGTGTATAAAAATTAATATATAAATATGTGCCTTATCTCAGAATTCCCATCTTTTGAGATTTGTCAAACTGCCAAATGCTTGTATGGTGAACCCAAATGACTAATCATTTTTGGGGTGCGCAATGTCAGAAAAATAAGGTCTGAAAGCAATCAATGTAGGTGGCAAAGCCTAGAACTTAAGCTTAATAAACAGATAAGGAGGAATGAGTCATATGATTACAAAAAGAACTTATGAATTTAAGGAAACACTCAAAATAGCAACGTCAATCCATATCAAGATTCTACACCTCATCCACAAAATTTTGAAGAAACAAGAAAGTAGTCCTATATTATTCCCGCACAAAAATCAATCGACCATAATGGAGATGGGGAGTGATGGTGCTTGAATTGGATCTATAAGGAGGAGGATCATATAAAAGTTGCTAACTAGTAATAAGAAAGATAGCTTATAATCAATAAAGTAGAACCCACTAGTTAATCTACAAAACAAGTCCTAAATAACGGGAGGCTAGTAACTTGTCTTTTTAAAAACTTAGCCGCTAGGCTACTATAAGCTACTATAAACTAGGATGTTCATCTTGTATTCATTAAATTTTTGAAGTTAGTTTTATCACTAAGAAAAATAAATTAAGGAAGTCATGTACTGGTATTCCTCCAAAACTAGCTACACTCTCCCCTTGAACTAGTAAACAGCCCATTGCAAAGCTCCATCAGAGTCCAATAAAAGTGCAAAAAGAAGTTTGTTGAGCCAATTGGTAAACCTTTTTGCCTTCTATTTTTAGGTATGATTACTGATATCCTTAAACTCATGATAGGTGTATCAAGAATGAAAAGTATTCTTTTGCTACTAAAGCATTAAATTCTAACGAGCTATAGTAACCAAAGAATACTTTTCACTCTTCCAACCAAAGAATACTTTTCACTCTTCCAAAGCAAGGAACTTAACATAAGTAAATCAACTGGAAGAGGCGATAAAGACCCAACAATGCTTCTGGCAATTTGGTACAAGTGGCTGAGACAAGAAAAAGAAAGGATTACTAATAATCAAATGTATATCAGACTGATATAAATGATACCACAAGTGGCAAGATGTGGAAGACCAAATCACCAAAACCTAAAGCACAATTTCAAATGCATATTTAAGTGAATTGAAAACAATATTTAGCTTTTTTAATTTGCCTATGAAGCTGGAGAAGAGACGTGAATGAGTTGACAGCTGAGCATTTTAGTTTGCACAAACTCTTCTGACTTAGAAGAGTCGACAAGAGGATGGGAACCAGCAGAGTTTCAAGGTGGAAGACAGGGTTATCTAGTAGATCTCTAATGTAGCTTTAGGAAACTTCAGATCATGTTACCAACACATTGGACTTATCATGATAAAAAAAAATTGCTAATGAATTCCACCACATTGCCCAAAAGTCTAATTACGTCACCTACTAGTTTATCCTGACATGTTAATTTGAGCACAACACTATATATATATATATATATATATATATCATATAAAATAAGCTTTTATCACTAATTTGTTAATTCCAATATATTAATATATCAAAGTTTACATTTCAATATTAAACATAAGAGGTTGCATTCGTTCAGATTATAAAAACCTGTAGCTCTTTATGTTTCCAAGAAGAAGGAAAGTCAAAAGAGTTTCCCAAACTGAGAAGGATTATATTTGACTTGTTTACATAGTGACAAGTGCACAAGAAGGTATTTGGTCTTTAGTGCTATATTGACATCCAGAAGATAAGAGAAAGAGTTAGACTATTCTAGTTAAGTACTGTTTCAAATATGAGACAGGTACTGTTTGGCCAGAAAGGGAAATTGCTTAACCTGAAAAACAAATAACACCTATGCTAGACTCTACGTCAATCGTCAGCTAACTGAGACTAAGGCAGTAAAAAGTAATAACATTCATGAAACTAAGGAGTCAGCCTGGGATATATAGTATAGGCATGACCCAATTCTTAGCTTCCTTAGATAACTCTTACAAGAATAATCTATTCAACCACAAATCCAACCTACTAGTGGAAAAGGTTTCTAAATTCACTCATATTTTTCACACCATGCTTCATTCTCTATCTAAACTCTAGTTAAATTATTCAAAGGCCTGAAAAAGCATAGAAAGATGCTCATCAAAAGCAAGTCAAATAATGAAATGAGTAATAATAATAAAAAATTTAAAAGACTGAAAAGCTTAATTACAACCGCACAAGACATTGAGCAATTCAGGGGAAATATAAATAATTTTCTCATTCCTTTTTCACTAATGAAACAACCTCTTTCCCAACACATTATGCAATTTTTATAACAGTCATTGTTACTGATCAATAGCAATAATGAAAATGACAGTAATAACCATCCATTAAGAAAGGTTAAATCTAGGTCTAGACTTATAAATTTCTAATTAGCAGCTTCTAACTTCCCAAATTTTTAAGGCGAGATATCTTTGATAGATGCAATTCACTCCATGATTCCATGGACTTTCAATGAGTTGAAAGCAATTTACCATTGTGATGTGATACATCTGACAATACACTCGTAAGTAACACATTGCCAGCTTATTTATCAAATTGACAAATTTCAATAATAATAAATACAAAAACAGTTATTAAGTTAACCTCTTACATTAAAAATCAAAAAATTAAAATACTTACACCAACAGGAAACCACAGCTATTATAATATAGCCGGCCGTAAGGATCAATTCCCAATAGCTCCGCTCCACGAATTGACTTTACTACTCTCATCCAGGGGTTATCTTTGTCAATGATGCACTCAGGACAATACCAATCACCCTCTGGCAAGAGATTACTGGCAACTCCAACACACCTCGAATGAAATGCAGCAGGGCAACCATCACAGCATATTAAGTTTCCATCCATTTTACAAAGGCAGCATTCATCACTATTCCAGTCTGTGGTTTCATTAACAACCTCCGAGGTCAAGCAAGAAGTGCCTGAAACATCTATTGCTGCCTTCCTTTTTTTGGGAGTCTCAAACACCATCTTTCGATCAAATTCCATACTTGAATCAGTTGCCAGTGTTCTTATATTAAGCTCTGATCTTATCATTTCCACTTCATTCACATCATCACAAAGGCACCGAAGCATCTCGATCTTTATAGATGCTGGTTGCATGTAGTAATCACTCTCAAATAGCTTCAAGCAACAAATATCAAAACCAAGACTCGAAGGAGAACTATGTATCAGTAGGTACTCAACCATAAAGATGGGCCAGGTGACCAGGTCCAAATAATTCCAGTTAAGACTCCTACATTTCAAAAGATACATATGAAGACAAAAATAACAAATTAAAAAAGTTCAATCAACCAAATGCATTAACCTTTAAGGGAGAGAAAAGAGCAGAATACCTCAGGCAAACAGAAGCAGATTCAGAACTTTCATCAGAAAGAGACTCCAAATGCCTCCTCAAAGTTTGTAAAAGAGAGAGATGAATATAATCAAATAATAAAGAAGGGGCCTTGTATCGCAGGGCCGCCACAAAATCACCCAATTCGAATGGACTCAAAAAAAGCAAAGTACTAAATGACCTCAGAAAAGAATAAACAGAGAAAAGAACAAATATGGGAATGCCATCTAGATTCAAAATTTCTGAAGATGGGAAGTAATTGTGGCTTCAGAGGAAGAATATGATGTTCTTCTGATTCTTCACAATCCAAGGCTGAATTTTTCTCCTCCAAAACTGCACTAACCCCAGGAGACAACAACTCATCTTTCATTGCATCCAAATCAATAGCACCAGGAACATTTTCTTGAATAGAAATACCAGTTCTTCCTGTCCGAGCACTTCTTCTCAATACTGTTTTTGTGGCAGAGTCTACAGATTCCGAAATTCTTCTTCTCTTTTTACAGTTTCCTTTATATGTCATTCCCACATTCCCTTCATATGCATTAGCTTCCGTAGTACTTCCATTAGAAGGACCCGTCAATAAATTTTCTGAAGAACCACTCTCATTCACACAGTTAGCATCCAAAACTCCGAAATTTGCAATTCTTCCGGTGGAATCACCAGCTAGATCACTTGGAGGTACAATAACTCCCAAATTTTCAGTACAACCATTGAACCCCTTTACTGAATCTTCATCAGCATTTGAATTCTTCATTTCATCATCTACACCAAAATTCAAATCAAAGCAATGTTCTTTCTTTGGAATATCCATATTCCCCCTTGCCAGCTTCAATTCTCCGTCATCATCTTCACTTACATACACATTCAAATCAATAAGCCCACCCCTCCTCAAACTTCCCGTATTAGGTACTTCCAAATTCTCAGAATCATCAAAAGGAACATTCAAATCTAAACCATTATTCACATTACTCCTACAATCCAAATTCAAATCAACCCCAATACCTTCACAATTTTGTACACCCCCAAATTCCTCTCCTAGGCCTGTAGCACTAGCACCCAAACCACTAGCACAAACCAAATTAGCAGAATCATTACCTGAATCACCGATAATCGCCGACTTCCGCCGCTTTTTCCGCTTCCGACCAATCCTATCCGTGAGCTCGGCAGCAGAAACAGCAGCAGCAGGTTGCTCCTCCAAAATTGAAGCTACCTGAGAGAATTTCAGTTCCTCCGAGTCCCCATCTTCATACATGATCTCGAATAACCCACTTCCTGAATTGTATGATTTCACTATTCCCGTATAAACCCCAAACCCTAGAAACTCTTTCCTCACTCTTTTCCCCACAAACTCCATTTTCGCTTTACTTTCTCTCTCTAAAAACCCAACAGAAATGGAGAAAACAAATGTTATCTCACTAAAATCTCCATTCTCTCACTGGAAATGCATGCCCTTCCCAAATTTCTCTATCCAGAACGGTGAAGAAGATGATTTGTAACGGACAAAGGGGGAAGCAAAATTAGTGTGAAAGATGAATTGCTGCTTTCAATTCGACAGAAAACGGCAAAAAGGAAAAGAGGAGGGGGTGTAGGTTAAGGACACGGAGGTTGATGATGATTTAAGCGGCGGAGATGGACAAAAAATGGGGTGCGCATGATAAGAAAGGGAAATACTAGTTGACTACTACTATCTTTAAAATGTCAAGTTCTTTCAAATACTATAAATATGCTTTTTTAGTAATATTATTTATAATTTATTTTAACTTATAAATTATTATCAATAGTTAATTTAACTTAATTTTTAATTTATAAGTCACATTATTACTAAATATTTTATTTATAAATAATAGCTTAAAATAACTTATGAATGTATTAAATTTTAATTTATAAATTATTTTAAAATAAGATATTGCGGATCAAACACTTAAACTCTCTTTTGGACAACGTTTTTGTTGAAATTATTTTTTCTTTGGACAATCATTTATGTAAATTATTACATAATATTATTTTAAATAAAAATAATAATTAAATATATTACATAAATGAATATGATAATTAGGGTCAAATAATATGTGGGAATGCAATAAAGTTTAGCTTTAGCTGAAGCCATATCTATTTCAATATCTTTTTATGGCAATTTTATCGGTTCAATATTTTCCTTAAAAATAATTTTGTCCATTCTCCTTTCTACTAAATAAAACCACATTATTATTTTTTTGCCCAATCCACATCCATGCTTATATTCTCTTTTCCCATGATAAACAAAAAATTAAAATAATATGATTTGTTAATTTAATCTTAAAAAAGGTTGTGGCCATATTTTACAAGTACTTCAAGGTAGGGGTGTTCAAATTTATCAGTTTTTTCGATTTTCTGGTTTTTCAGACCGAATCGAACCGGTCGGTTCGGTATTAAAAAATCGGTCCGATTTAGTACAAAAAAACCAGTACCGGCATGTACCGATTTTCTAAATTTTTATTATTATTAATAATTTATTAATAATAATAATAATAAAATAATGATTATAATAATAAAAATAATATTAATAAAAATAATACTAATATTAATAATAATAATAATAAAATAATAAAAATAAAAATAATATTTATATTAATTTTTGGTAAAAATTGGTACCACTTGGTCGTAGATATCTAGATGCAAATATCGATACATGAAATTGGCTACTTATCGATATTCTGATGCAGTGCAGATTCGAGTTGGTCCGATTCGATTCGATTCGATTAACACCCCTACTTGAAGGCATTCAAACTTCAAAGCAATACAAATGAACATGATTTCAATGATGTAGTACTAAAGTCCAGTTAAAATCAATGTTTGGGCTAAGGCTATATTATTAAGTCATAATGTGACGCCTCCAAAATAGGTATACAACACCCATTCTGAGTCGTCAATAACATGGTACAGAAACAACTACAACTTTATTAATACAACATAAAAATTGTGAGTTTAAATACAAGTATTGTCTTCTAGACAATATCAACACTCAAATAAGTCATCATTACAATTATTGATATATTATCTTACAAAAATGGTGAGGACTACTAAAACAACTTTCTAAGACCTTCATTCCATACCCCGACTAGTACTCGCTACATTCTCGCCTCCTGAGAAGAAAAATGGAACAAAAAAGAAAAGGGTAAGCTCAACTAGCCCAGTAAAGAATATTATGACTAAGATAATATAGAACAAATTATCGTTAGTCTTCAACAGGGAAAAATCTGATAAAATACAATAGACAAAAAATTTCAGATCAATATTCGCAGCGGAAAAAATAATTCATAGAAGAGTTACGTAGAGAATGAAATCTACTAATATCTATGAATTTAAAAGTCCATTATCAATATTTTATCTCTGTAACATCAATCAACATACATCTTGAATCAAATATTCATCTTTGCACTACAGGCCAAAGATATTCATCAGTTGGTCATGTTCATCTCAACACCTGTACATCTTTGCACTACGGGCCAAAGATATTCATAGGAAAAATCAACCATCTTTGCACTACAGGCCAAAGATATTCAGTAATACCATCATTTAGGACTGAAGATGATGAAAACTATTTTAAAGAAAACGAATCAAGTGAAATAAAAGAACAAATATTAAGGATTCGTACTTTAAACAATCCAAGTTCAAAAATACTTTATTAATAATCATAGCGAAGTAAAATTCAAGAATGATCAAAACATGAATACAATCAAAGCTAGTATCCATAATAGATATTTTGGACAAAAAATGAAATTTTAATTTTTCTGTGAATAGTGCCGTATACGTGAATAGTAACCCCGACACTAAAAGACAAGAATTTCACAAGAAAAATCTTACCAATATTTTGGTATAATGATATTGAAAGAAATAATATCATTTATAAAAAAAACATCCCTTACCTCGAAAAAAATAGTACTTCTGGCTGGAATATAAGATATAACGTTGAAGGAACTTGCACCGTATAGCAACACTCAAAGTATCAAAATTGTGACGCCCCCAAAATTATGTGTACATCACCCATCTTGAGTCGCCATATATATGGTACAAAATACAAATACAACTTAATTATACAACTGTCGTATAAAATACGATAAAACATAAACTGAGAGTTTAAACAAGAATACTGCCTTCTAGACAATATTCATTCTCAATGGAGTCCTCATAGACAGTATACAAACTCAAATTTAGTTCTCGTTACATTTATTGTCACGCTATTTAACAGAATAGTGAGGACTACTAATGTTATCATCCGGACCGAATCACTCTGTTCCCAGACTCGTCCCAACTATATTCTCATTTCAAGAAAGAAACGGTGAAGGAAAGGGTGAGCTCAACTAGCCCAATGAAATAATATTACTACTAAGATAATACGTAATAAATTATCATTAGTCTTCAACAATGTTAAACCGATAATATACAATAGACATCAAGTTTAACTGCATGATGAATATCTGAATCCATTAAAAGAGTCAAGTAGAGAATAAAGTCTACTATCTTTTAGGTTTTAAAAGGTTTTCATCAATTTTTATCATTTGAGACTCGACAATAAATAAACCACCACATCTAATCATCTCTCGTACCACGATCAAGGATTTTCATTAAATCATCAATGGTCATGACTATCTGAATAAACCTTGGTCATAATCATACCAAAACTATTCATCAACGCATTACAAAATAATCGAGGACTTTTATCACATTATTTATAATAGGTCATGATTATACCGAATGATCCCTGGTCATAATCATACTAAGTCCATCTATGCACGTAAGCCAAAGATGACTTTCAACATAATATAACATGAGGATGATGACAATGACATAATAATTCAATTAAACAAGTTCAAGAATTAATTTATCTAGGAACTAATAATGTCCAAATTGTCAACATGATACTTCTTTGTAAAGTAAAATTCAAGAATGCTCAGAAGAATATTTCCATGAAAAGATCTTTGGATGAAGCGCAAATATCAAGGATATTCCACTAATTTCATGGAGTATAGAAGTCAAAACTTTAACCAACCGAGTATAATAAAGAATATATAAAATCGCAAATGGATTTTCACCGCCATGCAGAATCCACGTATCTGAGATCATTTCCATAATTTAATAAGGAATGATTACAAAGGATCATTCACCATGCATGTGGCAATCCACATAAACAAAGTTATTCAATGTAATAATAAATGCGGAATAATAAATAATGGAACCAAATTCGGTGAAATTCACACAAGCGAGGATATTCCGGCTGAGAATAATAAATGCGAATAATAAATATAGAACGGTGTCGTGAAATTCACACCCAAATGGATATTTCGACGTAATAATAAAAAGCGGAATAATAAAAGAATTTCACCAAGTATGCGGTACTTAGCATAAACAAAGTTATTCCAACATAATAATAAATAATGGAATAACAGAAGAAGATCACCAAGTATTGGGTAAACCACATATCCGGGTCATTCCACCAAGAATAGGGTAAACCGCGCATACAGGTTATTCCAATAAAATAATAAAAAATGGAATAACATAAGGATTTCACCAAGTATAGGGTATGTGGCAGATATCAAAGTTATTCCAATGAATAAATAAGAATGGAGTAACAGAAGTTCTCTTCATGAATAAGAAAGAATAACACCCCTTACCGTAAAAGAAACTGGATATAAAAGTAGTGAAGTAACAGAGTACTCTTCTTCTTTCTCTCTATAATTTTCTCTCTATAGCTTCTCTCTATAATTTCTCTCTCTAGAGTTTCAATGAATTCGTAAGAAATAATGAAGGAATGAGCTTCTATTTATAGAAAAATTAAGAGTGGCTCTTGGTCTTAACGAAGAGTCAAAATGACTCTTGGTAATATTGAAGAGGCAACTACTATTTGCGAAGGGTAATTAACTCTTGGAACACCGAAGAGGCAAATAACTCTTGAAAAGCTGAAGGGTCAAATAACTCTTGGAAAACTGAAAGGACAAATAACTCTTGGAAAACTGAAAGGACAAGTAACTCTTGGAAAACTGAAAGGACAAGTTACTATTAAAACTCATGAATAATAACTCATGAATAGTAACTCATGAATAATAACTCGTGAATAGTAACTCGTGAATAGTAACTCCGACACAAAAAGTTCCTCAAATACCCGATTGAACAATATAACCTCCAGACATCAATTATTATCGAAATAAATGTCAATTTTCACTAACACAAATAATTTCAACACAATGGAACTATCAAATTCATCTTTAATCAACACGAACTTATCCATCATTAATATCATAACTCACAATATTTAACAACCAGGTCGTTCCCAGGAAAGAGGGGGCTTTCCAATAAGGATTTCTCCCTATTGGCGCGCAATTAGGTGACCAAACCTCTTCTTGACAGAACTTCTAGACATTGTAAATATTGTAATTTAATAATATGAATAACTTTATCGTCTCAATTATTGATTTAATAATATAACATATTATGCACATGATACTGTGACAATAATTGGATCAATAATATAAGAGATATGATACAGCAATTACTGTAGCAATAATGCAGTATAACTGAGTGACTTCTTACGTAAGAATCAATAATCAATACCGTGTGCTACTATGCAACCACGCCAGACATCTTGTACTTTTACTAACGGGTAGTTCAACGGTATTAATGGTAAAATCTCCTAGTTATTTCCATAAAATATTTTTGTCGCTTTCTAACTACGACAATGATTTCCATTAGGGGTCCACTTAATGATTGTCTTGAGTCATCGGATATTCTCGACAAAAAAGAATATTCCCACCAAACGAATATTTATAACAACTTGCATACTTTGTAAAAATTTCAAATACTACCCACAACTATAACACTATCTCAAATCCACACCATAATATAAAAAATATTTTGAGAAATTTAAATCTTTATTTATAAAATCTGGGGTCTCGCAAAAATACTCACAAGAATACGCTGGATAATATAGAGAGAGAAAACTTCAATTCTAGTGTGATTTTCAATTCTAACCTAAGCACCCTATTTATAGGAAAATGCTTAGAACACCAAAGTAGAAAATTTAATAAAATATTAATATTTATTAAATAATCATACGCACCATTTGAATTCTCATTTCAGTACATTTACCATAGTCCACCAACTCACAAAACTTACAAAAAACGTTTTTCTTAAAAAAAATAATTAAAACTTCCAAAAATCAATTATTTCGGAACTTTGGAACTTCAATAATTCATAATAAATAGCCCTTTATCAGAAAAATTCGAACCTTATGTCTTTTCCATAAGAAATTCCATTCTCTACAACTTTGTAAGTTTAAGTTTTTCCAAATTCCAAACAGAAATTGACCAAAATCCATAAACGGGCGATTTAACAGGCTATAGTCAAATTTCAATCAAGAAATGGGGTCCACAAACATGAAAAACATGTTTTAAATATTTTTAGTAACAAAAATATTCTTCCTCCTCATTTATTCATATATCTCACATTCGTTGTAAAAATATCACCATTATTATATTATTAAAATATAATAATATATTTTAATGAATTATTTTATTAGAAAAGATAAAATATCAATTTTTTAACAATTGTCATTTTAAAATTTTCTCCATCTATATCCACATAAAATGAATATTTTTTTTATCATATAAATTAATAATTAATTATTCACAAATAATATTACAGAATCACAATATCGCAATCTTTGTGACCGGTAGTTTCGAGAAAGAGGGGCTTTAGATAAGAATTTCTCCTTACTGGCGCGTAATTAGGTGACCAAACCTCTCCTTAGATAGAACTTTCTAGACATTGCCAATAATGTTATCTAATAATATTATTCAAATAATATGAATTATTGACAATGAAAATACTGTTTAGTGACAATTATTGAAACAACAATAATATAAAATATCAATGTATTAATTATTGAAACAATAAAATAAAATAGTAAACAGTAATTACTGTAACAATTATTGAGTAAAGGCCTTCTTACGTAAGAATCAATAATTAGTGCAATACCGTAGTACTTCTTGTGTTTTAACCACCGGGTATTCCAACAAGATAATTCAGAATAACTACGCCAAGTATTTATAAACAACTTATATTTGTCATTTTCCTTCATCCAATCGCTTTTCGTTATGGGGCCCACATAAAGGTCGTCATGACATAATACGAATATTCCCGACAAAGAAGAATATTCTACGACCAAACTAATATTTCCCGAATAATAATGAATATTTTATAACCACTTGCTTATTTAAAATATTTACATTTTACCCAACTATTAATCAAATCCCATAACTAACCACATTAATCAAATCAACCCTCGAAATACTATTTCAAAATCTTATAAATATGAGAACAACGAAATTCAATTTTAATATTATTAATACAACATATAAGCTGTGAGTTTAAATACAAATATTGCCATCTAGACAATATTCAGTAAGTCCTCATTACAATTATTGGTACATTATTTTACAAAAATGGTGAGGGACTACTAAGTCTTACAACCTCCCTCCTCAATATTACAAAAATAATAATTCATAGATGAGTTCTCTACTAAATCTATGAATTTAAAAGACGACGACATCTTTACTACGAACTGGTGTTTTTTACACTACTGAGCCAAAAGATATTCAAAGAAAATCAATCTTTGCACTCTGCCAAGAAGATATTGATAATATCATCATTTAGAATGAGAATCAAATGAAACAAAGAACAAATACTTTAAACAATTCGAGTTCAAAAATACATGTTCATAAATAATCATTGAAGTAAAATTCCAACTCCTGGGTTATTTCCATAATATATTACGGACAAAATCTGAAAAAATTTTCGATCCAGTATCGTCGATAATGGTAAATAATACCTACCTGCGAAAGCAGTGCTTACATTTGGAATCTTTGGATATAGTCTTTGAAGGGACTTGCAAGTATAAAGCGCTCAAAGTATCAAAATACTCACAAATAACTTCGATAATATAAAGAGATAAAGAGAAAAACTTGAGTTTACGGTGTGATTTTCAATTCTAACCTAAGCACCTTTATCTTAGAACACCAAAGTTCCTATCCAAGATCTCGACAAAACATGCCACCATGTACGAAAACATTAAAAACGCTTAAGTAAAATATTTTAAACTTCAAAATTAATTATTACGGAACTTGAACTTCATTCATAATAAATAGCCATTTTATCGTTTGAACCATGTCCTTTCTAAAATCAATCTCTACAACTTTGTAAGTTTAAGTTTTACAAATTCTTTGGTGACATATTTACACCATAAACATGTTTAACATGTTTTAAACATTAATTGTAACAAAAATACTCCTCCTCATATACTCATATATCCCACATTCATTGTAAAAATATCACCATTATTATATTATTAAAATATAATAATATATTTAAATAATTATTTATCGAAAAAGATAAAATAACAATTTTTCAACAATTGTCACATTAAATTTTTTTTCGATCTATATCCACATAAAATGAATATTTTCCTTATCATATAAATCAATAATTAATTATTCACAAATAATATTCTACGAGAATCACAATCTTGTGACGAGGCGGTTCCCGGAAAAAGGGGTTTTCAATAAGAATTTCTCACTACTTGGTAGCGCCTGATTAGGTGACGAAACCTCTCATTAGGCGAACTTTCTAGACATTGCCAATAATGTTATCTAATAATATTATTCAAATAATATGAATTATTGATCTTAATGAAAATCTTTGTATAGTGATAATATTGAAACAACAATAATATAAAATATCGGCCATAGCAATTATTGAATCGATAAAATAAAATATTGAGCGGTAACTCTTTTGTAACAATTCTTGAGTAATGTCTTCCTACGTAAGAATCAATAATTGATGCAATCTGGTAATTTCTTGTATTTTAACCACTTGATATTCAAATATTACTTGGTAACAACTCATGCGTTATTTATAAACAACTTATACTTGTCGTTTTCTTCATCCAATCGTTTTTTCCGTTGTAGGGGCCACACAAGGCTCTGGCAAATAAATGCGAATATTCCCAATGATAAGAATATTCCGACCAAGCGAATATTCTCAAATAAAATAAATATTTTATAACCACTTGCATATTTGAAATATTTGCATTTTACCCATAACTAACCACATTAATCAAATCAACCCTTACTATTTCAAAATAATAAATAGAAAAATTTAATTTTATTTATAATAAGTTGGGGTCTTACATATTGGGGATGAAGAAAACGGCACAAGTGGAATTTAGTATTGGGGATCATGTATTGTTGCGTGTGGCTCCATAGAAGAGAGTTACAAGATTTGGGAAGAGAAGAAGCTCAATCCACGATTTATTGGTCCATTTCAGATTCTTGACCGAGTAGGAAATGTGGCCTATAGACTCGCGTTATGTAAGACCCCAACTTATTATAAATAAAATTAAATTTTCTCTATTTATTATTTTGAAATAGTAAGAGTTGATTTGATTAATGTGGTTAGTTATGAGTAAAATGTGCAAATATTTCAAATATACAAGTGGTTATAAAATATTCATTTTTATCGTAGAATATTCGTTTGGTCGTGGAATATTCTTACTGTCGGGAATATTCATACGACGGTGCGGCCTTGTGTGGGCCCCATAACGGAAAGCGATTGGATAAAGAAAACGACAAGTATAAGTTGTTTATAAATAATGGGCGTAGTTATTCTTTTTAATCTTGTTGGAATACCCATGGTTAAAACACAAGAAGACACCAGTATTGCACCAATTATTGATTCTTACGTAGAAAGGCATTACTCAATAATTGTTACGATGAGTTACCGCTCAATATTTTATTTTATTGATTCAATAATTGCTACTGTTGATATTTTATATTATTGTTGTTTCAATAATTGTCACTACACAATATTTTCATTATCAGATCAATAATTCATATTATTTGAATAATATTATTAGATAACATTATTGGAAATGTCTTGAAAGTTCTGTCTAAGGAGAGGTTTGGTCACCTAATTATGCGCCGCAAGTGGGGAAATCCTTATTGAAAGCCCCTCTTCTTGGGAACGTCTCGTCATCGAGATTGTGATTCTCAGAATATTATTTGTAAATAATTAATTATTGATTTATATGATAAGGAAAATATTCATTTTATGTGGATATAGATCGAGAAATTTTTTAATGTGACAATTGTTGAAAAATTATTATTTTATCTTTTCTCGATAAATAATTCATTTAAATATATTATTATATTTTAATAATATAATAATGGTGATATTTTTATAATGAATGTGAGATATATGAGTATATGAGGAGGAGTAGTATTTTTGTTACAATTAATGTTTAAAACATGTTAAACATGTCGGTGGACCCCATTTCTTGACTGAAATTGATTTATAAATTTCGTAAAATCGCTCTGCTTGTGAATTTCCTTATCAACTTCGCTGGAATTTGGAAAAACTTAAACTTACAAAGTTGTAGAGAATGGAATTTCCTATGGAAAGGATATGTGGTTTGAATTTTTCTGATAAAATGGCTATTTATTATGAATTATTGAAGTTTCGAAGTTCCAAAATAATTAATTTTTGAAGTTTAAAATATTTTAATTAAGAAAAACGTTTTTAATGTTTTGGCACATGGTGGTTGATGTTTTGGGCCAAATAAGTGTGAGTAGGAAATTTGAGAAAATTATATTATTAATTTATTAAATTTTCTACTTTGGTGTTCTAAGCATTTTCCTATAAATAGGGTGTTTAGGTTAGAATTGAAAATCACACCAGAAACTGAAGTTTTCTCTCTCTTTATCTCTCTATATTATCGAGCGTATTCTTGTGAGTATTTTGATACTTTGAGTGTTGCTATACGGTGCAAGTCCTCTTCAGCACTATATCCAGTATTCCAGTCAGAAGTACTGTCTTTCCAAGGTAAGGGATATTTTTTTTAAATGATATTATTTCTTCTAATATCATTATGCCGGAATATTGGTAAGATTTTTCTTGTGAAATTCTAGTCTTTTAGTGTCGGAGTTACTATTCACGTATACGACACTATTCACGTATACGACACTATTCACGAATACGGTACTATTCACAGAAAAATTAAATTTTTATATTTTGTCCAAAATATCTATTATGGATACTAGATTTGATTGTATCCATGTTTTGATCATTCTTGAATTTTACTTCACTATGATTATTTATGAAGTATTTTTGAACTCGAATTGTTTAAAGTACGAATCCTTAATATTTGTTCTTTTGTTTCATTGGATTCGTTTTCTTTAAAATATTTTTCATCATCCTCATCCTAAATGATGATATTATCAATATCTTTGGCCCAGAAGTGCAAAGATGGTTGATTTTCTTATGAATATCTTTGGCCCGTAGTGCAAAGATGTTACGGTGTTGAGATGAACATGACCAACTGATGAATATCTTTGGCCTGTAGTGTAAAGATGAATATTTGATTCAAGATGAATATTGATTGATGTTACAGGGATAAAATAATGATGATGGACTTTTAAATTCATATATTATAGTAGATTTCATTCTCTACGTAACTTATCTATGAATTATTATTTCCGCTGCGAATATTGATCTGAAACTTGTTGTCTATTGTATTTTATCAGATTTTTCCCTGTTGAAGACTAACGATAATTTGTTCTATATTATCTTAGTCATAATATTCTTTATCGGGCTAGTTGAGCTCACCCTTTCCTTTTTGTTCCATTTTTCTTCTCGTGAGGTGAGAATGTAGCGAGTTCTAGTCGGGGTGTGGAATGATGGATCTAGAAAGTTGTCTTAATAGTCCTCACCATTTTTGTAAAATAATGTACCAATAATTGTAATGAGGACTTATTTGGGTATGAATATTATATAGATGACAATATTTGTATTTAAACTCATAGTTTATATGTTGTATTAATAAAGTTGTAGTTGTTTCTGTACCATGTTATTGATGACTCAAAATAGGTGATGTATACTTATTTTGGGGGCGTCATGCAATGGTATCGTAGCTTAGGGATATGATCTCCAAGCGAGATCTAGAATAGAACTAGGAGGGAGAGACGAGTAAATCCTTCGCTAGTGTGTCCTACCTAAGCTTATTTGTTAGTTGGTCAGTATATAGGGATATTATGTGATATGTTGATTTCCTTAATTAACCCTTGTTTTATGGCAGTATTTGAGAATGTCGACTGAGAATGTTAACAGTGGAGTAAATGAGACCGTGGAGACACATTTACTCACCAACGAGGAGAACGTGCAACAGGCTGGCAATGTTCCTTCTGTGAACAACACCACTGAGCAGATGATGAACGACGGGATGTTTATAAGCTTTTTGCAGTTCATGCAAAATCAGACGAGGGAGACTCGTGTACAAAATACAGGTGGAAATGATAACAACGCACAGTTTGTCACAGCCAAGTAGTTCAAAGAGTTGGAACCACCAGAATTCTAGGGAAAGCCGGATTCCGATTAAGGCAGAAACGTGGGTCAAACAAATTACCAAGATATTCGATGTCTTGGAATGCACAGAGGAATAGAAGGTTCCATTCGCCACCTTTATGTTCCGTAATGAGGCGATTCATCGGTGGGAATCAGTGAAGCGTACCCATCCAAATTTTCAAAGATGTCTTGGGAGACGTTTCAGAAACTGTTCAATGACAAGTACTTTCCTGAAAGTATTCGTCATATGAAGGAAGTAGAGTTTATTAGATTGGAACAAAATAACATGATGGTGTCCTAGTACGAGGTGAAGTTTGCAGAGTTATCCAGGTTTGCACCTCATTTGGTGGAGAATGAGGAACGTATGGCGCGGATGTTTTTGAGAGGTTTGAAACCCGACATACGTCAATATCTCATTTCTCATAAATTTTCTCTCTATTCAGATGTTGTCAACATGGTTCAATTATTAGAGCGAGATAACGAGTACGTTCAACTGAGGGATCACAACCAGATCATACTCGGATGACAAAGAAATAATCGTAACAATGATAACCAAATGGAGAAAGAAAAATATGGACAAGAATGGTAACCACTCTGGTGGTAATCATGGCCATGAAAATAGAAGAAGCGAGTTGGGGGGGGGGGGGGGATTTTAAAAAGAGGAGATTCAACAACGACCATGTAAAGACGTCAACACCAACAGTAAATGGTTCTAAGGGAGGAGAACGACCACCGGTCGTATGCTATAAATGTGGAAAAGAGGGACATATCAGCCCAAACTGCGCACAACAGTTCAAGGTACGCTATACTTATGGAAAAGAAGGACACATCGCTCGCGATTATACGGTAGCAAAACCAAGTCCAGCGGGGATGGTGACTCAAAAGGCTGTCCCAAAAAAGTCAAAGTCAACGGTTCCTGGAAGAGCATTTGTCGTGACTGGTCAAAATACGAGGAACCCAAACGAGGTGATCACGGGTAAGCTAATCATAAATTCTTGCGAAGTTTATACCTTACTTGATACCGGTGCTACCCATTCATTTATCTCTCTTGCTTATGCTCAACGTTTAAACTTAATTCCGGAGAAATTAGATTTTGACCTATCTTGGAGACTCCGTTAGGAGAAACTTTCATCACATCCACTGTTTATAAATCTTGTTTGATCCGAGTTGGCACCATCACATTACCTGTTGACCTTATCTCTTTAAAGATACTTGCTTTTGATGTGATTTTAGGGATTGATTGGTTAACTACTCATCATGCTAAAATTGATTGTTTTTGTAAAGTTGTTAGTTTTCATATTCCTAACCAACCTGTTGTACGAATTCAAGCAACTAAACCATTAAAATCAATCACTGTAATATCTAGTCATAAAGCTATTCGTTTATTGAAAAACGGATGTCAAGCTTTCTTAGCCCATGTTATGGATTTGAATAAAGACACATCAGATTTGAATAATATTCCTGTTGTTAGACCATAAAAGCCTCAAATATTTCTTCAGCCAAAAGGAACTCAAAATGCGACAACGACGTTGGCTCGAGCTGTTAAAAGATTATGACCACACCATTCAATACCATCTTGGAAAAGCAAACGTGGTAGCTGACGCGTTGAGTAGAAGATCATATGTAGGAACGAGTGCGATGATGTCAAGTATACGCATAGAACCAACTTTAATCGATGAAGTTAAAGTTGCTCAAGCCACAGACCCGGAGCTGATGCGTTTGAAGAAGAAAGTACAAGAGGGTGCTATTCCAGAAGCAAGAATCGATGAAGAAGGAATACTTCGAGTCCACTCCAGACTTTGTGTTCCTAACGATTCTGATTTAAAGAACAAGATCATAATGGAGGCACACAATACACTATTTGCAATCCATCCTGGAAGTACCAAAATGTATCGTGATCTTCAACATACATTTTGGTGGAACAATATGAAGAGAGAGATCACGAAGTTTATTTCGAGGTGTTTATCTTGTCAACGTGTAAAGGCGGAGCATCAAGTGCCTAAGGGTCCATTGCAACCACATGAGATTCCGAAATGGAAGTGGGAACACATTACCATGGATTTCTTTACGGGTCTTCCCACGGTTTCTTAAGGCATAAATGCTATTTGGGTTATTGTTGATAGATTAACCAAGTCTGCTCATTTCTTGCCGATACGGGAGACTTATTCCCTTGAACGTCTTGCTCATATGTATGTAAATAAGAATATGAGATTGCATGGCATGCCAGTATCCATAGTTTCAGATCGTGACCCAAGATTCACTTCACGATTTTGGGTTAGCTTGCAAAAAGCTATGGGCACGAATTTACGATTCAGTTCGGCATACCATCCTCAAACGGACGGACAATTAGAGAGGACTATTCAAACTTTTGAAGATCTATTAAGACTCTATGTCCTTGATTTCAAATGGAGTTGGGATAAGTATTTACCATTGGCAGAATTCTCCTACAACAACAGTTATCAGGCAAGTATAGGTGTGGCTCCATTCGAAGCATTGTATGGACAAAAGTGTCGCTTCTCAATATGTTGGGATGAGGTGGGTGAAGCAACATTGTTGGGACCCGAAGTTGAGTACGTATGACTACTTTAAAAAGATTCAAATGATTCGACAACGTATACAAGCGGCTCAAGATCGACAAAAGAGTTATGCGGATCTTCATCGAAAGGGACGTGGAATTTAGTATTGGGGATCATGTATTGTTGCGTGTGGGCCCTATGGAAGGAGTTACAAGATTCGGAAGAGAGAGAAAGCTCAATCCACGATTTATTGGTCCATTTCAAATTCTTGACCGAGTAGGAAATGTAGCCTATAGACTCGCGTTACCTCCAAGTATGTCTCGTGTTCATAATGTGTTTCACATATTTGTGCTTCGTAAATATATGAAAGAACCAAACCACGTTATTGAGTTAGAACTGGATGAGATAGCCGAAGACATAACGTACGAGGAGGTATCTGTCAAGATCTTGGATAGGAAGGAGCATGTCTTACGTACAAAGGTCATACCACAAGTTAAAGTTTTGTGGAGAAACCATGCTATTGAGGAATTGACCTGGGAGTTGGAAACGGAAATGAAAGCGAGGTATCCTCACCTTTTCGAAACACTAGGTACGTACTTCAATTTCGAGGATGAAATTTCATAAGGAGGGGAGGTTGTAAGACCCCAACTTATTATAAATAAAATTAAATTTCCTCTATTTATTATTTTGAAATAGTAAGGGTTGATTTGATTAATGTGGTTAGTTATGGGTAAAATGCGCAAATATTTCAAATATGCAAGTGGTTATAAAATATTCATTTTTATCGGAGAATATTCGTTTGGTCGTAGAATATTCTTACTATCGTGGAATATTTGTACGACGGAGCAACCTTGTGTGGGCCCCATAACAGAAAGCGATTGGATGAAGAAAACGACAAGTATAAGTTGTTTATAAATAACGGTGTAGTTGTTACTATTAATACTGTTGGAATATTCGTGGTTAAAACACAAGAAGACACCGGTATTGCACCAATTATTGATTCTTACGTAGGAAGGCATTACTCAATAATTGTTACGATGAATTCTTCGCTCAATATTTTATTTTATTGATTTAATAATTGCTACGCTAATATTTTTTATATTATTGTTGTTTCAATAATTGTCACTACACAAGATTTTCATTATCGGATCAATAATTCATATTATTTGAATAATATTATTAGATAATATTATTGGCAATGTCTAGAAAGTTCTGCAAGGAGAGGTTTGGTCACCTAATTACGCCACCAAGAAGGAGAAATCCTTATTGAAAACCCCTCTTTCTTGAGAACCGCACGGTTGTCGATGTTGTGATTCAGAATATTCGGTGGTCCCAACTCTTTGAACTCGCTTGTCGTGACAAATTGTGCGTTGTTATCATTTTCACCTGTATTTTGTGCACGAGTCTCCCTCGTCTGATTTTGCATGAACTGCAAAAAGCTTCTAAACATCCCGTCGTTCATCATCAACTCAGTGGTGTTGTTCACAGGAGGAACATTGCCAGCCTATTGCACGTTCTCCTCGTTGGTGAGTAAAGGTGTCTCCACGGTCTCATTTACTCCACTATTAACATTCTTAGTCGACATTCTAAAATACTACCATAAAATAAGGGTTAATTAAAGAAATCAACATATCACATAATATCCCTATATACTAACCAACTAACAATTAAGCTTAGGTAAGACACACTAGTGAAGGTTTTACTTGTCTCTCCCCTCCTAGTTCTATTCCCCGATCTCTGCCAGAGATCATATCCCTAAGCTCTGATACCAACTGTGACGCCCCCAAAATAGGTATACAACACCCATTCTGAGTTGTCAATAACATGGTACAGAAACAACTACAACTTTATTAATACAACATAAAAACTGTGAGTTTAAATACAAGTATTGTCTTCTAGACAATATCAACACTCAAATAAGTCCTCATTACAATTATTGATATATTATCTTACAAAATGGTGAGGACTACTAAAACAACTTTCTAAGACCTTCATTCCATACCCGAACTAGTACTATTTACATTCTCGCCTCACGAGAAGAAAAATGGAACAAAAAGAAAAGGTGAGCCCAACTAGCCCAATAAAGAATATTATGACTAAGATAATATAGAACAAATTATCGTTAGTCTTCAACAAGGAAAAATCGATAGAATATAATAGACAACAAGTTTCGGATCAATATTAAATAATTTTAAATAATAATTTATAAAAGAGTTACGTAGAGAATGAAATCTACTAATATATATGAATTTAAAAGTCCATTATCAATATTTTATCCCTGTAACATTAATCAATATACATCTTGAATCAAATATTCATCTTTGCACTACATGCCAAAGATATTCATCAGTTGGTCATGTTCATCTCAACACCTGTACATCTTTTTGCACTACTGCCAAAGATATTCATAGGAAAAATCAACCATCTTTTCACTATATAGGCAAAGATATTCAGTAATACCATCATTTAGGACTGAGAATGATGAAAACTATTTTAAAGAAAACGAATCCAGTGAAACTAAAGAACAAATATTAAGGATTCGTACTTTAAATAATCCGAGTTCAAAAATACTTCATTAATAATCATAGCGAAGTAAAATTCAAGAATGATCAAAACATGGATACAATCAAAGCTAGTATCCATAATAGATATTTTGGACAAAAAATAAAAAATTTAATTTTTCTCGTGAATAGTCTTAGTATCGTGAATAATAGTAACTTGAGACATTAAAAGACAAGAATTTCACAAGAAAAATCTTACCAATATTTCAAAGATAATGATATTGAAAGAAATAATATCATTTATAAAAAATAACATCCCTTACCTCGAAAAGAATAGTATTTTTAGTTTGAATATCGATATATAATTTGAAGGAACTTGCAATCAGTATAGCAACACTCAAAGTATCAAAATACTCACAAGAATACGCTCGATAATATAGAGAGAAAACTTCGATTTAAAGTGTGATTTTCAATTCTAACCTAAAGTACCTATTTATAGGAAAATGCTTAAACCAAAGTAGAAAATTTAATAAAATATTAATATTTATTAAATAATCATACACACCATTTGAATTCTCATTTAAGCACATTTACCATAGCCCACCAACTCACAAAACTTACAAAAAACGTTTTTCTTAAAAAAAATAATTAAAACTTCCAAAAATCAATTATTTCGGAACTTCGGAACTTCAATAATTCATAATAAATAGCCCTTCTATTAGAAAAATTCGAACCTTATGCCTTTTCCATAGGAAATTCCATTCTCTACAACTTTGTAAGTTTAAGTTTTTCCAAATTCGAAACAGAAATTGACCGAAATCCACAAACGGACGATTTTACAGGTTATAATCAAATTTCAGTCAAGAAATGGGGTCCACAAACATGAAAAACATGTTTTTAAATATTTTTAGTAAAAAAAATACTCTTCCTCCTCATTTATTCATATATCCCACATTCATTGTAAAAATATCACCATTATTATATTATTAAAATATAATAATATATTTAAATGAATTATTTTATCAGAAAAGATAAAATATCAATTTTTCAACAATTGTCACATTAAAAATTTTCTCGATCTATATCCACATAAAATGAATATTTTCCTTATCATATAAATCAATAATTAATTATTCACAAATAATATTACAGAATCACAATACTAACAACCAGGCAGTTCCCAGAAAAGAGGGGACTTTCCAATAAGGATTTCTCCTTACTGGCCGCACAATTAGGTGACCAAACCTCTCCTTAGACAGAACTTTCTAGACATTGCCATTAATGTTATCTAATAATATTATTCAAATAATATGAATTATTGATCTGATAATGAAAATACTGTATAGTGACAATTATTGAAATAACAATAATATAAAATATCAGCGTAACAATTATTGAATCAATAAAATAAAATATTGAACGGTAATTACTGTAACAATTACTGAGTAATGCCTTCCTCCGTAAGAATCAATAATTGATGCAATACCGTGTGCTACTGTATTTTAACCACCTGATATTCCAACAGTATTAACGGTAACAACTACGCCATTATTTATAAACAACTTATATTTGTCATTTTCCTTCATCCAATCGCTTTCTGTTATGGGGCCCACACAAGGCTGTGCCGTCATACGAATATTCTCCGACAGTAAGAATATTTCACGACCAAACTAATATTCTCCGACAACAATGAATATTTTATAACCACTTGCTTATTTAAAATATTTGCGCATTTTATCCATAACTAACCACATTAATCAAATCAACCCTTACTATTTCAAAATAATAAATAGAGGAAATTCAATTTCATTAATAATAAGTTGGGGTCTTACACATAATTTCTCTCTATTTGAAGGTAATTTGTTTGTACTTTTCCATTCTTTTCAATCTCAAGGTCCCTAAAATGTTATTTTCAAATGGTCTCAAATGAATTAAAAGTAGACAAGCAAAACAAAGGGTGTTATATGCCAACATATAAAATAACTATATATATATGTTATAAAATTATAGCATAGTATGTGGATGTCTATATTTATTTCTACCCCTATTTATTGTAATGACCTTTAAGCTTTGACTCCTATGAACTATGAGTTTTGAAACTTCCAAGTATTTATGTACACGTGCTTATAAATAGAAGCATTGTTATGAGAATGGTAGATATATACAAATATACTATAACGTATATGAAATAAGAATTCTCTCTTCTTTTTTCTAATCATCATTGTTCTTAATTTTAGTATACTCTTAAAATACGTTATCAACACGAATTATTCCTCACTTTCATCTTGAAGATAATCATATTTGATTTGAAGCAGAAGTAGGTATAACCTTCTCTCTTTCTCTCTCTCTTTGTGTACGACCCCGACTTATTATAAATGAAATTGAATTTCCTCTATTTATTATTTTGAAATAGTAAGGGTTGATTTGATTAATGTGGTTAGTTATGGATAAAATGCGCAAATATTTCAAATAAGCAATTGGTTATAAAATATTCATTGTTGTCGGGGAATATTAGTTTGGTCGTGGAATATTCTTACTGTCGGAGAATATTCGTACGACGACGCAGCTTTGTGTGGGCCCCATAATGGAAAGCGATTGGATGAAAAAAAACGACAAGTATAAGTTGTCTATAAACAACGGCGTAGTTGTTACCGTTAATACTGTTGGAATACCCAGTGGTTAAAGCACAGTAGCACACGGGATTGCACCAATTATTGATTCTTACGTAAGAAGGCACTACTCAATAATTGTTACAGTAATTACTGTTCAATATTTTATTTTATTGATTCAATAATTGTTACGTTGATATTTTATATTATTGATGTTTTAATAATTGTCATTACACAGTATTTTCTATTATCGGAGCAATAATTCATATTATTTGAATAATATCATTAGATAACATTATTGGTATTGTCTAGAAAGTTCTGTCTAAGGAGAGGTTTGGTCACCTAATTGCGCGCCAGTAAGGAGAAATCCTTATTGGGAAACCCTCTCTTTCCTAGGAACTGCCTGGTTGTCAATATTATGATTCTGTAATATTATTTGTGAATAATTAATTATTGATTTATATGATGATGAAAATATTCATTTTATGTGGATATAGATGGAGAAAATTTTTAATGTGACAGTTGTTGAAAAATTGATATTTTATCTTTTCTTATAAATAATTCATTTAAATATATTATTATATTTTAATAATATAATAATGGTGATATTTCTTTACAATGAATGTGGGATATATGAGTATATGAGGAGGAGGAGTATTTTTGTTACTAAAAATATTTAAAACATGTTAAACATGTTTGTGGGCCCATTTTTTGACTGAAATTGGTTTATAGCCCGTAAAATCGCCCGTTTGTGAATTTCGGTCAATTTCTGTTTGGAATTTGGAAAACCTTAAACTTACAAAGTTGTAGAGAATGGAATTTCCTATGAAAAAGGCATAAGGTTCGAATTTTTCTGATAAAGGGCTATTTATTATGAGTTATTGAAGTTCCGGAGTTCTAAAATAATTTATTTTTGAAGTTTTAAATATTTTTTTTAATAAAAACATTTTTTACACTTTGGTGGGCCCCACTTGCACATGATAATGGCTGAATTTAGATCTTTAAAAGTGGGCGTAGGAAAAATTATTAAATTTTCTGCTTTAGTGTTCTAAGCATTTTCCTATAAATAGGGTGCTTAGGTTAGAATTAAAAATCACACCAGAAACTGAAGTTTTCTCTCTCTATATTATCGAGCGTATTCTTGTGAGTATTTTGATACTTTGAGTGTTGCTATATAGTGCAAGTTTCTTCAACGTTATATCTGATATTCCAGCAAGAAGTACTATTCTTTTCGAGGTAAGGGATGTTATTTTTTTTAAAATGATATTATTTCTTCTAATATCATTATGCCGGAATATTGGTAAGATTTTTCTTGTGAAAATCTTTTCTTTTAGTGTCGGGGTTACTGTTCTCGTATACGGCACTGTTCACGTATACGGCACTACTCACAGAAAGATTAAATTTTTGTTTTTGTCTAAAATATCTATTATGGATACTTGCTTTGATTGTATCCATGTTTTGATCATTCTTGAATTTTACTTCACCACGATTATTTATGAAGTATTTTTGAACTTGGATTGTTTAAAGTACGAATCCTTAATATTTGTTCTTTTGTTTCAATGGATTCGTTTTCTTTAAAATATTTTTCATCATCCTCAGTCCTAAATGATGATATTATTGAATATCTTTGGCCTGTAATGCAAAGATGGTTGATTTTCTTATTAATATCTTTGGCCCGTAGTGCAAAGATGTACAGGTGTTGAGATGAACATGACCAACTGATGAATATCTTTGGCATGTAGTGCAAAGATGAATATTTGATTCAAGATGTATATTGATTAATGTTACAGGGATAAAATATTGATAATGGACTTTTAAATTCATATATATTAGTAGATTTCATTCTCTACGTAACTCTTTTATAAATTATTATTTCCGTTACGAATATTGATCTGAAACTTGTTGTCTATTATATTCTATCAGATTTTTCCTTGTTGAAGACTAACGATAATTTGTTCTATATTATCTCAGTCATAATATTCTTTATTGGGCTAGTTGGGCTCACCCTTTTCCTTTTTGTTCCATTTTTCTTCTCAGGAGGCGAGAATGTAGCGAGTACTAGTCGGGGTATGGAATGAAGGTCTTAGAAAGTTGTTTTAGTAGTCCTCACCATTTTTGTAAAATAATATATCAATAATTATAATGAGGACTTATTTGAGTGTTGATATTGTCTAGAAGACAATATTTGTATTTAAACTCACAGTTTTTATGTTGTATTAATAAAGTTGTAGTTGTTTTTGTACCATGTTATTGACGACTCAGAATGAGTGTTGTATACCTATTTTGGGGGCGTCACACACACACACACACACACTCTCTCTATATATATATACATATATATATGGTATGGATCTTAAGCTTACCCCTTATCTAATATATCTTACATACCCCCTTTAGCAACGAACCGGGCGACGATTCGGTCCGTCGCTATATATAGAACCGTCGTCTTAATTTTTAGCGACGGACAACATATAGCGATGCACAACATATAACGACGGACCGAACTTATAGTGACGGACCGAATTGTCGTCCGGTCCGTCGCTAAAGGGGGTATGCAAGATATGTTAAATAAGGGGTAAACGTAAGATCCGGACCGTATATATACATAGCATATGTTCTGTCATTTTGACCGTATGAAAAAGAGGGTAAGAAGAGAACATTGATACATAATTCATTTGTTCTACGTAGTTAATATATATATATATATATATATATAATACGTTATCAGTAAAACCATATGAGTTTAGTTAAAAAATAAAATCATTTGTTATTTGCATGGAGTATAAGTTATGTGAAATTTGTGTTTTTCTATCGTTATTGTAAGTTTTATATTTTATTTTTTTTAAATCAAGTATATAGGCTGCAAACATGTGACAAAAATCTTAAGATCATTCTTAGGTGTAACAATGTTATATTCAACATTTAACTTAATGTTTATTCAATATTTATTTCTAATAATTTTTGATATTTTTTTATGAAGTTACAATGACAAATCTTGCCAAACTTGAGTTCGTGGCACTTGATATTACAGGTAAAAATTATTTGTCATGGATTCTTGATGCTGGGTCTTGGAGACACCATTAAAGATGGTAATGAAACATGTAAGACCCCAACTTTTATGAATAAAGATTATTTTCTCTTGAAATATATTTTTGAATATTATGGTGTGGGTAATATTTGTTATAGTTGTGGGTAATATTTACAAAATTTGCAAAGTAAACAAGTGGTTATATAATATTCGATTGGTCGGGGAATATTCGTTTTAACAGAGAATATTTGTACGACGACACAATCATTGGTGGACCCCACAACGGAAGTATTGTCGTAGTAAGAAAACGACAGAATTATCTTTTTATAAAATAACGGCGGAAGTGTTACCGTTAAAACCGCTTGAACTACCCTTTAGTAAAAAGTACGATGTACGCGTGGTTGCATAGTAGTAGCACCACGTGTATTGGTTATTGATGCTTTACGTAAGAAGTCACTCAATTATACTCAATTATTGCTACAGTAATTGCTGCATCATATCTCTCATATTATTGATTCGATTATTGTCACAGTATCATCTGTATAATATGATATATTATTAAATCAATAATTGAGACGACAAAGTTGTTCATATTGTTAAATTACAATATTTACAATGTCTAGAAGTTCTATCAAGGAAAGGTTTGGTCACCTAATTGCGCGCCAATAGGGAGAAATCCTTATTGGAAAGCCCCCTCTTTCTTGGGAACGACCTGGTTGTTAAATATTGTGAGTTATAATATTAATGATGAATAAGTTCGTGTTGATTATAGATGAATTTGATAGTTCTATTGTGTTAAAATTATTTGTGTTAGTGGAAATCGACATTTATTTCGATAATAATTGATGTCTGGAGGTTATATTGTTCAATCGGGTATTCGGGGCACTTTTTGTGTCGGAATACTATTTATGAGTTACTATTCACCCGATTACTATTCACTCTAGTATTATTTACTCGGGTATTTGGGACACTTTTCGTGTCGGAGTACTATTCACGGGGTTACTATTCCCGAAATATTATTCACGGGGTACTATTCACCCGAAAAATATATTTCTTTTTGGTCCAAATTATTTTTGGGTACAATATTATTTCATGAGGAGATGTGCTAATTTTTCAGACCGTTGGTTGAAATTATAATAGTAAATCAATATGGATCGTTGGTTTAAAGTTTTAATAGTAACTTGTCCTTTCGGTTTTCCAAGAGTTATTCGTCCCTCTAGTTTTTCAAGAGTTACTTGTTTCTTCGGTGTTCCAAGAGTTAATTTCCCCTTCGCAAATAGTAGTTGTCTCTTCAATATTACCAAGAGTCATTTTGATCCTTCATTAAGACCAAGAGCCACTTTCAGTTCTTCTATAAATAGAAGCTCATTCCTTCATTATTTCTTACAAATTTACTGAAACTCTAGAGAGAAAAATTATAGAGAGAAAGAAGAAGAGAAGTCTGCTACCTCACTTTTCCAATATCCAGTTTCTTCTAAGGTAAGGGGTATTATTTCTTTCGTATTCATAAAGAGAGCTATTTTTATTCCGTTCCTTATTATTCTGTTGGAATAATCTGTATACGCGAACTACCGTATACATGGTGAAATTCTGTTGTTATTCCATTCTATATTATTCTGCTGGAATAACCTGTCTATGCGAAGTACCACATACATGGTGAAATTATGTTGTTATTCCATTCTTTATTATTCTGTTGGAATATCCTATTGGTGCGAATTTCGCCTAACCTGGTTTCGTTCTTTATTATTTTGTCGGAATATCCTGTCTGTGCGTTTACGCATGACCTGGTTCCATTATTTATTATTCTATCGGAATATCCTGTCTGTGTGTTTACGCATGACCTGGTTCCTTTCTTTATTATTCTGTTGGGAATAACCTGTTTGTGCAGTCTATCGCACGTATGGTGAATCCTTCATTTATTCCATTCTTTATTATTCTGTTAGAATAACCTGTCTATGTGGATTACCACATGCATGGTGAATGATCCTTTGTATTCATTCCTTATTAAATTGTGGAAATGATCTGTATACGTGGATTACCGCATGGCGGGCGAAAATCCATTTGCAGTTTCATATATTCTATTATACTCAATTGGTTAAAGTTTTGGCTTCTATACTCTATGAAATTAGTAGAATATCCTGGATATTTGCGCTTCATCCAGTATCTTTTCATGAAAATATTCTTCTAAGCATTCTTGAATTTTTCTCCACAAAGCAGTATCATGTTGACAATTTGGACGTTGTTGGTTCCTGGATAAATTAATTCTTGAACTTGTTTTATTGAATTATTATGTCATTGTCATCATCCTCATGCTTATATTGTAATGAAAGTCATCTTTGGCTTACGTGCATAGAAGGACTTAGTATGATTATGACCAGGGATCATTCGGTATAATCATGACCTGTAATGTTATAAATGATATGGTAAAAGTCCTCGATGGGCACGTAATGCATTGATGGACGACTTTTGGTATGATTATGACCGAGGATTATTCGGGATAGTCATGACCATTGATGATTTAATGAATATCATTGGCCCGTAGTATGGAGGATGATTAGATGATGTGTTTTATTTATTGTCGAGTCTCAAATGATAAAAATTGATGAAAATATTTTAAACCATAGAAGATAGTAGATTTTATTCTCTACTTGACTCTTCTAGTGGATTGCTTGTTCCGCTGCAGTTAAACTTGATGTCTATTGTATTTTATCAGTTTAACATTGTTAAAGACTAATGATAATTTATTCTGCATTATCTTAGTCATAATATTTCTTATTGGGCTAGTTGAGCTCACCCTTTCTTTCACTGTTCTCTTCAGGAAATAAGAATATAGCTGGGATGAGTCGGGGAACGGAGTGACGGTCCAGATGATAGCATTAGTAGTCCTCACTATTCTGTTAAATAGTGTGACAATAAATGTAATGAGGACTCCATTGAGTGTGGATATTGTCTAGATGACAATATTCTTATTAAAACTCTTAGTTTATGTTTTGTCGTATTTTACACAATAGTTGTATTATTAAGTTGTATTTGTATTTTTGTACCATGTATTTGGCGACTCAAGATGCGTGATGTATACCTATTTTGGGGGCGTCACAAAACATCTATCCAAAACAAGGCAAATACCATGATTTTCTTACGCCATCATCTCCATGAGGAGTTGAAGTTAGAGTATCTCACAACAAAAGATCATATTATTCTTTGAAAAAATTTGAAAGAAAGATATGACCATCAAAAGACAGTTATTCTCCCAAAAGCTCATTATTATTGGATACATTTACGATTGCAGTATTTTAAATCTGTAAGTGAATATAATTTTGCAATGCTTAAAATCAGTTCTAAATTGAAATTCTATGGAGATAATATCACTGATGAAGATATTTAGAAAAAATACTGTGTACTTTTCATGCATCGAATGTGCTCCTGCAGCAGCAATATAGAGAACGAGGTTTTAAGAAATATTCTGAACTAATTTCATGTCTCCTTGCGGCTGAACAAAATAATGAGCTTTTAATGAAAAATCATGAATCATGACAAACTGATTCAACTCCATTCCCTGAAGTGAATGCTACGAGATATAATAATAATTATGGTTGTGGTCGTTGTAATACCCGAGAATTTTTTGAATATTATTAATAATTATATTAATAAAAGCTAAATATTTATTTGAAAATAAATAAATGTTGTGTGTCACAGGATATAGTAATTAAGTATGTGACAATTATGTGCTATGGTGGAATTGATAAAAAGCTTAATGTAAAGCTCATGATAATTGCCTAGTGTGGCAAGATATAAAAATAGGTGTACTATCAATTAAATGAAGAGAATAATTAACTTAGGATATGAACTAATTTCAGCATTAACAAAGTCTGAGAATTTCTTAGAGTGGCCTTGATTATGTACATTCAGATCGTAAACCAAATAGCAATTACATCAGTAGTAAGACTTAGAAAATAATTTCGACTGTGTGCATGAGTTACAAAGATGGTTTATTAACATTAATAGAGAATGGGTAATATAGTGGACCAATTATCATCATTATTAATGTGAACATTATTATTAAATATTGTTATGTAGCACCATGTGTAATATAGGAAAATTTGGGTAGTAGTACCATATAATTACTTCACGCATGAGATATTAAATAAGGTGTGACACTTAATTGTGAATAATGCTATACAAAACTATATAGTAAAAGTAAGTAAATCATAAAGTTGATTTAGATGAGTTTTTGTTACCTCATCATATATGGTGGGACAATTAAATGTGTATTCTAAAATATGAGAGTAAATAAATATGTACTATTAAAATATTTATTTCAATACTGATGTGTAATTAAATAATAAAGTTTTAAGGAAATATTGGATTATTAGTAAACAATTAAATTGTGTTCATACATGTTATAGTATTAATTGGACTAGACAAATTTACATGGATTATATAATTATGGGTATACATATATACCCTAACTTATCACAATGTAGTAATATTATCTCATTAAAATTGTGTTGTATACCCAAAAGGAATTAAGTTATTAACCAGTGTTCAGCTACTGAGAGCCTTGTCCCAATATAACAATCGTTTTCTTCTTTACGTGAATAGGCCAATCGCCTAAGCCTATTTCTTGCAATAGAAATCAAACTCAGTTAATAGCTAATGATGAATGGGGAGTGGCCAGCACAGTGATTTACACTATGCTACCAAACCTTCATTAACCATTATGTTCTTCTCTTTCCCGTTGGTTTGAAATGGTGGGCAAAGCTATTGTCTGTATAATTCATTGTTCATAAATGGAACCATTCTCTTTTCAATTTAGTTGCTAGAAATCTTCTGATAAAATCATATAGAGTGTGAGAGTGTTGAGTTAAAAAGTTATCTGGAATTGGAAGCCACACCTAACAACTTTAACTTCACAGAGGTAATATTGCATAACTGACTAAATTAATTTTGAAGGAATCTTAGAATTATTATGAATGAATTGTTAATCGAAGGATGATAGTATGTTATCTGAGTTTATATGTGACTCCCCCAAAATAGGTATACATCACCCATCTTGAGTCGCCAAATACATAGTACAAAAATACAAATACAACTTAATAATACATCTGTCGTGTAAAATACGACAAAACATAAACTGAGAGCTTTAATAAGAATATTGTCATCTAGAAAATATCCATACTTAATGGAGTCCTCATTAAATTTATTGTCACACTATTTAACAGAATAGTGAGGACTACTAATGCTATCATCTGGACTATCACTTCGTTCCCCGACTAAGTCCCAAATTATATTCTCATTTCTCAAGAAAACAAAGTGAAAGAAAGGGTGAGCTCAACTAGCCCAATAAGAAATATTATGACTAAGATAATGCAGAATAAATTATCATTAGTCTTTAATAATGTTAAACTGATAAAATACAATAGACATTAAGTTTAACAGCAGCGAAATAAGTAATCCATTAAAAGAGTCAAGTAGAGAATAAAATCTACTATCTTCTATGGTTTAAAATTTTTTCATCAATTTTATCATCGAGACTCGACAATAAATAAAACACATCATCTAGTCATCCTCAGATTACGGGCCAAGGATATTCATTAAATCATCAATGGTTATGACTATACCGAATAATCCCTGATCATAATCATACCAAAAGCTGTCCATCAATGCATTACAGGCCACTGAGGACTTTTACCACATCGTTTATAACATTACAGGTCATGATTATACCGAATGATCCCTGGTCATAATCATACCAAGTCCATCTCTGCACGTAAGCCAAAGATATACAACTATAAAACCAATAATCAACAGTCCATCTTTGCATATAAGCCAAAGATATATAATTCAATAATCAACAATCCATCTTTGCACGTAAGCCAAAGATAACTTTCATCACCATATAAGCATGAGGATGAAGACAATAATATAAGCATTAATCAAACGAAAATAAGGATAAATATTAAAGACTTTAAATTTATCCAAATCTTATCAATCACGTAATAAACACATAATCTAATATTATTAATATTATAACAATATTTTAGTCACTTCTTAAACTTATAAATAATTTATTTCAATTGTTTACACTTTACCAAATAATACATTTAATCATTCAAAAATGCCAAAATATTACAATACAATACCTCCAACTTTTCTTTCATTTTTAATTTAGTCCTGCAAGTACTATCAAACTTGCACCACCTCCCCTAATAGTAAATAATGTGAATCAATAGTTCAATCATGTGAATCAATAGTTATAATCATATGAAAATATGATATACATTATAGTACCTCCATTTTTAACTTAGTCATGTAAGTATTATCAATCTTGCACCAACTCCCCTAATAGTACATGAATGTGAATCAATAGTACACACATGTGAACAAATAGTTATATAAGCATGTGAATTAATAGCAATTAATTGCTCATTTATCCGATTAATTACCCGATTTATTAATATAACCCCCAGACATCAATTATCATCGGAATAGATGTCGATTTCAACTAACACTAATAATCCCAACACAATGGAACTATCAAATTCATCTTTAATCAACATGAACTTATTCATCATTAATATTATAACTCATAATATTATAACTCATAATATTTAACAACCAAGTCGTTCCCAGGAAAGAGGGGGCTTTCCAATAAGAATTTCTCCCTATTGGCGCGCAATTAGGTGACCAAACCTCTCCTTGGCAGAACTTCTAGACATTGTAAATATTGCAATTTAATAATATGAATAACTTTGTCGTCTCAATTATTAATTTAATAATATATCATATAATGCAGATGATAATGTGACAATAATCGAATCAATAATATGAGAGATATGATGCAACAATTACTGTAGCAATAATTGAGTATAACTGAGTGACTTATCACGTAAGCATCAATAACCAATACCGTGTGCTACTATGTAACCACGCGTATTACTGTACTTTTACTACCGAGTAGTTCAATAGTTTTAACGGTAAAACTTTCGCCGTTATTTTCATAAAAATAATTCTGTCATTTTATTACTACGACAATACTTCCGTTGTGGGTTCACCAATGATTGTGCCGTCGTACGAATATTCCCCGACAAAAAGAATATTCCCCAACCAAACGAATATTTTATAACAACTTGCATACTTTTTAAAATTTATAAATACTACCCACAACTATATCATTATATCAAATCCACACCATAATATTAAAAAAAATATTTCGAAAAATTTAAATCTTTATTCATAAAATTTGGGGTCTCACAATCTCCCCTCCTTATGAAATTTCGCCCTCGAAATTTACGTACGTACCTGGTATGCCGAAGAGATGAGGATACCTTGACTTCATTTCAGATTCTAACTCTTGAGGTATAACCTTTGAGTGTTGAATGTGATCTTTTTTATCCAAGATTTTAACACATATCTCCTCATACGTTAAATCTTTTGCTATCTCGTCTAGTTCTAATTCAATAACATAGTTCGGGTCATCTACATATTTACGTAACATCGATACGTGAAAAATGTTATGAACACGCGACATACTTGGAGGTAAAACGAGTCTATAGGCCACAGTTCCTACTTGATCAAGGATTTCAAATGGGCCAATTAAATCGAGGGTTGAGATTTCATCTCTTCGTTGATTCTTGCTTCTAGAATAACGCCTTCTTGAACCTTCTTCTTCACATTTCATCAGATTCGGTTGTGTAGCTTGAACGGCTTTAACTTTATCGATTAAAGTCAATTTTACTCGTATATTCGTTATCTTCACGTGGGGCCCCTAGAGTCTTTAACTCTATCTTCATCATTTGTAAGTTATACGAAATGAGTTTTGTACTGGGGTCAATAGAAAATTCAATTTCACGCTCTAGGGGTAGGTTAGGAAGTCTTCAAGAATACGTAAGAAAATTTATTAACGATAGAAATATCATTCAAAACTGTGACCCTCATCCAAGACTTGGATAACACATGTAATGAAGGTTTCTCCTAACGGAGCTTCAACAAATAAGTCAAAGTCTAATTTCTCTAGAGTCAAATTTAAACATTGAACACAAGTAAGAGAGATAAAATAATGGGTAGAACCGGTATCTAATAAGGCATAGACTTCGCAAGAATTTATAATTAACTAACATGTGCTAACTTCGTTCGGGTTACTCTCTTTTTGAGAAGTCACGAAAAATGCTCTTCCTGAAACCACCGACTTTGTTTTGTCCGTATCCATCTTTGGTGCCATCGTCCCAGCTGGACTTGACTTCACTATACGACAAAATCGAGCTAAATGACCTCCTCTTCTTGAAATTTCTACTTCTATTATCTTGGCCATGATTACCACCGAAGTGGTTACCATTCTTGGCATGATAATTTCACCCACGATGGTCATCATTGTTCCGATGGCCGTTTCCACCGGTACGATTATTATCGTGTTGTTGGTCGTTACCTTTTGGTTGTGCTAACTCATTATCGCGCTCCAATAACTGAGCTCTATTCACAACATCTGAATATAAACAAAGTTTATGAGAAATGAGGTATTGACGTATATCGGGTTTCAAGCCTCTTCGAACATTCGCGTCATTCGCTCCTCATTATCGACCAAATGGGATGCAAATCAGGATAACTCCGCAAACTTAGCCTCATACTGCGATACGTCATATTATTTTGCTCCATTGCTTATCTCAACATTTTCAGATGCCATTTTCAAACACTGTCACAAAACAAGGGTTAATTAACATATCACATATTATCCTTATACTCTGACCGACCAATTAAATTCCAAATAAACTTAGGTAGGTCGTACTAGCGAAGGAATTCCCCGTCTCTCCCTCCTAGTTCTTGTCTCACATCTCACCAGGATCATATCCTAAGCTTTGATACTAAATGTGACGCCCCCAAAATAGGTATACATCACCCATCTTGAGTCGCCAAATACATGGTACAAAAATACAAATACAACTTAATAATACAACTGTCGTGTAAAATACGACAAAACATAAACTGAGAGCTTTAATAAGAATATTGTCATCTAGACAATATCCACACTCAATGGAGTCCTCATTACATTTATTGTCACACTATTTAACAGAATAATAAGGACTACTAATGCTATCATCCGGACTATCACTCCGCTCCCACAGGCTCGTCCCCAAATTATATTCTCATTTCCTGAAGAGAACAATGAAAGAAAGGGTGAGCTCAACTAGCCCAGTAAGAAATATTATGACTAAGATAATGCAGAATAAATTATCATTAGTCTTTAACAATGTTAAACTGATAAAATACAATAGACATCAAGTTTAACTGCAGCGGAACAAGCAATCCATTAAAAGAGTCAAGTAGAGAATAAAATCTACTATCTTCTATGGTTTAAAATGTTTTCATCAATTTTTATTGTTGAGACTCAGCTTAATAAATAAAACACATCATCTAGTCATCCCTATACTACGGGCAAAGGATATTCATTAAATCATCAATGGTTATGACTATACCGAATAATCCCTGGTCATAATCATACCAAATATTGTCCATCAATGCACTACAGGCCACTGAGGACTTTTACCACATCGTTTATAATAGTACAGGTCATGATTATACCGAATGATCCCTGGTCATAATTATACCAAGTCCATCTCTGCATGTAAGCCAAAGATATACAACTATAAAACCAATAATCAACAGTCCATCTTTGCATGTAAACCAAAGATAACTTTCATCACTATATAAGCATGAGGATGATGACAATGATATAAACATTAATCAAATGAAAATAAGGATAAATATTAAAGACTTTAAATTTATCCAAATCTTATCAATCACGTAATAAACTCATAATCTAATATTATTAATATTATAACAATATTTTAGTCACTTCTTAAACTTATAAACAATTTATTTCAATTGTTTACACTTTACCAAACAATGCATTTAATCATTCAAAAATGCCATACTCATAAGATTTCATCACCAATGATCAAATCCCTTATCAAAAATCTGCATATACCTTATATAGGATTTCCAAGCCATAAAATCCTATTTACCAGTTTTCCAACTTCACATAACATATTTAATTTATATGTTCGTAACTAAACCATTTTCATGAAAAATACCAAATCAGTCCCAAAAATATTTCTTTTCTGGGATTTAGCAGAATATAGTCCCATAATGAACATATATTTTTTTCGGAATTTTTAAAAATCATTTACTATTTTTCAAAAATCAATTTTTAATTAATTCTTTAAGAAATTAGCAACCTCAAGTTTAACTCCAGAAATTCCCAAATCTTGGCAGGATATTACACATGTTAACGTGAGCTTCCAGTTTAAATTTCATGGTCATCGGAGTTATAAAACTCCTAAGATAGCGTTTTTAAATCGAAAAAACCTAAATATTGAAATGGTCATAACTTGCTCATTTTAAGTCGGAATGAGCTCATTTTTGGATAGGAGGTACTTTATACCATATACCTTCATGTCCCAAAAGGCCAAAATTTTTCTCATAAATTAAGTGGCTGAAATAGCCCTTACAAAATTTTGGCAGTAGCCTTTTTGGTAATTTTAGTTTTTGACTCCTTTGCTAAAATCAGTCCACACGAAAATCTACAACACCTTTTCCGGTGATTCCACTTGGATAAGTTAGAAAACTCATAGATCTAACTCTAGGACTTGACCACACTCAAAAATTCAAAAAATAATACGAGATATGGTCAATTGAATTTCATGTTCCATTTTCACCAAAATTTGATTTTCAACCCTTTGCGATTTCTAAGAAACTTTCATATTTTCACATAATAACCAACATAACTCATCATGACAATGACATAATAATTCAATAAAACAAGTTCAAGAATAAATTTTTATAAGTTATTTTATCCTGAACTCAATAACGTCCAAATTGTCAACATGATACTGCTTTGTAGAGTAAAATTCAAGAATGCTCAGAATAATATTTCCATGAAAAGATACTGGATGAAGCGCAAATATCCAGGATATTCTACTAATTTCATGGAGTATATAAGTCAAACTTTTAACCAACTGAGTATAATAAAATATACGAAACTGCAAATGGATTTTCACCCGCCATGCGGTAATCCACGTATACAGATCATTTCCACAATTTAATAAGGAATGAATACAAAGGATCATTCACCATGCATGTAGTAATCCACATAGACAAAAGTTATTCTAACGTAATAATAAAGAATGGAATAATGTATGGATTTACCATGCGTGCGATAGACCGCATGCATGTGTTATTCCCAACAAAATAATAAATAATGGAACCAGGTCATGCGTAAACGCATTGACAGGATATTCCGACAGAATAATAAATAATGGAACCAGGTCCGGCGTAAACGCACAAACAGGATATTCCGACAGAATAATAAAGATCGGAATAATAGAAGAATTTCACCATGTATGCGGTACTTCGCATAAACAGGTTATTCCAACATAATAATGAAGAATGGAAGAACAAAAGAATTTCACCATGTATGTTGTACTTCGCATATACAGGTTATTCCAACAGAATAATAAGGAATGGAATAGCAATAGCTCTCTTCATGAATACGAAAAAAATAATACCCCTTACCTTAAAAAGAAACTAGATACTGGAGTAGAGAGGTAGCAGACTTCTCTTCTTCTTTCTCTCTATAATTTCTCTCTATAATAATTGCTCTATAGCTTTAGTGAATTGGTGAGAAATGAAGGAAGAATGAGCTTCTATTTATAGGAAAATATAGTTTCGATAATTTCACGTTTTGGAGCTCAAAATATTACAATACAATACCTCCAACTTTTCTTTCATTTTTAATTTAGTCCTGCAAGTATTATCAAACTTGCACCACCTCCCCTAATAGTAAATAATGTGAATCAATAGTTCAATCATGTGAATCAATAGTTATAATCATGTGAAAATATGACATACATTATAGTACCTCCATTTTTAACTTAGTCATTTAAGTATTATCAATCTTGCACCAACTCCCCTAATAGTACATGAATGTGAATCAATAGTACACACATGTGAACAAATAGTTATATAAGCATGTGAATTAATAGCAATTAATTGCTCATTTATCCGATTAATTACCCGATTTATTAATATAACCCCCAGACATCAATTATCATCGGAATAAATGTCAATTTCCACTAACACTAATAATCCCAACACAATGGAACTATCAAATTCATCTTTAATCAACACGAACTTATTCATCATTAATATTATAACTCACAATATTTAACAACCAATTCGTTCCTGGAAGAGGGGCTTTCAATAAGAATTTCTCCTATTGGTAGCCATGAATTAGGTGACCAAACCTCTCCTCGCGTAACTTCTAGACATTGTAAATATTACAATTTAATAATATAAATAACTTTGTCGTCTCAATTATTGATTTAACAATATATCATATAATGTAGATGATACTGTGATAATAATCGAATTAATAATATGAGAGATATGATGCAGCAATTACTGTAGCTAATTGAGTATAACTGAGTGACTTATCACGTAAGCATCAATAACCAATACCGTGTGCTACTATGCAACCACGAGTATTACTGTACTTTTACTACCGATTAGTTCAGCAGTTTTAACGGTAAAACTTCCGCCGTTATTTTTATAAAAATAATTCTGTCATTTTATTACTACGACAATACTTCTGTTGTGGGTTCACCAATGATTGTGCCGTCGTACGGATATTCCCCGAACAAACGAATATTTTATAACAACTTGCATACTTTGCAAAATTTATAAATACTACCCACAACTATATCATTATATCAAATCCACACCATAATATTAAAAAAAATATTTTGAGAAATTTAAATCTTTATTCATAAAATTTGGGGTCTCACATTATATGCATATATGAAAGTAATGTACTTGGTGTTGAGTGTTTTATGTTAACAATTTTGTGCCTGTGATTGGTGTTCTGCCAAAGTAGAGGCCTTCGAAGGTCTTTCTGTGCATCCCTGCAGATCGAAATGATGAAATATCTTTGGGCACCCGTCAGGAAATTTGATTTTTATCAAGAAACTGATACCTCTTAACAAGTTAGTTTGACTTAGATATGTATAAATATGTGTTTGACCTATAGTCTTAGGCCCTTGGGTTATATCCAACTTGTTTGGTGTTGAGATAGATGATTTTCTAAAGGAAATCTTGACATACTTAAGACTACTATTTATGAATGCCATGTGGAGTATATTCTGACTTTGTAGACTTGTAGATATGCTCTAAGAATGCACGAGAGGTAATTTTAAGAAATCTTGGTATAACTAGAATGCACGACTTAAGTTTAAAATGATTTCTAAAGACGAACTCAGACATTTTGTAAGCTAAGTATTATGAACGTTGTCTTGGTCAGGTTCTGAACATCTAAGATTGCATAATCATGATCTATATATGCATCCATCTAGTATAACATGATGTAAGATCATTCAAGCATGATATTTTACAAGTTTTCAAAGAATGGACAACACTAAATATATGTATACAATGAAAACCTTTGTGAGCATACCTACTAACTGATTTTATGACTTCCTTATATGGATACATGGTGAACATAGTAGTCCTCATGATTTCATGATTAAAGACTATTACATGTAAAGTCAAATTTAAATGGATCTTAAAAGCATGCAAGACCCTTTAACATGCGTATATGCTTTATGTCAATATCTATGTATGCTTAGAATTAGACTGATCTAAGAAGAGCAATCTGGTTTGGCCAGGGGTGTGACACCCCCAAATCCAGTACTTCCATTTCCACAGGATTTGGTGTTCACTGTACAAATATCGTCTATCTATCTACCCATAAATAAATGCAAACCATGCGATAGATAGAAATAATAAATAAATCTCCCCTTATGGGGTTACAACAACTGCATAATAATAAAATCCCAGGTTGCTCTAACCTTAAACATTTGTGCGGAATCATAAACAAATAATAAGTATTAAGTAACATCAAGTCTAATTATCATTACATAACCACATAAATAATCAGTCTTCATTACTTGCTAATCTTGCCCTTACCTTTACTAGTGGAAGGCTCGTCTGCTCTTTCGTTCTTAACTGCAATGTTATTATTACGCAAGAGTGAGCACGATTGCCCATAAGTATAACAATATAACAAATGAATAATAACATGCGAGTGGATTAACAACTTCTGATATAAAAGCTCAACTTTTGAATCAAGAATGAATAACAAGAATCAAAAGAAATTCTGAGGGTCATAAGACCTTGAACTATGTCCTAGGTTGTCAAGTGTTTTTACTTGAAACCTTTAACAGTCATAAGACTATGGACTCTTCTTCTCGTACTTAGGGGGATCAGCCCTTAGTACCATACTGTGCATAATATCTTAACGCTAACACATAAGTAATCCCTTATACAGGGTTGTTCATCTCAGTTTGACATTAGAGTCCGCACCAAAGGAAGTTTGGTTTGGATAATTCATCAAGGGTTCTGAAATTTTGAACGCTCATCAACTATGGACTAGTCGAATCATTAAGGGTTCGCTAGTCTAACAAGGTTTAACAGTAATTGATAACTGAATTTGAATAAAATCTCATAAAGTATACAATAGAATAAGTATTGTATAGCAGCATCATGCTTGAAAGATTAATAAACTTTGATATAACAAAACAGACTTGATCAATAATAATGAGAACTTGCTCAATGTAGAAAGGTGAATTTATCAACTTATATAACGATAACAAGTAGGGTTAAAAAACTTGCCTCGTGCGTAGATTACACGTTAATTTATACACGTTCCTTGATTTAATCCTACATACCATTGACGTTCACAATACCAGTCAATTATAACGTACTAGTCATCACAAGTTCATTCTTTTTGTCTAACTCAAATTCATGACTATACTTAGTCAAAATATTACACTCATAGTTACAATTAACACTTCATGAACAATAAGCTAACCATTCAATCGTTCAATTCACACGTAATTGTGTTATGGTTAAGAATTTATTTTAACACCTCATTATATATCTAACAAGTTTTTTATGTTCATTAGATTAAGTTAATAACACATTGCTAGACTTAAACATTTTAAAAACTCATTTCTGGGCCATTCTGCTAAGTGGTCTTGCATGCGCCACCATTGTACTATGTCTTAAGCCATGGCTGAGACTTAGTATTGCAGGCACGGTGCCTTCTGACATGGGACTTCGATTACGAGTTGGCCATGCCAAAAACAACAGATTTTGATTCTCAGTTCACGAAGAACACAAAGTTCAACGAAATAAACACTACATGATCATTGACTTCACCAATTTATCATACCCACATGCTAGAATTCATACATAATCATTACCCAACATTTATAGAGTGATTTTAACCCATTAAAACACATAATTACAGAATTAAAATATGTAAATTTCACTGTTCTTGATGTTCTTGAAGGTTTTGAACATAGATCATAAAATTCAACGTCACAGATTCGTTATAACACCAAATCCATCCATTCAAATTTTGTTTTCTTCATTCTAGCATGCATAATTATATACAAGTGGAAATTTTACAAAGCAATTTATGTTTGACATATTAAAATCACGTATAAGGGCTATATGGCCATATTCTATACTCTGTAACTTTTGAAGCCATAACATACGTTAATATTATGAAACTGATGGTATGGAACCTATATAATATATAATAAAACATGTTATGCTAATCATATTATTACATATATTCATATAACAACACAATTTCCCATTTACAGAGATTGTACAGAAAACTTGGAAGCCATATTTATAAAAACTTTAATAATGTAAATAAACTGGGTTGAAGAATTTACCCAAAGCGTAGAGTAGATTAATAAGAGATGAATTCCTTCTCAGATTCTTCTTGACTCTCACAATTTTCTTAACAATTCTTTGAACTCTCAAACTCTCTCTCTTTCTCCTCTCTGTTTTTGCCAGACTTAGCCAAATAATGAAAAAGAAAAAAAGAAGGCGTATAATAATAATAAAGGTGAACTGACACACGTTATGGAGGTCAGTTACCTATCATGGGTAACTGCTCCCAACCTCCCTTCGTGCCATGTTTGGCTAGCCTTAAAAGGCTTATACCCAATTAATTTAATAAAACATTTATAATATAGTTTGGAAAATGTCACACCCCTTTATAAAATAAATCCAATATCTTATTTAATTTATTTTAAATAAAATATAATAATTTCTCATTAATTCACATAGTCACATAATTAAATTTCTCATTTATTAATAATGTCAAATTATTAAATCTCTAATTAATTATTAAATTAATTAAAAAATAACATTAAGCTTATAATTTTTACCTAAGTTATTAAAATAGATCTAATTTAATAATTAAAATTCTTATACATGAGATGTTTTTAGTTTGAGTATAAAATACTATAATTTGATTATTATACCTTATTTATTGTGGAATTATTATGAGGATTAAATTTCATAAATATTTCTCGCCTCCTCGAGAAGAGAACCAAAAGGAAATTCACTTTTTTAATTAAAATAGTTTAAATTAATGTAAATATATTTATTTTTTTGAGAGGTAATGTGTTACATTTCATAAATGTAATATGTTAATGTAATTTAATTTTTGTGAATTTTATAAATTTAATATGTTAAGATAATTATTGTGAATTTTAAAATAAATATTTTAGTTAAATATTTTAGAGATATTTATTTTATAAAGTAAATATTTGATGAGAATTATTATGGAATAATTTATTCATGTATGATAATATTAAGTTAATTGATGATAAACAATTTTATAATCCAAGTGTGTTTTTTTTATTACGCTAATGGAATGATAAGGCTCTAATTTAATTAAATAATTAAATTAGAGGATGAATAATTTATTAAATAAATTTATTATGATGATAAGGAGTGATTTGATAAATTAAGTTATTAATAAACACAATGTAACTTAATATGAAATTATAAGATTAGGTTTGGTTATGTGTGACAAATGTACCATATAATAGAGGAGTATTAAAATAAATTGAAAAAGGAGATTTTGGGTGCTTGCCAAACATGGCTTAGTGACCCTTTGTTATTATAATCGAAGAACCCATAATGCATACATTATGTTTATATCGATTATATTGATATACGTGTTTTGTTCCTAAAGCCTAAGAACGGAGAAAACAAAGAATAGGAGAGAAATTGAGAGAGAAAGAGAAGAAATCCTTTGTTAAATTGAAAAAAAAGGTGATTGTGAGAATCAAAGAAGGAAGAGGAAGGATAATCAAGCTATTCTCATCCTCTAATTAAGCTTATGGAGAAATTAAAAAGGTAATATTATAGCCCTACTTCTTAGTTGTGTTTTATCTAAACTTCTTCTCTTTAATTGGTTATGGTGCATGATTTGAGTAAAGAATTGGTTTATAAAGATTATTGGGTATGAATAATATATTAACCATCATATATGATTGATACTTGTTTGTCAAATTCGTGAGAATTGGGATTGTAGGAAGGAATTGTAAAAACAATGTTTATGTTTATAGGATATGGCTTAGAAAGTACAAAATTTCATGATCAATACTTGCTATAATCTGTAAATTGGTATTGGATTATGTTAGTATGTGAAAAAGAGAAAACGACATAGTTTAAATCGTGTTAATTGGTTCAGAAATGAAGCCGTGGCGATCGAATTCGCTAAATGTGTTGAAAACAAGAAAATATAGCATGAACATTGAATTGGAACCCTTAAATTGATGTGTTAAAGTTTTTGAAATGTTAAAATTATTCTGTAGATGAGTAGTTCAGTGTTTCACGACTTCATAGAATCAAAAACCAACTAATTCTGACTTAAAATGAAGAAGTTATGAAGGTTTGAAGTAAAAACATTACAAAATTTATAATCTGGGCGTAGACATATGCGCCACGCAGCGTCCCAGAGCGCGTTGCAATTTGAAGGCCATTCCATTCGCATGCGGTGAAATCTATGAAGGAGTTGGCGTGCCATAGCGCTTAGTGTGCAAGGTGTGACTGCTTTGACCTATTATGGTAAAACGGTCATAACGTTTTCATACAAACTCCGATTGAGGTGATTCAAAATGATCCGGAACGAGGACGAATAGACCTAAAACTTTTGTTCTTTAAGTTTTTTAATTTGAGGTCTTTAGGAAGGGTCAAAATGGTCATTTATAGGACTGTTATGTTTTCAAAGGCAATCAGAGTGCGTCGGGCATGCACGTATGCAAGTGTAATGCTCTTGACGATAAGAGATGTTGTTCTAAGTTATAGAACATGAATATTAGGAAGTGTAATGATGCGTAAAATTAATAAATGATATATTAGATAAGTTGTATACGCATATTAAGCACACACGAGAGAGACAAATTCGGTGTGTGATGAATAAACGTCAAAACGCCGTGATAAGTGATAATGAACGTAAAAAGTGTTTTAAATCAAATGAAATGAATATAATAAGATATTTAATAGTGTTAATATAAAACCAATAAGTAGTCCTAGCAAGACTTAAACATTTGAATGAACTTCAAATATGAAATACAGTGAGATATAAGTTGAAAGTTAACACAAACAAATTGAACATTGTGTATTTATGATAGGAAGGGTTATGAGACGTAGAATAAAGTTTACATTACAACTAATATGCGTTGTTATGTGACTAATAGTTAATATGAATGATTATATAATTGTGTAGGGCACGTGAAGTGCAGATATCTGTAAGCTGTTAAACTGTTGTTGGTAAACAACGATCAAGGCAAGTCTTTCAGTTCCTATTTGTTATGTGAACTTGATGATTAAATGTTTTAAAGTTTTATTGCAAAGAACATGATGTGTCATATATATGTGAATGTATGAAATGTTAAAGTCAACTTATGACTACGTTGATTGAATAAAGCATGCTGATTTAGTAAGGAACTCAATCTTTATACTTGTAATATGAACTGTAGCATGTATTTTAGGTTAGTTCAATGTTTATGAGATATATGTTAATCATGTTATTATGTGCTATGTGATGCATGAAAACTGTTAGATTTTGCTGGGCTGTCGAGCTCAACCTTGCAAATAACCACTTTTGCAGGTTAAAGATTCAAGGTAAGGATATGTGCTAAGTGAATTTTAGAGAACCATATTCATGAAGATTATCTATGTTTTACGAGAAATATAATTGATATTTTGTATGTAACATGTTGTTAAATTGTAAGTTGAGCTATCTGGTGTATTTGGATATCTATTTATGATGTAAGACTTTGTAAAGTTATTTTGTTGTAACGATTCATGATATAAATTTGAATCGAGGAAATGTATTGTAAAGGTTGCGATTTAGGGCAATACGAAAGGGAAATATATAAAATTTTAATTATTTCGCAAATTTCAATGGTTGTATTATTGTTTAATGATGTAAAATTGGAGGTTGAATGTATTATTAACGACCGAAGTCAAGAATTAAATTGTATGAATTTTGGGGTCGTTACAGTTGGTATCAAAGCTGTAGGTTATAAACCTTAGGTAGGAGTACCATAGAATATAAACTTAGAGAATGAAGGTGAATATAATGAAAGAATAAGCTCAAGTAGAGTTTGAATAATAAGAAATAATTTAAGAAATTTATAAAGAAAGGATTAAAACATGCGTGAGAGGATTCAAAGAAGAATCTTGCTAAGTTGTAAGGAGTATGAATGTGGGGTTACCCAACTCCAATAATAAGGATGCAAGGTGATAATAAATAGACAATGTCTATAAGAAGAGAGTGATAAAGAAGTTAGGAATAAAAAGTTGTATTTAAGTATGGTACAATTGTACTCTTTAATAGTTGATGTGTGGTATCTGGGCTAAACGATTCCTTCATAGAGCGGAGGTATATACGAACTAGCAACTCAGAACCTAGTTTGTTGGTTGTTTATGGGAAACCACTCAACGTACCATATTGAAACTATTAGAGACTCGATGTGTACCAAGTATAAAAAGTGGATACGTATGATGAAAATGTGGAACTCAAATGAAATGTTGTGCAATGTAAATGAAGCTAGAAATTCTTAAAGTAAGAATTGTTATATAAACAAGAAAATTCAAAGAAGAATCTTGAAGAGATATAAAGATAAGAAATGACAATAGCCAAGATAACGAATAATGTTGTAAATGATGAAAAAGGGAAAGAAAAAGGATCGTAAAACAAAACGATCACGAGTTAAGAAAAGAATTTTAAGGGAGATGATTATAGAATAAGATCACGACGTGGTCTGTTTAAGTTATAAAAGAAAGATGGTCTGTAATGTTTGAATAATTATAGCTTGATGCTATGAAGATGATGTACTATGAAATAGTACGAGATAACTTATGAGGAGTTATAGATAATGTGATACGAGTAATTCGTATCGAGCAAAGAGCAAGTTATAAGTAAGATAGAGTTAGGTGGAATTTTAATTGAGGACTCATGTGATGGCTAAGTGTACAAATCTTTGTATGGGTGAGGGTTTTGTGCTTGTACTCAGTTTATCACATTGATAATCATTGGAATGTTGGTGTCGCGCTATCAATGTATATGTGGCAAAAAGGTGATGCTTTTCTCATGTGTATATTTGATAGTTAGAAACTAATAAGATTAGTCAGATATTATTAGGATTAGGTGCAGTTCTTAAAACTAATGCATATGGTAAGTTTGTGACTCACAATAATATGGTATATTTTGAACCCCTCAGCGAATGGACGCCTATGGTCTGACTAGGATAAGTTCTTAAACTCATATTATTGTGGCAAGTTCCTGAACTTCCACTGTGCGATAAGTTTGATAAACTATATTGGGTAGAAAACAGTTATAGTATAGAGAGCATTGAAGAAGTTGAAGATTGACAGAATGGTTAAGTAATGAAGTAATGGAGTAATGATTGAAGTTGATGGATACCTGGATATTCTAAATCTACTAGCTATGCTAGACTTTTGAAATTTATTAACTTCGTACTAATGTTTGCACTTCTATTTTGTTGAAAAACATCGGATCAAATGATGAAACCAATGAGTTTTAAAAATAATACCGTTATTCGTATGTCTATTCTAATTGCTTCGACTAGACAAAAATGATTTGAAATATATCAAAATGTATTTTTATATCATCAATGTGTCATGGAACCTAGTGCAGAGATGATAAAAACGATGGAGTCATCAATGCAGTATTACTTAGTGTTGGTGTGATCTAAGGATCGTCAGCCCACTATGGTATGATGTAGTATGATAAAATCACCAAATGATGAAACCCTCAACGGACTGTAAATAAAGTGCGGTATCATGACATCATAAAAATATTTTTGAGATTTCTTTAAGATATGAGAATATATATATATAAATATGTATATTTCGATTGTTGTCCGAATTATTGTAGAAGTCTATGCTATTTGATTCAGCTAGACGATTATTGAAAGATGTTCATGAAATTCAAGCATTTCTTGAAAAGTTATGCCAAACCAAATTGTTTTGGTGCGGATTCAGATGTTGAAAAGTTGAGATGAACAACCCTTTTATAGGGGATTACGCGGAGGCGTTAAGATGTTTATGCACAATACATTGTACGAAGGGCTGATCACCCTAAGTACGAGGAGTCCCTATAGTCTTATGACTGTTAAAGTTTAACTTGAAAGATTACTTATAACTATGGACACACGCATAACGTTTAAATGTTTGTGCACAATACATTGTACAAAGGGCTTAACACCCTAAGAACGGGAGTCCCTATAGTCTAATGACTGTTAAGGTTTAAGTTGAAAGAATACTTATAACCATGGACATAGTTCAAGGTCTTATGACCCCTCAGCATGATTTGGAATCTTTTAAAATTCCCGAGTTATTCGTATTGCTTCCAAATTATTAAACAATTGTGGAAGATTCTTTCTGTTCTAAAAGGCGAATGTGGTAAGGATGATATTCCTTAGAAAGAAGTAAGTCGTAGAATGCGACACTGAATGATGGATATGTTGAATAGGTGAGAAAAGAAATTTTGAAAGGAGAAGGACATGAGTTATCAAAGAATAATGTAAAACTTTTAATAGAAAAATTTAATAATTGTAGAAAGATCTTTGTGGAAAGAAGTGGTTTTAGAACCCAATGATTGAATAAAATATTAACATAAAATCTATTTTGATAGATTGAATGAATGAAGATTAATAAATAAAATTTTGAGGACGAAGCTCTTAGAAGAATGGGTGAATGTAATATCCCGAGTGTTTATGATAACGATCCTTAGAAAAGGAAATGAATGGGTTAAAGAATATATAATACTCAAAATATAATTGAGTTCAAGTGAAAGTTATGAAATAAAACTTACAAGAATTTATTATCAAGAATGTTGGGGGTAGGAAATATAAAACCTATATTAAGGTAAAGTGTTGAAGTTATTCAACAAAGTGATTTGATGAAAACCTGAGTAAGGTAGGGTTTCGGTGATTCCGAGGACGAAATCCTTATAAGGAGGGAAGGATGTGACAACCTGAATTTTTATAAGTTATTAAAATAGGAATTTAATAATTAAAATTTTTATTATGAGATGTTTTGAGTTTGAGTATGAAATACAATAATTTGATTATTATGCCTTATTGGCAATAGAATTGTTATGAATTAAATTTCATAAATATTGAGAATAATTCACTTAATTAAAATAGTGAATTAATGTAAATATATTTATTTTTGAGAGGGTAATGTGTTACATGTAAATGTAATTTAATTGTGAATTTTATAAATAGTTAAGATAATTATCAGGTAAAATAAATATTTTAGTTGAGATATTTATTTTATAAAGTAAATATTTGATGAGAATTATTATGGAATAATTTATTCATGTATGATAATATTAAGTTAATTGATGATAAACAATTTTATAATCGGTTGCACATTTTATTACGTTAATAGAATGACAAGGCTCTAATTTAATTAAATAATTAAATTAGAGGATGAATAATTTATTAAATAAATTTATTATGATGATAAGGAGTGATTTGATAAATTAAGTTATTAATAAACACAATGTAACTTAATATGAAATTATAAGATTAGGTTTGGTTATGTGTGAAAAATGTACCATATAATAGAGGAGTATTAAAATAAATTGAAAAAGGAGATTTTGGGTGCTAGCCAAACATGGCTTAGTGACCCTTTGTTACTGTAACAGAAGAACCCATAATGCATACGCATTATGTTTATATCAGTTATATTGATACACGTGTTTTGTTCCTAAAGCCTAAGAACAAAGAAAACAAAGAATAAGAGAGAAATTGAGAGAGAAAGAGAAGAAATCTTTTGTTAAATTGAAAAAAAGGGTGATTGTGAGAATCAAAGAAGGAAGAGGAAGGATAATCAAGCTATTCTCATCCTTTAATTAAGCTTATGGAGAAATTAAAAAGGTAATATTATAGCCCTAGTTCTTAGTTGTGTTTTGTAACGGGACGAATTGTTAAGTTGTGATTCTGAGGATAGAATCCTTTTAAGAGGGGAAAGATGTGACAACCGAGATTTTGTAATTTAATTTAATATTTATTGGATTGAATAAATATTTTTTCGATGAATTAATTATTAGATTAAATAATTAATTGATGAAGTTGTGGTAGATTAATTTAATTATATGTGTTATATTTATTAAATTAATGTGGAGAATTTTTATTATTCAAGTATGTGATTATATGAGCTTATTGTATTAAAAGAAATATTTAATAAGCTTAATGTTATTTTTTTATTAATTTAATAATTAATTAGAGATTTAATAATTTGACATTATTATTAAAGGAGAAATTTAATTATGTGACTATGTGAATTAATGAGAAATTATTATATTTTATTTAAAACAAATATGATATTGATTTATTTTATAAAGGAGTGTGACATTATTTAAACTATATGATAAGGTTTTATTAAATTAATGGTTTTTGAAACCTATTCTAACTAGCCAAACATGGCACTAAGGGAGGTTGGGAGCAGTTACCTGTGACGCCCCCAAAATAGATATACATCACCTATTTTGAGTCGTCAATAACATGGTACAGAAACAACTATAACTTTATTAATACAACATATAAACTATGAGTTTAAATACAAATATTGCCATCTATATAATATAACCACCCAAATAAGTCCTCATTACAATTATTGGTACATTATTTTACAAAAATGGTGAGGACTACTAAGACAACTTTCTAGATCCATCATTCCACACCCCGACTAGAACTCGCTACATTCTCGCCTCCTGAGAAGAAAAATGGAAGAAAAAGGAAAATGGTGAGCTCAACTAGCCCAATAAAGAATATTATGACTAAGATAATATAGAACAAATTATCGTTAGTCTTCAACAGGAAAAAATCTGATAAAATACAATAGACAACAAGTTTGAGATCAATATTCGCAACGGAAATAATAATTCATAGATGAGTTACGTAGAGAATGAAATCTACTATAATCTATGAATTTAAAAGTCCATCATCATTATTTTATCCCTGTAACATCAATCAATATTTATCTTGATTCAAATATTCATCTTTGCACTACAGACAAAAGATATTCATCAGTTGGTAATGTTCATCTCAACACCTGTACATCTTTGCACTACGGGCCAAAGATATTCATAAGAAAATCAACCATCTTTGCACTACAGGCCAAAGATATTCAGTAATATCATCATTTAGGACTGAGGATGATGAAAATTATTTTAAAAAAAACGAATCCAGTGAAACAAAAGAACAAATATTAAGGATTCGTACTTTAAACAATTCGAGTTCAAAATACTTCATAAATAATCATAGTGAAGTAAAATTCAAGAATGATCAAAATATGGATACAATCAAAGCTAGTATCCATAATAGATATTTTGGACAAAATACAAAAATTTAATTTTTACGTGAATAGTAATCTAGTATTAAGTAAATAGTCTCAGTATATGTGAATAGTCTTAGTATCGTGAATAGTAACTCCGACACTAAAAGACAAGAATTTCACAAGAAAAATCGTACCAATATTCCGGCATAATGATATTAGAAGAAATAATATCATTTAAAAAAAAATAATATCCCTTACCTTGGAAAGATAATACTTCTGACTGGAATACTGGATATAGTGCTGAAGGGGACTTGCACCGTATAACAACACTCAAAGTATCAAAATACCCACAAAAATACGCTCGATAATATAGAAAGATAAAGAGAGAGAAAACTTCAGTTTCTGGTGTGATTTTCAATTCTAACCTAAGCACCCTATTTATAGGAAAATGCTTAGAACACCAAAGCAGCAAATTTAATAAATTAATAATATAATTTTCTCAAATTTCCTACGCCCACTTCTTTGGCCCAAAATATCATCCACCATGTGCCAAAACATTAAAAACGTTTTTCTTAATTAAAATATTTTAAATTTCAAAAATTAATTATTCTAGAACTTCAGAACTTCAATAATTCATAATAAATAGCCAGTTTATCAGAAAAATTCAAACCACATGTCCTTTCCATAGGAAATTCCATTCTCTACAACTTTGTAAGTTTAAGTTTTTCCAAATTCCAAGCAAAAGTTGACCGAAATTCACAAACGGGCGATTTTACGGGCTATAAACCAATTTTAGTCAAGAAATAGGGTCCACGGACATGTTTAACATGTTTTAAACATTAATTGTAACAAAAATACTCCTTCTCCTCATATACTTATATATACCACATTCATTGTAAAAATATCACCATAATTATATTATTAAAATATAATAATATATTTAAATGAATTATTTATCAGAAAAGATAAAATAACAATTTTTCAACAATTGTCACATTAAAAATTTTCTCGATCTATATCCACATAAAATGAATATTTTCCTTATTATATAAATCAATAATTAATTATTCACAAATAATATTACAGAATCACAATCATCGACAACCAGGCGCTCCTCAAGAAAGAGGGGGCTTTCCAATAAGGATTTCTCCTTACTGGCGCGCAATTAGGTGACCAAACCTTTCATTAGACAGAACTTTTTAAACATTGCCAATAATGTTATCTAATAATATTATTCAAATAATATGAATTATTGATCTGATAATAAAAATACTGTGTAGTGACAATTATTGAAACAACAATAATATAAAATATCAGCGTAGCAATTATTGAATCAATAAAATAAAATATTGAACAGTAACTACTGTAACAATTATTGAGTAATGCCTTCCTACGTAAGAATCAATAATTGGTGCAATACCGTGTGTTACTGTGTTTTAACCACTGGGTATTCAGTAATACCTTCTCTCTCTCTCTCTTTGTGTACGACCCCGACTTATTATAAATGAAATTGAATTTCCTCTATTTATTATTTTGAAATAGTAAGGGTTGATTTGATTAATGTGGTTAGTTATGGATAAAATGCGCAAATATTTCAAATAAGCAATTGGTTATAAAATATTCATTGTTGTCGGGGAATATTAGTTTGGTCGTGGAATATTCTTACTGTCGGAGAATATTCGTACGACGACGCAGCTTTGTGTGGGCCCCATAACGGAAAGCGATTTGATGAAGAAAACGACAAGTATAAGTTGTTTATAAACAACGACGTAGTTGTTACCGTTAATACTGTTGGAATACCCAGTGGTTAAAACACAGTAGCACACGGGATTGCACCAATTATTGATTCTTACGTAATTGTTACAGTAATTACTGTTCAATATTTTATTTTATTGATTCAATAATTGCTACGTTGATATTTTATATTATTGATGTTTTAATAATTGTCATTACACAGTATTTTCCATTATCAGAGCAATAATTCATATTATTTGAATAATATTATTAGATAACATTATTGGCAATGTCTAGAAAGTTCTGTCTAAGGAGAGGTTTGGTCACCTAATTGTGCGCCAGTAAGGAGAAATCCTTATTGGAAAGCCCTCTCTTTCCTGGGAACTGCCTGGTTGTCAATATTATGATTCTGTAATATTATTTGTGAATAATTAATTATTGATTTATATAATGATGAAAATATTCATTTTATGTGGATATAGATGGAGAAAATTTTTAATGTGACAGTTGTTGAAAAATTGATATTTTATCTTTTCTGATAAATAATTCATTTAAATATATTATTATATTTTAATAATATAATAATGGTGATATTTCTTTACAATAAATGTGGGATATATGAGTATATGAGGAGGAGGAGTATTTTTGTTACTAAAAATATTTAAAACATGTTAAACATGTTTGTGGGCCCGTTTGTGAATTTCGGTCAATTTTTGTTTGGAATTTGGAAAAACTTAAACTTACAAAGTTGTAGAGAATGAAATTTCCTATGAAAAAGACATAAGGTTCGAATTTTTCTGATAAAGGGCTATTTATTATGAATTACTGAAGTTCCGGAGTTTCAAAATAATTGGTTTTTGAAGTTTTAAATATTTTTTTAATAAACATTTTTTACACTTTGGTGGGCCCCACTTGCACATGATAATGGCTGAATTTAGATCTTTAAAAGTGGGCGTAGGAAAAATTATTAAATTTTCTGCTTTGGTGTTCTAAGCATTTTTCTATAAATAAGGTGCATAGGTTAGAATTGAAAATCACACCAGAAACTGAAGTTTTCTCTCTCTCTATATTATCGAGCGTATTCTTATGAGTATTTTGATACTTTGAGAGTTGCTATATAGTGCAAGTTCCTTCAATGTTATATCTGATATTCCAGCCAGAAGTACTATTCTTTTCGAGGTAAAGGATGTTATTTTTTTTAAAATGATATTATTTCTTCTAATATCATTATGCCGGAATATTGGTAAGATTTTTCTTGTGAAAATCTTTTCTTTTAGTGTTGGGATTACTATTCACATATACGACACTGTTCACGTATACGGCACTGTTCACGTATACGGCACTACTCACAGAAAGATTAAATTTTTGTTTTTGTCCAAAATATCTATTATGGATACTAGCTTTAATTGTATCTATGTTTTGATCATTCTTGAATTTTACTTCACCACGATTATTTATGAAGTATTTTTGAACTTGGATTGTTTAAAGTACGAATCCTTAATATTTGTTCTTTTATTTTAATGGATTCGTTTTCTTTAAAATATTTTTTTATCATCCTTAGTCCTAAATGATGATATTACTGAATATCTTTGGCCTGTAATGCAAAGATGGTTGATTTTCTTATTAATATCTTTGGCCCGTAGTACAAAGATGTACAGGTGTTGAGATGAACATGACCAACTGATGAATATCTTTGGCCTGTAGTGCAAAGATGAATATTTGATTCAAGATGTATGTTGATTGATGTTACAGGGATAAAATATTGATAATGAACTTTTAAATTCATAGATATTAGTAGATTTCATTCTCTACGTAACTCTTCTATGAATTATTATTTCCGTCATGTAATATTGATCCAAACTTGTTGTCTATTATATTCTATCAGATTTTTCCCTGTTGAAGACTAACGATAATTTGTTCTATATTATCTTAGTCATAATATTCTTTACTGGGCTAGTTGAGCTCACCCTTTTCCTTTTTGTTCCATTTTTCTTCTCAGAGGCGAGAATGTAAATGAGTACTAGTCTGGGTATGGAATGAAGGTCTTAGAAAGTTGTTTTAGTAGTCCTCACCATTTTGTAAAATAATATATCAATAATTGTAATGAGGACTTATTTGAGTGTTGATATTGTCTAGAAGACAATATTTGTATTTAAACTCACAGTTTTTATGTTGTATTAATAAAGTTGTAGTTGTTTCTGTACCATGTTATTGACGACTCAGAATGGGTGTTATATACCTATTTTGGGGGCGTCACTCTCTCTCTCTCTCTATATATATATATATATATACATATATATGGTCTAGATCTTAAGCTTACCCCTTATCTAATATATCTTACATACCCCCTTTAGCAACGAACCGGGCGACGATTCGGTCCGTCGCTATATATAGAACCGTCGTCTTAATTTTTAGCGACGGACAACATATAGCGATGCACAACATATAACGACGGACCGAACTTATAGTGACGGACCGAATTGTCGTCCGGTCCATCGCTAAAGAGGGTATGCAAGATATGTTAAATAAGGGGTAAGCGTAAGATCCGGACCGTATATATACATAGTATATGTTCTGTCATTTTGACCGTATGCAAAAGAGGGTAAGAAGAGAACATTGATACATAATTCATTTGTTCTATGTAGTTAATATATATATATATATATATATAAAATACGTTATCAGTAAAACCATATGAGTTTAGTTAAAAAATAAAATCATTTGTTATTTGCATGGAGTATAAGTTATGTGAAATTTGTGTTTTTCTATCGTTATTGTAAGTTTTATATTTTATTTTTTTTAAATCAAGTATATAGGCTGCAAACATGTGGCAAAAATCTTAAGATCATTCTTAGGTGTAACAATGTTATATTCAACATTTAACTTAATGTTTATTCAATATTTATTTCTAATAATTTTTGATATTTTTTTATGAAGTTACAATGACAAATCTTGCCAAACTTGAGTTCGTGGCACTTGATATTACAGGTAAAAATTATTTGTCATGGATTCTTGATGCTCTTGGAGACACCATTAAAGATGGTAATGAAACATGTAAGACCCCAACTTTTATGAATAAAGATTATTTTCTCTTGAAATATATTTTTGAATATTATGGTGTGGATATGATATAATGTTATAGTTGTGGGTAATATTTACAAAATTTGAAAAGTAAGCAAGTATAATAAAGAATGGAATAACAAAAGAATTCACCAGGCATGCGATAGACCACACAGACAGGTTATTCCAACAGAATAATAAATAATGGAACCAGGTCATGCGTAAAGCACATACAGGATATTCCAACAGAATAATAAAAAATGGAACCAGGTCATGCGTAAAGCATAGACATGATATTCCAATGTAATAATAAAAATGGAACTGTGTCATGCGTAACGCATTGCAGCATGTGATATTCAAATGTAATAATAAAGAATGGAATAATAGAAGAATTTCACCATGTATGCAAAAGATTGCATGTATTAAAGTTATTTCAACATAATAATAAAGAATGGAATAATGAAAAATTTCACCATGTATGCGGATTAGATATATCTGAGTTATTCCAATGTAATAATAAGGAATGGAATAATGTAAGTTCTCTTCATGAATACGAAAAGAAATAATACCCTTTACCTTAGAAGAAACTAGATATAGGAAAAGAGAGTAGCGCAGACTTCTCTTCTTCTTTCTCTCTATAATTTTCTCTCTCTCAGAGTTTTAGTGAATTAAGTAAGAAATAATGAAGGAATGAGCTTCTATTTATAGGAGAATGGACCTAATAGTAACTAATTCATGAACTGGTTCATATTGATTTACTTTTAAACAGACAAATTCATATTGATTTACTATGCAAGATTAATAAAATATTCTAATAAAACAAAATCTTTTAAAAAAAAATATAATATATTCTATTTATAATCTAATAAAACGAAATAACTTTATAAAAGTATTCATTTTATATAAAAAGATTTTACTATGCAAACACTATGCAGACACTATGCAAACTTTATGCACAATAAAATATAATATATTCTATTTATAATCAAATAAAATAAAACTTTATAAAAAGTATTCTGTTTTATATAAAAGGATTTTACTATGCAAATACTATGCATAATAAAATATAATATATTCTATTTATAATCAAATAAAACAAAACTTTATAAAAATCACCTTAACAATTTTAACAACATTTATCACCTTTATTATAATTCACAATATTAATCGACCAGGTCGTTCCCAGGAAAGAGGGGGCTTTCCAATAAGGATTTCTCCCTATTGGCGTGCAATTAGATTATCTAACCTCTTCTTGACGGAACTTCTAGACATCGTTAATATTGCAAATAATAATATTAATAACTTTGTCGTCTCAATTATTGATTTAATAATATATAAAATATTGACAATAATTGAATCAAATAACGCGAGATACTATGCAGCAAGTACTGTAGCAATAATTGAACAAAACTGAGTGACTTCTCACGTAAGCATCAATCATCAAAACCGCGTGCTACTATGCAACCACGCCAGATATTGTACTTTTTTAACACCGGTGTTTCAACAGCTAAACTGTAAAACTTCCGCCGTTATTTTCATAAAATATTTTTATCGCTTTCTCAATCCGATAATAATTCCGTTATGGGTCCACCAATGATTGTGTTTATTATACTGAATATTCCTGTTAAAGCGAATATTCCCCGACCAATCGAATATTATATAACAATTTGCGTACTTTGCAAAATTTATAAATATTACTCACAACTATAACATTATATCAATTTCACTCCATAATATTCAAAAATGATATTTGTAAAAAATTCATCTTTATTCAATAAAGTTGGGGTCTTACAACCTCCCCTTCTTATGAAATTTTGCCCTCGAAATTAGGGTACATACCTGGTATGTCGAAGAGGTAAGGATACCTTGATTTCATTTCAGATTCTAACTCCCAGGTCATTTCCTCAACATCGTGGTTCCTCCACAAAACTTTGACTTGAGGTATAACATTGGAGCGTAAAATATGTTCCTTCTTATCCAAGATTTGAATAGGTACCTCTTCATACGTTAAATCTTCCGCTATTTCGTCCGGTTCTAACTTAATAATGTGGTTCTGGTCTTTCACATATTTACGTAACATGGATATGTGAAAAACGTTATGAACACGAGACATACTTTGCGGTAAAGCGAGTCTATAGGACACAGTTTCTACTCTATCGAGGATTTCAAATGGGCCAATGAATCGAGGATTGAGCTTTCCTCTCTTTCAAAATCTCATAACTCCTTTCCATGGAGCAACACGTAACAACATATGATCTCCAATATCGAATTCCACGTCCTTTCGATGAAGATCAACATAACTCTTTTGTCGATCTTGTGAGGTTTTTATACGTTGTCGGATCATTTGAATCTTTTCCGTAATCATACGTACCAACTCCGGTCCCAACAACGTTGCTTCACCCACCTCATCCAAGCATACTAGAGAACGACACTTTCTTCCATACAACACCTCAAATGGAGCCATGCCAATACTTGCTTGATAACTATTGTTGTAGGAAAACTCCACCAATGGTAAAAACTTGTCCCAACTTCCTTTGAAGTCAAGGACACAAAGTCTTAATAAATCTTCTAGAGTTTGAATAGTCCTCTCTGATTGTCCATTCGTCTGAGGATGATATGCCGAACTAAATCGTAAATCTGTGCCCATAGCTTTTTACAAACTAACCCAAAATTGTGAAGTGAATCTTGGGTCTTGATCAGAAACTATGGATACTGGCATACCATGCAGTCTTACAATCTCGTTTATGTACGTACGAGTAAGACGTTCAAGTGTATAAGTTTCTCGTATTGGTAATAAATGAGCAGACTTGGTCAATCTATCAACAATGACCCAAATTGCATCTATGCCTTGAGAAACCATGGGTAGACCAGTAACGAAATCCATGGTAATGTGCTCCCACTTCCATTCTGGAATTTCAAGTGGTTGTAATGGACCTTTTGGTACTTGATGCTCCGCCTTGACTCGTTGACAAGTTAGACACCTTGAGATAAACAGCACTATCTTTCTCTTCATATTGCTCCACCAAAATGTATGACGAAGATCATGATACATTTTGGTACTCCTAGGATGGTTTGTAAACGGTGTGTTATGCACCTCCATCATGATTTTATACTTTAAATTAGGGTCGTTAGGAACACAAAGTCTGGAGTTGACTCGAAGTATTCCTTCTTCATCGATTCTTGCTTCCGGCATAGCACCTTCTTGCACTTTCTTCCTCATACGCATCAACTCCAGGTCTGTAGCTTGAGCATCTTTAACTTTATCAATTAAAGTTGGTTCTACTCGTATATTCACCATCATCACATGGGTCCCTGGAGTCTTTAACTCTATCTCCATCCTTTGCAAGTCACACAAAATGGACCTTTGCTTTGACAATATCGCACTCGTACTTGCATATGATCTTCTACTCAATGCGTTAGCTACCACGTTCGCTTTTCTAGGATGGTATTGGATGTTATGATCATAATCTTTCAACAGTTCAAGCCAACGTCGTTGTCGCATGTTGAGTTCCTTTTGAGTGAAGAAATATTTGACGCTTTTATGATCCGTAAAGATCTCCACTTTCTCCCCATATAAGTAATGCCTCCAAATTTTAAGTGCGAAGACAACAGCTGCCAACTCTAGATCATGAGTAGGATAATTCCTCTCAAATTCTTTGAGTTCTTAGAGGCATAAAGCTATGACTTTCCCATGTTGCATGAGAACACATCCTAACCCTTTGCCCGAAGCATCACTGTAGATGACAAATCCCTCCGAGCCAGATGGTATTGTTAGAACATGTGCTGAAATGAGTCTCCTCTTGAGTTCTTGAAAACTCTTCTCACATTCCTCGCTCCAACTGAATTTTGTATCTTTTCGAGTCAGCTAAGTTAGTGGAGTAGCGATTCGAGAAAATCCTTCCACGAATCTCCGATAATAACCAGTTAAACCGAGAAAGCTATGTACTTCGGTCACTGATTTAGGTTGCTCCCAGCTTTCAATTGCTTCAATCTTTGTCAGGTCAACAGATATTCCATGACTTGATACTACATGCCCAAGGAGTGTAACTTCCTCAAGCCAGAACTCACATTTCTTCAACTTGGCATAAAGCTTATTTTCACGAAGCTTTTGAAGTATCAGCCTCAAGTGTTGCTTATGATCTTCACGACTTTTGGAATATATGAGGATGTCATCAATAAAGACGACCACAAAGTGATCCAAATATTCCTTGAATACTCGGTTCAGCATATCCATGAAGGTAGGAGGAGTATTAGTCACTCCAAAAGACATGACTAGGAATTTATAATGCCCGTACCGAGTTCTGAAAGCCGTCTTTGGAATGTCATCGGTTTTAATCTTCAATTGGTGATATCCGGAACGACGATCAATCTTTGAAAAGAATTTGGCACCTTGCAACTGGTCAAACAGGTCATCAATGCGAGGCAATGGATATTTATTTTGATAGTGACATGGTTCAACTCCCGATAATCAATACAAAGTCGCATACTCCCATCTTTCTTCTTCACAAAATAGAAATGGGAGCACCCCAAGGAGACGTCTTTAGGCGAATGAAACCGATGTCCAACAATTCCTACATTGGGTCTTTAACTCCTAAATTCAATAGAGCCATTCGATATGGGGCTTTGAAATGGGTTTTGTATGCCGGGTTCAATGTCGATACAAAATTCAATTTCACACTCTGGGGGTAGGCCAGGAAGTTCTTAAGGGAATACGTTAGGAAATTTATTAACAATAGAAATATCATTCAAAACTAACGTATTTTTATTTAGATCCGTGACATGAGCTAAGAAATCTTGACATCCATTTTTCAATAAATGAATAGCTTTATGGCTTGAGATGACAGTGATTGATTTTAATGGTTTGGTTGCTTGAATTCGCATAATAGGTTGGTTAGGAATATGAAAGCTAACAACCTTACGAAAACAATCAATTTTTACATGATGAGTAGTTAACCAATCAATCTCTAGAATCACATCAAATGTAAGTATTTTCAAAGAAATAAGATCGACAGGTAACGTGCGGGTGCCTATTTGAACTAAACAAGACTTATAAATAGTGGATGTAATGAAGGTTTCTCCCAACGGAGTTTCAACAGATAAGTCAAAGTCTTATTTCTCCGGAGTCAAATTTAAATGTTGAGCGCAAGTAGGAGAAATAAAAGAATGGGGGTAGAACCCCAGATCAAATAAGGTATAGACTTAGCTAGAGTTTATGATAAGCTTACCTGTGATGACCTTGTTCGGGTTCCTTGCTTTCTGGGAGGTCACAACAAACGCTCTCCCTTGAACTACCGGCTTTAACTTTTCTGGGACGGCCTTTGGTGCCTCCATCCCAGTTGAACTTGCCTTCGATGAACGAAAAAATCAGGCTAAGTGACCTTCCCTTCTACAATTGTAACACGTTTTTGGACTCTCACGCATGACAGTTTGACCGATATGTCCCTCCCTCCGCATTTGAAGCATATGATAGGTGGTCGTTTCTCCTTCCTTAACAACGGGTCTTTGATCTTTGGCGTCTTTCCATCATTGTTGAATCTTCTCTTCTTGAAATGTCCATTCTTATTGTTTTGGCCATGATTACCACCGAAGTGGTTACCATTTCTGGCATGTTGATCCCTCCATGCTTATTGTCACCGCTTCGATGACTGCTATCACTGGTATTATCATTTTGCCGGCTGCTCTCTTTTGGTTGGGTTGACTCATTATCGCGTTCCAATAACTGAGCCCTATTAATAACATCTGAATTCAAACACAGTTTATGAGAGATAAGATATTGACGTATCTCGGGTTTCAAACCTCTTAGAAATATTCGCGTCATTCTCTCCTCATTATCAACCAAATGGGATGCAAACCGGGATAACTCGGCAAACTTGGCTTCGTATTGTGACACGATCATGTTGTTTTGCTCCAGCTTGATGACCTCTACTTCTTTCATGTGACGAATACTTTCGGGAAAGTACTTGTCGTTGAACAATTTTTGAAAATTCTCCCAAGTCAACTTTAGTGCGGCAGGTTGAGTATGGTTTACAGATTCCCACCAGTAATCTGCCTCTGCACGCAACATAAAGGTGGCAAAGGGAACCTTGTGCTCCTCGGAGCATCCCAAGACATCAAATATCTTGCAGATCTGCTTTATCCACGTCTCCGCCTTAAGTGGTTTTGGCTCTCCAAAAAACTCCGGTGGTCCCAGTTCCTTGAACTGCTTAGCGGTGACCGTCTGAGAGTTGCCAGTGTTTCCACCTGCATTTTAAATAGGCGCCGCTCTTGCCTGATGTTGCATGAATTGCATAAAGCCTCTGAACATTCCATCGTTAATTATTTGGTCAGTGTTGTTGTTTGCATGAGGATTGTCGCCTTCTTGATGCACATTATCCTGATTACTGATCTGTGGAGACTCAACGGTCTCCTGTGCTCCATTGCTATTCTCAACATTCTCGGATGCCATTTTCAAATACTGCCACAAAACAAGGGCTAATTAACATATCACATCTTATACCTATACTTTGACCAACCAATTAAATACCAAATTAATTTAGGTAGGTCATACTAGCGAAAGAATTCCCCGTTTCTCCCTTCCTAGTTCTTATCTCACATTTCAGCCAGAGATCATATCCCTAAGCTCTGATATCAACTGTGACGCCCCCAAAATAGGTATACATCACCCATCTTGGATCGCCAAATATATGGTACAGAATATAAATACAATCTTAAATATACAACATGAGCTGTGAGTTTTAATACAAATATTGTCTTCTAGACAGTATTCAAACTCAAAATAAGTCCTCAATACATTTATTATCACACTATTTCATAGAATAGTGAGGACTACTAATGCTATTATCTGGACCGTCACTCCGTTCCCCGACTAGTCCCTGCTACGTTCTCATTTCCTGAAGAGAACAATGAAAGCAAAAGGGTGAGCTCAACTAGCCCAGTAAGAAATATTATGACTAAGATAATGCAGAATAAATTATCGTTAGCCTTCAACAAAGTTAAAAACCGATACAATATAACAAACATCAAGTTTAATCATGAATTTAACAAGCAATCCATTAGAAGAGTCAAGTAGAGAATAAAATATACTATCTTCTATGATTTAAAAGGTTTTTCATCACTTTTATCGCTGAGACTCAGCTTAATAAATAATCCACATCATCCCTGCACTATGGCCAATGATATTCATTAGTATCACAACCACAAATTATCCATGCACTACGGGCCAAGGATATTCGTGTATTCATCAATGGTCATGATCATGTCAACAACTATCCATCAATGCACTACGGGCCAATGAGGACTTTTACCACATCATTTGTAATATTACGGTCATGATTATACCGAATAATCCCTGGTCATAATCATACCAAGTCCATTTATGCACTACAGGCCATAGATGACTTTCAACAGAATATAAACATGAGGATGATGACAATGATATAGGAATTCAATAAAACAAGTTCAAGAATTAATTTATCCAGGAACCAATAACGTCCAAATTGTCAACCTGATACTGCTTTGTTGTGTAAAATTCAAGAATGCTCAGAAGAATATTTTCATGAAAAGATACTGGATAAATTGCAAATATCAAGGATATTCCACTAATTTCATGGAGTATAAAAGACAAAACTTTAACCAACTGAGTATAATAAAGAATGGAATAACAAAAGAATTCAGTAGACATGCGATAGACCGCACAGACAGGTTATTCCAACAGAATAATAAATAATGGAACCAGGTCATGCGTAAAGCATAGACAGGATATTCCAACAGAATAATAAATAATGGAACCAGGTCATGCGTAAAGCACATACAAGATATTCCAACAAAATAATAAATAATGGAACTGTGTCATGCAGAAAGCATGCATGTGATATTCCAATGAATAATAAAGAATGGAATAATAGAAGAATTTCACCATGTATGTAGTACTTCGCATAGACAGGTTCTTCCAACATAATAATAAAGAATGGAATAACAAAAGAATTTCACCATGTATGTAGTACTTCGCATAGACAGGTTCTTCCAACATAATAATAAAGAATGGAATAACAAAAGAATTTCACCATGTTTGTGGTACTTCGCATATACAGGTTATTCCAACAAAATAATAAAGAATGGAATAACAGAAGTTCTCTTAATGAATACGAAAGAAATAGTACCCCTTATCTTAGAAGAAACTGGATATAGGAAAAGAGAGGTAGCAGACTTCTCTTCTTCTTTCTCTCTATAATTTTCTCTCTCTAGAGTTTCAGTGAATTCGCAAGAAATAATGAAGGAATGAGCTTCTATTTATAGGAGAATGAACTGAATAGTAACTAATTCATGAACGGTCCAGATTGATTTACTTTTAAACGGACGGTCCATATTGATTTACTATGCAGTATTAATAAAACATTCTAATAAAACAAAATCTTTTAAATAAAATATAATATATTCTATTTATAATCTAATAAAACGAATAACTTTATAAAAGTATTCTGTTTTATATAAAAATATTTTACTATGCAAACACTATTTAGGCACTATGCAAACTCTATGCACAATAAAATATAATATATTCTATTTATAATCAAATAAAACAAAACTTTATAAAAAGTATTCTGTTTTATATAATAAGATTTTACTATGCAAACACTATGCATAATAAAATATAATATATTCTATTTATAAACAAATAAAACAAAACTTTATAAAAATCACCTTAACAATTTTAACAACATTTATCACCTTTATTATAATTCACAATATTAATCGACCAGGTCGTTCCAAGGAAAGAGGGGGCTTTCCAATAAGGATTTCTCCCTATTGGCGCGCAATTAGATTATCTATCTCTTCTTGACGGAACTTCTAGACATCGTTAATATTGCAAATAATAATATTAATATCTTTGTCGTCTCAATTATTGATTTAAAAATATATAAAATATTGACAATAATTGAATCAAATAACGTGAGATACTATGCAACAAGTACTGTAGAAATAATTGAACAAAACTGAGTGACTTCTCACGAAAGCATCAATAATCAAAACCGTGTGCTACTATGCAACCACGCGTATTATTGTACTTTTAACACCGGATGTTTCAATAGTTAACGGTAAAATTTCCGCCGTTATTTTCATAAAATATTTTTGTCGTTTTCTCAATCCGATAATAATTCCGTTGCGGGGTTCACCAATGATTGTGCCGTTATACGAATATTCCCTATTAAAACGAATATTCCCCGACCAATCGAATATTATATAACAACTTGCGTACTTTGCAAAATTTATAAATATTACCCACAACTATAACATTATATCAATTTCACTCCATAATATTCAAAAATGATATTTATAGAAAATTCATCTTTATTCAAAAAAGTTGGGGTCTTACATAACGTGAGGGTGCCGATTTGAATTAAACAAGATTTATAAAAAGTGGGTGTAACGAAGGTTTTTCCTAACGAAGTTACAACCAATAAGTCAAAGTCTAATTTCTCCGGAGTTAAATTTAAACGTTGAGCGTAAGCAAGAGAGATAAAAGAATGGGTAGAACCGGTATCTAATAAGGTATAGACTTTGCAAGAATTTATAATGAACTAAACCGTGCTAACTTCGTTCAGGTTACTCGCTTTTTGAGAAGTCACGAAAAATGCTCTTCCTGAAACCATCGAATTTGTTTTGTTCGTATCCACCTTTGGTGCCACCGTCCCAGCTGAACTTGACTTTGGTGCACGACAAAATCGAGCTAGGTGACCTTCACTTCCACAATTAAAACATACCTTGGAAGGCTGTGAACAGTTTGGACTTATGTGTTCCTCTTCTCCGCATCTGTAGCATCTAACTGGCAGTCGTTCTCCTTCCTTAACAGGTGCTGGTGCTGCTGTCTTTCCATCATTATTGAATCTTTTCTTCTTGAAATTTCCACTTTTATTATCTTGGCCATGATTACCACTGAAGTGGTTACCATTCTTGGCATGATAATTTCCCCCACGATGGTTATCATTGTTCCGATGGCCGCCACCACCGATGATGATTATTATCGTGTTGTTGGTCGTTGCCTTTTGGTTGTGCTGACTCATTATCGTGCTCTAATAACTGAGCCCTATTCACAACATTAGAATATAAACAAAGTTTGTGAGAAATGATGTTTTGACGTATTTCGGGTTTCAAACCTCTTAGAAACATTCACGTCATTCGCTCCTCATTATCGACCAAATGGGATGCAAACCGGGATAACTCCGCAAATTTAGCCTTATTTTGCGACACGGTCATATTATTTTACTCCAACTTGATAAACTCCACATCCTTCATGTGACGAATACTTTCGGGAAAGTACTTGTCGTTGAACAGCTCTTGGAACTTCTCCCAAGACATCTTCAGTGCGGCAGGCTTGGTACGTTTTATAGATTCCCACCAGTAATCTGCTTCTTCACGCAACATAAAGGTGGAAAAGGGAACCTTTTGCTCCTCGGAGCATCCCAAGACATCAAATATCTTGGTGATCTGCTTTAACCACGTCTCTACCTTAAGTGGTTCTGGCTTTCCCAAAAAGTCCGGTGGTCCCAGCTCCTTGAACTGCTTAGCGGTGACCGACTGTGGGTTGCCATTGTTTCCACCTACATTATGAACAGGAGTCTCTCTCGTTTGATGTTGCATGAATTGTATAAAGCCTCTGAATATCCCATCATTCATCATTTCATCAGTGTTATTGTTTACCTGAGGATTATTGTCTTCCTGTTGCACATTATCCTGTATATTGATCGTTGGTGACACAACGGTCTCATGTGCTTCATTGCTTATCTCAACATTTTTGGATGCCATTTTTAAATACTGCCACAAAACAAGGGTTAATTAACATATCACATATTATCCCTATACTCTGACCGACCAATTAAGTACCAAATAAACTTAGGTAGGTCATACTAGCGAAGGAATTCCCCGTCTCTCCCCTCCTAGTTCTTGTTTCACATCTCTGCCAGGGATCATATCCCTAAACTTTAATACCAACTATGACGCCCCGAAAATAGGTATACATCACCCATCTTGAGTCGCCAGATACATGGTACAAAATTAAAATACAACTTATTTATACAACAGTCATTTAAAATACGACAAAACATAATCTAAGAGTTTTAATAAGAATATTGTCATCTAGACAATATCCACACTCAATGGAGTTCTCATTAAATTTATTATCACACTATTTCACAGAATAGTGAGAACTACTAATGCAAACATCTGAACCGTCACTCTGTTCCCCGACTAGTCCCAGCTACGTTCTCATTTCCTGAAGAGAACCATGAAAAAAAAGGGTGAGCTCAACTAGCCCAGTAAGAAATATTATGACTAAGATAATACAGAATAAATTATTCTTAGCCTTCAACAGTATAACAACCGATAGAATATAATAGACAACAAGTTTTAGATCAAAAACTGCAGCGGAATAAGCAATCCATTAGAAGAGTCAAGTAGAGCATAAAATCTACTATCTGCTATGATTTAAAATTTTTTTCATCAACTTTATCGCTGAGACTCAGCTTAATAAATAAAATCGAATCATCCCTGCATCACGACCAAGGATATTCATGTAATCATCAATGGTCATGATTATACCGAATAATCCCTGGTCATAATCATACCAACAACTGTCCATCAATGAACTACAGGCCAATGAGGACTTTTACCACATCATTCATTACATTACGGTCATGATTATACCGAATAATCCCTGGTCATAATCATACCAAGTCCATCTATGCACGTAAGCCAAAGATGACTGTCATCACAATATAAGCATGATGATGATGACAATGACATAATAATTCAATAAAACAAGTTCAAGGATAAATTTTAAAGCTTTATAATTTAATTTATCCAGGAATCAATAACGTCCAATTTGTCAACATGATACTGCTTTGTGGAGTAAAATTCAAGAATGCTCAGAAGAATATTTCCATGAAAAGATACTAGATGAAGCGCAAATATCCAGGATATTCTACTAATTTCATGGAGTATAGAAGACAAAACTTTAACCAACTGAGTATAATAGAATATATGAACTGCAAATGGATTTTCGCCCGCCATGTGGTAATCCACGTAGACAGATCATTTCCACAATTTAATAAAGAAAGAATATAATGGATCATTCACCATGCATGCGGTAATCCACATAGACAAGTTATTCCAACAGAATAATAAAGAATGGAATAACAGAACCATGCATGCGATAGAATCGCATGCATGAAAGTTATTCCAATGAATAATAAAGAATGGAACCAGTCATGTGTAACGATGAGACAACATATTCCAATGTAAATAATAAAGAATGGAACCAGGTCATGTGTAATCCGCACAGACATGATATTCCAACGGAATAATAAAGAATGGAATAGCAACAAAATTCACCAGGCATGCGATAGACTGCACAGATAGGTTATTCCAACAGAATAATAAAGAATGGAATAACAGAAGAATTTCACCATGTATGCGGTACCAGATGTATGATGCATTATTCCAACATAATAATAAAGAATGGAATAACAACCCTTACGAGTATTGAAATAAAATAATTCTCTTCATGAATACGAAAGAATAATACCCCTTACCTTAGAAGAAAACTGGAATAGTGAGGTAACAGACTTCTCTTCTCCTTTCTCTCTATAATAATTGCTCTATAGCTTTAGTGAATTGGTGAAAAATAATGAAGGAATGAGCTTCTATTTATAGGAAAATATAGTTTCAATAATTGCACGTTTTGGGGCTCGAAATATTACAGTATAATACCTTCCTCTTTTTCTTCATTTTTAATTTAGTCCTACAAGTATTATCAAACTTGCACCACCTCCCCTAATAGTAAATCATGTGAATCAATAGTAAAATCATGTGACTCAATAGTATAATCATGTGAAAAAACTAATTACAGTATAGTACCTTCATCTATACCTCCATTTTTAATTTAGTCATGCAAGTATTATCAATCTTGCACCAACTCCCCTAATAGTACATGCATGTTAATCAATAGTACACACATGTGAACACATAGTTATAAGCATGTGAATTAATAGCAATTAATTGCTCATTTATCCGGTTAATTACCCGATTGGTCAATATAACCTCCAGACATTATCAAAATAAATGTTGATTTCAACTAACACTAATAATTCTCACACAATGAAACTATCAATTTCATCTTTAATCAACACGAACTTATTCATCATTAATATTATAACTCACAATATTTAACAACCAGGTCGTTCCCAGGAAAGAGGGGGCTTTCCGATAAGGATTTCTCCTTATTGACGCGTAATTAGATTATCTAACCTCTCATGAAAAAACTTCTAGACATTTTCAATATTGCAAATAATAATATGAATAACTTAGTCGTTTCAATTATTGATTTAATAATATAACATATTATACAGATTATACTGTGACAATAATTGAATCAATATTATGAGAGATATGATGCAACAATTACTGTAGCAATAATTGAGTATAACTGAGTGACTTCTTATGTAAGCATCAATAATCAATACCGTGTGCTACTATGCAACCATGCGTATTACTGTACTTTTACTACCGGGTAGTTCAACAGTTTTATCGGTAACACTTTCACCGTTATTTTTATAAAATAATAATTCTGTCGTTTTCTAACAACGACAATACTTCCGTTGTGGGGTCTACCAATGATTGTGCCGTCGCACGGATATTCCCCGACAAAAAGAATATTCCCCGACCAATCGAATATTATATAACTACTTGCTTACTTTGCAAAATTTATAAATATTACCCACAACTATAATATTATATCAAATCCACACCATAATATTCAAAAAAATATTTCAAAAAATTTAAATCTTTATTCATGAAATTTGAGGTCTCACAAGTTCTGTCTAGGAGGGGTTATTTAATTGCATGCTAGTAATGAGAAATCCTTACCGGAAGGCCCACTCTTTATTGGTAACGATCTGGTTGTCAATATTGTAGTTCTGTAATATTATTTGTGAATAATTAATTATTGATTTATATGATAAGAAAATATTTATTTTATGTGGATATAAATGAATGAATTAATGCTGAGGTATTTTATCGGAATGGAGGCGTTGAAAATTATCCGTATGTGGATTTCAGTCATTTTCCGTTTAGAATTTGGAAAAACTTTCTTCTACAAAGTTGTAGAGAATTAAATTTCCTATGAAATGGACATTAGATTTGAATTTTTCTGATAAAAGGCCTATTTATTATGAATTATTGAAGTTCTAGAATAATTGATTTTTGGGTTATAAATATTTTTTTTACAAAAAAAAGTTTTAATGTGGGTGAGACCCAATTGTGTGTGCTGATGAGAGTGATGTGGTGTGTGTAGGAATTTTTTTAAAAATATTAATATTTTATTAAATTTTCTGCTTTGGTGTTCTAAACATTTTCCTATAAATAGGATGCTTGGGTTAGAATTGAAAATCACACCAGAGTCAGAAGTTTTCTATATAATATCGAGCATATTTTTGTGAGTATTTAGATACTTTGAGAGTTGATAAGCAGTGCAAGTTTTCTTCAGCATTATATCCAATATTTCAATCAGAAGTATTTGTCTTTTGAGGTAAGAGATGTTATTTTCTTTATAAATGATGTTATTTCTTTTAATATCATTATACCGAAATATTGATATGATTTTTTTTACCTTTTTGTGTTGGGGTTATATTCACGTATACGACACTGTTCACGTATACGATACTATTCACGAATATGACACTATTCACAGAAAAATATAATTTTTTTTCCTTTGTCCAAGTTGTCTATTATTGTTACTATCTTTGATTGTATCCATGTTTTGATCTTCATTCTTGAATTTTGCTCCACAATAGATTATTATGGAGTATTTTTTTTACTTGGATAAACTAAAGTACGAATCCCTAATCTTTGTTGTGACGCCCCCAAAAATAGGTATACATCACCTATTCTGAGTCGCCAAATACATGGTATAGAATACAAATACAATCTTAATTATACAACCGTCGTGTAATATACGACAATACATAAACTGATAGTTTTAATAGGAATATTGTCATCTAGACAATATCCACACTCAAAGGAGTCCACATTACATTTATTGTCACACTATTTACAGAATAGTGAGGACTAGTAATGATATCATCTGGGCCATCACTCCGTTCCCCGACTCGTCCCAGCTATATTCTCATTTCCTGAAGAGAACAGTGGAAGAAAAGGTGAGCTCAACTAGCCCAGTAAGAAATATTATGACTAAGATAATGCAGAATAAATTATCATTAGTCTTCAACAATGTTAAACTGATAAAATAAAATAGACATCAAGTTTAACTACAGCGGAACAAACAATCCATTAGAAGAGTCAAGTAGAGAATAAAATCAACTATCTTCTATGGTTTAAAATATTTTCATCATTTTTTATCGCTGAGACTCAGCTTAATAAATAAGACACATCTTCTAATCATCCCTGTACTACGGGCCAAGGATATTCATTAAATCATCAATGGTCATGAATATACCGAACAATCTCTAGTCATAATCATATCAACAACTGTCCATCAATGCACTACGGGCCACTGAGGACTTTTACCATATCATTTATAACATTACAGGTTACTGATTATACCGACTGATCCCTGGTCATAATCATACTAAGTCCATCTATGCACGTAAGCCAAAGATGACCTTAATCACAATATAGCATGAGGATGATGACAATGACATAATAATTCAATAAAACAAGTTCAAGAATTAATTTATCCAGGAACCAATAACGTCCAAATTGTCAACAGGATACTTCTTTGTAGAGTAAAATTTAAGAATGCTCAGAAGAATATTTCCATGAATAGATACTGGATGAAGCGCAAATATTAAGGATATTCCACTAATTTCATGGAGTATAGAAGTCAAAGCTTTAACCAACTGAGTATAAGAATATATGAAACTGTAAATGGATTTTAAATCCGCCATGCGTAATCCACGATATCTGAATCATTTCCACAATTTAATAAGGAATGAATACAAAGGATCATTCACCATGCATGTGGTAATCCACATGAGCGGAGTTATTCGAAATAATAAATAATAGAACCAAAGTCGGTAATACGCGACCGATAGGATATTCCAACAGAATAATAAAGAATGAAATAACAACAGAAATCACCATGTATGCGATAAATCGCAGAGACAGGTTATTCCAACAGAATAATAAATAATGGAACCAGGTCATACGTAAACGCACAGACAGGATATTCCGACAGAATAATAAAGAACGGAATAATACAAGAATTTCACCATGTATGCGGTACTTCGCATAAACAGGTTATTCCAACTTAATAATACAGAATGGAATAATAGAATAATAAATAATGGAACCAGGTCCGGCGTAAAAGCACATACAGGATATTCCGACAGAATATTAAAGAATGGAATAATAGAAGAATTTCACAATGTATGCGGTACTTCGCATAAACAGGTTATTCCAACATAGTAATAAAGAATGGAATAACAAAAGAATTTCACCAAGTATAGGGTAGTCCGCGTATACAAGTTATTCCAACAGAATAATAAAGAATGAAATAACAGAAGTTCTCTTCATGAATACAAAAGAAATAATACCCCTTATGTAAGACCCCAAATTATTAATAAATGAAATTTCATTTCCTCTATTTATTATTTTGAAATAGTAAGGGCTGATTTGATTAATGTGGATAGTTATGGGTAAAATACGCAAATATTTCAAATAAGCAAGTGGTTATAAAATATTCGTTTGGTCGTGGAATATTCTTATTGTCGGGGAATATTCGTACGACAGGGCAGTCTTGTGTGGGCCCCATAACGGAAAACGATTGGATGAAGAAACCGACAAGTATAAGTTGTTTATAATAACGACGTAGTTGTTACCGTTAATACTATTAAAATACTCGGTGGTTAAAACACAGTAGCACACGGTATTACACCAATTATTGATTCTTACGTAGGAAGGCACTACTCAATAATTGTTCCAGTAATTACTGTTCAGTATTTTATTTTATTGATTCAATAATTGCGGCATTGATATTTTATATTACGGTTGTTTCAATAATTGGCACTACATAATATTTTCCATTATCGGAGTAATAATTCATATTATCTGAATAATATTATTAGATAACATTATTGGCAATGTCTAGAAAGTTCTGTCTAAGGAGAGGTTATTTAATTGCGCGCCAGTAAGAAGAAATCTTTACCGGAAGGCCCCCTCTTTCCTGGGAACTACCTAGTTGTCAGTATCGTGATTCTGTAATATTATTTGTGAATAATTAATTATTGATTTATATGATTAGAAAAATATTAATTTTATGTGGATATAGATGGAGAAATTTTTTTAATGTGACAATTGTTGAAAATTAATATTTTATCTTTTTTTGATAAAATAATTCATTTAAATATATTATTATATTTTAATAATATAATAATGGTGATATTTTTACAATGAATGTGGGATATATGAGTATATGAGGAGGAGTATTTTTGTTACAATAAATATTTTAAACATGTTAAACATGTCGGTGGACCCCATTTCTTGACTAAAATTTGATTATAGCCTGTAAAATTGCCCGTTTGTGAATTTCGGTCAATTTTTGTTTGGAATTTCGAAAAACTTTCTTCTGTAAAGTTGTAGAGAATTGAATTTCCTATAAAAAGACGCGAGATTCGAATTTTCTGACAAAAGAGCTATTTATTATGAATTATTGAAGTTCTAGAATAATAAAATTTTTAAGTTTAAAATATTTTAAGTCACAAAAATGTTTTTTTTTGTGAGGAAGGCTACTTGAGTGGCTGATTTTTGACTAAGAAAGTGGGCGTATGAATTTGATATATATATATATATATATATTTATATTTTATTAAATTTTCTGCTTTGGTGTTCTAAGCATTTTCCTATAAAATAGGGTGCTTAGGTTAGAATTAAAAATTACAATAATAATCTTTGAAGTTTTCTCTCTCTTTCTCTCTCGATATATTGAGCGTATTCTTGTGAGTATTATAATACTTTGAGTGTTGCTATACTGGTGCAAGTTCAAGTCATAGCTTATATCCTGGTGTTTCAACTTTAAATCTTTGCTTTTTTTGCAAGGTAAGGGATATTATTTTATTCATGAATGATATTATTTTCTTCAATATCATTATGCCGAAATATTGATCTGAAGATTTTATCAAATTTGGAACTTTTTGTGTCGGGGTTACTATTCACGATACTCTGACTATTCACGATACTCTGCACTTATTCACGAAAAAAGTTAAATTTTCATTTTTGTCCAAAATATCTATTATGGATACTAGCTTTGATTGTATCCATGTTTTGATCATTCTTGAATTTTACTCCACTATGATTGTTATTGAGGTATTTTTGGACATGGATAAACCGAATTACGAATCCTTAATCCTTAATCCTTGTCTTTTGTTTCACTGGATTCGTTTCTTTAAAAATATTTTTCATCATCCTCAGTCCTAAATGATGATGTTACTGAATATATTTGACCTGTAGTGCAAAGATGATTGATTTTCTTATGAATATCTTTGGTCCGTACTGCAAAGATGAATAGGTGTTGAGGTGAACATGACCAACTGATGAATATCTTTGGCCTATAGTGCAAAGATGAATATTTGATTCAAGATGAATATTGATTGATGTTACAGGGATAAAATAATGATGATGGACTATTAAATTCATAGATATTAGTAGATTTCATCCTCTACGTAACTATTCTATGAATTATTATTTTCTGCTGCGAATATTGATCTGAAATTTGTTGTCTATTGTATTCTATCAGATTTTTCCCTGTTGAGGACTAACGATAATTTATTCTATATTATCTTAGTCATAATATTCTTTACTGGGCTAGTTGAGCTCACCCTTTTCCTTGTTGTTCCATTTTTCTTCTCAGGAGGCGAGAATGTAGCAAGTACGAGTCGGGGTATGGAGTGATGGTTCTAGAAGTTATTTTAGTAGTCCTCACCATTTTTGTAAAATAAAGTTTAAATAATTGTAATGAGGACTTATTTGGTTGTGGATATTGTCTAGAAGATAATATTTGTTTTTAAACTCATAGTTTTTATATTGTATTAATAAAGTTGTAGTTGTTCCTGTACCATGTATTTGACAACTCAAAATGGGTGATGTATACCTATTTTGGGGGCGTCACAGTTGGTATCAGAGCTTAGGGATATGATCTCTGGTAGAGATCGGGGAATAGAACTAGGAGGGGAGAGACGAGTAAATCCTTCGCTAGTGTGTCCTACCTAAGCTTATTTGTTGGTTGATCATAATATAGGGGTATTATGTGATTTGTTAATCTGTTTAATTAGCCTTGGTTTTATGGTAGTATTTAAGAATGGCCACTGAGAACGTTAACAGTGGAGTAAATGAGACCGTGGAGACGCCTGTACTCACCAACGAGGAGAACGTACAACAGGCTGACAATGTTCCTCCTGTAAACAACACCGCTGAGCAGACGATGAACGATGAGATGTTTAGAAGCTTTTTGCAATTTATGCAAAACCAGACGAAGGAGGTTTCTGTTCAAAATACAGGAAGGAACAATGGTAATGCACAGCTGGTCACAGCCAAGAAGTTCAAAGAGTTGGGACCACCGAGTGCAGGGAAAGCGGATCCGATTAAAGGCGAGGCGTGGGTCAAACAAATCACCAAGATATTCGATGTCTTGGGATGCACGGAGGAGCAGAAGGTGCCATTCACCACCTTTATGTTCCGTAATGAGTCAGATTACTGGTGGGAGTCTGTGAAGCGTACCCATCCAGCCGCACTCAGCATGTCTTGGGAGACATTTCAGAAACTATTTAATGACAAATACTTTCCTGAAAGTTTTCGTCATATGAAGGAAGTGGAGTTCATTAGACTAGAACAAAACATCATGACGGTGTCCCAGTACGAGGCAAAGTTTGCAGAGTTATCCAGGTTTGCACCTCATTTGGTGGAGAATGAGGAACGTATGACGCGGATGTTTCTTAGAGGTTTGAAACCCGGCATACGTCAATATCTCATTTCTCATAAATTTTCTCTCTATTCAGATGTTGTCAACAGGGCTCAGTTATTAGAGCGAGATAACGAGTACGGTCAACTGAAGGACCACAACCAGGATCAAACCGGAGATAGCAGTTAACAAAACAACGATAACCAGCGGAGAAAGAAAAAGGCGGACAAAAATGGTAACCACTCTGGTGGTAATCATGGCCATGAGAATAGAAGAAGCGAATCGGGAGGAGATTTTAAAAAGAGGAGATTCAACAACGACCACTATGTGAAGGCATCGGCATTTTGAGAAGAATCGGTTCCAGGGAGGAGAAGAACGACCACCGGTATTATGCTAAAAATGAGGGAAAGAGGACATATCATTGGCCCGCCCACAGCAGTTCAAGGTATGCTATAATTGTGGAAAGGAAGGACATATCGCTTTCGAGATTATGCAGTAGCAAAACCTAGTTCAATGAGGATGGTGACTCAAAAGGTCATCCCGAAAAAAGTCAAAGTCAACGGTTCTGGAAGACCATTTGTAGTGATTCGGTCAAAATGCGAGGAACCTAAACGAGGTGATCACGGGTAAGCTAATCATAAATTCTTGCGAAGTTTATACCTTACTAGATACCGGTGCTACCCATTCATTTATCTCTCCTACTTGTGCTAAACGATTAAATTTGACTCCGAAAAAATTAGACTTTGACCTATCTGTGGAAACTCCATTAGGAGAAACTTTCATCACATCCACTGTTTATAAATCTTGTTTGATCCAAGTTGGCACCATCACCTTACCTGTTGACCTTATCTCTTTAAAGATACTTGCTTTTGATGTGATTTTAGGGATTGATTGGTTAACTACTCATCATGCCAAAATTGATTGTTTTCATAAGGTTGTTAGTTTTCATATTCCTAAACAACTTTGTTGTTCAATTCGAACAACTAAACCATTAAAATCAATCACTGTCATATCTAATCAGAAAGCTATTCGTTTATTGAAAAACGGATGTCAAGCTTTCTTAGCTCATGTTATGGATTTGAATAAAGAGATGTCAGATTTGAATAATATTCCTGTTGTTATTGACTTTCCTGACGTATTTCCTGAAGAACTTCCCGGTCTACCCCCAGAACGTGAAGTTGAATTCTTTATTGATCTTGAACCTGGTACAAAGCCCATTTCTAAAACCCATATCGAATGGCTCTTATTGAACTTCAGGAGTTAAAGGTCCAACTACAGGAATTGTTGGACATCGGTTTCATTCGTCCTAGTACATCTCCTTGGGGTGCTCCTGTTTTATTCGTAAAGAAGAAATACGAGAGTATGCGACTTTGTATTGACTATCGGGAATTGAACCATGTCACCATCAAGAATAGGTATCCTCTACCTCGTATTGATGACCTGTTTGACCAGTTACAAGGAGCACAATTCTTTTCAAAGATCGATCTTCGTTCTGGATATTATCAATTGAGGATTAAAAGTGAAGATATTCCAAAGAGTGCCTTTAGAACTCGGTACGGGCATTATGAATTCCTAGTCATGTCTTTTGGATTGACTAATGCTCCTGCGGCTTTCATGGATATGATGAACCGAGTATTCAAGGAATATTTGGATCAGTTTGTTGTTGTCTTTATTGATGACATCCTCATATATTCCAAAAGTCGTGAAGATCATGAGCACCATTTGAAGCTGGTACTCCAAAGGCTTCGTGAAAACAAGTTATATGCCAAGTTAAAGAAATGCGAGTTCTGGCTTGAGGAAGTAGCATTTCTTGGACACGTGGTGTCAAAACATAGAGTATCTGTTGACCCGGCGAAGATTGAAGTAATACAAAGTTGGGAGCAATCGAAGACGGTGACTGAAGTACGTAGCTTTCTGGGTTTAGCTGGTTATTATCGGAGATTCGTGGAAGGGTTTTCTCGAATCGCAACTCAGTTAACTCGGAAGGATACAATGTTCGTATGGAGTGAGGAATGTGAGAAGAGTTTCCAAGAGCTTAAGAGGAGACTCATTTCGGCACCTGTTCTGACAATACCGTCTGGTTCAGATGGATTTGTTATTTACAGCGATGCTTCGGGCAAAGGGTTAGGATGTATTCTCATGCAACGTGGGAAAGTCATAGCCTATGCCTCGCGACAACTTAAAGAATATGAGAGGAATTATTCTACTCATGATCTAGAGTTGGCAGCAGTTGTTTTCGCGCTAAAGATATGGAGGCACTATTTATACGGGGAGAAAGTGGAGATATATTCAGACCATAAAAGCCTCAAATATTTCTTCACTCAAAAAGAACTCAACATGCGGCAGCGACGTTGGCTCGAGCTATTGAAAGATTACGATCACACCATTCAATACCATCCTGAAAAAGCGAACGTGGTAGCTGACGCATTGAGTAGAAAGATCATCTGTGAGGAACGAATGCGTCTTTCATTAACACAAAGGCCCATTTTGTGTGATTTACAAAAGATGAAGATAGAATTCAAGACTCCGGGGACCCATACAATGATGTCAAGTATACGTATAGAACTAACTTTAATCGAAAAAGTTAAAGTTGCTCAATCCATAGACCCGGAGCTGATGCGGATGAAGAAGAAAGTGCAAGAAGGTGCTATTCCAGAAGCAAAAATCGATGAAGAAGGAATACTTCGAGTCCATTCCAGACTTTATGTTCCTAACTATTCTGATTTGAAGTACAAGATCATGATGGAGGCACACAATACACCATTTGCAATTCATCCTGGAAGTACCAAAATGTATCGTGATCTTCGACATACATTTTGGTGGAACAATATGAAGAGAGAGATTGCAAAGTTTATCTCGATGTGTTTAACTTGTCAACGTGTAAAGGCGGAGCATCAAGTACCTAAGGGTCCGTTGCAACCACTTGAGATTCCAAAATGGAAGTGGGAACACATTACCATGGATTTTGTTACGGGTCTTCCCACGGTTTCTCAAGGCATAAATGCTATTTGGGTTATTGTTGATAGATTAACCAAGTTCACTCATTTCTTGCCGATACGGGAGACTTATTCCCTTGAACGTCTTTCTAGTATGTACGTGAATAAGATTGTGAGGTTGCATGGCATGCCAGTATCCATAGTTTCGGATCGTGACCCAAGATTCACTTCAAGATTTTGGGTTAGCTTGCAAAAAGCTATGGGTACGGATTTATGATTTAGTTCAGCATACCATCCTCAAACGGACGGACAATCAGAGAGGACTATTTAAACTCTTTAAGATTTATTAAGACTCTGTGTCCTAGAATTCAAAGGGAGTTGGGATAAGTACTTACCATTGGTGGAATTCTCCTACAACAACAGTTATCAGGCAAGTATAGGTGTGGATCCATTCGAAGCATTGTATGGACGAAAGTGTCGCTCTCCAATATGTTGGGATAAGGTGGGTGAAGCAACATTGTTGGGACCCGAGTTGGTGCGTATAACCACGGAAAAGATTCAAATGATTCGACAACGTATACAAACAGCACAGGATCGACAAAAGAGTTATGCGGATCTTCATCGAAAGGACGTGGAATTTGATATTGGGGATCATGTATTGTTGAGTGTTGCTCCATGGAAGGGAGTTACAAGGTTTGGGAAGAGAGGAAAGCTCAATCCACGATTTATTGGTCCATTTTAGATTCTTGATCGAGTAGGAAATGTATCCTATAGACTCGTGTTACCTCCGAGTATGTCTCGTGTTCACAATGTGTTTCATATATCTGTACTTTGTAAATATGTGAAATAGTAAGTGTTGATTTGATTAATGTGGATAGTTATGGGTAAAATACGCAAATATTTCAAATAAGCAAGTGGTTATAAAATATTCGTTTGGTCGTGGCATATTCTTACTGTCGGGGACTATTCGTACGACGACGCAGTCTTATGTGGGCCTCATAACGAAAAACGATTGGATGAAGAAAATGACAAGTATAAGTTGTTTATAATAACGACGTAGTTGTTACCATTAATACTGTTAAAATACTCGGTGGTTAAAACACAGTAGCACACGGTATTACACAAATTATTGATTCTTACGTAGGAAGGCACTACTCAATAATTGTTATAGTAATTACTGTTCAGTATTTTATTTTATTGATTCAATAATTGCTGCATTGATATTTTATATTACGGTTGTTTCAATAATTGTCACTACACAGTATTTTCCATTATCGGAGCAATAATTCATATTATCTGAATAATATTATTAGATAACATTATTGGCAATGTCTAGAAAGTTCTGTCTAAGGAGAGGTTATTTAATTGCGTGCGATAGGGAGAAATCTTTACTTAGGAAGGCCCCTCTTTCCTCGGAGCTGCTGCGTTTGTCGATGTTGTGATTACGTAATATTATTTGTGAATAATTAATTATTGATTTATATGATGAGAAAAATATTGATTTTATGTGGATATAGATGGAGAACATTTTTTAATGTGACAATTGTTGAAAATTAATATTTTATCTTTTTCTCGATAAAATAATTCATTTAAATATATTATTATATTTTAATAATATAATAATGGTGATATTTTTACAATGAATGTGGGATATATGAGTATATGAGGAAGAGGAGTATTTTTATTACAATAAATGTTTAAAACATGTTAAACATGTCGGTGGACCCCATTTCTTGACTAAAATTTGATTATAGCATGTAAAATCGCCTGTTTATGGATTTCGGTCAATTTCTGTTTTGAATTTGAAAACACTTTCTTCTGTAAAGTTGTAGAGAATTGAATTTCCTATAAAAAATCGCGAGATTCGAATTTTCTGACAAAAGGGCTATTTATTATGAATTATTGAAGTTCTGAAGTTCTGGAGTTCTGGAATAATAAAATTTTTAAGTTTAAAATATTTAAAGTCACAAAAACGTTTTTTTTTGTGAGGAAGGCTACTTGAGTGGCTGATTTTTGACTAAGAAAGTGGGCGTATAATTTTGATATATATATATATATATATATTTATATTTTATTAAATTTCCTTCTTTGGTGTTCTAAGTATTTTCCTATAAATAGGGTGCTTCAGTTAGAATTGAAAATTACAATCAATCTTTCGAAGTTTTCTCTCTTTCTCTCTCGATATATTGAGCGTATTCTTACCGAGTATTATAATACTTTGTGTGTTGCTATACGGTGCAAGTTCAAGTCATAGCTTATATCCGGTGTTTCAACTAGAAGTACTATTTTTGCAAGGTAAGGGATATTATTTTCTTCATGAATGATATTATTTTATTCAATATCATTATGCCGAAATATTGATCTGAAGTTTTTATCAAATTTGGAATTTTTTGTGTCGGGGTTACTATTCACGTATACTGGCCTATATCACATATACTGACAATTATTCACGTATCTGGCCTTATTCACGAATACGACCTTATTCACGAGAAAAGTTAAATTTTCATTTTTGTCCAAAATATCTATTATGGATACTAGCTTTGATTGTATCCATGTTTTGATCATTCTTGAATTTTACTCCACTATGATTGTTATTGAGGTATTTTTGGACATGGATAAACTGAATTACGAATCCTTAATCCTTAATCCTTGTCTTTTATTTCACTGGATTCGTTTCTTTAAAAATATTTTTCATCATCCTCAGTCCTAAATGATGATGTTACTAAATATCTTTGATCTGTAGTGCAAAGATGGTTGATTTTCTTATGAATATCTTTGGCCCGTAGTGCAAAGATGAACAGGTGTTGAGGTGAACAAGACCAACTGATGAATATCTTTGGCCTATAGCGCAAAGATGAATATTTGATTCAAGATGAATATTGATTGATGTTACAGGGATAAAATAATGATGATGGACTATTAAATTCATAGATATTAGTAGATTTTATCCTCTACGTAACTATTCTATGAATTATTATTTTTCGCTGCGAATATTGATCTGAAATTTGTTGTCTATTGTATTCTATCAGATTTTTTCCTGTTGAGGACTAACGATAATTTATTCTATATTATCTTAGTCATAATATTCTTTACTGGGCTAGTTGAGCTCACCCTTTTCCTTGTTGTTCCATTTTTCTTCTCAGGAGGCGAGAATGTAGCAAGTACGAGTCGGGGTATGGAGTGATGGTTCTAGAAGTTATTTTAGTGTCCTCACCATTTTTGTAAAATAAAGTTTCAATAATTATAATGAGGACTTATTTGGTTGTGGTATTATCTAGAAGACAATATTTGTTTTTAAACTCATAGTTTTTATATTGTATTAATAAAGTTGTAGTTGTTCCTGTACCATGTATTTGACAACTCAAAATGGGTGATGTATACCTATTTTGGGGGCGTCACGCCTTACCTTAAGAAGAAGAGTACTGGATATATTAGTAGTGAAGTAGCAGAATACTTTTCTTCTTTCTCTCTATAGTTTCTCTCTCTAGATTTTCAGTGATTTCATAAGAAATAATGAAGGAATGAGCTTCTATTTATAGAAGAATGGACTGAATAGTAACTAATTCATAAACGGTCCAGATTGATTTACTTTTAATCGGACGGTCCATATTTAAAGTAATATATTTTAAATAAAATATAATATATTCTATTTATAATCTAATAAAACAAATAACTTTATAAAAGTATTATGTTTTATATAAAAAGCTTTTCTGTTTTATTACATACTAATAAAACAAAACTGAGTGACTTATCACGTAAGCATTAATAATCAATATCGTGTGCTATTATGCAACCACGCGTATTACTGTACTTTTACTACCGAGTAGTTCAACAGTTTTAAAGGTAAAACTTCTGCCGTTATTTTCATAAAAATATTTTTGTCGTTTTCTCAATCCGATAATAATTCCGTTGTGGGCTCCACCAATGATTGTACCGTTGTACGGATATTCCCCGAGAAAAAAAAAATTTTATAACAACCTGCATACTTTGCAAAATTTATAAATACTACCCACAACTATAACATTATATCAAATCCACACCATAATATTCAAAAAAATATTTCGAGAAATTTAAATCTTTATTCATAAAATTTGGGGTCTCATAATCTCCCCTCCTTATTAAATTTTGCCCTCGAAATTTACGTACGTACCTGGTATGCCGAACAGATGAGGATACCTCGTCAGATTTTAACTCTTGAGATATAATCTTTGAGCGTAAAATATACTCCTTCATATCCAAGATTTTAACAGGTACATCTTCATACGTTAAATCATCCGCTATCTTATCCGTTTGTAAATCAATAATGCAGTTTTGGTTGTCCACATATTTACGTAACATCGATACGTTAAAAACGTTATGAACAAGCGATATACTTGGCGGTAAAACGAGTCTATAGGCCACAGTTCCTACTCGATTAAGTATTTTAAATTGGCCAATTAAATCGAGGGTTGAGATTTCCTCTCTTCATCGATTCTTGGTTCTAGAATAATGCCCTCTTGAACCTTCTTCTTCACATTCATTAGCTCTGAGTATGTTGCTTGAGCGGCTTTAACTTTATCGATTAAGGTCGATTCTAATCGTATATTCATTATCTTCACGTGGGTTCGTATATTCGCACTTGTAACCGCATACGATCTTCTACTCAATGCGTCAGCTACCACGTTCGCTTTTCCACAATGATATTAAATGGTACAATCGTAATCTTCAACAGCTTGAGTCAACGTCTTTGACGCATGTTACATTCATTTTAGTTGAAGAAATAATTGAGGGTTTATGAAATGGGTTTTGTACTTGGGTCAATACAAAATTCGATTTCACGCTCTAGGGGTAGGCTAAGAAGTCTTCAGGAATACGTCAGGAAATTTATTAACGATATAAATATTATTCAAAACTGTGACCCTCATCCAAGACTTGGATAGTACGTCACATTGATACCTATCAACTTGCCATCTCCATTTACGATGTCGCCTACAGAAAGTCTGGCTTCGGTGCATTCCACACAAGGAAGTCAACAATGAAAGGATCGTGGCTTTTTACTTATGGCTTGATATAACAATGATTGACTTTAGTGGTTTGGTTGCTTGAATTCGTATAATAGGCTGGTTAGGAATATAAAAACTAACAACCTTACGAAAAACATGATGAGTAATTAACCAATCGATTCCTAAAATCGCATCAAAGATAAGTATTTTCAAAGAGATAAGATCGACAAGTAACGTGAAAGTGTCGATTTGAATCAAGATTTATAAACAGTGGAGGTAACGAAGGTTTCTCCCAACAGAGTTTCAACCGATAAGTCAAAGTCTAATTTCTCTCGAGTTAAATTTAAACGTTGAGCGCAAGCAAGAGAGATAAAAGAATGGATAGAACTTGTATCTAATAAGGTATAGACTTCACAAGAATTTATAATTAACTAAACCGTGCTAACTTCGTTCGGGTCACTCTCTTTTTGAGAAGTCACGAAAAATGCTCTTCCTGAAACCACCGACTTTATTTTGTCTGTATCCGCCTTTGGTGCCACCGTCCCAGCTGGACTTGACTTTGGTGCATGATAAAATCGGGCTAGGTGACCTTCTCTTCCAAAATTAAAACATACCTTGGAAGGCTGTGAACTGTTTGGACTTATGTGTCCCTCTTGTCCGCATTTCAAACATACGACCGATGGTCGTTCTTTTTCCTTGGAAACGGGTGCTGGTGCTGTTGTCTTTCCATCATTATTGAACCTTCTCTTCTTGAAATGTCCATTCTTATTGTTTTGGCCATGATTACCACTGAATTTGTTACCATTTCTGGCATGTTGATTCCCTCCACGCTTATTGTCACTGCTTCGATGACTATTACCACTGGTATTATCGACTTGTCGGCTGCTCTCTCTTGGTTGGGTTGACTCATTATCGCGCTCCAATAACTGAGCCCTATTCACAACATCTGAATACAAACACAGTTTATGAGAGATAAGGTATTGACGTATCTCGGGTTTCAAATCTCTTAGAAACATCCGTGTCATTCTCTTCTCATTATCAACCAAGTGGGACGCAAACCGAGACAACTCGGCAAACTTAGCTTCGTACTGCGTCACGGTCATATTATTTTGCTAAAGCTTGATGAACTCTACCTCCTTCATGTGACGAATACTTTCAAGAAAGTACTTGTCGTTGAACAGTTCTTGGAATTTCTCCCAAGACATCTTGATCTGGCGGAGTTGAGTATGCTTCTGATTTCCACCAAAGAATCTGCCTCTGCACGCAACATGAAGGTGGCAAAGGGAACCTTTTGCTCCTCGGAGCATCCCAAGACATCAAATATCTTGTTGATCTTCTTTATCCACGTCTCCGCCTTAAGTGGTTTTAGCTCTCCAAAAAACTCCGGTGGTCCGAGCTCCTTGAACTGCTTAGTGGTGACCGACCGTGAGTTGTCAGTGTTTCCACCTGTGTTTTGGTTAGGAGCCGCCTTCGCCTGATGTTGCATGAATTGCATAAAGCCTCTGACCATCCCATCGTTCACCATTTCATCGGTGTTATTATTTTCATGAGGATTATTGTCTTCCTGTTGCACATTACCCTGGGCATTGATCGTTGGTGACTCAACGGTCTCACGTGCTTCATTGCTTATCTCAACATTTTTGGATGCCATTTTCAAATACTGCCACAAAACAAAGGTTAATTAACATATCACATATTATCTCTATACTCTGACCAACCAATTAAATAACAAGTAAACTTCATTAGGTCATACTAGCAAATGAATTCCCCGTCTCTCCCCTCCTAGTTCTTGTCTCACATCTCAGCCAGGGATCATATCCCTAAGCTTTGATACCAACTGTGAAGCCCCCAAAAATAGGTATACATCACCTATTCTGAGTCGCCAAATACATGGTACAGAATACAAATACAATCTTAATTATACAACCGTCGTGTAATATACGACAATACATAAACTGAGAGTTTTAATAGGAATATTGTCATCTAGACAATATCCACACTCAAAGGAGTCCTAATTACATTTATTGTCACACTATTTACAGAATAGTGAGGACTACTAATGCTATCATCTGGGCCATCACTCCGTTCCCCGACTCGTCCCAGCTATATTCTCATTTCTTGAAGAGAACAGTGAAAGAAAGGGTGAGCTCAACTAGCCCAGTAAGAAATATTATGACTAAGATAATGCAGAATAAATTATCATTAGTCTTCAACAATGTTAAACTGATAAAATACAATAGACATCAAGTTTAACTGCAGCGGAACAAACAATCCATTAGAAGAGTCAAGTAGAGAATAAAATCTACTATCTTCTATGGTTTAAAATGTTTTCATCAATTTTTATCATTGAGACTCAGCTTAATAAATAAGACACATCTTCTAATCATCCCTGTACTACGGGCCAAGGATATTCATTAAATCATCAATGGTCATGACTATACCGAACAATCCCTGGTCATAATCATATCAACAACTGTCCATCAATGCACTACGGGCAATTGAGGACTTTTACCATATCATTTATAACATTACAGGTTACTGATTATATCGAATGATCCCTGGTCATAATCATACTAAGTCCATCTATGCACGTAAGCCAAAGATGACTTTAATCACAATATAAGCATGAGGATGATGACAATGACATAATAATTCAATAAAACAAGTTCAAGAATTAATTTATCTAGGAACCAATAACGTCCAAATTGTCAACAGGATACTTCTTTGTAGAGTAAAATTCAAGAATGCTCAGAAGAATATTTCCATGAATAGATACTGGATGAAGTGCAAATATCAAGGATATTCCACTAATTTCATGGAGTATAGAAGTCAACGCTTTAACCAACTCGAGTATAAGAGAATATATGAAACTATGAATGGATTTTAAATCGCCATGCAGTAATCCACGATATCTGAGATCATTTCCACAATTTAATAAGGAATGAATACAAAGGATCATTCACCATGCATGTGGTAATCCACATAGATAGGTTATTCCAACAAAATAATAAATAATGGAACCAGGTCAGGCATAATACACACTGACAGGATATTCCAACAGAATAATAAAGAATGGAATAACAACAGAAATCACCATGCATGCGATAAATCGCACAGACAAGTTATTCCAACAAAATAATAAATAATGGAACCAGGTCATGCGTAAACGCACAGACAGGATATTCCGACAGAATAATAAAGAACGGAATAATAGAAGAATTTCACCATGTATGCGGTACTTCGCATAAACAGGTTATTCCAACTTAATAATACAGAATGGAATAACAGAATAATAAATAATGGAACTAGGTTCGGCGTAAAAGCACAGACAGGATATTTCGACAGAATATTAAAAAATGGAATAATAGAAGAATTTCACCATGTATGCGGTACTTCGCATAAACAGGTTATTCCAACATAATAATAAAGAATGGAATAACAGAAGAATTTCACTAATTATAGGATAGTCCGCGTATATAGGTTATTCCAACAGAATAATAAAGAATGGAATAACAGAAGTTCTCTTTATGAATACAAAAGAAATAATACCCCTTACCTTAAGAAGAAGAGTACTTTTCTTCTTTCTCTCTATAGTTTCTCTCTCTAGAGTTTCAGTGAATTCGTAGGAAATAATGAAGGAATGAGCTTCTATTTATAGAAGAATGGACTGAATAGTAACTAATTCATGAACAGTCCAGATTGATTTACTTTTAATCGAACAGTCCATATTTAAAGCAAAATCTTTTAAATAAAATATAATATATTCTATTTATAATCTAATAAAACAAATAACTTTATAAAAGTATTCTATTTTATATAAAAAACTTTTCTGCATTTTATTACATTAATAATACTAATAAAACAAAAAGCGGTGACTTATCACGTAAGTATTAATAATCAATCTGACCGTGCTATTATTATGCAACCACAGCAGACATTCTTTATACTTTACTACCGAGTAGTTCAACAGTTTTAACGGTAAAACTTCCGTTGTTATTTTCATAAAAATATTTTTGTCATTTTCTCAATCCGATAATAATTCCGTTGTGGGGTCCACCAATAATTGTACCGTTGTATGGATATTCCCCGACAAAAAAGAATATTTTATAACAACTTGCATACTTTGCAAAATTTATAAATACTATCCACAACTATAACATTATATCAAATCCACACCATAATATTCAAAAAAATATTTCGAGAAATTTAAATCTTTATTCATAAAATTTGGGGTCTCACATTTGTCCTTTTATCTCACTGGATTCATTTTCTTTAAAATATTTTTGTATCATCCTCAGTCCTAAATGGTGATATAACTGAATATCTTTGGTCTGTAGTGCAAAGATAAATGATTACTTGATGAATATCTTTGGCCTGTAGTGCAAAGATGAATGATTACCTGATGAATAACTTTGGCCCGTAGTGCAAAGATGGACATGTGTTGAGATGAATATGACCAACTGGTGATATAAATGAATATCTTTGGCCCATAGTGCAAAGATGAATATTTGATTCAAGATGTATATTGATTGATGTCACAGGGATAAACTATTGATGATGGACTTTTAATCACAGAAGATAGTAGACTTCATTCTCTACTTAACTCTTCTAATAAATTGTTATTTCCGTTGCGAATATTGATCTAAAACTTGTTCTCCATTATATTTTATCTGATTTATTGAAGGCTAACGATAATTTATTTTTCATTATCTTAGTCATAATATTCTTTACTGGGCTAGTTGAGCTCATCCTTTTCCTTTTTGTTCCATTTTTTCTTCTCAGGAGGCGAGAATATAACGGGAACTAGTCGGGGTATGGAGTGATGGTTCAAGATAGTTGTTCTACTAGTCCTCACTATTTTGTGAAATAGTGTATCAATAATTGTAATGAGGACTTTATTTGAGTTTGGATATTGTCTAGAAGACAATATTTGTATTAAAACTTACAGCATATATGTTGTCGTATTTTGTACTACAATTGTAATAATGAAGTTTGTAGTTATTTTTTGTACCATGTGTTTGGCGACTCAGAATGGGTTGTGTGGACCTATTTTGGGGGCATCACAATTGGTATCATAGCTTAGGGATATGATCTCTAGTGGAGATCTGGGATTAGAACTAGAAGGGGAGAGACGAGTAAATCTTTCGCTAGTGTGTCCTACCTAAGCTTATTTGTTTGGTCGGTCAGAATATAAGGATATTATGTGGCATGTCAGTTTCTTTAATTAACCCTTATTTTATGACAGTATTTGAGAATGACATCTGAAAATTTTGACATGAGGAATAGAGCACATGAGACCGTTGCGACACCGGCAATCAAAAACCAGGATAATGTGCATCAGAAAGGCAATATTCCACCTGTAAACAACACCACCAATAAAATGATGAATGATGAGATGTTTAGAAGCTTTTTGCAGTTCATGCAAAACCAGACGAGAAAGACTCCGGTTTAAAATGCAGTTGGAAATAATGCTAACTCACGACTTGTCACTACCAAACAATTTAAGAAGTTGGGACCGCTAGAGTTTTTAGGAAAGCCAAAGCCATTGAAGGCAGAGACATGGATTAAACATATTACCAAGATATTTGATGTCTTCGGATGCACTGAAGAGCAAAAGGTTCCCTTTGCCATCTTCATGGTTCGCGGAGAGGCAGATTACTGGTGGGAATCAGTAAAACGTACCCATCCGTCCGCACTTAAGATGACTTGGGAGAGGTTCCAAGAATTATTCAACGACATGTACTTTCCAGAAAGTTTATGTAACATAAAGGAGGTGGAATTTATCAAACTGGAGCAGAACAATATGATTGTGTCGTAATACGAGGCAAAGTTTTTGGAGTTATCCCGGTTTGCATCCCATGTGGTAGACAACGAAAAGCGAATGATGCGAATTTTTCTTAGAGGTTTGAAGCCCAAAATTTTCCAACATCTTACCTCTCATAAACTTTGCTTGTATTCAGATGTAGTGGATAGAGCTCAATTATTGGAGTGGGATTATGAGCCAGGTCAACCAAATGACAACAACCGACAGCACGATAATAGTCATACCAGTGGCAACAATCATCGAAGCAGTGATAACCAATGTGCTAGAAATGGTAATAACTTCGGTGGTAATCATGACCAAGATAATAGGAAAGGTGAGTCAAGTGAAAATTTTAAAAAGGGAAGATTCAATAATGACGGGAAGACGTCGGTAGCAGCACCAACATAGACACCAGCAACAAATTCTAGGGGAGGAGAAAGACATCCAGTTAGATGCTACAGATGCGGAGAGGAGGGACACATAAATCCAAACTGTTCACAACCTTCAAAGGTGTGTTTCAGTTGTGGAAAAGACGGTCATATAGCCTGATTTTGTCCGGTAGTGAAGACAAGTCCAGCTGGGATGGAAAGGCGGCTACGGACAAAACAAATTTGGTGGTTTAAGGGAGAGCGTTTGTCGTAACGTCCCAAAAGGCGAGGAACCTGAACGAAGTTATCACGGGTAAGCTAAATATAAACTCTTGTGAAATCTATACCTTGTTAGATACCGGTTCTACCCATTATTTTATTTCTCTTGCTTGTGCTCAAAGTTTGAACTTGACCCCTGAGAAATTAGACTTTGACTTATCTGCTGAAACTCCGTTAGGAGAAACTTTTATTATATCCACTGTTTATAAATCTTGCTTGATTCAAGTTGGAACCATCACATTACGTGTTGATCTCATCTCTTTAAAAATACTTTCATTTGATGTGATTTTAGGGATTGATTGGTTAACCACTCATCATGCTAAAATTGATTATTTTCGTAAGGTTGTTAATTTTTATATTCCTAACCAACCTGTTATGTGAATTCAAGAAACCAAACCACTAAAGTAAATCACTGTCATATCAAGTCATAAAGCTATTTGTTTATTAAAAAATGGATGTCAAGCTTTCTTAGCCCATGTCATGGACTTGAACAAAAATACGTCAGATGTGACACCCCCAAAACAGCTATACATCACCCATCTTGAGTCGCTAAATACATGGTACATAAATCAAATATAAACTTCTTTAATACAACTGTCGGGTAATATACGACAAAACATAGCTGAGAGTTTTAACACGAATATTATCATCTAGACAATATCCACACTCAAATTCAATCTTATTACATTTATTATCACACTATTTCACAGAATAGTGAGGACTACTAATGCAACCATCTGGACCGTCAATCCAGTCCCCGACTAGTTCCAGCTATATTCTCATTTCCTGAAGAGAATAGTGAAAGAAAGGGTGAGCTCAACTAGCCCAGTAAGAAATATTATGACTAAGATAATGCAGAATAAATTATCCTTAGCCTTCAATAGTATAACAACTGATAGAATATAATAGACAACAAGTTTTAGATCAACAACTGCAGCGGAATAAGCAATCCAATAGAAAAGTCAAGTAGAGCATAAAATATACTATCTTCTATGATTTAAAAATGTTTTTATTAACTTTATCGCTGAGACTCAGCTTAATAAATAATCCACATTATCGAATCATCCCTGCACCACGGCCACGGATATTCATGTAATCATCAATGCTCATGATTATACCGAATAATCCCTGGTCATAATCATAGCAACAACTGTCCATCAATGCACTACCGGCCAATGAGGACTTTCACCACATAATTCGTCACATTACGGTCATGATTATACCGAATAATCCTTGGTCATAATCATACCAAGTCCATCTATGCATGTAAGCCAAAGATGACTTTATCACAATATAAGCATGAGGATGATGACAATGACATAATAATTCAATAAAACAAGTTCAAGGATAAATTTTAAAGATTTATAATTTAATTTATCCAGAAATCAATAACGTCCAATTTGTCAACATGATACTGCTTTGTGGAGTAAAATTCAAGAATAATATTGTACCCAAAAATGATTTGGACCGAAAAGAAATATATTTTTTGGGTGAATAGTACCCCGTGAATAGTACTTCGGGAATAGTACCCCGACACGAAAAATATCCCAAATACCCGAGTGAATAATACTAGAGTGAATAGTAATCGGGTTAATAGTAACCCGTGAATAGTATTCCGGCACGAAAAGTGCCCCGAATATATGAGTGAACAATACTAGAGTGAATAGTAACCGAGTGAATAGTAACTCGTGAATAGTAACTCATAAAAGAAAATACCAAAGAAAATGATATTCCATGACGAGTACAAAAGAAATGATATCTCATACGAGTATAATAGAATATAAGAAACTGCAAATGAATTTTCATCCGCCATGCGGTAATCCACGTAGACAGATTATTTCCATAATTTAACAAAAAATGAATATGAAGGATCATTCACCATACATGCGGTAATCCACATAGACAGGTTATTCCAACAGAATAATAAAAAATGGAATAACAGAAGAATTCACCATGCATGCGGTAGTCCGCGTAGACAAGTTATTTCAACAGAGTAATAAAGAATGGAATAACAGAAGAATTCACCAGGCATGCGATAGACCGCACAGATAGGTTATTCCAACAAAATAATAAAGAATGGAATAATAGAAGAATTCACCAGGCATGCGATAGACCACACAGACAGGTTATCACAACAGAATAATAAAGAATAGAATAACAGAAGAATTCACCAGGTATGCGATAAACCGCGCATACAGGTTATTCTAACAGAATAATAAAGAATTGAATAATAACCCTTAAGATTATTGAAAGAAATAACTCTCTTCATGAATACGAAAGAAATAATACCCTTACCTTAGAAGAAAACTGGATACTGGAATAGTGAAGTAGCAGAATACTTTTCTTCTTTCTCTCTATAGTTTCTCTCTAGAGTTTCAGTGAATTCGTAAGAAATAATGAAGGAATGAGCATCTATTTATAGGAGAATGGACTGAATAGTAACTAATTCATGAACGATCCAGATTGATTTACTTTTAAACGGACGGTCCATATTGATTTACTATTAAAACTTAAAGCAACTTCATTCCATACCGATTTACTATTAAAACTTTAATCCAAATGATCCATATTGATTTACTATTAAAACTTTAAACCAGCGATCCATATTGATTTACTATTAAAACTTTAAACCAATGATCCATATTGATTTACTATTATAATTTCAACCAACTGTCTAAAAAATTAGCACATCTCCTCATGGAATAATAAGCCAAGCTTAAAACAAACGCCTCATAACAAACCCCTATATTTATATCAAAAATTGAATAAATATTTACCACAATTCATTTATTTTTAATCAACACATTTTTAATCTTCAGTAATTATTCATCATTTAATATTGTAATTCACAATATTGACAACTAGATCGTTCCCAGAAAAGAGGGGGCTTTCCAATAAGGATTTCTCCTTATTGGCGCGCAATTAGATTATTTAATCTCTCCTTGACAGAACTTCTAGACATTGTCAACATTATAAATAATAATATGAATAACTTTGTCGTCTCAATTATTGATTTAATAATATAACATATTATACGAGATGATCTTCGTGACAATAATTGAATCAATAATATGAGAGATATGATGCAACAATTCATCATAGCAATAATTGAGTATAACCGAGTGACTTCTTATGTAAGCATCAATAATCAATACCGTGTGTTACTACGCAACCCATGCGTATTCTTCGTACTTTTACTACTAATGGTAGTTCAACGGTTTTATCGGTAACACTTTCACCGTTATTTTTATAAAATAATAATTACATGGCTTTCTAACAACGACAATACTTCCGTTAATAAGGTCTACCAATGATTGTGCTTGTCGCATACGCGGATATTCCCCGACAAAAAGAATATTCTCCGACCAATCGAATATTATATAACTACTTGCTTACTTTGCAAAATTTATAAATATTACCCACAACTATAATATTATATCAAATCCACACCATAATATTCAAAAAAATATTTTGAAAAATTTAAATCTTTATTCATCAAATTTGGGGTCTCTCATCAGATTTGAATAATATTTTTGTTGTTAATGAATTTCTTGATGTATTTCCTGAAGAACTTCTTGGCTTACCCCCAGAGTGTGATATTAAATTTTGTATTGACCTTGAACCCGGTACAAAACCCATTTCCAAAACCCCATATCGAATGGCTTCTACTAAACTTCAGGAGTTAAAAACCAACCTACAGGAGTTGTTAGATATTGGTTTCATTTGTCCTAGTACATCTCCTTGGGGTGGTCCTATTTTATTCGTAAAGAAGAAAGATGGGAGTATGCGACTTTGCATTGACTATCAGGAGTTGAACCATGTCACCATCAAAAAGAGGTACCCGTTACCTTGCATTGATGACCTATTTGACCAATTGAAAGGGGCTAAATTCTTCTCAAAGATTGATTTTCGTTCCAGATATCATCAGTTAAAGATTAAAACTGATGACATTTTAAAGACTGCTTTCAAGACTCGGTACAGGTATTATGAATTCCTAGTCATGTCTTTTGGATTGACAAATGCTTCTGCGGCCTTCATGGATATGATGAACCGAGTATTCAAGGAATATTTGGATCATTTTGTGGTTGTCTTTATTGATGACATCCTCATTTATTCGAAAAGTCGTGAAGATCATGAGCAACATTTGAGGCTGATACTTCAAAAGCTTCGTGAAAATAAGTTTTATGCTAAGTTGAAGAAATGAAAGTTCTAGCTTGAGGAAGTAGCATTCCTTGGGTATGTGGTATCAAAGTATGGAATATCAGTTTACTCATCAAAGATTGAAGCAATACAAAGTTGGGAGCAACCTAAGTCAGTAACCGAAGTACGTAGCTTTCTGGGCTTAGCTGATTATTATCGGAGATTCGTTGAAGGATTTTCTTGAATCGCTAATCCATTAACTCAACTGATTCGAAAAGATACAAAATTCGATTGGAGCGAGGAATATGAGAAGTGCTTCTAAGAACTCAAGAGGAGACTCATTTTGGCACCTGTTCTGACAATACCATCAGGTTCAGAGGGATTTGTCATCTACAGCGATACTTCACGCAAAGGTTTAGGATATGTTCTCATGCAACATGGGAAAGTCATAGCCTATGCCTCACGATAACTCAAAGAATATGAGAGGAATTATCCTACTAATGATCTAGAGTTGGCAGCAGTCATTTTCGCGTTAAAGATCTGGAGGCACTACCTGTATGGGGGAGAAAGTGGAGATCTATACAGATCATAAAAGCCTCAAATATTTCTTCACCCAAAAAGAAGTCAACATGCGGCAACGACGCTGGCTCGAGCTGTTGAAAGATTACGACCATACCATTTAATACCATCCTAGAAAAGCGAACGTAGTAGTTGACACGTTGAGTAGAAGATCATATGCAGGTATGAGTGAGATGTTGTTAAAACAAAGACCCATTTTGGATGACTTACAAAGGATGGAGATAGAGTTAAAGACTCCAGGGACCCACGTGATAATGGTAAATATACGAGTAGAACCGAATTTAATCGATAAAGTTAAAGCTGCTCAAGCCACAGACCCAGGGCTGATGCATATAAAGAAGAAAATATAAGAAGGTGATATTCCAGAAGTAAGAATCGATGAATAAGGAATACTTCGAGTCAACTCCAAACTTTATGTTCCTAATGACTCTGATTTGAAGTACAAAATCATGATGGAGGTACACAACACACCGTTTACAATCCATCCTGGGCGTACCAAAATATATCGTGATCTTCGACATACGTTTTGGTGGAGCAATATGAAGAGAGAGACCGCAGAGTTTATCTCAAGATTTTTAACTTGTCAACATGTCAAGGCGGAGCATCAAGTGCCAAAAGGTCCATTGCAACCACTTAAAATTCCAAAATAAAAGTGTGAGCACATTAACATGGATTTCGTTACTGGTCTTCCCAAGGTTTCTCAAGGCATATGTAACGACCCCAAAATTCATATAATTTTATTCTCGACTTCGGTCATTAACAATACATTCAATCTCTAATTTTACATCATTAAACGATAATACAACCATTGAAATTTGAAAAATAATTATAATTTTGTATTACAATTAAAATTTTCTATTACAAACTATTCTCGTTCCCAGAACTTTCAACCTTTACATCTAAATATCTCAGAATCATTTTAATACTACAAGAGTTTACATCGCAAAACGATATTATAATTCAACATTAATACATTATTCGGAACCTTAAACATTGTTCAAATAATAATAACTCAGCCAAAGTATATAAATCTTCAAGTATCACATCTGATTCATTTCTTTCAAGTAGCACATAATTTTACCTTAAATCTTTAACCTGCAAAAGTGGTTGTTGAGCTCGACAGCCCAGCAAAATCTAACAGTTTTCATGTATCACATAACATATAATAACATGCTCGATATACATCTCATAAACATTGGACTATCATAACATACATGCTGTAGTTCATATAACAAGTATAAAGATTGAGTTCCTTACTCAATAAACATTCAATACTCAATCAACGTAGTTATAAATTGACTTTAATATTTGATACTTTCAACATTAATATAACACACCATGCTATTTGCAATATAGATTTCAAACAGTTCATCATCAAATTCACATAGCAAATAGAAACTGAAAGACTTGTCTTGACCGTTGTTTACCAATAACAGTTTAACAGCTTATAGTTATCTGCACTTCACGTGCCCTACACAATTATATAATCATACACATCAACTATTAGTCATATAACAACACATAGTAATTGTAATGTAAACTCTACTCCACATCTCATAATCCTTCCTGTTAATTAGCACACAATGTTCAATTAGATTGTGTTAACTTTTCGACTTATGTAATATTTGAAATTCATTTAAGTGTTTAACTCTTGCTAGGAATACATATGGGTTTTATATTAAACCCATTCCATATCTTATAATGTTCATTAACACTTGTCATGGCGTTTCAACGTTCATTCGTCACACGCCCAAATCGTCTCTCTTGTGTATGCTTAGTTTGCTTACATAACTTATCTAATACATCATTTATTAATGTTAATCTTCATTATATTTACTAAAATTCATGTTTTATAACTTAAGAAAACATCTTTTATCGTCAGAAGCACTACACTTGCACACGTGCATGCCCGACGCCCTTCGATTACCTCCTAATACATATAAGTCCCACAAATGGCCATTTTGACCTCTTTTTCTGACATCAAATTGAAACACTTAAAGCACAAAAGTTGTAGGTCTACTCGTCCTCGTTCCGGATCATCTTGAATCACCTCAATCGGATTTCATATGAAAAAGTTATGCTCATTTTAGTAAAACATGTTCGGTCAGTTTTTTTTCTTCATAATTTGACAAAACAGACCACCTGCCCCCCTGCCGAGGCGGGGGTTTTTACACTAGGGTAGCCTGTTGGGGCAGGGGTCCCTTCTGCTAGTTCGCGAATTATGATCCCGAACACTACAGAAAGCCAAATTAGGCCTACAAACTCCTTTCTAACAACCATACTAACCTACCTAAGGTGTAATATGTTTACAGAAACATAAAATAATGTTTCTAACACGTTTCTAATCACATAAACAACATAAACATCAAGATTACAACATTTAAATTTCACTATTTCTATTATTTCTTCTTCTTTTGACATTCATAGCGAAATTCTTCACTGTGAATTCGTTTTACAACCAAAACAGTTAGTTTCAATTACGTTGATTTCATTTCTTCATATATTTTCACAATTCATCACCAATTTTACAATTATAACATAAACTCCTAACAAATTTTAGTCTCAAAATAGACCAAAACTTATATATATAACAAAACTCAAATTCTTCGTTGTAAGACCCCAACTTTTTATAAATAAAATCGAATTTTCTCTAAATATTATTGTAAATAATAAGGTGTTAATTTGATATAATACTTTGGTTATGGGTGAAATGTGAAAATTTTACAAAATAAACAAGTAGTTATAAAATATTTATTTCTGTCGGGGAATATTCGTTTGGTCGTGAAATATTCTTGTTATCGGGGAATATTCGTACCACGATGCAGCCATTTGTGAGCCCCATAACGGAAAACAGTTGGATGAAGGAAAACAACAAAAAATGAGTTGTTATAAATAACGGCGTAATTGTTACCCTTAACACTGTTGGAATACCTGGTGGTTAAAATACAATAATACGCGTGGTTGCACAAAGAAGCACACCAGTATTGCCGCGATATTTTTTGAATTATTGATTCTTACGTAAGAAGGCACTACTCAATAATTGTTACAGTAATTACTGTTCAATATTTTATTGGTTCAATAATTAATGCGTTGATATTTTATATTATTGTTGTTCAATAATTATCACTGCACAATATTTCCATTATTAGATCAATAATTCATATTATTTGAATATATTATAAGATAAAATTATTGGCAATGTCTAGAAAGTTCTGTCTAGGAGAGGTTAGACAATCTAATTGCATGGCTACCAAGAAGGAGAAATCCTTATTGAAAGCCCCCCTCTTTCTCGAACCTCACAGTTGTCATTATTGTGATTTCTGTAATATTATTTGTGAATAATTAATTATTGATTTATATGATAAGGAAATATTTATTTTTGTGAATATAAATGATGGATTTATTTATGTGGTTATAAATGAAGGAATTAATGTTGAGGTGTTTTATCAGTATTTTGTCGGATTGGAGGTATTAAAAATCAAATCGGTGTTCTTAAACCTATATTGTGTGAGTTATAATTTTAATTTGACCGTTGGATCGTTGTGATTTTTGGATATGTTATACATATATAAGTTGAGTATATATCCACAAATTTTGAACCATTAAAAATTAACGAATGATTTGTTATGAATTTTAAAAGGTGTTAAAAATCATTCGTTTATGGATTTCGGATATTTTCTGTTTGGAATTTGGAAAAACTCAAAGCTATAAAGTTGTGGAGAATTAGATTTCGTGTGGAACAGACATAAAATTCGTATTTTTTTGATAAAAGGGCTATTTTTTATGAATTGTTGAAGTTTCAGAAATTAATTATTTTTATTAAAATTTTGGGTGGGACCCACTTTTGTTTTTGAAAACACGTGGGCTACTAAAAATCTTCTAAGATGGCATGCTTTGAATTGGTCTTGGTTGGTGCATAAGAAAAAATAAAATAATAATATTATTTTATTATTTTAGTCTCCTTTGGCGTTCTAGTATTTTCCTATAAATAGGCGCTTAGGTTAGAATTGAAAATCACACCAGAAATAAGTATTCTCTCTCTCTCTCTATATATTGTCGAGCATATTTTTGTGAGTATTTGGATACTTTAAGAGTTGCTATTCACTGCAAGTTTTCTTCGACTTTACATCCGATATTCCGGTCAGAAGCACTGTTATTTTGAGGTAAGGGATGCTATTTTCTTCGTAAATGATATAATTTCTTTCAATATCATTATGTCGAAATATTGGTCTAAACTTTTTATCAAATTTAGAATTTTTTGTGTCGGGATTACTATTCACGTATACAACACTATTCACGTATACAACACTATTCACGAATACGACAATATTCACCAAAAAATGTTATTTTTCCTTTTTGTCCAAAATATCTATTATGGTTATTATCTTTGATTGTATTCATGTTTTGATCTTCATTTTTAGAATTCTGCTTCATATTTGGTTATTATGGAGTATTATTGAATTTGGATAAACTGTAATACGAATCGCTAATATTTATCCTTTTGTCTCACTGGATTCGTTTTCTTTAAGATATTTTTCATCATCCTCAGTCCTTAATGATGATATTACTGAATATCTTTTGCCTGTAATGCAAAAATGAATGATTAACTGATGAATATCTTTGGCCCGTAGTGCAAAGATGAACAGGTGTTGAGATGAACATGACCGAATGGTGATATAAATGAATATCTTTGGCCTGTAGTGCAAAGATGAATATTTGATTCAAGATATATTGATTGTTGTTACAGGGATAAATATTGATGATGGACTTTTAAATCTTAGAAGATACTAGAACTCATTCTCTACGTGACTCTTCTAATGGATTGTTGTTTCCGCTGCATTTGTTGATCTAAAACTTATTGTCTATTATATTCTATCAGATTTTTCCCTGTTGAGGACTAATGATAATTTGTTGTATATTATCTTAGTCATAATATTCTTTACTGGGCTAGTTGAGCTCACCATTTTTCTTGTTGTTCCATTTTTCTGCTCAGGAGGTGAGAATTTAGTAGGGACTAGCCGGGGTATGAAGTGATGAATCAAGATAGTTGTTTTAGTAGTCCTCACTATTTTGTAAAATAGTATATGAATAAATGTAATGAGGACTTATTTGAGTGTGGATATTGTCTAGAAGATAATATTTGTATTTAAACTCACAGTATGTGTTGTCGTATTTTGCACGATAATTGTAATAATGAAGTTAGTAGTTTTCTTTCTGTACCATGTATTTTGGCGATTCAGAATGGGTGTTGTATACCTATTTTGAGGGCGTCACAGTTGGTATCAGAGCTTAGGGATATGGTCTCTGGCGAAGATCGGGGAATAGAACTAGGAGGGGAGAGATGAGTAAACCCTTTGCTAGTGTGTCCTACCTAAGCTTATTTGTTGATCGGTCATAATATAAGGATATTATGTGACATGTTAATTTGTTTAATTAACCTTTGTTTTATGGAAGTATTTAAGATGGCAGCTGAGAACGTTAAAAATGGAGTGTTTGAGACTATGGAGACACCTTTAACCACAAACCAGGAGAATGTGCAATAGGAAGGCAATATTCCTCCTGTAAACAACACGACCGAACAAACGATGAATGATGGGATGTTTAGAAGCATTTTGCAGTTCATGCAAAATCAGACAAGGGAGAATCATATACAGAATACGGGTGGAAATGATAGCAACACGCGGTTTGTCACAGTCAAGCAGTTCAAAGAGTTGGGACCACCTGAGTTCTGGGGAAAGCCGGATCCGATTAAGGCAAAAATGTGGGTCAAACAAGTTACCAAGATATTTGATGTCTTAAGATGCACGGAGGAACAGAAGGTTCCATTCGCCACCTTTATGTTCCGTGGTGAGGCAGATTATTGGTGGGAATCTGTGAAGCGTACCCAGCCAGACGCACTCAATATGTCACGGAAACATTTGAAGCTGTTCAATGACAAGTACTTTCCGAAAGTATTAAATCATATAAAGGAGGTAGAGTTTATTAGACTGGAACAGAACAACATGACGGTGTCCCAATACGAGGTGAAGTTCGCGGAGTTATCCAGGTTTGCACCTCATTTGGTAGAAAATGAGAAACGTATGACGATGATGTTTCTGAGAGGTCTGAAACCCGAAATTCGTCAGTACTTTATCTCTCATAAATTTTTTCTATATTCAGATGTTGTCAACAAGGTTCAATTATTAGAGCGAGATAATGAGTATGTTCAACTGAGGGACCACAACCAGGGTCAGACCAGTGGCAGCAGCCATCAGAGCAATGATAACCAGCGTGGAGGAAAGAATACGGACAAAAGCGATAACCACTCTGGTGGTAATCGTGGCCATTATAATAGAAGAAGCGAGTCAGGAGGAGATTTAAAGAAGAGAAGCTACAACAATGATAACGTGAAGACGTCATCACCAGCATCAACTGTTTCTAGGGGAGGAGAACTACCACCGGTTGTATGATATAAATGCGGGAAAGAGGGACATATCCGTCTAAACTACCCACAACAATCCAAGGTATGTTATAACTGTGGAAAGGAAGGCCATATAGCTCGGGATTTTTCTGTAGCAAAACCAAATTCAGCGGGGATGGTGACTCCAAAGGCTGTCCCGAATAAGTCAAAATCAACGGTTCTTGGAAGAGCGTTTGTCGTGACTGGCCAAAACGCGAGAAACCCAAATGAGGTGATCACGAGTAAGCTTATCATAAACTCTTGCGAAATTTATACCTTACTAGATACCGGTTCTACCCATTCATTTATCTCTCCTGCTTGTACTCAACGTTTAAACTTGACTCCAAAGAAATTGAACTTTGACTTATCTGTTGAAACTCCGTTAGGAGAAACTTTCGTCACATCCACTGTTTATAAATCTTGCTTGATCCAAGTTGGCACTATCACATTACATGTTGATCTTATTTCTTTAAAGATACTAGCTTTTGATGTGATTTTAGGGATTGATTGGTTAACCATTCATCATGGCAAAATTGATTATTTTCGTAAGGTTGTTAGTTTTCATATTCCTAACCAACCTGTTATACGAATTCAAGCAACTAAACCACTAAAATCAATTACTGTCATATCAAGCCATAAAGCCATTCGTTTATTAAAAAATGGATGTCAAGCTTTCTTAGCCCATGTTATGGATTTAAATAAAGACACGTCAGATTTGAATAATATTTCTGTTGTTAATGAATTTCCTGACGTATTTCCTGAAGAACTTCCTGGTCTACCCCCAGAACGTGAAGTTGAATTCTTTATTGACCTTGAACCGGGTACAAAACCCATTTCTAAAACCCCATATCGAATGGCTCCTATTGAACTTCAGGAGTTAAAGGTCCAACTACAGGAGTTGTTAGACATAGGTTTCATTCGTCCTAGTACATCTCCTTGGGGTGCTCCTGTTTTATTCATAAAAAAGAAAGACGGGAGTATGCGACTTTGTATTGACTACCGAGAATTGAACCATGTCACCATCAAGAATAGGTATCCGCTACCTCGCATTGATGACCTATTTGACCAGTTGCAAGCAGCACAATTCTTTTCAAAGATCGATCTTCGTTCTGAATATCATCAGCTGAAGATTGAAACTGAGGATATTCCGAAGACTGCCTTCAGAACTCGGTATGTTAATTATGAATTCTTAGTTATGTCTTTTGGATTGACTAATGCTCCTGCTACTTTCATGGATATGATGAACCGAGTATTCAAGGAATATTTGGATCAGTTCGTTGTTGTCTTTATTGATGACATCCTCATCTATTCCAAAAGCCGTGAAGATCATGAGCATCATTTGAAGCTGATACTTGAAAGGCTTCGTGAAAACAAGCTATATGCCAAGCTGAAGAAATGCAAATTCTGGCTTGAGGAAGTAGCATTCCTTGGGCACGTGGTGTCGAAACATGGAGTATCTGTTGACCCAGCGAAGATTGAAGAAATACAAAGTTGGGAACAACCGAAGTCGGTGACCGAAGTACGTAGCTTTCTGGGCTTAGCTGGTTATTACCGGAGATTCATGGAAGGATTTTCTCGAATCACTACTCCTTTAACTCAGCTGACTCGAAAAGATACAAAATTCGTATGGAGCGAGGATTGTGAGAAGAGTTTCCAAGAACTCAAGAGGAGACTCATTTCGGCACCTGTTCTGGCAATACCATCTGGTTCGGATGGATTTGTTATCTACAGCGATGCTTCAAGCAAAGGGTTAGGATGTGTTCTCATGCAACGTGGGAAAGTCATAGCCTATGCCTCACGACAACTCAAGAAATATGAGAGGAATTATCCTACTCATGATCTAGAGTTGGCAGCAGTCGTTTTCGCGTTGAAAATCTAGAGACACTACCTGTATGGGGAGAAAGTGGAGATTTATACGGACCATAAAAGCCTTAAATACTTCTTCACCCAAAAAGAACTCAACATGCAGCAACGACGATGGCTTGAGCTGTTAAAAGATTACGATCACACTATTCAATATCATCCTGGAAAAACGAATGTAGTAGTTGACGCATTGAGCAGAAAATCATATGCGTGTACGAGTGCGATATTGTCAACACAAAGACCCAGTTTGTATGACTTGCAAAGGATGGAGATAGAGTTAAAGACTTCAGGGACCCACGTGATGATGGCGAATATACGAGTAGAACCGACTTTAATCGATAAAGTTAAAGTTGCTCAAGCTACGGACCTGGGGCTGATGCGTATGAAGAAGAAAGTGCAAGAAGGTGCTATTCCAGAAGTAAGAATCGATGAAGAAGGAATAATTCGAGTCAACTCCAGACTTTGCGTTCCTAACGATTCTGACTTGAAGCATAGAATCATGATGGTGGCACACAACACACCGTTTGTAATCCATCCTGGGAGTACCAAAATGTATCATGATCTTCGATATACATTTTGGTGGAACAATATGAAGAGAGAGATCGCGAAGTTTATCTCGAGGTGTTGAACTTGTCAACGTGTAAAGGCAGAGCATCAAGTGCCAAAGGGTCCATTGCAACCACTTGAGATTCCAAAATGGAAGTGGGAACACGTTACCATGGATTTCGTTACGGGTCTTCCCAAGGTTTTTCAAGGAATATATGCGATTTGGGTTATTATTAATAGATTAACCAAGTCTGCTCATTTGTTACATATACGAGAAACTTATTCCCTTGAACGTCTTGCTAGTATGTACGTGAATGAGATTATGAGGTTGCATGGCATGCCAGTATCTATAGTTTGGGATCGTGACCCAAGATTCACTTCACGATTTTGGGTTAGCTTGCAGAAAGCTATGGAGCGCAGTTCTGATTTAGTTCAAATACCATCCTCAAATGGACGAACAATCAGAGAGGACTATTCAAACTCTTGAAGATTTATTAATACTTTGTGTCCTTGATTTTAAAGGGAGTTGGGATAAGTATTTGCCATTGGAGGAATTCTCCTACAATAATAGTTATCAAGAAATTATAGGCATGGCTCTATTTGAAGCCTTGTATGGACAAAAATTTCATTCTCTAGTATGCTGGGACAAGGTGGGAGAAGCAACATTGTTGGGACCAGAGTTGGTACGTATGACTACAGAAAAGATCCAAATGATTCGACAACGTATACAAATGGCACAGGATCGACAAAAGAGTTTTACGGATCTTCATCGAAAGGACGTGGAATTTGATATTGGGGATCATGTATTGTTACGTGTTGCTCCATGGAAGGGTGTTATAAGATTCGGAAAGAGAGGAAAGCTCAATCCATGATTTATTGGTCCATTTCAGATTCTTGACCGAGTAGGAAATATGCCCTATAGACTCGCGTTACCTCCAAGCATGTCTCGTGTTCATAATGTTTTTCACATATCTATGCTTCGTAAATATGTAAAAGACCCGAACCACATTATTGAGTTAGAACCAGACGAGATAGCTGAAGATTTAACATACGAAGAGGTACCTGTTAAGATCTTGGATAGGAAAGAGCATGTCCTACGCAGCAAGAATATACCACATGTTAAAGTTTTGTAGAGAAACCATGCTATTGAAGAAATGACCTGGGAGTTGGAATCGGAAATGAAAGCGAGGTACCCTCACCTTTTCGATACACCAGGTACGTGCGTCAATTTCAAGGACGAAATTTCATAAGGAGGGGAGGTTGTAAGACCCCAACTTTTTATTAATAAAATCGAATTTTCTCTAATTATTATTGTGAATAATAAGGTGTTAATTGGATATAATGCTTTGGTTATGGGTGAAATGTGCAAATTTTACAAAATAAGCAAGTTGTTATAAAATATTTATTTCTGTCGGGGAATATTCGTTTGGTCGTGGAATATTCTTGTTGTCGGGGAATATTCATACGACGGCGCAACCATTTGTGGGCCCCATAACGGAAAATGGTTGGATAAAGGAAAATGACAAAAATGAGTTGTTATAAATAACGACGTAATTGTTACCGTTAACACTGTTGGAATACCTGGTGGTTAAAATACGATGTCTGGCGTGGTTGCATGCGAAGCACACCGGTATTGCAGAGTATTTTTTTGAATTATTGATTCTTGCTTAAGAAGACACTACTCAATAATTGTTACAGTAATTAATGTTCAATATTTTATTAGTTCAATAATTGCTGCTTTGATAATTTATATTATTGTTGTTCAATAATTGTCACTGCACAGTATTTCCATTATCAGATCAATAATTCATATTATTTGAATAATATTATTAGATAACATTATTGGCAATGTCTAGAAAGTTCTGTCGAGGAGAGGTTAGATAATCTAATTGCGCGCCAGTAAGGAGAAATCCTTATTGGAAAGCCCCCTCTTTCCTAGGAACTGCCTGATTGTCATTATTGTGATTCTGTAATATTATTTGTGAATAATTAATTATTGATTTATATGATAAAGAAATATTTATTTTTGTGGATATAAATGATGGATTTATTAATGTGGTTATAAATGAAGGAATTAATGTTGAGGTGTTTTATCAGTATTTTGTTGGATTGGAGGTATTAAAAATCAAATCGGTGTTCTTAAAGCTCTATTACGTGAGTTATAATTTTAATCCGACCGTTGGATCGCTGTAATTTTTGGATATGTTATACATATATAAGTTGAGTATATATCCACAAATTTTAAACTGTTAAAAATTAACATATGATTTGTTATGAATTTTAAAAGGTGTTAAAAATTATCCGTTTGTGGATTTCAGATATTTTCTGTTTGGAATTTGGAAAAACTCAAAGCTACAAAGTTGTAGAGAATTCGATTTCGTGTGGAATGGACATAAAATTCGTATTTTTTTGATAAAAGGCTATTTTCTATGAATTGTTGAAGTTTCAAAAATTAAATATTTTTATTAAAATTTTGGGTGGGACCTACTTTTATTTTTGAAAACATGTGGGCTGCTAAAAATCTTCCAAGATGGCATGCTTTGAATTAGTCTTGGTTGGTGTGTAAGAAAAAATAAAATAATAATATTATTTTATTATTTTAGTCTCCTATGGCGTTCTAGCATTTTCCTATAAATAGGCGCTTAGGTTAGAATTGAAAATTACACCAGAAACAAGTTTTTTCTCTCTCTATATTGTCGAGCGTATTTTTGTGAGTATTTAGATACTTTGAGAGTTGCTATTTACTGAAAGTTTCATTCGACTTTACATCCGATATTCCGGTCAGAAGCACTGTTATTTTGAGGTAAGGGATGTTATTTTCTTCGTAAATGATATAATTTCTTTCAATATCATTATGCCAAAATATTGGTCTGAACTTTTTATCAAATTTGGAACTTTTTATGTCGGGGTTACTATTCACGTATACGACACTATTCACGTATACGACACTATTCACCAAAAAATATTTTTTTTTTTGTTCAAAATGTCTATTATGGTTACTATCTTTGATTGTATCCATGTTTTGATCTTCATTTTTGGAATTCTACTTCATATTTGGTTATTATGGAGTATTATTGAATTTGGATAAACTGTAATACAAATCCCTAATATTTATCCTTTTGTCTCACTGGATTCGTTTTCTTTAAGATATTTTTCCTCATCCTCAGTCCTTAATGATGATATTACTGAATATCTTTGGCCGGTAGTGCAAAGATGAATGATTAACTGATGAATATCTTTGGCCCGTAGTGCAAAGATGAACAGGTGTTGAGATGAACATGACCGACTGGTGATATAAATGAATATCTTCGGCCTGTAGTGCAAAGATGAATATTTGATTCAAGATATATTGATTGTTGTTATAGGGATAAAATATTGATGATAGACTTTTAAATCTTAGAAGATAGTAGAACTCATTCTCAACGTGACTCTTCTAATGGATTGTTGTTTCCGCTGCATTTGTTGATCTAAAACTTGTTGTCTATTATATTCTATCAGATTTTTCCCTGTTGAGGACTAATGATAATTTGTTGTATATTATCTTAGTCATAATATTCTTTACTGGGCTAGTTGAGCTCATCCTTTTCCTTGTTGTTCCATTTTTCTGCATAGGAGGTGGGAATTTAGCAGGGACTAGCAGGGGTATGGAGTGATGAATCAAGATAGTTGTTTTAGTAGTCATCACTATTTTGTAAAGTAGTGTATTAGTAAATATAATGAGGACTTATTTGAGTGTGGATATTGTCTAGAAGACAATATTTGTATTTAAACTCATAGTATGTGTTGTCGTATTTTGCACGACAATTGTAATAATGAAGTTGTAGTTTTTTTTTCTGTACCATGTATTTTGGTGACTAAGAATGAGTGTTGTATACCTATTTTGGGGGCGTCACTTTCATCATTCAACCTATTTTAATGAATTTGATTATTCTAAAACTTGAATTTGTGTTACTCAAATTTCACATATGAATGAAAATATCATATTATTCAACACTTGACATAACCCTAATTGATTTCTTCATCAATTCATACTTCCATGATATCAAAAAAAACTCAAGAATCTAAAAACTAGAGGTTTAGGCTAGATTCTTACATTTGATTTGCTATAAAGCTTGAATAATTTTCTTGTTTCTTCCTTCCTTCTTTCTTTTCTTTCTTTCTTTCTTCTCTTTTCTCTTCTTTCTCTTCTTCTCCTTTTTTCAACTTATGTAACTTAGAAAATATAACGTTTAATATAATACGTATTAATATATAATATAATTATATGTGTAACTGATGTCAGTTATATCTCTTTTTTATTTATAAAAAAAATCAAAAGCCATAAGGCTTGTTTGACTAAACCACTTTAAAAATTAATAACTTAAAATTCTTATGCCTTGTTTGGTAAAACCTATTTAAATAAAAGACTTAACATTCATTAAGCCTTGTTTGACAAAACTAAATTAAACTCCTTTAATTTATTTTAATAACTCATTTATAGTATAGTTTATGGCCATACTTTATTTAATCAAATTCTAATATTCAATTTAATTAAATCAAATAATAATTACCATCAAATATATTTATATTCATTCACCCTTTTAATTAAGTGAATTACTCTCATTATTTATGAAATTTTAATGCATACCAATTTCATTGCCATAAAGCATAATAATCGAATTATATTATTTTATAATATAATTTTAAACTTAATTAAATTAACTAATATTACTTAGTTAATTACCTTCCTATAACAATCTCATTTAATTTCTTTAATACTTAAATTAACTATTAAACCTTATTTTCCAAACATATACATCTCTTTTATATTCACACTTAATCTTTTCACGCTAAATCACATATTTCAAGATAAATTACAAATATATATACTTACTCACACTAAAAACACATAATTTAAAATATATACATTTCATAATAAGAATTTTAATTATTAAATTCTTATTTTAATAACTTATAAAAATTCGAGTTGTCACATCCTTCCCTCCTTAGAAGGATTCCGTCCTCGGAATCACCAAAACTCTACCTTACTAAGGTTTTCATCAAATCTCTTTAAAAAAATTTATTGTTGAATAACTTCAACACATTACCTTAATATATGTTTTATATTTTGTACTACCTTCATTTCTTCAGCAAATTCTAGGTTTTATTTCATAACTTTCACTTGAACTCAATTATATTTTGAGTATTATATATTCTTTAACCCATTCATTTCCTTTTCTAAGGATCGTTATCATATACTCAACTCATAAACACTTGGGATATCACATTCACCCCTTCTTCTAAGAATTTCGTCCTCGAAATTTTATTTATTACTCTTCATTCATTCAATCTATCAAAATAGATTTTACGTTAATACTTTATTCATTCTTTGGGTTCTATAACCACTTCTTTCCACAAAGATCTTTCTATAATTATTAAACTTTTCTATTAAAAGTTTTACATTATTCTTTGATAACCCATCTCCTTCTCATTTCAAAATTTCTTTTCTCACTTATTCAATATATTCATCATTAAGTGTCGCATTCTACGACTTACTTCTTTCTAAGGAATATCATCCTTACCACATTCGCCTTTTAGAATAGCAAGAATCTTCCACAATTGCTCAATAATTGGGAAGCAATATGAATAACTCAGGAATTCAAAAGATTCCAAATCATACTGAGGGGTCATAAGACCTTGAACTACATCCACGGTTATAAGTACTCTTTCAACTTAAACCTTAACAATCATTAGACTATAGGGACTCCCGTACTTAGGGTGTTAAGCCCTTCGTACGATGTATTGTGCACAAACATCTAAACGCATCACGTAAAAATAATTTCTCCATAATAGGGTTGTTCTTCTCAGTTTTTAGAGATGTAAATGAGGGTCACAAGACCACGAACTATGTCCACGGTTATAAGTAATCTTTCAATTTTAACCTTAACAGTAATACTGTAGGGACTCCCCGTACTTAGGGTGATCAGCCCTTTGTACCATGTATTGTGCACAAACATCTAAACGCCTTCGCGTAATCCCCTATAAAAGGGTTGTTCATCTCAGCTTTTCAACATCTGAATCCGCACCAAAACAATTTGGTTTGGCATAACTTCTCAAGAAACGCTTGAATTTCATGAACATATTTCAATATTCGTCTAGCTGAATCAAATAACATAGACTTCTACAACAATTTGGACATCAATCGAAATATACGTATATATATATATATTCTCATATCTTAAAGAAATCTCAAAAAAATCTTTTTATGGCGTCATGATTATGACGTTGTCATACTACATCTCACCATAGTGGGCTAACGATCATATGATCACATCCGACACCAGGTTCCATTGCATTGATGACTCTATCGTTTATCATATCACCCGATACATATAGTTAAAATATATTTTGAAAATTTAAAAATCATTTTTTTATCTAGCCGAAACAAACAACATATATATGCGAATAATAACACTGTTTTTAAAAATTCTTTGGTTCAGTAGTGTGATCCAAATTTTTTGTGAGACCCCGAATTTTATGAAATAAAAGTATTCAATTTTTCTATTTTGGTAAATAGTTAAATTGATAAAAGTTTAAAGTTAAGGGTAATATGTGATTTTTTTTGCAAAGTAAGCAAGTTGATATAAAATATTCTTTTTATCGGGGAATATCCGTATTTACTGCAGTACAATCATTGGTGGACCCTATTAACGGAATTATTGTTTGATTGAGAAAACGACAAAAATATTTTTATGAAAATAATGGCGGAAGTTTTACCATTAAAAGCTGTTGAACTACTCTTAGTAGTAAAAGTACGATGTCTGGCGTGGTTGCATAGTAACACCTACGATATTGATTATTAATGCTTACGTGATAAGTCACTCGGGTTTTGTTTTATTAGTATTATTAATGTAATAAAATGAAAAAGCTTTTTATATAAAATGTAATACTTTTATAAAGTTATTCTATAAATAGAATATATTATATTCTATTATGCATAGTATTTTGCATAGTAAAATCTTTTATATAAAACAAAATACTTTTATAATGTTATTTATTTTATTAGACAATAATTAGAATATATTATATTTTATTATGCATAGTATTTGGATAGTGCCTGCATAGTGTTTTCATAGTGCCTGTATAGTGTTTTTATAGTAAAATCTTTTTATATAAAACAGAATACTTTTATAAAGTTATTTATTTTATTAGATTATAAATAGAATATATTATATTTTATTTAAAAGATTTTGCTTTAAATATGGACCGTCCGATTAAAAGTAAATCAATCTGGACCGTTCATGAATTAGTTATTATTCAGTCCATTCTTCTATAAATAGAAGCTCATTCCTTCATTATTTCTTACGAATTCTTTCAAACTCTGAGAGAGAAACTATAGAGAGAAAGAAGAAAAGTATTCTTGCTACTTCACTTACTCCTATATCCAATTTCTCTTCTTCTTAAGGTAAGGGATATTATTTTTGTATCTTGGTAAGGGGTATTATTTCTTTTGTATTCATGAAGAGTACTTCTGTCATTTCATTCTTTATTATTCTGTTGGAATAACCTGTATACGCGGACTACCCTATACATGGTGAAATTCTTCTGTTATTACATTCCTTATTATTATGTTGGAATAACCTATCAATGCGAAGTACCACATACATGGTGAAATTCTTCTATTATTCCGTTCTTTATTAATCATTTTAATATCACAGCCATAGTGCGTATTACGCTTTGACACAGTTCCATTAATTATTTTGTTGGAATAACCTGTCTGTGCGGTCTATCGCATGCATGGTGATTTCTGTTGTTATTCCATTCTTTATTATTCTGTCAGAAAATCTTGTCTGTGCATTTTATGCATGACCTTGTTCCATTATTTATTATTCTGTTGGAATAACCTGTATACGTGGATTACCGTATACCTGGTAAATAATGTTGTTATCCCATTCTTTATTATTCTGTTGGAATAACCTGTCTATGTGGATTACCACATGCATGGTGAATGATCCTTTGTATTTCATTCCTTATTAAATTGTGGAAATGATCTGTTTACGTGGATTATGATAAAAGTCATCATAAAAACATTAGTAAGTGTTATCATGGGTATATGTGGTATTAGTAAGTATTATGATGAGTTATGTTGGTTATTATGTGAAAACATGAAAGTTTCTTAGAAATCACAAAGGGTTAAAAAATCAGATTTTGGTCAAAATGGAACATAAAATTCAATTGACCATATCTCCTATTATATTTCGAATTTTTGAGTGTGGTCAAGTTCTAGAGTTAGATCTATGAGTTTCCTAACTTATCCAAGTGGAATCACTGGAAAAGGTATTGTAGATTTTTGTGTGGACTAATTTTAGCAAATGAGTTAAAAACTGAAATTTCTAAAAGGGCTACTGTCCAAAATTTTAAAAGGGCATTTTCTGCCACTTAATTTGTGAGAAAAATTCCGGCCTTTTTGGGACATGGAAATATATGGTATAATGTACCTCCTGTCCAAAAATAAGCTCATTCCAACTTAAAATGAGCAAGTTATGACCATTTTAATATTTAGGTTTTTTCGACGAAAAGCGCTATAACCGGAGTTCTGTAACTCTGATGACCATGAAATTTAAACTGGAAGCTCAAGTTAACATGTGTAAGATCCTACCAAGATTTGGGAATTTTTGGAGTTAAACTTGAGGTAGCTAATTTCTTAAGGAATTAATTAGAAATTGATTTTTGAAAAATAGTAAATGAATTTTAAAAATTCTGAGAAAAATATATGTTCAATATGGGACTATATTCTGCTAAATCCCAGAAAAGAATAATTTTTGGGACTGATTTGGTATTTTTCATGAAAATAGTTTAGTTACGAACATATGAATTAAATGTATTATGTGAAGTCGAAAAATTGGTGAATAGGATTTTATGGCTTAGAAATCCTATATAAGGTATATGCAAATTTTTAATGAGGGATTTGATCATTGGTGATGAAATCTTAGGAGTATGACATTTTTGAATGATTAAATGCATTATTTGGTAATGTGTAAACAATTAAATTAAATTGTTTATAAGTTTAAGAAGTGATTAAAATATTGTTATAATATTAACGATATTAGATTATAAGTTTATTAAGTGATTGATAATATTTGGATAAATTTAAAGTCTTTAATATTTATCCTTATTTTCGTTTGATTAATGCTTATATCATTGTCATCATCCTCATGCTTATATTGTGATGAAAGTCATCTTTGGCTTACGTGCATAGATGGACTTGGTATGACTATGACCAGGGATTATTCGGTATAGTCATGACCGTAATGTGATGAATGATGTGGTAAAAGTCCTCATTAACCTGTAGTTCATTGATGGACAGTTGTTGGTGTGATTATGACCATGGATTATTCGGTATAGTCATGACCATTGATGATTAACGAATATCCTTGGCCGTATTGCAAGGATGATTCAATGATGTGGATTATTTATTAAGCGGAGTCTCAGCATTATTGGTTTTACAGTTGTATATCTTTGGCCTGTAGTGCAAAGATGAACTATTGGATATGGGTTTTACAGTTGTATATCTTTGGCCATAGTGCAAAGATGAATTTATTAGTACGATTATGAGCAGGAATTGTGATTTGGTATAACCATGATTTTTGATGTTTCGGGTGAAGATAGGTGATGAAAATTATCTTCGTCCTGGGTGCGAAAAGGAATTCAGAATCACAATTATGATTATGAGTTATTCATATGATTGTGGACATGAATTGTTGATTGATGTTATAGGGATAAAACATTATTGGTGGACTTTTAACATGGAGAAGATAATAGACATGATGGTCTATTTGACTCTTTAATGGATTGCTTCGTTAAACCGCAACTATGGTTGAAAAGTTTTATCATCTACCATATGTTCTAAATCTCTGAGTTATTATTGATGAAAGCTATTGATAATGTAATTATCTTTAGTCATGATATTCTTTACTGGGCTAGTTGTGCTCACCCTTTTGCTTCACAATTCCTTTCAGGTAATAAGAGTGTAGCTGGGTCGAGCGGGGATAACAGGGGAATAGAACGGTGGTCTTTTAGCTGTTGAGGTTCTCTCTAAATAGTATGGAAATAATTTTATTGAGAACTTTAGATAAGTGTATCGTATTATATACGTTATTTGATATTTAATTTGGTGAACCAAATAGGATGAGGTGAACCCAACTTTGGAAGGGTGTTTTGCCACTATCATACAAGATGTCTAATGACATACAACCTCGTGTTATCATAAGACAGGGTTGTGCATATTCACTTGCTGAGTATATCTACGAGCACTACCCATATGATCTTGGAGTTTATTTGAAATATAATTTTCACTTGGAGACAGTGGAAATATTATATGTCAAGAGAAGACTCACCATTGGAAAGAAGATGATAGTAATCTTCTCATTTTTCTTTGGGGTCTATTGGGTCAACCAAGGATAATTTCGTGGACATATGATATCTATCATAACCTGCATTTATGGCCTCCCATGTACGAAGGTTTCATTTAGCACTTCCCAAAGATTTTAATTCCTAAAACACTTTTTGACTATACTTTTATGTAAATTATCATTGTAAGGTTGTGAACGAGGTACCATGAGAGTTACATACATTTGTATTAAAACTCACAGTTAACTGTGGTCGTATTCTATACGACAGTTCAACAGTTGTATAAATGAAGTTTGTATTTGATTTTTATAATGTGATATTTGGCGACTCAGAATGGGTCGTGTATACCTATTTTGGGGGCGTCACAAATGGTATCAGAGCTTACGGATACGGTCGCTGACGGAGTTAAGAGTCTAGAACTAGGAGGGGAGAGACGAGTTATATACTTCGTTAGTGTGTGACTTACCTAAGCTGAAATTGTTTACTTGATAAGTTGACAAATTATGATATGTCAATTAACCTTTGTTTTGAAGCTATATTCTAGAATGATATATGAAATACAGGAGATGAGAAATGGGAAAATCATGATAGCAAGGAAATTACCGGGAAGGTACAATCTGAAAAGAAAGCAAGGTATTCTCATCCCTTCGAATATCAGGTACGTACGTAAATTTCGAGGGCAAAATTTCATAAGGAGGGGAGATTGTGAGACCCTGAATTTTATGAAATAAAAGTATTCAATTTTTCTATTTTGGTAAATAGTTAAATTGATAAAAGTTTAAAGTTAAGGGTAATATGTAAATTTTTTTGCTAAGTAAGCAAGTTGATATAAAATATTCTTTTTGTTGGGGAATATTCGTACGACGGTACAATCATTGGTGGACCCCACAACGGAATTATTATCGGATTGAGAAAATGACAAAAATATTTTTATAAAAATAACGGGGGAAGTTTTACCGTTAAAACTGTTGAACTACTCGGTAGTAAAAGTACAGCAATATGCGTGGTTGCATAGTAGCACACGGTATTGATTATTAATGCTTACGTGATAAGTCACTCAGTTTTGTTATATTTGTATTATTAATGTAATAAAACAGAAAAGCTTTTTATATAAAACAAAAAACTTTTATAAAGTTATTCTATAAATAGAATATATTATATTTTATTATGCATAGTGTTTTGTATAGTAAAATCTTTTTATATAAAACAAAGTACTTTTATAAAGTTATTTATTTTATTAGACAATAATTAGAATATATTATATTTTATTATGCATAGTGTTTGCATAGTAAAATCTTTTTATATAAAAATGTAATACTTTTATAAAGTTATTTATTTTATTAGATTATAAATAGAATATATTATATTTTATTTAAAAGATTTTGCTTTAAATATGGATGAGTCCGATTAAAAGTAAATCAATCTGACCGTTCATGAATTAGTTACTATTCAGGTCCATTCTTCTATAAATAGAAGCTCATTCTTCATTATTTCTTACGAATTCAATTTGAAACTCTAGAGAGAAACTATAGAGAGAAAGAAAAAAGTATTCTCGCTACTTCACTACTCCTATATCCAGTACTCTTCTTCTTAAGGTAAGGGATATTATTTGTTGTACTGGTAAGGGGTATTATTTCTTTTGTATTCATGAAGAGTACTTCTGTCATTTCATTCTTTATTATTCTGTTAGAATAACTTTTGATATCGCGGACTACCCTATACATGGTAAAATTCTTACATTATTACATTCCTTATTATTATGTTGAATAACCTATCAATGCAATCCGCATACATGGTGAAATTCTTCTATTATTCCGTTCTTTATTAATCAGCCGAATATCATGTCGGGATTAAGTATTACGCTGACACCGTTCCATTAATTATTCTATTGGAATAACTTTATGCATGCGATCTATCGCATGCATGGTGATTTCATTGTTATTCCATTCTTTATTATTACGTGGATATATATCACATGCATGCGTTTACGCATGACCTGGTTCCATTATTTATTATTCTATTGGAATAATCTGTATACACGGATTACTGTATACCTGGTGAATTATGTTGTTATCCCATTCTTTATTATTCTGTTGGAATTACCTGTCTGTGTGGATTACCACATGCATGGTGAATGATCCTTTGTATTTCATTCCTTATTAAATTGTGGAAATGATCTGTTTACGTGGATTATGATGAAAGTCATAATAAAAATATTGGACTGATAAAAATCATGGGTATATGTGGTATTAGTAAGTGTTATGATGAGTTATATTGGTTATTATGTGAAAACATGAAAGTTTCTTAGAAATCACAAAGGGTTGAAAAATCTGATTTTGGTGAAAATGGAACATGAAATTCAATTAACCATATCTCCTATTATATTTTGAATTTTTGAGTGTGGTCAAGTTCTAGAGTTAGATCTATGAGTTTCCTAACTCATCCAAGTGGAATCACTGAAAAAGGTGTTGTAGATTTTCATGTGGACTGATTTTAGCAAATGAATCAAAAACTGAAATTTCTAAAAAGACTACTGTCCAAAATTTTAAAAGGGCATTTTCGGCTACTTAATTTGTGAGAAAAATTCCGGCCTTTTTGGGACATGGAAATATATGGTATAATGTACCTCTTGTCCAAAAATGAGCCCATTCCGACTTAAAATGAGCAAGTTATGACCATTTCAATATTCAGGTTTTTCCGACGAAAAATGCTATAATTGGAGTTCTATAACTCCGATGACCATAAAATTTAAATTGGAAGCTCAAGTTAACATGTGTAAGATCCTGCCAAGATTTGGGAATTTCTGGAGTTAAACTTGAGGTAGATAATTTCTTAAGGAATTAATTAGAAATTTATTTTTGGAAAATAGTAAATGAATTTTAAAAATTCTGAGAAAAATATATGTTCAATATGGGACTATATTCTGCTAAATGCCAGAAAAGAATAATTTTTAGGACTGATTTGGTATTTTTCATGAAAATAGTTTAGTTACGAATATATGAATTAAATATGTTATGTGAAGTCGAAAAATTGGTAAATAGGATTTTATGGCTTGGAAATCCTATATAAGGTATATGCAGATTTTTGATGAGGGATTTGATCATTGGTAATGTGTAAACAATTAAATTAAATTATTTATAAGTTTAAGAAGTGATTAAAATATTGTTATAATATTAACGATATTAGATTATGATTTTATTAAGTGAGTTATAATGTTTGGATAAATTTAAAGTCTTTAATATTTATCCTTCATTTAGTTTGATTAATGCTTATAATATTGTCATCATCCTCATATTTATATTGTGATGAAAGTCATATGTGGCTTACGTGCATAGATGAACTTGGTATGATTATGACCAGGGATTATTCGGTATAGTCATGACCGTAATGTGACGAATGATGTGGTAAAAGTCCTTATTGGCATGTAGTTCATTGATGGACAGTTGTTGGTGTGATTATGACCAGTGATTATTCGGTATAGTCATGACCATTGATGATTAACGAATATCCTTGGCCATAGTGCAGGGATGATTCGATGATGTGGATTATTTACTAAGCGGAGTCTCAACATTATTGGTTTTACAGTTGTATATCTTTGGCCTGTAGTACAAAGATGAACTGTTGGTTATTGGTTTTACAGTTGTATATCTTTGGCCATAGTGCAAAGATGAATTTATTAGTATGATTATGAGCAGGAATTGTTATTTGGTATAATAATAATTTTTGATGTTTCAGGTGAAGATAGGTGATGAAAATTATCTTCGTCCTGGGTGCGAAAAGGAATTCATAATCACAATTATGATTATGAGTTATTCATATGATTGTGGACATGAATTATTGATTGATGTTACAAGGATAAAACATTATTGGTGGACTTTTGACATGAAGAAGATAATAGACCTAATGGTCTATCTGACTCTTTTAATGGATTGCTCGTTCCGCTGCAACTATGGTTGAAAAGTTTTATCATCTACCATATGTTTTAAATCTCTGAGTTATTATTGATGAAATCTATTGATAATGTAATTATCTTTAGTCATGATATTCTTTACTGGGCTAGTTGTGCTCACCCTTTTGCTTCACAATTCCTTTCAAGTAATAAGAGTGTAAATTTGGGTTAGACGGGATAACGAGGGAATAGAATCGGTGGTCTTTAGTCATTGAGGTTCTCCCTAAATAGTATGGAAATAATTTTATTGAGAACTTTAGATAAGTGTATCGTATTATATACGTTATTTGATATTTAATTTTGGTGAACCAAATAGGGTGAGGTGAACCCAACTTTGGAAGGGTGTTTTGCAATTATCATAAAAGATGTCTAATGACATACAACCCCATGTTATCATAAAATAGGGTTGTGCACATCCACTTGCTGAGTATATCTACGAGCACTACCTATATGATCTTGGAGTTTATTTGAAATATAATTTTCACTTGGAGACAGTGGAGATAGTTATATGTCAAGAGAAGACTCACCATTGGAAAGAAGATGATAGTAATCTTCTCATTTTTCTTTGTTGATCGATTTCGCAATCAATGAATACGTGCAAGTATACACGGTCAACAAGTAATAAAGTGAAAGTAGAGTATCGTTCCCACGAGGAATTATTTAATAAAAATCACCAAGTACTAATTCTTAACCAAACTAATTTTATTTAAACAATCTCAAATCGTGTTTTTTCTAATTAAGAAAACTAAATTAACTAATTAAAACTAAGATTTTAACGAATGAATTCAAATAAATAAAGATTAAGACTTCAATATCCCCAATTATGAATTATAAATCAATTATCCAATTATCCCAATTATTATGCCTACTGAATTGTTAACAGGAATTCTCAAATGCCAAAAGTCCTTTTCCAAGTGATCAATTGCCTTCTATTTAATACAGATTAATCTTTCTATTTTCCTATGCAAAACAATTGAATTAAACTCTTTCCAATCCCAATTCCTTACGTGTTACATGCGGCGAACAGATATTTCCATTCAATTCACAAACCTAATTTTTCACCATGCAAATAACTAAGTCACATGATATCATGCCCAGTTCTAACCCTAGAATTCCTTTTCCAATTCCTTCTAGAGTAACAAGGTAATTACTGATCAGATAATTAATCAATAAACACAAGACAAAATAAACAACTCACTTTAACATAAATAATTAGAATATAATGAATAACTAATTCATAGCCATAAAAAGTTCAATTGAAATCTCAAAAATAGTTAGTTCATAATTAATGAATTAAAACCAAGAATCCACAACTGAATAGACATCAAAAGATAAAAGTAAGATGAGAGAAGAGAATAGAATCTGTTGTCAGCAAATTTGATGCTCCCTTCTTGCTCTTGCTCTTGATCTTCAATGGTCTCCAAGTTGCTTCAATCTCCAAAACTAATAAGAACTAGGGTTATTTTCTAATCTAAAGGAGTGTTTAATATAGGCTAAGCTATGTAATCTCCCTTTATTTTATGCCTTACATCATGTATTTATAGGTTACAAGTACAATTTTAGTTTTGGAACAACCCCTATCCTATTTGGAGTCAAAAGGTGTCAAAATTAATTTAAAACGCGTCCGGTGCCGCTCCAAACCCTTCCCCAGGCAGCCATACCGGGCAACTGCGCAATGAGTTCGTCCCCTAGCGCCCAAATACTGTAAAATACACTAAAAATCGCGCCCGACCTGGCCCAAAATCGACATTTTCTCTCCGACGTCCTTTGGAAAATGGCCATAACTTCTTCGTCAGAACTCCGATTTTGATGATTCAAGATGTTCCGGAAAGAGGAGAAGTAGATCTACTACTTTCATTCTTGAAGTGTTTCGAAATAATGTCAGGAGCTATAGTCAAATTGGCTCCGAAGTGGCTGCTGTGTAAATGGCAAGCCGAAAACGCGAATCTAGCCACCCCAAACATCGATCCATGTAACTTTTGTCCCAATTCCTATAAAATAACATAAAACATGCATGAATAGACACAAACACATAAAAACATCCTAAAAGACTTAAGAACAACAATAAATTAAGCCCGAATGTATCCAATTCATGGGTATAAAACTCACTCATCAAATACCCCCAAACTTAAATCTTTGCTTATCCTCAAGCAAAAACACAAAAATGTTATGCAATGCAATGTAATGAAACTAATCTATATGCCTCTGAATCCAACAATAATGATGAAAACAAGTCTATTCAACCTACTTAGAGAAATCAAGTAAACATGATAATACATCATATTAAAACAAATCAGTAATTTCCCAATAAATCATCAAATCTTAGACTGTTATCACTGATATAGTGCGTGTGTGCTCCACAACAATGTTAACTGATATAAAATCAAATTTAAGACATAATAGATATCTTTGAAGGCATCATACATTGCAAATTCACAAAATTCAGGAACAAGCTATATCCAACTAAAGTCAAACATCCACCAAGTTCAAGAGTCCAATCTGGGATACTTATGCTTTACTTTTCATTACGGGGGCTTTTTGCTCTTTTTCCGTTTTATTGTTTTTTTTTTAACCATAACTGTGCAATGTCTCATTCCATTAGGCTAACAAATGTCACCCTTAGCGAAGCTTTTCGACCAACGACTCCCGGACCATATAAGACCTTAGGGCGCTTAGGTTTTAAGATACCCCTTGAGGCGTTTACTCAAGTAACAAAGGCCCCGAAACAAAACTAGCCACGGTAATTTTTTTTTTTTTTTCTTTTTTTTTGATAGATGGTTGGTGAGTGCGTTTTACGCTCCATCTCACGCTTGTGTTTATGGGGAGTGTTTCTCCTCAACCCACCACAAGACTCAACATGTTTTTTTTTTTAAAGCTTATATACCCCAAAATTTCCCCCCAAACTTAAGTTTGTATCAAAATTTAGTCATCTCCGCTTATTCATGTCTTTCATACCTTCACACTAGTATTATACTTAAGAAATCCATTATGTATCAATTTAAACTTAATCGATTAACATAGTCATTATTAACGTGCTTAACCTTGATTATACCAGCCAAAACAGAAAAGATTCAATTCATAACAAGAAATCACATCAAAGCTGAATATTCAACACTATACTTATCTACTTAACTCTAGTCTCATCATTGGCCAAAATAGACTTTTTACTATCTAACAATTTGGAATCATGCAAATATAAACTAAGCTCATGACAAACATAGTAAACTAACTACTATTTTTATGATTTAAAAAAAATTTTAAAAAAAAAAAAAAAAGCGAATGCAACAACTAAATGTAAATAACCCAAAACATAACGAACTACAATGTAAATAACTAACTATATGCAATACGACACTAAAATGCCCCCAAACTTAAACTAGACATTGTCCTCAATGATTGAAATAGAAAAAATTAAAGCGGAGGACTTCCACGAAAATATAGCAATCTTCCTCCTTTGCCTTAAGTTTGGAGAATAAAGCAAAGCACATGGAACAAATTGGGCACCACATTTGAATTTGACTTGAATAACTCAGTAAAACCATGATAGAAGCAATTTTATTAAATCCTAAATAAATGCAAATTCAAAACTACTAATATAAAACTTAATAAAACTAAAATAAAAATAAAAATTAAACTTGGGTTTGCCTCCCAATAAGCGCTTGTTTTATAGTCTCAGCCTGACTTCTTCAATTCTCTATCCAATTCCCCTACGAAAGTTGAGGAACCCTCCATCCATCGGAAATAATATAGATTTTGGTAGGTTCCCATTTACGATAGCCATTGTATTAAAGTCACCTAGCATGCTTTCTTTAGATAAGATCACATTCAAGAACGTCCAGCATCTAGGTGGTTTCTCCATTGTGTTTGCGAATATATTCTGGTATTGAATCTTGTCAGACACAACAGTTTCTTCTTCTATCTTTTCCAAATTCATCGCACCATGGTTTCAAGGTGTACTTGCTTTTTTACATCACAGAGAGTATTGCCGACATATGACTACCAATCGGACAAGGTTTTGCAAATCTAACCGGACTCTTGAATCTGTGGAGGAGAAGGCACTTGAGGCATAAATAACATTGGCTCATCATCATTGGTTCTCACAATTAGTTCTTCACCGACCTTGTTGTCATTATCCCCACTTGTCTCCTCTTTTTTCATCTCGTGGCTCATCCAATTGTAGATTTGGCTCGGCTCTCCATCGGTCTGGAATCCATGTCATAGGTCCGTGTATTGAGGATCACTTTATTCAACGCATGTGCTATCTCTGTTCCACTTGATTTTCCGTATTCTTTAACGATGCCCCCATGGCATTTCAAAGTAAGATCTACTTGATTCAATTTCTTATCTTGTTCCTCGTTCTTTTTGTCAGAAGCTCTAATGAATTTTTCCAAGGCTTCTTCCAAACTTGATATCCTCTCTGGTTGTTGAGTCGGATTTTGAAATCCGGAGGTGTTTTGTTGTCTAGGTGGTTGAGCTGCAGCTTGATTGTTACTCCATGAAAAATCCGGGTGATACCCCCAATCCTGATGATAGTTGTTGGGATAGACATAATTATTGGGGTAATCACCACTATACTGTACCGGCTCGAAATTGATGGCGCATTGATGACTCGTATGATTTCCAGCACAATAATCACAAGTAACCATACTTTGACGACAATTTGAGCTTCAAAAGCTTCAAACATCCTCGAAAGTGTCTCAATCTGTGCTGACAATGCAGAAAGTTTCTCGAGTCTTTCAATCTCCGCTTCCCTTGGTTGAGTCATGTTCGTGTATAGCCATTGATACACAAAGCCATCCATGGTACTTTGAAAAGAGAGAAATATAGAAAGAGAATTAAAATAAAAATAAAAATGTTTAAATTAAGACTAATTTGATTGAAATTAATATTGAAACTAATTATTAAATTAATTCCCGACAATGGCGCCAAAAACTTGTTGATCGATTTATGATCAATGAATACGTGCAAGTATACACGATCAACAAGTAATAAAGTGAAAGTAGAGTATCGTTCCCACGAGGAATTATTTAATAAAAATCACCAAGTACTAATTCTTAACCAAACTAATTTTATTTAAACAATCTCAAATTGTGTTTTTTCTAATTAAAAAAACTAAATTAACTAATTAAAACTAAGATTTTAACGAATGAATTCAAATAAATAAAGATTAAGACTTCAATATCCCCAATTATGAATTATAAATCAATTATCCAATTATCCCAATTATTATGCCTCTTTTGAATTGTTAATGAGAATTCTCAAATGCCAAAAGTCCTTTTCCAAGTGATCAATTGCCTTCTATTTAGTCCAGATTAATCTTGCTATATTCATATGCAAAACAATTGAATTAAACTCTTTCCAATCCCAATTCCTTACGTGATACATGCGGCGAACAGATATTTCCATTTAATTCACAAACCTAATTTTTCACCATGCAAATAACTAAGTCACATGATATCATGCCCAGTTCTAACCCTAGAATTCCTTTTCCAATTCCTTCTAGAGTAACAAGGTAATTACTGATCAGATAATTAATCAATAAACACAAGACAAGATAAACAACTCACTTTAACATAAATAATTAGAATATAATGAATAACTAATTCATAGCCATAAAAAGTTCAATTGAAATCTCAAAAATAGTTAGTTCATAATTAATGAATTAAAACTAAGAATCCACAACTGAATAGACATCAAAAGATAAAAGTAAGATGAGAGAAGAGAATAGAATCATTGTCGAAGAAATTTGATGCTCCCTCTCTTTCTCTCGCTTCTCTTCTTCTTGATCTTCAATGGTCTCCAAGTTGCTTCAATCTCCAAAACTAATAAGAACTAGGGTTATTTTCTAATCTAAAGGAGTGTTTAATCTAGGCTAAGCTATGTAATCTCCCTTTATTTTATGCCTTACATCATGTATTTATAGGTTACAAGTACAATTTTTAGTTTTGGAACAACCCCATCCTATTTGGAGTCAAAAGGTGTCAAAATTACCCCAAAACGTCCGAGCCGCACCAAACCCTTCCCCAGCTTCTCAAATTATTTGGCAACAACGCTGTCTAGTTCACCCCTAGCGCCCGGCCACAGTAAAATACTCTAAAAATCGCGCCTTGCGGCTGGCCCAAAATCTGACATTTTCTGCTCCGACGTCCTTTGGGAAAATGGCCATAACTTCTTCGTTCGAACTCCGATTTTGATGATTCAAGATGTTCCGGAAAGAGGAGAAGTAGATCTACAACTTTCATTCTTGAAGGTTGTCGAAATAATGTCAGGAGATATAGTCAAAGTGGCTCTGAATTGGCTGCTATGTAAATGACAAGCCGAAAACGCGAATCTAGCCACCCCAAACATCGATCCATGTAACTTTTGTCCCAATTCCTATAAAATAACATAAAACATGCATGAATAGACACAAACACATAAAAACATCCTAAAAGACTTAAGAACAACAATAAATTAAGCCCGAATGTATCCAATTCATGGGTATAAAACTCACTCATCAGGGGTCTATTGGGTCAACCAAGGATAATTCTGTGGACATATGATATCTATCATAACCTAGACATATGGCCTCCCATGTACGAAGGTTTCATTGAGCACTTCCCAAAGATTTTAATTCCTAAAATAGTTTTTGACTATACTTTTATGTAAAGTATCCTTGTAAGGTTGTGGTCGAGGTACCATGAGAGTTACATACATTTGTATTAAAACTCACAGTTAACTGTGGTCGTATTCTATACGACAGTTCAACAGTTGTATAAATGAAGTTTGTATTTGATTTTTATAATGTGATATCTGGCGACTCAGAATGGGTCGTGTATACCTATTTTGGGGGTGTCACAATTTTTTTCAAAAATCAAAAGTACAACCATCGGCACGAAGTCAATAAATCTCGGAAGTCTAGCATAGCTAGTAGATTTAGAATATCCAGATATCCATCAACTTCAATCTTCCTATACCCCTAGTATAGTTCATCAAACTTACTACACATTGGAAGTTCAGGAACTTGCCACAATAATATGAGTTTAAGAACTTATCCTAGTCAGACCATAGGCATCCATTCGTTGAGGGGTTCAAAACATACCATATTATTATGAGTCACAAACTTACCATATGCATTAGTTTTAAGAACCGCACCTAATCCTAATAATATCTAACTAATCTTAATAGTTTATAACTATCAACTATACACATGAGAAAAGAATCACCTTTTCGCCACATATACACTAATAGCGCGATACCAACATTCCAATAATTATCAATGTGATAAACCGAAAAGCAAAGCACAAAACCTTCATCATACAAAGGTTTATACAACTCACCATCACATGAGTCCTCAATTGAAATCCCACCTAACTCTATCTTACTCATAACTTATTCTTAACTTGCCCTTTGCTCGATACGAATTCCTCGTATCACAATATCTATAACTCCTCATGAGTTTATCTCGTACTATATCATAATACATTATCTTCATAACATCAAGCTATAATTATTCAAATATTACAAACCATCTTTCTTTTATAACTTAAACAGATCACGTCGAGATCTTATTACATAATCATCTCCCTTAAAATTCTTTTCTTAACTCGTGATCGTTTTGCTTTACGATCATCTTTCTCTCCTTTTTCATCATTTACGATTTCATTTATGCTTTTAGTCTTACAGACTTTGTCTATTCATCATTAGTCGTTATCTTGGTTATTCGAGTTAGGCAACTCCCATTTCTTATCTTTATATCTCTTCAAGATTCTTCTTTGAATTTTCTTGTTTATATAACAATTCTTCCTTTAAGAATTTCTAACTTCATTTACATTGCTCAACATTTCATTCGAGTTCCACATTTTCATCATACGTATCCATTTTCTATACTCGGTACACATCGAATCTCTAATAGTTTCAATATGGTACGCTGAGTGGTTTCCCACAAACAACCAACAAACTAGGTTTCGAGTTGCTAGTTCGTATATACCTCAACTCTATGAAGGAATCGTTTAGCCCAGATACCATACATCAACTATTAAAGAGTACAATTGTACCATACTTAAAATATAACTTTTATTCTTAACTTTTTTATCAATCTCTTCTTATAGACATTGTCTATTTATTATCACCTTACATCCTTATTATTGGAGTTGGTTAACCCCACATTCATATTCCTTATAACTCTACGAGATTCTTCTTTGAATCCTCTCACGCATGTTTTAATCTCTTCTTTATAAATTTCTTAAATTACTTCTTATTCTTCAAACTCTATTTGAGCTTATTCTTTCATTATCTTCACATCTCTTCTCTAAGGTTATAGCCTAAGGTACTCTTACCTGAGGTTTTTAACCTATCAGCTTTGATACGACCCCAAATTCATACAATTTAATTCTCAACTTCGGTCGTTAACAATATATTCAACCTCTAATTTTACATCATTAAACGATAATACAACCATTGAAATTTGCAGAATAATTAAAATTTTATATTACAATTAAAATTTTCTATTACAAACTATTCTCGTTCCTAGAACTTTCAACCTTTACATCTAAATATCTTAGAATCATTTTAATACTATAAGAGCTTACATCGCAAAATGATATTACAATTCAACATTAATACATTATTCGGAACCTTAAACATGGTTCAAATAATAATAACTCAGTCAAAGTATATAAATCTTCAAGTATCACATCTGATTCATATCTTTTAAGTAGCACATAACTTTACCTTAAATCTTTAACCTGCAAAAGTGGTTATTTTCAAGATTGAGCTCGACAGCCCAACAAAATCTAATATTTTTCATGCATCATATATCACATAATAACATACTCGATATACATCTCATAAATATTGGACTAACATAACATACATGCTGTAGTTCATATAACAAGTATAAAGATTGAGTTCCTTACTCAATCAACATTTATTACTCAATCAACGTAGTCATAAATTGACTTTAACATTTCATACTTTAAACATTAATATAACACACCATGCTATTTGCAATAAAGATTTCAAACAGTTCATCATCAAATTCACATAGCAAATAGGAACTGAAAGACTTGCGTTGACCGTTGTTTACCAATAACAGTTTAACAACTTACAGTTATCTGCACTTCACGTGCCCTACACAATTATATAATCATACATATAAACTATTAGTCACATAACAACACATAGTAATTGTAATGTAAACTCTACTCCACATCTCATAATCCTTCTTGTTAATTAGTACACAATGTTCAATTAGATTGTGTTAACTTTTCGACTTATGTAATATTCGAAATTCATTCAAGTGTTTAAGTCTTGCTATGAATACTTATGGGTTTTATATTAAACTCATTCCATATCTTATAAATGTTCATTAACACTTGTCACGGCATTTCGACGTTCATTCGTCACACGCTCGAATCGTCTTTCTTGTGTATGCTTAGTGTGCTTACATAACTTATCTAATATATCATTTATTAATGTTAATCTTCATTATATTTACTAAAATTCATGTTTTATAACTTAGAAAAACATCTTTTATCATCAGAAGCACTACACTTGCATACGTGCATGCCCGACACCCTTCGATTGCCTCCTAATACATATCAGTCCCACAAATGGCCATTTTGATCCCTTTTCCCTACCTCGAATTGAACAACTTAAAGCACAAAAGTTGTAGGTCTACTCGTCCTCATTTCGGATCATCTTGAATCACCTCAATCGGAGTTTGTATGAAAACGTTATGCTCATTTTAGTAAAACATGTTTAGTCAGTTTTTTTTTCCTCACAATTTGGCAAATGTACTTCACCACCTCCCATTTGGGCTGGATTTTACACTAGGGTAGCCACGTAAGGCGGGGTCCCTTCTGCTAGTTTGCGAATTATGATCCCGAACACTACAAAAAGTGAAATTAGGCCTACAAACTCCTTTCTAACAACCATACTAACCTACCCAAGGTGTAATATGTTTGCAGAAACATAAATTAATGTTTCTAACACGTTTCTAATCACATAAACATCATAAACAACAAGATTACAACCTTTAAATTTCACTATTTCTATTATTTCTTCTTCTTCTTCTGACATTCATAGCGAAATTCTTCACTGTGAATTCGTTTTACAACCAAAACAGTTAGTTTCAATTACGTTGATTTCATTTCTTCATATATTTTCACAATTCATCACCAATTTTACAATTATAACATAAACTTCTAACAAATTTTAGTCTCAAAATAGACCAAAACTTATATATATAACAAAACTCAAATTCTTCATCATTCAACCTATTTTCATGAATTTGATTATTCTAAAACTTGAATTTGTGTTACTCAAATTTCACATATGAATGAAAATATCATATTATTCAACACTTGACATAACCCTAATTTATTTCTTCATCAATTCATACTTCCATGATATCCAAAAAAACTCAAGAATCTAAAAACTAGAGGTTTAGGCTAGATTCTTACCTTTGATTTGCTATAAAGCTTGAATAATTTTCTTGTTTCTTGTTTCTTTCTTTCTTTCTTCTCTTTTCTCTTCTTTCTCTTCTTCTCCCTTTTCCAACTTACGTAACTTAGAAAATATAATGTATAATATAATATGTATTAATATATAATATAATTATATGTGTAACTGATGTCAGTTATAGCTCTTTTTTTTTATAAAAAAAAATCAAAAGCCATATGGCTTGTTTGGCTAAACCACTTTAAAAATTAATAACTTTAAATCCTTATTCCTTGTTTGGTAAAACCTATTTAAATAAAAGACTTAACATTCATTAAGCCTTGTTTGGCAAAACTAAATTAAACTCCTTTAATTTATTTTAGTAACTCATTTATCGTATAGTTTATGGCCACACTTTATTTAATCAAATTCTAATATTCAATTTAATTAAATCTAATAATAATTACCATCAAATATATTTATTCATTCACCATTTTAATTAAGTGAATTACTCTCATTATTTATGAAATTTTAATGCATACCAATTTCATTGTCATAAAGCATAATAATTGAATTATATTATTTCATAATATAATGTTAAACTTAATTAAATTAACTAATATTACTTAGTTAATTACCTTCCCGTAATAATCTCATTTAATTTATTTAATAGTTAAATTAACTATTAAACCTTATTTTCTAAACATATACATCTCTTTTATATTCACACTTAATCTCTTCACGCTAAATCACATATTTCAAGATAAATTGCAAATATATATTGTAACGATCGAGAAATTTGTAATTTAATTTAAATATTTATTGGATTAAATAAATATTTTATATAATTTATTTATTGAGGAAACTAAATAATTGATGAATTGTGGTGAATTAATTTAGTAACTAAATTGATTAATGTAAATTAAATTGAATAATGTTAATTTTATTTGATGGATTTAATTTAAGAAAATAATTAAATTAAATCAATTGCTTAATATTTAAGGAAGTAATTAAATTAAATGAATTGTTTAATTTAATGAAAATAAATAAATTAAATAAAGTGATATTTCTAATTTATTAATTAAATTAGATATATAATTATTATAATAGAAATTATTTTAATTACCATTATAAGTTATTTAAATTAGTTAAAGCTAAAGTTATTTAATTAACTAGTGTGACACATGAAACTATATAATATAAATAATATAAAAATAATTTAGTTTGGGAAATAGGGGGGTAGCCAAACAAGGCCTTGTGGCCTTTGGCTTATTCAACTGACGCAAACTTTTTATTTTTCTAACGGAAGGGAACGTGGGAGAGGCCAGTTATATTTTCCTACGCGTCTTATTTTTCCCTAAGGCTAGACAATATGGAAAACACATAGAAGGTTTGAGAGAAGAAGATAAACACATATGGGATTGAGAGTGAGAGCTTGAGAGAAGTTATTCTGTGATTATCAAGTGGAAGAGAAGGGATTGTTAATTGTTTTGTTAATCAAGGTATAAACTATCCCCATTCTAACTTTTAGTTTCGGTATATATGTATGTATATTCTATATGATTGGAAATCACGTGAATTGTGGTGTGTATATATGTTCATATAGGTTTGCAAAACTCTGTTAATCATCATGTATACTTGTTATTTGTTATCAAATTCGTAAAATTGGTGTGTAGGAAAGAAATTGAAATACCAGTGTTATTATTCTTATAATATGGCTTAGAAAGTACAAATTTTCATGATTAATACTTGTTATAATCTGTAATTTGTTGGTGGATTGTAATAATATGTTAAGAAACGAAAGCGGTGTAGTTCGAATTGTGTCAATTGATTAGGAAACGAATTCGTGGTGATCGAATTCGCTAAAGGTGTCAAAAATATAGTTTTTATGAGAAAACATAAAATTTATTGAATTAAATTAGTTTAATTTGATGTTTGATTGTTCTAAGTCGATGAATATATGAGGAAACCTGTTTGTGTTAGTTTTATATCAATTGGATGTGTTAATTTCACTGATTTGATGGTAAAATTCGTGTTAGTTAGGCTAAAAATAGAAACCTTTATTCTTTGCGTTTACGTTACTGTCTGTGCACTTTAAGCAATTTGTAGCTGGTGTTAAAATCAAAAACAGCCTTGTTACTTGGCCTGTCCCGAACTTAAGTATAAGCAACAATTGCCACCATACTACGTCCGAGATAGTGAAGTCTACTTATTTGCAGGTCATGTATAATGGACTTATGTTAGCTAAGCAAGCATGTTAATAATGTTAAGGCATAATAAAAACTATAACAACAGATTGTAATGTGTTGTGATATAAAGTGTAAAGATTTTAAATAATTACTTAAATAAGTTATACAATGAAACCAAATGTGATATTTTCAAAGGTTAGAGATGAACGATTAGGTTATGTTGGCTCGTAATGAGATTTTAGATTCGTTAAGTATATTAACCAACATGGTTAGGTGTTAGGTTAGTATTATGACCTAACTGATGGGTTAAAACCCATAGTGCTAATATTCATACAACTAATTGTTGTTGCGATTTCAATGATATATGTAGGGTAATTGGAGATTATTTTACATTTGTGTAGCTTACAATCAAGGCAAGTTTCTAAACCTTACCTCTTTATATTGAGCAAGTTTTCTAACTTTACATTTCTATTGAGCAAGCTTCTACCGAATTATTGTAGGAGTTAGAAAATGACAAAATTATCTTTTTATAAAAATGACGGCGAAATTTTACCGTTAACTGTTGAAATACCCGGTAATAAAAGTACAGTAATACGTATGGTTGCATAGTAGCACACAGTATTGATTATTCTTTAACTTCGTGAAAGTCACTTTCGGTTATACTCAATTATTGCTACAGTAATTGCTGCATAGTATTTCACTTTATTGCTTCAATTATTGTCACAATATCATCTGCACAATATTTTATATTATTAAATCAATAATTGAGACGATAAAGTTATTCATATTATTATTTATATTATTGACGATGTTTAAAAAGTTTTGTCGATGAAAGGGGTTGGTCACCTAATTGCGAGCCAATAGGGAGAAGTCCTTATCGGAAAGCCCCCTCTATCTTGGGAATGATCTGGTTGTTAATATTGTGAGTTATAATATTAATGATGAATAATTTTTGAAAGATTAAGAAAATGTGTTGATTGAAGATAAAATAATTTGTAGTAAATATTTATTCAATCATTGATATAAATAAGAAGTCTGTTATGAGACGTTTGTTATAAATTTGGTTTGTTCTATGGGGCCCATATATCATCATCTAAGAGTTACTTTCGCCAATAGTACTTGCCTTTACTAGACGTCAAACCACTTGCCGTTTCATATTACAGGCGTCGAACCACTTGTCGTTTTATATTACAGGCTTCGAACCACTTGTCGTTTCACATTACAGGCGTCAAACCACTTGTTGTTTCACATTACAGGCGTCGAACCACTTGTCGTTTCATATTGCAGGTGTCGAACCACTTTTCATTTCACATTATAGGCGCCGAACCACTTGTCGTTTCACATTACAGGCGTCGAACCACTTGTCGTTTCACATTACAGGTGTCAAACCACTTGTTGTTTCACACTACATGCGTCAAACCACTTTTCTTTTCACATCACCAGTCGTCAAGCCACTTGCCTCTTCCCATTGTAAGGGTTAAGCTGGAAATATTCTATAAATAGAAGCTTATTTCTTCTTTCATTCTCATCAATTCACTACAACTCACAAGAGAATTCTATAGAGAAAGAATCAGATAGAAAGAAGAAGAGTATTCTGTTACTACACTATTGCAGTATCCAATCTCCTACTAAGGTAAGGAGTATTATTTCTTTCGTATTCATGAAGAGAATTATTTCTTTCAATACTCGTAAGGGTTGTTATTCCATTATTTATTATTTTGTTGGAATAACCTGTCTACGCAGACTACCGCATGCATGGTGAAATCCTTTTGTTATTCCATTCTTTATTATTCTGCGGGAATAACATGTCTACGCGGACTACCGCATGCCTGTGAATAACCATTCGTATTCATTTGTTATTAAATAATGGAAATGATCTGTCTACGCGGACTATCGCATGACAGTTGAAAATCCATTTGCAGTTTCGTATATTGTTTATTTTAGATTCCTAATTCTAAACTTACTATGGTAAGTACTGCTTCTATAATACCTGAAACGATCATAAATTCTTTGATATTTGCGCTTCATCCAATATCTTTTCATGAAAATATTATTCTGAGCATTCTTGATAAGTTTTAGCCTTTTCATGCCGGACTACTATTCACCGGGTACTATTCCCGAAGTACTATTCATGGGGTACTATTCACTCGAGTACTATTCATCCGGAGAACTATTCATGACAAATTTTTTTTTTTTTATGTCCAAATCATTTTTGATACAATATTATTCTTGAATGTTACTCCACAAAGAAGTATCATGTTGACAATTTGGACATTATGGAATTCTGGATAAATTAAATTATAAATCTTTAAAATTTATACTTTGCTTTTTAATTGAATTCTTATATCATTGTCATCATCCTCATACTTATATTATGATGAAAGTCATCTTTGGCTTACTTGCATAGATTGACTATTGATTGGTATGATTAGGACCAAGAATCATTCGGTATAATCATGACATGTAATGTTATAAATGATGTGGCAAAAGTCCTCATTGGCCCGTAGTGCATTGATGGACAGTTGCTGAGATGAACATGACCATTGGTGATAATAATGAATATCCTTGGCCCGTAGTGCATGGATAATTCAGTGATGTGGATTATTTATTACGTTGAGTATCAGCGATAGAATTGGTGATAACTTTAAATCATAGAAGATAGTAGATATCATGCTCTACTTGACTCTTCTAATGGATTGCTTGTTCCGCTGCAATTAAACTTGATGTCTATAGTATTTTATCAGTTTAACACTGTTGAAGGCTAACGATAATTTATTCTGCATTAGTTTAGTCATAATATTTCTTACTGGGCTAGTTGAGCTCACCCCTTGCTTTCATTGTTCTCTTCAAAAAATGAGAATATAGCTGGGACTAGTCGGGAAACGGAGTGACGGTCCAGATGTTTGCATTAGTAGTGTGACGCCCCCAAAATAGGTATACGTCACCCTTCTTGAGTCGCCAGATATCACTCTATAAAAATCAAATACAAATTTCATTTATACAACTGTTGAACTGTCGTGCAGAGTACGACAACAGATAAGCTCTGAGTTTCAATACAAAATCTATGTAACTCTCATAGAGCCTCGACCACAATACCTTACAAAGGTACTTTACATAAAAGTATAGTCAAAAACTATTTTGGGAATTAAAATCTTTGGGAAGTGCTCAATGAAACCTTCGTACATGGGAGGCCATGCGTCTAGGTTATGGTAGATATCATATGTCCACAGAATTATCCTTGGTTGACCCAATAGACCCCAAAGAAAAACGAGAAGATTACTATCATCTTCTTTCCAATGGTGAGTCTTCTCTTGGCATATAACTATCTCCACTGTCTCCAAGTGGAAATTATATTTTAAATAAACTCCAAGATCATATAGGTAGTGCTCGTAGATATACTCAGCAAGTGGATGTGCACAACCCTGTCTTATGATAACCCGAGGTTATATGTCATTAGACATCTTGTATGATAGTGGCAAAACACCCATCCAAAGTTGGGTTCGCCTTACCCTATTTGATTCACCAAATATAACTATTAAATGTCGTATTATCACACTATTTCACAGAATAGTGAGGACTACTAATGCAACCATCTGGACCGTCACTCTGTTCCCCGACAAGTCCCAGCTACGTTCTTATTACCTGAAAAGAATTGTGAAGCAAAAGGGTGAGCACAACTATCCCAGTAAAGAATATTATGACTAAAGATAATTACATTATCAATAGCTTTCATCAATAATAAATCAGAGATTTGGAACATATGGTAGATGATAAAACTTTTCAACCATAGTTGCAGCGGAACAAGCAATCCATTAAAAGAGTCAAATAGACCATCAGGTCTATTATCTTCTCCATGTTAAAAGTCCACCAATAATGTTTTGTCCCTGTAAAATCAATCTACAATTCCTGTCCACAATCATATTAATAACTCATAATCATAATTGTGATTTTGAATTCCATTTTGCACCCAGGACGAAGATAATTTTCATCACCTATCTTCACCTGAAACATCAAAAATCATGGTTATACCAAATCACAATTCCTGCTCATAATCACACTAATAAATTCATCTTTGCACTGTGGCCAAAGATATTCAACTGTAAAACCAATAATGCTGAGACTCAACTTAATAAATAATCCACATCATCGAATCACCCCTGCACTACGGCCAAGGATATTCATTAATATCACATCCATGAATTATCCATGCACTACGGCCAATGATATTCATTATTATCAAATCCATGAATTAATATTTCATTCTTTGAGACTCACTTTCGATAATTAATCCATATCATCGAATCATCCACCTTTTCTACGGCGAGGATATTCATTAAATCACATCCATGAATTAATATTCCATTCTTTGAGACTCAACTCAATAATTAATCTATATCATCGAATCATCCACACTACTGAGGCCAAGGATATTCGTTAATATCACGACCATGAATTATCTATACACTACGGGCCAAAGATAATCGTGTTTTTCATCAACCAGTCCCGATCATGCCATAAAACAATTCATCTTTGCACTCTTGGCCGAAGAGAATCCATAACCATAATCATACCAAAAACTGTCCATCAATACACTACGGGCCAATGAGGACTTTTTCCACATCATTTGTAACATTACGGTCATGATTACACCGAATAATCTCTGGTCATAATCATACCAAGTCCATCTATGCACTACATGCCACAGATGACTTTCAACATAATATAAACATAAGAATGATGACAATGATATAAGCATTAATCAAACGAAAACAAGGATACATATTAAAGACTTTAAATTTATCCAAATATTATCAATCACTTAATACACTCATAATCTAATATTATAACAATATTTTAATCACTTCTTAAACTTATAAACAATTTATTTTAATTGTTTACATTTTACCAAATAATGCATTTAATCATTCAAAAATGACATACTCATAAGATTTCATCGCCAATGATCAAATTACTCCTTAAAAATATGCACATACCTTATATAGGATTCCCAAGCCATAAAATCCTATTTACCAATTCTTCAACTTCACATAACATATTTAACTCATATGTTTGTAACTAAACTATTTTCATGAAAAATAACAAATCAGTCCCAAAAATTATATTTTTCTGGGATTAAGCAGACTATAGTCCCATATTGAACATATATTTTTCTCAGAATTTTTAAAATTCATTTACTATTTTTCAAAAATCAATTTCTAATTAATTCCTTAAGAAATTAGCTACCTTAAGTTTAACTCCAAAAATTCCCAAATCTTGGAAGAATCTTACACATGTTAACGTGAGCTTCCAGTTTAAATTTCATGGTCATCGGAGTTATAGAACTCCGATTATAGCGTTTTTCGTCGGAAAAACCTAAATATTTAAATTGTCATAACTTGCTCATTTTAAGTCGGAATGAGCTCATTTTTGGACAGGATGTTCTTTATACCATATACTTTCATGTCCCAAAAGGCCAGAATTTTTCTCATAAATTAAGTGGCCAAAAATTCCCTTTTAAAAATATAATCAGTAGCTTTTTCGAAATTTCCAGCTTTTGACTCCTTTGCTAAAATCAGTCCACACAAAAATCTACAATACTTTTTCCAGTGATCCCACTTGGATAAGTTATAAGACTCATAGATCTAACTCTAGGACTTGACCACACTCAAAAATTCCAAATATAATAGGAGATATGGCCAATTGAATTTCATGTTACATTTTTACCAAAATATGATTTTTTAACCCTTTGTGATTTCTTAGAAACTTTCATGTTTTCACATAATAACCAACATAACTCATCATAACACTTACTAATACCACATATACACATGATTTTCATTATTCTAATGCTTTTATTATGACTCTCATCATAATCAACGTAAATAGATCATTTTTATAAAGGATCATTCACCATGCATGCGATAGAGACCGCACAGACAGGTTATTCCAACAGAATAATAAATAACGGAACCAGATCAGGTGAAAGTCACACCGACAGGATGTTCCAACGGAATAAATAAATAATAAAGATTTTAACCGGTCCGGTAAAAGCCTGAAACAGGATATTCCAATGAATAATAAAAAGCGGAACCGTGTCGTGGTGAAATTCACACTGATAGGATATTCCAACAGAATGATAAATGCGGAATAATAAATAATGGAACCAGGTCCAGCGTAAAACGCACAGACAGGATATTCTGACAGAATAGTATAGAATTGAATAATAGGAGAATTTCACCATGTATGCAGTACTTTGCATATACAGGTTATTCCAACATAATAATATAGAATGGAATAATAGAAGAATTTCACCATGTATGCGGTACTTCACATAAACAGGTTATTCTAACATATTAATATAGAATGGAATAATAGAAGAATTTCACCATGTATGCGTTACTTCGCATAAACAGGTTATTCCAACATAATAATATAGAATAGAATAACAGAGGGATTTCACCAAGTATAAGTATCTCGTTCTGAGTTATGTATAGGGTATAATATCTGAGTTATTCAAATGAATAATAAAGAATGGAATAACAGAAGTTCTCTTCATGAATAAGAAAGAAATAATACCCCTTACACAATAATGATATCCCTTACAATAATAATAATATCCCTTACACAATAATGATATCTCTTACCTTAGAAAGAAACTGAATACTGGAGTAGAGAGGTAGCAGACTTCTCTTCTTCTTTCTCTCTATAGCCTCTCCCTCTATAATTTCTCTCTAAAATAAATGCTCTATAGCTTTAGTGAATTGGTGAGAAATGAAGAAGAATGAACTTCTATTTATAGGAAAACATAGTTTCGATAATTGCACATTTTGGGGCTCAGAATATTACAGTATAATACCTTCCTCTTTTTTGTTATTTTTAATTTAGTCATCCAAGTATTATCAAACTTGCACCACCTCCCCTAATAGTAAATCATGTGACTCAATAGTAAAATCATGTGAAAAAAACTAATTACATTATAGTACCTTCATCTATACCTCCATTTTAAACTTAGTCATGCAAGTATTATCAATCTTGCACCAACTCCCCTAATAGTAACAAGAATGTGAATCAATAGTGCACACATGTGAACAAATAGTTATAAACATGTGAATTAGTAGCAATTAATTGCTTATTTATCCGATAAATTACCCGATTTATCAATATAACCCCCAGACATCAATTATCATCGAAATAAATGTCGATTTTCACTAACACAAACAATTCCAACACAATGAAAATATTTTTATCAAAAATATAAATTTTGAAATTTTGAAGTTTGACTTTTCCCAAAAAAATCAACTGTTGACTTTTTGACCAAATAGTAAATCCCAGAAAATTTTGTGGTTATAGACTATTTTTACTAATTTCGTCGTTCCGGACTCAAATATCACGTCCGCGTCTTCAAATTCAACTCCGAACTCAAATTTGAATTTTTTTATAACAACTTGCATACTTTGCAAAATTTTCAAATATCACCCTTAACTTTAACCTTTATCAATTTAACCATTTACTAAATAGAATAATTATAAGAAAATTGAATAATTTTATTTCATAAAATTCGGGGTCTCGCAAGTAGTCCTCACTATTTTGTGAAATAGTGTGATAATAAATGTATTGAGTACTTATTTTGAGTTTGAATACTGTCTAGAAGACAATATTTGTATTAAAACTAATAGCTCATGCTGTATATTTAAGTTTGTATTTGTATTCTGTACCATGTATTAGGCGACTCAGAATGGGTGATGTATACCTATTTTGGGGGCATTATAGTTGGTATCAGAGCTTAGGGATATGATCCCTAGCTGAGATGTGAGACTAGAACTAGGAGGGGAGAGACGGGTAATGTGAGACCCCAAATTTTATGAATAAATATTTAAATTGCTCAATTTTTTTTTTTTAAATATTATGGCGTGGATTTGATATAATGTTATAGTTGTGGGTGATATTTATAAATTTTACAAAGTAAGCAAGTTGTTATAAAATATTAGCTTAGTCGGGGAATATTCTTTTTGTAGGGAATATCCGTACGACGGCACAATCATTGGTGGACCCCACAATGAAAGTATTGTCGTAGTAAGAAAATGACAGAATTATCTTTTTATTAAAATAACGGCGAAAGTGTTACCGTTAAAACTGTTGAACTACCCAAAGAGTAAAAGTACGATGTCTGGCGTGGTTGCATAGTAGCACATGGTATTGATTATTGATGCTTATGTGAGAAGTCACTCAGTTATACTCAATTATTGCTACAGTAATTGTTGCATCACTCATATTATTGATTCAATTATTATCACAATATCATCTGTATAATATGATATATTATTAAATCAATAATTGAGACAACAAAGTTATTCATATTATTATTTGCAATATTGACAATGTCTAAAAGTTCTGTTTAGGAGAGGTTAGATAATCTAATTGTGCGTCAATAGGGAGAAATCCTTACCAGAAAGCCCCCTCTTTCCTGGGAACGACCTGGTTGTTAAATATTGTGAATTATAATTTTAATGATGAATAAGTTCGTGTTAATTAAAGATGAAATTGATAGTTTTATTATGTGGGAATTATTAGTGTTAGTGGAAATCGACATTTATTTCGATAATAATTGATGTCTGGAGGTTATATTGACCAATCGGGTAATTAACCGGATAAATGAGCAATTAATTGCTATTAATTCACATGATTATAACTATTTGTTCACATGTGTGTACTATTGATTCACATTCATGCACTATTAGGGGAGTGGTGTAAGATTGATAATACTTGCATGACTAAGTTAAAAATGAAGGTATAGATGGAGGTACTATACTGTAATTCGTATTTTCACATGTATAGAACTATTGATTCACATAATTAAACTATTAATTCACATGATTTACTATTAGGGGAGGTGGTGTAAGTTTGATAATACTTGCAGGACTAAATTAAAAATGAAGAAAAAGAGGAAGGTATTATACTGTAATATTTCGAGCCCCAAAACGTGCAATTATTGACAGTTATTTTCCTATAAATAGAAGCTCATTACTTTATTATTTTTCACCAATTCACTAAAGCTATAGAGCAATTATTATAGAGAGAAAGAAGAAGAGAAGTCTGCTACCTCACTATTTCAGTATCCAATTTTCTTTTGAGGTAAAGGGTATTATTTCTTTTGTATTCATAAAGAGAGTTATTTCTTTCAATACTCGTAAGGGTTGTTATTCCATTCTTTATTATTATGCTGGAATAACCTATCTATGCGAACTACTGCATACATGGTGAAATTCTTCTGTTATTCCATTCTTTATTATTCTGTTGGAATAACTTGTCTGTGCAGTCTATCGCATGCCTGGTGAATTCTTCTATTATTCCATTCTTTATTATTCTGTTAGAATAACCTGTCTGTGCGGTCTATCGCATGCCTGGTGAATTCTTCTGTTATTACATTCTTTATTATTCTGTTGGAATAACCTGTCTACGCGGACTACCGCATGCATAGTGAATAACCCTTCGTATTCATTCTTTATTAAATTGTGGAAATGATTTGTCTACGTGGATTACCGCATGGTGGGTGAAAATCCATTTGTAGTTTCGTATATTCTATTATACTCGTATGAGATATCATTTTTTTGTACTCGTCATGGAGTATCATTTTCTTTGGTATTTTTCTTTTACGAGTTACTATTCACGGGTTACTATTCACCCAAATACTATTCACTCTAGTATTGTTTACTCGGGTATTCGGGGCACTTTTTGTGCTGGAGTACTATTCATGGGTTACTATTCACCTGATTACTATTTAGTCTAGTATTATTCACTCGGGTATTTGGAAAACTTTTCGTGTCGGGGTACTATTTACGGGATACTATTCCCGAAGTACTATTCACGGGATACTATTCACCCGAAAAATATATTTCTTTTTGGTCCAAATCATTTTTGGGTACAATATTATTCTTGAATTTTACTCCACAAAGCAGTATCATGTTGACAAATTGGACGTTATTGATTCCTGGATAAATTAAATTATAAATCTTTAAAATTTATCCTTGAACTTATTTTATTAAATTATTATGTCATTGTCATCATCCTCATGCTTATATTGTGATGAAAGTCATCTTTGGCTTACGTGCATATGACCAGGGATTATTCGGTATAATCATGACCGTAATGGAAAACACGAATATCCTTGGCCCGTAGTGCATGGATAATTCGTGGTCGTGATAATTCGGTATAATCATGACCGTAATGTGATGAATGATGTGGTGAAAGTCCTCATTGGCCTGTAGTGCATTGATGTACAGTTGTTGGTATGATTATGACCAGGGATTATTCGGTATAATCATGACCATTGATGATTACATGAATATCCTTGGCCGTGGTGCAGGGATGATTCGATGATGTGGTTTATTTATTAAGCTGAGTCAGCGATAAAGTTGATGAAAACATTTTTTAAATCATAGAAGATAGTAGATTTTATGCTCTACTTGACTCTTCTAATGGATTGCTTATTCCGTTGCAGTTGTTGATCTAAAACTTGTTGTCTATTATATTCTATCAGTTGTTATCTTTGTTGAAGGGTAAGGATAATTTATTCGCATTATCTTAGTCATAATATTTCTTCTTGGGCTAGTTGAGCTCACCCTTTCTTTCACTATTCTCTTCAGGAAATGAGAATATAGCTGGAACTAGTCGGGGAATGGATTGACGGTCCAGATGGTTGCATTAGTAGTCCTCACTATTCTATGAAATAGTGCGATAATAAATGTAATAAAATTGAATTTGAGTGTGGATATTGTCTAGATGACAATATTTGTGTTAAAACTCTCAGTTATATTTTGTCGTATATTACCCGACAGTTGTATTAAAGAAGTTTGTATTTGATTTATGTACCATGTATTTGGCGACTCAAGATGGGTGATGTATACCTGTTTTGGGGGCGTCATAGGTAATTCCTTCGCTAGTATGACCTACCTAAGTTTATTTGTTACTTAATTGTTCGGTCAGAGTATAGGGATAATATGTGACATGTCAATTAACCCTTGTTTTGTGGCAGTGTTTGAAAATGACATCCGAGAATGTTGAGATAAGCAATGGAGCACATGAGACCGTTGAGTCACCACAGATCAATACCCAGGATAATGTGCAACAGGAAGACAATAATCCTCAGGTAAACAACAACACCGATCAAATAATGAACGATGGGATGTTCAGAGGCTTTATGCAATTCATGCAACATCAGGCGAGAGCGGCTCCTATTCATAATGCAGGTGGAAACACTAGCAACTCTCGGATGGTCACTGCTAAGCAGTTCAAGGAGCTGGGACCACCAGAGTTTATTGGAGAGCCAAAACCACTTAAGGCGGAGACGTGGATAAAATAGATCACCAAGATATTTGATGTCTTGGGATGCTCCGAGGAGCTAAAGGTTCCCTTTACCACCTTCATGTTGCGAGGAGAGGCAGATTACTGGTGGGAATCTATAAAGTGTACCCAGCCTGCCACACTCAAAATGTCTTAAGAGAAGTTCCAAGAACTGTTCAACGACAAGTACTTTCCCAAAAGTATTCGTCACATGAAAGAGGTAGAGTTCATCAAGCTGGAGCAAAACTACATGACCGTGTCGCAGTACGAGGCTAAGTTTACCGAGTTGTCCCGGTTTGCATCTCATTTGGATGATAATGAGGAGAGAATGACGCGAATGTTTCTGCGAGGTTTGAGACCCGAAATACGTCAATACCTCATTTCTCACAAACTATGTTTGTATTCAGATGTTGTAAATAGGGCTCAGTTATTGGAGCGCGATAATGAGTTAACCCATCCAAGAAAGAGCAGCTGGCAAGTTGATAATTCCAGTGATAGCAGTCATCGAAGCGGTGACAACAAACGTGAAAGGAATCAACATGCCAGAAATGGTAACCACTTCGGTGGTAATAATGGCCAAGATAATAGAAGTGGAAATTTCAAGAAAAGAAGGTTCAATATTAACGGAAAGACATCGGCAGCAGCACCAACACTCGTTTCAAAGGAAGAAGAGCGACCACCGGTCGTATGTTTCAAATGCGGACAGGAGGGATACATCCATCTAAACTGTACGCAGTAGTCTAAAGTATGTTATAATTGTGGAAGAGAAGGTCACCTAGCCCAATTTTATCGTGCACCGAAGTCTAGTCCAGCTGGGATGGAGGCATCAAAGGCCGTCCCAGACAAGACAAAACCGGTAGTTCAAGGGAGAGCGTTTGTCGTAACCTCCCAAAAAGTGAGGAATCCGAACGACATGATCACGGGTAAGCTAATCATAAATTCTAGTGAAGTCTATAGCTTATTTGATACCGGTTATACCCATTCTTTTATTTCTCCCACTTGCGCTCAACGTTTAAATTTGACTCCGGAGAAATTAGACTTTGACTTATTTGTTGAAACTCCGTTGGGGAAATCTTTATTACATCCACTGTTTATAAGTCTTGTTTGATTCAAATCGGCAATCGCACGTTACCTGTCGATCTTATCTCTTTGAAAATACTTACATTCGATGTGATTTTATGGATTGATTGGTTAACAACTCATCATGCTAAAATTAATTATTTTTGTAAGGTTGTTAGCTTTCATATTCCTAACCAACCTATTATGCGAATTCAAGCAACCAAACCATTAAAGTCAATCACTGTCATCTCAAGCCATAAAGCTATTCGTTTATTGAAAAACAGATGTCAAGCTTTTTTAGCTCATATCACAGATTTAAACAAAAATACGTCAGATTTGAATGATATTTCTATTGTTAATAAATTTCCTGACGTATTCCCTGAAGAATTTCTTAGCCTACCCCAGAGCGTAAAATTGAATTTTGTATCGACCTCGAACCTGATACAAAACCCTCAAATATTTTTTTTCACCTAAAACAAACGCATTATGTGCCAAAGACGTTGGCTCGAGCTGTTGAAATATTATATACGACCATACTATTCAATACCATCCTAAAAAGCGAACGTAGTAGCTGACGCATTGAGTAGAATATCATATGCGGGAACGAGTGCGATATTGTTAATGCAAAGGCCTATTTTGTATGACTTGCAAAGGATGGAGATATAGATAAAGACTTCAGGGACCCACGTGATGATGACAAATATACGAGTAGAACCGACTTTAATCGATAAAGTTAAAGTCGCTCAAGCTACAGACTCAGAATTGATGAATGTGAAAAAGAAGGTTCAAGATGACGTTATTCTAGAAGCAAGAATCGAGAAAGAGAGGAAATCTCAACCCTTAATTTAATTGGCCTATTTGAAATCCTATATCAAGTAGGAACTGTGCCATATAGACTCGCTTTACCGCCAAGTATGTCTCGTGTTCATAATGTTTTTCACATATCTATGTTACGTAAATATGTGGAAGACCCGAACCACATTATTGAGTTAGAACCGAACGAAATAACGGAAGATTTAACGTATGAAGAGGTTCTTGTTATAATTTTGTATAAGAAGGAACATATTATACGCTCCAAGGTCATACCTCAAGTCAAAGTTTTGTGGAGAAACCACGATGTTGAGGAAATGACCTGGGAGTTAGAATCTGAAATGAAGTCAAGGTATCCTCACCTCTTCGACATACCAGGTATGTACCCTAATTTCGACGTTGAAATATCTTAAGGAGGAGAGATTGTAAGACCCTGAATTTTATAAAATGAAAGTATTCAATTTTCTTATAATTATTATTTCATTTAGTAAATGGTTAAATTGATAAAATGATTAAAGTTAAGGGTGATATGTGAAAATTTTGCAAAGTAAAGCAAGTTGTTATAAAATATTCGTTTGGTCGGAGAATATTCTTTTTTGTCTGGGAATATTCGTACGATGACACAATCATTGGTGGACTCCACAACAAAATTATTTTCGGAGTTATAAAACGACAAAATTATCTTTTTATAAAAATAACGGCGAAAGTTTTACCGTTAACTGTTGAAATACCAGGTAATAAAAGTACAGTAATACAGGTGGTGGCATAGTAGCACACGATATTGATTATTGATGCTTACGTAAGAAGTTACTCAGTTATACTCAATTATTGCTACAGTAATTGCTGCATAGTATTTTACGTTATTGATTCAATTATTGTCACAATATCATCTGCACAATATTTTATATTATTAAATCAATAATTGAGACGATAAAGTTATTCATATTATTATTATTTATATTATTGATGATGTCTAGAAAGTTTTGTCGAGGAAAGGGGTTGGTCACCTAATTGCGCGCCAATAAGGAGAAGTCCTTATCGGAAAGCCCCCTCTTTCCTGGGAATGATCTGGTTATTAATATTGTGAGTTATAATATTAATGATGAATAATTGTTGAAAGATTAAGAAAATGTGTTGATTGAAGATAAAATGATTTGTAGTAAATATTTATTCAATCTTTGATATAAATAAGAAGTTTGTTATGAGACGTTTGTTATAAATTTGGTTTATTCTATGGGGCCCATATGTCATCATCTAAGAGTCACTTTCGCCAATAGTACTTGCCTTTACCAGACGTCAAACCACTTGTCGTTTCATATTACAGGCGTCGAACCACTTTTCGTTTCATATTACAGGCGTCGAACCACTTGTCGTTTCACATTACAGGCGTCGAACCACTTGTCGTTTCACATTACAGGTGTCGAACCACTTGTCGTTTCATATTATAGGCGTCGAACCACTTTTCGTTTCACATTACAGGCATTGAACCACTTGTTGTTTCACATTACAGGCGTCGAACCACTTGTCGTTTCACATTATAGGCGTCAAACCACTTGTTGTTTCACACTACATGCGTCAAACCATTTTTCTTTTCACATCACCAATCGTCAAGCCACTTGCCTCTTCCCATTATAAGGGCTAAGCTGGAAATCTTCTATAAATAGAAGCTTATTTCTTCTTTCATTCTCACCAATTCACTACGACTCACAAGAGAATTCTATAGAGAGAGAATCAGATAAAAAGAAGAAGAGTATTCTGTTACTACACTATTCAGTATCCAATCTCCTACTAAGGTAAGGGGTATTATTTCTTTCGTATTCATGAAGAGAGTTATTTCTTTCAATACTCGTAAGGGTTGTTATTCCATTCGTTATTATTTTGTTGGAATAACCTATTTACGTGGACTACCGCATACATGGTGAAATCCTTTTGTTATTCCATTATTAATTATTCTATTGGAATAACATGTCTACGCGGACTACCGCATGCCTGGTGAATAACCCTTCATATTCATTTGTTATTAAATTATGGAAATGATCTGTCTACGCGGACTACCGCATGATAGTTGAAAATCCATTTGTAGTTTCGTATATTGTTCATTTCAGATTCCTAATTCTAAACTTACTATGGTAAGTATTGTTTCTATAATTCCTGAAATGGTCAGAAATTCTTTGATATTTGCGCTTCATCTAATATCTTTTCATGGAAATATTATTCTGAGCATTCTTTGTGACGCCCACAAAATAGGTATACATCACCCATTCTGAGTAGTCAAAACATGGTACAGAAACAACTACAACTTTATTAATACATTTGTCGTGCAAAATACGACAACACTTAAACTGTGAGTTTAATTACAAATATTGTCTTCTAGACAATATCCACAACCAAATAAGTCCTCATTACAAATATTGAAACTTTATTATACAAAAATGGTGAGGACTACTACGACAACTTTCTAGAACCATCATTCCACACCCCGACTCGTACTCACTACATTCTCGCCTCCTGAGAAGAAAAATGGAACAAGAAGGAAAAGGGTGAGCTCAACTAGCCCAGTAAAGAATATTATGACTAAGATAATATAGAAAAAATTATCGTTAGTCCTCAACAGGGAAAAATCTGATAGAATATAATAGACAACAAATTTCCGATCAATATTCGCAGCAGAAAATAATAATTCATAGAATAGTTACGTAGAGAATGAAATCTACTAGTATCTATGAATTTAAAAGTCCATCATCAATATTTTATCCCTGTAACATCAATCAATATACATCTTTAATCAAATATTCATCTTTTGCACTACTGAGCCAAAGATATTCATCGATTAATCATGTTCATCTCAACACATGTTCATCTTTTTACTTTACGGGCCAAAGATATTCATAAGAAAATCAACCATCTTTGCACTACTGGGCCAAAGATATTCGATAACATCATCATTTAGGGTAGAGGATGATGAAAAATATTTTTAAAGAAACGAATCCAATTGAAACAAAAGACAAGGATTAAGGATTCGTAATTCGGTTTATCCATGTCCAAAAATACCTCAATAATAATCATAGTGGAGTAAAATTCAAGAATGATCAAAACATGGATACAATCAAAGCTAGTATCCATAATAGATATGTTGGACAAAAACAAAAATTTAATTTTCTGTGAATAGTACCGTATATGTGAATAGTAACCCCGACACCAAAAGATTCAAATTTGATAAAAACTTCAGATCAATATTTTGGCATAATGATATTGAAAGAATAACATCATTACGAAAAAAAATAACATCCCTTACCTCGAAAAGACGGTACTTCTAACTGGAATTCTGAGTATAGTGCTGAAGGGAACTTACACCGTATTGCAACACTCAAAGTTTTAAAATACTCACAAGAATACGCTCAATATATAGAGAGAGAAAGAGAGAGAAAACTTGTTTTTGGTGTGATTTTCAATTCTAACCTAAGCACCCTATTTATAGGAAAATGCTTTGAACACCAAAACAGAAAATTTAATATAATATTAATATATTTATCAAATTTTCCTTAGCCCACCTCTAGACATCTGAATTCAACACATTGATAACACATGTGAGCTCACTCAATTGAACAAAAACGTTTTTCATCAAAAAAATAAATAAAACTTCCAAAAATCAATTATTTCAGAACTTCGGAACTTCAATAATTCATAATAAATAGCCCTTTTGTCAGAAAAATTTGAACCTCATGTCTTTTCCATAGGAAAACCCATTATCTACAACTTTGCAGAAGAAAGTTTTTCCAAATTCCAAACAGAAATTGACCGAAATCCACAAACAGGCGATTTTACAAAGCTATAATCAAATTTCTATCAATAATTGGGGTCTCACCGACACACAAAACATGTGTTAATCATTTAATGCCACAAAAATACTCTTCCTCCTCATATACTCATATATCCCACATTCATTGCAAAAATATCACCATCAATATATTATTAAAATAATATATTTAATTGAATTATTTTATCAGAAAAAGATAAAATATTAATTTTCAACAATTGTCACATTAAAAAATTTTCTCCATCTATATCCACATAAAATCAATATTTTTCTCATCATAAAAATCAATAATTATTTATTCACAAATAATATTACAGAATCACATTCATCGACAACCGTGCGGTTCCTGAAAGAGGGGGCTTTCCGATAAGGATTTCTCTCATCAAAAGCGCAATTAGATGACCTAACCTCTCATTGATGTAACTTTCTAGACATTGCCAATAATGTTATCTAATAATATTATTCAAATAATATGAATTATTGCTCCGATAATAGAAAATAATGTGCAGTGACAATTATTAAAACAACAGTAATATAAATATCAACGCAGCAATTATTGAATCAATAAAATAAAATATTGAACAGTAACTACTGTAACAATTATTGAGTAGTGCCTTCTTATGTAAGGATCAATAATTCAAAATATTGTGAAATACTGTGTGCTACTTTGCAACAACGCCAGACATCAGTATTTTAACCACCCGTAAATCAACAAAGTTAATTAACAACTAACTACGTCGTCATTTATAAACAACTTATATTTGTCGTTTTCTTCATCCAATCGCTTTTCTGTTATGGGGCCCACACAAGGCTACGCCGTCGTACGAATATTCTCTGATAGTAAGAATATTCCACGACCAAATGAATATTCCCCGATAACAATGAATATTTTATAACCACTTGCGCATTTCACCCATAATTAACCACATTAATCAAATTAACCCTTACTATTTCAAAATAATAAATAGAGGAAATTTCATTTTATTAATAAAAAGTCGGGGTTTTACAACCTCCCTTCCTTATGAAATTTCTTCCTCGAAATTGACGTACGTACCTGGTGTTTCGAAAAGGAGAGGGTACCTCACTTTCATTTCCGTTTCCAACTCCCAGGTCATTTCCTCTATAGCATGGTTCCTCCACAAAACTTTAACTTGTGGTGTGACCTTCGTACGTAGGACATGCTCTTTCCTATCCAAGATCTTGACAGGTACCTCCTCGTACGTTAAGTCTTCGGTTATCTCGTCCGGTTCTAACTCAATGACGTGATTCGGGTCTTTCACATATTTACGAAGCACAGATATATGAAAAACATTATGAACACGAGACATGCTTGGAGGTAACACTAGTCTATAGGCCACATTTCCTACTCGGTCAAGAATCTGAAATGGACCAACAAATCGTGGATTGAGCTTTCCTCTCTTTCCAAATCTTGTAACTCCCTTCCATGGAGTAACACGTAATAGTACATGATCCCCAATACAAAATTCCACGTCCTTACAATGAAGATTCGCATAACTCTTTTGACGATCCTGTGCCATTTGTATACGTTGTCGAATCATTTGGATCTTTTCCGTAGTCATACGTACCAACTCGGGTCCCAACAATGTTGCTTCACCCACCTCATCCCAACATATTGGAGAGCGACACTTTCATCCATATAATGCTTCAAATGGAGCCACACCTATACTTGCCTGATACTGTTGTTGTAGGAGAATTCCACCAATGGTAAATACTTATCCCAACTCCCTTTGAAGTCTAGGACACAGAGTCTTAATAGATCTTCAAGAGTTTGGATAGTCCTCTCTGATTGTCCATCCGTTTGAGGATGGTATGCCGAACTAAATCATAAATCCGTGCCCATAGCTTTTTGCAAGCTAACCCAAAATCTTGAAGTGAATCTTGGGTCACGATCCTAAACTATGGATACTGGCATGCCATGCAATCTCACAATCTCATTCACGTACATACTAGCAAGACGTTCAAGGGAATAAGTCTCCCGTATCGGCAAGAAATGAGCAGACTTGGTTAATCTATCAACAATAACCCAAATAGCATCGATGCCTTGAGAAACAGTAGGAAGACCCGTAACAAAATCCATGGTAATGCGTTTCCACTTCCATTTTGGAATCTCAAGTGGTTGCAATGGACCCTTAGGTACTTGATGCTCTGCCTTTACACGTTGACAAGTTAAACACGTCGAGATAAACTTTGCAATCTCTCTCTTCATATTGTTCCACCAAAATGTATGTCGAAGATCACGATACATTTTGGTACTTCCAGGATGGATCACAAATGGGGTATTGTGTGCTTCCATCATAATCTTGTACTTCAAATCAGAGTCGTTAGGAACACAAAGTCTGGAGTGGACTCGAAGTATTCATTCTTCATCGATTCTTGCTTCCGAAATAGCACCTTCTTATACTTTCGTCTTTATATGCATCAGCTCCGGGTTGGTGGCTTGAGCAACCTTAACTTTTTCTATTAAAGTTGGCTCTATGCGTATACTTGACATCATCGCACTCATTCCTTCATATGATCTTCTACTCAACGCGTCAGCTACCACGTTCGCTTTTCCAGGATGGTATTGAATAGTGTGGTCGTAATCTTTCAACAACTCGAGCCAACGTCATTGCCGCATGTTGAGTTCTTTTTGAGTGAAGAAATATTTGAGGCTTTTATGGTCTGAATATATCTCCACTTTCTCCTCATATAGATAGTGCCTCCAAATCTTTAGTGCGAAAATGACTGCTGCCAACTCTAGATCATGAGTAGGATAATTCCTCTCATATTCTTTAAGTTGTCGCGAGGCATAGGCTATGACTTTCCCACGTTGCATGAGAACACATCCTAACCCTTTGCTCAAGCATCATTTGAGATAACAAATCCATCCGAACCAGGATGGTATAGTTAGAACAGTGTCGAAATAAGTCTCCTCTTAAGCTCTTGGAAACTCTTCTCGCATTCCTCACTCTATACGAATTTTGTATCCTTCCGAGTCACCGAGTTAACGGACTAGCGATTCGAGAAACCCTTCCACGAATCTCCGATAATAACCAAATAAGCCCGACTTCGCTACTTGATTTCAAGCCCGACTTCGGTTGCTCATAACTTTCTATTGCTTCAATCTTTGCCGGGTCGACAGATACTCCATGTTTAGACACCAATGCTACTTCCTCAAGCCAGAACTCGCATTAGTTCAACTTGGCATCTAGCTTGTTTTCACGAAGCCTTTGGAGTACCAGCTTCAAATGGCGCTCATGATCTTCACGGCTTTTGGAATATATGAGAATGTCATCAATAAAGACAACAACGAACCGATCTAAATATTCCTTGAATACTCGGTTCATCATATCCATGAAAGTTGCAGGAGCATTAATCAATCCAAAAGATATGACTAAGAATTCATAATGCCCGTACCGAGTTCTGAAGGCAGTCTTTGGAATATCCTCAGTTCTAATCTTTAGCTGATGATATCCAGAACGAAGATCGATCTTTAAAAAGAATTGTGCTCCTTGTAACTGGTCAAATAAGTCATCAATACGAGGTAGCGGATACTTATTCTTGATGGTGACATGGTTCAATTCCCGATAGTCAATACAAAGTCACATACTCCCGTCTTTCTTCTTTACAAATAAAACAGGAGCACCCCAAGGAGATGTACTAGGATGAATGAAACCGATGTCCAACAACTCCTGTAGTTGAACCTTTAACTCCTGAAGTTCAATAGGAGCCATTCAATATGGGGTTTTAGAAATGGGCTTTGTACCAGGCTCAAGATCAATAAAGAATTCAACTTCACGCTAGGGGTGAGCAAGGAAGTTCTTCAGGAAACACGTCAGGAAATTTACTAACAACAGGAATATTATTCAAATTTGACGTGTCTTTATTCAAATCCATAACATGGGCTAAGAAAGCTTGACATCCGTTTTTCAATAAACGAATAGTTTTATGACTAGATAGGACAGCGATTGATTTTAATGGTTTAGTTTCTTGAATTCGTACAACAGGTTGATTAGGAATATGAAAACTAACAACCTTACGAAAACAATCAATTTTGGCATAATGAGTAGTTAACCAATCAATCCCCAAAATCACATCAAAAGCAAGTATCTTTAAAGAGATAAGGTCAACAGGTAATATGATGGTGCCAACTTGGATCAAACAAGATTTATAAACAGTGGATGTGATGAAAGTTTCTCCTAAAAGAGTCTCCACAGATAAATCAAAGTCTAATTTCGCTGGAGTCAAGTTTAAACGTTGAGCACAAGCAGGAGAGATAAATGAATGGGTAGCACCGGTATCAAGTAAGGTATAAACTTTGTAAGAATTAATGATTAGCTTACCCGTGATCACCTCGTTTGGGTTCCTCGCATTTTGACTAGTCACGACAAACGCTCTTCCAAGAACCGTTGACTTTGACTTTTCTGGGACAGCCTTTTGAGTCACCATCCCCGCTGAACTTGGTTTCGCTATCGTACAATCTCGAGTGATATGTCCTTCCTTTCCACAATTATAACATACCTTGAACTGTTGTGGGCAGTTTGGACTGATATTTCCCTCTTTCCCGCATTTGTAGCATATGACCGGTGGTCGTTCTCCTCCCTTAGAACCAGTTGCTGCTGGCGCTGATGTCTTCACATGGTCGTTGTTGAATCTCCTCTTTTTAAAATCTCCTCCCGACTCGTTTCTTCTATTCTCATGGCCATGACTACCACCAGAGTGGTTACCATTTTTGTCCGTCTTTTTTTTTCTCCGCTAGTTATCGTTATTCTGTTGATTGCTATCTCCAGTATGATCCTGGTTGTGATCCCTCGGTTAACCGTACTCGTTATCTCGCTCTAACAATTGATCCATGTTGACAACATCTGAATAGAGAGAAAATTTATGAGAAATAAGATATTGACGTATGTCGGGTTTTAAACCTCTCAGAAACATCCGCGTCATACGTTCCTCATTCTCCACCAAATGAGGTGCAAACACGGATAACTCGCAAACTTTGCCTCGTCTTCGGGACACCGCGTCATGTTGTTTTGTTCGATCTAATGAACTCCACTTCCTTCATATGATTTAATACTTCCGGGAAAGTACTTGTCATTGAAAAGTTTCAAACGTCTCCCAAGACATCTTTGAAGCGCAACTGGGTGGAGTACGCTTCACGCATTCCCACCGATGTCTCCGCCTCATTCTGAAACATAAAATAGCGAATGGAACCTTCGTTCCTCCGTGCATCCCAAGACATCGAATATCTTGGTAATTTGCTTGACCCACGCCTCCGCCTTTAATCGGATCCGCTTTCCCCGTGCACTCGTGGTCCCAACTCTTTGAATCGCTTGGTAAGTGACAAATCGCGATGCGTTGTTATCATTTCCAATCGTATTTTGTGCACGTGTCTCCCATCTCGATTTTGCATGAACTGAAAAAAGCTTCTAAACATTCCATCATTCATCATCTGCTCAGTGGCGTTGTTCACAAGAGGAACATTGTCGGCCTGCTGCACGTTCTCCTCATTGGTGAGTACATGCGTCTCCATGGTCTCATTACTCCACTGTTAACATTCTCAGTCGACATTCTCAAATACTACCATAAAACAAAGGTTAATCAACCTATCACATAATATCCCTATATACTGACCAACTAACAAATAAGATTAGGTAGGACACACTAGCGAAGGATTTACTCATCACTCCCCTCCTAGTTCTATTCCCCGATCTCCGCCAGAGATCATATCCCTAAGCTCTGATACCAACTGTGATGCCCCCAAAATAGTTATACATTACCCATTCTGAGTTGTCAAAACATGGTACAGAAACAACTACAACTTTATTAATACATTTGTCGTGCAAAATACGACAACACTTAAACTGTGAGTTTAATTACAAATATTGTCTTCTAGACAATATCCACAACCAAATAAGTCCTCATTACAAATATTGAAACTTTATTATACAAAAATGGTGAGGACTACTAAGACAACTTTCTAGAACCATCATTCCACACCCCGACTCGTACTCGCTACATTCTCGCCTCTTGAGAAGAAAAATAGAACAACAAGGAAAAGGGTGAGCTCAACTAGCCCAGTAAAGAATATTATGACTAAGATAATATAGAACAAATTATCGTTAGTCATCAACTGGGAAAAATCTGATAGAATACAATAGATAACAAATTTCAGATCAATATTCGCAGCGGAAAATAATAATTCATAGAATAGTTACGTAGAGAATGAAATCTACTAGTATCTATGAATTTAAAAGTCCATCATCAATATTTTATCCCTGTAACATCAATCAATATACATCTTTAATCAAATATTCATCTTTGCACTACTGTGCCAAAGATATTCATCGATTAATCATGTTCATCTCAACACATGTTCATCTTTGCACTACTACGGGCCAAAGATATTCATAAGAAAATCAACCATCTTTGCACTACAGGCCCCAAAGATATTCATGAACATCATCATTTAGGATGAGGATGATGAAATATATTTTTAAAGAAACGAATCCAAAGGAAACAAAAGACAAGGATTAATGATTAAGGATTCGTAATTCGGTTTATCCATGTCCAAAAATACCTCAATAATAATCATAGTGGAGTAAAATTCAAAAATGATCAAAACATGGATACAATCAAAGCTAGTATCCATAATTGATATTTTGGATAAAAACGAAAATTTAATTTTCTCGTGAATGAATAGTCTTACGTGAATAGAATAAACCCCAGACACCAAAAGTTCCAAATTTGATAAAAATTTCGGATCAATATTTCTAATAATGATATTGAAAGAATAACATCATTACTGAAAAAATAACATCCCTTATCTCGAAAAGATTTTACTTTGACATGGAATCTTGAGTATAGTCTTTGAAGGAAACTTGCACTGTATAGCAACACTCAAAGTCTTAAAATACTCACACGAATACGCTCAATATATAGAGAGAGAAAGAGAGAGAAAACTTGTTTCTGGTGTGATTTCAATTCTAACCTAAGCACCCTATTTATAGGAAAATGCTTTGAACACCAAAGCAGAAAATTTAATGTAATATTAATATATTTATCAAATTTTCCTTAGCCCGCCTCTAGACATTTGAATTTAACACATTGATAACACATGTGAGCTCAGTCAATTGAACAAAAATTTTTTTCATCAAAAAAATAAATAAAACTTTCAAAAATTAATTATTTCGGAACTTTAGAAATTCAATAATTCATAAAAAATAGCCATTTTATCAGAAAAATTCGAACCTCATATCTTTTCCATAGGAAATCCCATTATCTACAACTTTGCAGAAGAAAGTTTTTCCAAATTTCAAACAGAAATTGATCGAAATCCACAAACGGTCGATTTTACAGGCTATAATCAAATTTCGATCAATAATTTGGGTCTACCGACACACTAAACATGTGTTAATCATTTAATGCCACAAAAATACTCTTCCTCCTCATATACTCATATATTCCATATTCATTGCAAAAATATCACCATCAATATATTATTAAAATAATATATTTAATTGAATTATTTTATCAGAAAAAGATAAAATATTAATTTTCAACAATTGTCACATTAAAAAATTTTCTCCATCTATATCCACATAAAATCAATATTTTTCTCATCATAAAAATCAATAATTAATTATTCATAAATAATATTACGTAATCACATTCTTGACAACCGTGCGGTTCCTGGAAAGAGGGGCTTTCGAATAAGGATTTCTCCTTCTTGGTAGCCAAGCAATTAGATGACCTAACCTCTCCTTGACAGAACTTTCTAGACATTGCCAATAATGTTATCTAATAATATTATTCAAATAATATAAATTATTGCTCCGATAATAGAAAATACTGTGCAGTGACAATTATTAAAACAACAGTAAAATAAAATATCAACGCAGCAATTATTGAATCAATAAAATAAAATATTGAGCAGTAACTACTGTAATAATTTTTGAGTAGTGCCTTCTTACACAAGGATCAATAATTCAAAATATTGTGCAATACCGTGTGCTACTGTGCAACAACGCGTATTACTGTATTTTAACCACCCGGTAATCCCACAGTGTTAACGGTAACCTCTATGCCGTCATTTATAAATAACTTATATTTGTCGTTTTCTTCATCCAATCGCTTTTCTGTTATGGGGCCCACACAAGGTCATTGGCGGCAAATATTTAATATTCCCAAGCAGTAAGAATATTCCACGACCAAACGAATATTCCCTGACAACAATGAATATTTTATAACCACTTGCGCATTTCACCCATAATTAACCACATTAATCAAATTAACCCTTACTATTTCAAAATAATAAATAGAGGAAATTTCATTTTATTAATAAAAAGTCGGGGTCTTACATTCTTGATAAGTTTTAGCCTTTTCATGCCGGAGTACTATTCACGGGGTACTATTCTCGAATTACTATCCACAGGGTACTATTCACTCGGGTACTATTCATCCGGGGTACTATTTATGACAAAAAATAGTTTTTTTTATGTCCAAATCATTTTTGATACAATATTATTCTTGAATTTTACTCCACAAAGCAGTATCATGTTGACAATTTGGACATTATGAAATTCTGGATAAATTAAATTATAAATCTTTAAAATTTATCCTTTGCTTTCTTTTAATTGAATTCTTATATCATTGTCATAATTCACATGCTTATATTATGATGAAAGTCATCTTTGGCTTACGTGCATAGATGGACTGTTGATTGGTATGATTAGGACCAAGAATCATTCGGTATAATCATAACTTGTAATGTTACAAATGATGTGGTAAAAGTCCTCATTGGCCCGTAGTGCATTGATGTACAGTTGTTGAGATGAACATGACCATTAGTGATAATAATGAATATCCTTGGCCCGTAGTGCATGAATAATTCAGTAATGTGGATTTTTTATTACGCTGAGTCTCAGAGATAAAATTGGTGATAACTTTAAATCATAGAAGATAATAGATATCATGCTCTACTTGACTCTTCTAATGGATTGCTTGTTCCTCTATAGTTAAACTTGATGTCTATTGTATTTTATCAGTTTAACACTGTTGAAGGCTAACGATAATTTATTCTGCATTATCTTAGTCATAATATTTCTTACTGGGATAGTTGAGCTCACCCCTTGCTTTCATTGTTCTCTTCAAGAAATGAGAATATAGCTGGGACTAGTCGGGGAACGGAGTGACGGTCCAGATGTTTGCATTAGTAGTCCTCACTATTCTGTGAAATAGTGTGATAATAAATGTATTGATGACTTATTTTGAGTTTGAATACTGTCTAGAAGACAATGTTTGTATTAAAACTCACAACTCATGATGTATATTTAAGTTTGTATTTGTATTATGTACCATGTATTTGGCGACCCAGAATGGGTGATGTATACCTATTTTGGGGGCGTCACAAGATACATAATTGATAACAATAAAGTTAATATTTTGGCACAATGATAATATAATTCTAAAAATTTCTTACAATGTAAATGCAAAGGTAGGATACTTGTCTGGTCTGCTGCTTACAATACGCAACTTAGTTTTATCTTTTATATAGCAACCTATCATTAATAAGATCATTTATTCGATTAGAATAATATATCATATCACATAGTACTGCTATTTGCAGTCAGCACATAACCTAATCACATTGTCACATATGTTTAACAGTCAATGGATCGCAAACAGTCACATATCTAGTCAAATTATCTATGTTCAGATCAATTTCTGAAATATGTCGGTGTATCGACGACTTTTTCGGGTAATTATCGAGTCTAAGACTCTATCCTGTAGTTCAATATTTGTAAGTATCAGTCATATTATTTTTAAATAACTTATAATAATTTTTAATTAATTATTAAAATTTATCATAATTTTTCAAACACTGGAATCATTATTAAATAATTTAAATATTAAATAATTCTATTATCATTAATATTTAATTAATATTAAACTATTAATGAAACCATTGGCAAAATATTAAAATTATTTATAATAACTTAGAATATTTTTAAAGTATTAATATTACCCTTAAATAATTTTTAAAACATTTAATATCATTTTAATAATTACCATTAATATTTAAATATTAATGAATTATTTATCCAAATATTAAAGTCATTAAGTATAACTTAAAATATTTTTAATTTATTTATATCCTTTTTAAATTATTTTTAAATTGATAAAACCATTTTAAAACTATTTATTTAATACAATTATTAAATGAATTTAGTATCATTAATATCAAAATATTAATATTTTTCATGATAAAATATCAAAAGTTATATTTTATAACTTAAAATATTTTTATAACCCTTAAATCATTTTTATATGATTTTTAAATCATTAATTCTATTTTTCATAATTTATTTAATATATTTATTAAATAACTTAATTATCATTAATATTAATTTATTAATAAAATTCATCACAAAATATTAAAAGTCATTAAAAATAACTTAAAATATTTTCTTATATAATAACATAATTTTAAATGATTTTTCAAGTATTAAAATTATTTTTAAATAATTTATTTAATGTAATAATTAAATAAATTAAATACCTTTAATATTTCCAAAATATTAAATATTTATGAAATATATTAAAAATTATTAAAAACTAATTTTCAGATTATAAAATAATTTTTAGTAATTTAATTTGTATTTTAATAATTAAAAACTATTTTTCTCTAATTATTTAATAAAATAATTAATTTTAAAAATAAAGTGTCGCTAAAGAGGCGCTTTCTACATGATGTAGGTAAATCGTCATATAGGTGTTCTTCTTCATGTTCTTGGCCAAACCAAGAAACTCAGAGCCAGTTACTAAGGGTACCACTTTGACCATCATTTAAACCTAGATCTTGATGTTATCTATGCCGGTTATGGTGTTCATGTTGTAGTATTAGTGTAACACTACAATTAGAATCAAATTTCATGGCAATACAACAACGGATCGAGATACTTATAGGCCTCCAAAAGTCGATAAAAAGTCGTTCTTCATTTACGGGTTTTCCGAAAAATGAAGAAACGATCAAGGTACTATATTTAGATCCTTATAGCTTTCGTTTTGGTTCTAGTTTGTGAGATCTAATGGTTCATACTTGTAGAATACATGTCCAGGTATAATAACATATCATCATATCATCATAACACCAACACAAATGAACGATAAAGGCTGGTCAACCCTTGTCAGAAAAATCGCTCTTGAAGGTTTCTGGGTTTTCTAGAAATCTTCGTAAGCAGTCGGTCAAGCCTACTTTGACCCATCATAATTTTGATGCAGTGTAAGATCTGGGGGTTCTAGAGGCATGATTATGTAGTTCTTATGTCAGACTACAACATAATTACAACAACATAATTACAACAACTTGGCCAAACAGTTAAACCACAACAAGATCTAGGGTCTCAAAAGTCATTGTCAGACCATTCTGGGTTTCTGGGCTGCCCAGAAACCAGTTGGTCAATGCCGGTCAACGCTCTTTGACTGCTCATATCTTGCGTTTTAGACACGATCTGACCCTGTTTCCAGTTCCAGATCATAGTCCACATGACAAAGAACATATCCATAACATAAAACACACATAACACTTAACACAGAAAGATCTAGAGGCTCTGACATTCGTTGTCAGACCACAGTTTTAAATTTTTTCCAGATTTTGTAAATCATCAAATTCGAGCCTATAGATGTTATGGATCTAACATCTATCAACCCAGATCATTGATTAACACCTTATACAACATTATTAAACATAAAAACACCAGATCTAACATAGCATACATGATTAAAATTTTGGCTTAGGGTTTATACCTTCTATGAACAAGTCTCGAATCTAGCTTCTGATTTTTGTTATGAATGTTAGTGGGGCTTGAATTGGGGACTGATCTAGCACTAGAATTTTGTGGGTTTTGAGTTTAGAGAGATTGGTTGAGTGTTTGTGCAAAAATGAGCTTAAATATGACACTTTCTCTCTCCAATCCTATATATATAAGTCTTGGATGCAATGAATTGGTTGTTAAATGGCTGATGTGCTAGAGATTTAATCACATGGGTTGGTTAGAGTTGGTGACCAACTCTATATTTTGGCAAGATACACAAGCAAGCTTATAAAGAATGTGCATAAGGGTATTTTGGTCATTAGCCTTATGATTTTAATGGTAAACATATAACATAGCAAACCCTTAGGGTTTAACCCTAAGGTTTAGCATAAAATTGTAAGATTTCTAATTAGGGTTTAAAATAGCAATAATTAGTTTCTAAAAATGAAAAATTAGGGTTTGTTAATTAGTTAGGTTTCTAATTACATTATACGTGAACATTAGGGTTTAAAGTCCACTAATTAATATTAAGCTTGATAATTTAGCGATTAGGGTTCATACATAGCAAATTAGGGTTATAAATTTGTTAATTAGGGTTTCCCAATAATTAGGGTTTTCACTAATTAACATTAAATTTCATAATACATAACATACGCCACATAACACAATGACTTATATAATAGATTTTTAAAATCCCATCTGACTTCGAAACTAGGATTTATCAGGTTATAATAAAACTGCTCCCCAGATTAACCTTACACACATAATATACATATTTATAGCACTGAAATATAATTAATATAATATTAATATTCTCTTTCCTTATTCCAAATCCAGACTTAGGGTTTGAATTCAATATCTGATTTATCTTACATAAATAACATTATTAATTAAGTTAAAATAAATAACTTAAATAATCTGAACTAAAATTCATATAATAAAATAATTATTATAATAATTCTAATAATCATTCCATATATTATCAAATAATATATAAACATATTTTTATGGAAAATAAGTAATAAAAATATTTTTATTACCAATCTAATTTATTATAAGATTATAATTTATAATGATCATAAATTCTAAAATAAAATCATTTGTAATTATTCATGTAATAAATATATTTTTATTTATCACATAAATACATATACTTTACCTTGCACTTATTCTCACCTTTAAAATAATAATAATAATAATAATGATAAATTTATACGCAAATTTCGATTTAATTATATTGAAAATTTCTAGTTGTTACATCAATAAATAACAAATATATATTAATAATATATTTATTAAACACTGAAATCACTTATTGCATAACTTATATTACCCCATGCAACACAATACCACATATCTCACAACGCATATATATATATATATATATATATATATATATATATATATATATACACTAAATTCATATTTTATTTACTAAATTCATATTTTAATAATTTCTAAAAATTCAGGTTCTTACTGGTTTTAAACCCAAAATACGTCAATATCTCATTTCTCACAAACTTTGCTTGTATTCAGATGTTGTGAACATGGCTCAGTTATTGGAGTGCGATAATGATTCAGCCCAACCAAAAGATAGCAGCCGACAAAACGATAATACCAATGGTAGCAGTCATCGAAGCAGTGACAACAAACGTGGAGGAAACTATCCTGCCAGAAATGGTAACCACTTCGGTGGTAATCTTGGCCAAGATAATAGAAGTGGAAATTTTAAAAAGAGGAGATTCAATAATGATGGAAAGACAGCAGCACCGACACCCATTTTTAAGGAAGGAGAATGACCACCAGTAGTATGCTACAAATGTGGAGAGGAGGGACACATCCGTCAAAACTGTACGCAGCAACCCAAAGCATGTTTTAATTGCAGAAGAGAAAGTCACCTAGCTCGATTTTGTCATGTAGTGAAGTCAAGTCCAGCTGGGATGGAGACGCCAAAGGCTGTCCTAGACAAGTCAAAGCAGGTAGTTCAAGGGAAAGCGTTTTTTGTGACCTCCCAAAAAGTGAGGAACCCAAATGAAGGTATCGCGGGGTAATCTAATCATAAACTCTTGCGAATTCTATAGCTTAATTGATATCGGTTCTACCCATTCTTTTATTTCACCTACTTGCGCTCAACGTTTAAATTTGACTCCAGAGAAATTAGAGTTTAACTTATCTGTTGAAACTCTGTTAGGAGAAACATTCATTACATCCACTGTTTATAAATTTTGTTTGATTCAAATCGGCACCCTCACATCATTACCTATTAATCTCATCTCTTTGAAAATACTTGCATTTGATGTGATTTTAGGGATTGATTGGTTAACTACTCATCATGCTAAAATTGATTATTTTCGTAAGGTTGTTAGTTTTCATATTCCTAACCAACCTATTATCCGAATTCAAGCAACCAAACAACTAAAGTTAATCACTGTCATATCAAGCCATAAAGCTAAAGCTATCCATTTATTGAAAAACGGATGTCAAGCTTTCTTAGCCCATGTCACGGATTTAAATAAAAATACGTCAGATTTTAATGATATTTCTATTTTTAATAAATTTCATGACGCATTCCCTGAAGAACTTCATGGTCTATGTCACACCCCCAAGACAGGTATACATCACCCATCTTGAGTCGCCAAATACATGGTACAAAATATAACTACAAACTTAATTATACAACAGTCGTGTAAAATACGACAAAATATATACAATGAGTTTTAATACAAATATTGTCATATAGATAATATCCACACTCAATGGAGTCCTCATTACATTTATTATAAAACTATTTCACAGAATAGTGAAGACTACTAATACACCATCTAAGACCATCATTCTGTTTCCCGACTAGTCCCTGCTACGTTCTCATTTCCTGAAGAGAATAATGAAAGCGAAGGGTGAGCTCAACTAGCCCAGTAAGAAATATTATGACTAAGATAATGCAGAATAAATTATCCTTAGCCTTCAACAGCATAACAACTGATAGAATATAATAGACAACAAGTTTTAAATCAAAAACTGCAGCGGAAAAAAGAAATCCATTAGAAAAGTCAAGTAGAGCATAAAATCTACTATCTTCTATGATTTAAAAAGGTTTTTCATCATTTTTATCGCTGAGACTCAGCTTAATAAATAATCCATATCATCGAATCATCCATGCACTACAGGCCAATGATATTCTTTAGTATCACGACCATGAATTATCTATGCACTACAGACCAAAGATAATCGTGTTTTTATCAACGGTCCTGATCATGCCATAAAACAATTCATCTTTGCACCCTTGGCTGAAGAGAATCCATAGCCATAATAATACCAAAAACTGTCCATCAATGCACTACGAGCTAATGAGGGCTTTTTTCCACATCATTTGTAACATTACGATCATGATTAGACCGAATAATCCCTGGTCATAATCATACCAAGTCCATCTATGCACTACAGGCCACATATGACTTTCAACATAACATATGCATGAGGATGATGACAATGATATAAGAATTCAATAAAACAAGTTCAAGAATTAATTTATCCAGGAACAAATAACGTCCAAATTGTCAACTTGATACTGCTTTGTGGTGTAAAATTCAAGAATGCTCAGAAGAATATTTCCATGAAAAGATACTGGATGAAGCGCAAATATAAAGGATATTCTACTAATTTCATGGAGTATAAAAGCCAAAACTTTAACCAACTGAGTATAATAAAGAATGGAATAACAACAGAATTCACCAGGTATACGGTAATCCAGCGTACTGTCATTCCAATGAATAATAAATAATGGAACCAGGTTATGCGTAAAGCACAGACAGGATATTCCAACAGAAGAATAAATAATGGAATAACAACAGAATTCACCAGGTATACGGTAATCCGCGTATACATGTTATTCCAGAAGAATAATAAATAATGGAACCAGGTCATGCGTAAAACACACAGACAGGATATTCCGACAGAATAATAAATAATGGAACTAGGTCATACGTAAAATGCACAGACAGGATATTCTGACAGAATAATAAATAATGGAACCAGGTCCGGCATAAACGCACAGATAAGATATTCCGACAGAATAATAAAGAATGGAATAATAGAAGAATTTCACCATGTATGCGGTACTTCGCATAGACAGGTTATTCCAACATAATAATAAGGAATGAAATAACAGAAGAATTTCACCATGTATGCGGTACTTCGCATAGACATGTTATTCCAATATAATAATAAAAAATGGAATAACGAGTATTGAAAAAAAATAACTCTCTTCATGAATACGAAAGAATAATACCCCTTACGAGTACAACAAATAATAATATCCCTTACCTTAGAAAGAAACTGAATACTGGAGTAGAGAGGTAGCAGACTTCTCTTCTTCTTCTCTCTATAGCTTCTCCCTCTATAATTTTTCTATAATAATTGCTCTATAGCATTAGTGAATTGGTGAGAAATGAAGAAGAATGAGTTTCTATTTATAGGAAAACATAGTTTTAATAATTGCACATTTTGGGGCTCGAAATATTACAGTATAATACCTTCCTCTTTTTCTTCAATTTTAATTTTGTCTTGCAAGTATTATCAAACTTACACCATCTCCCCTAATAGTAAATAATGTGATTTAATAGTAAAACATGTGAATCAATAGTTCTAGACATGTGAAAATACGAATTACAATATAGTACCTCTATCTATACCTCCATTTTTAACTTAGTCATGCAAGTATTATCAATCTTGCACCAACTCCCCTAATAGTAAATGAATGTGAATAAATAGTACACACATGTGAACAAATAGTTATATAAGCATGTGAATTAGTAGCAATTAATTGCTCATTTATCCGATAAATTACCCGATTTATCAATATATCCCCAGACATCAATTATCATTGAAATAAATGTCGATTTCCACTAACTCTAATAATCCCAACACAATGGAACTATCAATTTCATCTTTAATCAACATAACTTATTTATCATTCATATCATAACTCTCAATATTTAACAACCAGGTCGTTCTCAGGACAGAGGGGGCTTTCCGATAAGGATTTCTCCCTATTGGCGCGCAATTAGATTATCTAACCTCTCCTTGACAGAACTTCTAGACAATGTAAATATTGCAATTTAATAATATGAATAACTTTGTCGTCTCAATTATTGATTTCATAGCATATCATATTATGCAGATGATATTGTGACAATAATCGAATCAATAATATGAGAGATATGATGCAGCAATTATTATAGTAATAATTGAGTATAACTGAGTGACTTCTCACATAAGCATCAATAATCAATACCATGTGCTATTATGCAACCACGCGTATTTTACCACCGATTATTTTATAACAACATGCTTACTTTGCAAAATTTTCAAATATCACCCTTAACTTTAACCTTTATCAATTTAACCATTTACTAAATAGAATAATTATATAAAAATTGAATAATTTTATTTTATAAAATTCGGGATCTCACAATCTCCCCTCCTTATGAAATTTTGCCCTCGAAATTTATGTACCTGGTAGTTCGAAGAGATGAGAATACCTTGCTTTCAATTCGGACTATACCTTCCGGTTATTTCCTCTGTATCATGATTTTCCCATTGCTCATCTCCTGTATTTCAGATATCATTCTAGAATACATTTTCAAAATAAGGGTTAATTGACATGTCACATATTATCCCTATACTGTGACCGACCAATTAAATACCAAATAAACGTAGGTAGGTCATACTAGCGAAGGAATTCCCTGTCTTTCCCCTCCTAGTTCTTGTCTCACATCTCAGCCAGAGATCATATCCCTAAGCTTTGATACCAACTATGACGCCCCTAAGATAGGTATACATCACCCATCTTGAGTCGCCAAATACATGGTATAAAATACAACTACAAACTTAATTATACAACAGTCGTGTAAAATACGACAAAATATATACAATGAGTTTTAATACAAATATTGTCATCTAGACAATATCCACACTCAATGGAGTCCTCATTACATTTATTATCACACTATTTCATAGAATAGTGAGGACTACTAATACACCATCTAGGACCATCACTCTGTTTCTCGACTAGTCCCTGCTACGTTCTCATTTCCTGAAGAGAACAATGAAAGCAAAGGGTGAGCTCAACTAGCCCAATAAGAAATATTATGACTAAGATAATGCAGAATAAATTATCCTTAGCCTTCAACAACATAACAACTGATAGAATATAATAGACAACAAGTTTTAGATCAAAAACTGCAGCGAAAAAAAAGCAATCCATTAGTAGAGTCAAGTAGAGCATAAAATCTACTATCTTCTACGATTTAAAAAGGTTTTTCATTATTTTTATCACTGAGACTCAGCTTAATAAACAATCCACATCATCGAATCATCCCTGCACTACAGGCCAAGGATATTCTTTAGTATCACGACCATGAATTATCTATGCACTACAGGCCAAAGATAATCGTGTTTTCATCAACGGTCCTGATCATGCCATAAAACAATTCATCTTTGCACCCTTGGCTAAAGAGAATCCATAGTCACAATCATACCAAAAACTATCCATCAATGCACTACGGGCTAATGAGGACTTTTTTCCACATCATTTGTAACATTACGATCATGATTATACCGAATAATCCCTGGTCATAATCATACCAAGTCCATCTATGCACTATAGGCCACATATGACTTTCAACATAATATAAGCATGAGGATGATGACAATGATATAAGAATTCAATAAAACAAGTTCAAGAATTAATTTATCCAGGAACTAATAACGTCCAAATTATCAACTTGATACTGCTTTGTGGTGTAAAATTCAAGAATGCTCAGAAGAATATTTCCATGAAAAGATACTGGATGAAGCGCAAATATAAAGGATATTCTACTAATTTCATGGAGTATAAAAGCCAAAACTTTAACCAACTGAGTATAATAAAGAATGGAATAACAACAGAATTCACCAGGTATACGGTAATCCGCGTATACAGGTCATTCCAACAGAATAATAAATAATGGAACCAGGTTATGCGTAAAGCACAGACAGGATATTCCAACAGAAGAATAAATAATGGAATAACAACAGAATTCACCGTATACTAGTAATCACAGTATACATGTTATTCCGTAAGAATAATAAATAATGGAACCAGTCATGCGTAAAACACACGCATGTGATATTCCAATGAATAATAAATAATGGAACTAGGTCATACGTAAAATGCATGCATGTGATATTCGGCGAAATAATAAATAATGGAACCAGTCCCAGCATAAACGCATTTATAAGATATTAAATGTATAATAAAGAATGGAATAATAGAAGAATTTCACCATGTATGCGGTACTTCGCATAGATAGGTTATTCCAACATAATAATAAGGAATGAAATAATAGAAGAATTTCACCATGTATGCGGTACTTCGCATAGACATGTTATTCCAATATAATAATAAAAAATGGAATAACGAGTATTGAAAAAAAATAACTCTCTTCATGAATACGAAAGAATAATACCCCTTACGAGTACAACAAATAATAATATCCCTTACCTTAGAAAGAAACTGAATACTGGAGTAGAGAGGTAGCAGACTTCTCTTCTTCTTCTCTCTATAGCTTCTCCCTCTATAATTTTTCTATAATAATTGCTCTATAGCATTAGTGAATTGGTGAGAAATGAAGAAGAATGAGTTTCTATTTATAGGAAAACATAGTTTTAATAATTGCACATTTTGGGGCTCGAAATATTACAGTATAATACCTTCCTCTTTTTCTTCAATTTTAATTTTGTCTTGCAAGTATTATCAAACTTACACCATCTCCCCTAATAGTAAATAATGTGATTTAATAGTAAAACATGTGAATCAATAGTTCTAGACATGTGAAAATACGAATTACAATATAGTACCTCTATCTATACCTCCATTTTTAACTTAGTCATGCAAGTATTATCAATCTTGCACCAACTCCCCTAATAGTAAATGAATGTGAATAAATAGTACACACATGTGAACAAATAGTTATATAAGCATGTGAATTAGTAGCAATTAATTGCTCATTTATCCGATAAATTACCCGATTTATCAATATATCCCCAGACATCAATTATCATTGAAATAAATGTCGATTTCCACTAACTCTAATAATCCCAACACAATGGAACTATCAATTTCATCTTTAATCAACATAACTTATTTATCATTCATATCATAACTCTCAATATTTAACAACCGTGTCGCTTTACAGATGTAAGGGCTTTCCGATAAGGATTTCTCCTATCATGCCAAGAATTAGATTATCTAACCTCTCCTTGACAGAACTTCTAGACATTGTAAATATTGCAATTTAATAATATGAATAACTTTGTCATCTCAAATATTGATTTAATAGCATATCATATTATGCAGATGATACTGTGACAATAATCGAATCAATAATATGAGAGATATGATGCAACGATTATTATAGCAATAATTGAGTATAACTGAGTGACTTCTCACATAAGCATTAATAATCAATATCGTGTGCTACTATGCAACCACGCGTATTTTACCACCGATTATTTTATAACAACTTGCTTACTTTGCAAAATTTTCAAATATCACCCTTAACTTTAACCTTTATCAATTTAACCATTTACTAAATAGAATAATTATAAGAAAATTGAATAATTTTATTTCATAAAATTCAGGATCTCACAGCCTACTCGCAGAGCGTGAAATCAAATTTTGTATTGACCTTGAACCCGGTACAAAATTCATTTTTAAAACTCCATATCGAATGACTCCTATTGAACTTCAAAAGTTAAAAACCCAACTGCAAGAGTTGTTAGACATCGGTTTTATTCGTCCTAGCATGTCTTTTTGGGGTGCTCTTGTTCTATTCGTAAAGAAAAAAGATGGGAGTATGAGACTTTGTATTGACTATCGGAAGTTGAATCATGTCACCGTCAAAAATTGGTACTCGTTGCCTCGCATTGATGACCTGTTTGACCAATTGCAAGGTGCTAAATTCTTTTCAAAGATCGATCTTCGTTCTGGATATCATCAGTTAAAGATTAAAACTGATGACATTCCAAAGACTGCTTTTAGAACTCGGTATGGGCATTACGAATTCGTAGTCATGTCTTTTGGATTAACTAATGCTCCTGTTGCCTTCATGGATATGATGAACCGAGTATTCAAGGAATATTTGAATCATTTTGTGGTTGTCTTTATTGATGACATCCTCATATACTCCAAAAGTCGTGAAGATCATGAGCAACATTTGAGGCTAATACTCCAAAAGCTTCGTGAAAACAAGCTATACGCCAAGTTGAAGAAATGCGAGTTCTGTCTTGAGGAAGTAGCCTTCCTTGGGCACGTGATATCAAATCACGGAATATCTGTTAACCCGACAAAGATTAAAGCAATACAAAGCTGGGAGCAACCTAAGTCAGTAACTGAAGTACGTAGCTTTCTGGGCTTAGCTAGTTATTATCAGAGATTCGTGGAAGGATTTTCTCGAATTGCTACTCTATTAACTCAGCTAACTCAAAAAGATACAAAATTCGGATGGAGAGAGGATTGTGAGAATAGTTTTCAAGAACTCAAGAGGAGACTCATTTCAGCACCTGTTATGACAATACTATCTGGGTCGGAGGGATTTGTCATTTATAGTGATGCTTCAGGCAAAGGTTTAGGATGTGTTCTCATGCAATATAGGAAAGTCATAGCCTCTGCCTTACGACAACTCAAAGAAAATAAGAGCAATTACCCTACTCATGATCTAGATTTGGCAGCAATCATTTTTACGTTAAAGATCTGGAGACATTACCTATATGGGAGAAAGTGGAGATCTATACAGATCATAAAAGCCTCAAATATTTCTTCACCCAAAAGGAACTCAACATGCGGCAACGACGCTGGCTCGAGATGTTGAAAGATTATGATCATACCATTTAATACCATCTTGGAAAAGCGAACGTGGTAGCTGACGCATTGAGTAGAAGATCATATGCGGGTACGAGTGCGATATTGTTAACGCAAAGGCCCATTTTATATGACTTACAAAGGATGGAGATAGAGTTAAAGACTTCAGGGACCCATGTGATGATGTCAAATATACGAGTAGAACCGACTTTAATCGATAAAGTTAAAGCTACTCAAGCTACCGACTTGGAGCTATTGCGTATGAGGAAAAAAGTGTAAGAAGTTGCTACTCCAAAAGCAAGAATCGATGAAGAAGGAATACTTCGAGTCAACTCCAGACTTTGTGTTCCCAACGACTATGATTTGAAGTATAAAATCAAGATAAAGGCACATAACACACCATTTGTAATCCATCCTGGGAGTACCAAAATGTATCATCATCTTCGACATATATTTTAGTGGAGCAATATGAAAAGAGAGATCGCAGAGTTTATCTTAAGGTGTTAAACTTGTCAACATGTCAAGGCAGAGCATCAAGTGCGAAAAGGTCCATTGCAACCACTAAAAATTCTAGAATGAAAGTGGGAGCACATTAACATGGATTTCGTTACTGGTCTTCCCAAGGTTTCTCAAGGCATAGATGCAATTTGGGTCATTGTCGATAGATTAACCAAGTCTTCTCATTTCTTACCTATAAGAGAAACTTATTCACTTGAACGTCTTGCTCGTATATATAAATGAGATTGCAAGATTCCATGGTATGCTAGTATCCATAATTTCTGCTCGAGACCCAAGATTCACTTCATGATTTTGGGTCAGTTTGCAGAAAGCAATGGGCACGGATTTACGATTCAGTTCTGCATATCATCCTCAAACGGACGGACAGTCGAAGAAGACTATTCAAACTCCCGAAGATCTATTAAGACTCTATGTCCTAGACTTCAAAGGAAGTTAGAACAAGTTCTTGCCATTAGTGGGATTCTCCTACAATAACATTTATCAAGCAAGTATAGGCATGGCTCCATTCGAAGCGTTGTATGGACGAAAGTGTCGGTCTCCAGTATGCTAGGATGAACTGGATGAAGCAACGTTGTTGGGACCAAAATTGGTACACATGACAATGGAAAAGATTCAAATGATCTTACAACGTATACAAACCTCATAAGTTCGACAACATTATTATGCCGATCTTCATCGAAGGGACGTGGAATTCAACGTTGGAGATCATGTATTATTACGTGTTACTCCATAGAAGGGAGTTACGAGATTTGGAAAGAGAGGAAAGTTCAATCCTCAATTCATTGGTCCATTTGAAATCCTCGATCGAGTAAGAACTGTGGCCTATAGACTCGCTTTACCGCCATATATGTCTCGTGTTCATAACGTTTTTCACATATCTATGTTACGTAAATATGTGGAAGACCCGAACCACATTATTGAATTAGAACTAGACGAGATAACGGAAGACTTAACGTATGAAGAGGTACCTATTAAAATCTTGGAAAGAAGGAACATATTCTACGCTCAAAGGTTATACCTCAAGTCAATGTTTTGTGGAGAAACCACGATATTGAGGAAATGACCTTGGAGTTAGAATCTGAAATGAAAACAAATATTCTCACCTCTTTGACATACCGGGTATGTACACCAATTTCTAGGAAAAATTTCATAAGGAGGGGAGGTTGTAAGATCCCAACTTTTATGAAAAAAGATTTAATTTTCTCTAAATATTATTTTGAATAATAAGGTGTGGATTTGATATAATGTTATAGTTGTGGGTAATATTTTCAAATTTTGCAAAAGTAAGCAAGTTGTCATAAAATATTCGTTTGGTCGGGGAATATTCGTTTTATCAGGGAAAATCCATACAACGGCACAATCATTGGTGGACCCCACTACGGAATTACTGTCGGATTTAGAAAGCGGTAGAAATGACTTTTTATAAAAATAACGGGAAAACTTTTACCTTTAACTGTTTAAATATCAGGTGATAAAAGTACAGTAATACGCTTGGTTACACAGTAGCACACGGTATTACACAGTGTCTCTGATTATTGATGCTTACGTAAGAAGTCACTCAGTTTATTCAATTATTGTCACAGTAGTTGTTGCATAGTATCTCATATTATTGATTCAATTATTGTCACAATATCATCTGCATAATATTTTATATTATTAAATCAATAATTGAGACGACAAAGTTATTCATATTATTATTTGCATTATTAACAATGTCTAGAAAGTTCTGTCGAGGAAAGGGGTTTAGTCATCTAATTGTGCGCCAATAAGGAGAAGTTCTTATCAAAAAGCCCCCTCTTTCTTGAGAATGATCTGGTTGTTAATATTGTGAGTTATATTGCTGATGAATAAATTCCTGTTGATTAAAGATAAGAATAATAATTTATGAGTGAAAGATGTTTATTCAAATTATTCTTTTAAATTGGTGTTTGTTCATTTAGTTTTTTTAGGATACATATTTCTTCCGTGCCCCTAATTACCTTCAAATGAGGTAATCCTTTGATTGGATGGTTATGATATTATTGGCCAAACTTTCTAAATTATACAGTACTATTGTAAGACCCCAACTTTTTATAAATAAAATCGAATTTCCTCTAATTATTATTGTGAATAATAAGGTGTTAATTTGATATAATATTTTGGTTATGGGTGAAATGTGCAAATTTTGCAAAATAAACAAGTGGTATTAAAATATTCATTGTTGTCGGGGAATATTCGGTTGGTCATGGAATATTCTTATTGTCGGGGAATATTTGTACGACGGTGCAGTCATTTGTGGGCCCCATAACGAAAAATGAATTGGATGAAGAAAATGACAAGTATGAGTTTTTATAAATAACGACGTAGTTGTTACCGTTAACACTGTTGGATTACCTGGTGGTTAAAATACAGTAATACGCGTGGTTGCACGATAGCACACGGTATTGCACATTATTTTTGAATTATTGATCCTTACGTAAGAATGCACCACTCAATAATTGTTACAGTAATTACTGTTCAATATTTTATTATATTGATTCAATAATTGCTGTGTTGATATTTTATATTATTATAGTTTCAATAATTGTCACTGCACAGTATTTTCATTATCAGATCAATAATTCATATTATTTGAATAATATTATTAGATAAAATTATTGGCAATGTTTAGAAAGTTCTGTCGAGGAGAGGTTAGATAATCTAATTGCGCGCCAGTAAGGAGAAATCCTTATTGGAAAGCACCCTCTTTCCTGGGAACTGCCTGGTTGTCATTATTGTGATTTTGTAATATTATTTGTGAATAATTAATTATTAATTTATATGATAAGGAAATATTTATTTGATGTAGATATAAATGATGGATTTATTTATGTGGTTATTAATGAAGGAATTAATGTTGAGGTGTTTTATCAGTATTTTATCGGAATGGAGGTATTAAAAACTCAAATCGATGTTCTTAAAGCTCTATTATGTGAGTTATAATTTTAATCTGACTGTTGGATCGTTGTGATTTTTGGATATGTTATACATATATAAGTTGGGTATATGTCCACAAATTTTGAACCGTTAAAAATTAACGCATGATTGTTATGAATTTTAAAAGGTATTAAAAATCATCCGTTTGTGGATTTTGGATATTTTTTGTTGAGAATTTGGAAAAACTTTCTTCTGTAAAGTTGTAGAGAATTCGATTTTATGCGGAATGGACATAAAATTTGTATTTTTCTGATAAACGAGCTATTTTCTATGAATTATTGAAGTTTCAAAAAAAAAATAATTTTTATTAAAATTGGGTGGGACCCACTTTTGTTTTAACACATGTAATGTAAAAATTGATTTTCGAATTGGCATGTTTGGTCTTAGATGGTCGGCATGCGTAGAAAAAAGGAAAAAAATAATAATATTTTATTATTTTAGTCTCCTATGGCGTTCTAGCATTTTCCTATAAATAGGCGCTTAGGTTAGAATTGAAAATCACACTAGAAACAAGTTTTCTTTCTCTCTATATTGTCGAGCGTATTTTTGTGAGTATTTAGATACTTTGAGGGTTGCTATTCAATGCAAGTTTCTTTCGGCTTTATATCCGATATTCCGATCAGAAGCACTGTTATTTTGAGGTAAGGGATGTTATTTTCTTCGTAAATAATATATTTCTTGCAATATCATTATGCCAAAATATTGGTCTGAACTTTTTATCAAATTTGTAACTTTTTGTGTCGGGGTTACTTCTATGGTATTATTCACGTAAACAACACTATTCACGAATACGACACTATTCACCGAAAAATAAAAATATTCTTTTTAGTCCAAAATATCTATTATGGTTACTATCATTGATTGTATCCATATTTTGATCTTCATTTTTGGAATTCTGCTTCATATTTGGTTATTATGGAGTATTATTAAATTTGGATAAACTGTAATACGAATCCCTAATATTTGTCCTTTTGTCTCACTGGATTCATTTTCTTTAAGATATTTTTCATCATCCCCATTCCTTAATGATAATATTACTGAATATCTTTGGCCTGTAGTGCAAAGATGAATGATTAACTGATCAATATCTTTGGCCCATAGTGCAAAGATGAACATGTGTGGAGATGAACATGACCGACTGGTGATATAAATGAATATCTTTGGCCTGTAGTGCGAAGATGAATATTTGATTCAAGATATATTGATTGTTGTTACAGGGATAAAATATTGATGATGGACTTTTAAATCTTAGAATATAGTAGAACACATTCTCCACGTGACTCTTCTAATGGATTGTTATTTCCGCTGCATTTGTTGATCTAAAACTTGTTGTCTATTATATTCTATCAGATTATTCCCTGTTGAGGACTAATGATAATTTGTTGTATATTATCTTAATCATAATATTCTTTACTGGGCTAGTTGAGCTCACCATTTTCCTTGTTGTTCCATTTTTCTTCTCAGGAGGTGAAAATATAGCAAGGACTAGCCGGGGTATGGAGTGATGATTCAAGATAGCTATTTTAGTAGTCCTTACTATTTTGTAAAATAGTGTATTAATAAATGTAATGAGGACTTATTTGAGTGTGGATATTGTCTAGAAGACAATATTTGTATTTAAACTCACAGTTTGTATATCGTATTTTGCACGACAATTGTATTAATGAAGTTGTAGTTTTTTCTGTACCATGTATTTGGCGACTCAGAATGGGTGTTTTATACCTATTTTGGGGGCGTCACAGTTGGTATCAGAGCTTAGGGATATGATCTCTGGTGGAGATCGGGGAATAGAACTAGGAGGGGAGAGATGAGTAAACCCTTTGCTAGTATGTCCTACCTAAGCTTAATTGTTGGTCGGTCATAATATAGGGATATTATGTGATATGTTAATTTATTTAATTAACCCTTATTTTATGGCAGTATTTAAGATGACTGCTGAGAACGTTAACAATGGAGTGTGTGAGACTGTGGAGACACCTTTAGTCACAAACCAGGAGAACGTGCAACTGGATGACAATATTCCTCCTGTAAACAACACGACTGAACAAACGATGAATGATGGGATGTTTAGAAGCTTTTTACAGTTCATGCAAAATCGAATTTAGGGAGACTCGTATGCGAATACGGTGGAAATGATAGCAACACGCGGTTTGTCACAGCCAAGCAGTTCAAAGAGTTGGGACCACCTGAGTTCTTGGGAAAGCCAGATCCGATCAAGGCGAAAACGTGGGTCAAACAAATGACCAAGATATTTGATATCTTGGGATGCACGGAGAAACAGCGAGTTACATTCGCCACCTTTATGTTCCGTGGTGAGGCAGATTACTGGTGGGAATCTATGAAGCGTACCCAGCCAGCCGCACTCAGTATGTCCTAGAAAATGTTTCAGAAACTGTTCAATGACAAGTACTTTCCTGAAAGTATTCGTCATATGAAAGAGGTAAAGTTTATTAGACTGGAGCAGAACAACATGACGATGTCCCAGTACGAAGCGAAGTTCGCAGAGTTGTCCAGGTTTGCACCTCATTTGGTAGAAAATGAGGAACATATGACGAGGATATTTTTGAGAGGTCTGAAACCCAAAATTCGTCAATACCTTATCTCTCATAAATTTTCTCTATATTCAGATGTTGTCAACAGGGCTCAATTATTAGAGCGAGATAATGAGTATATGAAACCGAGGGACCACAACCAGGGTCAGACCGGTGGCAGCGGCCATTGGAGCAGTGATAACCAGCGGGGAGGAAAGAATACGGACAACAGTGGTAACCACTTTGGTGGTAATCGTAGCTATGATAATAGAAGAAGCGAGTCAAGGGGAGATTTCAAGAAGAGGAGATACAACAATGATAACGTGAAGACGTCAACACCAACTGGTTCTAGGGGAGGAGAACGACCACCGGTCGTATGCTATAAAAGCGCGAAAGAGGGTCATATCAGCCCAAACTGCCCACAATAATCCAAGGTATATTTTAACTGCAGAAAGGAAGGGCACATAGCTCGAGATTTTTCTGTAGCAAAACTAAGTTCAGCGGGGATGGTGACTTCAAAGGCTGTCCCGGATAAGTCAAAATCAGCGGTTCCTGGAAGAGCGTTTGTCGTAACTGGACAAAACGCAAGAAACCCGAACGAGGTGATTACGGGTAAGCTTATCATAAACTCTTGCAAAGTTTATACCTTAATAGATACCGGTTCTACCCATTATTTTATCTCTCCTGCTTGTGCTCAACGTTTAAACTTGACTCCGGAGAAAATGAACTTTGACTTATCTGTCGAAACTCCGTTAGGAGAAACTTTCATCACATCCACTATTTATAAATCTTGTTTGATCCAAGTTGGCACCATCACACTACCTGTTGACCATATTTCTTTAAAGATACTTGCTTTTGATGTGATTTTAGGGATTAATTGGTTAACCACTCATCATGCCAAAATTGATTATTTTCGTAAGGTTGTTAGTTTTCATATTCCTAACCAACCTATTATACGAATTCAAGCAACTAAACCACTAAAATCAGTCACTGTCATATCAAGCCATAAAGCTATTCGTTTATTAAAAAATGGATGTCAAGCTTTCTTAGCCTATGTTATGGATTTGAATAAAAACACGTCAGATTTGAATAATATTTCTATTGTTAATGAATTTCCTGACGTATTTCCTGAAGAACTTCCCGGTCTACCTCCAGAACGTGAAGTTGAATTCTTTATTGACCTTGAATCGGGTACAAAACTCATTTCTAAAACCCCATATCGAATGGCTCCTATTGAGCTTCAGGAGTTAAAGGTCCAACTACAAGAGTTGTTAGACATAGGTTTTATTCGTCCTAGTACGTCTCCTTGGGGTGCTCCTGTTTTATTCATAAAGAAGAAAGACGAGAGTATGCGACTTTGTATTGACTACCGAGAATTGAACCATGTCACCATCAAGAATAGGTATGTGCTACCTCGCATTGATGACCTGTTTGACCAGTTACAAGGAGCACAATTCTTCTCAAAGATCGATCTTTGTTCTGGATATCATCAGCTGAAGATTAAAACTGAGAATATTCCGAAGACTGCCTTCAGAACTCGGTATGGGCATTATGAATTTTTAGTCATGTCTTTTTGATTGACTAATGCTCCTGCTGCTTTCATGGTTATGATGAACCGAGTATTCAAGGAATATTTGGATCAGTTCGTTGTTGTCTTTATTGATGACATCCTCATCTATTCCAAAAGCCGTGAAGATCATGAGCACCATTTGAAGCTGATACTTGAAAGGCTTCGTGAAAATAAGCTATATGCCAAGATGAAGAAATGCGAGTTCTGGCTTGAGAAAGTAGCATTCCTTGGGCACGTAGTGTCAAAACATGGAGTATCTGTTGGCCCGGCGAAGATTGAAGCAATACAAAGTTAGAGCAACCAAGTCGGTGGACCAAGAAATCGTAGCTTTACGGGCTTAATTGGTTATTATCGAAGATTCGTGGAAGGATTTTCTTGAATCGCTACTTTGTTAACTCAGTTAACTCGGAAAGATACAAAATTCGTATGGAGTGAGGAATGTGAGAAGAGTTTCCAAGAGCTCAAGAGGAGACTCATTTCGGCACCTGTTCTGGCAATACCATCTGGTTCAGATGGATTTGTTATCTACAACGATGCTTCAGGCAAAGGGTTAGGATGTATTCTCATGCACCATAGAAAAGTCATAGTCTATGCCCCGCGACAACTCAAAGAATATGAGAGGAATTATCCTACTCATGATCTAGAGTTGGCAGCAGTTGTTTTCGCGTTGAAAATCTGGAGACACTACCTGTATGGGGAGAAAGTGGAGATTTATACAGACCATAAAAGCCTTAAATATTTCTTCACCCAAAAAGAACTCAACATGCGACAATGACGTTGGCTTGAGCTGTTGAAAGATTACGATCACATTATTCAATACCATCCTAGAAAAGCGAACGTAGTAGCTGACGTATTGAGTAAAAGATCATATGCGGGTATGAGTGCATTATTGTCAACGCAAAGACCCATTTTATATGACTTGCAAAGGATGAAGATAGAATTAAAGACTCCAGGGACCCACGTGATGATGGCGAATATACGAGTAGAACCGACTTTAATCGATAAAGTTAAAGCTGCTCAAGCTAGGGACCTGGGGTTGATGCATCTGAAGAAGAAAGTGAAAGAAGGTGCTATTCCAGAAGCAAGAATCGATGAAGAAGGAATACTTTGAGTCAACTCCAGACTTTCCGTTCCTAACGATTCTGACTTGAAGTATAAAATCATGATGGAGGCACACAACACACCGTTTGCAATCTATCCTGGGAGTACTAAAATGTATCATGATCTTTAACATACATTTTGGTGGAACAATATGAAGAGAGAGATCGCGAAGTTTATCTCGAGGTGTTTAACTTGTCAACGTGTAAAGGCAGAGCATCAAGTGCCAAAGGGTCCATTACAACTACTTGAGATTCCAAAATGGAAGTGGGAACACGTTACCATGGATTTCGTTACGGGTTTTCCCAAGGTTTCTCAAGTCATGGATGCGATTTGGGTTATTGTTGATAGATTAACCAAGTCTGCTCATTTCTTACCTATATGAGAAACTTATTCCCTTGAAGGTCTTGCTAGTATGTACGTGAATGAGATTGTGAGGTTGCATGGCATGCCAGTATCCATAGTTTCGGATCGTGACCTAAGATTCACTTCACAATTTTGGGTTAGCTTGCAGAAAGTTATGGGCACGGATTTACGATTCAGTTCGGCATACCATCCTCAAACGGACGGACAATCAAAGAGGACTATTCAAACTCTTGAAGATCTATTAAGACTTTGTGTCCTTGATTTTAAAGGGAGTTGGGATAAGTATTTACCATTGGTGGAATTCTCCTACAACAACAGTTATCAAGCAAGTATAGGTATGGCTCCATTTGAGGCATTGTATGGATTTAAAATATCGCTTCCAAAGATATCTTTGGGGACGAGGTGGGAGAAGCAACATTGTTGGGACCAGAATTGGTACGCATGACTACAGAAAAGATCCAAATGATTCGACAATGTATACAAACGGCTCAGGATTGACAAAAGAGTTATGCGGATCTTCATCGAAAGGACTTGGAATTTGGTATTGGGGATCATGTATTGTTACATGTTTCTCCATGGAAGGGAGTTACAAGATTCGGGAAGAGAGGAAAGCTCAATCCACGATTTATTGGTCTACTTCAGATTCTTGACTGAATAGGAAATGTGGCCTATAGACTTGCGTTACCTCCAAGCATGTCTCGTGTTCATAATATTTTTCACATATCTATGCTTTGTAAATATGTAAAAGACCCGAACCACATTATTGAGATAGAACCAGACGAGATAGCCGAAGATTTAACATACGAGGAGTTACCTGTTAAGATCTTGGATATGAAAGATCATGTCCTACGCACCAAGATTATACCACAAGTTAAAGTTTTGTGGAGAAACCATGCTATTAAGGAAATGACATGGGAATTGGAATTGGAAATGAAAGCGAGGTACCCTCATCTTTTTGAAACACTAGGTACGTATGTCAATTTGAGGACGAAATTCCATAAGGAGGGGAGCTTGTAAGACCCCAACTTTTTATAAATAAAATCGAAATTCCTCTAATTATTATTGTGAATAATAAGGTGTTAATTTGATGTAATATTTTGGTTATGGGTAAAATGTACAAATTTTGCAAAGTAAACAAGTGGCATTAAAATATTCATTGTTGTCGGGGAATATTCGGTTGGTCGTGGAATATTCTTATTGTCGGGAAATATACATACGATGACGCAACCATTTGTGGCCCCCATAACGGAAAACGAATTGGATGAAGAAAACGACAAGTATGAGTTTTTATAAATAATGACATAGTTATTATCGTTAACACTATTGGATTACCTGGTGGTTAAAATACGATGTCTGGCGTGGTTGCACGATAAATTACACGATATTGCATTACAAAAGATTTTTTGAATTATTGATCCTTATGTAAGAAGGCACTACTCAATAATTGTTATAGTAATTACTGTTCAATATTTTATTTTATTAATTCAATAATTGTTGCGTTGATATTTTATATTATTGTTGTTTCCATATTTGTCACTGCACAATATTTCCATTATCAGATCAATAATTCATATTATTTGAATAATATTATTAGATAACATTATTAGCAATGTCTAGAAAGTTCTGTCGAGGAGTGGTTAGATAATCTAATTGCGCGCCAGTAAGGAGAAATCCTTATTGGAAAGCCCCCTCTTTCCTGCAAACTGCCTGGTTGTCATTATTGTGATTCTGTAATATTATTTGTGAATAATTAATTATTAATTTATATGATGAGGAAATATTTATTTGATGCGGATATAAATGATGAATTTATTTATGTGGTTATTAATGAAGGAATTAATGTTGAGGTATTTTATCAGTATTTTGTCGGAATGGACGTATTAAAAACTCAAATCGGTGTTCTAAAAGCTCTATTGTGTGAGTTATAATTTTAATCCGACCGTTGGATCGTTTTGATTTTTGGATTTGTTATACATATATAAGTTGGGTATATGTCCACAAATTTTGAACCGTTAAAAATTAACGCATGATTTGTTATGAATTTTAAAAGGTATTAAAAATCATCCGTTTGTGGATTTTAGATATTTTCTGTTGGGAATTTGGAAAAACTTTATTCTGCAAAGTTGTAGAGAATTCAATTTCATGCGGAATGGACATAAAATTTATATTTTTCTGATAAACGGGCTATTTGCTATGAATTATTGAAGTTTCGAAAAATAAAATGATTTTTATTAAAATTAGGTGGGACCCACTTTTGTTTTAACACATGTGGGCTACAAAATTGATTTTCAGAATTGGCATGTTGGTCTTAGATGGCTGGTATGCGTAGAAAAAAAGAAAAAAACAATAATATTTTATAATTTTAGTCTTCTATGGCGTTCTAGCATTTTCCTATAAATAAGCGCTTTGGTTAGAATTGAAAATCACACCAGAAACAAGTTTTCTTTCTCTCTATATTGTCGAGCGTATTTTTGTGAGTATTTAGATACTTTGAGGGTTGCTATTCAAAGGCAAGTTTCCTTCTGCTTTTATATCCAATATTCCGATCGTAAGCCTCAATTATTTTTTGGTAAGGGGATGCTATTTTCTTCGTAAATGATATATTTCTTTCAATATCATTATGCCAAAATATTGGTTTGAACTTTTTTTTTTTATCAAATTTGGAACTTTTTGTGTCGGGGTTACTATTCACGTATATGATAATATTCACGTATACAACATTATTCACCGAAAAATGAAAATTTTCTTTTTTGTCCAAAATATCTATTATGGTTACTATCTTTGATTGTATCCATGTTTTGATCTTCATTTTTGAAATTTTACTTCATATTTGGTTATTATGGAGTATTATTGAATTTGGATAAACTATAATACGAATCCCTAATATTTGTCCTTTTGTCTCACTGGATTCGTTTTCTTTAAGATATTTTTCATCATCCGTAGTCCTTAATGATGATATTACTAAATATATTTGGCCTGTAGTGCAAAGATGAATGATTAACTGATGAATATCTTTGGCCTGTAGTGTAAAGATGAATAGGTGTTGAGATGAACATGACCGACTGGTGATATAAATGAATATCTTTGGCCTGTAGTGCAAAGATGAATATTTGATTCAAGATATATTGATTGTTGTTACAAGAATAAAATATTGATGATGAACTTTTAAATCTTAGAAGATAGTAGAACTCATTCTCTACGTGACTCTTCTAATGGATTGTTATTTCCGCTGCATTTGTTGATCTAAAACTTGTTGTCTATTATATTCTATCAGATTTTTCCCTGTTGAGGACTAATGATAATTTGTTGTATATTATCTTAGTCATAATATTCTTTACTGGGCTAGTTGAGCTCACCCTTTTCCTTGTTGTTCCATTTTTCTTCTCAGGAGGTGAGAATATAGCAGGTACTAGCTGGGGTATGGAGTGATGATTCAAGATAGCTATTTTAGTAGTCCTCACTATTTTGTAAAATAGTGTATTAATAAATGTAATGAGGACTTATTTGAGTGTGGATATTGTCTAGAAGACAATATTTGTATTTAAACTCACAGTTTGTATATTGTCGTATTTTGCACTACAATTGTATTAATGAAGTTGTAGTTTTTTCTATACCATGTATTTGGCGACTTAGAATGGGTGTTGTATAACTATTTTGGGGGCGTCACAACTATTCACTAACTTGTGAATAAGGGTGCTCTCTCATTGGTCTATATATCCAATTGGTATACTAATACTCTTTCCTCATTGGCAAAAACCTTTAAAAAGAAAATACTGATAAGTTGCGCCCGTGAAAGTTTTCCTGTGCAGTTCATGATTTTTCCTAAATAGTATCTTGTCTGTAAGATCCCAACTTTTATGAATAAAGATATAATTTTCTCTAAATGTTATTTTGATTAATAAGGTGTGGATTTGATATAATGTTATAGTTATGGATAATATTTACAAATTTTGTAAAGTAAGCAAGTTGTCATAAAAAATATTCGTTTGGTCGGGGAATATTCGTACAACGACACAATCATTAGTGGACCCCACAACAGAATTACTGTCGGATTTAGAAAGTGACAGAAATAACCTTTTTATAAAAATAACGGTAAGGCTTTTAGCGTTAACTGTTGAAATATCTGGTGATAAAAGTACAGTAATATGCGTGGTTGCACAGTAGCACACGGAATTGCACAATATCTCTGATTATTGATGCTTACATAAGAAGTCACTCAGTTATATTCAGTTATTGCAACAGTAGTTATTGCATAGTATCTTACATTATTGATTCAATTATTGTCACAGTATCATCTGCACAATATTTTATATTATTAAATCAATAATTGAGACGACAAATTTATTCATATTATTATTTGCATTATTCACAATGTCTAGAAACTCTGGATAAATTGAATTATAAATCTTTAAAATTTATCCTTGATCACACTTAATTAAATTCTTATATCATTGTCATCATCCTCATGCTTAAATAATGATGAAAGTCATCTTTGGCCCGTAGTGCATATATGGACTATTGATTGGTATGATTATGACCAGAAATTATGTATATGTATAATCATGACTTGTAATATTACAAACAAATGATGTGGTGAAAGTCCTCATTGGCCCGTAGTGCATTGATGAACAGTTGTTGGCATGATCATGACCACTGGTGATAATAACGAATATCCTTGGCCCGAATATTGTCTTCTAGACAATATACAAACTCAAATGGAGTCATCATTACAATTATTATCACACTATTTTACAAAATAGTGAGGACTACTACAGCCACCATCTCGAACCGTCACTCCATTCCCCGACTAGTCCTGGCTATGTTCTCATTTCCTGAATAGAATAATGAAAGCAAAAGGGTGAGCTCAACTAGCCTGGTAAGAAATATTATGACTAAGATAATGCAAAATAAATTATCGTTAGCCTTCAACAGTTTTAAATTGATAGAATACAATAAACAACAAGTTTAACTACAGTGGAACAAAAAATCCATTAGAAGAGTCAAGTAGAGCATGATATCTACTATCTTTTATGATTTAAAAAGTTCATCATCAATTTTATAGCTGAGACTCAACTCAATAAATAATCCACATCACTGAATTATCCATGCATTACGGGCCAATGATATTCATTAGTATCACATCCACGAATTATCCATGCACTACGGGCCAAGGATATTCGTGTTATCACTAATGTCCATGATCATGCCAATAACTATCCATCAATGCACTACGGGCCAATGAGGACTTTTACCATATCATTTGTAACATTACAGGTCATGATTATACCGAATAATCTCTGGTCATAATCATATCAATCAACAAAACATCTATGCACTATAGGCCAAAGATGACTTTCAACATAATATAAGCATGAGGATGATGACAATGATATAATAATTCAATTAAATGAGAGCAAGGATAAATTTTAAAGATTTATAACTTAATTTATCAAGAATTCAATAATGTCCAAATTGTCAGCATGATACTGCTTTGTAGAGTAAAATTCAAGAATAATATTGTATCAAAAATAATTTGGACCGAAAAAAAATCAATTTTGTCATAAATAGTACCTCGGGTGAATAGTACCCGAGTGAATAGTACCTCATAAATAGTACTTCGTGAATAGTACCCCATGAATAGTACCCCGGCATGAAAAGATTAAAAATTATCAAGAATGCACAGAATAATATTTTCATGAAAAGATACTAGATGAAGCGCAAATTTCAAGGATATTCTACAAATTTCATGTAGTATAGAAGCAATACTTTAACAAAATGAATGTAGAATTCAGAATCTGAAACGAAATAATATTATTTACATACTACAGAGTATGGAAGAAAATATTATTTCATACGAATATTGAACAAAAATAACATCCTTTACAATTGTTGAACGAAAATAATATCCCTTACCTTAAAAGGAGAGTATTTTTGACTGGTAAGGCGGGGATATTCTTGAAGAAAACTTTCAATATTTTCTACACTCAAAGCTTCCTTAAACTCTAAAGAAATACGCTCAATATTATAGAAGAATTCTCTAATTCTTGTGTGATTTTCAATTCTAAACTAAGCATCCTATTTATAGGAGAATGGAAGGATACTATTTGAATTTAGAAAATCACGGACTACACAGTGGACAATGACAGATTCAGCTAAATTTTTTTGATTTTACTATGCAGTCACTATGCAAACACTATACAGACTGTGAAACCCCAAATTTTATAAATAAAGATTTAAATTTCTCGAAATATTTTTTTAAATATTATGGTGTGGATTTGATATAATATTATAGTTGTGGGTAGTATTTATAAATTTTGCAAAGTATGCAAGTTGATATATAATATTCGATTGGTCGGGGAATATTCATTTTTAACAAGGAATATTCGTACAACGACATAATCTTTGGTGGACCCCGTAATAGAATTATTGTCGGATTGAGAAAATGATAAAAATATTTTATTAAAATAACGGCAGAAGTTTTACCGTTAACTGTTGAAACACCCGGTGTTAAAAGTACATACGATGTCTGCGTGGTTGCATAAGAGCACACAGCTTTTGATTATTGATGCTTACGTGAGAAGTCACTCGCTTTTGTTCAATTATTGCTACAATGAATTTTCTTAATAATATCTCACGTTATTTGATTCAATTATTGTCAATATTTTATATATTATTAAATCAATAATTGAGAAGACAGAGTTATTAATATTATTATTTACAATATTAACCTAATTGCGCGCTAATAGGGAGAAATCATTATTGGAAAGCCCCCTCTTTCTTGGGAACGACCTGGTTGATTAATATTGTGAATTATAAAAAAGGTGATAAGTTTTGTTTTATTATTATTATAAATGTAATAAAACAGAAAACTTTTTATATAAAATAGAAAACTTTTTATAAAGTTTTGTTTTATTTGATTATAAATAGAATATATTATATTTTATTATGCATAAGTATTCCATGATAAGGCTGCGTATAAAAATCTTTTTATATTAAACATAATACTTTTATAAAGTTATTTGTTTTATTAGACTATAAATAGAATATATAATATTCTATTATGCATAGTATTTGCATAATTAGGTTCCAGATAGTGTTTGTATAGTAAAATCTTTTTATATAAAATGTAATAATTTTATAAAGTTATTCGCTTTTATTAGATTATAAATAGAATATATTATATTTTATTTAAAAGATTTTGTTTTATTAAAATATTTTATTAATAATGCATAGTAAATCAATATGGACCGCCTGCTTAAAAGTAAATCAATCTGGACCGTTCATGAATTAGTTACTATTCACCCATTCTCCTATAAATAAAGCTCATTCCTTCATTATTTCTTATGAATTCACCAAAACTCTAGAGAGAAAACTATAGAGAGAAAAAAGAAAAGTATTCTCGCTACTTCACTACTCCTATATCCAAAGATTTTCTTTTTTAAGGTAAAGGATATTATTTGTTGTACTAAATGAGGGTATTATTTCTTCTTTGTATTCATGAAGAGAACTTCATTATTCCATTATTTATTATTCTTTTGAATAACCTCGTATCGCGACTACCCTATACTTGGTGAAATTCTTCTTCGTTATTCCATTCTTTATTATTATGTTGGAATAACTTTATCTATCACAATCGCATACATGGTGAAATTCTTCTATTATTCCATTCTTTATTATTCTCGGAATATCCTCGTCATCACGCGCTTTTACGCATGACCGGTTCCATTATTTATTATTCTGTTAGAATATCACAATAAGCGCTTACGCATGACCTAGTTCCATTATTTATTATTCTCGTTAGAATATCCTCGTCTGCATTTTACGCACGCATGACACTGGTTCCATTATTTAATTACATTTAGAATATCCTCATCTGCGCTTTTACGTATGACTTCGGTTCCATTATTTATTATTCTGTTGGAATAACCTGTATGTGCGGTCTATCGCATGCCTAATGATTTCTTTTGTTATTCCATTCTTTATTATACTCAGTTGGTTAAAGTTTGACTTTTATACTCCATGAAATTAGTGGAATATCCTTGATATTTGCGCTTCATCCAGTATCTTTTTATGGAAATATTCTTCTGAGCATTCTTGAGTTTTACACCACAAAGTAGTATCATGTTGATAAATTGGACGTTATTGATTCCTGGATAAATTAATTCTTGAACTTGTTTTATTGAATTCTTATATCATTGTCATCATTCTCATGTTTATATTCTGTTGAAAGTCATCTGTGGCCTGTAGGGCATAGATGGACTTGGTATGATTATGACCAGGGATTATTCGATATAATCATGACCGTAATATTACAAATGATGTGGTAAAAGTCCTCATTGGCCCGTAGTGCATTGATGGACAATTATTAGCATGATCATGACCATTGATGAATACACGAATATCCTTGGCCCGTAGTGCATGGATAATTTGTGGTTGTGATACTAATGAATATCCTTGGCCGTAGTGTAGGGATGATGTGGTTTATTTATTAAGCTGAGTCTTGGCGATAAAAGTGATGAAAAACCTTTTAAATCATAGAAGATAGTAGATTTTATTCTCTACTTGACCCTTCTAATGGATTGCTTATTTTTCGTTGCAGTTTTTGATCTAAAACTTGTTGTCTATTATATTCTATCAGTTGTTATACTGTTGAAGGCTAAGGATAATTTATTCTGCATTATCTTAGCTATAATATTTCTTACTGGGCTAGTTCAGCTCACCCTTTGCTTTAATTGTTCTCTTCAGGAAATGAGAATGTAGCAGGGACTAGTCGGGGAACGGAGTGACGGTCCAGTTGATAGCATTAGTAGTCCTCACTATTCTATGAAATAGTGTGATAATAAATGTATTGAGGACTTATTTTGAGTTTGAATATTGTCTAGAAGACAACGTTTGTATTAAAACTCACAGCTCATGTTGTATATTTAAGATTGTATTTGTATTCTGTAACATGTATTTGGCGACTCAGAATAGGTGATGTATACCTATTTTGGGGGCATCACAGTTGGTATCAGAGCTTAGGGATATGATCCCTGGCTGAGATGTGAGACAAGAACTAGGAGGGGAGAGACGGGGAATTCCTTCGCTAGTATAACCTACTTAAGTTTATTTGGTATTTAAGTGGTCGGTCAGAGTATAGGGATAATATGTGATACGTTAATTAACCCTTATTTTGTGACAGTATTTGAAAATGGCATCTAAAAATGTTGAGATAAGCAATGAAGCACATTAGACCGTTGAGTCACCAACGATCAATACCCAGGATAATATGCAAACAAAACAACAACAACACTGATTAAATGACGAACAATGGTACGTTTAGGAGTTTTCTAGAATTCATGCAAAACCAAACGAGAGAGACCCCTGTTCATAATGCAGTTGGAAGCAATGGCAACCCATGGTCGGTCACTGCTAAGCAGTTCAAGGAGCTGGGACCACCGGAGTTTTTGGGAAAGCCAGAACCACTTAAGGCGGAGACGTGGTTAAAGTAGATCACCAAGATATTTGATGTCTTGGGATGCTCTGAGGAGAAAAAGGTTCCCTTTGCCACCTTTATGTTGCGTGAAGAAGCAGATCATTGGTGGGAATCTGTAACATGTACCCAGACTGACGCACTCAAGATATATTGGGAGAAGTTCCAAGAATTGTTCAACGACAAGTACTTTCCTGAAAGTATTCGTCAGATGAAGGAGGTGGAATTCATCAAGCTGGAGCAAAATAATATGACCGTGTCGTATTACGAAGCCAAGTTTGTTGAGTTATCCCGGTTTGTGTCCCATTTGGTTGATAATGAGGAGCGAATGACGCGAATGTTTCTGCGAGGTTTGAAACATGAAATACGTTAATACCTAATTTCTCATAAACTTTGTTTATATTCAGATGTTGTGAATAGGGCTCAGTTATTAGAACGCGATAATTAGTCAGCACAACCAAAAGGTAACAACCAACAACACGATAATAATCGTACCGGTGGCAACGGCCATCGGAATAATGATAACCATCGTGGGGGAAATAATCATGCCAAGAATGGTAAACACTTCGGTGGTAATCATGGCCAAGATAATAGAAGTGGAAATTTCAAGAAGAAAAGGTTCAATAATGATGGAAAGACAGCAGCACCGTCACCTGTTTCAAAGGAAGAAGAACGACCACCGGTCGTATGTTTCAAATGCGGACAGGAGGGACACATCCGTCCAAACTGTACGCAGCAACCCAAAGCGTGTTTCAATTGCGGAAGAGAAGGTCACCTAGCTCGATTTTGTTGTATAGTGAGGTCAAGTTCAGCTGGGATAATGACGCCAAAGGATGTCCCAGACAAGTCAAAGCTGGTAGTTTAAGTGAGAGCGTTTATTGAGGAACCCGAACGAGGTTATTACGGGTAAGTTAATCATAAACTCTTACGAAGTCTATATCTTATTCGATACCAGTTCTACCCACTCTTTTATTTCTCCTACTTGCGCTCAATGTTTAAATTTGACTCCGGAGAAATTAGACTTTGATTTATATGTTGAAACTCTGTTGGGAGAAACATTCGTTACCTTCACTATTTATAAATCTTGTTTGATTCAAATCAACACTTTCACGTTACCTGTCGATCTTATCTCTTTGAAAATACTTGCATTGATGTGATTTTTGGAATCGATTGGTTAAGTACTCATCATGCTTTTCGTAAGGTTGTTAGCTTTCATATTCCTAACCAACCTGTTATGTGAATTTAAGTAACCAAATCACTAAAGTCAATCATTGTCATATCAAGCCATAAGTAAAGAGCCCCGAGCCTTTCGCTAGTGTCTTCTAAGTCTTGGAATACACTAAAGCTAGAATATCTGTAGGCGACGTCGTGAATGACGATGGCAAGTTGATAGGTATCAATGTGACGTACTATCCAAGTCTTGGATGAGAGTCACTGTGATAACCCGGGATTTCGAATAATCAAAATTTTACGAATAAATTTTTTTTTATTTAATATTGACTGTTAATATTATAACGAGAATTTGTGAGACAAGTCTCGAGAATTAGTCAATATGAATTTTGACTAAGAAATTATAGTATAGTTGTGCTTAACAACTTTAGAAACCCTAACCCTAATTTCCGGATAGGGATTCGATAGAAATTATTGGTAAAATAATTGTACTAATAATTGCGGGTTTGTTCTGTGTGGACTTAATGACCAATGAATGATCGGATAAGGTTTAAAATTAATAAAACCTAATAAGAGATTAGAAACCCTAATCTCGAGATTAGAAACCCTAATCGGTAACTGGGAGACTTTAATTGCAAAACCGATAATTTTAAATCCTAAATCAGGAAGCCCTAATTTTAATTGGCAAACCTAATGGGTTTATTAAACTTAAATATAATTAGAAGTCCTAATTATATTTTTAGTATATTAATTTCTATTTTAGAAACCTTAATTATATTTGATGTTATCTTAATTTCCTATTTTCAAAACCTCAAATTGGGAAATTTTGGAAATTAAAATTGTAAAACTCTAGGGTTAGAACCTTGGGGTTAAACCCTAAGGGTTTGGTAATTTCCAAGAAAACAATTAAAATTAATTTGTAAATGTCCAAAATGCCCTTTAATTAGATGATTATGCTAAAAGATTTGCAAATCTAGTGAGTCATCACTTGGGATAAGACCATGTGTCTTAAAATCTTACCAAATCTGATCTCAAATGACACCTAGCATACTTGAATTCATTGCATCTAAAAATTAGAAAGATTAAAGAGAGAGAAATGCATGTATTTTGGTTCATTAGTTGTCTAACTTTCACACAACTCTCTCTCTCTCTCTCTCTCCTAGCATCCAAAAATTTCTAGTATATCAGTCATATTATCAGCCCCTACATCAATCAATAACATATTGGAGGATTAAGATCAAGAATTGGAAGCTAGAAAGGTATAAAACAAATTTTAATTTTGATCTTTGTTGATTAGAAAATTTTCGTGTTTTTGTGTTTATACAAGTGTTAAAATATGTTATTAATTGAGATATGTTAATCCATGATGGATCCATAGCATCAAAATGCTTTAAAAAAGGTGTTTTTCAAAAACTGTTCTTGAGCAAAATTTTGTATTCTGACAAGGAATGTCAGTAGCTCTAAATCCTTATGTGTTTATGATTTTTGTTGTTTAAAAGCTTTAATCTGTAGCTTGATATGTGGGATTTAATCTGCAAGTGGTATAATAGCAAGTTGATCCCTAGATTTGATGTTATTCGTGGTCAAACAGCATTGACCGAGCATGACTGGGACTATCTGGGCAAGCCCAGAAAGTCTAAGGCAGCGTCTGACAAGATATTATAGGACCTCTATCTGTCAGAAGTTAGATGATTTAATGTTGTTGTTATATGGATGTTTTAGACTGTAATATGGAGTCCACGTACATGCCTTTAGATTCCATAAACATCAAATAGATTGGTTGTAATAGATGGTCAAACATGGCCATCCGGTCACGAAATCTGTTTTCTGGAAAATTCAAGAAAACGCAAGAAATGATATGTATCGACAAGTTTTGGCCAAAGTTTAGCATTAATAATGTTGTTGTTGTTAGACCTAGATCTTGTTATGTTGTTGTTCCTTGACATAAGGACTACAAGTATGAACCATCAAATCACCTTAAACAAGACTAGAACCTATATTAATTTTGGCTTGAAGGTGACTGCTCGATGTTCTGGGTTTCTGAAGAAACCCAGGTTGGTCTGATAGCTTCTTTGAAGCTTTGGATCTTGCAGGATTGTTATGGTTTGATTAAGATGTTGGTTGTGTGTTGTAGTATTACATTTTGACTACACGATCACACTTCAAACAAGTCCAAAAACCATTTTGGCTGAGAATTAAAGGCAGTCAAACATGGCAGGTTGATTAGTCGACTATCAGTGTTCTTGAGGCTCAAGAACACCAACAGCGACGCTTTTTGTCGCTAAAGCCTTATAGCGACAGTTTAATTAATTTTATTTTCTGATTTTTCCGGAAAATAACTAAAAATTAGTAATAAATTATAAAAATTACCACAAATAGTTTTAAAAATTATTTTAAATTATGAAAAATAATTTCTGACTATTTGGGATATTTTTCATTAATATTTATAATTATTTGAATATTAATGATATTTAATTTATTTAATTAGTATATTAAATAAATTAGAGAAAAATAATTTAATGTTATGAAAAATCATTTTAAATAAGATTAATGTATTTAAAAATATTTTGAGTTATAAAGTGTAACTTTTAATATTTTTGGAGAATTTTCATTAATAATTCAATATTAATGATATTAGATTTATTTGATTATTTAATTAAATAAATAAGATAAAATGATTTTAATGATTTAAAAATTATTTTAAATGAGAATAAAGTGTTAGAAAATATTTTAAATTATAAAATATAATTTTCAATATTTTTTGTAGAATTCTCATTAATAAATTAATATTAATGATGTTGGATTTATTTAATTGTTATATTAAATAAATCAACTAAAAAAAATGGTTTTATTGATTTAAAAATGAGAAAAATGATTTAAAAATATTTGAAGTTATAATTAATGACTTTTAATATTTTGATGATAATTTCATTAGTATTTTAATATTAATGGTGATGATTTAAAAATGATTTTAATTACTTTAAAAATCATTTAAGTGAAATATTGATGATTTAAAAATATTTTAAGTTATTAATAATAACTTTAATATTTTGACAAGTATTTTATTAATATTTTGATATTATTAAATATTAATAATGATAAGATTATTTGATAATTAAATCATTTAAAAATGATTATAATGATTGAAAAATTATTATAAATTATAATAATTGCTTGATAACTATTAAAAGCTTCCGAAAAATATTATAATTGATATTTGATTTATCTAATTTAATATTGAAGCTTAGAAACCGATTTTGTTTGACAATGACTGTGTTAATTGTCGGATAGGGTGACTAGAACACCGAGAATGGTCCGAAGTCCAACCAGACTAAAATAGATAGACTTGTTATGTGTTTATATAGGTTATAAACACTGATTTGACTATGTGCCAATGTGCTTAAGAGAATTTTGACTGTGAATTATAGTGTTACGTGTTATGAAATATTGTGCTAATTGTGAGACCGATATTGTTGGATATAGGTCTTTCGAAAGCAGATAAGTATTTTGTGTAGCTGTAATCAGCGGAAGAGGTAAGTTCCCTAACTCAACCTTGAGTTTTTTGCATTCAATTATTATTGGTGGATAATTATTGTTAATTATACCACGTCCGGGGATTTATTGTTGAAATTAAATTATTGATTTAGAAAATATATATTCGTAGAATTACTGTTGTTGGATATTCATATCTGTAGAAGTTAGAAATTGACAATACAGATAATTCATGTTTATTGTCAAATTATACTGAGAAATATCTTAGCTAATTATTCTGGCTAGACGAACATTTGTTAGAACTTGATAAATTCGAGAAGATAAATTCAATTATTATTGACTGATCGATGCCAATTATTTCGGCTCGACCGAGAAGTAAATAGAATTTGAAATCCTATCATTTCGTTGTAAAATCAAAATCTTGATTCTGAAACTGAGAAGAACAACCTTTTATAAAAAGGGAATATCATTAGATCGTATATTCGATCATTGCGCGCGACCTAAGTATTATGCATAATTTAGGGTACAAAGAGTTAGCCGGCTCTGAGTACTTGCAGAGGGGTATGATTTAATCTTTATGGTTATCTGATACACCTGAGTATATATCAAAGTAAATCTTTGATAGATACCCGAGAAGATAAGTTCAAGATCTAGTGTGATCGCTCAGCATAAATCTGGAAAACATTCCACTTTGCTATTTCATAGAATTGATTCTTGATTATTCCTTTGAATATCGTAGAAGCATTGAAAGCGTTGTACTCTTTCATTATTGAATTATTGTGTTGTATAGAATACGAGAAGACTTGTTATTGATTAACAATTTGTTCAGCTATTTCAAAGTTCCCCGAACTTTGGTTTCATTCTATCAAAATAGATAGTCTGTTGTTTTGAATTTATATACATTTATTGTATGTCTTAACTTGCGGGGTAAATTAGTTGCTCACCTTGCTAAATAAAACTTTTCAGCTAGGGACGAAGTTGCAGGAGGTGCTGCAAAGAACAAAGGCAAAGGCGTTGTAATAAATTAGTTATGGATAACATATTTAGCATGTTATGTTTGTAAACCCTTATGTTTATCCAAAGGGTATGTTTGTAATGTTAAGGTTAGAGAACCTGGGTAATGTATTATCATACTCTTATAAAATCTTATGTATGTTACTATTCATATATAAAATGGGTAGTTAGATGCTATTATATTGTGGATCGTGAAGACCAAACTCGGGGGTCAGGTAACCCAGATTTGGGGGCGTCACAAGTTGGTATCAGAGCTGTAGGTTATAAACCTTAAGTGGGGTGGGGAAAACCCTAGGATTATAACCATAAGCGAGATAGAGAATACTCATCTAGAGTACTAGGTGAGGGATTGCTGAAGTGTATCGATAGTGAGATAAGTGGACATATAGTGTGAGAAGTTTGTACTGGTGAAGTATTAATCAAGTTGTTTAAACTGATTGTAGGATGTCTGGAGAAGACGAAATGAGTACGGAGATGCCAGCGGCTGTTGCACCAATGTCAGTAGCCGAGGTTCCAGCACAGAGCGAATTTGTTGAAGAAGTGGGAAAAGATGAACCAATGATCAATTTCGGGAGTGATCATGATGATTATCCCGAGATGTATCTAAGTGGTGATGAGGAGGCGAAGTCTGAAGAAGATAAAGTGAAGTTAAAGAATAAGATCAAAGTTGGAGAACAAGATCAGATATCTGCAGAAGTCCAGGAACTCCGGAGTAAGGTGTTTCTCTTGGAGGAGTTGTGGAAGACGGAGCGGGCATTACGTGAAATGACTGAAGAACGGAATGAGCTGAAGGCGTAGGTGGACAAGATGAAGGCTGAAGGTGGCGGATCATCTGAAGGAACCGGTAAGAAGGACAAACAGAAGAGAAAAAGGGACAGTGACAGTAACAACTCTAGAAATGCAAACCCGAAGAAGAGGCAAGCCTGCAGCAAGTGTGGGAAAACTCACGTGGGGGAATGCATGATGTGGAAGAATGTGTGCTTCAAATGTTAGCAGGAAGGACGTATCTCTTTGCATTATCCTAAGCCGAATATGAGGAAGTGTTTTTCCTGTGGGCAAACAGGGCACAGATTCAACAAGTGTCCCAACAAGAAGAAGACTGGTGAAAGAAGTGGACATTAGATAGCTTAAGTTTAAGCGTTATTATCTTTTGGTAGAAGCTTTTGATATTAAGTATTATAATATCAAGAATAATGTGTAAGCATATGTAAATATATATGTTTGTATGAATAAAATCTTTATTTTCTATATAAATATAAGATTAAGATTTAATTGTGTGTTCTTAAAACTCATACTTATGGTAAGCTCATGAATCATGATTGTATGAAATGTTTTGGACCCCTCAGCGAATGGACGCCAAAAGTCTAACTAGGATAAGTTCATACACTCATATAATTATGGCAAGTTACTGAACTCCTAAGTGTGGTAAGTTTGATGAACTGGAAATTTTAATGTGAAAATGGAGAATGACAAATTTTTGTGTAAAGTTGGAGAATTTCAACTTTTGTAAAGTTGAGTATGTTAATCCTAAAATTATTTTTAAGGATAGTAATATGTGTTAAGTACTATATGTACTATGTGCTATTTGAATAAATATGCGATTACTTGAAAACTATGTGATGAATTCTTATTGTGTTAAGAATTGGTATACAGAAAGAGAATTAATATAAGATTTTTATTTAAATCAGATCATGCCGCCTAGACGACAGAATCGAAACCAAAGAGAAGAACAATCGGTAAATAATGAAGAAGGTCAAGCTGACCCGATGCAGAACTTTGTGGATATGCTAGCCCAAGCTATAGAAAATAGAGTTCTAGCCAGGGGAAGAGCGAGGAATCAGCCAGCAGATAGATTGACTAACTTTAAAGATTTTAAATCGGTAGGACCGCCTGAATTCAAGGGAACTATGAATCCTATTGAAGCCCAAACCTGGGTGAAGGAAATTGAGAAAGCGTTTGTGATTGCGCGAGTGGCAGAAGAGCAAAAGACGGCTTTTGCTACATATTTGATGAAAGGAGAAGTTAACTACTGTTGCGAAACCAATCAAGCGAGAGCTGGTACAACGGTGGTGACGTGGACCAGATTTAAGGAATTGTTCTTTGAGAACTACTTCTCACCGAGTATGCAAGCTCGGATGGAAGTTAAGTTCTTGGAACTTAAGCAGGAGAACATGTCTGTTTCTGAATACGCGACTAAATTCAACGAATTGGCGCGATTCGCACCTCATCAGGTGGACACGGAAGCAAGAAAAGTAAGAAGATTTGAAAACGGATTGAAGCTGGGGATTTACAACAAAGTAGCTGTGTTGCAGATCAACACGTTCGCAGCGTTGTTGGAAAAAGCATTAATTGCTGAAGGAGGAAGCTAGGCTGCATCTCGTTTTCATCAGGAGAAGAAGAAGAAGACCAATGACGGAGGAAGTAGTGGGGGTAGTAACCCAAACAAAAGGAAGTGGAGTGAGAATACCCAATCGGGTAGCAAAACTGAAGGGAATAAGAAAGGGGGAGAGCCTTGTGCGAATTATGGGAAGAACCATGCAGGTGTTTGTCTGAAAAGGAAGGGGGTTTGTTATAATTGCGGGCAAGAGAGCCACATGTCACCCAATTGTCCCAATCCAAAGAAGATTCAAGGTTGTTATGCTTGTGGATCAACTGATCATTTGGTAAGGAACTGTCCGAAGAAGAATACTGAGAAGGAAAGTGCCAACAAGGGACCCGGTAGTGGAACCTTGGAAATCCGAGGACCTGCACAGCCAGGAAGGTCAACTGCCCGTACATTCAACATAACGGCGCTGGAGCCAGTGGATACTCAAGAGGTGGCGGCAGGTAACGATTTAGTTTAGAAATTTAATTACGCGAGTAATATTGGTTTGATATGGCTGTGAATTATTTTCTTTTATAGATTCAAATCATAGGTTAGAATTTAAGACAAAATTTAATATTGTGTTGATAAAAACGAATTGATGATACAACTTTAAAAGATTGTAGAGAATAAGATAGCGGTGATTCCGAGGATGGAATCCTTTTAAGGAGGGGTGAATGTGATAACCCGGGATTTTGAATAATCAAAATTTTACAAATAAATTTTTTTTTATTTAATATTGACTGTTAATATTGTATTGAGAATTTGTGAGACAAGTCTCGAGAATTAGTCAATATGTGTTTTGACTGAGAAATTATAGTATAGTTGTGCTTAACAACTTTAGAAACCCTAACCCTAATTTTCGAATAGGGATTCGATAGAAATTATTGTTAAAATAATTGTACAAATAATTGCAGGTTTGTTCTGTGTGGACTTAATGACCAATGAATGATCGGATAAGGTTTAAAATTAATAAAACCTATTAAGAGATTAGAAACCCTAATCTCGGGATTAGAAACCCTAATCGGTAGCTGGGAGACTTTAATTGCAAAACCGAGAATTTTAAACCCTAAATCAGGAAGCCCTAATTTTAATTGGCAAACCTAATGGGTTTATTAAACTTAAATATAATTAGAAGTCCTAATTATATTTTTAGTATATTAATTTCTATTTTAGAAACCTTAATTATATTTGATGTTATCTTAATTTCTTATTTTCAAAACCTCAAATTTGGAAATTTTAGAAATTAAAATTGTAAAACTCTAGGGTTAAACCCTTAGGGTTAAACCCTAAGGGTTTTGTAATTTTCAAGAAAACAATTAAAATTAATTTGCAAATGTCCAAAATGCCCTTTAATTAGATGATTATGCTAAAAGATTTGTAAATATAGTGAGTCATCACTTGGGATAAGACCATGTGTCTTAAAATCTTACCAAATCTGATCTCAAATGACACCTAACATACTTGAATTCATTGCATCTAAAAATTAGAAAGATTAAAGAGAGAGAAATGCATGTATTTTGGTTCATTAGTTGTCTAACCTTCACACAACTCTCTCTCTCTCTCTCCTAGCATCCGAAAAATTCTAGTATATCAGTCATATTATCAGCCCCTACATCAATCAATAACATATTGGAGGATTAAGATCAAGAATTGGAAGCTAGAAAGGTATAAAACAAATTTTAATTTTGATCTTTGTTGAGTAAAAAATTTTCGTGTTTTTGTGTTTATACAAGTGTTAAAATATGTTATTAATGGAGATATGTTGATCCATGATGGATCCATAGCATCAAAATGCTTTAAAAAAGGTGTTTTTCAAAAACTGTTCTTGAGCAAAATTTTGTGTTCTGACAAGGAATGTCAGTCGCTCTAAATCCTTATGTGTTTGTGATTTTTGTTGTTTAAAAGCTTTAATCTGTAGCCTGATATGTGGGCTTTAAGCTGCAAGTGGTAGCATAACAAGTTGATCCCTAGATTTGATGTTATTCTTGGTCGAACAACATTGACCGAGCATGACTGGGACTATCTGGGCAAGCCCAGAAAGTCTAAGGCAGCGTCTGACAAGATCTTCTAGGACCTCTATCTGTCAGACGTTAGATGATTTAATGTTGTTGTTATACAGATGTTGTAGACTGTAATATGGAGTCCACGTACATGCCTTTAGATTCCATAAACATCAAATAGATTGGTTGTAATAGATGGTCAAACATGGCCATCCGGTCACGAAATCTGTTTTCTGGAAAATTCAAGAAACGCAAGAACAGTATGGCTGACAAGTTTTGACCGAAGTTTAGCTGTTAATGTTGTTGTTGTTAGACCTAGATCTTGTTATGTTGTTGTTCCTTGACATAAGGACTACAAGTATGAACCATCAAATCACCTTAAACAAGACTAGAACCTATATTAATTTTGGCTTGAAGGTGACTGCTCGATGTTCTGGGTTTCTGAAGAAACCCAGGTTGGTCTGATAGCTTCTTTGAAGCTTTGGATCTTGCAGGATTGTTATGGTTTGATTAAAATGTTGGTTGTGTGTTGTAGTATTACATTTTGACTACACGATCACACTTCAAACAAGTCCAGAAACCATTTTGGCTGAGAATTAAAGGCAGTCAAACATGGCAGGTTGATTAGTCGAATGTCAGTGTTCTTGAGGCTCAAGAACACTAAACGACGCTTTTTGTCGCAAAAGCCTTATAGCGACAATTTATTTAATTTTATTTTCTGATTTTTCCGGAAAATAACTAAAAATTAGAAATAAATTATAAAAATTACCAAAAATAGTTTTAAAAATTATTTTAAATTATGAAAAATAATTTCTGACTATTTGGGATATTTTTCATTAATATTTATAATTATTTGAATATTAATGATATTTAATTTATTTAATTAGTATATTAAATAAATTAGAGAAAAATAATTTAATGTTATGAAAAATCATTTTAAATAAGATTAATGTATTTAAAAATATTTTGAGTTATAAAGTGTAACTTTTAATATTTTTGGAGAATTTTTATTAATAATTCAATATTAATGATATTAGATTTATTTGATTATTTAATTAAATAAATAAGATAAAAATGATTTTAATGATTTAAAAATTATTTTAAATGAGAATAAAGTGTTAAAAATATTTTAAATTATAAAATATAATTTTCAATATTTTTGGAGAATTCCATTAATAAATTAATATTAATGATGTTGGATTTATTTAATTGTTATATTAAATAATTCAATTAAAAATGGTTTTATTGATTTAAAAATTAGTAAAATGATTTAAAAATATTTTAAGTTATAATTAATGACTTTTAATATTTTGATGATAATTTCATTAATATTGTAATATTAATGGTGATGATTTAAAAATGATTTTAATTACTTTAAAAATCATTTAAGTGAAATATTGATGATTTAAAAATATTTTAAGTTATTAATAATAACTTTAATATTTTGACAAGTATTTTATTAATATTTTGATATTATTAAATATTAATAATGATAAGATTATTTGATAATTAAATCATTTAAAAATGATTATGATGATTGAAAAATTATTATAAAATATAATAATTGCTTGATAATTATTAAAAGCTTCCGAAAAATATTATAATTGATATTTGATTTATCTAATTTAATATTGAAGCTTAGAAACCGATTTTCTTTGACAATGACTGTGTTAATTGTCGGATAGGGTGACCAGAACACCGAGAATGGACCGAAGTCCAACCAGACCGAAATAGATAGACTTGTTATGTGTTTATATAGGTTATAAACACTGATTTGACTATGTGCCAATGTGCTTAAGAGAAGTTTGACTGTGAATTATAATGTTACGTGTTATGAAATATTGTGCTAATTATGAGACCGATATTGTTGGATATAGGTCTTTCGAAAGCAGATAAGTATTTTGTGTAGCTGTAATCAGCGGAAGAGGTAAGTTCCCTAACTCAACCTTGAGTTATTTTCATTCAATTATTATTGGTGGATAATTATTGTTAATTATACCACGTCCGGGGATTTATTGTTGAAATTAAATTATTGATTTAGAAAATATATATTAAGTAGAATTCTTTGTTGTTGGATATTCATATCTCAGAAGTTAGAAATTGATAATCTGAGATAATTCTGCTTTTATTGTCAAATTATCTTGAGAAATATCTTAGCTAATTATTACGGCTGAGCAACATTTGTTAGAACTTGATAAATTCGAGAAGATAAATTCAATTATTATTGGTGATCGATGCCAATTATTTCATTTCGTAGAAGTAAATAAATTTGAAATCCTAGCATTTCGTTGTAAAATCAAAATCTTGATTACAAAATCGAGAAGAACAACCTTTTATAAAAGGGAATATCATTAGATCGTATATTCGATCATTCATGGCATGACCCTAAGTATTATCGTAATTTAGGGTACAAAGAGTTAGCCAACTCTACGAGTACTTGCGCAGAGGATATAATTTAATCTTTATGGTTATCTGATACACCTGAGTATATATCAAAGTAAATCTTTGATAGATACCCGAGAAGATAAGTTCAAGATCTAGTGTGATCGCTCAGCATAAATCTGGAAAACATTCCACTTTGCTATTTCGTAGAATTGATTCTTGATTATTCCTTTGAATATCGTAGAAGCATTGAAAGCGTTGTACTCTTTCATTATTGAATTATTGTGTCGTATAGAATACGAGAAGACTTGTTATTGATTAACAATTTGTTCAGCTATTTCAAAGTTCCCCGAACTTTGGTTTCATTCTATCAAAATAGATAGTCTGTTGTTTTGAATTTATATACATTTATTGTATGTTTTAACTTGCGGGGCAAATTAGTTGTTCACCCTTGCTAAATAAAACTTTTCAGCTAGGGACGAAGTTGCAGGAGGTGCTGCAAAGAACAAAGGCAAAGGCGTTGTCATAAATTAGTTATGGATAACATATTTAGCATGTTATGTTTGTAAACCCTTATGTATATCCAAAGGGTATGTTTGTAATGTTAAAGTTAGAGAACATGGGTAATGTATTATCAAACTCTGATAAAATCTTATGTATTTTAATATTCATATATAAAATGGGTAGTTAGATGCTATTATATTGTGGATCGTGAACACCAAACTCGGGGGTCAGGTAACCCGGATTTGGGGGCGTCATAGTCACAGTTTTGAATAATATTTCTATTATTAATAAATTTCCTGACGTATTCTTGAAGACTTCTTAGCCTACCCTAGAGCGTGAAAGAGAATTTCGTATTGACCCCAGTGCAAAACCCATTTCTTAAACCCTAAAATATTTTCTTCTCTCAAAACAAACGTAACATGCGCCAAAGATGTTGGCTCGAGCTGTTGAAGATTACGACTATACCATTCAATACCATCGTGGAAAAGCGAACGTGGTAGCTGACGTGTTGAGTAGAAGATCGTATGCGTTTACGAGTGCGATGTTGTTAACATAAAGACCCATTTCATATAGCTTACAAATGATGAAGATAGAGTTACATACTCTAGGGACCCACGTGAAGATAACGAATATACGAGTAGAATCGACGTTAATCGATAAAGTTAAAGACGCTCAAGCTACATGCTCAGAGCTGATGAATGTGAAGAAGAAGGTTCAAGAGGGCGTCATTCTAGAAGCAAGAGTCGATTAAGAGAGGAAATCTCAACCCTTGATTCAATTGGCCCATTTGAAATCCTCAATCGAGTAGGAACTATGGCCTATAGACTCATTTTAACGCCAAGTATGTTGCGTGTTCATAACATTTTTTTTACGTATCAATGTTACGTAAATATGTGGATGACCCGAACCACATTATTGATTTAGAACCGGACGAGATAGCAGAAGATTTAATGTATGAGGAGATACGTGTTAAAATCTTTGATAAGAAGGATCATATTCAACACTCAAAGGTTATACCTCAAGAGTTAGAATCTGACGAAGTGTCCTTATTTATTCGGCATACCAGGTACGTACGTAAATTTCGAGGGCAAAATTTCATAAGGAGGGGAGATTTTGAAACCCCAAATTTTATGAATAAAGACTTAAATTTCTCAAAATATTTTTTTTAAATATAATGGTGTGGATTTGATATAATGTTATAGTTGTGGGTAGTATTTATAAATTTTGTAAAGTACGCAAGTTGTTATATAATATTCGATTGGTCGGGGAATATTCGTTTTTAACAAGGAATATTCGTACAACGGCACAATCATTGGTGGACCCCGCAACAGAATTATTGTCGGATTGAGAAAATGACAAAACTATTTTATAAAAATAACGGCGGAAGTTTTAGCGTTAACTGTTGAAACACCCGATGTTAAAAATACAGTAATACGCGTGGTTGCATAGTAGCACACAGTTTTGATTATTGATGCTTACGTGAGAAGTCACTCAGTTTTGTTCAATTATTGCTACAGTCACGTTATTTGATTCAATTATTGTTAATATTTTATATATTATTAAATCAATAATTGAGAAGACAAAGTTATTAATATTATTATTTACAATATTAACGATGTCTAGAAGTTCTGTCCAGGAGAGGTTTGGTCACCTAATTGCGCGCCAATATGGAGAAATTCTTATTAGAAAGCTCCCTCTTTCCTGGGGAACGACCTGGTCGATTAATATTGTGAATTAAAATAAAGGTGATAAGTTTTGTTTTATTATTATTATAAATGTTATAAAACAGAAAACTTTTTATATAAAACATAAAACTTTTTATAAAGTTTTGTTTTATTTGATTATAAATAGAATATATTATATTTTATTATGCATAGTGTTTGTATAGTGCCTGCATAATGTTTGCATAGTAAAATCTTTTTATAAAAACAGAATATTTTTATAAAGTTATTTGTTTTATTAGACTATAAATAGAATATATATAATATTCTATTATGCATAGTATTTGCATAGTACCTGCATAGTATTTGCATAGTAAAATCTTTTTATATAAAACATAATACTTTTATAAAGTTATTCGTTTTATTAGATTATAAATAGAATATATTATATTTTATTTAAAAGATTTTGTTTTATTAGAATATTTTATTAATATTGCATAGTAAATAAATATGGACCGTCCGTTTAAAAGTAAATCAATCTGGACCATTCATGAATTAGTTACTATTCAGTCCATTCTCCTATAAATAGAAGCTCATTCCTTCATTATTTCTTACGAATTCACTGAAACTCTAGAGAGAGAAACTATAGAGAAAAAGAAGAAAAGTATTCTGCTACTTCACTACTCCTATATCTAGTGCTCTTCTTTTTAAGGTAAAGGATATTATTTGTTGTACTCGTAAGGGGTATTAGTTTTTTTGTATTCATGAAGAGAACTTCTGTTATTCCATTATTTATTATTCTGTTGGAATAACCTGTATACGCGGACTACCCTATACTTGGTGAAATTCTTCTGTTATTCCATTCTTTATTATTATATTGGAATAACCTATCTATGCGAAGTACTGCATACATGGTGAAATTCTTCTATTATTCGATTCTTTATTATTACATTTGAATATCCATGCATTAACTTTACGCATGACCGATTCCATTATTTATTATTACATTTGGAATATCCTCGCTTGATTAAGCGTTCTGCATGACTGGTTCCATTATTTATTATTACATTGGAATATCCCATGCGTGTTTTACGCATGACTGGTTCCATTATTTATTATTACATTAGAATATCCCATGCGTGCTTTTACGCATGACCTGGTTCCATTATTTATTATTCTGTTGGAATAACCTGTCTGTGTGGTCTATCGCATGCCTGGTGAATTCTTTTGTTATTCCATTCTTTATTATACTTAGTTGGTTAAAGTTTGGCTTTTATACTCCATGAAATTAGAGGAATATCCTTGATATTTGCGCTTCATCTAGTATCTTTTCATGGGAATATTCTTCTAATCATTCTTGAGTTTTACTCCACAAAGTAGTATCATGTTGATAAATTGGACGTTATTGATCCCTGGATAAATTAATTCTTGAACTTGTATTATTGAATTCTTATATCATTGTCATCATCTTCATGTTTATATTCTGTTTAAAGTTATCTGTGGCCTGTAGGGCATAGATGGACGTGGTATGATTATGACCAGGGATTATTCGGTATAATCATGACCGTAATGTTACAAATGATGTGGTAAAAGTCCTCAATGGCCCGTAGTGCATTGATGGACAGTTGTTGGAATGATCGTGACCATTGATGAATACACGAATATCCTTGGCCTGTAGTGCATGGATAATTTGTGGTTGTGATACTAATGAATATCCTTGGCCGTAGTGCAGGGATGATGTGAATTATTTATTAAGTTGAGTCTCAACGATAAAAGTGATGAAAAACCTTTTAAATCACAGAAGATAGTAGATTTTATTCTCTACTTGACTCTTCTAATGGATTGCTTATTTTTCGCTGCAATTTTTGATCTAAAACTTGTTGTCTATTATATTCTATCAGTTGTTATACTGTTGAAGGCTAAGGATAATTTATTCTGCATTATCTTAGCCATAATATTTCTAACTGGGCTAGTTGAGCTCACCCTTTTCTTTCATTGTTCTCTTCAGGAAATGAGAACGTAGCAGGGACTAGTCGGGGAACGGAGTGACGGTTTAGTTGATAGCATTAGTAGTCCTCACTATTCTATAAAATAGTGTGATAATAAATGTATTGAGGACTTATTTTGAGTTTGAATACTGTCTAGAAGACAACGTTTGTATTAAAACTCACAGCTCATGTTGTATATTTAAGATTGTATTTATATTCTGGACCATGTATTTGGCGACTCAGAATAGGTGATGTATACCTATTTTGGGGGCGTCACACAGACACTATGGAAACACTATGCATAATATATATATATATATATATATATATATATATATATATATAGGAAAATGATCCGTGGAATACATTAGCTATTAACCCTGTTTCAACTAACGCTCATCCAGCCATCCAAAATTGGAGTTAATGGCTGAGATGAGCGCCCAGCCGCTAGAGGGAGTAGCGGCCAGCTATAAATTTTAAATTCCTCTCTACTGGCCACTAGAGGGAGTAGTGGCCAGTCAAAATGTTGTCATTTTGCCTGGGCGCTGCTACTCCCTCTAGCGGCCAGCAGAGAGAATTTTAAAATTTTGGGCATTAAGGGAATTTGGCCCAGCCGCTAGTGGGAGTAGCGGCCAAGCATTTCCCAGATCTAAACTTGTATACTATTTTTCGTTTGTAGTTTGCTACTACAGAGAGACGAGACGGCGCTATACAGAGAGACATCGAAGGGATTGGTGCAAATTACTAAAATTTGGCCCATCAATCTCAAATTCAACTGGTAAAGTAAGTGTCTTACTACCCACTATGCTTTTGTAAGTATCTTTAGAAACAAAATAGACATTGAATGATAGTATTTTGTTAAATATTTTAAAAATTATTGCTATATGAAAGCATGGTATATAAGTGACAAATTTAGTATTATTATATGTATATATACAAATTGGGTGGTAGGTATGCATCTATGTATACAAATTATGTGTATAAATTGGGTATTTTCTATATATAAAATATTAGTATGTATATTTTTGAGTATTATATGTGCATAAATTGTGATAAATGTTTTATTGTTATTGTTGGTTATTTTTTGCAAAAATTGACATTTTGTCATAAAATGTAAATACACTTGCATGTATGAAATATTATCATTGTTGTTTTGTATTATTTTTGGTCAATTATTTATTTAGACATTGAATGCAAGTTTTATTGTTATTGATATTTCTAGGTAAATATGGACAATTGGCTGCCTGGACCCATTGATCGCAGTGTCCTTTATGCTCAAGAAAAGTATGTATCGGAAGATGTGTGGAATAGGATTGAAAGGGGTACACTAATGTCAAGCCAATCTACTTCAATTACATATGATAAATGGGAACTTACCAGCCTACAAAAAAAATTATTAGAGGCATGGGGGTTTAAGGGGTTTAGTCATCCTGCAGTAGTAACCAGAACAGATGTCAGTCTTATATCTGCTTTGATTGAGAGATGGCGGCCAGAGACAAATACATTTTATATGAAATGTGGTAAAATAACAATAACATCGGAGGATGTCCATTTCATTTTTCGTTTGCCAGTATTGGGTAAGCCCTTAACTTGTCCTTCATTTGATGCTCCATTAAGTTATTTTAGGGAAATCTTTGGGGATGAATGGGCTGGGGAATGGAATAATGTCAAAAAAGACGTGGTATTTCCTTAGTCTGGTTACATAAAATTTTTTCCAAGTGTCCAGACAATGCAAGTAGAGATGTGGTTGGTATGTATACAAAAGGCATATGTCATTTGGCTATCTTGGGGTTTTATTTCCCACAAGGTCAAAAAATACTGTACACCCTAGGTACATGCATTTTATTTATGATTCAAATAAGACTGCCATATATGCATGGGGTGCCACATGTTTGTCATATTTATATCGGGGTACACAACATCTATGAAAGAGAGTAATTATGTCAACGGTTGTGTTACCTTGTTACAAATTTGGGCATACGAGCGTTTTCTGGTTGGAAGGTCTAACCCTAGGCCCAATTATTTATTTTGGGTCCCTAGAGCAACAACATGGGCGTACTTCGCCAAACATCAATATGGTGATAGGAGAAGCGATCCCCATCACCATCTATCTTTCTACCGGGGCGAATTTGATAGGCAACCTCAGTGGGAGGTAGTATGGCGGCCATACCAGCGATGGGATGATGATTGGAGGTACTATAACTATGAGGCTAGATTGGCAGGATTCGGTCGGGTCCCATTGATTCATTTTGATATTATCAAGTATCAAATGCCCGACCGGGTAATGAGGCAATACGGGTATATCCAAGGCATTCCGTCCCCAGCTGAGAGAAATGATTTGTGATGCCCCCAAAATAGGTATACATCACATATTCTGAGTCGCCAAATACATGGTACATAAATCAAATACAAACTTAATTATACAACTGTCATGTAACATACGACAAAACATAGCTGAGAATTTTGAAACGAATATTGTCTTCTAGACAGTATTCAAACATAATGGAGTCCTCATTACAATTATTATCACACTATTTCACAGAATAGTGAGGACTACTAATGCTATCATCTGGACCATCACTCCGTTCCCCGACTAGTCCCTGCTATGTTCTCATTTCCTGAAGAGAACAGTGAAAGACAGGGTGAGCTCAACTAGCCCAGTAAGAAATACTATGACTAAAATAATGGAGGATAAATTATCATTAGCCTTCAACAATGTTAAAATGATAAAATACAATAGACATCAAGTTTAACTGCAACGGAACAAGCAATCCATTAAAAGAGTCAAGTAGAGAATAAAATCTACTATCTTTTAGGATTTAAAAGGTTTTTCATCATTTTTATCGCTGGGACTCAGCTTAATAAATAATCCACATCATCGAATCACCCCTACACTACGGCCAAGGATATTCTTTAGTATCACGACCATAAATTATCCATGCACTACGGGCCAAGGATATTCGTGTATTCATCAATGGCCATGATCATGCCAACAACAGTCCATCAATGCACTACGGCCAATGATATTCATTAGGGTCACGACCATAAATTATCCATGCACTACGGGCCAAGGATATTCGTGTATTCATCAATGGTCATGATCATGCCAACAACTGTCCATCAATGCACTACGGGCCAATGAGGACTTTTACCACATCATTTGTAACATTACGGTCATGATTATACCGAATAATCCCTGGTCATAATCATACCAAGTCCATCTATGTACTACAGGCCACATATGTCTTTCAAAAAATATAAACATGAGGATGATGACAATGTTATAAGAATTCAATAAAACAAGTTCAAGAATTAAGTTATCTAGGAACCAATAACGTCCAAATTGTCAACAAGATACTAAATGAAGCGCAAATATCAAGGATATTCCACTAATTTCATGGAGTATAGAAGTCAAAACTTTAACCAACTGAGTATAATAAAGAATGGAATAACAATAGAAATCACCATGCATGTGGTACTTCGCATAGACAGGTTATTCCAACAAAACAATAAAGACGGAACTAGGTTCGGTGTAAAACACACAGCATGTGATATTCCAATGAATAATAAAGATTTTAATCGTCGTCCTGTAAAACACATGCATGTGATATTCCAACGAATAATAAAAGACGTAATAATTTAAGGATTTCACCAAGTATAGGGGAGTCCACGTGTACAAAAGTTATTCCAATGAATAAATAAGAATGGAATAACATAAGGATTTCACCAAGTACATGGTATGCCAGCGTGATCTGAGTTATGTATAGGGTATGCCTCGTATATAGGTTATTCCAACAGAATAATAAAGAATGGAATAACATAAGGATTTCACCAAGTACAGGGTATGCCGCGTATACAGGTTATGTATAGGGTATGCCTAGTATATAGGTTATTCCAACAGAATAATAAAGAATGGAATAACATAAGGATTTTACCAAGTACAGGGTATGCCGCGTATACAGGTTATGTATAGGGTATGCCTCGTATACATGTTATTCCAACAGAATAATAAAGAATGGAATAACATAAGGATTTCACCAAGTACAGGGTATGCCGCGTATACATATTACGTATAGGGTATGCCTCGTATACAGGTTATTCCAACAGAATAATATAGAATGGAATAACCGAAGTTCTCTTCATGAATAAGAAAGAATAACACCCCTTACTATAATAATAATATCCCTTACCTTAGAAGAACTGGATATTGGAAAAGTGAGGTAGCAGAATACTCTTCGTCTTTCTCTCTATAATTTCTCTCTCTAGAGTTTCAGTGAATTCGTCAGAAAATAATGAAGGAATGAGCTTCTATTTATAGAAGAATGGATTGAATAGTAACTAATTCATGAACGGTCCAGATCGATTTACTTTTAAACGGACGGTCCCGATCGATTTACTATTAAAACTTAAAGCAACGGTCCATACTGATTCACTATTCTAACTTTTAAACCAGCGATCCATATTGATTCACTATTATAACTTTTTCACCAGCGGTCCATATTGATTCACTATTATAACTTTCCACCAGCGGTCCATATTGATTCACTATTATAACTTCAACCAACGGTCTGAAAAATTAGCACATCTCCTCATGGAATAATATTGTATCCAAATACCCGAATGCACAATACTAGAGTGATTAGTAATCAGGTGAATAGTAACTCGTGAATAGTAACTCGTGAATAGTAACTCATGAATAGTAACTCATGAATAGTAACTCGTGAATAGTAACTCATGAATAGTAACTCATGAATAGTAACTCCGACACAAAAATTATCCCAAATACTCAAGTGAACAATACTACCTCCAAACATCAATTACTATCGAAATAAATGTTTAACACAAATAATTTCAACACAATGAAACTATCAAATTAATCTTTAATCAACACAAACTTATCCATCATTAATATCATAACTCACAATTTTTAACAACCAGGTTGTTCCCAAGAAAGAATGGGCTTTCCGATAAGGATTTCTCCTTATTGGCGCACAATTAGATGACCAAACCTCTCCTTGACAGAACTTCTAGACATTGTAAATATTGCAATTTAATAATATGAATAACTTTGTCGTCTCAATTATTGATTTAATAAAATAACATATTATGCACATGATACTGTGACAATAATTAAATTAATAATATGAGAGATATGATGCAACAATTACTGTAGCAATAATTGAGTATAACCGGTGTGACTTATCACGTAAGCATCAATAATCAATACTGTAGTGCTACTATATGCAACTACGCCAGACATCGTACTTTTTTACTAATGGGTAGTTCAACACTATCAACGGTAAAACTTCCGTCGTTATTTTATAAAAAGATAATTTTGTCATTTTCTTACTACGACAATACTTTTGTTGTGGGGTCCACCAATGATTGTGCCGTCGTACGGATATTCCCCGATAAAAAGAATATTCCCCTACCAATCGAATATTATACAACAACTTTACATAGTTTTCAAAATTTATAAATATTATCCACAACTATAACATTATCTAAAATCCACACCATAATTTTTTTAAAAAATATTTCGAGAAATTTAAATCTTTATTTATAAAATCCGGGGTCTCACAATCTCCCCTCCTTATGGAATTTCGCCCTCAAAATTTACGTACGTACCTGGTATGCCGAAGAGGTGAGGACACTTCGTCAGATTCTAACTCTTGAGGTATAACCTTTAAGCGTAGAATATATTCCAGGATTTTAACAGGTACATCTTCATACGTTAAATTATCCGCTATCTCGGCTGGTTCTAAATCAATAATGTGGTTCGGGTCGTCCACATATTTACATAACCTCGATACGTTAAAAACGTTATGAACACGCGACATACTTGGCAGTAAAATGAGTCTATAAGACACAGTTCCTACTCGACCGAGGATTTCGAATGGGCCAATTAAATCGAGGGTTGAGATAACGCCTTCTTGAGCCTTCTTCTTCACATTCATCAAATTCGGGTGTGTAGCTTGAACGGCTTTAACTTTATCGATTAAAGTCGATTCTACTCATATATTCGTTATCTTCATGTGGGTTCGTATATTCGCACTCGTAAATGCATACGATCTTCTACTCAACGCGTCAGCTACCACGTTCATTTTTCCACGATGGTATTGAATGGTACGATCGTAATCTTCAACAGCTCGAGCCAACGTCTTTGGCACATGTTACGTTTGTTCAAGGTGAAGAAATATTTGAGGGTTTAAGAAATGGGTTTTGTACTGGGGTCAATACGAAATTCAATTTCACGCTCTAGGGGTAGGATAAGAAGTCTTCAAGAATACGTCAAGAAATTTATTAATGATAGAAATATCATTCAAAACTGTGACTCTCATTCAAGACTTGGATAGTACGTCACATTGATACCAACTGTGACTTATATCCCTTAACCTAGATAGCACCTCACAATGATACCTATCAACTTGCCATCTTCATTCATGATGTCGCCTACAGAAAGTCTGGCTTTGGTGCATTCCACACAAGGAAGTCAACAACGAAAGGATCGGGGCTCTTTACTTATGTCTTGATATGACAATGATTGATTTTAGTGGTTTGGTTGCTTTGAATTCGCATAGCAGGTTGGTTATGAATATAAAAACTAACAACCTTATGAAAAGCATGATGAGTAGTTAACCAATCGATTCCTAAAATCACATCAAGGGAAAATATTTTCAAAGAGATAAGATCAACAGGTAACATGATGGTATCGATATGAATCAAACAAGATTTATAAATAGTGGAGGTAACGAAGGTTTCTCCTAACGGAGTTTCAACAGATAAGTCAAAGTCTAATTTCTCAGGAGTCAAATTTAAACGTTGAGCGCAAGCATAAGAGATAAAAGAATGGGTAGAACCGGTATCTAATAAGGTATAGACTTCGCAAGAATTTATGATTAACTTACCCGTAATAACTTTGTTTGGGTTCCTCAATAAACGCTCTCACTTAAACTATCGGCTTGTCTTGTCTGGGACATCCTTTGGCATCATTATCCCAGCTGGACTTGACTTCACTACACGACAAAATCGAGCTAGGTGACCTTCTCTTCCGCAATTGAAACACGCTTTGGATTGCTGCGTACAGTTTGGACGGATGTGTCCCTTCTGTCCGCATTTGAAACATACGACCGGTGGTCGTTCTCATTCCTTAACAACAGGTGCTGGTGTTGACGTCTTTCCATCATCGTTGAATCTCCTCTTCTTGAAATGTCCGTTCTTATTGTTTTGGCCATGATTCTCACCGAAGTGGTTACCATTCTTGGCATAATAATTTCCTCCACGATGGTTATCGTTGTTCCGATGGCCGTTTCCACCGGTAAGATTATTATCGTGTTGTTGGTCGTTGCCTTTTGGTTGAGCTGAATCAATGCTCTCATGTGCTTCATTGCTTATCTCAGCATTTTCAGATGCCATTTTCAAACACTGTCACAAAACAAGGGTTAATTAACATATCACATATTATCCCTATACTTTGACCGACCAATTAAATACCAAATAAACTTTGGTAGGTCATACTAGCGAAGGAATTCCCCGTCTCTCCCCTCCTAGTTCTTATCTCACATCTCAGCCAGGGATCATATTCCTAAGCTTTGATACCAATTGTGACGCCCCCAAAATAGGTATACATCACATATTCTGAGTCGCCAAATACATGGTACATAAATCAAATACAAACTCAATTATACAACTGTCGTGTAACATACGACAAAACATAGCTGAGAATTTTGAAACGAATATTGTCTTCTAGACAGTATTCAAACACAATGGAGTCCTCATTACAATTATTATCACACTATTTCACAGAATAATGAGGACTACTAATGCTATCATCTGGACCATCACTCCATTCCCCGACTAGTCCCTGCTACATTCTCATTTCCTGAAGAGAACAGTGAAAGAAAGGGTGAGCTCAACTAGCCCAGTAAGAAATATTATGACTAAGATAATGCAGGATAAATTATCATTAGCCTTCAACAATGTTAAACTGATAAAATACAATAGACATCAAGTTTAACTGCAGTGAAACAAGCAATCCATTAAAAGAGTAAAGTAGAGAATAAAATCTACTATCTTTTATGATTTAAAAGGTTTTTCATCATTTTTATCGCTGGGACTTAGCTTAATAAATAATCCACATCATCGAATCACCCCTGCACTACGGCCAATGATATTCTTTAGTATCACGACCACAAATTATCCATGCACTACGGGCCAAGGATATTCGTGTATTCATCAATGGTCATGATCATGCCAACAACTGTCCATCAATCCACTACGGGCCAATGAGGACTTTTACCACATCATTTGTAACATTACGGTCATGATTATATCGAATAATCCCTGGTCATAATCATACCAAGTCCATCTATACCCTACAGGCCACAGATGACTTTAAACAGAATATAAACATGAAGATGATGACAATGATATAAGAATTCAATAAAACAAGTTCAAGAATTAATTTATCCAGGGATCAATAACGTCCAATTTATCAACATGATACTACTTTGTGGTGTAAAACTCAAGAATGATCAGAAGAATATTTCCATGAAAAGATACTGGATGAAGCGCAAATATCAAGGATATTCCTCTAATTTCATGGAGTATAAAAGCCAAACTTTAACCAACTGAGTATAATAAAGAATGGAATAACAAAAGAATTCACTATGCATGCGATAGACCGCACGAACATGTTATTCCAATGAATAATAAATAATGGAACCAAAGTCATGCGTAAAAGCACGTATGTGATATTCCAATGTAATAATAAATAATGGAACCAGTCATGCCTAAAATACAGACGAGATATTCCAATGTAATAATAAATAATGGAACTGTGTCATGCGTAAACGCATTGACAAAGATATTCCACCAAATGCGAGTTATTCCAATGAATAATAAAGAATGGAATAAAATTAGGATTTCACCAAGTACAAACAGTATGTATGCCAGAGTATCAAAGTTATTATGTATAGGGTATGCCTCAGATATCAAAAGTTATTCCAACGAATAATAAAGAATGGAATAACATAAGGATATCACCAAGTAAAGGGAATCTCACAGATACAAAGTTATGTATAGGGTATGCCTCAGATCTGAGTTATTCCAATGTAATAATAAAGAATGGAATAACATAAGGATTTCACCAAGTATGTGGTATGCCACGTGATACAGTTTATGTATAGGGTATGCCTCGATATAGGTTATTCCAATGTAATAATAAAGAATGGAATAACATAAGGATTTCACCAAGTACAGTGGTATCTGGCAGATACATGTTACGATAGGGTATGCCTCAGATATCAAAAGTTATTCCAATGAATAATATAGAATGGAATAACCGAAGTTCTCTTCATGAATAAGAAAGAATAACACCCCTTACTATAATAATAATATCTCTTACCTTAGAAGAACTGGATATTGGAAAAGTGAGGTAGCAGAATACTCTTCGTCTTTCTCTCTATAATTTCTCTCTCTAGATTTTCAGTGAATTCGTCAGAAAATAATGAAGGAATGAGCTTCTATTTATAGAAGAATGGATTGAATAGTAACTAATTCATGAACGGTCCAGATTGATTTACTTTTAAACGGACGGTCCAGATCGATTTACTATTAAAACTTAAAGCAACAGTCCATACTGATTCACTATTCTAACTTTTAAACCAGCGATCCATATTGATTCACTATTATAACTTTTTCACCAGCGGTCCATATTGATTCACTATTATAACTTTCTACCAGCGATCCATATTGATTCATTATTATAACTTCAACCAACGGTCTGAAAAATTAGCACATCTCCTTATGGAATAATATTGTATCAAAATACCCGAATGCACAATACTAGAGTGATTAGTAATCAGGTGAATAGTAACTCATAAATAGTAACTCGTGAATAGTAACTCATGAATAGTAACTCGTGAATAGTAACTCATGAATAGTAACTCATGAATAGTAACTTATGAATAGTAACTTGTGAATAGTAACTCCGACACAAAAAGTATCCCAAATACTCGAGTGAACAATACTACCTCCAAACATCAATTACTATCGAAATAAATGTTTAACACAAATAATTTCAACACAATGAAACTATCAAATTAATCTTTAATCAACACGAACTTATCCATCATTAATATCATAACTCACAATTTTTAACAACCAGGTTATTCCCAAGAAAGAAGGGGCTTTCCGATAAGGAATTCTCCTTATTGGCGCGCAATTAGATGACTAAACCTCTCCTTGACAGAACTTCTAGACATTGTAAATATTGCAATTTAATAATATGAATAACTTTGTCATCTCAATTATTGGTTTAATAAAATAAAATATTATGCACATGATACTGTGATAATAATTGAATCAATAATATGAGAGATATGATACAACAATTACTGTAGCAATAATTGAGTATAACTTAGTGACTTATCACGTAAGCATCAATAATCAATACCGCGTGCTACTATGCAACCACGCGTATTACTGTACTTTTACTACCGGGTAGTTCAACAGTATCAACGGTAAAACTTCCGCCGTTATTTTATAAAAAGATAATTCTGTCGTTTTCTTACTACGATAATACTTCTGTTGTGGGGTCCACCAATGATTGTGTCGTCGTATGGATATTCCCTGACAAAAAAAATATTCCCCGACCAATCAAATATTATACAACAACTTGCATACTTTTCAAAATTTATAAATATTACCCACAACTATAACATTATCTAAAATCCACACCATAATTTTTTAAAAAAATATTTCGAGAAATTTAAATCTTTATTTATAAAATCTGGGGTCTCACATGATTCATTTAGACAACCCATCAAACAGTCATTTGAGCCACCAGATTACATACAAATGAATAGAAAATACATTGATAAGCGGGAGCTATATATGGATTGTTTCGAGGGAGAAGTTCAGGAGGTTGCAAAAATTATCCCTATGGATACATACTTCAAGTGGTACAAAAAAATTACTCGACGACACTTGCACCGCCCTCGACGCGAAGGAGATTCTAACCCTACCTACAAGCCTCGTTCTGTATATAATCAACATCGTATGGTTAGCAGAGAGACCCACCCCTGCGCTTGAGGTCGATGTATACATCCCTACCACCCAGCCTACTTGTGATATGTCCCAACTTACTCAGCTTACGTACGAGGGTGGTTCTTCTTTTATTGGCGATGATGTTCCAGTAAAAGCTTATGGACCTAAAGGGTCTATAACAAAAAGATTGAGTGGGCTAAAGATTGGAATGATCAACGAGAACTTCTTCTCCCCAACTCCCCCCAATCATCTTCAATTTCCCATTTCACACCCTCAACTTTGGTACACGTTGACTCACCAAGATATGAATTCTTTGCAACCCAGAATTTGGATATACGAGCATGTGATGGACGCATATATGTGCCTTCTGCGGGAAAGTTGCCTTGTCAACTGGGGACCAAATTCGTGAAGATCTTTTCTGCCAGTCATATGCGACACCTCAAGTGGGACCGCTGATACATCAGTGCGACTTTATCTTCATGCCAATATGTATCCCAAGTAACAGTCATTTCATACTGTTAACCTTTTCGGTCTCAACATGGAAGTTTCTATTCTCGACCCGCTATATAATGACAAACCGCACATGAAGTTGTCTGAAATGTACAAAGATTACATCGATGTCGCGGTACATGACATTTTTTTAATACAATCAGTTAGTTTTCCTGCAATATATGTACGTACTAATGTCGTTCTTGTTATTGTAGATACAATTGATGCCGTTGATATTGCGAATGGGTAACCCGTTAGGTGATTGGCCTCGTACACCTCCAAAGGTGCAGACAACAAAGGCTCGACCTATGCAGGACAATTATTACGATTGCAGCATATTTGTTTGCAAGTATGTTGACTACCTCGTGTGGGGAAATATTGAACTTGGCAAAGAAAAATGGTCAATTGAAGATGTATCCATCTTTAGGTATAGAATAGCTTATGAATTGTTCAAATGTAAGGCTAGAGAAATATCAAGAGACCAAATTATTTAGAGGTTAATCTTGAACATGTAATATTTTATATGGATTGGATGAAACATTTTGTTTAACTAATGGTGGTATTTTATTGGGTTATTTTGGTAATTCTGCGCGGTCATTATCGTCGTCTAGTATGTCTGTCTCATCTGGGTCATATTGATCAATAAAGGATTTTCCCCGTGCATTTTGTTATAGTATTGCCTTGTAGCCTGTAACTGAGCAAGAAGCTTTTCCCCGTGCATTTCATGCTTGTTGAAGCTTTCACATAAGAATCAAAAAAATGGTTCATACCTTCCCTTCTTCCGGTGGTTGTCATTCCTGCAACAAAATGTCTCTTTGTGTATGCACTTATCCATTTCTCCTTCACATCATACAAACTTATGAGCCATTCATTTTGAGATAAATCATATTTTCTCACAAGTATTTCCCAACACTCTTCAAACTCGTCGATGGAATATGAATTATACACACAGTTGTTAAAATCATCTTTGAACGATGGGTGTTCCGCATAAACATGATGTAATTTTTATGGAAATTTATTGCTAATATGCCAAAAACACAATAAATGATGAGTGGATGGGAGTACCCTACCAATAGCATTGCTCATAGCTTTACCTTGGTCAGTGATAATGGTTACAGGAGCTTTATAATCCATCGCTTCAAGCTACGTCTCTAAGACCCAGCTGAAAGTGTCTTCTATCTCATCCCTTAACAATGCAAATCCAAATAAAACAGAGTGATAATGGTGGTTAACCCCGGTAAATGGAACAAATGGCATATTATACCTATTTGTCCTATACGTAGTGTCAAATGTAACCACGTCTTCGAAACATTGATACATAAATCTTGAACAGGTGTCTACCCACAAGAAACAAGCTATATGATTGTCTTCACCTGATTTAACATGAAAGAAAAATTTACTCGCACTGCTAGAATCAATTTTCTTCAGATAATTAACTGCTGCTTGTGCATCATTTTCATCCTCCGAGTCACGCCTTAAATCCCTAACTACATTACGAACATCTTTGTCACAAAAACCTATATTTTGCATTCATCCACCCATTGTGCTCAAAACATTCATCATCCTACTTGGTCCAATACCCATCTGATTTAATATGTCAATTAATTTTCTTGCTACCGGCGTAATATTTCTATGTGTCTCAATCAAATCTACTTTGGTAGGTGTCACTAACTGATGATTGTGATCCAACTCAATAACCAAAATACGCCAGTTGTCTTCTTTCTTACTGTGGACAACATACATTCTAGCTTTGCATAGTGTTCGACCAATTGTGTCTCGTTGTCTTGTTTTCTTATCGTTATCACATTCATCATCTAATGAATTCTTCACAACAGTTGGTCTACCAGCTTTTTTACAAACATATAACCTTAACGTCAAATCATTACTGTGAGCATGTTTACGACTCGTAGCAATCCTAATCTCAAATCCACTTTTTTGGGCATAGGATCTATAAAAATTTTCAACTTCTTCTAATTTATAAAATAATTGACCAACATAAGGAACCATTACCTTTGTACTACTACTTTCACCATCATGAACATACTCTGATTCATTTCTACATTCTAAGCTAGCAAAAGATTCAGAAGAGCTAGATAAAAATATATTTGTAGCAGCCATGAAAGCCATTGATGAAGACTTACCAAAAATTTATAGCACAAACAAGTAATTTCAGAACTAGTAGATTCTTTCTGAAGCTATATTTCTGCAGATGTTAAGCATTTGGAAGGGAATGGAATAAAATGTTAGATCTATGGTTCAAGATAAGGTGAATTTGGCCGCTACTCCCACTAACGGCTGGGCAAAATTCCCTTAATTCCCAAAATTTTAAAATCCTCTCTACTGGCCGCTAGAGGGAGTAGCGGCCAGGCAAAACGACAACGTTTTGGCTGGCCACTACTCCTTCTAGCGACCAACAGAAGGGATTTTAAAATTTATTGCTGACCGCTACTCCCTCTAGCGGCTGGGCGCTCATCTCAGCCATTAACTCTAATTTTGGACGGTTAGATGAGCGTTAGTTGAAACAGGGTTAATAGCTAACGTATTCCACAGATCATTTTCCATATATATAATAAGTATATATATATATATATATATATATAAAACAAAACTGAGATAATTTCTACCAACCATTTTAAAAAATAGGTAAATGGGGGATCCATATAATAAGCCAAATTTACAACAAAAACTTTATAAAATACCCCTCTATTTATCTCAATTCACTAGGCTTCTCAAAACACATTTTTAATAACATTCATCATTAATATTATAACTCATAATATTAACAACTAGATCATTCCCAAGAAAGATGGGACTTTCTGATAAGAATTTCTCCCTATTGGTGCGCAATTAGGTGACCAAACCCCTTTCCTCGATAGAACTTTCTAGACATCGTCAATAATGTAATTAATAATATGAATAACTTTGTTGTCTCAATTATTCATTTAATAATATAAAATATTATGCAGATGATACTGTGACAAAAATTGAATAATTAATGTGAGATACTATGCAGCAATTACTATAGCAATAATTGAGTATAACTGAGTGACTTCTCACGTAAGCATCAATAATCAATATCGTGTGCTACTATGCAACCAGGCGTATTACTGTACTTTTATCACCGGTTATTTCAACAGTTAATGGTAAAACTTTCACCGTTATTATTATAAAAAGATATTTATGGCATGTTCTAACTCCGATAATAATTCCGTTGTGGGGTCCACCAATGATTGTGTCATCGTACGAATATTCCCTGACCAATCAAATATTTTATAATAACTTGCTTACTTTGTAAAATTTATAAATATTACCCATAACTATAACATTATATCAAATCCACACCATAATATTCAAAAATATATCTTGAAAAAATTAATCTTTATTCATAAAAATTGGGGTCTTACAACCTCCCCTTCTTATAAAATTTCATCCTCGAAATTGGGGTACATACCTGGTATGTTGAAGAAGTGAGGATACCTTGATTTCATTTCAGATTCTAACTCCCAGGTCATTTCCTCAACATCATGGTTTCTCCACAAAACTTTGACTTGAGGTATAACCTTTGAGCGTAGAATATTTATCCAAGATATTAACAGGCACCTCTTCTTACGTTAAATATTTCGCTATTTTGTCCGGTTCTAAATTAATAATGTGGTTCGGGTCTTCCACATATTTACGTAACATAAATATGTGAAAAACGTTATGAACGCGAGACATACTTGACGGTAAAGCGAGTCTATAAGCCACAGTTCCTAGTCGGTCAAGGATTTCAAATGGGGCAATGAATCGAGGATTGAGCTTTCCTCTCTTTCCAAATCTTGTGACTCCTTTCCATGGAGCAACACGTAATAACACATGCTCTCAAACATTGAATACCACGTCTCTTCGATGAAGATCAGCATAACTCTTTTGTCGATCTCGTGAGGTTTTTATACGTTGTCGGATCATTTGAATCTTTTCCATTGTCATGCATACCAATTCTGGTCCTAACAACATTGCTTCACCCACCTCATCCCAGCATACTGGAGAACAACAGTTGCATCCATACAACGCCTCGAATGGAGCCATGCCAATACTTGATTGATAACTGTTGTTGTAGGAGAATTCCACCAATGGCAAGAACTTGTCCCAACTTCCTTTGAATTCAAGGACACAGAGTCTTAATAGATCTTCAAGAGTTTGAATAGTCCTCTTTGACTTCCCGTTCGTTTGAGGATGGTATGCCGAACTGAATTGTAAATTCGTGCCCATAACTTTTTGCAAACTGACCCAAAATCGTGAAGTGAATCTTGGGTCTCGATCAGAAACTATGGATACTGGCATACCATGTGTGAAGCCCCCAAAATAGGTCCACACAATCCATTCTGATTCGCCAAATATATGGTACATAAAATAACTACAAACTTCATTATTATAATTGTTGTGCAAAATACGACAACACATATGCTGTGAGTTTTAATACAAATATTGTCTTCTAGACAATATCCAAACTCAAATAAAGTCCTCATTACAATTATTGATACACTATTTTACAAAATAGTGATGGCTGCTAGAAAAACTATCTTGAACCATCACTCCACACCCCGACTAGTTCTTGCTATATTCTCGCCTCCTAAGAAGAAAAATGGAACAAAAAGGAAAAGGATAAGCTCAACTAGCCCAGTAAAGAATATTATGACTAAGATAACGAAAAACAAATTATCGTTAGCCTTCATAAAATCATGGATAACAAGTTTTAGATTAATATTTGCAGCGGAAATAACAATTCATTAGAAGAGTTAAATAGAGAATGAAGTCTACTATTTTCTATGATTAAAATTCCATCATCACTATTTTATCCCTGTGACATCAATAAATATACATCTTGAATCAAATATTTATCTTTGCACTACAGGCCAAAGATATTCATTTGTATCACCAGTTGGTCAAATTCATCTCAACACCTGTCCATCTTTGCACTACAGGCCAAAGATATTCATCAGGTAATCATTCATCTTTGCACTACAGACCAAAGATATTCATCAAGTAATCATTTATCTTTACACTACAGGCCAAAGATATGAGACCCCAAATTTTATGAATAAAGATTTAAATTTCTCAAAATATTTTTTTGAATATTATGGTGTGGATTTGATATAATATTATAGTTGTGGGTAATATTTATAAATTTTGCAAAGTAAGCAAGTTGTTATAAAATATTCATTTGGTCGGGGAATATTCTTTTTGTCGAAATATCTCAGATCGACTGACGACAATCATTAGTGGACCCCACAACTAAGTATTTTCGTATTTAGAAAAGCGACAAAATTATCTTTTATAAAAATAACTACGAAAGTTTTACCGTTAAAACCGTTGAACTACCCTTAGTAAAAGTACAAGAATACGCGTGGTTGCATAGTAGCACACAGTATTGATTATTGATGCTTACGTAAGAAGTCACTTAGTTATACTCAATTATAGCTACAGTAATTACTGCATCATATCTCTCATATTATTGATTCAATTATTGTCACAAGATCATCCAGTATAATATATTATATTATTAAATCAATAATTGAGACGATTTAAGTTATTCATATTATTATTTGCAATATTGAAAATGTCTAGAAGTTACACAAGAAGAGGTTAGATAATCTAATTGCGCGCCAATATGGAGAAATCCTTATCGAAAAGCCCCCTCTTTCCTGGGAACGACCTGGTTGTTAAATATTGTGAGTTATAATATTAATGATGAATAAGTTTGTGTTGATTAAAGATGAAATTGATAGTTCAATTGTGTGGGAATTATTAGTGTTAGTGGAAATCGACATTTATTTCAATCATAATTAATGTCTGGAGGTTATATTGACCAATCAGGTAATTAACCGGATAAATGAGCAATTAATTGCTATTAATTCACATGCTTATAACTATGTGTTCACATGTGTGTACTATTGATTCACATGCATGTACTATTAGGGGAGTTGGTGCAAGAATGATAATACTTGCATGACTAAATTAAAAATGGAGGTATAGATGAAGGTACTATACTGTAATTAGTTTTTTGCACATGATTATACAATTGAGTCACATGATTTTACTATTGATTCACATGATTTACTATTAGGTGAGGTGATGCAAGTTTGATAATACTTGTAGGACTAAATTAAAAATGAAGAAAAGAGGAAGGTATTATACTATAATATTTCGAGCCCCAAAACGTGCAATTATCGAAACTATATTTTCCTATAAATAGAAGCTTATTCCTTCATTATTTTTCACCAATTCACTAAAGCGATAGAGCAATTATTATAGAGAGAAATTATAGAGAGAAAGAAGAAGAGAAGTCTGCTACCTCACTATTCCAAAGATCTAGTTTTCTTCCTCGAGGTAAGGGTATTATTCTTTCGTATTCATGAAGAGAGTTATTTTCTTTAAATACTCGTAAGGGTTGTTATTCCATTCTTTATTATTATGTTGGAATAACCTGTCTATGCGAAGTATAGCATACATGGCAAAATTCGTCTGTTATTCCATTCTTTATTATTCTGTTGGAATAACCTATCTGCGCGGTCTATCGCATGCCTGGTGAATTCTATTGTTATTCCATTCTTTATTATTCTGTTGGAATATCCTAGCTGTGCGGATTACGCATGACCTGGTTCCATTCTTTATTATTCTGTTGGAATATCCCATCTGCATGCGATTACGCATGACACGGTTCCATTCTTTATTATTCTGTTGGAATAACTCAGATGCTGCGCCTATCGCATGCATGGTGAATTCTTTTATTATTCCATTCTTTATTATTCTGTTGGAATAACCTGTCTATGTGGATTGCCGCATGCATGGTGAATGATCCTTCGTATTCATTCCTTATTAAATTATGGAAATGATCTGTCTACGTGGATTACCGCATGACGGGTGAAAATCTATTTGCAGTTTTGTATATTCTATTATACTCGTATGAGATATCATTTCTTTTGTACTCGTCATAGAATATCATTTTCTTTGGTATTTTTCTTTTACGAATTACTATTCATAGGTTACTATTCATCCTGGTTACTATTCACTCTAGTATTGTTCACTCGGGTATTCAGGGCACTTTTCATGCCGGAGTATTATTCACGGGTTACTATTCACCCAATTAATATTCACTCGAATATTGTTCACTCGGGTATTTGGGGTACTTTTCATGTTGGCGTACTATTCACGATGTATTATTCTCGAAGTATTATTCGCATGGTACTATTCACGGGGTACTATTTACCCGAAAAATATATTTCTGTTCTGTCCAAATTATTTTTGGTACATGAATATTATTCTTGAATTTTATTCCATAAAGCAGTATCATGTTGACAAATTGGACGTTATTGATTCCTGGATAAATTAAATTATAAATCTTTAAAATTTATCCTTGAACTTGTTTTATTGAATTGTTATGTCACGGTCAACATCCTCATGCTTATATTGTGATGAAAGTCATCTTTGGCTTACGTGCATAAATGGACTTGGTATGATTATGACAAGGGATTATTCAGTATAATCATAACCGTAATGTAACGAATGATGTGGTAAAAGTCCTCATTAGCATGTAGTTCATTGATGGACAGTTGTTGGTATGATTATGACCATGGATTATTCGGTATAATCATGACCATTGATGATTACATGAATACCCTTGGTCGTGGTGCAGGGATGATTCGATGATGTGGATTATTTATTAAGCAGAGTCTCAATGATAAAATGTTATGATATGGATTTGATATAATGTTATAGTTGTGGGTAATATTTATAAATTTTGGAAAGCAAGCAAGTTGTTATAAAATATTCGCTTGGTCGGGGAATATTCTTTTTATCGGGAATATCCGTACGATGGCACAATCATTGGTGGACCCCACAACGGAAGTATTGTCGTATTTTGAAAACGACAAAATTATCTTTTTATAAAAATAACGGCGAAAGTTTTACCGTTAAACTGTTGAACTACCCGGTTGTAAAAGTACAGTAATACGCGTGGTTGCATAGTAGCACACGGTATTGATTATTGATGCTTACGTAAGAAGTCACTCAGTTATACTCAATTATAGCTACAGTAATTGTTGCATCATATCTCTCATATTATTGATTCAATTATTGTCACAATATCATCTGTACAATATGTTATATTATTAAATAAATAATTGAGACGACTAAGTTATTCATATTATTATTTGCAATATTGACAATGTCTAGAAGTTCTGTCAAAGAGAGGTTAGATAATCTAATTGTGCGCCAATAGGGAGAAATCCTTATCGGAAAGCCCCCTATTTCCTAGGAACAACCTGATTGTTAAATATTGTGAGTTATAATATTAATGATGAATAAGTTCGTGTTGATTAAAGATGAAATTGATAGTTCAATTGTGTGGGAATTATTAGTGTTAGTGGAAATCGACATTTATTTCGATAATAATTGATGTCTGGAGGTTATATTTACCAATCGGGTAATTAACCGGATAAATGAGCAATTAATTGCTATTGATTGCTATTAATTCACGTGCTTATAACTATGTGTTCACATGTGTGTACTATTGATTCACATGCATGCACTATTAGGGGAGTTAATGCAAGATTGATAATACTTGCATGACTAAATTAAAAATGGAGGTATAGATGAAGGTACTATACTATAATTAGTTTTTTCACATGATTATACTATTGAGTCACATGATTTAGTATTAGGGTTGGTGGTGCAAGTTTGATAATACTTGTAGGACTAAATTAAAAATGAAGAAAAGAGGAAGGTATAATACTATAATATTTCGAGCCCCAAAACGTGCAATTATCGAAACTATATTTTCCTATAAATAGAAGCTCATTCCTTCATTAATTTTCACCAATTCACTAAAGTGATAGAGCAATTATTATAGAGAGAAATTATAGAGAGAAAGAAGAAGAGAAGTCTGCTACCTCACTATTCCAGTATCTAGTTTTCTTCTGAGGTAAGGGGTATTATTCTTTCGTATTCATGAAGAGAGTTATTTTCTTTCAATACTCATAAGGGTTGTTATTCCATTCTTTATTAATATGTTGGAATAACTCGTACATGCTGGCACCGCATACATGGCGTAAATTCGTCATTATTCCATTCTTTATTATTCAGTTGGAATAACCTATCTGCGCGGTCTATCGCATGCCTGGTGAATTCTGTTGTTATTCCATTCTTTATTATTCTGTTGGAATATCCTATCTCTGTGGATTACGCATGACCTGGTTCCATTCTTTATTATTCTGTTGGAATATCCTGTCTGTGCAGATTACGCATGACCTGGATCAATTATTTATTATTCTGTTGGAATAACCTGTGTGTGCGGTCTATCACATGCATGGTGAATTCTTCTGTTATTCCATTGTTTATTATTCTATTGGAATATCCTGTCTATGTGGATTGCCGCATGCATGGTGAATGATCCTTCGTATTCATTCCTTATTAAATTGTGGAAATGATCTGTCTACGTGGATTACCGCATGGCGGGTGAAAATCCATTTGTAGTTTCGTATATTCTATTATACTCGTATGAGATATCATTTTTTTTGTACTCGTCATGGAATAACATTTTCTTTGGTATTTTTCTTTTACGAGTTACTATTCACCCGGTTACTATTCACTCTAGTATTGTTCACTCGGGTATTCGGGGCACTTTTCATGCCAGAGTACTATTCACGAGTTACTATTCATGGGTTACTATTCACCCAAATATTATTCACTCGGGTATTTGGGATACTTTTCATGTGGGGATACTATTCACGAGGTACTATTCCCGAAATACTATTCACAGGGTACTATTCACGGGGTACTATTTATCGAAAAATATATTTCTGTTCTATCCAAATTATTTTTGGTACATGAATATTATTCTTGAATTTTACTCCACAAAGCAGTATCATGTTGACAAATTGGACGTTATTGATTCCTGGATAAATTAAATTATAAATCTTTAAAATTTATCCTTGAACTTGTTTTATTGAATTGTTATGTCATGGTCAACATCTTTATGCTTATATTGTGATGAAAGTCATATTTGGTTTACGTCCATATATGGACTTGGTATGATTATGACCTGGGATTATTTGGTATAATCATGACCGTAATGTATCGAATGATGTGGTAAAAGTACTCATTAGCCTGTAGTTCATTGATGGACAATTGTTGGTATGATTATGACCAGGGATTATTCGGTATAATCATGACCATTGATGATTACATGAATATCCTTGGCCGTGGTGCAGGGATGATTCGATGATGTGGATTATTTATTAAGCTGAGTCTTAGCGATAAAATTGATGATAAACTTTTTAAATCATAGAAGATAGTAGATTTTATGCTCTACTTGACTCTTCTAATGGATTGCTTATTCCGCTGCAGTTTTTGATCTAAAACTTGTTGTCTATTATATTCTATCAGTCGTTATACTGTTGAAGGCTAAGGATGATTATTCTGCATTATCTTAGTCATAATATTTCTTACTCGGCTAGTTGAGCTCACCCTTTTCTTTTATGGTTCTCTTCAGGAAATGAGAACGTAGCTGGGACTAGTCAGGGAACAGAGTGACGGTCTAGATGTTTGCATTAGTAGTCCTCACTATACTGTGAAATAGTGTGATAATAAATGTAATGATGACTCCATTGAGTGTGGATATTATCTAGATGAAAATATTCTTATTAAAACTCTTAGATTATGTTTTATCGTATTTTACACGATTGTTGTATAATTAAGTTGTATTTGAATTTTGTACCATGTATTTCTGGCGACTCAAGATGGGTGATGTATACCTATTTTGGGGGCGTCACAGTTGGTATCAAAGCTTAGGGATATAATCCCTGGCTGAGATGTAAGACAAGAACTATGAGGGGAGAGACGGGGAATTTATTCGCTAGTATGACCTACCTAAGTTTATTTGGTATTTAATTGGTCGATCAGAGTATAGGGATAATATGTGACATGTTAATTAACCCTTGTTTTGTGGCAGTATTTGAAAATAACATCTGAAAATGTTGAGATCAGCAATAAAGCACATGAGACAGTTGAGTCACCAACGATCAATACCCAGGATAATGTGCAACAGGAAGACAATAATCCTCAGGTAAATAACAACACCGATTAGATGATGAACGATGGGATGTTCAGAGGCTTTATGCAATTCATGCAACATCAGGCGAGAGAGACTCCTCTTCAAAATGCAGGTGGAAACACTGGAAACTCTCGGATGGTCACCGCTAAGCAGTTCAAGGAACTGGGACCGCCGAAGTTTTTGGGAAAGCCAGAACCACTTAAAGCGAAGACGTGGTTAAAGCAGATCACCAAGATATTTGATGTCTTGGGATGCTCCGAGGAGCAAAAGGTTGCCTTTGCCACCTTTATGTTGCGTGAAAAGGCATTCATCGGTGGGAATCAGAAACGCGTACCGACTGGCGACTCTCAAGATGTCTTGGGAGAAGTTCCAAGAGCTTTTCAACGACAAGTACTTTCCCGAAAGTATTCGTCACATGAACGAGGTGGAGTTTATCAAGTTGGAGCAAAAAAATATGACCATTTTGCAATACGAGGCTAAATTTGCGGAGTTGTCCTAGTTTGCATCCCATTTGGTCGATAATGAGGAGCGAATAATGCGAATGTTTCTAAGAGGTTTGAAACCTAATATACATCAATACCTCATTTCTCACAAAATTTGTTTATATTCAGATGTTGTGAATAAGGCTCAATTATTGGAGCGCGATAATGAATCAGCACAACCAAAAGTCAACGACCAACAACACGATAATAATCGTACCGGTGGCAACGACCATCGGAACAACGATAATAATCGTGGAGGAAATTATCATGCCAGAAATGGTAACCACTTCGGTGGTAATCATGGCCAAGATAATAGAAGTGAAAGTTTCAAGAAGAGGAGATTCAATAAAAATGGAAAGACCTCAGCACCAGCACCTGTTGTTAAGGAAGGAGAACGACTGCCGGTCGTATGTTACAAATGTGGAAGGGAGGGACACATCAATCCAAACTATACGCAGCTGTCCAAAGCGTGTTTCAATTGTTGAAAAGAAGGTCACCTAGCCCAATTTTATCGTGCACCAAAATCAAGTCCAGCTGGGACGGTGGCACCAAAGACGGATACGGACAAAATAAAGTCAGTGGTTTCAGGAAGAGCATTTTTTGTGACTTCTCAAAAAGCGAGTGACCCGAACGAAGTTAGCACGTATTAGTTAATTATCAATTCTTGCGAAGTCTATACCTTATTAGATACCGGTTCTACCCATTCTTTTATCTCTCTTGCTTACATTCAACGTTTAAATTTGACTCCGGAGAAATTATACTTTGACTTATTGGTTGAAACTTTGTTAGGAGAAACCTTCGTTACACCCACTGTTTATAAATCTTGTTTGATTCAAATCGACACTTTCACGTTACCTGTCGATCTTATCTCTTTGAAAATACTTGCCTTTGATGTGATTTTAGGAATCGATTGGTTAACTGCTCATCACGCTTTTCATAAGGTTGTTAGCTTTCATATTCCTAACCAACCTATTATGCAAATTCAAGCAACCAAACCACTAAAGTCAATTATTGTCATATCAAGCCATAAGTAAAGAGCCCCGAGCCTTTTGCTGGTGACTTCCAAGTCTTGGAATACACCGAAGCCAGACTATTCGTATGGGACGCCGTGAATAACGGTGGCAAGTTGATAGGTATCAATGTGACGTACTATCCAAGTCTTGGATGAGAGTTACAGTTTTGAATGATATTTCTATTGTTAATAAATTTCCTGACGTATTCTTGAAGACTTCTTAGCCTACCCCTAGAGCGTGAAATCAAATTTTGTATTGACCCCAGTACAAAACCAATTTCTAAAACCCTCAAATATTTTCTTCACCCAAAACGAACGTGTAATGTGCCAAAGATGTTAGCTCGAGCTGTTGAAGATTACGATCGTACCATTCAATACCATCGTGGGAAAAACGAACGTGGTAGCTGACGCGTTGAGTAAAAGATCGTATGCGTTTACGAGTTTGATGTTGTTAACACAAAAACCCATTTCTTATAACTTACAAATGATGGAGATAGAGTTAAAGACTATAGGGGCTCACGTGAAGATAACGAATATACGAGTAGAATCGACTTTAGTCGATAATGTTAAAGCTGCCCAAGCTACAAACCTGGAGCTAATGAATGTGAAGAAGAAGGTTCAAGAAGGCGTTATCTCAACCCTCGATTTAATTGGCCCAGTTGAAATCCTCAATTGAGTAGGAAATGTGCCCTATAGACTCGCCTTACCGCTAAGTATGTCGCGTGTTTATAATATTATTTTTATGTTTCGATGTTACGTAAATATGTATACGACCCGAACCACATTATTGAATTAAAACTAGACGAGATAGCAGAAGATTTAACGTATGAGGAGATATGTGTTAAAATCTTGGATAAGAAGGATCGTATTCAACACTCAAAGGTTATACCTCAAGAGTTAGAATCTGAAATGAAGTCAAGGTATCCTCATCTCTTCTAAGATACCGTGTATCGTGACGTAAATTTTGAGGCGAAATTTCATAAGGAGGGGAGATTGTGAGACCCCAAATTTCATGAATAAAGATTTAAATTTCTCGAAATATTTTTTTTAATATTATGATGTGGATTTGATATAATGTTATAGTCGTGGGTAATATTTATAAATTTTGAAAAGCAAGCAAGTTGTTATAAAATATTCGCTTGGTCGGAGAATATTCTTTTTATCGGGAATATCCGTACGATGGCACAATCATTCGTGGACCCCATTAATGAAGTATTATGTCGTATTTAAAAACGACATAATTATCTTTTATAAAAATAATAAATAAAGTTTTACCGTTAAACCGTTGAACTACCCTAGTAGTAAAAGTACAAGAATACTGGCGGGTTGCATAGTAGCACACGGTATTGATTATTGATGCTTACGTAAGAAGTCACTCAGTTATATTCAATTATAGCTACAGTAATTACTGCATCATATCTCTCATATTATTGATTCAATTATTGTCACAGTATCATCTGTATAATATGTTATATTATTAAATCAATAATTGAGACGACTAAGTTATTCATATTATTATTTGCAATATTGAAAATGTCTAAAAGTTCTGTCAAGAAGAGGTTAGATAATCTAATTGCGCGCCAATATGGAGAAATCCTTATTGAAAAGCCCCCTCTTTCCTGTGAACGACCTGGTTGTTAAATATTGTGAATTATAATATTAATGATGAATAAGTTTGTGTTGATTAAAGATGAAATTGATAGTTCAATTGTGTGGGAATTATTAGTGTTAGTGGAAATCGACATTTATTTCAATCATAATTAATGTCTGGAGGTTATATTGACCAATCGGGTAATTAACCGGATAAATGAGCAACTAATTGCTATTAATTCACATGTTTATAACTATGTGTTCACATGTGTGTACTATTGATTCACATGCATGTACTATTAGGGGAGTTGGTGCAAGATTGATAATACTTGCATGACTAAATTTAAAATGGAGGTATAGATGAAGGTACTATACTGTAATTAGTTTTTTCACATGATTATACTATTGAGTCACATGATTTTACTATTGATTCACATGATTTATTATTAGGTGAGGTGATGCAAGTTTGATAATACTTGTAGGACTAAATTAAAAATGAAGAAAAGAGGAAGGTATTATACTATAATATTTCGAGCCCCAAAACATGCAATTATCGAAACTATATTTTCCTATAAATAGAAGCTCATTCCTTCATTATTTTTCACCAATTCACTAAAGCGATAGAGCAATTATTATAGAGAGAAATTATAGAGAGAAAGAAGAAGAGAAGTCTACTACCTCACTATTCCAGTATCTAGTTTTCTTCCGAGGTAAGGGGTATTATTCTTTCGTATTCATGAAGAGAGTTATTTTCTTTCAATACTCGTAAGGGTTGTTATTCCATTCTTTATTATTATGTTGAATAACTCATTCATGCGTCTGATACCGCATACATGGCAAAATTCGCGTCATTATTCCATTCTTTATTATTCTCGCTGGAATAACTTTTGTCTGCTGCTTGATCTATCGCATGCCCGTGAATTCTATTGTTATTCCATTCTTTATTATTCGCTTGGAATATCCTAGCTGTGTGGATTACGCATGACCTGGTTCCATTCTTTATTATTCTGTTGGAATATCCTGTCTGTGCGGATTACGCATGACTTGGTTCTATTCTTTATTATTCTGTTGGAATAACCTGTATGTGCGGTCTATCGCATGCATGGTGAATTCTTTTATTATTCCATTCTTTATTATTCTGTTGGAATAACCTGTCTATGTGTATTACCGCATGCATGGTGAATGATCCTTCGTATTCATTCCTTATTAAATTATGGAAATGATCTGTCTTCGTGGATTACCGCATGACGGGTGAAAATCCATTTGCAGTTTTGTATATTCTATTATACTCGTATGAGATATCATTTCTTTTGTACTCGTCGTAGAATATCATTTTCTTTGGTATTTTTCTTTTACGAGTTACTATTCATGGGTTACTATTCATCCCGATTACTATTCACTCTAGTATTGTTCACTCGGGTATTCAGGGCACTTTTCATGCCGGAGTATTATTCACGGGTTACTATTCACCCAATTAATATTCACTCGAATATTGTTCACTCGGGTATTTGGGGTACTTTTCATGTTGGGGTACTATTCACGAGGTATTATTCTCGAAGTATTATTCGCATGGTACTATTCACGGGGTACTATTTTCCCGAAAAATATATTTCTGTTCTGTCCAAATTATTTTTGGTACATGAATATTATTCTTGAATTTTATTCCACAAAGAAGTATCATGTTGACAAATTGGACGTTATTGATTCCTGGATAAATTAAATTATAAATCTTTAAAATTTATCCTTGAACTTGTTTTATTGAATTGTTATGTCACGGTCAACATCCTCATGCTTATATTGTGATGAAAGTCACCTTTGGCGTACGTGCATAAATGGACTTGTTATGATTATGACAAGGGATTATTCAGTATAATCATAACCGTAATTTAACGAATGATGTGATTAAAGTCCTCATTAGCATGTAGTTCATTGATGGACAGTTGTTGGTATGATTATGACCATGGATTATTCAGTATAATCATGACCATTGATGATTACATGAATAACCTTAGTCGTGGTGCAGGGATGATTCGATGATGTGGATTATTTATTAAGCCGAGTCTCAATGATAAAATTGATGATAAACTTTTTAAATCATAGAAGATAGTAGATTTTATGCTCTACTTGACTCTTCTAATGGATTGCTTATTCCGCTGCAGTTTTTGATCTAAAACTTGTTGTCTATTATATTGTATCAGTTGTTATACTGTTGAAGGCTAAGGATAATTTATTTTGCATTATCTTAGTCATAATATTTCTTACTGGGCTAGTTGAGCTCACCCTTTTCTTTCATGGTTCTCTTCAGGAAATGAGAACGTAGCTGAGACTAGTCAGGGAACAGAGTGACGGTCCAAATGTTTGCTTTAGTAGTCCTCACTATTCTGGGAAATAGTGTGATAATAAATGTAATGAGGACTCCATTGGGTGTGGATATTGTCTAGATGACAATATTCTTATTAAAACTCTTAGATTATGTTTTATCGTATTTTACACGACTGTTGTATAATTAAGTTGTATTTGAATTTTGTACCATGTATTTCTAGCGACTCAAGATGGGTGATGTATACCTATTTTTGGGGCGTCATAAAAGATATTCAGTTATCTCACCATTAAGGACTGAGGATGATAAAAAAAATATTTTAAAGAAAACGAATCCAGTGAGATAAAAGGACAAAGATTAGAGAATCGTACTTTAGTTTATCCAAGTAAAAAAAATACCCCATATTAATCAATTGTGGAACAAAATTCAAGAATGTAGATCAAAAAATGGATACAATCAAAGATAGTAACCATAATAGACAACTTGGACAAACGAAAGAAAATTTAATTTTTCTGTGAATAGTGTCGTATTCGTGAATGAAAGGTCAGATCGTGAACAAATGCTTGACATTTAAAAGGTAAAAATTTCATATCAATATTTCGGTATAATGATATTAAAAGAAATAACATTATTTATAAAAAAATAACATCTTTTACCTCAAAAGACAAGTACTTCTGACTTAAATATCAGATATAATGCTGAAGAAAACTTGCACTGCTTATCAACTCTCAAAGTATCTAAATACTCACAAAAATACGTTCGATATTATAGAGAGAGAAAAAACTTCTGATTCTAGTGTAATTTTTAATTCTAACCTAAGCACTATATTTATAGGAAAAATCTTAGAACATCAAAGCATAAAATTTAATAAAATATTAATATTTTTTTAAAAAATTCTACGCACACCACATCACTCTAATCAACATACACAATTGGGTCCCACCAACATTAAAAGCGTTTTTTGTAAAAAATAATATTTATAACACAAAAATCAATTATTTTGGAACTTCAATAATTCATAAAAAATAATTCATAATAATTCATTATTTCAGTAATTTTTAATTCTAACCTACGCACTCTATTTATAGGAAAATGCTTAGAACACCGAAGCATAAAATTTAATAAAATATTAATATTTTTAAAAAATTTCCTACGCACACCACATCAATCTAATCAACACACACAATTGGGTCCCACCCACATTAAAAATGTTTTTTGTAAAAAAAAATTTATAACCCAAAAATCAATTATTTTGGAACTTCAATAATTCATAATAAATAGCCCTTTTATCAGAAAAATTCAAATCTTATGCCCATTTCATAGGAAATTTAATTCTCTACAACTTTTTAAAAGAAAGTTTTTCCAAATTCTAAACAGAAAATGACCGAAATCCACATACAGATGATTTTCAACACCTCCATTCTGATAAAATACTGATAAAATACCTTAGCATTAATTCCTTAATTTATATACACATAAAATAAATATTTCCTTATCATATAAATAAATAATTAATTATTAACAAATAATATTACAGAACTACAATATTGACAACCAGGTCGTTCCCAAGAAAGAGGGGACCTTCCGGTAAGGATTTCTCCTTTTTGGAGCGTAATTAAATAACCCTCCTAGACAGAACTTCCTTAGACATTACCAATAATGCTATTTAATAATATTATTCAAAAAATAAAAATTATTCATATGATAATTTGAAATACTGTGCGATGACAATTATTGAATCAATAAAATAAAATATTGAACAGTAATTACTGTAACAATTATTGAGTAGTGACTTCTTACGTAAGAATTAATAATTAAAATTATTGTGTAATACCGTGTGTTACTGTATTTTAACCACAGGGTATTTCTACAGTTTAACGGTAATAATTTTACCATTATTTTTATAAAAATGTTATTTCTATCGCTTTCAATATCCGACATTCATTCTGTGGGGTCCACCAATGACTGCATCATCGTACGAATATTCTCCGAAAAAAAGAATATTCATCGACCAAACGTATATTCCCCGACAAAATGAATATTTTATGACCACTTGTTTACTTTGTAAAATTTTCACATTTCACCCATAACTAAAGCATTATATTAAATTAGCACCTTATTATTCAAAAATAATAATTAGGGAAATTTAATCTTTATTCATAAAAGGTTGGGGTCTTACAACCTCCCCTCCTTATGAAATTTTGTCTTCGAAATTATATGTACCTGGTATGTCGAAGAGGTAAGGATACCTTATTTTTATTTCTGATTCTAACTCCCAGGTCATTTCCTCAATATCATAGTTTCTCCATAAAACTTTGACTTGAGGTATAACATTTGAGCGTAAAATATGATCCTTCTTATCCAAGATTTTAATAGGTACCTCTTCATAAGTTAAATCTTCTGCTATCTCGTCTGGTTCTAACTTAATAATATGATTCGGGTCTTTCACATATTTACGTAGCATGAATATATGGAAAATGTTATGAACACGAGACATACTTGGCGGTAAAGTGAGTCTATATGCCACAGTTCCTACTCGGTCGAGGATTTCAAATGGACCAATGAATCGAGGGTTGAGCTTCCCTCTCTTCCTGAATCTCGTAACTCCTTTCCATGGAACAACACGTAACAATACATGGTCTCCCACATTAAACTCCACGTCCCTTCAATGAAGATCATCATAACTCTTTTGTCGATCTTGTGAGGTTCGTATACGTTGCCGAATCATTTGAATCTTTTTCGTAGTCTTGCGTACCAATTCTGGTCCCAATAACGTTGCTTCACCCACATTGTCCTAGCATACTAGAGATCAGCACTTTCGTCCATACAACTCCTCAAATGGAGCCATGCCTATACTTGCTTGATAACTTTTGTTGTAGGAGAATTCCACCAATGGTAAGTACTTGTCCCAACTTTTTTTAAAGTTTAGGACACAGAGTCTCAATAGATCTTCAAGAGTTTGAATAGTCCTCTCTGACTGCCCATCCGTCTGAGGATGATATGCAGAACTGAATCGTAGATCAGTGCCCATACCCTCTTGCGAACTAACCCAAAATAGTGAAGAGAATCTTGGGTCTCGATCAGAAACTATGGATACTGGCATGCCATGCAATCTCACAATCTCATTTATGTACATATGAGCACGACGTTCAAGTGAATAAGTTTCTCGTATAGGCAAGAAATGAGCAGACTTAGTTAATCTATCGACAATGACCCAAATTGCATCTATGATGTGACAACCCGAATTTTTATAAGTTATTAAAATAAGAATTTAATAATTAAAATTCTTATTATGAAATGTATATATTTTGAATTATGTGTTTTGAGTGTGGGTAAGTATATATGTGACACCCCCAAATCCGGGTACTCCATTCCCACAAGATTTAGTGTCACTATCTAAAACCATTACATCTAACTACCCATCATAAAGGATAAAGATATAATTTAAATAATTTAAACAATAATCTTTCCCATTAAAGGGTTACATCATCTTAAAAACAATCCCATGTAATCTAACCTTAAATTTATTACATCAGTTTGCGGAATACATTATAAAATAAAATAAGTCTTAATCATAACACATTTAAATAATCTCTTATAAGTCTTCAGCACTTGGACAGTTTGCCCTTTCCTTTGCTAGTGGATGGCTCATCAACTTTCTCCACTTTAGCTGCAGTGTTAATTGCAAGAGTGAGCAAACAAATGCTCACTGATATAGAAAGAAGTAATGATAACAACATGAGAATGAACAACAGATGTTGAACAATAATGGACTTGTTCTACGAATCAAAATAGAAAACAAGTTCGAATTTAGTATCTCAGGGTCTTAAGACTACGAACTATGTCCCCGGTACTTAGGTATTATTACCCAACCTTAACAGTCATTTAGACTATACGGACCCTTCTTAACGTACTTAGGGGGATCATGTGAAGCCCCCAAAACAGGTATACATCACCAATCTTGAGTCGCCAAATACATGGTACATAAATCAAATACAAACTTCTTTAATACAACTGTCGGATAATATACGACAAAACATAGCTAAGAGTTTTAACACGAATATTGTCATCTAGACAATATCCACACTCAAATTCAATCTTATTACATTTATTATCACACTATTTCACAGAATAGTGAGGAATACTAATGCAACCATCTGGACCGTCAATCCATTCCCCTACTAGTTCCAACTATATTCTCATTTCCTGAAGAGAATAGTGAAAGAAAAGGTGAGCTCAACTAGCCTAGTAAGAAATATTATGACTAAGATAATGCAGAATAAATTATCCTTAGCCTTCAACAGTATAACAACTGATAGAATATAATACACAATAAGTTTTAGATCAACAACTGCAGCGGAATAAGCAATCCATTAAAAGAGTCAAGTAGAGCATAAGATCTACTATCTTCTATGATTTAAAAAGTTTATCATCAATTTTATCGCTGAGACTCAGCTTAATAAATAAACCACATCATCGAATCATTCCTGCACCACGACCAAGGATATTCATGTAATCATCAATGGTCATGATTATACCGAATAGTCCCTGGTCATAATCATACCAACAACTGTCCATCAATGCACTACAGGCCAATGAGGACTTTTACCACATCATTCGTTACATTATGGTCATGATTATACCGAATAATCCCTGGTCATAATCATACCAAGTCCATCTATGCACGTAAGCCAAAGATAACTTTCATCACAATATAAGCATGAGGATGATGACAATGACATAATAATTCAATAAAATAAGTTCAAGGATAAATTTTAAAGATTTATAATTTAATTTATCCAGGAATCAATAACGTCCAATTTGTCAACATGATACTGCTTTGTGGAGTAAAATTCAAGAATAATATTGCACCCAAAAATGATTTGGATAAAAAAAAAATATATTTTTTAGGTGAATAGTACCCCGTGAATAGTACTTCGGGAATAATACCCCGTGAATAATACCCCGTGAATAGTACCCTGACACAAAAAGTGTCCCAAATACTAGAGTGAATAATACTAGAGTGAATAGTAATTGGGTGAATAGTAACCCGTGAATAGTACTTTGGCACAAAAAGTGCCCCGAATACCCGAGTGAACAATACTAGAGTGAATAGTAACTGGGTGAAAAGTAACCCGTGAATAGTAACTCGTAAAAGAAAAATACTAAAGAAAATGATATTCCATAACGAGTACAAAAGAAATGATATCTCATACGAGTATAATAGAATATACGAAACTGCAAATGGATTTTCACCCGCCACGCAAAGAATCCACGTAGATGCATCAATTCCACAATTTAATAAAGAATGAATACGAAGGGTCATTCACCATGCATGCAGTAGTCCACATAGATGTGTTATTCCAAATGTAATAATAAAGAATGGAATAATGTAAGAATTCACCATGCATGCGGTAGTCCGCGTGAGACAAAAGTTATTCTAACGTAATAATAACGAATGGAATAATGTAAGAATTCACTAGGCATACGATGAATCCGCATGAGATAGGTTATTCCAATGTAATAATAAAGAATGGAATAATGTAAGAATTCACCGTGTATGCGATAGATCAAGCAGATAGGTTATTCCAATGTAATAATAAAGAATGGAATAATGTAAGAATTCACCGTGCATGCGATAGACCGCATGCATGCTTTATTCCAACGAGTAATAATAAAGAATGGAATAATGTAAGAATTCACCATGCATGCGATGATAGACCGCATGCATGTGTTATTCCAATGTAATAATAAAGAATGGAATAACAGAAGAATTTCTCCATATATGCGGTAGTTCGCATAGACAGGTTATTCCAACATAATAATAAAGAATGGAATAACAACCCTTACGAGTATTGAAAGAAATAACTCTGTTTATGAATACAAAAAAATAATACCCCTTACCTTAGAACAAAATTGGATACTGAAATAGTGAGGTAGCAGACTTCTCTTCTTCTTTCTCTCTATAATTTCTATATAATAATTGCTCTTGTGAGACTTAGTGAAATTGTGAGAATGGAGGAAGAATGAGCTTCTATTTATAGGAAAATATAGTTTCGATAATTGCACGTTTTGGGGCTCAAAATATTACAGTATAATACCTTCCTCTTTTTCTTCATTTTAAATTTAGTCCTGCAAGTATTATAAAACTTGCACCACCTCCCCTAATAGTAAATCATGTGACTCAATAGTAAATCATGTGACTCAATAGTTCTAAACATATGAAAAAATTAATTATAGTATAGTACCTTCATCTATAACTCCATTTTTAATTTAGTTATGTAAGTATTATCAATCTTGCACCAATTCCCCTAATAGTAAATCATGTGAATCAATAATACACACATGTGAACACATAGTTATAAACATGTGAATTAATAGCAATTAATTACTTATTTATCCGGTTAATTACACGATTGGTCAATATAACCTCCAGACATTCATTATTATTTAAATAGATGTCGATTTCCACTAACACTAATAATTCGAACACAATGGAACTATAAATTTCATCTTTAATCAACATGAACTTATTCATCATTAATATTATAACTCTCAATATTTAACAATCGCCGTTCCCGTGAAAGAGGGACTTTCCGATAAGGATTTCTCCTATCAAGCCGCAATTAGATTATCTAACCTCTCCTCGATGTAACTTCTAGACATTGTCAATATTGTAAATAATAATATGAATAACTTTGTCGTCTCAATTATTGATTTAATAATATAACATATTATACAGATGATACTGTGACAATAATTGAATCAATAACATAAGAGAATTGATGCAGCAATTACTGTAGCAATAATTGAGTATAACTGAGTGACTTCTTACGTAAGCATCAATAACCAATACCGTGTGCTACTATGCAACCACGCGTATTACTGTACTTTTACTACTAGGTAGTTCAATAGTTTAACGGTAAAACTTACGCCGTTATTTTTTTTAAAAAATAATTCTGTCATTTTCTTACTATGACAATACTTCCGTTGTGGGGTCCACTGTGATGCCCCCATAATAAGTATACATCACCTATTCTGTGTCGCCAAATATATCGTACATAAATCAAATACAAACTTAATTATACAACTGTCGTGTAACATACAACAAAACATAGCTGAGAATTTTGAAATGAATATTGTCTTCTAGACAGTATTCAAACACAATGGAGTCCTTATTACAATTATTATCACACTATTTCACAGAATAGTGAGGACTACTAATGCTATCATCTGGACCATCACTCCGTTCCCCGACTAGTCCCTACTATGTTTTCATTTCCTGAAGAGAACATTGAAAGAAAGGGTGAGCTCAACTAGCCCAGTAAGAAATATTATGACTAAGATAATGCAGGATAAATTATCATTAGCCTTCGACAATGTTAAACTGATAAAATACAATAGACATCAAGTTTAACTTCAGCGGAACAAGCAATTCATTAAAAGAGTCAAGTAGAGAATAAAATCTACTATCTTTTACGATTTAAAAGGTTTTTCATCATTTTTATCGCTGGGACTCAGCTTAATAAATAATCCACATCATCGAATCACCCCTGTACTACGGCCAATGATATTCTTTAGTATCACGACCACAAATTATCCATGCACTACGGGCCAAGGATATTCTTGTATTCATCAATGGTCATGATCATGCCAACAACTGTCCATCAATGCACTATGGGCCAATGAGGACTTTTACCACATCATTTGTAACATTACGGTCATGATTATACCGAATAATCCCTGGTCATAATCATACCAAGTCCATCCATGCACTACAGGCCACAGATGACGTTCAACATAATATAAACATGAGTATGATGACAATGATATAAGAATTCAATAAAACAACTTCAAGAATTAATTTGTTTAGGAACTAATAATGTCCATATTGTCAATAAGATACTGTTTTATGGGGTAAAATTTAAGAATGCTCAGAAGAATATTTCCATGAAATGATACTGGATGAAGCACAAATATCAAGGATATTCCACTAATTTCATGGAGTATAGGAATCAAAACTTTAACCAACTGAGTATAACAAAGAATGGAATAACAACAGAAATCACCATGCATGCGGTACTTCGCATAGACAGGTTATTCCAACAGAATAATAAATAACGGAATAATAAATAATGGAACCAGTCGTGAAATTCACAATCACACGGTGATATTCCGACAGAATAATAAAGAATGGAATTATAGAAGAATTTCACCATGTATGCGGTACTTCGCATAAACAGGTTATTCCAACATAATAATAAAAGAATGGAATAATAGAAGAATTTCACCAAGTAAAGGGTATACCGCTTATACAGGTTATGTATAGGGTATGCCGCATATATAGGTTATTCCAACAGAATAATAAAGAATGGAATAACAGAAGTTCTCTTCATCAATAAGAAAGAATAACACCCCTTACCGTAAAAAAAACTGGATAAAGGAGTAGTGAGGTAGTAAACTTCTCTTCTTCTTTAGATTTTCTCTCTAAAATTTCTCCCTACAATTTCTCTCTATAATAACCGCTCTATAACATTAGTGAATTAGTGAGAAATGAAGAAGAATGAGCTTCTATTTATAGGAAAACATAGTTTCGATAATTGCACATTTTGGGGCTCAAAAAATTACAGTACAATACCTCCCTCTTTTTCTTTATTTTAAATTTAGTCATCCAAGTATTATCAAACTTGAACCACTTCCCCTAATAGTAAATCATGTGAATTAATAGTTTATTCATGCGACTCAATAGTAAAATCATGTGAAAAAAACTAATTACATTATAGTACCTTCATCTATACCTCCATTTTTAATTTAGTCATGCAAGTATTATCAATCTTGCACTAACTCCCCTAATAGTAACAATAATGTGAATTAATAGTACACACATGTGAACAAATAGTTATAAACATGTAAATTATGAGCAATTAATTGCTCATTTATCCGATAAATTACCCGATTTATCAATATAACCCCCAGACATCAATTATCATCGAAATAAATGTTGATTTTCACTAACACAAACAATTCCAACATAATGAAACTATTTTTATCAAAAATATAAATTTTGAAATTTTGAAGTTTGACTTTTCCCAAAAAAGTCAATTGTTGACTTTTTGACCAAATAGTGAATTCCGAAAAATTTTGTGTTTATAGACTTTATTTACTAATTTCGTCGTTCCGGACTCAACTATCACGTCTGCGTCTCCAAATTCAACTCCGAACATAACTTCAATTAACAATCATCATTAATATTATAACTCACAATATTTATCAACCAGGTCGTTCCTTGGAAAGAGGGGGCCTTCTGGTAAGGATTTCTCCTCACTGATGCGCAATTACCTAACCTCTCCTTGACAGAACTTCTAGACATTGTAAATATTATAATTTAATAATATGAATAACTTTGTCGTCTCAATTATTTATTTAATAAAATAACATATTATGCAGATGATACTGACAATAATCGAATCAATAATATGAGAGATATGATGCAACAATTCATCAGTGAGCAATAATTGAGTATAACCGAGTGACTTCTTACGTAAGCATCAATAACCAATACCGTGTGTTATCGCAAGTAACCACGCCAGACATCTGTACTTTTTACTACCGGGTAGTTCAACAAAGATCAACCAGAAAACTTTCACCGTTATTTTATAAAAGATAATTCGTCATTGCTTTTCTTACTACGACAATACTTCTGTTGTGGGGTCCACCAATGATTGTGCCGTCGTAGGGATATTCCCTGACAAAAAGAATATTCCCCGACCAAATCAAATATTATATAACAACTTGCATACTTTGCAAAATTTTCAAATACTACCCATAACTATAACATTATATCAAATCCACACCTTAATATTTAAAAAAATATTTCGAGAAATTTAAATCTTTATTTATAAAATCTGGGGTCTCACATCCACCAATGATTGTGCCATCGTAGGAATATTCCCGACAAAAAGAATATTCTCCGACCAAACGAATATTTTATAACAACTTGCTTGCTTTGTAAAATTTATAAATATTACCCACAACTATAACATTATATCAAATCTACACCATAATATTTAAAAAAAATATTTCGAGAAATTTAAATCTTTATTCATAAAATTTTGGCACAGATCAGCCCTTTGTACCATGTATTGTGCACAAACATCTAAACGATACACGTACAAAATCCCCTATGTTAGGGTTGTTCGTCTCAGCTTGAGTTTAGAATTTCCGCACTAAAGAAAGTTTAGTTTGGAACTAGCTTATCAGTGTTTCTAGAATTTTAGAACACTATTCATTTATGGATTAGTTCAATCAATAAAGGTTTGCTTACTACTTGAAAGTTTAATACAAGAATGTATAACTGAACAAGGCTATCAAAATCAAAGATCGGATATCAACAATATACAATTGAATAAACATGATATACATGCAAAGTACTATATTCAGAGAATTAGAACAATCATACTTGAAACAATGTACTAGAACAATATATGCCTCGAATAATAATAAGGAAAATGAAATTCGCTCAATGTAACGAATTAGGTTACAAGAGCTTATTCAATCGTACATACGAATATAATCAATAATCTTGCTCAATAAGAGTTAAGGATTAGAAGCTTGCTCAATATAAATGTAAAGTTAGAAAACTTTCTCAATATAAAGAGGTAAGGTTTAGAAACTTGCCTTGATTGTAAGCTACACAAATGTAAAATAATCTCCAATTACCCTATATATATCATTGAAATCGCAACAACAATTAGTTGTATGAATATTAGCACTATGGGTTTTAACCCATCAGTTAGGTCATAATACTAACCTAACACCTAACCATGTTGGTTAATATACTTAACGAATCTGAAATATCATTACGAGCCAACATAACCTAATCGTTCATCTCTAACCTTTGAAAACATCACATTTGGTTTCATTTTATAACTTATTTAAATAATTATTTAAAATCTTTACACTTTGTATCACAACACATTACAATCTGTTATTATAGCTTTTATTATGCCTTAACATTATTAACATGCTTGTTTAGCTAACATAAGTCCATTATACATGACCTGTAAATAAGCAGACTTCACTCGTCTCGTATTGTGGTATGGGCGCAATTGCTACCATACATAAGCCCGGGACCCACAAGATTCACGCTGTTTTGGCCTTCGCATCAAATAAGTAGCTATACTGGTGCATGTATGTAACTGTAAATGCAAAGAATAAAGGTTCTGCTTTTAGCCCAACTAACACGAATTTCACCATCAAATTAGTGAAATTAGCACATCCAATTGATATAAAACTAACACAAATAGGTTTCCTCATATATTCATCGACTTAGAACAATCAAACATCAAATTAAACTAATTTAATTCATTAAATTTTATGTTTTCTCATGAAAACTCTATTTTTGACACCTTTAGCGAATTCGATCACCACAGATTCGTTTCCTAATCAATTGACACAATTCGAACTACGTCGCTTTCGTTTCTTAACATATTATTACAATCCACCAACAAATTACAGATTATAACAAGTATTAATCATGGAAATTTGTACTTTCTAAGCCATATTATAAGAATAATAACACTGGTTTTTCAATTTCTTTCCTACACACCAATTTTACTAATTTGATAACAAATAACAAGTATACATGATGATTAACAGAGTTTTGCAAACCTATATAAACATATATACACACCACAATTCATGTGATTTCCAATCACATAGAATATATATACATATATACTGAAACTAAAAGTTAGAATGGGGATAGTTTATACCTTGATTAGCAAAACAATTAGCAATCCCTTCTCTTTCACTTGATAATCATAGAATAACTTCTCTCAAGCTCTCACTCTTAATCCCCTCTGTGTTTATATTCTTCTCTCAAACCTTCTTTGTGTTTTCTATATTGTCTAGCCTTAGGGAAAAATAAGACGCGTAGGAAAATATAATTGGCCTCTCCCACGCTCCTTCTCATTGAAAAAAAAAAAGTTTATACAATTGAATAAGCCAAAGGCCACAAGGCCTTGTTTGGCTACCCCCTATTTCCCAAATTAAATTATTTTTATATTATTTATATTATATAGTTCCATGTGTCACACTCTAGTTAATTAAATAACTTTAGCTTTAATTAATTTAAATAACTTATAATGGTAATTAAAATAATTTCTATTATAATAATTATATATCTAATTTAATTAATAAATTAGAAACATCACTTTATTTAATTTATTTATTTCCATTAATTTCTATTATAATAATTATATATCTAATTTAATTAATAAATTAGAAACATCACTTTATTTAATTTATTTATTTCCATTAAATTAAACAATTCATTTAATTTAATTATTTCCTTAAATATTAAGCAATTGATTTAATTTAATTATTTCCTTAAATTAAATCCATCAAATAAAATTAACATTATTTAATTTAATTTACATTAATCAATTTAGTTACTAAATTAATTCACCACAATTCATCAATTATTTATTTTCCTCAATAAATAAATTATATAAAATATTTATTTAATCTAATAAATATTTAAATTAAATTATAAATTTCTCGATCGTTACATCATTCCTTCCTTCAAAGGATTCTATCCCCAGAATCCCAACTCGAAAAATTTATTCGTTATATTCTTCCCTCCTTAACAAGATTCTGTCTATCCTATGCGGCTATCAATCTTGCTCTAATCACCTTGATGATCTCGATGGTTTGTTGAACCAATTTTGGTCCCAATAGCTGACGTTCACCTATCTCATCCCAGCATAACGGAGTTCTGCATTTCCTGCCGTATAACGCTTCGTAAGGCGGCATGCCAATACTTGCGTGGTAGCTATTATTATAGGAAATTCCACCAACGGTAGATGGTCATCCCAATTTCCCTTGAAATCCATGATACATGCTTTGAGCATATCTTCTAGTGTTTGGATGGTTCTCTCACTTTGTCCGTCTGTTTGAGGATAGTACGATGTGCTCATTCTCAGCTGTGTTCCCAAGCATTCTTGTAATCGTTTCCAGAAATTAGATGTGAAATGTGGATCTCTGTCTGATACAATGGACACAGGTATACCGTGTCTTGACATAATTTCCTTCACGTACAATTTTGTTAACCAATCTAGGGTAAACCTAATCTTGATTGGCAAAAAGTGTGCTGACTTCGTCAATCGATCGACAATCACCCAGATGGCATCATAACCTTGTTGAGTTGTTGGAAGACCTACCACAAAATCCATTATGATATGCTCCCATTTCCATTCTGGTATCTCCAACGGTTGTAGTAATTCGCTTGGCCTTTGATGTTCAGCTTTGACTTTTGGACACGTTAAGCATTTCGCCACACACTCAGCCACATGCTTTTTCATATTCGGCCACCAAAAATGATGTCTAAGATCCTGGTACATCTTTGTACTCCCAGGGTGAATCGAATATCTTGAGTTATGAGCTTCACTCAGAATTTCCTCTTTAACTTCTGGTACTGGCGGAACCCAAATTCTCCCTTCGAATCGAAGTAACCCTTCCGAATTGATTTTGAATTTGTTTTCCTCACCTTTAGATACTTTCTGTCTTATCTTTTCACAGTCTTCATCTTGAAGTTGTGCATTCTTTACCTTATCTACTAACGTTGAATCGTTTCCCATCTGGAACAACTTTTCTTCGGATTCTGTCGGATATTTAATTTCCAACTCCATCTTAGCCATTTCTGACACTAGCTTCTCCTGAGCAGTTAATAACATTAACTTCTCCCTTCCCTTCCTACTTAAAGCATCAGCAACAACATTCAGCTTTCCGGGAAGATAGAAAATCTCGCAGTCATAGTCTTTAATCAGCTCCAACCATCTTCTTTGTCTCATGTTCAAGTCTTTTTGTGTAAAGCTATACTTCAGACTTTTATGGTCCGTATATATCTCAGACCTCTCTCCATAAAGATAATGTCTCCAAAATTCTAGGGCAAATACCACTGCCGCCAACTCTAAGTCATGAGTCGGATACCCCTTCTCGTAATCTTTCAATTGACGTGATGCATACGCAATAACTCTATCGTTCTGCATAAGCACACAACCTATTCCTTTATACGATGCATCACTAAACATCACAAAAATTCATGTATCATCAGGCAATGACAACACAGGTGCAGAGCTCAACCTCTTCTTTAACTCTTGAAAACTTTCCTCACACTTCTCTGTCCAAACAAACTTAACCGCTTTCCTAGTTAAGTTCGTTAACGGAGTTACAATTTTGGAAAAGTCCTGAATAAAATGCCTGTAATAACCTGCCAATCCTAAGAAACTTCTTACTTCTGATGGTGTCTTTGGCTGATCCCAGTTTATTACGGCTTCAACTTTTGATGGATCTACCAAAATTTTGTCCTTATCAATAACGTGTCCGAGAAACTATACACGTTCCAACCAAAATTCACATTTTGAGAACTTAGCGTACAACTTCTCGTTTCTCAATGTCTCTAACGTCAATCTCAAGTGTTCAACATGTTCCTCTTTGGTCTTGGAATATACCAATATATCATCAATAAACACCACCACAAATTTGTCTAAAAACGGTTTAAACACCCTGTTCATCAAAACTATGAACGCTGCAGGTGCATTGGTTAAACCAAAAGACATAACCAGAAACTCGTAATGACCATACCGAGTTCTGAATGTTATTTTTGGTACATCCTCCGACCTCACCTTCAACTGATGATAACCACTTTTCAAGTCTATCTTCGAGAAATATCTCGCTCCCTTCATCTTATCGAACATGTCATCGATTCTAGGTAATGGATACTTATTTTTAATCGTGACCTTATTCAATTCTTGATAATTAATGCAGAGCTGAATCGATCCGTCTTTCTTCTTCACAAACAACACCGGTACTCCCCATGGTGACACACTCGGCTGAATATACTTCTTGTCGAGCAATTCTTGCAACTGCACCATCAACTCTTTCATCTCTACTGGAGCCATTCTATATGGTACCTTAGATATCGGGGTCGTTCCTGGTAATAAGTCAATCACAAACTCGATTTGTCGATCCGATAGAAGTCCCGGTAAATTGTCTGGAAATATGTCTGCAAAATCTCTTATAATTGGTATCTCCTCTAACTTTGCACTTTTCTTCTGTATATCGACGATGTAAGCTAAGTATCCTACACATCCTTGTCTCAACAACTTCTTGGCTTACATCACCGTCAAACAACTTTCTTGTCGAGGTGACTTGCTGCCAAAGAACACAACCTTTGACTGAGTCATAAGGTTAACACATTTCCTTTGGCAATCACTTACTTCTCCGTAATTGAATAACCAATCCATTCCCAGAATAACATCAAACTCACCAAGTCTAATTGGTATCAAATCTACCATCATCTCGTGACCTTTTATAACCACTCTACAATTCCTATATACAAATTTAACAGGAATCACTTCCCTATTCGCAATCTCTATGCTTAAGGGAAATTTTAATTGTTCCTGAGGCATATCTAAGTTCTGAGCAAATTCATCGGATATAAATGAACAAGTAGCACCCGAATCAAATAGTACATAAGTATTAATACCATTAATCAGAACGATACCTGACACCACATCCTTAGACTGTACAGCATCATGCACGGTCATATTGAAAGTCCTCGCCGTAGGTCAACTTGACTGGGTTGGTCCAGAGATAGTTAATGCACCACCACCATTGTTGTTTCCTTTTCCACCACTTGCATTTCCCGCTGGCTTCTTAGGGCAATCACGAGCCATGTGATCCTTTGATCCGTATGTAAAACATGCTCCTTTCTTTGGACTAAAATAGTTTGGTGCAATGTGTCCCTCCTGACCACAGTTGAAACAAACCCACTTTCCCTTCAAACATACCCCAGTATGGTTCTTCACGCATGTCGCACAAACTTCAAAATTCTTCTTCTGCTAATTTCCTTGCTGTCCTCCCGCAGTCGAATTCTCGCTCCACTTCCTCTTTTGATTGTTATTCCCAACGTTACTTCCACCAGCTTTATTCTCACTCTCATTTTTCTTTTTCTTTTGTTCTTGGTTGTACTTGGTCAAGGCATCACTTCCATGTTCCGCGATAATTGCCTTTTCCAGTACAGCCGCAAATGTATTCAGCTGGAACATTAAAACCTTGCTATAAAGCCAGGGTTTCAATCCTTGTTCGAATCTTCTCGCTTTACGCTTATCGGTATTGACTTGATAAGTGGCAAACTTTGCCAACTCGTTAAACTTCGCAGCATATTCTGGCACCGTCATTGTTGTGAGACCCCGAATTTTATGAAATGAAATTATTCAATTTTCTTATAATTATTATATTATTTAGTAAATGGTTAAATTGATAAAGGGTTAAAGTTAAGGGTGATATTTAAAAAATTTTCAAAGTAAGCAAGTTATCATAAAATAACCGGTAGTAAAAGTACAGTAATAGGCGTGATTGTATAGTAGCACACGGTATTGATTATTGATGCTTACGTAAGAAGTCACTCTAGTATTCGGGGTACTTTTCATGTCGGAGTACTATTTATGGGTTACTATTCACCCCGGTTACTATTCACTCTAGTATTGTTCAGTAGGGTATTTAGGACACTTTTCGTGTCAGAGTACTATTCACGGGGTACTATTTCTGAAATACTATTCACGGGGTACTATTCACCCGAAAAATATATTTCTTTTCGGTCCAAATCATTTTTGAGTACAATATTATTCTATGTGAAGATGTGATAATTTTTCAGACAGTTGGTTGAAATTATAATAGTAAATCAATATGGATCGTTGGTTTAAAGTTTTAATAGTAAATCAATATGGATCGCTGGTTTAAAGTTCTAATAGTAAATCAATATGGATCGCTGGTTTAAAGTTTTAATAGTAAATCAGTATGGACCGTTGCTTTAAGTTTTAATAGTAAATTAATATGGACCGTCCTTTTAAAAGTATACCAATCTGAACCGTTCATGAATTAGTTACTATTCAGTCCATTCTCCTATAAATAGAAGCTCATTCCTTGATTATTTCTTATGAATTCACTGAAACTCTAGAGAGAGAATCTATAGAGAGAAAGAAGAAAAGTATTCTGCTACTTCACTATTGCAGTATCCAATCTTCTACTAAGGTAAGAGATATCATTATTGTAGTAAGGGATATCATTATTGTAGTAAGGGGTATTATTTCTTTCGTATTCATGAAGAGAGCTATTGTTATTCCATTCCTTATTATTCTATTGGAATAACCTGTATACGCGGACTACCGTATATATGGTGAAATTCTTCTGTTATTCCATTCTTTATTATTATGTTGGAATAACCTGTTTGTACGGTTTATCGCATGCCTGGTGAATTTTGTTGTTATTCCATTCTTTATTATTCTGTTGGAATATCATGTATGTGCGGATTACGCATGACCTGGTTCCATTATTTATTATTCTGTTGGAATAACCTGTCTGTGCGGTCTATCGTATGCATGGTGAATTCTTCTATTATTCCATTCTTTATTATTCTGTTGGAATAACCTGTCTATGTGGTACCGCATGCATGGTGAATGATCCTTCGTATTCATTTCTTATTAAATTGTGGAAATGATCTGTCTGTGTGGATTACCGCATGGCGGGTGAAAATCCATTTGCAGTTTCGTAATTTTTCTTACCCAAAAATTCTGGAAAAATTTGAAATGATAATTTATTGAGTTTTCTAGATTGTGTCCAAAAATGGCGATTTTTAGATGTATAGATTAGGAGTTATGAATTTTATGGAAAAAAAACTATTTTAAAAGTAAACCCTTATAACTCCTTGTGGTTAACTCCAAAATTGGTGAAATTTTTATTGGGAGTACATGTATATAACAGGAGTATACCATGTAAATTTCAGAATTTTTGGACAAAAGTATAATTTATGATAAATGTCTAAATATTCGCGCGCTTTGGCCATATGAAAATAGTAAATGAATTTTAAAAATTCGAGAAAAATATATGTTCAATATGGGACTATATTCTCGCTAAATCCTTAAAAGAATAATTTTGGGACTGATTTGGTATTTTTCATGAAAATGGTTTAGTTACGAATATATGAATTAAATATGTTATGTGAAGTTGAAAATTTGGTAACATGGATTTTATGGCTTGGAAATCCTATATAAGGTATATGCAGATTTTTGATGAGGGATTTGATCATTGGTGATGAAATCTTATGAGTATGACATTTTTGAATGATTAAAATGCATTATTTGGTAAAGTGTAAACAATTAGAATAAATTGTTTATAAGTTTAAGAAGTGATTAAAATATTGTTATAATATTAATAATATTAGATTTTGAATTTATTAAGTGATTGATAAACATTTGGATAAATTTAAAGTCTTTAATATTTATCCTTGTTTTCATTTGATTAATGCTTATATTATTGTCATCATCCTCATGCTTATATTGTGATGAAAGTCATCTATGGCTTACGTGCATAGATGGACTTGGTATGATTAGGACCAAGAATTATTCGGTATAATCATGACTGTAATGTTACAGATGATGTGGTAAAAGTCCACATTGGCCTGTAGTGCATTGATGGACATTTGTTGGTATGATTATGACCAAGGATTATTCGGTATAATCATGACCGTTGAAGAAAACACGATTATCCTTAGCCCGTAGTGCATGGATAATTCGTGGTCGTGATACGAATGAATATCCTTGGCCGTAGTGCAGGGATGATTCGATGATGTGGATTATTTATTAAGCTGAGTCTCAGTGATAAAATATTGATTATACACTTCGTAAAAGATAGTAAATATCATGCTCTACTTGACTCTTCTAAAATACAGTTGTATGTCTTTGGCCTGTAGTGCAAAGATGAATTGTTAATGAATATCATTGGCCGTGGTGCAGGGATGATTCGATTTTATTTATTAAGCTGAGTCTCAGCAATAAAGTTAATGAAAAACTTTTTAAATCATAGAAGATAATAGATTTTATGCTTTACTTGACTCTTCTAATGGATTGCTTATTTCGCTAAAGTTTTTGATCTAAAACTTATTGTCTATTATATTCTATCAGTTGTTATACTGTTGAAGGCTAAGGATAATTTTTTTTGCATTATCTTAGTCATAATATTTCTTACTAGGCTAGTTGAGCTCACCCTTTTGCTTCACAATTCATTTCAGGTAATAAAAGTGTAGCTGGGTCAAGCGGAGGTAACAGGAGATTAGAACGGTGGTCTATAGCTGTTTAGGTTCTCCTTAAACAGTATGGAAGTAATTTTATTGAGAACTTTAGATAGGTGTGTTGTATTTTATACGACATTTAATAGTTATATTTGGTGAATCAAATAGGGTGAGGCGAACCCAACTTTGGAAGGGTGTTTTGCCACTATCATACAAGATGTTTAAGGACAGACGACTTTGTGTTATCATAAGACAGGGTTGTGCACATCCACTTGCTGAGTATATCTACGAGCACTACCTATATAATCTTGGAGTTTATTTGAAATATAATTCTACCTTGGAGACAACGGAGATAATTATATGTCAAGAGAAGACTCGCCATTGGAAAAAAGATGATAGCAATCTTCTTGTTTTTCTTTGGGGACTATTGGATTAACCAAGGATAATTCTGTGGACATATGATATCTATCATAACCTAGACGCATGGCCTCCCATGTACGAAGGTTTACTTGAGTATTTTTCAAAGATTTTAATTTCTAAAACAGTTATTGACTGTACCTTTATGTAAGGAACCATTGTAAGGTCTTGTAGCCAAGGCACCACGAGAGTTATATATATTTATATTAAAACTCACAGTTTAACTGTGGTTGTTTTATTGTCTAGATGACGATATTCGTGTTAAAACTCTCATCTATGTTTTGTCGTATTTTACATGACTGTTGTATAATTAGTTTGTATTTTTATTCAATACCTTGTATCTGGCGACCCAAGATAGGTGATGTATACCTGTTTTGGGGGCGTCACAGTTGGTATCAAAGCTTAGGGATATGATCCCTGGCTAAGGTGTGAGATTAGAACTAGGAGGGGAGAGACGATTAATATACTTTGCTAGTGTGTGACTTACCTAAGCCGAAATTTTTACTTGATAAGTTGACAATTTGTGATATGTTAATTGACCTTTGTTTTGAAGATATATTCTAGAATTATATCTGAAATACAAGAGATGAGCAATGGAAAAATCATGATACAAAGGATATAATCGGGAAGGTACAATCCGAAAAGAAAGCAAGGTATTCTCATCTCTTCGAACTACTAGGTACGTAAATTTTGAGGGCGAAATTTCATAAGGAGGGGAGATTGTGAGACCCTGAATTTTATGAAATGAGATTATTCAATTTTCTTATAATTATTATGTTATTTAGTAAATGGTTAAATTGATAAAAGGTTAAAGTTAAGGTTGATATTTGAAAAATTTTCAAAGTAAGCAAGTTATCTAAAATAACCGGTTGTAAAAGTACAATAATACTCGTGGTTGCATAGTAGCACGCGGTATTGATTATTGATGCTTACGTAAGAAGTCACTTTCGGTATTCGTAGGCACTTTTGTGTCGTGAGTACTATTCACTCAAGTTACTATTCACCCAGTTACTATTCACTCTAGTATTTTTTACTCGGGTATTTGGGACACTTTTCATGCCGAGGTACTATTCACGGGGTACTATTCTCGAAGTACTATTCATGGGGTACTATTCACCCGAAAAATATATTTCTTTTCTGTCCAAATCATTTTTGAGTATAATATTATTCCATGAGAAGATGTGATAATTTTTCAGACAGTTGGTTAAAATTATAATAGTAAATCAATATGGATCGTTGGTTTAAAGTTTTAATAGTAAATCAGTATGGACCGTTGCTTTAAGTTTTAATAGTAAATCAATATGGACCGTCCTTTTAAAAGTATACCAATCTGAACCGTTCATGAATTAGTTACTATTCAGTCCATTCTCCTATAAATAGAAGCTCATTCCTTCATTATTTCTTACGAATTCACTAAAACTCTAGAGAGAGAATCTATAGAGAGAAAGAAGAAAAGTATTCTACTACTTCACTATTGCAGTATCCAATCTTCTACTAAGGTAAGAGATATCATTATTGTAGTAAGGGATATCATTATTGATGTAAGGGGTATTATTTCTTTCGTATTCATGAAGAGATCTATTGTTATTCCATTCCTTATTATTCTATTTGAATAACCTGTATACGCGGACTACCGTATACATGGTGAAATTCTTTTGTTATTCTATTCTTTATTATTATGTTGGAATAACCTGTTTGTGCGGTCTATCACATGCCTAGTGAATTCTGTTGTTATTCCATTCTTTATTATTCTGTTGGAATATCATGTCTGTTTGGATTACGCATGACCTGATTCCATTATTTATTATTCTGTTGGAATAACTTGTCTGTGCGGTCTATCACATGCTGATAAGTGGATTTTATATACGCGAATCAATGTCCATTTCATGCTTATTTGTTGCTAAAATCTTGTGTTTATGTTTGTTTTTACTTGTTTATTGTTATTTCATGTTTAGGATGGTTGTTGCAATATTTAACGAAGATTTGGAGTCAATTGAGAAGATTTGGAATCAATTTGGTGCAAAAGTGGAGTAAAGCATGAAGCAGCAAAAACTAGTTTGCAGACCAGACCCTCGCAGGGGCAGGCCTATTTCAAGTATAAACCCACAAGGCTGGGGTCTTCATCGAGAATTTGCAGAGCATAACCCGCCAAGAGGTGGTGCATTTATAAGACTATATCCCTATAGGGTAAGGGTGTCGAATTCTGAGGTCTTCGGTTAGCATTGAACTTCTTCTTGGGCGTGGATTTTATGCTTTTTGCATTGTAATGGAACTCAAATGAGATGGAATTTTGGCTGGGACTTGTGTGTTATGCATCTACTATTTAAATAACCATGAATTCAATGTAGAAGGGAGAGACATTACGAAGATTAATCTCAATTTTTCTAAGCAAGCTTGGAGGAGTATTTCAAGAGATTTTTAAGACTTGCAATTCTAGTCTACGAGAAGGGTGTTCTTCAATATTCTTCATCTTAGGCTATTATTTGTAATTGAAAGAATGGTTTCTATGATTTATTCAGTGTTTATTTCGTTTATGATGAACTAATTCACTTTTTAGGCTTATGATGGATCCTTAAGTGAATCAATGATTTCGTAACTTTGATTTCTAATTCAATAATCTATTTTCAGTTTATCTATATTAATTTGAGCATAAATTTATGAATTTCCTGATCAACAATTCTTTGTGGATTTGTTTGGAATCGAGAGAGGATATTCAAATCTAGACTTAGTTAATATAGCATGTGTTCATGAATTTTGTGAATAAAGCGAATCTTGATGAATGTTAAGGTAGAGATATGCTTGACATCGCATGTAATCGGATAGAGAACTTATTCTTAAACCTTCTTTAATTGTAATTCACATAAAGATATAGTGAGTTAGTTAATTAAGGTGTTTAACTTATTTCTATCTTAACTGTGGATTTAAGTTAATACGGTATTAGTACATCGAGAGGTGGTTAATACTACGTTCGTGTTCTTGATTAATAAATTGGGATAATGAGTTGAATTGGAATAAGAGTGTTCAAATCAGAGTGAAGCTTAAGGTGAAATCATAAGTCTAATTCTCCATTAATTGTTTGAAATTCTAGATTTTGATATTTGTGATTGGTTTGTGGTAATTTATTTATTTCTTAATTTAGTGTTTATAATTTTAATCATTGAGTTGAATAGTTTAATAAAATTAGGATTAATAGGAAACTGGTACTTGTGAGTTTAAGATTATTGCTAGTTGATCTCTGTGGAACGATACTCTACTTATCACTTTATTACTTGTTGACCATGTATACTTGCGTGTTGTGCGTATATAGATTTTACCCAACAAGTTTTTGGCACCATTGTCAGGGATACAATTTAGTATAGATCTTAAAATTTTTGAAATATTAGTTTAATTAATCCAATTTTACTAGACATTTTTATTTTTGTTTTGTTCTTTTTATTTCAGGTGTTTGAAGCAGTTTATGCAAACTCGGTCCAAAAATTCAGAATTGTTTCCTTTTGAGGACGATATAGAGAAAAGGTTTCAGAAGTTAAGTAAGTGGATCAAGGAAACAAGGCAAGAATTTGAAACATCTGAGAAAGAAGAAGAAGAAATGGCAGCCGAAGATCAGAAAGCATTAAGGGACTTTGCCACGCCCAAGGTGACTGAACTGCAGTCAAGCATTACTAGGCCCGCAATAGCAGCAAATACATTTGAAATTAAGCCTGGGATGATTAAAATGATTCAGAATTCAGTTCAGTTTGGGGGATTGGCAAATGACGATCAGAATGAACATCTAGTCAGCTTTATGGAGATTTGCGACACCTTTAGGTATAATGGGGTGTCGGATGATGCGGTGAGACTTCTCTTGTTCCCATTCACTCTATGGGACAAGGTGAAGAGTTGGTTACACTCTTTTTATCGTCGGGTTCGATAACTACGTGGGAAGATTTAGCTCAGAAATTCCTTGCCAAATTCTTTCCACCGGCAAAAACTGCAAAAATGAGGAACGAGATAACAATGTTTGAGCAACAACATGGGGAGTCGTTATATGAGGCATGGGAGAGATACAAAGAACTGCTCAGAAAATGCCCACATCATGGATTGCCCAAGTGGCTACAAATGAGTACCTCTTACAATGGATTACATGGGAATCTCAGAACGAGTATTGATGCAGCGTCAGGCGGGGCATTCATGGCTAAGAGATATGAGGAAGCCTACAATTTAATTGAAACCATGGCGGCCAACAACTACCAGTGGCCAACAGCAAGAATGACACAGGCAAAGGCGGCTGAAGTGTTAGAAGTTGATGGTGTGACAGCTATACAAGCTCAAATTTCTGCACTTTCAAAGAAGTTGGATTCTGTGACAGGGGTACAGGAACAACAAGCACAACAAGTGGCAGTTATATGTGAGTTGTGCGCGGGAGAGCACCCAATGGATCAATGCGCGATTAATCCAGCATCTGTGCAGTTTGTGGGTAACTATAACAAAATTCCACAGAATACATATCAGAATACATACAATCAAGGGAATAAGAATCATCCAAATTTCTCGTGGAGCAATAATCAGTAACATCAAGCTCCACGACAGTCTTATCCTCCAGGTTTTCAGAATCATCAACAACCGGCTCAACATCATGAAAGAAAATCAGATTTCAAGGAATTGGTGTCAAAGTACATGATTAACAAAGATGCAGCAATGAAAAATCTAGCAATGGTCATTAAAAACTTGGAAAATCAGATAGGACAAATTTCCCTAGCATTGAACAACAGGCCACAAGGGAACCTACCAAGCGATACAGAGAAGAATCTGAAGGGTAACCACGAACAGTGTCAGGCAATTACATTGAGGAGTGGAAAACATCTCGAGGGCAATAATGTAGAAAATTCAGCGACACCTGAGGACAAAGTTGATGACGGCAACGTGGGAAAAGGTAACAAAGGTGAGGATAAACAAGTTGAGGAACCAAAGTCAAGCAATAAGCCAATTGTGTACCCTCCACCACCATTTTAGCAGAGGGTCCAAAAATAAAAATTAGATAAGCAATTTGCAAAGTTTTTGGAAGTGTTCAAGAAACTCCAGATTAACATCCCATTTGAAGAAGCCCTAGAGAAAATGCCGAGCTACACAAAATTTATGAAAGGGATTATGTCAAGAAAGAAGAAATGGGAAGATTTTTAGACAGTTACACTAACAGAGGAGTAGTAAGAAATTATGTTAGTAAATTACCACCAAAACTTAAGGATCCGGGGAGTTTCACTATCCCATGCATGATCAGGAATATGCATTTTAGCAAGTGTTTATGTGATTTGGGGGCGAGTGTGAATCGTATGCCATTGTCAGTATACACAGAACTGGGTTTGCCCGCGCCAAGGCCTACGAATCTTTCATTGCAATTGACGGATAGGTCAGTCACATATCCGAGAGGCATAGTAGAGGACATTTTAGTTAAAGTGGATAAGTTTATATTCCCCGCGGACTTTATCATTCTGGATTTTGAGGAGGACAAGAACATCCCAATCATCCTAGGGAGGCCTTTCTTAGCCACGGGTAGGACACTCATAGACGTACAAAAAAGTGAACTCACTATGAGGGTCCAAGATCAAGAAATCAAATTTAATGTGTTCAAGGCCATGAAATTCCCTACGGATGAGGAAGAATGTTTTCGGATGGATTTAGTTGAGAAAATCATCAGTGAAGATATGAGCAAGAGTTTGGTCGACGATCCATTAGAAACAACGTTATTGGGGGATGAAGAGGTTGATGAACCGAAATTGGTGGATTACTTACAAATGCTAGATTCATTGCCACGAGTTGGCAGATTCAGAACACCATTTGAACCATTGCACATGGAGGAGATAGCCACAGAAAAACTAAAACTGTCTTTGGAAGAGCCACCAAAGTTGGAACTTAAGCCACTCCCTAAACACCTCAGGTACGCGTATTTAGGTAATTCTATTTCATTACCTGTTATTATTTCTGCTGCACTTAACGAATTGCAGGAAGGAAAGTTCCTGAGGGTGCTTAGAGAGCATAAATCAGCGATGGGGTGGACGATTGCAGACATAAAAGTAATTAGCCCTTCATTTTGCATACACAAGATTCTGATGGAAGATGATGCAAAACCAACAGTGGAGCAACAATGTCGACTCAACCCCATTATAAAAGAAGTTGTGAAGAAGGAAATTTTGAAGTTGCTGGATGCCGATATCATCTACCCAATTTTCGACAGCAAGTGGGTTAGTCCGGTCCAGTGCGTGCCGAAAAAGGGAGGAATGACCGTGGTGCAAAATGAGGACAACGAGTTAATACCGACAAGAACAGTAACAGGATGGAGGGTTTGCATGGATTATAGGAAGTTGAACAAGGTAACCCAAAAAGACCATTTCCCGCTACCTTTTATTGATCAAATGTTGGATAGATTGGCGGGACATTCATATTATTGTTTATTGGACGGGTACTCGGGCTATAACCAAATAGTCATCGCTCTAGAGGATAAATAAAAGACGACATTTACATGGCCTTACGGCACATTTGCATTCAGGAGGATGTCGTTCAGGTTATGCAATGCGCCTGCAACTTTCCAACGGTGTATGATGGCCATTTTTTCAGATATGGTGGAGAAAAATATTAAAGTCTTCATGGACGACTTTTTGGTCTATAGAGACAATTTTGATGCTTGCCTCAGTAATCTGGTCATGGTGTTGCAGCAATGTAAAGATACAAACCTCGTACTCAATTGGGAAAAATGCCACTTCATGGTTGAAGAGGGCATAATTTTGGGCCATAAGGTATCGGCTCGAGGATTGGAAGTGGATCAGGAAAAGCTGGAAACAATCGAGAAATTGCCTCCACCGAGCTCAGTTATGGGTATTAGGAGTTTTCTGGGTCATATTGGGTTCTACAGGAGGTTCATAAAAGACTTCTCTAAAATTGCAAAACCTCTATGCTGTCTTTTAGAGAAGGATGCTACTTTCAATTTTGACGAGGAATGTAAGTTAGCGTTTGACTTATTGAAGAAAAAAATTGACTACAGCCCCCGTAATCGTCGCACCGGATTGGAACATGCCATTCGAGTTAATGTGCGATGCGAGTGACTACGCAGTTGGGGATGTGTTGGGCCAACGACAAGACAAGGTGTTTCACGCCATATACTATGCAAGCAAAACACTCATAGAGACGCAAATGAACTACACAACCACAGAAAAGGAATTGCTTGCAGTGGTGTATACATTCAACAAATTCCGGGCTTACTTGATCGGGACCAAGGTGATAGTCTACACAGACCATTCGGCGATTCGGTACTTAATAGCGAAAAAGGATGTTAAGCCATGCCTTATCCAATGGATTCTCCTACTTCAAGAGTTTAACTTAGAAATAAAGGATAGAAAGGGAACGGAGAATCAAGTAGCCGACCACTTGTCTAGGCTAGAAAACCAAGGGAAACCAAAAGAAGATAGATGTGAAATTAACAAATCATTCCCAGATGAGCAACTGTTTAGGATTTCTACAGAGATTCCGTGGTATGGGGATTATGCAAATTTTCTTGTGAGCAATATTCTACTACCTGACCTCACAAGACAACAGAAAAGAAGTTTCTTCATGACGTGAAATAGTACATGTGGGATGACCCGTATGTGTTCAAGCAGTGCCCCGACAAAATGATTAGACGTTGTGTCCCTTATAGTGAAGTGAAGAACATTCTACATGAGTGTCACTCATCTGCGTATGGCGGACATTTTGGGAGTGAGAGGACAGCAGCGAAGGTATTACAATCTGGGTTTTATTGCCCCACATTATTTAAGGATGCCCACCATTTTGTCAAACAATGCGATATGTGTCAAAGGGTGGGCAACATTTTGAAATGGAATGAGATGCCTTTACAAACGATTCTTGAAGTAGAAATCTTTGATGTATAGGGTATTGATTTCATGGGGCCATTCCCATCGTCTTTAAACAATCAGTATATTCTACTCGCAGTGGATTATGTATTGAAATGGGTTGAAGCTGCAGCACTACCATGCAACGATGCCAAGATGGTCCTGAAATTCCTACAGAGAAACATTTTAACGAGGTTTGGCACACCAAGAGCAATAATCAGTGACGAAGGTAGTCACTTCTGCAATAAGTCTTTTATAACTCTTTTGGCCAAGTATGGGGTTAACCACAAGGTGGTTACAACGTATCACCCTCAAACAAGTGGACAGGTTGAGGTATCAAACAGAGAAGTTAAGAAGATATTAGAGAAGGTAGTAAATCCAAGTCGTAAAGATTAGTCACTTTGGTTGGATGATGCATTATAGGCATACCAAACAGCATACAAGACACCAATAGGAATGTCGCCATATCAACTACTGTACGGGAATACATGTCACTTATCGGTCGAGTTACAACATAGGGCTTATTGGGCGGTTCAAAAACTCAATTTTGATCAAGCAACTGTAGGAGAGAAGAGATTACTTCAACTGAATGAACTCGACGAATTTCGCCTTCACGCCTATGAGAACTCCAAATTATACAAAGAAAGAGTAAAAAGATGGCACGACCAAAAGATTATGCGTAGAACATTCGAGCCAGGGCAATCAGTTCTTTTGTTCAACTCACGGCTACGATTGTTCCCAGGAAAGCTTAAGTTTAGATGGTCAGGACCATTCACTATCAAGAGGGTATACTCTCATGGCGCAGTTGAACTCTACAGTCGCAATCCACTAGAAACGTTCAAAGTCAACGGACATCGTCTAAAGCATTATTGGGGTGGAGAAGCTAACACTGATGTGATCGCCATAACATTGGCAGATACAACATGAACAGGAAGTAGTCAGGCTAAACGAGTTAAAATCAAGCGCTAATTGGGTGGCAACCCAATCTTTAGTTTATCTTTCGTATTTTTCATTAATAGTCATTTCAATATAGTTTTCATTAAATTGCTAGGTAGTAGAATACAATAAAAGTCTTGTTAATCTATCTATAATACATCATATTATCAACAACTCCTTAACTCTCATGTTTTACATCATACAGGATGAACAAAGAATAAAATGGTGAGTTACAAGGAAGCAAAGGAGAAACCAGGGGACTTTGACAGTAGCTATGCCCACCGGGGCAGGCCCTTTTTATACTATAACCGCTGTCGGGGCGGGGGTCCCCAGACATTTAAACAGCAGACACGCCCGCCAGGGCGGGGGTCCAGAAACCCAACAGACTAATCTTGCAGTTAAGTAACCTCTCCCCATGTCCAATGCCACTCAGCCATTACAACAACAATTACCAACCATTACCACCACTTCTACTACCCACGTCTTCATTAACACCATTAATATCCCCACCTCTTCACTCCACCACTAGTATTCCTCCATCATTACTATATATACCACTACATCTCCTACCATAATTCTCACACAAATTGAAGTGGGCATTCCTAAAGGTTATTTGAGAGCTAGAGAAGATAAATTGACAAGTTTGGGGGAGAGCTAAGGCACTTCAAGCAATAGAGAGAGATCATGGCTTCACAATCAACACTGAAATTCCAAAGGGGAGAGAGTTCAAGGCAACCTCCACCAACCCGAACCTTCGATCGATGAAAATTTATGAGTGCCGTCGCCGCCGACCGATATGACTACATGCTCACCAAAGCCCTTACATCGGAGTGGGGGTTGGCACCGGATCCTAATTATGGGGAGTTGATGCCTCAAATTTATCAAAAGGGATGAACAAAGTTCACCGAAGAGCCAGAACCCGCTGTGGTCAACATTGTCAAGGAGTTCTATGCAAACACCGAGAACAAGGCCCCGTACCGTGCTTTCGTGAGGGGTAGATTAGTCCCTTTCAGCGATGAGGCCATCAATGCTTATTATCAGTTGAGAGTTCCTCGAAATTGTAATTATGTGGGCCTAAGTGATCATGATCCAGATTATGAGACCATTTTGAAGGAGATGACCAAGCCGGGCACGTAATGGATTAAAGGTCGAAAAGGCGGCACTATTTTTTCATAGCAAGGACCTTAGCTGGTATGGAAAAATCTGGTATGCATTCCTATGCGCTAAATTACTTCCATCCCAACACATATCGAACGTCACCAAAGAGAAGGCATTACTCTTGTATTCTATTGTACAAGATTTCAGTATAGATGTCGGGGCCATTATCTGTTTCTCCATTCGTCGGTGCATACGTGGAAATTTTTCAGGCGGCTTGCCACACCCATCACTCATATGTATGTTGTGTCGCAATGCAGGGGTGAGATGGTCCAATGATGAGCCCACACAAATGCCGCTTGCATTGCTTGATTCTAGAATGATAGCGCGGTATTCTGTATGGGCAGTAGGTGAGTCACATCCACGTGGTTTGGGCTTCATTTTTCCATCGGCGTCGGAGGATGAGGCAGATTATGATGATACATCAGAGGATGAAGACGAAGCTATGGGAGATGAAGGGGATGAGTAGGAAACGCAGTCTGAGGCCATTTCTAGTCCTCAATTCCTTGAGTTCCAAAATCAAATGAATGCGCACAACAAAGTATCACGTCAGGAAATGCGGCGATTGGCACTAAGGCAAGATCACATGTTCGATGCTATGAATGCATTGTTTGCCTCACTAAACACAACTCTACAAAGCTTCAACCTGGTGGCCCAATTTCCATATCAACAACCAATACCGATGCCGAGGTTTCCACCAGGTGATTCGGACGAAGAAGAGCAACAACCACCTCCTCAGACTTAAGCGATAGCAGGGAAGTCCTCATATACTTATTTTGATTATTCTTACAATGAGGACATTGTATTACTTAAGTTTGGGGGATTTAATTTCATGTTTACATGCATATGTAGTACTTAGGTTGCATTTTGTTATTTTAATTTCAGTATTGCATGATAGCTTAGGTGCATACATAGTAGTTTAGGGTATTATTGTCATTGCATTGTTTTAGTGGTAGATTTTGATTTTGCATTGTTGTAAAAAAAATAAAAAAAAGAAAAAAAAGAAAAAAAAAATTAGTTAGTTAAATATTGTGTTAGCTTAATTCCAGTAATTATGTAGTTCATATTATTTACGGGCCAATGATGAGATTGTTAATAAGTTAACCAATACAACATTGAGTACTAGAACTTTGATACAATTTCTATGAGGAATCGAATCTTGAGCTTGTTTGAAACTGGTATAGAAAAGGTTAGCACGTTTAATAACATCTTTGTTGATTGCTCAGTTCAAATTGATACATAAATAGTCTCTAAAGGATAATGCTAGAGTAAATGAGAAAACGACAAGTATAGACAGTAAAGGCGAAAATTAGGCAAGAACCTAAGTTTGGGGGATGAATGTGGGGTATATAAGCTTTATTTGAAAAAAAAAGAAAGAAAAAAAAGTGTATATATCGTGACTAGTCTTATTTCGGGGCCTTTGTTACTTGAGCAAGTACGCCCGAAGGGATGTCTTAACACCTAGCGCCCTAAGGTCTTATATGGTCTGGGAGTCGTTGGTTGAAAGCTCACTAAGGGGTAGCACTGTTAGCCTAATGGAATGAGACATTGCATAGTCATGGTTTAAAAAAAATGAATAAAACGGGAAAAGAGCAAAAAGCCCCCGTAAAGAAGAAAAAAAATATGTATACATGAATAAGGTATAAGTACCCTGCATGAACCCCTGAGATTGGTAATTGTTTAGCTTTAGTTGGAGCTGTCTATTTTTGAAATTTTTAAGTTTACGTTGTATGATTCCTTCTAAGAAATTGGTTATGTATTGAATTTGAATTCATAGCAGTTCTCATGGATGTTGATCACACACACACACACACTATACTAGTGATATTGGTTTGAGATTTGAGGAATAACAGAATTGTAGATGGGTTTTGGTGATTGTTATTGTATAGTTGCTTGTTTTCGCTGAGGCCGTTAAGATAATCTTAATTCTGCGATATTGATGGATTGGAAAACATGTAAATTAGTTCATATTCATTTCGTTTAGTTTCATTGCATTGTATGTAGTTGATTTGTGCTCGAGGACCAGCACGATTTAAGCTTGGGGGATTTTGATAAGTGGATTTTATATACGCGAATCAATGTCCATTTCATTCTTATTTGTTGCTAAATTCTTGTGTTTATATTTGTTTTTACTTGTTTATTGTTATTTCATGTGTAGGATGGTTGTTGCAACATTTAACGAAGATTTGGAGTCAATTGAGAAGATTTGGAATCAATTTGGTGCAAAAGTGGAGTAAAGCATGAAGCAAAAAAAACTCAGGCTTCTTGAGAATACTGCATCCGCGCAGGGGCAGGCCTATTTCAAGTATAAACCCCCGCCGGGGTGGGGGGTCTTCATCAAGAATTTGCAGGAGCATAACCCGCTGGGGCGGGCATTTATAGCACTATAACCCCCACCGGGGCGGGGGGTGTCGACCCTGAGGTCTTCGGTTAGCATTGAACTTCTTCTTGGGCGTGGATTTTAAGCTTTTTGCATTGTAATGGAACTCAAATGAGATGGAATTTTGGCTGGGACTTGTGTGTTATGCATCTACTATTTAAATAACCATGAATTCAACAGAAAGGGAGAGACATTACGAAGATTAATCTCAATTTTTCTAAGCAAGCTTTGGAGGAGTATTTCGAAGAGATTTTTAAGACTTGCAATTCTAGTCTACGAGAAGGGTGTTCTTCAATATTCTTCATCTTAGGCTATTATTTGTAATTGAAAGAATGGTTTCTATGATTTATTCAGTGTTTATTTCGTTTATGATGAACTAATTCACTTTTTAGGCTTATGATGGATCCTTAAGTGAATCAATGATTTCGTAACTTTGATTTCTAATTCAATAATCTATTTTCAGTTTATCTATATTAATTTGAGCATAAATTTATGAATTTCCTGATCAACAATTCTTTGTGGATTTGTTTGGAATCGAGAGAGGATATTCAAATCTAGACTTAGTTAATATAGCATGTGTTCATGAATTTTGTGAATAGCAGAATCTTGATGAATGTTAAGGTAGAGATATGCTTGACATCGCATGTAATCGGATAGAGAACTTATTCTTAAACCTTCTTTAATTGTAATTCACATAAAGATATAGTGAGTTAGTTAATTAAGGTGTTTAACTTATTTCTATCTTAACTGTGGATTTAAGTTAATACGGTATTAGTACATCGAGAGGTGGTTAATACTACGTTCGTGTTCTTGATTAATAAATTGGGATAATGAGTTGAATTGGAATAAGAGTGTGCAAATCAGAGTGAAACTTAAGGTCAAATCATAAGTCTAATTCTCCATTAATTGTTTGAAATTCTAGATTTTGATATTTGTGATTAGTTTGTGGTAATTTATTTATTTCTTAATTTAGTGTTTATAATTTTAATCATTGAGTTGAATAGTTTAATAAAATTAGGAGTAATAGGAAATTGGTACTTTTGAGTTTAAGATTATTGCTAGTTGATCTCTGTGGAACGATACTCTACTTATCACTTTATTACTTGTTGACCACGTATACTTGCGTGTTGTGCGTATATAGATTTTACCCAACAAGTTTTTGGCGCCATTGTCGGGGATACAATTTAGTATAGATCTTAAAATTTTTGCAATATTAGTTTAATTAATCCAATTTTACTTAGACATTTTTATTTTTGTTTTGTTCTTCTTATTTCAGGTGTTTGAAGCAGTTTATGTAAACTCGGTCCAAAAATTCAGAATTGTTTCCTTTTGAGGATGATATAGAGAAAAGGTTTCAGAGGTTAAGTAAGTGGATCAAGGAAACAAGGCAAGAATTTGAAACATCTGAGAAAGAAGAAGAAGAAATGGCAACCGAAGATCAGAAAGCATTAAGGGACTTCACCACGTCCAAGGTGATTGAACTGCAGCCAAGCATTACCAGGCCCGCAATAGCAGCAAATACATTTGAAATTAAGCCTGGGACGATTCAAATGATTCAAAATTCAGTTCAGTTTTGGGGATTGGAAAATGACAATCCGAATGAACATCTAGTCAGCTTTATGGAGATTTGTGACACCTTTAGGTATAATGGGGTGTCGAATGATGCGGTGAGACTTCTCTTGTTCCCATTCACTCTATGGGACAAGGCGAAGAGTAGGTTACACTCTCTACCGCCGAGTTCTATAACTACATGGGACGATTTAGCTCAGAAATTCCTTGCCAAATTCTTTCCACCGGCAAAAACTACAAAAATGAGGAACGAGATAACAATGTTTGAGCAGCAACATGGGGAGTCGTTATATGAGGCATGGGAGAGATACAAAGAACTGCTCAGAAAATTCCCACATCATGGATTCCCCAAGTGGCTACAAATGAATACCTTTTACAACGGATTACATGGGAATCTCAGAACGAGTATTGATGCAGCGTCGGGTGGGGCATTCATGGCTAAGAGATACGAGGAAGCCTATAATTTAATTGAAACCATGGCGGCCAACAACTACTAACGGCGTACAGCAAGAATAACACAGGCAAAGGCAGCTGGGGTGTTAGAAGTTGATGGTGTGACAGCTATACAAGCTCAAATTTCTGCACTTTCAAAGAAGTTGGATTCTGTGACAGGGGTACAGGCACAACAAGCACATCAAGTGGAAATTATATATGAGTTGTGCGTGGGAGAGCACCCAACGGATCAATGCGCGATTAATCCAGCATCTGTGCAGTTTGTGGGTAACTATAACAGAATTCCACAGAATACATATCAGAATACATACAATCAAGGGAATAGGAATCATTCGAATTTCTCATGGAGCAATAATCGGCAACATCAAGCTCCACGACAGTCTTATCCTCCAGGTTTTCAGAATCATCAACAATCGGCTCAACATCAGGAAAGAAAATCGGATTTCAAGGAATTGGTGTCAAAGTACATGATTAACAATGATACAGCAATGAAATATCTAGCAATGGTCATCAAAAACTTGGAAAATCAGATAGGACAAATTGCCCTAGCATTGAACAACAGGCCACAAGGGAACCTACCAAGCGATACAGAGAAGAATCTGAAGGGTAACCACGAACAGTGTCAGGCAATTACATTAAGGAGTGGAAAACATCTCGAGGGAAATAATGCAGAAAATTCAGCGACACCTGAGGACAAAGTTGATGACGGCAACGTGGGAAAAGGTAACAATGGTGAGGATAAATAAGTTGAGGAACCAAAGTCAAGCGATAAGCCAATTGTGTACCCTCCACCACCATTTCAGCAGAGGGTCCAAAAATAGAAATTAGACAAGCAATTCGCAAAGTTTTTGGAAGTGTTCAAGAAACTCCAGATTAACATCCCATTTGAAGAAGCCCTAAAGAAAATGCCGAGCTACACAAAATTTATGAAAGGGATTATGTCAAGAAAGAAGAAATGGGAAGATTTTTAGACAGTTGCACTAACAGAGGAGTGTAGTGCAGTATTACAGCAGAAATTACCACCAAAACTTAAGGATCCGGGGAGTTTCACTATCCCATGCACGATCAGAAATATGCATTTTAGCAAGTGTTTATGTGATTTGGGGGCGAGTGTGAATCGTATGCCATTGTCAGTATACACAGAACTGGGTTTGCCCGCGCCAAGGCCTACGAATCTTTCATTGCAATTGACGGATAGGTCAGTCACATATCCGAGAGGCATAGTAGAGGACATTTTGGTTAAAGTGGATAAGTTTATATTCCTCGCGGAATTTATCATTCTGGATTTTGAGGAGGACAAGAACATCCCAATCATCTTGGGGAGGCCTTTCTTGGCCACGGGTAGGACACTCATAGACGTACAAAAAGGAGAACTCACTATGAGGGTCCAAGATCAAGAAATCAAATTTAATGTGTTCAAGGCCATGAAATTCCCTACGGATGAGGAAGAATGTTTTTGGATGGATTTAGTTGAGTAAATAATCAGTGAAGATATGAGCAAGAGTTTGGTCGATGATCCGTTAGAAACAACGTTATTGGGGGATGAAGAGGTTGACGAACCAAAATTGGTGGATTACTTACAATTGCTAGATTCATTGCCACGAGTTAGCAGATTCAGAACACCGTTTGAACCATTGCACATGGAGGAGATAGCCACAGAAAAACTGAAACTGTCATTGGAAGAGTAACCAAACTTGGAACTTAATCCACTCCCAAAACACCTCAGATACGCATATTTAGGTAATTCAATTTCATTACCTGTTATTATTTCTGCTGCACTTAATGAATTGCAGGAAGAAAAGTTGTTGAGGGTGCTTAGGGAGCATAAATCAGCGATTGGGTGGACGATTGCAGACATAAAAGGAATTAGCCCTTTATTTTGCATGCACAAGATTCTGATGGAAGATGATGCGAAACCAACGGTGGAGCAACAACGTCGACTCAACCCCATTATAAAAGAAGATGTGAAGAAGGAAATTTTGAAGTTGTTGGATGCCGGTATCATCTACCAAATTTTTGACAGCAAGTGGGTTAGTCCGATCTAGTGCGTGCCGAAAAAGGGAGGAATGACTGTGGTGCAAAATGAGGACAACGAGTTAATACCGACAAGAACAGTAACAAGATGGAGGGTTTGCATGGATTATAGGAAGTTGAACAAGGAAACCCAAAAGACCATTTCCCGCTGCCCTTTATTGATCAAATGTTGGATAGATTGGCGGGACATTCATATTATTATTTATTGGACGGGTACTCGGGCTATAACCAGATAGTCATCGCTCTATAGGATAAAGAAAAGACGACATTTACATGCCCTTACATCACATTTGCATTCAGGAGGATGTCGTTTGGGTTATGTAATGCGCCTTTCCAACGGTGTATGATGGCCATTTTTTCAGATATGGTGGAGAAAAATGTTAAAGTCTTCATGGACGACTTTTTGGTCTATGGAGATAATTTTGATGCTTGCCTCGGTAATCTGGTCATGGTGTTGCAGCGATGTAAAGATACAAACCTAGTACTCAATTGGGAAAATTGCCACTTTATGGTTGAAGAGGGCATAATTTTGGGCAATAAGGTATCGGCTCGAGGATTGGAAGTGGATAAGGGGCGGTCCTATTTCAAGTATAAACCCCCGTCGGGGCGAGGTGTCTTCATCAGGAATTTGCAGGAGCATAGCCAATCGGGGCGGGCATTTATAGCACTATAACCCCCGTAGAGGCGGGGGGTGTCAACCATGAGGTCTTCTGTTAGCATTGAACTTCTTCTTGGGCGTGGATTTTAAGCTTTTTGCATTGCAATGGAACTCAAATGAGATAAAATTTTGGCTGGGACTTGTGTGTTATGCATCTACTATTTAAATAACCATGAATTCAACAGAAAGGGAGAGACATTACGAAGATTAATCTCAGTTTTTCTTAGCAAGCGTTGGAGGAGTATTTCGAAGAGATTTTCAAGACTATTGCAATTCTAGGCTACGAGAAGGGTGTTCTTCAATATTCTTCATCTTAGGCTATTATTTGTAATTAAAAGAACGGTTTCTATGATTTATTCAGTGTTTATTTCGTTTATGATGAACTAATTCAATTTTTAGGCTTATGATGGATCCTTGAGTGAATCAATGATTTAGTAACTTTGATTTCTCATTCAATAATCTATTTTCAGTTTATCTATACTAATTTGAGCATGAATTCATGAATTTCCTGATCAACAATTCTTTGTGGATTTGTTTGGAATCGAGAGAGGATATTCAAATCTAGACTTAGTTAATATAACATGTGTTCATGAATTTTGTGAATAGCAGAATCTTGATGAATGTTAAGGTAGAGATATGCTTGACATCGCATGTAATCGGATAGAGAACTTATTCTTAAACCTTCTTTAATTGTAATTCACATAGAGATATAGTGAGTTAGTTAATTAAGATGCTTAACTTATTTCTATCTTAACTGTGGATTTAAGTTAATACGGTATTAGTACATCGAGAGGTGGTTAATACTACGTTCATGTTCTTGATTAATAAACTGGGAGAGTGAGTTGAATTGGAATAAGAGTGTTTAAATCAGAGGGAAGCTTAAGGGGAAATCATAAGTCTAATTCTCCATTAATTGTTTAAAATTCTAGATTTTGATATTTGTGATAGATTTGTGGTAATTTATTTATTTCTTAATTTAGTGTTTATAATTTTAATCATTGAGTTGAATAGTTTAATAAAATTAGGATTGATAGAAAACTTGTACTTGTGAGTTTAAGATTATTGCTAGTTGATCTCTGTGGGAACGATACTCTACTTATCACTTTATTACTTGTTGATCACGTATACTTGCGTGTTGTGCGTATATAGATTTTACCCAACAATGCATGTTATATTCTTCTATTATTTAATTCTTTATTATTCTGTTAGAATAACCTATCTATGTGGATTACCGCATCATGGTGAATGATCCTTCGTATTCATTTTTTTTAAAATTATGGAAATAATCTGTCTACGTATATTACCGCATGGCGAGTGAAAATCCATTTGTAGTTTTGTAATTTTTCTGACCCTCAAAAATTCTGAAAAAATTTGAAATGATTATTTGTTGAGTTTTCTAGATTGTGTCCAAAAATGGCGATTTTTGGATGTATAGATTAGGAGTTATGAATTTTATGAAAAAATACTATTTTAAAAGTAAACCCCTATAACTCCTTGTGGTTAACTCTAAAATTGGTGAAATTATTATTGGGAGTACATGTATATAACAAGAGTATACCCTGTAAATTTCAGAATTTTTGGACAAGAGTACAATTTATGATAAATGTCTAAACAATCGACAGTTTTGGCCATATGAAAAATAGTAAATAAATTTTAAAAATTTTGAGAAAAATATATGTTCAATATGGGACTATATTCTGCTAAATCCTAGAAAAGAATAATTTTTAGGACTGATTTGGTATTTTTCATGAAAATAGTTTAGTTACGAACATATGAATTAAATATGTTATATGAGGTTGAAAAATTGGTAAAATGGATTTTATGGCTTGGAAATCCTATATAAGGTATATGCAGATTTTTTATGAGGGATTTTATCATTGGTGATGAAATCTCATGAGTATGACATTTTTGAATGATTAAAATAAATTATTTGGTAAAGTATAAATAATTAGAATAAATTGTTTATAAGTTTAAGAAGTGATTAAAATATTGTTATAATATTAATAATATTAGATTTTGAGTTTATTAAGTTATTGATAAACATTTGGTTAAATTTAAAGTCTTTAATATTAACCTTGTTTTTGTATGATTAATACTTATATTATTGTCATCATCCTCATGCTTATATTGTGATGAAAGTCATCTATGGCTTACGTGCATAGATGGACTTGGTATGATTAGGACCAAGAATTATTCTAAGATAATCATGGTTGTAATGTTACAGATGATGTGGTAAAAGTCCACATTGGCCTGTAGTGCATTGATGGACATTTGTTGGTATGATTATGACCAAGGATTATTCGGTATAATCATGACCGTTGAAGAAAACACGATTATCCTTGGCCCGTAGTGCATGGATAATTCGTGGTCGTGATATGAATGAATATCCTTGGCCGTAGTTCAGAGATGATTCGATGATGTGGATTATTTATTAAGCTGAGTCTCAGCGATAAAATATTAATTATACACTTTTAATTCGTAAAAGATAGTAGATATCATGCTCTACTTGACTCTTCTAAAATACAGTTGTATGTCTTTGGCCTGTAGTGCCAAGATGAATTGTTAATGAATATCCTTGGTCGTGGTGCAGGGATGGTTCAATTTTATTTATTAAGCTGAGTCTCAGCAATAAAGTTAATGAAAAACTTTTTAAATCATAGAAGATAGTATATTTTATGCTCTACTTGACTCTTCTAATGGATTGCTTATTTCGATGCAGTTTTTGATCTAAAACTTGTTTTCTATTATATTCTATCAGTTGTTATACTGTTGAAGGCTAAGGATAATTTATTCTGCATTATCTTAGTCATAATATTTTTTACTGGGCTAGTTGAACTCACCCTTTTGCTTCACAATTCCTTTCAGGTAATAAAAGTGTAGCTGGGTCAAGCGTAGGTAACAGGGGATTAGAACGGTGGTCTATAGCTGTTGAGGTTCTCCCTAAACAGTATGGAAGTAATTTTATTGAGAACTTTAAATAGGTGTGTTTTATTGTATACAACATTTAATAGTTATATTTGGTGAATCAAATAGGGTGAGGCGAACCTAACTTTTGAAGGGTGTTTTGCCACTATCATACAAGATGTCTAAGGACAGACGACTTCGTGTTATCATAAGACAAGGTTGTGCACATTCACTTCCTGAGTATATCTACGAGCACTACCTATATAATCTTGGAGTTTATTTAAAATATAATTCTCACTTGAAGACAACGGAGATAATTATATGTCAAGAGAAGACTCACCATTGGAAAGAAGATGATAGCAATCTTCTTATTTTTCTTTGGGGACTATTGGGTCAACCAAGGATAATTCTGTGGACATATGATATCTATCATAACCTAGACGTATGGCCTCCCATGTACGAAGGTTTCCTTGAGTATTTTCTAAAGATTTTAATTTTTAAAATAGTTATTGACTATACCTTTATGTAAGGTACCATTGTAAGGTCTTGTGGCCAAGGCACCACGAGAGTTATATATATTTCTATTAAAACTCACAGTTTAACTGTGGTCGTTTTATTGTCTAGATGACGATATTCGTGTTAAAACTCTCAGCTATATTTTGTCGTATTTTACATGACTGTTGTATAATTAGTTTGTATTTGTATTCAGTACCTTGTATCTGGCGACCCAAGATAGGTGATGTATACCTATTTTTGGGGGCGTCACAGTTGGTGTCAAAGCTTAGGGATATGATCCCTGGCTAAGGTGTGAGATTAGAACTAGGAGGGGAGAGACGAGTAATATACGTCGCTAGTGTGTGACTTACCTAAGCCGAAATTTTTACTTGATAAGTTGACAATTTGTGATATGTCAATTGACCTTTGTTTTGAAGATATATTCTAGAATGATATCTGAAATACAGGAGATGAGCAATGGAAAAATCATGATACAAAGGATATAACTGGGAAGGTACAATCCAAAAAGAAAGCAATGTATTCTCATCTCTTCGAACTACTAGGTACGTAAATTTTGAGGGCAAATTTTCATAAGGAGGGGAGATTGTGAGACCCCGAATTTTATGAAATGAAATTATTCACTTTTCTTATAATTATTATTTTATTTAGTAAATGGTTAAATTGATAAAAGTTTAAAGTTAAGGGTGATATTTGAAAAATTGTCAAAGTAAGCAAGTTATCATAAAATAACCGGTAGTAAAAGTACAGTAATACGCGTGGTTGCATAGTAGCACACGGTATTGATTATTGGTGCTTACGTAAGAAGTCACTCGGGTATTCGGGGCACTTTTCGTGTCGGAGTACTATTCACGGGTTACTATTCACCCAGTTACTATTCACTCTAGTATTTTTCACTCGGGTATTTGGGATACTTTTCGTGCCAGGGTACTATTCATTGGGTACTATTCACCCAAAAAATATATTTCTTTTCGGTCCAAATCATTTTTGAGTATAATATTATTCCGTGAGAAGATGTGATAATTTTTTAGACAGTTAGTTGAAATTATAATAGTAAATCAATATGGATCATTGGTTTAAAGTTTTAATAGTAAATCAATATGGATCGTTGGTTTAAAGTTTTAATAGTAAATCAATATGGATCGCTGGTTTAAAGTTTTAATAGTAAATCAGTATGGACCGTTGCTTTATGTTTTAATAGTAAATAAATATGGACCGTCCGTTTAAAAGTAAATCAATCTGGACCGTTCATGAATTAGTTACTATTCAGTCCATTCTCCTATAAATAGAAGCTCATTCCTTCATTATTTCTTATGAATTCACTGAAACTCTAGAGAGAAAGAAGAAAAGTATTCTGCTACTTCACTATTGCAGTATCCAATCTTCTACTAAGGTAAGAGATATCATTATTATAGTAAGGGATATCATTATTGTAGTAAGGGGTATTATTTCTTTCGTATTCATGAAGAGAGCTATTGTTATTCCATTCCTTATTATTCATTGGAATAACTCAGATACACTGGACTCACCGTGTATACATGGTGAAATTCTTCATTATTCCATTCTTTATTATTATGTTGGAATAACTTTTCTGCATTTGTTTATCGCATGCCCGGTGAATTTTGTTGTTATTCCATTCTTTATTATTCATTGGAATATCCATGTCATGTAAGATTACGCATGGCCTGATTCCATTATTTATTATTCTATTGGAATAACCTGTCTGTGCGGTCTATCGCATGCATGGTGAATTCTTCTGTTATTTCATTCTTTATTATTCTATTAGAATAACCTATCTATGTGGATTACCGCATGCATGGTTAATGATCCTTCGTATTCATTTCTTATTAAATTGTGGAAATGATCTGTCTACGTGGATTACTGCATGACAGGTGAAAATCCATTTGCAGTTTCGTAATTTTTCTGACCCTCAAAAATTCTGGAAAAATTTACAATGATGATTTTTTGAGTTTTCTAGATTGTGTCCAAAAATGGCGATTTTTGGATGTATAGATTAGGAGTTATGAATTTTATGGGAAAAGACTATTTTAAAAGTAAACCCTTTATAACTCATTGTGGTTAACTCCAAAATTAGTGAAATTTTTATTGGGAGTACATGTATATAACAAGAGTATACCCGGTAAATTTCAAAATTTTTGGACAAAAGTACAATTTATGATAAATGTCTAAATATTCAGCAGTTTTGGCCATATAAAAAATAGTAAATGAATTTTAAAAATTCTGAGAAAAATATATGTTCAATATGGGACTATATTCTGCTAAATCCCAGAAAATAATAATTTTTTGGACTGATTTGGTATTTTTCATGAAAATAGTTTAGTTACGAACATATGAATTAAATATGTTATGTGAAGTTAAAAAATTGGTAAAATGGATTTTATGGCTTGGAAATCCTATATAAGGTATATGCAGATTTTTTATGAGGGATTTGATCATTGGTGATGAAATCTTATGAGTATGGCATTTTTGAATGATTAAAATGCATTATTTGGTAAAGTGTAAACAATTAGAATAAATTATTTATAAGTTTAAGAAGTGATTAAAATATTGTTATAATATTAATAATATTAGATTTTGAGTTTATTAAGTGATTGATAAACATTTGGATAAATTTAAAGTCTTTAATATTTATCCTTGTTTTCATTTGATTAATGCTTATATTATTGTCATCATCCTCATGCTTATATTGTGATGAAAGTCATCTGTGGCTTACGTGCATAGATGGACTTGGTATGATTAGGACCAGGAATTATTCGGTATAATCATGACCGTAATGTTACAGATGATGTGGTAAAAATCCTCATTGGTCTGTAGTGCATTGATGGACAGTTGTTGGTATGATTATGACCAGGGATTATTCGGTATAATCATGACCGTTGAAGAAAACACGATTATCCTTGGCCCGTAGTGCATGGATAATTCGTGGTCGCGATACGAATGAATATCCTTGGCCGTAGTGCAGGGATGATTCGATGATGTGGATTATTTATTAAGTTGAGTCTCAGCGATAAAATATTGATTATACACTTTTAATTCGTAAAAGATTGTAGATATCATGCTCTACTTGACTCTTCTAAAATACAGTTGTATGTTTTTGGCCTGTAGTGAAAAGTTGAATTGTTAATGAATATCCTTGGCCGTGGTGCAGGGATGATTCAATTTTATTTATTAAGTTGAGTCTCGGCAATAAAGTTAATGAATAACTTTTTAAATCATAGAAGATAGTAGATTTTATGCTTTACTTGACTCTTCTAATGGATTGCTTATTCTGCTGCAGTTTTTGATCTAAAACTTGTTGTCTATTATATTCTATCAGTTGTTATACTGTTGAAAGCTAAGGATTATTTATTCTGCATTATCTTAGTCATAATATTTCTTACTGGGCTAGTTGAGTTCACCATTTCTTTCACTGTTCTCTTCAGGAAATGAGAATATAGCTGGGACGAGTCAGGGAACGGATTGACGGTCTAGATGGATGTTTTAGTAGTCCTCATTATTCTATAAAATAGTGTGATAATAAATGTAATAAGATTGAATTTGAGTGTGGATATTGTCTAGATGACGATATTCGTGTTAAAACTCTCAGCTATGTTTTGTCGTATTTTACACGACTGTTGTATAATTAGTTTGTATTTGTATTTAGTACCTTGTATCTGGCGACCCAAGATGGGTGATGTATACCTATTTTGGGGGCGTCACAATTGTTCCTTGCTTCAGCTTTAGAAATTGCACTTCCAACTGATTCCGAGAACTCGCTGAAAAGTACATTTCGAAAAACATTTCCTTAAATCTATCCCACGCTATCACTCCTTGTCCCCCATGTACCTTATTTGTCTGCCACCAGTAGCTAGCTTCAGACTTCAGCATGAACGTTGTGAACGCGGTTTTCTGATCCTCGTCAACTCTAGCAACGTCGAACACCTTCTCCATTCCCATGATCCAGGTTTGAGCTTCAACTGGATTCATACACCCTCGAAACTCTGGCGGTCCAACCGCTTTGAATTCCTTAAAGGTCATGACTTGAGCTTGCGGTTGATTTGCAAGTGCACCCGTCAACAGAGTTACCAACCGCTGAACCAGTTTAGCGTTGGCTTCATTGTTATTATTATTAGTAGACCCCTCAGGAGGTGCTTGCTGACGCGGTTGTCTTCTTTTAGGAGGCATTTTCTGTTAAAATATACGCTTATTAGCTCATTAATCAACTTTTTGGGTATTTGAAGTTTAACTTAAACATTCCAAGATTAAAGCTTTAACACATAACATTTCAAATAAACTTTGATATTTTCTTCATTCATAATGTCTTAAAACACATAAAGATGGCATAACCGCTATTAACATTCATTTTCCTGAACTAGACAAGTTTCGGGATTACATACTCATACTATCCCTTTATTTATCTCAAAATAAGGGACTCACAATTTATTTATTCACATAATTAACCACATATTATTGTCACTCCTATTCTATCTAGGCATATTAAGACGTCGTAAGGCTTCCCGACGCTCTTCCTCCATGATACGATGCGCCGTTCTGCGATCCATCACGAACCATAACGAATTCTCAAACTGAGGTGGATAATAAAATATTCGATCCTGGGCCCTATCAATCGCAAAATTAAAAGCATAATCCATCTCCCTCATCTTGGCTTTCTTCACTTGGACCTTAGCCTCAGCACGGTCTGCACATTGAGTCGCCTTCATCCAAGCATCCTCTTCTCTTGCACGCTTAGTCGACTCCTCTTTGAAGTTATCTTTTAATTTCTCCATGTCAGTCTTCATCTTCATACTGACCCTTTGTATGAACCAAATCCCACTCCGTGTTTCCAAGTTTTGAGTTGAGTTTCTAAATTTCCGCATCTTTCTCCTCTATCGCAACATGATGCATCTCAACCAACTCCTTCAGCTCCTCAACCTTGTCCTGTAATTCTACGTTACAGTCGTACAGAGCGTCATACATCTTAGCCGATATGGAGTTTGGTGGAAACTCCTCAGAATCCTCTTCCTCATCATCCTCCTCTATCTCCTCAGAACTATCCTCCTCGGGATCGATCACAGGCTCATCCTCCTGGATCAACTGTTCCCGTACTACATGAATATCCCAGGGTTCGTCATCTCTAGGTGTCTGAGGTACTACTTCCCTAGCTGGACTGGATCCTCCTTCGTTAGACATCCTAACAACAAAATATTTTAAATTTTACTTAACATTTTTAGATACTCGCGAGCACATAAGTTATTAACATATACCACATAATGTCTTTTATTATTTAGCTTTAATGGATACCTTAATCCATTTCTTAAAACTCGATAAGAGTTGAACACCTTTATGTTTTCTATTTCCTGAAAAGTTACTTCCTAAGGTTTCCCCACCTAAGGTTCATAACCTAAAGCTTTGATACCAACCTGTGACACCCCCAAATTCGAGTACTCCATTCCCACAAGATTTGGTGTTACTATCCAAAACCATTACATCTAACTACCCATTATAAAGGATAAAGATATAATTTAAATAACTTAAACAATAATCTTTCCCATTAAAGGGTTACATCATCTTAAAAACAATCCCAGGTAATCTAACCTTAAATTTATTACATCAGTTTGCGGAATACATTATAAAATAAAACAAGTCTTAATCATAACATATTTAAATAATTTCTTATAAGTCTTCAGCACTTGGACAGTTTGCCCTTTCCTTTGCTAGTGGATGGCTCATCAACTTTCTCTACTTTAGCTACAGTGTTAATTGCAAGAGTGAGCAAACAAATGCTCACTGATATAGAAAGAAGTAATGATAACAACATGAGAATGAACAACAGATGTTGAACAATAATGAACTTGTTCTACGAAGCAAAGTAGAAAACAAGTTCGAATTTAGTATCTGAGGGTCTTAAGACCACGAACTATGTCCCCCGGTACTTAGGTATTATTACCCAACCTTAACAGTCATTTAGACTATACGGACCCTTCTTAACGTACTTAGGGGGATCAGCCCTTTGTACCATATATTGTGCACAAACATCTAAATGATACATGTACAAAATCCCCTACGTTAGGGTTGTTCGTCTCAGCTTGAGTTTAGAATTTCCGCACTAAAGAAAGTTTAGTTTGGAACTAGCTTATCAGTGTTTCTAGAATTTTAGAACACTATTCAGTTATGGATTAGTTCAATTAATAAAGGTTTGCTTACTACTTGAAGGTTTAATACAAGAATGTATAACTGAACAAGGCTATCAAAATCAAAGATCAGATATCAACAATACAATTGAATAAACATGATATACATGCAAAGTACTATATTCAGAGAATTAGAACAATCTTACTTAAAACAATGTACTAGAACAATATATGCCTCGAATAATAATAAGGAAAATGAAATTTGCTCAATGTAACGAATTAGATTACAAGAGCTTATTCAATCGTACATAAGAATAGAATCAATAATCTTGCTCAATGACAATAATTCTGTTGTGGGGTCCACCAATTATTATGTCATCGTATGAATATTCCCCGACAAAAAGAATATTCTCCGACCAAACGAATATTTTATAACAACTTGCTTTAATTTGCAAAATTTTCACATATCACCCATAACTTTAATCCTTTTATCAATTTAACAATTTACTACATGAAATAATAATTATAAGAAAATTGAATACTTTCATTTCATAAAATTCAGGGTCTTACAATCCCTCCTCCTTATGAAATTTCGCCCTCGAAATTAGTGTACGTACCTGGTATGTCGAAGAGGTGAGGATACCTTGACTTCATTTCAGATTCTAACTCCCAGGTAATTTCCTCAACATCGTGGTTTCTCCAAAAAACTTTGACTTGAGGTATAACCTTAGAGCGTAGAATATGTTCCTTCTTATCCAAGATTTTAACAGGAACCTTTTCATACTTTAAATCTTCCGCTATTTCGTCCGGTTCTAACTCAATAATGTGGTTCGGGTCTTCCACATATTTACGTAACATGGATATGTGAAAAATGTTATGAACACGAGACATACTTGGTAGTAAAGCGAGTCTATATGGCACAGTTCCTACTTGATTGAGGATTTCAAATAGGCCAATAAAATTGAGGGTTGAGATTTCCTCACTTCGTTGATTCTTGCTTCTAGAATAATGCCCTCTTGAACCTTCTTCTTCACATTCATCAATTCTTAGTCTGTAGCTTGAGCGATTTTAACTTTATCGATTAAAGTCGGTTTCACTCGTATATTTGTCATCATCATGTGGGTCCCTGGAGTCTTTATGTATATCTCCATCCTTTGCAAGTCATATAAAATGGGTCTTTGCATTAACAATACCGCACTCATTCCCGCATATGATATTCTACTCAATGCGTCAGCTACTACGTTCGCTTTTCCAGGATGGTATTGAATGGTATGGTCGTATGTAATCTTTCAACAGCTCCGGCCAACGTCTTTGGCACATAATAAGTTTATTTTAGGTGAAAAAAATATTTGAGGGTTTTGTATCAGGTTCAAGGTCGATACAAAATTCAATTGTACACTCTGGGATAGGCTAAGAAATTCTTCAGGGAATACATCAGGAAATTTATTAACAATAGAAATATCATTCAAATCTGACGTATTTTTGTTTAAATCTGTGATATGAGCTAAGAAAGCTTGACATCCGTTTTTCAATAAACGAATAGCTTTATGGCTTGAGATGACAGTGATTGACTTTAATGGTTTGGTTGCTTGAATTCGCATAATAGGTTGGTTAGGAATATAAAAGCTAACAACCATACGAAAACAATCAATTTTAACATGATGAGTGGTTAACCAATCAATCCCTAAAATTACATCGAATGCAAGTATTTTCAAAGAGATAAGATCGACAGGTAACGTGTTGTTTCTGATTTGAATCAAACAAGACTTATAAACAGTGGATGTAATAAAGATTTCTCCCAATGGAGTTTCAACAGATAAGTCAAAGTCTAATTTCTTCCAACGGAGTTTAAACATTTAATCCTTTCAGCTAATATTTATTGTTGCTATTACTTGTTGGGCACTCAAATGTTCATCCTTGCTTAATTTAAATGTTTTCAGCTAAGTGTGAACAACCAGAAGGCTCATGCAGAAACAAAGGAAAAGGAAAGCAAACATAATAAGATTTGTGGTGTTCTATATAATAGTATGACTTTATTAAGATAATGATAACTATTAAGTATCATGTAATGAATGTTTAAAGGTCGCGTACCTGTGAGTAGACTCTGATGCATATATAAATTAAGTTTGATATTTATATTATTGTTATTATTAGTAGTATTTTTCCGTTCATAGAAATGGTATCGTGAAGCACCGAGTTCCGGTTTCAAGTACCTGAATTTGGGGGCGTCACAGGTTGGTATCAGAGCTATAAGCATGAATTTGCAAAGAGCCCGGAGCCTCTCACTGGTGACTTCCTTGTGTGGAATGCACAGAAGCCAGACTCTCCGTAGGGGACGCCGAGCCAATCGGTGGCAAGCTAATAGGTACCAATGTGAGGTGCTATAATTGGAAGCACCATGAAAGTCACAGGTTGGTATCAGAGCTTTTGGGTTAGAAACCTTAGGTGAGATAGAACTTAGGCTATAACCTTAGGACAGAGGGAAATGTTGAAAATATAAATAACTCATATAGAGTTTAAAAAGGAGATGAATTGGATAAATTCATCGTCAAACAAAATAAAAGATAACTTATATAAAACTTCTATTTACTGTGTGTATATACTATATGCTAATCAAGATAATTTATGTGTGTAGATGTCAGGAGGAAAAGGCTTATTATATGCTTATAACTTGAAGAAGGATCAAATCCATACACCCGAGCTAATATCGAATCCAATAGCTGAAATAAAGGCTCACGTTGAAAGCAACCCTGATGAGGTGGTGGTATTGGAAAATGTCAAACCAGATCCAGAAATGGTAGTATTGACAGATAGAGATTCGGACACTAAAGTTGAAGTTGATCAAGCATCAATGGAGGTGCAGAATCTGAGGAACAAGGTTTTTTCTCTAAAAAAGCTGTGGGAAATAGAAAAGCTGTTAAATAGTCAATTATGTCAGGCGTTAATAGAAACAATGGAAGAACAAGATAAGCTTAAAATCCAAATTGATCAGATGGGAGCCAAAAGCAACATATCGTGTGTAGCTCCGAGCAATAAGGGGAAAAGAAAGATAAAAGACTGTGATATTGGAAACTCCGATAATAATCAAGGGAACCTTAATCGAATAGAGAAGTGTACAAACTGTGACAAGAAACATGAAGGTGTTTACAGGAAAGGAAAAAAGATATGTTACATTTGCGGCTATGAGGGACATACCTCTCTTTATTGTCCCAACTATAAGCAAGGTGCATGTTTTATTTGTGGTTTGGAAGGTCATCGGGCGAAAGGTTGTCCAGAATTAGGAAAGCGGTGTAGGAAATAAGTAGAATTAGTATTTGATTATGTATGTTTTGTAATGTGTATATGATATATATGCTTGTATAATGTAATATTCCCAACTTTTGTATAAGTAGTAGTAGCGAATCTCGACTTTTGTAGTCACAAAGGGATAGCTAATATTTAAAGCAGTATGTGCTATGGTATGTAAAGTATTTGCTAAATGAATATGAATCTGTGTTTGAGTAATGAGACAAGTTTAATATATTAAACTTATATGATAAGGCTTAGAATGTAAGTTAATAAAGAATAATTTATGATTTTATTTAACCAGATAATGTCGTCAATACGTCAAACTCGAAACCAAAGGGCAGAAAAATATGTCAACAATGTTGGGGGTCAACAGCAAGACCCGATGCAAAACTTTGCAAACATGGTAGCTCAAGTAATGTAGCAAGGAATTCCAAATGAGGAACCAAATAGGATAATCACTGGCTTAACTTCAAAGATTTTAAGGTCAGAGGGACCGCTGAATTTAAAGGGACAACTGACCCTGTTGAAGCCCAAACTTGGGTTAAGGAGATAGAAAAGGCGTTTGTATTAGCTAGGGTAGCTGAGGGGCAAAATATTGCGTTTTCCACCTACATGATGAAGGGTGAGACAAATTTTTGGTGGGAAAAGAATCAAACTAGGGCAGGAGAAGGTGTAATTACTTAGGCTAGGTTCAAAACTTTGTTTTTTGAGAATTATTTCTCATCTAGTATGCAGGCTAGGATGGAGGTGAAGTTTTTGGAGTTGAAGCAGGAGAACATGACGGTTGCGGAATATGCCGCAAAGTTTAATGAGTTGGCTAGGTTCGCTCCGCATCAAGTTGATATGGAGGCTAGGAAGGCGAGAAGGTTTGAGCTGGGATTAAAACTCTGGCTCTACAATAAGGTGGCAGTGTTGCAGATAAACACTTTTGTAGCACTCATGGAGAAAGCTATTATAGCTGAAGAGGGGAGTGAGGCCATGAGCCTCTACAACAAGGAGAAAAGGAACAAGGGTAAGGTTGAGGGAGCTGTGAAGGTGGAAACTAATAGTGGGAGTAGGAGTGGAAATGGAAAGAGGAAGGGGAACTATTTTGGAAATGTCCAGGTGAAACAGAAAGGTGTGAAGAAACAGACTGTGCAGTGTAAGACTTGTGGAAAGAATCATTCTGGTGAATGTTTAAAGGGTAAGTTTGTATGTTATAAGTGCGGACAAGAGGGCCATATCTATCCCAACTACCCCAATCCGAGGATGAATAGTGGCTGTTTTATATGCGAGTCAATGGAGCATAAGGTGAAGGATTGTCCGAAAAGGAGAAAAGAGGCAGGGAGTGTGACTACTGGGAAGGGCAGCGGGACTCTGGCGATCACAGGACCAACTTCATCAAGCAAACCAACAAAATCAACTGTGAGAGTCTTCAACATGACGGTCCAGGATACTGTGGCAGCTGGCGATGGAACTCCAAGTATTATTCGTATAACTTTTATTTTCGTATACAAAATTTTCCTATATATAGTAAATTATTTTATAAAGAATTTTTGAAGGAGGAATTTGAGTTCTATTAGAAATCAATTTTTTTGTTTAATCAGATAGACAAGCTTTATGTGAATAGTTAAAGATCGGTTCGATCAAATTTGATCGAGATCTACATGCAATGATTGTGTATGCTATGTACCCTTGTATGTATAAGTTTTAAAATGGTGATTCCGGGAACAGAATCTTTATAAGGGAGGGTGAATGTAACAACCCATAATTTTCTATATAATTAAATCAGAAATTTTGCGTATAATTTTTTTTATTATTATTATTATTTTAAAGGTAAGAATAAGTGCAAGGTAAAGTATATGTATTTATGTGATAAATAAAAATATATTTATAACATGAATAATTATAAATGATTTTATTTTAGAATTTATGATCATTATAAATTATAATCTTATAATAAATTAAATTGGTAATAAAAATATTTTTATTACTTATTTTTCATGAAAATATGTTTATATATTATTTGATAATATATGGAATGATTATTAGAATTATTATAATAATTATTTTATTATATGAATTTTAGTTCGATTATTTAAGTTAATGATTTTAACTTAATTAATAATGTTATTTATGCAAGATAAATCAGATATGGAATCCAAACACTAATTCTGGATTTGGAATAAGGAAAGAGAATTTTAATATTATATTAATTATATTTCAGCGCTATAAATGTGTATGTTATGTGTGTAAGGTTAATCTGTGGAGCAGTTTTATTATAATCTGATAAACCCTAGTTTTGAAGTCAGATGGGATTTTAAAAATCTATTAAGTCACTGTGTTATGTGGCGTATGTTATGTATTATGAAATTTATTGTTAATTAGTGAAAACCCTAATTATTGGGAAACCCTAATTGACAAAGTAATAACCCTAATTTGTTATGTATGAACCCTAATCGCTAAATTATCAAGCTTAATATTAATTAGTGGACTTTAAACCCTAATGTTCATGTATAATGTGTAACATTCCAGAATTTTAATTATAATATTAAATATTTATTGAGTTATATAAATATTTAATAGATGTGTTTATCATTGAATAAATATTTGTTTAATTGATTTCATTTTATTTGGTTAATTATTTGTTAAATAAATAATTAAGGAATTAAGGAAATTATTATTATGTTGATATTTCAATTTGATGGTTAATTATTTGTATTGATTTATGTGATTAAATAATTTATTTAATTAATTGTTATGCTAATTAATTAAATTAAATATGAAAGCTTGATTAAATAAAGTGTGACAAATAACTATGGTATAAGGAGTTATTAAAAATAAATTAATGTAGTTTTAATCTAGTTTTACCCAAACAATGCTTAAGGATATAAACTCTTTAATTTTAAATGATTTGCCAAACAAAGCTCTATGGCTTTTGGATTTCTTTTGAATTTTTAATTATAAATTATATAAAAAAAATATAAATAATATATATATATATATATATATATATATATATATTTTGTAACTGATAATTCATTAAAGGCAATTAGTATAATGTCAGTTTTTTTTTTACGTTTGAAAGGTGAGGGTTGGTTTTAGTTTAACATTACGTATAATCTATATGGTCTAAGCCTAAGCCTAAGAAAAACTACAGAGAAAAAGAAACGAAAAGGTTTTAGAGAGAATTACTTGAGAGAATTTGAGAGAAGAACGTGGGCATATTCCAGTAATCGTAGCAAGAATTACACGCTAATTGAAGGTATGTTTGTATAACCTTTGTATATATATATATATATATATATATGAGTATTACGACAATAATTTTCATACTCTGTAAATTTTATATGTTTAGAATTGATGTTCTCGAATTAGTTATGATGATTACATGTGTTTATGATGATTAGAGATTATGTTTACACAATAATTGCATGCTAATTTTGGTTTACAGTAGAAGAAAATTTTCGACAGTGTATGTTTGTATATATTTTCATATATACCTATGTAAGTATCAATTTTGATGGTCAAATTGCATGCTAAGTTTTTAATTGAGTTTCGTATATGTTAGTTCTTTAAGAAACAATAAAGTGATTTGGCCAAGTATAGAGATTACAGTGATGAATTTTGTAAAGTATGTCAAGAAAATTGAGTTTTTCATGAAAACTTGAAATTTGAGAAATTAAACTAGTTTTAGCTGATGAAAAATTGTTTTAATTGGTTGAAAATGTTAACAAACATGTTTACAATAGTTTTGTATCAATTGTACATGTTATTATCACTGTTAGGTGGGTGAAATTTGTGTTTGTTGGGCTAAAGTTTCGCCATCGCTTATCACCGCCTCTCAAGTCTATCTGTGGTACCAGTTGCAATGCTTGCCAAAGGTTACAAGTAAAAAACTACAAGCACCGCACCTGGTCCCCAAAGTCTTTGTATGGCGCAGCTACGCCATACCCTGGTTTGAGATACTGATTTTTGCTGCTGCTGCAGACTTGGAATAGCAACATAACATGGGTTAGGGTTGTGTTAACATGTCAAATAAGTAATGATAAGTTTAAACAACATAGTGAAATGTGGTTGGTAATTCGAACATTATAAAAATTGATAAACTGTGAAAGGCACGTGTTTTAATTTATTAAGCATGATAAATAGTAAATAGGTGTTGCGAAGATTAACACTTGGATTTTCTATTATTTGAATAGTAGCATAAGACTTGTGTTGGTATAACAAGTCTAACTAGAAATGCATATGTTATGGTATGTTAGCATATCTAATAGGTATTGTGGTTTTAAACCTATGTGTAGGTGAACGTGAGTTTAATATTATAGCTTACGCAGGAGGCAAGTTTTCTAAACCTATCTTTTTAAATTGAGCAAGTTCTTTAACTCTACTCTTATAATAATTATGCAAGTTTCCTAACTCTATACCTTATTGAGCAAGATTACTTTTGTTGAACAAGTCCTTGTATCTAGACTATTTATAATGATGCAAGTTTCTAAACTTATCGTTTTACATTGAGCAAATTCTCTAATTCTACATTTACGATTGAGCAAGTTTCAAATTTTGAATTCTAATATTTATTGATGTATTCTAACTTGTTTATTGGTAGACAACTTTCCTTATTGTCATTCGTGTATTATTAATGCAATTTTCTTGAATTCTAATTTCTAATGTTGAATTATTTCATCTCGTTTACTTGACACAAGCTATTCTCAAAATGAGGAAGCTTTATTTTTAGCTTGCTATTATTATTCATAGTCCTAGCTTAATATTATTATTCATGCAAGGTTTATTGTCATTCAATACTTATGCTTTGTAGTTGTTTCTAAGCATGAGTTTAAGATATAGTTAGTTCATTTACACTTATTCATTGTTCCATATTATGTTATTATTGGTCAATTGTTGTGTTATCAAACACTATTGATTCAACTAGTCCTCTAGTTGATGATTGTTAAACTTCAAATTACCCTTGAAAGCTTATCCAAATCAAACTTCTTTGGTGCGGACTTGTACTCTAAATACTGAGATGAACAACCCTATTATTATTAGGGGATAATTTAAGCTTAGCGTTAAAATGTTTGTGCACAATACATTGTACGAAGGGCTGATCCCCCTAAGTACGAGGAGTCCTTATAGTCTTATGACTGTTAAAGTTGGAGTTAAAAGATTACTTGCAACTGTGGACATAGTTCATGGTCTTATGACCCTCAGTTATATAATTATTCCATATTTTGGATTCTAGTTTTGTTTATCGTTGATAGAGTACTATTCAGTATTGATGAGCCTATTTTTTGGCAGTTATTTCACTCTTGTTGATTCATTGCTATATCTAATGAGCAATTATTTTGCTCACTCTTGCATATTTATATACTCATTGCAGCTAAAGTTGAGAAGGTAGATGAGCCTTCAACTAGCAAAGGAAAGGGAAAAATGTACAAATGATGAAGACTTGTAATTTTATTTAATTGTGATAAGGATAGACAACCTGGAAAGATTTTATTTAATGATGTAACCCTATTTAAAGGGAGGATTATAGTTTACCTATTACTTTATTTGGGTAGATAATATGAATGCATGGATAGTGAGCATCAAATCTTATGGGAATGAAGTACCTAGATTTTGGGGTGTCACAGGTTGGTATCAAAGCTTTAGGTTATGAACCTTAGGTGGGGAAAAGCCTTAGGAAGTAACCTTTGAAAAGATAGTGGTGATAAACTCTTATCGAGTTTTAGGAAATAGAAAGTAATAAAACAGTTATGTGCTTATGTGATTACAACTTATGTGCTCGTGAGTGTCGAGTAGTAATGATTGGTAATTAAACTTAAAAATTTGGTTGACAGGATGGCTAATATAGGAGGATCCAGTCAGGCTAGAGAGGAGGAGCCTCGAGATATTCGGGTGATCTGGGAACAACTACTTCCACAGGAAACAGTTCCGTCGGTCACAGTAGTTGAGCAAGAGAGAGTACCTGATGAGGAGGATGAGATAGAGACGAATGAGCTACCACAGTCAGATGAAGAGGACGAGGAGGAAGAACTTCCACTTAACTCGATAGCTGCCCGTATGTGCGACGAGGTGTATGACCACAATGTGGAACTTCAAGATACCGTCGAGGAGTTGCAAGAGATAGTAGCTGAACAGCAGACCTTGATGGCACAGAAGAGTGATGAGATCCAAGATCGAGAGGAACGTTTGATTAACGATGAAGAGAAGCTGGTTCACACTGAAGGAGAGAACGAGCGAATGACAGCAGAGATTACAGAGTTGAAGAACAAGTTGAAAGAAGAAGCTACGAAGAGGGCAAGAGCTGAAGACGCGTACGAGGAAGCTTATCAATGAGCCGGAATGGCAGAGAGAGACGCACAAGCAAAGAGGAGGAAGATGGAAGAGATGAACAATGTATTCAACATCGTGATCAATCGAGATCAAGATCGGGTCATGGGTTATCCAATTCAGTTTGAGACGCTACCATCATACATATTAGATCACCGGAAAATATTCCGAATTATGGAGGAAGAACGTCGTAAGGCTACGCAGTATCTTAGTAGGACATTGTAGAGAATGTAATTGATATGTGATTAGAAAATAAATGAAATATAAATCCTGGGTATGATATAACCAATGGGATAGATGCTGATGATGTTGTCCTGTAACTGTTAAAGTTTAGGAAAGTAATGTAAATAGCAGTGATGCTACTATTTTGATGTTTTTTTTAAAAAAGATTATGAATGAATAAAAGTTATTATTTTATTCAAAGTGTTATGTGTTATGTGATAAACTTTTATGAGGTGCAACTTAAGTATATAATACTTAAAGGGTTGAATAAAATCTAATGGATGTATTTTAACAGGAAAATGCCTCCAAGACGACAACCACCACGACAGAGAACCACTGAGGAAAACAACAATAACAATGTGGAAGATAACCCAGTTCAGCAGCTAGTGACGTTACTGACGGGTGTCGACGTTGGGATTTTTTAAATGTCCCTTTTCGTTACTTGTTCTTTGGTGTTCTCATGTTAATATGAGATTTGTTTGAAAAAACAAGTGAAAAAGGTCCGACATGAATAATGTCGACGATTTGACTTTAAGAGTCGCCAGTTGGTGTATTTAAATGGTTGCACCAACGCTACCGAAAAGGTTTGCACATTGACCTAGTGATGTGACACTGCAAAACGGGTCTATGAAACCGAGATTCATTTAGGTTCGGGGGCTTGATTATGTGAAGGGAAGGTGTTAGGCACCCCCCGACATCCATGTTGCCACGGTGACCGCCACTTTTCAAGAAACTGTTATATGAATGCGTGTGTGTAGATCAATGTGCAATTATTTGAAAGTAGTGCGAGGCCTCATTCGCACCTATATACAAAGGGTTTGAAGTTATAGAAAAATTCAGTTTTAAACAGGATATAGCAATGAAGTTTTGTAAAAAGAGGTTTTTCAAACCCTGTGCTCAATAGTAATTGAGGCCTTTTCATACTTCAATTTTATTATTAAATGTTCGGCTTGTTTACTTTTATTTTCGAGATGCTAAGCATCTTGAGAAAAATAATATACAAAGAAATCTTAAACTCCTCACTTCAAGCATGATGACCATCCAAGGAAATTCGAGATAATCAGTAAATAATGTACAAGTCGCTTATATTTTGAAAAATGTCCATCACGGGAATCGAATCTAGATTCATTATTCTGAACTGTGATCACATGATTCCTAGGCTCACATGATATCGCAGTTTATATAAAAAGCAGTAAGCATGTATATATATAAAAGCTGTAAATATATATATACAGACATAATTAGCCACCACGAATCAACCTCCATAGGGGATCAGAAAAGTAAATAAATCAGTAAATGCGATCAACTGCCTCGAAGTAAACTCCAGGCTGGACAAAATGTAAATAAAGCGGTAAAAGGCCACGAAGTAACTCCAGGCCTGATTGAAATGTAAGTATATATATATATATACAAAAGTAGTAGGAAACGCACCGGATGTAAATCCATGCTCATCGGATATGTCCGACAACAATTTTATATATATAAGTATATATATATATATATATATATAAAAAAGCAGTAAACGCACCGGATGTAAATCCAGGCTCATCGGATATGTCCGACAACAATTTTATATATATAAGTATATATATATATATATATATATATATATATATATATATATATATATATATATATATATGAAAGCAAGTAAATGCTCCGGACATAAGTCTAGGCTCAATTGAGGCATAACTCGATAATGTTAGTCCATATAAAAATATATACATATATAAGTATATATATATAGATAGATATGAAAACCACGGACCGAAGTCCGGGCATAAGCACACAACACGACTCTCAATGTGTATAACATTGTGTGCAAATATGAAGAGAAAGGCTTTATAGGGTGTAAGAAGGCTTACAGTGGGTTGCCAAAAAAGACTTTTATAACTTTAAGTGGATGAATACTCGGATCCCGCTGGTAAAAATATGACAGAATGTAAGCTCAAAAGTGTTTGAAATAAGACAACACTCAATATGGTTTCCTCGCAATTTCTTTTCGAAATAGTGCCACCCCAAGCCCCATATTTATAGTGGGGGGTTCCGCAGGTCTACCTGCTGCTACTCGAGATGCCCAGGCTGCCCAGGGCAGTGTGGGTCCTGCCATGTCGCAGTACGTACACTCGAACAACGCGTTATTTGCTCGGTCGTTCATAACTTTCAATCCGGGAGTCCGATGGAAGTGTGCCATACCATTCCAGAAAGCTCTTTCCAAGAGCTACACAATGACATAGGATTTGACCTTTTTTATTTCGGGAAGATGGGTTCGTGACCGAAATAGCATTTTCGGGTTTGTGTCAGGCAATCCGGTGAGCCGTTTTGCGTAGTTTTCGCTCCGAAGTTAAGGTATGGTTCTTGTGGTACTTCCTTTGAAGCAATTTGGGTTGAAATGAGTGTATTTGGGTTGAAATGAGTGTATTTGGTTCTTAGGGTTATCTTTGAGGTTGGAATTGATGTTCTGGTCCTCCAGAATTACATCTAGAGTGTGAAAAAGACGTTTTTTCCCTCCTGCATAGTTAGTAACAGGAAAAGAAAATTTTGAGTGTCTACAGATGCCCCTCTTTATCATGTTCATATAATGCAATGGAATGGACATGATAAAGATTAATAGACACTTGAAATATGACAAGGTATTCTTAATGATGTAAATCGCAATGTAGTGAATGTTATGATGAATGTTAAAATGTTTTCACAAATCGCAGTCCGCAAATCGCACATCGCCTTTCACACTTCGCTTTTCGCATTTTTCTTTTCGCATTTGGCCAAATTCGTACATCGCATATCGCATATCGCAAATCGCAATGTAATGAATGTTATGATACATGTTAAAATGTTTTCGCAAATCGCTTTACCTTTACCGGGGATTGTTGATGCTTATGCTGGTATTGACTACAACGGTTTGGCTTTTTGTCGGTATCGCTAATGCCTGTTTGATGAAGAGAAATTGAGATGTCACTGATGCATACGCTGGTAGTTTACAATATTGCCTACCCTGATGGTAGTTTGACAACGGATCCTACCCTGCTGGTAGTTGAATACGCTGACATCGTCCAACTATTTCGGTTCCCACTCGAACGGTGGTATACAAAGCTTTCATCGCTGAACTGTCTTGATGTTGCGCTGAATTGATGACAATGGTTTTGAATACCGGATCTTTCGATATCTTCGCTGAAGTAATATTAAGAGGTTTGCTTCGCTAGACTCTACTTAATGTTACACTTGATAGAGATGTACGTTGATGTAGCGCCTTTGCATATGTGCAGATCATGCATGATGTGATGATTTAGATTTATCCTTAGGAGTTTATTGTCCTAAGTTGATGCATGTTGTAAATTGGCTGCAGTAGTATTTTACCTCACCCTTTTTGAGGTGATTTAGAGTTTCCTTTCACTGTTGGGTGTTTATGCCCCATTTCCTTGAACATTTGATTCGCAACCCGGCTAAACTGATGACCTGAATGCCGCTGATATCCCTGGAGGGTGCAGTCTATTTTTTTCGCTGCCAAATTTTGAGATATGGTGTAGAGGCCTCAACTTGTGAGGACTTGACGCATGTTTGATGGCCTAGATTTCATTCGCAAGACCTTTTATTGTTGGGCTTCTGCTCTTAAGTTAAGAACTTTGTTGAGAATTTTCCCCTTCGTTGGTAGGGGCAAGCTAATGTCGCCATAATTTCTTTCAGGAGTTCTCCTTCTTTTGATGAGAGGCCTGATCCCGCCTTAAAATCCTTCGCTTTCCTGGATTCAGAAAATTCCCCAATCTATTCGTATGTTGATGTCGAGGATTCATATGAGAAACTCTTTCTGTTGATGAAGTCGCAAGTGAGTAATATCCAAATCGCTAGTGAGCTGATGTGAGGGAAGCTCTGATGGTGATGTAGCAAGCTGATGGTGTTGACTGGTGCATTTTTCTCTTTAGGATGGCTGATAAATGCCCCAGTGTTGAGTTCTCGCTGTTTCTGAGATTGCCCTAGTCTTGTTATAGGGGTCGCAATATCGGGTTGTCACCGATTTTGAAATTGCCCCAGCCTTGCTTGTTGTCTGGGATAGTTGCTTTGACAGATGAGCTGATAAGATGTCAAAATCGCAAGAGGCTTTTATCTCTGTACCATATGGTGCACAGGTAGTGGATTTGGGTTTTGATGACCTCAATCATAGTTCTTGGACTTGTTTACGCAATCGGCTTTGATGATTTTCTTTTGATTTGATGAAGATTTGTGATGGAGGGTGTCGACTCTTTGAAGGTCCTCGCTGCTGGTTGTCTTGGCGTATCGTTGTTTCTTCCTTTCTGGGATTTGTGCCAGATTAGATGGGATAACATTGAAGTGTTGTTGAGTCTTCTCCCCATGGGTCGCTAACTTGGAGGATTGTTCTTGGGATTGATGTTTGGGTTTGGATGTTGCTTTTAAGGGTTCTACCGCACCACTGATGGCTGCCTTCGTACTCATGTGAGTGTGGGAGATCAGGTATGCGTAGTTCCTGCTTGATAAAAAAAATAGTTTGAGAAGTGTTTATTTTGAGAAGTGTTTGTTTAGGTTTTTTGGGTTTTTGTTTGGTTTGATCGCACCATAAATGGCTGCCTACATACTCCCATTGATGAGGGGAGATCAGGTGTTCCGTAGTTCAGGCTTGATGAACTGAAACCTGAATGACTTGATTTTTGATTTTCTTTTTCTTTTTCTTTTTTTCTCTTTTTTTTCTTTTTTTCTTTTTTTTCTTTTTCTTTTTTTTCCTTCTTCTTCTTTTTTTCTTTTTTGTTTTTTTTTTATTTACATGCAGGAAAAATAAAAGGCATACTACAAAGAAAGTGATACCGTCCCAACATCTTCTGGGACTCGCAACTTTATCCCCTAGATCTACATCTTCTTGGCTAGTTGAGGCCTAATAGTCCAGTTGTCAGTGGCTATGTCGCCTTCAAGGCTCGTGATAGAGGTTACTTCTTGGTTCTGAATGTCTTCACTTAGAGCCATAACTTGATCGCTTCCTGATTCAACACATTCCTTGTAATAACCTGAGAATTTCTATATAAAATAAATAAGAAATTTTGCGTATAATTTTTTTTTATTTAATGACGAGACTAAGTGTCAAGTAAAGTGAACGATAAATGCGAATACATTTATTACTTGAAAAATTAGAAATAATTTTGGAATTATTAATTACCACAAATTATATGGTAATAAATTTCGTAAGTTAAATGTTTTTTTATTAATTATTTTCCATGAAAACATGATTGGAAATAATATATGATGTGATAATTAGATTTATATAATAAATATTTTATTATATGAATTGTTCGTAATATTTAAGTTAATTATTTTAACTTGATTATTGATCTTTGTGTACGAAGAATAAGTCGATACATGAGATAAACCTGGATTGGGATTGTGATCAAGAGATGAGAATAATAATATTATATTATTTATATAATGATTTTACAGTACCATAATTATGTACTGGGTATGTGCGGACAGATAATATTGAGCAATGACGGTCAATTAGGTCATAGCATATTACCGTGCTGTGAAACCCTAATTATTAAACTCAGTTATGGGGTATTTCTGAGTAGTGACTGTGTATATGAAGTTACTGTGAATAAGAATATCGGTAATTAGAAGAAACCCTAATTACTGTTGTACGTCGATAATTAGGACAAACCCTAATTATTATAACCCTAACCGATTGAAATTAGAAACCTGTAACGACTGTGTTAGTAACATACACAGATAATTAAAGAACCACTAATGGTCAATTAGAAACCCTAATTGATGACGTTGAGAAACCCTAATTTAATTACCGGGTTTAATTTCGATGTTATTGTATAAGTGTTTTAATTTACCAAAGGATAGAAGTTAATTGGTAAATTATAAAAATTAAATCTAGTGATTAAATATTACATTTAATTTCCTTGTACAAGATTGCCCATACACTCTTAAACAAAGCCCAACCATCACCCATAACAAATCAGAAGCAAGAATCAAGAATTTTTGGCAAAAAGGGTATAAGAACACTAAACCTAGAAATCCTTTGATTCGATGTTATTTGATGCAATTGATTGTTTAAAGTTGTGTAATAGAATGTTAATTAATGATATGGGTTGATAAATCAAAGACCCATAACATCAAAGTGCACGAATTTAAAGATTTAAGCAAGTTGGAAAAAGCTCAATTACATTATTTTTTCACCAAATGTCGAGGCCATAACTCTTTGCTCGATCATGAGTTTTGTTCTTCAAAAGTTGTTATGTGTAGCCCGATATGTGGTCTTTAATCTGCAAAAAGAATCAAGTCCATATCATGTATAGATTAGAAGTTATAGATGGTCAAACATGGTTAACCGATCATGATAAACTGCTTTTTAGGCGATCTGTAATGGGGGCATTCTCGTCCACTTTTGTGCTTTAAAAGGTCTGGACTTTTGATATGTTGTAGTGCACTGAGTTAGGAAGCCATAGGCTTTGGAATGACCTCATTCCGACCTCGGATGAGGGAATTACTGGTGATTGGAAGGAAATGTGTCAAATTTCTCAAAACCGAAAGTCAGCAGCGGGATGTGCTATTCGAACACTGTTTCGATCAGTTAATGTTTCCAAACCTTCTGGACTTTTGGTATGTTATAGTACACCGAATAAGCTTTCCATAGACTCAAAATGGACTAAATCCGATATCGGAGGAGAGAGTTATGACATTTCAAAGTAGTAGTGTCAAAACTTCCCAACAAGTGTGGTGCAGTCCATTTGAACGGAATTTCCGGGCTGATGTGTTCGGAATTTGGAAATGGTCAAAGAATAAATGTTGTAGCCCAGACGTTAGCTTCATGGGCTCAAGAATCGCTCAAAAATATTTTAAAATGAAAGAGTTATGACTGTTTTTTAGCGAAAGAGGGTAAAGCTGAAACGAGATTGAAAAACTGTTATGAACGTCCCACTTTTGACGACTTGTTTGGGCTACCTAATGAACCCGAATTGGGTAATTCATATTTTTTAAAAATAGTCTTACATACCATGTATAATATATCCAAAAATCAGATTAATCGGAGTTATGAGCAATGCGTTAGAAAATCGCAAAGTGAGCTATTAAAAAATTAGTATAAACCAAGTCCCACATCGACTAAATTGAGAACTTCACCATTTTCTAAACCTATAAATAGAAGGGCTTGGCCTTTGTTTCATTCACCAACAATAAGGCCTCCAATTTTTGAGAAAGACTTTGTTGTGGGAGAACTTTTTATAAAGATCTCCTTAGTTAAATTTTGGCGTGGAAGTGCGTATTCAGTTTGTAGAATTCGTATTTCGGGTATGTTTCTTATTTAATTTTTGTAATGTTATTATTTTTAATTGTTAGTTAAAGTTTGAATTTTTGAAGTTTAGTTAGTGTTGTTAATAAACTAGTTAGTTTACTATGTTTATTTTGGCTTGGAATTGATTATGTAAATGAGTTATTTGTGATGACTTTTAATATTTTGTGATGAATTTCATTAATTAATAATTATTAATGATATTAAAGTTATTTAATGATTATATTAAATAATTTAGTTTAAAAATGATTTTAATATTATAAAAATCATTTTAAATGAAAATAAGGTATTTAAAAATATTTTAAGTTATAAAATATAACTTTTAATATTTAAATGATAATTTCATTAAAAATTAAATATTAATGATATTAAGATAATATTAATGATATTTAGTTTATTTAATGATTAATATTAAATAAATAGTTTTAAAATGGTTTTACTTATTTAAAAACCATTTAAAAAGGATATTAAGGATTTAAAAATATTTTAAGTTATAATTAATGACTTTTAATATTTGGATAAATAGTACATTAATATTTAAATATTAATGGTAATTATTTGGGTAATATAAATGTTTTAAAAATAGTTTGAGTTATTATAAATAACTTTTATATTTTAGCAATGGTTTCATTAATAGTTTAGTATTAATTAAACTATTAATGATAATGGAATTGTTTAATGTTTAAATCATTTAATTATGATTCCGATATTTGAAAGTTATAATTGGTCAAACTAGTTTACTTGAGAACCAATTATGAAGTTCGAATTTGAAGAAGAACACCTATAGTAATCTGTTATATCACTATAGGCCCTTTAGTGATGATTTGAATTATTTTAAATTTTTCAATTTCTCGAAATTATGAAAATGATTAAAAATAAGATGTCCGATATTTACAGATGTTGAGGTATAGATTAAGAGTCTTAGACTCAAGATTTACCCGATAAAGTCATTTTAGACGACAAAAAATGTCGGAACCTTATAAAAGAAAGAAAAAGACTCATGTAAAGAGCATGGATGAGATATTTGAAAAATGTATAAAAATATTTCAAGTATAGAATAGGAACTAAAAGTATGATCACCGTGATTATGTGATTGGACTATGTCTTTCGTAATAGACGATTACTATGTGTTAAGATATATTGTTCTAATCGAATCTAATGATCCGATTATTGATAGGTTGTGATAAAGAGATAAAACCTAAGTTGAGATTTGTAATCAAATGAATCGTGCAAGTATCTTACCTTTGCATTTCCTTTATGCAATGGACATGAGTAAGAAGTTTCGTAATTATTCTATTCCCGCATGATTATGTACGCTTTGATTATCAACATGTTAGCTCGGATATATATTCTGCATTAAGTTGATTTCTAAATGGTTATACAAGTGTCCCCACTTAGATAATCATGGCATTTATTCACATGTTGATATACCTTTGTCAATTACCCGTATACTTATATGTTGAATTACATATTATTGTTGAGCAAGATTAAAACCTTCGGGTTTGGAACCGTGCATGTATGAACATCCCTATATGGGAAGATTTTTGCAGTGCAAGCGGATAGAGTGAAATGATGAATTTCGTTCAAGTTATGTAGTATTGATCAATCTGAGGTACAACGAAGTGATCACCCTCCGTGTCTGTAAGTTATGACATTTGAGGATAGAATTCCGCTAAACCTTTTCGAAAATGAAAAGAATGTTCATATTATGTTTCTTAAACCCTATTCAAGGGTAGAGCCAGAGCCGATTTAAAGAACTTGAAAGAGAGTTGTTATGTGAATTTTTTATCAAGATGATTACTTCACAACTTTCAATTCGTTGTAGAAGTGTTATGTAAAGAGAATACTTATATTCTTTCAAATTATATATAATTGCTATTACTTGTTGGGCACTTAAATGCTCATCCTTGCTTAAATTAAATGTTTTCGCTTATGTATGAGCAACTCAAGGCTCTCGTGCACGAGCAAAGGAAAAGGAAAGTGATTGAATAAGTGTGTATTATGAGTTAATGGTTATAATTGTATTGGTATCTATTCAAGTATTGTAAGGAATGTATTTGAAGGTCACGTACCTGGGGAAGTAAACTTTGATGTATGTAAATTAAGTTTGAATGTATTATTATTTAGTATTATTCAACTTAAAGAAATGGTATCGTGGAGAACCGAGTTCGGGTTTCAAGTACCTGGATTTGGGGTCGTCACATTCCTCAGGGACGCTTGAACTGGACCCATCGCAAAAAGGGATGAACTCTGGATTCTTTGATGGGTTGGTTTCCCCGATAACCTCATCACCTTTTCCTTCATCTGTTCCTTCACCTTTTTCTTGGGCTTGAGAGGATTCGACCATGAAATCCCCCTCGAACTTTTGTCGCATTTCTTGCAAGGAACTTTCCTTTTTTGCTTTTTCTTCCTTGGAAAGGATTAGTATTTCCTCTGCATCATCCAAGGTGATAAAATCAGGAATGTGGTTGTTGTTATCTTTGGACCACAAGATGTTGGATGTTGGCGGAGGAATCTCCTTCGGGGATTCCCTTGCCTCTTCTGTCATTTTGTGCATTAGGATCACTCCATCTTGTGTTCTACCAGGATTATCACTCATAGCCTTCACCCCATTTGAACTACCTGTCTCGAGTGGACATCTTAAGCTTTTTATTGCCTTTTCTCCTTTTTTGGTAATGGTAATTTCTATCTCCAGCTCTCCATTTTCAATGAGATCCTGGATTTTATGTCGCAAAGACCAGCATTCCTCAATAGTATGTCCAAGTGAGTTAGAATGGTAGAGACATATCTTGGTGGAATCATAGATCTTTATCTTAGGATTTACAGGAGGCAGCAACTCAGTAATCCTTCATTCACTTATCGAAAAGTATTGCATTTCTTCATTAGATTTGCTTAGAGGGGTGAACTTTCGGGCTCTTGTGGAGGTTGTTTGATCTTTCTTCTTTGAGAATTCGTATTCGCCCGAGCAATTTTTCCGTTGGCGAGATCTTTTAGTAATTCTATCATCCCCCTTTTCTTGGCCTTCTGATAATTGAATGAAAAACTACCTCGTATCCTGATGTTGGCGGACTATCAGCTTAGCTAGCAGATTTACTTGATTTTGGATCGTCTCTAATTTTTGCATTACTATCATACCCTCCTCAGAGTTTTCCCACTTTAGGATATTTGTTCTGTATCTTTGGGGGTATTCTTCTATCCTTCAAATTGGATACCTTTTAGCGCTTTCTGACCCGATCATGTTTACTTCCCCCGTATCATGCTGTAACAGAAGGTTGGTGTTGACATTCTGTTGATCAGGTTACTAAACCACAATATTGCCACTTTCGATCAGATTTTGAATTTTATGCTTTAAGGACCAACAATCTTCTATATCGTGTCCTGGAGACCCTGAGTGGTAAGCACATCTCTGGCTTGGATTGTATCTTTTGCTCCCTGGTTCCAAAGGTGGAGCCAGCTCGGTAATTTTCTTGTGATCCATTAATATTGCCAATATATTTTCAAGGGAATCGCCTAGTGGAGTGAACACCCGATTTTCCGTTCTTTCAAATTTTCTTTTCCAATCTGAGTATTGGTTGAATGCAGTCCGTTGTTGAGATGGCATATTGTCTTACATTTTCCAAATGGGGGGACTGTAGGTTGATTTCCTAACTTGCCCTTGTACAACAAGGGATGCATCTTCATTGCCTTTATCGGGTACCCCCTTGGGATCACTAGCATACTTGTCGATCAGATATGTCTTGGCGCTTTCCAAGCGCAAAGAAGTTTTAATCTTGCTCTTGCCTTTAGGCCCATCTCTGTCATTTCGCTGTGTTTGATCATTTTCGAGAATGGCTTTCCTATGCCTGCTAGGATCCTCTCGTAGTACGGGGCCTCTTGGATGTCAATAAACGTTATTACCATCTCAGTTTCTATCATTGATGGAATGACTTGCGCTGCTAGATGTCTCCACCTTTGGGCATATTCTCGGAAATATTCAGTACTTTGCTTTTTGACTTTAGTCACTTGGTATCGATCAGGTGCCATTTGTGACTGAAAACTATACTGATTTAGAAAGGCATGGGCCAATTCTTCCCAGTTGTGGATTTTGGCATTGTCAAGTCGGGCATACCAAGCTTTAGCCTCTCCAGTGAGACTCTTTTGGAAAAGTTGCATTATGAGGCTTTCATCCTCAACATAAGACCCCAACTCGCCAATGTACACTTTTAGGTGCGTATAGGGATCGCCTTCCCCATTGTACTTTTCAAACTCTGGGACTTTGAATTTGGCAGGATAGCGAGCCCCTGGGAATATGCAAAGATCTGAATAGGTGACACTCCCATAATTTCCAGTCCCTTTGATTGACCGGATGGCCTCCTCCATTTGTTGGACTTTCTTTCTTATATCCCCAATTTCCCGATCATCCTTGAGATTTGTGATTTCTTTATTGGAATGGGGTTTAGATATCTTGGTTTCCATCTTTTTGCCAATACCCTGACTACCCCTGGTATGGATAAATCTGGTTGAGTAGGCATTATTTGGCCCTGGATTCCTCCATGTGCAAAGGATTCTGTGTGGATGGGTATTTGTGGACCCTGAATAGATTGGTGTAGTTCTTTGAGCATAACAGCCAACTCTGTCATTTGATAGCTTAATTTTTCGAACTCTTCATGAGAGACAAGAGTAGGATCAGGTTGGACACTTTTATCCATGTATAACAGTGGGCTTAATGCCCTTTTGGACTTTGAAAAGGATCAATTGCTTCCCTAGAAAATGACTTACGTAGTTTAGTCTTGGGGAGTGTATAAATGATTTTACATGTTATTATCCTGCAAAACGGATGTCAACTGTTTGTAAAGTATGTCAGGTTTTAAATATGTATGTACACATATTTCTTCATATTATTCATTACATTGAGATTGACAAGTAAATGAAATTACAAGTAATTGAAATGGGAAAGTATGAAGAGACTTCCCTTCACGTTTGGTTTATCAGAGGCTGACCTATCTTAGGTTTACTCTCGCAGCTTTTCGACATGAAGGTTCCCAGATCATCGCAATCTACTTGACGAGAAATTAATCTGGTCTTTCAACTGGAGCGAATCTGGGTGGTGCCTTTCCTGAGCCTCGTTGGAATTATTCTCCCTACGAGTCCAGTAATCAAACACCGACAGGATAGCCTCTTGGTGGAGGAACCACACAACATACATTCACATACAACGTGTCTCACCGTTTATGAAAATGATGACATGTGCAAAGCACTAATATCACAGATAGATATAGTATAGTGTAGTAAGTAAAATGCATTCATACATATTCATCATAAATATAAATGCGACATTCACACAAACATATAACAGTTTTGAAAAAGCTTGTAATAGCGGCTTAAGCCCTCTTACTGGAGTCCCCAGCAAAGTCGCCACTTTTCGACGTCTGGATTTTTTAAATGTCCCTTTTCGTTACTTGTTCTTTGGTGTTCTCATGTTAATGTGAGATTTGTTTGAAAAAACAAGTGAAAAAGGTCTGACATGTATAATGTCGACGATTTGACTTTAAGAGTCGCCAGTTGATGTATTTAAATGGTTGCACCAACGCAAGCGAAAAGGTTTGCACATTGACCCAGTGGTGTGACACTGTTAAACGGGTCTGTGAAACCGAGATTCATTTAAGTTTGGGGGCTTGATTATGCGGAGGGAAGGTGTTAGGCGCCCCCCGACATACATGTTGCCACGGTGACCGCCACTATTCAAGAAACTGTTATATGAATGTGTGTGTGTGTGGATCAATGTGCAATTATTTGAAAGTAGTTTGAGGCCTCGTTCGCACCTATATACAAAGGGTTTGAATTTATAGAAAAATTCAGTTTTAAACAGGATATAGCAATGAAGTTTTGTAAAAAGAGGTTTTTCAAACCCTGTGCTCAATAGTAATTGAGGCCTTTTCATACTTCAATTTTATTATTAAATGTTCGGCTTGCTTGCTTTTATTTTCAAGATGCGAAGCATCTTCGAGAAAATAATATACTGATGAGTCTTAAACTCCTCACTTCGCATGACAATGACCATCCAAAGAAATTCGAGACAATCAGAATAATGTACAAGCTGCTTACAGCTAAAAAATGTCCATCACGGGAACCGAATCTAGATTCATTATTCTGAATCTGTGATCAGATGATTCCTAGGCTCACATGATACCGCAGTTTATATGAAAAGCAGTAAGCAGGTATATATATAAAAGTTGTAAATATATATATACAAATATGATTAGCCACCACAAATTAGCCTCCATGGGGGATCAGAAAAGTAAATAAATCAGTAAATGTGATCAATCGCCTTGAAGTAAACTTCAGGCGGGACAAAATGTAAATAAAGCGGTAAAAGGCCACGAAGTAACTCCAGGCCTAACTGAAATGTAAATATATATATATATATATATATATAAGCAAGAAACGCACCGGATGTAAATCCAAGCTCATCAGATATGTCCAACAACAATTATATATATAAGTATATATATATATATACAAAAGCATAAATGTACTCATCGGACATAGTCGACAATGATTTATATATATATATATATATATATATATATATATGAAAGCAAAAACGCCTCCATATAAAGTCAGGCTCAATCGAGGCATAACTCGATAATGTTAGTCCATATAAAAATATATACATATATAAGTATATATATATATAGATGTAATGAAAACCACGGATAAAGTCAAGCATACGCACACAACACGACTCTCAATGTGTATAACAGTGTGTGCAAATATAAAGAGAAAGGCTTTATAGGGTGTAAGAAGGCTTATAATGGGTTGCCAAAGAAGACTTTTATAACTTTAAGTGGATGAAATCTTGGCTCCCGCCGGTAAAAATATGACAGAATGTAAGCTTAAAAGTGTTTGAAATAAGACAGCACTCAGTTTATGGGGTGTACAAAGCCAATTGAACAGGGTTTCCTCGCTATTTCTCTTTTAAATAATGCCACCCCAAGCCCCATATTTATAGAGGGGGGTGCCGCAGGTCTACCTGTGGCTACTCGAGATGCCCAGGCTACCCAGGGTAGTGTGGGTCCCGCTATGTCGCAGTACGTACACTCGGACAATGCGCTGTTCGCTCGGTCGTTCATAACTTTCAATCTGGGACTCCGATGGAAGCGTTCCATACCATTTCGAAAAGCCCTTTCCAAGAGCTACACAATGATATAGGATTTGAACTTTTTTAATTCTAGGAAGATAGGTTCGTGACCGAAATAGAATTTTCGGGTTTTCGTCAGGCAATCCGGTGAGCAGTTTTGCGTAGTTTTCGCTCCGAAGTTAAGGTATGGTTATTGTGGTACTTCCTTTGAAGCAATTTGGGTTGAAATGAGTGTATTTGGTTTGAAGTAAAGTTGAGTTGGCAAAATGACCATTTTGTCCCTCCCAGGGTTATCTCCGGTTTTTGAACATTTGTAGCGGGTTTTTTCCAGGGTTATCTCTGAGATTGTCACACTGTTGACTCTGAATGTACTCAGGGTTATCTCTGAGGTTGGAATTGATGTTCTGGTCCTCTGGGATTACCTCTAGAGTGTGAAAAAGACACTTTTGCCCTCCTGCATAGTTAGTAACAGGAAAAGAAAATTTCGAGTGTCTACAACGGGTGCTTTGAAGAATCAACCTCAGAACCAAGGTACAACATTTAAGGATTTCAAGGCGGTTGGACCACTAGAGTTTCGTGGGTCCATGAATCCGGTTGAAGCACAGACCTAGATCATGGAAATAGAGAAAGTTTTCGAGGTTGCTAGGGTATAGGAGAATCAGAAGACTGCTTCTGCAATATTTATGTTTAAAGTAGAGGCGAGTTATTGGTGGCAAGCCAATAAAACCCGAGGAGGTCAAGGAGTAATGACTTGAGAAAGGTTCAAGGAGATATTCTTTGAGTCCGATTTTCCAGAAAGTTCGAAGAGTCAACTAGAAGTGCAATTTTTGGAACTGAAGCAGGAAACGATGTCGGTATCTGAGTATGCCGCAAGATTCAACGAGTTGGCAAGGTTTGCGCTATATCAAGTCAGCACAGACGAACGTAAGGCGAAGAGGTTTGAACAAGGACAAAATCCCTGGTTGTATAGTAGAGTTTCCTTGTTCTAGTTGAAAACATTTGCAGCGGTGATGGAGAAGGCAATTCTCGCTGAGAGTGGAGGTGAGGCTGTAACAAAACATAACCAAGAGTAGAGGAAGAAGAAGAGTGAAGGTGAAGTTAAGAATGGTGGAGGTAGTAACGCTGGAAATGGTAACAACAGTTTGAAGAGGAAGTAGAATGCAAATGGGGGAGCTGGAAATCAGTAAAGAAACTAGCAAAATAAGAAGTTCGAAGCATGTGCTACATGCGGGAAGTTTCACAAGGGTGTGTGCTTGATGGGGAAATGATTATGCTTCAACTGTGGCCAGGAGGGTTACATCGCCCCAAATTGCACTCAACATAAGAAGAACTTTTGCTTCACGTGCAGGTCCAAGGATCACTTTGCTCGTGAATGCCCTAAGAAGAGATCTGGTGAGGCAAATGGAAATAAGGGAAATGTTAGTGGAGGTGCACTGACTATTGATGGGCCAACATCAACAAATAAGCCCATAGAAAGAACCTTCAACATGACGGTGCAGGATGCGGTGCAATCAAAAGATGTCGTGTCAGGTATTGTCCCAATCAATGATATAAATGCATATGTATTATTTGATTCGGGTGCTACTTGCTCGTTTATATCTAATGATTTTGCTAAGAATTTAGAAATACCTACAGAAGAGCTGAATTTCCCTTTAAACATAGAAATTGCGAATATGAAAGTGATTCATGTTAGGTTCATATACAAGAACTGTAGGGTGAACATTAAGGGGAATGTTATAAAAGTAGATTTAATCCCAATAAAACTTGGAGAGTTTGATGTGATATTGGGAATGGATCGGTTATTCAATTATGGAGCGATAATTGATTGCCAAAAGAAGTGTGTAAACCTTATGACTCCGTTAAAGGTAGTTTTTCATGGTAGCAAATCGCCTTGACAAATGAGATGTCTGACGATGATGCAGGCCAAGAAGTTATTGAGTCAGGGATGTGTAGGGTATTTAGCTTACATAGTCAATACTCAAAAGGAGAAGGGTGTGAAATTGGAGGAAATACAAATGGTTAGGGAATTCGTGGATGTGTTTTCGGAAGATTTTCCATGACTTTCGCCTGACAGAGAAATCGAGTTCGTGATCGACTTAGCGCTAGGAACCACTCCAATATCAAAGACCCCATACAGAATGGCTCCGGTAGAGATGAAAGAACTAATGGTACAACTGCAAGAACTGTTAGATAAGAAGTATATTCAACCGAGCGTATCACCGTGGGGAGCACTGGTGTTATTCGTGAAGAAGAAGGATGGGTCAATACGTCTCTGCATTGATTATAGGGAGTTAAACAAAGTCACTATTAAGAACAAGTATCCATTGCAAAGAATAGATGACTTGTTTGATCAATTGAAGGGTGTTAGGTACTTCTCAAAAATAGATTTGAGAAGTGGGTATCACCAATTGAAAGTAAGGAAGGAGGATGTACCGAAGACGGCATTTCGAACTCGGTATTGACATTACGAATTTTTGGTGATGTCTTTTGGTTTGACAAACGCCCCTGCAGCGTTCATGGATTTGATGAACAGGGTGTTTAAACCATTTTTAGGTGGTATTCATCGATGATATTTTGGTGTACTCCAAGACTCAGGAAGAACACGTGGAACACTTATGTATGACGTTGGAGACGTTAAGAAAGGAAAAGTTGTACGCGAAATTCTCTAAATGTGAATTTTGACTGGAACGTGTACAATTACTTGGGCATGTAATCGATAAGGATGGAATTTCAGTGGATCCATCAAAAGTCGAAGCTGTGATAAATTGGGAACAACCAAGAACACCTTCAGAGGTGAGAAGTTTCTTAGGATTGGCAGGCTATTATAGACAATTTATTCAAGATTTTTCCAAGATTGCCACTCCGTTGACAAATTTGACAAGGAAAGCTGTAAAATTTGTTTGGACAGAGAAGTGTGAAGAAAGTTTTCAAGAAATGAAAAAGAAGTTAAGTATGGCACCTGTGTTGTCATTACCAGATAATACAGGAAACTTTGTGGTGTATAGTGATGCTTCACACAAAGGATTGGGTTGTGTCCTTATCCAGAAGGGCAAGGTTATTGCGTATGCGTCAAGGCAGTTGAAAGACTACGAGAAAGGGTATTCAACTCATGATTTAGAGCTGGCGGCAGTAGTATTTGCTCTAAAGATATGGAGACATTATCTCTACGGAGAGAAGTGTGAGATCTACACAGACCATAAAAGTCTGAAGTATATTTTCACACAGAAGGACCTGAACATGCGTCAAAGGAGATGGATGGAACTGATAAAAGATTATGATTGTGAGATCTTTTATCATCCGGGTAAAGCTAATATGGTGGCAGATGCCTTGAGTAGGAAAGGCCTAGAGAAGTTGATGTTGTTAACTGATAAGGAGGAGCTCATTTCAGCAATGTCAAGGCTAGAGATAGAAATCAAGTTTCCAGAAGAATCCGGTGAAAAATTATTCCAGATAGAAGCTAGTCCAACATTGTTGGATAAAGTGAAGAACGCTCAACTGCAAGATGAAGAATGCGGAAAAATAAAGGAAAGAGTGGTCGAGGGTAAAGAAGTGAAGTACCAGGTCGATACTGCGGGAATGCTAAGATTTGAGGGACGAATTTGGGTTCCAACAGTTTAGGATATTAAAGAAGAAATCTTGACGGAAGCGCATAGCTCAAGATATTCGATTCATCCGAAAAGTATAAAAATGTATAAAGATTTGCGGCGTCAATTCTGGTGGCCGAACATGAAAAGAGATGTTGCAGAATGAGTTGCAAAGTGTTTGACATGTCCGAAAGTGAAGGCCGAGCATCAACGACCAAGCGGATTACTTCAACCGTTGGAAATACCGGAATGGAAGTGGGAGCATATCACAATGGATTTTGTGGTAGGTCTTCCAACAACTCAGAAAGGATACGACGCGATATGGGTGATAGTGGACAGATTGACGAAATATGCACACTTTTTTGCCAATAAAGATTAGATTTAATCTTGATCAGCTGGCGAAACTATACGTTAAAGAGATCATGTCGAGACATGGAGTACCAGTATCTATAGTGTCAGATAGAGATCCGAGATTCACATCAAATTTCTGGAAGAGACTACAAGAATGCATGGGAACGCAACTGAAGATAAACACAACATATCATCTGCAAACTGATGGGCAAAGCGAACGAACAATCCAGGCGCTAGAAGATATGCTTAGAGCGTGCATCATGGATTTCAAAGGAAACTGGGATGATCATCTACCATTGGTGGAATTTTCATACAACAATAGTTATCACGCAAGCATTGGTTTGCCACTATACGAGGCGTTATACGGCAGAAAGTGAAGAACTCCGCTATGCTGGGATGAAGTTGGTGAACGTCAATTGTTAGGCTCAGAACTGGTATAGCAGACCGCTAAAACTGTCAAACTCATCAGAGCAAGACTGGTAGCTGCTCAAGATCGACAAAAGAAGTATGATGATCAACACAGACAGAATCGTGAATTTGAAGCAGGAAATTTCGTGTTCCTAAAAGTTTCTCCTTGGAAGGGGAAAAATTTTTTTGGCAAGAAAGGGAAGCTCAGCCCAAGATTTATTGGACCGTTTGAGATACTACAAAGAGTGGGGGAAGTGGCTTATAAGGTAGCTCTACCTCCAGAGTTGGAAAACATTTATAATGTTTTTCACATTTCGGTGTTACGACCGTACAAACCCGATTACAAGCACGTGATAAAGTACGAACCATTGCAATTTGATAAAGATTTGTCTTATGAAGAGATTCCTATCCAGGTAGTTGACAGAAAAGAACAAGTGCTCAGAAATAAAGTGATACCTTCTATGAAGGTGATTTGGAGAAACCACAATGTCGAAGAGGCAACGTGGGAACTCGAAGCTGAAATGATGAAAAATAATCTAGAGTTATTTGTTTAATCTATGTCTTCGATTCTGGGGACAGAATCTTTGTAAGAAGGAAAAAATGTGACGATTTGATTGTTTGAGTTGTGATTCTGAGGACAGAATCCTTGTAAGGAGGGAATGATGTAACATTCCAGAATTTTAATTATAATATTAAATAGTTATTGAGTTATATAAATATTTAATGGATGTGTTTATCATTGAATAAATATTTTTTTAATTGATTTGATTTTATTTGGTTAATTATTTGTTAAATAAATAATTAATTAATTAAGGAAATTATTATTATGTTGATATTTCAATTTGATGGTTAATTATTTGTATTGAGTTATGTGATTTAATGATTTATTTAATTAATTGTTATGCTAATTAATTAAATTAAATATGAAAGCTTGATTAAATAAATTGTGACAAAAAACTATAGTATAAGGAGTTATTAAAAATAAATTAAAGTAGTTTTAATCTAGTTTTACCCAAACAATGCTTAAGGATATAAACTTTTTAATTTTTATTGATTTGTCAAACAAAGCCCAATGGCTTTTGGAATTCTTTTACATTTTGAATTATAAATTATTTAAACAAAATATAAATAATATATATATATATATATATATATATATAATTTTAGTAACTGATAATTCATTAAGGGCCATTAGTATAATGTCAGTTTTTTTTTACGTTTGAAAGGTGAGCATTGGTTTTAGTTTAACATTACGTATAATCTATATGGTCTAAGCCTAAGCCTAAGAAAAACTACAGAGAAAAATAAAAGAAAAGGTTTTAGAGAGAATTACTTGAGAGAATTTGAGAGAAGAACGTGAGCATATTCCAGTAATCGTAGCAAGAATTACACGCTAATTGAAGGTATGTTTATATAACCTTTGTGTGTGTGTGTGTCTATATATATATATATATATGAGTATTACGACAATAATTTTCATACTCTGTAAATTTTATATGTATAGAATTGATGTTCTCGAATTAGTTATGATAATTACATGTGTTTATGATGATTAGACATTATGTTTAAACAATAATTGCATGCTAATTTCGGTTTACAGTAGAAGAAAATTTTTGACAGTGTATATTTGTATATATTTTCATATGTAGCTATGTAAGTATCAATTTTGATGGTCAAATTGCATGTTAAGCTGTTAATTGAGTTTTGTATATGTTAGTTCGTTAAGAAACGATCATAAAGTAATTCGAATGAAGTGATTTGGCCAAATATAGAGATTACAGTGATGAATTTTGTAAAGGATGTCAAGAAAATTGAGTTTTTCATGAAAACTTGAAATTTGAGAAATTAAACTAGTTTTAGTTGATGAAAAATTGTTTTAATTGGTTGAAAATGTTAACAAACATGTTTACAATAGTTTTGTATCAATTGTACGTGTTATTATCACTGTTAAGTGGGTGAAATTTGTGTTTGTTGGGCTAAAGTCAGCTACTGTTCATCAGCCGTCTCTGCGTCTGTTTGTGCCAAGGTAAAAAAATGACGCAGCTGCACCGGTCCCAAGCCTTTGTATGGTGCAGCTGCGCCATACCCTGGTTTGAGATATTGATTTCTGCTGCTGCTGCAGACTTGGAATAGCAACAAAACATGGGTTAGGGTTGTGTTAACATGTCAAATGAGTACTGATAAGGTTACACAACCTAGTTGAATGTGGTTAGTAATTCGAACATTATAAAAATTGGTAAACTGTGAAAGGCCTGTGTTTTGATTTATTAAGCATGATAAATAGTAAATAGGTGTTGCGAAGATTTACACTTGGATTTTCTGTTATTTGAATAGTAGCTTAAGACTTGTGTTAGTATAACAAGTGTAACTAGAAATCCATATGTTATGGTATGTTAGCATATCTAATAGGTATTGTGGTTTTAAACCTATGTGTAGGTGAACGTGAGTTTAATATTATAGCTTACGCAGGAAGCAAGTTTTCTAAACCTATCTTTTTAAATTGAGCAAGTTCTTTAACTCCACTCTTATAATAATTATGCAAGTTTCCTAACTCTATACCTTATTGAGCAAGATTACTTTCGTTGAACAAGTCCTTGTATCTAGACTGTTTATAATGATGCAAGTTTCTAAACTTATCTTTTTACATTGAGCAAGTTCTCTAATTCTACTTTTACGATTGAGCAAGTTTCAAATTCTAAATTCCAATATTTATTGATGTATTCTAACTTGTTTATTGTTAGACAAGTTTCCTTATTGTCATTTGTGTATTATTAATAAATTTTTCTTGAATTCTAATTTCTAATGTCGAATTATTTCATCTCGTTTACTTGACACAAGTTATTCTCAAAATGAGCAAGCTTTGTTTTCAGCTTGCTATTATTATTCATAGTCCTAGCTTAATATTATTATTCATGCAAGGTTTATTGTCATTCAATACTTATGCTTTATAGTTGTTTCTAAGCATGAGTTCAAGATATAGTTAGTTCATTTACACTTATTCATTGTTCCATATTATGTTATTATTGGTCAATTGTTGTGTTATCAAACAGTATTGATTCAACTAGTCCTCTAGTCGATGATCGTTAAACTTCAAATTACCCTTGAAAGCTTATCCAAACCAAACTTTCTTTGGTGCGGACTTGTACTCTAAATACTGAGATGAACAACCCTATTATTATTAGGGGATAATTTATGCTTAGCGTTGAAATGTTTGTGCACAATACATTGTACGAAGGGCTGATCCCCCTAAGTACGAGGAGTCCTTATAGTCTCATGACTGTTAAAGTTGGAGTTGAAAGATTACTTGCAACTATGGACATAGTTCATGGTCTTATGACCCTCAGTTATATAATTATTCCATATTTTGGATTCCAGTTTTGTTTATCTTTGATAGAGTACTATTCAGTATTGATGAGCCTATTTGTTGGCAGTTATTTCACTCTTGTTGATTCATTGCTATATCTAGTGAGCAATTGTTTTGCTCACTCTTGCATATTTATATACTCATTGCAGCTAAAGTTGAGAAGGTAGATGAGCCTTCAACTAGCAAAGGAAAGGGGAAAATGTACAAATGATGAAGACTTGTAATTTTATTTAATTCTGATAAGGATAGACTTTTAAATAATGATGTAATGTAATAATTTTATTTCCACACTTGAATGATGTTTAAAGGTTAGACAACCTGGGAAGATTTTATTTAATGATGTAACCCTATTTAAAGGGAGGATTATGGTTTACCTATTACTTTATTTGGGTAGATAATATAAAGGCACGGATAGTGAGCACCAAATCTTGTGGGAATGAAGTACCTAGATTTGGGAGTGTCACATAATGTAATTAGAAACCTAACTAATTAACAAACCCTAATTTTTCATTTTTAGAAACTAATTTTTGCTATTTTAAATCCTAATTAGAAATCCTATAATTTTTGTGCTAAACTTTAGGGTTAAACCCTAAGGGTCAAACCCTAAGGGTTTGTCATGTTACATGTTTACCATTAAAATCATAAGGACAATGACCAAAATACCCTTATGCACATTCTTTATAAGCTTTCTTGTCTATCTTGCCAAAATATAGAGTTGGTCACCAACTCTAACCAACCATGTGATTAAATCTCCAGCACTTCAGCCATTTAACAACCAATTCATTGCATCCAAGACTTATATATATAGGATTGCAGAGAGAAAATGTCACATTTAAGCTCATTTTTGCATAAACACTCAACCAATCTCTCTCAACTCAAAACCCATGAAATTCTAGTGCTAGATTAGTCCCCAATTCAAGCCCCACTAACATTCATAACAAAAATAAGAAGCTAGATTCAAGACTTGTTCACAGAAGGTATAAACCCTAAGCTAAAATTTTAATCATGTATGCTATGTTAGATCTAGTGTTTTTATGTTTAATCATGTTGTATAAGGTGTTAATCAATGATCTGGGTTGATAGATGTTAGATCCATAACATCTATAGGCTAGGATTTGATGATTTATAAAATTTGGAAAAAAATTAAAACTGTGGTCTGACAACGAATGTCAGAGCCTCTAGATCTTTCTGTGTTAAGTGTTATGTGTGTTTTATGTTATGGATATGTTCTTTGCCATGTGAACTATGATCTGGAACTGAAAACAGGGTCAGATCGTGCCTAAAACGCAAGATATGAGCAGTCAAAGAGCATTGACCGGCATTGACCAACTAGTTTCTGGGCAGCCCAGAAACCCAGAATGGTCTGACAGTGACTTTTGAGACCCTAGATCTTGCTGTGGTTTAACTGTTTGGCCAAGTTGTTGTAATTATGTTGTAGTCTGACATAAGAACTACACAATCATGCCTCTAGAACCCCCAGATCTTACACTGAATCAAAATTATGATGGGTCAAAGTAGGCTTGATCGACTGCTTATGAAGATTTCTGGAAAACCCAGAAACCTTCAAGAGCGATTTTTCTGACAAGGTTTGACCAGCCTTTATCGTTCATTTGTGTTGTTGTTATGATGATATGATGATATGTTATTATACCTGGACATGTATTCTAGAAGTATGAATCATTAGATCTCACAAACTAGAACCAGAACAAAAGCTACAAGGATCTAAATATAGCACCTTGGATTGTTCTTCATTTTCTGGAAAACCCAGAAATGAAGAACAACTTTGTCAGTCTTTTTGGAGGCCTATAAGTATCTGATCTGTTGTTGTATTGCCATGAAATTTGATTCTAATTGTAGTGTTACACTAATACGACAACATGAACACCATAACCAGCCCAGATAACATCAAGATCTAGGTTTAAATGATGGTTAAAGTAGTACCCTTAGTAACTGGCTATGAGTTTCTGGGTTTGACCAAGAACATGAAGAACACCTATAGCGACGATTTTGTCGCTATAGGCAATCTTTAGCCACACTTTATTTCTAAAATTAATTATTTTATTAAATAATTAGAGAAAAATAGTTTTAATTATTAAAAATACAAATTAAATTACTAAAAATTATTTAAAGTCTGAAAATTAGTTTTTAATAATTTTTAATATATTTCATAAATATTTAATATTTTTTGAAATATTAAAGGTATTTAATTTATTTAATTATTACATTAAATAAATTATTTAAAATGATTTTTAATACTTGAAAAATCATTTAAAATTATATTATGATATAAGAAAATATTTTAAGTTATTTTTAATGACTTTTAATATTTTATGAAGAATTTCATTAATAAATTAATATTAATGATAATTAAGTTATTTAATAAATATATTAAATAAATTATGAAAAAATAGAATTAATAATTTAAAAATTATATAAAAATGATTTAAGGGTTATAAAAATATTTTAAGTTATAAAATATAACTTTTGATATTTTGTCATGAAAAAATATTAATATTTTGATATTAATGATACTAAATTCATTTAATAATTATATTAAATAAATAGTTTTAAAATGGTTTTATCAATTTAAAAATCATTTAAAAGGATATAAATGAATTAAAAATACTTTAAGTTATACTTAATGACTTTTAATATTTGGATAAATAATTCATTAATATTTAAATATTAATGGTAATTATTAAAATGATATTAAATGTTTTAAAAATTATGTAAGGGGTAATATTAATACTTTTTAAAATTTTTTTAAGTTATTATAAATAACTTTAATATTTTGGCAATGGTTTCATTAATAGTTTAATATTAATTAAATATTAATGATAATAGAATTATTTAATATTTAAATCATTTAATAATAATTTCAGTGTTTGAAAAATTATGATAAATTATAATAATTAATTAAAAATTATTATAAGTCATTTAAAAATAATATGACTGATACTTACAGTTATTAAACTACAGGATAGAGTCTTACACTCAATAATTACCCGATAAAATCGTCGGTACACCGACATATTTTAGAAATTGATCTTAACTTAGATAATTTGACTAGATATATGTCTGTTTGCTATCCAATGACCGGTAAACATATGTGACAATGTGATTAGGTTATGTGCTGACTGCAAATAGCAGTACTATGTGATATAATATATTATTTTAATCGAATAAATGATCTTATTAATGATAGTTTTCTATATAAAAGATAAAACTAAGTTGCGTATTGTAAGCAGCAGACCAGGCAAGTATACTACCTTTGCATTTACTTTATGCAATGGACATAAGTAAGAAAGTTTCAAAATTATATTATCATTGTGCCGGAATATTAACTCTATTGTTATCAATTATGTATCCGATCATTATTTATTAGTACAATATTATTGTATAATTCAGATATTTATTCTGTTCGTTAATTTCTAAATATGGTTATACAAGTGTCCTCACTTGGATAATCATTGTATTTAATCATATGTTGATACATACTTATTAATTTTTATTATGTATACGTTGACTTAAAAGTTGTCTAAGCTATTTGATCCGCCTAGACACAAACTTAAACATATTGTTGAACAAGATAGAACTTTATTATTATCCGACCAAATTATTTTGGTTCGGATTCCCAACTATGTATGAACATCTCGTATATGGGAAAACTTTTGTGCGCAAAAGGCGGATAGATGAACGATAATATCGTTCTTGCATGTAGTATTGATCAATACAGGGCATAACGGGCTGATCACCCCCCGCGCCCGTAAGTTATAACGGTTTACAGATGAAATTATGTTTAACCTTTTTGAAAATAGAAAACAATGTTCATAGTCTGTCGACTAATCTCCAGTTATAGTCAGTACGTAGTTTCAAAAATTTGATATAGAATTAATATATTGTTATTATTGGTTCAGCTTACTTCACAACTGTTGATTCGTTGTAGAAGTGTCGTACAAAGAAAATATTTAATCCTTTCAGCTAATATTTATTGCTGTTATTACTTGTTGGGCACTCAAATGCTCATCCTTGCTTAATTTAAATATTTTCAGCTGTGTGAACAATCCGAAGGCTCATGCAGAAACAAAGGAAAAGGAAAGCAAACAGAATAAGATTTGTGATATTCTATGTAATAGTATGGACTTTATTAAGATAATGATAACTATTAAGTATCATGTAATGAATGTTTAAAGGTCGCGTACCTGGGAGTAGACTCTGATGCATATGTAAATTAAGTTTGATATTTATATTATAGTTATTATTATTAGTATTTTTCCACTCATAAAAATGGTATCGTGAAGCACCGAGTTCGGATTTCAAGTACCTGAATTTGGGGGCGTCACAATTGAAGAGGGGAGTTATTTGAAGTAAAGAAGATGGATAGAAATTTATCTATCGGTATTAAATAATTTATGTGAAATTATTTTATCATAGTAAATTGGTGCATTAAATATATTTGATAATCACCAATTTCTTGAGTATATGTAGGAGTAAGTATCAAATCTAAGGCAGTGAAACCATACCTTTAATGGTGGTATAGGAGCTGGGCTAAATAATTCCTTCAGAGAGCGGAGGTATATACGAATTAGTAACCGATCTAACTCACTGTGAAAATAGTGTAGACGTGACAGAAACTAATTTGTTGGTTGTTTGTGGGAAACCACTCAGTGTACTATATTGAATACTATTAAAGACTCGATGCGTGCTAGGTTTAGACTTGTATATATGTACGTTGTTGACGAGAGAAGAAAGTCAATATATCTTTAAATTGGTTAGAGAATTATTAAGTAATTTGATACACGACGAGAAGTGAAGATTAAAGGAATGTATATATGTGTTATATTTTGAATTTTGTGTTATTGGTGTAAAGAATTACTATAAATGAGATTTTATAGTTGAGAAAAGTAGAGATTAAAACTCAAAGTTTGATATCTAAATTATTAAAAACAATAATAATCGATGATGTGGAATCAAAGAAGAGGTTGATTTTAGATGAATTATCATTTATGAGGTATATGTAAAGTATTTAGGAGCGTAAATTTTATTTCTGCTAATGCAGAACTTGTCTTCCTCTGGACTTGAGGTGGCGCAGCTGCGCCATTTCCAGGCTTATGATCAGCGCAGCTATTTCGGTCTGTAGGAAGTTCTGAGTAAGTTTGTGTAATTTAAATTTCAAGAAATGAATACTAAGGACTCATATGTGTAATAAAAATCTTAGTTAGTGATTAAGTTATCCATGAATGGATTAAGCTAGCAAAAACATGAATTCAATACGCATTAGTTTATTAACCTAGAATGAATATCAGTTAATCAAGTTATATTATAGATTATTATATTGCCTTGTGTGGCAGTAGTGTGGAATGAGAAATAGTTGATTCGCTTACATAAGATGGTGAATTATTATATGTGTTTAGCATAAAGAAAATGGAATGAATGCGTAAATTAAAAGGGAATTTTAATATATTATATAGTGTAATAATATATGAAAAGATTAGATACTTGAGATATGTTATGGATAATAAGTGTCTGATAAAAGAAGGAGACAAATATATTTAAATATTGGATAGAGATGGATATATTAAGTTAATGCATTGAGATGTGGTTAACTAAAAATGTGTCGGGACAATTTATGGAAGAAAAGAAATTGAGGAATTATATTTGTATTGTATATACTAATTATTTTAAGAAAATTGATTATTTTAAATAAGGATGCCATAGAGTATAATTAATTAAGGTAGTTAAATAATATGGGTAAAGTGTGTCACACAAACTTTATATTAAATAAATATTAAAATAATGTGAAGTTTGGGAAAAGTCAAACGTGGTCTAAACCCCTAATATTTCTATTGTTGAGGTTATGAGCTTGAGTTATATAACTCTAGTAAGTAAGATAAATGAGCCTTGTGTGGTCTGAGTGTATGCCCCCAAAATAGGTCCACACAACCCATTCAGAGTCGCCAAATACATGATATAGAAAACAACTACAACTTCATTATTACAATTGTCGTGCAAAATATGACAACACATATGTTGTGAGTTTTAATACAAATATTATCTTCTAGACAATATCCAAACTCAAATAAAGTCATCATTACAATTATTGATACACTATTTTACAAATAGTGAGGACTGCTGAAACAACTGTCTCGAACCATCACTCCACACCCCGACTAATTCCCGCTATATTCTCGCCTTCTGAGAAAAAAATGGAACAAAAAGGAAAAGGATGAGCTCAACTAGCCCAGTAAAGAATATTATGACTAAGATAATGAAAAACAAATTATCGTTAGCCTTCAATAAATCAGATATAATATAATGGACAACACGTTTAGATCAATATTCGTAGCAGAAATAACAATTCATTAGAAGAGTTAAATAGAGAATGAAGTCTACTATCTTCTATGATTTAAAAGTCCATCATCAATATTTTATCCCTGTGACATCAATCAATATACATCTTGAACCAAATATTCATCTTTGCACTACGGGCCAAAGATATTCATTTGTATCACCAGTTGGTCATGTTCATCTCAACACCTGTCCATCTTTGCACTACGGGCCAAGGATATTCATCAAGTAATCATTCATCTTTGCACTACAAGCCAAAGATATTCATCAAGTAATCATTTATATTTGCACTACAGGCCAAAGATATTCAATTATATCACCATTTAGGACTGAGGATGATAAAAAAAATATTTTAAAGAAAACGAACCCAGTAATATAAAAGGACAAAGATTAGGAATTCATACTTTAATTTATCCAAGTTCAAAAATACTCTATAATAAACAATTGTGGAGCAAAATTCAAGAATGAAGATCAAAACATTGATATAATCAAAGATAGTAACCATAATAGATAACCTGGTCAAAGAAAAGAAAACTTAATTTTTTTTATGAATAGTGTTGTATTCGTGAATAATGTCGTATACGTAAATAGTAACCCCAACAAGAAAAGGTAAAAATTTCACAATAAAATTTATATCAATATTTCGATATAATGATATTAAAAGAAATAATATTATTTATGAAAAAAAATAATATCGAATAGTACTTCTGGCTGGAATATTGGATATAATATTGAAGAAAACTTGCACTGAATAATAACACTCAAAGTATTTAAATACTCAAAAAAATACGTTAGATATTATAGAGAGAGAAACTTCTGATTCTGGTGTGATTTTCAATTCTAACCTAAGCACCCTATTTATAGGAAAATACTTAGAACGCCAAAGCAGAAAATTTAATAAAATATTATATTTATAACAAAAATTCCACACACCTCCTTGACCATTTCATCAGCCCACACAAGTGGGGTCCACCTCACAAAAAATGTTTTTTTATTAGAAAAATATTTATAACCCCAAAAATTAAAATCAGACCCAATATTTCGAAACTTCAATAATTCATAATAAATAGTCCCTTTATCAGAAAAATACTAATTTTATGTCCATATCATAAGAAATTTAATTCTCTACAACTTTATAGAAGAAATTTTTCTCAAATTCTAAACGAAAAATGACCGAAATCCACATACGGATGATCTTGTAGGCTATAATTAAATTTTAGTCAGAATGGGGCCCACCAACGTATTTAACATGTTTTTATAACAAAAATACTCAGGACCCAATTTGCTCTCTTCCTCCTTATTTATTCATATATCGTGCATTTATTGTAAAAATATCACCATAATTATATTATTATATTATACACTTATAATGTAATATTACAATAATATATTACATCATACACCGTGTATTACTGTATTTTAACCACTGGGTATTCCAACAGTTTTAACGGTAACAATTATGCCAGTATTTATAAAAAACTTATACTTGTCGTTTTTCTTCATCCAACAGTTTTTCGTTATGGGGCCCACAAATGGCTGCGCCGTCGTACGAATATTCCCCAACAGCAAGAATATTCTACGACCAAATGAATATTCCCCGATAACAATGAGTATTTTATAACCACTTGCTTATTTAAAATATTTTTGCATTTTACCCATAACTAACCACATTAATTAAATCAACCTTTTACTATTTTAAAATAATAAATAGAGGAAATTCAATTTTATAAAAAGTTGGGGTCTTACACTGAGTATTAAAGTTAAATCAGAATAAAAGTTTGACTGAAATTATTAAAAGAGAATTAATGGAAAGAGAATAAATGATTGATGTTGATCATTGTGATATTTATGTGTGATAGGAAACAATGGGTTGAGAATACCCAACTGAATTATATTTAGCCAAATTAAAATATTATTTGGACTAGCCCAATGTACATGGGATATAAGACTATATTGACGTAGATTTAAAATATAAGTATACTTCCTATATGTGGGTAGGTACATATATATGTGTATATATGTACCCATAACTTAATTTATTGTAAAAATATTAAGTCATTATAATTAACTTAATAAGCCCAAAAAAAGGAATAAACTTTAGTAGAATGAGACCCATTTCACAATAAATTAGAAGTAATAAGCATTGTCCCAATTTCTGTGTCTCAAAAACTCTTCCGACGCATAAATAGGCCATTGGCCTATCCTATTTCATTTCTATTGTTAATAGAGCTGATGATGGCTGGGAGAATGGAGGGGAGGGAGCAAGTAATTGCTTTTCACCAAATCCTCCATATCCAATAGTTTCTTCTTCTTCCTTTTGGTTTAAATCTATGGGCAAAGCCATTGTTTGGTTAATGGTTCCTCTATAAATAGAGACTCTTCCTCTTCATTCCCGTTTGTTGAAGTGTCTGAGTTTTGGTATTGAAAGTTAGTAGAATTGGAGAGTGAGTGTGGTAGAATTGAGGAGTAATTGGAGAATTGAGGAGTTATAGTTACTAATTAAAGCTTCAAGAGGTAACCTTACTGTCATTCATGTTCTTAATTCAAAATTTTGATAAATTCTCATAATTCTCCAAAATTCTCTATTAATTGGGTTAAAATTGAGTGTTATGGTATTAACCTAGTTTACATGTGTATTGTGTATCAATATAATGTGTTGAGCATGATGATTGGGTGATTATAATTTATATACATATATGTTCTTCATTTCAAGATTTTGAATTTCTTAGAAATGTCAAGAAAATACTTACTTTTAAGTCATAAAATTGATGGCTAAGGATTATTGTAATCGATGAATTATTGTTAGATATTGATAATACAGTCAAATACGAAAACAACGGAAGTTAAACGGACCAATTTATTTTAGAAACGAATTTGTAGTGAATGAGTTCGCTAAATTTGTCAAAACATGAAAATTTAGTATGAACATGAGTTTTGGATTAATATTTGGGTTAGTTAATGTTTATGTTAATTGTTGATTATTTGGTATGTTGTATTTTTATGAGTTACAAATCCATATAATCAAAAACGGACTAATTTGGATGTGTATCATTCACGTTTTGAAAATCGAAAGGAGTATTGGTCTGATAAATCGCGAAGATAAGAACCTGGGAATCCATTTTGCCTCACTGGGCATAGCTGCGCTGCCCCCAAGGCCATTTGGGGCGCAGCTGTGCCGGACATAGTGTCTAGTATGACTGTTTTGATCTATTGTAGTAAATAAGGCATAACTTCTTCATACGAACTCCGATTGAGGCGATTCTGGATGATTCAGAAATATAACGAGTAGACTTACAACTTTCATTCTTTAAGTTTTTTATTTGAAGTCGTTAAGAGGGGTAAAAATATCTATCTTTGTGACTGTTATGTATTTGAAGGCAATCGGAGGGCATCGGACATGCACATATACAATTTTAGTGCTCCCAACGATAAAATATGTTATTCTAAGTTATAAAACATAAATATGTATTATAATAGACATGACATATAAGTTTTTCTTACTCATAATGGAATGCTATAGTATGATTTTGAATGAGATTTCGAATGATGAACTATATTAACTATGATTAAATGAGTTGATTAAATACGAGCATACGCGTTATAGGGTCTAACATCCTTACATGATGGAAGGGTTAATGTATTTCATTCCGAATGCATGAACCTACTTAGCCTTGTTAGAAATTTTCAAATAAGTCTTTAAAGTGTGAAAACAACTTAAAGTAAACATAAGAGACTCTCAACTTGGGCTAAGACCTCTTAACATGTGGATAAGTTATGTGTTAATAGTCATGCATGCTAAGAACTCAGGTGAAACCAGAAAATAAATATTTAACTTTGGTTTGGCCAGGGGACGGTGTAGCTGCGCCCATCCTAGGCCAAATTGCAGCGCAACTGCGCCACAGGGCAGTCATGCTTGATTATTTTAACTTTGATCTAGACCTTAAATGATATATGTATGAATGTTTAAAGTTATAATACTTGACATAAATGATATTTTAAGCATATAAGCATGTAATAGTTATATAAAACCCAAAATTGTTAAATTTTATTAAGGTTTGCAAAAATGTATAAACGACATAGATCACGCATCTATAAACTTTAAATATGTGTCGAACACATAGTGAGTCAAGTGTATGATAAATGTATATGAATGTTGATGTCAAGTACGGATGGTTAAGGTATACCTATACATACCTAGCTATTTTAAGAGTATGATGAGAAAGTGAAATGAAGGTTTTACAAACCCTAGTTAAGAAATGATGTAATATTTATTATTATATTAAGAGCGTATGAAATGTATGACTGATGGATATGAATTCATGATTATATAACTATGTTGGAATAGACGCAGTGCAGATAAGCTTTAAGAAGTTAAGTCGTAGTTGATAAACTATGAATCATGCAAGTCTTTCAGTTCCTATTTGATATTTGAATTCGTTAACTGTTAGTTGAGCTATATTATGTGTAAGACCCCAACTTTTATAAATAAAGATGAATTTTCTATAAATATTATTTTTGAATATTATGGAGTAAAATTGATATAATAGTTGTGGGTAATATTTATAAATTTTGCAAAGTAAGCAAGTTGTTATAAAATATTCGTTTGGTGGGAAATATTCTTTTTTGTCGGGAATATTCGTGCGACGGCTCAATCATTAGTGGACCCCTATTAACGGAAGTATTGTCGTAGTTAAAAAAAACGACAAAATTATCTTTCTATAAAAATAACGGTGGAGGTGTTCTACCGTTAAAACCGTTGAACTACCCGTAGTAAAAGTACAATGAATACGCGTGGTTGTATAGTAGCACTAGATTGATTATTGATGCTTACGTGAGAAGTCACTCACTTATACTCAATTATTATTACAAAGAATTTCTTTATCATATCTCTTATATTATTGATTCAATTATTGTCACAAAGATCATCATAGATAATATGTTATATTATTAAATCAATAATTGAGACGACAAGTTATAAATGATTAATAATTGTTGAAAGATTAAATATGTGTTGATTAAAAATAAAATGATTTGCGATAATATTTATTCAATCCTTGATGTATATAAAGAGTCTGTTATGAGACGTTTGTGGTAAGTTTGGTTATTTTATGGGGGGGGGGGGCATATGTTATCATCTAAGAGTCTCTTCGTCAATAGTAATTACCTTCGTCAATAGTAATTACCTTCGTCAATAGTAATTACCTTTACCAGACATCAAACCACTTGTCGTTTCCTATTACAGGCATCGAACCACTTGTCGTTTCACATTACAGGCGTCAAACCAATTGTCGTTTCACATTACAGGCGTCAAACTACTTTTCTTTTCACATCACCAGTCGTCAAGCCACTTGCTTTTTCACATGGCAAGTGCTAAGCTAGAAATCTTCTATAAATAGAGGCCTAGTGCTTCATTATTTTTCACGAATTCATTCAAGCTATAGAGAGAGAAAGTATAGAGAGAATAAGAGAGAAAGAAGAAGAGTATTCTGTTACTACACTACTGCAGTATTCAATCTCCTACTAAAGTAAGGGGTGTTATTCTTTCTTATTCATGAAGAGAACTGTTGTTATTCCATTGCTTATTATTCTGTTGGAATAACCTGTATACGCGGTTTACCCTATACTTGGTGACATTCTTCTATTATTCATTTGAACATCCTGCGTATGTGTTTTTACACCGACTGGTTCCATCTTTATTATTATTCTGTTGGAACATCCTGCCACATGTGTTTTACACCTCGGACTCGGTTTAAAATCTTTATTATTATTCTGTTGGAACATCCTGCATGCATGTGTTTTTCGTGGGACTGGTTCCATTCTTTATTATTCTATTGGAATATCCTCGTGCATGCGTTTCTGTGGGACCGGTTCCGTTATTTATTATTCTGTTGGAATAACTTTGCAAAGTGGCCTATCGCATGCATGGAGATTTCTTTTGTTATTCCATTCTTTATTATACTCAGTTGGTTAAAACTTTGACTTCTATACTCCATGAAATTAGTGGAATATCCTTGATATTTAACAAGCGCTTCATCCAAAGATCCTTTCATGGAAATATTCTTTTAAGTATTCTTGAATTTTACTCTACAAAGCAAGATCATGTTGATGATTTGGATGTTATTGGTTCTGGATAAATTAATTCTTGAACTTGTTTTATTGAATTCTTATATCATTGTCATCATCCTCATATTTATATTTTTTTGAAAGTCATCTGTGGCCTGTAGTGCATAGATGGACTTGGTATGATTATGACCAGGGCTTATTCGGTGTAATCATGACCGTAATGTTACAAATGGTGTAGTAAAAATCCTCATTGGCCCGTACTTCATTGATGGACAGTTGTTGGCATGATCATGACCATTAATGAATACATAAATATTCTTGGCCCGTAGTGCATGGATAATTGTAGTCGTGATACTAAAGAATATCCTTGGCCGTAGTGCAGGGGTGATTCGATGATGTGAAATATTTATTAAGCTGAGTCTCAGCTATAACAATGATGAAAAACCTTTTAAATCATAAAAGATAGTAGATTTTATTTTCTACTTGACTCTTTTAATGGATTCTTTGGTTCACTGCAGCTTAAACTTGATGTTAATTATATTTTATCGCTTTAACACCATTTGAAGGCTAATGATAATTTATTCGCATTATGTTAGTCATAATATTTCTTCTTTGGGCTAGTTGAGCTCACCCTTTCTTTCACTTTATTCTCGTGAAATGAGAATATAGCCGGGACGAGTCTGGGAACGGAGTAATGGTCCGAGGAGGATAGCATTAGTAGTCCTCACTATTCTATGAAATAGTGTGATAATAATTGTAATGAGGACTCTTTTTGAGTTTGTATAATCTCTAGTAGAAAATATTTGTATTTAAACTCACAGTTTATGTTTTGTCGTATTGTACACGACAGTTGTATTAGTAAGTTGTATTTGAATTCTGTACCATGTATCTGACGACCCAAGATGGGTGATGTATACCTAATTTTGGGATAGTCACAGTTGGTATCAGAGCTTAGGGATATGATCCCTGGCTAAGATTTGAGAATAGTACTAGGAGGGGAGAGACAGGGAATTCCTTCGCTAGTATGACCTACCTAAGTTTATGTGCTATTTTATTGGTCGGTCAGAATATAGGGATAATATGTTACATGTCAATTAACCTTTTGTTTTGTGGAAGTATCTAAAAATGACATCTGAGAATGTTGAGAATAGCAATGGAGCACAAAGCGTAATTGATTCATTCACCACATATCAATAATCAGGATAATGTGCATCAGGAAGGTGAAAATCCTCATGCAAACAACAACACTGACCAAATGATGAATGATCAAATGTTCAGGGGCTTTATGTAATTCATGCAACAGCAGGCGAGAGCGGCTCCTGTCCAAAACGTAGGTGGAAACACTGGAAACTCTTGGGCGGTCACCGCTAAACAATTCAAGGAGCTGGGACCACCGGAGTTTAAGGGAGAGCCAAAACCACTTATGGCGAAAGCATGGATAAAGCAGATCACCAAGATATTTGATGTCTTGGGATGCTCCGAGGAGCAAAAGGTTCCCTTTGCCGCCTTTATGTTGCTTGCGGAGAGCGATTCATCGGTGGGAATCCAGAAACGTACTCAACTTCTTTGTCTTGAAGATATCTTGGGAGAAGTTCTAGGAGCTGTTCAACGACAAATACTTTCTCAAAAGTATTCGCCACATGAAGGAAGTGGAGTTTATCAAGTTGGAACAAAACAATATGACCGTGTCCCAATACGAGGCTAAATTTGCGGAGTTATCCCGGTTTGAGTCCCACTTGGTGGATAATGAAGAGAGAATAGCGCGAATGTTTTTAAGAGGTTTGAAGCCAGAGATACGTCAACATCTTATTTCTCATAAACTGTGTTTATATTCAGATGTTATAAATAGGACTCAGTTAGTGGAGAGCGATAACGAGTCAACGCAACTAAAAGAGAGCAGCCTGTAAAATTATAATACCAAATGAGAGCGATCATCGAAGCGGTGACAACAAGCGTGGAGGGAATCAACAGGCCAGAAATGGTAACCACTTCGGTGGTAATCAGGGCCAAAACAATAAGAATGGACATTTCAAGAAGAGGAGATTCAACAATGATGGAAAGACGTCAGCACCAGCACCTGTCGTTAAGGAAGGAGAACGACCACCTATCATATGTTTCAAATGCGGAGGGGAGGGGCACATCAGTCCAAACTGCGCGATGCCATCCAAAGCATGTTATAATTGTGGAAGAGAAGGTCACTTAGCCCGATTTTGTCGTTCACCGAAGACAAATTCAGCTAGGATGGAGGCACCAAAGGTCGTCCCAGAAAAGTCAAAACCGGTAGTGTAAGGGAGAGCGTTTGTTGTGACCTCCTAGAAAGCAAGGAACCCGAATGAGGTCATCACGGGTAAGCTTATCATAAACTCTAATGAAGTCTATACTTTATTTGATACCGGTTCTATCCATTCTTTTATTTCTCCTACTTGCGATCATCGATTAAATTTGACTCCGGAGAAATTAGACTTTGGCTTATTTGTGGAAACTCCGTTGGGAGAAACCTTCATTATATCCACTGTTTATAAGTCTTGTTTGGTTCAAATTGGTACCCTCACATTACCTGTTGATCTTATTTCATTAAAAATACTTGCATTTGACGTGATTCTAGGGATTGATTGGTTAACTACTCATCATGCAAAAATTGATTATTTTCGTAAGGTTGTTAGCTTTCATATTCCTAATCAACCTATTATGCGAATTCAAGCGACCAAACCATTAAAATCAATCACGGTCATCTCAAGCCATAAAGTTATTCATTTATTGAAAAACGGATGTCAAGCTTTCTTAGCTCATGTCACAGATTTAAACAAATATACGTCAATTTTGAACGATATTTCTATTGTTAATAAATTTCCTGACGTATTCCCCGAAGAACTTCCTGGCCTACCCCCAGAGTGTGAAATTGAATTTTGTATCGACCTTGAACCCGGTACAAAACCCATTTCCAAAGCCCCATATCGAATGGCTCCTATTGAACTTCAGGAGTTAAAAACCCAACTGCAGGAATTGTTAGACATTGGTTTTATTCATCCTAGTACTTCTCCTTGGGGTGCTCCTGTTCTATTCGTGAAGAAGAAAGACGGGAGTATGCGACTTTGTATTGATTATCGGGAGTTGAATCATGTCACCGTCAAAAATAGGTATCCATTGCCACGTATTGATGACCTGTTTGACCAGTTGCAAGGAGCCAAATTCTTTTCAAAGATTGATCTTCGTTCCGGATATCACCAATTGAAGATTAGAACCGATGACATTCAAGAAGACGGCTTTGAACTTGAATGCGAGCATTATGAATTCCTAGTCATGTCCTTTGGATTGACTAATGCTCCTATTTGCCTTGATGGATATGATGAACCGAGTATTCAAGAATATTTGGATCACTTTGTGGTCATCTTTATTGATGACATCCTTATTTATTCCAAAAGCCGTGAAGATCATGAGCAACACTTGAGGCTGACACTCCAAAAGCTTCGTGAATATAAGCTTTATGCCAAGTTAAAGAAATGCGAGTTCTGGCTTGAGGAAGTAGCATTCCTTGGGCACATGGTATCAAGTCATGGAATATCTGCTTGACTCAAAGAAAGATTGAAGTTATTCAAAGTGGGAGCAACCTAAATCGATGGACCAAGTCGTAGCTTTCTCGGTTTAATTTGGTTATTATCGAGAGATTCGTGGAAGGATTTTCTCGAATCGCTACTCCATTGACTCAGCTGACTCGAAAAGATACAAAGTTCGGTTTGAGCGAAGAATGTGAGAAGAGTTTTCAAGAACTCAAGAGGAGACTCATTTCAAAGACCGATTCGACAATACCATCTCGGCTCGGAGGGATTTGTCATCTACAAGCCGATGCTTCTAGCAAAGGGTTGGGATGTGTTCTCATGCAACATGGAAAAGTCATAGCCTATGCCTCGCGACAACTCAAAGAATATGAGAGGAATTATCCTACTCATGATCTAGAGTTGGCAGTTGTTGTCTTTGCACTTAAAATTTGGAGGCATTACTTGTATGGGGAGAAAGTGGAGATCTTTAAGGATCATAAAAGCCTCAAATATTTCTTCACTCAAAAGGAACTCAACATGCGACAATGACGTTGGCTTGAACTGTTGAAAGATTATGAACATACCATCCAATACCATCCTGGAAAAGCAAATGTAGTAGCTGACACATTGAGTAGAAGATCATATGCAAGTACGAGTACGATATTGTCAATGCAAGGGCCCATTTTGTGTGACTTGCAAAGGATGGAGATAGAGTTAAAGACTCCAGGGACGCATGTGACGATGGCGAATATACGAGTAGAACCGACTTTAATCGATAAAGTTAAAGCTGCTCAAGCTACAGACCTGGAGCTGATGCGTATAAGGAAGAAAGTGCAAGAAGGTGCTATACCGGAAGCAAGAATCGATGAAGAAGGAATACTTCGAGTCAAATCCAAACTTTGTGTTCCTAACGACCCTGATTTAAAGTATAAAATCATGATGGAGGCGCACAACACACCGTTTGCAATCCATCCTGGGAGTACCAAAATGTATCATGATATTCGCCATACATTTTGGTGGAGCAATATGAAGAGAGAGATAGCATTGTTTATCTCAAGGTGTCTAACTTGTCAACGAGTTAAAGCGGAGAATCAAGTACCAAAAGGTCCATTACAACCACTTGAAATTCCAGAATGGAAGTGGGAGCACATTACCATGGATTTCAAGCACCGGTCTTCCTAAGGTTTCTCAAGGCATAGATGCGATTTGGGTCATTGTTGATAGATTGACCAAGTCTGCTTATTTCTTACCGATACGAGAAACTTATACACTTGAACGTCTTGCTCGTATGTACATAAACGAGATTGTAAGACTGCATGGTATGCCAATATCCATAGTTTCTAATCAAGACCCAAGATTCACTTCACGATTTTGGGTTAGTTTGTAAAAAGCTATGGGCACAGACTTACGATTTAGCTCGGCATATCATCCTCAGACGGACGGACAGTCGGAGAAGACTATTCAAACTCTTGAAGATCTATTAAGACTCTGTGTCCTTAATTTCAAGGGAAGTTGGGACAAGTTCTTACCATTGGTGGAGTTTTCCTACAACAACAGTTATCAAGCAAGTATTGGCATGGCTCCATTCGAAGCGTTGTATGGAAGAAAGTGTCGTTCTCCAATATGTTGGGATGAGGTGGGTGAAGCAACGTTGTTGGGGTCGGAGTTGGTACGTATGACTACGGAAAAGATTCAAACGATCCGACAATGTATAAAAACCTCACAAAATCGACAAAAGAGTTATGCTGATCTTCATCGAAAGGACGTGGAATTCGATATAGGAGATCATGTGTTGTTACGTGTTGCTCCATGGAAAGGAGTTACAAGATTTGGAAAGAGAGGAAAACTCAATCCTCGATTCATCGGCCCATTTTTAATCCTCGATCGAGTAGGAACTGTGGCCTATAGACTCGCTTTACCGCCAAGTATGTCTCGTGTTCATAACGTTTTTCACATATCCATGTTACGTAAATATGTGAAAGACCCGAACCACATTATTGAGTTAGAACCGGACGAAATAGCGAAAGATTTGACGTATGAAGAGGTTCCTGTTCAAATCTTGGATAAGAAGGAACATATTCTACGCTCCAAGGTTATACCTCAAGTCAAAGTTTTGTGGAGAAACCACGATGTTGAGGAAATAACTTGGGAGTTAGAATCAAATGAAATCAAGGTATCCTTACCTCTTCGACATACCAAGTACGTACCCTAATTTCGAGGGTGAAATTTCATAAGAAGGGGAGGTTGTAAGACCCCAACTTTTATAAATAAAGATGAATTTTCTATAAATATTATTTTTGAATATTATGGAGTAAAATTGATATAATAGTTGTGGGTAATATTTATAAATTTTGCAAAGTAAGCAAGTTGTTATAAAATATTCGTTTGGTCGGGGAATATTCTTTTTGTCGGGGAATATTCGTACGACGGCTCAATCATTGGTGGACCCCACAACGGAAGTATTGTCGTAGTTAGAAAATGACAAAATTATCTTTCTATAAAAATAACGGCGGAGGTGTTACCGTTAAAACTGTTGAACTACCCAAAGAGTAAAAGTACAAAGAATACTGGCGTGGTTGCATAGTAGCACACGGTATTGATTATTGATGCTTACGTGAGAAGTCACTCAGCTATACTCAATTATTGCTACAGTAATTGTTGCATCATATCTCTGATATTATTGATTAAATTATTGTCACAGTATCATCTGTATAATATATTATATTATTAAATCAATAATTGAGACGACAAGTTATAAATGATTAATAATTGTTGAAAGATTAAATATGTGTTGATTAAAAATAAAATGATTTGTGGTAATATTTATTCAATCCTTGATGTATATAAAGAGTCTGTTATGAGACGTTTGTGGTAAGTTTGGTTATTTTATGGGGGGGGGGCATATGTCATCATTTAAGAGTCTCTTCGTCAATAGTAATTACCTTCATCAATAGTAATTACCTTCGTCAATAGTAATTACCTTCGTCAATAGTAATTACCTTCGTGAATAGTAATTACCTTTACCAAACGTCAAACCACTTGTCGTTTCATATTACAGGCGTCGAACCACTTGTCGTTTCACATTACAGGCGTCAAACCAATTGTCATTTCACATTACAGGCGTCAAACCACTTTTCTTTTCACATCACCAGTCGTCAAGCAACTTGCCTTTTCACATGGCAAGTGCTAAGCTAGAAATCTTCTATAAATAGAGGCCTAGTACTTCATTATTTTTCACGAATTCATTCAAGCTATAGAGAGAGAAAGTATAGAGAGAATAAGAGAGAAAGAAGAAGAGTATTCTGTTACTACATTACTGCAGTATTCAATCTCCTACTAAAGTAAGGGGTGTTATTCTTTCTTATTCATGAAGAGAACTATTGTTATTTCATTGCTTATTATTCTGTTGGAATAACCTGTATACGCGGTTTACCCTATACTTGGTGACATTCTTCTATTATTCTCATTAGAACATCCTCGCCTGTGTGTTTTACACCCTAACTCGGTTCCATCTTTATTATTATTCTCATTGGAACATCCTCATGCGTGTGTTTTACAATTTTACATGGTTCCATCTTTATTATTATTCTGTTGGAACATCCACATGCATGTGTTTCTGCTTAGGACCGTTCTATTCATTATTATTACATTGGAATATCCCGTCTGCATGCATTTTACGGGACTGGTTCCGTTATTTATTATTCTCGTGGAATAACTTTTGCCTGCGGCCTATCGCATGCATGGTGATTTCTTTTGTTATTCCATTCTTTATTATACTCGGTTGGTTAAAACTTTGACTTCTATACTCCATGAAATTAGTGGAATATCCTTGATATTTACACTTCATCCAATATCCTTTCATGGAAATATTCTTTTAAGTATTCTTGAATTTTACTCTACAAAGCAGTATCATGTTGACAGTTTGGATGTTATTGGTTCCTGGATAAATTAATTCTTGAACTTGTTTTATTGAATTCTTATATCATTGTCATCATCCTCATATTTATATTTTTTGAAAGTCATCTGTGGGCTCAGTGCATATAGATGGACTTGGTATGATTATGACCGTGGATTATTCTAAGTGTAATCATGACCGTAATGTTACAAAATGATGTGGTAAAATCCTCATTGGCCGTGTAGTGCATTGATGGACGCTTGTTGGCATGATCATGACCATTAATGAATACACAAATATTCTTGGCCCGTAGTGCATGGATAATTATGGTCGTGATACTAAAGAATATCCTTGGCCGTAGTGCAGGGGTGATTCGATGATGTGAAATATTTATTAAGCTGAGTCTCAGCTATAGCAGTGATGAAAAACCTTTTAAATCATAAAAGATAGTAGATTTTATTTTCTACTTGAATCTTTTAATGGATTGCTGATTCCGCTGCAGTTAAACTTGATGTTTATTATATTTTATCAGTTTAACACTGTTGAAGGCTAATGATAATTTATTCTGCATTATCTTAGTCATAATATTTCTTACTGACTAGTTGAGCTCACCCTTTCTTTCACTGTTCTTTTTTCGTGAAATGAGAATATAGTTTGGAAGCGAGTCGGGGAAACGTAGTAATGGTCCGAGAGGATAGCATTAGTAGTCCTCACTATTCTGTGAAATAGTGTGATAATAATTGTAATGAGGACTCCTTTTGAATTTGTATAATCTCTAGTAGAAAATATTTGTATTCAAACTCACAGTTTATGTTTTGTCGTATTGTACACGACGGTTGTATTAGTAAGTTGTATTTGAATTCTGTACCATGTATCTGACGACCCAAGATGGGTGATGTATACCTAATTTTGGGGGCGTCACATTATGCCATGAGAATGTTGATGTATATATATGAAATGCATATGAGATATGTATGAAATTTGAAAGTTGATCTTTGATGATATACTTGTGAAGTAAATCTCTATGCATGTTATGTGAGAAGTAACATGCGTAGTAAATATTAATTGTTTATGAATGCATGAACTGAGTATGTTATTATATGCTATGTGATGCATGAAAACTATTAGAATTGATGGGCTGTCGAGCTCACCCTTGCAAATAACCACTTTTGCAGGTTAAGGACTCATAGTAAAGTTACGTGCTACTTAATTGATAAAGTTCAATAGCATCAAGGAGATTAATTTATTTATTTAAATATATGCTTTTGAACCATGTTTAGGTTCTAGGAGATGTACATGATAGTAGTATACTATGTGTAATACATGTTAAGTTATAAAGTTATACTATGTGATACATAGAGGAATTCGAATAAAATGAATTATAACATAATATAATTCAAGGATATGTAATTAATTTAAGTTAAGAAATCAATAGAAGATTTTTTTTTTAAGGAGATTGAAAAAGTTTAAATTAGTCCGCATATTTTTATAACATCAAATATGATGTTAGACAGGAATGGTAAATAACCAAGATTTGAAACTTATAAAAGTTTGGGGTCATTATAAAAATCTTAGAAATGTAAAGAAGCTATATTCTAAGTTATAATAAGCAAATTTATATTCATTAAGTTATAAATAAAAGATATAATAGTTTGAGGATAGTAGTATCGTGGCAGACCGGATTCGAGGTTCGAAGGGACTCGGATTTGGGGCGTCACAAAACCTCACAGAAACATTCGCATCATTCGCGTCATTCACTCCTCATTATCAACCAAATGGAATGCAAACCAGGATAACTAGACAAACTTAGTCTCGTATTGCGATACAGTCATATTGTTTTATTCCATCTTGATTAATTCTTGTGACACCCCCAAATCTAGGTACTTCATTCCCACAAGACTTGGTGTTCAATTTTCATTCATTCATACTATCTACCCAAATAAAATAACATTTAAACCATAAATCCTCCCTTTAAAAGGGTTACATCATTAAATTCAAAAACAGAACATCTCAGGTTGTCTAACCTTAACATTATTTCAGTGCGGAAATAAAATTATTACATCACATCATTAAATATAAGTCTATCATCATAACAATAAATGAAATTACAAGTCTTCATCACTTGTACATTTTTCCCTTTCCTTAACTAGTTGTAGGTTCGTCTACCTTCTCAACTTTAGCTGCAAAAATTATATTTATGCAAGAGTGAGCAAAACAAGTACTCACTAAATATAAAAATGAATCAACAGGAGAATAATAATAATAACTGCCCATGAATAGGCTCATTAAAACTGAATAGTACTCTATCAATGATAACCAAAAATTGGAATTGAAATAAGAAATATATCTGAGGGTCTTAAGACCACGAACTATGTCCATAGTTGTAAGTAATCTTTCAACTTCAACTTTAATAGTCATAAGACTATAAGGACCTCGTACTTAGGGGGATAAGCCTTTGTACAATGTATTATGCACAACATTTCAACGCTAGGCATAAATTATCCCCTAATAATAGGGTTGTTCATCTCAGTATTTATAGTACAAGTCCGCACCAAAGTAAGTTTGGTTTGGATACATTTCAAGGGTAATTTATAATTCAACGGTCATCAACTAAGGATTAGTTGAATACAATATTGATAACGTTATGCTATGGAATAATCATAACTGAATCGACATTGTAAATTAAGATTATGCTTTAGGAATAAACTAATAGCATAAACATCGAATAATCATAACGTACCTTGCTTGAACAATATTAAGCCAAGGTTATTTAGAATTGAGTACTAAGCATGCATAACAAATAGTAATTTAAACGATAAAACTTGTTCAACATGAGTATATTAGAATATGTAAACTTGCATGCTAGATAACAAGTTAAAGACAAGAATAACTTGTTCAATATGAAAATAAGAATTAGAAATCATAAACAAACTAGATACAAGAACTTGCTTAATCATAAGAATAAACTTGCACAATGTAATAAATGAACTAGCTCAACGAAAGTGTAGAGTTAGAAAACTTGCTCAAATGTAAAAGTAGAATTAGAGAGCTTGCTCAATGTAAAAAGATAAGTTTAGAAACTTTTCTCGAGTGTAAGCTATAATATTAAACTCACGTTCACCTACACATAGGTTTAGAACCACCATATATTAGATATACTAACATTCACGTTCTAACATAACACACATTTTTAGTTTGAATTATTATTTTAGCACAAGTCTTATGCTACCATACAAATATCAGAAATTTCAAGTGTTAACCTTCACAACACCTGTTTATTATTCATCATGCTCACTAAGTTCTAATATACCACGTTCATCACTTACTAATCATTTGAAACTTTGAAACTACTAACCACATAGCACGATTCTGTTTTAACCATGTTATTACACATTGGACACATTAACATAACATAAAGTTAAGCTACCATGGTATTACTTCATTATCTCAGGACAGGGTATGGCGCAGTTGCGCCATACACAGGCTTCGGATCGGTGTAGCTGCGCAATTTTTAGCCTTGGCACCAAATAGCAATTGCTACTTTGCACAAACAGAGAAGAGAGACAAGAATGAACGATGGCAAACTTTAGCCCAACAAACACGAATTTCACCCACAAAACAGTAATATTAACATGTACAAATGGTATAGAACTATCACATACATGTTTGCTAACATATTCCTCAATATAGAACAATTTAACAATAATTATACTAGTTTAATTTCCTCAAATTCCATATTTTCATATAAAACTTCATTTTTTGAGTTCCTTAGATAAAAATCATCACTGTAATCTCAATTCTTCACCAAATCACTTCGTTCAAACTACATTATCTTCGTTTCTTAACGAACTAGCATGAACAAGACTCGATTTACAGTTTAGCATACGAATTGACCATGAAAATTAGTACTTACATAAGCCATATGAGAAAATATTCATAAAAATATGCACTGTCATTATTTTCTACTATTAAACGAAATTAGCATGAAATTTCCTTGTTTAAACATAGACTCTAGCATCCCAAACACATACAATCACCATAATCAGTTGTATAACAAGATTTCGAAAAAATTTGAATTCAAAGAGTTTGAAGCTTCATGTCGTAACCTCATTTATACATATTCATATATAATTAGGGAAAATACCTTCAATTAGCTTGTTAATCCTTGCTAAACACTGAAGTTGCTAGAAACTGCTTAAGTTCTCTCTCAATTCTCTCAGCTCTCTTTGTAATCTTAGGCTTAACAAATAACAAGTCACGTAAACCAATACTCACTTAAGCGTAAAAAATAAAACTGATAAACTATAATACGCCAAACTTAATATAATGTCAGTTACTACTTATAACGTATAAGCTATAATTATATTTTATTTATTATTTTAATTTATTTATTTATTTTATTTATAATTCAAAATTCAAAAATTAATCATCCAAAAGCCATAAGGCTTTGTTTGGCAAAACCCTTTAAAATTTAAAGACATAATATTTTAAGCCTTGTTTGGCAAAAACTAAATTAAACTCCTTTAATTTATTTTTATAAACAATTTAGTTTATAATTTTTAATTATATCTTATTTATTTGGATTTCCTTATCCAATATTAATCAAATAAATTAATTATACACACTATATTTTAAATAAATTTCCCACTTTAACAAATTTCACAAAATCATAATTTCATTATAATTTTATTTAATAATTTAACATACCATTTTAAATTATTAATCAACAATATAACACCTCATGTCATATTACAACTCTCTAAATTATAAATTAATTTAATTTAGAACATTATCTAATAAATTTAGATTCATAACTATTTATTAATAACCATCACATCAATAAATATTTATTCAACAATAAACACCTCAAATAAATATTTATATAATTCAATAAATATTTAAAATTACAATTTGATATTCCGGATTGTTACATCCTTCCCTCCTTACAAGGATTTTGTCCCCAGAATCACAACTCAAACAATCAAATCGTCACAATTCCACCTCCTTCATGTGACGAATACTTTTAGGAAAGTACTTGTCGTTGAACAATTCTTGAAACTTCTACCAAGACATCTTTAGTGCGGAAGGTTGAGTACATTTTAAAGATTTCCACCTGTAATATGCCTCTCTTCGCAATATGAAGATGGCAAAGGGAACCTTTTGCTCCTCGGAGCATCCCAAGACATCAAATATCTTGGAGATCTGATTAATCCATGTCTCTGCCTTAAGTTATTCTGGCTTTCCCAAAAACTCTAGTGGTCCCAGTTCCTTGAATTGCTTAGCGATGACCAGCCGAGAGTTACTATTGTTTCCACCTACATTTTGAACGTTTCTCTCGCTTGGTGTTGCATGAATTGTAGAAACCTCCTAAACATCCCGTCGTTCATCATTTGGTCGATGTTGTTATTTACATGAAGATTATTGCCGTCCTGATACACATTATCCTGGTTATTTATCGGCACTGACTCAACGGTCTCATGTGCTCCTTTGTTTATCTCAACATTTTTAGATGCCATTTCCAAACACTGCCACAAAATAAGGGTTAATTGATATGCCACATATTATCCCTATATTCTGACCGACCAATTAACTAACAAATAAGCTTAGGTCTGTCACACTAGCAAAGGATTTACCCGTCTCTCCCCTCCTAGTTCTAGCCTCACATCTCAGCCAGGGATCATATCCCTAAGCTTTGGTACCAATTGTGACGCCCCCAAAATAGGTATACACAACCCATTCTGAGTCGCCAAATACATGGTACATAATTCAAATACAAACTTAATTTATACAACTGTCATGCAGAATACAAAAAAATATAAGTTGAGAGTTTTAACACGAATATTATCTCATAGACAATATCCAAACTCAAATGGAGTCCTCATTACAATTATTATCACACTATTTTATATAATAGTGATGACTACTATAGAAACCATCTTGGACCGTCACTCCATTCCCCGACTAGTCCCAACTATATTATCATTTCTTGAAGAGAACAATGAAAGAAAAGGGTGAGCTCAACTAGCCCAGTAAAGAATATTATGACTAAGATAATGCAGAATAAATTATCATTAGCCTTCAACGGTATAAAACCTGAAAGAATACAATAGACAACAAGTTTAACTGCAGAGGAACAAGCAAATCATTAGAAGAGTCAAGTAGAGCATGATATCTACTATCTTTTATAATTTAAAAGTTCATCATCAATATTTTATCTCTGTAACACATTTCAATAAATAATCCACATCCACGAATTATCCATGCACTACGGGTCAAGGATATTCGTTATTATCACCAATGGTCATGATCATGCCAACAACTGTCCATCAATGCACTACAAGCTAATGATGACTTTTACCACATCATTTCTAACACTACAGGTCATGATTATACCGATACATAATTCCTGGTCATAATTGTCAGGAATAACCATGTAAATGATATTCCTATTTATATATGATTTGATTATGATATATATATATATATGAATGAATAGGCAAGTATGCTTGCATTAGGAAAAGCTGTAAAGTCCTTTGATAGATTATAGAAACATATGTACAAGGACTTAGAATGAATTGATCAAATATGTTAGGCTAATCTTACATAAACAAAAAAGCTTTGTAAAGTCCTTAAAAAAATAATGTACAAGGACTATAAATATAGAAAGATCAAGCTTTTTAGGTTGATCTTATAATGTAATAGATAGGCTTGTCTGATCGTCGAGCACTGCACCAGAAATTGTAGTCTGCCAGGAGAGTCAAGGAAAACTCGAGAGCTATTAAGGCAGAATCGTAGTCTGCAAGATAGTAGATCTCGGAGCTCGTAGACTACCAGGAGAGACGAGGAAGGATCGTAGTGTGTCGAGGAGAACTTCCTCAGAGCCGTACACTGCTGAGGAAGTCATGTTCAGAATCGTAGAGACAGCCTGCCTACGAGCCGAACGAGCAATCTGCCAAAGCCAAGTCAAGAATCGTAGACTACACTCAAAGTTGTAGAGTCTACGGATCATATCAGAGGCAGAGATCATAGTCAAGTAAGATCAGATGAAGACAACAAGAACAATGACAGAAATCGTAGAGTGTCAAGATCTGATCTCAGAATCGTAGTGTCTGCACAACCGAAACTAAATCGTAGAGTGTAAAACTAAGACCTCAACAGATGTGCTCAGAATGCTATGTCAGAATCGTAGAACAAATACGATTCTCAACAATTGAGAACTCCCAGAATATCCAAAGGAATAAAGCTTCTGGTCTAAGCTAAAAGGATACATCCCACCTAAAGGAAACCAGAGAACACTCAACGAATGGCATGCAAGCTAACAGAAGATCTAAGCATCAGCCCAATCAGCATCCAGATTAAGTTGTGAAACCATTCTAGATGAAGTTCTTCTACAAGATGATCATAAGAAGACTTCAGTAGCTGACTAAGGAAAGTCAGCAGGTGCAGTAGTTGTCAAGTGGTAAGATGACAACGATCTTAAAAGTAACCAGGATTGTAGTGTTTTCCAAACAAAGAAAGAACTAATGGAGTGTACACAGAGATACTGGTCAGCTTCTGAAGAACTAGGCTAAAGTGATTAAGCATTGGGTCAGTCCATTGATGATAAGTTAACGGGAGATCACAAGGAGAAAGCGAGCTGGGCATGCCACAAATTTGAGGTGTCTTGCTATTCAGAAGGAGCCATAACAAACAGTCAGGTCATCAGTATCTGAGAGCAATCGAGGCAAACAGAAGTGTTAAAGCACTGCATAAGAGAAGGAAGAGGTGTTCCACATTGGAGATCTAATGAACACTCTTCAAAATCGTAGTGTTAATTCTACAAGTCAAGAAGCAACAGTCAACAAGACACTACGATCAGGTCCAAGAAGATATGCATCAGAATCGTAGAGTTTGAATAGCTGAAGATTGAGGCATTGGCAACGGCTCAATCTGAAGATTGATATTTGAATAGAGCTTATTGAGAGCATCGATGCAAAAGGACAACCTCTGATCGAGAAATAAAAAGGAAGAAATAAAGTTGACTACCTGGCCGAGATATAAAAGTGACATCTCTGAAGCGGTAAGTGAAATAGTAGACTGCAGTGTCAGAAAGTCAGAAAAAGGGGATATCATGTCACATCTGCAGTCTGTACCAAACAACTCGAGATCTGCGAAGCATTTCAAAGAACTCCTAATGGCTACTTTCCAACGGGAAGATTGAGAAGGAGTATAAATCAGCTAGAGCTTCAAAGATCAAGGGTTGCGAGGATTGCTGGAGTTGAAGATCGTTGAGTTGTTGGAATGCTATCTTTGACTCTACGAGTTCCACTAAAGATTAAGAGAACAAGTCTCAGTGACAGTGAGATTACAGAGGTGGAAGTGAAGCAGCTTTACAAAAGTACTTGAATAGACTAAAGCTTCACTCAACAAGGATGAGAATGTCATTAAAGTTGGTAGCTAAGCTGAAAGCCGAGAAGGACAAGAAGATAGCGTTCAGAAAAGTGGCTAAGTACAAAGAAGATCAAGAGAGCCACTCTAAAGATCACCAAGAACCAAAAGCTGAAAAAGAACAGGTGCAGAATCATGACTGCAAAACATTCAAGAAGGGTTCAGGGATTGATAAATTCCAGACAAAGTCTACCAAAAGCTCAGAGACTTAGCAAACCCAGATGGTGACGGTGCACAGCTGACATTAGATGAAGATGAGCAGAAAAGAGTGAAGATCAGCTGCACCAGAGAAGATGTGGTCCAGACTTGAAGTAGAATGCAAAGAGGACCAAACTAAGCTGCTAAGTACATAAGATGAAAAATTCTAAAGACATCTTAGCAGCTCAGCACCAACAACAACTGCAACAACAACAACAACAACAAGTCAGGGCCTGAGGGGTCCTTGTTCGGAGGGACTAAATGAAGTTCCAAGCCTGCTGGGCTTGACGAGTTCCAAGGGAACTAAAGAAGTTCCAAGGCTGCTGGCCTTGAAGAGTTCTAAGTGAACTGAAGTTCCAAGGCTGTTGGCCTTAAAGGAATCTTAGTGATTCAGGGTGTTGCCCTTCCTTAGTGGAAATCTTGCTATTTGAAAGCAGAAGAGTGGATTAGGAGCTTGAGTCTCTGAACCACTTAAAACTCTTTGTGTCTTTTACTTTATGTCATTTACATTATGTACATTAACTGTTATAACTGCTATGTATGTTTTAACTGCTTACTTCTAAACTAACTCTATGAATAATGTATGTATGATTATGAATATATCAATTAAAAGGATCTTTTACTTATTTAGCTGTGCTTGAAAAGATTCTTATGTTTGTCATATGCTAAATTATTAGCAATACAAAATAAAACAGAAAAGTATTTAAAATTAAAAAGGATCTATTCAACCCCCCCCCCCTTTCTAGATCTATTATGCTTATTGAGAACTAACAATAATCATACCAATCAACAGTCCCTCTATGCTAAACGGGCCAAAGATGACTTTCATCACAATATAAGCGTGAGGATAATGACAATGATATAAGAATCAATCAAACGAGACCAAGGATAAATATTAAAGATTTTTAATTTATTCAGAGTTTAATGATGTCCAAATTATCAACATGATAACTGCTTTGTGGAGTAAAATTCAAGAATAATATTTATGTATCAAAAATAATTTTGACATAAAAGAAATCAATTTTTGTCGTGAATAGTACCCCGGGTGAATAGTACTCTGTGCATAGTACTTTGTGAATAGTACCTTGTGAATTGTATCCCGACATGAAAAGATTAAAATTTAACAACAATGTTCAGAAAAATATTTCTGTGAAACGATACTAGATGAATCGCAAATTTCTCGGATATTCTACTAATTTCAAGGAGTATAGAAGTAATAATTATCAAAATAAGTGTAGAATTAGAAATATAAAATGAAATAATATTACTTACATACTACAAAGTATAGAAGAAAATATTATTTCTTACGAATAATGAACAAAAATAATATCCCTTACTTTAGTATGAGAGTAATTCCGACTGGTATAGCAGGGATATTCTTGAAGAAAACTTGCACTATTTTCTACACTCAAAGTATCCTTATGCTCAAAAAAAATACGCTCAATATTATAGAAGAAGAATTCTCATATTCTGGTGTGATTTTTATTTCTAAACTAAGCATCCTATTTATAGGAGAATGACATAATACTATTTAGGAAAAATCACAGAGTGCACATGAAAACTTTCACGGGTGCAACTTATTAGTATTTTCTTTTTAAAGGTGTTGGCCAATGAGGAGAGAGTATTAGTATACCAATTGGATATATACACCAATGAGAGAGCACCCTTATTAATAAGTTAGTGAATAGTTTTATATAATTTGGAAGTTTGGCCAATAATATCATAACCATCCAATCAAAGGATTTCCTCCTTTGAAGGTAATTGGGGGCCACAGAAGAAATATGTATCCTAAAAAAAACTAAATGAACAAACACTAATTTAAAAGGATAATTTGAACAAACATCTTCCATTCATAAATTATTATTCTTATCTTTAATCAACACGAACTTATTCATCATTAATATTATAACTCACAATATTAACAACCAGATCATTCCCAGGAAAGAGGGGGCTTTCCAATAAGAATTTCTCCTTATTGGCGCGTAATTAGAAGACCAAACCCCTTTCCTCGACAGAACTTTCTAGACATTGTCAGTAATATAAATAATAATAATATAAATAACTTTGTTGTCTTAATTATTGATTTAATAATATAAAATATTATGCAAATGATACTGTGGCAATAATTGAATCAATAATATGAGATACTATGCAACAACTACTATGGCAATAATTAATAAACTAAGTGATTTCTTACGTAAGCATCAATAATTAGAGATACTGTGCAATACCGTGTGCTATTGTGCAACCACACATATTACTATACTTTTATCACCGGGTATTTCAATAGTTAACAGTAAAAGTTTTGACGTTATTTTTATAAAAAGTTATTTCCGTCACTTTCTAAATCCGACAGTAATTCTGTAGTGGGGTCCACCAATGATTGTGCCGTTTTACAGATATTCCCTGATAAAATGAATATTCTCCAACCAGATGAATATTTTATGACAATTTGATTACTTTGCAAAATTTGTAAATATTACCCACAACTATAATATTATATCAAATCCGCACCTTATTATTCAAAATAATATTTAGAGAAAATTAAATCTTTATTCATAAAAGTTGGGGTCTTACATCATGACTGAGCTCTCATCTAATGTTCCCCTCCAGATAATCTAGGGCTGCAAAATCGAAGCTGCTAAAATCGAATCCTTGAAGGAAGTAAGTGCAAAACATTGAGGCCTTTGAAATCAAAGCCCTAAAGCCCCTCTAGAAAATCAAATGCTTCAATCCTATTCTTCCTCATCAAGCCATAGAATCCTATTCTTCCCTTCTCTCCGCCGTCGCCTTCGCCCATTGTCTCCTCCCGCCATCTAGCTTCAGCCCAGCCCAAGGTCAGTCTTCTATTTAACAATAGTGTTAAAGCTAAAGAATACATATCACATATATGGGTTTATAAATAAAAGATCAATAATTTGGTGGTTATGCACTTCTTATGCTCATTTTCCAGACGACTTTTACTTTAATTAAGTGGTTTTGTTTATTCAACCCTTGCATCCAACTCTCTTGGACAATCAATAAGAAGAAAGAAGAATAGAAATTTAAAATTAAAAACTAACTAAATTTACTTGCTCCAAGTGACAGCATATTAGGATTTGGAAGGTCTTTAAAAATGAAAATCATAGCACAATATTCTAAATTGAGGACATACCAGTAAACTATTGTGACTGAGAAGGAGGTAGAACTAGAATCAAGTGGATATTCCATAATCTAATAAAGTTATCAAGTGGGAGGGAGAACTAGAATTCTTGATAAAATAAGACTTTTATAATCTAATAAAGTTATCTTCTTGGGGAGCTTTGCTACACCATTGAGGTTCAATAATTTTGTTGGCCCGACTATCCTGGTTAGTCCCCTTACATTATAGAAGGGAGTATTTATAATATGGTATGGTATGTTTCATTTATTTGAAGGTGGAGTGTTTCATCCCTTTTTTTGTCTTTTGCCGATTATCAAGAAGGATAACATTATGCCATCTTCAATACTGATTCATTGTAATAATACTTAATTTACGTGGTCTGTAATATGTGATTGCTTAGTTTTCATGTCTAGATCGTTAATGCACTCTCTCTTCATGTCTATTTCTGTTTGTCCAAGTGTAAATATAATGGATGACATGGACCATGAAATAGGGAGTTGTAGGGATAATGTAGAAATGAATTTAGAAATAGAAATGGATAGAGATGACTAGAGTGGAGAGGGGTTGAATCTGAACAATACTAATATTGTTGTCTACTATCCTTAAGTAGCTGATGAGTTTACGCCTAAGCTTGGTCAAGAATTTCAAACATTAAATGATATTCACACTTTTCACAATACATATGCAATGCATTCTAGTAGCGATGAGATTTGTAGGAAGGAGTATGTGTGTTCTAAGCAAGGTAAGGACAAAGTATTAGCCGATATGGTTGTAAAAAGAAAATGTGGATCTACAAAAGAAGGTTGTAGTGCAAGAATTATAGTGGTAAAAAGAAATGAATTGTACGTAATTAATAAAATTGAGGAGGGTCATTGTCACCAATTGTCAACCCCACATAAGAGGCATCTTTTACGATTGCACCGTAATGTGTCAATTGTCCAAAAATCTTTGAGTCAGCAACTTGGCACGATGAATATACCACAATACCAACAATACAATTTTCTTGTACTGCAAGCGGGTGTGTTTGAAAATATTGGTTGCACGCAATGAGATTTGTATAACTTTAAAAGAGACAAGCACAATGACTTGAAGGGACATGATGGGGATATGTTGAATGAGTAATTACAGTTAGAACAACAAAAGAATCCTTCATTCACTTTCACAATTGACACAGATGATGAAAAAGGGATCACTCGTTGTTTTTGGGCCAATGCAACTTCTTGACGGACTTATAGATTTAATCATCTTCTTGCACAGAGATGGTTCCAAAGAAATTCCAAAGTAGCAAAATCAAGGAAACTCATATGATTATCAAGTAAACTCATTGTTTGTGTCTAACATTTTGAGCTTCATTTTTAAGAGCCCTCAACTTCTTCAACAAACTAGGAATCACTTGAATGGCTCTCAGCTGCATCGGAGGATTATACCACATGAAATACCCACAACCATGAGGCTGTCAAAAAAGAATTTTTTTCAGAACAAACTTCATATCAAAGGAATTTAAATAAAAATGACTTACTCTTGCAGTTTGACATCCATAGAATCAATAACCAGGATTCAAATCAGTCCAAGAAGTTATCCACATAGCCGGGCGATGACAATAAAGTGATTAACTACGGCCATTTAAGTTTACTCTTTTCGGTGTTGGGGATGTGGTGCATGCAATATAATCAAAATAAATCAAATGAACAAACAAAAGAATATACACTTGATGACATGCATCATAATGAATCGGTTTAAAATTGAAATTATCTTTAAGCATGTGTTATTTGATCTTTTGGCTTTTGAAATTTAAATTATCTTTAAACATATTATCTAGACAGGAAACGACACCGATGACAAGTGTTATTTAATCTTTTGCTGTAGTATAATTCCCATACATACATATTGTAACAGCCTTTTCTGAAATAGAAAGAGAGGTTACTCAAAACACAACAAAACTGAAGAATATATAATAAGGCTCTAAAACACAAAAGAATAGTCTTAATATCTGATAAATACCACAAGTTAACCATAATAAATGTCAAACTAGCTCAAATCACCATCTAAAATAATTGTTATAATTCCAAACAAACTAATGTATCACAACTAAAACATAATATTTCTAAACCATTTGGATAAAAGGGAGCTCTCGTCACATTTGCCCTTGATCCCCCTGATTACCTGCCAGAAGAAAAACACAGCAGGAGCCAAATGCCTAGTACGAATATAGAATAAAAGAATGATGAAACGAAATAACTAACACAATTAAATGAACTGAACTGTACGAACAAAACTAAAACAACGAAATGATAGGCTGAATCAAATGACTGGGTGTTATTTCATACTGAGCTCAAAACAAATAGTAATATACCTTGCCACACAGGGAAGTCAAATAATGCCACACAGGTAATCAAAATAATTCCAAACAGGCAATCACACATCAGACTGCACAATCCAGATGCATACAAAAATTGAAAGGCGTGTTTGGCACAAACATCACCGCAAACAGAATAAAAAACTTGGGTCGACCCATACACCTCCAACAACAAAACACCAAATGGCCAACTCCCACCAAAGCACAAAACGGAGACGCCATGTGTAAGACTCCAAATTTTATGAAATAAAAGTATTCAATTTTCTTATAATTATTATTCTATTTAGTAAATGGTTAAATTGATAAAAAGTTAAGGGGGATATGTGAAAATTTTACAAAGTAAGCAAGTTGTCATAAAATATTCGTTTGGTCGAATAATATTCTTTTTGTCGGGAAATATTTATTTTATCAGGGAATATTCGTACGATGGCACAATCATTGTTGGACCCCATAACAGAATTACTGTCAGAGTTAGAAAACGATAGAAATAACTTTTTATAAAAATAACAACAAAAGTTTTACCGTTAAATTGTTGAAATACCCGGTGGAAAAAGTACAGTAATACGCATGGTTGGATAGTAGCACACAATATTATACAATATCTTTGATTATTGATGCTTACGTGAAAAGTCACTCAGTTTTATTCAAATATTGTCACAGTAATTGATGCATAGTATTTCTCATATTATTGATTCAATTATTGTCACAGTATCATCTGCACAATATTTTATATTATTAAATCAATAATTGAGACAACAAAGTTATTCATATTATTATTTGCATTATTGACAATGTCTAAAAAGTTTTGTCGAGTAAAGGGGTTTGATCACCTAATTGCGCGCCAATAGGGTTGAAATCCTTATCGGAAAGCCTCCTCTTTCCTAGGAATGATCTGATTGTTAATATTATAAGTTATAATATTAATGATGAATAAATTCGTGTTTATTAAAGATGTTTGTTCATTTAGTTTTCTTTAATTCTTTCGTGACCCAATTACCCTCAAAGGAGGTAATTCTGTGATTGGCTGGTTTTGTTATTATTTACCAAGCTCTCATTATTGTTCACTAACTTGTTGATAAAAATATTTCCATTGTATAAAGATTATTAGTGTTAGTGGAAATTGACATTTATTTCGATAATAGTTAATTTCTGGATGTAAAATTGACCAAACGGGTAATTAATCGGATAAATGAGTAATTAATTGATATTAGTTCACATGCAAATAACTATTTATTCACATGCATGGAACTATTGGTTCATATGCATATACTATTAGGGGAGGTTGTGCATGATTGATAATACTTGAAGGACTAAATTAAAAATAGAGGTAAAGATGAAGGTACTAAACTATAATAATTCGAGCCCCTAAATGTGCAATTATCGAAACTATGTTTTCTTATAAATAGAAGCTCATTTCTTCTTTTATTCTCACCAATTCACTCAGACTCACAAGAGCAACTATAGAGAGAGAAACTATAGAGAGGAAAAAGAAGAGTATTCTGCTACTTCACTATTGCAGTATCCAGTCTTCTACTAAGGTAAGAGATATTATTTTTGTTCAATATTCGTATGAAATAATATTTTTTTTCCATACTCTGTAGTATATAAGTAATATTATTTCGTTTTGTATTCCTAATTCTACTCTCATTTTGTTAAAGTATTGCTTCTATACTCCGTGAAATTAGTAGAATATACTTGAAATTTGCACTTCATCTAGTATCGTTTCACAAGGATATTTTTCTTAATATTCTTATTAAATTTTAAGCTTTTATGCTGGAGTACTATTCATGGGTACTATTCATTTATACGGAAATATTCACGAAGTACTATTCACAAGATACTATTCACTGAATACTATTCATGAAGTACTATTCACGGGGTACTATTTACTCGAGTACTATTCACACGGGGTACTATTCATGACAAAAATTAATTTCTTTTGGTCCAAATTATTTTTGATATAATATTATTCTTGAATTTTACTCCACAAAGTTGTATCATGTTGACAATTCGGACATTATTGAATTCTAGATAAATTAAATTATAAATCTTTAAAAATTTATCCTTTGCTTTCATTTAATTGAATTCTTATATCATTATCATCATCCTCATGTTTATATTGTGATGAAAGTCATCTTTGGCCCGTAGTGCATAGATAGACTATTGATTGATATGATTATGACTGGGGATTATTCGGTATAATCATGACTCGTAATGTTACAAATGATGTGGTAAAAGTCCTAATTGGCCCGTAGTGCATTGATGGATAGTTGTTGGCATGATCATGACCATTGGTGAGAATATCCTTGGCCCGTAGTGCATGGATATTTCGTGGACGTGATACCAATGAATATCCTTGGCCCGTAGTGCATGGATAATTCAGTGATGTGGATTATTTATTGGACTGAGTCTTAGCGATAAGATTGATGATAAACTTTTTAAATCATAAAAGATAGTATATATTATGCTCTACTTGACTCTTCTAATGGATTACTTGTTCCGCTGTAGTTAAACTTGTTATTTATTATATTCTATCAGTTTAACATTATTGAAGGCTAACGATAATTTATTCTGCATTATTTTAGTCATAATATTTCTTACGGGGCTAGTAGCTCACCCTTTTGCTTTCATTGTTCTCTTCAGGAAATGAGAACGTAGTTGGGACTAGTCGAGGAATGGAGTGACGGTCCAGATGGTTGCTTTAGTAGTCCTTACTATTTTGTGAAATAGTGTGATAATAATTATAATGAGGACTCCATTGAGTTTGGATATTGTCTAGAAGACAATATTCATATCAAAACTCTCAGCTTATGTTACACGACAGTTGTGTAATTAAGTTTGTATTTGTATTCTGTACCATGTATTTGGCGACCCAGAATGAGTGATGTATACCTATTTTGGGGGTGTCACAGTTGGTATCAAAGCTTAGGGATATGATCCCTGGATGAGTTGTGAGGCTAGAATTAGGAGGGGAGATACGGGTAATTTCTTCACTAGTATGACCTACCTAAGCTTAATTGTTATTTAATTAGTCGGTCGAAATATAGGGATATTATGGGGCATGTTAATTAACCCTTGTTTTGTGACAGTGTTTGAGAATGACATCTGAAAATGTTGAGATAAGCAATGAAGCACATGAGACCGTTGAGTCACCGACGATCAATAACTAGGATAATGTGCATCAGGTAAGCAATAATCCTCGTGTAAACAACAACACCGACCAAATGATGAATGATGGCACCTTTAGGAGTTTTTTGAATTCATGCAACACCAAATGAGAGAGACTCTTGTTCATAATGCAAGTGGTGTCAATGGAAACTCACGGCTGGTCACTGCTAAACAGTTCAAAGAGTTGGGACCGCCGGAGTTTTTGGGAAAGTTAGAGCCATTTAAGGCAGAGACATGGATTAAGCAGATCACCAAGATATTTGATGTCTTGGGATGCTCAGAGGAGCAAAAGGTTCCCTTCGCCACCTTTATGTTGCGTGAAGAGGTAGATTACTGGTGGGAATCTGTAAAACGTACGCAGCATGCCGCACTTATGATGTCTTGGGAGAAGTTCCAAGAATTATTTAACGACAAGTACTTTTTCGAAAGTATTCATCACATGAAATAGGTGGAGTTCATCAAGGGAGCAAAACAATATGAACGTATCGCAGTACGAGGCTAAATTTGTGGAGTTATCCCGGTTTGCATCCCATTTGGTAGATACTGAGGAGAGAATGACGCGAATGTTTCTGCGAGGTTTGAAACCTGAAATACGTCAATACCTCATTTCTCACAAACTTTACTTGTATTCAGATGTTGTAAATAGGGCTCGGTTATTGGAGCGCGATAATGAGTCAACCCAACCAAGAGAGAGCAGCCGACAAATCGATAATACCAGTGGTAGAAGTCATGAAAGTAGTGACAACAAACGTGGAGGGATTCAACATGCCAGAAATGGTAACCACTTCGGTGGTAATCATGGCCAAGATAATAGAAGTGAAAATTTCAAGAAGATAATGTTCGACAGTGATGGAAAGAAAGTAACACCAGCACCCATTTTCAAGGAAGAAGAACGACCACCAATCGTATGCCTCAAATACGGAGGGGAGTGACACATTAGTCCAAACTGCACGATGCAGTCCAAAGTATGTTATAATTGCGGAAGAGAAGGTCACCTAGTTCGATTTTGTCATGTAGTGAAGTCAAGTCCAGCTAGGATTGTGACGCTAAAGGATGTCCCAAACAAGTTAAAATCGATAGTTTAAGAGAGAATTTTTCGTGACGAGGAACCCTAACGAAGTTATCATGGGTAAGTTAATCATAAACTCTTGTGAAGTCTATACCTTATTTGATATCGGTTCTACCCATTCTTTTATTTCTCCTACTTGCACTCAACGTTTAAATTTAACTCCGGAGAAATTAGACTTTAACTTATCTATTGAAACTCCGTTGGGAGAAACCTTCATTACATCCACTGTTCATAAATCTTGTTTAATTCAAATCGGCAACCTCGCGTTACCTGTCGATCTGATCTCTTTAAAAATACTTACATTTGATGTGATTTTAGGGATTGATTGGTTAACTACTCATCGTGCTAAAATTGATTATTTTCGTAAGGTTGTTAATTTTCATATTCCTAACCAACCTATTATGCAAATTCAAGTAACCAGACCACAAAAGTCAATCACTATCATATCAAGCCATAAAGCTATTCGTTTATTAAAAAATGGATGTTAAGCTTTCTTAGCCCATGTCACGTATTTTAAAAAAATACGTAACATGCGCCAAAGACGTTGGCTCGAGCTGTTGAAAGATTACGAATATACCATTTAATACCATCCTGGAAAAGCGAACGTGGTGGCTGATGCGTTGAATAGAAGATCGTATGTGGTTACAAGTACAACATTGTTAACACAAAGAGCCATTTCGTACGACTTACAAAGAATGGAGATAGATTTAAAGTCTCTAGGGACCCACGAGATGATGTCAAATATACAAGTAGAACTGACTTTAATCGATAAAGTTAAAGCCGTTCAAGCTACAGACTCGGACCTGATGAATGTGAAGAAGAAGGTGCAAGAAGACGTTATTCTAGAAGTAAGAATCGACGAAGAGAGGAAATATCAACCCTCGATTTAATTGGTCCATTTGACATGTTCGATCGAGTAGGAACTGTGGCCTATAAACCCGCCTTACCGCTAAGTATGTCGCATGTTCATAACGTTTTTCACGTATTGATGTTACGTAAATATGTGGAAGACTCGAACCACATTATTTAATTATAACTAGACGAGATAGCAGAAGATTTAACGTATGAAGAGATACCTGTTAAAATCTTGGATAAGAAGAAACATATTCTACGCTCAAAGGTTATACCTCAAGAGTTAGAATCTGACGAGGTATCCTCACCTCTTCGACATACCAGTTACGTACATAAATTTCGAGGGTGAAATTTTATAAGGAGGAGAGATTGTAAGAACCCGAATTTTATGGAATAAAAGTATTCAATTTTCTTATAATAATTATTCTATTTAGTAAATGGTTAAATTGATAAAAGGTTAAAGTTAAGGGGGATATGTGAAAATTTTACAAAGTAAGCAAGTTGTCATAAAATATTCGTTTGCTCGAAGAATATTCTTTTTTCCAGGGAATATTCATTTTATCAGGGAATATTCGTACGACGGCACAATTATTAGTGGACCCCACAACATAATTACTGTTGAAGTTAGAAAAAGACAGAAAGAACTTTTTATAAAAATAACAGCAAAAGTTTTACCGTTAAACTGTTGAAATACCCGGTGGAAAAAGTACAGTAATACGCGTAGTTGCATAGTAGCGCACAGTATTGTACAGTATTTTTGATAATTGATGCTTACGTGAGAAGTCAATCAATTTTATTCAATTATTGCCACAGTAATTGCTGCATAATATCTCTCATATTATTGATTCAATTATTGTCACAGTATCATCTGCACAATATTTTATAGTATTAAATTAATAATTGAGAAGTTAAAGTTATTCATATTATTATTTTCATTATTGACGATATCTAGAAAGTTTCGTCGAGAAAAGAGGTTTGGTCACCTAATTACGCGCCAAAAGGGAGAAATCCTTATTGGAAAGTCTCATATTTCCTAGGAATGATTTGGTTGTTAATATTGTGAGTTATAATATTAATGATGAATAAATTTGTGTTGATTAAAGATGTTTGTTCATTTAGTTTTCTTTAATTCTTCCGTGACCCAATTACCCTCAAAGGAGGTAATTCTGTGATTGGTTGGTTTTTTTATTATTGACCAAGCTCTCATTACTGTTCACTAACTTGTTGGAAAACATATTTCCATTGTGTTAGGATTATTAGTGTTAATGAAAATCGACATTTATTTCGATAATAGTTGATTTATGGATGTTAAATTGACCAAACGAGTAATTAATCAGATAAATGAGCAATTAATTGCTATTAGTTCACATGCAAATAACTATTTGTTCACATGCATAGAACTATTGGTTCACATGCATGTACTATTAGGGGAGATTGTGCATGATTGATAATACTTGAAAGACTAAATTTAAAATAGAGGCAAAGATGAAGGTACTAAACTATAATAATTCGATCCCCTAAACGTGCAATTATAAATAGAAGCTCATTTCTTCCTTTATTCTCACCAATTCACTAAGACTCACAAGAACAACTATAGAGAGAGAAACTATAGAGAGGAAGAAGAAGAAGAGTATTATACTACTTCACTATTATAGTATCCAGTCTTCTACTAAGGTAAGGGATATTATTTTTATTCAATAATCCTATGAAATAATATTTTCTTCCATACTCTGTAGTATATAAGTAATATTATTTCGTTTTGTATTCCTAATTTTACACTCATTTTGATAAATTATTGCTTCTATACTCCGTAAAATTAGTAGAATATCATTGAAATTTGCGGTTCATCTAGTATCGTTTCACAAGGATATTTTTCTGAACATTCTTGTTAAATTTTAAGCTTTCATGTTGGAGTACTATTCATTTATACGACACTATTCACAAAGTACTATTCACGTGATACTATTTATAAATTACTATTCACGGGGTACTATTCACGAAGTACTATTCACGGGGTACTATTCACATAGTACTATTCATGAAGTACTATTTATGGGGTACTATTCACCCGGGGTACTATTCATGACAATAATTAATTTTTTTCGGTCTAAATTATTTTTGATACAATATTATTCTTGAATTTTACTCCACAAAGCAGTATCATGTTGACAATTCAGACATTATTGAATTCTGGATAAATTAAATTATAAATCTTTAAAAATCTATCCCTTGCTTTCATTTAATTGAATTCTTGTATCATTGTCATCATTCTCATGCTTATATTGTGATGAAAGTCATCTTTGGCCCGTAGTGCATAGATGAACTGTTAATTGGTATGATTATGACCAGGGATTATTCGTTATAATCATGACCTGTAATGTTACAAATGATGTGGTAAAAGTCCTCATTGACCCGTAGTGCATTGATGGACAGTTGTTGGCATGATCATGACCATTGGTGATAACACGAATATCCTTGGCCCGTAGTGCATGGATAATTCGTGGACGTGATACTAATGATTATCTTGCATGGATAATTTGTGGACGTGATACTAATGATTATCATTGGCCCATAGTGCATGGATAATTCAGTGATGTGGATTATTTATTGAGCTGAGTCTCAGCGATAAGATTGATGGTAAACTTTTTAAATCATAAAAAATAGTATATATTATGCTTTACTTGACTCTTCTAATGAATTGCTTGTTTCACTGTAGTTAAACTTGTTGTTTATTGTATTCTATCAGTTTAACATTGTTGAAGGCTAACGATAATTTATTCTGCATTATCTTAGTCATAATATTTCTTACTGGGCTAGTTGAGCTTACCCTTTTGCTTTCATTGTTCTCTTCAGGAAATGAGAACGTAGCTGGGACTAGTCGAGAAATGGAGTGACGGTCCAAATGGTTGCTTTAGTAGTCCTCACTATTCTGTGAAATAGTGTGATAATAATTGTAATGAGGACTCCATTGAGTTTAGATATTGTCTAGAAGACAATATTCGTGTCAAAACTCTCAGCTTATGTTACACGACAGTTGTGTAATTAAATTTGTATTTGTATTAGTACCATGTATTTGGCGACCCAGAATGGGTGATGTATACCTATTTTGGGGGCGTCACATCGTGGACTGATCACACCGCCACGGAAGGTGTAATGCCTCGGTGCCAAGAGGACTTTCCTGTGGTACCCCCACAGGTGGTTATAGCTCAGGTATACCCTACGGTATATTCTAACAAAATATCATGTCATAATACATGCGACATAATATTAACATAAAGGGTTCTAATATGTACATGTTAAATTGAATCGAATCAAAAACACAAAGTCTCCAAAATATATATTAACATGTACATCACTACAAATATCAAAATAAAATTTAGACATAATACACTAGTCTAAAGAGTACAAATATGAATTCTAATACAACATCAAAACAAAACTATTACAATAAATTGACAAGAAATAATTATTAGAGGCAATACTAAATTTTGAAACGTAAAACGAAACGAACAAATCAAAAACAAAAGAGTCTCGTTGAAAAAGTACAGAATCCGTACCTGGAATAAGTAACGTAATACCCGAAAATTTATATTCCAAATTCGACTCGTTTAGACTTCCTCCGTTCGAACTAATAAATATACTTGTAAATTTTTATTTTTTTTTCAGATTATTGCAGTTTAAGCAAAAATATATATCCTTAGCCTTCTGTTCCAAAATAATACAAAACATGAATCCTGCACTCTGATTGAACTTGAATAACATTTCTCTCATTTTGTAGGTGAGTAACCTTAGGTTTTGGATAAATTTATCATAAAGAAAAATATTAATATCTCCATAACCAAACAAAAGTTTCATAATACCAGGTCATTATCAAACACTCCTCATAATAACGAAAAAAATATTATACTTTCTCCACATCCAAACCAAGAGTATTATATACTATTAAGTTGAAATCAATTGATTATAGCTATTTTGATACATACATATAATATTTATGAACAAATAAAGATTTTACCTCAATAAATTTTCTTTTTCTTTTTCTTTCGTTTGGTACAGTGTTTGTGAAAAATCCACAGTCGACTCCTGCTTCTTATTTCTCTTTTCCTCAGTCACGTATAAAGCGTATAAGAGTCTAATTAGGTTTGTTTATTTATTTATTAACATATCTTATTAACTCTCCTAATTTTAATAGGATTTTAAAAATACGCAATTATAAATTTGACCCACTTAATTTAAAGCCCAATTTTACCAATTTAATTTATCCATCACTTATTAATAAATTAAATTATTATTTAACCTAAAAAGACAAAATACAATTAATATCATTTAAAACAAAATAATTTTTTTTATTATTCAATATTTATTTATTTATTTATTTCACCGGGTATTACACATATACTGCTTTTGATAAACAAAAAAACAAAATAGATAACTTGTGAACAGATGGTGTGTTTTAGTTCTTCTAGGTTCTACTCTACGGTTATATACTTTTGGTTGCTCACCAGACTAGCTGTCAATGTTATGATCCCATTCCAGTCGAGTAGTATAATACTACTAATCTGCTCATTTTTGTGTTTCTTGATACATGATGCCAGTTTCAAGGTAGTAATGATATTGATGTCTTACTTAAGAATGCTTTTTGTCACAAGTATCACAGGCATGGTTAATAAGATGAGACCAAGCCAAGGGGTACAAAAATAATACACTTTGTTATTTACATAACATAATTCTTAGATTTGTTGCTTATGCCTAACATCAAAGTTCCTTGTAGTAATATTTACAGAAAATTATTAATGTTGTTTTTGCTATTGATTTATCCTAAATTATTCTGATCTTGGAATTTAGGGAATTGTTTTTCTACTAGTGTTTTTCAAATGAAGAAGACACATTTAAAAGTTTTGCTCCCCGTAAATTTATAATGTCGATCGAAATACTATTAGAAACTTGTTTCCCTATGTATCCAAACCAAAGTATTCTCATGTCATCTGTAGGCCCTAAAGTACTGTTAAGAAATGCTGAATGAAGTTCATATGAAGATTTGGTGGTGATAGTTTTAGATTTTTTTTATTTTTTTTATCTAAGAAGATGTGGTAATTCATTCAAATATACAATCACACTACTGATAACATTCATTATTAGAATATTATTCCCAAAAGAAGATACAAAATCTCCTAATCTTGCACAATATCCTTGTAAAGACCATAAAAACAGTAAAATATCAAAAACTCTGCTGTGACACGGATTAGTTATTCGGTACAGATACTACTGTAAATGCTTACACAATTCTTTGTTTATGTCTTTTACTAATGGTACTGAGTTCTAACAGACGAATTGTATTATTTGTATATAAATACATAGTAAAAGTCTCTGGCAAATGAGCATAAGAAGTGCAGAATCACCAAATTATTGATCTTTTATTTATAAACCCATACTTGTGATATGTATTCTAGGGCTTGAGGGGGAAGAATAGGATTGCAGAAATCAATTTTCTGGAGGGGATTTAGGGCTTTGATTTCAAGGGCCTTGATGTTTTGCACTTACTTACTTCAAGGATTCGATTTTAGCAACTTTGATTTTGCAGCCCTAGATTATCTGGAGGGGAACATTAGATGAGAGCTCAGTCGTGAGGAGAGAGAATGATGGGGATCAAGGGCTTCGATTTCTTTTTCAACGATTTTGCAGCAATCAATTTCAAGGGCTTCGTTCAATTTTAGCAGCTTAAATTTTGCAGCAAGGTGTTTTCTGGAGAGGAACTCGTTTGAGAGCTAAGTCGTTCTATAATACGCGAGTGAGGGGAGAGAATTTAAAACACGGAGTTTTTAAATAGGAATGCTCTTTAAGGAAGTAATGCTATTTTATATATATATATATATATATATATATATATATATATATATATAGTACATGAAATATGTGTTATTCCAAAAATAATATTATAAATACTAATTAAATAAACAGAATTAGAAGATAAATAATTTAATAAAAAATAACTTACTAGATGTAATTGACAAACTTTTAAAACCAAGTCAATTGTTGGACAGTCTCTCCTTAAAGCAGATTTTGTCCCCGCTATCGGTGCTGACGGATGGAACAATAGACGTTTACTTTCCATGATAAAATAGTCTTCAACTCTCACAAGAAGTACTTCAATGGAAGAGTTCCACGAACCAACATAATTTTGAATACTCTCTATGACTTTTAATGAATGAAGAATGAATTTAATTTTAAGAACTTGAGAAGGATTGAAATTTTTGATGAAGGGATTGTTTTGGAACCTATTTATAGGTTTTCAAATGCACATTTGAAGATATACATCCTTTCAAAAAGTTACATCCTTTTGAAAAGATATATCTCTTTGAAAAGGTACATCTTTTTCAAAAGGAACATTCCTTTGAAAATGTATGAACGAAAGGTCACACCTATTGGTTTTATTTCATTCATTTATATATATATATATATATATATATATATATATATATAGAAAGGATCAAAAGTAGAACTCTTAAGTAGTAGAACTCCTTAAATAATAGAATACCATCAACCACATATTTTTGATAATGTCAGCGATGATATTTTCAAAATACGCATGCTTTGATACAATTTACTATTATTTAAGGAGTTCTACTACTTAAGAGCTTCTACTTTCTATCCTCTCCTATATATATATATATATATATATATATATATATATATATATATATATATATATATATATATATATATCCAACAATATGTGGTTTGTCACAACCAAGTTTGACTATAGATACACTCGTTCACTAATGTTATTTTCATCTTTTCATCATTTTTATTAATGACATTACAGACATTTCAATATTTTATAATCAAATACTATGTTGTTTCATTCATGTGATATGATATATTATTAATTTTGTCGATAATTAAATGTTTTAAAAGTATAAAATATAATAGAAAATATTATATAATATATTTACTTCTATTTTAAGTATATACTTTTTTCATATGGTTTAAAAGCTTTTGGTTTTAATGATGAGTATTTTTGTAGTATCTTGTATGTTGTTACAGATTTATAGATTGGACTGAAAAAATCTCAAGGATGGTTGATATATAGTTGCTGGAATATATCTGGAATTATGGGAAACTCAACTACAAGTTTTGAAGACTTAGAATCCTACTAGATTAGGTCTCTAGGAATATTAGTGTAAGGATTCTAGCTTTAACAATTATTTTCAAGGCATTTTTTTTTGGTGGAAATTCTTTTAAAATGAATCCTGATTTCCAAAAAATGTTCTTAAGTTAAAACTTTTCTATCCTGGTAGAAATCTTATTAAAACAGAATTATTATTTTGATGTAACAAAATCAAAGTTTGTTCCTACAATTATGCTAACAATATTTTGTTAGTCAAAATCTATTTTGATACATATTATACTTCTTGTTATTTTCAAACAGATTTCAAATCCTCTTTACTTTTATATCTCTAAAAGATTTTATCATGCTTACTATTTCCAATCAAATCAGATTATTTTGAGATAAAATCTTTATCCATATCTTTTGAGGATTTTTATGATTCTAGTTTTTCAAAAATCTAGCAGTTGGATTTGTTGCTTATAAATAGCAATTTGCATTTTGCTGGTTTTTAAGATTACAACAATCGTTATGTTAGGAATTGCATGTTTAAATTTGATGATGTGATATTATTAAATTATATTTGTTTAATAGTGAAAGTCCAATAATAATCTAGGAGTTGAATAGAATATTACAGATTTAAAAAAAATTATCTGAGGCCTTTTTGAATTAATTTGCAATGTTAGAAATTAATTAATATACAAAACAATAAAAATTCAATCTGGTTCACAACGTACATCCCGAGTATGTTATTACGTCCAGTCTCAAACTGCTCTCCAGGACTTGAGATCAATTACTTCCTGTAATAAAAACTTCTTCAATTGACGGAGAAACCTTTACAAAATTTTATAAACAAACTTATAACTATTTTCAACTAACTATCTTGGACAACAAGCTCCCACCTCCCTACTCAAGCTTAGTTGTACCTTTCTGTTGAGTTTAGTTCTATTCTATGATCTGGTCTTGAAGCGACAACTTTTTTCTCACCGCACAAGTTCACTAGAGACATAACTCCCAATTGACCTCTCCAAGACTCTAATCTTAGTTAAAGAATTTTTCGTCTTTCTTACAGGTACATAAAGTAAACTAACTCTGCCTTTTTTTTTAAAAGAAGATTTAACAGAGATATGGTTCTAAAATAAGTAAATAGAAATTAGAGATCAAGTAATTATATAAAAGTTCAATGACCTTTATACATGTGAAATGTACTTCTGTGCAAGCAAATGTAAATTTATACTCAATTATAAGAGTTTATATAACTTTTATAATTGCGTAAATATACTTCTTGATTAAGCAGATAGATCAATTTTAGTTTAGCTCAAAAATACTTATATATAAACATATATATAGTTTAATGTAAATTTTTAAAGAATTATTTATTCTTTATCATAACGAATGTGTTTCTATGGATTAAAGATATAACTTTAAGTTCAGATATAACAGTTTAAATAATTTTTATATTTAGATTGAAAATGCTTCTGAGTAAGCTAGCAAATAAGTTGTTTTAAGTTTTGAATCAATATGCTTCTATATAAATAGATATTTAATTTTTGTGCAGATTTATAAAGAATTATTTATTCTTTATAAATAAAGAATGTCCATCTATGTTAAACAAATAATGCTTTGATTTCTGATATAAAAGTTTAAATAACTTTTATAGTGAGTGATATGTTTTTGTTTAAGAAGATATATTCACTTAAGTTTGTGATATAAAAGTTTAAATAAGTTTTATATTATGCAACAAGTATTTTATGAATAAATAAATTTATGATCAAATACTTGTGATGACAGATACCAAGTATAATAAATTAATCAGTTAAGCAATACTTGATATAACAAATATATTTTTAACTCAAACAATATATTATAATATTTTATTTATTATGTGAATAATTATAAATAAGTTCACTTAAGATTTTAAAGACCGTTTGAATAATTCACACTATCATTCGCTAAAGAGTAAATAAATTCAAATTGAATCAGTATCTAAGTACGTACCGACCAAATTTATAGTTTCAAAATTAATATTTGGGTTAATTACACTTCTGTTATATGAAGTACCATTAAATTCATAATTCGCGGCTCACAAAGAATTTGGGCTTACAATTTATTACATCAAGTGACTAATTTGATACAATTTAGCCCTAAATTTTTGAATCTGACTAAAATTGACTGGAATACCTGACTTGCCCAAGAATTCGATCGAGTTTTGTGTATTTGTTGACCGTATAAATATAAGGGGCTATTTACAGTTCCATTACATCAAGTATCACTATATTCATGATTCAGCCCGCAAAGAAAAAAATTTAAAATTATAGAAAATTTAAAAATATAATAATTTTAGCCGTTTTAAAAAAAGTAACTAATACCGTATAAATACGTTATAAAATTATAAATATTTATAAATAAAATTATAAATATTGTAAATATTGTAAAATTTAAGTTGTGATATAATTTATAAAATTTAAGACGCAAAATTTATAATTTATGATATAATGTATAATTTACAAGATTTAAGTTGTAAAATTTATATATATAATTTGTTAAATTATAGATACAATTTTAAAATTAATTTTTTTATAAATACAATATATGTATTAAATACTGTATGTTTGAAGAATAAAACAAAAAACGGATGGGAAGAAAGTGTTGTAGGATAAACTAATTAACGACTATTTGTTTGAAGAATTTTTTAACTAAATAAAAATAACTCACTTTCTAAATCCAAAATACATTATGTATGTCTTCTTATGTACCTTCTCTCTTTGCAACTAACTTTGTGCACGCCATCTCCTCTCTCATCATCCTTCAATGGCGTTAATTAGCCTTTTTTCGTCAGAAAAATCTTTGAATTAACATAAAATTTTAAGTTATTTTCTGCTTAAGTAGAGCACAGTTATTGGACAGAATCCAAGGCGCTGAAATTTCCAAATTTAAAGGAACAAAATAATTTGAAGGACTAGGGAATAGGGAGAGATGATAGAGAGCAAATAAGTTATTTTTTTTCTTTTTTCTTTTTCAATTTTTTCCTCCTCCTTTTGTATTCTCTTCCAGTATAAAAAAAGTATTATTTAATTAATTAATCTTTGGGCACTTTTATATATTGTTTAAAAGTTTAATGTTTATTTGTGTTAAAAATATAATTTGTATGTTTAAAAGTTTATTGATTTTTTTGGTAATTAAGTCTTTTTTTAATTTTAAAATAAAAAAAAATTATATTTGATAATCTTTCTGTTAATATTTAATTTTAATAATTTAACATATAATAATTATTTATAAGGATTTATATAAATTTAATACGTCAAAATAAGTATTTATATAAATTTTATACGAATTAGGTACTTGATGTTGTAAATTATGAATTTTGTGATACTTAATGTAACATAAGTGTTATTAGCCCGTATTCTATACGGTCAAACCGTATATATTTCTTAGTTAGTTGAAAAATCAGGTATTACGATAAATTTTGGCCGAATTCTGAAATTTGGGGCTAAATTATATTAAATTAGACACTTGATGTAGTAAAGTCTAAACCAAAATTCTTTGGGAGCCTAATCATGAATATGATGGTAATTCATGTAGTAAACTGTATTTAGCGGCCCTTAATATTTATATAAATATTTTTGATAAATCACTTTCAAATACGGTTCAAATAATTCACTTTATCATTCGCTCAAGAGGAATATATGATCGGGGTTGTTTTAAGGATCAAGTGTTGATCTAATTTATGATATTTATGTAAATAATATCAATAAAAGATCATTTAGGAATTTGAGTACTCGTTCGGCTAATTCCCTCACTTAAGATGTGAGATCTCGAAATTTATGAAATGAAAGTATTCAATTTTCTTATAATTATTCTATTTAATAAATGGTTAAATTGATAAAAAGTTAAATTTAAGGGTGATATGTGAAATTTTTTTCAAAGTAAGCAAGTTGTCATAAAATAATCGGTGATAAAAGTATATTAATATGCGTGGTTGCATAGTAGCACACGATATTGATTATTGATGCTTACATGAAAAATCATTCAGTTAGACTCAATTATTGCTATAGTAATTGCTGCATGGCATCTCATGTTATTTGATTCAATTATTGTCAATATTTGATATATTATTAAATCAATAATTGAGACGACAAAGTTATTCATATTATTATTTGTAATATTGACAATGTCTAGAAGTTCTGTCAAGGAGATGTTAGATAATCTAATTGCGCGCCAATAGGGAGAAATCCTTATCGGAAAGCCCCCTTTTTCCTGGGAACGATCTGGTTGTTAAATATTGTGAGTTATAATATTAATGATGAATGTTATTAAAAATTAAATTTGAGTTCGGAGTTGAATTTTGAGACGCGGACGTGATATTTGAGTCCGGAACGATGAAATTAGTAGAAATAGACTATAAACACAAAATTTTTTGGGGTTGACTTTTTGGTCAAAAAGTCAACAGTTGACTTTTTCGGAAAAAGTCAAACTTTGAAATTTCAAAAATGAAATTATTGATAAAAATATTTTTATTGTGTTGGGATTTTTAGTGTTAGTGGAAATCGATATTTATTTCGATAATAATTGATGTCTAGAGGTTATATTGACCAATCGGGTAATTAACCAGATAAATGAGCAATTAATTGCTATTAATTCATATGCTTATAACTCTATGTGTTCACATGTGTATACTATTGATTCACATGATTTACTATTAGGAGAGTTAGTGCAAGATTGATAATACTTGCATGACAAATTTAAAAATGGAGGTATAGATGAATGTACTATACTGTAATTAAAATTTTTACATGTTTAGAACTATTTAGTCACATGATTTACTATTAATTCACATGATGTACTATTAGGGGAGGTGGTGCAAGTTTGATAATACTTGGATGACTAAATTAAAAATGAATGAAAAGATGAAGATATTATACAGTAATATTTCGAGCCCCAAAACGCGCAATTATTGAACTATATTTTTCTATAAATAGAAGCTCATTCCTTCATTATTTTTCACCAATTCACTAAAGCTATAGAGCAATTATTATAGAGAAAAAATATAGAGAGAAAGAAGAAGAGAAGTCTCAACGCCTCACTATTCCAAAGATCCGATTTTCTTCTAAGGTAAGGAATATTATTATTATAGTAAGGGGTTATTATTTCTTTCAGTATTCATGAAGAGAAATCGTTGTTATTCCATTCTTTATTATTCTATTGGAATATCCATGCATGCGGATTACGCATGACCGTTCCATTATTTATTATTACTGTTGGAATATCCTCGTCTGCAAGCGATTATTCATAACTGGTTCCATTATTTATTATTCTCGTTGAAATATCCCGTCATGCATGCGATTACGCACGACTGGTTCCATTATTTATTATTCTCGTTGGAATAACTCATATGCATGCGGTCTATCGCATGCCCGGTGAATTCTTCTATTATTCCATTCTTTATTATTATGTTGAATAACTCATTTATGCTGGCATCGCATACATGGTGAAATTCTTCATTATTCCATTCTTTATTATTCATTGAATATCCCGCTCATGCGGATTACGCATGACACGTTCCATTTTTTTATTATTCATTGGAATATCCATGCATGCGGATTACGCATGACACAGTTCCATTATTTATTATTCATTGGAATAACTCGTTTGTGCGGTCTATCGCATGCACGCGGAATTCTTTTGTTATTCCATTCTTTATTATTCTCATTGGAATAACTCATCGTGTGGACTACCACATGCATGGTGAATGATCCTTCATATTCATTCCTTATTAAATTGTGGAAATGATCATCTCGTGGATTACCGCATTGCAGTGTGAAAATCCATTTGCGCTTTAAGTAATTTTTCTCGACCTAAAAAATTCGGAAAATTTAAAATAATAATTTGTTGATTTTTCTAGATTGTGTCCAAAAATGGCAATTTTTGGATGTATAGATTAGGAGTTATGAATTTTATGGTAAAAGACTATTTTAAAAGTAAACTCTTATAACTCCTTGTGGTTAACTCCAAAATTGGTGAAATTTTTATTGAGAGTACATGTATATAACAGGAGTATACCCTATAAATTTCGGAATTTTTGGACAAAAATACAATTTATGATAAATATCTAAATATTTGGCAATTTTGGCCATATGAAAAATAATAAATGAATTTTAAAAATTCTGAGAAAAATATATGTTCAATATGGGACAATATTCTGCTAAATCTCAGAAAAGAATAATTTTTGGGACTGATTTGGTATTTTTCATAAAAATGGTTTAATTACAAACATATGAATTAAATATGTTATGTGAAGTTGAAAATTGGTAAAATGGATTTTATGGCTTGGAAATCCTATATAAGGTGTATACAGATTTTTGATGAGGGATTTGATCATTAGTGATGAAATCTTATGAGTATGACATTTTTGAATGATTAAAATGCATTATTTGGTAAAGTATAAATAATTAAAATAAATTGTTTATAAGTTTAAGAAGTGATTAAAATATTGTTATAATATTAATAATATTAGATTATAAGTTTATTAAGTGATTGATAAACTCTGGATAAATTTAAAGTCTTTAATATTTATCCTTGATTTCGTTTGATTAATGCTTATATCATTGTCATCATCATCATGCTTATATTGTGATCAAAGTCATCTTTGACTTACGTGCATAGATGGACTGTTGGTTGGTATGGTTATGACCAGGAATCATTCGGTATAATCATGACCCGTAATGTTATAGATGATGTGGTAAACGTCCTCATTGGCATGTAGTGCATTGATGGACAGTTGTTGGTATGATTATGACCAGAGATTATTCGGTATAATCATGACCATTGATGATTACATGTATATCCTTGGCCATGGTGCAGGGATGATTCAATGATATGGATTATTTATTGAGTTGAGTCTCAGTGATGAAATATTAATTCATGGATGTGATAATAATGAATATCATTGATCCGTAGTGCATGGATAATTCATGGATGTGATACTAACGAATATCCTTGGCCGTAGTGCATGGATGATTCGATGATGTGGATTATTTATTAAGTTGAGTCTCGGCGATAAAGTTGATGAAAAACTTTTAATTCATAAAAGATAGTAGATATCATGCTCTACTTGACTTTTCTAAAATACAGTTGTATGTCTTTGGTCTGTAGTGCAAAGATGAACTGTTAATGAATATCTTTAGCCCGTAGTGGAAAGATGAATTTATTATAATGATTATGAACAGGAACTGTGAATTTGGTATAACCATGGTCTTTGATGTTTCAGGTAAAGACAGGTGATGAAAATTATCCTCATCCTAGTGCGAAGAGGAATTTAGAACCACAATTATGATTATGAGTTATTCACCTAATTGTGGACATGAATTATTGACTGATGTTATAGGGATAAAACATTGTTGGTGGATTTTTAACGTGGAGAAGATAATAGACTTTATGGTCTATTTGACTCTTCTAATGGATTGCTCGTTCTGCTGCAACTATGGTTGAAAAGTTTTATCATCTACCATATGTTCTAAATCTCTGATTTATTACTGATGAAGGATATTGAAAAATTTAATTATCTTTAGTCATGATATTTCTTACTGGGCTAGTTGAGCTCACCCTTTTGCTCACGATTCCTTTCAGGTAATAAGAGTGTAGCTGGGTTGAGCGGAGGTAACAGGGGATTAGAACGGTGGTCTATAGCTGTTGAGGTTCTCCCTAAATAGTATGGAAATAATTTCATTGAGAACTTTAAGATAAGTGTGTTGTATTTTATACGACATTTAATAGTTATATTTGGTGAATTAAATAGGGTGAGGTGAACCCAACTTTGGAAGAGTGTATTTGCCACTATCAGGAAAGATGTCTAATGACAGACGACTTCGTGTTATCACGAGACAGGGTTGTGCACATGCACTTGCTGATTATATCTATGAGCACTACCTATATAATCTTGAATTTGGTTGAAATATAATTCTCAATTGGAGACAATGGAGATAATTATATATCAAGAGAAGACTCACCATTGGAAAGAACATGATAGTAATTTTCTCATTTTTCTTTGGGGTCTATTGGGTCAACCAAGGATAATTCTCGAGTCATATGATTTCTATCATAACTTAGATGCATGGCCTCCGATGTACGAAGGTTTCCTTGAGTATTTTCCAAATATTTTAATTTCTAAAACAGTTATTGACGGTACTTTTATGTAAAGTATCATTGTAAGGTGTTGTGGTTGAGGCACCATGAGAGTTACATATATTTGTATTAAAACTCACAGCTTATGTGTGGTCGTACTCTACACGACAGTTCAGCAGTTGTATAAATGAAGTTTGTAGATTTTTATAGTGTGATATCCGGCGACTCAGAATGGGTTGTGTGGACCTATTTTGGGGGCATCACAAATGGTATTAGAGCTTAAGGATATGGTCGCTGGCGGAGATAAGAGTCTAGAACTAGGAGGGAGAGACAAGTTATATACTTAGCTTTAGTGTGTGACTTACCTAAATTTGAAATTGTTTACTTGATAAGTTGACAAATTATGATATGTCAATTAACCTTTGTTTTGAAGATATATTCTAGAATGATATCTGAAATACAGGAGATGAGCAATGGGAAAATCATGATACAAAGGAAATAACCGAGAAGGTACAATCTGAAAAGAAAGCAAGGTATTCTCATCTCTTCGAATATCAGGTACGTACGTAAATTTTGAATGCGAAATTTCATAAAAAGGGGAGATTGTGAGACCCCGAATTTTATGAAATGAAAGTATTCAATTTTCTTAAAATTATTTTATTTAGTAAATTGTTAAATTGATAAAAGGTTAAAGTTAAGGGTGATATGTGAAATTTTTTTCAAAGTAAGCAAGTTGTCATAAAATAATTGGTGATAAAAGTATATTAATACGCGTGGTCGTATAGTAGCACACGGTATTGATTATTGATGCTTACATGATAAATCATTCAGTTATACTTAATTATTACTATAGTAATTGTTGCATGATATCTCATGTTATTTGATTCAATTATTTTCAATATTTGATATATTATTAAATCAATAATTGAGACGACAAAGTTATTCATATTATTATTTGCAATATTGACAATGTCTAGAAGTTCTATCAAGGAGAGGTTAGATAATCTAATTGCGCGCCAATAGGGAGAAATCCTTATCGAAAAGCCCCCTCTTTCCTGGGAACGACCTGGTTGTTAAATATTGTGAGATAATATTAAGGATGAATGTTATTAAAAATTGAATTTGAGTTCGAAGTTGAATTTGGAGATGCGGACGTGATATTTTAGTCCGGAACGATGAAATTAGTAGAAATAGACTATAAACTCAATGTTATTTTCTTAATTAACAATATCTAGAAAGTTCTGTCGAGAAGAGGTTTGGTCACCTAATTTCACGCTAATAGGGAGAAATTCTTATCGGAAAGTCCCCCTCTTTTCTGGGAACGATCTGGTTGTTAATATTGCAAGTTATAATAATGATGAATAAATGTTGTTAAAAATATTGAGGGAATATTTATGAAGTATTTATTGTAAATTTTGCTTATTATATGGACCCTTATTTACCATTTTTCAAAATAATCGATAGAAAGTTATTCATTATAAGAGGTGGAGCTCACATGTGATAATGACTTGAGGTAGGGCCCCCATGAAGAAAATGAAATTGTGGGGGGAGAATTCACGGGTGATTTTTGGTGATAACGATGTTTTGTTTTATTAGTTATATTTTTTTATGAAAAATAAAATATATTATATTTTATTATACATAGTGTTTTCATAGTGCCTGCATAGTAAATACATAGTAACAAATGAAAAATCAGACGAATCGTCCGTGAAATTTTTTTTAACAACTGTGCGTCCGTGATTTCTAAAATTCAAATAGTATCCTTTCCATTCTCCTATAAGTAGGATGCATAGTTAGAATTGAAAATCACACTAGAATCAGAGAATTCTTCTTCTATAATCTTGAACGTATTTCTTTAGAGTTTAAGAAAGCTTTGAGTGTAGAAAATAGTTCAAGTTTTCTTCAAGAATATCCCCGTTATGCCAGTTGGAATACTCTTGTTTTCAAGGTAAGGGATATTATTTTTATTCAGTATTCATATGAAATAATATTTTCTTCCATACTCTGTAGTATGTAAGTAATATTATTTTATTTCAGATTCCGAATTCTATACTCATTTTGTTAAAGTTTTGGCTTCTATACTCCATGAAATTAGTAGAATATCCTTGATATTTGCGCTTCATCCAATATCTTTTCATGAAAATATTATTATGAGCATTCTTGATAAGTTTTAACTTTTCATGCCGAAGTACTATTTACGAGGTTATTATTCCCGAAGTTACTATTTACGGGATACTATTCACTCGGGTACTATTCACCAGGGCACTATTCATGACAAAAAGTGATTTCTTTCCGGTCCAAATCATTTTTGATACAATATTATTCTTGAATTTTACTCCACAAAGCAGTATCATGTTGACAATTTGGACATTATTGAATTCTGGATAAATTAAATTATAAATCTTTAAAAATTTATCCTTTGTTTTCTTTTAATTAAATTCTTATATCATTGTTATCATCCTCATGCTTATATTATGATGAAAGTCATCTGTGGCCGTAGTGCATAGATGGACTTGGTATGGCTATGACCAAGGATTATTCGGTATAATCATAACTGTAATGTTACAAATGATGTGGTAAAAGTCATCATTGGCCCGTAATGCATTGATGGACATTTGTTGGCATGATCATGACCATTGATGAAAACACGAATATCTTTGGCCCGTAGTGCATGAATAATTTGTGGTCGTGATACTAATGAATATCCTTGACTGTAGTGCAAAGGTGATTCGATGATGTGGATTATTTATTAAGCTGAGTCTCGGCGATAAAATTGATGATAGATTCTTTTTAAATCATAGAAGATAGTAGATATCATACTCTACTTGACTCTTCTAATGGATTGCTTATTCCGCTGCAGTTAAACTTGATGTCTATTGTATTTTATCAGTTTAACACTGTTGAAGGCTAACGATAATTTATTTTGCATTATCTTATTCATAATATTTCTTAATGGGCTAGTTGAGCTCACCCTTTGCTTTCATTGTTCTCTTCAGGAAATGAAAATATAGTTGGGACTAGTCAGGGATCGGAGTGACGGTCCAGATGTTTGCATTAGTAGTCCTCACTATTATGTGAAATAGTGTGATAATAAATGTATTAAGGACTTATTTTGAGTTTGAATACTATCTAGAAGACAATATTTGTATTAAAACTAACAGCTCATATTGTATATTTACGTTTGTATTTGTATTCTATACCATGTATTTGGCGATCCAAGATGGGTGATGTATACCTATTTTGGGGGCGTCACAGCAAGTGTGTCTAATTATGAGTCTTCCCGTACCCGGCTGCTCTCAATTTACTGTGTTCCTTCCCCGACAAAAGAAAATCAAGTCGATTCAACCAAATTGAAGACCTCACCGCCTGACAAATGACCAACAACCCTTTCTTCTCTATCTTTACATTGAACTGCGTACATCTTTACGTAATTGTGATCAAGAAGCAAGAATCATGAAAGATTCAAAAGAAACTACATTTTCGCCCATCTTTTAATCGTTTTGCCTTGAACATCTCCCATACACACCGATGCATACAACTTCCGTGAGTTGACCAACCACTAACCATCCCAAGAGTGGAAAATCGGTGATAGTCCGGAATCAGTACGCCTTCATCACAAAATTCTCGCATATCGATTTATCATACGTCTGGACCTCTGTCTCCCACAACATCTTTAGTTCATCCACTAACGGTCGAAGGTACACGTTAAGGTCTTTTGTACGACTTTTATCCCCCGAAATAAGTAAAGTCAAAAACAAATACGGTTCCCTCATGCACATTTTCGGTGGAAGATTATAAGCGACCATAATGATTGGCCAAACTGAGTACGGCTGGCTAAAATTATTAAAAGGACAAAAGCAATCAGTAGCCATGCCAAGCCTAACATTCCTAACTTCTTCCTCAAACTTAAGATAATTTACATCAAATCTCTTCCATTCATCTCCATCCATTTGGGTAGGTCAAATTTGACCAGAACGACATCCTCTGTTCGATGCCAACTCATATGTTGAACCGTGTATGAGACGACATGAATAATAGTCTTTGAAGTCTCGGCGCCAAAGTGGAAAGTCTTTGTAAGATTTTCCTAGGAACATGTTTCTCCTTCCCCCCACGTTTTGTAACCTTATAGCGCGCAGAAGTTGCATATATCCTGCAATCGTCCCCTTATCTTTGTCCTCCCCATAGTATAACATACAATCCTGCTCACAAGCATCGATTTTCTGATACCCCATATTTAACCCCTTGACCATCTTCTTCACTTCATAATAATTCGCAGGAAGAGTATGATCCTTGGGTAAGAACTGTCTAATTATAACGAGCAAATCGTTGAAACCTCTCTCACTATAGTCGTGCCCATTCTTGAAGTGTAAGAGCTTCGTCAATGCAGAAAGCTTGGTGTCCGTATTATTTCCCAGATACAACGTGACCCCAGATTCAGATAGCAACTTGTAAAAGGCAGAAGCTGTATCATTTGACACTTGCTTCGCACTGCTTGAAGAAGGTTCATATTCAGCCCAGTTAATATTAGTAGGGCTATAAGAATCGACCAACATCTCAACTGGATCATAGTTTTCGACGTATGAATCCCGTGGCATTGGTTGTTCCACAATATTTTCAATCACTTCTGATTCCTCGTGATGAGTCCATATGAAGTACCCATCCACAAATCCATGAGAAAATATGTTGAATTTAATCTCGTCGACTTTCTTCCAAATCAGATTTTTACACTTGACACACGGGCATCACATCTTCCCGTTCGGATCATCCGTATGTTCTAGTGCTTTGTTCAAGAAATCTGACACCCCAACACGATAAGCTGAGACTAATCCCCTCCCATCACTGGGTATCCTACGATACATCCAACTCCGGTCGGCTAACATTTTTAACTACACTGAAGTACGCATTCAGTTAATTTCGATATTCATGCGTGAATTAGATTTACCTAGTATCTCCACTCTACATGACAAGGGCAAGGCTTCTATCCCTTTATTAGATGCGTCTCGTCACTAGTGCAAACACGTTGAGTATGTTTTATGAGTTTCAAGAAAATTTCGGCAGCACCTCTCCATGGTCTCCAAGCACACGAAATAGAATAAGATAACTTAATCTAAGTATGCACTTGGAGAACATATAGAGATAACGATCGAAAAATCCTCAAAATAACAAAAAGCGTCTGCTTTACGTGATTTGCACCTACTTAAGTGAGAGACATAACATCCAATAACAGTCCCAAATTGGGGATTGTTCGACATTCACCCATACTGAGTGAATGTTAAACGGGTTTCTAAGTTTCAAAGTATAGTACATATATTACTGAGTGTATTGAAGATTAAAGGGAGAGTATTATTGAGTTTATTGAAAATTGTGGCAAACTAAGCAAATGCTACTTAGTTTATGAGAATTGTTATGTGGAATCTATAGAGACTACTTGAGTCGGCAACCGGGAAAAAAAGGGGTCATAGTTCCTATCTATATCATGGATTGGACCCATATGGGGAGATGATTCATTCCTAGGAGAGAAGTGATCGTTCGCTCATCTAGAGGGTTGTTTAACCTAGAACTTTGTTTAACAACTTACTGGCACTCCTTCCGGATGTTTCCATCTGTTATGATGGAACAGTGAGTAATATCTGCAGTAATTCAATTAACTTTATTATTTGAGTATAGGACACAAACATGAACTACGACCCCTTTTTTTTTAATTGTTGTCGAGGAACTGGTTGGAGTACTATTAACTGCAACTGCTATGCCGAAACCTGCATACAAGAAAGAGTACATATATGTAGGGAGAGTATTATTGCATTTATTGAAAATTTTGGCAAACTAAGCAAATGCTACTTAGTTTATTTTGCCAATGATAAACTAAGTAAGTGGTACTTAGTTTATGAGAATTGTTATTTGGAATATATAGAGACTACTGTTTGACATTCACTCCTATTTGTCAAATGGGTTTCTAAGTTTCATATTATAGTATAGATATGTATATATACATATAATACTTAATTATTAAGTTTATTGAAAATTGTGGCAAACTAAGCAAATGCTACTTAGTTTATTTTGCCAATGAAAAACTAAGTAAGTGCTACATAGTTTCTGAGAACTGCTATTTGGAATATATATGAAGACTACTATTAAATTAATTTATTTTATTTTATAAAATTTAATTGTATTTATTATTATAAATTATTGTATTTTATTTATTTTAAATTTAATTTAATTTAAATTAAATTTATTTTATTTTATTACATTTTTAATTTTTTAAATATTTTTTATTAAATTTAATTTATTTATTAAATTAAATAAATTTGTTTTATTTTATTCAATTTAAATTAATTAAGTATTTTATTTTATTTTATTTTATTTTATTTTGTATTATATTATATTATCTAATTTTTAAAATTTATTTAAGTTTATTATTATATTTTCTTTTATTTGTTTAATTTTTTAATTAATAAATATTATATTTTCTAATTTTTAAATTTATATTATAGTATATTATATTATCTTATTTTTAAAATTTATTGTTTAATTTTTTATATTTCAAAAATTTAATTTAATTTAATTAAATTTAAAATACATTAATTTATTTTGTATAATATTATATTATATTTTAAAAATATTTATTAAATTAAATTTGATTTATTTTATTGAATTTATTTTATTATTATTTTTATATTATATTATATTATATTAAATAATTTTAACATTTATTTTGTCTAATAAACTAAATTAAATTAAATTTATTTCATTTTATATTAAATTAATTAAATAATACATAAATATATTTGTAGTGCCCACAAAATTTTTAATTGCAAATTTCTTACAGATATTCCGTTGGGAATTCCGTGGGAAATATAAAATATCACATTGACATACATATATGTTCCTACCCAAACACTATAATTTTTATGACCCAAACACTGTAATTGCACAAATACACTGTATACACTAACAGAAATTTTAATTGCACAAAATAAATCCCAATTTCAGCAACATGCAAAAAATTGCAAAAATTAAATTCAAATAATCCCAAATTTTGCAAAACAGTTAACAGCAACATCCACCGATTTGCATAATTATAGACAAAAAAATTAAATTGCATAACAGAGGATATTCAGTAACACAAATTCAGTTCCCGTGATATTCAATAAATTGCATAACAGAGGATATCCCAATTTTTCTCAGTAACACATGAACAACTTTAGCAAAATCAACAACTCAAATCTGCAAAATATATTCAGTAATCTGTAATCATCATTTAGGATTACTTACCTTGAATTAAAGGAGGAGAAATGAGGAAGAGAAAGGAGGAGCTAGGATCAGACTTGCTACCGTACGTCGCTAAGTCGCCGGAAATGGTGGGTGGGCAGTGGTCAGAGGTGACATGAGAGCTAAGAGAGATTAGCGACTGAGAGAGAGTGAGAGTGAGGAGAGAGAAATGGAAATGAGAAAATGGGACGACTGAGGAAAAGGGAGCGTCTGATTAGGTTTTATAAATTATTTTTGAAGGACTTTCCGACGGATATAATTCCCTCGAAATTATATTACTTCTGACGTAATTTTCGTCGTAAATAATTTCAATTTCATCGAATTTATGTTTCGCGCTGGTGGAAAACTTGGCGCTAATGGGAGTATATAATTTCTGACGGAAATCCGTTATACTTATCCCAATTTCGAGGGACTAATGTTCGACGAATTATTCCGTCCTAAATAACCTTATTTCGACAGATTTAAATCCCTCAAGAAAATTTTCGTCAAGCTTAAGGGTTTTTCTTGTAGTGAAAGAATATTCCTTGACCAAACGAATATTTTATGACAACTTGCTTACTTTATAAAATTTTCACATATTCCCCTTAACTTTAACCTTTTATCAATTTAACCAGTTACTAAATAGAATAATAATTATAAGAAAATTGAATACTTTCATTTCATAAAATTCGGGATCTTACATACCGTTTCATATGTTACATCTTCCTATCTCGTCTGGTTCTAATTCAATAATGTGGTTCGGGTCTTCCACATATTTACACAACATAGATATGTGAAAAACGTTATGAATACGAGACATACTTGGCGGTAAGATCTATTAAGACTTTGTGTCCTTGACTTCAAAGGAAGTTCAGACAAGTTCTTGCCATTAGTGGAATTCTCGTATAACAACAGTTATCAAGCAAGCATAGGTATTTCTCCTTTCGAGGCGTTGTATGGATGCAAGTGTCGTTCTCCAGTATGCTGGGATGAAGTGGGTAAAACAACGTTGTTGGGACCGAAATTAGTACGCATGACTATGGAAAAGATTCAAATGATACGACAACATATAAAAACCTCATAGGATCAACAAAAGAGTTATGTTGATCTTCATTAAAGGGACATGGAATTCAATGTTGGAGATCATGTATTATTACGTGTTACTCCATGGAAAGGAGTTACGAGATTTTGAAAGAGAGAAAAGCTCAATCCTCAATTCATTGGCCCATTTGAAATCCTCGGTCGAGTAAGAACTGTGGCCTATAGACTCGCTCTGAAGTTCAATAGGAGCATTTCGATATGGGGCTTTGGAAATGGGTTTTGTATCGGGTTCAAGGTCGATATAAAATTTAATTTCACGCTTTGGGGGTAGGCCAGGAAGTTGTTTAGGGAATACGTCAAGAAAATTTATTAACAATAGAAATATCATTCAAATCTGACGTATTTTTGTTTAAATCTGTGCCATGGGCTAAGAAAGCTTAACATCCGTTTTCAATAAACGAATGGCTTTATGGCTTGATATTATAGTGATTGACTTTAGTGGTATGGTTGCTTGAATCCGCATAATAGGTTAGTTAGGAATATGAAAGCTAACAACCTTACGAAAATAATCAATTTTAGCATGATGATTAGTTAACCAATCAATCCCCAAAATCACATCAAATGCAAGTATTTTCAAAGAGATAAGATCGATAGGTAACGTGCGGGTGCCGATTTGAATCAAACAAGATTTATAAACAGTGGATGTAATGAAGGTTTCTCCCAACAAAGTTTCAATAGATAAGTCAAAGTGTAATTTCTCTGGAGTTAAATTTAAACGTTGAGCGCAAGTAGGAGAAATAAAAGAATGGGTAGAAACGGTATCAAATAAGGTATAGACTTCACAAGAGTTTATGATTAGCTTACCTGTGATAACTTAGTTTGGGTTCCTCACTTTTTGGGAGTTCACAACAAACTCTCTCCCTTAAACTACCGGCTTTGACTTATTTGGGACGACCTTTGGTGCCTCCATCCCAGCTGAACTTGACTTGACTACACGAAAAAATCAGAGGTAACCTTCTCTTCCACAATTATAACACGCCTTGGATTGCTGTGTACAGTTTGGACTGATGTGTCCCTCCCCTCCGCATTTGTAGTATACGACCGGTGGTCGTTCTCCTTCCTCAAAAATGGGTCCTGGTGTTGTCGTCTTTTCGTCATTATTGAACCTTCTCTTCTTGAAATTTCCACTTCTATTATCATGGCCATGATTACCACTGAAGTGGTTACCATTTCTGGCATGTTGATTCCCTCCATGTTTTTTGTCACCACTTCGATGACTGCTATCACTAGTATTATCGTTTTGTCGACTGCTATCTCTTAGTTGGGTTGACTCATTATTGCGCTCCAATAACTGAGCCCTATTCACAACATTTGAATATAAGCAAAGTTTGTGAGAAATGAGGTATTGACGTATTTCGGGTTTCAAACCTCTTAGAAATATCCGCGTCATACGCTCCTCATTATCTACCAAATGGGATGCAAACCAGGATAACTTCTCAAATTTAGCCTCGTATTGCAACACGATCATATTGCTTATCTCAACATTTTCAGATGTCATTTTCAAACACTGCCACAAAACAAGGGTTAATTGACATGCCACATATTATCCCTATATTTTGACTGACCAATTAAATAATAATTAAGCTTAGGTAGGTCATAGTAGTGAAGGATTTACCCGTCTCTCCCCTCCTAGTTCTAGTCTCACATCTCAGCCAGGGATCATATCCCTAAGCTTTGATACCAACTGTGACGCCCCCAAAATAGGTATACATCATCCATTCTAAGTCGCCAAATACATGGTACAAAATATAACTATAACTTAATTATACAACTGTCGTGTAACATAAGCTGAGAGTTTTAACACGAATATTTTCTCCTAGACAATATCCAAACTCAAATGAAGTCCTCATTACAATTATTATTACAATATTTTAGAGAATAGTGAAAACTACTAAAGCAAGCATCTGGACCGTCACTCCATTCCCCGACTAGTCCCAACTATATTCTAATTTCCTGAAGAGAACAATGAGAACAAAGGGTGAGCTCAACTAGCCCAGTAAAGAATATTATGACTAAGATAATGCAGAATAAATTATCGTTAGCCTTCAACAATGTTAAACTGATATAATACAATGGAAAACAAGTTTAACTACAGCGGAACAAACAATTCATTAGAAGAGTTAAGTAGAGCATAATATCTACTATCTTCTATGATTTAAAATTTTTTCATCAATTTTATCGCAGAGACTCAGCTCAATAAATAATCCACATCACTGAATTATCCATGCACTACGGGTTAAGGATATTCATTATTATCACATCCACGAATCATCCATGCACTACAGGCCAAGGATATTCGTATTATCATCAATGGTCATGATCATGCCAACAACTGTCCATCAATGCATTACGAGCCAATGAGGACTTTTACCACATCATTTGTAACATTACGGGTCATAATTATACTGATACATAGTTATAATTATACCAATCAACAATCCATCTATGTACTACGAGCCAAAGATGACTTTTATCACAATACAAGCATGAGGATGATGACAATGATATAAGAATTCATTTAAATGAAAGCAAGGATAAATTTTATAGATTTATAATTTAAATTATCCAAAATTCAATAATGCCCAAATTGTCAACATGATACTACTTTGTGGAGTAAAATTCAAGAATAATATTGTATCAAAAATAATTAGGATAGAAAAGAAATCAATTTTTGTCATGAATAGTACCTCGGGTGAATAGTACTTTGTGAATAGTACCCCGTGAATAATACCCCGATATGAAAAGATTAAAATTTAAGAAGAATGTTCAGAAAAATATTCTTGTAAAAAGATACTAGATGAAACACAAATTTCAAGGATATTCTACTAATTTCAAGGAGTATAAAAGCAATACTTAACGAAATGAGTGTAGAATTCGGAATCTGAAACGAAATAATATTACTTACATACTACAGAGTATAGAAGAAAATATTATTTTTTATGAATATTGAACAAAGATAATATCCCTTACATTAAAAGGAGTATTTCTGACTGGTAGGGTGGAGATATTCTTGAAGAAATCTTATACTGTTTTCTGCACTCAAAACTTCCTTAAACTCTAAAGAAATACGCTCAATATTATATAAGAAGAATTCTCTGATTCTGTTGTGATTTTCAATTCTAAAATAAGCATCCTATTTATAGGAGAATGAAAGGATACTATTTAGAAAAAAAAATCATGGACGTACAGGGAAAAATTTTCACGGGCACAGAAGGCTAATTCTTTAAAAAAATTTGATTTTACTATGCTGCATTATGCACATACTATGCAAATAAAGTATAATATATTCTATTTTTCATAAAAAAAAAAAAAGCAAAACTAATATATACGGTCCGGATCTTAAGCTCGCCCCTTAACTATCTCACCTTACTCACCCCCTTTAGCGACAGATTGGGAGACGATTCGGTCCGTCACTATATATAGAACCATCGTCTTAGCTTTTAGCGACGGATAACATATAGCGACAGACCGAACATATAGCAATGGACCGAATCGTCGCCCAGTCCGTCACTAAAGGGGGGTGAGCAAGGTGAGCTAAATAAGGGGTGAGCTTAAGATCCAGACCGTATATATATATATATATATATATATATATATATATATACACTTACCACACACACACGCAACACCACATTCACACACACACACACACACACACACATATATATATATATATATATATATATATATAAGTAATAAAATATAAACTGAGATAACTTTCTACCGATGATTTTGAAAAATGAATCAGTAGTGGTCCATATAATAAACCAAATTTACAACAAATACTTCATAAAATACCCCTCTATTTATCTCAATTCACTTGGCTTCTCAAAACATATTTTTAATAACATTCATCATTAATATTATAACTCACAATATTAACAACCAGATCATTCCCAAGAAAGAAGGGGCTTTCCGATAAGGATTTATCCTTATTGGCGCGCAATTAAGTGACCAAATCCCTTTCCTCGACAGAACATTCTAGACATTGTCAATAATGCAAATAATAATATGAATAACTTTGTCATCTCAATTATTAATTTAATAATATAAAATATTATGATAATAATTGAATCAATAACATGAGATACTAAGCAACAATTACTATAGCAATAATTGAGTATAACTGAGTGACTTGTCACATAAGTATCAATAATCAATACCGTGTGCTACTATGCAACCACACATATTACTATACTTTTATCCCCAGGTATTTCAACAGTTAACGATAAAACTTTTGCCTTTATTTTTATAAAAAGATATTTCAGTCATTTTCTAACTCCGACAATAATTCCGTTGAGGGGTCCCCCAATGATTGTATCATCATACGAATATTACTTGATAAAAGGAATATTCCCCGACCAATCGATTTTATGATAACTTGTTTACTTTGAAGAATTATAAATATAACCCACAACTATAACATTATATCAAATTAACACCATAATATTTAAAATGATATTTAGAGAAAAATTAATCTTTATTCATAAAAGTTGGGGTCTTACAAAAAACCCAACACTTGTTGTAATTAATGAAAATACTCAAATACATAATCAAGTGTTAAGCGAAGATATTAAAAATCTCAAGCTTGAAATTTTTTCTCTAAAGATAGAATTAGAAAAACAAAGTGAAGATTCTTCTTTAATAGATCAAATTAATATTTTAACTAAAGAACTTGACGATTTAAATATTATAGTTCTTAAGTTCACAAAAGGAAAAGAAAACTTTAATGTCATGCTTAATCAACAAAGATGTGAATTTAACAAAGAATGATTAGGATATATTGGAGAATTTAGTAAAAATAAATAAATAAATGACTCTATCATGTTAAAAGTAAAGAAAAAAGAAAGTTATACATCTCTCTTTACTAAATGTTTTTACTATAACGGAAAGTGTCTTCTTTTCACACGTGTAATGCTCGAAATGTAAATTATAAAGGAAACATGATTTGGGTGCCAAAAGAAACTTACATTGCACCAATTATTAAAAATACAAGGAAAAAGTTCTATAATTATCAGAAACCAATGTTTTGGAGGATATATAAATATAGTAAATCATTCATTTTATAAACATGCTACTCATAAAAGATTTGTGTCTACTAAGACTGATTATTCTGTATAAAATTTTGTAAAGGAAAACACAAATACACAAAATGGGAAACTTAACCAAAGGACCCTTCTTATTAAAGGGTACTAGTTCATGGAGTTAGTCTATGTTGCAGGTATGTCTTGCAGTTGACTTTAGTAAAACTAAATGACGACATCATTTTTGGTCTAATAATATTACTTTTGCAATGATTTGTCTAAAAGCATAAGTAAGGAATTTGAAATGGTATGATGAGAGAATTAAACTTCTTCCTAAGATTGCATACAAATCAAAAAGGGGGAGATTGTTGAATCACTCAGAAAACTACTTTTCAGATACAAACCATTTTTGTGACGCCTCCAAAATAGGTATACATCACTCATTCTGAGTCGCCAAATACAGGGTACATAATACAAATACAAACTTAATTATACAATTATCGTGTAACATAAGCTGAGAGTTTTAACACGAATATTGTCTCCTAGACGCACTACGGGCCAAGGATGTTTGTATTATCATCAATGGTCATGAACATGCCAACAACTGTCTATCAATGCACTACGGGCCAATGAGAACTTTTACCACATTATTTGTAATATTACGGGTCATGAATATACCGATACATAGTCATAAGCATACCAATCAATAGTCCATCTATGCACTACGGGCCAAAAATGACTTTCATCACAATATAAACATGATGATGATGACAATGATATAAGAATTCAATTAAATGAGAGCAAGGATAAATTTTAAAGATTTATAATTGAACTTATCCAGGATTCAATAATGTCCAAATTGTCAATATTGTACTGCTTTGTGGAGTAAAATTCAAGAATAATATTGTATCAAAAATAATTTGGACAGAAAAAGAAATCAATTTTTGTCATGAATAGTACCCCTGGTGAATAGTACCTGAATGGATAGCACCCCGTGAACAATACTTCATGAATAGTATCTCATGAATAGTACCCCGGCATGAAAAGATTAAAATTTAACAAGAATGTTCAGAAAAATATTCTTTTGAAAGGATACTAGATGAAGCGCAAATTTTAAGAATATTCTACTAATTTCAGGGAGTATAGAAGCAATACTTAACAAAATGAGTGTAGAATTCAGGATCTGAAACGAAATAACATTACTTACATACTGCAGAATATGGAAGAAAATATTATTTCTTACGACTATTGAACAAAAATAATATTCCCTACCTTAAAAGAAGAGTATTTCTGACTAATAGGGCGGGGATATTCTTGAAGAAAACTTATACTGTTTTCTATACTCAAAGCTTCCTTAAACTCTAAAGAAATACGTTCCATATTATAGAAGAAGAATTCTTTGATTCTGGTGTGATTTTCAATTCTAAACTAAGCATCCTATTTATAGGAGACTAGAAGTATACTATTTAAAAAAAAAATATCGCGGACGCACCGGGAGAAATTTTCACGGGCACAAACGGCTGATTCTTTAAAAAATTTTGATTTTACTATGCTGCACTATGCAGCACTATGCAGTACTATGCAAATAAAATATAATATATTCTATTTTTCATAAAAAAATAAAACTAATATATACGGTCTGGATCTTAAGCTCACCCCTTATCTAGCTCACCTTGCTCACCTTGCTTACCCTTCTTTAGCGACGGATCGGGTGACGATTCTCCGTCACTATATATAGTACTGTCGTCTTAGCTTTTAGCGGCGGACAACATATAGCGACATACCAAATTGTCGCCTGGTCCGTCGCTAAAGGGGGGTGAGCAAGGTGAACTAGATAAGGGTTAAGCTTAAGATCCGGATCGTATATATATATATATATATATATATATATATATATATATATATATATATATTATACACTTACCACACACACACGCAACTCCACATTCACACACACACACACACATATATATATAATTAATAAAACCAAAACTGAGATAACTTTGTACCGATGATTTTGAAAAATAAATAAGTGGGGGTCCATATAATAAACCAAATTTACAACAAATACTTCATAAAATACGTCTCTTTTTATCTCAATTCACTTGGGTTCTCAAAACACATTTTTAATAACATTCATCATTAATATTATAACTCACAATATTAACAACCAGATCATTCCTATGAAAGAGGGGGCTTTCTGATAAGAATATCTCCTTATTGGCGCGCAATTAGGTGACCAAACCCCTTAACTCGACAGAACTATCTAGACATTATCAATAATGCAAATAATAATATGAATAACTTTGTCAACTCAATTATTGATTTATTAATATAAAATATTGTGACAATAATTGAATCAATAACATGAGATACTATGCAGCAATTACTGTAGCAATAATTGAGTATAACTGAGTGACTTCTCACGTAAGCATCAATAATCAATACCGTGTGCTACTATGCAACCACGCGTAATACTGTACTTTTATCACCGTGTATTTCAACAATTAATGGTAAAACTTTCGCCGTTATTTTTATAAAAAGATATTTTAGTCATTTTCTAACTCTGACAGTAATTTCGTTGCGGGGTCCACCAATGATTGTACCGTCGTACGAATATTCCCCGACCAATCGAATATTTTATGAGAACTTATTTACTTTGCAAAATTATAAATATAACCCACAACTATAACATTATATCAAATCCACACCATAATATTCAAAATTATATTTAGAGACAAATTAATCTTTATTCATAAAAGTTGGAGTCTTACAAAAAATTCAACACTTGTTATAATTAATGAAAATACTCAAATACATAATCAAGTGTTAAGTGAAGATATTAAAAATCTCAAGCTTGAAAATTCTTCTCTAAAGATAGAATTAGAAAAAAAAAAGTGAAGATTCTTCTTTAATAGATCAAATTAATATTTTAACTAAAGAACCTGACGATTTAAATATTATAGTTCTTAAGTTCACAAAAGGGAAAGAAAACCTTAATGTCATGCTTAATTAACAAAGATGTGGATTTAACAAAGAATGATTAGGATATATTGGAAAATTTAGTAAAAGAAAAATAAATAAATGACTCTATCATGTTAAAAGTAAAGAAAAAAGAAAGTCATACATCTCTCTTTACTAAATGTTCTTACTATAATAAAAATTGTCATTCTTTTCACACGTGTAATGCTCGAAATGGAAATTATAAAGGAAAAATGATTTGGGTGCCAAAAGAAACTTACATTGCACCATTTATTAAAAATACAAGGAAAAAGTTCTATAATTATTAGAAACCAAACTTTTGGAGGATTTATAAATATAGTACATCATTCATTTTATAAACATGCTACTCATAAAAGATTTGTGTCTACTAAGACTGATTATTCTGTACATAATTTTGTAAAGGAAAACACAAATAATCCTTATACAAAATGGGAAACATAACCAAAGGACCCTTCTTATTAAAGGGTACTAGTTCGTGAAATTAGTCTATGTTGCAGGTATGTCTTGCAGTTAATTGTAGTAAAAGTAAATGACGACATCATGTTTGGTCTACTAATATTACTTTGTGATATGATTTGTCTAATAGTGTAACGACAGAGAAAATTGGATTATTTGTAAAATAATTTTATTTGATTAAATAATGAATAAAATTATAATATATGTTATTTATAACGAGTGAGCAAGATGGAGGTTGTTCTATAACCTAAACGTGGAATAAAGTCGTAGTATTCGGGCTACGTGATAGAATTAAGGTCTTTGAATTTCCAAGACGAAAATAAAAGCTTTTCGAGAAATTCTCTGAAAAACACTATTCATTCATTTCTGCTCGGGAATTATTTTTGAACTTCCGGAAAATACGTAATGATAAAATGATAAGGAAGGATGGATTATGTAATAATAATTAAGTTATGATAAACGCAGTTTTTCACCTGCGTACTAAGTTCGAGAATGTTAAAGAAAATAAAATTTGAATAAATGATGATCGTATAATAAGAAAGTATTATACGAGGCAATGAATACGAATATGATACGAAGTATTGTACAAGTATATACGAAAGATAGCCTAACGTATATGATGAATGATTATACGAATAAGTATATGAGTAAAATACGAATATTATACGTTAAAAAGCTTAAGCCAATTGCAATAGACTAATAGGATTTGTGTATGAATTGGGCAAGCCCAAGTGAAATCTTGTTAAGGCCCAAAGAGTAGTAATGCAATCCCAACGTAAGGCCCAAAGTTAATAAAACCTAAGCCCGAACCACGAACCGGACCCGTGGATCGAACCAATAGTTCACCGGGTAAGAAAAACCCATGAGGCAACCCATGTGGGCCCCCCATGAGTGATTCATGACTGGCCAACTATGTTGCCAAGCAAAGGATAGGATTTGTGATGGGAAAGTAATGAATAGTAAGGAGGTGGAAAGTATGGAGGTGGGATGGCTAATTAACCATTATACCCTCACTTTGAAATTCTATAAATAAGAAAACTTGTTGATTCATTTGTGCCTTATTCAAAAACACCAACATCTTAGCACAATTATATTGAGAGAAAAGTGAGAAGTGTCTTGCTAATCCAAGAAGAAGAGAAGAAGAATCAAAGTTAAGAACACAATGGTAAGGAATCTTAGACCATTATTCTTCATCTCTTCAATTATAGTTTGATAGAGAAGTGAATATTGGTGGAGCATGTATCATAAGGAGTAACAAGGATGGCTATTAATGGACTTAAACCTTAATAAACCATGTTATAAGTGTATTCATAATCATAGAATTATGAACTAATGAAGAACATTTGAAAAATTGTCATTTTGTTGTTGATGGACAAATTTAAAACCATCGTGTATAGGATTAGATGAAATACATTTGGTTAGGATGATAGATGTATGGAATGTATCCATTTACGATATTACACGATAATCGTCGAAATCGTGAAATTCTCAGGAATAAAAGTCAAAAGTCACCGTTTAACTCGAAAACCTTGGTTTTCAATGGAGTATAGTATAACTTTGCATTTTAGAGTTGCAGACTCGAGAATGATCGAGTTCTGACTTAAAACAAAGAAACGAGCTATTAACGTTCACGAACATTTAACAAACGTGTAATAAAGAATTTAATCGGTGAATTCTGTGTTATCATATTCGAAAGTGTAAGATTTTCTAATGAAATTATAGTACACATGATATATGAGCTAACGGCTTTTAAACGAGCCAATTCTGACTTATAATGAGTAAGTTATGAGGGCGAAAAGAATTGTAGTAGAAAAACTTAGAAAATTTCTCTGAGGCAGGGCCGGCACCGCAACGCCGCCCAAGGTTATAAAGTTGGCACCGCAGCACCAAGACGAAACCCTTGCCTACTATTAAGTAGCCGCAATACATGGCACCATATAGTATAAAATGTGGCGCCACAACACGAGGCCAAAACATGAACATTTGTTAACTCAAATGCGTGAAGACGACGAGCCATATCTAAAGAAAGTTTGGCCATGACACCAAAGACTAGAGAAGAGATAGTGAAGAATAGCAGAGAATGTAAAGAAAATGCAAGTTGATTAAAGGTGAATTATGGCCTTAATTAACTTAAAGTAACATCATAAAAAATGATTAATAACCTTAAGTTTAACAGTTAAAGGTTGACAAAAGGTTATGAGAATGTAAACACAAAGTAATGCGATAAAACCGTAACGAACGTTAACCAATCTAATGAATGGTTAGATTGAGAAAAAGGGGAAGATAAATTAGTGACTATACTTGATTGTTGATGACTTAATGTGGTATGTTATGTACTTATGAATTGTAGAATCCTTAAAGACTCAAAAGAAAAGTGTATTAACTGTAGAAGATGCTGAAGGCAAGTATTTTAAACCCTTGTCTATGTTCTTTTTGGACAAGTTTTGTGATTCATGTATCTTACGCATGAATTGATGTATAACGAAGTCGAAGCCAATTCCTTCGGCTAGACTTAATGTGTTTTGTAGATTTCCTTATAATCTATCAAAATATTATCAATGTTTTTATCTTTTACCAACTGTTTTGGTATGGATTTCAAAGAAAGACTGAGTTTGAATAAATAAATGTTTTGTTGTCAAACGATAGGTACGTGAGGTTGCCAAAACTTAAACGAAGATACATTTAATGAAGTAGTGTTGTACAGCATAGAGTACTATAGGCTGATCACCTAGACGTGCTCGTAAGATATGCCGGACTTACGGACTTGGTGCCGGGTTGTCCTTTTCAAAGAAAGAATAAAATGCTCAAGGTCTTGGACCAAAATTGATGTTTAACATATATTGTGCATGGTTAAACGTTTTAAAGAAAAGAGAAGTGCTATTTTGAATTATCTATAGTACTTCATAACTATTGATTCAGTTATAGAAGATATACGATTCATATAATTCAAAACTATTGCTTAAATGAAATTGTCATACTTGCTGAGCTAGTTATGCTCACTCTTTCTTGAACCATATGAATGTAGTTAAGACCGAACAAACTGAAGGATCAAGTAAGGATAAAGGGAAGGCTAAGGCAGATAAATAAGTTGTCTTTGTAATAGCATAGTATGAACTTTGTATTTATTTGATATTATGACAAAGAACATATGTAATGGTTACAAAGAACTTGAGAAGGGAAATATTAATTTGTAATATATAGAAGACATATTCACTCTTTTGAGGTATTTCAATTGAATGTATGTATGAATTGTAGCACCACGTATCACCATCTGTTGGGTTAGAAGATACCCGGATTTGGGGGCGTCATAGATTGGTATCAAAGTTGTAGGTTATAAAACTTAAGGGGGGAAAAGAACTTTAAACCATAACCTTAAGAAGAGTTAAAGAAGTAAAATATGAAGTTAACCCTAAAAATACTTTAAATGTAATATGTGTTTTTATTATTCCAATGATGTGCACTAATCAAGATAATTTGTTTTATTATAGATGTCAGGAGATAACGTGATATATAGGGATATACATGTGGTTAGTGAGGAGTCTGTAAACCAAGTAGAGATTTTACTGTCACCAATAGCTGAGTTGCCAGAAGTGGTGGTGGTTGAGTCAGAAGACTCAAAGAACTTAGGATTTACATCCTTGTTTGATGGCATATTAGAGGAAGAGGTGGATGTGGTGTCATTTAACATGGTAGCACCTACAGAAGAGATGACTCCAGGGGAGTCAATGAAGGCTTTATTCATGACAGTGTTGGATATGAATATCCAATTGGGAAAGGAGGTGAAAGAATTGAAGGAAAAGATCCATGACATCTTGGAAAACAAGAAAGACAAGGAGACGTTGTGGGAGGAAGAGCATGATGAGAAGATTTTAGCAAAGGACAAGGTCCATAAGCTAAAACACGATGTCTTTGAGCTTAGGCAGCAGCTAAAGGCTAAAAAGCAGAAGATTGGTAGAATATCCTATATTTATAGGAGTTCTCACGAGGATTATTAGCGGTAAGTTGCTGAATATCCTATGGAGGCAGGGCAGACTCGGCATACTATTAGTCGAGATGTGATAGTCAGTCTTGTCAATGCAGACTATGAGAATGCCATAAGGTAAATGTAACCTAGTTAGTAACTAGAGTAGAGTTAGATATGTAAATATGTTATATCTATGTAGTGACATGAAACCCTCTTTTGTATATCAAAGGGTAGTCTTTTGTAAATCCCAATTTTTAGAAAGTAATTGCGGGAAAGTAATGTAATCAGCTAAGGCTGTGTAATGACGAATGATGTAGTATTATACTACAAGGAAGAAGCATATCAATATAAGCCTTTTATTGAACATGTTATGCAATGAGTTTGAGTTATTGTTTAATAATGAATAATAACTAATTAACATGAAGAAATTAATAATGAAGTGTTATTTATTTTAACAGAAAGATGCCGCCAAGAAGAAGACAATGAAATCAAGAAGCAAACGTGAATCAACCGGAAGGAGGACCGGTTAATTCGATGTAAGAGTTCGTTAATTTACTAACGACTGCTTTTAATAGAAATGAGGTGAATATACCTGTAAATCCTGTGGTAGTACGGGCTATTACATTTACGGATTTTAAGAGCGTAGGTCTGCCAGAGTTCAAAGGAACCACAGATCCTATAAAAGCCCAGACTTGGGTAAAAAAATTGAGAAGGCATTTGTTATTGCAAATGTCAAAGAAGGGGAAAAAGGTTTCTTTTGCTACCTATATGATGAAGGGAGAGACCAACTTCTAGTGGGAGGCAAACCAGGCTAGGGCAGGGATAGAAACCTTAACGCGGACACAGTTCAAGGAGATTTTCTTCGAGAACTACTTTCCCACTAGTATGCAGGGGATGATGGAGATAAGGTTTTTAGAACTGAAATAAGGTAAAATGAATGTTCCCCAATATGCTTCCAAGTTCAATGAACTGGCAAGGTTTGCTCCACATCAGGTGGATATGGAGGTGAGGAAGGCAAGAAGATTCGAGTAGGGCTTAAAACCCTTACTCTATAGCCGGATATCAGTGTTTCAAAGTAATTCCTTTGGAACCATTCTGGAGAAGGTGATAATCGCAGAGGGTGGTAATGAGGCTTTAAGCCTGTGATAACCTTGGATTTTGAATAATCCAAATTTCACGAATAATTTTTTTTTATTAATATTGACATTGACTGCTAATATGGTACTGTGTATCTGTGATACGAGTATCGAGAATTAGTCAATTTGTGTATTGACTGAGAAATTAGAGTAGAGTTGTGCTTAACAGCTTTAGAAACCCTAACCCTAAGTCTGGATAGGTATTCGACAAAAATTGTAATTTTTAAATAAGAGAAACTAAGGTAACCTAATTATAAATTAGGAATGAAAATTTGAATAACCTAAGGGTTATGGTACAGGAGAATATTAGTATATAAAATATATACTAATTCTAAGATATTTATTTTATACATCTCGGTTAATTAATGTTATAACCTAATTATAGCAAGTCTAATTGGGTTAAGGAAATAAATGTGAATGAGTAAGAAGTTATGTTATAATTGAGGAAGTGAAAACCCTAATTAAATTAATTGGGTTGGATAAGAATTAAAGGTATTGGACTATGCATATTTTATAGCCCAAGTGTTGGCCCTATGAAAGTGGTTAGAGGCCAAGTAATACATTAATTGAGTGGCCCAACTTTTAGCCCAATTGAGAGGGGGTAGTATGGACTTTATGTATGCTAGATAAGAGATAAGAAGAAAGCAAATTGGGTGTCTACTAAGTCCACATGGCCGGTTATTAAGAGGATAAAGAAGGGACGTGTGATTTAATCATTTCCCTTACCAACTCCTACCAACTCCAAGCATGATGGCAACATTTTACTTAGCCACACTTTTTAACCAAACAAGCAAGCAATCTAAGGCTACAAGCAACATGAGAAAGAGAGTGAATGGGATATGTATTGGGAGATAATTATTAGATATACAAAATCTAACAAAATATTTTATTAACAAACAAACCATTTCATTTTTCTCTTTCTTCTTACTTCCATAGTTAGCTAAGAAGACAAGAGAGAGAGAGAGAGAAGAGGGCCATTTTTGGCCACTCCAAGAGAAGAGAGAGAGGAGATTTTGGTTTTCATAAACCCAAGATTCATCTCATATTTTAGTAGGAGAAGAAGGAAAAGCTAAGGTATAACAAAAATTTCTACTTGTGTAGGCTAATTTCCTTTGTGGTTTGATTTGATTTTTGACAACTTGAACTTATAATCTTGAGGTTTAAAACCTTAGATCTATGTGTATATAAGTGTTTCATGTTTAGATCTAACCTTTTTGAAGATCAAAAGTTAGATCTAAAGTATGAAATGGAAGCTAGGTTTTTCAAATGATAGAAAACCTAAATTTTTCTTAGCCTTGATTGTGCTTGATGCTTGTTTGTTGAAATAAGAAACTTTGTTTCTAAACTCAAAAACTATGTATATACATGTTAATGAGTGTTTATTGTTTAGTTCTACCCATATTGGGTGTTATTTTTGTTGGAAATCAAAGGTAAAGAAAAGTGATTTTTCTAGTTTGTAAACCTTAAAATTTCTAGGTTCTTTGGATTTCCACTATTTTGATTTACACATTATTTTTGTGATCCGTCAAATAGAGGTACTAGATATGTAAGTTAACTACTAAACCCAAGTGGTAGCACTCAAAAATGTTGAGTACACAAGTCGTAGTGACTGCTTTAGCAAAAACAGTTTTGACTTTAGAAAGGAAAAACAGACTGTTTTGGACATTCAAGAGTAGGGGCAGTTTAGTCATTCTTTTAGACATTCAAAAATTTTGGAAATATTTGGGATGATAGTATGATGAGTTGTCTTTCCAACACAAGTGGAATTACCGAAAAAGGAGTTGTAGATTTCCGTATGGATTTTTTTTAACAAAGTACGAAATGCCCGATTTTTCAAAAAAAGCTACTGTCCAAGAAATTGTAGGGGCTGTTTTGGCAACTTAAAGTATGAAATAAATTCCAACCTATTGGGACATGAAAATATATAGTATTACGTACCTTGTGTCCAAAAATAAGCCCATTCTGACTTAAAATGACCAGGTTATGATTATTTTAATTTTTATGATTTTTCGACAAAAATTGCTATAACCGGAGTTCTATAACTCCGATTGCCACAAAATTTAAACTGGAGGATCATGTTAACCCATATAAGATTGTGTCAGAAGATGGGAATTTTTAGAGGTGAGCACGAGGTAGCTAATTTCTTAAGCTACGCACTAAAATTAATTTTTGAAAAATACCAAAGGAAGTTGGAAAATTATGGAAAAATAAATTTTGTGTATGAAATATATGTATATGTGTTTGGACAAAGGATAGAAAAATAATAAACTGATTTGGTATTTTCGTGAAAAGGATATGAAATCCAGCTTGCTGGATTTTAAAATATGATGAATCCAGCTTGCTAGATTGAAAAGAAGTTTACCGAATTGAAAATATGTTGAATCCAGCTTGCTGGACTGCAATCTAGTTGCTGGATATGGAATCCAATTTGCTGGATTGCAGTTTGGTTTGTGGATTTGGAATTCAGGTTACTGGATTTGGAATCCAGGTTGCTGAATTGGCAATTTAGTTGTTAGACGTAGAAACCAGGTTGCTGGATTCGTATTTGACTTATTAGATATTAAAGATTAACTTATGAAATAAAAAGGTAAGTGTTAAATCATAATGTATATGATATAGTGATTAAAGAATTATCAAAAGATGATAATAATGCTAATGTTGTAAGGTGTTATCTAATATTTAATTACGTGATTAAGTGTTAGATAATTGATTGATAAAGTAATTCTATTATGATACAAAGTGTGTTAATTGTCTGGTAAGGTGACCAGAACATCGAGAATGGTCTGAAGTCCAACCAAACCGAACTAGTTAAACTTGATAAGTGTTTATATAGATTATAAACACTGTTGTGATTATGTGGTAATGTGCCTAGGAGAAATTTGACTGTGAATTACAGTGTTACGTGTTATAAAATATTGTGCTAATTGTGAGACCGATATCGTTGATTTTAGGTCTTACGAACGCAGTTATGTATTTTGTGTAGCTGTAATCAGCGGAAGAGGCAAGGTTCCTAACTCAACCTTGAGTTATATTCATTCAATTATTATAGTGGTTAATTATTGTTAATTACACCACATCCAGGGAATTTATTGTTGATTATTCGCAGTTAGTGCATATTTATTAATTCAAATTAAATTAGTGATTTTGAGAATATATATTTGGAGAATAATTTTTATTGGATATTCACATCCGTAGAAGCTATTAGTGATTGCAAATAGTACAGTCAAAATTCTGTCTATTGTTAAATCGTGTTGAGAAATGTCTTAGCCAATTGTTCAGGCAAGACGAACATTTATTGGAATTTGATAGGTTCGAGAAGAGAAGAGAAAATAAGAGAATTCAATTATTATTAATAGATCGATGCCAATTATTTCGGCTAGACCGAGAAAGTAAACTTGATAGGTTTGAGAAGAGAAGAGAAGAGAAGAGAAGTGATTAGAAATTGAAATCCCAGTATTTCGTTGAAAAATCAAAATCTTGATCCTGAGACTGAGAAGAACAACCTTTTATATAAAGGGAATATTTTATTGGTCGTGTATTCGGCCTTTGCGCGCGATTAAGTATTATGCATAATATAGGGTATAATAAGCTGATCACTTGTTATACTTGTAGAGGGGTATGATTTAATCTTTATGGTTATTTGATACACCTGAGTATTTATTGAAGTAAATCTTTGATAGATACCCGAGAAGATAAGTTCTAGATCTTGTGTGATCACTCAGCATAAACTCTGGAAAATATTTCCATTCTGTTATTTGGGTATATCAGAGTACATCTTTGATAGTTACTCGAGAAATTTTTTTTAAGACTTTGTAGATCAGTCAACATAAACTTTGGAGAAATTGTTATTCATTAGAATATCGTAGAAACTTTGAAAGCGTTGTACTCTTTCATTTTATTGTGTTGCATAGGTTGCGAGAAGATTGATTAGAGAAGAACAAATTGTTCAGCTATTTCAAAGTTCCCCGAACTTTAGTTTCATTCTATCACAATAGATAGTCTGTTATTTTGAATTCTTATACATTTATTGTATGACTTAACTTGCGGGGCAAAATAGTTGCTCACCCTTGCTAAATAAAACTTTTCAGTTTGGGACGAAGTTGCAGAAGGTGCTGCGAAGAAGAATAAGGGCAAAGGCATTATAATAAACTAGTTATGATGATTAGCATATTTATTATGTTGTATTGTAAACCCTTTTTGTATATCTAAAGGGGTATGTTTGTAATGTTAAGGTTAGTAGACCTGGGATTGATGTATTAACAACTTATGTTAATGTGGTATGTAATACTATTCATATATGAAATGGGTAGTTAGATGCTATTATATTGTGGATCGTGAACACCAAACTCTGGGGTCGTGTAACCCTTGGATTTAGGGGCCACAAAGTTGTATATCAGAGTCATGGGTTATAAACCTTAAGTGGGGTAGGGAAAAACCCTAGGATTATAACCATAAGCGAGATAGAGAATACTCATTTAGAGTACTAAGTGAGGGATTGTTGAAGTGCAACGATAGTGAGAAATATAGACACATAGTGTGAGAAGTTTGTACTGGTGAAGTACTAATCAAGTTGTTTAAATTGATTGTAGGATGTCGGGAGAAGATAAGATGAGTACGGAGATGTCAACGGCTGTTGCACTAGTGCCAGTAGCCGAGGTGCCAGCACAGAGCGAGTTTGTTGAAGAAGTGGAGAAGGATGAACCTATGGTTAATCTTGGGAGTGATCATGATGATTATCCCGAGATGTATCTGAGTACTGATGAGGATGAAGAGTCTAAAGAAGTTAAGGTGGTGTTAAAGAATAAGATCAAGGTTGGAGAACAAGATTAACTATCTGCAGAAGTCCAAGAACTCTGAAGAAAAGTATTTCTTTTAGAGGAGTTGTGGAAGACAGAGCGGGCGTTACGCGAAATGACAGAAGAACAAAATGAGCTGAAAGCGCAGGTGGAGAGAATGAAGGCCGAAGGTGATGGATCATCTGAAGGAGCCAGTAAGAAAGGCAAGAAGAAGAGAAAGAGGAACAAGGACAGCGACAACTCTGAAAATTCAAACCCAAAGAAGAGACAAGCTTACAGCAAGTGTGGGAAGACTCATGTGGGGAATGCATGATGTGGAAGAATGTATGCTTCAATTGTAAGCAAGAAGAACATATCTCTTTGCATTGTCCTAAGCCGAACAAAAGGAAGTGTTTTTCCTGTGGGCAAACGGGGCACGAATTCAACAAGTATCCTAGCAAGAAGAAGACTGGTGAAGGGAGTGGTCGTTAGACAACTTAGATATAAGTTGTAGTATCTTTTGATAGAAATTTCTGATATTAACGGTTGTAATATCGAGAACGATATTTGAACGTATATATAAATATATATGTTTGTATGAATAAAATCTTTATTTTCTATATGAATATAAGATTAAGAATAATTTGTGTGTTCTTAAAACTCATACCTATGGTATGTTCATGACTCATAATTATATGAAATATTTTTGAACCCCTCAGCGAATGGACGCCAAAGGTCTGACTAGGATAAGTTTATACACTCATATAATTGTGGCAAGTTACTGAACTCCTAAGTGTGGTAAGTTTGATGAACTGGAAATAGTAATGCGAAAATGGAGAATGTCAACTTTTTGTGTAAAGTTGGAGAATTGCAACTTTTGTAAAGTTGAGTATGTTAATCCTAAAATTATTTTAAAGGGTTAGTAATATGTGTTAAGTACTATATGTACTATGTGCTATTTGAATAAATATGCGATTACTTGAGAACTATGTGTTGAATTCTTATTTTGTTAAGAATTTGTATAGAGAAAGAGAAATAATATAAGATTTTTATTTAAATCAGATCATGCCGCCTAGAAGACAGAATCGAAATCAAAGAGAAGAGCAGTCGGTAAATAAAGAAGGAGGTCAAGCTGACCCGATGTAAAACTTTACAAACATGTTAGCCCAAGCTATGGAAAATAGAGTTCCAGCAAGGGGAAGAGCGAGGAATCAGTCAGCTGACAGATTGGCTAACTTCAAAGATTTTAAAGCGGTAGGACCGCCTGAATTCAAGAGAACTACGGATCCGATTGAAGCCCAGACTTGTGTGAAGGAGATGGAGAAAGCATTCGTCATTACGCGAGTGGCAGAAGAGCAAAAGACAGCTTTTGTTACATACTTGATGAAGGGAGAAGCTAATTACTGGTGGGAGACCAATCAGACAAGAGCTGGTACGGCGGTGGTAGCATGGACAAGATTTAAGGAGTTGTTCTTTGAGAACTACTTCTCGCCGAGTATGCAATCTCGGATGGAAGTTAAGTTCTTAGAACTTAAGCAGAAGAATATGTCTATTTCCGAGTATGCTGCTAAATTCAACGAATTGGCACGATTTGCACCTCATCAAGTGGACACAGAAGCAAGAAAAGTGAGAAGATTTGAGAACGGTCTGAGGCCGGGGATATACACTAAGGTGGCGGTGTTGCAAATCAACACGTTCGCAGGTTTATTAGAGAAGGCATTAATTGCTGAAGGAGGAAGTGAGGCTGCATCTCATTTTCATCAGGAGAAGAAGAAGAAGACCAATGATGGTGGAAGCAGTGGTGGTAGTAACCCAAACAAGAGGAAGTGGGGCGAGAATAGCCAATCGAGTAGTAAAATTGAAGGGAATAGGAAAGGAGGAGAGCCTTGTGCGAATTTTGGAAAGAACCATGATGGTGTTTGTTTGAAGAAAAAGGGAGTGTGTTACAACTGCGGGCAAGAGGGGCACATGTCACCCAATTGTCCCAGTCCGAAGAAGATTCAAGGTTGTTATGCATGTGGATTAACAGATCATCTGGTTCGGAATTGTCTGAAGAGAAATGGAGAAAAAGGAAGTGCCAACAAGGGATCTGGTAGCGGAACCTTGGAAATTCGAGAACCTGCTCAGCCAGGAAGGACAACTGCCCGTACATTTAACATGACGGTGCAGGAGCTAGTAGCTGCTCAGGAGGTGGCAGCAGGTAACGATTTCGCTTAATATTCAGATTACGCGAGTAATATGAGTCAGATATGGCTGTGAATTATTTCTTTTATAGGTTCAAGTCACGGGTTAGAATTTGAGACACAATTTAATATTGTGTTGATAAAAATGAATTTATGATACAACTTTAAAAGATTGTAGAGAATAAGAAAGCGGTGATTCCGAGGACGGAATCCTTTTAAGGGAGGGTGAATGTGATAACCCGGGATTTCGAATAATCCAAATTTCACGAATAATTTTTTTTTATTAATATTGACATTGACTGCTAATATAGTACTGTGTATCTGTGATACGAGTATCGAGAATTAGTCAATTTGTGTATTGACTGAGAAATTAGAGTAGAGTTGTGCTTAACAGCTTTAGAAACCCTAACCCTAAGTCCGGATAGGGATTCGACAGAAATTGTAATTTTTAAATAAGAGAAGCTAAGGTAACCTAATTATAAATTAGGAATGAAAATTTGAATAACCTAAGGGTTATGGTACGGGAGAATATTAGTATATAAAATATATACTAATTCTAAGATATTTATTTTATACATCTCGGTTAATTAATGTTATAACCTAATTATAGCAAGTCTAATTGGGTTAAGGAAATAAATGTGAATGAGTAAGAAGTTATGTTATAATTGAGAAAGTGAAAACCCAAATTAAATTAATTGGGTTGGATAAGAATTAAAGGTATTGGACTATGTATATTTTATTGCCCAAGTGTTGGCCCAATGAAAGTGGTTAGAGGCCAAGAAATACATTAATTGAGTGGCCCAACTTTTAGCCCAATTGAGAGGGGGTAGTATGGACTTTATGTATGCTAGATAAGAGATAAGAAGAAAGTAAATTGGGTGTCTACTATGGCCACATGGCAGGTTATTGAGAGGATAAAGAAGGGGCATGTGATTTAATCATTTCCCTTACCAACTCCTACCAACTCCAAGCAAGGTGGAAACATTTTACTTAGCCACACTTTTTAACCAAACAAGCAAGCAATCTAAAGCTACAAGCAACATGAGAAAGAGAGTGAATGGGATATGTATTGGGAGATAATTATTAGATATACAAAATCTAACAAAATATTTTATTAACAAACAAACCATTTCATTTTTCTCTTTCTTCTTACTTCTATAGTTAACTAAGAAGACAAGAGAGAGAGAGAGAGAAGAGGGCCATTTTTGGCCACTCCAAGAGAAGAGAGAGAGGAGATTTTTGTTTTCATAAACCCAAGATCCATCTCATATTTTAGTAGAAGAAGAAGGAAAAGTTAAGGTATAACAAAAATTCTACTTGTGTAGGCTAATTTCCTTTGTGGTTTGATTTGATTTTTGACAACTTGAAGTTATGATCTTGAGGTTTAAAACCTTAGATATATGTGTATATAAGTATTTCATGTTTAGATCTAACCTTTTTGAAGATCAAAAGTTAGATCTAAAGTATGAAATGGAAGCTAAGTTTTTCAAATGATAGAAAACCTAAATTTTTCTTAGCCTTGATTGTGCTTGATGCTTGTTTGTTGAAATAAGAAACTTTGTTTCTAAACTCAAAAACTATGTATATACATGTTAATGAGTGTTTATTGTTTAGATCTACCCATATTGGGTGTTATTTTTGTTGGAAATCAAAGGTAAAGAACAGTGATTTTTCTAGTTTGTAAACCTTAAAATTTCTAGGTTCTTTGGATTTCCACTATTTTGATCTACACATTATTTTTGTGATCCGTCAAAGAGAGGTACTAGATATGTAAGTTAACTACTAAACCCAAGTGGTAGCACTCAAAAATGTTGAGTACACAAGTCGTAGTGACTATTTTAGGAAAAACAGTTTTGACTTTAGAAAGGAAAAACAGACTATTTTGGACAATCAAGAGTAGGGGCAGTTTAGTCATTCTTTTAGACATTCAAAATATTTGGAAATATTTGGGATGATATTATGATGAGTTATCTTTCAAACACAAGTGGAATTACCGAAAAAGGAGTTGTAGATTTTCGTATGGATTCTTTTTAACAAAGTACGAAAAGCCCGATTTTTCAAAAAAAGCTACTGTCCAAGAAATTGTAGGGGCTGTTTTGGCAACTTAAAGTATGAAATAAATTCTGGCCTATTGGGACATAAAAATATATAGTATTACGTACCTTGTGTCCAAAAATGAGCCCATTCTGACTTAAAATGACCAGGTTATGATTATTTTAATTTTTATGATTTTTCGACGAAAATGGCTATAACCGGAGTTCTATAACTCCGATTGCCACGAAATTTAAACTGGAGGATCATGTTAACCCATATAAGATTGTGTCAGAAGATTGGAATTTTTGGAGTTAAGCACGAGGTAGCTAATTTCTTAAGCTACGCACTAAAATTAATTTTTGAAAAATACCAAAGGAAGTTGGAAAATTATGGAAAAATAAATTTTGTGTATGAAATATATATATATATATATATATATATATATATATGTGTGTTTGGACAAAGGATAAAAAAATAATAAATTAATTTGGTATTTTCGTGAAAAGGATATGAAATCCAGCTTGTTGGATTGTAAAATCTGATGAATCCAGCTTGCTGGATTGAAAAGAAGTTTACCGAATTGAAAATATGTTGAATCCAAAACTACTTTGACTACAATCTAGTTCTTTGGATATGGAATCCAGTTTCTTTGGATTGAAGTTTGGTTTATGGATTTGGAATTGAGTTCTTCGGATTTGGAATCCAGAGTTCTTTGAATTGGCAATTTAGTTGTTAGACGTAGAAACCAGGTTGCTGGATTCGTATTTGACTTATTAGATATTGAAGATTAACTTATGAAATAAAAAGGTAAGTGTTAAATCATAATGTATATGATATAGTGATTAAAGAATTATCAAAAGATGATAATAATGCTAATGTTGTAAGGTGTTATCTAATATTTAATTATGTGATTAAGTATTAGATAATTGATTGATAAAGTAATTGTATTATGATACAAAGTGTGTTAATTGTCGGGTAAGGTGACCAGAACACCGAGAACGGACTGAAGTCCAACCAAACCGAACTAGTTAAACTTGATAAGTGTTTATATAGATTATAAACACTGTTGTGATTATGTGGTAATGTGCCTAGGAAAAATTTGACTGTGAATTATACTGTTACGTGTTATAAAATATTGTGCTTATTATGAGACCGATATCGTTGATTTTAGGTCTTACGAACGCAGTTATGTATTTTGTGTAGCTGTAATCAGCGGAAGAGGCAAGTTTCCTAACTCAACCTTGAGTTATATTCATTCAATTATTATTGTGGTTAATTATTGTTAATTACACCACATCCAGGGAATTTATTGTTGATTATTCGCAGTTAGTGCATATTTATTAATTCAAATTGAATTAGTGATTTTGAGAATATATATTTGGAGAATAATTTTTATTGGATATTCACATCTGTAGAAGCTATTAGTGATTGCAAATAGTACAGTCAAAATTCTGTCTATTGTTAAATCGTGTTGAGAAATGTCTTAGCCAATTGTTCAGGCAAGACGAACATTTATTGGAATTTGATAGGTTCGAGAATGAGAAGAGAAAATAAGAGAATTCAATTATTATTATTGATAGATCGATGCCAATTATTTCGGCTAGACCGAGAAAGTAAACTTGATAGGTTTGAGAAGAGAAAAGAAGAGAAGTGATTAGAAATTGAAATTCCAGTATTTTGTTGAAAAATCAAAATCTTGATTCTGAGACTGAGAAGAACAACCTTTTATATAAAGGGAATATTTTATTGGTCATGTATTCGGCCTTTGCGCGCGATTAAGTATTATGCATAATATAAGGTATAATAAGTTGATCACTTGTTATACTTGTAGAGGGGTATGATTTAATCTTTATGGTTATTTGATACACATGAGTATTTATTGAAGTAAATCTTTGATAGATACCCGAGAAGATAAGTTCTAGATTTTGTGTGATCACTCAGCATAAACTCTGGAAAATATTCCATTCTGTTATTTGGGTATATCAGAGTACATCTTTGATAGTTACTCGAGAAGAAAATTTTAAGACTTTGTAGATCAGTTAACATAAACTTTGGAGAAATTGTTATTCATTAGAATATCGTAGAAACTTTGAAAGCGTTGTACTCTTTCATTTTATTGTGTTGCATAGGTTGCGAGAAGATTGATTAGAGAAGAACAAATTGTTCAGCTATTTCAAAGTTCCCCAAACTTTGGTTTCATTCTATCAAAATAGATAGTCTGTTGTTTTGAATTCTTATACATTTATTGTATGACTTAACTTGCGGGGAAAAATAGTTGCTCACCCTTGCTAAATAAAAATTTTCAGCTTGGGACGAAGTTGCAGAAGGTGCTGCGAAGAAGAATAAGGGCAAAGGCATTATAATAAACTAGTTATGATGATTAGCATATTTATTATGTTGTATTGTAAACCCTTTTTGTATATCTAAAGGGGTATGTTTGTAATGTTAAGGTTAGTAGACCTGGGATTGATGTATTAACAACTTATGTTAATGTGGTATGTAATACTATTCATATATGAAATAGGTAGTTAGATGCTATTATATTGTGGATCGTGAACACCAAACTCGGGGGTCAGGTAACCCGGATTTGGGGGCATCACAAAGCCAATACCACAGAGAAAAGAATAAGAAGAATAAGGTATATGGGGGAGTGAAAATTGAGGGAGCCAGTAGTAGTGGCAATGGGCAGAAGCGAAAGGGTTTTAACTCTGGGAATATCGGAGTAAAGCAATGAGATCCTAAAAAAAGGATGGAGGCATGCAAGAACTGTGGGAAGACTCACTTAGGAGTCTGTCTCAAGGGAAAAGCAGTGTGATACAACTGTGGACAAGAGGGGCACATTTCGCCTAACTGTCCAAGTTTGAAGAAGAATCACGGATGCTTCGTATGTGGATTAACTGATCACATGGCGAAGAATTGCCCGAAAAAGGGGATGGATGGGACTAAGGGAACTAATATTGGTAAGTTAGCTATTAGTGGTCCAGCTCAGACGAGTAGGTCGATGGCTTGCACCTTTAACATGATGGTCCAAGATGCAGTTGCATCAGGGGATGTAGTTACATGTATTATCTCAATCAACGATATAAATGCTTATGTGTTGTTTGATTGGGGTGCTACTTGTTCTTTCATAGCATGTGATTTTGCTAGACAATTAGGATTACTTCCCGAAAGATTGACTATACCCTTGAATATCAAGGTAGCGAATAAAGAGATAATTCCTGTTGAAAATATTCATAGGCGTTGTTGTGTAGAAATACGAGGTTATAAATTATCGGTATATTTGATACCGATAAAGTTGGGAGAATTCGATATAATTCTCGGGATGGATTGGTTGTATAACCATGGTGCAATTATAGATTGTCAAAAGAAATGTGTAAACATTAGAACGTTGAGATAGCCTCATGTAGTGTTTTACGGTAATAAATCGTCGGGACGTTCGTGTTGTCTTACTATGACACAAACTAGGAAATTGTTGAGGAAGGGATGTGTAGGTTATTTGTGTCATGTTATTAATACCAAAGAGTGGGAGCAACGATGGAACAAATACCTATAGTCAAAGAATTCGTGGATGTATATCCAAGCAAATTACCAGGTCTTCCACCGGATAGGGAGATAGAATTCATAATAGATATTATGCCATGAGTGGCACCAGTTTTAAGGGCACCATATCGTATGGCACCAGTAGAGATGAATGAGTTGATGGTTTAATTACAAGAATTTTTGGATAGAAAGTACATTCAACTGAGTGTTTCACCGTGGGGAGCACCGGTACTATTTGTGAAAAAGAAGGACGGATCGTTGAGACTTTGTATCGACTACCAAGAGTTGAACAAGATAACGATAAAGAATAAATACCCATTGCCAGGATCGATGATCTCTTTTATCAGTTGAAAGGGGCAAAGTATTTTTCTTAGATAGATTTACAAATGGGGTATCATCAGTTGAAGGTTAGAAAGGCGGATGTACCTAAGATGGCATTCAGGACTCGTTACGGCCATTACGAGTTTCTGGTGATGTCATTCTGGTTGACGAATGCACCAGCTACCTTTATGGATATGATGAACAAAGTGTTTAAATAATATTTGGACAAGTTCGTCGTAGTATTTATCGATGATATTCTAGTTTATTCTAAGCCGCCAGAAGATCGCATTGAACACCTAAGGTTAGTGTTGGAGACACTAAGGAAGGAGAAGTTATATGCGAAATTCACTAAGTGTGAATTTTAGCTAAATAGGGTACAATTTTTAGGTCATGTTATCGACCGCGATGGAATTTTAGTAGACCCAGCAAAGGTGGAAGCAGTGATTAATTGGGAATAACCGAAAATGCTGACTGAGGTACGGAGTTTCCTAGGGTTAGCGGGATACTATCAAAGATTTATCCAAGATTTTTCTAAGATAGCTACTCTGTTGACTAATTTGACAAGGAAGATAGTGAAGTACGTGTGGACTGAGAAATGTGAAGATAGTTTTCAGGAACTGAAGAAAAGGTTGAGTGAAGCACCTGTATTATCTTTACCCGATGATACAGGGAATTTTATAGTCTATAGCGATGCTTCACAAAGAGGACTTGGTTGCGTGCTCATGTAACATGACAAGGTCATTGCGTATGCTTCACGACAATTAAAGGATTATGAGAAAGTTTATCCTACTCATGATCTTGTTCTCATAATTTGGAACTGGCAGCGGTAGTGTTAACCTTAAAGATATGGAAGCATTACCTATATGGAGAGAAATGTGAGATATCCACGGACCATATAAGTCTAAAATATATCTTCACACAAAAGGATTTAAATATGAGACAAAGGAGATGGCTAGAGTTGATAAAGGATTATGACTGCGATATCCTGCATCACCCAGGAAAAGCCAATGTAGTGGCCGACGCCTTAAGTAGGAAGGGTCAGGAAAAGTTGTCTATGTTAACGACTCAAACTAAGTTAATATAGAGATGGCTAGAATGGAGTTAGAGGTGAAGTTACCGAGTGAGTCGAATCAAAAATTGTTTATAACTGAGATTCGATCTACCATTGTAGAGAGAGTCAAGGAGGTACAACTCGGAAATAATGAGTGTGATCAGATGAAGAAGCGGCTAGCAGATGAAAAAGAGATAAAGTATAGTCTTGATAATGAGGGATTATTAAGATTTGAAGGAAGAATTTGGGTTCTGAATGAAATGGAGTTAAAGGAGGAAGTATTACAAGAGGCTCATAGTTTGAGGTGCTCGATTCATCCTGGTAGGACTAAGATGTATCAAGACCTTCGACAGAGTTTTTGGTGGCCAAATATGAAGAGAGAGTAGCAGAATATGTGAGTAGGTGCTTAAATTGTCAAAAAGTTAAGGCCAAACATCAACGATCAAGTTGCTTGATACAGTCATTGGAGATTTCAGAATGGAAGTGAAAGCATATCACGCTGGATTTTGTGGTGGGACTTCCAACTACTCAGAAAGGGTATGGCGCTATTTGGGTAATAGTGGACCGGTTGACAAAGTCGGCTCACTTTTTGCCAATAAGAGTTAAGCTTAGATTAGTTAGCTAAACTCTATGTTAAGGAAATTATTTCAAGGCATGGGGTTCCAGTTTCAATAGTGTCAGATCGTGATCCACGATTCACATCAAACTTCTGGAGAAGTCTGCAAGAACAGATAGGGACGTAGTTGAAGTTAAGTACAAATTATCATCCACAGACGGATGGACAAAGTGAAAGAACAATCCAAACACTAGAAGATATGCCACGATCTTGCGTTATGGATTTCAAAGGTAGTTGGGATGATCATCTACCGCTAGTAGAGTTTGCGTATAACAACAGTTATCATGCGAGCATAGACAGGCCGCCTTACAAAGCTTTATATGGAAGGAAGTGCAGAACACCATTGTGTTGGGCCGAAGTAGGAGAACGCCGAATGCTAGGACCTGAAATGGGGTAGCAAGCAGCGGATATAGTTAAGCTGATACGAATACAATTAGTAGCAGCTCAAGATAGACAGAAGAAGTATGCAGATTCACATCGAATGAACAGTGAGTTTGAAGTAGGCTCGTATGTGTTTCTAAAGGTATCTCCCTAGAAAGGAAAGATACCTTTTGGAAAGAAGGGAAAGTTAAGTCCAAGGTTTATAGGACCTTTCGAGATCTTAAAAAGGGTAGGGGAGGTAGCTTACATGATAGTATTACCTCCAGACTTAGAACGAATACACAATGTGTTTTATGTATTTGTGTTACATCCTTATAAACTTGATTATAAGCACGTAATAGAATATGAACCTATTCATATTGAGAAGGACTTGACGTATGAAGAAATGCCTATTCAAATTGTTGATAGAAAAGAGTAAGTTTAGAGGAATAAAGTTATACCTTCGGTGAAGGTGTTATGGAGGAACCACAATGTCGAAGAAGCAACGTGGGAACTTGAAGAAAAGATGAAGAAGAATTACCCTCAGTTATACCTTCGGTGAAGGTGTTGATTAAAGATGAAATTGTTGATAAAAAATATTTCCATTGTGTTGGGATTATTAGTGTTAGTGGAAATCGACATTTATTTCGATAATAATTGATTTCTGGATGTTAAATTGACCAAACGAGCAATTAATCGGATAAATGAGCAATTAATTGCTATTAGTTCACATGAAAATTATTGTTGGTTCACATGTATGGAACTATTGATTCACATGCATGTACTATTAGGGGAGGTGGTGCAAGATTGATAATACTTGAAGGACTAAATTAAAAATGGAGGTATAGATGAAGGTACTATACTGTAATAATTTGAGCCCCTAAACGTGTAATTTATCAAAACTATATTTTCCTATAAAAAGAATCTCATTCTTCTTTCATTCTCACCAATTCACTAAGACTCACAAGAGTAATTATAGAGAGAGAAGCTATAGAGAGAAATAAGAAGAGTATTCTGCTACTTCACTATTGCAATATCCAGTCTTCTACTAAGGTAAGGGGTATTATTTATTTTATATTCTCTTAAGATATTATTTTTCATATTCGTAAGGGGTATAATTTTTTTTCAATACTCGTATGAAATAATATTTTCTTCCATACTCTGTAGTATGTAAGTAATATTATTTCGTTTCATATTCGTACTTCTACACTTATTTTGTTAAATTATTTCTTCTATAATCCGTGAAATTAGTAGAATATCCTTGAAATTTGCGCTTCATTTAGTATCGTTTCACAAGAATATTTTTTTGAACATTCTTGTTAAATTTTAAGCTTTTCATGCCGGAATACTATTTATGGACACTATTCACAAATACAGTACTATTGATAAATACGGTACTATTCATAAATTATTATTCACGAGGTACTATTCATAAAGTACTATTCACGAGGCACTATTCCTAAAGTACTATTCTCGAAGTATTATTCATGGGGTACTATTCACTGGGATACTATTCACCCGGGTACTATTCATGACAAAAATTAATTTTTTTTCTGTCGAAATCATTTTTGATACAATATTATTCTTGAATTTTACTCCACAAAGCAGTATCATGTTGACAATTTGGACATTATTAAATTCTGGATAAATTAAATTATAAATATTTAAAAATTTATCCTTTGCTTTCTTTTATTTGAATTCTTATACCATTGTCATCATTCTCATACTTATATTGTGATGAAAGTCATCTTTGGCCGTAGTGCATAGATGGACTATTGATTGGTATGATTTTGACCAGGGATTATTCGGTATAATCATAACTTGTAATGTTACAAATGATGTCGTAAAAGTCATCTTTGGCCTGTAGTGTATAGATGGACTGTTGATTGGTATGATTATGACCAGAGGTTATTTGGTATAATCATGACCATTGGTAAAAACACGAATATCCTTAGCCCGTAGTGCATGGATAATTCATGGTTGTGATACTAATGAATATCCTTGGCCTGTAGTGCATGGATAATTCAGTGACGTGGATTATTTATTAAGTTGAGTCTCAGCGATAAAATTGATGATAAACTTTTAAATCATAGAAGATAGTAGATATCATGCTCTACTTAACTCTTCTAATGGATTGCTTATTCCACTGCAGTTGTTGATCTAAAACTTGTGGTCTATTGTATTTTATAAGTTGTTATACTGCTGAAAGCTAACAATAATTTATTCTGCAATATCTTCGTCATAATATTTCTTATTGGGCTAGTTGAGCTCACCCTTTTCTTTTACAGTTCTTTTCAGAAAATGAGAATATAGCCGTGACTAGTCTGGGAACGGAGTAACGGTCCAGATAGTGGCTTTAATAGTCCTCACTATTTTGTAGTGTGATTGTAATGAGGATTGAATTTGAGTTTGGATATTATCTAGAAGACAATATTCATGTTAAAACTCTCAGCTATGTTTTGTTGTATTCTACACGACAGTTGTATAATTAAGTTATAGTTATATTTTGTACCATGTATTTGGCGACTCAGAATGGATGATGTATACCTATTTTGGGGCCGTCATAGTTGGTATCAAAGCTTAGGGATATGATCCCTGGCTGAGATGTGAGACTAGAACTGGGAGGGGAGAGACAGGTAATTCCTTCGCTAGTATGACCTACCTAAGTTTATTTGTTATATAATTGATCGGTCAAAATATAGGGATAATACGTGGCATGTCAATTAACCCTTGTTTTGTGGCAGTGTTTGAAAATGGCATATGAAAATGTTGAGATAAGCAATGAAGCACATAAGACTATTGAGTCACCAACGATCAATACCCTGGATAATGTGCATCAGGAAGGCAATAATCCTCAGGTAAACAATAACACCGACCAAATGATAAACGATGGGATGTTCAAAGACTTTATGCAATTCATGAAACATCAGACGAGAGAGACTCCTATTCATAATGCAGGTGGAGTCAATGGCAACTCACGAATGGTCACTGCTAAACAGTTCAAGGAGCTGGGACTGCCAGAGTTTTTGGGAAAGCCAGAGCCACTTAAGGCAGAGGCATAAATTAAGCAGATCACCAAGATATTTGATGTCTTGGGATGCTCAGAGGAGCAAAAGGTTCCTTTTTTCACCTTTATGTTGCGTGAAGAAGTAGATTACTGGTGGGAATCTATAAAACGTACCCAGCCTGCCGCACTCAAGATGTCTTGGGATAAGTTCCAAGAAATTTTCAATGACAAGTACTTTCTAGAAAGTATTCGTCACATGAAGGAGGTTGAATTCATCAAGCTGGAGCAAAACAATATGACCGTATCGCAGTATGAAGCTAAATTTACGGAGTTAACCCGGTTTGCATCCCATTTGGTAGATAATGAGGAGAGAATGACACGAATGTTTCTGCGAGGTTGGAAACCCAAAATACGTCAATACCTCATTTCTCATAAACTTTGCTTGTATTCAGATGTTGTGAATAGGGCTCGGTTATTGGAGCGCTATAATGAGTCAACCCAACCAAGAGAGAGCGGCCGACAAATTGATAATACCAATGGTATCAGTCATCGAAGCGGTGACAACAAACGTGAAGGGAATCAACATGCCATAAATGGTAACCACTTCAGTGGTAATCATGGCCAAGACAATAGAAGTGGAAATTTCAAGAAGAGAAGGTTTAACAATGATGGAAAGACAACAGCACCAACACCCGTTTTCAAGGAAAGAGAATGACTATTTATCGTATGCTTTAAATGCGGAGGGGAGGGACACATCAGTCCAAACTGCACGATGCATTACAAATCATGTTATAATTGCGGGAAAGAAGGCCACCTAGCTCGATTTTGTTGTGTAGTGAAGTCAAGTCCAGCTGGGATGGTGACGCCGAAAGATATCCCAGACAAGTCAAAATCGATAGTTTAAGAGAGAGCATTTTTCATGATGAGGAACCCGAACAAAGTTATCACGGGTAAGCTAATCATAAACTCTTGCGAAGTCTATACCTTATTCGGTACCGGTTCTACGCACTCTTTTATTTCTCTTACTTGCGCTCAACATTTAAATTTGACTCCTGAGAAATTAGACTTTGACTTATTGGTTAAAACTCTATTAGGAGAAACCTTTGTTACATCCACTATTTATAAATTTTGTTTAATTCAAATCGGCACCCTCACGTTACCTGTCGATCTTATCTCTTTGAAAATACTTGCATTTGATGTGATTTTTAGAATCGACTGTTTAACTATTCATCATGCAAAAATTAATTGTTTTCGTAAGGTTGTTAGCTTTCATATTACTAACCAACCTATTATACGAATTCAAGCAACCAAATTACTAAAGTCAATAACTGTCATATCAAGCCATAAAGCTATTCATTTATTGAAAAATGGATGTCAAGCTTTCTTAGCCCATATCACAGATTTAAATAAAAATACGTCAGATTTGAATGATATTTCTATTGTTAATAAATTTCTTGACATATTCTTTGAAGACTTCCTAGCCTACCCCAGAGCGTGAAATCGAATTTTGTATCGACCTTGAACTCGGTACAAAACCCTCAAATATTTCTTCACCCAAAATGAACGTAACATGCGCCAAACACGTTGGCTCAAGCTGTTGAAAGATTACAATCATACTATTCAATACCATCATGGAAAAGCGGACGTGGTAGCTGATGCGTTGAGTGGAAGATCATATGCGTTTATGAGTGTGATATTGTTAACACAAAGTCTCATTTCGTACGACTTACAAAAGATGGAGATAGAGTTAAAGACTCCAAGAACCTACGTGAAGATAGCAAATATACGATTAGAATCGACTTTAATCAATAAAGTTAAAGCCGCTCAAGCTACAGACTCAGAGCTGATGATTGTGAAGAAGAAGGTGCAAGAAGGCGTTATTCTAGAAGCAAGAATTGACGAAGAGAGAAAATCTCAACCCTCAATTTTATTGGTCTATTTGAAATCCTCGATCGAGTAGGAACTGTGGCCTATAGACTCGCTTTACTGCCAAGTATGTCGCGTGTTCATAACGTTTTTCACGTATCGATGTTATGTAAATATGTGGACGATCCGAACCATATTATTAAATTAAAACTAGACGAGATAACAGAAGATTTAACGTATGAGGAGATACTTGTTAAAATGTTGGATAAGAAGGAATATATTCTACGCTCAAAGGATTTACCTCAAGAGTTAGAATCTGACGAGGTATCCTCATCTCTTCGACATACCAAGTACGTACGTAAATTTCGTGGGCAAAATTTCATAAGGAGGGGAGATTGTAAGACCCCAAATTTTATGAAATAAAAGTATTCAATTTTCTTATAATTATTATTCTATTTAGTAAATGGTTAAATTGATAAAATGTTGAAGTTAAGGGGGATATGTGAAAATTTTACAAAGTAAGCAAGTTATCATAAAATATTCGTTTAGTCGAGGAATATTCTTTTTGTCGGGGAATATCCGTACGACGACACAATTATTGGTGGACCCCACAACGGAATTACTGTCGGAGTTAGAAAACAACAAAAATATCTTTTTATAAAAATAACGGCGAAAGTTTTACCGTTAGACTGTTGAAATACCCGATGGTAAAAGTACAGTAATACGCGTAGTTGCATAGTAGCGAACGATATTGATTATTAATGCTTACGTGAGAAGTCACTCAGTTATACTCAATTATTGCTAAAATAATTGATGTATAATATCTCTCATATTATTGATTCAATTATTGTCATAGTATCATCTGCATAATATTATTAAATCAATATTTAAGACGACAAAGTTATTCATATTATTATTTGTATTATTGACGATGTCTAGAAAGTTTTGTCGAGGAAAGGGGTTTGGTCACCTAATTGTGCGCCAATAGGGAGAAATCCTTATCGGAAAGCCTCCTCTTTCCTGGGAATGATCTGGTTGTTAAATATTGTGAGTTATAATATTAATAATGAATAAGTTCGTGTTGATTAAAGATGAATTTTTTGATAAAAAAATATTTTCATTGTGTTGGGATTATTAATGTTAGTAGAAATCGACATTTATTTCGATAATAATTGATTTCTGGATTTTAAATTGACCAAACGGGCAATTAATCGGATAAATGAACAATTAATTGCTATTAGTTCACATGCAAATTACTATTAGTTCACATGTATGGAACTATTGATTCATATGCATGTACTATTAGGGGAGGTGGTGCAAGATTGATAATACTTGAAGGACTAAATTAAAAATGGAGGTATAGATGAAGGTATTATGCTGTAATAATTTGAGCCCCTAAACGTGCAATTATCAAAACTATGTTTTCTTATAAATAGAAGCTCGTTTTTCTTTCATTCTCACTAATTCACTAAGACTCACAAGAGCAATTATAGAGAGAGAAGCTATAGGAAAAAAAAAGAGTATTTTTCGTATTCGTAAGGGATATTATTTTTTCTCAATACTCGTATGAAATAATATTTTTTTTTCATACTCTGTAGTATATAAGTAATATTATTTCGTTTCGTATTCCTACTTCTACACTTATTTTGTTAAAGTATTGCTTCTATACTCTGTGAAATTAGTAGAATATCCTTGAAATTTGCTAGTATCGTTTCACAAGGATATTTTTCTGAACATTCTTGTTAAATTTTAAGCTTTTCATGCCGGAGTACTATTCATGGGCACTATTCATAAATACAACACTATTCATAAATACGGTACTATTCACGGGGTACTATTCATAAAGTACTATTCTTGAAGTACTATTCATGAAGTACTATTCACTCAGGTACTATTCACCTGGGGTACTATTAATGACAAAAATTGATTTCTTTTCTATCCAAATCATTTTTGATACAATATTATTCTTGAATTTTATTCCACAAATTTGGACAGAAAAGAATAAATTTTTCATCATGAATAGTACCCCATGAATAGTACTTCATGAATAGTACCCCGTGAATAGTATTTTATGAATAGTACTTCGTGAATAGTATCCCGTGAATAGTATTGTATTTATGAATAGTACTGTATTTATGAATAATGTCACATTTATGAATAAAGCCTATGAATAATACTCTGTGAATAGTACCATATGTATGAATAGTGCCGTACGTATGAATAGTGTCGTATAAATGAATAGTACCCATGAATAGTACTCCGACATGAAAAGCTTAAAATTTAACAAGAATGTTCAAAAAAATATCCTTGTGAAACGATAATAGATGAAGCTCAAATTTCAAGGATATTCTACTAATTTCACGGAGTATAGAAGTAATACTTTAACAAAATGAGTGTAGAATTAGGAATACGAAACGAAATAATGTTACTTACATACTACAGATTATGGAAGAAAATATTATTTCATACGAATATTGAAAAAAAATAATATCCCTTACAACCATTGAACGAAAATAATATTCCTTACGAATATTAAACGAAGATAATATTCCTTACAAATATTGAACGGAAATAATATTTCTTGCGAATATTGAACGAAATAGAATTTCTTATGAATATGAAAAAATAATATCGTAAGCGAATATGAAATAAATAATACCCCTTACCTTAGTAGAAGAATGGATACTGCAATAGTGAAGTAGCAGAATACTCTTCTTCTTCCTCTCTATAGTTTCTCTCTCTGTAGTTTCTCTTGTGAGTCTTAGTGAGTTGGTGAGAATGAAAGAAGAAATGTACTTCTATTTATAGGAAAAAATAGTTTCGATAATTGCACATTTAGGGGATCGACTTATTACAGTTTAGTACCTTCATCTTTGCCTTTATTTTTAATTTAGTCCTTCAAGTATTATCAGTCTTGCACAATCTCCCCTAATAGTACATGCATGTGAACCAATAGTTCCATGCATATAAACAAATAGTTATTTGAATATGAACTAATAGCAATTAATTACTCATTTATCCGATTAATTACCCATTTGGTCAATTTAACATCCAGAAATCAACTATTATCGAAATAAATATCGATTTCCACTAACACCAATAATCCCAACATAATGGAGATATTTTTATCAACAATTTCATCATTGAAAATTTTGAAGTTTTACTTTTTTTAAAAAAGTCAACTGTTGACTTTTTGACCAAAAAGTCAAATCTGACAAATTTTGTGTTTATAGTCTATTTTTACTAATTTCATCGTCCCGGACTCAAATATCTCACCTGCGTCTCCAAATTCAACTCCAAACTCAAATTTAATTTTTAATAACATTCATCATTAATATTATAACTCACAATATTAACAATCAGATCATTCACAGGAAAGAGGGGTGTGAAATCCCAAATTTTATTAATAAAGATTTAAATTTCTCGAAATATTTTTTTGAATATTATGGTTTGGATTTGATATAATGTTATAGTTGTGGGTAATATTTATAAATTTTACAAAGTAAGCAAGTTGGTATATAATATTCGATTGGTCGGAGAATATTCTTTTTATCAGGGAATATCCGTACAACAGCACAATCATTGGTGGACCCCACAATGGAAGTATTGTCGTAGTAAGAAAACAACAGAATTATCTTTTTATAAAAATAACGGCGAAAGTTTTACCGTTAAACTGTTGAACTACCCGGTAGTAAAAGTACAGTCATACGCGTGGTTGCATAATAGCACACAGTATTGATTATTGATGCTTATGTAAGAAGTCACTCAGTTATACTCAATTATTGTCATAGTATCATCTGTATAATATGTTATATTATTAAATCAATAATTGAGACGACAAAGTTATTCATATTATTATTTGCAATATTGACAATGTCTAGAAGTTCTGTCAAGGAGAGGTTAGATAATCTAATTGTGCGCCAATAGGGAGAAATCCTTATCGAAAAGCCCCCTCTTTCCTGGGAACGACTTGATTGTTAAATATTGTGAGTTAAAATATTAATGATGAATAAGTTCGTGTTGATTAAAGATGAAATTGATAGTTCCATTGTATTGGGATTATTAGTGTTAGTGAAAATCGACATTTATTTTGATAATAATTGATGTCTGGAGGTTATATTGACTAATCGGGTAATTAACCGGATAAATGAGCAATTAATTGTTATTAATTCACATGCTTATAACTATGTGTTCATATGTAGGTACTATTGATTCACATGATTTACTATTAGGGGAGTTCGTGCAAGATTGATAATACTTGCATGACTAAGTTAAAAATGGAGGTATAGATGGAGTCTACTATCTTTGTAATTAAGTATTTTCACATGTATAGAACTATTGAGTCACGAGATTGAACTATTAATTCACATGATTTACTATTAGGGGAGGTGGTGCAAGTTTGATAATACTTGCAGGACTAAATTAAAAATGAAGAAAAAGAGGAAGGTATTATACTATAATATTTTGAGCCCCAAAACGTGCAATTATTGAAACTATATTTTCCTTTAAATAGAAGCTCATTCCTTCATTATTTTTCACCAATTCACTAAAGCTATAGAGCAATTATTATAGAGAGAAATTATAGAGAGAAAGAAGAAGAGAAGTCTGCTACCTCTCTATTCCAGTATCCAGTTTTCTTCTGACTTTAAAATTTATCCTTGATCTCATTTGATTGAATTATTATATGATTGTCATCATCCTCATGCTTATATTGTTATGAAAGTCATCTTTGGCCCGTAGTACATAGATGGACTTGATATGATTATGACCAGGGATTATTCGGTATAATCATGACCGTAATGTTGCAAATGATGTGGTAAAAGTCCTCATTGGCCCGTAATGCATTGATGGATAGTTTTTGGTATGATCATGACCATGGGTTCTCTTCGGCCAAGGGTGCAGAGATGAATTGTTTTATAGCATGATCATGACCGTTGATGAAAACACGAATATCCTTGGCCCGTAATGGATAGATAATTCGTGGTCGTGATACTAAAGAATATCTTTGACCTGTAGTGCAGGGATGATTCGATGATGTGGTTTATTTATTAAGTTGAGTCTCAGCGATAAAATCGATGATAAACTTTTTAAATCATAGAAGATAGTAGATATCATGCTCTACTTGACTCTTCTAATGGATTGCTTATTCCGCTGCAGTTGTTGATCTAAATCTTGTTGTCTATTATATTCTATCAGTTGTTATACTGTTGAAGGCTAAGGATAATTTATTTTGCATTATCTTAGTCATAATATTTCTTACCGGGCTAGTTGAGCTTACCCTTTCTTTCATTGTTCTCTTCAGGAATTGAGAATATAGCTGGGACTAGTCGGGGAATGGATTGACGGTCCAGATGGTTGCATTAGTAGTTCTCACTATTCTGTGAAATAGTGTGATAATAATTGTAATAAGATTGAATTTGAGTATGGATATTGTCTAGAAGACAATATTCGAGCTAAAACTATCAGTTATGTTTTGTCGTATTTTACATGACAGTTGTATGAATTAAGTTTGTATTTTAAGTTATGTACCATATATTTGGCGACTCATAATGGGTGATGTATACCTATTTTGGGGGCGTCACAATCACATTCAATTTTAACCCTAGATCTCATCTTCCGAATTCATCTAGTGAAATATGGTAATTATTGGCCAGATAATTAATCAATAAGCTTGTAATATGATAGACAACTCAATATGAATAAATAATTGGATTAAAATAGATAATTAACTCATACGCATAAAAGGTTCTATTGTAGTCTTAAATTGAGCGCCCGGTGCTAAGACCTTGTAGAATATTACCACTTTGCCATTAATGATGTCAAATTTACCAAATCACCCCTGATTTGTCCGAACCTACAAAATAACAATTAAACAAATAAAAATATCCTAACATACTTAAAAACAAACCATATATGAAGTCTAAAAGTACCTAATTCATAGGTAAACTACCCACTCATCAATATAATAATATCTTCTCTTTCTTGCGCATGCATAGTTTTTCCCGATTTGGATTCTACATGTAAATCTTGTATTCTTACCTTTATTTCCGTTATCGATTTATGTTTTTTCCGTCGTTTATTCTAGCAGTTATAAACAATTAAATACATGGCTATAAACCAAAAATTGGTGTTCTTCACAAGTTATATCATTCCTGATGAATAATAGTACATGGAAACACAACATATAATAATATAATGGAAAAAACAGAACTGTTTCATCATAATTACTAATTTTATTCGGCTTGTCTACATTGCTCCCCGTTTCTCTATTTTGCCACTGCAATCAATAGAGACAACAACATCAAAAGATTTTGATAAAAAAAAAGAAATTATGAAGGGGCATGTAGCAGAGGCTCTACATCTATTGAGGTACTATTAATTTTAGAAGGTTCCATAGAAATTGTAGTAGTTTCCCACGGTCCCGTCAATTCAGCTGCAGCATATTCAACCTCATCATAATGTTGGTGAGGAGAGGTTGTTCCAACAGGCAGTGTAATTCCTTCCAACTCCACTACAACTTGTCTCATTGCAGGCCTTCTTCTACCGTTCAAATTCAAGCATCTATGCGCAAGTTTAGCCAACCCCAAGATCTCTTCTTTCCTACCGTCTTTCATCACTCGAGGATCAAGAATATCAAATAAACGATCTTGTTCCATTGCCAATATAAAAAATGTTGCTAGACTTCGTCCTTCGTCTTCTGATTTATCTGATAAGATTGGTTTTTGTCCGGTTAAAAGCTCGACAAGAACTACCCCAAAGCTATAAACATCACTTTTATCTGTAAATTGACTTGACTGAAAGTATTCAGGGTCCAAGTATCCAAAGGTCCCTTGTACTCGTGTCGTAAAGTGAGTTTGATCAACAGTAGTTGATCTCGAAGTTCCAAAATCAGCCACTTTTGCCCTATACTTTTCATCCAAAAGTATGTTTGTGGACTTGATATCTCGGTGATAAATTGGTATGGAAGCTGATGAGTGTAGATAGAAAAGAGCTCCTGCAACTTCTTTAGCAACACGCATGCGCACATCCCAGGAAAGTGGGAAGTCTTCATTTTGTTCATGAATATACTGAAAAAGGGTTCCATTGGGGATGAATTCATAAACCAGTAGTGGAACTTCCGTCTCCAAGCAGCATCCATGTAATTTGACTATATTTCTTTGGTCAATTTTTGATAATATTACAACCTCATTAATGAAGGGCTCAAGTTCACTTTCATCTTCTATTTTGGACTTTTTAACTGCTACTATTCTTCCATCAGTCAACATTCCCTTGTACACAGTACCTTGGCCTCCTCGACCAAGGATTCGATCCTCATTATAGTGGTCGGTTGCCTTCTCCAACTCCTTTGAAGTAAATATTTTGTTTTTCTCAACATTACCTTCACTTGAAGATATCTGTTGTTGTAATAGCAAACCCCCATTCTTCTTGAAGAACTTCTTTTTGAGCTTTTTTTCTTTTCTTATTTGTAGTAATTTGTACAACCACCATGTTATACCAAGTAAAATCAGCCCTCCAATACCGCTACAAGTACCTGCAGTACTAAAATGCCCATTAGGTCAAAGTAGGTTATTTGGTTAACCTAGAAAAATAGATTATTATCCATCAATATTTTAAAGATTCATATATCCCTTTAATAGTAAAGAAGTCAAGCCTTGTCTAGCATTCTAGGTTTGACTGTGTTAGTAATTGACCCATATATATCGGTCCTGTGGGTCAAGTACATCCATTTGTGTATGCATCATGGATAACCCAATAAAAATTGATAGAGTACAAATTAAGTTGGGATTCATTGTAGAAAAGTTTCCTTAACTAAGTCATGAGTAGTAAGCTATAATTTCTGTTGGGATTTGGATTGTATATTCCTAATAGAAATATACATCCCAACAGATTATTATTTGGTGCTAATTTTCCTACACTAAATTCTCTCTCATATTTCTCTAGTTAATTCCAAGCTTGGGTGTTCTAGTGTAAACTACTAGGTTCGTTCGTATACATATGTTGCTTGTTACAACTCTGTACCGACTATTCGTTGCCTACGCACTGTGTTCGTAATATACGTAATTCTGTTCTGGGATTACTAGTAGATCAAGTTTTAGGATTCAATCGGTTTCACTTGTGAATAATTACTCGACCAGATATAAGTCTGTAAATATTTATGTGATACCAAAAATTGGAAATTAAGACATAAATCAAATAATAAAATAATCAAATTGTAAATATTTATCTCGTATTATTTCTCTAAATACCAGATAAACCATCATAGGATTTAACATAGAAAACCTTTAAAGGAATTGAAAAAATCTCTGAATCTCCACTATATGAATAATAATGGGCTTATAACAATCCTCTAAAATTTTACAACCTAAAACTTGATGTTACACTAACATTTTTACATAACTGTCCAACATTGATATCAAAGCCTTCCAATACTTGATCTAGCTTGGAATTTTTAATGCCATTTTTATTCGCTAGAATACTTGAAATATGAATTTAATAGCAAAAACATTTTTTTCACTTCACCTTAGGCCCTGAAATGACTTTAACCAACAATTATAAGGAGGCAAGCGTTGATTTTGACATTAACCAACAATTATAAGAATTATAAGGAGGCAAGTGTTGATTTTGATAATTTTGAGCCACAAATATTTAACGGATAGTTTTTGAGAATGAAGGGTCATTACCAATAATAGCATTCCGAGTTTTGTTGTCAGGGTAGCACCAACGTCCTCCAAGAGCTAACTTGTACCCACGGGAGCAAGAGCAGGAGTAACCTCCTGGCTCATTGATACACCCATGGGAATGACAAATGTTACCTCCAATATTTGAATTATCGAAATAACGGGATTGTATTGTTTGGTTTTCATTTCGGATCGAGCACTCGTCAATATCTGACCCAAAAAAATAAATTAAAAAACATTATTAAAGACGTATTAAAAGCGCAAGTAGTGAACTTGGTTACCAACTAGAAGTTATATGTGCAGGATTTGAAAATTAAAATGCACCATCTATTCTAAAATGTAGCATAATTGTCAACTTTTTAAATTGAAATGTGCAAGTTAATTTAAAAAAAATTTAAATTCAAAATTAATATAACTGTGTAAAAAATACTACTAAGAGTTAATGAAGTAAAATGAAAGACACTTAATAAAGATTTAAAAATTAATATAATATGTATAATACAAAATTTAAAAATATTTCATATTAACCTTGAAATCAATCTTGATCATATATTTTGAAAGCTAGAAATTATCTTACCTTAACAACCATTAGGCATATATGCATTTGAATTTCCATCTCTTGAACAACAGAATCCAAACCATTAGGCATATATGTGTTTTGTTTTATTATAATTTCCATCTCTTGAACATTTTTTTTAAAAAATCGTTTGAACGATTGAATCGGTCCAAACCATTAGGCATATGAACATGTGTTTTGTTTTAAGTAATATTAAATAAATTTAAACAACTAATTTTTTCGGAAAGGTATAATAAAATTAATTACCTAATGTCCATATTTTTTAGATTCAACTCATTCGATTTATTTTCAAAATCAAACATTATTTCCCGTTTTCACATGCAATTTATTTTTATTTATTTTAAATTTTATTTATTTTAAATGATGATGATATTAAAACATGTTTTTGAATATCAAATTAACTTATTATTATTATTTATTATTATAGTAAAATACAAAGACACACCCTCTAAATAACCATAATAACACTCACATCCCCTTTAGTTTTTTAAGTAACAGTTAGTATCCCTGCAAATTTTTAGAGTTGGCTAAATAGATAAAGTTACACATTTACCCTTGTATGTTATCAAATTTTAATTCCTTTTTTTAATTCAATACATTTTAATTATAGTTTTATTTGTAATTTAAGACTATCTCATTTAAATTGTTGGTAACTTATAAAAAAAATAATTTAGTTTAATTAACACATATTTTTGGATAAAGTGATACAAATATTAAAATATTTAAATTAAATTATTAATGGATCTATTCTAATTAGTGATTGAGTATGTTGATACTTTAGTTTTTGGTGTTTAACAACAAAAATTATTATTTGAATTCTTAGTTTTGTATTATTATTTTTATATGTTAAATTTTATTGAGTATATGTTAAAAGTTGGGATGTTTATGATTTTGATTACATTTTTTTAATATACAGTTGACGTTGTTTTTTGTGCAATATTTAATAAAAAAAATATAATAATATTTATTACTATTTCTATGTTGTAAAAAGATTTTTCTTTTAATATATTTTTTTTGAGTAACAAATTTGTCATTTTTAGTGTAAATAATTATGTTTAGGTGTGACTTATATTTAGTTTAATATATGAGAAAAATAATTAATATACTTTTTAATACTTTTTTAATATGAATAATAAGATTCGTTTTGTAATAATAAGTTTGTTTTACTTAAATTTTAATAGATTGAAAAAAATTAATTATATTTGCATTAATATTTACTTTTATGCTTATTAAAATTTTACTTTTTAATTAAAAAAATATATTTAAATGTATATTAAGTAAATTTAATCTTTAAGAAATTTAATTAGAAAAAGTGTATGACTTTATTTTCTTGATAAAATAAATATTTATTATTTTTGAGAAATATGTTATTTATTAATGCAAAAATTCATAATTTAATTAATTAGATCAAGTTAAGCAAAAATTATAACAAAATTATATTTATATATATTAAATTTTATAACTTGAAGGGTATATTAGACATTATATTAAAAATATTTTTGAATATTTGTTGGTCAACCACACTCATAATCTCATGCAAATAAAGGGTCTTATTGTGAAATTATTATATTTTTAATATTTTCTATAATAATATTTTATTAAATAGAGTAATTATTTAATTTAAAATTAAATCACATGGTTGATGATTGTGTTATGTTATATTAATATTATAATAATAATTTTAAGTTTTTATTTATTTATTTTAATATTCAATTTATTATGCCATAGTTTTTCATTCAGAATAATATTCGAATTCGAATGATACCTTAATGAACCCTTAAGAAACCCATTAAATATAAGATACTGAATACTGAATAAAATATTTTTTTTCCAATAAAAATACGAATATCACTGTATCTGGATTCGGATATGTTCGTTTATAGCCCTAGATAAAAGAGAGATTACAAAAGATAAAAAAAAAATAGTGGCAAAGCTCCAAGAAAGCATTTATTTTTTTCATATCCTTTAATAAACATATTTTTTAATCTCTTTTAATTAAAATATAAAATAGATTTGCAAGTCCATTTAAAATTGACATACCCATGTAAAAAAAACTATCAAGAGTTTATGAAGTAAAATAAAACACATTAGTTTTAAAATATTTAACTTTGAAAAGTATCTTATATTTTGGGAGGTAGGGAGTATATATTACTTAACGGCAGAATCTTACCTCGACACCCATTAGGCATATATGGGTTTCCATAATAGCCGTATTCACAATAACACAATCCTTCTGATCTTGAACATTGAGCGTTTTCTCCACAGTACAAGCTGAAGGAGCGATTATTAGTTTTGGGCAACAGTCTGTCGTCGCATTTCCAGTATGTTCTCCATTTCATAACAGTAGTGAATCTCTGGTCTTGGATAAGCGGATTCCTGACGCGGATAGTGCCTTCATTTATTGAAATTTGTAGTACATCCATACTGATGTCACCTAGGAAAGGTCTTGGTGGAGTATAAGAGCTGTTGCAAGTTAATGTGAAATTGTGGTGGCCTGAGCAATTGTCTCCAATCCCAAATGGGTATGGAATGGTAATGTCGCCACATTTTGGTTGACATCCAGTCATTGCTTGGGGATATTCTTCTTGTGCGGATGCGTCTTGGATGATCACAAATACCATTATCATCCAAAACACCAACTGTATAGTCATCTGTAAGTGTGTGCGTGCGCGTGTTATATAGGCAATTTCTTTGTTTACCTATTTCTTACACTTATATTTAGGATGGAGGATGGACAATTTCTATGTATAAATGTGCACTAAATAATTTATATATATATATATATATATATAGGATGAGGATATTTCTTTGTTCTTTCCCTAGTTTGTACCAATAGATCATTACGCAGGTCAGGAAGAAAATTCAGAGGAGAAATAAATTAAACAAAAAAGGACAAGACTGTAATCTTCTTAGTCAAATGAGTGGGTGCGCAGAAGTTTCTTGGATCTAAAGTATACTTCCTAAATAGGATATATTTATTAAAATTACAGTATTTTAGAGATTTTTTTGTAAATAAAAAAAAAAACAAGGAGACAATGATAATATTTTGTGTTTTTTAAAATAATCTCCAAAACGAAAAAAAAAATAAGTGTATTATTTAAAAGGTATGCTTTCTTATATATAATATATATATATATATATATATATATATATATATTAGTTTATCACATTTTTTTTTTTTTTTATTTTTATAAAAAATTTTAACACGCTAAAAAGGCTTCCACAAATGTACTTATTTATATATAATATATATATATATATATATATATATATATATATTAAGAGAGTGTCTAATTGTTTTGGATTCTTTATCAAAAGAGAGTTATATTATTTACAAAAATATCACTCATTTTAGATTTTTCTTTTAATTTTATATATATATATATATATATATATATATATATATATATATATTTACAAAATTTCTTCTTCTAACCACTTCCTCCTCTCAGTAGGGGAGAGCAAAAAAGCATAAATGATGAGACATGAGACCGCATCACCATCAGTAAAAACCACACGTGCGGTTCGCGCTTAGTCTAGCTTAGTTTGTTACATAATAGTGTTACGTTCGATTTTCCGATTCGAATATATTCATGAAACAATTGTGGTTTGTTTGTTCTGCGTAATGTTTTGAGTTCTATTCGAGGATTCGATTCGATTCGAGATCGTTTCGAGTAGTTCAATTTCTTACATGTTTAAATTGTTTCCAAAATTCTGAATATAAATAATTGATTATTTCATATTAAATTCTAAAATTTGTCTTATCAATAATTGTTAAATTTGTAACAATTTTTTTTTATTACCGGAACATCTTTTTGTTTTTTAATAATTGATTATAAGTAAATATTTTTATTAAATAATTAATAAATAATAATGTGTACTTCTTCACCACTAAATTCTAATTTAATTAAAATAATTTAATATTTTCATAAAATTTTTAACAATGATTGTTGAATTATTATAATTTATATCCCTAATAATTTAATAAATTATAATCCAAGTCATAAAGCACATGATAAATAAAGTCATTAATCATCATGCAATGACAATTTGACATTAATTAAAGAATAATACAATAAAGTTGCTTACATTTACATAAGTTATTGAAATTGTCAAACCGATATAGAGATTAGAGAAATCAAGTCATTAATGTATCGAGACTTCAGTAATAGAGTAATAATCTTTGTACAATTACTATTGTATATTACATATATCAACTATTAATTATGTAATTAAAAGTGCAAACTTGATTTTACCAGTTTTTTAATTTTTTTAGTCTTACAGACTTACATTGTATCTGTGAGACAGTGAGAGAGTAATTGACAAACTTTGATTTATTAATTATACTAGTGTTTAATAATCCAATTAAACAATATGTCACAATGCTGTTTGCAAGATATTTAAATGAGTTATTATTTTAAATTAGAATAAGCAATGAAAAAACGCAACAAAGTACTTTCTAAATAGCTTTGACTTTTAAGCCTTTGATTTTAGAATCGTAGTTAATTTATTTAGTTTTAAACAATATAATTATGAAAATTAAAAAAATTTATAAAGTAATTCTCAAAATTTATTGTATTCAAAAGTTAATTATCACATCCCTTTTGAATTAAAAATATTTCCTCTCGACTTCGAAAATTTATTACTTGATCAGTTTATTACTTATATTTTAGAACAAAGGAACGAAGGAAGTATATTTTGTATTAATACATTCCAAATTTTCAAGGTTAACAATATTAGTCTATTAGATATTGAATTGATCTAAATCAATTAAATTCACATTATTTTAAATCTTAAAATTTTACAATTTCATATTTCATTATAGAAAATCTTAAATAAGACTATTTTTATGAAATAGATTGTAAGACACCGACTTTTTATAAATGAAAATTTAATTTCCTCTATTTATTATTTTGAAATAGTAAGGGTTGATTTGATTAATGTGGTTAATTATTGGTAAAATGCGCAAATATCTTAAATAAGCAAGTGGTTATAAAATATTCATTGTTGTCGGGGAATATTTGTTTGGTCGTAGAATATTCTTCTTTTGTGGGAATATCCGTAATGCGACGCAGCGATATTTTGTGTAGCCCCATAACGAAAAGTGATTGGATGAAGAAAACGACAAGTATGAGTTTTTATAAATAATCTACAGAATTATTATCATGCTAACAACGTTGGAATACCCGATTGGTTAAAAACACGATGTCTACGCCAGAAGCACACGTATTGTACCAATTATTGATTCTTACGTAAGAAGGCATTACTCAATAATTGTTACAGTAATTACTGTTCAATATTTTATTCAATAATTGATGTGTTAATATTTTATATTATTGTTGTTTTAATAATTGTCACTGTACAGTATTTTCTATTATCAGATTAATAATTTATATTATTTTAATAATATTATTAGATAACATTATTGGCAATGTCTAGAAAGTTCTGTCAAGGAGAGGTTAGATAATTGCTTGCCAAGAAGAGAGAAATCCTTACCTAAGGCCCCCTCTTTTTGGGAAACGACTGGTGTCGATGATTGTAATTACATAATATTATTTATAAATAATTAATTATTAATTTTTATGATAAAGAAAATATTTATTTTATGTGGATATAGATGGGGAAAATTTTTAAAGTACAATTTTTGAAAATTGATATTTTATCTTTTCTGATAAAATAATATATTATTATATTATAATAATATAATAATGGTGATATTTTTACAAACGATGATTGTGTGATATATGAATAAATGAGGAGGAGTATTTTTGTTACAATAAATGTTTAAAACATGTTTTTCATGTTGATGGACCCCATTTTTGGACTGAAATTTGATTATAGCCTGCAAAATTGTCCGTATGTGAATTTCGGTCAATTTCTGTTTGAAATTTGGAAAAATATAAACTTACAAAGTTGTAGAGAATTGAATTTCCTATGGAATGAACATAAGATTTGAATTTTTCTGATAAAAGGGCTATTTTTTATGAATTATTGAAGTTCCGGAATAATTGATTTTTGAAGTTTTAATTATTTTTTTATAGAAAAACATTTTTTTCATTATGGTGGGCCCCACATGTGTGGTAAATAAGCTGATTTCAGATTTTCTAAGGTGGGCTTGAAAATTTTTATAATATATTAATATTTTATTAAATTTTCTGCTTTGGTGTTCTAAGCATTTTCCTATAAATAGTGTGCTTAGGTTATAATTGAAAATCACAATTGTTATGAATTTTTCATATGAACAAGCTAGATATCAGTCTCGCTGATTTGCTTAACATATTGAAAAATGTTGAGAGTCACTTTCTAACCAAGAAAGACCATGTCTTACTGGTAGGGGCCAAAGGATCTTCTGAAAAGAAGAACGATTCAAAAAAGGTAAATAGAAAGGCAAAAATAAAGGATAATAAGAACAAAACTGATATGGATAGCAAAGGAGTTTGCTTCCATAGCAATAAGCCTGGACACTGGAAAGAAACTATGAGAAACATCTTGTAGAGGCTAACCAGAAGAAGCTTAGTGAAGTTTCAGTTACAAATACAATTTTGTTCATGATTTAAAATAATTTTTCTTTAAGTCAAGGTTCTATTTGGGTATTGGATATCGGCTTTGGTTATCATAAATATAGATTTATGAAGGGACCAAACAGAAGTAGAAAGCTAAACAAAGGATAAGTAATCTTATGTCTGGTAAATGAAGCAAAGGTTGCTGCATTAGCCATAGGAACTTATAGTTTAGCATTGCCTACGGGCAAATCTATTAAGTCAATAAGTTGTTATTGTATTCCAGTTCTCATTGGAAACATTATTTCCATTTTGTTGTTGGACCATGAAATCTTTTGTATTATTTTTAAGAACAATAATTGTTCTATTTATAATAATAATGTTTTGTATAGAACTGAAATATTACTTAATGGATTTTGGTGTACTTGACTTGCATAAAAAATATATTTACAAATTGAACAAACTAGTATAAGAAAAGGAGATGATCATTCAAAGAGTTGAATGTGTGTATTTGTTGTAATACAAGTGTGAATTATTTGAAAGGTTCAAAGAATTCAGAAATGAAACAAAATGGCAATGTATTAGGATTCTTTGATCGGATCAAGGAATAAATACTTGTGCAATAAGTTTCTAGATTATCTCAAATGGTTTTCTCACAATGGACGCCTCTTAATACGCAATAATTGATTGATGTATCTGAAAGAAAAAATCGTACCTTGTTGGACATTGTACGGTCCATAATGATTTTATCGACATTCCAGTATCCTTATGGGATAATGTCCTAGAAATGGTTGCATATCTACGAAAAGGTAACCTCAAAATCCGGCCCCAAGTCTCCATAAAAGTTATGAACAGGGAGGATTCCTAATCTTAAGTATGTTAAGATAAAGGGTTGTCCAACTTATGTGAAAAGGTTTCAAAGGATAAGCTTAGGATAAGATTTGACAAGTGTCGATTTGTGGGACGTCCTAAAGTAAGTTTAGGGTATATGTTCTATAATCTTACTTAGCAAAAGGTGTTTGTTGCGAAACACACTGCCTTCTAAGATAAAGGTGTCTATCATTGAAGGGGCTAGTGTGAGGATAATAGAATCTTGAAGAGTTCAAGAACCACAAAACACTATAAGTCAAATTAGAGGAACCTGTAGATAGACCTATTGTACCACAACTGAATTGTAAATCTGGAATAGTACCGAAGACACCTAGGAGGTATGGATTCATCATGGATGATGATGATGAGGTACACATCATAGAAGATGATGAACCAGTTACATACGATGAGGTAAGAGTTGTAGACACTCAGAGAAATGAATTGAAATAAGTTTCTCAAAAATAGAACATTCGTTTTGATAAGACAATCAAAAGAGTTTGATTTTATCAAAAACAAAAATGAACCTAGTGTGTACAAAAGGGTCAATGGGAGCATCGTGACATTCCTAGTATTATATATTGATATACTACGAATAAGGAATAACATATCAATGCTACAATCAGTAAAGATAAAGTTGTCTAAACATTCCTCCATGAATGATTTGGGTAGAGTATCTTAATTAGGGATACAAATCTATATAGATAGATTTAAGAGGATGCTCGACTTAACCCAAGGAACGTATGTTCATTTGATGCTAAAGTCGTTTAGCATGGCAAACTCCAAGAAATGTCTCATGTTGATGATACATTGAGTGTATCTCTCTTAATAGTCCCCATAGACTCCAAAAAGAGAGATCTCATGAGTAACTATCATGTATGCAATGAAATGTACGAGACCTGATGTTGATCAGTCATATTCTGGAGAAGTTCACTGTGAGACAGTGAAAAACATCTTAAAGTACTTAACTGGAACTAAGGATGTGATCATATTTATGGTGGGTCTAAATTAAAATTAGAGGGCTTAACAGACTCAAGTTTTTCAGACAGACCAAGACGACAGAAAATCCACTTTAAGGTAAAGCGTTACCTTGAACGGTGGTGCAGTGAATTGGAACCTAAGTCTCATCTTGGATCTAAACATGTGTTGTGGCACTTTCATTTGATTATAAGAATCATTGAAAGATGGAAAATCACTATAGAGATAGTGGACTCTCAAGAACAACATTACATATCCATTAACTAAAGCTTATCCAACAGCAGGATAATCGTCACTTAGAGAAGAAGGGTGTGAGATACCATGGCGATTGGCTTTAGTGCAAGTGGGAGATTGAAAGTAGTATGCACACAAGCCAATTATGTTTAATGATAAAGCATATACTTTGTAACAATCTTATTCATTTATTAATAAAAAGTATTAATTTATTAAAGGCTTTTAATTATCTACATGATGCTATTTTACAATATGTGATAAACCCATAGTTTTAAGCAATGCTTTTAGAATAATGATGATGATCATTCTAATGAGATCTAAATTCTTAGAAAGCTTAAAACTAAAATAGTTCCTAATCGTTGGATTACTAAATTGGGGATTAGTGAATCCGGTTGGATTGGTACATACGTTGCTTGCTCATTGGATGAGGATGATTGATCTCATGATCATTTGTGTGAAGACACTAAAGCAAGTATGTAGGTGCTTATTAGAGAATAAGTTCACTGAAGGTGGCTCGCTAAGGAATACCTAATGGAGTTTTACTTGCCTGTCAATAGGAATTCCTGTAGTGATAGTAGTACAAGTGATCCTTGGACTTGAGATCATCATAGTATCTTGTGTATGATGAGTTATACTTTGACTTATTCCTTAAGACCCTTAGGGTATATCAAAGGGTATGCTTGGGTATAATAAGTTGTACATGGAGCTAATGTATAATCAATAAAGAATCTATCACTTCTAGTAAAAGAAGAGAAATGTCCTATGCGATTCGATAAATGATAACCCAGTAGTCCTTGGCCAAGGCAAAATGAAATTAGAAAGGAGTTTCTAATTTGTATTATTTGGAGTTGTGCATTTAAGAGTCGAAATACATATAATTAAATAAAATAAGACTTGACAGTAATTCCATGTCTTATATTTAATTGGGACATTGTATGGTGAAAGGATTGAATTATACGGTAACTATTTACTCAAAGGTTCTTTTATGATTAATGTTGAAATCTATATTATCTGGAAAGTCGTTGATCATTAGGGAGGCTTATCCTATTGTAAAATAAATATTATTTATTTAAATAAATTAATAGTTTAATTTATTTATTTAAATAAGATTAGAATTGTTCTAATTGATTTATTCACAACCTAGGTTTAATATGGAGAACCTAAAGGGTCACACCATAAAAGGAAGAATAATTATTTAAGAAGTTAATGGCATAATCGTAATAATATAGTTAAGTGTATTTAATTTAATCTATGGTGATAGAATAAATTAAATAGCTTAATATTTATTATTTAATATTTTAGAAATATTAAATATATAAATTAATAAGAGAGAGTCTTATTAATATTATTACAATTATTATTATTTTAATTTCTAAAGAGTTGGAAATTAATTTAATATTAGTACTCTTAAATATCCTAATAGGATTAGGAGAAAAATTAATTAAAAGAGTTTAATTAATTATCCCTAATAAGATTAGGGAGCTTAATTAATTAAAAGAATTTAATTAATTAAATAAAACTCAATTCCTTAATTGTTAAGGAGGGTTGCCTACATCTATAAATAAGGGGAGTCTTATTATGGGTGAGGTGGTTGACACTTTCACAACACGTGAATACGTAATTCCAATAGTTGGGAGAGTACGCCTTTTTCTATAGAGATAGAAAATTAGGGTTTAGCCAAACACCCATCTTCTTGAATCTTTATTGTTTCTTGGTGGATCACCTCTAGAGGCCAAACACTTGGGTGGCTAACGTTGATCAAAGGAAAGAACCAAACCTGGTGGATTCAAGTTGAACGCGAAAAAGATTTGGAGGTGAACTTGTACCTGAGGAAGCTCGAATCTTCAAGGGTATGATTCTCGTTCTTAATCTTTTCGTTTAATTAATAATTGTGCATAAAGGGTGACCCGAGTATATGGTTTGTAAAATTTTAAACTCTGATTTTTACACGTTTCCGCTTATTTTGTGCAATTTAATTGCGTTCATGAATATTACAAACCTAACACAACCAAGAGAACGTGCAACAAGATGGCAATGTTCCTCTTGTAAACAACACCACTGATCAGATGATGAACGATGGGATGTTTAGAAGCTTTTTGTAGTTCATGCAAAATCAGACGAGGGAGACTCGTGTACAAAATACAGGTGGAAATGATAGCAATGCGCGGTTTGTCACAGCCAAGTAGTTCAAGGAGTTGGGACCACCAGATTTCTGGGGAAAGCCGGATCCGATTAAAGAGAAAACATAGGTCAAGCAAATTACCAAGATATTCGATGTCTTGGGATGCACGGAGGAACAGAAGGTTCCATTCGCGACCTTTATGTTTCGTGGTGAGGCAGATTATTGGTGGGAATCTGTGAAGCGTACCCAGCCAGCCGCACTCAATATGTCTTGGGAAGCATTTCAGAAACTGTTCAATGACAAGTACTTTTCTGAAAGTATTCGTCATATGAAGGAGGTGGAGTTTATTAGACTGGAATAGAACAACATGACGGTGTCCTAGTATGAGGCAAAGTTCGCAGAGTTATCCAAGTTTGCACTTCATTTGGTGGAGAATGAGGAACGTATGACGCGGATGTTTCTTAGAGTTTTGAAACCCGACATACGACAATATCTCATTTCTCATAAATTTTCTCTATATTCAGATGTTGTCAACATGGCTCAATTATTAGAGCGAGATAATGAGTATGTTCAACCGAGGTACCACAACCAGGGTCATACCGATGATAGCAGTCATCGGAGCGATGGTAACCAGCGAGGAGGAAAAAATACGGACAAAAGTGGTAACCACTCTGGTGGTAATCGTGGCCATAATAATAGGAGAGATGAGTCAAGTGGAAATTTCAAAAAGAGGAGATTCAAAAATGACGGGAAGACATCAGCAGCAGCACCAGCACCAAGAACAAATTCTAAGGGAGGAGAACGACCACCGGTTGTATGCTATAAATGTGGAAAAGAGGGACACATCAGCCTAAACTGTCCACAATAGTTCAAGGTATGTTATTATTATAGAAAGGAAGGACATATCGCTCAAGATTGTACTATAGTGAAACTAAGTCCAGCGGGGATGGTAACTTCAAAAGCTGTCCCGAAAAAGTCAAAGTCAGCGGTTCTTGGAAGAACGTTTGTCGTAACTGGCCAAAATGCAAGGAACCCTAACGAGGTGATCATGGGTAAGTTAATCATAAACCCTTACGAAGTTTATACCTTACTAGATACCGGTTCAACCCATTCTTTTATCTCTCCTACTTGTGCTCAACGTTTGAACTTGATTCCAAAAAAATTGGACTTTGACTTATCTGTTGAAACTCTGTTAGGAGAAACTTTTATCACATCCACTGTTTATAAATCTTGTTTGATCTAATTTGGCACCATCACATTACCTATTAATCTTATCTCTTTAAAGATACTTGCTTTTGATGTGATTTTAGGGATTGATTAGTTAACTACTCATCATACCAAAATTGATTGTTTTAGTATGGTTGTTAGTTTTTATATTCCTAACCAAACTGTTATGCGAATTCAAGCAACTAAACCACTAAAATCAATCACTGTTATATCAAACCATAAAGCCATTCGTTTATTGAAAAACGGATGTCAAGCTTTCTTAACCCATGTTATGGATTTGAATAAAGATACATCGGATTTAAATAATATTTCTGTTGTTAGTGAATTTCCTGATGTATTTCCTGAAGAACTTCCCGGTCTAGCCCCAGAACGTTAAGTTGAATTCTTTATTGACCTTGAACCTGGTACAAAACCAATTTCTAAAACCCCATATAGAATGGCTCATATTGAACTTCAGGAGTTAAAGGTCTAACTACAGGAGTTGTTGGACATCGGTTTCATTCGTCCTAGTACATCTCCTTGGGGTGCTCCTATTTTATTCTTAAAGAAGAAAGACGAAAGTATGCGACTTTGTATTGACTATCGGGAATTGAACCATGTCACCATCAAGAATAGGTATCCGCTACCTCGCATTGATGACCTGTTTGACCCATTTCAAAGGAGCACAATTCTTTTCAAAGATCGATCTTAGCTTACGGATATCATCACCAAGATTAAAACTGAGGATATTCCAAAGACTGCCTTCAGAACTCGGTACGGGCATAATGAATTCTTAGTCATGTCTTTTGGATTAACTAATGCTCCTGCGGCTTTCATGGATATGATGAACCGTGTGTTCAAGGAATATTTAGATCAGTTCATTGTTGTCTTTATTGATGACATCCTCATCTATTCCAAAAGCCGTGAAGATCATGAGCACCATTTGAAGCTGGTACTTCAAAGGCTTCGTGAAAATAAGCTATATGCCAAGCTGAAGAAATGCGAGTTCTGGCTTGAGGAAGTAGCATTCCTTGGGCACGTGGTGTCAAAACATGGAGTATCTGTTGACCCGACGAAGATTGAAGCAATACAAAGTTGGGAGCAACCAAAGTCGGTGACCGAAGTACGTAGCTTTTTGGGCTTAGCTGGTTATTATCGGAGATTCGTGGAAGGATTTTCTCGAATTGCTACTCCGTTAACTCAGCTGACTCGGAAGGATACAAAATTCGTATGGAACGAGGAATGCGAGAAGAGTTTCCAAGAGCTCAAGAGGAGACTCATTTCAGCACCTGTTCTGACAATACCATCTGGTTCGGAGGGATTTGTCATCTACAAAGATGCTTCAGGCAAAGGGTTAGGATGTGTTCTCATGCAACATGGTAAAGTCATAGTCTATGCCTCGCGACAACTTAAGGAATATGAGAGGAATTATCCTACTCATGATCTGGAGTTAGCAGCAATCATTCTAACATTAAAAATCTTGAGACACTACCAGTATGGGGAGAAAGTGGAGATCTATATAGATCATAAAAGTCTCAAATATTTCTTCACCTAAAAGGAACTCAACATGCGGCAATGACGTTGGCTCGAGTTGTTGAAAGACTACGACCATACTATTCAATACTATCCTGGAAAAGCGAATGTTGTAGCTGACGCATTAAGTAGAAGATCATATGTAGGAACGAGTGCGATGCAGTCAACATAAAGGCCCATTTTGTGTGATTTACAAAAGATGAAGATAGAGATCAAGACTCTGGGGACCCATGTAATGATGTCAAGTATACGTATAGAACCAACTTTCATTGATAAAGTTAAAGTTGCTCAAGCCACAGACCCAGAGCTGATGCGTATGAAGAAGAAAGTACAAGAAGGTGTTATCCCAGAAGCTAGAATCGATGAAGAAGGAATACTTCGAATCAACTCCAGACTTTGTGTTCCTAACAACTCTGATTTGAAGTACAAGATCATGATGAAGGCACATAATACACCGTTTGCAATCCATCCTGGAAGTACTAAAATGTATCGTGATCTTCGACATACATTTTGGTGGAACAATATGAAAAGAGAGATCGCGGAGTTTATCTCGAGCTGTTTAACTTGTCAACGTGTAAAGGCGGAACATCAAGTGCCAAAGGGTCCATTGCAACCACTTGAGATTCTGGAATAGAAGTGGGAATACGTTACCATGGATTTTGTTGCGGGTCTTCCCAAGGTTTCTCAAGGCATAGATGCGATTTGGGTTATTGTTGATAGATTAACCAAGTCTGCTCATTTCTTGCCTATACGAGAAACTTATTCCCTTGAACATCTAGCTCGTATATACGTAAATGAGATTGTGAGGTTGCATGGCATGCCAGTATCCATTGTTTCGGATCGTGACCCAAGATTCACTTCACGATTTTGGGTTAGCTTGCAGAAAGCTATGAGCACGGATTTACGATTCAGTTCGGCATACCATCCTCAAACAGAAGGACAATCAGAAAGGACTATTCAAACTCTTGGAGATCTATTAAGACTCTGTGCCCTAGACTTCAAAGGAAGTTGGGATAAGTACTTATCATTGGTGGAATTTTCTTACAATAACAGTTATCAGGAAAGTATAGGTATGGCTACATTTGAAGCATTGTATGGACGAAAGTGTCGCTCTCCAGTATGTTGGGAGGAGGTGGGTGAAGCAACATTGTTGGGACCAGAGTTGGTGCGTATAACTACAGAAAAGATCCAAAAGATCCAACAACGTATATAAACAGTACATAATCGACAAAAAGTGTTATGCGGATCTTCATCGAAAGGACGTGGAATTTGATATTGGGGATCATGTATTGTTACATGTTGCACCATGGAAAGGAGTTACAAGATTTGGGAAGAGAGAAAAGCTCAATCCACGATTTATTGGTCCATTTTTGATTCTTGACTAAGTAGAAAATGTGACCTATAGACTCGCGTTACCTCCAAGCATGTCTCGTGTTCATAATGTTTTTCACATATCTGTGCTTCGTAAATATATGAAAGACCCAAACCATATTATTGAGTTAGAACCAGACAAGATAGCTGAAGACTTAACGTACGAGGAGGTACCTGTCAAGATTTTGGATAGGAAGGAGCATGTCCTACGCACAAAGGTCATACCAGAAGTTAAAGTTTTGTGGAGGAACCATGCTATTGAAGAAATGACCTGGGAGTCTGAAACGGAAATAAAAGCGAGGTATCCTCACCTTTTCGAAACACCAGGTATGTACGTCAATTTCGAGGACAAAATTTCATAAGGAGGGGAGGTTGTAAGACAACATATTTTTATAAATGAAAATTTAATTTCCTCTATTTATTATTTTGAAATAGTAAGGGTTGATTTGATTAATGTGGTTAGTTATGGGTAAAATGCGCAAATATCTTAAATAAGCAAGTGGTTATAAAATATTCATTGTTGTCGGGGAATATTTGTTTGGTCGTAGAATATTCTTACTGTCGGGGAATATTCGTACGACGACGCATTCTTGTGTGAGCCTCATAACGGAAATCGATTGGATGAAGAAAACGACAAGTATGAGTTTTTATAAATAACGGCGTAGTTATTACCGTTAACACTATTGAAATACCCCGTGGTTAGAACACAGTAATACGCGGTAGCACACGGTATTGCACCAATTATTGATTCTTACGTAAGAAGGCACTACTCAATAATTGTTATAGTAATTACTGTTCAATATTTTATTCAATAATTGATGCGTTAATATTTTATATTATTGTTGTTTTAATAATTGTCACTGCACAGTATTTTCCATATCAGATCAATAATTTATATTATTTTAATAATATTATTAGATAACATTATTGACAATGTCTAGAAAGTTCTGTCAAGGAGAGGTTAGGTAATTGCGGCACGATAGGAAAAATCCTTCTGGAAGGCCCCTCTTTCCGAAACAAATGTACTGGTTGTCGATGATTGTGATTCTGTAATATTATTTGTGAATAATTAATTATTGATTTTTATGATAAAAAAAAATATTCATTTTATGTGGATATAGATGGGAAAATTTTTTAAAGTGACAATTGTTGAAAATTGATATTTTATCTTTTCTGATAAAATAATATATTATTATATTATAATAATATAATAATGGTGATATTTTTACAGTGAGGGTGTGATATATGAATAAATGAGAAGGGGGAGTATTTTTGTTACAATAAATGTTTAAAACATGTTTTTCATGTTGATGGACCCCATTTTTGGACTAAAATTTGATTATAGCCTGCAAAATCGTCCGTATGTGGATTTCGGTCAATTTCTGTTTGGAATTTGGAAAAATATAAACTTACAAAGTTGTAGAGAATTGAATTTCCTATGGAATGGACATAAGATTCAAATTTTTCTGATAAAAGAGCTATTTTTTATGAATTATTGAAGTTCCGGAATAATTGATTTTTGAAGTTTTAATTATTTTTTTAAAGAAAAACGTTTTTTTCATTATGGTGGGCCCCACGTGTGTGGTAAATGAGCTGATATCAGATTTTCTAAGGTGGGCTTGAAATTTTTTATAATATATTAATATTTTATTAAATTTTCTGCTTTGATGTTCTAAACATTTTTCTATAAATAGGGTGTTTAGGTTAGAATTGAAAATCACACCAGAAACTGAAGTTTTCTCTCTCTATATTATCGAGCGTATTCTTGTGAGTATTTTGATACTTTGAGTGTTGCTATACGGTGTAATTTCCCTTCAGCACTATATCCGGTATTCTAGTCAGAAGTACTGTCATTTTAAGGTAAGGGATGTTATTTTCTTTTATAAATGATATTATTCTTTCAATATCATTATGTCGGAATATTAGTAAGATTTTTCTTGTGAAATTCTTGTCTTTTTGTGTCGGAGTTACTATTCACTTATACAACACTATTCACGTATACGACACTATTCACAGAAAAATTAAAAAAAAAAATTCTTTGTCCAAATTATTTATTATGATACTACCTTTAATTGTATCCATGTTTTGATCTTCATTCTTGAATTTTGCCCCATAATGTTTTATTATGGAGTATTTTTGAACTTGGACAAACTAAAGTACAAATCCTTAATCCTTGTTCTTTTGTTTCACTGGATTCGTTTCTTTTAAAAAAAATATTTTTCATCATCCTCAGTCCTAAATGACGATGTTACTGAATATCTTTGGCCTGTAGTGCAAAGATGAATAGGTGTTGAGATTAACATGAACAACTGCGAATATGATTGATTATTCTGGTCGTATTGCAGATATGAATATTTAATTTAAGATATATATTGATTGATGTTACAGGGATAAAATATTGATGATGGACTTTAAAATCATAGAAGATAGTAGATTTGATTCTCTACTTAACTCTTCTAATGATTTGTTATTTTCGCTGCGAATATTGATCTAAAATTTGTTGTCTATTATATTCTATCAGATTTTTCCCTGTTGAGGACTAACGATAATTTGTTCTATATTATCTTAGTCATAATATTCTTTCTTGGGCTAGTTGAGCTCACTCTTTTCCTTGTTGTTCCATTTTTCTTCTCAGGAGGCGAGAATGTAGCGGGTACTAGTCGGGGTATGGAGTGAAGATTCTAGAAATTTATTTAGCGGTCCTCACTATTTTTATAAAATAAATTTTCAATAATTGTAATGAGTACTTATTTGAGTGTGAATATTGTCTAGAAGACAATATTTGTATTTAAACTCACAGTTTATGTGTTGTCGTATTTTGCACGACAATTGTATTAATAAAGTTGTAGTTGTTTCGGTACCATGTATTTGACGACTCAGAATCGGTGATGTATACATATTTTGGGGGCGTCACATAGATGGAGTAGTATTCATTTATTCTAGACTAATTATGTAATAAATAATAATTTTGACCACTAATCCACTACTACTAGTTTAATATATATATATATATATATATATATATATATATATATATATATATATGATAATATGATATATATTATATCTTATTCCTAAATAAGTCTTATATAGTGTGATATAAGACTTCTATATCAATGATAATATGATATATATTATATTTATACGATTATATTCTATTCTAAGAATGATGATTATAATATTTGATTTAATTTTTGATTGAATTACTTAGACTCTTAGAGAAGACATTTTTATGATTTATTTAACTGTTTTTTGCTTCATATTTCTAAGTTTATGTTGGCGAACAAGTTTGGTGTTCGTGAACGTATAGTTCGCGAACAAGCTTGTGTTCGACTTGTTCGCGAACTCAATCATGTTCGCGAACAGTTCGCGAACATCAAACGATCCGAACTCGTACATAGTTGTTGGTTCGATCAAGTTACTCGAATATATTCGAGTTTGACTAAAAGTGTTCGAGTTCGGTTCGATTTCGACAAAGTTCGATTCGGTTCAGTTCGTTTACAGCCCTACAAGCAACTAAGCAAGTCTTGTTATATTTAGAGAGTATTTGGGATCGCTTATAAGCAGGTTCAAGAAACAAAAAGTATTTGATAAACTTATTTTAAAACTGTTTATAATTACTTTTTATAAAAATAATCATAAGCTCTAATTTGGAGCTTCTGATTATTTGCCAAAACTAATAATCAGTTTTGACTAAATATATTAAAAAGCTATCCCTATTTATTTTAATAATTCCAACAAATACCTATATTTACTTTTCAAAACATTTGTTTTTAGTAATTTACAATTGAAATAAGTGATTAACAAATTTTTTATACCAAATATTTTTTACTTATTACTAATTTAAATGTTTTTATTTACCAACCAGAAACTATTTTTTTAAAACTGATTATAATCAGAAAGATTAATCAGAATCAATAGTCACATTTTTAAAACAATGTCAAACATACTTCTTGGACTTGTAGGGATTTTAGGACTTATAACTTATAAAGCAAGACAAATAAAAATAAATTCACCCATATCTCAATTATTTCTATAGAGCATAATGGATGTGTAAATAGTATTTTTTTGGGTTTTTTTAATCTACACGAGTTTATTCAAAAGGTCAAAATTGAAAGTATTAATAATAGTAGTTTGACTCTTCGCATGCATTATCAAACTATCTGACATGTTACAATATAGAGCTGAAGTGCTACAGAGGAAATATTTCTTTGTTGTTATTATATACTATTAATATAGAGCTGGAGTGTTACAGAGGGAATATTTCTTCCGATATGTTAGGAAGACAATTCAAAGGAAAGAATTCAAAAGAAAAAGATACAATAAACAGCGCATGAGATTAGTATGTACATTGTGTTGAATTTAAAAGTCAAGCTTACCATTATTGAGAGGGACCATGGATGACAGGAAAAGTATTTGGACTGAACAAGAAGAAAAATAATAATAAATGTGGAAGAGTACTCCCTCTGCTCCACCTAAAGGGTGTTTGATAAAATTAAATGAAATAATTTTGAATATTTAAGTAATCTGAATGAGTAAAATGAAACAAAATTTTGAATGAAAAAAAATTGTTTGATAATTGACTTGTCTGAAACATCTAAATAATAAATTTTTTATTATTTTATCCTTTTAAAAAAATTTAAAATTATTGTAAATTTATTTCATATTACTTAATATAATAGTTAATATTGTAAAAAAAAAATTAAATATAAAATACTTCATTCAGCAGTTATTCAGCTAAAAAAATTTACACTGAATATTATTTAGTATTATGATTTTAGTAATTTAAAATTTTATATCAATTAGTATTTAGTATTATGATTTTAGTATTTTAATGATGTAATTTGGATTTTTGTTGTTTTGATTAATTAACAAAATAATTTGAATGTTAGTATTTTAGTATTTTTTAAATTTTATTTTTTAGTATTTTAGTATTTTTTTAATTAGTATTTTAGTATTTTTCTTAATTAGTATTTGATGTAAATATGTTAAGTTTTGAATTTTAGTATTTTAATTAAATGATGTAAATATGTTATACAACTTATTTTATTTAATTAGTTGTTTTGATTAGTTAACAAAATAATTTAAATTTTATTATTTTGATTAAATGATGTAAATATGTTATACTTTTTTTTTTTTTGAATTTTAGTATTTTTTGTTGATTAAATGATATATATTGTTTTATTTAGAATATATTTTATATTTAAGCACCACGTCATCATATTTTAACCCCTGTTTGTCTTCTCATTAACTAAGCGAGACTCAGGCGATTCCAAAAAAATGTAACATTAAGAGTACTTTTGAAAAAAAAATTAGTTTAATGTGCAAGTGGGACATCGGGGTAAACATCAGGGGTATTTTTTACCTTTTGCCCTCTCTTTAATTCTTTCCTAATTTTTCGAAGCTGTTTTTTTCTCTTTTTTAATATCTTACCCTTTAATTCCTATATTTTCTTTATCATCTAACAATACATCTCTCTCATCTTTATCACCTACAATTTAGCTTTTTCATTTATTTATACAAAGGTGTTTTTGGTAATACATAGTAATTTTAATGGAGTAATTTTAAGAGTTTTAACTTTCTTAATTCCTGTACAAAAACCTTAAACGTCACATATTTAAAAATGCAGAGAGTAGTTAATTAAGTAGTGACATGCTCCGTTTCAAGAAAACTGTTATAAAAAATAAATTATTCCACAAAAAGAGTTTCATTTTTATTAATGACACTATAAAAGAATGCAATAATTCAAATTTAACATCATAATTTGATTATCATTGTATATTCTACATCATTATTTTTTTTTCTATCATCATAATGTTACATTCTAATACATTTTAAATCTAGACCATAAAATAGAGATTCTCATTTTTTCCCCCTTCTTTTCCTTTGAATTGTCTTCCTAACATATCAAGATCTGCTGAAGTGCTGATATATTAATAATAACTTGTTCTGTACATGGTCTTTTCAACCTGTATGTAGCTCATTAATGTTGTCTTCTTCAAGACAACTAGACAAGTACCCTTGTGTTTTCCTATTCATTTTACAAGTGATGAGTAGTGTCATCTTTTGACTAGTTCCAACAAAAAAATAAAAATAAAAATAAAAAATTATTCTATAAAAAGAGTTATATATTTGTTAGTGACAATATAAAATAACAGAAAATTGTTAGTATGAAGTTCATTTTTGAATAAGTTGATCAATTGACTAATAGAGTGCTGACACGCAGGCGAGGTTCTATGTGTGTCAATATTCTATTAATCAATTGACCAACTTACTAAAAAAATAAATTTTATGCTAACTGGATCTAAAATAACACTGTTTCGAGTTGAACATAATAATTTCACTATCATTGTCGTCACTATTAAACTAGCATTCATTTGTGTTTAATTTTGTCTAAAAGACTAGCCTGCCATTATTGACAATCCTAAGGACGGACCATTGGAGAAGGAACCTTAATGGAATTGAGCAAAATCTTATTAGTACAAACGTAGAGACTCTGCCAAAGTAATCCTCCTTGTTCTGTACTTGATCTTTTCAACAATGTATGTAGCTCATTAATGTCATCTTCTTTTAGACAAGTTCCTTTGTAGTTTCCTATTCATTTCCTAGGTAGTAATTATCAATGATTTCCTCTTCCAATGGAGTAAGGAATTATGCGGACTAAACTGGTCTGGGACTGACTCAAACCGTAGTCTAATAATTGTATTAATCACAAAGGAGGCAAGTGACTCGAAATTGAGAAAAATCAATTCAAGAAACATAATGGACCCTAATAAGTAGCAACTATAAGGAGGCAATTGTTCATTTTGGTAATTAATGGGCTACTTTGAAATTAACTGACAAGTTGGAGTGCAAAATATATAATTTAGTGAACAAATAACTAGGGGTGGGCAACCGGTAAAAACCGGCCCGAACCGGACCGGTATCAAAATTACTCAAATTTGGTACTTAGTACCGATCTTCGTTGGAATGGATATCTGAGGCAGAATTAATGGTAGGTTTCGATCTGGATTTACCGAAAAGTAATATAATTATTATTTTTATTATTATTTTATTATTTTTATTTTTATTATTATTATTATTATTATTATTATTATTATAATCAATATTTTATTATTATTAATAATAAAAAACCGGTATATACCGATCCGGTTCGGTTTATACCGAACCATAAAAGCACTAAACCATAAAAGCGTTACCGAAAAATCGGTATATACCGGTTTTTTTGTACCGAACCGGACCGGTTTATATTTATACCAAACTGGTCGATTCGGTTCGTCCAAAAATCGAAAAAATAGGTTTATTTGCCCACCCCTACAAATAATTGATCGTCTTTAAGGCTAAAAGTGCCAAGAAAATAAACACATTATTAATATTGGAAAATGGTCTATATTGTGACACTACAAGAAAAAGGCTTAATTCCGACGGACTATTCCGTCGGAAATGGTTCTATTCCGTCGAAATTAGTCTATTTTTGACAGATTATTCCGTTGGATATACAGGCGTTGTGATTAATTCCGTCGAAAATTTGGTCGAAAATAACTAAAATCGACATAATAATTCTGACTAATTTTTCGTCGAAAATAATCTATTTTCGTCGTCATTATTGCGTCAACGTTAAGGTAAGTTAATTTTAACGGAATATCCCTCGAAAATATTCATTTATTTTGTTAGAAATAGGAATTTTTAAAACAATTGATAGACTATAATCTCGACGTAATTTCCGTCAGGAATACTATATTCCGTCGAGATTAACTGGGATCTTTTAACTAACTTTTTAAAATTGCATTTTTAGGTTTTTTAAACCCTATTTTTGTATCTATAACATGCTTTATTTGTGAGACCCCAAATTTTATGAATAAAGATTTAAATTTCTCGAAATATTTTTTTTTAATATTATGGTGTGGATTTGATATAATGTTATAGTTGTAGGTAATATTTATAAATTTTAAAAAGTTGCAAGTTGTTGTATAATATTCGATTGGTCGGGAAATATTCTTTTTGTCGGGGAATATCCGTACGACGGTACAATCATTGGTGGACTCCACAACGGAATTATTGTCGGATTGAAAAAACGACAAAAATATTTTATTAAAAATAACGGCGGAAGTTTTACCGTTAACTGTTGAAACACCCAGTGTTAAAAGTACAGTAATACGCGTGGTTGCATAGTAGCACACGATTTTGATTATTGATGCTTACGTGAGAAGTCACTCAGTTTTGTTCAATTATTGCTATTGATGCATAGTATCTCACGTTATTTGATTCAATTATTGTCAATATTTATAATTGAGACGACAAAGTTATTAATATTATTATTTGTAATATTAACGATGTCTAGAAGTTCTGTCAAGGAGAGGTTAGATAATCTAATTGCGCGCCAATAGGGAGAAATCCTTATTGAAAGCCCCTCTTTCTGAGGAGCGACACAGTCGATTAATATTGTGAATTATAATAAAGGTGATAAATGTTGTTAAAATTATTAAGGTAATTTTTATGGAGTTTTGCTTATTTTATGGACCCCCATTTTGCCCATTTTTCAAAATAATCGGTAGAAAATTTTTTAATATAATAATGGTGGGGCCCACATATGAGGCCCATATATGTTGAAAATCTGAATTTGGGAAATGGGGGGTTGGATGAAACGTAAAGGAGAGGAAAATTATATATATAAGTATGAAATATATATATATATATATATATATATATATATATAATAATGTGTGAGTAGAAAGTGGTAGAAAAGTGATAATATGAAAGTGATGGGTGTAAGATATGTATGTGTGTGATAGTGAAAGGTGTTAGGTGTGTGTGTGTGATAGTGATGTGTGTGTTTATAATATTAGTGGAGGATGGTGGAAAAGGTGGAGTGTATTATATATATATATATTATATGTGGTGTGGGTAATATATGTATATATATATATATATATATATATATATATATATATATGTGATGAGTGTGTGTGTTGAAATTTAGAAAAATGAAAGGAATCTGACATGTGGGTAAAGTGGTGGTGGTCCTGGTGGATAATTTGGCAGGATGCAATATTATTTCAAAGCTTGCACATTGTTGGTTGAAAATTCCATAATGCTAAACCTACGAATAAGGCCAGTTTCTCTTTGGTTAAAGTCCTTAACTTGTCATGTGATAGTTTTTCTTTTTCTCTTCTAATTGGCCAACACCAAACCCGTGAACTTCGTTCGAATTTATATACTGTGCGTCAGTGATTTTTCTCAAATAGTATCCTTTCCATTCTCCTATAAATAGAAGCTCATTCCTTCATTATTTCTTACTTAATTCAATTTGAAACTCTGAGAGAAAAATTATAGAGAAAGAAGAAGAAAGTCTGCTACCTTTCTTTTCCTATATCCGATTTCTTCTAAGGTAAGGGGTATTATTTCTTTTGTATTCATGAAGAAAACTTACATTATTCCATTCTTTATTATTCATTGGAATAACTTTTGTGATAGCGACTACTCTATACTTGGTGAAATTCTTCTATTATTCCATTCTTTATTATTATGTTGGAATAACTTTGCTATACATGCAATCTCGCATACATGGTGAAATTCTTCTATTATTCCATTCTTTATTATTCATTGGAATATCCTGCATGCATGCTTTTACGCATAACCTAGTTCCATTATTTATTATTCATTTGGAATATCCTGCTTGCAGACGCTTTCGTTCATGACACGGTTCCATTATTTATTATTCTGCTGGAATATCTTATGCATGACACAGGTTCCATTATTTATTATTACATTGGAATAACTTTTATCATGCGGTCTATATCGCATGCACAGTGAATTATTTTGTTATTCCATTCTTTATTAAACTCGGTTGGTTAAAGTTTTGGCTTTTATACTCCATGAAATTAGTGGAATATCCTTGATATTTGTGCTTCATCCAAAGATGTCTGCTTCATGGAAATATTCTTACGAGCATTCTTGAATTTTACACCACAAAGCGATGATCGGGTTGACAATTTGGGCGCTATTGGTTCTGGATAAATTAATTCTTGAACTTGTTTTATTGAATTCTTATATCATTGTCATCATCCTCATGCTTATATTATGTTGAAAGTCATCTATGGCCTGTAGTGCATAGATGGACTTGGTATGATTATGATCAGGGATTATTCGGTATAATCATGACCGTAATGTTACAAATGATGTGGAAAAAGTCCTCATTGGCCCGTAGTGCATTGATGGAAAGTTTTTGGTATGATTATGGCTATGGATTCTCTTCGGCCAAGGGTGCAAAGATGAATTATTTTATGGCATGATCAGGATCGTTGATGAAAACACGATTATCTTTGGCCTGTAATGCATGGATAATTCGTGGTCGTGATACTAAAGAATATATTTGGCATGTAGTGCAGGGATGATTTGATTATGTGGATTATTTATTAAGCTGAGTCTCAGCGATAAAATTGATGATAAACTTTTTAAATCATAGAAGATAGTAGATTTTATGCTCTACTTGACTCTTCAAATGGATTGCTTATTTCCGCTGCAGTTTTTGATCTAAAACTTGTTGTCTATTATATTCTATCAGTTGTTATCTCATTGAAGGCTAAAAGATAATTTATTTTGCATTATCTTAGTCATAATATTTCTTCTTGGGCTAGTTGAGCTCACCCTTTTGCTTTCATTGTTCTCTTGAGAAAGGAGAACGTGGGCCAGGACTAGTCGGGAACAGTGATGGTCATAGATGGTGTATTAGTAGTCCTCACTATTCTGTGAAATAGTGTGATAATAAATATAATGAGGACTCCTTTGAGTGTGGATATTGTCTAGATGACAATATTTGTATTAAAACTCACAGCATATATTTTGTCGTATTTTACACGACTGTTGTATAATTAGTTTGTATTTGTATTTAGTACCGTGTATTTGGCGACTCAAGATGGGTTATGTATACCTATTTTGGGGGTGTCATAGTTGGTATCAAAGCTTAGGGATATGATCCCTGGCTGAGATGTGAAACAAGAACTAGGAGGGGAGAGACGGGGAATTCCTTCGCTAATATGACCTACCTAAGTTTAATTGGTCGGTCAGAGTATAGAGATAATATGTGATATTTTAATTAACCCTTATTTTGTTGCAGTATTTGAGAATGACATCTGAAAATGTTGAGATAAGCAATGGAGAAAAAAAAATATGACCGTATCGTAGTACGAGGCTAAGTTTACCGAGTTATCCTGGTTTGCATCCCATTTGGTCGATAATGAGGAACGAATGACACGAATGTTTCTAAGAGGTTTGAAACCTGAAATACGTCAATACCTCATTTCTCACAAACTTTGTTTATATTCAGATGATGTGAATAGGGCTCAATTATTGGAGCACAATAATGAGTCAGCACAACCAAAAGGTAATGACCAGCAACACGATAATAATCGTATCGGTGGCAACGGCCATCAGAACAATGATAACCATCGTGGAGGGAATTATCATGCCAAGAATGGTAACCACTTCGGTGGTAATAATGGCCAAGATAATAGGAGTGGAAATTTCAAGAAGAGAAGGTTCAACAACGATGGAATGACGTCAGCACTAGCACATGTTGTTAAGGAAGGAGAACGACCGTCGGTCGTATGTTTCAATTGCGGACATGAGGGACACATCAGTCCAAACTGCGTGATGCAGTCCAAAGCATGTTATAATTGTGGAAAAGAAGGTCACTAGCCCAATTTTGTCGTGCACCAAAATCAAGTCCAGCTGGGACAGTGGCACCAAAGGCGGATACGGACAAAATAAAGTCGGTGGTTTCAGGAAGAGCGTTTTTCGTGACTTCTCAAAGAGCGAGTAACCCGAACGAAGTTAGTACGGGTTAGTTAATTATAAATTTTTACGAAGTCTATACCTAATTAGATACCGGTTCTACCCATTCTTTTATCTCTCTTACTTGCGCTCAACGTTTAAATTTGACCCAGAGAAGTTAGACTTTAACTTATTGGTTGAAACTTCGTTAATAGAAACCTTCATTTCATGTGCTATCCAAGTCTTGGATAAGAGTCACAGTTTTTAAATGATATTTCTATTGTTAATAAATTTCTTAACGTATTCTCGAAGAACTTCCTGGCCTACCCCTAGAGCGTGAAATCGATTTTTGTATTGACCCCAGTACAAAACCCATTTCTAAAACCCTCAAGTATTTCTTCAACCAAAACGAACGTATACTACGCCAAAGACGTTGGCTCGAGCTGTTGAAGATTACGATCGTACCATTCGATATCATCGTGGAAGAGCGAACGTGGTAGCTGACGCGTTGAGTAGAAGATCGTATGCGTTTACGAGTGCGATGTTGTTAACACAAAAACCTATTTCGTATAACTTACAAATGATAAAGATAGAGTTAAAGACTCTAAGGACCCATGTGATGATGTCAAATAATACGAGTAGAATCGACGTTAATCGATAAAGTTAAAGCCGCTCAAGCTACAGACTTAGAGCTGATGAATGTGAAGAAGAAGGTTTAAGAGGGCGTTATTCTAGAAGCAAGAGTCAATGAAGAGAGGAAATCTTAACCCTCGATTTAATTGGCCCATTTGAAATCCTCGATCGAGTAAGAACTGTGGCCTATAGACTCATTTTACCGCTAAGTATGTCGCGTATTCATAACGTTTTTTTTGACGTATCGATATTACGTAAATACGTGGATGACCCGAACCACATTATTGAATTGGAACTAGACGAGATAGCAGAAGATTTAACGTATGAGGAGATACGTGGTAAAATCTTGGATAAGAAGGATCGTATTCAACACTCAAATGTTATACCTTAAGAGTTAGAATCTGAAATGAAGTCAAGGTATCCTCATCTCTTCAGCATACCAGGTACGTACGTAAATTTCGAGGGCAAAATTTCATAAGGAGGGGAGATTGTGAGACCCCAAATTTTATGAATAAAGATTTAAATTTCTCGAAATATTTTTTTTAATATTATGGTGTGGATTTGATATAATGTTATAGCTGTGGGTAATATTTATAAATGTTGAAAAGTATGCAAGTTGTTGTATAATATTCGATTGGTCGGGGAATATTCTTTTTGTTGGGAAATATCCGTACGACGGTACAATCATTGGTGGACCCCACAACAGAATTATTGTCGGATTGAGAAAACGACAAAAATATTTTATTGAAAATAACGGCGGAAGTTTTACCATTAACTGTTGAAACACCCAGTGTTAAAAGTACAGTAATACGCGTGGTTGCATAGTAGCACACGGTTTTGATTATTGATGCTTACGTGAGAAATCACTCAGTTTTGTTCAATTACTGCTATTGCTGCATAGTATCTCACGTTATTTGATTCAATTATTGTCAATATTTATAATTGAGACGACAAAGTTATTAATATTATTATTTGCAATATTAACGATGTCTAGAAGTTCTGTCAAGGAGAGGTTAGATAATCTAATTGTGCGCCAATAGGGAGAAATCCTTATTGGAAAACCCCCTTTTTCCTGGGAACGACCTGGTCGATTAATATTGTGAATTATAATAAAGGTGATAAATGTTGTTAAAATTATTAAGGTGATTTTTATGAAGTTTTGCTTATTTTATGGACCCCCATTTTGCCCATTTTTCAAAATAATCGGTAGAAATTTTTTTAATATAATAATGGTGGGGCCCACATATGGGGCCCATATATGTTGAAAATCTGAATTTGGGAAATGGGGGGTTGGATGAAACGTAAAGGAGAGGAAAATTATATATATAAGTATGTGATGTGTGTGTGTGTGTGTATATATATATATATATATATATATATATATATATATATATAATATAATGTGAGTAGAAAGTGGTGGAAAAGTGATAATATGAAAGTGATGGGTGTAAGATATGTATATGTGTGATAGTGAAAGGTGTAAGGTGTGTGTGTGTGATAGTGATGTGTGTGTTTATAATATTAGTGGAGGATGGTGGAAAAGGTGGAGTGTATTATATATATATATATTATATGTGGTGTGGGTAATATATGTATATATATTATATGTGATGAGTGTGTGTTGAAATTTAGAAAAATGAAAGGAATTTGAAATGTGGGTAAAATGGTGGTGGTCCTGGTGGATAATTTGGCAGCATGCAATATTATTTCAAAGCTTGCACATTGTTGATTGAAAATTCCATAATGCTATCAAACCTACAAATAAGGCCAGTTTCTCTTTGGTTAAATTCCTTAACTTGTCATGTGATAGTTTTTCTTTTTCTCTTCTAATTGGCCAGCACTAAACCTGTGAACTTCGTTCGAATTTATATATTGTGCGTCCGTGATTTTTCTCAAATATTATCCTTTCCATTCTCCTATAAATAGAAGCTCATTCCTTCATTATTTCTTACGAATTCACTGAAACTCTATAGAGAGAAAGAAGAAGAGAAGTCTGCTACCTTTCTTTTCCTATATCCAGTTTCTTCTAAGGTAAGGGGTATTATTTCTTTTGTATTCATGAAGAGAACTTCTGTTATTCTATTCTTTATTATTACATTTGAATAACCTCAGATCATGCAGACTACCCTATACTTGGTGAAATTCTTCATTATTCCATTCTTTATTATTATGTTGGAATAACTCCGCCTATGTAAGTAATCTTGCATACATGGTGAAATTCTTCTATTATTCCATTCTTTATTATTCTGTTGGAATATCCTGTCTGTGCTTTACGCATGACCTGGTTCCATTATTTATTATTCTGTTGGAATTTATTCCATTCTTTATTATACTTAGTTGGTTAATGTTTTGGCTTTTATACTCCATGAAATTAGTGGAATATCCTTGATATTTGCGCTTCATCCAGTATCTGTTCATGGAAATATTCTTCTGAGCATTCTTGAATATTACACCACAAAGCAGTACCAGGTTGACAATTTGGACGCTATTGGTTCCTGGATAAATTAATTCTTGAACTTGTTTTATTGAATTCTTATATCATTGTCATCATCCTCATTCTTATATTATGTTGAAAGTCATCTGTGGCCTGTAGTGCATAGATGGACTTGGTATGATTATGACCAGGGATTATTCGGTATAATCATGACCGTAATGTTACAAATGATGTGGAAAAAATTCTCATTGGCCCGTAGTGCATTGATGTACAGTTTTTGGTATGATTATGGCTATGAATTCTCTTCTGCCAAGGGTGCAAAGATGAATTATTTTATGGCATGATCAGGACCGTTGATGAAAATACGATTATCTTTGGCCTGTAATGCATGGATAATTCGTGGTCGTGATACTAAAGAATATATTTGGCATGTAGTGCAGGGATGATTTGATTATGTGGATTATTTATTAAGCTGAGTATCAGCGATAAAATTGATGATAAACTTTTTAAATCATAGAAGATAGTAGATTTTATGCTCTACTTGACTCTTCAAATGGATTGCTTATTTCCGCTGCAGTTTTTGATCTAAAACTTGTTGTCTATTATATTCTATCAGTTGTTATACTGTTGAAGGCTAAAAGATAATTTATTTTGCATTATCTTAGTCATAATATTTCTTACTGGGCTAGTTGAGCTCACCCTTTTGCTTTCATTGTTCTCTTCAGGAAAGGAGAACGTAGCTGGGACTAGTCAGGGAACAGAGTGATGGTCATAGATGGTGTATTAGTAGTCCTCACTATTCTGTGAAATAGTGTGATAATAAATGTAATGAGGACTCCTTTGAGTGTGGATATTGTCTAGATGACAATATTTGTATTAAAACTCACATCATATATTTTGTCGTATTTTACACGACTGTTGTATAATTAGTTTGTATTTGTATTCAGTACCATGTATTTGACGACTCAAGATGGGTTATGTATACCTATTTTGGGGGCGTCACATTATCTCAACAACACATACAATAATATATTTCACATCCAACATAACTATAAAAACATATTTTATCTCATCATATCAAACGTAAACTAATTAATGTGAATATGAAGTAACTGATCAACAATAATGTTGACTTGGTCACACTCCATCCTTATGTTTTGATGATGACCTTTTTATCACTCTAAACTTGTATTGATGCAATTTCAGGATATCTAATGGAAAAACAGATTACTTGAGGATGTAACCATAAAGAATCAAAGATCTTGAAGGCTTGAAGAAAAAATGAATCACTAGGAAACACTGTAAGATCTCTGTATTAATTTATTCTCAATTCAAGATTCTACGTCATTTGCATTGCATTTTTATGAAAGTGATAGTAAAATCAAATGAGGATTTAAAATGAGATTGGAAGTGATATAATATTGATTATTTTAATATTCCAAAAATTTAAATTATCATCCCGTTTGAAAGAGATATAAGGTAATACATTATGTAGACCAAAAAGATATGTATTTGAATTCCTTGAAATCTAAAATTGTTAAGATTATTTTCGTAAAGCCAAAAGTCATTAATTGGTATTACCTTAATCAAAGCTGTTAACAGATTCCATGTACAAGGCGATCAAGTCTGTTGAAGATTTTTATCCGAAGCTCTAACTTGATTTCACCATAAGTTAAGCCTTAAAATCAGTGGGGAGTTAATAGAAAAGTCAATTCACATTACCTTAATAGTGACTTGTAATTAATTATAATTGATTGATCGTTTTGATACTTTTTGAATGGATAATTAATTTTATGGGATAGCATGGCTGTAATCAATCTTAATTGAATTTTTTTTATATCCTTGCTCTAACATTTCTAAAATAACAACGTCTAAAATTTCAAGGCTGATTCCTTTGTTATTTCCAACGGGCAAAAGGTTTTATTATATATAAAAAGGTTTTGGCTTGAACTGTTTTTAGACCACCGAATGTATAAGAATTCAATATTATTCACTACAAGCATATATATATATATATATATATATATACCTAGAAATATTGATTCTATTGATTCTGAAAATTCTTTTCTGCTGGGCATCAAATGTTTTGATAATTTTCAGCTTGTACGTTTGAATTAAAATCGATAAATATCTCTTGTATTATTGTGATCATTGCAAATTTAGATAAGTTCTTACATTGTGAATTAATTAATTGCTTTGATCATAATATTTCTACTTGTAATTCTGTGAAGACTAAGTTTAGTCTAAAGGGTTCTAATCCAGCGTGGATTAGGGAATTCTACAAACAGGTTCAAGGAATTATAAGTTCTTGGGAGTGCATAGGTACACAAAGAGCAAAAGTGTGACGCCCCCAAAATAGGTCCATAACTCATTTTGAGTCGCCAAATACACACCGCACAATCCAAATACAAATCTTCTTATTTACAACTATTAAACTGTCGTGCAATATATGACAACACATAAGCTGTGGGTTTCAATACAAATAACAGTACTCACACTCCAAACCAATGATACTTTACATAAAGGTATAGTCGATAACTTTTTTAGGAATTAAAATATTTGAAAAATGCTCAAGGAATCCTTCATACATGGGAGGCCATGCATCTAAGTTATAAGAGATATCATAGAACTTGAGCATTAACCTTGGTTGACCCAATAGACCCCAAAGAAGAACGAGAAAATTACTATCATGTTCATTCCAATAGTGTGCATTTTCTTGTCATATAATTATCTCCATTGTCTCAAACTGAGGATTATATTCCAACCATACTCCAAGATTATATAGATAATGCTCATAGATATAGTCAGCAAGTGGATGTGCACAACCATATTTTATGATAACATGAGTTTGTATGTGGTTAGACATCATGTATGATAATGAAAACACACCTTTTAAGCTCTTAGTACAATTATGTCCTCCTCATTCTAATGGGGTACATTTTTGTTGCTTTCAAAGTTGGGTTCTCCTCACCCTATTGTTGTTCACCAAAATCTATTATTAAATGACATATAAAATACGACATACACATTTTAAGTTCTTAATGAAATTATATATTGTCATGATGTTTTATAATGTATTGAGAAGCTTCAACAGTCACAGACCCTCATTCTATTCCCTTGTTATCCCCGCTCGACCCAGTTACACTCTTATTACCTGAAAGGAATTGTGAAGCAAAATGGTGAGCTCAACTAGCCCAGTAAAGAATATTATGACTAAGATAGTGTAGAACAAATTATCCTTAGTTCTCAATAGGAAAAAAATCTGATAGAATACAATAGACAACAAGTTTTATATCAATAACTGCAGCGCAACCAACAATCCATTAGAATAGTCAAGTAGAACATAATGTCTACTATCCCCTCCAAATTAAAAATTCATCATTAATATTTCGTCCTTGTAATACCCATCAACAGTTCTTTGTTGTACCCAAGACAAAGAAAACTTTCATCACCTGTCTTCACCTAAACCACCAAAGATTATAATTAAATTCACAATTTATGTTTATAATAATGTAAATCAAAAGTTTCTCTTTGCTACAAAGGCTTAATAGAATTTTCACTCAATGTCCTTGCCACAAAGGCTAAGATACTCAATAATCATATCGTCATTTCAAATCAATGAATTATCCATGCACTACAGGCCAATGATATTCGTTAGTATCACTAGTGGTCATGATCATGCCAATCAATTGTCTATCTTTGCAGTACGGGCCAAAGATATTTAATGGTTATAATCATACCAATCAATTGTCTATCTTTGCACTACGGGCCAAAGATATACAACTGTAAAATCAATAATCAACAGTCCATCTTTGCACTACGGGCCAAAGATATACTGTAACGACCCCAAAATTCATACAATTCAATTATCGACTTCGATCGTTAATAACACGTCTAACTTCTGATTTTACATCATTATTCGATGTTAAACTTAATAAAATGCGGAATAATTTAAACATTTCTATCTTCTTACTTTACTTTCCTGAATCAAAACCTTTATTATCTACATGTCCTTGAATTATATATAATCCATGATTCACTTTATAAGAGTTAATAAACAAAACTTACATCCAGGTTCAATACTTTTTTATTCAACAAACAAAACTTAAACTTTATAACTCAACATCTATTAAACATCATACATTATTTGGAACCTTAAACATGGTTCAAATAATAACAACTCAGCCATCACAGTATATACATCTTCATGCATTATATCTGATTCATGTCTTTCAAGTAGCACTTAGCATTACCTTAAATCCTTAACCTGCAAAAGTGGTTATTTGCAAGGTTGAGCTCGACAACCCATCAAATCTAACAGTTTTCATGCATCAACATATATCTTATAAACATTGAACCAACATAATATACATGCTGCAGTTCATATAACAAGTATAAAGATTGAGTTCCTTACTCAATCGGCATTCATTACTCAATCAATGTATTCATAAATTGACTTTAACGTTTTATACTTTCAACATATATATAACACATCATGCTCTTTGCACAAGGATTTAAAATAGTTCATCATCAAGTTCACATAGCAAATAGAAACTGAAAGACTGCCTTGATCGTTGTTTACCAATAATAGTTTAACAACTTACAGCTATTAGCACTTCACGTGCCCTACATAATTATATAATCATGCACACCAACTATTAGTCACAGAGCAATGCATAGTAGTTGTAAAGCAAACTTTATTCTATATCTCATAACCCTTCCTATTATCAATACACAATGTTCAATTTGATTGTGTTAACTTTCGACTTATATCTCACTATATTTCTTCTTAGTCATACTCGAAGTTCATTCAAGTGTTTTTAAGTCTTGCTAGGAATCATTATTGGTTTTATAAATCAAAATCTATTAAACATCATACATTATTCGGAACCTTAAACAAAGTTCAAATAATAACAACTCAACCATCACAGTATATACATCTTCATGCATTATATCTGATTCATGTCTTTCAAGTAGCACTTAGCATTACCTTGAATCCTTAACCTGCGAAAGTGGTTATTTTCAAGGTTGAGCTCGACAGCCCGACAAATCTAACAATTTTCATGCATCACGTAGCACATAATAACATGCTCAACATATATCTCATAAACATTGGACCAACATAACATACATGCTGCAGTTCATATAACAAGTATAAAGATTGAGTTTTGTTTGTTGAATAAAAGGGTATTGAACCTAGATGTAAGTTTTATTTATTAACTCTTATAAAGTGAATCATGGATTATATATGATTCAATGACATGTAGATAATAAAGGTTTTGATTCAGAAAAGTAAAGTAAGAAGATAGAAATGTTTAAATTATTCCGCATTTTATTAAGTTTAACATCGAATAATGATGTAAAATCAGAAGTTAGACGTGTTATTAACGACCGAAGTCGATAATTGAATTGTATGAATTTTGGGGTCGTTACATATACAACTGTAAAATCAATAATCAACAATCCATCTTTGCACTACGGGCCAAAGATGACTTTCACCACATCATTTGTCTGTAACATTACAGGTCATGATTATACCAATACACAATTCCTGGTCATAATTGTGATGCCCACAAAATAGGTATACATCACCCATTCTGAGTCGCCAAATACATGGTACATAATTCAAATATAAACTTAATTTATACAACTGTTAAGTGTCGTGTAGAATACGACAAAACATAAGTTGTGAGTTTTAATACAAATATTGTCTTCTAGACAGTATTCAAACTCAAAATAAGTCCTCATTACAATTATTATCACACTATTTCACAGAATAGTGAGGACTACTAATGCAAACATCTGGACCGTCACTCCGTTCCCCGACTAGTCCCAACTATATTCTCATTTCCTGAAGAGAACAATAAAAGCAAAGGGTGAGCTCAACTAGCTCAGTAAAAAATATTATGACTAAGATAATGCAGAATAAATTATCGTTAGCCTTCAACAATGTTAAACTGATAAAATATAATAAACATCAAGTTTAACTGCAGCGGAAGAAGCAATCCATTAGAAGAGTCAAGTAGAGCATGATATCTACTATCTTCTACGATTTAAAAAGTTTATCATCAATTTTATCGCTGAGACTCAGCTTAATAAATAATCCACATCACTGAATTATCCATGCACTACGGGCCAAGGATATTCATTAGTATCACGACCACGAATTATTCATGCACTACGGGCCAAGAATATTTATGTTTTCACCAATGGTCATGATCATGCCAACCACTGTCCATCAATGCACTACGGGCCAATGAGGACTTTTACCACATCATTTATAACATTACGGTCATGATTATACCGAATAATCCCTGGTCATAATCATACCAATCAACAGTCCATCTATGCACGTAAGCCATATATGACTTTCATCACAATATAAGCATGAGGATGATGACAAATATATAAGAATTCAATTAAAAGAAAGCAAAGGATAAATTTTTAAAGATTTATAATTTAATTTATCTAGAATTTAATAATGTCAAAATTGTCAATATGATACTGTTTTTTGGAATAAAATTCAAGAATAATATTGTATCAAGAATAATTTGGACAGAAAAGAAATCAATTTTTGTCATGAATAGTACCCCGGTTGAATAGTACCCAAGTGAATAGTACCCCGTGAATAGTACTTTGTGAATAGTACTTTGAGAATAGTACTCTATGAATAGCACCCAGTGAATAGTACTTTATGAATAGTAATCCGTGAATAGTACTTTATGAATACTACCCCGTAAATAGTACTTTGTGAATAGTATCCCGTGAATAATACTCCGGCATGAAAAGCTTAAAATTTAACAAGAATGTTCAAAAAAATATCCTTGTGAAACGATACTAGATGAAACACAAATTTCAAGGATATTATACTAATTTCACGGAATATAGAAGCAATAGTTTAACAAAATGAGTGTAGAATTAGAAATACAAAACGAAATAATATTACTTACATACTACAGAGTATGGAAGAAAATATTATTTCATACGAATATTGAGAAAAAATAATATCCCTTACAACTGTTGAGCAAAAATAATATCCTTACGAATATTGAACGAACATGATATTCCTTACGAATATTGAACGAAAATAATATTTCTTGCGAATATTGAATGAAATAAAATTTCTTACGAATACAAAAAATAATATCGTAAGCGAATATGAAATAAATAATACCCATTACCTTAGAAGAAGACTGGATACTGGAATAGTGAAGTAGCAGAATACTCTTCTTCTTTCTCTCTATAGCTTCTCTCTCTATAATTGCTCTTGTGAGTCTTAGTGAATTGGTGAGAATGAAAGAAGAATGAGCTTCTATTTATAGAAAAACATAGTTTCGATAATTGCACGTTTTGGGGCTTGAATTATTACAGTATAGTACCTTCATCTTTTCCTCTATTTTTAATTTAGTCCTACAAGTATTATCAAACTTGCACCACCTCCCCTAATAGTACATGCATGTAAATCAATAGTTCTATTCATGTGAACAAATAGTTATATGCATGTGAAGTAATAGCAATTAATTGCTCATTTATCCGATTTATTACCCGATTGGTCAATTTAACCTCCAAAAATCAATTATTATCGAAATAAATGTCGATTTCCACTAAAACTAATAATCCTAACACAATAGAAATATCAATTTCATCTTTAATCAACACGAACTTATTCATATTTAATATTATAACTCACAATATTTAACAACCAGATCATTCCCAGGAAAGAGGGGGCTTTCCGATAAGGATTTCTCCCTATTGGTGCGCAATTAGGTGACCAAACCCCTTTCCTCGACAGAACATTCTAGACATCATCAATAATACAAATAATAATATGAATAACTTAGTCATCTCAATTATTGATTTAATAATATAAAATATTATGCAGATGATACTGTGACAATAATTGAATCAATAATATGAGAGATATTATGCAACAATTACTGTATCAATAATTGAATATAACTGAGTGACTTCTCACGTAAGCATCAATAATCAATACAGTGTGCTACTATACAACCACGCGTATTACTGTACTTTTATCACCAGGTATTTCAATAGTTAATGGTAAAACTTTCGCCGTTAATTTTATAAAAAGATATTTCTGTTGTTTTCTAACTCCGACAATATTTCCATTGTGGGGTCCACCAATGGTTGTGCCGTCGTACAAATATTCCCTGTTAAAACGAATATTCCCCGACCAATCGAATATTTTATAACAACTTGCTTACTTTGCAAAATTTGTAAATATTACCCACAACTATAACATTATATCAAATCCACACCATAATATTCAAAAGTATATTTCGAGAAAAATTAATCTTTATTCATAAAAGTTGGGGTCTTACAATAATCATATCAATCAACAGTCCATCTTTGCATTACAAGCCAAAGATATACAACTGTAAAATCAATAATCAACTGTCCATCTTTGCACTACGGGGTCAAAGAGGACTTTCACCACATCATTTGTCTGTAACATTACAGGTCATGATTATACCAATACACAATTCATGGTCATAAACCAATCAACAATCCATCTATGCACTATGGTCAAAGATGACTTTCACCACAATATAAGCATGAGAATGATGACAATGATATAAGGAATCAATCAAGTGAGATCAAGGATAAATATTTGAGATTTATAATTCAATTTATCCAGAGTTCAAGAATGTTCAAATTGTCAATGTGATAATTAATTGTGGAGTAAAATTTAATAATGAAATTTATGTATCAAAAATAATTTGGACAGAAAAGAAACCAATTTTGTCGTGAATAGTACCCTATGAATAGTACCCCGAGTGAATAGTACCCGAGTGAATTATAGTTCTCCGTGAATAGCACCCCGAGTGAATAGTACCTCGTGAATAATACCCCGAATGAAAATATTGAAATTTAATAAGAAAGTTCAGACCAATATTCTAATGAAACGATACTAGATGAAGCGAAAAACTCAAGGATATTCTACTAATTTCAGGGATTATAGAAGCAATACTTACCATAGTAAGTTTAGATTTAGGAATATGAAACGAAATAATATACGAAACTGCAAATGGATTTTCCCCCGTCATACGGTAATCCGCGTAGACAGATCTTTTTCACAAATAAAGAATGAGTAAGAAGGGTTATTCACCATATATGCGGTAATCCGCGTAGACAGGTTATTCCCACAGATTAAAGAATGAATACGAAGGGTTATTCACAATGCATGCGGTAATCCGCGTAGACAGGTTACTCCCGCAGATTAATAAAGAATGAATATGAAAAATAATATCCCTTACCATACAAAAAATAACATCCCTTACCATACGAAAAATAACATCCCTTACCTTAGTAGAAGATTGGATATTACATCAATGTAGTAGCAAAATACTCTTCTTCTTTCTCTCTTATTATCTCTCTATAGTTTCTCTCTATAGTTTTAGTGAATTCGTTAGAAATAATGAAGGAATGAACTTCTATTTATAGGAGAATGGACTAAATAGTAACTAATTCACGGACGATCTAAATTGATTTACTATTAAGACGGACGATCCATATTGATTTACTATTAAAACCTCAACTGACGGTCCATATTGATTTACTATTAAAACTACAATCGATGGTCCATATTGATTTACTATTAAAACCACAACCGATGGTCCATATTAATTTACTAATAAAACCACAACCGGCGGTCTGAAAAATTAGTACATCTCCCCATGGAATAATAAATCAAACTTACAACAAACGCCTCATGACAAACCCTTCTAATTATATCAAAAATTGAATAAATATTTACCATAAATCAATTGACTTCAATAAACACATTTTTAACCTTTTAACAATTATTCATCATTAATATTGTAACTCACAATATTGGCAACCAGATCATTCCCAAGAAAGAGGGGGCTTTCCGATAATGATTTCTCCTTATTGGCGCACAATTAAATAACCAAACTCCTTTCCTTGACAGAACTTTCTAGACATTGTCAATAATGCGAATAATAATATGAATAACTGTATTGTCTCAATTATTGATTTAATAATATAAAATATTGTGCAGATGATACTGTGACAATAATTGAATCAATAATATGAGATATTATGTAGCAACTACTGTAGCAATTATTGAATGAAACTGAGTGACTTCTTACGTAAGCATCAATAATCAGATATACTGTGCAATACCGTGTGGTACTATACAATAACGCGTATTACTGTTCTTTTATCACCGGTATTTCAACAATTTAACGGTAAAAATTTTGTCGTTATTTTTATAAAATAAGTTATTTCTGCCGCTTTCTATATCCGACAGTTATTCCATTGTGGGGTCCACTAATGATTGCGTCGTCGTACGAATATGTAAAAATTCCTTGTGTTTTTGTGATTGTTTTTTCTTATTATAATTATCACACAAAACTTTGAATTTGATTAATAAATTAACATCAGGATTTTCATCAAATAAAGAATTAATTATTAAATTTTGTCTATGAAAATATGTAGTTATTGAATAAAGATTTATTAATTATCTAGTAAGCTCATTCTCGAGAAACAACTTCCTACATTCATTTTTAAGTTACAAAAATTATACATTGTTTATTCCCACACTTATTCAACCCCCATTCTAAGTGTGCATATCTAAATTTCATTTAGTATCAGAGCTTAACTCTATTTATCTTTGTCTTAAAGGTGACTTGTAGGGAATTAAAAAATCTAAATGGCACAATTCGAGAACAACTTTCAATAAGGCCAATCAACTAATAGACCTCCACTGTTGTATGGAGCTGAAAATTACAATTTATGGAAATTCCGTATTAGGATCTATCTTAAGAGAGATCCTTGGGAATGGTTGGTCGTGGAGAATGGGCAAGTTATTCCAAAGAAAAACAATTTCACTCCAAATACATTATTAGAGATGGAATCCACTGAAACCTGCATGGTCTCATATGATTCAAAGGCTATGAACACACTACTTAGCGGCATGGTGCAAACTGAGATAGATAAAGTTTCCTCATACAACATGGCTAAGGAGATATGTGATACTTTAGTTGTAAGTCATGAAGGTACTTCAAAAGTTAAAGAAGTCAAATTAGGTATGCTCATGCATGATTATGAAATGTTCAAACTAGAAAAAGATGAAACTATCAAAATGGCTCAAGCATGGTTTCTAGTCCTTATGAATTCTTTGAAGCTTCTTGACAAATATATTCCACAACGTGAAATCAACCGCAAATTGCTTCGGGGTATGCCCAAAATGTTTGCTTCTAAAGTTAATATTCTTCAAGATTGTCCCAATATTTCTTCTATGGATACTTTAACTCTTTTTGGTGAATTAGAAGAATGTGAACATCAACTAAAAATATATGATGATGAGGAGAAAACTCCTCGAAAGAAAGTGTTAACTCTTACTACAGGAAATGAAGAGGAACTTGAAGATGATTCAGATGATGAAATAGTTATGATTTTAAGACTCAAAGGACTGCTAAAAAAAATAACAAGAGAAGAAATACTTTCAACTCAAAGGAAAGCAAACCGAAGAGACATGCTTTTAGTGTGGACGTCCAGGCCATTTCAAAAAAGATTACTTTCAAATAAAGAATAAAGGGAAACCAAGCTACACAGAAAATAACATGAATAAAGCCCTAGTAACTTGGAGCGATGATGAGGATTCCGAAGTAGAAATCGATGAAAATGAGGAACTAGTACAAGTTTGCTTCATGGGACTTGAAGGTGAATCTAATAAGGTATCTCTTTATGATTATAATGTTTTAAAACAAGAAAATGAAAAACTAAAAGAAAAGAATGCATATTTAAAAGATTTAGTAAATATACTAATGAGCGAGGTTGATTCTTTAATAGATGAAAAGAAAGAAATTGTGAAAGAAACATCATTGTCAGAGTCTGCATGATTAATTTGATGATGAATAAGCTTAATGTATATTTGTACCAAGTATGATTTGTATAGTCCTTATAAAGAATTGATCAATTATATAAGGTCTTAGAATAAAAAGATCAAATAATGTTAGGTTGATCTTAAAAGTAGTTAAGTTGATGTACAATTGATAGAATTGTTAATTTGCCCTGCTACCTAAAGATCATGATTATAGAAGAGGTATAAGATCACGCATATCAAGAGGATTGCTGAACTACTTGGAGTATATAAAACTCGATGCTTCGGAAAGTCACTTCAAATCGTTGAGTGAATAAGTGATCCTCTCAGCCAGCTAAACGATTGTTAAGACAAACTCAATCGTAGAATAGTTAGGTTTGACAGACTAACTCCGGAGCATTGCAAGTTGAAGGTCCCAATGAAATCTTATAATATCCTTGGAAAAAATTGAAGATCAGAGTATGTGTCTACCAGCTACCTATTGGACAGTAACACGTCAAGGGTGTTAGGTGAATAACAAACTGATGTGACAGGCACATAAAAGGAACTGTCTCCGATTTTTAGAATGTCAACATCAAGCATCCTAGTACATCAGAGCATTAAATGCAGCAACATACATATTACAATGGGAAGATTATTCAACATAATATAAAATGCTACAAGGATTAAACTTTGAAAGTGTTGAACATCTTGATCAGAAAGCCAAAATCTCTAATAAAAGAAAAAGAACGAAATCAACAATCCAATATTCAAAGTTTGAGTTGCTAAGTACCTGAGAAGAAAAGCTTAACATCAACTTAGTAACACCTCTCAACAAGCAATCATTAAAGCATCAGAGGGCAATAGTGTCCTTGTCAGTGGTGACTAAACATCCAAGTCTGCTGGGCTTAAAGAGGGAAATAATTTCCTTGTCTGTTATGACTAAATATCCAAGTCTGATGGGCTTGAAGATGGCAGAGTTTCCTTATCTGTGTGACTAAATTCTAGTGGATTCCTACTAAAGGAGTAGAAGAGTGGATTAAGAGCATTTTAGTATCTGAACCACTTAAAAATTGCACGTGTCTTTACTTACAGCTTTTATCGTTTAAATTTCTTGATTATTATTGTAGACACTCAAAATTTTCTTTTCCTGTTACTAACTATGTAGGAGGGCAAAAGCTTCTTTTTTTGCACTCTAGAGGTAACCCTGGAGGACTACAACATCATTTTCCAACCCCGGAGTTAACCCCGGGAGGTCAAGACAACCTTAGAGATAACCCTGAGTACATTCAAAGTCAACAGCATGGCAATCTCAGAGATAACCCTGGGAAAAACCCACTATAACTGTGCGAAAATCGGAGATAACCCCGGGAGGGGCAAAATAGTCATTCTGCAGACTCAAATTCAGTTCAAATCAAATACACTCATTTCAACCCAAATTCCTTCAATAGAGGTCCCACAAGACCCATATCTTAACTTCTGAGCGAAAACTACGTAAAACTGCTCATCGGATTGCCTGACGGAAACCCGGAAATGCTATTTCGGTCATAAACCCATCTTCCCAAAATCAAAAAAGGTCAAATCCTATGTCATTGTGTAGCTCTTGGAAAGAGCTTTTCGGAATGGTATGGCACGCTTCCATCGGACTCCTGGATTGAAAGTTATGAGCGACCGAGCGAACAACGCGTACGTCTGCGACATGGCGGGACCCACACTGCCAGGGGTATCCCGGGCAGCCGCAGGTAAACCAGAGGCTGCTGCAGGTAGACCTGCGGCACCCCCCTCTATAAATAGAGGGCTTGGGGTCAGCCATTTGTAAGAGAAATAGCGAGGAAACCCTGTCTAATTGGCTTTGTACACCCCATAAACTGAGTGCTGTCTTATTTTAAACACTTTTGAGCTTATATTCTATCATATTTTTACCAGCGAGAGCCGAGTATTCATCCATTTAAAGTTATAAAAGTCTTCTTTGGTAGCCCACTGTAAGCCTTCTTACATCCTATAAAGCCTTTTTCTTCATATTTGCACACTCTTTTATACACATTGAGAGTCGTGTAGTGTGTGTATGCCCAGACTTCGGTCCATAGCTTTCATTTCTGTCTATATATATATATACTTATATATATGTATATATTTTTTTATATAGATTAACATTATCGAGTTATGCCTCGATTGAGCTGAACTTGATGCCCGAGCGTTTATTTGCTTTCGTATATATATATATATATATATATATATATATACTTATATATATGAACTATTGTCAGACTCTGTCTGATGAGCCTGGATTTTATATCCGAAGCGTTTACTGCTTATATATATATATATACTTATATATATATGTGAGACCCCAAAATTTTATGAATAAAGATTTAAATTTCTCGAATTATTTTTTTAAATATTATGGTGTGGATTTGATATAATGTTATAGTTGTGGGTAATATTTATAAATTTTACAAAGTAAGCAAGTGGTTATATAATATTCGATTGGTCGGGGAATATTCGTTTTAATAGGGAATATTTGTACGACGGCACAATCATTGGTGAACCCCACAACGGAAGTATTGTCGTAGTAAGAAAACGACATAATTATCTTTTTATAAAAATAACGGCGAAAGTGTTACCGTTAAAACTGTTGAACTACCCGGTAGTAAAAGTACATTAATACGCGTGGTTGCATAGTAGCACACGGTATTGATTATTGATGTTTATGTGAGAAGTCACTCAGTTATACTCAATTATTGCTATAATAATTGTTGCATCATATTTCTCATATTATTGATTCGATTATTGTTACAGTATCATCTGCATAATATGATATGTTATTAAATCAATAATTAAGACGACAAAATTATTCATATTATAAAATTGCAATATTTACAATGTTTTGACAGATGTTAGATAATCTAATCATGCGCTAATATAGGAGAAATCCTTATCTAAAGCCCCCTCCATCACGAGAATCGACATTCGTTGTTAAATATTGTGAGTTATGATATTAATGATGAATAAGTTCGTGTTGATTAAAGATGAAATTGATAGTGCCATTGTGTTGGAATTATTAGTGTTACTGAAAATCGACATCTATTCCGATGATAATTGATGTCTGGGGTTATATTGATAAATCGGGTAATTTATCGGATAAATGAGCAATTAATTGCTACTAATTCACATGCTTATATAACTATTTGTTCACATGTGTGTACTATTGATTCACATTCAGTTACTATTAGGGGAGTTGGTGCAAGATTGATAATACTCGTATAACTAAGTTAAAAATGGAGGTATAGATAGAGGTACTATACTGTAATTCGTATTTTCACATGTTTAGAATTATTTGTTCACATGATTTACTATTGATTCACATGATTTACTATTAGGGGAGGTGGTGCAAGTTTGATAATACTTGCAGGACTAAATTAAAATTTAAGAAAAAGAGGAAGGTATTATACTGTAATATTTTGAGCCCCAAAATGTGCAATTATTGAAACTATGTTTTCCTATAAATAGAAGCTCATTATTTCTTCATTTCTCACCAATTCACTAAAGCTATAGAGCAATTAGTATAGAGAAATTATAGAGGGAGATGTTATAGAGAGATAGAAGAAGAGATGTGACAACCCGATATTTTTTATATAAATAAATCATAAATTTTACGTATAATTTTTTTTTTATTTATTAAAAATCAATATGGGTGATATGTGCTAAGGTAATGTGTACTTATAATTATATGTGTGATAAATAAAATCTATTTATTACATTAATAATTGCAAATAAATTTATTTTAGAAATATTAATTATTATCAATTATATTCTTATAATAATTAATTTTATAATAGAAATGTTGTTATTAATTATTTTCCATGAAAATATAAGTATATATTATTTAAATAATATATGAAATGATTTTAGAATAATTATAATTATTATTTCATTATATGAATTTTGTTCGATTATTAAGTTAATTATTTTAACTTAATTTATAATGTTATTTATGTAAGATAAATCAGATATGGAATCCAAACCCTAATTCTGGGTTTTGATCAAGGAATGATAATAATATTATAATATTTTGATTTTTCAGTGCTATATATGTGTACTGTATGTATGTACGGTTGATGGTTGGTCAATTATGGTGTATATTGACCAAACCCTAGCATTAATTGGTTTAACCATGTTTATCAATTTAAATGGGAAATGTAAGACTGTTAAATATTTGTGTTATATGATATATGTTATGTGTTACTTCATGGTATGCTAATTAGAAAATCCTAATTATAAATTTAAAACCCTAATTATATTTGAATTTCTAATAATTAGAAACCCTAATCTGGAAACCTAATCTGGAGATTTTAATCAGTCAAAAATTGTGTTACAATGATTAATATCAGGTAAGATAGATTTTATATTGCTAATTAAAGTAAACCTAATTAGTGATTTAAGACGGTAATGATTAAAACTCTAATTATTGTCGCAATACCCTAATTGCGAAATTGAAACCCTAACTGATATTTAGGAACCCTAATTGATAATTGTAAACCCTATTTGCTTTAGTAGCAAGGTTAATTATAATATAATACCCTAATGTTCATGTATAATTAAAAAAATTAAATTATATTAAAACCCTAATTTATAAATTTTAGAAACTAAAATTTTATTTTATTTTTACAAATCCTAGTTGCTAAATTCTATAATTTGTTTGTGTTAAACCTAAGGGTCAAACCCTAAGGGTCAAACCCTAAGGGTTTGTCAAGTTTTAATTTTGCCATTAAAATGAATTATTAAAAGACTAGTTTGCCCCTAATTGAATTATTTTGGCTAGAATAGGTTTTGACTTAATAGGGAGAGTTGGTGACCAAACTCTAACCACTCTCTTGACTTATAATTGACAGCAACAAGCTCTAAATCAGACAAGTCCATTGTATGCAAGCTCTATATATAGATTGAGAGAGAAAAAAATTGCATTTGCTAGCCATTTTTGTACACAACACACAAGCCTTTTCTCTCAACCCAAAGCAATGAATTTTAGTAGCATTTCAGTCACTACAAGAAATCACACAAAAAATAACGCTAAAATTTGTCACATAAAATTCATTTTTCGTCACTAAAATATTTGGTGACGATTGTTAATCGTCACAGAGACCGTCACCGAATGAGCGTGGTATTAGGTACATTTGACAATATTTGACGTCGTCACTAAATGTTTTGACTTATGGTGACGATTTACATCATTGTCACTATAATTAATTACTTTTAATGACGTTAATAGCGTCACTATTTGAATAAAACTTTCGTCACTCTATATTATGTTTCGTCATCAAAACTTGGTGCATTAAATGACGAAAATCGTTTTTCGTCATTAAATGATATTGTTTTAGTGACGAAAATATGTTACTCAATTTAAATCATCTAATTTTAATGACGACAATATTGTCATATTTATGATTATTCTTTCGTCATGTTATTGTGTTTATCGTCACCAAAAATAAGAAAATAAATGACGACAGAACAATTCGTCACCTAATAATATATTTAACATGACAATTATGTCGTTGTCATTTCATATTTTAAATAATATTACAAAATAATTTGTCACCAAAAAGTTATTTTTTGGGACACATTTTTCAATGTCAATAATGCTTATGGTGACGATACATCTCGTCACATAAAAAATTATTAATAGTGAAAAAATTATTTGTTGTAACTGAATGAAAAACTAAATATAAAATTATAGATCTAGAAATAAGAAAAAAGATTACACCAAGATGATGACTAATAAATTCCAATCCTTTAAATAAAATTATCGTGTTATTACAACAACACTAGCAGAACTGAGCAACAAACTTAGCCTTACCAACAGAAGAATACAGTTAATTAATACTCAAATACATGAACATATGCATGAACTATTTTCACAATCAAGTGCAAATTAATGAGCTAATGACCACCATGTGCATGAACTATTTTCACGTGAACTCCAGACGCACCAAAGTTTCTGATTTCATCCTTCAGCACCTCTATTTTCTGCTTTACATCAGAACCACCTTGTCCTCTAGATCGCACCAAACCAAACCTTTTACACCGAACCATAGGTGAAGCAGACACCCCAAGAACCATACCTGGTAAGAACATTGTAGATATTAAAGTTAATTCTACTTGTGAATCCAAAAGGTGGGTAAAACAGGAATAATGTCTAGTCGATAATAGGCCTGTTTGTTGACTAGTGAAGGCTGCATAACACCAGAAAAGAATAAGTGGACAAAACATATATATTGAGACAATCAATGTGCTCTCATAATGTATAAGAAGGAAAACACACCATGAGCCATCTGATGCTTGTATCTTTTCAATGAAAAGAGTAGCTTTTTCAATACAAAGCTGTATTTCTTCTCTACGGTGGTCAGGGTATAATTTCTTGAAAGCTGACAAAGCTTGAATTGCAGCTGATGCACATTCTACATAACTACAAAGCCATTGCAGTTGGTAATTAGTTGCAAAATCTATATCAATGAAAAGTAACAATTAATTATGATAGACCTTGCCGGAAAACAAAAAACAATAGAGTTGTTGATATCTTACGGGTAGTCAATTACAATATCGCCGAACGTTTCGGCAGGGTTGATTAACTGACAATATGAATATAAGTATGTTAAGCAACATATTTGGAGTACGTTAACTAACAAATATACTTTCAGAAATTGCACAACCAGCAAGGGAGGAAGGGGAAAGATAAAATTTAGAGGAAAATTTTAAACAGTCAATTATGCTAGAGAAAATACGCTTTTATGTACGGTCATTTGAGTATGATGACACTGGCTTCATGACATTGCAGTGAAATATATAAGCTATCAAAAAGTACAAATATTAAATGAATTACCTCCAACCAGCTATAGGATCTCGTGAGTTCATATGTTGCATACACGCAACATGGATAAATAAACTCTTGGAGAAATATGAATTGTTTGAAAACAAAGACCTGTAACTGAGTTCCCAAACCAGGTATAATGCAAGAACACATATCGACACACATACATTAAAGAATTGGCACACACATGAAGTATATATTTTCCCTAGGAGCTAGGACGAATATAATGATGCTTAGCTGAAATATGATCATAAAAGATGTCAGCCAAACAGATTAGCATGAATGGTTTTTCTTTTATAGCTGGTTTCATAATTGATACCTTGAAGCATCAATATTAGCTTCATGGATTTGTCCAACCATCTACCCATTAGTTTTCACCTTCTTGTCAACTATTAATGCATTCATGTAACAAATTTCCGAAGTTTCTTTGAAGAGACAATAAACAAAATGTTGCAAGATTTTAGAGTTTGCAAATGTAACGTTCCAGTCCCACATCGTAACGTGTGGTCTGTTTGATATGTATATAAGGTTCCAAGTAACTACCAACAATACCTTCAATCATAACCTTTTGGGTGAGTTTGTACCTGAGAAAATATAATTCAAATAGTGGGTTGGACCTTGGTTACATATATCAAAGTCGACTCTCGAAAACTCAGATCAGGTCGGGTCATTCGATTGGATTGCCAAAGGAGAGGACACGAAATCGGCTAGTACTATCCCACAATAGACAAAGGATAGGGGATGGAGATGGGGACACGAATACCGTTGGTATTATCCCAGCTAGAGAGGAAGATTTTGGGCTATGAGTGGTTATTTGTTCGGCCATATGCGGATATTAGGAATATAAATTGAGGAGTTTGTGACATCCAATCCGACAACGTAACGTTGGATATTTTGATATGTATAAGGTTTCAAACTACTAATAATGGTACTTTCAATCATGACCTTTTGAGGGAACTTGTGGTGGCTTAGAACCCAAAAAGACACTATTGAGAAAATGAATTGGACCTTAGTACGTTATGATTTTTGTACTCTGAATTTGACCCTGTTGAGAAATCAAGCTCACACAAATATACTAAGATTTATACAAACACACTACTGTATGAGATATAAAATAATAACACAAGAATTTTACGTGAAACCCAACCTGGGAAAACCCAGGGAAGAGATCTCCAGAAAATCACTATGAAAATAATATGGAGATTACAAACTCTCAACTGAGAAATAAACTAACTGCTTATTTCTCTCTACACCTCACTCTCTGAATGCTCTAACCGAGCTTCTCACTCTCTAACTCTCTTTGACACTCAAACTAGAGCTTTGCTCTTCTTCTCTCTAAGATATACTCTATCAATTTTGGTGTGTCTTTCCTCTTCCATTTGGCCTCCTTTTATAGCCAAGAACTAGAGGGTAGAAAAGGAAATGAGTTGGACTCATTTTCACCAAAGGAGTAACATTAATGAGATAATGGTGATATGTTCCTTGACCCATTAATATGTTCCTCGACCCATTAAAGGAGTGAGGACCATTGACCATTGACCATTGACCAATGATTAATGACCAAAGACCAAAGACCAAAAATAGGATCCAATATTCAACAATCTCCACCTTGGCTCATATTTTCCAAATACTGTGATCTTCTTTGTGTCTGTGAATGTATCCCTCTCCCTGGATACTCCACTCACTTAACTCAACATTAGACGAAGTGAATTAAGTCCAAACAAAGGCTTGAACTTTTCTCATGAATCGACTTTGTGAGCATATCTGCGGCATTCTCCTTTCAGTGTGAACTTTGTGAACTGCAATGTCACCATTGTTCAACCACTCACGAATCTTGTGATACCAGAACATCTATATGTTTGGTTCGGCATGGAACACTTGGTTCTTTTGCTAAATGAATAAAGACTTTGACTATCACATCAATCTGGATACCGCCTTGCTTGAAACCTAGTTCTTCAACTAGTCCCTTAAGCCACAAAGCCTCCTTGCTTGCCTCTCACAATGCCATATACTCAAATTCTCTGTTGTTGATAATGCTACCGTAGATCGCAACAATCGACCTCCAACATATACATCCTCCACAAAAGGTGTATACAAACCCTATCGTAGATCTCCTTGCATCTAGGTCTCCAGCATAATCCGAATCAACGAACCTTGTAACCTCACTTCTTGCGGTATCACGATCAAACATAAGACCGTAATTGGTTGTACCTGCTAGATAACGAAAAATCCATTTTACTGCATTCCAATGCTCTTTTCCTGGATTTGCCATATACCTGCTAACCACGCTGACTGCTTGTGAGATATCTGGCCTTGTACATACCATGGCGTACATTAGACAACCCACCGCATTTGCATACGGTACTTTGGACATATACTCCACCTCGTCCTCTGTTTGTGGGCTCAACTGTGAAGATAACCTGAAATGTGCTGCCAACGGAGTGCTAACTAGTTTAGCATTGTTCATGTTAAACCTCTCTAAGACCTTCTGCACATATCCTTTCTGAGTTAGCCACAACTTTCCTGCTTGACGATCCCTGTGAATTTCCATACCTAGGATCTTCTTAGCTGACCCAAGATCCTTCATGTCAAATTCATCGCTCAACAAATTCTTGGTTTGAAAATATCTGACTTCCTCTTTGCTGCTATCAACATGTCATCGACATATAACGTTAACAATACTAGAGAGCCATCATCAAGGGATCTGAAATACACACATGGATCATACTCCGAACGAGAGTAACCATGAGCCATCATGAAGTTATCAAACTTCATATACCACTGTCTTGGGGACTACTTCAAACCATAGAGGGACTTCTTCAAACTGCAAACTAAACCCTCTTTCCCTGGTTCAATAAACCCTCGAAGTCGCTTCATGTAGATCTTTTCTTCTAAATCACCGTGGAGAAAAGTTGTTTTCACATCAAGCTGTTCTAACTCCATATCCTGTGATGCTACAATAGATAAGATCAACCGAATCGATGTGTGTTTCACAACTGGTGAGAAGATCTCATTGTAGTCGATTCCCTCTCTCTGAGAGAATCCTTTGCCACTAATCCGCCTTGAATCTTTCACCTTCTTTATCAGACTGAGCTTCCTTTTTCCTGAACACCCACCTGCATCCTATAGCCTTCGATCCTTTTGGAAGTTGAACTAACTCCCATGTCTGGTTCTTTTGTAAAGACTCCATCTCTTCTGCCATAGCTATCGCCCATTTATCATTATCATCGGATTGAATAGCATCCTGATAGCTAGTTGGATCTCCACTACCAGCAATCAAGGCAAAAGCAACCATGTCTTCAAACCCATATCTCTCACTGGTTTGCTGACTCGCTTTTCCCGATCTCTAACAAGATTATAGGACCTCTCTTGGGGATCTCGAAGGTTGATCATCTTCAATCTCTTGTGAAGCTCCACCTCAATCGGGTGTTTCGCAACTCACTTCTCTGCAGATTCTTCATTCTCGATTTTGTTCAAAGTGTTTCTCATTGAACACCACAACTCTGCCGACAACCTTCTTCTTGGATATCGGATCCCATAACTCAGTATCCCTTGACACCATCTTCATATCCAAGGAAAATACACTCTTTTGACCTTGGATCAAGCTTGGATCGTCGCTTCTTCAATCGGGCGAGATGAGCATAAGTCGGACAACCAAAGATTTTCATCACGTAAAAATCAACTGGTTTCCCACCCATGCCTCTTGAGGATTTTGTAATCAATTCCTGCTTTGAAGGAGATCGATTTATCGATAACACGCCATTTGTGTTGATTGCCTCGACCGAAACTCTTGGGCAATCCTCGCATTCAACCTCATACATCCGCACGCTCCAATAGAGTTCTGTCATCCTCTCAAAGAACCCCATTTTGCTCTGGAGTTCTTTTCGACCGAGAAGTGCCCTGGTGATACCTTCATCCCGCGCGTAATTGTAGAAATGACTTGTCCTTGTATTCGTGCCATTATCCGATCCGAAATACTTGACTCTTTTCCGGTATTCGTTCTCTACTTTAGCTTTCCAACGCTTGAAGATTCTCGAAAACCTCGATTTACGCTTCATAAAATACACCCACACCTTTACGGAGTAGTCATCTATAAAGTTAACAAAATAATGGGCTCCACCCATTGACGATGCTTGATCGGGCCCCACACATCCGAATGTACATAATCAAGTACATTCTTACTGGTATGTGTATCCTCGCCTTGAAGTCGACCCTCCGTTGTTTGCATGCATACGCAAAACTTACAAAATTCCAAATCGCACGCTTTGACACCTTTCAAAGAATCGCTTTATGTGAAGTTCTTTCATTCCACCTTCACTCAAATGACCAAGTCGCATGTGCCATAATTTCGTGCTATCATTTGTTGGAATTATCCTCATTGCAATTTAATTTGCTCCACCAAAGAATCGTGTCCCCTATCAACTTGTAGAGGGTGCCCTTCTTCTGGCCCTTCATAATTACCATCGAGCCCTTGGTAATTTTCATGACACCATCTTTGACTGAGATACTATAGCCTATAGAGTCAAGTACTCCAACCGATAGCAAGCTCTTCTTCAATTCTGGAATATACCTTACATCACCCAATGTTCGACAACTCACAAACATTTTAATTTTGATGGTGCCTATCCCAAAGAATAACTGCGATCGCATTGTTACCCAATAAAATTCTACCACCATTGCAGGGATGTAAAAGTATCAAACCAATCCCTATGAGGGGACATATGAAAAGAACAACCTAATCCATGTACCAATCAGTAAGGTCGCCAATTTTCTCTAACGAGATAAGAGATCACCTTGTGAAGCTTCATTTTTCATCATCGTATATACTCTCTCACCGCATTACACATCCGCTTGCTTTCAAGAACATTAGCGATTTTTCAATCGCTTTCCTTTCTTCTTGTTATCCTTCTTCAACAATGGACACTGATTTTTGTAGTGGCCCTTCTCGTGGCAATGATAACATTCAACCTGAGATTTATCCTTCTTGCCTGGTCTCGACTGAGACCTTTCTCGTTCCTTGCCGGAATACTTCTTTTGATTAGGACCCTTGCCACGCCTATTTGAAAAAGTAAGAAAACTGTCTCCTTGATCTCTGGAAGTAGTGCCCTTGAACTTATCCTGGTCGAGTACTGCTGACATCACATCGTCAACTGCAAGCTTTTCCTTCCCTACAAGGAGTGTAGTCTGGAGAGTTGAGTATGAATTTGGTAGAGAGACAAGAAGCAATAAGGCTTTATCTTCTTCGTCCAACTTCACATCAATACTGGTTAGTTGGGTCACCAATCTATTAAACTCATTAATATGATTGGCCAAATCTAACCCTTCTTCCATCCGAAGCCGGTACAATTCCTTCTTCAAATATAACCGATTTGACATAGACTTTGACTTGTAAACTTTCTCAAGTTTCTCCCACAAGTCCTTCGAAGAGGTTTCACAAAAACTCGATATTTGATCCGTGGCGCCAAACTCAATCTGATTGTTGCCACGGCTTTAGCTTCAAGTTCCACCCATTTTTCATCCGTCATAGTCACCGGTTTCTTCCTTCTAGTGCCTTTTGTCAATCCTTGTTGAGCCAATACATCTTTGATCGTATACCTCGCCAAATCTCAAATTTGACTTACATCATCAAATGGTTCAACTTCATACCTTACACTTGTGCTTGCCATCTTCGTATTTGTGACCTGCCTAATTTCTCTTTAAATTGATCGTCGGTGTGAACCAAGAGCTTTGATACCAATTGTTGAGAAATCAAGCTCACACAAATAAACTAAGATTTATACAAACACACTACTGTATGAGATATAAAATAATAACACAAGAATTTTACGTGAAAACCCAACTGGGAAAAACCACGGGAAGAGATCTCAGAAAATCACTATGAAAATAATATGGAGATTACAAACTCTCAACTGAGAAATAAACTAACTGTTTATTTCTCTCTACACCTCACTCTCTCTGAATGCTCTAACCGAGCTTCTCACTCTCTAACTCTCTTTGACACTCAAACTAGAGCTTTGCTCTTCTTCTCTCTAAGATATACTCTATCAATTTTGGTGTGTCTTTCCTCTTCCATTTGGCCTCCTTTTATAGCCAAGAACTAGAGGGTAGAAAAGGAAATGAGTTGGACTCATTTTCACCAAAGGAGTAACATTAATGAGATAATGGTGATATGTTCCTCGACCCATTAATATGTTCCTCGACCCATTAAAGGAGTGAGGAGACTATCGACCATCGACCATCGACCATCAACCAAACGATTAATGACCAAAGACCAAAGACCAAAAATAGGATCCAATATTCAACAGACCCGTTGCTACAACAAATGTTAAAATACATGTGACCAGAGCATATTATCACTTGGAATTAGAAACTGAAAAAGTTCTTTATAGTCTAGAATCCAGAACAAAAGGATGCAATTTGCCACATATAAACATAATGAATTAATTAGGAAAATAACTGATACAACTCCCTTCAATCAGATTATAAGGACTGCACCTGTAAAGAAAGAATAACGTTGACAGCATCATACAGCCTCTTGGCATCTAATGGCTCACCAACAAGTTCTGATGGTAATTTTGACAATAGAAGCACAGCCTGAGAAAAGAGCAAATTATAATTACAAGAAAATTATCATATGATGTTATTAGAGTTTAATGATAAATACCTTGAATCCTTCAGCAGTGCAATCTGAAATTGGCCATCCATGATCTGCAGTTGAGAAAGGCCAAGCACCTTTTGAAATATGGCGATACCAGAAATTAAGATCACCAGGGCAATCATCTAGCACCTTCAACACAATAAAAGACGGTCAGAAGAATTCACAAGTGGATATATTTTTAAAGTAAAAAGAAAACAGAAGTGGACAGATTAGTTGACCAAGGTAAAGGAACACAAAGTCACAGGATGATTAGTGAGTTTACCTGTGAATTTTTTATGAACATATGTGCTTTTCTGAGAGTCAGACCAAATTCATCAGTAAGTTTTGTTGAAATAATTGCTTGAACAGCAAAAGCAGTGTCCCATAATTGACTTCCATTATAGCCCTGCAATAGATGACTATGTCTGCTATAGATACTTTTTGAGAAAATATAATTCATTTCGGGATGTTTAGATGAAAACGTACAAGTTCCAGCATGCTCAAATTTAACAATTCATCGTGCATAGAGCCGAACAGAAGTCAGTCCTAAAAGATTAGTTTTAAAGTGGTAAGAGCATATTTCAAGACCTGCATTTTCAAGATTAGTTTTATATTGTCACTAAATGTTACAATATAATTAATGACAAACTATTATGTTGTCATCGAAAAAAATATTTTGTGATAATAAATACTGTCATCAATTATTAAAAAATGTCACTAAAAGATTTCCCCCTAAAATTTTGGTACGAAATTCTACCTCCAAAATAATTTGTGACGAAATTTTATTAATCGTCATCAAATGTGTAAATTAGTGACGATATAAATGATTAATAGTAACAAAAGTAAAATTCGTCACAAAAGCAAAAGTTTTAGTGACGATTATGAATTTCATAATTATTAATTAACAAATTGTGACAAAATTTTGTGCGTGACAAAAATTTTCGTCATAAAATGTGTGATTTCTTGTAGTGAGTCCCTAAGATCAGCCCCACGAAAGCCCCTAACCAAATCAGTAACATAGAATCAGAAATTTTCAAAGAAAAGGTATAAAACCCTAGCTTGATTTCTGTCTAAAATCTGTTGTTAGATGTTAGATTTAAGTGTTAGAATATGTTGTTAGTAGTGTCTAATGATGATCTGGGTTGCTAGATGTTGAATCCATAACATCTAGAAGCTCGGATTTGAAGATTTGAAAAATATAGAAAATTTTTGTAGGATGTCTGACAACCGAATGTCAGACATCTTTAATCGTTATCTGTTATGTGTTTTAGTTGTTTAAAGATTTGTATTTGTAGTTGGTATGTGGTCTTTAATCTGGAACAAGAATCAAGTGTATATTTGGTCTAGATTTATAGTTATTGTTTGTCCAAAGGTCGCCAATCGACCATGATCAAGGAAAATCTGGCGGTCGAGAACATGCCCGGATCGCTCGACAATAGGTTAGAAGGCTTGGATCCGATGATTATATTGATGATTGGTGTTTGTTGTTGTAACCAAGTTGTAGCTGGGTATAAGTACTACTATTTTATGCCTTAAAATCTCTTAATCATCAAGTAGGGTGACTTCAGTGGCCGGTCAAAGTAGGCAAAAAGATCACGTTGGTCACATTTCCGGGCAAACCCGTAAAACATCAGAAGTGATTTTTCCGACAACCTTTGACCAAACATATCTCGCTAATCTTTTGTTGTTATTGAGATGTTTTGTGATGAATCTACTCTCTTACATGTGGGCTACAGATCAATCTTTTAAATCACTAAAACATCATACAAAATTCAAGTTGTGGAAGCTCAGTAGAGGTTGAACATTCTTCATTTTAAGCAAACCTAGAAATGAAGAATGTACTCCCGACGTACCACTTTGAGGGCTTATATCTTCTGATTGTGATGTTGTTTGATCATGTTTCTTGTTGAATCTTGTAGTGTTACATTAGAACTACAAGATCTGACTAACATGTCCAGAAATATCATGATCGGGTCAGAAATCTTGGTCACACACGTATCCCCGATCACCGACTTGATTTACGGGTTTTGCATGAAGAACACGAAGAACACCTATAATGATTTTACCGTCAGCTATAGTGGTCTTTAATGACGCTTTCTAATTAAAATTAGATTTTTATTAAATAATTATAGAAAATTAGTTTAAAATTATTAAAATAAAAATAAATTATTAAAAATTATTTTAATGTCCAAAATTATATTTTCATTATTTTAAGTATATTTCATAAATATTTAATATTTTTGGAATATTGAAAGTATTTAATTTATTTAATTATAATATTAAATAAATTATTTAAAAATGATTTTAATTCATAAAAATCATTTAAAAATATATTATGATATAAGAAAATATTTTAGGTTATTTTAATGACTTTTAATATTTTATGATAAATTTCATTAATAAATTAATATTAATGATAATTAAGTTATTTAATAAATAAATTAAATAAATAAATTAAAAATGATTTTTATTATATTAAAAATCATTTTAAATAATAATAAGGTATTTAAAAATATTTGAAGTTATAAAATATAACTTTTAATATTTAAAGGTAAAATACATTAATTAATTATTATTAATGATTTTAAAGTTATTTAATAATTATATTAAATAAATTAGTTTAAAAATGATTTTAATATTATAAAAATCATTTTAAATGAAAATAAAGTATTTAAAGATATATTAAGTTATAAAATATAACTTTTAATATTTAAAGGATAATTTCATTAATAATTTAATATTAATGATATTAATTTAACATTAATGATATTAAATTTATTTAATAATTATATTAAATAAATAGTTTTAAAATGGTTTTATTAATTTAAAAATTATTTAAATAGGGATATAAATGAATTAAAAATATTTTAAGTTATAATTAATGACTTTTAATATTTAGATAAATAGTACATTAATATTTTAATAATAATGGTGATTATTTAAAAATGATTTTAAATGTTTTAAAAATCATTTAAGGGTATTATAAATGTTTTAAAAATATTTTTAGTTATTATAAATAACTTAAATGTTTTGGCAATGGTTTCATTAATAGTTTAATATTAATAGAATTGTGTAATATTTAAATTATTTAATAATGATTCTGATATTTCAAAAATTACGATAAATGATAATAATTATTTAAAAATTATTATAAGGCCATGAAAAATTGTGCGACTGGTGTTTAAGTTATCCAAATGGATATTGAACTACTGTTTAGAGTTTTAGACTCGATGATTACCCGATAAAGCGGTCGGTAGACCGACATGTTTCAGAAATTGATCTGGACTTAGATAGGTTGACTTGAAAACTGTTTATTTGTGATTCAATGGTTGTTAAAATTACATGACGATGTGTTTAGGTTATGTCTTTGCAATTAGCGAAGACAATCGATATAATATGTTATTCTAATCGGATAAATGATCTATTTAATGATAGGGCTTGACATAAAAGATAAGTCTAAGTTGTTTAAGCAGCAGACAAGGTAAGTATCTAACCCTTTGCATTTACTTTATGCAAATCTGGACATGTAAAGAAGATAATATCCGAATCTGCTCATTTCAATTATTCAAATATTTCAACCCTTGTATATACTTATGCAATGATTCTGTATAAGTAAGTTATTAAATTATAATTGTTGTACAAGTTCCTATATTCTGTTATTATTGATCAAGATACATATTCTGTTCGTTAATTTCTAAAACATGGTTATACAAGTGTCCCCACTTGGATAATCATTATATTTTATCACATGTTGATACATACTTATTTCGATTGTCCAAGATGTATAAGTTGAATTAAAAGTCGTCTAAGCTATTTGATCCAGCTAGACATATATTTAAAGTTGTTGTTGAACAAGATAAAACTTTATTATCCAACTAAATTGTTTTGGTTTGGATTCAAGACTGTTATGAACATCCCAAATATGGGAAACTTTTATGCGGATATGCTGGACGAAAATATCGTCCTTGAATGTAGTATTGATCAATACAGGGCATAACGGGCTGATCACTCTCGTGCCCGTAAGTTATGACGGTTTACAGATGAAGTTCTGTTTAACCTTTTCGAAAATAGAAAACAATGTTCATAGTCTGTCGATTGATCCTCATTTATAGTCAATACGTAGTTTCAAAAATTTGAAATCAAAATGATATGTTGTTTATTATTGGTTCAGCTTACTTCACAACTGTTGATTCGTTGTAGAAGTATCATTCAAAGAAAACATTTAATTCATTCAGTTAACTGTTATTGTTGCTATTACTTGCTGGGCACTCAAATGCTCATCCTTGCTTTAATTTAAATGTTTTCAGCTAAGTGTGAACAACCTGAAGGATCTGTCAAGAACAAGGGAAAGGGGAAGATTGCTGAATGAGTGTTTACGCTATCCTATGTAATAGTTTAACTTTATGATAAGGATGATAAAGATTATTATCATGTAACGAATGTTTAAAGGTTTCGTACTTGGGATTTGAAAACTCTGATAATATGTAAATTAATTTTGATAATCTATATTATTGTTATTATTATTAGTATTATCCCGCTCATAAAAATGGTATCGTGAAGCACCGAGTTCGGGTTTCAAGTATCTGAATTTGGGGGCGTCACATCATGGTATCAAAGCTATAGGGTTAGAAACCTTAGGTGGGATAGACCTTAGGCTATAACCTTAGAATAGAGGGAAACGTTGAAAATATAAATAACTCATATAGAGTTTAAAATAGATGAATTGGATAAATTCATCGTCAAACAAACTAAAAGATAACTTATATAAACCATTATGTGTTATGTGTATATATTATATGCTAACCAGGATAATTTATGTGTGTAGATGTCAGGTAAAAAAGGATTAGGATACCCTCGGATCGTAAAGAAGGAGTCGATATCAAAGCTAAAAGCTGAAATAGAAGCTCAAAGTGAAAGCAACCTCGATGAGGTGGTTATTGTGGAAAATGTCGTACCAGATCCGGAAATGGTGGAACTAACCAATAGTGATTCGAACAATCGAAGTTGGAGCTAATCAAGCATCAACCGGCGTGAATCATGGACCAGTTTCTCTCTTCGAACAGGTTGTGGGTAATAGAAAAGCTTCTAAATAGTCAATTGCGAAAAGCATTAATTGAAATAATGGAAGAACAAGATAAGCTTAAAATCCAAATTGACCAAATGGGAGCTAAAAGCAACAAGTCGGGTGCAGCTCCGAACAAGAAGGGAAAAAGAAAAATGAAAGACCGTAATATAGGAAATCCTGATAACAACCAAGGGAACTTTAACCGAATAGAAAAGTGTACAAACTGTGATAGGAAGCATGAAGGTATATACAGGAAAGGGGAGAATGTTTGCTACAATTGCGGACGTGAGGGACATTTCTCTCCTCAGTGTCCCAATCCAAAGCAGTGTGTTTGTTTCATTTGTGGGATAGAAGGTCATCAAGCAAAAGGTTGTCCAAGATCAAGAAAAAAGGTGTAGTGAATAGGTAGTATAGGTTCTGCGGTGTAGGTTTGTTTAATATAATATGTGTGATAAGTATGTTTGTGTAATGTAATATTTTCAGCTTTTTATGGGTAAAAGCTGTAAATCCCGACTTTGGCGGTCACAAAGTGATAGTAGTATGGACTATGTTATGTAACTTACTTTGAATTAATGAAAATGAACCTATGTTTGAGTAATGAAACAAGTTTAATATAATAAACGTATGTGATAAGGTTTTGAATGTAAGTTAAATTATGTTTTATTTAATCAGATAATGTCGCCAAGACGTCAAACTAGAAACCAAAGGGCAGAAGAATCTGTCAACAATGTTGAGGGACAACCACAACTAGATCCAATGCAGCAATTCACAAACATGGTAGCTCAGGCCATGCAACAAAGAATACCAGCCGCAGGGAATCAACAGGACAACCGCTTGGCAAACTTTAATGACTTCAAAGCTGTAGGACCGCCCGAATTTAGAGGTACAACTGACCCTATAGAAGCCCAAACTTGGGTTAAAGAAATTGAAAAGGCGTTTGTAATAGCTAGGGTAGCTGAGGGGCAAAAGACCGCTTTTGCCACCTACATGATGAAGGGTGAGGCAAATTTTTGGTGGGAAGCGAATCAGGCGAGGGCTGGAGCAGGTGTAGTTGCTTGGGAAAGGTTCAAAACTTTGTTTTTCGAAAACTACTTTTCATCTAGTATGCAGGCTAGGATGGAAGTAAAATTTCTTGAATTAAAACAGGAGAGTATGACTGTTGCGGAATAGGCCACAAAATTTAATGAGTTGGCTAGGTTCGCCCAGCATCAAGTTGATACGGAGGCTAGAAAAGCATGAAGGTTTGAGCTGGGATTAAAACCCTGGCTCTACAACAAAGTGGTAGTGTTGCAGATCCCAACATTTGCAGCACTCACGGAGAAAGCAATTATTGTTGAGGAGGGAAGTGAGGCCATGAGTCTTTATAACAAAGAAAGAAGGAACAAGGGTAAAGTTGAGGGAACAGGGAAGGTGGAAACAAATACGGGAAATAATAGTGAAAAGAGGAAGAGGAACAACTTTGGGGGTGTGCAGGTAAAATAAGAAGGTGCAAAGAAGAAGCCGGTGGTGCAATGTGGGAATTGTGGGAAGAACCATTTGGGGGAATGTCTGAAAGGTAAATTTGCATGTTTTAAGTGTGGGCAGGAGGGCCATATCTCTCCCAACTACCCCAATCCTAGGACGATTAGTGGGTGTTTTCTGTGCGGATCAAAGGAACATAAGGTGAAAGACTGTCCGAAAAGGAGAACGGAGGCAGAAAGCGTGAACATGGGGAAAAGCTATGAACTTTGACAATCACAGACCAACTTCATCCAAAGAAGTTTACAAAAAATCTATCGCACGAGTCTTCAACATGACAGTCCAGGATTCGGTGGCAGCTGGCAATGGAACTCCAGGTACTTTTTGTATAACTTTTATTTTATTATATATGATTTTCCTATAAATACTAAATTATTTTATAAATAAATTTTGAAGGAGGAATTTGAGTTTCTTTAGAAATCAAATTTCCGTATAATCAGAAAGACAAGCTTTAAGTAAATAGTTAAAGACCAGTCCGATCAAAGTGATCGACATCTACTTGCAATGATTGTGTGTGCTATGTACCCTGGTATGTATAGGTTTTAAAACGGTGATTCCGGGGACGGAATCTTTATAAGGGAGGGTGAATGTGACAACCCGATATTTTCTATATAAATAAATCATAAATTTTGCGTATAATTTTTTTTTATTTATTAAAAATCAATATGGGTGATATGTGCTAAGGTAATGTGTACTTATAATTATATGTGTGATAAATAAAATCTATTTATTACATTAATAATTGTAAATAAATTTATTTTAGAAATATTAATTATTATCAATTATATTCTTATAATAATTAATTTTATACTAGAAATGTTGTTATTAATTATTTTCCATGAAAATATAAGTATACATTATTTAAATAATATATGAAATGATTTTAGAATAATTATAATGATTATTTCATTATATGAATTTTGTTCAGATTATTAAGTTAATTATTTTAACTTAATTTATAATGTTATTTACGTAAGATAAATCAGATATGGAATCCAAACCCTAATTCTGGGTTTTGATCAAGGAATGATAATAATATTATAATATTATAATATTTTGATTTTTTAGTGCTATATATTTGTACTGTATGTATATACGGTTGATGGTTGGTCAATTATGGTGTATACTGACCAAACCCTAGCATTAATTGGTTTAACCCTGTTTATCAATTTAAATGGGAAATTTAAGACTGTTAAATATCTGTGTTATATGATATATGTTATGTGTTACTTCATGGTATGCTAATTAGGAAACCCTAATTATAAATTTAAAACCCTAATTATATTTGAATTTCTAATAATTAGAAACCCTAATTTGGAAACCTAAACTGGAGATTTTAATCGGTCAGAAATTGTGTTACAGTGATTAATATCAGTTAAGGTAGATTTTATATTGCTAATTAAAGTAAACCTAATTAGTGATCTAAGACGGTAATGATTAAAACCCTAATTATTGTCGCAATACCCTAATTGCGAAATTGAAACCCTAACTGATATTTAGGAACCCTAATTGATAATTGTAAACCCTATTTGCTTTAGTAGCAAGGTTAATTATAATATAATACCCTAATGTTCATGTATAATTAAAAAAATTAAATTATATTAAAACCTTAATTTATAAATTTTAGAAACTAAAATTTTATTTTATTTTTACAAATCCTAGTTGCTAAATTCTACAATTTGTTTATGCTAAACCTTAGGGTTAAACCCTAAGGGTTTGTCAAGTTTTAATTTTACCATTAAAATGAATTATCAAAAGACTAGTTTGCCCCTAATTGAATTATTTTGGCTAGAATAGGTTTTGACTTAATAGGGAGAGTTGGTGACCAAACTCTAACCACTCTCTTGACTTATAATTGACAGCAACAAGCTCTAAATCAGCCAAGTCCATTGTATGCAAGCTCTATATATAGATTGAGAGAGAAAAAAAATTGCATTTGCTAGCCATTTTTGTACACAACACACAAGCCTTTTCTCTCAACCCAAACCAACGAATTTTAGTAGCATTTCAGTCCCTAAGATCAGCCCCACGAAAGCCCCTAACCAAATCAGTAACATAGAATCAGAAATTTTCAAAGAAAAGGTATAAAACCCTACTTTGATTTCTGTCTAAAATCTGTTGTTAGATGTTAGATTTAAGTGTTAGAATATGTTGTTAGTAGTGTCTAATGATGATCTGGGTTGCTAGATGTTGAATCCATAACATCTAGAAGCTCGGATTTGAAGATTTAAAAAATTTGGAAATTTTTTGTAGGATGTCTGACAACCGAATGTCAGACCTCTTTAATTGTTATCTGTTATGTGTTTTAGTTGTTTAAAGCTTTGTATTTGTAGTTGGCATGTGGTCTTTAATTTGGAACAAGAATCAAGTGTATATTTGGTCTAGATTTGTAGTTATTGTCGGTCAAAGGTCGTTGACCGACCATGACCGAAGGAAATCTGGGCAGTCAAGAACATGCCCAGATCATTTTGACAATAAGTTAGAAGGCTTGGATCTGACAGTGTATTGATGATTGGTGTTTGTTGTTGTAACCAAGTTGTAGCTGGGTATAAGTACTACTATTTTATGCCTTAAAATCTCCTAATCACCAAGTAGGGTGACTTGATTGGCCGGGCTTGGCCAAAGTAGCAAAAAGATCGATTGGGTCATTTTTCCTGGGCAAACCCGAGAAAACATCAGAAGCGATTTTTCCGATGACCTTTACCCAAACAGATCTCGCTAATCTTTTGTTGTTATTGAGATGTTTTGTGATGAATCTACTCTCTTACATGTGGGCTATAAACTGAATCTTTTAAATCACTAAAACATCATACAAAATTCAAGTTGTGGAAGCCCAGTAGTAGGCGATTGATTCGTTTCTTCATTTCGGGTTTGTAAACCCGTAAATGTGTAAACTCCGATGTACCACTTTGAGGGCTTATATCTTCTGATTGTGATGTTGTTTGATCATGTTTCTTATTGAATCTTGTAGTGTTACATTAGAACTACAAGATCTGACTAACAACATGTCTAGAAAGATCATGATCGGGTCAGAAATCTTAGTCAAACATGGTATCCTGATCACTGACTTGATTTCTAGGTTTTGCATGAAGAACCCGAAGAACACCTATAGCGACGGTTCTGTCGATATAGGTGGTCTTTAGCGACAGTTTCTATTTAAAAATTAGATTTTTTATTAAATAATTATAGAAAATTAGTTTAAAATTATTAAAAATACAAAATAAATTATTAAAAAGTATTTTAATGTCCAAAATTATATTTTAATTATTTTAAGTATATTTCATAAATATTTAATATTTTGGAATATTGAAAGTATTTAATTTGTTTAATTATAATATTAAATAAATTATTTAAAAATGATTTTAATTCATGAAAAATCATTTAAAAATATATTATGATATAAGAAAATATTTTAGGTTATTTTTAATGACTTTTAATATTTTATGGTAAATTTCATTAATAAATTAATATTAATGATAATTAAGTTATTTAATAAATGAATTAAATAAATAAATTATAAATAATTTTATTATATTAAAAATCATTTTAAATAATAATAAGGTATTTAAAAATATTTGAAGTTATAAAATATAACTTTTAATATTTAAAGGTAAAATTCATTAATTAATTATTATTAATGATATTAAAGTTATTTAATAATTATATTAAATAAATTAGTTTAAAAATGATTTTAATATTATAAAAATTATTTTAAATGAAAATAAAGTGTTTAAAGATTTATTAAGTTATAAAATATAACTTTTAATATTTAAAGGATAATTTCATTAATAATTTAATATTAATGATATTAATTTAATATTAATTATATTAAATTTATTTAATAATTATATTAAATAAATAGTTTTAAAATGGTTTTATTAATTTCAAAATCATTTAAAAGGGATATAAATGAATTAAAAATATTTTAAGTTATAATTAATGACTTTTAATATTTAGATAAATAGTACATTAATATTTTAATAATAATGGTGATTATTTAAAATGATTTTAAATGTTTTAAAAATCATTTAAGGGTAATATAAATATTTTAAAAATATTTTTAGTTATTATAAATAACTTTAATGTTTTGGCAATGGTTTCATTAATAGTTTAATATTAATAGAATTGTGTAATATTTAAATTATTTAATAATGATTTTGATATTTCAAAAATTACGATAAATGGTAATAATTATTTAAAAATTATTATAAGGCCATGAAAAATTGTGCGACTGGTGTTTAAGTTATCCAAATGGATATTGAACTACTGTTTAGTGTTTTAGACTCGATAATTACCCGATAAAGTGGTTTCAGAAATCGGCATGTTTTAGAAATTGATCTGGACTTAGATAGGTTGACTTGATAACTGTTTATTTGTGATTCAATGGTTGTTAAAATTACATGACAATGTGTTTTAGGTATATGTCTTTAATCGCAATTAGCAGTACAATATGATATAATATGTTATTCTAATCAGATAAATGATCTATTTAATGATAGGGCTTGACATAAAAGATAAGTCTAAGTTGTTTAAGCAGCAGACAAGGCAAGTATCTAACCCTTTGCATTTACTTTATGCACCGGACATGCGTAAGATAATATCTGAACTATTCATTTCAATTGTTCAAATATTTCAACCCTTGTATATACTTATGCAATGATTCTGTATAAGTAAGTTATTAAATTATAATTGTTGTACAAGTTCCTATATTCTGTTATTATTGATCAAGATATATATTCTGTTCGCTAATTTCTAAAACATGGTTATACAAGTGTCCCAACTTGGATAATCATTATATTTTATCACATGTTGATACATACTTATCGGCGTCCAGTATGTATAAGTTGAATTAAAAGTCGTCTAAGCTATTTGATCCAGCTAGACATATATTTAAAGTTGTTGTTGAATAAGATAAAACTTTATTATCTAACTAAATTATTTTGGTTTGGATTCAAGATTGTTATGAACATTCCAAATATGGGAAACTATTATGCGCCTAAGGCGGATATGTTGGACGAAAATATCGTCCTTGAATGTAGTATTGATCAATACATGGCATAATCCAATGATTACCCCTGCGTTCTGTAGAAGTTATGACGGTTTACAGATGAAGTTCTGTTTAACCTTTTCGAAAATAGAAAACAATGTTCATAGTCTGTCGATTGATCCTCATTTATAGTCAATACGTAGTTTCAAAAATTTGAAATCAAAATGATATGTTATTTATTATTGGTTCAGCTTACTTCATAACTGTTGATTCGTTGTAGAAGTATCATTCAAAGAAAACATTTAATTCATTCAGTTGACTATTATTGTTGCTATTACTTGCTGGGCACTCAAATGCTCATCCTTGCTTTAATTTAAATGTTTTCAGCTAAGTGTGAACAACCTGAAGGATCTGTCAAGAACAAGAGAAAGGGGAAGATTGCTGAATGAGTGTTTACAATATCCTATGTAATAGTTTAACTTTATGATAAGGATGATAAAGATTATTATCATGTAACGAATGTTTAAAGGTTTCGTACTTGGGATTTGAAAACTCTGAGAATATGTAAATTAATTTTGATAATCTATATTATTGTTATTATTATTAGTATTATTCCGCTCGGTATCGTGAAGCACCGAGTTCGGGTTTCAAGTATATGAATTTGGGGCGTCACATCATGGTATCAGAGCTATAGGGTTAGAAACCTTAGGTGGGATAGACCTTAGGCTATAACCTTAGAATAGAGGGAAACGTTGAAAATATAAATAACTCATATAGAGTTTAAAATAGATGAATCGGGTAAATTCATCATCAAACAAACTAAAAGATAACTTATATAAAACCATTATGTGTTATGTGTATATATTATATGCTAATCAGGATGATTTATGTGTGTAGATGTCAGGTGAAAAAGGATTAGGATACCCTCGGATCGTAAAGAAGGAGCCGATATCAAAGCCAATATCTGAAATATAGGCTCAAAGTGAAAGCAACCTCGATGAGGTGGTTATTATGGAAAATGTCGTACCAGATCCGGAAATGGTGAAACTAACCGATTGTGATTCGTATAATCGGAAGTTGAGCTAATCAAGTCAACCAACCGTGCGTAATCATGGACCAGTTTCTCTTTAGAAACAGCTTGTGGGAAATAAAAAAGCTGCTAAATAGTCAATTGTGAAAAGCATTAATTGAAATAATGGAAGAACAGGATAAGCTTATAATCCAAATTGACCAAATGGGAGCTAAAAGCAATAAGTCGGGTGCAGCTCCGAACAAGAAGGGAAAAAGAAAAATGAAAGACCGTAATTTAGGAAATCCTGATAACAACCAAGGGAACTTTAACCGAATAGAAAAGTGTACAAACTGTGATACGAAGCATGAAGGTATATACAGGAAAGGGGAGAATATTTGCTACAATTGCGGACGTGAGGGACATTTCTCTCCTCAGTGTCCCAATCCAAAGCAGTGTGTTTGTTTCATTTGTGGGATAGAAGGTCATCAAGTAAAAGGTTGTCCAAGATCAAGAAAAAAGGAGTAGTGAATAGGTAGTATAGGTTCTGCGGTGTAGGTTTGTTTAATATAATATGTGCGATAAGTATGTTTGTGTAATGTAATATTTTCAACTTTTTATGGGTCAAAGCTGTAAATCCCGACTTTGGTGGTCACAAAGGGATAGTAGTATGGACTATGTTATGTAACTTACTTTGAATTAATGAAAATGAACCTATGTTTGAGTAATAAAATAAGTTTAATATAATAAACTTATGTGATAAGGTTTAGAATGTAAGTTAAATTATGTTTTATTTAATCAGATAATGCCGCCAAGACGTCAAACTAGAAACCAAAGGGCAGAAGAATCTGTCAACAATGATGAGTTATAATATAAATATTGTGAGTTATAATATCCTGTAAGTATTGTCAAACTTGCACCACCTCCCCTAATAGTAAATCATGTGAATCAATAGTAAATCATTTGACTCACAATATTATAACTCACAATATTTATCAACCAGGTCGTTCCCAGGAAAGAGGGGGCCTTCTGGTAAGGATTTCTCCTTACTGGCGCGCAATTACCTAACCTCTCCTTGACAGAACTTCTAGACATTGTAAATATTGCAATTTAATAATATGAATAACTTTTTCGTCTCAATTATTGATTTAATAAAATAACATATTATGCTGATGATACTGTGAAAATAATCAAATCAATAATATGAGAGATATGATGCAACAATTACTGTAGCAATAATTGAGTATAACTGAGTGACTTCTCACGTAAGCATCAATAATCAATACCGTGTGCTACTTTGCAACCACGCCAGACATCGCACTTTTACTACCCAAAGAGTTCAACAAGATAATAACAGTAAAACTTCCGCCGTTATTTTCATAAAATATTTTTGTCGTTTTCTAACTACGACAGTGCTTCCGTTATGGGGTCCACCAATGATTATGTCGTCGTACGAATATTTTTCGACAAAAAGAATATTCCCCGGCCAAACGAAAATTATATAATAACTTGCATACTTTGCAAAATTTATAAATATTACCCACAACTATATCATTATATCAAATCCACACCATAATATAAAAAAAATTATTTCGAGAAAATTTAATATTTATTCATAAAATCTGGGGTCTCACAATCTCCTCTCCTTATGAAATTTCGCCCTCAAAATTTACGTACGTACCTGGTATGCTGAAGGGATGAGGATACCTTGACTTCATTTCAAATTTCTAACTCTTGAGGTATAACCTTTGAGTGTCGAATGTGATCCTTCTTATCCCAGATTTTAACACGTATCTCCTCATACGTTAAATCTTTTGCTATCTCGTCCGATTCTAAATCAATAATGTGGTTCGGGTCATCCACATATTTATGTAACATCGATACGTTAAAAACTTTATGAACACGCGACATACTTGGTGGTAAAACGAGTCTATAAGCTACCGTTCCTACTCAATCGAGGATTTCAAATGAGCCAATTAAATCGAGGGTTGAGATTTCCTCTCTTTAGGAACACTTGCTTTTAAAATAACACCCTCTTGAACCTTCTTCTTAGTATTCATCAGCTCCGGGTCTGTAGCTTGCACGACTTTAACTTTATCGATTAAATTCAATTTTACTCGTATATTCGTTATCTTCATGTGGGTCCCTAGAGTCTTTAACTCTATCTTCATCATTTGTAAGTTATACAAAATGGGTCTTTGCGTTGACAATATCGTACTCGTACCCGCATACGATCTTCTACTCAACACGTCAACTACCACGTTCGCTCTTCCACGATGATATTGAATGGTATGATCGTAATCTTCAACAGCTTAAGCCAACGACTTTGGTGCATGTTACATTTGTTTTAGTTGAAGAAATATTTTGAGGGTTTAGGAAATGGGTTTTGTAGTTGGGTCAATACAAAATTTGATTTCACGCTCTAGGGGTAGGCTAGGAAGTCTTCAAGAATACGTCAGGAAATTTATTAACAATAGAAATATCCTTCAAAACTGTGACCCTCATCCAAGACTTGGATAGCACGTCACATTGATACCTATCAACTTGCCATCATCATCCATGACGTCGCCTACGGAAAGTCTGGTTTCAGTGCATTCCACACAAGGAAGTCAACAACGAAAGGATCGGGGCTCTTTACTTATGGCTTGATATGGAAATGATTGACTTTAGTGGTTTGGTTGCTTGAATTCGCATAATAGGTTGGTTAGGAATATGAAATCTAACAACCTTACAAAAAGCATGATGAGTAGTTAACCAATCGATTCCTAAAATCACATCAAAGGCAAGTATTTTCAAAGAGATACGATCGACAGGTAACATGAAAGTGTTGATTTGAACAAAATTTATAAATAGTGGAGGTAACGAAGGTTTCTCCCAACTGAGTTTAAACAGATAAATCAAAGTCTAGTTCCTCCGGAGTCAAATTTAAACATTGAGCGCAAGTAGGAGAAATAAAAGAGTGGGTAGAACTGGTATCTAATAAGGTATAAATTTTTCAAGATTTTATCATTAACTTACCCGTAATAACTTCGTTCGGGTTCCTCGACAAACGCTCTCACTTAAACTATCAGATTTGACTTGTCTGAGGCATCCTTTGGCATCACTATCCCAGCTGGACTTGACTTCACCATACGACAAAATCGAGCTAGGTGACCTTCTCTTCCGCAATTAAAACACACTTTGGATTGCTGCGTACAGTTTGGATGGATATGTCCCTCCTGTCCGCATTTGAAACATACGACCGGTGGTCGTTCTTCTTCCTTTGAAACGGGTGCTGGTGCCGACGTCTTCACGTCATTGTTGAACCTTCTCTTCTTGAAGTGTCCATTCTTATTATTTTGGCCCTGATTACCACCGAAGTGGTTACCATTTCTGGCCTGTTGATTCCCTCCACGCTTGTTGTCACCGCTTCGATGACTGCTCTCACTGGTATTATCATTTTGCCGGCTGCTCTCTTTTGGTTTGGTTGACTCATTATCGTGCTCCAATAACTGAGCCCTATTAATAACATCTAAATACAAACACAGTTTATGAGAGATAAGATATTGACGTATCTCGGGTTTCAAACCTCTAAGAAACATTCGCGTCATTCTCTCCTCATTATTAACCAAATGGGACGCAAACCGGGACAACTCGGCAAACTTGGATTCGTACTGCGATACGGTCATGTTATTTTGCTCCAGCTTGATGAAATCTACCTCTTTCATGTGATGAATACTTTCGGGAAAGTACTTGTCATTGAACAGCTCTTGAAACTTCTCCCAAGATATTTTGAGTCGCCAGTCGGTGATGCGCTTTTACTGATTCCCACCAATGTCGCCTCTTCACGCAACATAAAAGTGGCAAAGGGAACCTTTTGCTCCTCGGAGCATCCCAAGACATCAAATATCTTGGTGATCTGGTTTAACCATGTCTTCGCCTTAAGTGGTTCTGGCTTTCCCAAAAACTCCGGTGGTCCTAGCTCCTTGAATTGCTTACCGGTGACCGACCGTGGGTTGCCATTGTTTTTACCTGCATTATGAACAGGAGCCGTCTTCGCCTTATGTTGCATGAATTGTAAAAAGTTCCTAAACGTACCGTCGTTCGTTAATTGATCAGTATTGTTGTTTACAGGAGGATTATCACCATCCTGTTGCACATTGTCCTGATTATTGATCTGTGGAGACTCAACGGTCTCCTGTGCTCCATTGCTTATCTCAATATTTTCGGATGCCATTTTCAAATACTGCCACAAAATAAGGGTTAATTAACATAACACATATTATCTTTATACTCTGACCAACCAATTAAATACCACATAAACTTAGGTAGGTCATACTAGCGAAGGAATTCCCCGTCTCTCCCCTCCTAGTTCTTGTCTCACATCTCAAACAGGGATCATATCCCTAAGCTTTGATACCAACTGTGACGCCCCCAAAACAGGTATACATCATCCATCTTAAGTCGCCAAATACATGGTACAAAATACAACTACAAACATAAATATACAACAGTCATGTAAAATACGACAAAATATATACAATGAGTTTTAATACAAATATTATCATCTAGACAATATCCATACTCAATGGAGTCCTCATTACATTTATTATCACACTATTTCATAGAATAGTGAGGACTACTAATACACCATCTAGCACCATCACTCTGTTCCCCGACTAGTCCATGCTACGTTCTCATTTCCTGAAGAGAACAATGAAAGCAAAGGGTGAGCTCAACTAGCCCAGTAAGAAATATTATGACTAAGATAATGCAGAATAAATTATCCTTAGCCTTCAACAGTATAACAACTGATAGAATATAATAGATAACAAGTTTTAGATCAAAAACTGCAGTGAAAATAAGCAATCCATTAAAAGAGTCAAGTAGAGAATAAAATCTACTATCTTTTATGATTTAAAAGGTTTTTCATCACTTTTATCGCTGGGACTCAGCTTAATAAATAATCCACATCATCGAATCACCCCTGCACTACGGCCAAGGATATTCTTTAGTATCACGACTACAAATTATCCAAGCACTACGGGCCAAGGATATTCGTGTATTCATTAATGGTCATGATCATGCCAACAACTGTCCATCAATGCACTACGGGCCAATGAGGACTTTTACCACATCATTTGTAACATTATGATCATGATTATACCGAATAATCCCTGGTCATAATCATACCAAGTCCATCTATGCTCTACAGGCCACAGATGACTTTCAACAAAATATAAACATGAGGATGATGACAATGATATAAAAATTCAATAAAACAAGTTCAAGAATTAATTTGTCCAGGAACCAATAACTTCCAAATTGTCAACAAGGTACTGTTTTGTGGTGTAAAATTCAAGAATGCTCAGAAGAATATTTCCATGAAAAGATATTGGATGAAACGCAAATATCAAGGATATTCCACTAATTTCATGGAGTATAGAAGTCAAAACTTTAACCAACTGAGTATAATAAAGAATGGAATAACAAAAGAAATCACCATGCATGCGGTACTTAGATGATAAAGTTATTCCAACAGAATAATAAATAACGGAACCAGGTCAGGCGAAATTCGCACCGACAAGATGTTCCAACAGAATAATAAAGAATGAAATAGCAACAGAATTCACTAGGTATACGGTAATCCACGTATACAGGTTATTCTAACAGAATAATAAATAATGGAACTAGGTCAAGCGTAAAACGCACCGACAGGATATTCCAACAGAATAATAAAGAATAGAATAAAGCAGAATTCACCAGTATACCAGAATCCACGATACAAAAGTTATTCCAATGTAATAATGAATAATGGAACCAGGTCAAAGCGTAAAATGCAAGCGGCTGTGATATTCCGATGTAATAATAAATAATGGAACTGTGTCCCAAGTAAAACGCATGCATGTGATATTCCAACAGAATAATAAAGAATGGAATAATAGAAGAATTTCACCATATATGCGGTACTTCGCATAGACATGTTATTCCAACATAATAATAAAGAATGGAATAACAGAAGTTCTCTTCATGAAGACGAAAGAAAGAAATAATACCCCTTACCTTTGAAAGAAACTGGATATAGGAGTAGTGAGGTAGCAGACTTTTCTTCTTCTATAGATTTTCTCTCTACAATTTCTCTCTATAATAATCGCTCTATAGCTTTAGTGAATTGGTGAAACATAATGAAGGAATGAGATTCTATTTATAGAAAAATATAGTTTCGATAATTGCACGTTTTGGGGCTCAAAATATTATAGTATAATACCTTCCTCTTTTTTTTTATTTTTAATTTAGTCATCCAAGTATTATCAAACTTGCACTACCTCCCCTAATAGTAAATCATGTGAATTAATAGTTTATTCATGTGATTCAATAGTAAAATCATGTGAAAAAACTAATTACATTATAGTACCTTCATCTATACCTCCATTTTTAACTTAGTCATGCAAGTATTATCAATCTTGCACCAACTCCCCTAATAGTAACAAGAATGTGAATCAATAGTACACACATGTGAACAAATAGTTATAAACATATGAATTAGTAGCAATTAATTGCTCATTTATCCGATAAATTACCTGATTTATCAATATAACCCTAGACATCAATTATTATCGAAATAAATGTCGATTTTTACTAACGCAAATAATTCCAACATAATGAAACTATTTTTATCAAAAATATAAATTTTGAAATTTCAAAGTTTGACTTTTCCCAAAAAAGTCAACTGTTGAATTTTTGACCAAATATTGAATTCTGAAAAATTTTGTGTTTATAGACTATTTTTACCAATTTCGTCGTTCCAGACTCAAATATCACGTCCGCGTCTCCAAATTCAACTCCGAACACAACTTTAATTTTTAATAACATTCATCATTAATATTATAACTCACAATATTTATCAAGCAAGTCGTTCGCAGGAAAGAGGGGGCCTTCCGGTAAGGATTTCTCCTTACTGGCACGTAATTACCTAACCTCTCCTTGACAGAACTTCTAGACATTATAAATATTACAATTTAATAATATGAATAACTTTTTCATCTCAATTATTGATTTAATAAAATAACATATTATGCTGATGATACTGTGACAATAATCGAATCAATAATATGAGAGATATGATGCAATAATTACTGTAGCAATAATTGAGTATAACTGAGTGACTTCTCACGTAAGCATCAATAATCAATACCGTGTGCTACTATGCAACCACGCGTATTACTGTACTTTTACTACCGAGTAGTTCAACAATATTAACGGTAAAACTTCCGCCGTTATTTTCATAAAATATTTTTGTCATTTTTTAACTACGACAGTGCTTCCGTTGTGGGGTCCACCGATGATTATGTCGTCGTACCAATATTCTCTGACAAAAAGAATATTCCCTGGCCAAACGAATATTATATAACAACTTGCATACTTTGCAAAATTTAAAAATATTACCCACAACTATATCATTATATCAAATTCACACCATAATATAAAAAAAATTATTTCGAAAAAATTACATATTTATTCATAAAATCTGGGGTCTCACACCGCATACATGGTGAAATTCTTCTATTATTCCATTCTTTATTATTCTGTCGGAATATCTTGTCTGTGCATTTTACGCATGACCTGGTTCCATTAATTATTATTCTGTTGGAATAACCTGTATACGCGGATTACCGTATACCTGGTGAATTCTGTTGTTATTCCATTCTTTATTATTCTATCGGAATATCCTGTCTGTGCGTTTATGCCGGACCTGGTTCCATTATTTATTATTCTGTTAGAATATCCTGTCTGTGCGTTTATGCATGACCTGGTTCCATTATTTATTATTTTGTTGGGAATAACCTGTCGGTACGATCTATCGCATGCATGGTGAATTCTTCTGTTATTTCATTCTTTATTATTCTGTTGGAATAACCTATCTGTGTGGATTACCACATGCATGGTGAATGATCCTTTGTATTCAATTCTTATTAAATTGTGAAAATGATCTGTTTACGTGGATTACCGCATGGCGGGTGAAAATCCATTCGCAGTTTTGTAATTTTTTGGACATTCAAAAATTCTAGAAAGTTATAATAAAAGCATTGGACTATTTGAAAGTCATAATAAAAGCATTAGACTGATGAAAATCATGGGTATATGTAGTATTAGTAAGTGTTATGATGAGTTATGTTGGTTATCATGTGAAAACATGAAAGTTTCTTAGAAATCACAGAGGGTTGAAAATCAGATTTTGGTAAAAATAGAACATGAAATACAATTGACCATATCTCCTAGTATATTTTGAATTTTGAGTGTGGTCAAGTTATAGAGTTAGATCTATGAGTTTTCTAACTTATCTAAGTGGAATCACTGGAAAAGGTGTTGTAGATTTTCGTGTGGACTGATTTTAGCAAAGGAGTCAAAAACTGCAAATTTCCAAAAAGCTACTGCCCATAAATTTAAAAGGGCATTTTCGGCCACTTAAATTGTGAGAAAATTCCAGTCTTTTGGGACATGGAAATATATGGTATAAAGTACCTCCTGTCCAAAAATGAGCTCATTCCGACTTAAAATGAGTAAGTTATGACTATTTCAATATTTAGGTTTTTCTGATGAAAAACACTATAATCGGAGTTCTATAACTCCGATGACCATGAAATTTAAACTGAAAGCTCACGTTAACATCTGTAAGATCCTGCCAAGATTTGGGAATTTCTGGAGTTAAACTTGAGGTAGCTAATTTCTTAAAGAATTAATTAGAAAATGATTTTTGAAAAATAGTAAATAAATTTTAAAAATTCCGAAAAAATATATGTTCAATATGGGACTATATTCTGCTAAATCCCAGAAAAGAATAGTTTTTGGGACTAATTTGGTATTTTTCATGAAAATAATTAATTTCTGAGTAAATGAGTTAAATATGTTATAAGAAGTAACAAAATTGGTAAATAGGATTTTATGGCTTGGAAATCCTATATAGCGTATATGCAGATTTTTGATAAGGGATTTAATCATTGGTGATGAAATCTTATGAGTACGACATTTTTGCATGATTAAATGCATTATTTGGTAAAGTGTAAACAATTGAAATAAATTGTTTATAAGTTTAAGAAGTGATTAAAATATTGTTATAATATTAATAATATTAGATGATGAGTTTATTAAGTGATTAATAATATTGGGATAAATTTAAAGTCGTTAATATTTATCCTTGTTTTCGTTGGATTAATGTTTATATCATTTTCATGATTCTCATACTTATATTGTGTTGAAAGTCATCTGTGGCTTACGTGCATAGATGGACTTGGTATGATTATGACCAGGGATGATTCGGTATAATCATGACCATAATTGAAAATACAAATATCCTTGGCCCGTAGTGCATGGATAATTCATGGTCGTGATACTATTAAGCTGAGTCTCAGCATTATTGGTTTTACAGTTGTATATCTTTGGCCTGTAGTGCAAAGATGAACTGTTGATTATTGGTTTTACAGTTGTATATCTTTGGCATGTAGTGCAAAGATGAATTGTTGGTTATTGGTTATACAATTGTATATTTTTGGCCTGTAGTGCAAAGATGAACTGTTGATTATTGGTTATACAGTTGTATATCTTTGGCCTGTAGTGCAAAGATGAACTGTTGATTATTGGTTTTACAGATTGTATATCTTTGGCCTCAGTAGTGCAAAAGATGAACTGTTGGTTATTAGTTATATCTGATTGTATGTCTTTGGCCTGTAGTGCAAAGATGAATTGTTAATGAATATCTTTGGTCGTAGTACAAAGATGAATTTATTAGTATGATTATGAACATGAACTATGATTTGGTATAACCATAATTTTTGATGTTTCAGGTGAAGATAGGTGATGAAAATTATCTTCATCCTGGGTGCAAAGAGGAATTTAGAATCACAATTATGATTATGAGTCATTCATATGATTGTGAACATGAATTTTTGATTGATGTTAAAGGGATAAAACATTATTGGTGGACTTTTAACATGGAGAAGATAATAGACTTTATGATTTATTTGACTCTTCTAATGGATTGCTCGTTCCGCTGCAACTATGGTTGAAAAGTTTTATTATCTACCATATGTTCTAAATCTCTGATTTATTACTGATGAAGGATATTGATAATTTAATTATCTTTAGTCATGATACTCTTTATTGGGCTAGTTGTGCTCACCCTTTTGCTTCACAATTCCTTTCAGGTAATAAGAGTGTAGCTGGGTCGAGCGGATGTAACTGGGGATTAGAACGGTGGTCTATAGCTATTGAGATTCTCCCTAAACAGTATGGAAATAATTTTATTGAGCACTTTATATAAGTGTGTTGTATTTTATATGATATTTAATAGTTATATTTGGTGACTCAAATAGGGTGAGGCAAACCCAACTTTGGAAGAGTGTTTTGCCACTATCATACAAGATGTTTAATGACATACAACCTCGTGTTATCATAAGACAGGGTTGTGCACATCCACTTGCTGAGTATATCTACGAGCACTACCTATATGATCTTGGAGTTTGGTTGAAATACAATTTTTAATTGCAGACAGTGGAGATAGTTATATGTCAAGAGAAGACTCACCATTGGAAAGAACATGATAGTAACCTTCTCATTTTTCTTTGGGGTCTATTGGGTCAACCAAGGATAATTCTGTGGACATATGATATCTATCATAACCTAGACGCATGGCCTCCCATGTACCAAGGTTTCCTTGAGTATTTTCCAAAGATTTTAATTTCTAAAACGGTTATTGACTGTACCTATATGTAGAATACCATTGTAAAGTTGTGGTCGAGGCACCATGAAAGTTTCATTTGTATTAAAACTGACAGTTTAACTGTGGTCATATTCTGTACGACAGTTCAATAGTTGTATAAATGAAGTTTGTATTTGATTTTTATAGTGTGATATCTGGCGACTCAGAATGGGTCGTGTGGACCTATTTTGGGGTCGTCACAAATGGTATCAGAGCTTAGGGATATGGTCGCTGGTGGAGATATAAAGATTTAAATTTCTCGAATTATTTTTTTAAATATTATGGTGTGGATTTGATATAATGTTATAGTTGTATGTAATATTTATAAATTTTGCAAAGTAAGCAAATGGTTATATAATATTCGATTGGTCGGGGAATATTCATTTTAACAGGGAATATTCGTACAATGGTACAATCATTGGTGGACCCCACAATAGAAGTATTGTCGTAGTAAAAAAATGACAGAATTATCTTTTTATAAAAATAACGGCGAAAGTGTTAACGTTAAAACTGTTGAACTACCCGGTAGTAAAAGTACAGTAATACGCGTGGTTGCATAGTAGCACACGGTATTGATTATTGATGCTTATGTGAGAAGTCAATCAGTTATACTCAATTATTTCTATAATAATTGTTGCATCATATCTCTCATATTATTGATTCGATTGTTGTCACAGTATCATCTGCATAATATGATATGTTATTAAATCAATAATTGAGACGACAAAGTTATTCATATTATTAAATTACAATATTTACAATATCTAGAAGTTCTGTCAAGGAGAGGTTAGATAATCTAATTGCGCGCCAATAGGGAAAAATCCTTATCGGAAAGCCCCCTCTGTCCTGGGAACGACCTGGTTATTAAATATTGTGAGTTATAATATTAATTATGAATAAGTTCGTGTTGATTAAAGATAAAATTGATAGTTCCATTGTGTTGGAATTATTAGTGTTACTGAAAATTGACATCTATTTCGATGATAATTTATGTCTGGGGGTTATATTGATAAATCGGGTAATTTATCGGATAAATGAGCAATTAATTGCTACTAATTCACATGCTTATATAACTATTTTTTCATATGTGTGTACTATTGATTCACATTCATTTACTATTAGGGGAGTTGGTGCAAGATTGATAATACTCGCATGACTATGTTAAAAATGGAGGTATAGATAGAGGTACTATACTGTAATTCGTATTTTCACATGTCTAGAACTATTTGTTCACATGATTTACTATTGATTCACATGATTTACTATTATGGGAGGTGGTGCAAGTTTGATAATACTTGCAGGACTAAATTAAAATTTAAGAAAAAGAGGAAGGTATTATACTGTAATATTTCGAGCCCCAAAATGTGCAACTATTAAAACTATGTTTTCCTATAAATAGAAGCTCATTCTTTCTTCATTTTCACCAATTCACTAAAACTATAGAGCAATTATTATAGAGAAATTATAGAGGGAGAAGTTATAGAGAGATAGAAGAAGAGAAGTCTGTTACCTCACTACTCTAGTATCTAAATTTCTTTTGAGGTAAGGGGTATTATTCTTTCATATTCATGAAGAGAGTTATTTTCTTTCAATACTCGTTATTCCATTCCTTATTATTATGTTGGAATAACCTGTCTATGCGAAGTACCGCATACATGGTGAAATTCTTCTGTTATTCCATTCCTTATTATTATGTTGAAATAACCTGTCTATGCGAAGTACCGCATACATGGTAAAATTCTTCTATTATTCCATTCTTTATTATTTTGTCGGAATATCCTGTCTGTGCGTTTTACGCATGACCTGGTTTCATTAATTATTATTCTGTTGGAATAAGCTGTATACGTGGATTACCGTATACCTGGTGAATTCTGTTGTTATTCCATTCTTTATTATTCGTTTAATATCCTCGTACTGCTTACGTTTCTTTACGACTGGTTCCATTATTTATTATTCTGTTGGAATATCTTGTCTGTGCGTTTACGCATGACCTGGTTCCATTATTTATTATTCTGTTGGGAATAACCTGTCGGTGCGATCTATCGCATGCATGGTGAATTCTTCTGTTATTCCAATTGATGAGTGAGTTTTATACACATGAATTGAGTGCATTTGAGCTTAATCTTTTGGATGTTTTTAAGTGTTTGTGTCTATTCATGCATGTTTTACATTGTTTTATAGGATTTAGGACAAAAGTTACTTGGATCGACGTTCGGGGTGGCTAGATTCGCGTTTTCGGCTTGCTATTTACACAGCAGTCACTTCAGAGCCAATTTGAGTATTGCTACGGACCTTATTTCGAAACACTCAAAGAATGAAAGTTGTAGATCTACTTCTCTTCTTTCCGGAACATCTTGAATCGTCAAAATCAAAGTTCGGACGAAGACGTTATGGCCATTTTTCTAAAGGATGTCGGAGCAAAAAATGTCAGAGCAAAAAATATCAGAACTTGTAACAGCGCCGGGGCGCTATTCTTAGTTCATTTTCCAGCACCGGGGCGCTAGGGAGCAGATTCTCAGCGTCAAGCCCAGTAACAAGCCTTTGGGGGAAGAGGTTGGGTGCGGCTGGACGCGCTTTGGGGGCTTAATTTGACACCTTTTAGACTCCAAATTGGATTGGGTTTGTTCCTAAGCTCAAAATTAGACTTGTAATCTATAAATACATGATGTAAGGCATAAAATAAGAGGAGATTACATAGAGTAGACTAGATTAAACACTCCTTTAGATTAGAACATAACCCTAGTTCTTATTACTTTTGGAGATTGAAGCAACTTGGAGACCATTGAAGATTCAAAGCAGGAGCAAGAGGGGAGCATCAAATTTGCTGACAACAGATTATATTCTCTTCTCTTCTCTTAATTTTATCTTTTAATGTCTATTCAATTGTGGATTCTTGATTTTAATTCATTAATTATGAACTAACTATTTCATTAAGATTTCAGTTGAACTTTTTATGGTTATGAATTGATTATTTGATTTATTCCAATTATTTATGTTGAAGTGAATTGTTCATCTTGCTTTGTGCTGATTGATTAATTATCTGATCAATAATTACCTTGTTACTCTAGAAGGAATTGAGAAAGGAATTCTAGGGTTAGAACTGGGCATGGTGAAATGTGACTTAGTTATTTGCACAGTGAATAAGTAGGTTTGTGAATAGAATGAGAATATATATTTGCCGCATGTAACACATAAGGAATTGGGATTATAACGAGTTTAATTCAATTGTTTTGCATAGAGATATAGCAAAATTAATCTAGGTTAAATAGAAGGCAATTGATCACTCGAGAGAGGGCTTTTGGCATTTGAGAATTCCTGTTAACAATTCAGTAGACATAATAATTGGGATAATTGGATAATTGGTTTATAGTTCATAATTGGGGATATTGGAGTCTTAGCCTTTATTTATTTGAATTCATTTATAAAGTAACCTAGTTTTAATTGATTAAGTTAGTTTTCTTAATTAGAAAAATCATGATTTGAGATTATTTAAATAAAATTGATTTGGTTAGGAGTTAGTAATTGGTAATTTTTATTAAATAATTCCTCGTGGGAACGATACTCTACTTTCACTTTATTACTTGTTGACCGTGTATACTTGCACGTATTCATTGATTGCGAAATCGATCAACACCAATCTTTATTATTCTGTTGGAATAACCTGTCTGTGTGGATTACCACATGTATGGTGAATGATCCTTTGTATTCAATTCTTATTAAATTATGGAAATGATCTATTTACGTGAATTACCGCATGGCGGGTGAAATTTCATTTGCACTTTCGTAATTTTTCGGACATTCAAAAATTCTGGAAAGTCATAATAAAAGCATTGGACTATTTAAAAGTCATAATAAAAGCATTGGACTGATGAAAATTATGGGTATGTATAGTATTAGTAAGTGTTATGATGAGTTATGTTGGTTATCATGTGAAAACATGAAAGTTTCTTAGAAATCACAAAGGGTTGAAAATCAGATTTTGGTGAAAATAGAACATGAAATTCAATTGACCATATCTCCTAGTATATTTCTAATTTTTGAGTGTGGTCAAGTTTTAGAGTTAGATCTATGAGTTTTCTAACTTATCTAAGTGGAATCACTGGAAAAGGTGTTATAGATTTTCGTGTGGACTGATTTTAGCAAAGGAGTCAAAAACTGTAAATTTCCAAAAAGCTATTACCCATAAATTGAAAAGGGCATTTTCGACCACTTAAATTGTGAGAAAAATTCCGGCTTTCTGGGACATGAAAATATATGGTATAAAGTACCTCTTGTCCAAAAATGAGCTCATTCCGACTTAAAATGAGCAAGTTATGACTATTTCAATATTTAGGTTTTCTTACGAAAACGCTATAACCGAGTTTCTTTAACTCAGATGACCATGAAATTTAAACCTGAAGCTCACGTTAACATGTGTAAAATTCTGCCAAGATTTGGGAATTTCTGGAGTTAAACTTGAGGTAGCTAATTTCTTATGGAATTAATTAGAAATTGATTTTTGAAAAATAGTAAATAAATTTTAAAAATTCAAAAAAACATATATGTGAGTGTGAGCCTAGGAATAATTAAGTGGTGGTGATCATATTCAGATATATATATATATATATATATATATATATATATATATATATATATATATATATATATATTTACAAACTTTTATATATATACTTGCTTACTGCTTTTCCATATAAACTCATGCAGATTATCATGTGAGCCTAGGAATCATGTGATCCTACATATTCAGAATAATGAATCTAGATTCGGTTCCCATGATGGACATTTTTCAGCTGTAAGCAGCTTGTACATTATTTACAGTGTCTGAATTTCCTTGGATGGCTGTCATGCCCATGAGGGGTTCTAAGATCGTTGTAGATATTATTTTCTCATGAGATGCTTCGCATCTCGAAAATAAAAGCAAATAAGCCGAACATTTAATAATAAAATGGAAGTATCAAAGGCCTCAATTACTATTGAGCACATGGTTTGAAAAACCTCTTTTTCTTATAAAACATCACTGCTATATCTTGTTTAAAACTGAATTTTTCTATAAATTCAAACCCTATATATATAGGTGCGAATGAGGCATAACACTACTTTCAAATAATGGCGCACTGATCCACACACACACATACACATTCATATAATAGTTTCTTGAAAAGTGGCGGTCACCGTGGCAACACGGATGTAGGGGGGTGCCTAACACCTTCCCTCCGCATAATCAAGCCCCTGAACCCAAATGAATCTCGGTTTCACCGACCCGTTTAGCAGTGTCACATCACTGGGTCAATGTGCAAATCTTTTCGGTTGCGTTGGTGCAACTAGTTAAATACACCAACTGGCGACTCTTAAAGTCAAATCGTCGACATTATACATGTCGGAAATTTTTCACTTATTTTTTCAAACAAATCTCACATTAACATGAGAACACCAAAGAACAAGTAACGAAAAGGGACAATTAAAAATCCCGACGTCGACAGGTGGCGACTCTGCTAGGGACTCCAGTAAGAGGGCTTAACCCGCTACTACAAGCTTTTCAAAACTGTTATATGCTTGTGTGTGAATGTTGCATTTACATTTATGATGAATGTGTACGAATGCATTTTACTTACTCCACTATACTATATCTATCTGTGATATTAGTGCTTCACACATGTAATCATTTTCATAAACGGTGAAACACGTTGTATGTGAATGTATGTTGTGTGGTTCCTCCACCAGAAGACTATCATGTTGGTGTTTGATTACTGGACTCGTAGGGAGAATAATTTCAATGAGGCTCAGGAAAGGCACCACCCAGATAATTCGCTCTAGATAAAAGACCGGATTAACTTCCCGTCAAGTAGATTGCGATGATCTGGGAACCTTCATACTGAAAAATTGCGAGAGTAAACCTAAGATAGGTCAACCTCTGATAAACTAAACGCGAAGGGAAGTCTCTTCATACTTTCCTATTTTAATTACTTGTAATTTCAATTACTTGTCAATCTCAATGTAATGAATAATATGAAGGAATATGTGTACATAGATATTTAAAACCTGACATACTTTACAAACAAATGACATCCGTTTTGCAGGATAATACTCCTAAAATGGACACATCATAATAGCATGTAAAATCATTTATACACTCCTAAGACTTAACTACGTAAGTCTTTTTGTAGGGAAGTAATTGATCCTATTTCCCGTTCAAAGTCCAAAAGGGCATTAAGCCCACGGTCAGACATGGATAAAAATGCCCAGCCTGATCTTACTCCTGTCTCTCACGAAGAATTCAAAAAATTAAGCTATCAAATGACAGAGTTGGCTGTTATGCTCAAAGAACTACACCAATCTATTCAGGGTCCACAAATACCCATCCACACAGAATCCTCTACACATGGAGGAATCCAGGGCCAAACAATGCCTACTCAACCAGAGTCATCCATACCAGGGGGCAGTCAGGGTATTGGCAAAAAGATGGAAACTCAGATACCTAAACCCCATTCGAATAAAGAAATCATAAATCTCAGGGATGATCGGGAAGCTGAGGATATAAGAAAGAAAGTCCAACAAATGGAGGAGACCATCCGGTCAATCAAAGGGACTGGAAACTATGGGAGTGTCACCTATTCCGATCTCTGCATATTCCCAGGGGCTCGCTATCCTGCCAAATTCAAAGTCCCAGAGTTTGAAAAGTACAATGGGGCAGGCGATCTCTATACGCACCTGAAAGTGTACATTGGCGAACTGGGGTCTTATGCTGAAGATGAAAGCCTCATAATGCAACTTTTTTTAAAAGAGTCTCACTGGAGAGGCTAAAGCCTGGTATGCCCGGCTTGACAATGCCAAAATCCACAACTGGGAAGAATTGGCCCACGCCTTTCTAATCAGTACAGTTTTCAGTCACAAATGGCACCTGATCGATACAAAGTGACTAAAGTCAAAAAGCAAAGTACTGAATCTTTCCGAGAATATGCTTAAAGGTAAAGACATCTAGTAGTGCAAGTCATTCCATCAATGACAGAAGCTGAGATGGTAATGACATTTATTGATATCCAAGAGGCTTCGTACTACGAGAGGATCCTAACAGGCATAGGAAAGCCATTCTCTGAAATGATCAAACACGGCAAAATGACAGAGATGGGCCTAAAGGCAGGAAAGATTAAAGACTTCACTGCCTTGGAAGCAGTCGCTAAACATATACAGACTGGCAAATATGCGAGCGATCCCAAGGGGGTACCCGATAAAAGAATTGAAGATGAATTCCTTGTTGTACAAGGATAAGTTAGGAAATCAACCTAAAGTCCCCCCCATTTGGAAAATGCAAGACAATCTGCCATCTCAACAATAGGCTGCGTTCAACCAATACCCAGATAGGAAAAGAAAATTTGAAAGAATGGAAAATCGGGTGTTCACTCCATTAGGCGATTCCCTTGAAAATGTGTTGGCGATATTTATAGATCACAAGAAAATTACAGAACTAGCTCCACCTTTGGAACTAGGGAGCAAAAGATACAATCCAAGCCAGAGATGTGCTTACAACTTAGGGTCTCCAGGACATGATACAGAAGATTGTTGGTCGTTAAAGCATAAAATTCAAAATCTGATCGAAAGTGGCAATATTATAGTTCAGCAACCTGATCAACAGAATGTCAACACCAACCTTCCGTTGCAGCATGATATGGGGGAAGTAAACATGATCGGGTCAGAAAGCGCTAAAAGGTATCCAATTCGAAGGATAGAAGAATACCCCAAAAGGTACATAACAAATGTCCTAAAGTGGGAAAACTCTGAGGAGGGTATGATAGTAATGCAAAAATTAGAGACGATCTAGAATCAAGTAAATCTGCTAGCTAAGCTGATAGTGCGCCAACATCAGGATACGAGGCAGTTTTTCATTTAACTATCAGAAGGCCAAGAAAAGGGGGATGATAAAATTGCTAAAAGATCTCGCCAACGAAAAAATTGCTCGGGCGAATGCGAATTCTCAAAGAAGAAAGATCAAACAACTTCCATAAGAGCCTGAAAGTTCACCCCTCTAAGAAAATCCAATGAAGAAATGCTATACTTTCTGATGAACGAAGGAAGGATTACTGAGTTGCTGCCTCATGTAAATCCTAAGATAAAGAGCTATGATTCCACCAAGATATGTCTCTACCATTCTAACTCACTTGGACATACAACTAAGGAATGCTGGGCTTTGCGACATAAAATCCAGGATCTCATTGAAAATGGAGAGCTGGAGATAGAAATTCCCATGACCAAAAAAGGCGAAAAGGCAATAAAAAGCTTAAGATGTCCACTCGAGACAAGTAGTTCAAATGGGGTGAAGGCTATGAGCGATAATCCTGGCAGAACACAAGATGGAGCGATCCTAATGCACGAAATGACAGAGGAGACAAGGGAATCCCTGAAGGAGATTCCTCTGCCAACATCCAACATCCTGTGGTCCAAAGATAACAACCACGTTCTTGATTTTATCACCTTGGATGATGCGGAGGAAATACTAATCTTTTCCAAGGAATAAAAAACAAAAAAAGAAAGTTCATTGCAAGAAATGGAACAACAGTTCGAGGGAGATTTCATGGTCGAATCCTCTCAAGCCCAGGAAAAACGTGGGGGAACAGATGAAGGAGAAGGTGATGAGGTTATCGGGGAAACCAACCCATCAAAAAATCCAGAGTTCATCCCTTTTTGCGATGGGTCCAGTTCAGGCGTCCTTGAGGAATGTGTTGAATCAAGAAGTGATCAAGTTATGGCTCTAAGTGAAGACATTCAGAACCAAGAGGTAACCTCTATCGCGAGCCTTGAAGGCGACACAACCACTAACAACTGGACTATCAGGCCTCAACTAGCCAAGAAGATGTAGATCCAGGGGATAAAGTTGCGAGTCCCAGAAGATGTTGGGACGTTATCACTTTCTTTGTAGTATGCCTTTTATTTTTTCTGCATGTAAATATTGAAAAAAAAAGAATAAAGAAAAAAAAAGAAGAAAAAAGAAAAGAAAAAGACAAAAAAATCAAAAAATCAAAACTCAAGTCATTCAGGTTTTTCTTATCAAGCCTGAACTACGAAAGACCTAATCTCCCCTCATCCATGGGAGTACGTAGGCAGCCATTTATTGTGCGGTCAAACCAAACAAAAACCCAAACAAACAGTTTCCAAACTAACACTTCCTAAACAAACACTTCTCAAACAAACACTTCTCAAACAGACACTTCTCAAGCAGGAACTACGCAGACCTGATCTCCCACACTCACAGGAGTACGTAGGCAACCATCAGTGGTGCGGTCTGACCCTCAACAAAAACGTCCAAACCCAAACATCGATCCCAAGAACAACCCTCCAAGTCAGCGACCCATGTGGAGAAGACCCAACAACACTTCAATATCATTCCATCAAATTTGGCACAAATCCCAGAAAGGAAGAAACAGCGATATGCCAAGACAACCAGCAACGAGGACCTTCAAAGCTTCGATACCCTTAATCACGAGTCTTCACCAAATTAGAAAGAAATCGTCAAGACCGATTGCGATAATAAGTCAGGAACAATGATTGAAGGCATCAAAGCCCGGGCCCTATACTTGTTCACCATCTGGTGCAGAGGTAAAAGTCTCTTGCGATCTCGGCATCTTATCAGCCCATCTGTCAAAGCGACCATTCCAGACAACAAGCAAGGATGGGGCAATCTCGGAAACAACGTCAACTCAACACTGGGGCATTTATCAACCATCCTAAAGACAAAAATGCACCAGTTAACACCATCAGCATAGTCCATCATCATCAAAGCTTCCCTCACATCAACTCACTAGCGATTTGGATATTACTCACTTGCGACTTCATCAACAGAGAGAGTTTCTCATATGAATCCCCGACATCAACATACTAATAGACTGGGGCATTTTCTGATTCCAGGAAAGCGAAGGATTTTAAGGGGGGATCAGGCCTCTCATCAAAAGAAGGAGAACTCCTGAAAGAAATCATGGTGACATTAGCTTGCCCCTACAAACGAAGGGGAAAATTCTCAACAAAGTTCTTAACTTAAGAGCAGAAGTCCAACGAAAAAAGGACTTACGAATGAAATCTACGCCATCAAACATGCGTCAAGTCCTCACAAGTTGAGGCCTCTACACCATATCTTAAAGTCCGATAGCGAAAGAGCAAGTTGCACCCTTCAGGGATATCATCAGCATTCAAGTCATCAGTTCAGCCGGGTTGCAAATCAAAATGTTCAAAGAAATGGGGCATAAGCACTCAACAGCGATATGAAACTACAAATCACCTCAAAAAGGGTGAGGCGCTACATCAACGTACATCTCTACCCAGCGTAACATCAAGCAGAGTCTAGCGAAACAAACCTTTAAATATTAATTCAACGAAGGTATTGGGAGATCCGGTATTCAAAACCATTGTCATCAATTCAGCACAACATCAAGACAGTTCAGCGATGAAAGCTTTGTATACCACCATTCGAGTGGGAACCGAAATAGTTGGGCGATGTCAGCATATTCAACAACCAGCAGGGTAGGATCTGTTGTCAAACTACCATCAGGGTAGGCACCATTGTAAACTACCAGCGTATGCATCAGCGATATCTCCATTTCTCTTCATCAAACAGGCAGTAGCGACACCGACAAAAAGCCAAACCATTGTAGTCAACACCAACATGGGCATCAACAATCCACGGTAAAGGTAAAGTGATTTGCAAAAATATTTTAACATTCATCACAGCATTCATTGCATTACGATTTGTGATTTGCGATTTGCGATTTGCGATATGTGATATGCGATGTGCGAATTTGGCCAAATGCGAAAAGTGAAGTGCGAAATGCGATGTGTGATTTGCGAACTGCGATTTGTAAAAACATTCATCATAACATTGACTACATTGCGATTTGCATCATTCAGAATACATTGTCATATTTCAAGTGTCTACTAATCTTTATCACGTCCATTCCATTGCATTGCATGAACATGATAAAGAGGGGCATCTGTAGACACTCGAAATTTTCTTTTCCTGTTACTAACTATGCAGGAGGGCAAAATCGTATTTTTTCACACTTCAGAGGTAACCCTGGAGGACTACAACATCATTTCCCAACCCCAGAGTTAACCCTTGGAGGTCAAGGCAACCTTAGAGATAACCCTGAGTACATTCAGAGTCAACAACATGGCAATCTTAGAGATAACCTTGGGAAAACCCGCTACAACTGTGCGAAAATCGGAGATAACCCCGGGAGGGGCAAAATGGTCATTCTGCCGACTCAACTTTACTTCAAATCAAATACACTCATTTCAACCCAAATTCCTTCAATAGAAGTCCCACAAGACCCATATCTTAACTTCAGAGCAAAAACTACACAAAACAGCTCATCGGATTGCCTGACGGAAACCCGAAAATGCTATTTCGATCACGAACCCATCTTCCCAGAATAAAAAAGGTCAAATCCTATGTCATTGTATAGCTCTTGGAAAGAGCTTTACGGAATGGTATAGCACGCTTCCATCGGACTCCTGGATTGAAAGTTATAAGCGACCGAGCGAACAACGCGTACGTACTGCGATACGGCGGGATCCACACTGCCCGGGGCATCCTGGGAAGCCGCAGGAAAACCAGAGGCTACCACAGGTAGTCTTGTAGCACCCCCCTCTATAAATAGAGGGCTTGGGGTCAACCATTTGTAAGAGAAATAGCGAGGAAACCCTGTCCAATTGGCTTTGTACACCCCATAAACTGAGTGCTGTCTTATTTCAAACACTTTTGAGCTTATATTATGTCATATTTTTACCGGCGGGAGCCGAGTATTCATCCACTTAAAGTTATAAAAGTCTTATTTGGCAGCCTACTGTAAGCCTTCTTACATCCTATAAAGCCTTTCTCTTCATATTTGCACACTCTTTTATACACATTGAGAGTCGTGTAGTGTGTGTATGCCCGAACTTCGGTCCGTGGCTTTCATTTATGTCTATATATATATACTTATATATATATATATATATATATATATATATATATATATATATATATATTTTTATATGGACTAACATTATCGAGTTATGCCTCGATTGAGCCTGAACTTGATGCCCGAGCGTTTATTTGCTTTCGTATATATATATATATATATAATTGTTGTCGAACATATCCGATGAGCCTGGATTTACATCCGGTCGCTTCGTTCTCGCTATATATATATTTACATTTTAGTCGGGGCTGGAGTTACTTCGTGGCCTTTTCTTTGCTTTATTTACATTTCGTTCACTTTGAGTTTACTTACTTGGCTAGGTTGATCGCATTTACTTCTTTATTTACTTTTCTGATCCCCCATGGAGAATAATTCGTGGTGGTTGATCATGTCTATATATATATGTATATATATATATATATATATATATATATACTTTTCTGATTCCCCATGAGAATAATTATGGTGGCTGATCATGTCTGTATATATATATATATATTTGCAGCTTTTATATATATACCTGCTTACTGCTTTCCATATAAACTGTGGTATCATGTGAGCCTAGGAATCATGTGATCTTACAGATTCAGAATAATGAATCTAGATTCGGTTCCCGTGATGGACATTTTTTAGCTGTAAGCAGCTTGTACATTATTTACAGTGTCTGAATTTCCTTGGATGGCTGTCATACCCATGAGGGGTTCGACACTGTTGTATATTATTTTCTCGCAGATGCTTCGTATCTCGAAAATAAAATCAAACAAGCCGAACATTTAATAATAAAATGGAAGTATCAAAGGCCTCAATTACTATTGAGCACAGGGTTTGAAAAACCTCTTTTTCTTATAAAACATCACTGCTATATCTTGTTTAAAACTGAATTTTTCTATAAATTCAAACCCTATGTATATAGGTGCGAATGAGGCATAACACTACTTTCAAATAATGGCGATCCATCCACACACACACACATTCATATAATAGTTTCTTGAAAAGTGGCGGTCACCGTGGCAACACGGATATAGGGGGGTGCCTAACACCTTCCCTCCGCATAATCAAGCCCCCGAACCCAAATGAATCTCGGTTTCACCTACCCGTTTAGCAGTGTCACATCAATGGGTCAATGTGCAAACCTTTTCGGTTGCGTTGGTGCAACCAGTTAAATACACCAACTGGCGACTCTTAAAGTCAAATCGTCGACATTATACATGTCGGTCCTTTTTCACTTGTTTTTTCAAACAAATCTCACATTAACATGAGAACACCAAAGAACAAGTAACGAAAAGGGATAATTAAAAATCCCGACGTCGACAATTATTTCGTACTATCCAAATCAAAATTACCATTTGTTTTAGATCTCAAAGGATTTTTCAAAAGAACATATTCCGTTGTGCTTACTTTAATAAGTTTATTAATTAATTGATCAAAATAATTTTGAAAGATCTATTCAACCCCCCTTTTAGATCTATAAGTGCTTGTGAGAAATAACAATCATGTAAAGAAGAAAAGATTTTGGTTGCTAAAAATAATTATTTAAAAAATTAAGATAAAATACTTTTCAACAAGGTGAACCATTTAAAAAATGAAGTTGAAAAATTGACTAATGAAATAAAAATGAGAGATGTATGTATTGTTGCATTTAGTGATAAGTCTTATGATAAAACAACCCTAACTAATAAATTACAAGAAGAAATAGAGTTATTAAAACTATCTCTTGCTTAATTCGTTCAAGGAGAAGAAAACTTAACTGTAATGTTAGGAAGACAAATACCGAGTTTTGAATTATTGTTTTCCTTTCACTACATGTAAAATTTTTGGAACAAAAGAACACTTAGATATAAATTGTTCTAAAAAGGGAAATAAAATTAAAAATATGTGGATTAAAAAGGTGAATGTCCAGTAACTAACTCAAGTGGACCCAAAAAGGTATGGGTACCAAAAATATGAATTACATTTTATGTATGATAGGTATGTCTCAAGGCAAGAGTTCCTTCTCAAAAATGGATTCTTGATAACGGATGTTCTCGTCACATGACGGGTGACAAATAGTAGTTTGTGGAGCTAAATCTTAAGAAGAAAAATGTAACAATCACATTTGGAGACAATCGAACATGTGAAATAGTCGAAAAAGGTAAAATAGGTAACGAGAAAGTTAATATTAATAATGTTCATCTTGTAAATGGTCTTAAATTTAATCTTATAAGTGTTAGTCAATTAATGGATAATGGTCATCAAGTAAAGTTTGAAAAAGACAAATGTACGATACTTCATGGTACTAAAAAAGCTACCTTAGTTGCCTAAAGAGAAGGAAATATATATACTCTTGATTTTGAGCAACAAGATGAAGAACTATGTCTTGCCACAATACAAGATGAGGCTAACTTATGGCATAGAAGGATTGGACATGTTCATATGGATTTAATCAAGATATTATCTTCGAAAAATCTCGTAAAAGGATTGCCAAAGATCAATAATGAAAAGAAAGGGATATGTGATCCTTTTCAACTCGATAAACAAGTAAGAACATCATTTACAACAAAGAACATGGTATCAACTTCTTTTCCTGCTAGTCTAAATGATAAATTCTATGGATCTATAATAGTTGATGATTTTTCTAGATATACATGGGTTTTATTTCTTAAAACTAAAGATGAAACATTTAGAGAAATTGAAAAATTAATAAGAAACTTGGAGAAAAAATATAATCTCAAACTTATAAAAATTAGAAGTGATCACGACACCGAATTTCAAAAAGAATTCATAATATTTTGTGATCAAAGATGGATTAGTCATGAATTCTAAACACCAAGAACAACTCAACAAAATGGGGTGGTGGAAAGAAAGAATAGAGCATTACAAGAAATTAACAGTTAGAACATTGTTACAAGAAAGTAAGCTTCCAAAGAAATTTTAGGTCGAGGCGGTAAACACATCTTGTTATGTTTTCAATAGAGTACTCATTCGTCCAATCATTTTGAAAACACTATGAGTTGTTAAATAATCAAATTCCTAATATAAGTTATTTTAAATGATTTGGTTCAAAATGTTTTATCCTGAATACAAATGATAACTTAGGAAAATTTGATGCTAGATCTTATGAAGGAATTATTATTGGTTATTTTCAAAATAGTAAAGCTTATTGAATATTCAACATTAAAAAATCTTGTATTGCGGAATCTGTTAATGTTAAATTTAATAAAACTAACAATGATCTTCCAAAAGAACTTGAAGAGGATGCAGGAAATTTGGAGACAACTGCAAATCCAGTAAATATGCAAGAACATCCTGATAAGCCAAAGGAGCAGAATCAGCTGATTGGATTAAAAAATTAACAAGAACAGGAACCTGAGTTACAACAAAGAATTGAAGAATATAATCAGGTTGAATCCAGTCAACAAGAGGAAACAATCCATGACATTCAAATGCCAAAATAGCAAGATACATAAAAAATCATCCTCCAGAAAATATCATTGGTGATATAAACAAAAGGATTACTACAAGAAGAGAAAAACACAAAATATTTGTGCATTTTCATTATTTTTATCACAAATTGAATCGAAGAATGCTAAAGAAGCCATCCTTGATGAAAAGTGGCTAATAGCAATGCAAGAAGAACTACAATAATTTGAAAGATGCCAAGTTTGAGAATTAATGCCTCTTCCAAAAGATGTCATCATTATTGAAACAAAATGGGTGTTTAAAAACAAGCTTGACGGATATGGGACAATTACTCGAAACAAGGCTAGGCTAGTGGCTCAAGGATACAACCAACAAGAAAGAATAGACTATACGGAGAAACATTTTCCCCCATTGCAAGATTAGAATCTATTTGAATATTAATAGCTTTTGCATGTTACAAAAAGTTCAAGCTTCACCAAATGGATGTAAAAAGCACATTTCTCAACTGATACATAAATGAAGAAGTTTATGTAAAACAACCTCATTGTTTTGAGCATGAGAAGTTCCTAAACCATGTCTACAAATTAAAGAAAGCTCTCGATGGACTCAAACAAGCTCCAAGAGCTTGGTACGAGAGGTGAAGTAAGTATCTTCTATCAAATTGCTTCATAAGAGATAAAATTGATTCTATATTATTTACTAAACATCAAAATAAAGACATTATTCTTGTACAAATATATGTAGATGACATAATATTTGGTGCTACTAATGACTTTCTTTGTGAGTGGTTTTCCAAATGCATGCACAAGGAGTTCGATATGAGTTTAATCGAAGAAATCAACTATTTTTTGGGACTCCAAATCAAACAAGCAAAGGGGGTATCTATATCCATCAAACCAAATATACAAAAGAACTATTCAAACGATTTGGTTTTGAAAATCGAATTCAAAGGCTACACCAACAAGTACATCAATAAAGCTTACATTATATGATAAGGTATAGATGTAGAATTGACAAAATATTGAGGTATGATTGGTTGCTTATTATATTTAACTGCATCTAGACCTGATATAATGTATAGTGTATATCCGTGTGCTCAATTTCAAGCAAAACCAAAAGAATCTCACTTGCAAGACGTTAATTTTTTTAAAATATTTAAGTGGCACTACAAATTTAGGTTTTTTTTATTCAAATTACAATAATTTTGAACTAATGGGCTATTCAGATGCTGACTATGCAGGGATCAAATTGATAGAAAAAGCACAAGCGATGCTTGTACTTTTTTGGGACAAAGTCTTGTGTCTTGGCATAGTAAAAAGCAAACTGAATACTAGTACTATTGACATATCAAAAAAATCTTGTCTTATATTCACGTAAAAAGCACATAGAGGTAAAACACCATTTTTTAAGGGATAATATTTCTAAAGGTCTAATAAAATTAATTTTTATCCCAACAGAACACCAATTAGCAGATATTTTCACTAAATCATTTAGTGAAGGAAGGTTTTTCACCTTAAGAAGAGAACTTGGTATGTGCATGATATAAAATAGTATATCTCATTTGCATGATTCACGTGAATATATTCATACATAATTTTCTTTGATGAATTATCCTATGCAAAATTTATGGAATTATATTGATCGAGTATCCTGTTTAATTGAGGCTCAGTTTAGTATTAATTAAGGGAATAAAATCTATTCGATATCTAAGTAGACATTCCAAAATCAGCTAACTTAATGGATACACGTTTTCTCTCTCACGCGATGTCTCGGTAATATGCACGTTAATTAAGACCCTCATCTTCTCTCTTTTACTTTACCATAAACCCAAGAGTTTCTCTCATACTCACCTCGTGTACTTAAAGAATCTCTTCATCTTTCATCTCCAAACCATCAGTAACCGTGAGAACTCGTCATACCAAATAACTTCGAGATGAATCTGAAGACGATCATCCTCATACATCCCTACCCTTTAAAACCCCAACTGGTCCGAAGTGAAAGTTGAAGAAGAAACAGAAGCAAACATAAATAGAAACTATGTCTGGTGATTCTTTATTTTCTGATGAATCAAACACAAGCTCTCCATCCCTTCCGGTCGAAGGTCATTTTGGAGCTCAGAAGCATCTCTAAACAAATAAAGAAATTGGTCCACCCATCTTCTCATCTGGCATCTTCGCCTCCTACGGTAAACCCTCTCCCTTTCTCTTCACAAGATATAGCTGATAATTTCTTTCATGGTCATAATTTTGAAGCACGATATAAGTCCTCTATTGTTCACAAATGGTTTATTTATGAGAAAACCATCGATATGTTTTACTACCAAAATTTTCCTCTACAAAAATTGTTAATATCATATGGGATATCATCTATGATTCTTCCTCCATCCACTGCCTATCCTAATCTTGTTCAACAATTTTACACAAATCTTGAATATAATGGTGATTGTTACACCTCATTTGTAAAAGGAAAATCCTTGTTTTTCACTGTGATGGACTTGGGAATTATATTGTCTATTCGTTACTCTAGACCTTGTCTATTCACATTGAAAGGTGATGCATTTTCTCCTATTTTTCCGTTGGAACAACTTAGATCTGTTATGGATGACCCCGATTGGTTTTACTCCAAAAAACTGTTGATATCTCAACCATTGTTATTGTACTCCACAAAGTGTTAAGGTACAATCTGCTACCTCGTCTTGGTGGGGGTGCATATTTTTCTTATCAAGATCTTGTGTTAATTGCTATGATCCTAAAAGGAAAGTCTTTCAATTTTTCTCTGATGATGCTGCAACATATGATCAGTTGTCTCAGGCATAGAAAAAGGTATTTACCTTATAGTTGTAAGGACCGAGAATTTTATATGATTATATATGTAACTTTTTACGAATAAATTTTTTTTTGAAAGTACTTGGACCATATAAGTGAATATGTGAATTAAGCAATATAATTAATTTATTTATTTTAAGTTAACTAAGGTGAATACTTAATCAATTTGATTAAAAGAAAGTATGATAAGTTATGTTAAGAATTAACATAGTTTGCATGTTAACCTTGAATGATAAATTAAAAAGATTTATAATCTTTAAGTGATTAACTATGGATATGAATTATATAAAGTGATTATATGATTATGTGAGTATTTAAATATCATAAGAATTTATCAACAATAATAATTATGTTATGGATTATGTGGAATAATGTATGTGGCTAACTAAATATATATATTCGAATATGAATATTTATCTACTAAGAGAATCAAAAGGAAAACTACATAACCTAATTGTATATTAGGTATAGAAATTAAATAACCTATGGGTAATAATATGAAAGAATGTTAATATTTAAAATATATACTAATCCTAAGAGATTTATTTTATATATCTTAATTAGTTAATTTTATAACTTAAGTAAAACAGGTCTAATTTGTTTATAACATTTAAGGCACATGAGTTTATAATTATTTAAATTATAAATGAATGAATGAAAAACCTAATTAAATGATTAGGGTAATATAAAATTAAAAGTGTTGGATTTAATCTAATTTACATGGCCCAAACCATTGTTTAGAAAGCTCAAACGAATTAAATTTAAAGCCCAAGTTTTAGCCCAATTGTTAAGGGACTTTTTGGACCTTTGATTAAGCAAAATGGGGCATTAAAAATAAAACCAAATGGGGAAGAAAAGGCCCAATTTTTGGCCCAAGTAAGGAAGTAGTAAAGGAGGCCATATGATGAAATGATTTGTTTTACCAACTCTTCCATGTGCTAACCTTTTATTTACACAACACTTATAAACAAAATTGCAAGTAATATAAAGCTTGCAAGCAACCATCTAATTAATGAGAGAGAGAAAGAGCTAGAGTGTGGTGAATGTATATAGATATATACAATATATCTATACTTTTATTTTTACTTAGTAACACAAAAATCCATTCATTTCTCTTTCATCACACATTCTAAACTAGCAAAACAAAACAAGACCAAGAGAGAGAGAGAGAGAGAGAGAGAGAGAGAGAGATAGAGAGATTTTCGGCCATAGGAGAGAAGGGAGAGGGAGAGTTTTTGTAAACTATCTAGTTCCTTAAACTATCTAGTTCCTTTAATATAGTGTATTTCCTTGTGTTTGATTTAATTTTTGATGATATAGAGTTTATGATCTTGAGATCTAAAATTCTATATCTACATGGTTATGAGTCTATTATGTTTAGATCTAACCTTTTTGAGGGTCAAAAGTTAGATCTAAAGTAACGAAATGAAAACTATGTTTTGAAAACTAGAAAACTCTAATATCTTCTACTTTGAGGGGTTATAACTTGAGATCTACAACTTTGTTTTACGATCCGTTAACTAGGAGTACTAGATATATAAGGTAACTATTAAACCTAAGTGGAAGCACTCAAAAATATTAAGTTTACAAGCCATGGTGGCTGTTTTGGCCAGAACAATTCGGATAAAGAAAAATGGAAAAAAAATAGAAAAATAGCTATTGTCCAGAAGCTACCAGGGGCATTTTCGTCCATTTATTTTAATCTAAAATTTTTGGGAAAATTTGGAGTGATACTATGATAAGTTATGTGACTCCTGTAAAAATTTGGGAATTTTTAACCATGTAGAATGAGAGTTATGGTTGTTACGGTAAAGGACTACTTTTAACAGTATGCATGAATAACTCTTTGTGTGTAACTCCAAAAATTATGAAATTTTTACTGGGAGTACATATATATAAGAGGAACATACCTTGTAAATTTCAGAATTTTCAGACAGTTTCGATTTATGATAAATGTAGTAGGATTTGGCTGTTTTAGATTATTTAAATATAGTAAATGAAATCCAAAAATTGCAGAAAAATTATATGTTCCTCATAATACCATATACTGATATTTTCTTCAAAATAAAAATTTTTGAAATTTTTTTGGTATTTTTCATGGATGTGTTTGAGTTATGAATAAATGAATAAAATAAGTTATATGATGTCATAAATGGCAAAATTATGATTTTGTGTCTTAGAAACCCTAAATATGCTAGGATCATATTTTTGAAGGGTGTTTTGATCATTGTTGATGAGATATTATGTTTATGGCCTTGTATGATTATTTAATAAAAGAATTAGTAAAGATTAAACAATTAAAATAAATTGTTTATAAGTTTAATAAACGATTAAAATATTATTAAAAGGTTAATAATAATAGATTAAGATATTATTAAGTAATTAATAATATTTAGATTAAAATATTATTAAATGATTAATAATATTAAGAATTAAAATATTATTAAATGATTAATAATATTATGGGATAAGTAGGATGTGACGCCCCCAAAATAGGTATATCAGATATAATGCTGAAAGGAACTTGCACTGTATAGCAACACTCAAAGTATCAAAATACTCACCAAAATACGCTCGATAATATAGAGAGAGAAAACTTCAGTTTCTGGTGTGATTTTCAATTCTAACCTAAACACCCTACTTATAAGAAAATGCTTATAACACCAAAGCAGAAAATTTAATAAAATATTAATTTATTTTTATAAATTTCCTACACCGACTTTTTTGGTCAAAACATCAGCCACACAAGTGAGGCCCACCTCATAAAAATTACATAAAACGTTTTTCTTATTAAAATCATTTAAAACTCTAAAAATTAATTATTCCGGAACTTTAATTATTCATAATAAATATCTCTTTTATCAAAAAAAAATCGAATCTTATGTCCATTCCATAGGAAATTCAATTCTATAAAACTTTATAAGTTTAAGTTTTTTCAAATTCCAAGCAGAAATTGACCGAAATTCACATACGGACGATTTTACAAGCTATAATCAGATTTCAGTCAACAAATGGGGTCCATCAACACACAAAACATGTGTTAAACATTTTTTGTAACAAAAAATACTCTTCCTCCTCATTTATTCATATATCACACATTCATTGTAAAAATATCACCATTATTATATTATTATAATATAATAATATATTTAAATAAATTATTTTATCAGAAAAGATAAAATATCAATTTTCGACAATTGTCACTTAAAAAAAATTCCTTCATTTATATCCATATAAAATAAATATTTTTCTTATCATATAAATCAATAATTAATTATTCATAAATAATATTACGAGAATCACAATCTCGACAACCAGTACATTGTTCTCGTGAAAGAGAAGGCCTTCCTAAGAAGATTTCTCCTTCTCTGGCCAAGAATTAACTAACCTCTCCTGATGTAACATTCTAGACATTGCCAATAATGCTATCTAATAATATTATTAAAATAATATGAATTATTGATCTGATAATGGGAAATACTATGTAGTGGCAATTATTGAAACAACAATAATATAAAATATCAACATAGTAATTATTGAATCAATAAAATATTGAACAATAATTACTGTAACAATTATTGAGTAGTGACTTCTTACGTAAGAATCAATAATTTGTGCAATACCGTGTGTTACTGTGCAACACCGCGTATTACTATTTTTTAACCACCGGGTATTCCAACAGTGTTAACGGTAACAACTACGTTGTTATTTATAAAACTCGTATTTGTCGTTTTTTTCATCCAATCGGTTTCCGTTATGGGGCCCGCAAGACAGAGTGCATACCGCCGTTGCATAATATTTCCCGCAATAAGAATATTATGCGACCAATGCTTAATATTTCCAATAACAATGAATATTTTATAACCACTTGCTTAATTAAGATATTTGCGCATTTTACCCATAACTAATCACATTAATCAAATCAAATCTTATTATTTTAAAATAATAAATAGAGAAAATTCAATTTTATTTATAAAAAGTTGGGGTCTTATATAGGATATTATTAAATGATTAATAATATTATGGGATGAGTAGGATATTATTAAATAATTAATAACATTATGTGGTGAGTAAGACATTATTAAATAGTTGTGAATGAATAAAATATTCTTAAATAATTAATAATATTAAATGAGTGTTTAAAATAAATAATAAATAGAAGTTAAGTATTTTAAGAATATAGTGAGCATGTAATATGCTAAATTAGGTATATAGTATGCTGAAAAGGATAATCCAGGTTGCTAGATTGGGTAATATGATTTGCTAGATTAAGCATTTGATTTGCTGGATTAGGTATTCGGTATACCGAATTATAAATAAGAACTTATAAAATGAAAGAATAAGTGTTAAATCCTAATGTATATGGTTTAGTGGTTGAAATACTATCAAATGATAATAATATTATTAAAGATTTAAGGTGTTTGATTATGTGATTACATGTTAGATAAATTATTATGGAATAATAGTATAATAAGTGAGATATGTGATGCTAATTGATAGATTAATCTTATTAATGATAGGTCTTTAAAAAAAAGTCATATTAGATTGTGTAGCAGTAAGCAGCAATCAAGGCAAGTATCTAAACCTTACGCACTATTTTTATATTGTGCAAACAGGTATATGTTTATGCAAGTTTCTATACTCTTTTATTGTGCAAGTATCCCTACTCTATGAATTTACTTTATGCAAGAGATCTATAACTATGCAAGTATTCTAACCTTTGCATTTACTTTATGCAATGGATCTTTGTGTAAGCAAGTTTCTTAACTCTATTTTTATTGAGCATGTATCTGAACCTTTGCATTCATGCAATGGTTCTATGGTTCAACAAGTATTCTTAATTCATTTATATTATGCAAATATCCTTACTTTATCAAATTTCATTCGATTTGTTCACTGTTTACAAGTATCTTATTACTGTCTTCATATGATTTATATATACTCAAAAGTTGTTCTGTTCTTTATAAGCTAAGTTTGATTATGCAAGTGTCCTCACTTGTATAAATTATTGTATTTGAACAAGTTTTGATACATACTATTGAATTTCAATATGTATATATGAATAAAGGTTGTCTAAGCTATTTGACTCGGCTAGACATAGTTATAAATGTATCCTTAAATATTATTATCGCCCAACTGAATTGTTTTGGTTCGGACTCCAAAATAAGTATGAACATCCCAAAATTGGGAAATTTTTATGCTCCAAAGGCGGTTATGATGAACGTGAATATCGTTCTAGCATGTAGTGTTGATCAATATAGGGCATAACAGGCTGATCACACTCCGTGCCTGTAAGTCATGACGGTTTGCAAATGAATTTCTGTACAAACCTTTTTAAAAATTTAAAATGAAAGTTCATGGTCTATTGACCGCTCAGTATTTATATTCAGTACATAGTTTCAAAAATGTAAATGATTTGATATGTTGCCTAATATTATTTCAGTTTACTTCACAACTATTGATTTGTTGTAGAAGTATAATTCAAAGAAAAACTTTATTTCTTTCAGCTAACGTCTATTAATTGATATTACTTGCTGGGCAATTAAATGCTCATTCTTGCTTTAAACTTAAATGTTTTCAGCTAAGCGGGATCGAACAAAAGGTTCTGGCAAAGACAAGGGAAAGGGAAAGTTAAAGGAAATAGTTAGAAGGTATTATTTGTAATAACTAGAGCTATGTATTTATGATAATTTATTATTTATCATGTAATGAATTACTTAAAGGTTATCATAACTGGAAACTAGACAACTTTGATGTAATATGTGACGCCCCCAAAATAGGTATACACCACCCATTCTGAGTTGTCAATACATGGTACAGAAACAACTATAACTTTATTTTTACAACAGTAAAACTGTGAGTTTAAATACAGATATTTCCATCTAGACAATATCCACATACAAATAAATCCTCATCATAATTATTGATACATTATTTTACAAAAATGGTGAGGACTACTAAACAACTCTCTCTAGAACCATCATTACATCCCTCGACTCATACTCGCTACATTATCTCCTCCTGAGAAGAAAAATAGAACAAAAAGGAAAAGGGTGAGCTCAACTAGCCCAGTAAATAATATTATGACTAAGATAATATACAACAAATTATCGTTAGTCTCCAACAGGGAAAAATCTAATAGAATACAATAGACAACAAATTTTAAATCAATATTCGCAGCGGAAAATAATAATTCATTAGAAAAGTTAAGTAGAGGATGAAATCTACTATCTTCTATGTATGAATTTAAAATTTCATCGTCTATCTTTTATCCCTGTAACATCAATCAATATATATCTGGAATCAAATATTCATCTTTGCACTACAGGCCAAAGATATTCATCAGTTGGTCATGTTCATCTAAACACCTGTTCATCTTTGCACTACGGGCCAAAGATATTCATCAGAAATCATTCATCTTTGCACTACAGGTCAAAGATATTCAATAATATCATCATTTAAGACTGAGGATGATGAAAAATATTTTTAAAGAAACGAATCCAGTGAAACAAAATGACAAGGATTAAGGATTAAGGATTCGTACTTTGTTTTATCCATGTCCAAAAATACCTCAAAAATAATCATAGTGGTGTAAAATTCAAGAATGATCACAATATGGATACAATCAAAGCTAGTATCCACAATAGATATTTTAGACAAAAAGAAAAAATTTCATTTTTCGATGAATAGTGCCGTATTCGTGAATAGTGTCGTATACGTGAATAAGGTCTTGAGTATCGTGAATAGTAACTCACACCAAAAGTTCCAAATTTGATAAAAACTTCAGATCAATATTTCAGCATAATGATATTGAAGAAATAATATCATTACGGAAAAAAAAAATATCCCTTACCTCGAAAGATTAGTACCTCCGGCTAGAATACTGGGTATAGTGCTGAAGGAAACTTGCACCGTATAACAATACTCAAAGTATCAAAATTCTCACAAGAATACACTCAATATATAGAGAGAAAAATATAGAGAAAACTTCAATTTCTGGTGTAATTTTCAATTCTAACCTAAGCACCCTATTTATAGGAAAATGCTAAGAACACCAAAGCAGAAAATTTATTAAAATAATATTATTATTTGTTAAAATTCCATACGCCCACTTTTGGAGATCTGATTTCAGCAATCAATAACACATGCTAGACCCACTAAACTCACCAAAAACGTTTTCCATAATTAAAATATTTTAAACTTCCAAAAATCAATTATTTTGAGTTTGAACTTCAATAATTCACAATAAATAGCCCTTTTTGTCGGAAAATTCGAATCTCATGAGTTTTTATAGGAAATTCAATTCTCTACAACTTTACAGAAGAAAGGTTTTCCAAATTCCAAACAAAATTGACCGAAATCCATAAACAGACGATTTTACAAAATTATAATCAAATTTCGATCGATAAATGGGGTCCAATAGACATGTTTAACATGTTTTAAACATTTTGGTAACAAAAATACTCCTCCACATATACTTATATATCCCACATTCATTGTAAAAATATCATCATTATTATATTATTAAAATATAATAATATATTTAAATAAATTATTTTATCGAAAAAAGATAAAATTTTAATTTTCAACAATTGTCACATTAAAAATTTTCTCCATCTATATCCACATAAAATAAATATTTTTCTCATCATATGAATCAATAATTAATTATTCACAAATAATATTACAGAATCACAATATTGAAGACCGAGCGCTTCTCAGAAAGAGGGGGCTTTCCAATAAGAATTTCTCCTTCTTGGCGCCAAGAATTAGGTGACCAAACCTCTCCTTGATGTAACTTTCTAGACATTGCCAATAATGTTATCTAATAATATTATTCGATAATATGAATTATTGCTTCGATAATGGAAAATATTGTATAGTGACAATTATTGAAACAACAAGAATATAAAATATCAACGCAAAGAATTATTGAATCAATAAAATAAAATACCGAATAAAGAATTCACTGTAACAATTATTGAGTAGTGCCTTCTTACGTAAGAATCAATAATTGGTGCAATACCGTGTGCTACTGTGCAACAACGCGTATTACTGTATTTTAACCACTAGGTATTTTAACAGTATTAACGATAACAACTACGCCATTATTTTTAAACAACTTATATTTGTCGTTTTTCTCATCCAATCGCTTTCCGTTATGGGGCCCACAAAAGACTGCGCCGTCGTAAGAATATTCCCCGACAGCAAGAATATTCCACGACCAAACGAATATTCCCCGACAACAATGAATATTTTATAACCACTTGCTTATTTTGAAATATTTGCGTATTTTACCCATAACTATCCACATTAATCAAATCAATCCTTACTATTTCAAAATAATAAATAGAGGAAAATAAATTTCATTTATTAATAATTTGGGGTCTTACATAATATTATGAGATATTTAATATATAATGTAGTTTAAGGAATGTTATTGTGGAGCACCAAGTACGAGTTTCAAGTACCCAGATTTGGGGGCGTCACAATAGTGGTTTTCTAACTAAACTGTTCCAATACTTTAAAATTTCCTTTGAAAATGAAATCTCAGTCCCTTTGACAGAGTACATTGATTCTGTGAATTTAAAAATTTCTCAATTAACTCTTGCTGATTGAAAGTTTGGGCGAATTGTTCCTGAAGCTGCAATCCAAATAACTTAGTATCCCTCCTCCTCTACTCCACATTCCTCTCCTACTTCCCTAAGAATTCTCAACCTTTTAATCCAAATTTTTTCCAACCAAGAAATTCTAAAGGAAGATGTGCAGATATAAAAAATAGAATCTCTATTTTGAAAAAAGGAAAACTTCCAATATGTGTTGCTGAATTAAACAACTTTTCTCGTCAATTTAAGGATGAGTTTATAGATTTACAAGCAGGTTTTCAGTTGCAAACAATAGCTTTGGTCGAAGCCCTTTAACGTAAGATAAATAGGAACACATGTCAGTTGAGTCACAAACTCAAGTTCGTATACAATCAGGTTGGTATTTTGGGTCGGTTCATTACTGTGCCTAAATGAGATTGGTGAAGAGTTGAATGTTGAACTGGTATCTTCTCCTAATCCGGAATGGCCGTACTACAACTGGCTCTCTGAATTCGCAGGCAATTTCTTAGACCTTGATGTGCCTCCTACGACGTACATTCCCCACCCTCCTCGTTTTTCTCATAAGTTTTCTGTGGAAGAATTTCTTTACCTCCATCTACATCGCCCCTAATTTACTCGTCGCAGAAATAAAAATGTCCACAACGAGGACCTGGATGACTAGTCTCTATCTTTCCTTTCGATTTCATATCTACCTTTTTTTTTATGGATGACAAATGGGGAGACAAATTATGAGATCTTAAGACTTTGATTTAATTGTTTCATGCGAGTTTAAGACTTTGATTTAATATCTTTTGTTGGATGATGGTTTTTGCTACTAGGTTTAGGCTACTGGTTTTGGGTTGAAATGCTTAATGGTTTAAGTGTTTAAACTAAGTGCTACTATAGTTTAATGTATGTTATGGTTATGATACTGTTACAGGATCATGAAAGCTTTCAATACACTAATCAATGTTGAGGCACTTTGTGATATATTTAATAAGTTATTACAAGTGTATTAGGTCTGCAAATATGCAATAACTAAGAAACAAATGGTTGTTTCTGAAATTTCCATGAACTGATTATATTACCTATTCTTATAAATGCATAGTTTTAGGGGGAGCCATAATTATCATGTTGTCATCATCAAAAATTGGGGGGTGGAGGGTGGGGGGGGGGGATGTTGACTTGGTCACACGTTATCCTTATGTTTTGATGATGACCTTCTTATCACTCTAAACTTGTATTGATGCAATTTTAGGATATCTAATGCAAAAACAGATTACTTGAGGATGTAACCATAAAGATTCAAAGATCTTGAAGGCTTGAAGAAAAATTGAGTCATTAGGAAACAATGTAAGCTCTCTGCATTAATTTCTTCTTAATTTAAGGCTCTAGGTCATTTGCATTACATTTTTATGACAATGATAGTAAAATCAAATTATGATTTAAAATGAGATTGAAAGTGATTTAATATTGATTATTTAAATATTCCAAAAATTTAAATTATCATTCCATTTGAAAGAGATATAAGGTAATACATTATGTAACCAAAAAGATATCTGTTTGATTTTCTTGAAATCTAAAATTTTTAATTAATTGATGTTACCTTCATCAAAGCTGCTAACAGATTCCATGTACAATGTGATCAAGTCTATTGAATATTTTTTATCAGAAGCTCTAATTTGATTTCACCATAAGTTAAGCCTTGACATCAGTTGGGAGTTAATAGAAAAGTCAATTCACATTACCTTAATAGTGACTTGTAATTAATTATAATTGATTGATCGTTTAGAATTGATGGAAATTCTTTATTGGTATATATCATAAAGCATGGTATGCATCGATATAATACATGCCAAGGTCTAATAGACCAATCAGTGTTCATGATCGTTAATAGTTGTTGATACTTTTTGAATGGATAATCAATTTTATGGGCTAGCATGGCTGTAATCTGTTGGGTTTGTACGCAACGCAATTACGTAATCAAATCACAGAAACATAAGGGAAGCGCAATAAAAGGGAGTTTTTAAAATTTTATACAAATCATTATCAGGATCAAGCTTTATGCTTAATTATCAATTTAATAGAAAAGCGAAGGAGATTAGATTCATAAACTTGTAGAATATAGCTTCCTCATATACGAGTTCTACTCCAATTCTTTTTCATGTTCAACTTGAATCCATGGGATTGATTCCTTCCTTTGATCAACTTTAGCCACCCAAGTGTTTGGCCTCTAGAGGTGATCCACTAAGGAAGAACAATATTCAAGAGGACGGGTATTTGGCAAAACCCTAATTTTTGTACTCTCCCAACCTTTTGAATTGTTAGTCTGTCTCGCGTAAACCTAATCTATAATAAGAATTTCTTATTTATATATGTAGGTAACCCTCCTAACCAATTTAAGATTATGGTTTCATTTAATTAATTAAACTCTTTTAATTAATTAGGTTTCCTAATCTTATTAAGAATAATTAATTAAACCCTTTTAATTAATTTGTCTCCTAATTTTATTAGGAATATATGAGAGTACTTTCATTAATTAATTTCCAAACTCCTTTAGAAATTAAATTAATAATAATAGTAATAATAATAATAAGACTCCTCTTATTAATTTATATTTAATATTTCTGAAATATTAAATAATAAATATTAAGCTATTTAATTTATTCTATCACCATAGATTAAATTAAATACTCTTAACTTATTATTACGATTATGTTATTTACTTCTTAAATAAATATTATTCTTTTTATGGTGTGACCCTTTAGGTTCTTCATATTAAACCGGTTGTGAATAAATCAATTAAAATACTTTTAATCTTATTTAAATAAATAAATTAAACTAATTAATTAATTTAAATAAATAACATTTATTCTACAATAAGGGTAACCCCCTTAGCGTTAAACGACTTTCCAGATAATATAGTTTTCAACATTAATCATAAAAGAACCTTTGAGTAACTAAATAGTTATCGTACAATTCATTCCTTCCACCATACAATGTCCTAATTAAATATAAGATATGGAATTTCTATCAAGTTTTATTTTATTTAATTATATGTATTTCGATCCTTAAATGCACAAACTCTGATAATGTAAATTAGAAACTACTTTCTAATTTCATTCTACCTTGGTCAAGGACTACTGAGTTGTCATTTATCGAATCAAATAAGATATTCTCTTCTTTTAATAGAAGCGATAGATTTTTTTTATTGATCATTCATTATCTCCATGTATAATTAATTATACTCAAGCATACCCTTTGATATACCCTTAGGGTCTTAAGGGATATGTCAAAATATAACTCATCATACACAAGATACTATGATGATTTCAAGTCTAAGGATTACTTGTACTACTATCACTAAAGGAATTCTTATTGATAGGCAAGTAAAAATCCAATAGGTATTCCTTAGCGAGTCATGTTTAGTATACTTATTCTCCAATAAGCACCTACATACTTGCTTTAGTGTGTCCACACAAATGATTATGAGATCGATCAGTTGCTTTCAAAAAGCAAGCAACATATGTATCAATCTATCCGGATTCACTAATCCCCTTTTTAGTAATCCAACGATTGGGAACTATTTTAGTTTTAAGTTATCTAAGAATTTAGATCTCATTAGCATGATCATCATCATGATTCTAAAAGTATTACTTAAAACTATAGGTTTATCACATTTAATATAACAACACTATGTAGATAATTAAAAGCCTTTAATAAACAATTCTTTTATTAATAAATGAATAGGATTGTTACAAAGTATATGCTTTATCATATCAAATATGATTGGCTTGTGTGCATACTACTTTTATAATCAAGCTTAATTTATTTTTTTCTATATCCTTGCTTTAATGTTTCTAAAATAACAACGGCTAAAATTTCAGTGCTGATTCCTTTGTTATTTGCAACGGGCAAAAGGTTTTTATTATCTATAAAAAGGTTTTAGCTTGAACTATTTTTAGACCACCGAATACATAATAAATCAATATTATTCACTATAAGCATATACCTAGAAATATTGATTCTATTGATTCTGAAAATTCTTTTCTGCTGGGCATCAAAGGTTCTGATAATTTTCAGATTGTACATTTGAACTAAAATCGATAATATCTTTTCTATTACTGTGATCATTGCATATTTAGATAAGCCTTGCCAATTAATTAATTTCTTTGATCATAATATTTCTAGTTGTAATTCTGTAAAGACTAAGTTTAGTCTAAAGGGTTCTAATCTAGTGTGGATTAGGGAATTCTACAAAAAGGTTAAAGGAAGCATAAGTTCTTAGGAGTGCATAGGTGCACAAGGAGAAAAAGTTCTCAAGGGAATATAAGTATTCAAGTCTTGAAGGAATTTGGTTTGTAAAAGAGTCAATTTGTAATTCAAAGTAATAAATAAAACGAGTCTCCAATACTAGTTGGTATTGGATGTAACGACCCCAAAATTCATACTGTAACAACCCGATATTTCCTATATAAATAAATCAAAAATTTTGCATATAAATTTTTATTTATTTGTAAAGGTGGAATTATCGCTAGGTAATTTGTGTGTGTGTGTGTGTGTATGTATATATATATATATATATATATATATATATATATATATATATGTGTGTGTGTGTGTGTGTGTGTGTGTGTGTGTGTGTGTGTGTGTGTGTGTGTGTGTGATAAATAAAATTTATTTATTACATTAATTATTACAAATAATTTTATTTTAGAATTATTGATTATTATAAATTATATTCTTATAATAATTAATTTCATAGTAGAAATTTTTATTAATTATTTTCCATGAACATATAATTATATATTATTTAAATAATATATGAAATAATTTTAGAATTATTATAATAATTATTTAATTATATTAATTTATATTGGATTAATTAAGTTAATTATTTTTAGCTTAATTGATAATGTTAAATATTTAAGATAAATCAGATATGGAATCCAAACCCTAAATTTGGATTTTTATCAAGGAATGAGAATAATATTATAATATTATTTTTATTTTTATTTTTTAGTGCTATAAATATGTACTGTATGTACGTATTGATAATGGTTGGTCAATTATGGTGTATTATTACCAAACCCTAGCAATATTTTTATAAACCCTAATATTACTGTTAAACCCTAGTTTCAAAGTCAAATGAGACTTTAAATCTGTTAAGTCAATGTGTTATGTGGTGTATGATATGTATTATAAAGATTTGATGCTAATTAGGAAACCCTAATTATAGAAAACCCTAATTGTAAATTAAAACCCTAATTTATTGTTAAAAAAAGCCTAATGTGAAACTTAAACCGGAGTTTATGCTCAGTCAGAAATTGTGTTAATGTGATTAATATCATGTATGGTAGATTTTATTGTTAATTAAGGAAAGCCTAATTAGTAATTTAAAACCCTAATATCTAGAACCTTAATTTAGTAATTTGAAACCCTAATTGTGATTTAAAACCCTAATAATTAATTATGAACCCTAATTGCTAAATTAGCAAGGTTAATTATAATTAGTAAATAATTAAACCCTAATGTTCATATATAATGTAATTAGAAACCCTAATTACAAATTTGTTAACCATAATTACAAATTGTTAACCCTAATTATTAAATTATTAACCCTAATTGCTAAATAGGAACTCTAATCGCTAATTAAACAAGCTTAATGTTAATTAGTGAATACCTAAACCAAATTTTTAGGTCTATGTAATTAGGAAACCTAAACTAATTTAGTAATCCTAATTTGTGATTTTTAGAAACTAAAATTTCTATTTTTGGCCTAATTAGAAATTCTAGATAAATAATCATAATTGGTGGAACCTTAGGGTTAAACCCTAAGGGTCAAACCCTAAGGGTTTGCCAAGTTATATTATTGCCATTAAAATGATAAACCAAATGACCATTATACCCTTATGTGTATTATTGAGGCTAACTTGTCAAACTTGCCAATGCTTTAGTTGGTGATCTACCCTACACATAGCCATGTGCTACAAACTCTACAAATCAGCCAAATTCCAGCCAAGTCCATTGCATACATGTGGTATATATAGATTGGAGAGAGAAAAAGATCACTTGTTAGCCATTTTTGCACATATACTCAACCTAACTCTCCCAAGCTCCACACCTCTGAAAATTTTTGCTAGATCAGTCCCCAAGATCTGCCCCACGAACACCCATATCAAACTCAGAAGCCTAGAATCAAAATTGTTCTTAGAAAGGTATAAAACCCTAAGCTATAATCTGATCATTAATCTATTGTTAGATGTTAAATTTGTTGTGTTAAACATGTTGTTAGTAGTGTATAATGATGATCTGGGTTGCTAGATGTTAGATCCATAACATCTAGAGGCTCGGATTTGAAATTTTACAAAATCTGGAAAAAGTTGATTTTGTGGTCTGACAACGAATGTCAGTGCCTCTAGATTCTCGTCTGATCTTGGTTTTTGTTGTTTAAAGGTTTAAATATGTAGTCTGATATGTGCTCTTTGATCTGGATCAAGAATCAGGCTTATATCTGGTTTAGATTGCATGTTATTCACGGTCAAAACCCGTTGATTGACCATGACTGAACAAGTTCTGGGTAACCCAGAACTTGCCCATTTCGGTCTTACAAAAAGTTTGAAGGCCTGGATCTGACAGTGTGTTGATTGGTTGTGTTTGTCTTTAAATCTACGTTATAATATGTTGTTTATACTATATGATTATGCCTTAAAATCTCCTAAATATCAAACTGGATGATTGCAATGGACGGTCAAACTAGGCCAGACGATCATGAAAGCTGTTTTCTGGGTAACCCAGAAAACGCTTTACCATGTCGACTGACATGGTTTGACCGGCATAGATATGTTTGATCTGTTGTTGTTTTAGTGATATAATGTGATAGATCTCTTCCTTTTTGTGTTGGCTACACATTGGATGCATTATATCACAAAAACATCACATAGATCACAAGTTGTGGAAGCCCAAATATGAACAATTGAATTGTTCTTCATTTCTGGGTAACCTAGAAAATGAAGAACAACTCTGACAACTATTTTGGGCGATCAGATCTCTCTCTTGTTATGTGGTTTGTTCATGTTTGTTGTTGGGTCTTGTAGTATTACACTAGTACTACAAGATTAAGGTATTAGATCTCCCAGAAACACAGTACACACTGATTTAAGTTTGGTCAAACTAAGCCCCTCGAAACTGACATGAATGTTCTGGGTTTTGGTGAAGATCATGAAGAACACCTATAGCGACGGTTCTGTAGCTATAGGCGGTCTTTAGCGACAATTTCTTTATAAAAATTAATTATTTTTTTTAAATAAATAGAAAAATTATTTTTTAATTATTAAAATACAAAATAAATTACTAAAAAATATTTTAAAGTCCTAAAATTAGTTTTAATTATTTTGAATATATTTCATAAATATTTAATATTTTGGGATATTAAAATTATTTAATTTATTTAATTATAATATTAAATTAATTAATTAAAAATAATTTTAATACATGAAAAATCATTTAAAATTATATTATGATATAAGAAAATATTTTCGCTTATTTTTAATAACTTTTAATATTTTATGATAAATTTCATTCATAAATTAATGTTAATGATAATTAAGTTATTTAATAAATGAATTAAATAAATAAATTAAAAATAATTTAATTATATTAAAATCATTTTAAATAATACTAAGGTATTTAAAAATATTTTTAGTTATAAAATATAACTTTCAATATTTAAAAGTAAACTTCATTAATTAATTATTATTAATGATATTAAAGTTATTTAATAATTATTTTAAATAAATTAGTTTAAAAATGATTTTAATATTATAAAATTATTTTAAATGAAAACAAAGTGATATAAATGATATTAATTTAAGATTAGTGATATTAAATTTATTTAATAATTATATTAAATAAATAGTTTAAAATAGTTTTATTAATTTAAAATCATTTAAAAGGGATATAAATGAATTAAAAATATTTTAAGTTATACTTAATGACTTTTAATATTTTATTAAATGATACATTAATATTTAAATATTAATGGTAATTATTTAAAATTATTTTAAATGTTTTAAAAAATCATTTAAGGGTAATATTGATACTTTAAAAATATTTTGAGTTATTATAAATAACTTTAATATTTTGGCAATGGTTTCATTAATAGTTTAATATTAATTAAATGTTAATGATAATAGAATTATTTAATATTAAAATCATTTAATAATGATTTCGGAGTTTGAAAATTTAGGATAAATTATAATAAATGTTTAAAATTATTATAAGTCATTTAAAAATAATATGACTAATAATTACAGTTATTGAGCTACAGGATAGAGTCTTAGACTCGATAATTACCCGATAAAGTTGTCGGTACACCGATATGTTTCAGAAATGGATCTGGACTTAGATAATTTTGTTAGATATGTGTTTGTTTGTGATCCAATGACTGCTAAACCTATGTGACAATGTGATTAGGTAATGTGCTGACTGCAATAAGCAGTATTATGTGTTACGATATGATTCTAATTAGTAAAATGATCTTATTACTGATAGGTTGTGATATAAAAGATAAAACTAAGTTGCGTATTGTAAGCAGTAGACTATATAAGTATCCTACCTTTGCATTTTCTTTATGCAATGGACATGAGTAAGAAAGTTTTAGAATTATATTATTATTGTACCAGATTATTAACTCTATTGTTATATATATTATATATGATCATTGATTATCAACATGGCATTATATTATAATTCAGATATTTATTATGTTCGTTAATTTCTATATATGGTTATACAATTGATTCCACTTGGATAATCATTGTATTTAATCACATATTGATATATATATATATATATATATATATATATATATATATATATACACCTATTAATTCTCCCGTATGTATACAATAAGTAAAAGTCGTCTAAGCTATTTGATCAGCTAGACACGGATTTAGAAATATCGTTGAATATGATAAAACCTTTTTGTATCCAATCAAGTTGTTTTGATTAGGATTCCCGACTAAGTATGAACAACCCGAACATGGGCAAACTTCTATGCGCCCAAGGCGGAAAGAGTGAACGATGTCATCGTTCTTGCATGTAGTATTGATCAATACAGGGCATAACGGGCTGATCACCCCCGTGCCCGTAAGTTATGACGGTTTGCAAATGAAGTTTTGTTTAACCTTTTCAAAAATATAAAACAATATTCATAGTATGTCACCTTAACCCTTTTATAGTCAGTACGTAGTTTCAAAATTTTGGTATAGAATTAATGTATTATTATTAATGGTCCAGATTACTTCACAACTATTGATTCGTTGTAGAAGTGTAGTACAAAGAAAAAATTTAATCCTTTCAGCTAATATTTATAATTGTTATTACTTGCTGGGCACTCAAATGCTCATCCTTGCTTAATTTAAATGTTTTCAGCTAAGTGTGAACAACCAAAAGGCTCTGCCAAGAACAAAGAAAAAGGGAAAGTTGCTGAATGAGGGTTATGCTATATTTTATGTAATATTTAGACTTTAATAATATAAGAATGATATATATTATCTATCATGTATTGTAAGGAATATATTAAAGGTTACGTATTTGGGGTATAAACTCTGATATGTAAATTAAATTTGATTTTTTTATATTATTGTTATTATTAGTATTATTCTGCTCATAGAAATGGTATCCTGAAGCACCGAGTTTGGGTTTCAAGTACCCGAATTTGGGGGCTTTAGAAGTTGGTATCAGATCTTTAGGGTTAGAAACCTTAGGTGGGATAGACCTTAGGCTATAACCTTAGAACAGAGGGAAACGTTGAAAATATAAACAACTCATATAGAGTTTAAAAGGAGATGAATTGAATAAATTCATCGTCAAACAAAATAAAAGATAACTTATACAAAACTACTATTTACTGTGTGTATATACTATATGCTAATCAGGATAATTTATGTATGTAGATGTCTGGTGGAAAAGGCTTGTTATATGCTTATAGCAAGAAGAAGGATCAAACCCATACACCCGAGCTAATATCGAAGCCAATAGCTGAAATAGAGGCTCACAATGAAAACAACTCGGATGAGGTGGTTATTTTGGAAAACGTAGTACCAGATCCGAAAATGGTGGAACTGATAGATAGTGATTCGGACACTAAAGTTGAAGTTGAACAAGCATCAACGGAGGTGCAGGATCTGAGGAACAAGGTTTCTGCTCTGAAAAAGCTGTGGGAAATAGAAAAGTTGTTAAATAGTCAATTGCGAAAAGCCTTACTAGAAATAATGGAAGAACAAGATAAGCTTAAAATCCGAATTGATCAGATGGGAGCCACAAGCAACACATCGTGTGCAGCTTCGAGCAAGAAGGTGAAAAGAAAGATAGAAGACCACGACTTAGGAAAATTTGATAAGAAAAAATGGAAAAAGATATGTTATCTTTGCGGCTATGAGGGACATACCACTCTTTATTGTCCCGACTATAAACCAGGTGCATATTTTATTTGTGGATTGGAAGGTCATCAGGCGAGAGGTTGTCCAAGAAAAAGGTGTAGTAAATAGGTAGTATAGGTTCTGTTGTGTAGGTATGTTTAATGTAATATATATGATAAGTATGTATGTGTAATGTAATGTTCCCAACTTTTATATTAGTCAAGGCTGTAAATCCCGACTTTTGTGGTCAGAAAGAGATGACTGATGTTTAAAGCAGTATGTGTTATGCTATGTAAAGTATTCGCTAAATGAATATGAATCTAAGTTTGAATAATAAAACAAGTTTAATATATTAAACTTATATGATAATGTTTAGAATGTAAGTTAATGAAATATAATTTATGGTTTTACTTAACCAGATAATGCCGCCAAGACGTCAAACTCGAAACCAAAGGGCAGAAGAATCTGTCAAGAACGTTGGGGGACAACAACAAGTAGACCCAATACAGAACTTTGCAAACATGGTAGCACAAGCTATGCAGCAAGGAATGCCAGTCGCTTGGAACCAACCGGATAATCGCTTGGCAAACTTTAAAAATTTTAAGGCTATAGGACCACCAGAATTCAAAGGTATAACTGACCCTATTGAAGCCCAAACTTGGGTCAAAGAAGTTGAAAAAGCATTTGTGATAGCTAGGGTAGCTGAGGGGCAAAAGACAACTTTTTCCACTTACATAATGAAGGGGGAGGCAAACTTCTGGTGAGAAGCGAATTAGGCGAGGGCAGGAGAAGGAGTGGTAACTTGGGCTAGGTTTAAGACACTATTTTTCAAAAATTATTTTTCATCTAGTATACAGGCTAGGATGGAGGTGAAATTTTTAGAGTTGAAGTAGGAGAACATGACTGTTGTGGAGTATGCCGCAAAGTTCAATCAATTAGCTAGGTTTGCTCCGCATCAAGTTGATACGGAGGCTAGAAAAACGAGAAGGTTTGAGCTGGGAGTAAAACCCTGGCTATATAACAAGGTAGCGGTGTTGCAGATTCCTACATTTGCAGTACTCATGGAAAAGGCTATCATAGCCGAGGAAGGGAGTGAGGCCATGAGCCTCTACAACAAGGAGAGGAAGAACAAAGGTAAGGTCGAGGGAGCTGGGAAGGTAGGAATTAATAGTGGAAGTAAAAGTGGTAATGGAAAGAGGAAGAGGAACTACTTTGGAAAGGTGCAGGTGAAACAAGAAGGTGTGAAGAAGCAGGTAGTGGCGTGTAAGACTTGTGGAAAGAACCATTCAGGGGAATGTTTGAAAGGGAAGTTTGTATGCTACAAGTGCGGGAAGGAGGGTCATATCTCTCCCAACTGCCCCAATCCTAGGATGAACAGTGGGTGTTTTTTGTGCGGATCGACTGAACACAAGGTGAAGGATTGTCCGAAGAGGAGGACGGAGGAAGGGAGTGTGAATACTGGCAAGGGCAGCGGGACTTTGGCAATCACGGGACCTACGTCATCAAGCAATCCAACTAAATCTACTGCAAGAGTCTTCAACATGACGGTCTAGGATACCGTGGCAGCTGCTGGTGTAATTCTAGGTATTATTCGAATAACTTTTATTTTCTTCTAGATGATTTTCCTATATATAGTAAATTATTTCATAAAGAAATTTTGAAGGAGGAATTTAAGTTCTTTTAGAAATCAAATTTTCGTCCAATCAGATAAACAAGCTTTATGTGAATAGTTAAAGATCAGTTCAATCAAAGTTGGTCGAGATCTAATTGAAATGATTGTGTATGCTATATACCCTTATATGTATAAGTTTTAAAACGGTGATTCCGGGGACAGAATCTTTATAAGTGAGGGTGAATGTAACAACTCGATATTTTCTATATAAATAAATAAAAAATTTTGGGTATAAATTTTTTTTATTTATAAGGGTGGAATTATGTGCTAGGTAATGTGTGTGTGTGTGTGTATATATATATATATATATATATATATATATGATAAATAAAAAATTATTTATTACATTAATTATTGCAAATAATTTTATTTTAGAATTATTGATTATTATAAATTATATTCTTATAATAATTAATTTTATAGTAGAAATGTTTTATTAATTATTTTCCATGAACATATAATTATATATTATTTAAATAATATATGAAATGATTTTAGAATTATTATAATAATTATTTAATTATATGAATTTATGTTGGATTAATTAAGGTAATTATTTTAAGCTTAATTAATAATGTTAAATATGTAAGATAAATCAAATATGGAATCCAAACCCTAATTTTGGATTTTTATCAAGGAATGAGAATAATATTATAATATTAATTATATTTTTATTTTTCAGTGCTATAAATATGTACTGTATCTACGTATTGATAATGGTTGGTCAATTATGGTGTATTATGACCAAACCCTAGCAATATTTTTATAAACCCTAGTATTACTGTTAAACCCTAGTTTTAAAGTCAAATGAGACTTTAAATCTGTTAAGTTAATGTGTTATATGGTGTATGATATGTGTAGACACTCAAAATTTTTTGCACACCTGTTACTGACATTGTAGGAGGGCAGATTCGTCTTTCGGAGATAACCCTGGAAGACAGGTCACATCCATTCTGGATACCACCGGAAGTTCAGTCTCAAACCCGAAACACACACCAGGAGTATCAATCCCCACCTCGAAGATAACCCCGAGTTTCGTCCTTGGAGATAACCCCAAGGAATACTGTTGCAGTTCCGGTGATAACTCCGGAAATGCTTGTTTCAAATGCATACGATCAGCTTCAATCTCAGACCTCCCATCGAAGCACTCATACCTCAGACCCGGAGCTAACACCGAGTAGACAGGCACACTTGTAGATGACTTTGCGGAAGTCAGACACTTGAGGCAGTCCAATCTCAGATGTAACCTTGGGCAATGTCTGCTGTCATCTCAAACCAGAGATAACCCCAGTGAGGAGTCATAAAGTCATCTTGCCACCTCAACCCCTGCGCACCATCTCAACATTTCATACATACACTTCAACACAACAATTTCCCACAAGAACCAAGGAAGTCTGATCCCGAGTGACTATTACATAGGACAACGGATAGAATTTGGAGCTTGAAGACCATAGGCATGGTCCCCTCTTCCTAACTTCGTACAACCTCTAATCACATATTATTGCGTAACTCTCGACAATGGTGGTCCGAAATACGTCTTACATACCTCAGTCGGATGCCCGGATTGCAGTTCTGAAAGTTCGAGCAGACATTACAGTGCACGAGTGCACGTAATTTAAGACGGCAGGACCCACGAAGTCCGGGGCACCCCAGGCAGCCGTAGGTACATCTGCGGCTACGTGCAGCTCCCCCCCTCTATAAATAGAGGGCTTGGGGTGGCCATTTGAAGAGAGAAAAAGGCGAGGAAAGCCATTTGCTCTGTACACACCCTAACCTGAGTGCTTTCTCATTTTAAACACTTGTAAGCTCATATATGGCTACTTTTTACCGGCAGGAGCCGAGTGTTCATCCACTTCAGTCAATAGAAGTCTTCTTTGCCAGCCCGCTTTAAGCCTTCTTACACAATTTGAAGCCTCTCTCTTCATCTTTGCACACATTGTTCTTCACATTGAGAGTCATGTTACGTGTGTTTGCCCGGACTTCGGCCCGTGGTTTTCATTTTTGTCAGTATATACTTATGTATATATTATAAATGGACTAACATTATCGAGTTATGCCTCGATTGAGCCTAGACTTTGGTCTGGAGCGTTTATTTACTTTCGTATATATATATATATATATATATATATATATATATATAAAACGGATCCAAATCGGGATCCTGGGATCGTCCAAAATCCGGACTTAAATTTTTATTTTTTTTTTTGTAGAACAACTAAAAAAATAAAAAATAAAATTTTGGAACTGAAATTTTTCCATAATATAGTGTTTTGGGTGTGTTTTTAATACCTACACCAACCAATGTATGTACAGTCTTCCCAGACTGTACAGAAATGTTTTGGTATAATTATGTATATATATATATATATACATTTCGTCCCGCCTGGAGTTTACTTCGTGGCGGTTGATCGCTTTTACTGCTTTCTTTATATTTTGTCCCTTTGAAGTTTACTTCGTATATTGATCGATATTATTGCTTTATTTAATTTTTTATCCCCGTGGAGGTGCTTCGTGGTGGTTGATCATGTCCATATATATATATATATATATATATATATATATATTACCGCTTTTATATATTTACATTTCCGATCCCCATGGAGGTGCTTCGTAGTAGTTGATCATGATCATATATATATATATATATATATATATATATATATATATATATATATATATATTTACATTTCGATCCCCATGGAGGTGCTTCGTGGTGGTTGATCATGTCTGTATATATATATTTACAGCTTTTATATATATAACTACTTACTGCTTTTCGTATAAATTGCGGCATCATGTGAGCCTAGGAATCATGTGATCACATGTTCAGTTTACTGAATCTATATTCGGTTCTCGTGATGGACATTTTCAGCTGTAAGCAGCTTGTAAATTATTCACGGTGTTTGAATATCCTTGGATGGCTTACATGCCCATAAGGAGTTCGACACTACTTTGTATATGATTTTCTAGAAGATGCTTCGCATCTTGAAAATTAAAAACAATCAAGACGAACATTTAATTAAAATTGAAGTATCAAAGGCCTAATTACTATTGAGCACATGGTTTGAAAAAACCTTTTCTACAAAACTTCACTGTTATATCTTGTTTTAAAATGAATTTTTATATAAATTCAAACCCTATGTATATAGGTGCGAACGAGGCATAACACTACTTCCAAATAACTACATATTGACCCATGCACACACATACACACACATTAATATAACAGTTTTTTGAAAAGTGGCGGTCACCGTGGCAACACAGATGTCGGGGGGTGCCTAACACCTTCCCCCCGCATAATCAAGCCCCCGAACCCAAATGAATCTAAGTTTCACAGACCCGTTTAGCAGTGTCACATCATTGGGTCAATGTGCAAACCTTTTCTCGGTTGCGTTGGTACAACCAGTTAAAAATACCAACTGGCGACTCTTACAGTCAAATCATCGACGTTACACATGTCAGACCTTTTTTCACTTGTTTTTTCAAACAAATCTCACATAACATGAAAACACCAAAGAATAAGTAACGAAAAAGGGACAAATAAAAATCCCGACGTCGACAGGTGGCGACTTTGCTGGGGAATCCAGTAAGAGGGCTTAAGCCACTACTATAAGCTTTTCAAAATTGTTATATGCTTATGTGTGAATGTTGCATTTACATTTTTTGGTGAATTTGTACGAATGCATTTTTACTTACTGTATTGTACTATATCTATCTGTGATATTAGTGCTTCGCATATGTCATCATTTTCATAAACGGTGAGACACGTTGTATGTGAATGTATGTTGTGTGGTTCCTCCACCAGGAGGCTATCTTGTCGGTGTTTGATTACGGGGCTCGTAAGGAGACTAATTCCAACGAGGCTCAGGAAAGGCACCACCCAGATTCTCTCCAGTTGAAAGACCGGATTAACTTCCCATCAAGGAGATTGCGATGATCTGGGAACCTTCATGCCAAAAAGCCGCGAGAGTAAACCTAGGATAGGTGAACCTTTGATAAACCAAACGTGGAGGAAAGTCTCTTCATGCTTTCCATTTTCAATTACTTGTAAGAACATTTACTTGTAATTTTATTTCATATCCATTGTAATGGAAAATATGAAGATATATGTGCAAATGCATATTTAAATTAGCATGTTATCCTGTATTACAAACAACTGACATCCATTTTGAAGGATAATATTCCTAACACGGATACCTCATGTAGCATGTAAATATTTACATATTTCCTGAGACTAAACTATAGAAGTCTTTTGTAGGGAAACAATTGGGCTTATTACCAACTCAAAGTCTAAAAAGGCCACGAGCCTACAACCAATCATGTCTTCTTCTGACCAGACTAATCCTGTTTCTCGTGAAGAATTTGACGGATTAAGTCAACAAATCACAGATTTAGTTGTCCTGCTTAAAGAGTTGCATCAGTCTACTAAAGGCTCAAAGATGCCTCCATAAACAGAATCCTCTACACAAGGAGGAACACAAGGTTTGGATAAAACAAATCCAGAACCTCAGTTGGATACGACCAACAAAGATCCTGAAAACACCCATCTCAAAGGAGATCCAGACACCGGTGATATCAGGAAGAAGGTCCTTCAAATGGAAGAAACTCTCCGTTCTCTCAAAGGGATTGGAACACATGGAAGTGTTTCATATTCTGATCTTTAATATATCCCTTGGTGTTCATTATCCAGAGAAATTCAAAACCCCTGACTTTGAAAAATATGACGGGTTAGGGGATCCTTACACACATTTGAAGATATTCATTGCAGAGCTTGGATCTTATGCAGAAAACGAGAAGCTCAGAATGCAGCTGTTCCAGAAGAGTCTGACTAGAGAAGCCCATTCATGGTATACCAGATTAGATAACTCAAAGATCCATAGCTGGGAAGAGCTAGCTCACGCCTTCCTCACTCAATACAGTTTTTAATCTCAGATGGCTCTTGACCGGTACCAGATTACCAAGGTCAAGAAACATTCTAATGAGTCTTGCAGAGAGTATGCTCAAAGGTGGAGGCGCCTTGCTGCTCAAGCTATCCCTTCCATGACAGAGTCAGAAATGGTCATGACTTTCATAGACATACAGGAAGCTCCTTTCTATGAGAGAGTCTTAGCTGGTATTGGCAAATCATTTTCTGAAATGATCAAATACAGAGAGATGGCTGAGATGGGATTGAAATCCGGTAAGATTCAAGACCTAGCCGCTCTTAAAGCAGTTGCTGAGCACATCCAATCCAGATCTTATGGAAACAACCCCCGGAGGGTCCATAAAAAGAAAGAGGAGGATGTTTCCTTGATACTACAAGGTCAAAAGGGCAATCCGAACATGCCCATACAGAGGAGAAACTACTCCCCTTTTCAAGCACAGTCTTCAAACCCTCCATTGCCTAAAGGTGGAGATGCAAAGCCCCCTCGAACGTTCACACCTTTAGGGTACTCGCTCAAGAATATTCTTGCTCTTCTGACTACACAGAAGAAAAACACACGTCTTCTTCCACCAGCCAACCCTAATGGGAGGGGTTTCAATGCTACTCGGAAGTGTGCCTATCATGCCGGAGCACCTGGACATGATACTCAAGATTCTTGGGCCTTGAAACATAAGATCCAATATTTAATGAACAACGGTGAGATCGTGGTTACCAAGCCAGATCAACCTCATGTGCAAGAAAACCCTCTTCCTCAACGCAAAGAAGAAGAGGTCAACATGATTAGTTGGAGCAATGGACATAGTTCCAATTTTAACAATGAATCTTCCCAAACCATCAAAGACGGTGTTGACAGATAGGATTACACAAAGTTCTAATTTTCCATGGAACGAAAGATGAAAGCATTTTGTAAGCAGATTGAATAATTGGCAGAACTGGTGACCTATCAGCATCAAGTTACACGCCAGTTAATCTGCCAGGAGCATGCTTATCTCCTTCCTTTTGTTATGAATGCTCCACCATCACATTCAGAAAGTGAAGCTATGGAGGATAAAGTTACGAAGAGAGCAAATGCTAAAGCACATCGGGATTTTGACAATCAAAGGGAATTTACATACCTGGGCCAACCTATGGAGGAGATATTTCAGATGTTAATCAATGAAGGAAGAATTACCTCCCTTCTACCTCCAATCAATCCTCGTTCAAAACGGTTTAACTCCGATAGAGTATGTCAATATCATTCACATTCTCACGGTCACAGCACAGAAGAATGCTGGGCACTCCGCCACCTTATTCAGAATCTCATTGATAGCGGTGTCCTGCAATTGGCAGACGATGACACTGTGACACGCGAGAGTGGGAATACCTGTCCTAACAAATGGAAGGAGTTAGTAGCAGTTATATCCGCTAAGGCTGATGATACTGTTAAACCATTTCCCATACAAGCAATTCAACTTAAAGGAGCTGATAATCCTTTGAAAGTGGCTGCAGCAAAGCTAATTTCTTTACCTTTCAGACCTCAGTATCCTGTTGTCAGCTTACACAACGTTCCATGGAATTATGGAGAAGCTGAAGGATCCACGTCTCATACTATTGCTACAGTGTCGAAAGAAAATCCACTGTATCTTCCTCAGCGGGTTATGAAGCCCACCTTCAAAGCAAAAGGGAAGATTCCCATGGAAAAGATTGAAAAATTCCTCCGCACTATGGGCCATAATGAAACTAAGGTAGTTTTAAGCTTAAGAGAAGCTCCACATCAGATTTTAATACTGGACTTGGTTTTCTCTTTCGAGGATCACAGGAAGATTCTATTGAAGGTTTTGGAAGAAGCCTACTTGCCAACATCAGTGGATGTAGAAAAATTTCAACATATGGTTGATCACATTTTCAACAATAATGTGATATCTTTCACTGATGACGACATACCGCTCGAAGGGACCGGTCATTACATGTCATTGCACATTGCATTTTTGTCCTCCGTGTATATATTAGCTGGAGTTCTGATAGATGGAGATTCCTCTCTGAACATCTGTCCTTATGCCACCTTGGTGAAGATGAACGTCAATCTCAAACGGATCCGAAGCAGCCATACGGTTATCAAAGCTTTTGATGGATCCCGACGAAATTCTGTCAGAGAGATTGAGCTACCAATTGAGATTGGTCCAAATACATTCAGTGTATCCTTCCACGTCCTCAAGATAGACTCAGAATACAACTTGTTATTGGGGAGACCATGGATCCACATGGTTGAGCCGCCACACTCGCCAACGCCGAGCCTAATGTCCTCGAACAAGGAGACCTACCTATCATCGCCTTCAATTCGTGGTTGGTGAGCCACCGCTTTTATACTTTGGAAGTGAGTAACACACAAGACCATCCTATTGGAGCACCACTTCCCGTACCCAAGATTTCTGTCGAGGTTATGTCGGCCACTAAAGAAATGATGTCATTGGGTCATCAGCCTATACAAGGGCTTGGTAAAGATAAGCAGGGTATTAAGCACCCTATTCAAATGTCCAGTCAAACTGGGACAACCGGACTAGGCTATTCTGCCCGTTCCAGTAACAGGAATCTCATAAGCACAAGTAGGTTCCTCAAGTTTCCACCACACGGCGATTTTCTTCACCTTTACCTCATGAGTCGATACAGTCTCCAGTAAAGGTGCCAGCCCATGTTATGGCCATGCTATTTCCCAAGCCAGTATCGTTCAAAGTAAAAGAGGTGTTGATTCCGGATCCCAAAGTGAAAGAAAAGGAACGGAAACGTAAACATGACATCGCCTTGATGATGTCAGGCATACGCATCATTGTCTATGATGAGCATACAAACAGATATACCCCAGACGATGATTGCCCATATGTTATGGTTATCATTCGTGAAAAGGAAGACAATGACAACCCCTCCCTCACTGCAGTCCATCAGGACTTTGCTCTCGACAATTGGAGCAGCACTCCATGCATTAGTTGACGAAGGTAAAACGGGCAGAAATCCCTCTGCCCTGTAGATAACTTTAATTGCTTAATTTTCTATACAATATTAGCAGTTATTTTATCAAGTACATGCTAACAGTTTTGTATGATCAAACAGTTGCATATATTAAGTGAAAGCATATTTTGTTTCAGGACTTTGAATTTAGATGTGTCTGTACTTGCTGATGAGGTATCTTTTCTCCACAAGGACTATAACTTTGATGAAAAGTTGGACTCAAACTTAATGGAAATTCAAGAGGACATTGGGACACCTCAGGAGATCAAAGAATGGGTTGAAGACAAGCCTAAACCCAACCTTGATCAAACCCTTTCTTTCAATCTTGGAACCTTAAAAAGCCTTAAGCTAATCCAAATTGGTTCAGACCTAACCCCAAACCAACGGAATGACATGGTTGCTCTATTAACCCAATTCTAGGATGTATTTGCATGGTCCCATGAATACATGGTGGGTTTGTCCACTAACATTGTCCTTCATTGCCTTCCCAATAAGGAAAGATTTAAGCCAGTCAGACAGAAGCTCGGGCGATTAAAACCTGAGTGGAGTTTAAAGGTGAAAGAAGAAATTGTGAAACAATTTCAAGCTGGCATTATCATGGTTTTTATATATCCGGAGTGGATATCCAACATCGTTCCCGCGCCTAAACCATGAGGAAAGATGCGAATTTGCATGGATTATCGGGATTTGAATAAAGCTTGCCTTAAAGATAGCTGGGTACCATCAGATTATGGTTCCTGAGGAAGATCGTGAGAAAACTACTTTCATTACGCCTTGGGGAACTTTCTGCTACAGATGGTTGTCATTCGACCTCATCAATGCCGGGGCAACCTATCAGCGAGCCATGATGGCTCTTTTCCATGACTTAATGTATAAAGAGATAGAGATCTATGTGGATGACATCATTATCAAGTCCCGAAGGGAAAAATGTGACGCCCCCAAAATAGGTCCACACGACCCATTCTGAGTCGTCAGATATCACACTATAAAAATCAAATACAAACTTCATTTATACAACTGTTGAACTGTCGTGCAGAATACGACAACAGTTAAACTGTGAGTTTTACTATAAATGTATGTAACTCTCATGGTGCCTCGACTATAACCTTACAATGGTACTTTACATAAAAGTACAGTCAATAACTATTTTAGAAATTAAAATCTTTGGAAAATACTCAAGGAAACCTTCGTACATAGGAGGCCATGCGTCTAGGTTATGATAAAAGGGTGAGCACAACTAGCCCAGAAAAGAATATCATGACTAAAGATATTTAAATTATCAATAGCCTTCATCAGTAATAAATCAGAGATTTAGAACATATGGTAGATGATAAAACTTTTCAACCATAGTTGCAGCGGAACGAGCAATCCATTAAAAGAGTCAAATAGACCATAAAGTCTATTATCTTCTCCATGCTAAAATTCCACCAACAATGTTTTATCCTCAGAATATCACCATCAGCCTCGCCCACAATCATATGAATAACTCATAATCATAATTGTGGTTCTAAATTCCTCTTCGCACCCAGGACGAAGATAATTTTCATCACCTATCTTCACCTGAAATATCAAAAATTATGGTTATACCAAATCATAATTCCTGCTCATAATCATACTAATAAATTCATCTTTGCACTACGGCCAAAGATATTCACTAACAATTCATCTTTGCACTACAGGCCAAAGACATACAACTGTATTTTAGAAGGGTCAAGTAGAGCATGATATCTACTATCTTTTACGAATTAAAAGTTTATAATCAATATTTTATCGCTGAGACTTAGCTTAATAAATAATCCCCATCATTGAATCATCCCTGCACCAGGGCCAAGGATATTCATGTAATCTTCAATGGTCATGATTATACCGAATAATCCCTGGTTAAAATCATACCAATAACTGTCCATCAATGCACTACGGGCCAGTGAGGACTGTTACAACATCATCTATAACATTGCGGGTCATGATTATACCGAATGATCCCTGGTCATAATCATACCAATAAACAGTTCATCTATGCACATAAGCCAAAGATACTCATCAAGCCAAAGATGACTTTCATCATAATATAAGCATGAGGATGATGACAATGATATAAGCATTAATCAAATGAAATCAAGGATAAATATTAAAGACTTTAAATTTATCCAAATATTTATCAATCACTTAATAAACTCATAATCTATTATTATTAATATTATAACACTATTTTATCACTTCTTAAACTTATAAATAATTTATTTCAATTATTTACACTTTATCAAATAATGCATTTAATCATTCAAAAATGCCATACTCATAAGATTTCATTACCAATGATCAAATCCCTTATCAAAAATATGCATATACCCTATATAGGATTCCCAAGTCATAAAATCCTTTTTACCAATTTTTCAACTTCACATAACATATTTAATTCATATATTCGTAACTAAACTATTTTCATGAAAAATACCAAATCAGTCCCAAAAATTATTTTTTTCTGGGATTTAGCAGAATATAGTCCCATATTGAACATATATTTTTCTCGAAATTTTTAAAATTCATTTACTATTTTTCAAAAATCAATTTCTAATTAATTCCTTAAGAAATTAGCTATCTCAAGTTTAAATCCAGGAATTCCCAAATCTTGGCAGGATCTTACACATGTTAACGTGAGCTTCCAGTTTAAATTTCATGGTCATCTGAGTTATAGAACTTTCAAGTTATAGCGTTTTTCATTTAAAAACCTAAATATTGAAATAGTCATAACTTGCTCATTTTAAGTCGGAATGAGCTCATTTTTGGACAGGAGGTACTTTATACCATATATATTCATGTCCCAAAAGGCCGGAATTTTTCTCACAATTTAAGTGGCCAAAAATGCCCTTTTAAATTTCTGGGCAGTAGCTTTTTGGAAATTTACAATTTTTGACTCCTTTCCTAAAATCAGTCCACACGAAAATCTACAACACCTTTTCCAGTAATTCCACTTGGATATGTTAGAAAACTCATAGATCTAACTCTAAAACTTGACCACACTCAAAAATTCAAAATATAATAGGAGATATGGTCAACTGAATTTCATGTTCCATTTTCACCAAAATCTGATTTTCAACCCTTTGCGATTTCTAATAAACTTTCATGTTTTCACATAATAACCAACATAACTCATCATAACACTTACTAATACTACATATACCCATTATTTTCATCAGTCCAAGGCTTTTATTATGACTTTCATCATAATCCACGTAAACAGGTCGTTTCCACAATTTAATAAGGAATGAATAAAAAGGATCATTCACCATGCATGTAGTAATCCACATAGACAGGTTATTCCAATAGAATAATAAATAATGGAACCAGGTCAGGCGTAATACGCTTCGACAGGATATTCCAACAGAATAATAAAGAATGAAATAATAACAGAAATCACCATGCATGCGATAGATCGCACCGACAGGTTATTCTCAACAGAATAATAAATAATGGAACCAGTTCATGCGTAACGCAGAGACAGGATATTTCGACATAATAATAAAGAATGGAACCAGGTCATGCATAAATGCACAGACAGGATATTCCGACAGAATAATAAAGAACGAAATAATAAAAGAATTTTACCATGTATGCAGTACTTCGCATAAACAGGTTATTCCAACATAATAATAAAGAATGGAATAACAGAAGAATTTCACCATGTATGCGGTACTTTGCATAAACAGGTTAATCCAACATAATAATAAAGAATGGAATAACAGAAGAATTTCACCAAGTATAGGGGAGTCCGCGTATACAGATTATTCCAACAGAATAATAAAGAATGGAATAACAGAAGTTCTCTTCATGAATACGAAAGAAATAATACCCCTTACGAGTACAACAAATAATATCCCTTACCTTAGTATAAGACTGGATACTGGAGTAGTGAAGTAGCAGAATACTTTTCTTCTTTCTCTCTATAGTTTCTATCTCTAGAGTTTCAGTGAATTCGTAAGAAATAATGAAGGAATGAGCTTCTATTTATAGAAGAACTGAAAGTGGCTCTTGGTCTTAACGAAGGGTCAAAATGACTCTTGGTAATATTAAAGAGACAACTACTATTTGCGAAGGGGCAATTAACTCTTGGAACACCGAAGAGGCAAATAACTCTTGGAAAACTGAAGGGACAAGTTACTATTAAAACTTTAAATCAACGATCCATATTGATTTACTATTATAATTGCAACCAACGGTCTGAAAAATTAGCACATCTCCTCATAGAATAATATTGTACCCAAAAATGATTTGGATCGAAAAGAAATATATTTTTCGAGTGAATAGTACCCCGTAAATAGTAACTCGTGAATAGTAAATCATGAATATTAACTCATGAATAGTAACTCATAAATAGTAACTTGTGAATAGTAACTACGACACGAAAAGTGCCCCGAATACCCGATTGAATAATATAACCTCCATACATTAATTATTATTGAAATAAATGTCGATTTCCACTAACACTAATAATTCCCACACAATGGAACTATCAATTTCATCTTTAATCAACATGAACTTATTCATCATTAATATTATAACTCACAATATTTAACAACCAGGTCGTTCCCAGGAAAGAGGGGGCTTTCCGATAAGGATTTCTCCTTATTAGCACGCAATTAGATTATCTAACCTCTCCTTGACAGAACTTCTAGACATTGTCAATATTGCAATTTAATAATATTAATAAATTGGTCGTCTCAATTATTGATTTAATAATATAACATATTATGCACATGATACTGTGACAATAATTGAATCAATAATATGAGAGATATGATGCAGCAATTATTGTAGCAATAATTGAGTATAACTGAGTGTCTTCTCACGTAAGCATCAATAATCAATACCGTGTGCTACTATGCAACTACACGTATTACTGTACTTTTACTACCGAGTAGTTCAACAGTTTTAACAATAACACTTTCGCCGTTATTTTTATAAAAAGATAATTCTGTCATTTTCTATCTACGATAATACTTTTGTTGTGGGGTCCACCAATGATTGTGTCGTCGTACGAATATTCTCTGCTAAAAATAATATTCCCCGACGAATTGAATATTATATAACCACTTGCTTACTTTGCAAAATTTATAAATATTACCCACAGCTATAACATTATATCAAATCCACACCGTAATATTAAAAAAATAATTCGAGATATTTAAATCTTTATTCATAAAATTTTGGGGTCTCACAAAAAAGACCATTTAGACCATCTCAAAAAGCTTTTCAACAGGTTACGTAAGTACAACTTGAAGTTGAATCCAGCCAAATGCGCTTTTGGCATCAAATCAGGCAAGTTGCTAGGTTTTTTAGTCAGCAACAAAGGGATTGAGCTGGATCCAACCAATATCCAGGCCATCAAGGAAATGCCCATTCCTCAGACATAGAAGGAAATACGGGGATTTTTGGAAAGAATCAACTTCATTAGCATGTTCATTTCTCAACTCACAGCAACCTGTGAGCCCATCTTCAAGCTTTTAAGGAAGAACTCCTCCATGAAATGGAACAATGAGTGTCAAAAAGCCTTCCTTACAATCAAAGAACAGCTGGTTAACGCTCCTATTTTGGTACCTCCCAGGGATGATGTTCTCCTGTTCATGTACCTATCCATTAATGACAATGTTGTGGGATGCATGTTGGGGCAGAAAGACGATAGAGGCCAAGAACGAGCTATCTATTACCTCAGCAAAAGATTCAGCAGCAATGAACACAAGTACACTCTGATTGAGAAAACTTGTTGTGCTTTAGCATGGGCATCCATGAGGTTACAGCATTACCTCTATGGTCACATAACCCATCTCATATCCCGCATGGATCCTCTCAAGTATGTGTTCAGTAAACCCATACTGAATTGTCGGCTGTCCAAATAGCAGTTGATCCTACAGCAATTTAATATCATCTAAGTAATGTAAAAATCTGTCAAGGGTTAAGGAATTGCAGATCAACTAGCCGCCGCACCTGCAGGGGATTACAAACCCTTGGAAACATACTTCCCCGATGAAGGGTAATGACGATTCAAAGAACAACATCGAATTATGATAAATGTCAGACGTGGAAAATATATTTTGATAGAGTCATTAACACGTAGGTTCCGGAGCCGGAGCGCTTCTAGTATCCGATATTGAGGGAGTCAGTATCTTATGTCGCCGTCAAATTGCAGTTTGTCAGCACCAACAACACAGCTGAGTATGAAGGTTGTATCATGGGGCTAAAACTTGTCCGTTCAATGGGCATCAGGCAGTTAACTCTCTTTGGGGATTCAGAGTTGGTAATCAAACAATCCACAGGAATCTATCAAACCAAAGAATTACATTTGCTGCCTTACCATCAGCAAGTTCTACAGATGGCTTTGGAGTTCGAAGAAATCTCCTTTCTACACATTCCTCGTCATATGAATGATTTTGCGGATGCACTAGCAACGTTGTCCTCATTGGTTCACATACCTAACAAGGAAAGCATGCCAAGCATCATATTTGCCCTGCAAAAGGCCCCAGTTTATGGGAATTATGTTGGAGAAGTATCGAATGAGCTACCTCCCATCCACAACCCTTGGTATCAAAACATCAAGGAGTATCTACGAGATGGATCTACACCCGCTGAGGTGAGCCTAACTGAGAAGAGGCGGATCCATCGACTTGCTATGAAATTCTACCTGAGCAGAGATGCACTCTACAAAAGAGATGCAGGATTAGGTCTCCTCAGATGTCTGGATAAAGACCAAGCTCAGAGGCTCATGGATGAGATTCATGGTGGAGTATGTGGCCCACACATGAGTAGACCCCTACTTGTTAAGAAGATCCTCAGAACAGGGCATTATTGGCTTACGCTCAAAGCTGACTGTGATGATCACGTCAAGAGGTGCTATCAATGCCAGATTCATGGAAATGCCATCCACGCCCCTCCAAGGGAACTCCACAATATGAGTTCGTCGTGGCCCTTCTCAATGTGGGGAATGGACGTGATCGGGCCCATCGAGCCCAAAGCCAGTAATGGACATCGATTCATATTCACCATGATCGACTACTTCACCAAATGGGTAGAAGCAGCCTCCTTCCCTAGGGTTACCAAAGAAGTTATCATTGCTTTCATCAGAAACAATGTTGTTTGTCGATATGGACAACCAGAGGTCATCGTGTCAGACAATGCTAAGAACCTCAACAACAAAATGATGGAGGATTTATGCAGTAAATTCCACATCAAACACCTTAACTCCGTCATCTACCGTCCAAAGATGAATGGTGTTGTTGAAACGGGTCATAAAAACATCAAGAAAATCATGCAGAAAATGTCCGTCAATTATAAAGGATGACCTGACCTCTTGCCTCTGACTTTATTAGCCTACAGAACTTCAATACGTACTTCCACTGGGCAACCCCCTACTCATTAACCTATGGGATGGAAGCAGTGCTCCCCATAGAGGTGGAAATGGAATCCCTCAAAGTGTTGATGGATGCTCAGTTGGATGAAGATCGTTGGGTACAAGACAGGTATCACCAATTGTCTCTAATAGACGAAAGGCGAGACGCGACTATCTTCCATGGTCAGTTATATCAGCAAAGGATCGCTAGATCCTACAACAGGAAAGTCTGAATAAGGCAATTCCAACAACACAACTTGGTTTTGAAGAAGATCATTGACAACCAAGATCAATCTAAAGGAAAATTTGTTCCTAATTGGGAAGGCCCGTTTATTGTCAAGGAGGTATTAACAGAAAGCGCTCTCAGACTACAGGAAATGGATGGCGATGAATTTCCACAGCTTATCAACTCAGACACCGTGAAACGGTACTATGTCTGAAGGTATCATCAACCAAACATCCTGGTTTTGATCATCAAATCACCAGTCATTCCGGTTTTTTAACCCTTTTCACATACTCTTCTGCCCCTCAGGGAAACATACACTTCAAACCAGCAGCCTGGTTTCACCTCATTTCAACTTTTCACACAACTTTGGCTATCCTGAAGACGAGATTTAACCTCTCACACCTGCAGTTTATCCTGAAGACGGGATTAAACTTTTCTACACTTGCAGTTTGTCCTGAAGACGAGATCAAACTTTTTCCACACCTGCAGTTTGTCCCAATCATGGGATCAAACTTTCCTTTCCCCCGCAGTATAGCCTGCACATGGGATTCATACTTCTCTTTGGCTGCAATTCATCCTGAGGGGCGAACTACGTCGACCTGATCTCCCTGATACCCGGGAGTACATAGGAAACCATATTCTATATGGCCCGGTCGCAATAAAAAAAACAAAAACATTTCTGCCTTTCTCTACAAAAACAAAAACCACAAAAATAATTCTACACCTTTCTTCATCAATAAAGCTTTTACACCCATCTGCCTTTCACATTTAGCGTTGAACCTCTTACACCAGGTTCGAACTACGCAGACCTGATCTCCACTTCAATAGGAGTACGTAGGCAGCCATTTATGGTTCGGTCTAACCCCCTATCAGAACAAAGATATTTTTCACATGGTACTGGGATCAAACTTTAATCCACCACATTTCATCGGCTTCAGACCAAAGGGATGGAATTATCCTCCATCTGTGAAGAGAGGAATCCTTCGGGTGGAAATCATGTGCTCAACACCAGTCGGGTACCCATCCTCAAATCCAACACTTAAATGCTCCCCAGAGTAGGGAACCCACGTGATGACATCCGCTGTCAACAACTCCAACTGTAGGCGACAATGAGTGAAACCCTCAGCAACAGGAACCTCCGCCAGTATGAAATGATGCCATCTCCGTCCTCGTGGATAGGTGTCTAAACCTAACACACTTATAGGACGCAAACACGGAAGCCTCTCATAGGCCCAAAACTGCCAACACAAAGGAAAATCTCTGCTGTCAGTTAACACTCTTAACCTGTACATGGGAAAAGACAAGAGAAATACTCACCAGCAGAAACGGGTAAAATCCTAACCAAGCCTCGGTCAAGCCCTGCGATCGCATGTGCATTCCCCTAAGGAATTAGGCAAAGGTGTAGGAACCCCAATCATACTCTCCTATACGGTCCACGTGTCGAGTGGCGCTGATCAAAGCGAAGGACACCGTAGAAGAGTTATCTGCTATGAAGCAGCCCCTAATGATCATCAGGAACAATCGCCGAAGAATGCGATCCCTGACTCTCACATCATCGGGTATGGACTAACTCAACAACCCGCACATAGCATCTATGCTCAAAGGACCCGTACGAACAGTGCTGCCCTTAAGCGCCTTCGTCGGAACTCCTAGCAAGGATCTGACGACAGTAGGGGTAATATCCGTCATACAAGGCACTGGCGCCCCTCCAAACTCCATACCTATGATAAACCGCTAATCCATCAGTGTCATCATCACCTCGCAATCCAGTAAATGGAGTGACTAAGTCTGGTGAAACCAGCACTCAGACAATGCCCTGAGGTAACCCCAGGGACAACGACGGGGAAGAATGGAAAAGAACGTCCCGAATCCCCAGCCATGTACAATCGCTCAATAGTCATCGTGCAAAGCCTGATACATAGAGTGGATGTTGAACCAGTTCCCTCGAGGCTGTCTAAAGCCGGGAACCTACATCAAATGCAGATTAACATCAGAACCCTTGACTCCTCATTAATAGAAAAAAAGAAGATTAAGATCTAACTTATACATCGTTTGCGTGCAGGTAGACTGAAGGATATCGACTCAAATCACCTAGAAGCTCTGGGTTCGCCACCTAAATGTCTGGCATCTCCCTACGGAGACCACGTGTAGTAGGATCGGGGTCCACAACTGGAACATCCTCCTCCTCGTCCTCAACGTCCGGCACATCAACCTGGACAGGACGTATAAATGCCTCCACTAAACGAAGAGGTTGTCTGACAGAACGGGGTCGAGGTACTTCTTAATGTATCATTTATTAAAATATGAAAAGTCATTAAGTATAACTTAAAATATTTTTAATTCATTTATATCCCTTTTTAAATGATTTTTAAATTAATAAAACCATTTTTAAACTATTTATTTAATATAATTATTAAATAAATTTAATATCATTAATGTTAAATTAATATCATTAATGTTAAATTAATATCATTAATATTAAATTATTAATAAAATTATCCTTTAAATATTAAAAGTTATATTTTATAACTTAAAATATCTTTAAACACTTTATTTTCATTTAAAATAATTTTTATAATATTAAAATCATTTTTAAACTAATTTATTTAATATAATTATTAAATAACTTTAATATCATTAGTACTAATTAATTAATAAAATTTACCTTTAAATATTGAAAGTTTTATTTTATAACTTAAAATATTTTTCAATACCTTAGTATTATTTAAAATAATTTTTAATATAATAAGATCATTTTTAATTTATTTATTTAATTCATTTATTAAATAAATTAATTATTATTAATATTAATTTATTAATGAAATTTATCATAAAATATTAAAAGTCATTAAAAATAACTTAAAATATTTTCTTATATCATAATATAATTTTAAATGATTTTTATGTATTAAATTAATTTAAACTAATTTATTTAATATTATAATTAAATAAATTAAATACTTTTAATATTCCAAAATATTAAATATTTATAAAATATATTCAAAATAATTAAAAACTAATTTTCAGACTTTAAAATAATTTTTAGTAATTTATTTTATATTTTTAATAATTAAAAACTAATTTTTCTATTTATTTAATAAAAATAATTATTTTTTTATAAAGAAACTGTCGCTAAAGACCACCTATAGCGACATAACCGTCTCTATAGGTGTTCTTCATGTTCTTCACCAAAACCCAGAACATTCATGTCAGTTTCGAGGGGTTTAGTTTGACCAAACTTAAATCAGTGTCTACTGTGTTTCTGGGAGATCTAATACCTTGATCTTGTAGTACTAGTGTAATACTACAAGACCCAACAACAAACATGAACAAACCACATAACAAGAGAGAGATCGATGCGCCCAAAATAGTTGTCGAGTCGTTCTTCATTTTCCGGTTACCCGAAATGAAGAAATGATTCGATCGCTCATATTCTGGGCTTCCACAACTTGTGATCTATGTGATGTTTTTGTGATATAATGCATCCAATGTGTGCCAACATGACAAGGAAGAGATCTATCACATTATATCACTAAAACAACAACATATCAAACATATCTATGTCGGTCAAACCATGTCAAACGACATGGTCAAGCAATCAACACACTGTCAAATCCAGGCCTTCAAACTTCTTGTCAGACCGATCTGGGCAAGTTCTGGGTTACCCAGAACTTGTTCAGTCATGGTCAGTCAATGGGTTTTGACCGTGAATAACATGCAATCTAGACCAGATATAAGCCTGATTCTTGATCCAGATCAAAGAGCACATATCAGACATCATATTTAAACCTTTAAACAACAAAAACCAAGATCAGACGAGAATCTAGAGGCACTGACATTCGTTGTCAGATCACAAAATAAACTTTTTCCAGATTTTGTAAAATTTCAAATCCGAGCCTCTAGACGTTATGGATCTAACATCTAGCAACCCAGATCATCATTATACACTACTAACAACATGTTTAACACAACAAATTTAACATCTAACAACAGATTAATGGTCAGATTATAGCTTAGGGTTTTATACCTTTCTAAGAACAATTTTGATTCTAGGCTTCTGAGTTTGATATGGGTGTTCGTGGGGCTAATCTTGGGGACTGATCTAGTAAAAAATTTCAGAGGTGTGTAGCTTGGGAGAGTTAGGTTGAGTATTTGTGCAAAAATGGCTAACAAGTGATCTTTTTCTCTCTACAATCTATATATACTACATGTATGCAATGGACTTGGCTGGAATTTGGCTGATTTGTAGAGTTTGTAGCACATGGCTATGTGTAGGGTAGATCACCAACTAAAGCATTGACAAGTTTGACAAGTTAGCCTCAATAATGCACAAAAGGGTATAATGGTCATTTAGCTTATAATTTTAATGGCAATAATGTAACTTGGCAAACCCTTAGGGTTTGACCCTTAGGGTTTAACCCTAAGGTTCTACCAATTATGATTATTTATCTAGAATTTTTAATTAGGCCAAAAATAGAAATTTTAGTTTCTAAAAATCACAAATTAGGATTACTAAATTAGTTTAGGTTTCCTAATTACATAGACCTAAAAATTTGGTTTAGGTATTCACTAATTAACATTAAGCTTGTTTAATTAACGATTAGAGTTCCTATTTAGCAATTAAGGTTAACAATTTGTAATTAGGGTTAACAAATTTATAATTAGGGTTTCTAATTACATTATATATGAATATTAGGATTTAATTATTTACTAATTATAATTAACCTTGCTAATTTAACAATTAGGGTTCATAATTAATTATTAGGGTTTCAAATCATAATTAGGGTTTCAAATTACTAAATTAAGGTTCTAGATATTAGGGTTTTAAATTACTAATAAAGCTTTCCCTAATTAACAATAAAATCTACCATACATGATATTATTCACATTAACACAATTTCTGATTGAACTTTAACACCGGTTTAAGTTTGACATTAAGCTTTTTTTAACAATAAATTAGGGTTTTAATTTATAATTAGGGGTTTCTATAATTAGGGTTTCCAAATTGGCATTAGAATTATATTATTATTGTACCAGATTATTAACCCTGTTGTTATATATATTATATTTGATCATTGATTATCAACATGGCATTATATTATAATTTAGATATTTATTCTGTTCGTGAATTTCTATATATGGTTATACAAGTGACCCCACTTGGATAATAATTGTATTTAATCACATATTGATATATATATATATATATATATATATATATATATATATTAATTCTCCCGTATGTATAGAATAAGTAAAAGTCGTCTAAGCTATTTGATCAACTAGACACAGATTTAGAAATATCGTTGAATATGATAAAACATTTTTGTATCCAATCAAGTTGCTTTGATTAGGATTCCCGACTAAGTATGAACAACCCGAACATGGGAAAACTTTATGTGCCCAAGGCGGACAGAGTGAACGATATCATCGTTCTTGCATGTAGTATTGATCAATACAGGGCATAACGGGCTGATCACCCCCGTGCCCATAAGTTATGACGGTTTGCAGATGAAGTTCTGTTTAAAACAATGAAGTTCTATTTACATTTCCGAAAATATAAAACAATGTTCATAGTATGTCACCTTAACCCTTTTATAGTCAGTACGTAGTTTCAAAAAATTTGTATATAATTAATATATTATTATTAATGGTCCAGATTACTTCACAACTATTGATTCGTTGTAGAGGTGTAGTACAAAGAAAACATTTAATCCTTTCAGCTAATATTCAAAATTATTATTACGTGCTGGGCACTCAAATGCTCATCCTTACTTAATTTAAATGTTTTCAGCTGAGTGTGAACAACCAGAAGGCTCTGCCAAGAACAAAGAAAAAGGGAAAGTTGCTGAATGAGGGTTATGCTATATTTTATGTAATATTTAGACTGTATTAATATAAGAATGATATATATTATCTATCATGTATTGTAAAGAATGTATTAAAGGTTACGTACTTGGGATATAGACTCTGATATGTAAATTAAGTTTGATTTTTTTATATTATTGTTATTATTAGTATTATTCAGCTCATAGAAATGGTATCGTAAAGTACCAAGTTTGGGTTTTGTTGATCGATTTCGCAATCAATGAATACGTGCAAGTATACACGGTCAACAAGTAATATAGTGATAAATTAGAGTGTCGATCCCTCAGAGAATTCTAATTAATAAATTCCAATTACTAGTACTATATCAATTCAATTTTATTTAAACAACCAAAAATTGTGATTATTAAAGCTAAGAAAAATAATTATAAATAAAACGAGTACTTATGCTAAAAGAAAACAAGATCAAACTAAGAATTTTTTTGAATGCCGATGAATGATAATTAAGACTCCAATTTCCCCAATTATGATTACTAAATCAATTATTCAATTATCCCAATTATTATGTCTACTGAATTGTTAACAGGAATTCTCAAGCGCCAAAAGCCCTCTCTCGAGTGATCAATTGCCTTCTATTTAACCCAGATTAATTTTGCTATATCTCTATGCAAAACAATTGAATTAAACTCGTTACAAACCCAATTCCTTATGTGTTACATGCAACAAATAGATATTCTCATTCTATTCACAAACCTAATTATTCACTTCGCAAATAATTAAGTCACATGTCACCCTGCCCAGTTCTAACTCTAAAATTCCTCTCTCGATTCCATTTAGAGTAACACGGTAATTATTGGCCAGATAATGAATCAATAAATACAAGGCATGATGAACAATTCACTTCAACATAAATAATTGGAATAAATTAAATAATCAATTCATAAACATAAAAGGTTCCATTGGAATCTTAATAAAAAGAATTAGTTCATAACGGAAATAAAAACCACAAATAATTGATAAATCATCTTTTAGAAGTTACACAATTTAAAAGAATAAAGAAGAAGAAGAAGAACTCCAAATTGTAGCCTTCAGATCTGATCTTGCTCCTTGCTTTCTCCAAAATTGTGTAGAATCCTCATCCAATTCAATAACAATAAATCAATTTATATTTTTCTGTCCAATTCCAACAATTCTAGTCCAATTAGGCTTCCAAGACACATAAAATAAAGTCAACAGCAAGTCAAAGTGAAGTCCCACGCCTGTTCCACACGCGCGCTCCCCTTTCCGAGTCAACAGACGACTAGCGCCTCGTATGTTTTTTTTTTACCTCTAGCAATAAGCCCCCTGCTATTGAGCGCGAAAAATGAATCTTGCCCCTTTTTTTTAGCCCAATTGCTCCCAATCGCTCCAACAACGCACAATCCTGCCACAACACACTTAAACGAGTAAAATAATTCTAAAACGCTTCGAACACACAACAAATTAATTCATGGGTATATTACCCAATCATCAAATACCCCCAAACTTAAATCGTTGCGTGTCCTCAGGCAACAAAACACTAAACACGATTAACTAAACATCATGCAAATACAAACTAACTAAAGGACCTTAATTCCAGCAATTCAATAGTTAACGAATATCCATAGGCCTCAGAAAAATCACAAAAACATGCTAATACCTCATGTTAAAATAGATCAACAATATCCCAACAATCAATCAATCAAAATCTGTTATTACTGATATTGTGAGTGTGTATTCAACAACCATGCTAACCAATGACAAGCAAAAATCTGAAAGATAATAAAGTTCTTAATAAGCGTCATACAGTTCAACTCAAGAACGCATCAAATAAACTAAATTCAACTGAAATTAAACAATCACCAAAATTCAAGATTCAACATGGAATACTTATGCTTATTTTTGCTAAACGGGGGCATTTTGCACTTTTCCCGCTTTATTATTTCTTCTTTTTTTTTACCATAACTGTGCAATGTCTCATTCCATTAGGCTACAGTGCTACCCCTTAGCGAGCTTTCGACTAACGACTCCCAGACCATAAAAGATCTTAGGGCGCTAGGTTTTAAGATAGATACCCCTTCGGGCGTACTTACTCAAGTAACAAAGGCCCCAAAACAAGACTAGTCACGATCTATATATATATATATATTTTCAGCTCAAAGCTTATATACTCCATATATTTTTCCCCAACTTAAATTCAAGTCTAAACTCAGTCTTCACTAGCTACTTAACTTGTTCCTTCATTTCACTAGCATTCAACCTTTAGACCTCTATTATCTATCCATTTAAACTATCATAGCTAACATGGTCATCTTTCCAAATGTACTACCCTTGAAACATCAGTGACAAACAGATAGGCCTAAATTATTCACAAATACTTAGCCATATTCTCTCAAGACCAAACCTGCGAAATTTTGGTGTTAGATCAGTCACAAATCAAGCCCCACAAACATCAATATCAAACCAGAAGAACAGAATCAAAATCAAAGATCATAAAGAGGTAAACCCTAAAAATTTGAAATTTTTTTGATCTTGTGTTAGATGTTATAATTTATTGTTAAAACATGTTATTTGTAGTCCATATAGTTGATCTGGGTTGGTATTTGTTAGATCCATAACATTAAAGTGCTCAAAATTGAGTTTTTGAAAAATCTGGAAAAAGTTGCTTTGGTGGTTTGACAACGATTTTCAGTGGCCACAGATCTTTGCTCGATTATGTTTTTAGTTGTTTTTAAGTTGTTATTTGTATCTTGTAATGTGGTCTTTAATCTGCAAAAGGAATTAAGGTCATTTGATATCTAGATTAATAGTTATTAATTATTGGCGTTGACCGAAGTCTTGACCGAACCTTTTCTCAAGCAAAATTTAAAAAGCTAAAAACAACATCTGACAAGTTTTTCTATGGCTTTGATCTGCCAGTCTTGATGTTGTTTTAATGATTTGTTGTATTAAACTTGTAGCCTGTAATATTTTCTATGATTCCATGGCTTTAGATCGTGTAAATAAACAACAGGAAGATCGTAGCAAGTGGTCAAAGTAGGCCACTCGCACTGACTTAGCATTTCTGGGAATTTCCAGAAACGGATAGAAGCTTATTTACGACAATGGTTGAATTCCAACATATCTTTTGATTTATTGATGTTATGGTGATGTTTTGTGATAGATCTCTACACTTGTATGCTAGTTACACACTACAACTCTTAGATCACAAAAACATCAAAAGGATTTCAAGTTGTGGGAGCTCAAAGTTATTAGTCGACTGTTTCTTCATTTCTGGCAAACCCGTAAAATGAAGAAACTCAAACGCTTTTCAATAGCTTAAATCTTTCGACTTATGATGTCCGGACTTGATCTTTGTGTCAATCATGTACTATATTAGTTTTTCTACACATTTTGACGCCTGACCACCCATATCATCAACAGATCTGTTTTATATAAGGCCATCAATATCGTTGATTGTACCACGATCGAAATTTCTGGGCGATCCGAATATGATGAACACGTTCGACAGACCTAGTTTAAGGCTTAATAACTTTTGATTGTGATTATGTATGACCTGGTTATTGGTTGTTACATGTAGTGTTACACTAGTACTACAATATCCATGTATTAGCTTGCCTAGAAACATCAAGATCTCATATTTATTGTTGGTCAAACTTAGTCCCTCGATAATTGGCTATGAAGGTTCGGATTCCTCAAGAACTCCTAAGGCGACACTTCTTTGTTGCCGCTAAAGGGCTTTAGTAATGAGACTTACTTAAATTAATTAATTTAATTTCTAAAATTAATTAAAAATAGTAAATAAATTCTGAAAATAACAAAATTTAATTTAAAAATTATTTTAAGTTATAAAAATTAACTTTTAATAATTTGACATATTTTCATAAATATTAATATTTATTTGAATATTATTGGTATTTAATTTATTTAATAAATGCACTAAATAAATTAATTAAAATGATTTTATTATATTAAAAATCCTTTTAAATGATAATAAGGTATTTAATAATATTTTAAGTTATAAAACATAACTTGTAATATTTTAAGATAAGTTTCATTAATTATTTAAAATTAATGATATTATGATTATTTAATAATTATATTAAATAAAGTAATTGAAAATGATTTTAATATAAGAAAATGATTTTAAATGAAAATAAAATGTTTAAAATAGTTTTATTAATTTAAAAATCATTTAAAAATGATATAAATGAATTGAAAATATTTTAAGTTATATTTAATGACTTTTAATATTTAGATAGATAGTACATTAATACTTAAATATTAATGGTAATTATTTAAAAATAATTTTAAATGTTTTAAAATTATTTAAGGGTAATATTAATACTTAAAAATATTTTGAGTTATTATAAAAAACTTTAATATTTTGGCAATGGTTTCATTAATAGTTAAATATTACTTAAATATTAATGATAATAGAATTATTTAATATTTAAATCATTTAATAATGATTCCAAAGTTTTGAAAAATCATGATAAATTATAATAATTATTTAAAAATTATTATAAGGCTATTAATTCATCGTAATAACCCGATATTTCTATATAAATAAATAAGAATTTTGCTTTAAAAATTATTTTAAAGATGAGAATATGTGTCAAGTAATGTGAACAATAAATGCAAATATATTTATTACGAAAATTAAAAATAATTTTATTTTAGAAATATTGATAATTACAAATTATATTCTTATAGTAATTAATTTTTGTAAGCGAAAATGTTTTTATTATTTATTTTCTATGAAAACGTGATTTTAAATTATTTAAATAATATATGAAATGATTATTAGAAATATGTTTTATTATATAAATGTGTTTAGAATATTTAAGTTAATTATTTTAACTTGATTATTGATGTTGTGTATAGAGGATAATTCAGATATGGAATCCAAACCCTAAATTGGGATTTTGATCATGGAATGAGAATAATAATATCATATTAATTATATTTTAATTTTTCAGTGCTATAAATATGTACTGTATATCTGTAGACTAGTAATGGTTGGTCAATTATGATAATTTATGTCAAAACCCTCGTATCGTGTTATTAAACCCTAATTGGTCAACTCAGTTATGAGTTCGAGACTGTGTAGTAATTGTGATATATGAATGTTACTGTGTATTATAGAACTTCTATATTTAGGAGAAATCCTAATTATTATTTAAACCTTAATTTTCTAAAATTAGAAACCCTAATTGCTAAAATTAAAAACTCTAATTACTGTTTTAGTAAATTAATCTATTAATTTGGGAACCCTAATGATATTAAGGGACCCTAATTTTAAAACCCCTAATTTTCTATTAAAAACCCTAATGATAAATTAGTGTGTTTAATTAAAATTTTATTACACTTTATTTTTAATTTTTCAAACCCTAAAAAATTATTTAGGAAATTTTAAGGCTTAAAATCTAGTGATTAAACCCTAGATTCAAGCACCTTGGACAAGAATACCCTTGAAATTAAAGTAAAATTACCAAAGTACCCTTTATGTTCCATTTGTAAATTATTGCTATCCAAATCTTTGCATATCTTGGCCAGCCACCCTACACTACCCTAGACCTACCTATGAGCTATAGATTACCAACACAACAAGTTCAAGCATCAGCCAATGGCCTTGTATACAACTTTTATATAGATTCAAGAGAGAGAAAGTGTACATTTGGCCTAAATTATTCACAAATACTTAGCCATATTCTCTCAAGACCAAACCTGCAAAATTTTGGTGTTAGATCAGTCACAAATCAAGCCCCACGAACATCAATATCAAACCAGAAGAACAGAATCAAAATCAAAGATCATAAAGAGGTAAACCCTAAAAATTTGAAAAAATTTTGATCTTGTGTTAGATGTTATAATTTATTGTTAAAACATGTTATTTGTAGTCCATATAGTTTATCTGGGTTGGTATTTGTTAGATCCATAACATCAAAGTACTCAAAATTGAGTTTTTAAAAAATCTGGAAAAAGTAGGTTTTGTGGTTTGACAACGATTTTCAGTGGCCACAGATCTTTGCTCGATTATGTTTTTAGTTATTTTTAAGTTGTTATTTGTAGCTTGTAATGTGGTCTTTAATCTGCAAAAGGAATTAGGGTCATTTGATATCTAGATTGGTAGTTATTAATTCAAAAGTCCGCCGACCCAAGACCGACCGTAAGACCTTTTCTCAAGGCAAATTTCAAAAAGCTAAGAACAACAGCTGACAAGTTTTTCTATGGCTTTGACCTGCCAGTCCTGATGTTGTGTTAATAATTTTTTGTATTAAACTTGTAGCCTGTAATATTTTTTATGATTCCATGGCTTTAGATCGTGAAAATAAACAACAGGAAGAGCGTAGCAGGTGGTCAAAGTAGGCCACTCGCACTGACTTAGCATTTCTGGGAATTTCCAGAAACGGATAGAAGCTTATTTACGATGGTGGTCAATTCCATTGTATCTTTTGATTTATTGATGTTATGGTGATGTTTTATGATATATCTCTACACTTGTATGCTGGTTACACACTACAACTCTTAGATCACAAAAACATCAAAAGGATTTCAAGTTGTGGGAGCTCAAAAGTGAACAGTCGAATTGTTCTTCATTTCTGGGCAATTAAACCCAGAAATGAAAAACAGCTCTGACAACGTTTTCATTATCTTAAATGTTTCTGACTTATGATGTCCAGACTTGGATACTATGTCAATCATGTACTATATTAGTTTTTCTACACAGCCCGACGTCTAGATCACCCATATCATCAATGATTCATATGTTAGGCCATCAATAAAGCGTTAATGACCTACCATTTCAAATTTCTCAAGGCGATCGAAATATGATGAACACGTTATGACAGCTAGCTCAAGGTTTAATAACTTTTGATTGTGATGATATATGACCTGGTTATTGGTTGTTACATGTAGTGTTACACTAGTACTACAAGATCCATGTATTAGCTTGCCCAGAAACATCAAGATCTCACATTTATTGTTGGTCAAACTTAGTCCCTCGATAACTGGCTATGAAGGTTCTGGATTCCTCAAGAACACCTAAGGCGACACTTACTGTTGCCAAATGGCTTTAGTAACAGACTTACTTAAATTAATTAATTTAATTTCTAAAAATCAATCAAAAATAGTAAATAAATTCTGAAAATTACAAAATTTATTTTAAAAATTATTTTAAGTTATAAAAAATTAACTTTTAATAATTTGACATATTTTTCATAAATACTAATATTTATTTGAATATTATTGGTATTTAATTTATTTAATAAATGCACTAAATAAATTAATTAAAAATGATTTTATTATATTAAAAATTATTTTAAATGATAATAAGGTATTTAATAATATTTTAAGTTATAAAATATAAATTTTAATATTTTAAGATAAGTTTCATTAATTATTTAATATTAATGACATTATGCTTATTTAATAATTATATTAAATAAAAAGTAATTTAAAATGATTTTATTATTAGAAAAATTATTTTTAAATGAAAATAAAATATTTTAAGATATTTTAAGTTATAAAACGTAACTTTTAATATTTAAAGGATAATTTCATTAATAACTCAATATTAATGATAATAATTGTCATATTAAGGATATTAAATTTATTTAATAATTATATTAAATAAATAGTTTTATTAATTTAAAAATCATTTAAAAAGGATATAAATGAATTAAAATATTTTATGTTATAATTAATGTCTTTTAATATTTGGATAAATAGTACATTAATACTTAAATATTAATGGTAATTATTTAAAATGATTTTAAATGTTTTAAAAATCATGTAGGTAATATTAATACTTTAAAAATATTTTGAGTTATTATAAATAACTTTAATATTTTGGCAATGGTTTCATTAATAGTTAAATATTACTTAAATATTAATGATAATAGAATTATTCAATATTTAAATCATTTAATAATGATTCCAATGTTTTGAAAAATCATGATAAATTATAATAATTATGTAAATATTATTATAAGGCTATGAAAAGTATTATGACTGATATTTAATTTATCTAACCGAATGTTGAACTACAGAATAAAGTTTTAGACTCGTTAATTACCCGTCTGTTTGCTTTTTACGTAAATATTTTAGAAATTGATCTTGACATAGATAATTTGACAGACATGTGTCTGTTTATGACCCAATGACTGTTACACTTACGTAACAATGTGATTGAGTTAAGTGTTATTTGCAATAGCAAGATTTCTTTTGTGTTATGATATATCATTCTAATCGAACGAATGATCTTATTAATGATAGGTTCGGTATAAAAGATAAGACTAAGTTGCGTTATTGTAAGCAGCAGCTCAGGTAAGTTTCCTAAACTTACTCTAATTGTTATTGAGCAAGTATCTGAACTATTCTTTTATTGTGCAAGTATCCTAACATTGTATTTCCTTTATGCAATGGACATGAGTAAGAAAGTTTCAGAATCATATTATTGTGTCAGATTATTAACATTATTGTTATCGATTTTATATCCAGCTATTTGTATTCGTACAAGTTCTTAAATTATCCAATCATTGTTTATCAATACAGTATTACATTATAATTCAGATATTTATTATGTTCCTTAATTTTTAATTATGGTTATACAAGTGTCCCCACTTGGATAATCATTGTATTTAATCACATGCTGATACATACTTATTAATTTCCAATATGTATACGTTAACTTCAAAGCCGTCTAAGCTATTTGCTTTGGCTAGACACAAACCTAGAAATATTGTTGAACAAGATAGAACTTTATTGTATCCAACCAGATTGTTTTGGTTCGGATTTCCGACTAAGTATGAACATCCCGAATATGGGAAAACTTTTGTGCACCCAAGGTGGATAAGATGAACGATAATATTTTTCTTGCATGTAGTATTGATCAATACAGGGCGCATTGGGATGATCACCCTCGTGCCCGTAAGATATGACAGTTTGCAGATGAAGTTCTGCTAAACCTTAGCAAAAATTAAAAATAATGTTCATAGTTTGTCGACTACTCTTCATTTATAATCAGTACATAGTTTCAAAATTTTGATATAGAGTTGATATGTTGTTATTATTGGTTCAGCTTACTTCACAACTGTTGACTCGTTGTAGAAGTGTTATTCAAAGAAAACATTTAACCCTTTCAGCTTATAATTATTGTTGGTATTACTTGCTGGGCAATCAAATGCTCATTCTTGCTTTAAATTTAATTGTTTTTAGCTAAGCGTGATAAACCTGAAGGTTTAGACAAGAACAATGGAAAAGAAAAGCAAACAGAATATGTTTAATGGTATCTTTTGTAATAGTTAGATTATATTAAGACAATGATATGTATTATTTATCATGTAATGAATGTATTAAAGGTTGCGTAATTGGGATTAGACTCTGATTTAAGTAAATTAAGTTTGAAATTTTATATTATTAGTATTATTTTTCTCATAAAAATGGTATCATGAAGCACCGAGTTCGGGTTTCAAGTACCCGAGTTTGGGGCTTTAGAAGTTGGTATCAGAGCTTTAGGGTTAAAAACCTTAGGTGGGGTAGACCTTAGGCTATAACCTTAGAACAAAGGGAAACGTTGAAGATACGGATAACTCATATAGAGTTTAAAAGGAGATGAATTGAATAAATTCATCATTAAACAAAATAAAAGATAACTTTTATAAAACTATTATTTACTGTATGTATATACTATATTCTAATCAGAATAATTTGTGTATAGATGTCAGATAGAAAAAAGAATTAGGATACCCTCATATTGTAAAGAAGGAGCCAACCTCCATAACCGAGCCAATGTCAACGCCAATAGCTGAAATAGAGGCTCACATTGAAAGCAACCCTGATGAGGTGGTTATTGTGGAAAAGGTAGTACCGGTCCCAGTAACTGTAGAATAACTGATAGGTAAAGTACAGTTAAAGAATATAAGGTCAAGCTCGAGTTCTTAAACTCATATGATTGTGGTGAGTTCTTAAACTCATAATGTGTGGTAAGTTTAGTGAACCAGGGACAGTTAAGTGTAAATAGATTATTGAGGATAATGGGAATATATAGAATGCTAAGCAATTGATGAGTAATATCAGTGTTATTTGAATATTATGATTCTATTTTGGTGTTAGATCAGTCACAAATCAATCCCCACGAACATCAATATCACACCAGAAGAACAGAATCAAAATCAAAGATCATAAAGAGGTAAACCCTAAAAATTTGAAAAAATTTTGATCTTGTGTTAGATGTTATAATTTATTGTTAAAACATGTTATTTGTAGTCCATATAGTTGATCTGGGTAGGTATTTCTTAGATCCATAACATCAAAGTGCTCAAAATTGAGTTTTTGAAAAATCTGGAAAAAGTTGGTTTTGTGGTCTGACAACGAATGTCTGTGGCAACAGATCCTTGCTCGATTATGTTTTTAGTTGTTTTAAGTTGTTATTTGTAGCTTGTAATGTGGTCTTTAATCTGCAAAAGGAATTATGGTCATTTGATATCTAGATTGGTAGTTATTAACGGTCAAAAGCCGTTGACCGACACTGACCGGGCCTTTTCTGGGCAGCCCAGAAAGCTAAGAACAACATCTGACAAGTTTTTCTATGGCTTTGATCTACCAGTCCTGATGTTATTTTAATGATTTGTTTTATTAAACTTGTAGCCTGTAATATTTTCTATGATTCCATGGCTTTAGATCTTGTAAATAAACAATAGGAAGATCATAGCAGGTGGTCAAAGTAGGCCACTCGCACTGACTTAGCATTTCTGGGAATTTTCATAAACGGATAGAAGTTTATTTCTAATAGTGGTTGACCGGCTTGTATCTTTTTGATTTATTGATGTTATGGTGATGTTTTGTTATAGATCTCTACACTTGTATGCTAGTTACACACTACAACTCTTAGATCACAAAAACATCAAAAGGATTTCAAGTTGTGGGAGCTCAAAAGTGAACAGTCGAACTGTTCTTCATTTCTGGGCAAACCAAGAAATGAAGAACAGCTCTGACAACGTTTTCAATAGCTTAAATCTTTCTGACTTATGATGTCCAGACTTGGATACTGTGTCAATCATGTACTATATTAGTTTTTCTACACAGCCCGACGTCTAGACTACCCATATCATCAACAGATCTGTTTATATAAGGCCATCAATAGCGTTGACCGACCATGACTGAAATTTCTGGGCAGTCTAGAATATGATGAACACGTTCTGACAGCTAGTTCAAGGCTTAATAACTTTTGATTGTGATGATGTATGACCTGGTTATTGGTTGTTACATGTAGTGTTACACTAGTACTACAAGATCCATGTATTAGCTTGCCCATAAACATCAAGATCAGACATTTATTGTTGGTCAAACTTAGTCCCTCGATAACTGGCTATGAAGCTTCTAGATTCCTCAAGAACACCTAAGGCGACACTTACTGTCGCCAAAGGGCTTTAGTGACAGACTTACTTAAATTAATTAATTTAATTTCTAAAAATCAATTAAAAATAGTAAATAAATTCTGAAAATTATAAAATTTATTTTAAAAATTAGTTTAAGTTATAAAAAATAACTTTTAATAATTTGACATATTTTTCATAAATATTAATATTTATTTGAAGATTATTGGTATTTAATTTATTTAATAAATGCACTAAATAAATTAATTAAAAATGAATTTATTATATTAAAAATCATTTTAAATGATAATAAAGTATTTAATAATATTTTAAGTTATAAAACATAACTTTTAATATTTTAAGATAAGTTTCATTAATTATTTAATATTAATGATATTATGATTATTTAATAATTATATTAAATAAAGTAATTTAAAATGATTTTAATATTAAAAAATTATTTTTAAATGAAAATAAAATGTTTAAAGATATTTTTTAAGTTATAAAATGTAACTTTTAATATTTAAAGGATAATTTTATTAATAACTCAATATTAATGATAATAATTGTAATATTAAGGATATTGAATTTATTTAATAATTATATTAAATAAATAGTTTTAAAATGGTTTTATTAATTTAAAAATCATTTAAAAGGGATATAAATGAATTAGAAATATTTTAAGTTATAATTAAAGACTTTTAATATTTGGATAAATAGTACATTAATACTTAAATATTAATGGTAATTATTTAAAAATGATTTTAATTATTTTAAAAATCATTTAAGGGTAATATTAATACTTTAAAAATATTTTTAACTATTATAAATAACTTTAATATTTTGGCAATGATTTTATTAATAGTTAAATATTACTTAAATATTAATGATAATAGAATTATTCAATTTTTAAATCATTTAATAATGATTCCAAAGTGTTTGAAAAATCATGATAAATTATAATAATTATTTAAAAATTATTATAAGGCTATTAATTTTGTAATAACCCGATATTTCTATATAAATAAATAAGGAATTTTGCTTAAGAAATTTTTTTTTTATTTTAAAGATGAGAATATGTGTCAAGTAATGTGAACAATAAATGCAAATATATTTATTACCCGAAAAATTAAAAATAATTTTATTTTAGAAATATTGATAATTACAAATTATATTCTTATAGTAATTAATTTTGTAAGCGAAATATTTTTATTATTTATTTTTATGAAGTGATTTTAAATTTTTAAATAATATATGAAATAATTATTAGAAATATGTTTTTATTATATAAATGTGTTCAGAATATTTAAGTTAATTATTTTAACTTGATTATTGATGTTGTATATAGAGGAAAATCAGATATGGAATCCAAACCCTAAATTAGAATTTTGATCAAGGAATGAGAATAATAATATAATATTAATTATATTTTGATTTTTCAAAGGTTATAAATATGTCTCGTATATCTCAGAATCGGTAATAATGTCAAGTCAATTATGATAATTTATGTCATAACTCTCATATCGTGTTATTAAACCCTAATTGTTAAACTCAGTTATGAGTTCGAGAATGTGTAGTAATTGTGATATATGAATGTTACTGTGTATTATAGAACTTCTGTAATTAGGGGAAACCCTAATTATTTTTTAAACCTTAATTTGCATAAATTAGAAACCCTAATTGGCTAATTAGGAACCCTAATTGCTAAAATTAAAAACCCTAATTACTATTTTAGTAAATTAATCTATTAATTTGGGAACCCTAATGATATTAAGGGACCCTAATTTTAAAAACCCTAATTTTCTATTAAAAACCCTAATGATAAATTAGTGTGTTTAATTAAAATTTTATTACACTTTATTTTTAATTTTTCAAACCCTAAAAAATTATTTAGGAAATTTTAAGGCTTAGAATCTAGTGATTAAACCCTAGATTCAAGCACCTTGGACAAGAATACCCTTGAAATTAAAGTAAAATTACCAAAGTACCCTTTTTGTTCCATTTGTGAATTATTGTTATCCAAATCTTTGCATATCTTGGCCAGCCACCCTACACTACCCTAGACCTACCTATGAGCTATAGATTACCAGCACAACAAGTTCAAGCATCAGCCAATGGTCTTGTATACAACTTTTATATAGATTCAAGAGAGAGAAAGTGTACATTTGGCCTAAATTATTCACAAATACTTAGCCATATTCTCTCAAGACCAAACCTGCAAAATTTTGGTGTTAGATCAGTCACAAATCAAGCCCCACGAACATCAATATCAAACCAGAAGAACAGAATCAAAATCAAAGATCATAAAGAGGTAAACCCTAAAAATTTGAAAATTTTTTGATCTTGTGTTAGATGTTATAATTTATTGTTAAAACATGTTATTTGTAGTCCATATAGTTAATCTGGGTTGGTATTTGTTAGATCCATAACATCAAAGTGCTCAAAATTGAGTTTTTGAAAAATCTGGAAAAAGTTGCTTTGGTGGTTTGACAACTATTTTCAGTGGCCACAGATCTTTGCTCGATTATGTTTTTAGTTGTTTTTAAGTTGTTATTTGTATCTTGTAATGTGGTCTTTAATCTGCAAAAGGAATTAGGGTCATTTGATATCTAGATTGGTAGTTATTAACGATTCAAAATTGTTGATCTAAGACTCGACCAGCCTTTTCCGGCAACCCAAAAAGCTAAGAACAACATCTGACAAGTTTTTCTATGGCTTTGATCTGCCAGTCCTGATGTTGTTTTAATGATTTGTTGTATTAAACTTGTCGCCTGTAATATTTTTTATGATTCCATGGCTTTAGATCGTGTAAATAAACAACAGGAAGATCGTAGCAAATGGTCAAACTAGTCCACTCGCACTGACTTAGCATTACTTGGAATTTCCAGAAACGGATATAAGCTTATTTCTGACAGTGGTTGACCGGCTTGTATCTTTTTGATTTATTGATGTTATGGTGATGTTTTGTTGTAAGACCCCAAATAATTAATAAATGAAATTTAATTTTCTATTTATTATTTTGAAATAGTAAGGGTTGATTTGATTAATGTGGATAGTTATGGGTAAAATACGCAAGTATTTCAAAATAAGCAAGTGGTTATAAAATATTCATTATTGTTTGGGAATATTTGTTTGGTCGTGGAATATTCGTATGCACGGCGCGACCATGTGTGTGGCCCCCATAACGGAAAGCGATTGGAGGAAGAAAACGACAAAAATAAGTTGTTTAAAAATAACTACAGCGTAGTTATTCTGAATTTTAATCGTTGGAATACCCTTGGGTTAAAACACGATGTCTACGCGTTATTGCACAAAGAAGATACCAGTATTGCACCAATTATTGATTCTTACGTAAGAAGGCACTTTACTCAATAATGGTTACGAATTACTTCTTCAAAGATTTTTATTTTATTGATTCAATAATTCTTGCGTTGATATTTTATATTGCTGTTGTTTCAATAATTGTCATTACACAGTATTTTTCATTATCGAACCAATAATTCATATTATCTGAATAATATTATTAGATAACATTATTGGCAATGTCTAGAAAGTTCTGTCTAAGGAGAGGTTTGGTCACCTAATTGCGCGCCAAAGAAGGAGAAATTCTTATTGAAAGCCCCTCTTTCTGGGAACCGCACGGTTGTCAATATTGTGATTCTCAGTAATATTATTTGTGAATAATTAATTATTGATTCATATGATGAGGAAAATATTGATTTTATGTGGATATAGATGGAGAAAATTTTTATAGTGACAATTGTTGAAAATTAATATTTTATCTTTTTCTGATAAAATAATTCATTTAAATATATTATTTTAATAATATATTAACGATGATATTTTTACGATGAATGTGGGATATATGAGTATATGTGGAGGAGGAGTATTTTTGTTACCAAAATGTTTAAAACATGTTAAACATGTCGGTGGACTCCATTTATTGATCGAAATTTGATTATAGCTTGTAAAATCGACCATTTGTGGATTTCTTTGGCCAATTTTTGTTTGGAATTTGGAAAAACTTTCTTCCAGAAGTTGTAGAGAATTGAATTTCCTATAAAGACTCGAGAGATTTGAATTTTCCGCAAAAGGGCTATTTATTGTGAATTATTGAAGTTCAAGTTCAAATAATTGATTTTTGGAAGTTTAAAATATTTTTATTTACAAAACGCGTTTTTTCATTTGGTTCCCTCATTTAACACATGACAAGTTCTTTGAAATTCAGATTCAAGGGTATGCGTAGGAATTATTATTATAAATAATAATATTATATTAAATTTTCTCGCTTTGGTGTTCTAAGCAATTTCCTATAAATAGGTGCTTAGGTTAGAATTGAAAATCACACCGAAAATCAAGTTTTCTCTCTATATTATCGAGCGTATTCTTGTGAGTATTTTGAGTATACTTTGAGTATTGCTATACTGGTGCAAGTTCAAGTCATAGCTTATATCCTGTTTTTTAACTAGAAGTCTTGTCTTTCGAGGTAAGGGATGTTATTTTCTTCTCAAATGATATTATTTCTTCAATATCATTATCTGAAATATTGGTTGAAACTTTTTATCAAATTTGGAACTTTTTCATGTCGGGGTTACTATTCATGAGTTACTATTCACGAGTTACTATTCATGAGTTACTATTCACGAGTACTATTCATGAAGTGTGATGATGTTTTTGTGAAATTTCTATCTTTTGGTGTCGGGATTACTATTCACGTATACGGCACTATTCACGTATACGGCACTATTCACGAATACGACACTATTCATCGAAAAATGAAATTTTTCCTTTTCGTCCAAAATATCTATTCTGGACACTAGCTTTGATTGTATCCATGTTTTGATCATTCTTGAATTTTACACCACTATGATTATTTTTGAGGTATTTTTGGACGTGGATAAAACAAAATCACGAATCCTTAATCCTTAATCCTTGTCATTTTGTTTCACCGGATTCGCTTTTTTAAAAATATTTTCATCATCCTCGGTCTTAAATGATGATATTATTGAATATCTTTGGCCCAGAAGTGCAAAGATGAATGATTTATGATGAATATCTTTGGCCAAGATGGTGCAAAGATGAATGATTTCGATGAATATCTTTGGCCCGTAGTGCAAAGATGAATGATTTTGATGAATATCTTTGGCCGTAGTGCAAAGATGAACAGTGTTTAGATGAACATGACCAATCGGGTGAATGTCCTTGGCTCGTAGTACAAGGATGAATACTTGATCCCAGATATACATTGATTGATGTTACAGGGATAAAATAGATTTATGAACTTTAAAATTCATACATAGAAGATAGTAGTTTGCATTCTCTACTTAACTCTTCTAATGAATTATTATTTCATCAGCGAATATTGATTTAAAACTTGTTGTCTATTGTATTCTATTATATTTTTCCTGTTGAAGACTAACGATAATTTTGTTGTATATTATCTTAGTCATAATATTCTTTATCTATAGGCTAGTCGAGCTCACCCTTTTCCTTTTTGTTCCATTTTTCTTCTCGTGAGGCGAGATTATAAGCGAGTACGAGTCTGAGTATGGAATGAAAGTTCTAGGGAGAGTTGTTTAGTAGTCCTCACCATTTTTTGTAAAATAATGTATCAATAATTATGATGGGGATTTATTTGGGTGTGTATATTGTCTAGAAGACAATAATTTATTTAAACTCACGATTTATATGTTGTCGTATTTTGCACGACAAAAATGTATTAATAAAGTTGTAGTTATTACGCACCATGTATTTGGCGACTCGTAAATGGGTTGGATGGAATGGACCTATTTTGGGGCGCCACAGGTTGGTATCGAGCTTAGGATATGATCTCCGGCGGAGATCGGGGAATAGAACTAGGAGGGGAGAGACGAGTAAATCCTTCGCTAGTGTGTCCTACCTAAGCTTATTTGTTAGTTGGTTATTATATAGGGATATTATGTGATATATTGATTTCCTTAATTAACCCTTGTTTTATGACAGTATTTGAGAATGTCGACTGAGAATATTAATAGTGGAGTGAATGAGACCGTGGAGATGCCTGTACTTACCAACGAGGAGAACGTGCAACAGGCTGGCAATGTACCTCCTGTAAACAACACCACTGAGCAGACGATAAACGACGGGATGTTTAGAAGTTTTTGCGCTTCATGCAAAATCGCATTTAGGAGACTCGTGTTCAAAACATAGGAGGAAATGATAGCAATTCACGGGTTGTCACACAACCAAGCGATTCAAAGAGTTGGGACCACCAAAATTTAAGGGAAAGCCGATCCGATCATGGCGTAAAACATGGGTCAAGAAAATTACCAAGATATTCGATGTCTTGGGATGCACAGAGAAAGAAGGTTCCATTCGCCACCTTTATGTTCCGTGGCGGGCGAGACTCATCGGTGGGAGTCTGTGAAGCGTACCCATCCACCAAGGCCAAAGATGTCTTGGGAGACGTTTGTAAAACTATTTAATGACAAATACTTTCCCGAAAGTGTTTGTCATATGAAGAAGTGGAGTTTATTAGATCGAGCGAGAACAACATGACGGTGTCTCGAAAGACGAGGCAAAATTTGCAGAGTTATCCGTGTTTGCACCTCATTTGGTGGAGAATGAGGAACGTATGACGCGGATGTTTCGAGAGGTTTGAAACCCAAGATACGTCGATATCTCATTTCTCATAAATTTTCTCTATTCGGATGTTGTCAATGTGGGCTCGATTGTTAGAAATGAGATAACGAGTACGCTTCAACCGAGGGACCATAACGAGTGGTCATACCAAGATAGCGATCATCGAATAACGATAATCGATGGAGAAAGAGGAATACTTAACAAAGGTGGTAACCACTCACGGTGGTAATCGTGGCCATGAAAATAGAAGAAGCGAGTCGGGAGGAGATTTTAAAAAAGGAGATTCAACAACGACCATGTGAAGACGTCGGTATGCCAAAGAACAAGCGGGTTCCAAGGAGGAGAAAGACCACCGGTCGTATGTTGTTACAATGCGGAAAGAGGGACATATCATTGGCCCCACAACAGTTCGGTATGCTATAATTGTGGAAAGGAAGGACATATCGCTTTCGAGATTGCACGGTAGCGAAACCCTAGTCCAGCGGGATGGTGACTCAAAAGGATGTCCCAGAAAAGTCAAAGTCAACGGTTCCTAGAAGAGCGTTTGTCGTGACCGGTCAAAATGCGAGGAACCCGAACTAGTTTAGCACGGGTTAGTTAATTATAAATTCTTGCGAAGTTTATACCTTACTAGATCTGGGTTCTACCCATTCCTTTATCTCTCTTGCTTGCGCTCAACGTTTGAACTTGACTACGGAGAAATTAGACTTTGACCTATTTATGGAGACTCTGTTAGAGAAACTTTTATACATCCGTTGTTTAGAAATCTTGCTTGATTCAGTTGGCACTATCACATTACCTGTTAACCTTATTTCTATAGAGATATTTGTTTTGATGTGATTTTAAGGTTAACTACTCATCATGCCAAAATTGATTGCTTTAAATAAGGTTGTTAGTTTTCATATTCTTAAGCAACCTTGTTATTCAATTCAAGCAACCAAACCATTGAAGTCAAACTCTTTCATATTAAATTATAAAGCCATTTGTTTATTGAAAAAGCGAATGTCAAGCTTTCTTAGTCCATGTTATGGATTTGAATAAAGACACGTCAAATTTGAATAATATTCTGTTGTTATTGATTTTCCCGACGTATTTCTGAAGAATTTCTTGGCATACTCCCGAAGCGTGATATTGAATTTGTATCGACTTTAAATCCCAGTACAAAACCCATTTCTAAAATCTCATATCGAATGGCTCTATTGAACTTCGTGGAGTTAAAAACCCAATCAGAGAAGTTGATACCCGAGCCTCTATCTGGTGACTTCCTTTGTGGAATACTGTTGAAGCCGGACTCTCAGTAGAGGATGCCATATTCGTGTGATAGTAAACCGATAGGTGTCATTGTAATGTGCTATCCAAGGTTGGGATATGAGTCACGATTGAGAACAACCTAAGCTTCAGAATCGAAATATGTAGCTTTCAGGCTTAGTTGGTTATTATCGAGATTCGTTGAAGGATATTCTCGAATCGCTATTCCATTAACGCAAATTGACTCGTAGAGATACAAAATTCGAATGGAGCAAAGAATGTGGGAAGAGCTTGAAGAACTCAAGAGGAGACTCATTTCAGCACATGTTCTGACCATGTCATCCTGGAAAAGCAAACGTGGTAGCTGACGTGTTGAGTAGAAGATCGTATACAAGTACGAGTACGATATTGTCAAAAACTAATTTCGTATAATTTACAAATAATAGAGATGGAGATGAAAACTCTAGGTACACACGTGATGATATACGAGTATAATCGACTTTAATCGATAAAGTTAAAGTTGTTCAAGCTACACACCGGAGCTGATGAATTTGAAGAAGGAGGTGCAAGAAGTTGTTATTTCAAAAGCGAGAATCGGTAAGGTGAGGAAAGCTCAACCCTTCGATTTATTAATCCATTTGAAATTCTCGATCGAATAGGAACCGTGGCCTATAGAATCGCTTTCTGCAATCAAGTATGACGCGTGTTCATAACGCTTTTCACGATCGATGTTACGTAAATATGTGGACGACCAACCACGCTCATTGAGTTAGAACCGGACAAGATAGCCAAGACTTAACGTGCGAGGAGGTAGGTACTCACCAAGATCTTGGATAGGAAAGAACATGTCCTATGTACCGAGGTTATACCACAAGTTAAAGTTTTGTGGAGAAACCATGCTATTGAGGAAATAACCTGGGAGTTGGAAACGGAAATGAAAGCGAGATATTCTCATCTTTTCGAAACACCAGGTACATATGTCAATTTCGAGGACGAAATTTCATAAGGAGGGGAGGTTGTAAGACCCCAAATAATTAATAAATGAAATTTAATTTTCTCTATTTATTATTTTGAAATAGTAAGGGTTGATTTGATTAATGTGGATAGTTATGGGTAAAATACGCAAGTATTTCAAAATAAGCAAGTGGTTATAAAATATTCATTATTGTCGGGGAATATTTGTTTGGTCGTGGAATATTCGTACGACGGCGCAGCCATGTGTGGGCCCCATAACGGAAAGCGATTGGAGGAAGAAAACGACAAAAATAAGTTGTTTAAAAATAACGGCGTAGTTATTACCGTTTACCCTGTTGGAATACCCGGTGGTTAAAACACAGTAATACGCGTTATTGCACAGTAGCACACGGTATTGCACCAATTATTGATTCTTACGTAAGAAGGCACTCTTAATAATGGTTACCATAATTACCGTTCAAGTATTTTATTTTATTGATTCAATAATTGCTGCGTTGATATTTTATATTGTTGTTGTTTCAATAATTGTCATTACACGGTATTTTCATTATCGAACCAATAATTCATATTATCCTAATAATATTATTAGATAACATTATTGGCAATGTCTAGAAAGTTCTGCTTCTAAGGAGAGGTTTGGTCACCTAATTGCGGCCAAGAAGAAGGAGAAATTCTTATTGAAAGCCCCTCTTTCCTCGAACTGCACAGTTGTCAATATTGTGATTCGTAATATTATTTGTGAATAATTAATTATTGATTCATATGATGAGGAAAATATTGATTTTATGTGGATATAGATGGAGAAAATTTTATAGTGACAATTGTTGAAAATTAATATTTTATCTTTTTCTCGAAAATAATTCATTTAAATATATTATTTTAATAATATATTAACGATGATATTTTTACGATGAATGTGGGATATATGAGTATATGTGGAGGAGGAGTATTTTTGTTACCAAAATGTTTAAAACATGTTAAACATGTCGGTGGACTCCATTTATTGATCGAAATTTGATTATAACTTTCATAAAATCGCCCATTTGTGGATTTCGGTCAATTTCTGCTTTGGAATTTGGAAAACTTTCTTCGTAAAGTTGTAGAGAATTGAATTTCCTATAAAGACTCGCGAGATTTGAATTTTCTGGCAAAAGGGCTATTTATTGTGAATTATTGAAGTTCAAGTTCAAAATAATTGATTTTTGGAAGTTTAAAATATTTTTATTTACAAAACGTTTTTTTCATTTGGTTCCCTCATTTAACACATGACAAGTTGCTGAAATTTAGATTCAAGGTGTGCGTAGGAATTATTATTATAAATAATAATATTATATTAAATTTTACGCTTTGGTGTTCTAAGCAATTTCTATAAATAAAAGCTTAGGGTTAGAATTGAAAATCACACCGTAAATCAAGTTTTCTCTCTATATTATCGAGTTTATTCTTGTGAGTATTTTGAGTATACTTTGAGTATTGCTATACTTGCAAGTTCAAGTCATAGCTTATATCCTGTTTCAACTAAATCTTGTCTTTTCGAGGTAAGGGGATGTTATTTTCTTCTCAAATGATATTATTTCTTCAATATCATTATCTTTGAAATATTGGTTGAAACTTTTTATCAAATTTGGAACTTTTTCATGCTCGGGTTACTATTCATGAGTTACTATTCACGAGTTTACTATTCATGAGTTACTATTCACGAAAGTTCTTATTCACGAGTACTATTCATGAAGTGTGATGATGTTTTTGTGAAATTTCTATCTTTTGGTGTCTGAATTACTATTCACGATATCACGACACTATTCACGATATCTGACTATTCATTCACGAATCGACACTATTCATCGAAAAATAAAATTTTTCCTTTTAATCCAAAATATCTATTCGGACACTAGCTTTGATTGTATCCATGTTTTGATCATTCTTGAATTTTACACCACTATGATTATTTTTGAGGTATTTTTGGACGTGGATAAAACAAAGTACGAATCCTTAATCCTTAATCCTTGTCATTTTTTTTTTCACCGGATTCGTTTTTTTAAAAAATATTTTCATCATCCTCGGTCTTAAATGATGATATTATTGAATATCTTTGGCACAGTGGTGCAAAGATGAATGATTTATGATGAATATCTTTGGCCGATGGTGCAAAGATGAATGATTTCGATGAATATCTTTGGCCCGTAGTGCAAAGATGAATGATTTCGATGAATATCTTTGGCCCGTAGTGCAAAGATGAACGTGTTTAGATGAACATGACCAATCGGTGAATGTCCTCGGCACAGTAGTGCAAGGATGAATATTTGATCCCGATATATATTGATTGATGTTACAGGGATAAAATAGACGATGAACTTTAAAATTCATACATAGAAGATAGTAGTTTGCATTCTCTACTTAACTCTTCTAATGAATTATTATTTCATTGCGAATATTGATTTAAAACTTGTTGTCTATTGTATTCTATTATATTTTTCCCTGTTGAAGACTAACGATAATTTTGTTGTATATTATCTTAGTCATAATATTCTTTACTGGGCTAGTCGAGCTCACCCTTTTCCTTTTTGTTCCATTTTTCTTCTCAGGAGGCGAGATTATAGCGAGTACGAGTCGGAGTATAGAATGAAAGTTCTAGGGAGAGTTGTTTAGTAGTCCTCACCATTTTTTTGTAAAATAATGTATCAATAATTATGATGGGGATTTATTTGGGTGTATATATTGTCTAGAAGACAATAATTGTATTTAAACTCACAGTTTATATGTTGTCGTATTTTGCACGACAAATGTATTAATAAAGTTGTAGTTATTCTGTACCATGTATTTGGCGACTCAGAATGGGTTGGATGGAATGGACCTATTTTGGGGGCGTCACATTTGTGATAGATCTCTACACTTGTATGCTAGTTACACACTACAACTCTTAGATCACAAAAACATCAAAAGGATTTCAAGTTGTGGGAGCTCAAAAGTGAACAGTCGAACTGTTCTTCATTTCTGGGCAAACCCAGAAATGAAGAACAGCTCTGACAACGTTTTCAATAGCTTAAATCTTTCTGACTTATGATGTCCAGACTTGGATATTGTGTTAATCATGTACTATATTAGTTTTTCTACGCAGCCCGACGTCTAGACCACCCATATCATCAACAGATCTGTTTATATAAGGCCATCAATATCGTTGACCGGCCATGACTGAAATTTCTGGGCAATCCAGAATATGATGAACACGTTGTGACAGCTAGTTCAAGGCTTAATAACTTTTGATTGTGATTATGTATGACCTGGTTATTGGTTGTTACATGTAGTGTTACACTAGTAATACAAGATCCATGTATTAGCTTGCCCAGAAACATCAAGATCTAACATTTATTGTTGATCAAACTTAGTCCCTCGATAACTGGCTATGAAGGTTCTGGATTCCTCAAGAACTCCTAAGGCGACACTTACTGTCGCCAAAGGGCTTTAGTGACAGACTTACTTAAATTAATTAATTTAATTTCTAAAAATCAATTAAAAAATAGTAAATAAATTCTGAAAATTACAAAATTTATTTTAAAAATTATTTTAAGTTATAAAACATTAACTTTTAATAATTTGACATATTTTTCATAAATATTAATATTTATTTGAAGATTATTGATATTTAATTTATTTAATAAATGCACTAAAAAAATTAATTAAAAATGATTTTATTATATTAAAAATCATTTTAAATGATAATAAAGTATTTAATAATATTTTAAGTTATAAAACATAACTTTTAATATTTTAAGATAAGTTTCATTAATTATTTAATATTAATGATATTATGATTATTTAATAATTATATTAAATAAATTAATTTAAAAATGATTTTAATATAAGAAAATCATTTTTAAATGAAAATAAAATATTTAAAGATATTTTAAGTTATAAAACGTAACTTTTAATATTTAAAGGATAATTTCATTAATAACTCAATATTAATGATAATAATTGTAATATTAAGGATATCGAATTTATTTAATATTTATATTAAACAAATAGTTTTAAAATGGTTTTATTAATTTAAAAAGATATAAATGAATTGAAAATATTTTAAGTTATATTTAATGACTTTTAATATTTGGATAGATAGTACATTAATACTTAAATATTAATGGTAATTATTTAAAAATAATTTTAAATGTTTTAAAAATTATTTAAGGGTAATATTAATAATATATTAAATTAGAAATATGTTTTTATTATATAAATGTGTTTAGAATATTTAAGTTAATTATTTTAACTTGATTATTGATGTTGTGTATAGAGGATAATTCAGATATGGAATCTAAACCCTAAATTGGGATTTTGATCATGGAATGAGAATAATAATATCATATTAATTATATTTTGATTTTTCAAAGGCTATATATATATATATCGTATATCCAGAGACTAGTAATGGTTGGTCAATTATGATAATTTATGTCAAAACCCTCGTATCGTGTTATTAAACCCTAATTGTTCAACTCAGTTATGAGTTCGAGACTGTGTAGTAATTGTGATATATGAATGTTACTGTGTATTATAGAACTTCTGTAATTAGGAGAAATCCTAATTATTATTTAAACCTTAATTTTCTAAAATTAGAAACCCTAATTGGCTAATTAGGAACCCTAATTGCTAAAATTAAAAACCCTAATTACTGTTTTAGTAAATTAATCTATTAATTTGGGAACCCTAATGATATTAAGGGACCCTAATTTTAAAAACCCTAATTTTCTATTAAAAACCCTAATGATAAATTAGTGTGTTTAATTAAAATTTTATTACACTTTATTTTTAATTTTTCAAACCCTAAAAAATTATTTAGGAAATTTTAAGGCTTAAAATCTAGTGATTAAACCCTAGATTCAAGCACCTTGGACAAGAATACCCTTGAAATTAAAGTAAAATTACCAAAGTACCCTTTTGTTCCATTTGTGAATTATTGCAATCCAAATCTTTGCATATCTTGGCCAGCCACCCTACACTACCCTAGACCTACCTATGAGCTATAGATTACCAGCACAACAAGTTCAAGCATCAGCCAATGGCCTTGTATACAACTTTTATATAGATTCAAGAGAGAGAAAGTGTACATTTGGCCTAAATTATTCACAAATACTTAGCCATATTCTCTCAAGACCAAACCTGCGAAATTTTGGTGTTAGATCAGTCACAAATCAAGCCCCACAAACATAAATATCAAACCAGAAGAACAGAATCAAAATCAAGGATCATAAAGAGGTAAACTCTAAAAATTTGAAAATTTTTTTGATCTTGTGTTAGATGTTATAATTTATTGTTAAAACATGTTATTTGTAGTCCATATAGTTGATCTGGGTTGGTATTTGTTAGATCCATAACATCAAAGTGCTCAAAATTGAGTTTTTAAAAAATCTAGAAAAATTAGGTTTTGTGGTTTGACAACGATTTTCAGTGGCCACAGATCTTTGCTCGATTATGTTTTTAGTTGTTTTTAAGTTGTTATTTGTAGCTTGTAATGTGGTCTTTAATCTGCAAAAGGAATTAGGGTCATTTGATATCTAGATTGGTAGTTATTAATTATTCAAAAGTCATTGGCCAAGACTTGATCGCAAGCCTTTTCTCAAGTGCATTTCAAAAAGCTAAGAACAACAGCTGACAAGTTTTTCTATGGCTTTGATCTGCCAGTCCTGATGTTGTTTTAATGATTTGTTGTATTAAACTTGTAGCCTATAATATTTTTTATTATTCCATGGCTTTAGATCGTGAAAATAAACAACAAGAAGAGCGTAGCAGGTGGTCAAAGTAGGCCACTCGCACTGACTTAGCATTTCTGGGAATTTCCAGAAACGGATAGAAGCTTATTTCGATGGTTGGTCGACCCATTGTATCTTTTGATTTATTGATGTTATGGTGATGTTTTGTGATAGATCTCTACACTTGTATGCTGGTTACACACTACAACTCTTAGATCACAAAAACATCAAAAGGATTTCAAGTTGTGGAAGCTCAAAAGTGAACAGTCGAATTGTTCTTCATTTCTGGGCAATTAAACCCAGAAATGAAAAACAGCTTTGACAACGTTTTCAATATCTTAAATGTTTCTGACTTATGATGTCCAGACTTGGATACTATGTCAATCATGTACTATATTAGTTTTTCTACACAGCCCGACGTCTAGATCACCCATATCATCAACAGATCTGTTTATGTAAGGTCATCAATAGCGTTGACCGGCCATGACTGAAATTTCTGGGCAGTCCAGAATATGATGAACACGTTATGACAGCTAGCTCAAGGTTTAATAACTTTTGATTGTGATGATATATGACCTGGTTATTGGTTGTTACATGTAGTGTTACACTAGTACTACAAGATCCATGTATTAGCTTGCCCAGAAACATCAAGATCTCACATTTATTGTTGGTCAAACTTAGTCCCTCGATAACTGGCTATGAAGGTTCTGGATTCCTCAAGAACACCTAAGGCGACACTTACAGTTGCCAAAGGGCTTTAGTGACAGACTTACTTAAATTAATTAATTTAATTTCTAAAAGTCAATTAAAAATAGTAAATAAATTATGAAATTTACAAAATTTATTTTAAAAATTATTTAAAGTTATAAAAATTAACTTTTAATAATTTGACATATTTTTCTTAAATATTAATATTTATTTGAATATTATTGGTATTTAATTTATTTAATAGATGCACTAAATAAATTAATTAAAATGATTTTATTATATTAAAAATTATTTTAAATGATAATAAGGTATATAATAATATTTTAAGTTATAAAATATAAATTTTAATATTTTAAGATAAGTTTCATTAATTATTTAATATTAATGATATTATGCTTATTTAATAATTATATTAAATAAAGTAATTTAAAAATTATTTTATTATTAGAAAAATTATTTTTAAATAAAAATAAAATATTTTAAGATATTTTAAGTTATAAAACGTAACTTTTAATATTTAAAGGATAATTTCATTAATAACTCAATATTAATGATAATAATTGTCATATTAAGGATATTGAATTTATTTAATAATTATATTAAATAAATTGTTTTAAAATAGTTTTATTAACTTAAAATCATTTAAAAGGATATAAATGAATTAAAAATATTTTAAGTTATAATTAATGTCTTTTAATATTTGGATAAATAGTACATTAATACTTAAATATTAATGGTAATTATTTAAAAATGATTTTAAATGTTTTAAAAATCATGTGAGGTAATATTACTACTTTAAAAATATTTTGAGTTATTATAAATAACTTTAATATTTTGGCAATGGTTTCATTAATAGTTAAATATTACTTAAATATTAATGATAATAGAATTATTCAATATTTAAATCATTTAATAATGATTTCAGTGTTTGAAAAATCATGATAAATTATAATAATTATTTAAAAATTATTATAAGGCTATGAAAAGTATTATGACTGATATTTAATTTATCTAACCGAATGTTGAACTACAGAATAAAGTTTTAGACTCGTTAATTTACCGTACAATTTGCTTTTTAAGACACGTAAATATTTTAGAAATTGATCTTGACTTAGATAATTTGACAGACATGTGTCTGTTTATGACCCAATGACTGTTACACTTACGTAACAATGTGATTGAGTTAAGTGTTGACTGCAAATAGCAGTACTTTGTGTTATGATATATCATTCTAATCGAACGAATGATCTTATTAATGATAGGTTCGGTATAAAAGATAAGACTAAGTTGCGTTATTGTGGCAAAGAACTCGTGTAAGTTTCCTAAACTTACTCTAATTATTATTGAGCAAGTATCTGAACTATTCTTTTATTGTGCAAGTATCCTAACATTGTATTTCCTTTATGCAATGGACATGAGTAAGAAAGTTTCAGAATCATATTATTGTGTCAGATTATTAACATTATTGTTATCGATTTTATATCCAGCTATTTGTATTCGTACAAGTTCTTAAATTATCCAATCATTGTTTATCAATACAGTATTACATTATAATTCAGATATTTATTATGTTCCTTAATTTTTAATTATGGTTATACAAGTGTCCCCACTTGGATAATCATTGTATTTAATATGCTAATACATACTTATTAATTTCCAATATGTATACGTTAACTTCAAAGCCGTCTAAGCTATTTGCTTTGGCTAGACACAAACCTAGAAATATTGTTGAACAAGATAGAACTTTATTGTATCCAACCAGATTGTTTTGGTTCGGATTTCCGACTAAGTATGAACATCCCGAATATGGGAAAACTTTTGTGCACCCAAGGTGGATAAGATGAACGATAATATTGTTCTTGCATGTAGTATTGATCAATACAGGGCGCATTGGGATGATCACCCTCGTGCCCGTAAGATATGACAGTTTGCGGATGAAGTTCTGCTAAACTTTAGCAAAAATTAAAAACAATGTTCATAGTTTGTCGACTACTCTTCATTTATAATCAGTACATAGTTTCAAAATTTTGATATAGAGTTGATATGTTGTTATTATTGGTTCAGCTTACTTCACAACTGTTGACTCGTTGTAGAAGTGTTATTCAAAGAAAACATTTAACCCTTTCAGCTTATAATTATTGTTGGTATTACTTGCTGGGCAATCAAATGCTCATTCTTGCTTTAAATTTAATTGTTTTCAGCTAAGCGTGATCAACCTGAAGGTTTAGACAAGAACAAGGGAAAAGAAAAGCAAACAGAATATGTTTAATGGTATCTTTTGTAATAGTTAGATTATATTAAGACAATGATATGTATTATTTATCATGTAATGAATGTATTAAAGGTTGCGTAATTGGGATTAGACTCTGATATAAGTAAATTAAGTTTGAAATTTTATATTATTGTTATTATTATTAGTATTATTTTTCTCATAAAAATGGTATCATGAAGCACCGAGTTCGGGTTTCAAGTACCCGAGTTTGGGGGCTTTAGAAGTTGGTATCAGAGCTTTAGGGTTAAAAACCTTAGGTGGGGTAGACCTTAGGCTATAACCTTAGAACAGAGGGAAACGTTGAAGATACGGATAACTCATATAGAGTTTAAAAGGAGATGAATTGAATAAATTCATCATTAAACAAAATAAAAGATAACTTTTATAAAACTATTATTTACTGTTTGTATATACTATATTCTAATCAGAATAATTTGTGTATAGATGTCAGATAGAAAAAGAATTAGGATACCCTCATATTGTAAAGAAGGAGCCAACCTCCATAACCGAGCCAATGTCAACGCCAATAGCTGAAATAGAGGCTCACATTGAAAGCAACCCTGATGAGGTGGTTATTGTGGAAAAGGTAGTACCGGTCCCAGTAACTGTAGAATAACTGATAGGTAAAGTACAGTTAAAGAATATAGGGTCAAGCTCGAGTTCTTAAACTCATATGATTGTGGTGAGTTCTTAAACTCATAATGTGTGGTAAGTTTGGTGAACCAGGTACAGTTAAGTGTAAATAGATTATTTAGGATAATGGGAATATATAGAATGCTAAGCAATTGATGAGTAATATCAGTGTTATTTGAATATGTATGATTCTATGTTATGTATAAGATAGGTATGTCTGTAGAAGGTAATATTCTTAACTTTTTTCTAAGTTATCGCAGTGATTCCCGACTTTTGAGTCATAAAGGGATAGCGGATGTTTAAAGCAGTATGTGTTATGGTATGTAAAGTGCTAAGAATATGAATCTATATTAGATTAATGAAATAAGTTTTGTATAAAGATAGTAATTATTTATCTAATCACTGGTTAATAGAGTAAACTAAGTTTTCAGAATTTAATATTTTGAATACATGATTATTTAAGTAGAAAATTCCGCGTTATGTTTATACCATAAGACATATAAGGTAAGTCGACAATAGATAAATTATGATTTTATTTAATCAGATAATGTCGCCAAGACGAAAACGAAACCAAAAGATAGAAGAACCTGTCAACAAAGCTGGAGGACAACCAGACCACGACACAAAATTTGGCGAATATGGACGCTCAAGCTATGCAGAATGGAATACCAGCCGCGGGAAATCATCCAGATAATTAATTGGCCAACTCCAAAGACTTTAAGGCAGTCGGACCGCCAGGATTTAGAGGATCAACTGACCCTGTAGAAGCGTTTGTGATGGTTAGGTAACGGAGGGGCAAAAGATAGCTTTTGCCACCTATACGATGAAAAGGGAGGCAAATTTTTGGTGGGAGACAAATCAAGCTAGAGCCGGAGAAGGGAGTAGTGGTAGTAGGACTGGAAAAAGGAAATGAGATAATTTTGAGAATACCAAAATTAGGCCAGGGGTGGTAAGAAACAGGTTGTGCAGTGTGGGAATTACGGAAAGAATCACTCGGGAGAGTGTCTTAAGGGTAAGTTTGTGTGTTACAAGTGTGGGCAGGACGGACATATCTCTCTCAACTGTCCCAATCCAAGGATGAACAAAGGGTGTTTCGTGTGTGGATCAACGGAGCATAAGGTGAAGAACTGTCTAAAAAGGGGAGGGGATACAAGGAGCGCGAATACGGGGAAAGGCAGCAAGACATTGGCGACAACGGGACCAACTTCAACAAACAAACCAACAAAACCAATCGCAGGAGTCTTCAACATGAATGTTCAAGATTCGGTAACAGCCGGGGATGCAACTCCAGGTATTATTCGAACAAATTTTATTTTCTTTCTTTGGTATAATAAATTATTTTATAAGAAATTTTGAAGGAAGAATTTGAGTTCTTTTAGAAATCAAATTTTTGTTTAATCAGATAGACAAGCTTTATGCTGAATAGTTAAAGATCAGTTTGATCGAGTATGATCGAGATCTACTTACAATAATTGTATATGCTATGTACCCATGTATGTATGAGTTTTAAAACGGTGATTCCAGGGACGAAATCCTTATAAGGGAGGGTGAATGTAATAACCTGATATTTCTATATAAATAAATAAGGAATTTTGCTTTAAAAAAATTTTATTTTAAAGATGAGAATATGTGTCAAGTAATATGAACGATAAATACAAATATATTTATTACCTAAAAAATTACAAATAATTTTATTTTAGAAATATTGATAATTACAAATTATATTCTTATAGTAATTAATTTTTGTAAGGTAAATGTTTTTATTATTTATTTTCTATGAAAATATGATTTTATATTATTTAAATAATATATGAAATGATTATTAGAAATATATTTTTATTATATAAATGTTTTCAGAATATTTAAGTTAGTTATTTTAACTTAATTATTGATGTTCTATATAGAGGATAAATCAGATATGGAATCCAAACCCTAAATTGGGATTTTGATCAAGGGATGAGAATAATAATATAATATTAATTATATTTTAATTTTTCAGTGCTATAAATATGTACTATATATGTGTAGTGTGACGCCCCAAAAATAGGTATACATCACCCATCTTGAGTCGCCAAATACATAGTACAAAAATACAAATACAACTTAATAATACAATTGTTGTGTAAAATACGACAAAACATAAACTGAGAGTTTTAATAGGAATATTGTCATCTAGACAATATCCACACTCAATGGAGTCCTCATTACATTTATTATCACACTATTATACAGAATAGTAAGGACTACTAATGCACCATCTAGGACCATCACTCTGTTCCCCGACTAGTCCCAGCTACGTTCTCATTTCCTGAAGAGAACAATGAAAGAAAGGGTGAGCTCAACTAGCCTAGTAAGAAATATTATGACTAAGATAATGCAGAATAAATTATCCTTAGCTTTCAACAGTATAACAACTGATATAATATAATAGACAACAAGTTTTAGATCCAAAACTGCAGCGAAAATAAGCAATCCATTAGAAGAGTCAAGTAGAGAATAAAATCTACTATCTTCTATGGTTTAAAATGTTTTCATCAATTTTTATCGCTGAGACTCAGCTTAATAAATAAGACACATCTTCTAATCATCCATGTACTACGGGCCAAGGATATTCATTAAATCATCAAAGGTCATGACTATACCGAACAATCTATGGTCATAATCATACCAAAAACTGTCCATCAATGCATTACAGGCCATTGAGGACTTTTACCATATCATTTATAATATTACCGGTCATGATTATACCGAATGATCCCTGGTCATAATCATACTAAGTCCATCTATGCACGTAAGCCAAAGATGACTTTAATCACAATATAAGCATGAGGATGATGACAATGACAAAATAATTCAATAAAACAAGTTCAAGAATTAATTTATCCAGGAACCAATAACGTCCAAATTGTCAACAGGATACTTCTTTGTAGAGTAAAATTCAAGAATGCTCAGAAGGATATTTTCATGAAAAGATACTGGATGAAGCGCAAATATCAAGGATATTCCACTAATCTAATGGAGTATAGAAGTAAAAGCTTTAACCAACTGAGTATAAGAGAATATATGAAACTGCAAATGGATTTTCGTCCGTCATGCGGTAATCCACGTATACAGATTATTTCCACAATTTAATAAGGAATGAATACAAAGGATCATTCACCATGCATGTGGTAATCCACATAGACAAAGTTATTCCAATGTAATAATAAAGAATGGAATAATGTAAGGATTCACCATGCGCATGATAGATCGCATGCATGTGTTATTCCCAATGAACAATAAATAATAGAACCAATCACGCGTGGCAACGCACGCATGTGATATTTTGACGAGAATAATAAATAATGGAACCAGTCCCACAGAATGCATGCATGTGATATTCCGGCGTAATAATAAATAATGAAACCAGTCCCACAGAACGCATTTGGAATCGGATATTCTAACAGAATAATAAAGAACGGAATATTAGAAGAATTTCACCATGTATGCAGTACTTTGCATAGACACGTTATTCCAACATAATAATAAAGAATGGAATAACAGAAGAATTTCTCCATGTATGTTGCACTTCGCATAAACAGGTTATTCCAACATAATAATAAAGAATAGAATAACAGAAGAATTTCACCAAGTAAAGGGGAGTCCGCGTATACAGGTTATTCCAACAGAATAATAAAGAATGGAATACCAGAAGTTCTTTTCATGAATACGAAAGAAATAATACCCCTTACGAGTATAACAAATAATATCCCTTACCTTATAAGAAACTGAATATTGGAAAAGTGAAGTAGCAGAATACTTTTCTTCTTTCTCTCTATAGTTTCTCTCTCTAGAGTTTCAGTGAATTCGTAAGAAATAATGAAGGAATGAGCTTCTATTTATAGAAGAACTGAAAGTGGCTCTTGGTCTTAACGAAGGGTCAAAATGACTCTTGTAATATTGAAGAGACAACTACTATTTCATGAAGGGGCAATTAACTCTGTAACAATCAAGAGGCAAATAACTCTTGAAAACGAAGGGACAAATAACTCTTGGAAAACTGAAGGGACAAGTTACTATTAAAACTTTTAAATCAATGATCCATATTGATTTACTATTATAATTTCAACCAACGGTCTGAAAAATTAGCACATCTCCTCATGGAATAATATTGTGCCCAAAAATGATTTGGACCGAAAAGAAATATATTTTTCAGGTGAATAGTACCCCGCGAATAGTAACTCGTAAATAGTAACTCGTGATTAGTACTCCGACACGAAAAGTACCCCAAATACCCGATTGAACAATATAACCTCCAGACAACAATTATTATCGAAATAAATGGCGATTTCCACTAACACAAATAATTTCAACACAATAGAACTATCAATTTCATCTTTAATCAACACGAACTTATTCATCATTAATATTATAACTCACAATATTTAACAACCGTGTCGCTTCCCAGAAAGAGGGGCCTTCCTAAGAAAGATTTCTCCTCACTGGCGCGCAATTACCTAACCTCTCCTTGACAGAACTTCTAGACATTGTCAATATTGCAATTTAATAATATTAATAACTTTGTCGTCTCAATTATTGATTTCATAATATATCATATTATACAAATGATACTGTGACAATAAATGAATCAATAATATGAGAGATATGATGCAGCAATTACTGTAGCAATAATTGAATATAATTGAGTGACTTCTCACGTAAGCATCAATAATCAATACCGTGTACTACTATGCAACCACGCGTATTATTGTACTTTTACTACCGGGTAGTTCAACAGTTTTAACGATAACACCTCCACCGTTATTTTTATGAAAAGATAATTCTGTCGTTTTTTTACTACAACAATATAGACTTTCGTTGTGGGTCCACCAATGATTGTGCCATCGTACGAATATTCCCTGTTAAAATGAATATTCTCCGACCAATTGAATATTATATAACCACTTACTTACTTTGCAAACTTTGTAAATATTATCCACAACTATAACATTATATCATATCCACACCATAATATTCAAAAATATATTTCGAGAGAAATTATTCTTTATTTATAAAAGTTGGCGTCTTACATGTAGACTGGTAATGGTTGGTCAATTATGATAATTTATGTCATAACCCTCATATCGTGTTATTAAACCCTAATTGTTAAACTAAGTTATGAGTTTGAGACTGTGTAGTAATTGTGATATATGAATGTTACTATGTATTATACAACTTCTGTAATGAGGAGAAATCCTAATTATTATTTAAACCTTAATTTGCTAAAATTAAAAACCCTAATTGGCTAATTAGGAACCCTAATTACTAAAATTAGAAACCCTAATTACTGTTTTAGTAAATTAATCTATTAATTTGGCAACCCTAATGATATTAAGGGACCCTAATTTTAAAAACCCTAATTTTCTATTAAAAACCCAAATGATAAATTAGTGTGTTTAATTAAAATTTTATTACACTTTATTTTTAATTTTTCAAATCCTAAAAATTATTTGGGAAATTTTAAGGCTTAAAATCTAGTGATTAAACCCTAGATTCAAGCACCTTGGACAAGAATACCCTTGAAATTAAAGTAAAATTACCAAAGTGCCCTTTTTGTCCTATTTGTGAATTATTGCTATCCAAATCTTTGCATATCTTGGCCAGCCACCCTAGACCTACCTATGAGCTATAGATTACCAGCACAACAAGTTCAAGCATCAGCCAATGGCCTTGTATACAACTTTTATATAGATTCAAGAGAGAGAAAGTGTACATTTGGCCTAAATTATTCACAAATACTTAGCCATATTCTCTCAAGACCAAACCCACGAAATTTTGGAGTTAGATCAGTCACAAATCAAGCCCCACGAACATCAATATCAAACCAGAAGAACAGAATCAAAATCAGAGATTATAAAGAGGTAAACCCTAAAAATTTTAAAAAAAATTGATCTTGTGTTATATGTTATAATTTATTGTTAAAAATGTTATTTGTAATCCATATAGTTGATCTGGGTTGGTATTTTTTAGATCCATAACATCAAAGTGCTCAAAATTGAGTTTTTGAAAAATTTAGAAAAAGTTAGTTTTGTGGTCTGACAACGAATGTCAGTGGCCACAGATCCTTGTTCGATTATGTTTTTAGTTGTTTTTAAGTTGTTATTTGTAGCTTGTAATGTGGTCTTTAATCTGCAAAAGGAATTAGGGTCATTAAATATCTAGATTGGTAGTTATTAACGGTTAAAAGCCGTTGACCGACATTAACCGGGCCTTTTCTAGGCAGCCCAAAAAGCCAAGAACAGCATCTGACAAGTTTTTCTATGGCTTTGATCTGCCAGTCCTGATGTTGTTTTAATGATTTATTGTATTAAACTTGTAGCCTATAATATTTTCTATGATTCCATTGCTTTAGATCGTGTAAATAAACAACAGGAAGATCGTAGTAGGTGGTCAAAGTAGGCCACTCGCACTGACTTAGCATTTCTGGGAATTTCTAGAAACGGATAGAAGCTTATTTCGGCGGTGGTCGAATTCCATTGTATCTTTTTGATTTATTGATGTTATGGTGATGTTTTGTGATAGATCTCTACACTTGTATGCTGGTTACACACTACAACTCTTAGATCACAAAAACATCAAAAGGATTTCAAGTTGTGGGAGCTCAAAAGTGAACAGTCGAATTGTTCTTCATTTATGGGCAATTAAACCCAGAAATGAAAAACAGCTCTGACAACGTTTTCAATATCTTAAATGTTTCTGACTTATGATGTCCAGACTTGGATACTATGTCAATCATGTACTATATTAGTTTTTCTACACAGCCCGACGTCTAGATCACCCATATCATCAACAGATCTGCTTATGTAAGGCCATCAATAGCGTTGACCGGCCATGACTGAAATTTCTGGGCAGTCCAGAATATGATGAACACGTTATGACAGCTAGCTCAAGGTTTAATAACTTTTGATTGTGATGATATATGACCTGGTTATTGGTTGTTACATGTAGTGTTACACTAGTACTACAAGATCCATGTATTAGCTTGCCCATAAACATCAAGATCTGATATTTATTGTTGGTCAAACTTAGTCCCTCGATAACTGGCTATGAAGGTTCTGGATTCCTCAAGAACACCTAAGGCAACACTTACTGTCGCCAAAGGGCTTTAGTGACAGACTTACTTAAATTAATTAATTTAATTTCTAAAAATCAATTAAAAATAGTAAATAAATTCTAAAAATTACAAAATTTATTTTAAAAATTATTTTAAGTTATAAAAAATAACTTTTAATAATTTGACATATTTTTCATAAATATTAATATTTATTTGATGATTATTGGTATTTAATTTATTTAATAAATGCAAGAATAAATTAATGAAAAATGATTTTATTATATTACAAATCATTTTAAATAATAATAAGGTATTTAATAATATTTTAAGTTATAAAACATAACTTTTAATATTTTAAGATAAGTTTCATTAATTATTTAATATTAATGATATTATGATTATTTAATAATTATATTAATAAAGTAATTTAAAAATGATTTTAATATTAGAAAAATCATTTTAAAATGAAAATAAAATATTTACGATATTTTAAGTTATAAAACGTAACTTTTAATATTTAAAGGATAATTTCATTAATAACTCAATATTAATGATAATAATTGTAATATTAAGGATATTGAATTTATTTAATAATTATATTAAATAAATAGTTTTAAAATGGTTTTATTAATTTAGAAATTATTTAAAAAGTATATAAATGAATTAAAAATATTTTAAGTTATAATTAATGACTTTTAATATTTGGATAAATATTACATTAATACTTAAATATTAATGGTAATTATTTAAAAATAATTTTAAATGTTTTAAAAATCATTTAAGGGTAATATTAATACTTTAAAATATTTTTAGTTATTATAAATAACTTTAATATTTTGACAATGATTTCATTAATAGTTAAATATTACTTAAATATTAATGATAATAGAATTATTCAATATTTAAATCATTTAATAATGATTCCAGTGTTTGTTTCAATCATGATAAATTATAATAATTATTTAAAAATTATTATAAGGCTATGAAAAGTATTATGACTGATATTTAATTTATTTAACCTAATGTTAAACTACAGAATAAAGTTTTAGACTCGTTAATTACCCGATACAGCTGTCGGTACACAGAAATATTTCAGAAACTGATCTAGACTTAGATAATTTGACTAGACATGTGTTTGTTTATGACCCAATGACTGTTACACTTACGTAACAATGTGATTAGGTTAAGTGTTGACTGAAATAGCAGTACTTTGTGTTATCATATGTCATTCTAATCGAACGAATGATCTTATTAATGATAGGTTCGGTATAAAAGATAACACTAAGTTATGCGTTATTAAGTTAAAGAACTCGAAGTTTCCTAAACTTACTCTAATTATTATTGAGCAAGTATATGAACTATTCTTTTATTGTGCAAGTATCCTAACGTTGCATTTCCTTTATGCAATGGACATGAGTAAGAAAGTTTCAGAATCATATTATTGTGTCAGATTATTAACTTTATTGTTATCGATTTTATATCCAGCTATTTGTATTCATACAAGTTCTTAAATTATCCAATCATTATTTATCAATACAGTATTACATTTTAATTCATATATTTATTCTGTTCGTTAATTTCTAATTATGGTTATACAAGTGTCCCCACTTGGATAATCATTGTATTTAATCACATGTTGATACATACTTATTAATTTCCAGTATGTATACGTTGACTTCAAAGCCGTCTAAGCTATTTGCTTTGGCTAGACACAAACCTAGAAATATTGTTGAACAAGATAGAACTTTATTGTATCCAACCAGATTATTTTGGTTCGGATTCCCGACTAAGTATGAACATCCCGAATATGGGAAAACTTTTGTGCACCTAAGGTGGATAAGATGAACGATAATATCGTTCTTGCATGTAGTATTGATCAATACAAGGCGCATTGGGATGATCACCCTCGTGCCCATAAGATATGACGATTTGCGGATGAAGTTTTGCTAAACCTTAGCGAAAATTAAAAACAATGTTCATAGTTTATCGACTACTCTTCATTTATAGTGAGTACATAGTTTCAAAATTTTGATATAGAGTTGATATGTTATTATTATTGGTTCAGCTTACTTCACAACTGTTGACTCGTTGTAGAAGTGTTATTCAAAGAAAACATTTGACCCTTTCAGCTTATAATTATTGTTGCTATTACTTGCTGGGCAATCAAATGCTCATTCTTGCTTTAAATTTAAATATTTTCAGCTAAGCGTGATCAACCTGAAGGTTCAGACAAGAACAAGGGAAAAGGAAAGCAAACAGAATATGTTTAATGGTATCTTTTATAATAGTTAGATTATATTAAGACAATGATATGTATTATTTATCATGTAATGAATGTATTAAAGGTTGCGTAATTGGGATTAGACTCTGATATATGTAAATTAAGTTTGAAATTTTGTATTGTTGTTATTATTATTAGTATTATTCCGCTCATAGAAATGGTATCGTGAAGCACCGAGTTCGGGTTCAAGTACTCGAGTTTGGGGGCTTTACAAATTCACATGCTTATAACTATGTGTTCACATGTGTGTACTATTGATTCACATGATTTACTATTAGGGGAGTTGGTGCAAGATTGATAATACTTGCATGACTAAATTAAAAATGGAGGTATAGATGAAAGTATTATACTATAATTAATTTTTTTACATATTTAGAACTATTAAGTCACATGATTTACTATTGATTCACATGATTTACTATTAGGGGAGGTGGTGCAAGTTTGATAATACTTGCAGGACTAAATTAAAAATGGAAAAAAAAAGAGGAAGGTGTTATACTGTAATATTTTGAGCCTCAAAATGTGCAATTATTAAAACTATATTTTCCTATAAATAGAAGCTCATTCTTCCATCATTTCTCACTAATTCACTAAAGCTATAGAACAATTATTATAGAGAGAAAGAAGAAGAGAAGTATGCTACCTCACTATTCCAGTATCTAGTCTTCTTTTGAGGTAAGGGATATTATTATTATAGTAATGGGTATTATTTCTTTCGTATTCATGAAGAGAGCTATTGTTATTCCATTCTTTATTATTATGTTGGAATAACCTGTCTATGCGAAGTACTGCATACATGGTGAAATTCTTCTATTATTCCATTCTTTATTATTCTCATTAGAATATCCATGCCTGCAATGCGATTACGTATGAACCGGGTTCCAATCTTTATTATTCTCGTTGGAATATCCTCATCTGCAAGGATTACGCATGACACGTTCCATTCTTTATTATTCTCATTAGAATATCATGCCTGCTTGCGGATTACGCATGACCGGGTTCTATTATTTAGTATTCTCATTGGAATAACTCGTCTGCGTGCGGTCTATCGCATGCCCGGTGAATTCTTCATTATTCCATTCTTTATTATTCGCTGAATAACTCTGCTCACGCGACTACCGCATGCATGGTGAATTCTTCTGTTATTCTATTCTTTATTATTCTGTTGGAATGACATGTCTATGTGGATTACCACATGCATGGTGAATGATCCTTCGTATTCATTCTTTATTAAATTGTGGAAATGATCTGTCTACGTAGATTACCGCATGGCGAGTGAAAATCCATTTGCAGTTTTGTATATTCTATTATACTCGTATGAGATATCATTTCTTTTGTACTCGTCATGGAATATCATTTTCTTTGGTATTTTTCTTTTACGAGTTACTATTCACGGGTTACTATTTACCCAGTTATTATTCACTCTAGTATTGTTCACTCGGGTATTCGGGGCACTTTTTGTGCCAGAGTACTATTCACGGGTTACTATTCACCCGATTACTATTCACTCTAGTATTATTCACTCGGGTATTTGGGACACTTTTTATATCGGGGTACTATTCATGGGGTACTATTCCTGAAGTACTATTCACGGGGTACTATTCACCTGAAAAATATATTTCTTTTTAATCCAAATCATTTTTGGGTACAATATTATTCTTGAATTTTACTCCACAAAGCAGTATCATGTTGACAAATTGAACGTTATTGAATTCTGGATAAATTAAATTATAAATCTTTAAAATTTATCCTTGAACTTGTTTTATTGAATTATTATGTCATTGTCATCATCCTCATGCTTATATTGTGATGAAAGTCATCTTTGGCTTACGTGCATAGATGGACTTGGTATGATTATGACCAGGGATTATTCGGTATAATCATGATCGTAATGTGACGAATGATGTGGTGAAAGTCTTCATTGGCCTGTAGTTCATTGATGGATAGTTGTTGGTATGATTATGACCAGGGATTATTCGGTATAATCATGACCATTGATGATTACATGAATATCATTAGCCGTGGTGCACGGATGAATCGATAATGAGGATTATTTATTAAGCTGAGTCTCAGCGATAAAATTGATGATAAACTTTATAAATCATAGAAGATAGTAGATTTTATGCTCTACTTGATTCTTCTAATGGATTTCTTATTCCGCTGCAGTTGTTGATCTAAAACTTGTTGTCTATTATATCCTATCAGTTGTTATACTGTTGAAGGCTAAGGATAATTTATTCTGCATTATCTTAGTCATAATATTTCTTACTGGGCTAGTTGAGCTCACCCTTTCTTTCACTGTTCTCTTCAGGAAATAAGAATATAGCTGGGACTGGTTGGGGAATGAATTGACGGTCCAGATGGTTGCATTAGTAGTCCTCACTATTCTGTGAAATAGTGTGATAATATTTGTAATAAGATTGAATTTGAGTGTGGATATTGTCTAGATGACAATATTTGTATTAAAACTCATTGCATTTGTTTTGTCGTATCTTACACGACAGTTGTATAATTAAGTTTGTATTTGAATTTTGTACCATTTATCTGGCGACTCAGAATGGGTGATGTATACCTGTTTTGGGGGCGTCACAGTTGGTATCAAAGCTTAGGGATATGATCCATGGCTGAGATGTGAGACAAGAACTAGGATGGGAGAGACGGGGAATTCCTTCGCTAGTATGACCTACCTAAGTTTATTTGGCATTTAATTGGTCGGGCAGAGTATAGGGATAATATGTGATATGGTAATTAACCCTTGTTTTGTGACAGTATTTGAAAATGACATCCGAAAATGTTGAGATAAGCAATGAAGCACATGAGACCGTTGAGTCAGCTCAATCAAAAGGTAACGACCAACAACACGATAATAATTGTATCGATGGCAACGGCCATCGGAACAATGATAACCATCGTGGGGGGAAATTATCATGCCAAGAATGGTAACCACTTCGGTGGTAATCATGGCCAAGATAATAGAAGTGGAAATTTCAAGAAGAGAAGGTCACCTAGCTCGATTTTGTCGTGTAATGAAGTCGAGTCCAGCTGGGATAGTGACGCCAAAGGATGTCCCAAACAAGTCAAAGCCAGTAGTTTAAGTGAGAGCGTTTATCGAGGAACCCGAACGAAGTTATCACGGGTAAGTTGATTATAAATTCTTGCGAAGTCTATACCTTATTAAATACCGGTTCTACCCATTCTTTTATCTCTCTTGCTTGCTCCCAACGTTTAAATTTGACCCCAGAGAAGTTAGACTTTGACTTATTAGTTGAAACTTCGTTAGTAGAAACCTTCGTTACCTCCACTGTTTATAAATCTTGTTTAATTTAAATCGACACTTTCACGTTACTTATCGATCTTATCTCTTTGAAAATACTTGCCTTTGATGTGATTTTAGGAATCGATTGGTTAACTACTTATCATGCTTTTCGTAAGGTTGTTAGCTTTCATATTCCTAGCCAACCTGTTATACGAATTCAAGCAACCAAACCACTAAAGTCAATCATTATCATATCAAGCCATAAGTAAAGAGCCCTGTGCCTTTCGCTGGTGACTTCCTTGTGTGGAATGCACCGAAACCAGACTTTCTATAGGCAACGTCGTGAATGACGATGAAAAGTTGATAGGTATCAATGTGATGTACTATCCAAGTCTTGGATGAGGGTCACAGTTTTAAATGATATTTCTATTGTTAATAAATTTCCTGACGTATTCTTGAAGATTTCTTAGCCTACCCCTAGAGCGTGAAATCGAATTTTGTATTGACCCCAGTACAAAACCCATTTCTAAAACCCTCAAATATTTCTTTACCTAAAACAATCGTATAATGTGCTAAAGACGTTGGCTTGAGCTGTTGAAGATTACGATCGTACCATTCAATATCATCGTGGAAGAGCGAACGTGGTAGCTGACACGTTGAGTAGAAGATCGTATATGTTTACGAGTGCGATGTTGTTAACACAAAGACCCATTTCGTATAACTTACAAATGATGAAGATAGAGTTAAAGACTCTAGGGACCCACGTGAAGATAACGAATATACGAGTAGAATCGACTTTAATCGATAAAGTTAAAGGCCGCTTAAGCTACACACTCGGAGCTGATGAATGTGAAGAAGAAGGTTCAAGAAGGCGTTATTCTAGAAGCAAGAGTCGATGAAGAGAGAAAATCTCAACCCTCAATTTTATTGGCCCATTTGAAATCCTCGATTGAGTAGGAACTGTGGCTTATAGACTCGTTTTACCGCCAAGTATATCGCATGTTCATAACATTTTTCACGTATCGATGTTACGTAAATATGTGGACGACCCGAACCACATTATTGAATTAAAACTAGACAAGATAGTAGAAGATTTAATGTATGGGGAGATACGCGTTAAAATCTTGGATAAGAAGGATCGTATTCGACACTCAAAGGTTATATCTCAAGAGTTAGAATCTAAAATGAAGTCAAGGTATCCTTATCTCTTCGGCATACCAGGTACGTACGTAAATTTCGAGGGCGAAATTTCATAAGGAGGAGAGATTGTGAGACCCCAAATTTTATGAATAAAGATTTAGATTTCTCAAAATATTTTTTTGAATATTATAGTGTGGATTTGATATAATGTTATAGTTGTGGGTAATATTTACAAATTTTACAAAGTAAGTAAGTGGATATATAATATTCGATTGGTCGGGGAATATTCATTTTAACAGGGAATATTCGTACGACGGCACAATCATTGGTGGACCCCACAATGGAAGTATTTTTGTAGTTAAAAAACGACAGAATTATCATTTTAAAAAAATAACGGGGAAAGTGTTACCGTTAAAAGTATTGAACTACCCGTTAGTAGAAGTACAGTAATACGCGTGGTTGCATAGTAGCACACGGTATTGATTATTGATGCTTACGTGAGAAGTCACTTAGTTATACTTAATTATTGCTACAGTAATTGTTGTATCATATCTCTCATATTATTAATTCAATTATTATCACAGTATCATCTGCATAATATGATATATTATTAAATCAATAATTGAGACGACAAAGTTATTCATATTATTAAATTGCAATATTTACAATGTCTAGAAGTTCTGTCAAGGAGAGGTTAGATAATCTAATTACGCGCCAATAGAGAGAAATCCTTATCGGAAAGCCCCCTCTTTCCTGGGAACGACCTGGTTGTTAAATATTGTGCGTTATAATATTAATGATGAATAAGTTCATATTGATTAAAGATGAAATTGATAGTTCCATTGTGCAGGAATTATTATTGTTAGTGGAAATCGACATTTATTTCGATAATAATTGATGTTTGGAGGTTATATTGACCAATCGGGTAATTAACTAGATAAATGAGCAATTAAATGCTATTAATTCACATGCTTATAACTATGTGTTCACATATGTGTACTATTGATTCACATGATTTACTATTAGGGGAGTTGGTGCAAGATTGATAATACTTGCATGACTAAATTAAAAATAGAGGTATAGATGAAGGTACTATACTATAATTAATTTTTTCAGATGTTTAAAACTATTGAGTCACATGATTTACTATTGATTCACATGATTTACTATTAGGGGAGGTGGTGCAAGTTTGATAATACTTGCAGGACTAAATTAAAAATAAAGAAAAAGAGGAAGGTATTATACTGTAATATTTCGAGCCCCAAAATGTGCAATTATTGAAACTATATTTTCCTATAAATAGAAGTTCATTCTTCCTTCATTTCTCACCAATTCACTAAAGCTATAGAACAATTATTATAGAGAGAAATTATAGAGAGAAAGAAGAAGAGAAGTCTGCTACCTCACTATTCCAGTATACAGTCTTCTTTTGAGGTAAGGGATATTATTATTATAGTAAGGGGTATTATTTCTTTCGTATTCATGAAGAGAGCTATTGTTATTCCATTCTTTATTATTATGTTGGAATAACCTGTCTATGCGAAGTACTGCATACATGGTGAAATTCTTCTATTATTCCATTCTTTATTATTCTGTTGAAATATCTTGTCTGTGCGGATTACGCATGACCTGGTTCCATTCTTTATTATTTTGTCAGAATATCCTGTCTGTGCGGATTACGCATGACCTAGTTCCATTATTTATTATATTATGTTGGAATAACCTGTCTATCGTATGCCTGATGAATTCTTCTGTTATTCCATTCTTTATTATTCTGTTGGAATAACATGTCTCTGCGGACTATCGCATGTATGGTGAATTCTTCTATTATTCCATTCTTTATTATTCTGTTGGAATAACCTGTCTATGTGGATTACCACATGCTTGGTGAATTATCCTTCGTATTCATTCTTTATTAAATTGTGGAAATGATCTGTCTACATGGATTACCGCATGGCTGGTGAAAATCCATTTGCAGTTTCGTATATTCTATTATACTCGTATGAGATATCATTTCTTTTGTACTCATCATGGAATATCATTTTCTTTGGTATTTTTCTTTTACAAGTTACTATTCATGAGTTACTATTCACCCGATTACTATTCACTCTAGTATTGTTCACTCGGGTATTCGGGACACTTTTTGTGCCAGAGTACTATTTACGAGTTACTATTCACCCAATTACTATTCACTCTAGTATTATTCACTCGGATATTTGGGACACTTTTCATGTCGGGGTACTATTCACGGGGTACTATTCCTGAAGTACTATTCACGGAGTACTATTCACCCAAAAATATATTTTTTTTCGGTCCAAATTATTTTTTGGTACAATATTATTCTTGAATTTTACTCCACAAAGCAGTATCATGTTGACAAATTGAACGTTAATGAATTCTGGATAAATTAAATTATAAATCTTTAAAATTTATCCTTGAACTTGTTTTATTGAATTATTATGTCATTGTCATCATCCTCATGCTTATATTGTGATGAAAGTCATCTTTGGCTTACGTGCATAGATGGACTTGGTATGATTATGACCAGGGATTATTCGGCATAATCATGACCGTAATGTGACGAATGATGTGGTGAAAGTCCTCATTGGCCTGTAGTGCATTGATGGACATTTGTTGGTATGATTATGACCAGAGATTATTCGGTATAATCATGACCATTGATGATTACATGAATATCTTTGGTCGTGGTGCAGGGATGAATCGATGATGAGGATTATTTATTAAGCTGAGTCTCAGCGATAAAATTGATGATAAACTTTTTAAATCATAGAAGATAGTAGATTTTATGCTCTACTTGACTCTTCTAATGGATTGCTTATTCCGCTGCAGTTGTTGATCTAAAACTTGTTGTCTATTATATTCTATTAGTTGTTATACTGTTGAAGGCTAAGGATAATCTATTCTGCATTATCTTAGTCATAATATTTCTTACTAGGCTAGTTGAGCTCACCCTTTCTTTCACTATTCTCTTCAGAAAATGAGAATATAGTTGGGACTGGTTGGGGAATGAATTGACGGTCCAGATGGTTGCATTAGTAGTCCTCACTATTCTGTGAAATAGTGTGATAATATTTGTAATAAGATTGAATTTGAGTGTGGATATTGTCTAGATGACAATATTTGTCTTAAAACTCATAGCATATGTTCTGTCGTATCTTACACGATAGTTGTATAATTAAGTTTGTATTTGAATTTTGTACTATGTATCTGGCGACTCAGAATGGGTGATGTATACCTGTTTTGGGGGCGTCACACTTCTAATTTAAAACATTAAATGATAATAAAATCATTACATTTTGCGGAATAGCTTAAACTTTTCTGTCTTCTTTCTTTACCTTCCTTGATTCACGACCTTTATCGTTTACATATCCTTGAATCAAGTCTACTTTATGATTCGCCTCATCAGAGTTAATAAATAAAACTTACATCTTAGTTCAATATCTTTCATACATCGGATAAAATTAAACCTTACAACTCAACATCTGTTAAACATCATACATTATCAAATATATCATCCGGATCCTTAATCATGATTCGAAAACATTAATTTAAGATAAAATATCTAATCTTCGTGCATTACTTCTGATTCATGCCATTCAAGTAGCACATAACATTACCTTGAATTTCTTAACCTGTAAAAATGGTTATTTGAAAGGTTGAGCTCGACAGCCCAGCAAATCTAACAGTTTTCATGCAACACGTAGCACATAAATAACATGTTCATCTTATACATCATAAACATCTGTCTAAACACATTATACATGTTTTACATCACATATCAAATAAAGATTGAGTTCCATAACCCAATCTGCATTCCTCACTCAACCGATGTAGTCATCAGGTTTTAACTCTACTCTGTTTAACACTTGTCGACGTTGGGAAAATTTCTTTTTTTTGTAATTCCTCTTTTAGTCTTTATTACCCTTTATGTTCTCTTTATGTCTTGAATTTTTTTTTGAAAGGGCGAGTTTGATAAAAGGGTCCAACACAAAATGTCGACGATTTGAAAATTCAGAGTTGCCAGTTGGTAGTAGTGAATTGGTTGTACCAATTCAACCGAGTTTGAAAAGTTTGAAAAAAGACCTAATTATTGGACTCTGTTTGAAAGGCCTTGGAAACTGAGATTCATAGAGTTCGGTGGCTTGATTAAGCGGAGGGAAGGTGTTAGGCACCCCCCGACTTCCCTGAAAACACGGTTACCGCATCTTTTTAATTCCCTAATTATTTGAAGTGTGTGCAGTTAATTGGGCCTAAGTGCGTTATTCGGAAGTAGTGTTATGCCTCATTTGCACCTATGTACAAAGGGTTTGACTTGTATAAAAGTTTAATTTTAATATAATTCATGTAAAATGATATTTTGAAAATAGGCTTTCAAACCCTTATGCTCGCATAGTAATTGAGGCCTTTGATACTTCCATTTTATTTTGTATTCGGCTTGTTTTGATTTTATTCTCGAGATACAAAGCATCTTCGACAAAATAATATACATACAAGTTTCGAGCCCCTTATGAGCATGAAAGCCATCGAAGTGACCCGAGCACCGCAAATATGATTTACAAGCTAACTGTACAACTAAAAAAGATCCATCATGGGAACCAAATCTAGATCCGTCAGCTGGATCTTAAATCTTGTGGTTCCTAGGCTCACATAATGTCACGTGGATAGCCTACATAGTAAATATAATAAAATAGGTAATTAATCTAAACATCGCAAAACACATGATTCATCAGTTAAATCCTCGCATGGACGAAGCCAAGCTTCATGTTTCCTCTAGATACAGATCTAGGGACACGTGGTTGCTTAGTATTTACAAAAAAAACTAGAAAGAAAACTAAATTTAAATAAATCTTAGTCATTCAAGCTTAACGGTTCCATTTTTACAACCTTTGAACCGATTAAAAGTTAGATATGGCTAGATTTAGATAAATGTAGTCCACAAACATTAATATCACAGCTTTACATCGAATAAACAGTTAAAGAGGATATTTTAATCATGGTCAACTATCAACATATATATATATATATTAAAGCAATAAAAAGCCACGAATTTATAATCCAGGCTCGACTGTTCGATTTCGAGATATATATATATATATATATATATATATATATATATAGAGAGAGAGAAAAAAAAATGAGTAAAAGCTTCTGATATGAAAGGATATTATAGTGTGTACCGGTTAAAATTTGATATGTTGTAATATATATGTATACAAGTGTTTACAAAGAAGAATATCGAAGGTTGGAACATTATAGGAGGGGTTAAGAGCTGAAAAGGATGGAATTCCCTCTATTTTTTATTTTTTTTATTTCGGCTGATGGGGGGGTCATTTATAAACCAAAGTAGCCACTTGCTTCTACTGCATGACGATGTGGTAGGCCCGGGGCCCATGGGTCCTGGCTATCTCAAGCACGCACTCTCTAACGCTAACGCGTTGTGTGCTTGAACTTTCATAACTTTATTCCCCGATGGAGGCATGTTATACCTTTCTAGAAAGCCCTTACCGAGCGCGACACAATGACATGGGATTTAACCTTTTTCAAATTCGGAAGGTTGGGTCCATGACCAGATATTCGAGTCTTCACAGTCCATCCGTTGAGCTATCTTGTGGTGTTTTCACTCGTGATAGATGTTATGGTTCTGCATGACCTCTTCTGTAGTGATTTGGGCTGAATTGATGTTAAGTTGGCAAAATTACTATTTTACCCTTCCGGGTCGGTTCTGGGCTTGACGTGGCAGCATATGTCTTCCTCGGGGTTATCTCTGAGGTTGGTCGCTGGGGTTGGATTTAATCTCCCGGGGTTATCTCCGGGGTTTGACTTGATCTCCCGGGGTTGTCTCCAGGGTTTACCTTGATCTCCCGGGGTTGTCTCCGGGTTTTGATTTGATCTCCCAGGGTTGTCTCTGGGGTTTGACTTGATCTCCCAGTGTTTTCTCCGGGGCTTGACTTGATCTCCCGAGGTTGTCTCTGGGGCTTGATTTGATCTCTCGTGGTTGTCTCTAGGGTTTGATTTAATCTCCCGGGGTTGTCTCTGGCTTTTATTTGATCTCTCGGGGTTATCTCTGGGGCTTGATTTGATCTTTCGGGGTTATCTCCGGGGCTTAATTTTTTTCTCCCGAGGTTGTCTCAGGGTTTGACTTGATGGTTTTGACTTCTAAGGTTGTCTCTGGAAGATAAAAGATGATTCTGCCCTTTTGAATGGTTAGTAACAGAAATGCAAAATTTTGAGTGTCTATAGATGCCCCTCTTTATCATGTTTATGCAATGTAATGGAATGAACAGAATAAAGATTACTAGACACTTGAAATATGACAAGACTAAATGATGTCATGCAATGCAGCATAATATGATGTTATGGATGCTGAATGTTTTTGGTTGGAGTTATTTCCAACTGTATTCTATCACTGATTGCTCCCGCCATTTCTGCTGGGATGGAATTATCAGTAATAGTCTTCACTGAATTGTCTGGATGTCTACTCGAATGGTAGTTTACACATACTTTCATCATCAAACTTTCTCGATGTTTGCCCGACTGGTAGTTTACAAAGATTTCATCACTGGATCTTTCCCGATGCTATGCTGGGATCATCACCACAACCCTGGCTTTCCATCAGGTCGATGTTGATAGTTTGGATGGAGATAAAGCTTTAATTGCCCATTACCACTGCATCCTCACAATGCTTACTCAAGCGGTAGCTTGTGAAGGTTGACCATCACCGAATTTCCTCGATGCCGGTCTGACAATCATCGATCCTTCTCGATGCCTCGACTGGGGATTAATATAAAAGATTTTATAATCGGTCCTTCTCGATGATACGCTGGAGTTGTCACCAACGACTTGCAATATCAGACACTCTAATTTTCGTTGAAGCAATTCTCAACGGCTTACATCACCGGATCTTTCCCTATGCTACGCTGGAGTTGTCGCTAACGGCTTACACTGTCAGTCATTCTGACCTTTGTTGAAGTAGTTCTCAATAGTTTACATTACCAGACCATTCCTGATGCTACGTTGGAGTTGTCGCCAACGGTTTACACTGTCAATTATTTTGACCTTCGTTGAAGTAGTTTTCAACGGCTTACATCACCAGACCATCCGCGATGCTATGCTGGAATTATCACCAACGATTTACACGGTCAATCATTTTGACCTTCGTTGAAGTAGTTTTTAATAGCTTACATCACCGGACCAATCTCGATGCTACGCTGGAGTTGTCGCCAACGGTTTACAATATCATCGTTGAAGTAATTTTCAACGGCTTATACCACTGGATCTTTCCCGATGCTACGCTGGAGTTATCGCCAACGGTTTACACTGTCAATCATTATAACCTTCGTTGAAGTAGTTCTCAACGGCTTACATCACCGGACTCTTCCCGATGTTACGCTGGAGTTATCACCAACAGTTTATAATGTCAATCATTCTGACCTTCGTTGAAGTAGTTTTTAACGGCTTACATCACCGGACCATTCCCGATTCTACGCTGGAGTTTTTGCCAACGATTTACACTGTCAATCATTCTGACCTTCGTTGAAGTAGTTTTCAACAACTTACATCATAGGACCATTCCTGATACTACGCTGGAGTTGTTGCCAACGGTTTACAATATCATCGTTGAAGTAATTTTCAACGGCTTACACCACCGGATCTTTCTCGATGCTATACTGGAGTTGTCGCCAACGGTTTACACTATCAATCATTCTGACATTTGTTTAAGTATTTTTCAACGTCTTACATCACTGAACCATTCCCGATGCTACGCTAGAGTTTTTGCCAACGGTTTACAATCTCACACATGTTCGATATCTCTGCTGGGGATATCTTTCTAACAAGTTATACCCCGGAACAAATCTGGATGTTTTGATGTATTCAAGACCAACAGTTCATAACACCGGACCTTCCCGATGTTTTTACAATGGTTATTTTCAATCATCTTTATCATCGGATTTTTGAACCCCACATCCAAGTTAATACCAATGACTTACATGTAGATCAGAAGTTTGGTATCTGAATTTAGGGTTTCAGTCCCTTTCCTACTTAATCGCATAACCTTTTTTCCTGATTTGACTTTTTAGCTTCTGGGAACTCTGTTATAACTCAAATTTGATCAAGATGGAAGGGGTGGGATCCACTTTGGGTGGCCGTAGGTAGACCCACGGCTCCCATCAGGTATATTTACTCCCCCCTCCCCCCCGTTCCTTTCACAAGTCATTTTTAAGTTGAACTATATTGAAAAATCCAAAATTCTTCTTCAGATCTACTGATTTTGGGTTGCTTTTTTGTAAAATCTGTAACCCTACAAATGTTCTGCACTACCCAGGTAATGTTTACATGTTTTCTTTTCAAATTTTGACCGTTAGAATGTTAGATTTCATATAGAATGCTTCTAAACACAATATAGTGAATATGCATGCTCATATGACCAGATAAAAATTATTCAAATTAGTAAATGCTCCTATTTTACCATACTGAACGTATTCATGTGAAAAAAACTTATTTCTGACACAGTCATTTGACACCCTTTTTTACTATTTTATTCATCCTATTTGAGGACAAATGAGCATGGGTTTTTCAAAAAAAATGAACATGGTAATATGGCTGCCATGGTGGGTTTAATTGTGATATTTTTCATGGACATGAGAAGTTCATAATTTTGGGTTAGTGTGTTACTGAATGGCCACCTAGTCATGCATGTGTGCATGTGGACAGTCCATTTTACAAAAGAGACTGGCTAAATTTTTTCACGAGTATGGCTATTTAATGAACATATAATTTTAACTTTATTAGGGATGTATGTTAAATCAATGCATGTATTAGAATTTAGACTATGCATGAAGCAATGATTTGAATTTAATGAGCTTTAATTTTAAACTTACCTCACCCTTTCTAAGGTGATTTGAAGACTTTATTTAGATTATGGATCCAGACCAGCCGAGTAGCTCTCGTAGGGCCTCCGTAGGTGTGAGGAGGAGAGCTTCTGATGTTCCTTAGCTTTGTCTAGCCCGGCAACCTCGCTAGTTAACTGAGTCAGTAATTTGCCCTATCCGATTTGATAGGCCAAATTTTATAGATAAGGGGGATGATGTTCCTATTGTCAATCCTTCTCTTCTTCTTCCATTCCCCGCAGGGATCTTCCAACTATTAATGTGGCAATTCCAGATCTTCTGGATGATTTGAGTCGTCATCCCTCGATCTACCTTCATGCTAACGAGGTAATAGTCGTTTCCATCTTTCTTTTCTCACTTTTGGGGTAGGGGTTTTGATCTTGATTTGCAATTTGATGCAGGTTCCCAGCTTTACTCAGCCCTGGGGGAACTGGTTTAGCATTCACTCCTTGTACCAGACCCTCCATCCAGAGTACCAAGAGATTGTCCATTCACGGGGCTTTCAGGCTTTCATTTCTTTTCTTCCCCGTCGTTGCCCCTAGGGTTATCTAAGGGCTTTGTCTGAGCGCTGGTTCCATCAGAGTCAGTCTCTCCATTTGCTGGATTGCGAGGTGATGATGATACCGATGGACTGGCGGTTCATCACTGGGTTGGAATTTATAGGGGCGTCGATACCTTTGGTGGATGACATTTCACTGGCTTCCATTCGATCCTTTTTAGGAGTTTTTACCACTGCCCTCAAAGGTCGGACCGTCCGCTCTGGGCCCTTGATTGTGGATGCCACAAGTGGGGCTTTGACTGAGCCTATGCCTGATGATCAGAGGGTTAAAGATTGCATTTTTCGGCGGCTATTTTTGATCATCATCAAGGGTTGTTTCGTAGAGGACAACTCTTTGACGGTCTCTTTTTCTTTAGTTAGCGCCACCCATGATGTGGATCGCATCAGAGACTTTGACTAGGGCTCATACACCTTTGCCTATTTTCTTAGAGGGATGCGCCCACACTCAGAGGGCGTGACAGAGGCTTGGTTAGACTTTTTCCCAATTTTGCTAGTGAGTATTTTTCTTTATCTCTCAATTTCATTTGCTCTGATTATTAATCTTCATGACTGAGGATATTTGGTCTTTGTATTTTCAATTTTGGGCTTATAAGAGGCTTCCTTTGCCTTCGTCCCATGACTACATTAGGTCTGGAGACCTATCCATGGGGACGACGATGGCATCACTCCACTCTTGCAGATGTTCCCGTAGCAGAGGGGTTTACCCACTCTCGGTTGCAGTTGGAGATGTTGACTACTGATGTTATTATGTGGGTTCCATACTCTGAGGACCATTTGATAGTAGGCTTTAAGGGTGGCTTTCCGACCGAGGTAAAGTATGTATTATCTACTCTTCGGATTCCTCTCTTAACTGATGGAGGCTGGGAGCTCTACTTGGGAGAGTGTGTTATCAGGAGCATCACAGGGGAGATTCGTGTTCCATTTTCTCCTCCTGCTAGAAGACATTGGTCTTTATCTCATCCAGTCACCGAGATTCCCCTGATGGGTTTAGATGACTTCACTTTATCAAAAGGCCATTACACTCAGGATATCTTTCGTCACTGGTGGACTCCTCACACTATTGGAGCTCAAACCCGTGCCACTCAGTTCATGGGGGATATGGTTCCTGGGTCTGTTATGATGATTGACTAGATCGCCTGTGTCCGAGAGTACACTCATTTGGCACAAATTGATAGCTTGACCCAAAGGTTGGATCAGGTACACTTTTTCATCCGATATTTGGGTAGGGATCCATCAGAGGCAGATTCTTTTGATCCGTCCAGCTTATGTGCTAGCCCCTCAGGTGGCCCATATTCTGATAGCTTTACTAGCGTAGATCCCCCTCTCTATCGACCTGACATCCCTTCTGGCAGAGATTCAGTGACTCAAAAAGAGTTACAGCTGATGGATCGATTGGATGATGTGGACATAATTAATTTCTTCTGATAGATTTCTCGTTATCTCTTTTGATAAGTCTCTGTTAGATATTAGGCAGTTGTGCCCCATTTCTTGTTATATCTTTTGATAGGCCTCCGTTAGATATTGGGCGGCTATGCCCCATTTCCCTGTACTTTTTATTTTTAGTTGTATACAGAGATGATGTATTTAGGAATGTATGTATAACGCTTTCTATTCCTAGCATCATACTACATTTATCATGATACATGCATTATGTCATAGATATGCATTCACATAGGTGAGTTTAGCATTGACCCCTGGATGGTCTTATGATACGATTCTACAGATGTCTTCATTTACCGTTTGTCAGATTGAGCATACCCCCACCCACACTGATAGCATCTTCTCTAAGATCATGGTGTGACAGTTTATGTGACAACCCGAGTAAAACTGGATTGTCCAGAATTTAAGTTAAAGAATTAGTTATTAATAAAATGAATTTTTATTAATACCATTATGTGCTATGTGTTTATTAATCATTCTATAACCTAGAATGATTATTAATCGAGAGGACGAAAATAAAAAATTTCTGGGAACAAAAATTTTCTGGGGAAAAAGACGAAATAGGAACTATTCACCTAACGAAACCCTAAGAGTTAGGGTTTGAATAACCTAAGCCTTTTCGAGAGTTCAGTATGTCAAAATAACATTCTATCGAAAGATTTGATGATAATATATCGTGAAAAGTTAAGTAAACCGATAAAAGTTTTTCTTGAAAAACGTGTAGAAATCGGACGAAATAAAAATGACGAAATGTATTGTTATGTACTTTTCATTTGTTTAGCTACGTTAGGGGAAAACGTGAAGGAATATGCTTAATGGTGAAAAGTGTTTTTCAGTTTTTTGGAAATCCGAAGAATACATAAAAGTTAAACGATAAAGGAAAGACAAAATATCCAAAAATATTTGGATTTCGAGAATCGCAGTTTTTGAACTGTCGAACGAATTCCGCAAGACGGAAGCTTCGTGAATAGTAAGGAGATGGAGTAAGGACTAAGTAAACTTAAAGGCTAAGTAAACTTAAGGGTTAAGTAAACTTAAGGGCTAAGTTAACTTAGTGCTTAAGCAATGAATAGTAAGGAGGTTTGAGGGCAAAATGACTATTTGGCCCCTAGCCTTGGTTTTCTATAAATAGGAAGCTTAATTCATTTGTTTAGGATTTGAAAATCCTACAATATTTGAGAGAGAGAGAGAGAGAGAGAGATTTCGGATAAGAAAGAAGAGGAAAATCTTGCCCGAGTGCACGCTTTGTCCAACGGAGGAAGAGAGGTAATTCGAAAACCTAGCTTCTAATAAATTTTCTTTAAGTTTTCTATGTTAAAACATAACTTAATGAGAATAAGAATTAAATGATGTTAGGAATGATTTTATATGGTTGAAATCGTAAAAAAATGAAGAAATAAGAATTAGAAGTTTATTTTATAAATTTCTTAAGGAAGTGTAAGATTCGTAATAAATTAGAACGATCCAAGTGGATTATATGAATGAGTAGGTGAATTAAGTAAGGAATGGAGTTCTATAACATCAAATTCCAAGAAAAAGTAAAATTATAATCAAAATATCGATTAAAAATGAAGAACGAACGAAGAACGAACGAAGAACGTGAAGAACATGAAGAACGTTGTTAATGGACAAATTTCAAACCATCGTAGTGTAATTGTTGTTGATGGACAAGTTTAAAACCATCGCGTATAAGTTAGTTGCTTATTTTTTGGTTAGGAACGTTAGAAACGTTCATGAAGAACGGATTAAAACTAAGCTATAACGAAGTTATGGCAAAAATTCGTAAAAGATGAATGAGGAATAGAAAGTATGTAAATGAACCCGAACATGTAGAGTTTTATAAGGATGTAAGAGAACGTAGAAAATGTGAGTAGTGGACTCTAGAACGAACGAGTTCCGAGTTCGGATGATCGAATTACGGACGAACGAACGAAGAACGTTAAAAACATAAAAATGAACAAAGGGCGAAGATTAAGCCAATTGAATGGCATGTTAACAGATTCAAAAGGAAGTTTTGTCCATGGGTAATTGAAGTACGTAAGATAAGGAAGAAAATGGCTTTGGAGAAATTCTGTCTATGTGAAAATGTGTGATATTTGTACAAGGTAGTAGAATGTATGAGGCCTTATGCCACAATTTGAACACTTCGTGCTTCTGTGAGATGAACTATTCTATGATTGAACTATTCAATAAAAGAATGTTTTGTTTATACATGAACCGTTATTGTTAAGTCTGTCCTATTAATTCTAGCCAGACAGAATGTGTACGAAAAAGAGTAGAGAATGAAAGTATTTCAAAGTGAATGTGACTAATGTTTTAAAATGATAGAAATCGAGATTATTCCTATTGTTCAAGTTGCTTCATAACCTTTGTTCAGTTATCGAAGTTCCAAAGGAATGTTAAACTCTTGAAGTTGTCTGTTCAACTATTATGACTTGTTGGGCAATTGAATGCTCACACTTGCTTTAAATAAAAATATTTTTAGTGACCGATGTTAGAAAGAACTTAAGGATCCCGTAAAGATCAAGTTGATCGGTATCCAGAAGAAGTACCGTTCATTATATGAATGAGCGTGAAGATCAAGCAAAGACTTGTAATATAGAATGATAGAATTAAACTATAGAATAGTTTAATGAATGATTATGTATCCTTGGTGGCGGATAAAAGTCATTTGTGCAAGATGTAAAGAATATGTAATTATCATTATTTGTAATAGAAGAAGTTATAAGGTTTTAGAACCTGGGATTTGAGGATGTATGTTGTTATATTTAGCTATTTAATGATGTATGTTTGGAAGAAGATGGGATCGTGACGTACGGAATCTGGATGTGAAAATAGACCGGATTTCAGGGCTTTATAGTTTGTCTCCCCTAGATCGAGTGACAGTCGATCAACTATTGAGGCATTCTATGACCCTTCTGACGTTTCACATACCCTTGGGCTTTGTAGAGGGCATGATATCTTGTTGGATACCAAAGAGACATGTTTTTAGATTTAATATCCATGAGTTGACTCCTACGTTGGAGGAGTATGAGCACCTCACTGATTTGCCCTTGGATCGGCTTTGTACTATGATGGCCGTTGATGATATGAGACGACAGTTTATGACCCTGATGGGCTTACGACGCAGAGTTATCATGGACGAGATTACCTCAGGGCATGTGGTGTCCTTGGATTTCTTGATTGACCGAATTGGGTCACTAGATAGCTATCTACGGCATTTAAGGGACTTCACCATTACTGAGGGTGAGTAGCAAGTTTCCCGCGTAGATATTCTTTTGATGAGCGTCGTGGCCTATTTATACATATCGCTATATATGGATCATCTAGAAATTGGCCTGATTACATTAGTTCGTGCTCTCAGGGAGTGTTGCACTATCTTGCCTATGATATTGGTTGAGACCTTGAGGTCGTCTACCTTATATAGGGTTTTTCAAGAGGAGTGTCGTCTTGTTGTATGTATAGTTTATGACACATTTGAAACCGATCGGCACATTTAGACGTCATAGGTACTGCTTTACTCATGAGATAGCCATTTCTTATTCCTTTCAGCCGGCTAAGTGTATAGATGCAACATCCTGGTTAACTTTTCTGGCAGCGATCGAGGATCCATTTGCAATCTTTCCGTGTTCTACACTCAGCTCTCCTTATAGCTTTATTACTCATGCAGTTGGCATGGACTATCTATCCCTGGCTGGTTTAAGAGGGGTGACCACGTATCATCCACTAGCTGTCATGGGACAGTTTGATCAGTTTCAGGATATTCACCCTTATGACGGGGCCTTGCGTCAGCGACTATTAGCTCGATTTTTGTCAGCAGACGACTTGACTAGGATTTATGATTATTGGACTCATCGAGAGAGGGATAATTTTTCGACTAGTCATCCAGGTTGCTCTTCAGAGTATTCTGCATGGCTGGAGACAGATATTTCATCGGCTATGGTTGTTCACTCAGAGTCGAGTATTGATTCTGATGATGAGGAGCCAATGGAGGACCTTGATTCTCCCACCGAGGATGAGCTATTTGCTAGTTTGACAGCAGCCTTAGTCAACGATTCCCCTAACGCTTCTATTGCACCTTTTGTAGAGTATTTAGACCAGAGGCTACATCTTATGACATTTGAGAGGGATCAGGCTAGGGCACTGATGTTGACAGCCCTTTCTGGCCGAGATGCTGCTTTCGCTGAGAGGGATGATGCTCGAGCTACCTGGGACATAGCTTTTGTTGAGAGGGATGAGGCTCGACCTACTCGGGATGCAGCTTTGGTTGAGAGGGATGATGCTCGAGCAGCTCGGGGCTTCCATTGCTGATAGTACTGCACTTAGATCCTACACGACAAACATTGTTGCAGATATGAGTGCATTCATAGAGGATCATGGTAGTAGGGGTGTGCAACCGATTTTTACCAACCCGAACCGGACCGGTACCGAAATTAGCCAAATTTTGGTACCGATACTCAGTTCGGTACCTATTCGGTACCGGTTTTTACAAAAAAATTAATATAATTATTATTTTTATTATTATTATTATTATTTTATTATTTATTATTATTATTTTATTATTTTTATTTTTATTAATATTATTATTATAATCACTATTTTATTATTTTTATTATTATTATTATTAATTATTAATTATTAATTATTAATTAATAATAATAATAATAATTAGAAAATAGGTATATCTTTATTCAGCTTCTAAAAACCAACCATAAATAAAGCCGTACCAAAACTGGTACCAAAGAATTAGTATATTCCAATTTTTTTATACTAAAATCGAACCGGTTCTTTTTATACCGAACCGGCCAGTTTGGTCTGGTCAGGGAAATCGAAAAAATCGAACTTCATGCACAGTCCTACATGGTAGCACTATGCAGATGGTTGTGGATCTTATGGCTCGCATAGAGACCTTAGGGCAGGAGCATATAGATTCACTTCCATCTTCTGAGAGGGATGTCATGTTTGACTTGTTGGCCCTATTATCTCGGGTTTATAGACTAGCTTTCATTTTCATGCATAAACTAGGTTAGCCATTTTTTCATGTATAGGATACATTGTATATATCAAACAGTATTATATGGCAAGGAAATATATTTTGATTCACTTCCCTTTTAGATATGCATTGTTACTTGCTTGATAGTTGCCATTTTCTTTAGGACTTGTTATCTTGATGTATCGCAAACACTTCCTTGATGGATTGACATTGAGATGTCCTAGGATCACTCAGAATAGGTCGTTGATCTCTAATCTTTTCAGGTATACCAGCTTTTGGTGTCTTGGAACTGGTCTTTGGATATGGTTAAGGTTAAGGCAAAGTGTTTGGCTTTCTTTCGAGGGTTCGACCGCACCATAGATGGTTGCCTACGTACTCCTGGAGGGAGATCAGGTCTTACGTAGTTCAGGCTTGGCTTGAATGGTTTGAAGCTAGTACTTTTATGTAGGGAGAAAAATATTCTCGAATTTTGAGAGGTGTTTATTAAGGTTTAAGCTTCTTTTGAGGGGTTTTTGGATTTTTTTTGTTTCATTTAAAGGGTTTTCTGGAATTTTTCTGGTTTGACCACACCATAAATGGATGCCTACGTACTCCCATTGATGAGGGGAGATCAGGTCTTTCGTAGTTCAGGCTTTGTAGTGAAAACCTAAATTGACTTGATTAATTTTTTTTCCCAGGACCAGGATGGTGGTTTGCAAGCATTTCAGACATAATACCTATTCATGGTGTCTGAGTTGATAAGTTGAGGGAATTCTTCCCCATCCATCTCTTGCAATCTAATGGCTCCTCTTGTCAATACTTCCTTGACAATGAAAAGGCCTTCCTAGTTCGGGGCAAACTTTCCTTTGGCTTCATCTTGATTAGAGAGGACTTTCTTTAGAATCAATTCATTCTCTTTGAATTGCCAGAGTCGGACTTTCTTGTTGTATGACTGAGCAATCCTTTGCTGATACAAATGACCATGAAAGATGGTTGCAGCCCTCCTCTCATCTATCAGAGATAGCCTTACAACCATTGATTTTCATCTATTTGAGAATCCCTTAACACTTTTGACGACTCCATTTCTACTTCTATGGGGAGTACTGCTTCCATACCATAGACCAGTGAGTAGGGGGTAGCCCTAGTAGAAGTTCGCATCGACGTTCTGTAGGCTAATAGAGTCAGAGGCAACAAGTCAGACCATCCCTTGTAATTGGCAAACATATTTTGCATAATTTTCTTGATATTCTTGTTGGCTGCTTCAACAGCACCATTCATCTTGGGACAATAAATAACAAAATTAAGATGTTTAATGTGGAACTTGTTGCAAAATTCCTTCATCATCTGGTTGTTCAGATTCTTGGCATTGTCCAATACGATCACCTCCGGCTATCCATATCGACAAATGATATTGTTTCTGATGAAACCAATGATTACCTCCTCAGTAACTTTAGGAAAAGAAGCAGCTTCTACCCACTTTGTGAAGTAATCAATCACAGTGAAGATGAATCGATAACCATTGCTAGCTTTGGGTTCTATTGGCCCAATCACGTCCATTCCCCCACATTGAGAAGGGCCGCAGTGAATTCATACAATGTAATTCATTTGGAGGAACGTGGAGGGTATTTCCATGGACTTGGCATTGATATCATCTCATGACGTGATCATTACAGTCAGCTTTGAGAGAGACTCAATAATGCCATGTTCTTAATATCTTCTTGGCAAGTAAAGGACCGCTCATGTGTGGACCACATACTCCACCATGAACTTCATCCATCAGTCTTTGGGCTTGATCTTTATCTAGGCATCTTAGAAGGCCTATTCCCGCATCCCTTTTGTAAAGTGTGTCTCTGCTTAAATAGAATTTCATGGCCATTTATGGATTCGCTTTCTTTCAGATTGACTTGCTCCAGCGGGCGTAGAGCCATCTCAAAGATATTCTTTGATGTCATGATACCAAGGCTGTTTGGTGGGAGATAGTTCATCTAATACTTCTCCAATATAATTTTCATAGGCTGGTGCCTTCTGGCTTGTAAATTTGATATTAGGAATTTTCCCCTCTTTGATACGTGGGTCAAAGAGACCAATGTTGCCAATGAATCAGCAAAGTCATTCCTACTTCGAGGGATGTGGATAAAGGTTATTTCGTTAAACTCCATAGCCATCTTGATAACTTATCGATGATAGGGCAACAAATGCAATTCTTTGGTGTGATATGCCGTGGTGGTTTGCTTGATTACCAGCTCGGAATCCCCAAAGACCAACAATCATTTGATATACATGGATTAGGCCAGTTTCAATCCCATTATACAGCCTTCATACTCAGCTGTGTTGTTGGTGTTGACAAACTACAACTTGATGGCCATGGGATACTGTTCTCCCAAAATAGATACCAAAACTGCCCCTGCTATTGCACCTTCCATGTTTACGGCTCTGTCAAAATATAATTTCTAAGATCGGACTGTATTTTCCTGATGGATTTGTTGAATTTTTATTATTCCTTCATCTAGTAAATATGTTTCCAAGGGTTCGACATTCCCTGATGGTGCTTTGGCCAATTGATCTGCAATTCCTTAACCTTCGATGGACTTTTGAGTCACGTAGATGATATCGAACTGTTGTAGGATCAACTGCTATTTGGACAATCGACAATTCAACATAGGTTTGTTGACTACATACTTCAGAGGATTCATGCAGGATATGAGGCAGGTTGTGTGCCCATGAAGATAATGTTGTAATCTCATGGCGGCCCATGCTAACGCACAATAGGTCTTTTCGATCAAAGTGTACTTCTACTCACCGCTACTGAATCTTTTGCTGAGGTAATAGATAACTCTTTCCTGCCTCTATCGTCTTTTTTCCCCAGTATGCAGCACATAGCATTGGCATTGACTAATAGGTACATAAACATGGGAATCTTGTCCCTTGGGGGTATCAAAACATGAGTTTTCACTAATTGCTTTTTGATGAAGATGAAGGCTTTTTGACAATCTTCATTCCATTTCATAGAGGAATTTTTCCTTAATAACTTAAAGATGGGCTCACATGCATATTGCCGTGAGTTGAGATATCAATTTGCTTATGAAATTGATTCTTCCCAGAAATCCTCGTCTCTCCTTTTCTGTTCGGGGAACGGGCATCTCAGTGATGGCTTTAATTTTGACGAGATCTAGTTCAATGCCTCTGTTGCTCACAAGAAATCCCAACAACTTACCTGATTTGACACCGAAGGCACACTTGGCCAGATTCAGCTTCAAGTTGTATTTACGCAACCGGTTGAAAAGCTTTTTAAGGTAGTCGATATGGTCATCTTCTTTTCGGGATTTAATGATGATGTCATCCACATAGAACTCTATTTCTTTATGCATCATGTCATGAAAAAGGGCCATTATGGCTCGCTGATGGGTGGCACCGGCATTGATAAGGCCGAAAGATAAACGTTTGTAACAAAAGATTCCCCAGGGAGTGATGAAGGTTGTTTTCTTCAGCAACCATGATCTGATGATACCTGGTAAAGAAGTCAACAAAAGAATATATGCTATATTGCGCCGTATTGTCTATTAGTATGTGGATAAAAGGCACTGGAAAGTTGTCTTTGAGACAAGCTTTGTTCAAATCCCGGTAATCCACGCATACCTTGAACGACAATAGAACTATTATGAATTAAATTTCAAAAAATGAGTTAACTAATTCACTTACTTAAAATTAGATTTTTAATATATTTACTTTGTGTAAATAAAATGAGAGATTTAATTAAACTCGTTATTTGAATATATTACATATAGATGTAATATATATATATATATATATATATATATATATATGTAATGATTTAATATATTATTATGTCAAATGGAGATGAATTAAAAATATGTGATGAGGAAATTAATATATTGACTTTAATTAATGGAATAAAGAAATTTATTTAATTACATGAGAAATGGAACTATGTTACAATAATTAAATGTAATATGATTAATGTCTTAATCTATGATATTACACCAAGTAAATATAATTGAGTGCGGTTTGAAGGACTAATATATAATATATAAATATTGGTGTCAAATTAGTAAATTAAATTATTATTTAATTCATGGTTAAATGTATAGGTTAAATAAATTATTTTGGAACAATTTATAGAAGGAAGGATAAAATCTAATTTAATTATAAAATATTAATTATATAAATTAAATGAGTTATTTAAAATAATTAATTGATCAAATATTTGAATTAATAGTTAATTATACTAAAAGTGTTAGTGTAAATTACCACATTATGTATTTATTGATAATACATATAATAGTATTCATATAAATACAATTTTATATATTGGTAATTTTAGAATTAAAATATGTAAATGTATAAGTAATATGTATGTGTGCAGATAGAATGAAAATACTAGAATATATAATAACTGTATATAATATACATTAGGAGAGTATAAATTGGGTTGTTGAGTCAGTTTGATTAAAGAATGATGTGTTAATTAAATAGGCGTGATAAGGACATTTAGCCATATGATGAAATGAGTAAGCTTCTTAGAAATTCATTACTCAATCCTCTCTTTTCTCACTTTCGTTCCAATTTTATTCTCTAAGCTTAATTCTTCTGCTCCCAATTTTACCTCAAAGACAACCCCGAGATAAGGCAAAGGCATAAGTTCACCCCGGAGACAATCCCGTAGAGAAATCAAAATGCAACAACATCAAAACACAGCTTGCTCTGAACGAGAGTCGTAAAGCTGAGGACAAGGTCATAAGAAGCCACCACAGCAATCCCCGAGATGTGAATTACCTAAGACGAGCCAGTTGACTACATTCGGGAACCGAAAAATACCTTTCAGCTAATTGTTTAATCTTCTCGGACTCATAATCAATCAGACTCAACCTCATTTCGCAGCCTTTACCAGAAGCTTTCTAGGATATTTGGGTACGAATCTCAACTTTTAACGAATTGATAACTGAATGAACGAACTTTGAGACGGTGTGGCCCACTAGGCCCAACCGTAGGTGCACTTACCAATAGCCGTAGATGTACCTACGGCGGCTGGCCCTGAGGTCTACAACAGGCCATCAACAGCTCATTTAAAAAAAGAAAGAAAAACAGTTAGAGAGAGAAAGTTATTTCTAGAGTGAGAAACCCTTGTGTCTAACATTATAATACTAGATTTGAGTTTTTTCATCACATATATAGTAGATGTGATGCCCCCAAAATAGGTCCAATCCATCCAACCTATTCTAAGTCGCCAAATACATGGTACAGAAAACAACTACAACTTTATTACTACAATTGTCGTGCAAAATACAACAATACATATATCATGTGAGTTTTAATACCAATCGTGACTCATGTCCCAACTATGGACAAAGACCTCACATTGATACATTACATAAAAGTACAGTCAAAAACTGTTTTAGAAATTAAAATCCTTGGGAAGTGCTCAAGAAAACCTTCGTACATGGGAGACCATGCGTCTAGGTTATAATAGATATCATATGCCCACAGAATTATCCTTGGTTGACCTAATAGACCCCAAAGAAAAATGAGAAGATTACTATCATGTTCTTTCCAGTGGTGAGTCTTCTCTTGACATATAATTATCTCCGTTGTCTTCAAGTGAAAATTATATTTCAAATAAACTCAAGATCATATAGTAGTGCTCAGAGATATACTCAAAGAAGTGGATGTGCACAACCTTGTCTTATGATAACACGAGTTTGTATGTCATTAGACATCTTGTATGATAGTGACAAAAAACCCTTCCAAAGTTGGGTTCGCCTCACCCTATTTGATTCACCAAATATAACTATTAAATGATGTATAAAATATAACACACTAAAGTCCTCAATAAAATTATTTCCATACTCTTTAGGGAGAACCTCAACAACTATAGACTACCGTTCTATTCCCTTGTTATCCCCGCTCGACCCAGCTACACTCTTATTACCTGAAAGGAATTGTGAAGCAAAAGGGTGAGCACAAATAGCCCAGTAAAGAATATCATGACTAAAGATAATTAAATTATCAATAACCTTCATCAGTAATAAATCAGAGACTTAGAACATATGGTAGATGATAATACTTTTCAACCATAGTTGCAGCGGAACGAGCAATCCATTAGAAGAGTAAAATAGATCATAAAGTCTATTATCTTCTCCACGTTAAAAGTCCACCAATAATATTTTATCCCTGTAACATCAATCGACAGTTCCTTTCCACAATCATGTAAATAACTCATAATCATAATTGTAGTTCTAAATTCCTCTTCGCATCCAGGACGAAAGATAATTTCATCACCGCCTTTACCTCGAAATATCAAAGATCATGGTTATACCAAATCACGCTTCTCGTCCATAATCATACTAATAAATTCATCTTTGCACTACGGCCAAAGATATTTATCAACAGTTCATCTTTGCACTACAGGCCAAAGATATTTAACAACAGGTCATCTTTGCACTACGGGCCAAAGATATTCATCAATAATTCATCTTTGCACTACGGGTCAAAGATATTCATATCTCAAAGAAATGCATAATCATTTCAGAATTTATATAAACCATAATTATAACCATATATGTTGATCAATTCACCTTTGCACTTAAGCTAAAGATATTCAATTAGAAATTCAATGGTCATGATCATACCAGTCAACAATTCAACTTTCCACTACTGGTCAAAGAGAACCTATAGTCACGATCATACCAATAATCTACCCATCTTTACACTCAAGTCAAAGAGAAATATCATAAAAATAATATAATCAACATATAGATTTAATCTCAAGAGTAAGATTCATAAATCAATGATCTCATAACACCTTAATCAAAATGTTATAAATCACTTAATAATCTCATAATCTAATATTATTAATATTACCATAATATTTTAATCATTTCTTAAACTTATAAACAATTTATTTTAATTATTTACATTTTACTAATAAATGCATTTAATCATCTTAAAATGCCAAACTCATAAGATTTCATCACCAATAACCAAAACCCTCATAAAAATCTGCATATACCTCATATATGATTCTCAAGCCATAAAATCATATTTTCCAATTTTCTTACTTCACATAACATATTTAATTCATTTACTCATAACTAGAACATTTTCATGAAAAATACCGAATCAGTTTCAAAAATATTTTTTTTCTGGGATTTAGCATAACATAGTCCCATATTGAACATATATTTTTCTCGGAATTTTAAAAATTCATTTACTATTTTTCATATGGCCAAAACCACTGAATATTTAAACATTTATCATAAATTGTACTTTTATCCAAAAATTCTGAAATTTACACGGTATACTGATATTATATAGATGTACTCCCAATAAAAATTTCATCAATTTTGGAGTTAATCACAAGGAGTTATAAGCGGTTACTTTTAAAATAGTATTTTCTCATAAAATCCATAACTCCTAATCTATACATCCAAAAATCGCCATTTTTGGACACAATCTACAAAATATCATTTCAAATGTTTTCAAAATTTTTGAAGGTCCGAAAAAAATACAAAACTGAAAAACATAATCACCCTTAAAAATCCCTTATTATCCCTTACCTCAAAAGAGCAGTACTTCTGACTGGAATAACGCTGAACGAACTTGCACCGTATAGCAACACTCAAGATATCAAAATACTTACAAGATACGCTCGATATTATAGAGAGAGAAAACTTCAGTTTCTGGTGTAATTTTCAATTCTAACCTAAGTACCCTATTTATAGGAAAATGCTTAGAACACCAAAGTAGAAAATTTATTAAAATATTAATATATATATATATATATATAATCTTCACGCACACGTTGGACAATCTGATCTCAGCTCTTTTTCCATGCTAGTGGGCACACCTACCTTGTTAAAAACGTTTTTCTTTTAAAACAAATTTAAAACTTTTGAAAAATAATTATTTCGGAGTTTCGGAACTTTAATAATTCATAATAAATAGCCCTTTTGTCAGAAAATTTGAATCTTGAAATTTTTTATAGGAAATTCAATTCTCTACAACTTTACGAAGAAAGTTTTTCCAAATTCCAAATGTAAATTGACCAAAATCCAAAACGAACGATTTTACAAAAAGCTATAATCAAATTTCATCCAAGAAATGGGGTCCAATTGACATGTTTAACATGTTTTAAACATTTATCGTAACAAAAATAGTCTTCCTCTCGTATACACTCATATATCCCACATTCATTGTAAAAATATCACCATTATTATATTATTAAAATAATATATTCAAATGAATTATTTTATCAGAAAAGATAAAATATTAATTTTCAACAATTGTCATATTTAAAAAATTTCTTCATCTATATCCACATAAAATCAATATTTTCCTCGTCATATAAATCAATAATTAATTATTCACAAATAATATTACGTAATCACAATATTGACAACCGTGCGCCTCCTGGAAGAGGGGCTTTCCAATAAGGATTTCTCCTTCTTCGGCGCAGATTAGATGACCAAACCTCTCCTTAATGGAACTTTCTAGACATTGCCAATAATGCTATCTAATAATATTATCCAAATAATATGAATTATTGATCCGATAATGGGAAATACTGTGCCGTGACAATTATAAAATATCAACGTAGCAATTATTGAATCAATAAAATAAAATATTGAACAGTAATTACTGTAACAATTATTGAGTAATGCCTTCTTACGAAAAAAATTTATCATGCTTCATGAATAGTACTCGTGAATAGTAACTCATGAATAGTAACTATAAGAAAAATTGAATACTCTTATTTCATAAAATTCCGGGTCTTACAGTAGATCTCATCCGCATAGAGTAGTAGAGCATAAATTTGTGTCTTGAGAGGCTTGTTTTGACATCCCCCAAGGTGAAAAAAGCGAATCTTTGGTCATTTCCTTTGAAAATATTATTATAATTACTAGATCTATTTCGTATAGCGTTAATCGATAATTAGACTTGTTTCTTTTTTTTGTGTATATATATATATATATATATATATATATATATATATATATATATATATTATTGTTTCTTAGTCGTTAGATTTACTTAGTTTGACGATTATTTTGTGCATATATAGTTAAAAACCAAGTCCTTTGACTAGATCTACCTAGATCTAGCCCTTAATCAGTTCAAGAGCTTCAAAGCTCGAACCTCTATGCTAGATCGGCTGAGATCTAGTCGTTTTTCAATATTTCTAACTGATTTTGGTCACTCCGTAGAACCCTAAATCTATATCTGAAGGTGAAGGGGTCCTAACTACTCGTGATAGGGATTTTAATCGATAAATCACCTAATAATAGGTTTAGGATACATTATATATATATATATATATATGTGTGTGTGTGTGTGTGTGTGTGTGTGTGTGTGTGTGTAAGACCCTGAATTTTATGAAATGAAAATATTCAATTTTCTTATAATTATTATTTAGTAAATGGTTAAATTGATAAAAGGTTAAAGTTAAGGGTGATATGTAAAAATTTTACAAAGTAAGCAAGTTGTCATAAAATATTTGTTTGGTCAAGGAATATTCTTTTTGTCGGGGAGTATCCATACGACGGCACAATCATTGGTGGACCCCACAACGGAATTACTATTGGATTTAGAAAGCGATAGAAATAACTTTTTTATAAAAATAACGGCAAGACTTTTACCGTTATTTGTTGAAATACCCGGTGATGAAAATACAGTAATATACGCGATTGCACAATAGCACACAGTATTGTACAGTATTTTTTTATTATTGATGCTTACGTGAGAAGTCACTCAGTTTATTCAATTATTGCAACAGTAGTTGATACATAGTATCACATTATTGATTCAATTATTATCACAATATTTTATATTATTAAATCAATAATTGAGACGACAAAGTTATTCATATTATTATTTATTTTATTGATAATGTCTAGAAAGTTCTGTCGAGAAAAGGGATTTGGTCACCTAATTGCGCGCCAATAAGGAGAAATCCTTATCGGAAAGCCCCCTCTTTTCTGAGAATGATCTGGTTGTTAATATTATGAGTTATAATATTAATGATCAATGTTATTAAAAAGGTTTTTTGTGAAGCCAAGTGAATTAAAATAAATAGAGGGGTATTTTATGAAGTATTTGTTGTAAATTTGGCTTATTACATGGACCCCCACTTACCTATTTCTCAAAACTGTCGGTAGAAAGTTATCTCAGTTTTGTTTTATATATATATATATATATATATATATATATATATATATATATATATATATATATATATATATATATTAAGTTGGGGGAAAACAAAGTCACGAGGGGACTATTATTATTATTATTATTATTATTATTATTATTATTATTATTATTATTATTATTATTATTATTATTATTATTATTATATATTATATAAGTTTTGTTTTTTATATAAAATAGAATATATTATATTTTATTATGCATAGTATTGCATAGTACTGCATAGTGTGTGCACAGTGTTGTATAGTGCAGCATAGTAAAATCAAAATTTTTCAGAAAGTTTTACCTGTGAATTTTCTAAACTGTTCACCCGTGATTTTCTAATTCAAATAGTATCATACCATTCTCCTATAAATAGGATGCTTAGTTTAGAAATAAAAATCACACCAGAACCAGAGAATTCTTCTTCTATAATATTGAGCGTATTTCTTTTGAGTTTAAGGAAACTTTGAGTGTTGTAAATAGTGCAAGTTTTCTTCAAGAATATCTCCGCTATACCAGTCGGACTTGCTCTCTTTTTAAAGTAAGGGTTATTATTTATTTCATATTCAGAAGAGATATTATTTTTCGTATTCGTATGAATATTATTTTCGTTCAATATTCGTAAGGAATATTATTTTCGTTTAATATTCGTAAGGGATATTGTCTTCATTTAATATTCGTAAGGAATATTATTTTCGTTCAATATTCGTAAGGGATATTATTTTTGTTCAATATTTGTAAGAAATAATATTTTCTTTCATACTCTGTAGTATGTAAGTAATATTATTTCGTTTCAGATTCTGAATTCTACACTCATTTTGTTAAATATTGCTTCTATACTCCTTGAAATTAGTAGAATATCCTTGAAATTTGCGCTTCATCTAGTATCGTTTCACAAGATTATTTTTCTGAATATTCTTATTAAATTTTAATCTTTTCATGTCGGAGTACTATTCATACATACGACACTATTCATATGTACGGTACTATTCATACGTATGGCACTATTTACGAAGTACTAATCATGGGGTACTATTCACGAAGTACTATTTATAGGATACTATTCACTCGGGTACTATTCACCCGGGGTACTATTCACGACAAAAATTAATTTATTTTATGTCCAAATTATTTTTTATACATGAATATTATTCTTGAATTTTACTCCATAAAGCAGTTATCATGTTGACAATTTGAACATTCTTAAACTTTGGATAAATTAAATTATAAATCTTTAAAAATTTATCCTTGATCTCATTTAATTGAATGCTTATATCATTGTCAGCATCCTCATGCTTATATTGTAATGAAAGTCATCTTTGGCCCGTAATGTATAGATGGACTGTTGATCGGTATGATTATGGCCAGGAATTATGTATCGGTATAATCATGACTTGTAATGTTACAAATGATGTGGTAAAAGTTCTCATTGGCCCGTAGTGCAAAGATGGACAGGTGTATGACATGATCATAACCACTGGTGATACTAACGAATATCCTTGGCCCATAGTGCATGGATAATTTGATGATGTGTTTGGCAGGATCATGACCATTGGTCTTACAGTTGAATGTATTTGGTCGTAGTGTACTGACAGACAATTAATTGGTATGATTATGACCATTGGTTTTATAGTTGAATATCTTTGGCCCGTAGTGCAAAGATAGACAACTGATTGGTATGATCATTGTTGTTACATTTGAACGTCTTTAGCCTTTGGGGTAAGGATATTGAGTGAACGTTCTATTAAGCCTTTGTGGCAAGGAGAACCTATTAATTTACATGATTATAAAATATGAATTGTGAATTTAACTATAATCTTTGGTGGTTCAGGTGAAGACTGGTGATTAAAGTTCTATTTGTCTTGGGTACAACAAAGAACTGTTTATAGGTATTACAGTAATGAAATATTAATGATGGACTTTTAATTTGGAGAGGATAGTCGACATTATGTTCTACTTGACTCTTCTAATGGATTTTTAATGTCGCTGCAATTATGGTTGAAAACTTTTATCATCTACCATATGTTCTAAATATCTGATTTATTAATGATAAAGGCTATTGATAAATTAATTATCTTAGTTATAATATTCTTTATTGGGCTATTTGTGTTCACCCTTTTGCTTCACATTTCTTTTCAGGTATTAAGAGTGTAGCTGGATCGAGCGGGGATAACAGGGAAATAGTGTGATGGTCCGAGACTGTGGAAGTTTCTCAATACATTATAAAGCTGCATGACATGCAATATATAATTGTATTAAGGACCTAAGATGGGTGTGTCGTATATTATACGTCACTTAATAATTGATTTTGGTGAACAACAATATGGTGATGAGAACCCAACTTTGGAAGCGTCAAAAATGCACTCCATTAGAATGAGGAGGACATAAATCTTCTCGTGTCCCTTTGGAGACTTGAAATATTTGTTGTTGTACTTTATATGGCATTATAATAATTTGAGTATGAATATTATCGTATTATATATGTAACAATATTTGTATTGAAACTCACAGCTTATGTGTTGTCGTATTTTGCACGACAGTTCAACAGTTGTATAAATGAAGTTTGTATTTGAATTCTGTATCGTGTATTTGGCGACTCAGAATGGGTTGTGTATACCTATTTTGGGGGCGTCACAATATATATATATATATATATATATATATATATATATGTTCAAACATACTAATGTGAGCCTAGGAATCCCAAGGTTAATATCTAATAATCGGATCTCGACTAGATTCTCACGATGGACTTTTTATTTACAATGTAATATTAAACCGCAAAAATCATTGTATATGTAATATTTGACCTTAAAGCGATGTCAAGGGCCTCATCCAGAGAGATCAGATTTAAGGTCTCCTCTGGTGAAAAAAAATGGTGATTGCGGGTGATCGGGTATATCGAGATGACTTTCATGCCCGGAGATGGCCCAACCCTTTTTGATGCTTTGCTTTCATGCATTATCACTCAAAACAATTTTCAAACCAAAACCACAAAGAACTTGTATAAAAATAAAGCGCTTCAGGGATAGACAAACTTAGGGTTAATAATCGGAAGTATCACAGGATCTTGATTCCTATTTGGCGAATGATTTTAAAACCTTGTTTTCTAAAACCTCATTTCAATATACTTTGTCTAAAAATAAACTTTTCTTTAAATCAAATCTTCATGCATAGGTCCAAAGAGGTTCAACACTACTTTCAAAATAACGCCGCTCATTGGTTAAAATAAGGCTTCGAACAACCCTTAAAATCAAGGCACTTAACACAAGTCAAATATATATCAAAAGCTTTCTCAGAAATCATACACACACACACATACTTCATGCTTAGGAAATCAAAAAGATGTGGTAGCCGTGTTTTCTCGAAAGTTGGGGTGTGCCTAATGTGACGCCCCCAAAATTAGGTATACATCACCCATCTTGGGTCGCCAAATACATGGTACAAAAATCAAATACAAACTTCATAATACAACTGTCGTGTAACATACGACAAAACATAATATAAGAGTTTTAATAAGAATATTGTCTTCTAGACAGTATTCAAACACAATGGAGTCCTCATTACAATTATTATCACACTATTTCACAGAATAGTGAGGACTACTAATGCTATCATCAGGACCATCACTCCATTCCCCGACTAGTCCCTGCTACGTTCTCATTTCAAGAGGAGGATGAAAGAAAGAAAGGTGAGCTCAACTAGCTCCTAAGAAGAAATATTATGACTAAGATAATGCGAGGATAAATTATCATTAGCCTTCAATAATGTTAAACTGATAAAATACAATAGACATCAAGTTTAACTACAGCGGAACAAGCAATCCATTAAAAAAGTCAAGTAGAGAATAAAATCTACTATCTTTTATGATTTAAAAAGTTTTTCATCACTTTTATCGCTGAGACTCAACTAAATAAATAATCCACATCATCCCTGCACTACGGCCAAGGATATTCAATAGGGTCACGACCACAAATTCCATGCACTACGGGTCAAGGATATTTATGTATTCAACAATGGTCATGATCATGCCAATAACTGTCCATCAATGCACTACGGGCCAATGAAGACTTTTATCACATCATTTGTAACATTACGGTCATGATTACACCGAAAATCCCTGGTCATAATCATACCAAGTCCATCTACGCACTACAGGCCACAGATGACTTTCAACAAAATATAAACATGAGGATGATGACAATGATATAAGAATTCAATAAAATAAGTTCAAGAATTAATTTATCCAGGAACTAATAACGTCCAAATTGTCAACAAGATACTGTTTTGTCGTGTAAAATTCAAGAAATCTCAGAAGAATATTTTCATGAAAAGATATTGGATGAAGCGCAAATATCAAGGATATTCTACTAATTTCATGGAGTATAGAAGTTAAAATATTAACCAACTGAGTATAATACAGAATGGAATAACAAAAGAAATCACTATGCATGTGGTACTTCGCATAGACAGGTTATTCCAACAAAATAATAAGTAATGGAACCGATTCAAAGTAAATTGCACCAAACGGGATGTTCCAATGCGAGAATAATAAAGAATGGAATAACAACAAAATCACCATGCATGCGGTATTTTTCATGTAAAAGTTATTCCCAATAGAATACTAAATAACGGAACCAGTCCCATAGATACGCATGCATGTGATATTCCAATGAGAATAATAATAATAAAGACAAAATCATTCCAACATAATAATAATTAAGATGAGAACCCGTCCCTGTAAAACACACAGACATGTGATGTTCCTACTGAGAATAATAATAAAGAGACGGAACCAGTCCTAATGTAAAACACATGATGAGGATATTCCAACAGAGTAATAAAGACAGAAAAATAGAAAAATATCACCAAGTATAGGGTAGACCGCGTATACAGGTTATTCCAACAGAATATTAAAAAATGGAATAACAACAAATCTCTTCATGAATAAGAAAGAATAACACCCCTTACTGTAAAAGAAACTGGATATAAGAGTAGGGAAGTAGCAGAATACTTTTCTATAGTTTCTCTATAATTTCTCTCTCTGGAGTTTCAGTGAATTTGTAAGAAATAATGAAGGAATGAGCTTCTATTTATAGAAGAATGGAAGGGCACTGTTCATGGATGAAATAATTTTGCAGATTCATGGATCAAAGTTTTAATATCACTCTAATGAAAAATTCAATCAACTAACAAATAAGATTACAACAAAAATTAAAATATAATACATATATATAAACACATGTTTTCAACTTATATATATCATTATTATATATAAACCACTAGATTTTTCTCCCCCATAACCAACATCAATTCCCCACCCACCCAAAAATCAATTCACTACACTCTTACACATCACTATCACACTACCACTTTTTCACCATTTTCCACTCACACACACATCACACACCTATCAATATCACATATCATTTTCTCCCACCATATACTTAATACATACATATACTACCATACGTATACTCTTCCATTTCCAAAATCATTTTTCCAACACATATGGGCCCCACATGTGGCCCCCACGTGTGGGCCCCACCTTTAAAAAAATTTACCGATTATTTTGAAAAATGGGTAAATAGGGATCCATAAAATAAGCAAAACTTCATAAAAATTATCTTAATAATTTTAACAACATTTATCACCTTTATTATAATTCATAATATTAATCGACCGTGTCGCTCCTGGGAAAGAGGGGCCTTCCTAAGAAGGATTTCTCCTCACTGGCGCGCAATTACCTAACCTCTCCTTGACAGAACTTCTAGACATCGTTAATATTATAAATAATAATATTAATAACTTTATCGTCTCAATTATTGATTTAATAATATATAAAATATCGACAATAATTGAATCAAATAACGTGAGATACTATGCAATAATTACTATAGCAATAATTGAACAAAACTGAGCGACTTCTCACGTAAGCATCAATATTATTATCAGGTGTGCTACTATAAATAACCACCAGCGTATTCTTGTACTTTTACTATCGAAAGTAGTTCAACAATATTAACGATAAAACTTCCGTTGTTATTTCTATAAAAATATTTTTGTCATTTTCTCAATCCGACAATAATTCCGTTGTGGGGTTCACCAATGATTGCGCCGTTGTACGAATATTCCCTGCTAAAACGAATATTCCCCGACCAATCGAATATAATATAACAATTACTTGCATACTTTGCAGAATTTTTAAATACTACCCACAACTATAACATTATATCAAATCCACACCATAATATTAAAAAATATTTCGAGAATTTTAAATCTTTATTTATAAAATTTGGGGTCTCACACCTAACACCTTCCCCTCGCTTAAGCAAACCCCTAAACTCTATGAATCTCGGGTTTCAGACCAATTTTACGGGGTCACATATCGGGTCATATTGCGAAAACCTTAAAAATTCGAATGAGTTGATACATCCATTGAAAAACATACCAACTGGCGACTCTGTCTAATTCGGCCCAATCATTCAAAATTCGCAATGTGATCGTAATGTTTAGGACGTGGTGATTGAGAATTTACAGAGACAAGTTACAGAGTTAACCCAGTGTCTAGGGGCGCAAAATCTTGGTAATCATGAAGAGTTGAATTACGATTTCGAGTCTAGTTTTGAAAATCCTTATCACAATAGGAATCAATTCTGGGAACGACGTGGTAGAGATTATCATTGTAAGACCCAAACTTTTTATAAATGAAATTGAATTTCCTCTATTTATTATTTTGAAATAGTAAGGGTTGATTTGATTAATGTGGTTAGTTATGGGTAAAATGCGCAAATATCTTAAATAAGCAAGTGGTTATAAAATATTCATTTTTGTTGGGGGAATATTCGTTTGGTCGTAGAATATTCTGACTGTCAAAAAATATTAAATCTGACTATGCCAGCGACCTTGTGTGGGCCCCATAATGAAAAGTGATTGGATGAAGAAAACGACAAGTATGAGTTTTTATAAATAATCGGCGTAGTTATTCTGAATTAACAATTGTTGGGATACCCGGTGGTTAAAACACAAGATGTACGCCAGATTATTGCAAGATGACACTCAGATTGCACCAATTATTGATTCTTACGTAAGAAGTCACTACTTAATAATTATTACGATGAATTATTGTTCAATATTTTATTGATTCAATAATTGCTATGTTGATATTTTATATTATTATTGTTTCAATAATTGTCACTACACAGTATTTTCCATTATCAATAATTCATATTATTTTTTAATAATATTACTAGATAACATTATTGGCAATGTCTAGAAAGTTCTGTCTAGGAGAGGTTATTTAATTGCGCGCCAGTAAGGAGAAATCCTTACCTGAAGGCCCCCTCTTTCTTGGGAAATGACTGGTTGTCGATGATTGTGATTACTCAGAATATTATTTGGGAAAAATTAATTATTGATTTATATGATAAGAAAAATATTTATTTTATGTGGATATAAATGGAGGAATTTTTTTTTAGTGATAATTGTTGAAAATTGATATTTTATCTTTTCTGATAAAATAATTTATTTAAATATATTATTATATTATAATAATATAATAATAGTGATATTTTTACAATGAATGTGTGAAATATGAATAAATGAGGAGGAAGAATATTTTTGTTACAATAAATGCTAAAAACATGTTAAACATGTTGGTGGGCTCCATTTTGTGACTAAAATTGGATTATAACTTTAAAAATCGTCTGTATGTAAATTTCTTTTAATTTACTCGCTTGGAATTTGGAAAAACTTAAACTTACAAAGTTGTAGAGAATTGAATTTCCTATAGAATGGACATAAGATTCGAATTTTTCTAATAAAAGGGCTATTTATTATGAATTATTGAAGTTTCAGAATAATTGATTTTTGAAGTTTTAAATATTTTTTTTAAAAAAATGTTTTCTCCATTTTGGTGGGCCCCACTTACATGTGTTAATTGTTGAAATCAGATGGTAAGGTGTGCGTAGGAAAATTAAATAAAAATATTAATATTTTATTAAATTTTCTACTTTGGTGTTTTAAGCATTTTCCTATAAATAGGGTGCTTATGTTAGAATTGAAAATCACACCAGAAACTGAAGTTTTCTTTCTCTATATTATCGAGCGTATTTTGTGAGTATTTTGATACTTTGAGTGTTGCTATACTGATGCAAGTTCCTTCAATATATATCCTAGATTCCAAATCAATCTCTTGTCTTTTTTGAAGTAAGGGATGTTATTTTTTTTATAAATGATATTATTTTTTTCAATATCATTATGCCGGAATATTGGTAAGATTTTTTCTTGTAAAATTCTTGTCTTTTTGTGTCGAAGTTACTATTCACGTATACGGCACTATTCACAGAAAAATTAAAAAAAAAATTCTTATCCAAGTTGTTTATTATGATTACTAGCTTTGATTGTATCCATGTTTTGATCTTCATTCTTGAATTTTGCTCCACAATGGTTTATTATGGAGTATTTTTGAACATGAATGAACTAAAATACGAATCATTAATCATTGTTCTTTTATCTCACTGGATTCATTTTCTTTAAAATATTTTCATCATTCTCAGTCCTAAATGGTGATATAACTGAATATCTTTGGCCTGTAGTGCAAAGATGAACGATTATATGATGAATATCTTTGGCCTGTAGTGTAAAGATGAACAGGTGTTGAGATGAACATGACCAACTGGGAATACGATTGAATATTTTGGTCGTATTGCAAATATGAGTATTTGATTCCAGATATATATTGATTGATGCCACATGGATAAAATATTTATGATGGACTTTAAAATCATAGAAGATAGTAGATTTAATTCTCTACTTAACTTTTCTAATGAATTGTTATTTTCGCTGCGAATATTGATCTAAAACTGGTTGTCTATTATATTCTATCAGATTTTTCCCTGTTGAGGACTAACGATAATTTGTTCAACATTATCTTAGTCATAATGTTCTTTACTGGGCTAGTTGAGCTCACTCTTTTCCTTTTTGTTCTATTTTTCTTCTCAGGAGGCGAGAATGTAGCGGGTACTAGTCGGGGTATGGAATGATGATTCTAGAAAGTTTTATTTTAGTAGTCCTCACTATTTTTGTAAAATAATATATCAATAATTGTAATGAGGACTTATTTGTGTTTGAATACTGTCTAGAAGACAATATTTGTATTCAAACTCACAGTATATGTGTTGTCGTATTTTGCACGACAATTCTAATAATGAAGTTGTAGTTATTTTCTGTACCATGTATTGGCGACTCAGAATGGGTGATGTATACCTATTTTGGGGGCGTCACAATCATCATCGAGACTGGGGTTTTAAGGTAGAGCTACCTAAGTTTTTGAGTACGTTGCAAGCCAAGGGATTCATTGATTGAATGAATGAAGTGAACGTATTTTTGAGTACAAGGAAGTTCCAGACAGTATCAAGGTGAAACTGGTTGCTATTAAACTCAAGGGCAGAGCATCTGGTTGGTGGGAGCAGTTGAAGCGATCATGAAAGAGACATGGTAGGTCTAAAATCATGGATTGGGAAAAGATGAAGAAGAATATGCAAAGCCCTTTTCTTCCTTTTTGGTACAGTCAATCTTTATTCAAGTTGTTGCAATTATTAAGGCAGGGAACCAGGTCAGTTGATGAATATACAGAAGAGTTCTACCAATTGATAGCCCGTAATGATCTGTCAGAATCGAAGGAGCAGTTAGTGGCACAATATTTTGGTGGTTTAAAGCAGTCCCTACAAGATGCCCTTAGTCTACATTCATTGTGGACTATTTCTAAGACATACCAACGAGCACGTGATGTCGAGAAACAACAAAACAGACGACCATTGATGAGGAGCAATACAAGCAGTAGACCAACACCCCGACAACAACCCTGTTCTGCACCGTAACAACCTCAAAGTAATCCCAGCTCTACTACTCGATGTTTTAGATGTGGCAAACAAGGGCATAGAGCGAATGAGTGTAGAAAACCTGCCAGTTAAAAGGGCAAGAACCTTTTGATTGAAGAAGATATGGTCGATGAGACAAAAGAGTTAGGAGAGCCCGTATTTGATTAATATGATGAAGATGAGATGTTATATGGTGATGGGAAAGAGACTTTAATCATTCGTAAGAATCTATTGACCCCTAAGGGTGATTCAGGAGATGATAAGGTCTGCAAGATGATCATTGATAGTGGCAGATGTGAAAATGTAGTATCGAAAGAAGCTGTCCAAAAATTGCAATTAAAAATATATCGGCATCCCAAACCATATAAGTTATCATAGTTAAATAAAGGCAATGAGATAACAAATGATAGAAAATGCTTAGTGACATTTTCAATCGGTAAAAAATACTTTTATAACGCTTGATGCGATGTGGTGTCAATGGACGCATGCCATGTGTTGTTGGGACGACCTTGTCAATATGACCGAAGTGTCATTCATGATGGTCAGAAGAATACGTACTCCCTTACACTGTGTTTGTAAGTTTTTATTTGAGGGGAATGGAATGGAAGGGAAGGGAAAATAATTAAAATACCTCCAAATCCCATGTTTGTGAGTTTTTTTAGGAAGGATGGGGAGATTTTTGGAAGTAAAATTAATTTCATTTTTTTCTCAAAACTTCCCCCTCAAAAGTGGGAGGATTTGGAGGGATGAGAAAGGATGGAAAAATAAAATATTTTACATTACCAAAAATAACCTTTCAAAATAAATAGTGTGACAATCTTATCCCTAATTATTATAACTCTCAAATTTTGAAAATATAATTTTTCTCTTTTTCTCTATGCCCCCACCCTACGCTACCTTACCTCACCCTACCCTACCCCACCCCACCCACTATGTGCTCCCATCCTCGCCACCCCACCCCCACGTCGGATTATATATATATATATATATATATATATATATATATATATATATATATATATATATAAAGTCTTTACCATCCCACCCCACATTAGAATCTTTACCATCCTAATTATTCAAACTAATCAAAATAAAAAAGACTTAACAAAATATTTAAATAACTAGGCATTGTTATCATACATTTATTATATTTATATATAAGGGTAATATAGTAATAGTTCAGTTTAAAAATAAAATTATTTTCCCTTTCCTTTCCTCCTTCTAAACTCACAAACAAGGAAAATATAATAACTATCACATCTCTTCTCTTCCTTTCTAAAACTCACAAACATGACAAGAAAAAATTATAATCTCTTCCCATCCCTTCATCTCCCTTCCCTTCCTTGAAAGTAGTATGCATACAAGTCAATCATGTATGATGATAAAGTTTATATTTTGTAAACAGTCTTATTTATTTATTAATAAAAGTATTTATTTACTAAAGGCATTTAATTATCTACATAGTGCTGTTTTAATAATATGTGATAAACACATAGTTTTAACACTACAAAAAAATGGACATTCGGCAACGATTTTTCGGGTAACGATTTATAAAATCGTTGCCAAAAATGCATGTTTAGTAACGAAATTTGTCATTTGTTGCAGTTTGTAAAAGACTTTACTTTTTCGTAACAAAATTCATAAGTCGTTGCAAAATTTCGTTGCCAATTCGTTGGCGGGAAAAAAAATTCTCACCTATTTACTTTTTTTGTTGTCGCTGTGTTGACAGTAAAAATTTATCTCTCGCCACTTGATTTTTTGTCATCGTGGGCAACGAAATTTTTTTTATTGCTATATTTCATAGTCTAATATGAGTCATATTCATTGTCAACAATTTTTCTTTTGTTGCCTATTATGTATACTTTTTTCCAACGACTATTAAAATGTTGCCCAACCCCAATAAGTACATTTCGCCGTCTTTTTTTTTTTAACAAAACGCATCGTTTTGCTTTTTAAATTTTTTTTTTTTTTTAATAACTCGTTTTACATTTTATATGTTTTTCTGAGTTAGTGAGACTGATTTGTCGTTGACCCGCAAAGCATGTAAATTTTTTTATTACTCGTTTTACATAAATTTTGGTTCGATGAATTCTTAATTTTGTAATGCTACTAATTAAGAATTGAAATCCGTTTTATCTTGGGAAGCAATTATTCAATTAACCCTTAGCATCTGTGGGGGAATAAATTTGCTTTAAGGAGACTTTGTGAATTCAAAGGACTCAGATTTATTTATTAATATTTTCTATGTTATATTTATATAAAATCATGTTGTGCTTTTATCATAAATATATATATATATATATATATATATATAAATAATACTATATATTACAGATAACATATTCGTTTTCTTTTATTTTTTATTTCTATTTTTTTATTACTGTTTTTATTCTGTAATTATTTGGTAACGTGACTACAGAGATTTGTTCAATGGAGACATCAACTCATCTCTATATAAAGGGAAGAAATGTGGAAAATCAGTCCACCTTACCAAGCTGTTATAGCAGTTTATCATGGACAGATTCATGGCCTAGTTGCTGCAGATGCTACTGGAACCTCCTTTGAGAGGCTTTCACTTATAAGCATTTATAACCATATATTTTGATAAATAAATAAATAATAATTTATAAAACCAAAAAAAAAACAGAAGATGAAGATGAAGAACAACTAAACTTAGTCAATTAATAAAGAAACTAAAACTAAACAGAGTAATATTGCATGACTACATACATAAAACAGGAGTATAAAGCAATAAAGCATGATGTAAAGCCAACAAAATGGTATAGAATTCAGCATAGGTGCTGGAGAAAGCAGGGACTAGGTGCTGGAGAAAGCAGGGACTAAACAAGCAGCTGCTATTTGCAATCGCCTAATGTTAAAATGACCCACCTGTCTTCTATGATAAATGAATATCCATTGTTCCTACAAGGGTCTATTCATACAATCAAGATTCAAGCAGATCAACTCCAGTCATGTACCTCTTGTTGTGTAGCATCATGCAAATACAGAGTGCAGTAGTAGAAAACAATTAGTTCCATGAAAATATTACCATCACAAAATATTGGCCTAAACGATTAAAATTGACATTTAAAAGAAATGATCAAGTTTTTTTACCAAATAAACCAAAATTTTCACTTTTAACACATAATAATATATTGCATGAAATCATCAAAAGATTATGCATACTCCAGTACAATTAATAAAAAACATTGAAATTGTAAGAACTTCTGTTGTGCAACTGCTAACAACAAGTCAATTCGGATGTGCAATTAATAATAAAATAAATAAAAAGTACATAAATTCTCTCAAAATTTAAATTTGATATTTGATCTCAATATTTTGAAAAATTAAGGCTTACACAAAAGTTTAGGTTTATAAAAGAATCAAATTAGTACATACAACTTTTTTTGTAGAACATTACAAGGGGTGACTGCCACTCTTCTTTAACATGTAAGTTGTAACCCACATGGTGAGTAGCATCTTTGTCAGTTCAGCAAATGGTCATCATGTAGTTTGTGCTTCCTTGATGATTATCTTGATTCGGGTTTTGACTACAACTATAGACTACTCAGATTCCATCAGCCAGAAAGCAGTCCATTTTAACGTCTGTGACGTCAAGTTGCAATATCTTTGCTCTGCATCCCAGAATTGAACCATTACTGCAAATTGAAAATTGCAATATCTCTGCTCTGCAGTCCATTATTTATTTTTCTTTTTGAATAACGAGGCATACCTCAAATTGATCGTGAATCCGTGTTTATGAGTTTGAGGATGGATCGAGGGGCCAAGAGCCGACTAGGTCTACACAAAATGTATACAGTTTGGAAAGACTATGCTGACAAATAAATTAAATAACTTTGAAGATTTGGAACAAGAGTTCATTAAAAGACCCTTTTGCATTGGATGCGAATGAAACACAATGAAGCTATTTGTAAAGTAACTTAAGGTGTTCAAAACTAAATATAACTGATAAAAGCACATGACAGCAGCGCCAGTTACAGTGATGCATTTATTAATCTTGATGGAAAAAGGAGGCAACTTGTTAAAAATTGAGTAACTGCTAGCAAATTTTGTGTTGATACCCAAGTCTCCGGTGCAATGATATTACAATAACTTTTCTGATCAAATATCTAAATGGTGAAATTGTAATCAGCATCCACCACTCAAAATCACCCTCTCGGAATCATCACCCTCATACCACCCATATCGCAAACATCTATAAATATACATATATTGATAGTGAGAGATGCAACAGCAGAAGTAGACAGTACAGCTCTTTAGTAGATGAACCTTATCTATTACAGTGTTAGTCAAATATTGAATTAAATAAAAGAAACCACTGACTAGATATATCTTTGACAAGTTTGTGGCAACCTTGTTATAAAGCTAAAGATTAAGTGTTAAGATTAAGAAACTTGTCATGCACCAATGCTCTATGGCTGTGTGTTCATCATCCTCCCTTCATTTGTAACAGTCATCACTGGCTCTCATGTAGTAATCCTCATGGTCATTCCCACCACAATTGACAATAGGCATAATCCCATAACTTAAACTACGATTTGTTTAACACCAATATCTCAACTAAATGATCTGTATTAATGCAAATAATCACTTAACCTTATCTAAATCAGTGCCTTATCAGTTATCACTTATATTTCATGATAAAATTAAATTACAGAACTCTATCTAGTATCACAGCCAATAGCAAAAGCAAAATAAGAATTTTTATGGGATACTCACCGACTGTAAATTATTGTTCAATGTCAGGAGGTCATCGACAACAATTTTAATTGGGCTCATTGGCTCTGTCTTCAGTTCCAATACCGGTGGAGGAACTGATGCAACCCCTACAATGAGACCATAACTATTAAAATTTAGAATTATTGTTATCAGGATTAAAACTCAAAATCAGACAACACAAAATATCTAATTAAAATTTAGTAAATAGAGAACAAATAAAAAACTAAGCTAAGCTTAATTAAAGAAAGTACCATTGACAAAAGCCTCTGTTTTTACCATTTTGTCAATAACAATAGTAATTGCAAAAGCATTCATTAGAAAGAGACTGTTGCACACAAAGATATAATACCTATCAAATGCCAATGTTTGCGAAAAACAAAGTGCATTACCCTATATTGTTCATCATTATCATTACCAAGGTATCGTGTCTATAATTGCTGCTAAAAAGTGTAGCACCAAGTCTCTTAAAACTAGATAGTGAGATACGGCTCCTATGAGTGGACTTCATATATCACACAATATAACAATCAATCTGGTGCGCCCAAATGACTCTTAATGGAATTAAAAGAAAAGGGAGATGTTACAAAGTATTATTAACAGAACAAGTAAAATAAAGCAATAAAAGACTAATAATTGGTCGCTGCCATAATTCAAAAATAAGATTGCAAAACATCCACATTTAACTCATAAAAACTAGCAAGCATCATCAATACACAAAAATCATACTAACTTTCTAATTTTAAGTTAGAAAGTGCATAAATCGGAATAGCTTTGCTGCTACACGCAGCTACTTTGCTACAGTTTTGGCTTAACAGGTAGCCCGCTTTGCGAATTTTTATCTCGCAAAACCCTCATCCAATTGGTACCAAATTTTAGTATGTTATACTTGGTACTATATACTATTTTATAAAAATATAAATCAGCCAAAATGAACATCTTAAACCATTTTTACAAGGGCTTAAAACTGCCAGTTGTAACCGTTTTTAGCTAAAACCCCATTTGTTATATCTTCCACAAAATAACTTTTAAACTCAGTTTGGCTCGCCCAAACCACTTGGATTACTTCATATAATATATATAAATAGTTCATAACTTTGATCAATTCTCGATTTTTAAGCTCAACAGCCTCCAAGAGACATTATATCAAACATGCTCTGTGCGTAGCTTTTAAAAACAGATTTCATAGCTATTTAGATGGAGTCTAGCCTTCAGTCTTATCACTCCACACAACATGCATAATACCTCCTTTATACTTATTTACAACCAAACACAGCCCAACATAGCATTTATTTCAATGTTCATATATATTTACTAGTTTTTTTATAAACATAGTGTAAATGTATAGATTACCTTGCTTGCTTGATGTAATTACTGAATTTGTGGTTCAAGCTTGTAATTGAATGATTTTAATCCATCCTTAAGGCTGCATCTTGCTGCCGGTTCATTTCAATTTCAGTGTGTGAATTTATCTTCTTGGATGAATTTCATGATTATAGCCGAATCCAAGAGGGTTTTTGACAAAGGTTTGGGAGCATAGAAATTCGGTAAGTGAGAGAGAGAAGAGGGTTTGGAACGGATGCAACCGTAGAGGACTGATAATGGTTTTTAAGTTTATTGCATCCCAGCTTGCCTTATCAGATAATGACTTTGCTAAGTGTCCTTGCAATTGCCTAATTAGTTTACACCTCATGCTTACTCAAGACTCAACGTATAATAACTTTACAACTTCCAGCATACATACTATATCATACATTACATCATAAGTATATAATATGTTTCCACCAAAGATATTATATATATATATATATATATATATAATCCAATTATTACTTAAAATTGGATAATTATATATTTATAATATTATTATATATTTATAATATTATAACCATTACTTCACTAATTATGAAGTTGAATTCATAATTTCAAAATAAACTCTTATAACTGAACGAATTAATTATTTAAATAATTAGTATTATCTCATTAACTATTTAAATAGTTTAATTAAGCTTTATAATTAAATTTTTTCGCTTCCTTTCATAAATTGTTTCAAAACAAATTATTTACATATATATAATATATTTTTATTCTTTAATCCAATATTTGGTTTAACTTACATTTAATTGTCATATATATAATGGCATTTGTTTCATTACATGATATAAATTACTATTTCACATAATTAAAAAAATCTTATTTAATTGTTACCTTAACAAGATTTATTATCTTATTAAACATTTAACGATTAACTAATATAAGTTAATCTCTTTCACACCAAATTTCTATTTTTTATTTCATTTTCTTTTGTCAATTAAACCATTTAAATTAATGGTTTGACATATTATTATACTAAATCACAATTTATCCAAATACCATATAATTTCATTTAAATTTAATCTCCATTAATTAATATTAATTAACTAATTTCCTTTGCCTCCATATTTTATTCCGTAATTAACTCAAACTAACTAATTCAGTAGTTAAATTCACTATTAAATCTTACTTTTCAATAAATGTATATATTTCATACATATATATATACTGTGACGCCCCCAAAATAGGTATACATCACCCATTCTGAATTGTCAAAATACATGGTACAAGAACAACTACAACTTTATTAATACAATATAAAAACTGTGAGTTTAAAAATAAATATTGTCTTCTAGACAATATCCACAACCAAATAAGTCCTCATTACAATTATTGATACATTATTTTATAAAATGGTGAAGACTACTAAAACAACTTCTAGAACCATCACTCCATACCCCGACTCGTACTCGCTACATTCTCGCCTCCTGAGAAGGAAAATGGAACAACAAGAAAAATGGTGAGCTCAACTAGCCCAGTAAAGAATATATGACTAAGATAATATAGAACAAATTATCGATAGTTCTCAACAGGGAAAAATCTGATAGAATACAATAGACAACAAATTTCATATCAATATTCGCAGCGGAAAATAATAATTCATAGAATAGTTACGTAGAGAATGAAATCTACTAGTATCTATGAATTTAAAAGTTCATCATCAATATTTTATCCCTGTAACATCAATCAATATACATCTTCAATCAAATATTTATCTTTGCACTACAGGCCAAAGATATTCATCAGTTGGTCATGTTCATCTCAACACATGTTCATCTTTGCACTACGGGCCAAAGATATTCATAAGAAAATCAACCATCTTTGCATTACATAATGCCAAAGATATTCAATGAATATCATCATTTAGACCGTGAGAATGATGAAAAATATTTTTAAAAAAAACGAATCCAGTGAAACAAAAGACAAGGATTAAGGATTAAGGATTCGTGATTCGGTTTATCCATGTCCAAAATTACTTCAATAATAATCATAGTGGAGTAAAATTCAAGAATGATCAAAACATGGATACAATCAAAGCTAGTATCCATAATAGATATTTTGGATAAAAACGAAAATTTAATTTTCTGTGAATAGTGCCGTATTTGTGAATAGTGTCGTATACGTGAATAGTAACCCCGACACCGAAAGTTCCAAATTTGATAAAAACTTCAGATCAATATTTTGGCATAATGATATTGAAAGAATAACATCATTATGAAAAAAAAATAACATCCCTTACCTTGTAAAGATAATACTTCTAGTTGAAACACTGGATATAGGCTATGACTTGAACTTGTACCGTATAGCAACACTCAAAGTATTAAAATACTCACAAGAATACGCTCAATATATCGAGAGAGAAAAAGAGCAAAAACTTCAGTATTCGGTGTAATTTTCAATTCTAACCTAAGCACCCTATTTATAGGAAAATGCTTAGAACACCAAAACAGAAAATTTAATAAATTAATAATATATATATATATATTTCCAATGCACACTTAACTTGCCCAAGCATCAACCACCAAATAGCCCACCTCCCAAGACTAACAAAAAAAACATTTTTCTAATTTAAAATAATTTAAACTTTCAAAATTAATTATTTCGGAGCTTCGGAACTTCAATAATTCATAATAAATAGCTCTTTTGTCAGAAAATTCAAATCTCGCGAATTTTTATAGAAAATTCAATTCTCTACAACTTTGCAGAAGAAAGTTTTTCCAAATTCAAAACAAAAATTGACCGAAATCCACATACGGACGATTTTACGGGCTATAATCAAATTTCAGTCAATAAATGGGGTCCACCTACATGTTTAACATGTTTTAAACATTTATTATAATAAAAATACTCTTCCTCCTCGTATACTCATATATCCCACATTCATTGTAAAAATATCACCATTATTATATTATCAAAATATAATAATATATTTAAATGAATTATTTTATCAGAAAAAGATAAAATATTTATTTTCAACAATTGTCACATTAAAAAATTTTCTCCATCTATATCCACATAAAATTAATATTTTCCTCATCATATAAATCAATAATTAATTATTCACAAATAATATTACAGAATCACAATACTGACAACCAGGCAGTTCCCAGGATAGAGGGGGCTTTCCAATAAGGATTTCTCCTTACTGGCGCGCAATTAGATGACCTAACCTCTCCTTAGACAGAATTTTCTAGACATTACCAACAATGTTATCCAATAATATTATTCAGATAATATGAATTATTGCTCCGATAATGGAAAATACTGTGTAATGACGATTATTGAAACAACAGTAATATAAAATATCAATGCAGCAATTATTGAATCAATAAAATAAAATATTGAACAGTTATTACTGTAACAATTATTGAGTAGTGCCTTCTTATGTAAGAATCAATAATTCAAAATATTGTGCAATCACGTGTGTTCTTTGTCTGAACAACGCCAGACATCAGTATTTTAACCACCACCGTAATCCAACAATGTTAATTCAGAACAACTACGTCGTTATTTATAAACAACTTATATTTGTCATTTTCTTCATCCAATCGCTTTTTCGTTATGGGGCCCACATTGGCTTGGTCAATGCATTTAATATTCCCAAACAAGAAGAATATTCCACGACCGAATTTAATATTTTATAACCACTTGCTTATTTAAAATATTTATGTATTTTACCCTTAACTATCCACATTAATCAAATCAACCCTTACTATTTCAAAATAATAAATAGAGAAATTTAAATTTCATTTTAATTTGGGGTCTTACAACCTCCCCTCCTTATGAAATTTCGTCCTCGAAATTGACGTACGTACCTGGTGTTTCGAAAAGGTGAGGGTACCTCGCTTTCATTTTCGCTTCCAACTCCCAGGTCATTTCCTCTATAGCATGGTTTCTCCACAAAACTTTAACTTGTGGTATGACCTTGGTGCGTAGGACATGCTCGTTTCTATCCAAGATCTTGACATGTACCTCCTTGTACATTAAGTCTTCGGCTATCTCGTCCGGTTCTAACTTAATGACGTGGTTCGGGTCTTTCACATATTTACGAAGCACAAATATATGAAAAACATTATGAACACGAGACATACTTAGAGGTAACGCGAGTCTATAGGCTACATTTCCTACTCGGTCAAGAATCTGAAATGGACCAATAAATCGTGGATTAAGCTTTCCTCTCTTCCCAAATCTTGTAACTCCCTTCCATGGAGCAACTCGCAACAAAACATGATCCCCAATACTAAATTTCATGTCCTTTCGATGAAGATCCACATAACTCTTTTGTCTATCCTGTGCCGTTTGTATACGTTATCGAATCATTTGGATCTTTTCTGTAGTTATACGTACCAACTCGGGTCCCAACAATGTTGCTTCACCTACCTCATCCCAACATATTGGAGAGCGACACTTTCGTCTATACAATGCTTCGAATGGAGCTACACCTATACTTGCCTGATAACTGTTGTTGTAGGAGAATTCCACCAATGGTAAATACTTATCCCAACTGCCCTTGAAGTCTAGGACACAGAGTCTTAATAGATCTTCAAGAGTTTGAATAGTCCTCTCTGATTGTCCGTCCGTTTGAGGATGGTATGCCGAACTAAATCGTAAATCCGTGCCCATATCTTTTTGCAAGCTAACCCAAAATCTTGAAGTGAATCTTGGGTCACGATCCGAAACTATGGATACTGGCATGCCATGCAACCTCACAATCTCATTCTTGTACATACTAGCAAGACGTTCAAGGGAATAAGTCTCCCGTATCGACAAGAAATGAGCAGACTTGGTTAATCTATCAACAATAAACCAAATATCATTTATGCCTTGAGAAATCGTGGGAAGACCCGTAACGAAATCCATGGTAATGTGTTCCCACTTCTATTTTGGAATCTCAAGTGGCTGCAATGGACCCTTAGGCACTTGATGCTCCACCTTTACACGTTGACAAGTTAAACACATCGAGATAAACTTTGCAATCTCTCTCTTCATATTGTTCCACCAAAATGTATGTCGAAGATCACGATACATTTTAGTACTTCCAGGATGAATTGAAAATGGTGTATTGTGTTCCTCCATCATGATCTTGTACTTTAAATCAGAATCGTTAGGAACACAAAGTCTGGAATGGACTCGAAGTATTCCTTCTTCATCGATTCTTGCTTCTGGAATAACACCTTCTTGCACTTTCTTCTTCATCCGCATCAGCTCCGGGTCTGTGGATTGAGCAACTTTAACTTTTTCGATTAAAGTTGGTTCTATACGTATACTTGACATCATTGCATGGGTCCCCGGAGTCTTGAATTCTATTCTCATCTTTTGTAAATCACACAAAATGGGCCTTTGTGTTAACAACATCGCACTCGTTCCTGCGTATGATCTTTTACTTAATGCGTCAGCTACCACGTTTGCTTTTCCAGGATGGTATTGAATAGTGTGGTCGTAGTCTTTCAATAGCTCGAGCCAACGTCGCTGCCGCATGTTGAGTTCTTTTTGAGTGAAGAAATATTTGAGACTTTTATGGTCTGAATATATCTCCACTTTCTCCCCATATAGATAGTGCCTCCAGATCTTTAAGCATTGAAAACGATCACGCTAACTTTAGATTATGAGTAGGATAATTCCTCTCATATTCTTTGAGTTGTCGCGAGGCATAGGCTATGACTTTCCCACGTTGCATGAGAACACATCCTAACCCTTTGCCCGAAGCATCATTGTAGATAACAAATCCATCCGAACCGGATGGTATTGTTAGAACAGTCTTAAAATAAGTCTCCTCTTAAGCTCTTGGAAACTCTTCTCGCATTCTTCGCTCCAAACAAATTTTGTATCCTTCCGAGTCAATTGAGTTAACGGAGTAGCGATTCGAGAAAACCCTTCCACGAATCTCCGATAATAACCAGCTAAGCCCAGAAAGCTACGTGCTTGGTCGCCACCGTCTTGATTGCTCCCAACTTTGTATTGCTTCAATCTTCGCCGGGTCAACAGATACTCCATGTTTTGACACCACGTGCCCAAGAAATGCTACTTCCTCAAGCCAGAACTCGCATTTCTTTAACTTGGCATATAACTTATTTTCACAAAGCCTTTGGAGTACCAGCTTCAAATGGTGCTCATGATCTTCACGGCTTTTGGAATATATGAGAATGTCATCAATAAAGACAACAACGAACTGATCCAAATAATCCTTGAATACTTGGTTCATCATATTCATGAAAGTCGCAGGAGCATTAGTCAATCCAAAAGACATGACTAAGAATTCATAATGCCCGTACCGAGTTCTGAAGGCAGTCTTTGGAATATCCTCAGTTCTAATCTTCAGCTGATGATATCTAGAACGAAGATCGATCTTTGAAAAGAATTGTGCTCCTTGCAACTGGTCAAACAGGTCATCAATACGAGGTAGCGGATACCTATTCTTGATGGTGACATGGTTCAATTCCCGATAGTCAATACAAAGTCGCATACTCCCGTCTTTCTTCTTTTAAATAAAACAGAGAGCACCCCAAGGAGATGTACTAGGACGAATAAAACCGATGTCCAACAACTCCTATAGTTGGACCTTTAACTCCTGAAGTTCAATAGGAGCCATTCGATATGGAGTTTTAGAAATGGGCTTTGTACCAGGTTCAAGGTCAATAAAGAATTCAACTTCACGTTCTGGGGGTAGACCGGGAAGTTCTTCAGGAAATACGTCAGGGAAGTCAATAACAACAGGAATATTATTCAAATTTGACGTGTCTTTATACAAATCCATAACATGGGCTAAGAAAGCTTGACATCCATTTTTCAATAAACGAATAGCTTTATGACTTGATATGACAGTGATTGATTTTAATGGTTTAGCTGCTTGAATTCGAACAACAGGTTGATTAGGAATATAAAAACTAACAACCTTACGAAAACAATCAATTTTGGCATGATGAGTAGTTAACCAATCAATCCCTAAAATCACATCAAAAGCAAGTATCTTTAAAGAGATAAGGTCAACAGGTAAGGTGATGGTGCCAACTTGGATCAAACAAGATTTATAAATAGTGGATGTGATAAAAGTTTCTCCTAACGAAGTCTCCACAGATAAATCAAAGTCTAATTTCTCCGGAGTTAAGTTTAAACGTTGAGCACAAGCAGGAGAGATAAATGAATGGGTAGCACCGGTATCAAGTAAGGTATAAACTTAGCAAGAATTTATGATTAGTTTACCCGTGATCACCTCGTTTGGGTTCCTTGCATTTTGACCAGTCACAACAAACGCTCTTCCAGGAACCGTTGACTTTGACTTTTCTGGAACAGCCTTTTGAGTTACCGTCCCCGCTGAACTTGGTTTCGCTATCGTACAATCTCGAGCGATATATCCTTCCTTTCCACAATTATAGCATACCTTGAACTGTTGTGGGCAGTTTGAACTGATATGTCCTTCTTTCCCGCATTTGTAACATATGACCGGTGGTCGTTCTCCTCCCTTGGAACCAGTTGTTGCTGGTGCTGATGCCTTCACATAGTCGTTGTTGAATCTCCTCTTTTTAAAATCTCCTCCCGACTCGCTTCTTCTATTCTTATGGCCATGACTACCACCAGAGTGGTTACCATTTTTGTCCGTCTTTTTCTTTCTCCGCTGGTTATCGTTATTCGTTGACCGCTATCTCCAAATATGATCCCGGTTGTGGTCCCTCGGTTGGCCGTACTCGTTATCTCGCTCTAATAATTGAGCCTGCTTTATAACATCTGAATAGAGAGAAAATTTATGAGAAATGAGATACTGACGTATGCCGAGTTTCAAACCTCTAAGAAACATCCGCGTCATACGTTCCTCATTCTCCACCAAATGAGGTGCAAACCTGGATAACTCTGCAAACTTTGCCTCCTACTGGGACACCGTCATGTTGTTTTGTTCTAGTCTAATGAACTCCACTTCCTTCATATGACGAACACTTTCAGGAAAGTATTTGTCATTAAATAGTTTCTGAAACGTTTCCCAAGACATGCTGAGTGCGGTTGGATGGGTACGCTTCACAGACTCCCACCAGTAATCTGCCTCATTACGGAACATAAAGGTGGCGAATGACACCTTCTGCTCGTCCGTGTATCCCAAGACATCAAATATCTTGGTTATTTGTTTGACCCACGTCTCCGCCTTTTAATCGATCCGGCTTCTGCAGAATTACGTGGTCCCAACTCTTTGAATCGCTTGAATTGTGACAACCCGTGAATTGCTATCATTTTCTCCTGTATTTTGAACACGAGTCTCCCTCGTCTGATTTTGCATGAACTTCAAGAAGCTTCTAAACATCCCGTCATTCATCATCTGCTCAGTGGCGTTGTTCACAGGAGGAACATTGTCGGTCTGCTGCACGTTCTCCTCATTGGTGAGTACATGCGTCTCCACGGTCTCATTTATTCCACTGTTAACATTCTCAGTCGACATTCTCAAATACTGCCATAAAACAAGGGTTAATTAAACAAATTAACATACCACATAATATCCCTATACTATGACCAACTAACAAATAAGCTTAGGTAGGACACACTAGCGAAGGATTTACTCGTCTCTCTCCTTCTAGTTCTATTCCCCGATCTCCGCCAGAGATCATATCCCTAAGCTCTGATACCAACTGTGACGCCCCCAAAATAGGTATTCATCACCCATTCTGAGTTGTCAAAATACATGGTACAAGAACAACTACAACTTTATTAATACAATATAAAAACTGTGAGTTTAAAAATAAATATTGTCTTCTAGACAATATCCACAACCAAATAAGTCCTCATTACAATTATTGATACATTATTTTATAAAATGGTGAGGACTACTAAAACAACTTCTAGAACCTTCGCTCCATACCCCAACTCCTATTCGCTACATTCTCGCCTCCTGAGAAGAAAAATGGAACAACAAGGAAAATGGTGAGCTCAACTAGCCCAGTAAAGAATATTATGACTAAGATAATATAGAACAAATTATCGTTAGTCCTCAACAGGGAAAAATCTGATAGAATACAATAGACAACAAATTTCAGATCAATATTCGCAATGAAAATAATAATTCATAGAATAGTTACGTAGAGAATGAAATCTACTAGTATCTATGAATTTAAAAGTCCATCATCAATATTTTATCCCTGTAACATCAATCAATATACATCTTCAATCAAATATTCATCTTTGCACTACGTGCCAAAGATATTCATCATTAATCATGTTCATCTCAACACCTGTTCATCTTTGCACTACGGGCCAAAGATATTCATAAGAAAATCAACCATCTTTGCATTACAGGCCAAATATATTCAGTAACATCATCATTTAGGACTGAGGATGATGCAAAATATTTTTTAAAAAAACGAATCCAGTGAAACAAAAGACAAGGATTAAGGATTAAGGATTAAGGATTCGTAATTCGGTTTATCCATGTCCAAAAATACTTCAATAATAATCATAGTGGAGTAAAATTCAAGAATGATCAAAACATGGATACAATCAAAGCTAGTATCCATAATAGATATTTTGGATAAAAACGAAAATTTAATTTTCTATGAATAGTGCCGTATTTATGAATAGTGTCGTATACGTGAATAGTATCGTATACGTGAATAGTAACCCCGACACCAAAAGTTCTAAATTTGATAAAAACTTCAGATCAATATTTCGGCATAATGATATTGAAAGAATAACATCATTATGAAAGAAAAAAAAATAACATCCCTTACCTTGTAAAGACAGTACTTCTAGTTGAAACACTGGATATAGGTTATGACTTGAACTTGTACCGTATAGCAACACTCAAAGTATTAAAATACTCACAAGAATACGCTCAATATATCGAGAGAGAAAGAGAGAGAAAACTTCAGTATTCGGTATAATTTTCAATTCTAACCTAAACACCCTATTTATAAGAAAATGCTTAGAACACCAAAGCAGAAAATTTAATAAATTAATAATATATATATATATATATATATATATATTTTCCAACGCACACTTAACTTGCCCAAACATCAGCCACAAAATAGCCCACCTCCCAAGACTAACAAAAAAAATGTTTTTCTAATTTAAAATAATTTAAACTTTCAAAATTAATTATTTCGGAGCTTCAGAACTTCAATAATTTATAATAAATAGCCTTTTTGTCAGAAAATTCAAATCTCGCAAATTTTTATAGGAAATTCAATTCTCTACAACTTTGCGTAAGAAAGTTTTTCCAAATTCAAAACAAAATTGACCAAAAAATCCACATACAGACGATTTTACGTGCTATAATCAAATTTCACTAATAAATGGGGTCCAATTTACATGTTTAACATGTTTTAAACATTTATTATAAAAATACTCTTCCTCCTCAGATATACTCATATATCCCACATTCATTGTAAAAAATATCACCATTATTATATTATCAAAATATAATAATATATTTAAATGAATTATTTTATCGTAAAAAGATAAAATATTTATTTTCAACAATTGTCACATTAAAAATTTTCTCCATCTATATCCACATAAAATCAATATTTTTCTCATCATATAAATTAATAATTAATTATTCACAAATAATATTACGTAATCACAATAATCGACAACCAGTACATTCCCCGAGATAAAGGGGCTTTCCAATAAGGATTTCTCTTCTTGGCAAGGCAATTAGATAACCTAACCTCTCCTTGACAAACTTTCTAGACATTGCCAACAATGTTATCCAATAATATTATTCGATAATATGAATTATTGTCTCGATAATGGAAAATACTTTAATGATGACAATTATTGAAACAACGATAATATAAAATATCAATGCAAAGAATTATTGAATCAATAAAATAAAATATTGAATAGTTATTACCGTAACAATTATTGAGTAGTGCCTTCACGTAAGAATCAATAATTCAAAATATTGTGCAATACTGCGTGGTACTTTGTGCAACAACAACGCGTATTCTCAGTATTTTAACCACGGTAATCCAACAAAGGTTTAATTGAATAACTACTTCTGTGCTTATTTATAAACAACTTATATTTGTCGTTTCTTCATCCAATCGCTTTCAGTTATGGGGCCCACATTAAAGTCATACCAGCGCGTCATTTATATTCCCAAACGGTAAGAATATTCCACGACCACTGAATTTAATATTTTATAACCACTTGCTTATTTGAAATATTTGCGTATTTTACCCATAACTATCCACATTAATCAAATCAACCCTTACTATTTCAAAATAATAAATAGAGGAATTTAAATTTCATTTATTAATAATTTGGGGTCTTACATATACATTTTAAATCTACCGCATAAATCACACACACACACATATATATATATATATATATATATATATATATATATATATATATATATTCAAATACAACACTTCTCATAATATGAATTTTATTTATTAAATTTTTATTTTAATAATTTTCGATAAATTCAAGTTGTCACATGCTTCCCTTTTTATAAGGGTTATGTTCTCGGAATCATAATTACCGAAACATCCATATTCGGTTTACGCCTATTCTTCTTTGTAACTTTTCCGCGGACTCATGTCAACGTATCGCTTTAATATAGGTCTTATAATACCTATTGCATTCATTCCCTTAACCAATTCTTATAAGTTTCATTTTATAATCTATTTTAAATTCGCGCGATTATATTCTGAGTATTGCTTATTCTTTTAACCCGACAACTTCCTTCTTCTAAGGATCATCGTAAGTCTCAATCGCATAATAGTTCAATATCATCATTTCCTAAACTCAAAAATATTTGAGATATCACATATGCCTTGCAGTTTTTGTAATCAAATGACGGTATTTTTTTCATTAATAGTCTGATCCAAAGTTTACAATTATATATAGTTATTCAGACAGAGAGACACTGAAGTGGAGAGCATAATTGTGAAAAATATTTCCTTTAAAAATATTTAAATATAACTTATCCGGTCTACAAAAAGATTTTTATTGACATCTTAAATTATAAGTTGAAAATGCAAATTTATATGTTTCTCTTATAATAATTTTATTTTTATTTTTCTTTCTAAGTGTTTAGAAATATCAACTACATTGTTAATCAATTATCTCATAAAAAGATAATTAATTAATTATCTCATAAAAGAAGTAAAATCCAAATAAAAAGGTGAATAAAATTCTAACAATAAAAAATAAACACACATATTAAAATTTTAATTTAGTGCTAATTCCCAAAAATGGAAGCCACAGATCCTTATCAGTTACTCAATAAAAACTTCGGCTACAATAAGAATTTCGGAGCTAAGTATGAATTGGGGAAGGAGATTGGGCTACAATAAGAATTTTAATCTTTTGAGTTTTAATTTTTATTTGTACTTACATTTACAGGAGAATTGTAAAAAAGTTGCAGATGAGTACATATGTGAAAATATGGTAATGCTCGTATTCATGGCTAATAATAGAGTTATTATTTATGGGTTATTATTATTATTTTTTATTTGGGATGGTTTCATCTAGGCGTTAGTTTTGGTGTAGATTTTTGTAATTGATTTGATTTTGCACAAGGAAAAGGCGTATAGACATTTGTTCTATAACATGTTTACTCGAGAAACTTTGAACTTTGAGGTAAAATTACAAATATGTTGTTTACTTCTTGTATATCTGAACTCCATTTCATTTTTTGTATGAATCTTGATTCCATGAACTCCATTTTTTTTATAATAGCTTTACTTGTTATCTATTTGATTAGATACCTTTGTCAATTATTTGGAATTTGGATTTTTGCATTAATCCAAATTTACCGTTTACGATGTTCAATGGTTTTATAGGGTCTGTTTTGGTGGCTGTCTTTTGGCTTTCTTCTTTTGGATGCTTGTATCTTTTGTTATGAATTTGCTCTGTTGAAATTCCAGTAGTATTCAGTAGCAGTTCCTTTTGGTTCCATTTGTACAATTAGTTTTTTTAATGAATGGGCTTGGTGGTTAAATTTAGGAGGATTGACAACTAGATTCGGTAAAAAAAGAAAAAAGACAGAAAAACTAAAGAAATGAATGGAGCTGTGGATAGAAATAGCATTATTATTAAATTTATAACTTAATATATTTGCAATTAGAATCTTTCTATGATGAACTTTAGATTATTTTGAATGCCATGTTATTTCATATCCACTCATACAAGTTTTGCATCAATAGTTTCATGCTATGGGAAGGTATAAACATTTTCTTTTGTATGATAAAGAACTTTTTCATAGTAATGGCATACTTTTCTTTGATTAAATGGGTTTTCCATTGCTTACACAAGATCCATTTCCTTTCTATCACATTATTTTCATTCTTTCTATTTTTTCTTGTGCTTGACTTCCTTTGTAAATCGGGACTTTTTATCCATGTCTAAATTTTACATATATATATAATATTGATAAGTATATCTAGATGTCAAATTATACATGTGAGCTGACATTATCTCAACATTGAATATGTTTTTACCAACTAAATTGATAGACTTGTCTATTGATTTCCATATGGCTTCACTATCACATATGATGGTTCTCTGAAAATGATAAATGGTTTATCCAACATTCCCATATGACTAGCATATGCTTTGTAAATCACACTTTTTTTTACTGTTATATGTGTTTCATAGTTTAATTTGCTGAAGTTTCACAATATATGTTTTAGAGAAGGTGAATTGAGCAAAAGAGTTCTGTAACATGCTTCTGTAGTCTGAGGGAGGAAGGTACCCTCTTTAAAATTTTATGATGTCTTTGATCTTCTAATATCTAACAAGAAGATCCCCTTCAGACAAGGGAACTATATTCATATCTTCTCCGGTGCTCTCAAGCTTCCCTCGAACAATGAAAACCATCTTATCAATGAGGCCACCATGAACTAAAATTCTGCTTCCTTTGATATATGTGTTTTGTCTGAGTATCTCGCATATGACATCTAAGATGGGTTCATCCATCAGAGCAAAGATTCGAAGTGTCTATATAAACTCAAGTAATTAATTAGGCCAGAACCTGAACTTGACCAAACTGAAAAGATGAGCTAGTCATGTTCCACCAAGGTCCTTGTTTACACAATGATTTAAACATATTTGATTAATACAAATGAACTAAAAATTTTACGGAAGAGTTAAAGTGGCTAGTGGATGATGATCAACAAGGTTCTTTCATGGGTCTTGAGATTGTTGTGATGTTCAAAGGAGCCAAAATCTTACTTTCTCTCCATACAAATCAATATAAAATCCACCTTCTTTTGCAGTAAAGTACAGAAGGAATGTCTTTAGTTGCCTCTTTATTAAAGAAAGTTCCTCTTTTTTGAATTCAAAAACCTCATGGTTTGTTTAACCCAAACCCAATATAATGTTCTTGCTTCTCCCCTTAATTAATATGTTTCACATATTAGGATGGGTTTATATTCAGGTCTTTGCATCATTGATGTAGTTGTTTTCAGTTTGTGCAGCAGGAGCTGCCAGAGTCTTGCTAATTTTTCTACTAATTTGATTGACTTTGTATATTCTCTAGTGATAATTAATTTATTTTTAACTATAAAATATGTGCTTCATTAGGCCAATGGGTAAAGATTCCCTATTATGTGATTGTAGTATGTTATTGACTGCAGTTGAAAACTGTTAAGCCTTTATGTTGTAAATATAACCTTAGGCACATAGATTCCATGACTACATAATTCAAATGATTCCTTTTACTGTTTTTTTGAATTTGGATAGAAATTTTGTGCAAGAGTAACCTTGCTTACCTTGATTAGTTTTGCATTGCTTGATGTAAGAATCTCTCCTGGTATATGTTCTCAACTTGAGAACACTTCATATCTTGCTAATGTATTGAGTTTGACTTTGCTTGAATTGTCATTGAGAATATCAAACTATATATATGATGTATAAGCATCGATGAACTAGCCAGTGAGGATTTAAATTTTTTGCCTCTCCTGGATTATAACTGCTGTGCATCTTCAGAGTAAGGTTATTGATAAGCATGATGCACATATAATGACTGCAAACTATTCAGTCTATTCCTTGTGTAATTTTCAGATTCGGGTTCTTCTTTTTATAGGTGTGTCACTATATGTTCTATTGTTTGATCGGATAAGACATTTTCAGGTTGGTGTTATCATGTTATTAATTGTGGGAACTTTGTGTATTGATATTTGTATTAAATATTTTAATGTGTACATATATATTTACCTCTTCTAATAATGAAGGCATGCAACTAGAAACACATTATGGACAATTATAATTTTTATTTTGTTGCATTGTAGCTTAAGTGGACTTTAGTTTTAGGAAAAATTATCCGGGGAAAGAGCATTTACCCTATGTGGGATGACAAACTCTTTAGCTCCAAAAATAGTCCAAGGAAAAGGCATAGTCATCATTATCTATAAATGTGTGAGTGAACTATAATAATTCATGAATTCTGTTCACTGTACAACCAAGTGTGGTACAATTCAATTTGTAACTTATAGCAATCTAATCAAACAAAAAGGAAATTAGATAAATAAATAAAATAGGATTGAACATCAGGTAGAAATATATTACTTTGACAAGTTATTTCCCTTTCTCTTTTCATGATTATTGGTATTTTGTGAGAAATTTTAGTGTTGAATATTGCATTTAGGAGTTATGTTGTCTACCTCATGGTGTTTCTGGGACCACCTCAGCTTCCCTAGAAATTATATGTTTCCTAATTTCCTTGTGCTTTACTTGTTTATTACTAATATTTTCAACATGTTACATTAAACTCTTTTTAGGTATATTGAAGCTAGTAAAGCCCGACTTAACAAGTTTGAAGGTTTTCATCCAGTTTCTTCAGTAGCACAGATTGTTAGTTTTTTATGATTTCAAGAACATATTGAAAATGCTTCATCATTTCATGCCTGAACAACAATAATGTGACAAAAGAACCGCGGCATGTGTTTAGATAGTTGATTGTAAAGTTAATGAATGATTATGTATTTGGATGATTTTATTTAGTTAATAATATTCGAGTTTTTTGTTTTGTATTTTGGCCATAATTTGTTATGGGATCATTGAGTCACAATTTATTTTGTTTGTAAAATAATTTTGACATTTGTTACATTACAAAGAAAAAAGTAACATTTATATAGTTGTAAATCATAACAATTTTCGTTGCACATATAAAGCAAATGGCAACGTATAGTTTCATTGCTAATCGACAACATTTTTTGTTTCTCTAGAAAAATAATCAGCATCGAACATTATCGTTGCTAATTGATCATAATTATTCATATCAAAACCAACAGCAATGAAATATTTCGTTGCAAATCATTTATGACAGATTTATTTTGTACATTTAGCAACGAACATCGTTACTAAAAAGTATATAATTAGCAACGAAAATTAATTAAGGCAACAATTTTCATACTGTTTAGCAACGACAAATATCGTTGGCAAATGTGTATCAAATGCTACGAATTTCATCTTCGTTGAAAAAAAAAAGATTCTTTTTCGTTACAAATTATGCGGACTTTGCAACGAAAGTTGCGTTTCTATAACAATTTTTTAATAAATTTGCTATGAAACATTTCGTTGCTAAATGATCTATGATTTTTCACGAAAACAAACTTTCGTAATGAAATATCTCACATTCGGCAATGAAAAAAAATTCGTTGCTAGACAATTAGCAACTCTCATTGCGCAACGAATGGTCCAACGATCGAAAAATCATTGCAAATGGCCTTCGACAACGAAATTTCGCACCATTAGCAACGAAAATTGCTTGTTGTAAAATCACCATTTTTTTGTAGTGTAAGTAATGCTTTTAGAATCATGATGAGATCATGTTAATGAGATCTAAATTCTTAAATATCTTAAAAACTAAAATGTTCCCAATCAATAGATTACTAAAAAGGGGATTAATGAATCTGGATAGATTGGTACATACATTTTTTGCTCATTGGATGAGTATGATTGATCTTATGATTGATCTTAGGGTATATCAAAGGGTATGCTTGAGTGTAATAAATTATATATGGAGATAATGAATGATCAATAAAGGATCTACCACTTCTAATAAAAGAAGAGAAATGTCCTATGTGATTCGATAAATGACAACCCAGGAATCCTTGGCCATGGTGGAATGAAATTAGAAAGGAGTTTCTAATTTACAATTATTCGGAGTTATGCATTTGGGAATCGAAATACGTATAATTAAATAAAATAAAGGCTTGACAGTAATTTTATGTCTTATATTTAATTGGGACATTGTATGGTAGAAGTATTGAATTGTACGAAAACTATTTACTCAAAGGTTCTTTTATGATTAATGTTGAAATCTATATTATCTGAAAAGTCGTTGATCGCTAATGAGGCTTATCCTTATTGCAGAATAAATATTATTTATTTAAATAGATTATTAGTTTAATTTATTTATTTAAATAGGATTAGAATTGTTCTAATTGATTTATTCACAACCGGTTTAATATGAAAAACCTAAAGGGTCACACCATAAAAGGAACAACAATTATTTAAGAAGTTAATGACATAATCGTTATAATATGTTAAGTGTATTTAATTTAATCTATGGTGATAGAATAAATTAAATAGCTTAATATTTATTATTTAATATTTTAAAAATATTAAATATAAATTAATAAGAGGAGTCTTATTAATATTATTACAATTATTATTATTTTAATTTCTAAAAAATTTTGGAAATTAATTTAATATAAGTACTCTCATTTATTCCTAATAAGATTATGAGGCAAATTAATTAAAAGAGTTTAATTAATTATCCCTAATAAGATTAGAGAGCTTAATTAATTAATTAAAATCTTATTTTTAATTAGATTAGAAGGGTTGACTAATATCTATATAAGAGGAGTCTTATTCTAGATATCAATAGATGTAATTCCAATTATTGGAGAGTACTCATTTTTCTACAGAGATAGAAAAATTAGGGTTTAGCCAACCACCCTCATTCTTGAATAATCCTTTTTCTTGGGTGGATCACCTCTAGAGGCCAAACACTTGGGTGGCTAACATTGATCAAAGGAAGGAATCAATCCCGAAGATTCAAGGAGATCGCGAAGAATTATGAGTTGAACTCGTACCTGTGGAAGCTTTAATCTACAAGGGTATGATTCCATAACTTCTTATCTTTCGCTTTAATTAATAATATTCATAAAGGATGATCCGGGTAATTGGTTTGTGAAAATTTTTAAATCTGATTTTGTCATGCTTTCGCTGTTTTGTACAAATTTAATTGCGTCTGTGATTCTCACAAACCTAACATTCCTGTACTTTCCCTTCCCATTCCTTTTTTCCAAACTCAAAAACGCAGCCTTAATATAAAAGGGAAGAAGGTTGTGTTGTCCCCTCGATAGGAAGAAAGTAGTTCGACTCAAGAAGTCAGAAACCTGAACCTCTTATTCATGTCTAGATTCCTAACAGAGGTCTATCGTGAAGGTGTAATGTATGATATGCTCCCTTGTGGGAATAGCTTGACAAAAAGAAACCTATAAGTACCGGTCGATCAGCAGAAGTTGCTATCGGAGTTTGCTTATCTGACGCTCGAAGAGCTTCCACATGGATTGCTACCGATGAGGGACATTTAACACCAAATAGATCTTTTTCTAAAGTCGAGTTTATCGAACAAGCCGGCATACAGACTCAATCCCAAAGAGTCCGAAGAGCTACATAGACAGGTAGTGAATTTAATGGAAAAGGTCTACATCCGTGAAAGTATAAGCCTATGTGCAGTACCAGTACTGTTAGTGCAGAAGAAGGATGGATCTTGACGAATGTGCATTGACAGCAGAGCAATCAACAAGATTACAGTGAAATACATATTTTCGATACCTCGCCTGGACGATATGCTAGATCAATTTTCTGGAGCAAAATTTTTCTTAAAGATTGATCTGAAGAGTGGTTACCAACAGATAAGAGTAAGGCTTGTAGATGAATGGAAGATGGCGTTCAAAACTCAGTATGAGCTATATGAGTGGATGATTACTCCCTTCGGCCTTTTCAATACTCCTAGTACATTTATGAGGTTCATGCACCAGGTATTGCGACCTTTCAAAGGAAAGTGTGTGGTAGTCTACTTCGATGATATTTTGATTTACAGTCCGAACTAGGAGTCACACCATTTATTATTATTATTATTATTATTATTATTATTATTATTATTATTATTATTATTATTATTACCATTCAGTTTCAATTTTTGATATAAAAATTAGACTATTCGAGTAACCGATTAATCGAATTAGAAACTTAAAAAAATAAAATACTATTTTTAATTAGAATTTTATAGATTTTGTTATATGGATTATGTATTTATGTATTGTTAATTTGAAATTATTAAAGTAGTTTATGAATTATTATGGTTGTGGATTGTGGTTAAATATTGTTTGAAAATTTTAGTGTGAAATTTAAAATGAAATTTTTTGTTTTGTAAATTAAGTTCATATTTCGGTTATTAACTTAATAGTATAATTCAGTTATTCGAGTTTCGATTATTCGATAATTACATATTTTAAATACTTATTCGGATAGTAAAATTGTATAAAACCGAATAGACAATTTGATATAACCGAATAGTCACTCTTAACCATAAAATCATGGACAAACTCAAATAACCCGCAAATTGCCCGACCCAAGCCGCATCCTTACCCATAACACTGTAAGCCCATCCATTTTATTTTCGTTAAGGTCGAAAGATACCCCATCTTTTGGGCTTTCAAATAGGATAAATTACATATACTAGTACATTTTTAAAAATAATTACAATAATAGTGCATAGATAAAATAATTACAAAAATAATACATTTTTCTATATTTATTTACAATATTAGTGCAATTAGGATTCCTTCATTTAGGGGATCATTATCTGGTGGTTTTTTATTTGAAACGTGTGAATCCCTGTTGTTAACCCTTCTTTTTCTCTCAACTCCCATAATTTTTGTACTGGTATTTCTCTCTTATGTCAATCTTCTTCTTCTTCTTCTTCTTCTTCTTCTCCTCCATAACTTTTGTACTCGTATTTCTCTCTCTTCTTCTTCATCACAGTTGTTATACTAATTAACTAATTGGTGGCGTAAATTAATTGTTTTTTAATTTACTTTTGCTGCACTTGTTAATCAACAAATCACACAGTCGAATACGCGACTTTCTCTCTCCAATTCTCTCACAACTGAAAGGATTCTGGTTTCTATCTCTAAGGTCTGTCACTAATTTCTGCTAATTCTCATTCTACTAATTAATTGTCAATATGATCATATATACACGCTATGTTTCTAACATAATGGAGTATTGATTGTTTGGGTTTGTGTTATTTTTATGTTTTGTATAGAATGATTGATACAAAGAAGAAGGATGGAAATAGGAAAAGAATCACAGAGGGTGATTTTACATGTTGTTTATGTATTGGTTACCATTAAAATATGTTTTGGTTACTATCATATAAATATTTGGTTACTTTTTTAGTATGTTTTTGGTTATTGTTAGTTTCTGATTTGGATTTTATTTTTGTTTCCTTGAGTTGGGATTTTGGTTACTGTTTTTTGTTGTTCTGGTTACCATGTATTTGCTTAGTATATATGGGTAGACTAAACTGTGTTTAGTCTATATGTTGTTTGTGTACTGGTTACCATTAATATATGTTTTGGTTACTAACATATAACTGTTTGGTTACTTCATTAGTATATTTTTTGTTGTTGTTGGCTTATGATTTAGATACCATTTTTTCCCTCAATTGGGATTTTGGTTACTTTTATATGTTGTTTTGGTTCCAATGTATTTGCTTAGTATATATTGGTTGACTAAACTGGGTTTGGTATACATGTTGTTTATGTGTTAGTTACCATTAAAACATGGTTTGATTACTATCATGTAACTGTTTGGTTATTTCTATAGTATATTTTTTGGTATACATGTTTTTGTTTTGGTGACCTTTAAATTATGTTTTGGTTAATATTATATATAACTGTTTGTTTACTACATAAAATGGTTTGTACTACGTGTTGTTTATATTTTGGTCACCATTAGATTATATAATATAACTTTTTGGTTACTGCTTTATTATGATATGGTTAATGTTATATTATGATATGATAACTATTATTGTGCAGTCAATGTGGAATGTTGGTTATTTGTTATAGTCTGTTTTGACTACTGTGTAATTGTTATATTATATTTTGGTTAGTATGTTGTTATTTGTTGGTCACTACGTAACTGTTTATGTTATAAATATTGTTTATATCTGGTTACTAATGACTGTGTAAATCTGATTTTGTTTATTTACAGTTATGGGATCTTTACTATGAGGAATGCAACAGAAAATTAACTGAAAAAGTTATATATTGGTGTGACATGGAAGTCCCCAGCATTATTACCAAGAAATTGAACCCAAGTCAGTTGGTGAAGTTTAAGGCATCATTAGTTTGTGGATGTATTATTTTTACAAATAATAAACCCAAGTCATAATAAACCATGTATTTACTTAGTATACATTGATGTATTATTTTTTAAATTCCTTTAAATATATTCTACAAGGGTTATGCTCTTCTAGAAAATTCATTGGAAAAGTTATGGTTAAATGTACATGTGAGAGTATACATGGGTTGCCTAAACTTGGTTGGATATACAGGTTGTTTCTGTTTTGGTTACCATTAAAACATGTTCTGGTTACTTTCATATAACTATTTGGTTACTTCTTTATTATGTTTTGGTTACTGTTACCTTATGGTTTGGCTACTATTATTGTGTTCTCAATGTGGGTCAGATACTTTTATTTTTTATTCTGGTTAATATGTAATTGTTTAGTATACATGGATTGTCTAAACTGGATTTCATTACATGATGTTTCTATTTTGGTTACCATTAAAACACATTATTCGTTACTATCATATAATTATGTAGTTCTTGTTTTTATTATGTTACATTATAGTTCTTTATTATTAGTAACCGAGATAATTCTAAAAGCTAAATCGGGACAAACATCAATTGTTAAATATACATGTGTGAGTGTCCTATTTATCTACAAGCTTGTTAGTAACCAGATAATTATCATAGATAATTATCATAGATAGTTACAAGCTTGTTAGTAACCAGATAATTATAAACTTGTATCAAGACTGTTATAAAGTGTTAAAGATATATGTTTTATTTATACCCTGTCATCATGATAGAATAAAAAACTCCAATTAAGAGTTCTCGTTTATATATATGATGGCCACTTATAGATCTCATATTAAAATAAAAACAGCTTAAGAGGTGCAGTTGGTAACCAAACCTGCATATAAGGGTAACCATTTTAGTTTTTGTTAGTAACCAAATAATTAAAAACTTATATCAGAACAATTATCAAGTGCTTTATGTACATGTGAGGGTTTCCATTTATCTAGCTGATGAATACATTTAAATTACGCAGTTATAAAAGTTATTTGGAAATGGTCCATGCCAGTTGGTAACTAAATATGAATATAGAGGTAACCATTTTATTTTAGATGGGTAACCAAATTTACATAAAAATGTTTCAGAACAGTTACCAATTGTTAAATGTATATGTTTACTTTATATTGATAAGTACTCGTGATGGAATCAAAAATTAAAATATTAATCAACATCAATTTTGGTTACTGTACACCATTAAAAATGTTACCAACCATGTGGTTAATGGTTACTAACAGTAAACAATTATATATTTCTGTAAACAATTAAATTTGTTGTATTGGTTACTGTCAGTCTCCATTGTCTAACAACTGAATAAATATTGTAAAGTAATCAAATCAATATTAGACAGTAACCAAATTACATAATCTTAGTAACCAGAATATAAACCACATTTTTACATGCAATTTTGAAGGCCTAAATGATGGAATTTGACCAAAAAATCCCGCAGTTCACCAGTAAAGCTAGTGACTTTTGATTGTTGACCCATTTTTAATAAAACTAGGCTCCAAAAACGCCAAAATTTGACACTCCAAACTTGACAGAAATTGCCAAATTGTCACTGCAACCAAATAAACATTATACTGTAACCAATTAAATAGTATACAACAACCAATATATATAATCAGATTAACAGTTGTATGAAAGTAACCAATGTAGTCAATAAATAACCACCAATATAAAAGAAACAATTATAAAACTCAATAACATTATAGAGTAACCAAATAAAAATCTTACAGTATCTAAATACATATTATACAATAACCAAGATATATGTAATTAGTAGCCAAGATTATAACAAATATTTTTACTTTCATTTTACAACCAAAACAATCAGTAATGACTTTGTTACAAATTAAAGACTAACAGATGTATGAAGGTAACCAATGTAGTTAATTAGTAACCATCAATATAAAAAAAAATCAGTATAAAACACAGTAATATTATGTAGTAACCATGGTAATATTACACAGTAAACAAGTCAGCATTATATACTAACCAAATCCAGATTAGACAGTAACCAACATATATTTACTTAGTATCGATAACATAAAGAATATTTTTTTCATGCATTTTACAGCAAAAACAAACAATATAAAAAACATCAATATATACTTAAAGATCCAACTGTTGCAGGAAGGTAACCAATGTATTTAATAAGTAACCATCAATATAAAAAATATTAGGAAAATATACATTTAAAGTATCAACAACCAAATAAATATTATCTGATAACCAAATCAATAATAATCAGTAACCAATTTCTATGTACTTCAATAACCAAAATATAAAACATATTTTTCATGCATTTTGCTATCAAAACAATAAGATATCTTGACTTTGTTAATCAACATCAATTTTGATTCATGCACCATCATCAAAATGTTACCAACCATGTGGTTAATGGTTACTAACATTAAACAATTATATATTCATGTAAACAATTAAATTTGTTGTATTGGTTACTGTCAGTCTCCATTGTCTGACAACTAAATAAATATTATAAAATAACCAAATCAATATTAGACAGTAACCAAACTACATAATCTTAGTAACCAAAAAATAAATCAAATTTTTACATACAATTTTGAAGGCCTAAATGATGGAATTTGACCAAAAAACCATGCAGTTCACCAGCAAAGCTGGTGACTTTTGATCGTTGACCCGTTTTCAATGAAATTAGGCTCCGAAAACGCCAAAATTCGACACTCCAAACTTGACAACACTATACAGTAACCAAATTTAGATTAAACAGTAACCAACATATATCTATTTAGTAACCAGAATATAAAAAACATCAATATGTACTTAAAGATTCAACAGTTGCAGGAAGGTAATCAATGTATTTAATAAGTAACCATCAATATAAAAAATATTAGTAGAATATACATTTAAAGTATACATCAACCAAATAAACATTATACAGTAACCAAATCAATAATAAACAGTAACCAATTTATATGTACTTAGTAACCAGAATATAAAACATATTTTTACATGCATTTTGAAATTAAAACAATTGATTATCGACTTTGTGACCAATTAAAGAAGCGAAAAACTTAAGAAAGGTAACTAATATACGAGTATATAAGTAACCACGGGGTAACTATATGCATATAAACTTTAAACTCAAATACCTCAGTTTACAAATCTATAACGAATCAATCAACAATCAACAATCAAATTTATTTACTGAGATCGAAATTTGATTCTGATCTTGAAGTTGTTGTTGATCTTGAAGTTGATGTTGATCTTGAAGTTGCTGTTGATCTTCTTCGATATTATCCGATCTCAGAGTTGCATCACCGTTGGAGAAGTCATCTTCTCCGATATGTCGTTGCTCTGTTTTTTCGGATCTGAAAGTTGCTTGTTTTCTCCATTAGCGTGAATTATTGATCGGTTGGTTGGAAATATAAAAGTCGGTAACTGACGTGTAGGGAGTTAATGACCGTAATTTTAGCAGCATAATATTGTGTTGCGTTATTTTTGTAATTATTTTATGGATATTTTATTTTTATAATTACTTTCTAATTGTTGTATATTAATGTTAAGGAACCTTTCAAATATCTAAATCAGAATCAAGACACTCATCGGGTCTTGGGCCAGCCAAATCAAAACCAACCCGATCTTCCCGCTTCAAACCCTAGAACTAGCCGTTAGAAAACAGCACAACAACATCGTTTTTTAAATCAAGCCCTAAACGCCTTCTCAATGACTCTCTTTCTCTCTCTAAAATCGATCTCTGAAGAGGAAGAATAAACCCCCATTAAAATCTCTCTTTCTTCTTCTTCTTCATTATTTTCCTCTAATTTCTATATTTCTCTCAGTGAAATTTATTCATTTTCGATCGAATTTTAGAAGGTAAAAGATGACTACGATCAATAACAGCAACAACATTGCGGTGAATGATGCGCATGTATCAGCCTCAAAGCAGCCTATCCATGCAGCGAAGAGTGTGGATACCCAATCTGTTCTTAAAAGGTATTTATTATTTTCAGTTTTACTTGATTCGGACATTTTTTTCTGTGTCAAATTTGAATTGTTTTATTTATATATATAGGTGGAGTTTTTAATTTTTTGATCTGGGTTCGTGATGAATTGGCCAATCTTTCATTATTGTTTTTTGCTATTTATAAGCCCTATCCGATTCGCTAGGGTTGAGTGTTTTGCTATGCTTATTTTATTCTAGTTTTACCTACTGATTTTGGGGTTTTTTTCTGTTTGATATTTTATTGGAATTTTTTTAAGTAAATGTTGAATTTTTAATTTATTGATCTGGGATTTTCGTTTAATTGGCCTATCTTTTGTTTTTTGCATTTTCTAAACCCTGTTTATTTCGGGGGTAGAGGTTGAGTGTTTCTGATTGTGGCTATTTATTGTATTCTAATTTGTGTTAAATTGTGTGACTGTTAATTTTTTTTATGATTGTTCAGAATTTCTAGTATTTTTTAGATATGCAACTTTTTTCAATTAAGCTTCATCCTCTCTTTAGGCTTAATTTGATGTGCATGTACAAATAGATAGTGGGGAATTTTCATCTTTTTATAGTATTATCTTTTGGTTAGTAGGATTTTCTGATTTCACTTTTTGTGGCTTTGTTTATTTGGAATAGGCTGCAATCAGAATTGATGGCTCTAATGGTAAGAACTGCAAATCTATTGTGTTACTTTATTTTATTTTTGTTTTGTAATTCATCTGTCTAAACTAAATAAAATGAACCATGCAAATGTTTAGTATATTGATTTGTTGTTGGGTTCCTCTGTTGTTTTATATATGCGTTCAGATGAGTGGTGATTCTGGAATTTCTGCATTTCCTGAGGAAGACAACATATTCTGTTGGAAAGGAACAATTACTGGGAGCAAAGATACTGTCTTTGAAGGAACAGAATATAAGCTATCCCTTTCTTTTCCGACAGATTACCCGTTCAAGCCTCCGAAGGTTAAATTCGAGACCGGTTGCTTTCATCCCAATGTGGATGTCTATGGTAATATATGCTTGGACATTCTTCAGGTGATTTTAGTACTGATCTCAACGGTTTTACAGTAATAGCATTGTTTTTTTAGCCGTCGCGATCTAAAAAGTGTGTTTGTTTAAACTTGTAGGATAAATGGTCATCTGCTTATGATGTAAGGACTATACTGATTTCTATCCAGAGTCTTCTTGGAGGTACTTCATTTGTGATTTAACATTTAATTGTTATTAGTTTTGGAAAATATTTGGACTGTTTGAGGGTTTGTGGGTTCAAGCATTTCTTCTCTTTTGGATTTCTTAATCAAGCATCTTTTTTTTTTTCTTTTGGATTTTGTACTTTAAAATCTTTGGACGATCCATTTGATGGTTTGAGAGTAGCAGCATTGTTTCTTTTGAATTTCTTACTTATCAGTTCACTATGTTATTTAATCTAGAACCGAACACAAGCTCGCCTTTGAACAACCAAGCCGCCGCACTTTGGGAAAATCAAGAAGGTAGCTGTTTTTGTATGGGTTTTTTTCCACAAGCTAATTGTAATATAAAGGTTTCTAAATAGCTGTTCTTTTTTGGCTTCTGCAGAATACAGGAAGATGGTGGAGAAGTTATACAAGCCTACTCCCTAGCTTTTCAGATGGGAAGTTTTGGCTAAATATGTGCGTGCTCTCTTGCTTGAGGAGGAGAGAGGAGAGAGATTATAGGATTGCTTCTTTTATGCTGTCTTCCCCCCTCACTGCTATGGTGGTGTTGTCTTTACAGAATGCAAGTGATGGTATGAATATATTGGTACTACCTACCTGAATTGTTGGCATGAGCCTAAGTTTATGATGATTCTTTTTACTCTCTTTTGTATGTAGATTTATATTAAAATCAAAGAAGTAAATAAATTTGCTTTATGATGAAATGCAATGAAGTTAATTACACACTTTATTTGGAAACTGATATTTCCGCATTCACTCATTATTCATGTGAGAGAAATCATATGAAATATTAAATTTTTATGTGAAGAATATCAGTTCATCTTCAAATTTAATAATTGCAATCCATGGACTTCCTCTTAAATAGAAACATTGAGGCTAGATTAAAATATTAGTAGGTAGGTGTTTGTCGGGTCAATATCACTAAAAGGAAACGGCTACTTAGTGTCGGTGTGGAAGTTTAGGTTGTGTTTGATAAACCTGGGAATTAAGATCTGAATGATTATGATGTCTTAATAAATTTAATCATCTGAATGGTTATGAGGTCTGAATCTAAAAAATTATTTGATAACTAAAAAGTAAGTTGTCTCTTAGTGACACTATTTTACCATTTTAAAGAGTAAAATTTTATTTAATAATTTTAAATATTCAATTTAATAAAAATGAGTGCATAATATTGTTGAATATATTTATATAAAAAAAATTTATCAAATTTTTTTTATTAAGAGGTACCTCTTAATGATTAAGATTTCATTTTCTGTCTTACCGATTAAGAAGCATTCAGAGGTAACAAAAAAAAAACAAACAACATCATGCCTCTTAGCGAATAAGAGACAGTCCATTAAGAGACAATCATATGTAAACAAACAGCACCTTAATTGCCTTGCATGATCCCAATATCCCATTACTACCAGCTTATGGGAGGAGGGGCTAGTCCCACATTGGTTATATGGCCAACTTTGTGCGGGTTGATATGCTAGCTTTTGGAGATGCGCTTTCCTGAGATTATAACATCCAAACCAGAAAAAAAAAGTCAAACAACTAAGTAGTTCATTAAAAAGGATCAAACTTCCAGAAAAACAATGGACAATAACAGAATTGACAGAATTAGATTATAATCCATTAAAACTGTCCCTTCCTAACTGAGCCAGAAAACTGAATTAATCACATAAATTATGTAATTTAAAAATGAATAGAACATACAGAAGAAATAAATAGTGAAAATTATTAACAGCAGTAACCTTTACAATATATGCAACCTTCCCTTCTATATATACCAAGAAGAACAGAAGAAAATGATATTTACAATTTACATGGGCTATATATTTATATTATATATTTATAGCAACTGTACTGTATCTACACAGGGGGGTTGAATAAGAGGCAGCAAAAAGAGCTGTTCCGATACCTGATCCATCTTCCATGACCTTCAGAATAACATAAGGGGAGATCACTTCTCCTAAAATTTCGGCAATGGCCTCATTCAAGTACTCTCTGAATATGGTTTAGCTTGTATACAAACCCCACTCGACCTTCACAACTGTTCTTCTCATCTTAATACTATTTTCACTTGTGATGCGGCCACTCCCCTCCTGGCCAATCTTCTTCAAGATTCCAACAATGCAAGAAGCTGCCAATCGGGCAGCCCAACACAAATAAGAAGAGATCCCGATGCTCAGAACAAGGTTTACTATAAGAGAATGGCAACCATAAATCTACCTCCAAGATGTCTTTCAAAATATTGGCTACTTCCCTCAAGTTGGGGGTATTATCCTCATGCATAGCAGCCATCAATGGTGTCCAGAAATTATTTTGACGAAACAATGAAATAATGTTCAACCTTCACATTAATACCAAAGCATGAAATTATACTGGATTATCATATTTGAATATCCAGGTATGTATCTTTTAGTAAAAAAGTTTAACCTCAGAAAGTACATCTTAAAATTCTGACAACAGATGTTCTAAAAGTGAAAAGTGACAAAGGAACACACATGATTGAAGGTGTCTGTGTGTGCATGTGTGAGAGAGGGAGGGAGAAAGAGAGAGAATAAAATTACCTCAAAATAAAGGGGTTTGATAGCTTAGAAGATACAGGTCCAAAAATATCCGACTTGGTTGACATTATAAGAATTACTCTTCTTACAATATCACCTAAATACATTCCTGATATCATTTTCTCAAACCCCTTTAGCAAAATCAAGAACATGTTTTTGGGGTGGGTTTGGGGGAGAGAAAATTTTGCCAAAAAAAATTTGTACCTGATCTTTAGAGAGACCTGAACAGAAAAGAATTTTACCTTATCATTCGAGTTTGGGCTATCAGCATCTAAATCGATATCATAAGATGTTCTGGGAAAACGAGATGACCAAAAGTTTTTCATTCCATATTGACTACCTAATCAGTAAAAGGTAACTTCAGCACGCGAATAATATGGCTTTCATTTGTTTATAGTTATGCAAATGGAATACAAAACTAGGAAAGCCAAGGAAGGTTGCCATGCCTCCTGAAGCAGTGAGCAGGCCTTGACATTTGATAATAGCATCTGCCCTTTGACGCCAGGCGGGATAACGATTATCCTGCGGGCTAAATAACAAATAAATTCATAGGTAAAGGAACAAGAGATTTACCAGAAAACACAGAGAAACTTTTTTAATGCCTGAATTTATATTTATCAAAATCAAAAGTTATGAAATTCAACCCACAAGTCGGGTCTTATAGCTTAACAAAATTTTCTGCCCAAGTTGCCCAAATCATAACAGAAATCCTAAAATTATGGAAACAAAATCCTTCTAGAAATATGGAAATAAAATCCTAACAAACTTCCTATATTTATGGAAATTACTCTATTACCATAAAAGAGCTAAATAAGAATAATAGCAAATAAACCAATCTGTCGAACTCCCGAAGTCAGGACGCCACGAATCCGAAGATGTCTAATCTCCCGAAACTAATCCTCTAGTCCGAAGCCGAAGGCGTTAATAACCTCCTCGTCTGCGACGATCATCCAACCCATATTCTAAGGCCATCAACATGTTTTCCGACAGTTCAGCCTCTTCGGTCTCAGACCTTCCTGCATCAGTCACCCCAGGTTGGAAAGAATTCGTTCTCGACTTCACAGTTTTATCAGTAGACTGCTCAAAACAAGGGCTCAAATGCTTCACGTTGAAAACGTTCGAAATTCGCAGATGACTAGGAATACGCAGTCGCTAACAAGGACCAATTTTTCGATCCTTAAGTTTATTATAAACACCAACAGGAAAACTGTTGCCTCTTTTTTAGTCTTAACAAAAGAGCTCTAACTCATGCAAGCATACATGTGTCAACAAGCAATACAGAGTAAGTCGAGTATCGATCCACGGAGAAAGGATTCTAAATCACACTATTATGCATCAGCTAAATCACTATTTTTGTATGCCCAAACGAATGCTTATGAAAATTAATTACTCTAAACTTAATTAATCACTAAAGAAGAATATTAATGTGATAAATCAAATCTGGAAATAATGGGATCCTAACTTCATTTAATAGTTCATCTAAGTATCACCGTCATGTAAAACTATTCACATATTACAAGAAATTAGCCAAGAGCACGAATGTAGACATAACCATTTTTCAATGCATCATGACCTACTTACATAACATCCACATACATTAGACATCATGTAATCATCAATAAAACCAACATCACTATATTTCTATGTGAAATTGCAGCCATATTGAATTTAAGCACAAGCCCTTATATAACTCATACGGTGAAACAGTATATGTCTATCTGATTCACGAAAAGCAAAACAGTCTCATATACGCATGCTATCATGATTACAACCTTACTCACATGTTATTTTTCAATTCCATACAAGCTCATAAGATGAATGGTGATCAATCATTCATACATTCAAAACAACCATAATAGAAATTCCTGATAATACTCAAACAGTCCAGCAATCAAGCAATCAATTAGACTACATATTAAAATCCGTTAGAATCCCATAATGGAGTCTAGTTCATCGCTGAACCCAAAGCCATTATGGGATCAAAGCAATACATGGAGAATAAATAAACAATTGAAAGAGAGAAGAAAGAATTGATCAAACCCAATTGCTGATTATAATCCAAACGTAACGTTTAATTCCTCACTACTATCCAACAACATAAGAGTAGTTCATCCACAATGATTGAAATCCAAAGAAGAAGAAAGAGATAATAAGTCTACGCTTCGCTCCACGTTGGAAATCGCTCAAAGCGTAAAAACCCTAGTTCTATATTATGAAAAACACGTAAAACTAAAGATAGATACGTCTGGTGCCAACCATAATCGTTTATAACAGCTCAAACACTTCAATTTTAAAAAATTAAAATAAAATCGGTGACTTGATCGGCGACGCGTCTTGGCCGCATTTATCCCCTTTACAAATCTGGCGCGGGCGCGTGTGTGCATAATGATGTCTGTCCGGTTGTAGGTGCGGGCGCTCGTGTTGAAGCTCTGTTGGTCGCGCTGGCCTGCGATTTAGCATTAGTATTCTCTTCTGGCTTTACCGCTCTACTTACTTCGTTCAATCACTTGATCCTTCTTCCTTCACCAATACTTAGCTTCTTATCTCCACTTGTTCCTCGCGTCATGCTCCCATTAATCACATGCCATCTACCAATGCCGAGCTCATGCCATTTCCTGCACTTTCACACCAAAGGAGTTCTCAGTTCATGCAATGCAAATTAAAACAAAATGCAACTAAAAAAACACACTAAAATGTACTTGAGATGGGCATAGTTCTCGTGAATTGATATCCAATAAGTAGGTATAAAACCAACTTATCAAATACCCCCGAACTTGAACTATTGCTTTCCCTCAAGCAATGCATACTATATAAACACTGAAAATGCAACTACATTACTATGCAACTAAATCATGATGCAACTAATCTCACATTGTTCCGACTATAACAGAATTTCATTCCAAAATGCCTCAGCGAATTATCCAGATTCGAGAATACAAATTCAAACCAAACTATAGGCATAATATCATACACTCAAATAATTCATATATGCTATAAAGATGCTGTGTGTGTGTTGTGTTAACCAAAACTTGACTTAAGCAAAGAATACATATAGTAAATTGCTCAAAACAGAAAATTACAGTCTAAATCAAGACTCATGTATACTTATGCAACAAATACTGTTCCAACATATCGAAACAAACTAAGATTCAATAATGGGCTTAACTGCTTTATTTCTACTCACAAGGGCGATTTTCGCTCTTTCCCACAGTGTTTATTGCTATTTTTTTTTTCCACATGACTGTGCAATGCCTCATTCTATTAGGCTAACAGTGCTACCCCTTAGCGAGCTTTCAACTAACGACTCCCAGACCATAAAAGACCTTAGGGCGCTAGGTGTTAAGACACCCCTACAGGTGTACTTACTCAAGTAACAAAGGCCACGAAATAAGACTAGCCATGTTATTGCTTTTTTTTTCTTTTTTATATACATAGCGTACCCATGTGTTCTCAAAATTTGATTATCAATGTTTTATACAGTCTAAGTCCATTTTCCATATATTTCTCTTTTTAAACCCACATTTCCTATTAAGCAATGCAACACATCATTCTTATGCCTACAAGCAATTTTTAAACACGACAATGCAAACCGAAAGCATCTAAACAGCAGCATGAATTACGTCGTGTAAAACATTATATCTAAGCTCATGTTATCCAAAATACTCAACAATCCTTCAAAATTCAAGTTCATCATCGGCTAGACATAATTTCCATAAAGCCAGAATTTGTGAGATATGCACTAAACATAAACTGACACACATGATAATGATTAAACTCCTAATTTTTTTTTAAAACACATAGACAGGCAAACTACTCATGCAAACATTATATGCAACATAAACATGCAAAAGTTAAACTAATCATGCAAATACTATATGCAACTACACTACTACCCCAATACCCCCAAACTTATAATATTCATTGCCCCAATGAATGAAGGTATTAGGGTTAGAGAAACTCCCCTATTTTCAAATTTGCACCACCCTCTTCGTGGTGGTGAATCCGGTAGGATATGGCACTACCGTCTCCGAAATCGTGGCCACTCAAGCATCGTCCCTTGCTGTGCAAATGCCTCCGCCAACGACCTCGTCAGTCCCGTAGCAAATGCTGCGAAGTTGTCGTACATCGCGTCGACCTTTTGCTCCAACCTTCGGAGCTGTCGATCCCCAGTAGCAACAGTTGCTTGGGCCGATGTTCCCGCTTCAGTTTCATGAGTGGACTATGGTGGCGGTGCTGGAAATGTGGGTTGAATGATAAAGCCTAATCCTTTCGGATGCGGTACACCTCCCGTTCAATCCTTGAATTTGGCAATAGTCGCATGAGTGATATCCTGGCTAGGGTTCTGCATTTGTTCGTTATCCCACTGGACTCCTTGTTGAGCACACATCATAGCTACCACAGACGCATGTGGAATACTCCTCGTAGTGCTCCCCCGCATGTAACACAACATATTTTGATGAATGAGGTGGCCCACGTCAATGTACTTGCTTGTGATGATTCCCCACAGAATGATAGCCCGCTCAGTGGTGATTTCATGCTAATGAGATGACGGAACGAGCTTAGCACATATAAACAGATTCCACGCTTTAGCATACCGATTCAAGGCTGAGGCTGGGAAAATTTTAGGCTCATTCGTTCCTGCCTAATAAGTCCACTTTGTTCCTGGAATGCACAATTCAGTAATGACTAATTCCAGATCTGTTTCTAAATGCGCACCTTCTACCCAATTAGCGGACCCATTCGGTGGTGCGTCAGTTATCCTAAAAACTGTTCGGATTGCTGGAGGTCGGAAATCAACTTGCACTCCTCGAACCAGAGTTATCCCACCCTGGATTTCCTTAGCATTCACATAAAATTCTCGAACAACACTCATGGGAATAGGCATAGGAGTTGCAGCCAATCCAACCTATCCCCTTTCTCGAATCATATCCCATAGTTGCCCATCCTGCTTCTCAGGCTTAAAACTGTGTTCCTTCACAAACGACTTGGCCACAATTTTATAATATTCCATTTGCGCCTCCAAACTGAGAAATTTCGTGTGGTCCACGACATCCTCTTCTTGGTTACTAGAGGAAGATGATGATGAAGAAGAAACATAACGTGCTCTCTTAGGACCCATTTGCAATTGATAGAGAGAATGAAGGTGACTTGACTGAGAGTGAATACTAGACGATGAGTTGATTACCCCCAAACTTGTTTGGCATAATCTACTCTGAAACCCTAGCTTTATACTGCAGATATGGAATGTGGCTATAATCGTGGGTATGAGCACCGAAGCAACAATCGCGTAATGGGGATGAGAGTTAGGGCTTGGGTTGTAACTGACTAGAGATGAGGAGATGTGCATTTTTGGGAGAGCGAGACAATAGGGCTTCAACTGATATAAGATAAAAGGGAGAACACGTCTTTAAAATTTTAAAAAAATTTTCCACGTCTGGTGTCGCGCACGGCCGCACGGATTTTCAATGGGTATGCTGTGCGGGCGCGCGGGTGAAATTTGTAGTCTGATAAGCATGTAGCGCGGGCATGCGGTAACATGGCGCGGCTGCGCGACCCTGTTTTCTGCTCTTCTAGTTTTCATTTGCAATACTTAAAGACAGTGATTCCTGCTCTTCAATTTACCTGCATTCACCAAGTAATCATATCAAAGTATGAACTATTAAATATGTAAACATGAAACTAATCATCATATTCTCTATTCTATTCTCAAACACAGTTCAATGCAAATTCAGTTACCATTGCCCTTATGCAGAACAAATTAAACTATCACATTTAACATGAAGATGAACTAACAAAAACAACCAAAATTGAATAAATAAAAGGTAGAGATAGAAACAATGGGTTGCCTCCCATCAAGCGCTAAGTTATAGTCAATTAGCTTGACTGTCTCTGAATCTTATGTCGAAGAAAGAATTGAGGTGACTTTTTGTCTGTCCACCTCGCCACCAAAGTAATGCTTCAATCGCTGTCCGTTTACTTTAAAAGGCTTGTTCGGAAACTTATCAAATACTTCTACTGCACCATGTGGGAAGACCGTCTTCACTGTAAATGGCCCTGACCATCTTGATTTCAAATTCCCGGGAAAAAGTTTAAGTCTGGAGTTAAAAAGCAGAACCCTTTGTCTCGGTTCAAATGTTTTCTCTGTGATCTTGTGATCATGCCATGTTTTTACCTTCTCCTTGTACAACTTTGAATTCTCATACGCCTGTAATCAGAATTCATCCAACTCATTGAGTTGGAGTAGGCGTTTCTCCCCTGCAGCTTTCAAATCAAAGTTGAGCTTTCGAATCGCCCAATATGCCTTATGCTCTAGCTTCATAGGAAGGTGACATGCTTTGCCGTAGACTAGCTGGAAATGTGACATGCCCAATGGAGTCTTGTATGCAGTCCTGTATGCTCAAACAACATCATCCAACTTTAACAACCAATCCTTCCTCGTGGGATTCACAACTTTTTCAAGGATTCTTTTAACTTCTCGATTTGACACTTCAGCTTGACCATTTGTTTGTGGGTGATAAGCTGTAGCAATACAATGGTTCACCCCATACTTGGCCAACAAAGCTGTAAACTGCCTGTTGCAGAAATGACTGCCTTCATCACTAATGATGGCCCTAGGAGTCCCGAACCTTGTGATGATACTCTTCTGCAAAAACCTGAGGACTACTTTAGCATCATTTGTTGGAAGAGCCGCTGCGAGCAAGATGTAGAGATTCCCGCAAGAAGAAACAAAAGGACCCATGAAATCAATCCCCCACACATCAAAAATTCTACTTCGAGGATCGTATTCAACGACATTTCATTTCTTTTTGAGATATTCCCCACTCTCTTACATCTATGACACCTCTGGACGAATATGTACGCATCCTTAAAAATTGTCGGCCAGTAAAATCCCACTTGTAGTACTCTAGCCGATGTTCGTTCTTCACCATAGTGACCTCCATACACCGAAGAATGACAATCTTGCAAAATCCCCTCGATCTCGCTATACAGGATACACATTCTTATCATTTGATCAGCACACTGTTTAAACAAGTTTGGCTCATCCCATATAAACCATTTGACATCATGCAAATTTTTTTTCTTGATGACCTACCAAGTCAGAAGGTACCATCTTACTCACCAAGTAGTTCGCGTAGTCTGCAAACCATGGCACTTCCCCTTTCACCACAAACAACTGCTCATCTGGAAAGGATTCATTAATTATAACCTTGTCGTCTACCTCCCTTACCGGATTCTCTAGTCGAGATAAGTGGTCCGCCACTTGGTTTCAGTGCCCTTTCTGTCCTTGACTTCTAAATCAAATTCCTGCAGTAATAAGATCCACCTGATCAACCGAGGCTTTGCATCTTTCTTTGCCACTAAATGTCGAATTGCCGCGTGATCCGTGTACACTATCACCTTTGTGCCAATCATATATGCTCGAAATTTATCAAAGGCATACACCACTGCCAATAATTCTTTCTTTGTGGTGGTGTAGTTCAACTGTGCATCTGTAAGGGTCTTGCTGGCATAATATATCACATGAAACATCTTTTCCTTTCTCTGCCCCAAAACAGCCCCTACAGCGTAGTCACTGGCATCACACATCAACTTAAATAGCAAATCCCAATCTGGTGCAGTAATCACTGGTGCTGAAGTTAATTTCTTCTTTAAGTGCTCAAATGCCGACATGCAAGCCTCATCAAAATTAAACTGTGCATCCTTTTCCAATAAACTGCATAGTGGTTTAGTTATCTTGGAGAAGTCCTTGATGAATCTGCGGTAGAAACCTGCAAGTCCCAAAAAACTGCGCACACCTTTTACTGAAGTAGGTGGTGACAAGTTCTCAATAGTTTCCAGCTTAGCCATATCCACCTCGAGTCCCTTCTTCAAAACTTTTTGTCCAAGTATGATTCCTTCTTGTACCATAAAATGGCATTTTTCCCAATTTAGCACTAAGTTTGTCTCAACACACCTCTTCAAAACCATTACCAAATTTTCAAGACATAAATCAAACGAGTCCCCGAAGACTGAAAAATCATCCATAAATACCTCCATATTTTGTTCCACCATATCCGAAAATATAGCCATCATGCATCTCTGAAAGGTGGCTGGAGCATTGCACAACCCGAAAGACATCCTTCTGAAAGCAAAAGTGCCGTAAGGACATGTGAAGGTAGTCTTTTCCTGGTCTTCTAGAGCTATCATAATCTGATTGTAGCCTGAATAACCGTCCAGAAGACAATAATACTCATGACCCGCCAGTCTATCCAACATCTGATCGATAAACGGTAGTGGAAAATGATATTTCCTTGTAGCTTTGTTGAGCCTGCGGTAGTCCATGCAGACTCTCCACCCCGTCACTGTTCGTGTCGAAATTAACTCATTATTCTCATTAGTACGACGGTCATACCACCTTTCTTTGGTACACACTGCACTGGGCTCACCCATGAGCTGTCTGAAATCGGATAGATTATGCCTGCATCCAGCCATTTTAGTACCTCTTTCTTAACCACTTCTTTCATTATCGGATTAAGCCTTCTTTGCTGCTCCACCGACGGCTTACTATCATCTTCTAACAGGATCTTATGCATGCAAAAAGAAGGGCTGATCCCTTTGATATCTGCTATGGTCCATCCAATAGCTGATTTGAACTCTCTAAGTACTCGTAGCGGTTTTTCTTCCTGAAAAGATGTTAGTGCAGAAGAAATAATCACAGGTAGCTTTGAATCTTTATTTAAAAATGCGTACCTGAGATGATCTGGAATTTGTTTTAATTCAAGATCTGGAGGTATCTCAAGAGATGGCTTTAATTTTACCGATGTCTCTCCAGCTTTCGTCAATGGCTCGACCGGTGTTCTGAATTTTTTGAATTGTGGAGTGGTATCCAAATATTGCACAAGTTCGTCGAATTCCTCATCCTCCAATTCTGAATTTTCAGCAATGATACTCCTCAATGGTTCATAATCCACCAGACTCTCAACTTCATCATTTAATACATGGTCCACCAAATCAACTCTGAAACATTCCTCTTCATCTGTTGGGAACTTCATTGCCTTGAAGACATTAAAGGTAACCTCCTGATCATGAACACGCATAGTGAGTTCCCCTTTCTGTACGTCTATCAAGGTCATTCCTTTGGCTAAGAATGGTCCCCCCAGTATGATTGGTATACTTTTATCTTCCTCGTAATCCAAAATGATGAAGTCAGCCGGAAAGATGAATATATTCACTTTCACCAATACATCTTCAACAATCCCTCTTGGATACGTGACGAATCTGTCAGCTAGCTGCAAAGATATATTTATCGGCCTTGGATTTGGCAATCCGAACTGATTGAATACTGACAAGGGCATTAGATTGATACTTGCCCCAAGATCGCACAAACATTTATCGAAGCTCATCTTTTCGATCGTACATGGAATTGTGAAACTGCCCGGATCCTTCAACTTTGGAGGTAGTTTACGCTGAAGCACTGCACTGCATTCCTCTGTCAAGGCCACTTTCTCAAACTCTTCTAATTTTTTCTTCCTTGACAATATACCTTTCATGAACTTTTCATAACTCGACATCTATTCCAATGCCTCAGCGAAAGGTATGTTGATCTGCAGCTTTTTAAAGACCTCCAAAAACTTGTTGAACTGCTTATCTTCCCTCTGCTTATTCAATCTCTGCGGATATGGAACCGGAGGGTGAACTAATGGTACTGTACTCATGGGCTTCTCATCTGAACCTGCTTTATCCTTCTCTATTTGCTACAACTCAGAATCTTCTTTACTCATTTTTGCTCAAATTTCATCGACCTCGCTTGCCACGCGACTTCTCGAAGATAACATGGCGCTGCCCATGCCATGCTTAGTTTCTACAGTCTTTTTCCTAGACCTTAATGTGATCACTTGACACTGTTCCTTCCCTTCTCTTCATGGATTTGCTTCCGTAGTACTCGACAATGAACCCTGGGGTCTGTTGTTAAGCATGCTCGCCATTTGCCCCATTTGAGTTTCCAGATTTTTAATAGCCACTGCTTGGCTTTTGATCATAACCTCTGTGTTTGCCATGTACTTCATCATCATCTCCTCCATCTCTGATTTCTTTTCTTGCTGAGGTACGGCTAGAGTGTTATGTCGTTGTTGTTGAGAAAATCCCGGCGAAAAAGGTGGTCTTGGAGTGAAGTGTTCTTTGCTTGTTTGTCATGATCGAAATTGATGATTCTACCGGGCCGATTTTGTTGATTTCCTTGATTATTTGACCAACTGAAGTTAGGATGATTGCGGTTGTTGGAGTTGTATGTGTTCTAAAACTGTCCTTGGTCTTTCCTGTAATTGCCCACATATTGTACTGACTCTGAGCTGATAGCACATTGATCTGTCGAGTGTGATCCTGCACAAATCTCACATACGAAGGCAACTGTTTTCTCTTTGTTCTCTGCTAATGAATCTATTTTCTTCGCCATAGCTGCCATGTGTGCCGACAACTGAGTAATAACATCCACTTCCAACAAACCTGTAACCTTGGGCAGTGGCATCCTAGATGTAGGGTTCTGAAAATCATTTGCTGCCATTATTTCAATGAGGTTATATGCCTCGTCATAGCTCTTTTCCCATAATGCTCCTCCTGCAGCTGCATCTACAATAGGTCTCGATTGCCATCCCAATCCATTGTAAAATGTGTTGATCACCATCCAATCTGGCATACCATGGTGCGGACACTTCCTTAACATCTCTTTATACCTCTCCCAGGCTTCGTACAAGGACTCACCCTGTTGTTGCTCAAACTGAGATATTGCTGTCCTCATTTTCGCAGTCTTAGCCATTGGGAAGAACTTGGCTAAGAACTTCTGCGCTAGGTCCTCCCATGTAGTAATTGATCCTGAAGGCAAAGAATGAAGCCAACTTCTTGCTTTATCCCTTAATGAGAACGGAAATAGCCTAAGTCTGATTGCATCTTCCGTCACCCCGTTGTATCTGAAAGTATCACATATCTCGATAAAACTCAACAGGTGCTCATTAGGATCATCTGTACTAGCACCCCCAAACTGTACCGAATTTTGCACCATCTAAATAGTGTCCAGTTTTATCTCGAATGTATTAGCTGCTATCGCTGGTCTGACTAGACTGAAGTCCATTAATATTAGGCATAGAATAGTCTCTTAGAGCCCTATGCTCCTCTCTTTGCTCTTCTCTTTGTCCCTCGGCTGCCATATCGGATGTAGTACCCGCTAACTGTTCTTGCAAATTTCTACGCACTCTCGCCTTCCAACCTCTCCCGTTAATATTATCCTGTGCTGGTATCAATTCTGAGTTGGATGATCGCGTGTGCATAAAAATTATACACGTACCTGAAATCAAAACAAAAACATAAATAGAAATGAGATACGATTAGAATTGTCTAAGTCATGTCATACAATATAGCTTAAAATTGATGATAATAATAAAAATTTATACGTCTTTCCCCGGCAACGGCGCCAAAAACTAGTTGCCTCTTTTTTAGTCTTAACAAAAGAGCTCTAACTCATGCAAGCATACATGTGTCAACAGGCAATACAGAGTAAGTCGAGTATCGATCCACGGATAAAGGATTCTAAATCACACTATTATGCATCAGCTAAATCACTATTTTTATATGCCCAAGCGAATGCTTATGAAAATTAATTACTCTAAACTTAATTAATCACTAAAGAAGAATATTAATGTAATAAATCAAATCTGGAAATAATGAGATCCTAACTTCATTTAATAGTTCATCTAAGTATCACCGTCATGCAAAACTATTCACATATTACAGGAAATTAGCCAAGAGCACGAATGTAGACATAACCATTTTTCAATGCATCATGACCTACTTATATAACATCCACATACATTAGACATCATGTAATCATCAATAAAACCAACCTCACTATATTTCTATGTGAAATTGCAGCCATATTGAATTTAAGCACAATCCCTTATATAACTCATACGGTGAAACAGTATATGTCTATCTGATTCATGAAATACAAAGCTAAGCAAAACAGCCCCATATACGCATGCTATCATGATTACAACCTTACTCGCATGTTATTTTTCAATTCCATACAAGCTCATAAGATGAATGGTGATCAATCATATTAGAGTTTGTGCCCTAGAGGCCAATTATTTGATATAATTGATTAACGTTTTGATATTATATTTGATTGAATAAATATATGATTTTATTATGGTTTTATTTACTGCGTAATATAATTGTTAACATAATAAAATTCCTTAGAATAGTGATACAAGTTATATAGTTTCAAGTATGTGACTTGAACATGAGATTATATAATTTCAATTAGTATCATTCTTCTTAAATGTCCCTAGTCGAGTATCATAGTTGATGGGACAACAATGATGCATTGAGACTAGTATGTGGATTGACTGATGACCAAATCTCATTGGTCATAAATATATGAGATATTAAGTCAATGCATAGGTACATGTTAGAGAACGATGTATTGGACAGACCCACCATGAGAATTCTATATGGAGCATTATGCGAAGTGTCATTAGCAATTCTCATAGTGACAATGATGTAATGGTCCTCCGATCTGAAATCACTATATTACTACACGAGAATTTATGTACTTTGATATCATCAAATGTCACCTTTAATAAGGTGGACTACAAAGGTGATTATTGGGTACATCATGAATCGTGTGAGGAATATGAGTGATCCAGATGGAATTTAATCATCCTATATATTATGGGTGATATCCATAAGCCTCTTGATTGAGTATGACTATGAAATGCATGGCCATGCTCAAATAGTGATTTGTTTCATATAGTCTACTCATTGATCAAGAAAACTCAGATTAAATTATGAAGAGTATGACACATTCCATGACCCGAGTTTAATCTAGGATATTAAGGTTAAAAGGATTAAATTACATTGAAACATTGGTCACAAAAAAGGTTGCATCGAATCATCGATCTTATTATTACTTGGGTAGCGATGATGCATTACTAGATGCCGCTCCAACGCTTATAATTTTATAATATGATTTTAAAATTATTGCCAACGTAATAATAACCTATAGGGTCACACACATAGAACGTAATTAAAAGGAATTAATTTAAATTATAAATATTTAAATATGTCAATATGATTGATAGTATTTAAATTATGAATTTAACTTAAAAGGATAAATTTGTATATATGTATATTAATTAAGTAAGACTTAATTATGATATATATATATATATATATATATATATATATATATATATATATAAATTCGGATTTTATGAAATAAAGTTTTGATTAATCGCTTTTAACTACTATATATATGATATATAGTAGCCACTTAGGGTTACATCATAACTTCATAACCCTAGCCGCTCTTAGAGAGAGACTAGAGAGAAATAGTTCTGAAATCCTCATCCTTGGTGGCTAGTACCGCAGTTCCTTTTACTACAGATCGTACGACGGTTCGCGGGGCGTTCGCGTGGATATCGTAGAGGCGCGATTCGTTTGGATTGCGTTGAAGATTCGAGCGCATCAATTTCAGAAGCATTTTCATATTCGGTATAATCTCTAAACCACTGAGTTAATTGATTTTCGCATGGATCCTGTTTTAGGGTTTTGAAATTTGTTTAAATTGTTCTTTTTTCGCTGTGCGTTCTGTGTCGAAACCCTACAAATCATTCATACATTCAAAACAGCCATAATAAAAATTCCTGATAATACTCAAACAGTCCAGCAATCAAGCAATCAATTAGACTACATATTAAAATCCATTAGAATCCCATAATGGAGTCTAGTTCATCGCTGAACCGAAAGCCATTATGGGATCAAAGCAATACATGGAGAATAAATAAACAATTGAAAGAGAGAAGAAAGAATTGATCAAACCCAATTGCTGATTATAATCCAAACGTAACGTTTAATTCCTCACTACTATCCAACAACATAAGAGTAGTTCATCCACAATGATTAAAATCCAAAGAAGAAGAAAGAGATAATAAGTCTACGCTTCGCTCCACGTTGGAAATCGCTCGAAGCATAAAAACCCTAGTTCTATATTATGAAAAACACGTAAAACTAAAGATAGATACGTCTGGTGCCAACCATAATCGTTTATAACAACTCAAACACTTCAATTTTAAAAAATTAAAATAAAGTCAGCAGCTTTAGTCAACGATGCGCGCGGCCGCACGCTGTCCCTTTACAAATCTGGCGCAGGCGCGCGTGTGCATAATGATGTCTGTCCGGTTGTAGGCGCGGGCGTGCGTGTTGAAGCTCATTGGTACTGCACATAGCGGCTCCTGCAGATTAGCATTCTCGTGCTCTCTGCTTGCTATCGCTTACGGTTCAATTCTTCGATCCTTCTTCCTTCACCAATACTTAGCTTCTTATCTCTACTTGTTCCTCGCGTCATGCTTCCATTAATCACATGCCATATACCAATGTCGAACTCATGCCATTTCCTGCACTTTCTGTAAGACCCCGACTTTTTATTAATAAAATGAAATTTCCTATATTTATTATTTTGCAATAGTAAGGGTTGATTTAATTAATGTGGTTAGTTATGGGTAAAATGCGCAAACATTTTAAATAAACAAGTGGTTATAAAATATTCATTGTTGTTGGGAATATTCGTTTGGTCGTGGAATATTCTTGTTTGTTTAGGGAATATTCGCATTTACTGCAAGAACCTTCTGTGGGCCCCATAAACTAAAAGCGATTGGATGAAGAAACGCACAAATATGAGTTTTATAAATAACGACGTAGTTATTCTGAATTAACAATCGTTGGAATACCCATTGGTTAAAAATACGATAATATCGCAACACACGGTATTGCACCAATTATTGATTCTTACGTAAGAAGGCACTACTCAATAATTGTTACAGTAATTACTGTTCAATATTTTATTCAATAATTGCTGCGTTGATATTTTATATTATTGTTGTTTCAAAAATTGTCACTACACAGTATTTTCTATTATCATATCAATAATTCATATTATTTTAATAATATTATTAGATAACATTATTGGCAATGTCTAGAAAGTTCTATCAAGGAGAGGTTAGGTAATTGCGCGCTAGTAAGAAGAAATTCTTACCGGAAGGCCCCTTCTTTCCTAAGAACAGCCTGGTTGTCAGTATTGTGATTCTGTAATATTATTTGTGAATATTTAATTATTGATTTATATGATAAAGAAAATATTTATTTTATGTGGATATAGATGGAGAAAATTTTTAATGTGACAATTGTTGAAAATTAATATTTAATCTTTTTTTGATAAAATAATTCATTTAAATATATTATTATATTATTATAATATAATAATGGTGATATTTTTACAATGAATATGGGATATATGAATAACTGAGGAGGAGGAGTATTTTTGTTACAATAAATGTTTAAAACATGTTTTTCATGTTGATGGACCCCATTTTTGGACTGAAATTTGATTATAGCCTGTAAAATCGTACGTATGTGGATTTCGGTCAATTTATGTTTGGAATTTGAAAAAACTTAAAACTACAAAGTTGTAGAGAATTGAATTTCCTATGGAATGGACATAAGATTTGAATTTTTCTGATAAAAGGGGCTATTTTTTATGAATTATTGAAGTTCCGAAGTTCCGAAATAATTGATTTTTGGAAGTTTAAAATATTTTAATTAAGAAAAATGTTTTTTTCATTTGGTAGCATGTGTTAGTTGCTGAAATTGGATGGCTTGGTGTGCGTAAGAAAATAAAATAAATATATTATTATTTTATTAAATTTTCTACTTTGGTGTTCTAAGCAAATTCCTATAAATAGGGTGCTTAGGTTATAATTGAAAATCACACCAGAAACTGAAATTTTCTCTCTCTATATTATCGAGCGTATTCTTGTAAGTATTTTGATACTTTGAGTGTTGCTATACGGTGCAAGTTCCCTTCAGCACTATATCCGATATTCCAGTCAGAGGTACTATCCTTTTTAAGGTAAGGGATGTTATTTTCTTCTATAAATGATATTATTTCTTCAATATCATTATGCCGAAATATTGATATGAACTTTTTATCAAATTTGAAACTTTTTGTGTCGGGGTTACTATTCACATATACGGCACTATTCACGAATACGATACTATTCACCGAAAAATGAATTTTTTTTTCTTTTTATCCAAAATGTCTATTATGATACTAGCTTTGAGTGTATCCATGTTTTGATCTTCATTCTTGAAGTTTGCCCCATAATTATTTATTATGGGTATTTTTGAATTTGGACAAACTAAAGTACGAATCCTTAATCCTTAATCCTTGTTCTTTTGTTTCACTAGATTCGTTTCTTTAAAAAAATATTTTTTTTCATCATCCTCAGTCCTAAATGATGATGTTACTGAATATCTTTGGTAGGTAGTGCAAAGATGAACAATTACATGATGAATATCTTTGGCCTGTAGTGCAAAGATTAACAGGTGTTGAGATGTACATGACCAACTGCGAATATGATTGATTATTTTGGTCGTATTGCAGATATGAGTGTTTGATTCAATATTTATATTGATTGATGTTACAGGGATAAAATATTGATGATGCACTTTAAAATCATAGAAGATAGTAGATTTCATTCTCTACTTAACTCTTTTAATGATTTGTTATTTCCGCTGCGAATATTGATCTAAAACTTGTTGTCTATTATATTCTATCAGATTTTTCCCTGTTGAGGACTAACGATAATTTGTTCTATATTATCTTAGTCATAATATTCTTTACTAGGCTAGTTGAGCTCACCCTTTTCTTTGTTGTTCCATTTTTCTTCTCAGGAGGCGAGAATGTAGCGAGTACTAGTCGGGGTATGGAATGATGGTTCTAGAAGTTGTTTTAGTAGTCCTCACTATTTTTGTAAAATAATGTATCAATAATTGTAATGAGGACTTATTTGGGTGTGAATATTGTCTAGAAGATAATATTTGTATTTAAACTCACTGTTCAAGTATTGTCATATTTTGCACGACAATTGTATTATTAAAGTTGTAGTTGATTCTGTACCATGTGTTTGGCGACCCAGAATGGGTGATGTATACCTATTTTGGGGGCATCACAATTGGTATCAGAGCTTAGGGATATGGTCTCTGGCGGAGATCGGGGAATAAAACTAGGAGGGAAAAGACGAGTAAATCCTTCGCTAGTGTGTCTTACCTAAGCTTATTTGTTGGATGGTCAGAGTATAGGGTTATTATGTTGCATGTCAATTTCTTTAATTAACCCTTGTTTTGTGGCAGCATTAAGAAATGGCAGCTGAAAATATTAACGATGGAGTGAATCAGACTGTGGAAACACTTTTAATCAACAACCAAGAGAACGTGCAACAGGATGACAATGTTCCTCCTGTAAACAATACCACTGATCAGATGATGAACGACGGGATGTTTAGAAGCTTTTTGCAGTTCATGCAAAATCAGACGAGGGAGAATCGTGTATAAAATACGGGTGGAAATGATAGCAATGCGCGGTTTGTCACTGTCAAGCAGTTCAAAGAGTTGGGACCACCAGAATTCTGGGGAAAGCCGGACCCGATTAAGGCAGAAATGTGGGTCAAGTAAATTACCAATATATTCGATGTCTTGGGATGCATGGAGGAACAGAAGGTTCCATTCGCCACCTTTATGTTCCGTAATGAGGCGACATTCTTGGTGGGAATCAGAAGCGTACATCCCATCCAAATTTCGCTTTTCGGCATTTCTTGGGAGACATTTCAAAAACTGTTCAATGACAAGTACTTTCCTGAAAGTATTCGTCATATGAAGGAGGTGGAGTTTATTAGACTGGAACAGAACAACATGACGGTGTCCTAGTATGAGCCGAAGTTCGCGGAGTTATCCAGGTTTGCACATCATTTGGTGGAGAATGAGGAACGTATGACGCGGATGTTTCTGAGTGGTTTGAAACCCGACATACGTCAATATCTCATTTCTCATAAATTTTCTCTATAGTCAGATGTTGTCAACATGGCTCGATTATTAGAGCGAGATAGTGAGTATGTTAAACCAAGGGACCACAACCAGGGTCATACCGGTGACAGCAATAATTAGAGTAATGATAATCAGCGGGGAGGAAAGAATACAGAAAAAAGCGGGAACCACTTTGGTGGTAATCGTGGTCATGATAATAGGAAAGGCGAGTCAAGTTGAGGTTTCAAAAAGAGGAGATTTAACAATGATAATGTGAAGACGTCAGCACCAACAACAACAAATTCTAAGGAAGGAGAACGACCACCGGTTGTATGCTATAAATGTGGAAAAGAGGGACACATTAGCCCAAACTGTCCACAACAGTTCAAGGTATGCTATAATTATGGAAAGGAAGGACATATCGCTCGAGACTGTTCGGTAGCGAAACCAAGTCCAGCGGGGATGGTGACTCAAAAGGCTATCCCAGAAAAGTCAAAGTCAACAGTTCCTGGAAGAGCGTTTGTTGTGACTGGTCAAAATGCAAGGAATCCAAACGAGGTGATCACATGTAAGCTAATCATAAATTCTTGCGAAGTTTATACATTGCTAGATACCGGTTCTACCCATTTATTTATCTCTCCTGCTTGTGCTCAACGTTTAAACTTGACTTCGGAGAAATTAGACTTTGACCTATCTGTGGAGACTCCGTTAGGAGAAACTTTCATTACATACACTATTTATAGATCTTGTTTGATCCAAGTTGGCACCATCACATTACCTGTTGATCTTATCTCTTTAAAGATATTTGCTTTTGATGTGATTTTAGGGATTGATTGGTTAACTACTCATCATGCCAAAATTGATTGTTTTCGTAAGGTTGTTAGTTTTCATATTCCTAATCAACCTGTTATTCGAATTCAAGAAACTAAACCACTAAAATCAATCACTGTCATATCAAGCCATAAAGCCATTCGTTTATTGAAAAACGGATGTCAAGCTTTCTTAGCCCATGTTATGGATTTGAATAAAGACACGTCGATTTGAATAATATTCCTCATTGTTAGTGACTTTCTGACGTATTTCCTAAAGAACTTCCCGCCTACCCCGAGCGTGAAGTTGAATTCTTTATTGACCTTGAAGGTAGTACAAAGCCCATTTCTAAAACCCCATATTGAATGGCTCCTATTGAACTTCAGGAGTTAAAGGTCCAACTACAGGAGTTATTGGACATCAGTTTCATTCATCCTAGTATATCTCCTTGGGGTGCTCCTATTTTATTCGTAAAGAAGAAAGACGGGAGTATGCGACTTTGTATTGATTACCGAGAATTGAACCATATCACCATCAAGAATAGGTATCCGCTACCTCGTATTGATGACCTGTTTGACCAGTTACAAGGAGCACAATTCTTTTCAAAGATCGATCTTCGTTCTGTTTATCATGAATTGAGGATTAGAACTGAGGATATTCCGAAGACTGCCTTTAGAACTCGGTACGGGCATTATGAATTCCTAGTCATGTCTTTTGGATTGACTAATGCTTCTGCGGCTTTCATGGATATGATGAACCGAGTATTCAAGGAATATTTAGATCAGTTCATTGTTGTCTTTATTGATGACATCCTCATATATTTCAAAAGTCGTGAAGATCATGAGCACCATTTGAAGCTGGTACTCCAAAGGCTTCGTGAAAATAAGCTATATGCCAAGTTGAAGAAATGCGAGTTCTGGTTTGAGGAAATAGCATTCCTTGGGCACGTGGTATCAAAACATGGAGTATCGGTTGACCCGTCGAAGATTGAAGCAATACAAAGTTGGGAGCAACCAAAGACGGTGACCGAAGTACGTATCTTTCTGGGCTTACCTAGTTATTATCGGAGATTCGTGGAAGGATTTTCTCGAATCGATACTCCGTTAACTTAGCTGACTCGGAAGGATACAAAATTCGTATGGAGCAAGGATTGCGAGAAGAGTTTTCAAGAGTTTAAGAGGAGACTCATTTCGGCACCTGTTCTAACAATACCGTCTGGATCAGATGGATTTGTTATTTACAGTGATGCTTCAGGCAAAGGGTTAGGATGTGTTCTCATGCAACATGGGAAGGTCATAGCCTATGCCTTGCAACAACTTAAAGAATATGAGAGGAATTATCCTACTCATGATTTAGAGTTGGCAGCAGTCGTTTTCGCGTTAAAGATCTGGAGGCACTATCTATATGGGGAGAAAGTGGAGATATATTCAGATCATAAAAGCCTCAAATATTTCTTCACCCAAAAGGAACTCAACATGCGGCAACGACGTTGGCTCGAGTTGTTGAAAGACTACGACCATACTATTCAATACCATCCTAGAAAAGCGAACGTTGTAGCTGACGCATTGAGTAGAAGATCATATGCAGGAACGAGTGCGATGCTGTCAACACAAAGGCCCATTTTGAGTGATTTACATAAGATGAAGATAGAATTCAAGACTCTGGAGACCCATGCGATGATGTCAAGTATATGCATAAAACCAGCTTTAATCGATAAAGTTAAAGTTGCTCAAGCTACAGACCCGGAGCTGATGCGTATGAAGAAGAAAGTACAAGAAGGTGTTATCCCAGATGCAAGAATCGATGAGGAAGGAATACTTCGAGTCAACTCCAGACTTTGTGTTCCTAACGACTCTGAGTTGAAGTACAAAATCATGATGGAGGCACACAATACACCATTTGCAATCCATCCTGGAAGTACCAAAATGTATCGTGATCTTCGACATACATTTTGGTGGAACAATATGAAGAGAGAGATCGCGGAGTTTATCTCGAGGTGTTTAACTTGTCAATGTGTAAAGGCGGAGCATCAAGTGCCAAAGGGTCCATTGAACCACTTGAGATTCCAGAATGGAAGTGGGAACATGTTACCATGGATTTCGTTACGGGTTTTCCTAAGGTTTCTCAAGGCATAGATGCGATTTGGGTTATTGTTGATAGATTAACCAAGTCTGCTCATTTCTTGCCTATACGAGAAACTTATTCCTTGAACGGCTAGCTCGTATGTACGTAAATGAGATTGTGAGGTTGCATGGTATACCAGTATCTATAGTTTCGGATCGTGACCCAAGATTCACTTCACGATTTTGGGTTAGCTTGCAGAAAGCTATGGGTACGGATTTAAGATTCAGTTCGGCATACCATCCTCAAAAGGACGGACAATCAGAGAGGACTATTCATACTCTTGAAGATTTATTAAGACTCTGTGTCCTAGACTTCAAAGGGAGTTGGGATAAGTACTTACCATTGGTGGAATTCTCCTACAACAACAGTTATCAGGCAAGTATAGGTGTGACTCTATTCGAAGCATTGTATGGACGAAAGTGTCGCTCTCCAATATGTTAGGATGAGGTGGGTGAAACAACATTGTTGGGACCCGAGTTGGTACGTATGACTACAGAAAAGATCCAAATGATTCGACAACGTATACAAATGGCACAGGATCGACAAAAGAGTTATGCAGATTTTCATCGAAAGGACGTGGAATTTGATATTAGAAATCATGTTGTTGCGTGTTGCACCATGGAAAGGAGTTAAAAGATTTGGGAAGAGAGGAAAGCTCAATCCACGATTTATTGGTCCATTTTTGATTCTTAACCGAGTAGAAAATGTGGCCTATAGACTCGCGTTACCTCCAAGCATGTCTCGTGTTCATAATATTTTTCACATATCTGTGCTTCGTAAATATGTGAAACACCCAAACCACATTATTGAGTTAGAACCAGACGAGATAGCCGAAGACTTAACGTACGAGGAGGTACCTGTCAAGATTTTGGATAGGAAGGAGCATGTCCTATGCACAAAGGTCATACCACAAGTTAAAGTTTTGTGGAGGAACCATGCTATTGAAGAAATGACTTGGGAGTTAGAAACGAAAATGAAAACGAGGTATCCTCATCTTTTCGAAACACCAGGTACGTACGTCAATTTCAAGGACAAAATTTCATAAGGAGGGGAGGTTGTAAGACCCCAACTTTTTATTAATAAAATGAAATTTCCTCTATTTATTATTTTGCAATAGTAAGGGTTGATTTAATTAATGTGGTTAGTTATGGGTAAAATGCGTAATCATTTTAAATAAGTAAGTGGTTATAAAATATTCATTGTTATTGGGAATATTCGTTTGGTCGTGGAATATTCTTGCTGTCGGGGAATATTCGTACGACGGCGCAGCCTTCTGTGGACCCCATAACGAAAAGAGATTGGATGAAGAAAACGACAAATATGAGTTTTTATAAATAACGTCGTAGTTGTTACCGTTAACACTGTTGGAATACCCGGTGGTTAAAATACAGTAATACGCGGTAACACACGATATTGCACAAATTATTGATTCTTACGTAAGAAGGCACTATTCAATAGTTGTTACAGTAATTACTGTTCAATATTTTATTCAATAATTGCTGCGTTGATATTTTATAATATTATTGTTTCAATAATTGTCACTACACAGTATTTTCTATTATCAGATCAATAATTCATATTATTTTAATAATATTATTATATAATATTATTGGCAATGTCTAGAAAGTTCTGTCAAGGAGAGGTTAGGTAATTGTGCGCTAGTAAGGAGAAATCCTTACCGGAAGGCCCCCTCTTTCCTGGGAACAGCCTGGTTGTCAGTATTGTGATTCTGTAATATTATTTGTGAATAATTAATTATTGATTTATATGATAAGGAAAATATTTATTTTATGTGGATATAGATGGAGAAAATTTTTAATGTGACAATTGTTGAAATTTAATATTTTATCTTTTTTTGATAAAATAATTCATTTAAATATATTATTATAATATAATAATGGTGATATTTTTACAATGAATATGGGATATATGAATAAATGAGGAGGAGGAGTATTTTTGTTACAATAAATGTTTAAAACATGTTTTTCATGTTGATGGACCCCATTTTTGGACTGAAATTTGATTATAGCCTGTAAAATCGTCCGTATGTCGATTTCGGTCAATTTTTGTTTGGAATTTGGAAAAACTTAAAACTAAAAAGTTGTAGAAAATTGAATTTCCTATGGAATGGACATAAGATTTGAATTTTTCTGATAAAAGGGGCTATTTTTTATGAATTATTGAAGTTCCGAAGTTCTGAAATAATTGATTTTTGAAAGTTTAAAATATTTTAATTAAGAAAAACGTTTTTTCATTTGGTGGCATGTGTTAGTTGCTGAAATTGGATGGCTTGGTGTGCATAAGAAAATCAAATAAATATATTAATATTTTATTAAATTTTCTGCTTTGGTATTCTAAGCAATTTCGTATAAATAGGGTGCTTAGGTTAGAATTGAAAATCACACCGTAAATCAAGTTTTCTCTCTATATTATCGAGCGTATTCTTATGAGTATTTTGATACTTTGAGTGTTGCTATACTGATGCAAGTTCCTTCAAAGACTATATCCGATATTCCATCAATCTTGTACCTTTTTTTAAGGTAAGGGATGTTATTTTCTTCTGTAAATGATATTATTTCTTCAATATCATTATGCCGAAATATTGATACGAACTTTTTATCAAATTTAGAACTTTTGTGTCGGGGTTACTATTCACGTATACGATACTATTCACGAATACGGCACTATTCACCGAAAAATGAATTTTTTTTGTCCAAAATGTCTATTATGATACTAGCTTTGATTGTATCCATGTTTTGATCTTCATTCTTGAAGTTTGCCCCATAATTATTTATTATGGGTATTTTTGAATTTGGACAAACTAAAGTACGAATCCTTAATCCTTAATCCTTGTCCTTTTGTTTCACTGGATTCGTTTCTTTAAAAAAATATTTTTTTTCATCATCCTAAGTCCTAAATGATGATGTTATTGAATATCTTTGGCCTGTAGTGCAAAGATGAACGATTACATGATGAATATCTTTGGTCTGTAGTGCAAAGATGAACAGGTCTTGAGATGAACATGACCAACTGCGAATATGATTGATTATTTTGGTCTATTGCAGATATGAGTATTTGATTCAAAATTTATATTGATTGATGTTACAGGGATAAAATATTGAGGATGAACTTTAAAATCATAGAAGATAATAGATTTCATTCTTTACTTAACTCTTTTAATGATTTGTTATTTCCGCTGCGAATATTGATCTAAAACTTGTTGTCTATTATATTCTAGCAGATTTTTCCCTGTTGAGGACTAATGATAATTTGTTCTATATTATCTTAGTCATAATATTCTTTACTGGGCTAGTTGCGCTCACCCTTTTCCTTGTTGTTCCATTTTTCTTCTCAGGAGGCGAGAATGTAGCGAGTACTAGTCGGGGTATGGAATGATGGTTCTAGAAGTTGTTTTAGTAGTCCTCACTATTTTTATAAAATAATGTATCAATAATTATAATGAGGACTTATTTGGGTGTGAATATTGTCTAGAAGACAATATTTGTATTTAAACTCACTGTTTAAGTATTGTCGTATTTTGCACGACAATTGTATTATTAAAGTTTTAGTTGATTCTGTACCATGTGTTTGGCGACCCAGAATGGGTGATGTATACCTATTTTGGGGGCGTCACAGTTGGTATCAGAGCTTAGAGATATGGTCTCTGGCGGAGATCGGAGAATAGAACTAGGAGGGGAAAGACGAGTAAATCCTTCGCTAGTGTGTCTTACCTAAGCTTATTTGTTGGATGGTCAGAGTATAGGGTTATTATATTGCATGTAAATTTCTTTAATTAACCCTTGTTTTGTGGCAGCATTAAGAAATGGCAGCTGAAAAATATTAACGATGGAGTGAATCAGACTGTGGAAACACCTTTAATCAACAACCAAGAGAACGTGTAACAGGATGACAATGTTCCTTCTGTAAACAATACCACCGATCAGATGATGAACGACGAGATGTTTAGAAGCTTTTTACAGTTCATGCAAAATCAGACGAGGGAGACTCGTGTATAAAATACGGGTAGAAATGATAGAAACGCGCGGTTTGTCACTGCCAAGTAGTTCAAAGAGTTGGGACCACCAGAATTCTGGGGAAAGCCAGACCCGATTAAGGCAGAAACGTGGGTCCAGCAAATTACCAAGATATTCGATGTCTTGGGATGCACAGAGGAACAGAAGGTTCCATTCGCCACCTTTATGTTCCGTAAATGAGGCAGATTCGGGTGGGAATCAGAAGCGTACCTCCATCCACCGCACTCAAAGATTTCTTGGGAGACATTTCAAAATCGCTCAATGACAAGTACTTTCCGAAAGTATTCGGTCATATGAAGGAGGTGGAGTTTATTAGATCGAATGAACAACACGATGGCGGTGTCCCAAAGATGAGGCGAAGTTCATGGAGTTATCCAGGTTTGCACATCATTTGGTGGAGAATGAGGAACGTATGACGCGGATGTTTCTGAGAGGTTTAAAACCCGACATACGTTAATATCTCATTTCTCATAAATTTTCTTTATAGTCAGATGTTGTCAACAAGGCTCAATTATTAGAGCGAGATAGTGAGTATGTTCAACCAAGGGACCACAACCAGGGTCATACCGGTGACAGCAATAATCGTAGTGATGATAATCAGCGGGGAGGAAAGAATACAGAAAAAAGCGGGAACCACTCTGGTGGTAATCGTGGTCATGATAATAGGAAAGGCGAGTTAAGTGGAAGTTTCAAAAAGAGGAGATTTAACAATGATAATGTGAAGACGTTATCACCAACAACAACAAATTCTAAGGGAGGAGAACGACCACCGGTTGTATGCTATAAATGTGGAAAAGAGGGACACATCAGCCCAAACTGTCCACAACAGTTTAAGGTATGCTATAATTATGGAATGGAAGGACATATCGCTCGAGACTGTTCGGTAGCGAAACCAAGTCCAACGGGGATGGTGACTCAAAAAGCTATCCCAGAAAAGTCAAAGTCAATGGTTCCTGGAAGAGCGTTTGTTGTGACTGGTCAAAATGCAAGGAACCCAAACGAGGTGATCACATGTAAGCTAATCATAAATTCTTGCAAAGTTTATACATTGTTAGATACCGGTTCTACCCATTCATTTATCTCTCCTGTTGTGCTCAACGTTTAAACTTGACTCCGGAGAAATTAGACTTTGACCTATCTGTGAGGAATCCGTTAGGAGAAACTTTCATTACATACACTATTTATAGATCTTGTTTGATCCAAGTTGGCACCATCACATTACCTGTTGATCTTATCTCTTTAAAGATACTTGCTTTTGATGTGATTTTAGGGATTGATTGGTTAACTACTCATCATGCCAAAATTGATTATTTTCGTAAGTTTGTTAGTTTTCATATTCCTAAGCAACCTGTTATTCGAATTCAAGCAACTAAACCACTAAAATCAATCACTGTCATATCAAGCCATAAAGCCATTCGTTTATTGAGAAATGGATGTCAAGCTTTCTTAGCCCAAGTTATGGATTTGAATAAAGACACGTCAGATTTGAATAATATTCCTGTTGTTAGTGACTTTCCTGATGTATTTCCTGAAGAACTTCCCGGTCTACCCCGAACGTGAAGTTGAATTCTTTATTGACCTTGAACTCGGTACAAAGCCCATTTCAAAACCCCATATCGAATGGCTCTATTGAACTTCGTGAGTTAACGGTCCAACTACAGGAGTTATTGGACATCAGTTTCATTCGTCCTAGTACATCTCCTTGGTGTGCTCCTATTTTATTCGTAAAGAAGAAAGACGGGAGTATGCGACTTTGTATTGACTACCAGGAATTGAACCATGTCACCATCAAGAATAGGTATCCACTACCTCGCATTGATGACCTGTTTGACCAGTTGCAAGGAGCACAATTCGTTTTAAAGATCGATCTTCGTTCTGTATATCATCAATTGAGGATTAGAACTGAGGATATTCAAGACGCGCTTTTAGAACTTCGATGACGCATTATGAATTCCTAGTCATGTCTTTTGTATTAACTAATGCTCCTGCGGCTTTCATGGATATGATGAACCGAGTATTCAAGGAATATTTAGATCAGTTCGTTGTTGTCTTTATTGATGACATCCTCATATATTCCAAAAGTCATGAAGATCATGAGCACCATTTGAAGCTGGTACTCCAAAGGCTTCGTGAAAATAATCTATATGTCAAGTTGAAGAAATGCGAGTTCTGGCTTGAGGAAGTAACATTCCTTGGGCACATGGTATCAAAACATGGAGTATCGGTTGACCCGGCGAAGATTGAAACAATACAAAGTTGGGAGCAACCAAAGACGGTGACCGAAGTACGTAGCTTTCTGGGCTTAGCTGGTTATTATCGGAGATTCGTGGAAGGATTTTCTCGAATCGCTACTCTGTTAACTCAGCTGACTCGGAAGGATACAAAATTTGTATGGAGCGAGGATTGCGAGAAGAGTTTTCAAGAGCTTAAGAGGAGACTCATTTCGACACCTGTTCTAACAATACTGTCTAGATTGGATGGATTTGTTATTTACAGTGATGCTTTAGGCAAAGGGTTAGGATGTGTTATCATGCAACATAGGAAGGTCATAGCCTATGCCTCGCGACAACTTAAAGAATATGAGAGAAATTATCCTACTCATGATCTAGAGTTGGCAGAAGTCGTTTTCGAATTAAAGATCTGGAGGCACTATCTTTATGGGGAGAAAGTGAAGATATATTCAGATCATAAAAGCCTCAAATATTTCTTCACCTAAAAGGAACTCAACATGCGGCAACAACGTTGGCTCAAGTTGTTGAAAGACTACGACCATACTACTCAATACCATCTTGGAAAAGCGAACGTTATAGCTAACGCATTGAGTAGAAGATCATATGCAGGAACGAGTGCGATGCTGTCAACACAAAGGCCCATTTTGAGTGATTTACATAAGATGAAGATAGAATTCAAGACTCCGGAGACCCATGCGATGATGTCAAGTATATGCATAGAACCAGCTTTAATCGATAAAGTTAAAGTTGCTCAAGCCATAGACCCGGAGCTGATGCGTATGAAGAAGAAAGTACAAGAAGGTGTTATCCCAGATGCAAGAATCAATGAAGAAGGAATACTTCGAGTCAACTCCAGACTTTGTGTTCCTAACGACTCTGAGTTGAAGTACAAAATCATGATGGAGGCATACAATACACCATTTGCAATCCATCCTGGAAGTACCAAAATGTATCGTGATCTTCGACATACATTTTGGTGGAACAATATGAAGAGAGAGATCGCGGAGTTTATCTCGAGGTGTTTAACTTGTCAACGTGTAAAGGCGGAGCATCAAGTGCCAAAGGGTCCATTGAACCACTTGAGATTCCAGAATGGAAGTGGGAACATGTTACCATGGATTTCGTTACGGGTTTTCCTAAGGTTTCTCAAGGCATAGATGCGATTTGGGTTATTGTTGATAGATTAACCAAGTCTGCTCATTTCTTGCCTATACGAGAAACTTATTCCCTTGAACGTCTAGCTCGTATGTACGTAAATGAGATTGTGAGGTTGCATGGTATACCAGTATCTATAGTTTCGGATCGTGACCCAAGATTCACTTCACGATTTTGGGTTAGCTTGCAGAAAGCTATGGGTACGGATTTACGATTCGATTTCGCATACCATCCTCAAACCAGACGGACAATCGTGAGAGGACTATTCAAACTCTTGAAGATCTATTAAGACTCTGTGTCCTAGACTTCAAAGGGAGTTGGGATAAGTACTTACCATTGGTGGAATTCTCCTACAACAACAGTTATCAAGCAAGTATAGGTGTGGCTCCAATCGAAGCATTGTATGGATGAAAGTGTTGCTCTCCAATATGTTGGGATGAGGTGGGTGAAGCAACATTGTTGGGACCCGAGTTGGTACGTATGACTACGAAAAAGATCCAAATGATTCGACAACGTATACAAACGGCACAAGATCGACAAAAGAGTTATGCAGATCTTCATCGAAAGGACGTGGAATTTGATATTGGGGATCATGTATTGTTGCGTGTTGCACCATAGAAAGGAGTTACAAGATTTGGGAAGAGAGGAAAGCTCAATCCACGATTTATTGGTCCATTTTTGATTCTTGACCGAGTAGGAAATGTGGCCTATAGACTCGCGTTACCTCCAAGCATGTCTTGTGTTCATAATGTTTTTCACATATCTGTGCTTCGTAAATATTTGAAAGACCTAAACCACATTATTATGTTAGAACCAGACTAGATAGCCGAAGACTTAACGTACGAGGAGGTACCTGTCAAGATTTTGGATAGGAACGAGCATGTCCTATGCACAAAGGTCATACCACAAGTTAAAGTTTTGTGGAGGAACCATGCTATTGAAGAAATGACCTGGGAGTTGGAAACGGAAATGAAAGCGAGGTATCCTCATCTTTTCGAAACACCAGGTACGTACGTCAATTTCGAGGACGAAATTTCATAAGGAGGGGAGGTTGTAAGACCCTGACTTTTTATTAATAAAATGAAATTTCCTCTATTTATTATTTTGCAATAGTAAGAGTTGATTTAATTAATGTGGTTAGTTATGGGTAAAATGCGCAAACATTTTAAATAAGCAAGTGGTTATAAAATATTCATTGTTGTTGAGAATATTCGTTTGGTCGTGGAATATTCTTGCTGTCGGGGAATATTCGTACGACGGCGCAGCCTTTTGTGGGCCCCATAACGAAAAGCGATTGGATGAAGAAAATGACAAATATGAGTTTTTATAAATAACGATGTAGTTATTACCGTTAACACTGTTGGAATACCCGGTGGTTAAAACACAGTAATACGCGGTAACACACGGTATTGCACCAATTATTGATTCTTACGTAAGAAGGCACTACTCAATAATTATTACAGTAATTACTGTTCAATATTTTATTCAATAATTACTGCGTTGATATTTTATATTATTGTTGTTTTAATAATTGTCACTACATAGTATTTTCTATTATCAGATCAATAATTTATATTATTTTAATAATATTATTAAATAACATTATTGGCAATGTCTAGAAAGTTCTGTCAAGGAGAGGGTAGGTAATTGTGCGCCAGTAAGGAGAAATCCTTACCTAAGGCCCCTCTTTCACGGGAATAAATTTGGTTGTCGATTATTGTGATTCTGTAATATTATTTGTGAATAATTAATTATTGATTTATATGATAAGGAAAATATTTATTTTATGTGGATATAGATGGAGAAAATTTTTAATGTGACAATTGTTGAAATTTAATATTTAATCTTTTTTTGATAAAATAATTCATTTAAATATATTATTATATTATTATAATATAATAATGGTGATATTTTTACAATGAATATGGGATATATGAATAAATGAGGAGGAGGAGTATTTTTATTACAATAAATGTTTAAAATATGTTTTTCATGTTGATGGACCCCATTTTTGGACTGAAATTTGATTATAGCCTGTAAAATCGTCCGTATGTGGATTTCGGTCAATTTCTGTTTGGAATTTGGAAAAACTTAAAACTACAAAGTTGTAGAGAATTGAATTTCCTATGGAATGGCCATATGATTTGAATTTTTCTAATGAAAGGGCTATTTTTTATGAATTATTGAAGTTCCGAAATAATTGATTTTTGATAGTTTAAAATATTTTAATTAAGAAAAACATTTTTTTCATTTGGTGGAATGTGTTAATTGCTGAAATTGGATGTTTTGGTGTGCGTAAGAAAATAAAATAAATATATTATTATTTTATTAAATTTTCTGCTTTGGTGTTCTAAGCAATTTCCTATTAATAGAGTGCTTATGTTAGAATTAAAAATCACACTAGAAACTGAAGTTTTCTCTCTCTATATTATCGATCGTATTTTTGTGAGTATTTTGATACTTTGAGTGTTGCTATACGGTGCAAGTTCCCTTCAACACTATATCCGATATTCCAGTCAGAGCTACTGTCATTTTTAAGGTAAGGGATGTTATTTTCTTCTGTAAATGATATTATTTCTTCAATATCATTATGCCAAAATATTGATATGAACTTTTTATCAAATTTGGAACTTTTTATGTCTGGGTTACTATTCACGTATACGACACTATTCACGAATACGACACTATTCACCGAAAAATGAATTTTTTTTCTTTTTTTCCAAAATATCTATTATGATACTAGCTTTGATTGTATCCATGTTTTGATCTTCATTCTTGAAGTTTGCCCTAAATTATTTATTATGGGTATTTTTGAATTTGGACAAACTAAAGTACGAATCATTAATCCTTAATCCTTGTCCTTTTGTTTCACTGGATTCGTTTCTTTTAAAAAATATTTTTTTTCATCATCCTCAGTCCTAAATGGTGACGTTACTGAATATCTTTGGCCTGTAGTGCAAAGATGAACAATTACATGATGAATATCTTTGGTCTATAGTGCAAAGTGAACAGGTGTTGAGATGAACATGACCAACTGCGAATATGATTGATTATTTTGGTCTATTGCAGATATGAGTATTTGATTCAAAATTTATATTGATTGATGTTATAGGGATAAAATATTGATGATGGACTTTAAAATCATAGAAGATAATAGATTTCATTCTTTACTTAACTCTTTTAATGATTTGTTATTTCCGCTGCGAATATTGATCTAAAACTTGTTGTCTATTATATTCTATCAGATTTTTCCCTGTTGAGGACTAATGATAATTTGTTCTATATTATCTTAGTCATAATATTCTTTACTGGGCTAGTTGAGCTCACCCTTTTCCTTGTTGTTCCATTTTTCTTCTTAGGAGGCGAGAATGTAGCGAGTACTAGTCGGGGTATGGAATGATGGTTCTAGAAGTTGTTTTAGTAGTCCTCACTATTTTTGTAAAATAATGTATCAATAATTGTAATGAGGACTTATTTGGGTGTGGATATTGTCTAGAAGACAATATTTGTATTTAAACTCACTGTTTAAGTATTGTCGTATTTTGCACGACAATTATATTATTAAAGTTGTAGTTGATTCTGTACCATGTGTTTGGCGACCCAGAATGGGTGATGTATACCTATTTTGGGGGCGTCACATTTTCACACCAAAGGAGTTCCTAGTTCATGCAATGCAAATCAAAACAAAATGCAACTAAAAAAACACACTAAAATGTACTTGAGATGGGCATAGTTCTCATGAATTGATATCCAATAAGTAGGTATAAAACCCACTTATCAAAAACGATCTTGAGTAAGTACGGCCCAAAAAAATCACCAACTTTAAAAACAACTTGACAACGATAACTGTCAACCCGATCTTTATATTTAACATTGCTTTCTATAATGGATTTGTACACCCGATCATGGATAACTAGGAGATGATATGCCATTTCTTCCGCTTTTTGGTACACTCGCCCAATCCGAGGAATATGATCCAAATCTAGGACCTCATAAGGGTTCTGACCACCAACTATCTCAAAGGGACTCATATCAGTAGTTTGATTTTTCGAACGTTTATAAGCAAACTCTGCCTGAGGAAGCGCCCGATCCCATTGCTTCGGTTTACTTCCGGCCAAATACCTTAAAAGATTACCCAGGCTTCGATTCACCACTTCGGTCTGCCCATTTATCTGAGGATAATAGACACTGCTAAAGTTCAATTGTGTCCTGAGCTTTTCCCATAGACTTCTCCAGAAATTAGTCATAAACTTAGTATCATGATCAGAGGTAATAGATTGGGGAACGCCATGCAAACGTACAATCTCCTGAAAGTAAAGGTGAGCAATCCGATTAGCATCCATTGTCTTTCAACAAGGAATAAAATGATACATCTTAGAGAATCGATCAACCACAACTATAGTAGAATTTGAAGCTCTCTAAGTTCGGGGTAGACCCAAAAAAAATCCATACTAACATCACATCAAGGTCTTTCAGGAACAGGTAAAGGAGTGTACAATCCTGCATTGGTAAGAACTCCTTTTGACTTCTGACAAACATAACACCCCTTCACATAGCGAGCCACATCACTGTAGACCTTCGACCATTAATAGTCAGCTGTTATTATGGCCAAGGTCTTATCTCGTCCGAAGTGGCCTTCTTTGTGAAGTTCTCTTACTATTTGTTGCCTAAGTGAACAATCAGGAATACATAATTGGAGTCCTCAAAACAAATACCCATTATGTAAGACAAAGTCACATCGCTGACCATGTCGTACTTCCTAAACTACTTTTCCTAAAGAAGGATCCCCTTCATACATATTGGTGAAGACTTCAAATCCTACAACCTTGTTATGCATATTACCAAGAAGGAATGCTCTTTGGCTTAATGCATTGGCAACACAATTCAAACTTCTTGCCTGATGTCGCAACGTAAAAGTAAATTCCTGTAGGTACGCCACCCACTTAGCATGTCTTTGGCTTAACGTATGTTGACCATTAATATCCTTTATGCCTCGTGATCAGTGAAAAGAATGAATTCCCTATGTATCAGATAATGATACTGATTCTTCAACGTCTGTACTGTGACATAGAATTCCAGATCATAAGTGTAATAATTTTTCTTCGAACCTGATAACTTTTCACTGAAGAAAGCCACTAGTCGACCCTCTTGACTAAGAACGCCACCAATACCAACTCCCGACGCATCACAATTTACCTCAAAGACTCTATCAAAGTCAGGGAGTGCCAGTAATGGTGCTTCGGTCATCTTCTTCTCGACTAGCTGAAAACTGTCTTCAACCTCTTGGGACCATTGAAATAATTTTCCTTTAAGGCACTCGGTGATAGGCGCAACCAATGTGCTGAAGTTTCGGATGAATCGTCTGTAAAAAGTTGCCAACCCATGAAAGCTTCTGACATCATGCATAGTCTTTGGTATGGGCCATGCCCATACTTCCTCGATCTTGGTTGGATATGCGTGAACTTCTTGGTAGATGCAACGAAACCAAGGAAGGTTACTGATGACATAAAATATGAGCTTTTCTTTTGATTGATGAACAAACATACTTTTCTTAACACTTCAAAAATAGCTCGGAGGTGTTCATGATGTGTCTTCCATGTCGGACTATGAATAAGAATGTCGTCAAAATAGACAACCATAAATTTTCCCATAAAAGGCCGCAAAACTTGGTGCATGAACCTTATAAATATACTGGAAGAGAGTCCGAAGGGTGTAACCATCAATTCATATAATCTCTGCTGAGTTTTGAACGCTGTCTTCCACTCATCTCCTGGACGTATCTTTATCTGATGGTATTCACTCTTCAGGTCAATCTTTGAGAAGACTTTTGTACCGGACAACTAATCTAACATATCATCCAGATGAGGTATCGAAAATTGATACTTTATTGTGATCTTATGGATTGCCTTGCTGTCGATACACATTCTTTATGATCCATCCTTTTTCGGAACTAACAGAGCTGATACGGCATACGAGATCATACTCTCACGAATGTAGCCCTTCTCTAGTAATTCAGCTACCTATCTCTATAGCTCTTCAGACTTTTTAGGACTAAGTCAGTATACTGGGATGTTCGGTAGACTTGACCTTAGAACAAGATCTATCTCGTATTGAATATCTCTCAGCTATGATAATCCTGGGGGAAGCTCTTCGGGCATAAGATCAGCATATTCTGATAGTAACTTATGTGTATCGGTCGATACTTCAGCGTGTCCATCTGCCGAACTTCTCTCATAAGGAAGCAAAGCATATATCACACCTTCACGTTCAACCTCTGATAAAAATCTCGTCATAAATAGGAGGTTAGGGTTTTCGACTTCTTGAGTCGAACTGGATTCTTCTTTTCGTGGGGCTAACATAATCTTCTTCCTTTTTATACTAAGGGAATACGTGTTCTTCCAACCATCATGACTGACTCTTCAGTCATAATGCCAAGGTCGACCTAACAATACATAACACGTATCCATGGACACCACATCGTACCACACATTATCAAAGTATTTTTTTTCGATTGAAAACGAAACTAAACACTTTTTATTGACTGTCACCTCATTACCTTTGTTTAGCCATGATAGCTTATACGGTTTCGGATGCCGATCTGTCTTTAACTGCAATTTTTGAACTACCTCTTTAGATACAACGTTTTCATTACTGTCATTATCAATGATCATTTTGTAAATCTTATCTGCCATTGTACAAGTAGTATGGAAGATATTGGTTCTCAACCAATCCTTTTCAGATTCTCCTTTAGGAGTCAGTAGACTTTTGTGAACCACTAGAGTCTCATGACCATCTCTATATAACACGTCTTAATCTTCGTATTCGTCATTTGTAAGCTCTCTGAACTCCTATATCTCATCGGCCACATATTCTTCATATTAAAAGGTTTTTACCCTTCTGGTTAGCAGGTTTTCGGCACTTCGTTGCTCTGTGACCTGGTTCCTCATATCTGAAGCACTTAATACCAGAATTGAAATTACCCTATGGTTGTTGCGGTGTAGTACGAATTTGTGGAGGTTGGTTCGTTCTGTTGGGTTGATTGTTCCTTAGCATCGGTCTACTATTTTATTGTTGCTCTACCTCTCACACTCACTGATATGCCTCAGAAACAATCCATAGTGAATGAAGTCTAAGGGCATTTTGTAGTTACTATTTTAATCCTCCCAAATACCTGGCCTCCAATTGTTCCTCTGTCTCCAATAGATCATTTTGTGCTATCAACGATAAAACTCTTCGGTATATTCATCCACAAGTCTAGTGTCTTATTGTGACGCTCCCAAAATAGGTACACATCACCCATTCTGAGTTGTCAAAAACATGGTATAGAAACAACTACAACTTTATTAATACATTTGTCATGCAAAATACGACAACACTTAAACTGTGAGTTTAATTACAAATATTGTCTTCTAGACAATATCCACAACCAAATAAGTCCTCATTACAATTATTGAAACTTTATTTTACACAAATGGTGAGGACTACTAAGACAACTTTCTAGAACCATCATTCCACACCTCGACTCGTACTCGCTACATTCTCGCCTCCTGAGAAGAAAAATGGAACAACAAGGAAAAGGGTGAGCTCAACTAGCCCAATAAAGAATATTATGACTAAGATAATATAGAACAAATAATCGTTAGTCCTCAACAGGGAAAAATCTGATAGAATACAATAGACAACAATTTTCAGATCAATATTCGCAGCGAAAAATAATAATTCATAAAATAGTTACGTAGAGAATGAAATCTACTAGTATCTATGAATTTAAAAGTCCATCATCAATATTTTATCCCTATAACATCGATCAATATAATCTTCAATCAAATATTCATCTTTGCACTACAGACCAAAGATATTCATCAGTTGGTCCTGTTTATCTCAACACCTGTTCATCTTTGCACTACGAGCCAAAGATATTAATAAAAAAAATCAACCATCTTTGCACTACAGGCCAAAGATATTCAGTAACATCATCATTTAGGATTGAGGATGATGAAAAATATTTTTAAAGAAACGAATCCAGTGAAACAAAAGACAAGGATTAAGGATTAAGGATTAAGGATTCGTAATTTGGTTTATCCATGTCCAAAAATACCTCAATAATAATCATAGTAGAGCAAAATTCAAGAATGATCAAAACATGGATACAACAAAGCTAGTATCCATAAAAGATATTTTGGACGAAAAATAAAAATTTAATTTTTCTGTGAATAGTGCCGTATTCGTGAATAATACCGTATACGTGAATAGTGCCGTATACGTGAATACTAACCCCGACACCAACAAGTTCAAAATTTGATAAAAAGTTCAGATCAATATTTCGGCATAATGATATTGAAAGAATAACATCATTACGAAAAAAAATAACATCTCTTACCTCGAAAAAGACAAAGATTACTTATTTGAATTTAATATATAGTCTTTGAAGGAACTTGCATCAGATATAGCAACACTCCAAATATCAAAATACTCACAAGAATACGCTCAATATATAGAGAGAGAAAGAGAGAGAAAACTTCAGTTTCTAGTGTGATTTTCAATTCTAACCTAAGCACCCTATTTATAGAAAAATGCTTAGAACACCAAAGCAGAAAATTTAATAAAATATTAATATATTTATAAAATTTTCCTTAGCCCACCTCTAGACATTTGAATTCAGCACTTGCACATGTTAATGATGTCCACAAAACCAAAAAAACATTTTTCTTAAAATAATTATTTAAAACTTCCAAAAATCAATTATTTCGGAACTTCGGAACTTCAATAATTCATAATAAATAGCCCTTTTGTCAGAAAAATTTGAACCTCATGTCTTTTCCATAGGAAATGCCATTATCTACAACTTTGCAGAAGAAAATTTTTCCAAATTCCAAACAGAAATTGACCGAAATCCACAAACGGGCGATTTTACAAGCTATAATCAAATTTTAGTCAATAAATGGGGTTCACCGACACACAAAACATGTGTTAATCATTTAATGCAACAAAAATACTCTTCCTCCTCATATACTCGTATATCCCACATTCATTGTAAAAATATCACCATCAATATATTATTAAAATAATATATTTAATTGAATTATTTTATTAGAAAAAGATAAAATATTAATTTTTAACAATTGTCACATTAAAAGTTTTCTCCATCTATATCCACATAAAATCAATATTTTTCTCATCATAAAATCAATAATTAATTATTCACAAATAATATTACGTAATCACATTCTCGATGACCAGTGCGCCTCTAGAAAGAGGGGCTTTCAATAAGGATCTCTCCTTCTCTGGCGCGCAATTAGATGACCAAACCTCTCCTTAGAGCGAAATTTCTAGACATTGCCAATAATGTTATCTAATAATATTATTTAGATAATATGAATTATTGCTCCGTAATAGAAAATCTTTGCGTTGACAATTATTAAAACAACGATAATATAAAATATCAACGCAGGCAATTATTGAATCAATAAAATAAAATCTTTGAGCAAAGAATTCATCGTAACAATTATTGAGTAGTGCCTTCTTACGTAAGAATCAATAATTGGTGCAATACCGTGTGCTACTGTGCTTTAACCATCGAGTATTTTAACAGTATTAACGGTAACAACTATGCCGTCATTTATAAACAACTTATATTTGTCGTTTTCTTCATCCAATCACTTTCTGTTATGGGGCCCACACAAGGATGCGCCGTCGTACGAATATTCCCCGACAACAAGAATATTCCACGACCAAACGAATATTCACAACAACAATGAATATTTTATAACCACTTTCTTATTTAAAATATTTACGCATTTCACCCATAACTAACCACATTAATCAAATTAACCCTTACTATTTCAAAATAATAAATAGAGGAAATTTAATTTTATTAATAAAAGTCGGGGTCTTACAACCTCCCCTCCTTATGAAATTTCATCCTCGAAATTGACGTACGTACCTGGTATTTCGAAAAGATGAGGATACCTCGCTTTCATTTCCGTTTCCAATTCCCATGTCATTTCCTTTATAGCATGGTTCCTCCACAAAACTTTAACTTGTGGTATGACCTTTGTGCGTAAGACATGCTCCTTCCTATCTAAGATCTTGACAGGTACCTCTTCGTATGTTAAGTCTTCGGTTATCTCGTCTGGTTCTAACTCAATAACGTGGTTCGGGTCTTTCACATATTTACGAAGTACAGATATGTGAAATACATTATGAACACGACATACTTTCGGAGTAACGCGAGTCTATAGGCTACATTACCTACTCTACCAAGAATTTGAAATGGACCAATAAATCGTGGATTGAGCTTTCCTCTCTTCCGAATCTTGTAACTCCCTTCCATGGAGCAACACGCAACAATACATGATCCCCAATACTAAATTCCACGTCCTTTCGATGAAGATCCGCATAACTCTTTTGTGGATCCTGTGCCATTTGTATACGTTGTCGAATCATTTGGATCTTTTCCGTGGTTATACGTACCAACTTGGGTCCCAACAATGTTGCTTCACCCACCTCATCCCAACATATTGGAGAGCGACACTTTCGTCCATACAATGCTTCGAATGGAGCCACACCTATACTTGCCTGATAACTGTTGTTGTAGGAGAATTTCACCAATGGTAAATACTTATCCCAACTCCCTTTGAACTCTAGGACACAGAGTCTTAATAGATCCTCAAGTGTTTGAATAGTCCTCTCTGATTGTCCGTCCGTTTGAGGATGGTATGCTGAACTAAATCGTAAATCCGTGCCCATAGCTTTTTGCAAGCTAACCCAAAATCTTGAAGTAAATCTTGGGTCACGATCCGAAACTATGGATACTGGCATGCCATGCAATCTCACAATCTCATTCACGTACATACTAGCAAGACGTTCAAGGGAATAAGTCTTCCGTATCGGCAAGAAATGAGCAGACTTGGTTAATCTATCAACAATAACCCAAATAGCATTGATGCCTTGAGAAACCGTAGGAAGACCCGTAACAAAATCCATGGTAATGTGTTCCCACTTCCATTTCAGAATCTCAAGTGGTTGCAATGGACCCTTAGGTACTTGATGCTCTGCTTTTATACGTTGACAAGTTAAACACATCGAGATAAACTTTGCAATCTCTCTCTTCATATTGTTCCACCAAAATGTATGTCGAAGATCACGATACATTTTGGTACTTCCAGGATGGATTGCAAATGGTGTATTGTGTGCTTCCATCATAATCTTGTACTTCAAATTAGAGTCGTTAGGAACACAAAGTCTGGAGTGGACTCGAAGTATTCCTTCTTCATCGATTCTCGCTTCCGGAATAGCACCTTCTTGTACTTTCTTCTTTATACGCATCAGCTCCGGGTCGGTAGCTTGAGAGACCTTAACTTTTTCTATTAAAGTTGGCTCTATGCGTATACTTGACATCATCGCATGGGTCCCCGGAGTCTTGAATTCTATCTTCATCTTTTGTAAATCACTCAAAATAGGCCTTTGTGTTGACAACATCGCACTCGTTCCCGCATATGATCTTTCTCTCAATGTGTCAGCTACAACGTTCGCTTTTCCAGGATGATATTGAATAGTATGGTCGTAGTCTTTCAACAACTCGAGCCAACGTCGTTGCCGCATGTTGAGTTCCTTTTGGGTGAAGAAATATTTGAGGCTTTTATGGTCTGAATATATCTCCACTTTCTCCCCATATAGATAGTGTCTCCAAATCTTTAGCGCGAAAACGACTGCTGCCAACTCTAGATCATGAGTAGGATAATTCCTCTCATATTCTTTAAGTTGTCACGAGGCATAGGCTATGACATTCCCACGTTGCATGAGAACACATCCTAACCCTTTGCCCGAAGCATCGCTATAAATAACAAATCCATCTGAACCAGATGGTATTGTTAGAACAGGTGCCGAAATAAGTCTCCTCTTAAGCTCTTGGAAACTCTTCTCGCATTCCTCGCTCCAAACGAATTTTGTATCCTTCCCACGAATCTCCGATAATAACCAGCTAGGCCCAGAAAGCTACGTACTTCGGTCACCGACTTCGGTTGCTCCCAACTTTGTATTGTTTCAATCTTTACCGGGTTGACAGATACTCCATGTTTAGACACCACGTGCCCAAGGAATGCTACTTCCTCAAGCCAGAACTCGTATTTCTTTAACTTGACATATAGCTTATTTTCACGAAGCCTTTGGAGTACCAGCTTCAAATGGTGCTCATGATCTTCATGGCTTTTGTAATATATGAGAATGTCATCAATAAAGACAACAACGAACCGATCTAAATAGTCCTTGAATACTCGGTTCATCATATCCATGAAAGCTGCAGGAGCATTAGTCAATCCGAAAGACATGACTAGGAATTCATAATGCCCGTACAGAGTTCTAAAGGCAGTCTTCGGAATATCCTCAGTTCTAATCCTCAATTGATGATATCCAGAACGAAGATCGATCTTTGAAAAGAATTATGCTCCTTGCAACTGGTCAAATAGGTCATCAATACGAGGTAGCGGATACCTATTCTTGATAGTGACATGGTTTAATTCCCGGTAGTCAATACAAAGTCGCATACTCTCATCTTTCTTCTTTAAGAATAAAACAGGAGCACCCCAAGGAGATGTACTAGGACGAATGAAACCGATGTCCAACAACTCCTGTAGTTGAACCTTTAACTCTTGAAGTTCAATAGGAGCCATTCGATATGGGGTTTTAGAAATGGGCTTTGTACCAGGCTCAAGATCAATAAAGAATTCAACTTCACGTTCTGGGGGTAGATCGGGAAGTTCTTCAGGAAACACGTCATAAAATTTACTAACAACAGGAATATTATTCAAATTTGACGTGTCTTTATTCAAATCCATAACATGGGCTAAGAAAGCTTGACATCCGTTTTTCAATAAACGAATAACTTTATGACTAGATATGACAGCGATTGATTTTAATGGTTTAGTTGCTTGAATTCGTACAACAGGTTGATTAGGAATATGAAAACTAACAACCTTATGAAAACAATCAATTTTGGCATGATGAGTAGTTAACCAATCAATCCCCAAAATCACATCAAAAGCAAGTATCTTTAAAGAGATAAGGTCAACAGGTAATGTGATGGTGCCAACTTGGTTCAAACAAGATTTATAAACAGTGGATGTGATGAAAGTTTCTCCTAACGGAGTCTCCACAGATAAATCAAAGTCTAATTTCGCCGGAGTCAAGTTTAAACGTTGAGCACAAGCAGGAGAGATAAATGAATGGGTAGCACCAGTATCAAGTAAGGTATAAACTTCACAAGAATTAATGATTAGCTTACCCGTGATCACCTCGTTTGGGTTCCTCGCGTTTTGACCAGTCACGACAAACCCTCTTCTAGGAACCATTGACTTTGACTTTTCTGGGACAGCCTTTTGAGTCACCGTCCCCCCTGGACTTGGTTTCACTATCGTACACTCTCGAGCGATATGTCCTTCCTTTCCACAATTATAACATACCTTGAACTGTTGTGGGCAGTTTGGACTGATATGTCCCTCTTTCCCGCATTTGTAGCATACGACCGGTGGTCGTTCTCTTCCCTTAGAACCAGTTGCTGCTAGCGTTGACGTCTTCACATGGTCGTTGTTGAATCTCCTCTTTTTAAAATCTCATCCCGACTCGCTTCTTCTATTCTCATGGCTATGACTACCACCAGAGTGGTTACCATTTTTGTCCATCTTTTTCTTTCTCTACTGGTTATCGTTATTCTGCTGACTGCTATCTCCAGTATGATCCTGGTTATGATCCCTCGGTTGACCGTACTCGTTATCTCGCTCTAACAATTGAGCCTTGTTGACAACATCTGAATAGAGAGAAAATTTATGAGAAATGAGATATTGACGTATCTGGGTTTCAAACCTCTCGAAACATTCGCGTCATCGTTCCTCATTCTCCACCAAATGAGGTGCAAACACGGATAACTCATGAACTTTGCCTCGTCTTTGGGACACCGCCATGTTGTTTTGTTCCAGCCTAATGAACTCCACTTCCTTCATATGACGAATACTTTCAAGAAAGTACTTGTCATTGAAAAGTTCTCAAACGTCTCCCAAGACATGTTTGGCCAGCGGTTTGGTGGAGTACGCTTCACGATTCCCACCAAAGAATCCTGCCTTCGTTCACGGAACATAAAAGTAGCGAATGGAACCTTCTGTTCCTCCGTGCATCCCAAGACATCGAATATCTTGGTAATTTATTTGACCCACGTCTCTGCCTTAATCGGATTCGGCTTTCCCCAGAATTCTGGTGGTCCCAACTCTTTGAATTGCTTGGCCGTGAAAAATCGTGCATTGTTATCATTTCCACCTGTATTTTGTGCACATGTCTCCCTCGTCTGATTTTGCATGAACTACAAAAAGCTTCTAAACATCCCGTCATTCATCATCTGCTCAGTGGCGTTGTTCACAGGAGGAACATTGTCGGCCTGTTGCACGTTCTCCTCATTGGTGAGTACGACGTCTCCACGGTCTCATTTACTCCAATGTTAACATTCTCAGTTGCCATTCTCAAATACTGCCATAAAATAAGGGTTAATTAAACAAATTTACGTATCACGTAATATCCCTATATTATGATCAACCAACAAATAAGCTTAGGTAGGACACACTAGCGAAGGATTTACTCATCTCTCCCCTCCTAGTTCTATTCCCCGATCTCCACCAGAGATCATATCCCTAAGCTCTGATACCAACTGTGACGCCCCCAAAATAGGTACACATCACCCATTCTGAGTTGTCAAAAACATGGTATAGAAACAACTACAACTTTATTAATACATTTGTCGTGCAAAATACAACAACACTTAAACTGTGAGTTTAATTACAAATATTGTCTTCTAGACAATATCCACAACCAAATAAGTTCTCATTACAATTATTGAAACTTTATTTTACACAAATGGTGAGGACTACTAAGACAACTTTCTAGAACCATCATTCCACACCTCGACTCGTACTCGCTACATTCTCGCCTCCTGAGAAGAAAAATGGAACAACAAGGAAAAGGGTGAGCTCAACTAGCCCAGTAAGGAATATTAGGACTAAGATAATATAGAATAAATTATCGTTAGTCCTCAACAGGAAAAAATCTGATAGAATACAATAGACAACAAATTTCAGATCAATATTCGCAGTGAAAAATAATAATTCATAGAATAGTTACGTAGAGAATGAAATCTACTAGTATCTATGAATTTAAAAGTCCATCATCAATATTTTATCCCTGTAACATCGATCAATATACATCTTCAATCAAATATCCATCTTTGCACTACACAGCCAAAGATATTCATCACTTAGTCATGTTCATCTCAACACTGCTCATCTTCTTTTCTACGGACCAAAGATATTCATAAAAAAATCAACCATCTTTTCACTACACAGCCAAAGCTATTCAAAGAACATCATCATTTAGGGTGGGATGATGAAAATATTTTTAAAGAAACGAATCCAAAGGAAACAAAAGATAAGGATTAAGGATTAAGGATTCGTAATTTGGTTTATCTAGGTCCAAAAATACCTCAATAATAATCATAGTGGAGTAAAATTCAAGAATGATCAAAACATGGATACAATCAAAGCTAGTATCCATAATAGATATTTTGGACGAAAAATAAAAATTTAATTTTTCTGTGAATAGTGTCGTATTCGTGAGTAGTACCGTATACGTGAATAGTGCCGTATATGTGAATAGTAATCCCGACACCAACAAGTTCCAAATTTGATAAAAAGTTCAGATCAATATTTCAGCATAATGATATTGGAAGAATAACATCATTACGAAAAAAAAATAACATCCCTTACCTCGAAAAGACAGTACTTCTGACTGAAATTCTGAATATAGTGTTAAAGGGAATTTGCACCGTATAGCAACACTCCAAATATCAAAATACTCACAAGAATATGCTCAATATATAGAGAGAGAAAGAGAGAGAAAACTTCAATTTCTGGTGTGATTTTCAATTCTAACCTAAGCACCCTATTTATAGGAAAATGCTTAGAACACCAAAGCAGAAAATTTAATAAAATATTAATATATTTATAAAATTTTCCTTAGCCCACCTCTAGACATTTGAATTCAGCACTTGCACATGTTAATGATTTTCACAAAACCAAAATAACATTTTTCTTAAAATAATTATTTAAAAATTCCAAAAATCAATTATTTCGGAACTTTTGAACTTTAATAATTCATAATAAATAGCCCTTTTGTCAGAAAAATTCGAACCTCATGCTTTTTCCATAGGAAATCCCATTATCTACAACTTTGCAGAAGAAAATTTTTCCAAATTCCAAACAGAAATTGACCGAAATCCACAAACGGGAGATTTTACAGGCTATAATCAAATTTTAGTCAATAAATGGGGTCCACCGACACATAAAACATGTGTTAATCATTTAATGCAACAAAAATACTCTTCCTCCTCATATACTCATATATCCTACATTCATTGTAAAAATATCACCATCAATATATTATTAAAATAATATATTTAATTGAATTATTTTATTAGAAAAGATAAAATATTAATTTTCAACAATTGCCACATTAAAAATTTTCTCCATCTATATCCACATAAAATCAATATTTTCCTCATTATAAAAATCAATAATTAATTATTCACAAATAATATTACAGAATCACATTACTGACAACCATGCAGTTCTCAGGAAAGAGGGGGCTTTCCAATAAGGATCTCTCCTTACTGACGCGCAATTAGATGACCAAACCTCTCCTTAGACAGAACTTTCTAGACATTGCCAATAATGTTATCTAATAATATTATTATCTGAATTATTGCTCCGCTAATAGAAAATACTGTGCAGTGACAATTATTAAAACAACAGTAATATAAAATATCAACGCAGCAATTATTGAATCAATAAAATAAAATACTGAACAGTAATTACTATAACAATTATTGAGTAGTGCCTTCTTATGTAAGAATCAATAATTGGTGCAATATCGTGTGATACTGTGCTTTAACCATCGAGTATTTCAACAGTATTAACGGTAACAACTATGCCGTCATTTATAAACAACTTATATTTATCGTTTTCTTCATCCAATCGCTTTCTGTTATGGGGCCCACATTAGGTTTGCTTGGCAAATCGTATTTAATATTCCCCAATGCAAGAATATTCCACGACCAAACGAATATTCACAACAACAATGAATATTTTATAACCACTTGCTTATTTAAAATATTTACGCATTTCACCCATAACTAACCACATTAATCAAATTAACCCTTACTATTTCAAAATAATAAATAGAGGAAATTCAATTTTATTAATAAAAAGTCAGGGTCTTACACTTATCTTAACATATACAATCTCTTGAGCAGAGACTGGGTGTATCCGAAAGGAAGAAAGTGACTCTGCATCTTTTTCTTCATCTTCTTCCACTTGATGATTTTAGCCTTTCCTTGTCTCTCCAATGAACGCCTCATCTATTTCCACCAAGCAGATGCTCGGCCTTTCAGTTTGATAGCAACCAATTTCACTTTAGCACTATCTGAAACCTCCTTATACTCAAAGATACGTTCGACTTCATTTATCCGGTCACTGAATCCTTCTACTTGCAGCGTACCAGAAAATTTTGGTAGCTATACCTTAAAACCCATATCACTATGACAATACTCACGGTCACGCCGTTCCCATAGTTATCTCCTATGGCGGTAAGGATTATCAAAACTTGATTCAGAATTATAAGATTCTTCATCGTGTTCAAGGTGTGAGACTTCCTCCTCCGGAACCTGTCCACAACGACCCAGATTTTGCGCTGCTAGGCGCTAGGTTAGCTCTGTAACTTGTCTCTACTAATCCTCAATCATCACGTCCTAGACGTTATGATTACGGTGCGAAACTTCCTCAGCCGAAATCTGCCCTCGACGACAACGACCACCAGCCATTGCAGCTGATGAAGTCTATTCCCAAAAAGATGTTGAGCTTTGATACCAACTGACGCCGGGCGGGATAACGATTATCTTGCGGGCTAAGTAACAAATATATTCACAGGTAAAAGAACAAGAGATTCATCGGAAAACACAAAGAAACTTCTCTAATGCTTAAGTTTATATTTATCAAAATCTAAAGTTATGAAATTTAACCCACAAGCTGGGTCTTATAGCTTAACAAAACTTTCTACCCAAGTTGCCCAAATCATAACAGAAATCCTAAAATTACGGAAACAAAATACTTCTAAAAATATGGAAATAAATCCTAACAAAATTTCTATATTTATGGGAATTATTTTATTACCATAAAAGAGCTAAATAAGAATAATAGCAAATAAACCAATCTGTCGAACTCTCGAAGTCAGGACGCCACGAGTCCGAAGAGTTCTAATCTCCTGAAGTTAATCCTCTAGTATGAAATCGAAGGCGTTAATGACCTTCTCGTCTGTGACAATCATCCAACTCATGATATTCTAAGGCCATCAACATGTTTTCCGACAGTTCAACCTCTTCGGTCTAATACCCTCCTGAATCAAAATAACAGACATTTGTACTCGTCATAATAATGTCCAAGAGCTAATGTTCTCACTGTATCATTTCTCTACTTCAAGGTATCAGAAAATTAGATCAGTTAAAATTTTATTACCTTATGTAGTTATACAAAAGAGAAAAGAAAAAAACATAACATGTAATTATCCTTGTACCTCTCTCTCACCCTCATTATGCGTCAAAGGATACATGTACACATATTAAAACCTGTATGCGAAACCTCAATGTTCCTATTTGAAATGTATGATCTCAATTAAGGTCAAGCATGCATTTAATAATTCAGTTACATGTGGCTAAAAATCAAGAAATACGACGCACGCTAGCATCTTATATGTATACATATATACATATATATGTATATATCTTAGGGCAACATAGGTATCTGCCCCTGCTGAATTTTTTTTATAGGTATAGGGGTAAGGGTAGATATATAAGTTAATAAACTCAAAGGGATGATTAATGGAAAAATTAAATTTAGAGGAGGCAATATATATATATATATATATATATATATATATATATATATATATATATATATACACACACACACACAAAAACCAAACTTTCTAAATGACATAGTGATAACTTATAATTATATTTGTTGTACATTTATTTGTGTATCTGGTTATAAATGTATATACTTAGGTATCAAACTTTCATCTTTTATCATTTTAATAATATTTATCATTTAATTAGGGCATTGATATTTCACACAAGCAAAATTTTATATTTTCACAAGTTTCTTATCACAGAAGTGGGGCACATTACTATTCATGTGAGACAAATCTTGTGGAAATATAACTTTTACTTGTGCAATCGCTTTTAATTTTTTTGCCAGTTTAGTATTTTGTCATATTCTTTTCATTTAAATATTTAAAGTTAAGTTTTGGTATTTTTTTTCTTTGGCAGAATAAAGTTTACAAGATCAACCTTGTGTTGAAAAAAATTACGACAATGAAGAGAGGACTTAACATGACAAAGCTGCAAAGTTTTTTTATAGCTTGTTTTTCTTAACTCTTTACTTGTATTAATGATTAAATATTTTAGATACTAGGCCTTCGGGACACCTATATTTGTTTTGATTACACGTCTTGTAGGTTTTGTTACTTGATTATTACATATTTAGTTGTGAAATATTATACAATTGGTTATTTATACAATATAATATTTTATTTGATGTTGATTACAAATTAATAAATATTTTTAAAAATATTTTTTATTCTCAATGATTTGATTATTTAATAGAAGTATTGTCTAAGAAATTTCTTCTCGGTAAATTAAAAAAATCATAATATGTAATTAGTGAAGGAAATCCAACATTTCTAAAGTACATATGTTCTTCACAAATTGTTATTTATGAAGGAAGAAATTTTTACTAGTTATTTCAAAATGTTAATTGTGAGGAAATCATCTCCTCGCCAAACAAAATTTGTAATATCCCGAATGTTTATGAGTTGAGTATATGCTAATGATTCTTAAAAAATGTAATGAATGTTTCAAAGAATGTATAATACTCATAATATAATTGAGTGTAAGGAAGGTTATGAAATAAAATTTACAAGAATTTATTGAGAAGAATGGATGGTGTATGAATTATAAAACCTATATTAAGGTAATGCGTTGAAGTTATTCTACAATAAAAATTTTAAGGAGATGTGATGTAAACCGGGTAAGGGAGGTTTCATTGATTCCGAGGACGGAATCCTTATAAGGAGGGAAGGATGTGACAACCCGAATTTTCAGAAATTATTAAGATAAGAATTTAATAAATAAAATTCTTATTAAGAGATGTTTTGAGTTCGATTAAATATTTATATATTTATATTGGGGAAATGAGGTTTAGTAATTCATTAAACTATTGAAGAAATTAAATAAAGTTGTTGTGAAAAGGAAATTAACTGAGTAATGTTGGTTAATTTAATAAAGTTGAAAATTATATTATGAAATAATACAATTTGATTATTATGCCTTTTTGGCACTGGAATTATTATTAATTAAATTTCATAAATAACATAAGTAATTCACTTAATTAAAGTAGTGAATTAACGTAAGGATATTTGTTTTAAGAAAATGTGGGAGTAATATATATTACATATGAATGTAATGTGTTAATGTAATAAGATTGTGAATTTCGTAAATGGTTAAATTATTTATCGAATAAAATAAATATTTTAATTAGAATATTTATGAAATTGAATAAATATTTGATAAAAATTATTATGAAAATATTCTAATTTAATTAAATAATTAAATTGGAGGATGAATGATTTGTTAAGTAAATGGTAATTGTTTTGGTTAAGTGAATAATTAAATTGAAGTGTGACATTTGGGTAACATATAACAAGGGGTTATTAAAATAAATTGGAGGGAGCTTAATTGGTGTTTACCAAACTAGGCATAAAGACCTTTCATATTTTTAACTGATGTATGTTATATCTCATCAGTTTATGTTTTACGTATTATTTTCATAAGGCTGAGGGTTAGGAGTAGAGATAGAGCTTAAGAGAAATTCTTTGTGAAATTGACAAGGGTTTAAAAATCAAAAAAGAAAGAGGAAAGATAATCAAGGCTTTCCTAGTTATCTAGCCAAACTAGAGAAGAAATCAAAGGTAATAACCTAGTTGTAAACTCTATTTTGTATTCTTGGATATACTTCTCTGTAAAGGGAATTTTAAGTAGACGATTTGTTAAAGAAATTGATTATATATGTTCTTAGTTTTATGTAAGTGGTTATATGTCATCTAAGAATGATTTTGAGATAATCTGTAACACCCCAGTCCCACATCGAAAGATAGGGGAACAATTTGTCTGCATATAAGGAAATAAGTTACTACCAATAGTACCTTCAAGTCATGACCTTTTGAGTGAGCCTGTGGTGGGCTAAGATGAACCAAGAAGATACTATTGGGCCAGTGGTTTGAGGCCTTATTTTGATGGATTTGATTCAATTTCGGACTTGGGATTTGACCCGAGATTTGATCTGGACTCGGGATTTGACCCGGGTTGTTTCATATGGTATCAGAGCCGACTCTCGAAAGCTCGAGTCGGGTCATCCGATCGGGTTGTCGGAGGTGGGGACACGAAGGCTGGTGGTATTATCCCACAATGGAGAGATGGAGGTCCGGAGGTGGGGACACGAAGCCAGCCGGTATTATCCCACAATGGCTAGAGAGGCAAAAGATCTTTGGGCCCGGTATTATCCTACAATGGCTAGAGAGGCAAAAGATCTTTGGTAGTGTAGGTGATCGGTTACGACGGGGGGACGTCGAAATTTTAAGGGGGAGTTTGTAACACCCCAGTCCCCACATCGAAAGATAGGGGAACAATTTGTCTGCATATAAGGAAATAAGTTACTACCAATAATACCTTCAAGTCATGACCTTTTGAGTGAGCCTGTGGTGGGCTAAGATGACCCAAGAAGATACTATTGGGCCAGTGGTTTGAGACCTTATTTTGATGGATTTGATTCGATTTCGGACTTGGGATTTGACCTGAGATTTGATCCGGACTCAGGATTTGACCCAGGTTGTTTCATAATCAAATTCATGAAAACATGTGTTAAAAGAGGAAATTTGAGTTTTGTTGTAATATATGTATTTTGGTCTATTTTAAGGTTAAAATTCGCTAGGAATTCATGTTATAACCTATAAATTGATGGTGGATTGTTGTTCTCCCTTAAGAAACGAAAACAACCAAATTAGACTGAACTAAAACGGAGTTAAATCGAGTGTGTAGTGAATGATTACGCTAAACATGTTGAAACATAAAAATTTGGTGTGAAGTTTGAAATTGAGATGTTAGAATGCTTTATTAGTGTGTTTGGAAGATGTTTATTCTCATGGATGTTGTACTTTTAGAAGTTAGGAGTCTATAGAGTCGAAAACTAACTTATTTGGATGGGTATAACTTGAGTTATGAAGATCGGAAGGGGAAAGGATTAAAAATTCATAAATAGAACAACTTGAGCAACTCATTCTGCTCTTGGGCGCAAAAGTGCTAACCCCAAGGCTAATTAGGGTGTTGCGGTACCGGAATAGTGCCAGACATGATTGTTTTGACCTCTTGTAGTAAACCGACCATAGAGATTTCAAACGAACTCCGATTGAGGCGATTTAGGATGATTCAGAAAGATAAAGAGTAAACCTACAACTTTTGTTCTTTACGTTTTTCGATTTGAGGTCGTTAGCGGGGGGTCAAAATTGCTATCTTTGGGACTGATGTGTATTCGGAGGCAATCAGAGGGCGTCGGGCATGCACATATGCAAGTGAAGTGCTTCTGACGATAAAAGATATTGTTCTAAGTTATAAGACTTAAAAATTGTAAAGTATAACGATATTTTGTAAGACCCCGAATTTTATGAAATGAAAGTATTTAATTTTCTTATAATTATTACTTAGTAAATGGTTAAATTGATAAAAGGTTAAAGTTAAGGGTGATGTGAAAATTTTGCAAAGTAAGCAAGTTGTCATAAAATATTTGATTGGTCAGGGAATATTCGTTTTAACAGGGAATATTCGTACGACGATACAATAATTGGTGGACCCCACAATGAAAGTATTGTCGTAGTTAGAAAGCGACAGAATTATCTTTTTATAAAAATAACGACAAAAGTTTTACTGTTAAACTGTTGAACTACCCGATAGTAAAAGTACAGTAATATGCATTGTTGCATAGTAGAACACAGTATTGATTATTGATGCTTACGTGAGAAGTCACTCAATTATACTCAATTATAGCTACAGTAATTGCTGCATCATATCTCTCATATTATTGATTTAATTATTGTCACAATATCATCTGTATAATATTTTATATTATTAAATCAATAATTGAGACGAAAAAGTTATTCATATTATTATTTGCAATATTGACGATATCTAGAAGTTTTGTCAAGGAGAGGTTAGGTCATCTAATTGCGCGCCAATAGGGAGAAATCCTTATCGGGAAACCCCCTCTTTCCTGGGAATGATCTAGTTGTTAAATATTGTGAGTTATAATATTAATGATGAATAAGTTCGTGTTGATTAAAGATGAAATTGATAGTTCCATTGTGTTAGGATTATTAGTGTTAGTGGAAATCGACATTTATTTCGATAATAATTGATGTCTAGAAGTTATATTGACCAATCGGGTAATTAATCGAATAAATGATCAATTAATTACTATTAATTCACATGCTTATAACTATGTGTTCACATGTATGTACTATTGATTCACATGCATGTACTATTAGGGGAGGTGGTGCAAGATTTATAATACTTGCATGACTAAATTAAAAATGGAGGTATAGATGAAGGTATTATACTGTAACTATTTTTTTACATGTATAGAAGTATTGATTCACATAAATGTACTATTGATTCACATGATGTACTATTTGGGGAGGTAGTGCAAGTTTGATAATACTTGCAGGACTAAATTATAAATGAAGAAAAAGATGAAGGTATTATACTGTAATATTTCAAGCCCCAAAACGTGAAATTATCGAAACTATATTTTTCTATAAATAGAAGCTCATTCTTCTTTCACTCTCACTAATTCACTAAGACTCACAAGAGCAATTATAGAGAGAGAAGCTATAAAGAGAGAAGCTATAGAGAGAAAGAAGAAGAGTAGTCTGTTACTTCACTATTCCAGTATCCAGTCTTCTTCTGAGGTAATGAGTATTATTTATTTCATATTTAGAAGAGATATTATTTTTCGTATTCGTATGAATATTATCTTCGCTCAATATTCATAAAGAATATTATTTTCGTTCAATATTCGTTGGAATATTATTTTTGTTCAACAGTTATAAGGGATATTATTTTTGTTCAGTATTCATAATGAATAATATTTTCTTCCATACTCTGTAGTATGTGAGTAATATTATTTCGTCTCGTATTCCTGATTATACCCTCATTTTGTTAAAGTATTGCTTCTATACTTCGTGAAATTAGTAGAATATCCTCGAAATTGCGCTTCATCTAATATCATTTCACAAGGATATTTTCTGCACATTCTTGTTAGATTTTAAGTTGTTCATGTCGGAGTATTGTCCATGAGTACTATTTATTTATACGGTACTATTCATAAAAGTACTATTCACGTGTACTATTCATAAAGTACTATTCATAAAGTACTATTCACAAAGTACTATTCATAAAGTACTATTCACGGAGTACTATTCCTGAAGTACTATTCACGGGGTACTATTCACCCAGGTACTATTCACCTGGAGTACTATTCATGATAAAAATTGATTTCTTTTCGGTCCAAATTATGTTTGATATAATATCATTCTTGAATTTTACTCCACAAAGCAGTATCATATTGGCAATTTGACCATTATTGAATTCTGGATAAATTAAATTATAAATCTTTAAAAATTTATCCTTTGTTTCTTTTAATTGAATTCTTATATCATTGTCATCATCAATATGCTTATATTGTGATGAAAGTCATCTTTGGCTTACGTGTATAGATGGACTGTTGATTGGTATGATTATGACCAGGGATCATTCGGTATAATCATGACCCATAATGTTACAAATGATATGGTAAAAGTCCTCATTGGGCTGTAGTGCATTGATGGACAGTTGTTGGTATGATTATGACCCGGGATTATTCGGTATAATCATGACCATTGATGATTACATGAATATCCTTGGCCGTGGTGAAGGGATGATTCGATAATGTGGTTTATTTATTAAGCTGAGTCTCAGCGATAAAGTTGATGAAAAACTTTTTAAATCATAGAAGATAGTAGATATCATGCTCTACTTGACTCTTCTAATGAATTGCTTGTTCCGCTGCAGTTAAACTTGTTGTCTATTATATTCTATCAGTTTAACATTGTTGAAGGCTAACAATAACTTATTCTGTATTATCTTAGTCATAATATTTCTTACTGGCTAGTTGAGCTCACCCTTTTCTTTCATTGTTCTCTTCAGGAAATGAGAATATAACTGGGACGAGTCGGGGAATGGAGTGATGGTCCAGGATAAGTGGCTTTAGTTATCCTCACTATTCTATGAAATAGTGTGATAATAATTGTAATGAGGACTCCATTGAGTGTGGATATTGTCTAGAAGACAATATTCGTGTTAAAACTCTAAGCTTATATTTTGTCGTATTTTACATGACAGTTGTATAATTAAGTTTTTATTTGTATTCTGTACCATATATTTGACGACCCAATATGAGTGATGTATACCTATTTTGGGGGCGTCATATATTTAACATTAATAAATGATATATTAGATAAGTTGTACGAGCATGCTACACATACGCAAAGGAGGCGAATCGGACGTATGACGTATTAACGTTGAAACGCCATGTATAGTGGTAATGAAATTAAAAAGTGTTTCGGATAAAATAAAATAAACATTATAAGATATGTAATGAGGATAATATAAACCATTAAGGAAGGCGTTATGAAGCATTAGATGAATATTAACTCAATCAATTTTAATGAATGTAAGTCACATAATGTAACACGATGGAAATCTTTAAGAACTTAACTAAATGTTAAGTAATAATTGAGAGAAATATTTTAAGTCATGAAGTGAAGGTTAACCTAATTAATGTTAACAAACATTATACATCTAATATGATATAATGACAAGCTATGACGACTTAACCGAATGTTAGGTGTCAATTTAAAGAGAACATAATGTGACATAAGATAAGGTTTAACATAATTAAACCGAATGGACAATAAGGAGTCCTAGAAAGCCTTAAACACATAAATTGAACGTTGTGTATCAAACCTAAAGAAGGTGGCCATAGGTTGTAAAGTAAATTTACTTAAATGACTACTAAGTGTTGCTATGTGACTAATAGTTGATGTGTATGATAATATGTTGTGTAGGATTCATTAGTGCAGATAAATATAAGTTGTTTTCGGTAATTGGTAATCTACGAGTCAGGAAAGTCTTTCAGTTCCTTTGTGTTCTATGATCTTATATCTTGATGTCATATGAAATGTTCTTAAGTATGCTAAAGTTTGTGTTATTCTTTATGAGCGATGAAAGTCAATATATGACTAAATTGATTGGGTTATGGTACCCAATAAGTATGTGATATATGATATGAACTGACATTGTTTAGAGTACCAATGCATGTATGGTATAGAAACTAGAATGATTATGAGATGTATGTTGAGCATGTTATTATGTGCTACGTGTGCTGCATGAAAATTGTTAGATTTACTGGGCTGTTGAGCTCATTCTTGCATAAAATAACCATTTTGCAAGATAAGTGATGTGATAAAATTATGTACTGCAAGTGCACAGTGTCGAATTGAAGAACTAGCAAGTACAAGTCGAACCCACAGAGACTAGATTAATTTAATGTATCCTTAATATCTATTTTAGGCGAATTAGAAATAAAGATTGAAAATTTATTTACTAGAATATGAAAACTAATAATGAGGAAACAATCTAGAAATCTGAATCCATTAAATAATAAACATAACATATAATTCAATCTCTTCTATTTTTATAACTAAATTATGATTTTGATCTCCTTTCCCTTTAATTTAGTAATTTACAATTAACATGGGCAATCATAGACTATAAAAATTTATGGATTAACTATAACCTATCAAAACTTCTTTGAGCAAGCATGGATTATGAAAAACTCATATCTTAACAATAATCTATCAAAACCTCTTAATTAATTTAAAATCACATAAGAACTATAACACGAAGGTATTTCAATAACGAAACATGAAGGCAAAATCAATTAAACATAAAAGCATAAATAATAGAAGAGATGAAAAATATTATCACGAATAATTATTTAATTCCATCTTCATCCTAGATATAAAAAATTAATTAGACATAAAAATAAATAAACTAACTAAAATAAAGAAGAAGTAGAAGATTGAAAATAAATAAGAAAACTCCCTTTATTCACGATCCTCCAACAAGCGTACAATGAAACGTAATTTAATCTACTCCTACTCCTAGCCTAAAGTAATACAATACCTCATACCTCTAAGAGGAGGCTGAATTTTAAATTAATCAAACTATTGGTGTCTAGGCAAGTGGTTCAAAAGGTAAACGCCTAAAGATTGTGTGGTTATTCAATTAGTTACTGTATCTACGGAGAGACTCCCACCTTTTTTACACTTACCTGACTAGTGGTATGATTAATTTCGAATTTGTTGGTCCTTGTGGTGTAACTTGGAACAGTTAGGAGCCGTCTAGATTTTATTTAGGTTAACCGTAGAATTAGGATTTTTATTTTATTTTTTTATTTTTTATATATTTTTTATTTTTTTGTGCGACTTTCGTGGTTAGTTGTCTGTTTATTTTGTGATTTATGGAAAATGAATTCTTATTATAGTTGGAATAATAATTTTGCTTGGAATCAAGAACCCTGTGAAAATTTTAATGCACACCAAGTAAATCAATTTTTTCCAACTTATGAAAATTCTTATCTAAGTTCATATCCATATTCGGATCCAGAACCTCAATATTCACAAGAATTATCAAATGAAGAAGAGGAAAGACTTAGTGCCTTAGAGAAAACTATGGAAGTTTTAATGGAAAATCAATTTAGCATGGATCAAGTTATATCTCGTCTAGAAATTCAAATGAATAGATTAGCCACCATAATAAATGAACAAGAGGTGGGTGAATTTTCTAGTAACTCTGAGGTTAATTTTGAAAGTCTTAATGGTTGTGGAAATGATGAGGAAAATGAAAATTTTATATTCAATTCTACACAATTTGAGTCAAGCGAATTTGAGGAGTCTAAAAATTATGAGTCTATGCCTAAAATTGATCATGTCACATTTAATGAGTCGGTTGAAAAAGTCTATAAGCCTAAAGCTCCATACCCTGAAAGACTTATTCCTAAAAACTACCTAGTGATTTTTTAGACCAACCCATTAAAGTAAACATGATGTAAGAGTTATCAATGACCCAAGAGATAATTGAAAATAGACTCTTGATTGAAAAAGATCCAATTGATTTTTTCTTAAATCAACTTGACCAAAATTGGAATGAATCCAAAAATTTAGATAATCTCAATGAGCCGTTGAGATCCACTACAAATAAGTCAACTAAATTAGAACATGTATTTGAATCAATTCTTCAATCATTTGAACATGTTAATGAAAGTTTTCTTGAGGTAAATTTGAAGCATAACTGTGATGAAAGTTTCCTAAACCTCCTGAAAATATGAAAAGTTCACACTCACTTATCCATTTGTAACATTCATTTTTAGTCACATAATTTTTAGGATTTATAAAATTTATAGATATGTACATTTGTTTTCTTTCTCACCACATCTTCTTGCAGAAGAAATGCCCCGCATACAAGGTACAATTCTTTCACATCTTTGTTCTCTTTTCTTCATTTGCATACATTGAGGACAATGCATGATTTAGGTATGGGGGGGAGTTTGTTTATATTAGATTTTTTTCTTTTTACGAAAAAAAATAAAAAAAACACAAAAAAATTAAAAAATTAAAAAATTAAAACTTTTATTTGACTTTTTATGAATTGAATTAATTCTAATAAGTGTTTGTGGAGCAAAACTCATGAGTGAGATTGAAAGATTTAGAACTCTTGAATTTTTGATAAGATACGAAATCTTAGTTCAAAACACCATCTGGATTAAAATTGATTTCACAAGCATTTTAACACTTCACGTTTGCACTAATTCTTAGTTGTGAGGTATAAACCATGATTCGAGTAATTTCAAAAAAAAAGGAAAAGAAAAGAAGAAAGAATGAAATCAAAAGAAGTTGAAAAAAGTTGAAAAAAAAGAAAAGGAATAAATAACTGCTTCAATGTCCATTAAACAAAATAACTGGATATCCAAGCCTCGGGAAACATCGATATTCACGCTAAAAAGTGTGATGGATAAAAGCAGCTTGACTAGTCTAATTTTGTGGCCTTTGTTACTCGAGGTAGTAATTCCTTAAGGGTGTCTCTACACCTAGTGCCGTAAAGCCAATTAGTTTGGGAGTCATTGGTCCAACGCTCGCTCTACATGGGTAACTCTGAAAAGCCTAAGAAAATGAGACATTGCACAAGTCAAGAATCAAAATTGGAAAAAAAAATGAGCTTGCTTGATTTTCATGGTAAAAATTCCTACTAAGAGTTACATCATATACACAATGCATGCATCACATGAAATTGATTTAATGAAGGATGGTGTCTAAAATAAAGATTGAGTATTTTTGATAAAGTGAAAGTGTGATTTTGAATTTAATCTTGCTTATGTATAATGCCCACAGATATTTAGAAGTTTTCTTTCAATTTCATAATTTGTTGAACCTAAAAATATTTTTCAATTTTGTGGGTATATTCACTGCAAACCCTCATGAGACACAACTCGTCCACTTGGGCTAACCTTGGGGTTTAAAGGCTTGTTGTACATGCTAAGTGCAATCGTGTTTCCTACAAAAATGGGGTAGTATAATTTTTTATTTATTTTAGTTTTATTTTACTCGAGAATGAGCAAAAGCTAGGTATGGGGGTATTTGATAGACGCATAATTCATACATTTTATTATCCCTAATTTTGTTCTTTTAATTATATTAGATTATTAAATTAATATATTTATTCTATTTTGTAAGATTTAATATTTGTTGCAATAAAGTCAAAATCTTGGTGATCAAGCGATATTTAATGCTCTTATTCATGTAAGGAATATCCAAGAAGAATCCTACAAGGAGAAGGAAAGAGGTGGAACAATCTTGGTGTGCAAGTCAAATCCAACAAGAGAAAGGAAAGTCTATCTAGAAGATCTTTTTGAGAAATTAATTGCTACTAGGAAGTTGAAACCTACATGGAAAGGGAACAAAAGTGTCCAAGTTCAATGAATCTAAATTAGGGTTCAAAGTTATTTTTCCTATAAATAGGTCTCTTGTTTTAGAAAGAAAGGTACGAGGTATTGTATTACTTTAGGTTAGGAGTAGGAGTAGATTAAATTATGTTTCATTGTACGCTTGTTGGAGGATCGTGAATAAATGTAGTTTTCTTATTTATTTTCAATCTTCTACTTCTTCTTTATTTTAGTTAGTTTATTTATTTTCATGTCTAGTTTATTTTTTTATATCTAGGATGAAGATGAAATTAAATAATTATTCGTGATAATATTTTTCATCTCTTTTATTATTTATGCTTTTATGTTTAATTGATTTTGCTTTCATGTTTCGTTATTGAAATACCATCCTAATTGAGCTCGAGAGTCCTAGGGGCTAATGTTTACTTGATTTTATTAGGTCATGGTTATGCAAAATATAAATTGGGTTGTTTATGGGCCAAGGAAGGGTGATGAAATCCCCAACTTATCTTGTTACATGTTGTGCCCTTAATGTTAAATTAAAGATAAAAATACACAAATAAAAAAAAATTATAAACAAATAAAGTGTCCTAAAACTATGTGAATTGCGAAAGAAGGAGAAATTTTGACGTACCTCAATACTCCAGCAATCACCACAGTTTATATTTGAAAAAAAATATAAAATAAAAACCTAACAGGATGAGCTCTACGTGAGTGAATGCATGAATGCGGCAAATAAAAAAAATATTAAAAAAACAAAAAACTAAACTACTATTTTTTTAAAAAATATGGAGATACGAAGTACCGAAGAAAGCACAGCAACAAAATCTTTATCTTTCCACACCGTTGATCCGCTTTGATAATCCTAATTTTTTTTTAAAATATTAGAAGAAAGAAATAAAAATTAAGGAATATAAAATTAAGTCTAGTTCCCGGCAACGGCACCAAAAACTTGATGTGATAAAATTATGTACTGCAAGTGCACAGTGTCGAATTGAAGAACTGACAAGTACAAGTTGAACCCACAGAGACCAGATTAATTTAGTATCCTTAATATCTATTTTAGGTGAATTAGAAATAAAGATTGAAAATTTATTAACTAGAATATAAAAACTAATAATGAGGAAACAATCTAGAAATCCGAATCCATTAAATAATAAACATAACATATAATTTATAAGACCCCAACTTTTATGAATAAAGATGAATTTTCTATAAATATCATTTTTAAATATTAAGGTATGAATTTGAAATAATGTTATAGTTGTGGGTAGTATTTGAAAATTTTGCAAAGTATGCAAGTTGTTATAAAATATTCTTTTTGTCGGGGAATATTCTTTTTATCGGGAATATTCGTACGATGACATAATCATTGGTGGACCTCACAACGGAAGCACTGTCGTAGTTAGAAAACGACAAAAATATTTTATGAAAATAATGGCGGAGGTTTTACCGTTAAAACTGTTGAACTACCCGGTAGTAAAAGTACAGTAATACGCGTGGTTGCATAGTAGTACACGATATTGATTATTGATGCTTACGTGATAAGTCACTCAGTTATACTGCATTATTGCTACAGTAATTGCTGCATCATATCTCTCATATTATTGATTCGATTATTATCACAGTATCATCTGCATTATATGTTATTTTATTAAATCAATAATTGAGACGACAAAGATATTCATATTATTAAATTGCAATATTTACAATGTCTAGAAGTTCTGTCAAGGAGAGGTTAGGTAATTGCGCGCCAGTGAGGAGAAATCCTTACCGGAAGGCCCCGTCTTTCCTGGGAACAACCTGGTTGTTAAATATTGTGAGTTATGATATTAATGATGGATAAGTTCGTGTTGATTAAAGATGAGTTACTATTCACGAGTTACTATTCATGAGTTACTATTCACGAGTTACTATTCATGAATCACTATTCACAAGTTACTATTCACTCAGTTACTATTCACTCTAGTATTGTGCATTCGGGTATTTAGGTACAATATTATTCCATGAGGAGATATGCTATTTTTTCAGACCGTTGGTTGAAGATATAATAGTGAATCATTATGGACCGCTGGTGGAAAGTTATAATAGTGAATCAATATAGATCGTTGGTTTAAAGTTTTAATAGTAAATCAGTATGGACCGTTGCTTTAAGTTTTAATAGTAAATCAATCTGGATCGTTCGTTTAAAAGTAAATCGATCTGGACCGTGCATGAATTAGTTATTATTCATTCCATTCTTCTATAAATAGAAGCTCATTCCTTCATTATTTTCTTACGAATTCACTGAAACTCTAGAGAGAGAAATTATAGAGAGAAAGAAGAAGAGTATTCTGCTACTTCACTACTTCTATTTTCAGTTTCTTTTACGGTAAGGGGTGTTATTCTTTCTTATTCATGAAAAGAACTTCTGTTATTCCATTCTTATTTATTACATTGGAATAACTTTTGTATACGCCATACCCTAGACTTGGTGAAATCCTTATGTTATTCCATTCTTTATTATTACATTGAATAACTCAGATACGCCAGACATACCTATACATAACCCGTATAATGCGGCATACCACATACTTGGTGAAATCCTTATGTTATTCCATTCTTATATTACATTGGAATAACTCAGTATACGTGGACTCCCTATACTTGGTGAAATCCTTATATTATTCTCATCTTTATTATTACTCGTTTAATATCCTCGCTTGCGTGAATTTCACGACTGGTTCCATTATTTATTATTCCGCATTTAATATTCTCGGAATATCCTCGCTTGTGTGAATTTCACATGACCGGTTCCATTATTTATTATTCGCATTTAATATTCTCGGTTGTGAATTTCACCCGACTGGTTCCATTATTTATTATTTCGTATTTATTATTACATTTGGAATAACATGTCTACATGCAATCGCATGCATGGTGATTTCATTGTTATTCCATTCATTATTGTTCATTGGAATAACTTCGTCTGCTGCGGCACCGCATGTATGGTGATTTCTGCATTGTTATTCCATTCTTTATTATACTCAGTTGGTTAAAGTTTTGACTTCTATACTCCATGAAATTAGTGGAATATCCTTGATATTTGCGCTTCATCCAGTATCGTTTCATAGAAATATTCTTTTGAGCATTCTTAAATTTTTCCCCACAAAATAGTATCTTATTGACAATATGGACAATATTAGTTCCTGGACAAATTAATTCTTGAAGTTGTTTTATTGAATTCTTATATCATTGTCATCATACTTATGTTTATATTATGTTGAAAGTCATATGTGGCCTGTAGTGCATAGATGGACTTGGTATGATTATAACCAGGGATTATTCAGTATAATCATGACCGTAATGTTACAAATGATGTGATAAAAGTCCTCATTGGCCCGTAGTGCATTGATGGACAGTTGTTGGCATGATCATGATTATTGATGAATACACGAATATCCTTGGCCCGTAGTGCATGGATAATTTGTGGTCATGATACTAAAGAATATCCTTGGCGTAGTAGTACGGGGTGATTAGATGATGTGGATTATTTATTAAAATTTGAGTCCCAATGATAAAAATGATGAAAAACCTTTTAAATCATAAAAGATAGTAGATTTTATTCTCTACTTGACTCTTTTAATGGATTGCTTGTTCCGCTGCAATTAAACTTGATGTCTATTGTATTTTATCAGTTTAAATTGTTGAAGGCTAATGATAATTTATCCTACATTATCTTAGTCATAATATTTCTTACTGGGCTAGTTGAGCTCACCCTTTCTTTCACTGTTCTCTTCAGGAAATGAGAACGTAGTAGGGACTAGTCGGGGAATGGTGTGATGGTCCAGATGATAGCATTAGTAGTCCTCACTATTCGGTAGATAGTGTGATAATAATTGTAATGAGGACTCCATTGTGTTTGAATACTGTCTAGAAGACAATATTCGTTTCAAAATTCTCAGCTATGTTTTGTCGTATGTTACACGACAGTTGTATAATTAAGTTTGTATTTGAATTTTGTACCATATATTTGGTGACTCAGAATAGGTGATGTATACCTATTTTGGGGGCGTCACAGTTGGTATCAAAGCTTAAGGATATGATCCCTGGCTAAGATGTGAGACAAGAACTAGGAGGGGAGAGACGGGGAATTCCTTCGCTAGTATGACCTACCTAAGTTTATTTGTTATTTAATTGGTTGGTCAGAGTATAGGGATAATATGTGATGTGTTAATTAACCCTTGTTTTGTGGCAGTGCTTGAAAATTGCATCCGAGAATGTTGAGAACATCAATGGATCACAGGAGACCGTTGAGTCTCCACAGATCAATAATCAGGGCAATGTGTATCAGGAAGGCGACAATCCTCATGCAAACAACAACACTGACCAAATGATGAACGACGGAATATTTCGAGGCTTCATGCAATTTTTGCAACATCAGGCGAGAGCGGCTCCTGTCCAAAATGCAGGTGGAAACACTGGCAACTCTCGGACGGTCACCGCTAAGCAGTTCAAGGAACTGGGACCCCTGGAGTTTATTGGAGAGCCAAAACCACTTAAGGTGGAGACGTGGATAAAGCAGATTACCAAGATATTTGATGTCTTGGGATGCTCCGAGGAATAAAAGGTTCCCTTTGCCACCTTCATGTTGCGAGGAGAGGAAGATTACTGGTGGGAATCTGTAAAGCGTACTCAACCTGCCGCACTGAAGATGACTTGGGAGAAGTTCCAAGAACTGTTCAACGACAAGTACTTTCCCGAAAGTATTCATCACATGAAAGAGGTAGAGTTCATTAAACTGGAGCAAAACAACATGACCGTGTCGCAGTACGAAGCCAAGTTTGCTGAGTTGTCCCGATTTGCATCCCACTTAGTTGATAATGAGGAGAGGATGACGAGAATGTTTCTAAGAGGTTTGAAACCCGAGATACGTCAATATCTTATCTCTCATAAACTATGTTTGTATTCGGATGTTGTTAATAGGGCTCAATTATTGGAGCGCGATAATGAGTCAACACAACCAAAAGAGAGCAGCCGACACAATGATAATACCAGTGATAGCAGTCATCGAAGCGGTGACAATAAGCATGGAGGGAATCAGCATGCCAGAAATGGTAACCACCTCGGTGGTAATCATGGCCAAAACAATAGGAATGGACATTTCAAGAAGAGGAAATTCAACAATGATAGAAAGGCGTCAGCACCAGCACCCGTTGTTAAGGAAGGAGAACGACCACCTATCATATACTTCAAATGTAGAGGGGAGGGACACATCAGTCCCAACTGTGCGATGCCATCCAAAGCGTGTTACAATTGTGGAAGAGAAGATCACCTGACCCGATTTTGTCGTTCACCGAAGACAAGTTCAACTAGGGTGGAGGCACCAAAGGCCGTCCCAAAAAAGTCAAAACCGGTAGTACAAGGGAGAGCATTTGTCGTGACCTCCCAGAAAGCAAGGAACCAGAACGAGGTCATCACGGGTAAGCTTATCATAAACTCTAGCGAAGTATATACCTTATTTGATACCGGTTCTACCCATTCTTTTATTTCTCCTACTTGCGCTCAACGTCTAAATTTAACTCTGGAGAAGTTGGACTTTGACTTATCTGTTGAAACTCCGTTGGGAGAAACCTTCATTACATCTACTGTTTATAAGTCTTGCTTAGTTCAAATCGGCACCCGCACGTTACCTGTCGATCTTATTTCTTTAAAAATACTTGCATTTGATGTGATTCTAGGGATTGATTGGTTAACTACTCATCATGCAAAAATTGATTGTTTTCGTAAGGTTGTTAGCTTTCATATTCCTAACCAACCTATTATGCGAATTCAAGCAACCAAACCATTAAAATCAATCACTGTTATTTCAAGCTATAAAACTATTCGTTTATTAAAAAACGGATGTCAAGCTTTCTTAGCTCATGTCACGGATCTAAACAAAAATACGTCAGTTTTGAATGATATTTCTATTGTTAATGAATTTCCCGACGTATTCACTCAAGAACTTCCCGCCTACCCCGGGCGTGAAATTGAATTTTGTATCGACCTTGAACCCGATACAAAGCCCATTTCCAAAGCCCCATATCGAATGGCTCCTATTGAACTTCAGGAGTTAAAGACCCAACTGTAAGAATTGTTAGACATTGGCTTTATTTGTCCTAGTACGTCTCTTTGGGGTACTCCTGTTCTATTCGTGAAAAAGAAAGATGGGAGTATGCAACTTTGTATTGATTATCGGGAGTTGAACCATGTCACCATAAAAAATAGATATCCGTTGCCACGTATTGATGACCTGTTTGACCAGTTGCAAGGAGTCAAATTCCTTTCAAAGATTGATCTTCGTTCCGGATATCACCAGTTGAAGATTAAAATCGATGACATTCCAAAGATGGCTTTCAGAACTCGGTACGGGCATTATGAATTCCTAGTCATGTCTTTTGGATTGACTAATGCTCCTGCTGCCTTCATGGATATGATGAACCGAGTATTCAAGGAATATTTGGATCACTTTATGGTCGTCTTTATTGATGACATCCTTATTTATTCCAAAAGCCGTGAAGATCATGAGCAACACTTGAGGCTGATACTCCAAAAGCTTCGTGAATATAAGCTTTATGCCAAGTTGAAGAAATGCGAGTTCTGGCTTGAGGAAGTAGCATTCCTTGGGCACGTGGTATCAAGTCATGGAATATCTGTTGACCCAGCAAAGATTGAAGCTATTCAAAGCTGGGAGCAACCTAAATCAGTGACCGAAGTACGTAGCTTTCTCGGCTTAGTTGGTTATTATCGAAGATTCGTAGAAGGGTTTTCTAGAATCGCTACTCCATTAACTCAGCTGACTCGAAAAGATACAAAATTTGGTTAGAACGAGGAATGTGAGAAGAGTTTTCAAGAACTCAAGAAGAGATTCATTTCAACACCTGTTCTGACAATACCATCTGGCTCGGAGGGATTTGTCATCTACAGTGATGCTTCGGGCAAAGGGTTAGGATGTGTTCTCATGCAACATGGGAAATTCATAGCCTATTCCTCTAGGCAACTCAAAGAATATGAGAGGAATTATCCTACTCATGATCTAGAGTTGGCAGCTGTTGTCTTTGCACTAAATATTTGGAGGCATTACTTGTATGGGGAGAAAGTGGAGATCTTTACGGATCATAAAAGCCTCAAATATTTCTTCACTCAAAAGGAACTCAACATGCGACAACGACGTTGGCTTGAACTGTTGAAAGATTATGATCATACCATCCTGGAAAAGCGAACGTGGTAGCTGACGCATTGAGTAGAAGATCATATGCGGGTACGAGTGCGATATTGTCAACGCAAAGGCCCATTTTGTGTGACTTGCAAAGAATGGAGATAGAGATAAAGACTTTAGGGACCCACGTGAGGATGGCAAATATACGAGTAGAACCGACTTTAATTGATAAAGTTAAAGCTGCTCAAACTACAGACCCGGAGCTGATGCGTATGAGGAAGAAAGTGCAAGAAGGTGTTATGCCGGAAGCAAGAATCGATGATGAAGGAATACTTCGAGTCAACTCCAGACTTTGTGTTCTTAACGATCCTGAGTTAAAGTATAAAATCATGATGGAGGCGCACAACACATCGTTTGTAATCCATCCTGGAAGTACCAAAATGTATCGTGATCTTCGTCATACATTTTGGTGGAGCAATATGAAGAGAGAGAGATAGCGTTGTTTATCTCAAGGTGTCTAACTTGTCAACGAGTCAAGGCGGAGCATCAAGTACCAAAAGGTCCATTGCAACCACTTGAAATTCCAGAATGGAAGTGGGAGCACATTACCATGGATTCCGTTACTGGTCTTCCCAAGGTTTCTCAAGGCATAGATGTAATTTGGGTCATTGTTGATAGATTGACCAAGTCTGCTCACTTCTTACCAATACGAGAAACTTATACACTTGAACGTCTTGCTCGTATGTACATCAACGAGATTGTAAGATTGCATGGTATGCCAGTATCCATAGTTTCTGATCGAGACCCAAGATTCACTTCAAGATTTTGGGTTAGTTTGCAAAAAGCTATGGGCACGAATTTACGATTTAGTTCGGCATATCATCCTTAGACGGACGAACAATCAAAGAGGAATATTCAAACTCTGGAAGATTTATTAAGACTCTGTTTCCTTGACTTTAAGCGAAGTTGGGACAAGTTCTTACCATTGGTAGAGTTTTCCTACAATAACAGTTATCAAGCAAGTATTGGCATGGCTCCATTCAAGGCGTTGTATGGAAGAAAGTGTCGTTCTCCAGTATGCTGGGATGAGGTGGGTGAAGCAACGTTGTTGGGACCGGAATTGGTACGTATGACTACGGAAAAGATTCAACGATCCGACAACGTATAAAGACCTCACAAGATCAAAAAAAGAGTTATGCTGATCTTCATCGAAAGGACGTGGAATTCGATATTGGAGATCATGTGTTGTTACGTGTTGCTCCATGGAAAGGAGTTACGAGATTAGGAAAGAAAGAAAAGCTCAATCCTCGATTCATTGGCCCATTTTCAATACTCGATCGAGTAGGAACTGTAGCCTATAGACTCGCCTTACCGCCAAGTATGTCTCGTGTTCATAATGTTTTTCACATATCCATGTTGCGTAAATATGTAAAAGATCTGAACCACATTATTGAGTTAGAACCGGACGAAATAGCGGAAGACTTAACGTATGAAGAGGTACCTGTTCAAATCTTGGATAGGAAGGATCATATTTTACGCTCCAAGGTAATACCTCAAGTCAAAGTTTTGTGGAGAAACCACGATGTTGAGGAAATGACCTGGGAGTTAGAATCTGAAATGAAATCAAGGTATCCTTACCTCTTCGATATACCAGGTACGTACCCTAATTTCGAGGGCAAAATTTCTTAAGAAGGGGAGGTTATATGACCCCAACTTTTATGAATAAAGATGAATTTTCTATAAATATCATTTTTAAATATTAAGGTATGAATTTGAAATAATGTTATAGTTGTGGGTAGTATTTGAAAATTTTGCAAAGTATTCAAATTGTTATAAAACATTCTTTTTGTCGGGGAATATTCTTTTTGTCGGGAATATTCGTACGACGACATAATCATTGGTGAACCCCACAACGGAAGCACTGTCATAGTTAGAAAACGACAAAAATATTTTATGAAAATAACGGCGGAGGTTTTACCGTTAAAACTGTTGAACTACCCGGTAATAAAAGTATAGTAATACGCGTGGTTGCATAGTAGCACACGGTATTGATTATTGATGCTTACGTGATAAGTCACTCGGTTATCTTGCATTATTACTCTTGTAATTCTTTGCATCATATCTCTCATATTATTGATTCGATTATTATCACAGTATCATCTGCATTATATGTTATTTTATTAAATCAATAATTGAGACGAAAAAGTTATTCATATTATTAAATTGCAATATTTACAATGTCTAGAAGTTCTGTCAAGGAGAGGTTAGGTAATTGCGCGCCAGTGAGGAGAAATCCTTACCAGAAGGCCCCCTCTTTTCTGGGAACGACCTGGTTGTTAAATATTGTGAGTTATGATATTAATGATGGATAAGTTCGTGTTGATTAAAGATGAGTTACTATTCACGAGTTACTATTCATGAGTCACTATTCACGAGTTACTATTCATGAGTTACTATTCATGAGTTACTATTCACGAGTTACTATTCACGAGTTACTATTCATGAGTCACTATTCACGAGTTACTATTCACTCAGTTACTATTCACTCTAGTATTGTGCATTCGGGTATTTGGGTACAATATTATCCCATGAGGAGATATGCTAATTTTTCAGACTGTTGGTTGAAGATATAATAGTGAATCATTATGGACCGCTGGTGGAAAGTTATAATAGTGAATCAATATGGATCGCTGGTTTAAAGTTTTAATAGTAAATCAGTATGGACTGTTGCTTTAAGTTTTAATAGTAAATCGATCTGGATCGTTCGTTTAAAAGTAAATCGATCTGGACCGTTCATGAATTAGTTACTATTCATTCCATTCTTCTATAAATAGAAGTTCATTCCTTCATTATTTTCTTACGAATTCACTGAAACTCTAGAGAGAGAAATTATAGAGAGAAAGAAGAAGAGTATTCTGCTACTTCACTACTTCTATTTTCAGTTTCTTTTACGGTAAGGGGTGTTATTCTTTCTTATTCATGAAAAGAACTTCTATTATTCCATTCTTTATTATTCTGTTGGAATAACCTGTATACGCGGCATACCCTATACTTGGTGAAATCCTTATGTTATTCCATTCTTTATTATTTTGTTGGAATAACTCAGATACGCTGTGCATACCCTATACATAACTTCGTGTAATAGGCATACCACATGATTGGTGAAATCCTTATGTTATTCCATTCTTATTTATTCTGTTGGAATAACCTGTATACGTGGACTCCCCTATACTTGGTGAAATCCTTATATTATTCCGTCTTTATTATTCTGTCGGAATATCTTGTTGGTGTGAATTTCACCTGACCTAGTTCCATTATTTATTATTCCGCATTTAATATTCTGTCGGAATATTCTGTCGGTGTCAATTTCACCTGACCTGGTTCCATTATTTATTATTTCGTATTTATTATTCTTTTGGAATAACCTGTCTATGCGAAGTATCGCATGCATGGTGATTTTTGTTGTTATTCCATTCGTTATTATTCTGTTGGAATAACCTGTCTATGCGAAGTACCGCATGCATGGTGATTTTTGTTGTTATTCCATTCTTTATTATACTCAGTTGGTTAAAGTTTTGACTTCTATATTCCATGAAATTAGTGGAATATCCTTGATATTCTTGGCTTCATCCAAAGATCGTTTCATAGAAATATTCTTCTGAGCATTCTTAAATTTTACCCCACAAAACAGTATCTTATTGACAATATGGACATTATTAGTTCCTGGACAAATTAATTCTTGAAGTTGTTTTATTGAATTCTTATATCATTGTCATCATACTTATGTTTATATTATGTTGTAAGTCATCTCGTGGCACAGAGTGCATAGATGGACTTGGTATGATTATGACCGAGGATTATTCTAGATAATCATGGCCGTAATGTTATAAATGATGTGGTAAAAGTCCTCATTGGCCCGTAGTGCATTGATGGATAGTTGTTGGCATGATCATGACCATTGATGAATACACGAATATCCTCGGCCGTAGTGCATGGATAATTTATGGTCGTGATACTAAAGAATATCCTTGGTCAGTAGTGCGGGGGTGATTCGATGATGTGGATTATTTATTAAAATCGAGTCTCAAATGATAAAAATGATGAAAACCTTTTAAATCATAAAAGATAGTAGATTTTATTCTCTACTTGACTCTTTTAATGGATTGCTTGTTCACTGCAGCTTAAACTTGATGTCTATTGTATTTTATCGGTTTTAACATTGTTGAAGGCTAATGATAATTTATCCCGCATTATCTTAGTCATAATATTTCTTACTGGGCTAGTTGAGCTCACCCTTTCTTTCACTGTTCTCTTGAGGAAATGAGAACGTAGCAGGGACTAGTCGGGGAACGGTGTGATGGTCCAGATGATAGCATTAGTAGTCCTCACTATTCTATAGATAGTGTGATAATAATTGTAATGAGGACTCCATTGTATTTGAATACTGTCTAGAAGACAATATTCGTTTCAAAATTCTTAGCTATGTTTTGTCGTATGTTACACGACAGTTGTATAATTAAGTTTGTATTTGAATTTTGTACCATGTATTTGGTGACTCAGAATAGGTGATGTATACCTATTTTGGGGGCGTCACATGATTCAATTTCTTCTATTTTTATAACTAAATTATGATTTTGATCTCCTTTCCCTTTAATTTAGTAATTTACAATTAACTTGGGCAAGTATAGACTATGAAAATTTAAGGGTTAACTATAACCCATCAAAACTTCTTTGAGCAAGCATGTATTATAAAAAACTCATATCTTAACAATAATCTATCAAAACCTCTTAATTAATTTAAAATCACATAAGAACTATAACACGAAGGTATTTCAATAACGAAACATGAAGACAAAATCAATTAAACATAAAAGCATAAATAGTAAAAGAGATAAAAAAATATTATCACGAATAATTATTTAATTTCATCTTCATCCTAGATATAAAAAATTAACTAAACATGAAAATAAATAAACTAACTAAAATAAAGAAGAAGTAAAAGATTGAAAATAAATAAGAAAACTCCCTTTATTCACGATCCTCCAACAAGCGTACAATGAAACGTAATTTAATCTACTCCTACTCCTACTCCTAACCTAAAGTAATACAATACCTCTTACCTTTCTCTCTAAAACAAGAGACCTATTTATAGAAAAAATAACTTTGAACCCTAATTTAGATTCATTGAACTTGGACACTTTTGTTCCCTTTACATATAGGTTTCAACTTCCTAGTGGCAATCAACTTCTCAAAAAGATCTTCTAGATAGACTTTCCTTTCTCTTGTTGGATTTGACTTGCACACCAAGATTGTTCCACCTCTTTCCTTCTCCTTATAGGATTCTTCTTGGATATTCTTTACATGAATAAGAGCATTAAATATCGCTTGATCGCCAAGATTTTGACTTTATTGCAACAAATATTAAATCCTACAAAATAAAATAAAACATATTAATTTAATAATCTAATATAATTAAAAGAACAAAATTAGGGATAATAAAATGTATGAATTATGCGTCAATCAATAAGGATATAATGAGATATTGTTTGCCATTTAAATGGTAATGTTTAGAAGGCATACAGGGAAACAAACTTGCTTTATCAAGAATGTATTTAGAATTGTGTTAAAGATTTAAAATATTTGTAGTTGGATGAAGTTATTATTTTGAATTATGTTTGTAGTTATGAAAAATGTACTTAAAAGAAGTTTATGATGTTTAGCTTATGTAGAGTTGTAAATTTATATTATCCGATAAATACACATGATACCGAATTGAGATGTATATAATCTGATGAAGCGAATCATAAAGCAAATTTTATTCATAGATATGTAATTGATAAAGGTTGTGATTCAAGGAAACTAAAAGAAGAAGATAGAAAAGTTTGAAATATTCTGCATTTTTTTTAAGTTTAACATCAAATAAGATGTAAAGTTAGAATAAAGATGTATTGTTAACGACCAAGATCGACAGGTTATTGTGACACCCCCCAAATCCGGGTACTTCATTCCCACAGACTTAGTGTTCACTATCCAAATAAAACATAACTAACTACCTATAATTAAGGAATGTAAAATAAATTACAACCTTAAATAAAAATCCTCCCTATAAAAGGGTTACAAAACGTAAATAATCTCAGGTCGTTTAACCTTAAATACATCATCAAGTGCGGAAAAATAATTACATTAAATCAAGTCTAGTTATATAAACCATTTGAATTTAACAAGTCTTCAACACTTTTTCATCTTGCTTTTACCTTTACTAGTGGAAGGCTCGTCAACTTTCTCACCTTTAGCTGCAATGGTTATATATGCAAGAGTGAGCAAAACAAACGCTCACTTGAAACGACAATAAATAATGACAACTTAATAATTTTCAATGGGTAAGCTTAAGTGAATTGAATAAAATTTTCTATCAATGATAATCAAGAACTGAACATCAAGATTTAGATTTCATCTGAGGGTCACAAGACCATGAACTATGTCCCAGATTATAAGTATTTCTACTTAAACCTTTAACAGTCGTTAGCCTATATGACCTTCCTTAGGGGGATCAACCCTTCGTACCATGTATTGTGCACAAACATCTAAACGCTTTCTCATAGATAATCCCCTTATAATAGGGTTGTTCATCTCAGTTTTAACATACGAGTCCGCACCAAAGTAAGTTTGGTTTGGAATAGCTTCAAGGGTAATTTAGAGTTCAATGTTCATCAACTAAGGATTGGTTGAATCAAAAGTTTAATAATATTTCAAGGATTCGACAACAACGTAGTATGAAATAGCCATGAGTCATAAGTGATTAAACTTCACGCATCAAAATCATGATTTAAGAATAAACTTGGAAGCATTGAAAAGTCTAATAAACTTTGATTGAACAATAATAATAAGATAAGGTTAAATTCTTTTTCAATAAGGAAACAGACTTAGGAACTTTGATCAATATAAGAATAGGTTTAGAAATACGAAACTTGTTCAATAAAGATACAACTTGAATAATCGTAATTGAAATAAGATAAGGAACTTGCTTAATGTAACAATAAGGTTTGCGTAACACAAAAGAAATAGGGTTCAAGAACTTGCTTAATAAAAGATTAGGGTTAGGGAGCTTGCGTAATTATAAATAAGGTAGGGTAAGAAACTTTCCTTGCGTGTAAGCTAAACAATTATAACTTGATTCCGAAATATCCTACGCACATGTCATTTAAAATCGTAACACAATTAGTTACCACATTATCACATTACATAATTAAATATCTATTTCATTTAATTTACAACCTTTAGTCTTAGGTTTATTCACATGATCAATCCACACTACTAATTTTATCAACGTCAATTTCAATTGTCATATAACTCGTTAATTACTAATTATAATATTCATATTTGATATTATAATAACACCAAAATCTGTTCTTTCATCATAAAACATGATTAATCATATTTTATAATCATATGATCATGTTACATTAACATTTACAGGATTGTATATTAAAAATCACATTTCTGGGCCAAATCGCTAACCGAGGCAGTACTTATTTCCAGGTTTCTAAAGATCGACGCCGCATGCTGGGTTATCATACCGCCAAGCACTCAAAATAGGCTTTAGAAAGGCTCTGCAGCTCAATACTAGCGCTTACAAAGACTTTGGAACGTGTTTTGACAAGCGGCGCCGCAACGACGCAAGACAGCCTGCACTGCTTACTAGTTCATGAAGAACACAGAATAAAGCCAAATAGGCCTAAAAACTTTGCTCGAATAACAAATTTAACCTATATAGGTTATATATACTTTACAGAAACATAAAATAATGTTTCTAACATGATTCTAACCATATAAACTTCATAAACAATAAATTTAAAGCCTTTAAATTCCTTGTTTTTCAATATTTCTTCACTGTTAGACATTTTTAGCGAATTCAATCACGGTAAACTCATTTCCTAACCAAATTAATTTGTTCAAATTACATTATTTTCGTTTCTTCATGTATTTACATAATCAACAATTAATTTACACATTAAAATATGAATTGATCATTAATTTTAGTATTAAACAAGCCATATACATAAATATTTCAACAGTAACTCACTATAAACATGATTTCTTCATATATATATATATATATATATATATATATATATATATATCATGTTTTCATGGATTAATCAACTCTAAATCATATACAAATCAGATAAAAATAGTTTATATACACAAAGTAACATTATTAAGTCATATATTCCACAATTATCATCAAAATCAATTTACAGAGAAATAAAAATATATTTTTCAGTGAAGAACAATGAAGAACAAAACTAATAATTTAAAAGTTGAATTTACTACCTTCAATCTCTTGTTTAACCAACAAAGATGATTAGCTAGCTGTAAGACCCCAATTTTTTATGAATAAAAATTTAATTTTCTCTAAATATTATTCTAAATAGTAAGGTGATAATTTAATAAATGCTATAGTTATGGGTGATATATGCAAATTTTACAAATTAAGCAAGTTGTCAAAAAATATTCGTTTGATCGTGGAATATTCGTACGACGACGCAATCATTGGTGGACCCCACAACAAAATAACTGTCAGATTTAGAAAGCGATAGAAATAACCTTTTTATAAAAATAACGCCAAAACTTTTACCATTAAACTGTTAAAATATCCGGTGATAAAAGTACAATAATACGCGTTATTGCACAGTAGAACACGGTATTGTACATTATCTCTGATTATTGATTCTTATGTAAGAAGTCACTCAACATTTCATTTAATAATTGCCACAATGGTTACTGAATAATATTTCATATTACTGATTCAATAATTGCTACAATGATAATTAAATAGTATTTTATATTATTGATTCAATAATTGTCATGACACAGTAACTCATATTATTGAAATTATATTAGTAGATAACATTATTGACAATGTCTAAAAAGTTCTGTCGAGAAAAGGGGTTAGGTTATATAATTACGCGCCAGTAAGAGAAATCCTTATCGGAAAGCCCCCTCTTTCTTAGGAACGATATGGTTGTCAGTATTATGAATCTATAATGTTAATTAGAAATAATTATTGAAAGATTGATGAATAAAAATTGTTGGTAAATATGATAAGTAAATATTTGTTCAATTTTTATATAAATGGATGAATTTTAGCATGAGACATTTGTTGAAAGTTTGACATATTATCTCCTACGATAAAATATTCATTCAAATATATTATTACAATATTATATTTGTAACAATCCAAGATTTTATTATTTGTAATTTAAAATATTTATTAAATTAAATAAATACTTTATTGATGTGGTTATTGTTAGTAAATATTTGTGAATTAAATTTATTAGATAATATTCTAAATTAATTTAATTTAATAGTTAGAGAGTTGTTAAAGATAACATGAATGGTTATATTGTTATTTTAATTTAATAGTTTAAAAATGGTATATTAATTTATTAAATAAAAATTATAATGAGATTATAATTTTGTAATATTTGGATTAAGTAGAAAATTTATTTAGTATGTTGTAATTAGTTTATTTAACTCATGTTGGATGTGGAGATCTAAATAAATAATATGGGACTATAAACTATATTATAAATAATTTATTAAAATAAAGTAGTTTAAATGGATTTGCCCAAACAAGGCTTAAAGGTATTAAGTCTTTAATTTTAAAGAGTTTTTGCCAAACAAAGCCTTATGGCTTTTGAATTTTGAATTTTTATTATAATAAATAGAATAAATCAAAATAATAAATAAAATATATTTATAACCTATACGTTTATATTTTTGTAACTGTTATATTAAGTACGCGTATTATGGCCTATTAGTTTTATTTTACGCATACTGTTAGTTGGCTTGGATATTAGTTTTGTTTTACGCATAAGAGTTAGTTGCTAAGCCTAAGAAGGAAGAAGGAAGAAAATACAGAGAGAGTTTGAGAGAGACTTGAGAGATTTCAGTGGTTAGCAAGGATTGTTTAAAGCAAGAAAAGGTATTTTCTAAAACCATGATATTATATATGTATATGTATGTTTACTGGATAAAATTTCCATGTTCTATGGATTCAATTTTCTAGACAAGAATTATGATGTATGTATGATTGTATATAATTATGATGTTAGAGTTTATATTTAGACAAGAATTGGTATGTAAATTACGTTTAGGAAGAAAGAAAAATATTTACAGTGAATGATTTTTCATATGGCTTATGAAAGTACCAAATTTGGTGGTTAATTTGTATACTAATCTGTAAATTGAGTCTTGAATATGTTAATTCGGTAAGAAACGAAGAGATCGTAGTTTGAATGAATTAATTTGGTGTAGAATGGTGATCACAGTGATGATTTTTGTAAAGGATGTCAAAAATGGTGTTTTTGTATAAAACATGGAATTTAAAGGATTTAAATTAGTTGTAGTTGATGTTTAATTGTTCTAAATTAGTATATATGTGAGGAATCATGTTTGTATGAGTCCTATGTCAATTGGGTATGCTTAATTTACTATTTTGTGGATAAAATTCGTGTTAGTTGGCTTAGAACAGAGTCGAAACTCGAGTTCTGCAAAATTGGTATCTTGAGTGTTACAGCAAGGTATGGCTACATTGCCACATGCGCCGCTTGAAATCTAAGGTAATCATCGGCTACCGCTAGTAGTAGTCGATCATACCTAGTGAAGTCTGCTACTTCTGCAGACTTTGGACACCCATTGTAACTTAGTCTTATGTTATGTTAATGTGAGAAACATGTAATGAAAAGGATAAAACAGAAACGTATCATGTGGTTAGTAATTCTAAAGTATAAAATTAGTAAGTTGTGAAAATGATATGTTATGATTTAAGAAACTTAATGAATAATGAATAAGTGTTGTGAAATTAACACTTGAGATTCTGAAATGTGTATGGTAAAGTAGGACTTGTATTAAAATAACAAGTTTAACTAGAGGTGAGTGTTATTTTGGAAAGTGGATGTTAGTATATCTAATAGATATTGTGATTCTAATACTATGTGTAGGTGAACGTGAGTTGTAAATTTATAGCTTACGCACGAGGCGAGTTTCTTACTCTCAAACTTTGATTGAGCAAGTTCTTTATTCATCAACTTTATTTAAACAAGCTATAATTCTAATTTTATTCGAGGAAGTTTTGAATTCTAATCATTGTTGAGTTATTCTAACTTGTTTATAGTTAAGCAAGTTTTTTTAGTTTCAATCTTTTATATTGAATGCAATTCCTTTAACTCAAATCTCCAACATTGAGCTTTCACATTCCATTTAGTTTGCACAAGTTATTATTATGATGAGCAAGCTTTGTTCCAGCTTGTTATCAGTTAAATGCATGTTCAATAATTTAATTTCTAATTTGATAAGATCATAGACCTAGCTTACTATTGTTCAAGCAAAGGTTTATCATTTGATTCAATGCTTATGCTTTCTAGTTATTTCCAAGCACGAGTTTAATATATAGTTGGTTCACTTATGATTTTCAATTGTTCTATATTATGTTGTTATTGATCAACCATAGTGTTATCAAACTTTGTTGATTTAACTAATCCTTTAGTTGATGATCATGAAACTCTAAATTACCCTTGAAGTTTATCCAAACCAAACTTTCTTTACTGCGGACTTGTACTCTAAAACTGAGAAGAACAACCCTATTATAGGGGTATGCGATGCGTTTAGATGTTTGTGCACAATACATGGTACGAAGGGCTGATCCCCCTAAGTACGTGAAGTCCCTACAGTATAACTGTTAAGGTTAAAGTTGAAAGATTACTTGTAATCGTGGACATAGTTCGTGGTCTTATGACCCTCAGATATATTTCCTATTTTGATTCCAGTTTTTGGTTATCATTGATAGAGTATTATTCAGTTTTGATGAGCCTATTCATCGGCAGTTATTATTCTCTTGTTGTTCATTGTTATATCTAGTGAGCATTTGTTTTGCTCACTCTTGCATAAATATAATTATTGCAGCTAAGGTTGAGAAGGTCGATGAACCTACTACAAACAAAGAAAAAGGAAAAATGTACAAGTGATGAAGACTTGTAATTTATTGACTGTTATGTTAATGGACTTTATTTAAATGATGTTATGTAACTATATTATTTTCGTACTTGGTTTATGTTAAAAGTTAGATAACCTGGGAGACTTTTTGATTTAATGATATAACCCTTTAATGGGAGGATTTATGATTTAAATGTTATCATATTTGGGTAGATAGTATGAATGTATGAAATGTGAACACCAAGTCTTAGGGGAATGAAATACCCAGATTTAGGGGTGTCACAGGTTGGTATCAAAGCTTTAGGTTATGAACCTTAGGTGAGGAAAAGCCTTAGGAAGTAACCTTTGAAAAGATAGTGGTGATGAACTCTTACCGAGTTTTAAGAAAGAAATAATAAAACACTTGTGTGCTTATGTGGTTGTAACTTATGTGCTCGTGAGTGTTGAGTAGTAATGATTAGTAATTAAAACTTAAAATTTTGGTTGTCAGGATGGCTAATGTAGGAGAATCCAATCAGGCTAGGGAGGAAGGATCCCAGATACCTAGAGAGGAGGAGCCTCGAGATATTCAGGTGGTTTGGGAACAACTACTGCCACGAGAAACATCTCCGTGGGTCATAGTGGTTGAGCAGGAGGGTTTACCTGATGAGGATAATGAGATAGAAACGGACGAGGAGGACCCCATTGAGATGCCACATTCGGATGAGGATGAGGATGACGAGGAAGAAGAGCTTCCACTTAACTTAATTGCTGCCAGTATGTACGACGAAGTATACGACCGCAATGTAGAACTTCAGGATAGAGTCGAAGAGTTGGAAGAGATAGTAGTTGAACAACAGTTCGCAGTGGCGCAAAAGGACAACGAGATCCAGGATCGAGATGAACATCTGAATAATGTCGAAGGGAAACTGATCCACCCAGAAGGAGATAACAAACAAATGACAGAGGAGATTGCAGAGCTGAAGAACAAATTGAAAGAAGAGTCTACTAAGAGGGTAAGAGCCGAAGACGCATATGAGGAAGCTTCTCAATGAGTCGGGGTAGTAGAGAGAGAAGTACAAATAAAGAGGATCAAGATTGAGGAGATGAATAGTGTTTTCAATACCGTGATTAATCGAGCTCAAGATCGGGTCATGTGTTATCCGATTCAGTTCGAGACGTTGCCATCGTACATGTTAGATCGTCAAACAATGTTCCGTATTATGGAAGAGCAGCGTCGTAAGGCAATGCAGTATTTCAGTAGGTCGTCATAAATGTAATTACTATGTGATTAGTGAGTAAATAAGATGTAAATCCCGGGTATGATATAACCCATAGGATATGATGATGATGAAGTTATCCTGAAACTTTTGTAGTTCAAGAAAGTGATATAGATAGCAGGAATGCTATCATTATTATGTTTTAAAATATTATGAATGAATAAAAGTTAGTATTTATAAAAGATATTGTGTATTATGTGGTAATTTTGTGATGTGCAAATTAAGTACATAATACCTAGAAGATTGAATAATAAATTAATGAGTGTATTTTAACAGAAAATGCCTCCAAGACGTCAACCACGACAAAGAACCCCTAAGGGATCTACCAATAACAACAATGATGAGGTTAACCCGATTCAAAGAGCTTAGTAATGTTATCATTGGGAGCGTTACTTTTAATCACCACAAAATCAAGTCAGGACATTTAAGGACTTCAAGGCGGTTGGACCACCAGAATTCCGTGGGTCTATGAATCCAGTTGAGGCATAAACCTGGATCATGGAGATAGAGAAATTTTTTGATGTTGCTAGGGTAGGTGAGAATCAGAAGACTGCTTTTGCAACGTTTATGTTGAAAGAAGAGGCTATTTATTGGTGGCAAGTCTATAAAACTCGAGGAGGTCAAGGGGTAATGACTTGGGATAGGTTTAAGGAAATATTTTTTGAGACTTATTTTCCAGAGAGTTCGAAGAATCAAATGGAGGTGCAGTTTCTAGAACTGAAGTAGGGATCAATGACAATATTGGAATATATCGCAAAATTTAACGAGTTGGTGAGGTTTGCGCCATATCAAGTCAACACAGATGAGCGCAAGGCTAAGAGGTTTGAGCAGGGACTGAAACCCTAGTTGTACAATAGGGTCTCCATGTTTTAGTTGAAGACATTTACAACAGTGCTGGAGAAGGCAATTCTTGCTGAAGGTGGAGGCGAGGCTGTAACAAAGTACAATCAAGAGCAGAGAAAGAAGAAGAGTGAGGGAAAAGATAAGAATAGTGGTGGTAGCGGTGGAAATGGTAACAATAACCTGAAGAGAAAGTGGAGTGCAAATGTGGGAGTTGGAAACCAGCAGGGAAACCAGCAGAAGAAGAAGTTTGATGCATGTGCTATATGTGGGAGGTTTCACACGGGTATGTGCTTAAGGGGGAAGCATGTATACTTTAACTGTGGCCAGGAGGGTCACATTGCTCCAAATTGTAATCAACCCAAGAAGAATGTTTGCTACACCTGTGGGTCAAAGGATCATTTTGCTCACGAATGCCTTAAGAAGAAAGCTGGTGAGACAACGAGAAGAAATGGAGGTAGCGGAGGAGGTACATTGACCATTGTTGGACCAACATCATCAAACAAACCCAAAGCCAGAATCTTCTGTAGACACTCGAAATTTTCTGCACAACTGTTACTAACATTGCAGGAGGGCAGATTCGTCTTTCAGAGATAACCCTAGAAGACAGTTCACATCCATTCCGGATACTACCAAAAGTTCAATCTCAACCCCAGAACATACACCGGGAGGATCAATTCCAACCTCAGAGTAAACCCCGAGGCATGCAGATCAAAAGACCGGCAACAACACCGGAGATGACAGTTTTGTCTCGGTGATAACACTGCGCCGTTCAGTTCCAGTCCTAGAGATGACACTGGGAGTAGCAACTCCATCCTTGGTGATAGCCCCAATGGATGTTATTGCAGTTTCGGCGATAACCCCAGAAATGCTTGTTTTAAATACATGCATTCAAATTCAACCTCGGCGCTTACACCGAGGCACTCAGTCCAAAGACCTGGCAGTAATATCGGGAAGACATGTACACTCAGCAATGACACTGAGGACCTTCAACACTGTAGTAGTCCAATCTCAGATGTAACCCTGAGCAACGTCTGCTTTATCAACCCAAATCGGAGATAACCCTGGTGAGGGATACGGTTGCCATCTGGCCATCCTGCCACATCACGTCGTCTCAACATTTCAAACATACATACATACATTTCTGCGCAATGTCCCACAAGAACTAAGGAAGTCTGATCCCGAGTGACTATTACGTAGGACAACGGATAGAATTTGAAACTTGAAGACCATGGGCATGGTCCCCTCTTCCTGACTTTGTACAACCTCTAATCTCATGTCATTGCGTAACTCTCGACAACGGCAGTCCGAAATAGGTCTTACATACCTCAGTCGGATGCCCGGATTGCAGTTCTAAAAGTTTGAGCAGACATCATAGTGTATGCGTGCACATACTTCGAGATAGTGAGACCCGCGAAGCTTGGGGCACCCCGGGCAGCCGCAGGTACTCCCCCTCTATAAATAGAAGGCTTAGGGTGGCCATTTGCAAGGGAGAAAAGGCGAGGAAGCCCTATCAAATTTGCTCTGTACACACCCTAACCTGAGTACTTTCTCATTTTAAACACTTGTAAGATCATATATAGCTACTTTTTACCGGCGGGAGCCGAGTGTTCTTCCACTTCAGTCAATAGAAGTCTTCTTTGGCAGCCCACTATAAGCCTTCTTATACACTTTGAAGCCTCTCTCTTGATCTGTGCACACACTATTCTTCATATTGAGAGTCGTGTTATGCGTCATTTTAACTTCCTATCCGTGATTTTTATTTCGCTCTCAGATATACTTATGTATATATATTATATATGGACTAACATTATCGAGTTATGCCTCGATTGAGCCTAGACTTCAGTCTGGAGCGTTTATTTGCTTTCGTATATATATATATATATATATATATATATACTTATATATATGAACTGTTGTCGAACTATGTTCGATGAGCCTGGATTTTACATTCGGAGCGTTTACTGCTTTTATATATGTATACTTATATATATAAACTGTTGTCGAACTCTGTTCGATGAGCCTGGATTTTACATTCGATGCATTTATCGCTTATATATATATATATATATATATATATATATATATATATATATATATATATATATATATAAGAAGACTCATTAAATGATAAACTGAGTCCGGATCAATATATATCCTGTGCGTTTATCGCTTTTCTACATACATATATATATATATATATATTTATATTTTGTCCCGCCTGGAGTTTACTTCGTGACGGTTGATCATTTTTACTGCTTTATTTACATTTCGTCCCACCTGGAGTTTACTTCGAGGCGGTTAATCGCATTTTACAGCTTTATTTACATTTTTGATCCCCCATGGATGTGCTTCGTGGTGGTTGATCATGTCTGTATATATATATTTACAACATTTATATATATACCTGCTTACTGCTTTCATACAAATTGCGACATCATGTGAGCCTAGGAATTATGTGATCATAGATTCAGCCTACTAAATCTAGATTCGGTTCCCGTGATGGACATTTTCAGCTGTAAGCAGCTTGTAAATTATTCACGGTGTTTGAATATCCTTGGATGGCTTACATGCCCATAAGGAGTTCGACACTGTTTTGTACATGATTTTCTCGAAGATGCTTCGCATCTCAAAAATTAAAAACAATCAAGCCGAACATTTAATTAAAATGGAAGTATCAAAGGCCCTAATTACTATTGAGCACAGGGTTTAAAAAACATTTTTTATAAAACTTCACTGCTATATCTTGTTTAAAACTGATTTTTTATATAAATTCAAACCCTATGTTTATAGGTGCAAACGAGGCATAGCACTACTTCCAAATAACAGCACATTGATCCCCACACACGCACACATTCATACAATAGTTTCTTTGGAAAGTGGCGGTCACCGTGGCAACACGGATGTCGAGGGGTGCCTAACACCTTTCCTCCGCATAAGCAAACCCCCGAACCCAAAATAAATCTCGGTTTCACAGACCCGTTTAGCAGTGTCACATCACTGGGTCAATGTTCAAACCTTTTCTCGGTTGCGTTAGTACAACCATTTAAAAACACCAACTGGCGACTCTTAACAGTCCATCGTCGACATTATACATGTTGAACCTTTTTCACTTATTTTTTCAAACAAATCTCACCTAAAATGAGAACACCAAAGAACAAGTAACGAAAAGGGACAAATAAAAATCTCGACGTCGACAAGTGGCGACTCTGATGGGGACACCAGTAAGAGGGTTTAAGCCGCTATTACAAGCTTTTCAAAATTATTGTATGCTTGTGTGTGAATGTTGCATTTACATTTCGATGAATGTGTACGAATGCATATATTTCCTACGATTAAATGCTTTACACTATATTTGCTTGTGATATTAGTGTTTCGCATATGTCATCATTTTCATAAACGGTGAGACATGTTGTATGTGAATGTATGTTGTGTGGTCCCTCCTGTCCGGAGGCTATCCTGTTGGTGTTTGATTACTGGACTCGTAGGGAGACTAATTCCAACGAGGCTCAGGAAAGGCACCACTCAAATCCGCTCTAGTTGAAAGGCCGAATTAACTTCTCGTCAAGTAAATTGCGATGATCTGGGAACCTTCATGCCGAAAAGCAGCGAGAGTAAACCTAAGATAGGTCAGCCTCTGATAAACCAAACGCGGAGGAAAGTCTCTTCATGCTTTCCATTTTTAATTACTTGTAAAAGCATTTACTTGTAATTTCATTTCATATCCATCCCATTATAATGGAAAATATGAAGATATATGTGCAAAATGCATATTTAAATTAGCATGTTATCCTGTATTACAAACAGCTGACATCCGTCTTGCAGGATAAAATTCCTAACACGGATATATTACATAGCATGTACATATTCACATATTCCTTGAAACTAAACTACACAAGTTTTTGTAGGGAAACAATTAGGTCGGTTACCCGCTCAAAATCCAAAAAGGCCACGAGCCTACAACCAACCATGTCTTCATCGACACCTAATCCTAATCTCTTTCTCATGAAGAATTTAACGGATTAAGTAAAATGTAGATTCTGACTGGCCGTTTCTACTTAAAGAATTACATCAGTCTACACAGGGCCCCAAAATGCCCACACATACAGAATCCTCCACACAAGAAGGTATCCAAAGTTCAGATAAGATAAATCTTGAACTTCAGTTGGATACGACCAACAAAGACCTTGAAAACGCCCATCTCAAAGGAGATCTAGACACCGGTGACATCAGGAAGAAAGTCCTCCAGATGGAGGAAACTATCCGCGTTCTCAAAGGGATTGGAACCCATGGAAGTGTTTCATATGCTGACCTTTGTATATTCCCTGGTGTTCATTATCCAGAGAAATTTAAAACCCCAGACTTTGAGAAGTATGATGGGTTAGGAGATCCTTACACCCATTTAAAGGTGTTCATTAGAGAACTTGGATCTTACGCTAAAAATAAGAAGCTCAGAATACAGCTCTTCCAAAAGAGTCTAACTGGAGAAGCCCGTTCATGGTATACCCGATTAGACAACTCAAAGATACATAGCTGGGAGGAGCTAGCCCATGCCTTCCTCACTCAGTACAGCTTTCAATCTCAGATGGCTCCTGACCGGTACTAGATTACCAAGGTCAAGAAACAGTCTAATGAGTCCTTCAGAGAGTATGCGCAAAGGTGGAGGTTCCTTGCCGCTCAAGTTATTCCTTCTATGACTGAATCAGAAATGGTCATAACCTTTATAGACATACAAGAAGCTCCTTTCTATGAGTGAGTCTTAGCTGGTATTAGCAAACCATTTTCTAAAATGATTAAACACGGAGAGATGGCTGAGATGGGGTTGAAATCAAGAGAGATTCAAGACCTAGCTGCTCTTAAAGCAGTTGTTGAGCACATCCAGTCTGGAACTTATGGGAACAACCCCCGGAGGGTCCATAAGAAGAAAGAGGAGGATGTTTCCTTGATACTACAAGGTCATAAAGGCAATCAGAATATGCCTATCCAGAGGAAAAACTATTCCCCTTTTCAAGCACAGTCTTCAAACCCTTTATTACCTAAAAGTGGAGAAGCAAAGCGCCCTCGAACGTTCACACCCTTAGGGGACTCGCTCGAGAATATTCTTGCTCTTCTGACTACTTAGAAGAAAATTACACATCTTCTTCCACCAGCCAACCCTAATGGGAAGCGTTTTAATGTTACTCGGAAGTGTGCTTATCATTCCGGTGCACCTGGATCATCGACATAATGGAGGAAACACCTAGTGGTTTGCCGTTCTTAATGGGGATCCTATCTACAAAGAGCATGCTAGGTGACTTTAATTCAAAGGTTTGTGCTAATAAAAACCTCCCAAAATAGACATTATTACTGATGGATGGAGGGTTCCTCAATTTTCGTAGGGGAATTGGATAGAGAATTGAAAAAGTCAGGCTGAGACTATAAAACAAGCGCTTATTGGGAGGCAACCCATGTTTAATTTTTATTTTTAGTTTTTATATTAGTAGTTTTGAATTTGCATTTATTTAGGATTTAATAAAATTGTGTCTATCATGGTTTATAGGTTATTCAAGTCAAATTCAAGAGTGGTGCCCAATTTGTTCCATGTGCTTAGCCTATTCTCCAAACTTAGCGGACAAGGAAGAAGATTGCTATATTTTCAGGGAAGTCCTCTGCTTTAATTTTTTCTATTATAGTCATTGAGGACAATGTCTAGTTTAAGTTTGGGGGCATTTTAGTGTCCTATTGCATATAGTTAGTTATTTACATTGTAGTTCGTTATGTTTTCAGGTTATTTACATTTAGTTTTTGCATTCAGTTTCTTATTTAAAAAAAAAATTAAAAATCGCAAAAAATAGTAGTTAGTTTATTGTGTTTGTTGCGTTTAGTTTATATTTGCATGATTCCAACTGTTAGATAGTAAAAGTCTATTTTGGCCAATGATGAGACTGGAATTAAGTAGATAAGTATATTATTGAATATTAAGGCTTTGATGTGATTTCTTGTTATGAATTAAATCTTTTCCTGTTTGAAACTGGTATTATCAAGGTTATCACGTTAATAACAGCTATGTTGACTGATTAAGTTTAAATTGATACATAATGAATTTCTTAAGGATAATACTAGTTTGAAGGAATGAAAGACATGAATAGGCGGAGATGGCTAAATTTAGATAAAAACTTAAGTTTGGGGGGAAAATTTGGGATATATAAGCTTCGCTAAAAATAAAAAAAAATAAAAAAATTTATCGTGGCTAGTTTTGTTTCGAGGCCTTTGTTACTTGAGCAAGTACGCCCGAAGGGGTGTCTTAACACCTAGCGCCCTAAGGTCTTATATGGTCTGGGAGTCGTTGGTTGAAAGCTCGCTAAGGGGTAGCACTGTTAGCCTAATGGAAGGAGACATTGCACAGTCATGGTTAAAAAAAAAAGTTAAAAAAAAAGTAAAAAAAAAAACAATAAAACGGGAAAAGAGCAAAAAGCCCCCGTAATGAAAAGTAAAGCATAAGTATCCCGGATTGGACTCTTGAACTTGGTGGATGTTTGAATTTTGTTGGATTTAGCTTGTTCGTGAATTTTGTGAGTTTACACTATATGATGCCTTCGAAGATATCTATTATGTCTTAAATTTGATTTTATATCAGTTAGCATTGGTGTGGAGCACACACGCACTATATCAGTGATAACAGTCTAAGATTTGATGATTGATTGGAAAATTACTGATTTGTTTTAATATGATGTATTATCATGTTTACTTGATTTCTCTAAGGCCAGTTGAATAGACTTGTTTCTGTCATTACTGTTGGATTCGTAGGCATATAGATTAGTTGCATTACATTGCATTGCATAACATTTTTGTGTTTTTGCTTGAGGACAAGCAAAGGTTTAAGTTTGGGGGTATTTGATGAGTGAGTTTTATACCCATAATTAAGTGCGTTTGAGCTTAATCTTTTGGATGTTTTTAAGTGTTTGTGTCTATTCATGCATGTTTTACATTGTTTTGTAGGATTTGGGACAAAAGTTACTTGGATCGACGTTCGGGGTGGCTAGATTCGCGTTTTCGGCTTGCCATTTACACAACAGTCATTTCAGATCCAATTTCAGTATTTGTACGGACCTTATTTCGAAACGCTCAAAGAATGAAAGTTGTAGATCTACTTCTCCTCTTTTCGTAACATCTTGAATCGTCGAAATCGGAGTTCGGACGAAGAAGTTATGACCATTTTCCCAAAGGACATCGGAGCAGAAAAATTTTAAAAAAAGGGGCAAGATTCTTTTTCTGCACTATAGCGCCGGGGCGCTATTTCTAGAGCTAAATACAGCGCCGAGGCACTAGGGGGCAGGCTTTGAGCATCAAGCCCAGTATTTGGGCCGGGGAAGAGGTTGAGGTGCGCCCGACGCTGCTTTTTGGGCTAATTTTGACACCTTTTTGACTCCAAATTGGATTGGGTTTGTTCCTAAGCTAAAAATTGGACTTGTAACCTATAAATACATGATGTAAGGCATAAAATAAAGGGAGATTACATAGATTAGACTAGATTAAACACTTCATTAGATTAGAATCTAAACCCTAGTTCTTAATTAGCCATTGGAGATTGAAACAACTTGAAGACCATTGAAGATCAAGAGCAAGAGCAAGAGGGGAGCATCAGATTTGCTGACAACAGATTCTATTCTCTTCTCTTATCATACTTTTATCTTTTAATGTCTATTCAATTGTGGATTATTGATTTTAATTCATTAATTATGAACTAACTTTTTCATTAAGATTTCAGTTAAACTTTTTATGGTTATGAATTGATTATTTGATTTATTCCAATTATTTATGTTGAAGTGAATTGTTCATCTTTTTTGTGCTGATTGATTAATTATCTGATCAATAATTACCTTGTTACTCTAGAAGGAATTGAGAAAGGAATTCTAGGGTTAGAACTGGGCATGGTGACATGTGACTTAGTTATTTGCACAGTGAATAAGTAGGTTTGTGAATAGAATGAGAATATCTATTTGTTGCATGTAACACATAAGGAATTGGGATTGTAATGAGTTTAATTCAATTGTTTTGCATAGAGATATAGCAAAATTAATCTGGGTTAAATAGAAGGCAATTGATCACTCGAGAGAGGGCTTCTGGCATTTGAGAATTCCTGTTAACAATTTAGTAGACATAATAATTGGGATAATTGGATAATTAGTTTATAGTTCATAATTGGGGATATTGGAGTCTTAGCCTTTATTTATTTGAATTCATTTATAAAGTAACCTAGTTTTAATTGATTAAGTTAGTTTTCTTAATTAGAAAAATCATGATTTGAGATTGTTTAAATAAAATTGATTTGGTTAAGAGTTAGTAATTGGTAATTTTTATTAAATAATTCCTCGTGGGAACGGTACTCTACTTTCACTTTATTACTTGTTGACCGTGTATACTTGCATGTATTCATTGATTGCAAAATCGATCAACAGGATTATGCCAAGTTCCAGTATGCAATGAAACAAAAGTTAAAAGCTCTATGTAAGCAAGTAGAGTAGTTGGCAGAACTGGTGATTCATCAGCATCAAGTCACACGCCAACTCATCAGCCAGGAGCATGCTAGTCTCCTTCCCCTTGTTATGAGTACTCCATTATCACCCTCAGATAATGACCTCTTAGAGGAAAAAGTTGCCAAGAGAGCAACTGCCAAAGCCCGTCGGGATTTCGCCAATAGAAGGGAATTCACATACCTGGGCTAACCTATGGAGGAAATATTTCAAATTCTGATCAATGAAGGAAGGATCACCTCCCTTCTACCTCCAATTAATCCCCGATCAAGACAGTTCAACTCTGATGGAGTTTGTCAATATAATACACATTCTCGCGGTCACAGCACAGAAGAATACTGGGCACTCCGCCATCTCATTCAGAATTTAATTGACAGTGGTGTCTTGCAGCTAGCAAATGATGACACTGTGATATTCGAGAGTGAGAATACTTTTCCAACCAAATGGAAGGGGTTAGTAGCAGTTATATCCGCTGAGGCTGATGATGCTGTCAGATCATTACCCATACAACCAATTCAAATCAAAGGTATTGATCATCCTTTGAAAGTGGCTACTCCAGAACCGGTCACCTTACCATTTAGAATACAATATCCTGTTGTCATCTTACAAAGAGTTCCATAGAATTATGGAGAAGCTGAAGGATGCACGTCCCATACTACTGCTGCAGTGTCGAAGGAGAATCCACTGCATCTTCCCCAAAGGGTCATGAAGACCACTGTTGAATCAAGGGGAAAGATTCCCATAGAGAAGATTAAAAAATTTCTCCGTACTATGGGACATAACGAAGCCAAGGTGGTTTTAAGCTTGAAAGAAGCTTCGCATCAAATTTCCATATTAGACTTGGTTTTCTCTTCCGAGGATCACAAGAAGATTTTGCTGAAGGTTTTGGAAGAAGCCTACTTACCAAAATCAGTGGATGTGGAAAAATTTCAACATCTGGTTGATCACATTTTCAATAACAATGTGATATCCTTCACTGATGACGACATACCTCCTGAAGGTACCGGCTATTGCAAGCCATTACACATTGTTGTTTTGTCCTCTGGGTATATGATAGCTGGAGTTTTGATAGATGGAGGTTCATCTCTGAATATCTGCCCTTATGCCACTTTAGTAAAGATGAACGTCAATCTTAAACGGATCCAAAGTAGCCATACGGTTATCAAAGCTTTTGATGGATCCCGCAGAAATTCAGTCGGAGAGATTAAGCTGCCAATTGAGATTGGACCCCATACATTTTGCGTATCTTTCCACGTTCTAAAGATAGATTCAGGATACAACTTGTTATTGGGGAGACCATGGATCCATATGGCTGGAGCCGTCCCTTATACGCTTCATCAACAAATCAAGTACATTATAACAATAGCCTAATCACTGTCAACTCTGAGCCGGAATGTCCTAAACATGGTGACATACCACTCATCAGCCTTAATACTGAAGTTGAGCTGGCCAGTTTTCACACTTTGGAAGTGAGCAACACTCATTACCATCCCATTGGGAAGCCACTTCCCGTACCCAAGATTTCTGCCGAAGTAATGACAGCTACACAAGAAATCCTATCATTGGGCCATAAGCCTGGACAAGGGCTGGGTAAGAATCAACAGGGCATTAGGCGTCCTATTCAAATGTCCAGTTAAACCGGGACAGCCGGATTAGGCTATTATGCCAGTTCCAGTCATAGGAATCATCATAAGCATCAATAGGTTCCTCAATTTTCTGGCCCACGACGAGTATCTTCACCTACCAATCCCAAGTCCATACGGACTCTGGTAAAGGTGTCATCCCATGTGATGGCTATGCTATTTCCCAAGCCTGTGTCAGTCAAGGGAAAAGAAGTCTTAGTTCCTGATCCCAAGGTGGAAGAAGATGAACGGAGACGCAAACAGGACATCGCCAAGATGATGTCAGGCATGCGCGTCATTGTTCATGATGAGCTTACAAACAGATACACCCTTGATGATGATTGTCCAGACATAATGGCCATCATTCGGGAGAAGGAGGATGATGACAATCCCTCCATCACTGCAGTCCATCAGGACTTTGCCCTTGCCAATTGGAACAACACTCCATGCATTGGTCGACATGTTATTTTGTCAGTACATGTTCATATTTTGTATAATTGAACAACTTTATATATTAAGCAAAAATATATTTTGTTTCAGGACTCTGAACTTAGATGTGCATGTACTTACTGACAAGGTGCCTCTTCTTCATAAGGACTGTAACTTTGATGAAAAGTTGTACTCAGACTTGATAGGAATACAAGAAGATAGCGTGATACCTCAGGAGATCAAAGAGTGGGTCGCAGATAAGCCTAAACCCAACCTTGATCAAACCTCCTCCTTCAATCTCAGAACCTTAAACAGCCCTAAGCTAATCCAGATTGGTTCAGACCTTACACCAAACTAAAGGAATGACATGGTTGCATTACTAACCCAATTCTAGGATGTGTTTGCATGGTCTCATGACGACATGGTGGGTTTGTCCACTGACATTGTCCTTCATCGCCTTCCAATTAAAGAGGGATTCAAGCCAGTCAGACAGAAGCTCAAGCGATTGAAACCTGAGTGGATTTTAAAGGTTAAGGAAGAAATTGTGAAACAATTTCAAGCCGGCATTATCATGGTGTCTACATATTCGGAATGGATATCTAACGTTGTTCACGTGCCTAAACCAGGGGGAAAGGTGCGAGTTTGCGTGGGTTACCGGGATTTGAACAAAGCTTGCCTTAAAGATAGCTTTCTCGTGCCATTTATCCACATTCTTATTGATAATACTGCACAATACGGCATGTACTGCTTTGCAAACTGCTTTGCGGGGTACCATCAGATCATAGTTGCTGAGGAAGATCGTGAGAAAATTTCTTTCATCATGCCTTGGGGAACCTTCTATTATAGACGGTTGTCGTTTGGCCTCATTAATGCCAGGGCAACCTACCAGCGAGCCATGATGGCTCTCTTCCACGATTTAATGCATAAGGAGATAAAGATCTACTTGGATGACATTATTTTCAAATCCCGAAGGGAGGAAGACCACATAGACCATCTCATAAAGCTCTTCAATAGGTTGCGTAAGTACAACTTGAAGTTAAATCCAGCCAAATGCGCCTTTGGCGTTAAATCAGGCAAGTTGCTAGGCTTCCTAGTCAGCCACAAAGGAATTGAGCTGGATCCCACCAAAATCCAGGCCATTAACGAAATGCCCATTCCTTAGACAGAGAAGGAGATACAGGGATTTTTGGGAAGAATCAACTTCATTAGCAGGTTTATTTCTCAACTCACAGCAACCTGTGAGCCCATCTTCAATTTGTTAAGGAAGAACTCCTCCATGAAATGGAACGATGAGTGTTAAAAAGCCTTCCTTACAATCAAAGAGCAGCTGGTAAACACTCCTGTTCTGGTACCTCACAGGGATGATGTTCCCATGTTCATGTACCTTTCCATCAATGACAATGCCATGGGCTGCATGCTGGGACAGAAAGATGATAGAGGCCAAGAACGAGTTATCTATCACCTCAGCAAAAGATTCAGCAGCAGTTAACACAAATACACTCTAATTGAGAAGACTTGTTGTGCTTTAGCATGGGCTTCCATGAGGTTGCAGCATTACCTCCATGGTCACATAACCCATCTCATATCCCGCATGGATCCTCTCAAGTATGTGTTCAACAAACCCATGTTAAATTGTCGGCTGTCTAGATGGCAGTTGATCCTGTAACCATTTGATATCGTCTATGTGACGTAAAAGTCCATCAAAGGTCAAGGAATTGTGGATCAACTGGCCGCCGCACCTACAGGCGATTTCAAACCCCTAGAAATATACTTCCCCGATGAAGGGGTAATGACAGTTCAGCAATACCATCAGTACGATACATGCCGTACATAGAAAATGTATTGTGATGGAACTATTAATATGGAAGGATCTGAGTGGAGCAGCGGTTCTTGTATCTCTGCCACTTGGGAGCGATATCCGTCCGTCATTGTCAATTGCGCTTTATCGGCACCAACAACACAAATTGAGTATGAAGGTCAGATCATGGGGCTAAAACTTGCTCACTCAATGAGCATCAGGCGATTAACTGTCTTTGGGGATTCAGAGTTGGTAATCAGACAATCCATGGGAATCTATCAAACCAAAGAGCTACATTTGCTGCCTTACCATCGGCAAGTTTTACAGATGGCTTTGGAGTTCGAAGAGATCTCCTTTATACACATTCTTCATAATAGGAATGACTTTGCGGATGCATTAGCAACATTGCACTCCTTGGTTCACATACCTGACAAGGAAAACATGTCAAGCATCACATTTGCCCTGCAAAAGGCCCGAGCTTATGGGAACTATGTTGGAGAAGTATCGGATGAGCTACCTCCCATCCAAAACCCTTGGTATCAGCACATCAAGGAGTACTTAAGAGATGGATCTACACCCGCTAAGGCGACACTACTGAAAGGAGGCAGATCCATCGATTTGCTATGAAATTCTACCTGAGCGGAGATGCACTCTATAAAAGAGATGCGGGAATAGGTCTCCTCAGATGTCTGAATAAAGACCAAGCTCAGAGACTCATGGATGAGATCCATGGTGGAGTATGTGGCCCACACATAAGCGGCTCACTCCTTGTCAAGAAGATCCTCAGAACAGGACATTATTGGCTTACCCTCAATGCTGACTGTGATGATCACGTCAAGAGGTGCTATCAATGCCAAATTCATGGAAATGTTATCCACGCCCCTCCAAGGGAGCTCCACACTATAAGTTCTCCCTGGCCCTTCTCAATGAGGGGAATAGACGTGATCGGGCCCATCGAGCCCAAAGCCAGCTATGGATATCGATTTATCTTCACCATGATCGACTACTTCACCAAATGGGTAGAAGCAGCCTCCTTCCCCAGGGTTACAAAAGAAGTCATCATTACTTTCATCAGAAACAATGTCATCTATCGATATGGACAACCGGAGGTCATTGTGTCAGAAAATGCTAAGAACCTCAACAACAAAATGATGGAGGAGTTATACAGTAAATTCCACATCAAACATCTTAACTTCGTCATCTACCATCCAAAGATGAATGGTGCTATTGAAGCGGCTAATAAAAACATCAAGAAGATTATGTATAAAATGTTCGCCAACCACAAGGGATGGCCTGACTTGTTGCCTCTGACTTTATTAGCCTACAGAACTTTAATGCGTACTTCCACTGGGGCAACCCCCTACTCATTAGCCTATGGGATGGAAGCAGTGCTCCCCATAGAGGTGGAAATGGAATCCCTCTGGGTGTTGATAGACGCTCAGCTGGATGAAGATCAATGGGTACAAGATAGGTATCACTAATTGTCTCTAATAGACGAAAGGAGAACCGCGGCTATCTTCCATGGTCAGTTATATCAACAAAGGATCGCCAGATCCTACAACAGAAAAGTCCGTCTATGGCAGTTTAAATAACACGACTTGGTTTTGAAGAAGATCATTGACAACCAAGATCAATCCAAGGGAAAATTCGCTCCTAACTGGGAAGGCCCGTTTGTTGTCAAGGAGGTATTGACAGGAGGCGTTCTCAGATTGTAAGAAATGGACGGCGATGAATTTCCATAGCTTATCAACTCGAACACTGTGAAACGGTACTATGTCTTAGGATACCATCAAGAAAACATCCTGGTGTTGGATCATCAGATCACCAGTCATTTCAGGTTCTTTAACCCTTACTACATGCAGTCTTGCTTTTTCAACTACTCGCCCCTCAGGGAAAAATACATCTTTCAAACCAGCAACCTGGTTTTTCATCATATAACTTCGGTTATCCCACCAGGGATTGAACCTTTTCACACCTGCAGTTTATCCTGAACTTAGGATTAAACTTTCTTCCCCACAGCTTAACTTGTGTATGGGATCAAGCTTTCTTCCCCATAATTTACCCTATACATGGGACCCCCACTTTTTTGGTCATTATTCGTCCTGAGGGGCGAACTACGTCGACCTGATCTCCCCGATACATGGGAGTGCGTAGGAAACCATATTTTATATGGCCTGGTAGCAATAAAAAAAAATAAAAACAATACAAAAACAAAAACATCTTCTACACCCTTCTTCAATAAGGCTCCTACACCATCACAGCGTTGAACCTCTTACACCAGGTTCAAACTACGCAGACCTGATCTCCTCTTCAATAGGAGTGCGTAGGCAGCCATTCATGGTTCGGTTTAATCCCCTACCAAAGCACAAATACTTGTCAGTGGTACTGGGATCAACCTTCAATCCACATTTCATCGGCTTCAGACCAAAGGGATGGAATTACCCAACCTCTCCTCATAAATAGGAGATTCAGAAACCATCTAAGCTGCGGTTGTGCCTCGAAGAGCAATACCAACCCATAAGAGGTGGAACTAACTGGGCTCCTCCTAAATAGGAGTATTGGCGACCATCTGTGGTGCGGTCAATCTCAGAGAGGAAAAGCCACACTCCTCTCCACATTTCCATACAGATACCAGTCCCAAGATACCAAAGACATGGTAGGGATACATAAAGATCAATGATCCATTCTAACAGATCCTGAGGTATCTTAATGTCTACCTATCAAGGACAAGTGCAGACTACATTATGATCGCAAGACCTGAAGAAGTAGGCAGAATATTAAGCAAGTATTCAGACATGACTATAAAAGGGGAGTGAATCAAAATATATATCCTTGTCATATATAATATTGTTTGATATATAATATAAACTGTACATGACAAAATGGTTAAGCTAGTCTGTGCAGGAAAATACAAGGCTATCTATAGATCCGTATGTATGCGGGCCAGCAGATCTAACATAGCATCTCTCTCGGAGGAAAGGCGTAACGTTATGCTCTCCTGCATCATCATATCTACACGAGCCAATAAGTCTGAGGCCAACTACATGGTGACACGGTGCTCATCTATGTATGTACTCATCTTGGCAATCATACCAGTGGTCAGGGATCTCACTGAAGTGTTGTCCGCAACGACCGCATCCCGGGAAAATATGGCAGCATCCCGCTCAATGATCATTGCATCCATGGTTGATCTAGCCTCATCCCGCTCCTCTATAATGGTGTCTCTCCCATCCAGAACTGTCAACATCGAGGCCCTAGCCTGATCTCTCTCAAAGGTCATAAGATGAAGACGCTGCTCAAAATACTGTGCTGAATGCTGAATCATAGTGGCACTAGTACTGGGAGAATCTACGAGAGCTACTGGAAACCCAGTGTACAACTCCTCGGTGGGAATATCACTGTCCTCCATGGGCTCCCCATCATCAGAATCCATCTCCTGCTCTGTGGATACTGCCGCAGCTGATGTAGTCTCGGTCTCCATCCATGCAGAATACTTTGTAGAATAACCCGGATGGCTCACCGAAAACTCAGATGTCTCACGTTGATCCCAACAGGCATACACCCTGGATCGGTCATTTGCTGATAGATGGCGAGAAGCCAAGCGCTGACTCAATGCCCCTGCGAAAGGATGAAAGTCCTGGAACTGGTCAAACTGACACATCACGACCAGTGGGTGATAAGTAGTCATGCCCCTCAATCCAGCCAGAGGGAGATAATCCATGCCTGGAGCATGAGTAATGAAGCTGTAGGGTGAACAGAGCCCTGAACACGGCAGTATATCAAATGGTTCCTCAATCCCTGCTAGAAAAGCAGACCATGATGCAGCATATATACACTCCGTAGGCTGAAAGGAGTACGACGTGGCTATCTCATGGGTGAAACAATACCCGTGCCTCCTGAGAGTGCCAATCTGTCTCAAGTGTGACATGAACCACACGTACAACATAACTGAGCTGCTTGTAAATATCCCCGTCGGAAAGTGCAGCAATATGTGGCCGACCTCAGCGTCTCTGCCAAAATCATCGGTATAATAGAGTGACCCTCCCTGAGAGCTCTCACTGCCATAATGACTCCAATGTATAACTCATCCATATACCGTGGCATATATACATATGATAGCACGCACAACAACAGGACATCTACTCTGGCCATACGTCAATGATCCTCCGGTGCGGTAAAATCCCTAGTGTCGTGTGTAGCTATCCTCAGAGTCAAATCTGTCAAACAGAAAACACTGGGATATAACATGACCAGATGTGAACTCATCCTGCACCACCCTACGCCACAGCTCGGTAAGGGTCATAAACCATCGCTTCATATCTCCAATGACCATATGCACGCAAATCATCCGGCCCAACGACAAAGATCGCCAACTGTGCATACTCCTCTAGAGTCGGAGTCAGCTCATGGGTACCAAATCAAAAGACCTGCCTCTCCAGTATCAAATGCTCCAGTATACCCTCTATAAATCCTATGGGAACCTGAAACATCAAGAGGGTCATATAATGCTGCAACAAATGATCTACGGTCACCCTGTCTGATGGTGACATACTATCATACCACGATCGCATACCAGATGCCACCAACAATGGTGGGGTATGATCAATGTGGCTAACTATCGACGAAGACATCTGTATGGGTCGTATCATAAGATCATCCAGGGGTCAATGCTGAACATATCTGGACATACATACATATGCATAACATAATAACATGCATGATACAATAGATGGCAATATGATATAGGGAATGAAAAAACTGTACATACATTCCTAAGTATATCATCATCTAATACATCATCTCTGTACAGCTAAAATACAGGGAAATGAGGCACTGATGCCCAACAACTAACATCGGCCTACCAAAAGAGATATAGAGAATGGGGCGAAGCTACCCAGTATCTAACAGAGACCTATCAAAAATGAATACACATCAGAAAAAGACAATGGTGTCAATGTCTACATCATCAATCATGTCTACCTGATGTAACTCCTCCTGAGTCACTGGATCTTGATCAACAGGGATATCAGACCTGTAAAAAGGAGGATCTGTGCTGGCAAAACCAAATGGGTCACCTGAAGGACCAGTGCCTGAGCTGGAAGGATCAAAAGCATCCGCCTCTACAGGATCTCCACCCAAATGCCGAATGAAGAAATGTGCCCGGTCCAGTCGCTGGGTCAAACTGTCAATTTGTGTCACATGAGTCGAATCTCTGACACAGGCTAGCCAATCCGTCATCATAACGGATCCTGGAATCATATCCCCCATAAACTGTGTGGCGCGGGTCTGGGCCCCAATGGAACAAGGGGACCACCAATGCTAGAATACATCCTGAGTGCATGGACCCTCTGACAGTGCAAAACCATCAACCCCCAACAATGGGATATCAACGATGGGTGACTGTGAAATAGGCCAATAACGCCTGGCAGGAAGAAAGATCGGCATACGTATCTCTCATGTAATGCTCCTGATAGCACGCTCTTCTAAATAGAGCTCCCATCCTCCATCTATGAAGAGAGGAATCCTACGGGTGGAAATCAAGTACTCAACACCAGACGGGTACCCATTCTCAAAGTCAATGCTCAAATGCTCCCCAGAGTAGGGAATCCACGTGATGACATCAGCAGTCAGCAACTCCAGCTGTAGGTGGCTATGTGTGAAACCCTCAGCAACAGGGACCTCCGCCAGTATGGAATGATGCCATCTCCGTCCTCGTGGGTAGGTATCCAAGCCAAGCACACTCATCGGACGTAAACACGGGAGCCGTTCATGGGCCCAAAACTGCGAATACAAAGGCAAACATTTGCGGTCAGTCAACACTCTTCACCTATACATGGGAAAAGACAAGAGAAATACTCACCAGCAGAAATGGGTAGAATCCTAATCAAGCCTCAGTAAAGCCCTACGAGCGCATGCGCATTACCCTGAGGAAATAGGCTAAGGTGTAGGAACCCCAATAATACTCTCCAATATGATCTATGTCTCGTGTGGTGTTGATCAAAGCGAAGGACACCGTAGAAGAGTTATCTGCTATGAAGTAGCCCCTAATGATCATCAAGAACAAACGACGAAGAATGTGATCCCTGACTCTCACATCATCGGGTATGGGCTCACTCAACAGCCCCCTTATAGCATCTACGCTCAAAGGACCTGCACGTACAGTCTTGCCCTTGAGCGCCTCAGCCAGAACTCTTAACAAGGACCTGACAGCAGCAGGGGTAATATCCGCCGTACAAGGCATGAGATCCCCTCCAAACTCCATACCTGTGATAAACCCCCAATCCATCAGTGTCATCATCTCACAGTTTAACAAATGGAGTGACTGAGTCTGGTGAAATCAGCGCTCAGACAATGCCCTAAGGTAACCCCAGGGACAACGACGAGGAAGAATGAAAAAGAACGTCCCAAATACCCAGTCATGCACAATCGCTCTACAGTTAGAATCCAAAGCCTGATACATAGAGTGGATGCTGAACCAGTTCCCTCGAGGCTGTGTAAAGTCAGGAACCTATATCAAATGTAGATCAACATCAATATCCTTTAATCTTCTTCAATAAGAAAGAAAGAAGATCACTATCTAATACCTCGTTTGCGTGCAGGTAAACTAATGGGTGTCAACTCAAATCGCCCAGAAGCTCTGGGTTCGCCACCTGAATGCTTGGCATCTCTCTACGGAGACCGCGTGCAACAGGAGCGGGGTCCGCAACCAGAACATCCTCTTCCTCGTCCTCGACGTCTGGCACATCAACTTGGACAGGACGTATAACTGCCTCCACCAAACAACGAGGCTGTCTAACGGAACAGGGTCGAGGTACTTCAGAAGCCCTCTTCTGTACACCAGAAGTGGTCCTGCGGGAACTACTCGGCTGATCCGGATCCATAATATCTGGACAAAAGTCTCCAAATCACCTCAGAAGGGGTGTGGTATTTTTTAACACCTAGAGCTTTTCAATGCATTTTTATGACTACATGCATGTATGCATTACTTTAACATACGCCTACAGTAGAGTTAAAAATGCATGACTACTCAATACCTATATTTTGGAAAATTTTGCCATAGTCCCCTTTGTAAATAGGACTATCCACATGCACATAGGCATAACTAGGTGGCCATTCAGTAGCACACCTACCCACAGTTATATACATCCTACATGCATTAAAATGTCAAAGTCAACAGTCCTAATTAACAGGATTACTTTTCATTACCACCTATGTTCATTTGTCCTCAAATAGGATAAGAAATAGCAGAAAATGTGTCAATTTGACCGTGTTAAAAGTCAATTTTTTTTTACATCATTGTGTTCAACATAGTTAAATACTAACATTTACTGTGTTGAAAATTTTTTATAAAGTCATATCAGCATGCATATTCACTACTATGTGTCTAAGTGCATTTCATGTGATAATTCATTTTCCAATGGACAAAAACTGGAAAAGAATACAAGCATACGTTACCAGGACAGTGTAGAACACTTGTACGGTGACAGAATTTGCAGAAAGTTGCCCGTACTCAGCAGATCTGAAGAAGAGCTCTCGAATTTCCTTCGTGGCGCAACTTGAAAATGACTTGTATAAGCAACCAAGCCAACTTTTAAAGGCCACGGTTGGCCGCAGGTCCACCTGCGGCTGCTGCAGGTGTACCTGCGGAACCCCTATGTGGGTCCCACCCCTCTGGCTCGGTCTAGTTTGAGTTACAAAGGAGGTCTCGCAAGCTGAAAAGGCCAAATCAGGAATAAAAACGCTACGCGATTGAGCAGAACAGCCTGAAATCCTGGTTTTCATAAGTCAGACTATGACTTCACATATAGCTCATTGGTATTCACCCCCACACCGGGTATACTATACCAACAATCTTAGCTTTCAACAATCACATTCGAAAATACCTTACATAGGTCCGATGCCGTCAGATGCAGGGTCGTAACCTTAAAACTCTTTGCATTCCCTAGCGGGGGTCACAACACACAATGCTACCTTGATAGCATTCCCCGAAGGGGGTCACAATGCACGATGCTACGTCGATAACAGTCCCCGACGGGGGTCACAACGCACGATTTATTGACACAACGAGTCCCTGACGGGGGTTACAATGCACGACCGTCTATTGACGCATGAATCCCCAACGGGGGTTAAAACGTGAATTCATACAGTCCTCGGCGGGGGGTCACAACGCATATCCATCATTTACAAAGTGTTCCTCGACGGGGGTCACAACACATCCTTCATTAAACGAAGTGTTCCCCAGCGGGGGCTACGACGCATTCTCAGGCATTGATACAGACATCAATGAGGGTCAAACAGCTTTGACAAATTGCCCAACAGGGGTCTCATCCGGTGATACACACATCAACGAAGATCGAGCAATACGATGACATTTATTGTTAGCGAACTCAACAAAGACATTGGTATGTACTAACACACAAACCAGGAAAGACCATCCACATTGGAGAGGACCGATAATGGAATATGTTATACACATCCTCAGATGGACAAAGCTTTATCCCTATAGATCTCTTGTACACTAGAGGCACTTCTGCAGAATAAAGTCTATGTCTAGGATTTAAGACTTTGGTGATATCCCCAATGTCATCATCCTTAAATCTGTGGGTCATACCTCCACACAGCTGGTCAATGGTTGCCGAATTCCCAACAAAAGCAACAAAGAGCCTGCAATCATCCCAGCATGTTGGCACACAAACCAACAAAACCATGTGCATCATACATTTGCATCATGTTGCTGCACATATCATCATGTTTTTCTTGCAGCATTTCAAGTGTCTAGGATTCTTTATCCTACACATGCCTTGCATTGCATGGATATGATAAAGAGGGGCATCTGTAGACACTCGAAATTTTCTGCACAACTGTTACTAACATTGCAGAAGGGCAGATTTGTCTTTCAGAGATAACCCTGGAAGACAGTTCACATCTATTCCGGATACTACCAGAAGTTCAATCTCAACCCCGGAACATACACCGGGAGGATCAATTCCAACCTCGGAGATAACCCCGAGGCATGTAGATCAAAAGACCGACAACAACACCAAAGAGGACAGTTCTGTCTCGGCGATAACACCGTGGCGTTCAGTTCCAGTCCCAGAGATAACACTGGGAGTAGCAACTCCATCCTTGGTGATAGCCCCAAGGGATGCTATTGCAGTTCCGACGATAACCCCAGAAATGCTTCTTTCAAATGCATGCATTCAACTTCAACCTCGGCGCTTACATCGAGGCACTCAGTCCAAACACCCGACAGTAACACCGGGAAGACAGGCACACTCAGCGATGACACTAAGGACCTTCAACACTGCAGAAGTCCAATCTCAGATGTAACCTTGAGCAATGTCTGCTTTATCAATCCAAGCCGGAGATAACCCTGGTGAGGGGTACAGTTGTCATCTGGCCATCCTACCACATCACGCCATCTCAACATTTCAAACATACATACATACATTTATGCGCAATATCCCACAAGAACCAAGGAAGTCTGATCCCGAGTGACTATTACGTAGGACAACGGATAGAATTTCAAGCTTGAAGACCATGGGCATGGTCCCCTCTTCCTGACTTCGTAAAACCTCTAATCCCATGTCATTGCGTAACTCTCGACAACGGCGGTCCGAAATAGGTCTTACATACCTCAGTCGGATGCCCGGATTGAAGTTCTGAAACTTTGAGCGGACATCACAGTGCATGCATGCACGTACTTCGAGACGGCGAGACCCGCTAAGTCCGGCCACCGAGGCAACAAGCAGTACATCTGCATACCTCTATAAATAGAGGGCTTGGGGTGGCCATTTGCAAGGGAGAAAAGGTGAGGAAGCCCTGTCAAATTTGCTCTGTACACACCCTAACCTGAGTGTTTTCTCATTTTAAACACTTGTAAGCTCATATATAGCTACTTTTTACCGGCGGGAGCTGAGTGTTCATCCACTTCAGTCAATAGAAGTCTTCTTTGGCAGCCCACTGTAAGCCTTCTTATACACTTTGAAGCCTCTCTCTTCATCTGTGCACACACAATTCTTCACATTGAGAGTCGTGTTGCGTGCGTTTGCCCGGACTTCAGTCCGTGGTTTTTATTTCTGTCTATATATACTTATGTATATATATTATATATGGACTAACATTATCGAGTTATGCCTCGATTGAGCCTAAACTTCGGTCTGGAGCGTTTATTTGATTTCATATATATATATATATATATATATATATATATATATGAACTATTGGCGAACTATGTTCGATGAGCCTGGATTTTACATCCGGAGCGTTTACTACTTTTATATATATACTTATATATATAAACTGTTGTCGAACTCTATTCGATGAGCCTGAATTTTACATCCTATATGCTTCTTTGCTTTAATATATATATATATATATATATATATATATATATTTACATTTCATCCTCGCTGAGTTTACTTCGTGATTTGGTTGATCATTTTTAACGCTTTATTTACATTTAAGTCACTTTGAGTTTACTTCGAGGCGGTTGATCGCATTTTACAGCTTTATTTACATTTCTAATCCCCCATGGAGGTGCTTCGTGGTGGTTGATCATGTTTGTATATATATATATATATATATTTACAGCTTTTATATATATACCTACTTACTGCTTTCATAAAAATTACGGCATCATGTGAGCCTAGGAATCATGTGATCACAGATTAAGCCTACTGAATCTAGATTCGGTTCCCGTGATGGACATTTTCAGCTATAAGCAGCTTGTAAATTATTCACGGTGTTTAAATATCCTTGGATGGCTTACATGCCCATAAGGAGTTCAGCACTGCTTTGTACATGATTTTCTCAAAGATGCTTCGCATCTCAAAAATTAAAAGCAATCAAACCGTACATTTAATTAAAATGGAAGTATAAAAGGCCTCAATTACTATTGAGCACAGGGTTTGAAAAACCTTTTTTACAAAACTTCACTGCTATATCTTGTTTAAAACTGAATTTTTATATAAATTCAAACCCTATGTATATAGGTGCAAACGAGGCATAGCACTACTTCCAAATAACAGCACATTGATCCACACATACACACACACACATTCATACAATAGTTTCTTTGGAAAGTGGCGGTCACCATGGCAACACGGATGTCGGGGGGTGCCTAACACCTTCCCTCCGTATAAGCAAACCCCCGGACCCAAAATGAATCTCGGTTTCACAGACCCGTTTAGCAGTGTTACATCACTGGGTCAATGTGCAAACCTTTTCTCGGTTGCATTGGTGCAACTATTTAAAAATACCAACTGGCGACTCTTAACAGTCCATCATCGACATTATAGATGTCGGGCCTTTTTCACTTATTTTTTCAAACAAATCTCACCTAAAATGAGAACACCAAAGAACAAGTAACGAAAAGGGACAAATAAAAATCCCGACGTCGACAACTTCAACACGATGGTGTAGGATGCGATGGAATCAAAAGATGTCGTGTCAGGTATTATCCCAATCAATGATATAAATGCATATGTATTATTTGATTCGGGTGCTACTTGCTCATTTGTATCTGATGAATTTGCTAAGAGGTAAGAAATACCTAGTGATGAGTTGAATTTCCCTTTACACATAGAAATTATGAATAGGGAGGTAATTCCTGTTAAATTCATATTCAAGCATTGTAGGGTGAATATTAAGGGAAATATTACGACAGTAGATTTAATCCCGATAAAACTTGGAGAGTTTGATGTTATATTGGGAATGGATTGGCTATTCAATTATGGAGCGATAATTGATTGCCAAAAAAATGGGTAAACCTTATGACTCCGTCAAAGGTAGTTTTCTATGGTAGAAAATCACCTAGACAAGCGAGGTGTCTGACGGTTATGCAGGCCAAGAAGTTATTGAGTCAGGGTTGTGTAGGGTATCTAGCCTACATAGTCGATACTCAAAAGAAGAAGCAAATGAAACTGGAGGAGATACCGGTGGTTAAGGATTTTATGGACATGCTTCCGAAAGATTTTCCAGGACTTCCGCCTGACAGAGAGATTGAGTTCGTGATTGACTTAGCGCCAGGAACTGCTCCAATATCGAAGGCTCCGGTAGAGATGAAGGAACTGATGGTACAACTGCAAAAACTATTAGATAAGAAGTATATTCAATCGAGTGTATCACCGTGGGGAGCGCCGGTGTTATTCATGAAGAAAAAGGATGGTTCAATGCGTCTTTGCATTGATTATAGGGAATTAAACAAAGTCACTATTAAGAATAAATATTCGTTGCCAAGAATAGATGACTTGTTTGATCAATTGAAGGGTGCTAGATACTTCTCGAAAATAGATTTGAGAAGTGGGTATTATCAATTGAAAGTAAGGAAGGAGGATGTACCGAAGACGGCATTCAGAACTCGGTATGGACATTACGAGTTTCTGGTAATGTCTTTTGGTTTGACCAACGCCCCTGTTGCATTCATGGATTTGATGAACATGGTGTTTAAACCATTTTTAGATAAGTTTTTGGTGGTATTTTTCGATGATATATTGGTGTACTCCAAATCTCAAGAAGAACACGTGGAACATTTACATTCGACACTAGAGACACTAATAAAAGAAAAGTTGTACGCAAAATTCTCTAAATGTGAATTTTGGATGGAACGTGTACAATTTCTCGGCCATGTAATTGATAAAGATGGGATTTCAGTGGATCCATCAAAAGTCGAAGCTGTAATAAATTGGGAACAACCAAGAACTCCATTAGAAGTAAGAAGTTTCTTGGGATTGGCATGTTATTACAGACGGTTTATTCAAGATTTTTCCAAGATTGTCACTCCGTTGACAAATTTGATGAGAAAAGCTGTAAAATTTGTTTGGACGAAAAAGTGCGAAGAGTGTTTTAAAGAATTGAAGAAGAAGCTCAGTGTTGCACCTGTGTTGTCAATACCAGATAATACAGGAAACTTTGTGGTGTATAGTGATGCCTCACATAAAGGATTAGGTTATGTCTTTATGCAGAACGACAAAGTCATTATGTATGCATCAAGGCAATTGAAGGACTACGAGAAAGGGTATCCGACTCATGATTTAGAGTTGGCAGCAGTAGTATTTGCTCTAAAGATATGGAGACACTATCTTTATGGAGAGAAATGTGAGATATAAACAAACCATAAAAGTTTGAAGTATATTTTCACACAGAAGGACCTGAATATGCGTCAAAAGAGATGGTTGGAATTAATAAAAGATTATGATTGTGAGATCTTTTATCATCCAGGCAAAGCAAATATGGTTGCAGATGCCTTCAGTAGGAAGGGCCATGAGAAGTTAATGTTGTTAACCAACAAGGAGGAGCTCATTTCAGCAATGACAAGATTAGAGCTGGAAATAAAATTTCCAAAGTAATCCGATGAACGACTGTTCCAGATGGAAGCTAGTCCAACTTTGGTGGACAAGGTAAAGAGTGTTCAACTACAAGATGAAGAATGCAGAAAAATAAAGGAAAGTGTGGTCGAGGGTAATGAGATGAACTACAAGGTTGATATTGGAGGAGTGCTAAGGTTTGAGGGACGAATTTGGGCTCCAGCAGTACCGGATATTAAAGAAGAAATCTTGACAGAGGCTCATAACTCAAGATATTCTATTCATCCGGGAAGTACGAAAATGTATCAAGATTTGTGGCGACACTTTTGGTGGCTAAATATGAAAAGAGACGTTGTAGAATGTGTTGCGGAATGCTTAACATGTCAGAGAGAAAAGGCAGAATATCAAAGGCCAAACGAATTACTTCAATCATTAGAAATACCGGAGTGGAAGTGGGAGCACATCACAATGGATTTTGTGGTAGGTCTTCCAACGACTCAGAAAAGATACGATGCAATTTGGGTGATAGTAGATAGATTAACGAAATCAACACACTTTTTGCCAATAAAAATTAGATTTAATCTTGATCAGCTGGCAAAACTGTACGTCAAGGAGATCGTCGCACGACATGGAATTCCAATATCAATTGTATCAGACAGAGATCTGAGGTTCACATCAAACTTCTGGAAGAAACTACAAGAATGCATGGGAACACAATTGAAGATGAGTACGACATACCATCCGCAAACCGATGGTCAAAGCGAACGAACAATCCAGATGTTAGAGGATATGCTTAGAGCGTGCATCATGGATTTCAAAAAAAACTGGGATGACCATCTAACGTCGGTAGAATTTTCATACAACAATAGTTACCACGCAAGTATTGACATGCCGCCATACGAGGCATTATACGGCAGGAAATGTAGAACTCCACTATGCTGGGATGAAGTTGGTGAACGTCAACTGTTAGGACCAGAATTGGTACAACAGACCGCTGAAGTTATCAAGCTCATCAGAACAAAACTGGTAGCTGCTCAAGATAGACAGAAGAAGTATGTTGATTAACACAGACAAGATCGTAAATTTGAAGTAGGAAATTTTGCTTTCTTGAAAGTTTCTCCTTGGAAGGGGAAAATTTGTTTTGGCAAGAAAGAAAAACTAAGCCCAAGGTTTATTGCACCTTTCGAGATACTGCGAAGAGTGGGAGAAGTGGCTTACGAGGTAGCTTTACCTCCAGAATTAGAACATGTGCACAACATTTTTCATGTGTCGATGTTGCGACCGTATAAACCCGATTACAAACATGTGATCGAGTATGAATCGTTACAGTTCAGTAAAGATTTGTCTTATGAAGAGGTTCTTATCCAGATAGTCGAAAGGAAAGAACAAGTGCTCAGGAATAAGGTAATACCTTCTGTGAAGGTGATATGGAGAAACCACAATGTCAAAGAGGCTACGTGGGAACTCGAAGAAGAAATGATGAAAAACTACCCTGAGTTATTTGTTTAATCTGTGTCTTCGATTCTGGGGACAGAATCTTTGTAAGGAGGAAAAATGTGACGAATAAATTGTTTGAGTTGTGATTCTGGGGACAGAATCCTTGTAAGGAGGGAATGATGTAACAATCCAAATGCGACTTTTAAGAAGATGGTGCACAACATTGACATGCGTCGACTTAAGGATATTTTTACCACGAACAATGGGAATTCTATGTACTCATGAGGGGGAGTAAAAAGGATATGTGCATGCTTATTGTACTTTTTTTCATTCGCTAAGGTTTTTTTTCGCTGGGTTTTCCTTTGCAAGGTTTTAATGAGGAAATCCTAAGACACTAAAAGATTTATGGGTTTTCCTTTGCAAGGTTTTAATGAGCCAATCCTAAGACACTAAAAGGTATATAAGAATATTGTACTCTTTTTCTTGACCAAATTTTTTCCCGCAGGATTTTCCTTTGGTAAGATTTTTAATGAGGCATATTCTTAAAAAGTGGTCATTAAAGGGGGAGTGTTAGAAAAAATGTAATTGAAAGATGAAAAGTTTGAAAAATGAAAAGGGTTAGATTTTGGAAGGTTACACCCAAACAAATTATGGGGGCACTTAAGGAAATTAAAAGCCTTTAAATTCTTTCATTACTATTAGGAGATTAACTTGTAATGTGTATCATATAAAAAGAAATGTGTAGCTAAGAAATTTGATAGATATCCATCCAGGTGATTTGAGAGATATTAAAATATATTGTGAATGACCACTTGATAAGTTTATCAATATAAATCTATTTTTCTTTCTTACTTTGTTTCTTGATTATTTTACAACACCTTTTTATTTTTATTTTTATTTTATTTTGTGTCTTTTCTGTCAATGACTCAATATCACTCTGACCGCACGTTGCTAAACTTAAAAAATAATGTCACTATCACATAAAAGTATCACATAATGCTCACATCTTTGCATGGATAGTGGCACCCCCATAGATTTGTTGTTGACATGACTCACTTAACTCAACAACAAATCTATGGGTGCCACACATGCAGTATATAAGCAGTATGTGATACTTTTATGTGATAGTAACATTATTGAAACTTAAAACATAAAAAAAGTCTCGTCACACCGGCCATCACTTACGAGGTGTCGGCGTGTTAAGGTCCACTTGGCGGGACCCATTTTTTCGAAACGTTCAAACGAGTCAAGTTTTGACGAACACGATTCCATATTCGCACTCAATTCAATAAGTTTTGACGAACACATTTCATGTTCAATAAACAAACTCGAATCGAGTCAAGCCTAAATGAATCGAACTTTATTCGTGAATAGTTCAGTTCAATTACTAAAAATCAATGGCCTATCTAAATTTTATGGACAATTTTATCATTTTTGGTTGAAATAAAATTTCTTTATATTTTAGTCATTGATGGAACTTAGGGAGATTCGGTTTGGCTCTGCAAGTATTTTATTATTTATTTTGAGTTCTTTACAGAAATATACAATAATTAGAAAGTAATTACACCATTAGTGCATCAACAAAATAATTACAAAAAGAGTGTAATTAGGACCCATATTACAAAAATAGTATAATTCACATTAATAAGGAAACCTAAAATCAAGGACAAATAACTGCCATAATTAATAATTCAATTTCAAATATTTGGGATCTAACAACAAAAACAAATTCAAATTCAAATATTCAAATTCAAATCTTCATCTCCCTCACATACACTTTGAAATAATAGTTAACAAATAAATAAATAAAATATATGTACATGTACTGGATATCCAAAAAATTGTTAGCTAAATAACTGCAAAACCTTTCCAAAGACGGAATAATTTCTAGTTAATGGGTGATCTAGTTATTGTCTGGATAACTTCAAACAACAAATTCTGAGGTGTGTTCTTGAGTTCTTGAACGATCCCATAAATTGTCTTCCCATTCTCAAAGTATATGAAGGGATAAACAATTATGTATTCGTATTTCGAAAGTCTTCAGTTCAGTTCAAAGTTTGGGCTCTGCTACTCCGCCGCTACACCGCCGCGAATCTCCGTTGTCCAAAACGCCAATGAGAATAAGAAGAAGATTTGCCCTACAAAAAGTTTAAAAATAAATAGATGTAACTTTTACTGTTCTGAATTTTTTTATGACTATTTTGTTACTCATAAATACTAAAATGGTTACCTTTGTATGAATGGTTGGCTACCAACTGCATCACATCCAAATAAAATTGGTAACTTAATAAAATTGAATTGGTTACATTGGTCTGAAGGTTTGGCTATCAACTGCACTATGAAAAAACTGCATGTGTGGATGTGAAGTGGTTACCTTGTTATGAAGGTTTTGTTACCTTGGTACGAATGTTTGCTTACCTTGATCTGAAGGTTTGGTTACCAACTATACTAAGAAAAAATTTAAAGTGTGAAGGTTGATTGGTTACTTTGATATGACAGTTTGGTTACCTTAGTATGAAGGTTTGGTTACCATCAACTATACATATATAAAAATAAGATCTAATAAATTGAGGTATAAGGATTCAAACTTTCAACAAAATAGGTCACAATAAGTTATATATCAAAACTGATGAGCATCTAACTTCCAAGGGTAAAAGACCAACTCTCTACTGAAAATTATTACGAATATGGTGCAGTTGGTAGCCAAACCTTCGTACAAAGGTAATAAATTTAATTTTTATGGGTAACCAAATATTCATAAAAAATAAATTGCGCCTCTGCCACAAAATCGCTGGGGACGAAGAAGATTATTGAAATATGAAATAGAGAGAAAAAAAGGGGGAAGAAAAAAGACGAATGAATAATTTAGCCACATGAGAGAAATACAAAAGAAAGACAAAGCAGATGAGGAAGACTCAATAGAGGAAGAACAAGAAGGGAGGGGGAGGGGGAGGGGGAGGGGGAGGGGAGGGGCAAAACAAAAAAGGGAGGGTGGCCGAATATGGTGGACTTTGGAGGATAGTTGCCTGAGGCTGGTGCCTGGATTGGGAGATGGGATGAGTTCTTTCTTCTTCAATTCTCCTCTATTAGGGCTTCTTTTTCTGCTCTCTTTCTCTTCTGTCATAGGCATCATTTCCTTTTCTTCTTTTTTCTTTTCTTTTTTTTTTGTTGACGAAAGTTGTAATGTGTTTGCTTATTTTTTACCAACGCTACCACAAAATAGCAAATAGACAATGCTTAATATTTTTTTTTACAACGTTTTTAAAAAAAACGTTGTAAATTTATATGTAAAAATATTATCTATTTAAAATGATATTTTTTTTGTTTTAATTAGATAACGTTTTTTTTTTTAAAACGTTGTCTATTAACAAAAACACGGAGCTAAAAAAAAGCCGCGGAAATGAAACACGGAGCAAAACAAAAAGACACGGAGCAACCTCTCTGAAGACTGAAGCCTAACTCTCTCTTATTCTCTCCCGATTAACTTTCTCTGAAGCCCTAACCTTAGAAATTTCCCTAATCCATCTCTCACTTCTCTAAGCCAATCAAGACGACGATCATGAAGATGAAGACGACGAGTGGAGTTCCTGAAACTCGCTATGGCAAAGACAAGCGGAGGGCACACCTTTAACACCGATCGACATTCGGTTCAACCAAGCACAGAGTCAACCTTAGCAGCTAGAGAAGCTTAACGATTGAACCTGAACCTCTCTAAGCTTGCATCTGATTTGGGGTGCTTCTTCAAAGGAGATGAAGCGAAAAGATGACCCAGCTCATATCCGTCCCCATCTCCTCCTGTCCTCCACCTCCCTCACCTCACGTTCCCAATTCCATCAGACCATCACTATATTTCTTCACCAGATCCTCTGTAGACTGAGAGAGACACTGTTCTGTACGCGAGAGCTTTTTTCCCTTAGTTGTGTTCTCTGCCTTTTCCAATCGCTTCAATCTTTGATTCCTTCGACAAGAAAGTAAGCAAATCTATGTTTTTTGTTTATAAAAATTGAATTCTCAACTGGGTTGCAAAAATATTTTGAGATTATGTATTATTTCGTTGCGTTTGATTAGAGCCCAATTTTCTTTAATTTATTGAGTTATTTTTTTCATTTTACTTGATTTTGTTCATTCAGTGTTCAGCTGTAGTATTTTTTGTTCAATTAATCCATTAATTAAGGGAACTCCAGATTCTAGTTCTCTCGTGGTGAATCCAGATTCTAGTTCTCTCGTGGTGAATCCATATGACAAATCCAGGTACATTTAGGGAACTATTTCCATGGAAGTGAAAATATGTGAATAACTGAGAACATTAGTGACTATATTGTTTCCTACTTTCGAATCCATTTGGCTGCTGTAGAAGTTGAGTAGGTATTGATGCAATAATAGTGGAGAGATATTAATAATATTGCTGTTCGAATAGTATGTGTTTTTACTGACTTTTGACAGCCTTTTTTTATGAGCTAGTGAAAGCAACAATTGAACATTATAAGCTGGGCCTTAGTCTAGCTACAGATTACTAATTCTCATTGCTGTTTAAATTCTCTTGTAGTCATACATACATTATGTGAAATCAAATTACATTTTGAGTTTTTATGCCGCTGGCTCATTGTAGCAACAGGGGATAATGCAGTTCCAGTACTGCCAGAGATTGTTGGGCTGAGAAACACAAAATGTAAGGCTATCATTTATTTGTTACCTTAATTTGTAAGGTTAAATTTGTATCATCTTCTGCTAAAAGTGAGTTCTTCTTCCTATCAAATGTTGAAGGTGGCAGTGCAAGTGAGGAATCAAGTATGCTTTTTGTAGACAAACTAGAAGAGTTACCATTGACTATCTGCAACTTGAATAGAAAGGTAGCTGGTACTAATTATTTTCCCCATACAAGTGTATTCCTTTTTATCAATAAAATTATGTTCTAAGTTGTTGCATCTAAGAAATTGGGTTAATTGTGCATCAATTGATAAGTAGCCAAGTGTGGCTGCTTATATTCTACCATTTTTTTGCGACTTCTCTTCATGAGTTTATTTTCTCGTTCATCTTTTGCTGCTTCACATTATTATTCAGGTCATTGGGAGTACCAAACCCAAAAACAATATGAAGAATGTATAGCAGATGCCTCTAGCATTGTGTTAATCTCCCAATTGTTTTTTTATAAGCTGTCGTACTTATTTTCTTTTTATCCCCCAACTTTTGAGGGGAAGCTGCTCATAATTAAGGACGCATCAGCCGGCAGTGCATTATTACTCTGCCACATTATCTGCTCTGATGCATGTGATGTTAATATGCATTTAGTTAGGACATCCCGCATCACTTATATTCTTATGATGATTTGTTCACCCTCCAAGGCAGCACATCCATATTGTTAGTGTGAAACTCTCTTTTGTTTATTTTGTTGTTAGTTCCACTGCAAAGTTATTGTATTTTATCATGTCAATTGTCAAGTTATTTGCTACTGTTTTTGCAACGTTTTTCCATTCCAACTTTGCTTCAAAACTTTCTGATTCTTGCCTCAGATTAGTTTTTGTTCCACACTTTATATATTACTTGAATTCAGTATTACTAGATTTTGGAGGAAACCAATATATTTCATCTCTGCTAACCAATATATATATTGCATTTCATGTTTGGTGCACCTTTTTTTTTGTTCACGCAGAGTTTCTAAATGCTAGTAGGTTTTTGAGGCAAAATGCCGCCTGTTCAAAGCCCCTTGATAAAATTTCCTTTATTCCCAAAGTGTCAAGTGCACTACTGTGTAATGAAGTGTCAAATTGAGAAGGAGAAAGCTCAGGGTGCTGATCTGTCAAGGAACTACTTTCTTTAATCTTATTGAAATTTCTATAATCTTACTGTTGATCATCAAGGAGATTAATTCAAGTAAGTTGAATTTCTTAGCACCTTTTCTCAGGTTATTACATACATACATATATACCCAGTTTCCCTAAATTTAATTTGCTGAAATGGGAATTAATAAATAATATCAAAGGGTTTAATTCACACTGGCATGCATGTAATTAATGAGTTTATATTGCATTACAAGTGCTCAATGCATAGCCTAAACACATATCCCATTTTCCTATTTATCGTATCTCATCTCTCCCTTTTATAATCTTCTTTATTTCCTTACTTTTTTTTCCTTTTCACTGTTTTTGTTTCTGTTGTGGTGGACATGGAAGTTGGAACATTTGGATAACCTTTCAATCAAGTGGCTAGGCCCAAAAGGGTGGCATCTTAATGCATTACAGCTTAAGTGGGATGTCAATGTACATTCTTTTGTTGCTCCTGGTTTCTCCATTTTATAATTATTATTTTTCTTTTATACTCCTTTCAGAATTTGACAAAGAGGAGTTTAGTGCAGCAAAGGTGGATCCACTGTATCAATTTTCGAAACCTGTCGCGGTATACCCTGCTACAATAATGTTTTATGTTAATACATATTAGCCTATAGGAATTCTATCTAAAATAAAGTTGATAATTTGTACATGTCAAAGGATGAAAATTGATATATAATATTTCTCCAGGTGGACTTTGCTGACATTCTAGATCTGGATAGTCTTGGGTTCAATGTTAAGGTGATGCTAATTTACCATTCCTCTTTACCTGACAGCCTTGGGACTTCATTATATTCTATTCTTCTTGCATATAGTGGGAAATATTAACTAACAACTGAAAGCCTCTTTTATTGAATTGAATGGCTAAGTGGCTCCACTCAGGAGTTAACTTTTATTAAGGGGCTGCTCTTTGCTATCTTAATTTAAATACATATAATGTGCCTACTCTTCTTCTGCAGAGATATGACCCTGACCCAGCGGCAAAAGCAGCTGCTGCAACAGTCCTTGCATCCAAGTTGGGTGCAGATTCTGGCTTAAAAGTGTATATGGGAGATGACACAAAGTTCAATCCCCCTACAAGGATGGGCAGTGATGTTGAGCATCTGCAATCTAGTGGTCTTCGAAAACGCAAGCAGTCAGTCTCCAGATCCAGTAGTGCAGAGAGTGCTGTATTGCATCTGCAATCTATGATGATCTTGATTTGGCTGAGTTTTCACAGTATGTTGATTATACCCTAGTTAGGATCATCAAAGACTAGATTTTACTTTAATCAGGTAGTCTAACTGATAAAATACAATGTAATATTTTGTGGATGTAGTAATGTGAAACTGTAAATGAATGGTATTTATTGGGATGTATTTTGAATAGTTGATACATTTTGGCTTTAAATTTAATTGAGAATTTAGACCTTTTAGTTATATATCATGGCATTAGCATATTGCAGGTGCATTGGTAATATAGGTGAATAACAATATTTTTTTTTCTTTTTTTTTTTTAATCTACAACATTTTAAAAACGTTGTGAAATCATACCTTCTACAATGTTTTTAACCAAAAAAACGTTGTGGAATCATACTTTCTACAATGTTTTTAAGCATCTGTTAATTTTTTGAAAACAAATACACAACGTTTTTTAGGAAAAAACGTTGTGTATTGTGCTTAACTACAACGTTTTAAAAACGTTGTTTAAGGGTGTCAAATAGACAACACTCTTAACCACGACGTTTTTCTGACAAAAATCACAACGTTTTTTTCGCGTTGTCTATTTACTGTTTTGTGGTAGTGCAACTAAATATATAATACCTGATGGCCAAGATAAAAAGAACACCATTTTTCTAAAAAGATTTAATAAGGCATTCCTTATCAGCTCTTTGTATTTCTCCATTGGAACAAAAACAAACAAAAACCACCATTATTCTCTCTACTCTATCGACGACATAGCCGTGGTCGAAAACCAACTCGTTTGATGTGTGCCTCCACCGCCTCCTCCTCCTCCGCTCCAACCACCAGAGCCGCCATCACCGCCGGCAACAGTAGCACAAGGAATATGGGACTTGGGTGTTTTGAATTTATTAATTGGAAGATGAGAGATAAAATCCTAATTGCATACTAATTCTCTAGATTAAGGAATCCTAATGGCACTAATTATGTAAATAAAACTTTAAATGCATTAATTGTATAAATATTTTATGAATGCACTATTGTTGTAATTATTTTTAAAAATATAATAGAAAATGTAATTGTTCCATTTATTTTTCGTTGAAAAATGTCAATTTAATCTGGGCCCGAGTCTGATTGGTCTAGCCTGAAGGCCCTAAATAACCCTCCTCAAAATATCTCCTCTATTTTTGGAACACCAATCTGACCCAACCTCAAATAAGACGTGAACCCTTTGAAACTTGAAAATAAACCAGGCTTGAAACTTGGACTGGGCATGAAGCTGTTTCCAACATTTTTTTTAATCTTTTTTTTAAAAAAATAAAAATAAAATAAAGTTTGCAACTTGCAAGAAGAAAATAAATGGCCAGGTTAAGTCCAAGTGAATACTAGAATGATAATGCTGAAATTTTTTAAGTAGATTAATTCTTACCATCAATAATATATTCCTGTAGCTTAATAAGAACTTCATTTAAATTATAGATAAATATCTGACCATATATACACAAATAAGTAGTTCTCATATAAATTAATATAATCCGACTCCAAATGTCACATATCTATAATTGTTTGTAGAAGAGAATGTAAGCTTGGTCATGGAGCACCTTGCTGGTAGGGATGGGAGTAACCGAGGCATCATTATAGCGCAACCACTTACCAGAAGTAAAATGCCGAGCATCAGCAGTATAATGACCCTTTGAAGGGTCACTCCCATGATGAGTGATTGTCGCTACAAGTTCGAACCTTCGACCCTGAAAAAAAAAGGGAGGTGTTGGGGAAGAAGGTACATGAGCATTATGTACATTAAAATCACTATTTTCGATAAAATAAGTCGATCGTGATTTTAAGTAAAATAAGTCGATCCAGTATTACGTCCATTTGACATAAAATGCAATTTGGCAACCTCTTAATCATGATATCAATGAGTAAAGCTTTGTACGATTGTTGTTACGGTCAAAATTGCTCTACATACAAAATAGAAAATGATAGATTACTGAATTACTGAGTTATAGTATAGTAGTTTAGTGAATAGTTCTGAAGTTGAACATTTGTTCAGTAAATTAGAATTATGATCATAATAATTTATAGCTTCATTATCGAACACTAATGCGTTTTGATATCATACCAAAACAGCCCCCATTATAACAATAACCGCCTCTTGCTTGACCTTTATCTTATTGATTCACTTATATCTTATTATAAATATGTTATAGATTCTATACACTCAACCATATAGAAATAGTCAACCAAATTTCATGGGTAATTTATCAAATTACACCACAAAGCCAAAAATAGGCCCGTCAGCGCTGCTATAGCAGCTATTCGCTGCTAACTGCTGCTGCCAATGGACAGCAACCCCTACTTCTTGACTCTTGTTTTGATATTTTATATCTTGTACTTGATTAATTTAATTTAGGATGAATCTTGGATGTACTATAGGTAATACATTCACCTATTTTAGAAACATACAAGCCAAATAATTCAAGCAATTTAAATGCATTGACTGAGAGCTCAAAAGAGGCCCCAGCCAACGCCGGACATTGCCCCCTGCTGCTGCCGTGGGCAGCAGCTCTGTTTTTAACATGTTTCCTTCGCAATTTCTTTACTTCTAACTCATATGCCGGATTACGTCAAGTTTTAAGTATGTTTTATATAGCATATGAGACTATGTTGAAAAAGTTATAAACTCTCCGTTTCGGACTCTTTAAGCTGCCCAAAACAGCGCTAAAAATGACTTGACATACTAGTTTTTGAGTTTTCGTTTTGGCTTAAAATCGCCTTTGGTACTATTTTGATTCCTTCAAACCCTTAAACTAAGTGTATAAAATGTTCATACATGAAATCTTAACTTTGGCTTAACCAAATTCTTGGTTTTTAAGTAAAACAGTCCATATAGGACTTTTGTCGAGCACTGTTGTGTGCATTCTTTTAAAGTTCAGATTTCTTGAGGTTTGGTTTGAGTTCTAACCTCATTTTTCCATCTTATTACTCCTCACAACCCAACCAAAACTCCTTTGTTCACAATCATTTCAGCCACAACTCATATCACATCAACTAATTATGATAAACTTTCTAAAACTTTCTAACTTCATATGAACTATAAACAAAGTACTAACCTTATGTTTGCTATGAATTAGCTAGAATTATACCCTCTTACAATCACCTTGATCAGCCCCCTTTGATGCTCAGCTCAGCTACCCCCTTCAATTTCCCACTTAATTCGGTAATTATAGCCGAGAGGGAGAGAAATTAGATATATTTTGAGGTGTAATTACTATGAAGGAGTAAGAGAAAGGAACCAAATGGAAGGGAAAGGATGAGCTGAACTAGTTAAGAGAATTAGGATCGATTCATTCTCTGCCACTCTTTTTTTTTATCCGATACCACATGCACTTAGTGGCCTTCTATTTAGTTAATGCTATGCCAGCTCATGCTAAAGGTAGCTTAGTCATACTGAAATCAGGCCACCTCCTGCTATCCTTCTTAACTTGGCAAAAATTCTTATCTCAGCATACACTATTATATAACAAGGATGTACATTTGTTATCAGTATACTTATTATTCCAACATTAGCTTTTATTACATACATATAAATATACCAATACATGAAACATCAATTGCATTATATAAGTATTTTACACCCTCTGTACTTATCGCATTCCAAATTATGTATATTAAATTTACATAATATTCTTTAAATATCACAATAAAATATCTATAAATCTTTTCTATAAAAATAGAAGCTATTTATTAAATAAATAAATTATTTATTTAATAAATAAATCTAACGCAATTTATTTCCGTAAATTATTTTAATATACAGAAAATTATATCCTTCACTTAAAAATTGCTTTCGAAATTATTTACGTAATAAATATATTCTAATATATTTATAGCATTTCATTCCATACATTATACTGCAATTATCCATAAAAGCAGTATAATAAATCAACTAAAATAATTATCCTATTTCTTTCACATTATAAATTGTTTAAAACAATTTATTAGTTATAATAAATATAGATTATTATATTCACCATACACATTCACATCTCACATATCACACCGCACATAAATAAATAATATATGCAGTATAATAAAACATACTAAATAAAATAAAAACTTATTTTATTAAACTTCTAATTTATTTACTAGGAAAAATGCAATCGCTACATTCTTCCCTTCTTATAAAGATTCCGTCCCCGGAATCGCTATTTCAAAATTATATCGTAATATCGACAACTCCTTACTACTATCTTCACCAAAAGTATTACATATTTACATATTTGGCAAGTGTCGCTTTGTTACTGCTTTTCTCACCGATCCTTTTCTTTGGACACTTCTTTATTTGGTGATCTATTGATCCACACGTATAACACCCATTTTGTTTTGGATTGAGGCAATCAGGAGAGATGTGTTCTTTCCCACAATTAAAGCACATCCTCTTTAGCTTTCCTGCATACTCCTGTATAATTTTTCTCGCAATTTTCGCAACCACCTATCCTTTTCTTTAGGTCACCTTGCTTCTCTTCAAAATAATCATTCCTTGTTCATTTCTTGTTTTCCTCAATCATATCTTTTCCCAATAATCCTCCTGATTGTATTGGCTCGACGTCTTATCTCCTTCCTCTGCTATTATAGCTTTTTCTAAGAGTGTTCCAAATGAGTTGGTCTGCAATACCGATAATTTATCGTAGAGTGAAGGCTTCAAGCCTTGCTCAAACCTGCGCCTCTTCCTTTCTTTCGTGTCCACCCTTAAGCATATAAGCAGCAAAAGAAGTTTTCTGCTCCTCACCTATCCTAGCAATATCGAAGGCCTTTTCTATTTCCTTAATCCATGCTTGAGCCTCGATAGATTCAGTGGTCCCTTTAAACTCCGGTGGTCCCACATTCTTAAAATCCTTGAAACTTGCCACATGCAATGTTTGAGGATTTGCATCTTCTTGGACAGAGTTTCTGTTTATCGCTCGTACAAGAAGATTAACAAAATGCTGCATAGGATCCACCTGATCCCTAGTCTCACCTTCTGACTCTTCTTAATTACGCGTTGATCCCTTCTTGGCGGCATCGTTCTGAAATAATAAAAAAAGTTATTTTCTTATCTTTCCATCTTAAAATATTATTATTATTCATGCAAAATCTTAATCACCACATAGCACTTATCAATATACACATATTCATGCATCTCCAAATACTTAATAGCCTTCTACTATTTCATACGAAATCTTCTACTATTGTGAAAGGTCCTAAAATTTTCACTCAATCTTGTATGCTTTTGACCCTCTCCGGAGTCTAATTTCTTTTGCCACTACTTGTGTCTATCCATTTTTGATATCACCTATATATTAATTTTGACATTCCCCCATGTCTGTTCTTATTATCATAATACCGTTTGTGTTTATTTGTTATGACTCATCACCAATGTGTTTTACTCTAGCCCCTTCCATATCTAGCTTCCCTGAGTCCTTCTACACTGACCTTTTTATTGGACATTTTCAAAAAAAAAAATTTGGCTTTTCGTGTCTCTCAAAAAATGTATAATATTTATTCCAACTGAAATTTTTACAAAATATAGTATTTTAGGTATAATTTGGATACATAAGTCTAGGTCCGTCTAGACTTACTGAGCTTTCCTATGACACATCACCAGTGTTCATTTTATTATGACACATCACCGGTGTCTGATTTGTTAGGACACATCACCAGTGTCTATCTTCTTTATGACATATCACCAATGTTTACAACACAACACCAGTGTCTGTTTCATTATGACACATCACCAGTGTCTAGCTTTCTGTGACGCATCACCAATGTCTGCTTTGTTATGACACATCACAAGTGTCTATCTTATTATGACACATCACCAGTGTCTAATAAATTATGACACAACACCAGTGTCTATTTTCTTATTCTGACATCTTCTGTGTCTTATTACTAATACCGAATTAACCATACCATTCTTATTTAGGGTTGGTCATTTCTAACTCACTCCAGAGTTTGCTATCCTTGCCTTTTTCTGGTATTCTAAAATCAAGATAATTATCTTAATTAATACCTCCGAATAGTAATATGTGCATTACTACTCTTTTTATGATAAATGTTCCAATTCATCTCTAGTAGCATCAATGCTCAATATACCAAAACAATTAGTTCCTTAATCTATAATATTCCTATATATCCTTGTATAGTTTATCAAATTTACCACACTTTATGTGTTTAGAAACTTTCCATAAAAATATGAGTTTAGGAACTGATCAGAGATTGAAAAATCTCAACTCTGGGTTGAGTAGGGAGTCGCGCGGCCGCGCCGCACTACAATCAGACCAAGACATTTCAAATTATGAATTTAAGCTAGGGTCAGATGTCTGTATATATCTTAAAGCCGTAACATCTAGATGACCTGATAACTAATATGGACAAGTATATTTTGGACATGAGGTGTATAATTTCCAAAAAAATGAAGTCAAAAGATTTCCAAATAGAATCAAGTGTGATTTATAAACTAAAGCCTTGAAAGTATGAATGTGAGTCTGTGTTTGAAATCCTATACTTGGTATATGCCTAAATGCTTGGTTATTTTGATGCACTACTTGTGACTTCAAAATGTTATGTGAATAAAGTGGATATAGTTAATGTACAGGAATGATTACTTGGGACAGATTTATGGAGATTTTCTTTGAAAATTATTTTCCTCCTAGAATGCAAAGAAAAATGGAAGTTCGATTTCTGGAACTTAAACAGGGTGATATGACAGTATCACAATATGCAACAAAGTTTAATGAGTTAGCACGGTATGCTCCACACCAAGTGGACACTGAGGAGAGAAAAGCGAGACGGTTTGAGTTAGGATTGAAGCCTTGGATTTACAACAAGTTGTCAGTTATACAGATTGGATCTTTTGGAGTTAACCTCGAAAAAGCAATTATTGCTAAAGGAGGAAGCGAAACAATGGATATGTATAACAGGGATAAGAAGAATAAAGGCAAGTTAGGAGGATCAGTCAAGACAGAGAGGGTGCCAACACTTGAAATAAGAAAAGAAAATGGAATAATTTTGGGAACACAGATAATGTTCAAGGGGATCAGAAAAAACGAAAAATTTGAGCAATGTAAGAATTGTGGAAAGTCATTCGGGTATTTGTCTGAAAGGCAAGATAGTTTGCTACAAATGTGGCCAGAAGGGACACATCTCTCCTAATTGTCCAAATTCGAAGAAAAGTTCTGATTGTTTCATTTGTGGATCGTTGGACCACCTGGCTAGGAATCGTCCTAAGAAAGGAGCAGAGGGAGGAAACAGTGATAAAGGAAACAGCGGTAGGAAAACACTTATAATTGGTGCAGCTACACCAAACAAATCAACTGCTAGAACCTTCAACATGACAGCAAAGGATGCGGTGGCATCAAAGGATGTGGTTTCAGGTATTGTCCAGATCAACGATATAAATGTATGTGCTGTTTGATTCAGGATGTGCCAAGTTTTTAAGAATATCATAAGCAAATCTAGAAACTCCCATGAATATAAAAGTCGCCAATAAAGAAGTAATTCTTGTAGAGCATGCCTATAGAAATTGTTGCGTTAAGATAGGAGAACACGAGTTATCCGTAGATTTAATTCCGATCAGACTGGGAGAGTTCAATATTATTTTGGGATTAGATTGGTTGTGCAAACATGGGACAACAATAGATTGTCACAAGAAGTCGGTGAGTTTAAAGCCTGCAATGCAGACGAAAATTGTGTTCTATGGCAGTAAATCGCCTAGGCAAGCGCGTTATTTAACAATGATGCAAGCAAAAAGATTGTTACAGAAAGGTTGTGTGGGTTATCTGGTATATGTGGTGGATACTCAACAAAAAGGGACAAAGATAGATCAGATTGCAGTGGTAAATGAATTTGCAGATGTTTTTCCGGAGGAATTACCAGATCTTCCGCCGGATAGAGAAATTGAGTTTGTTATTGATTTAGTGCCAGGTACAACATTAATTTCGAAGGCACCATATAGAATGACACTAGTTGAAATGAAAGAATTGATGATACAGTTACAAGAGTTGCTGGATAAGAAGTACATTCGATCGAGTACATCTCCTTGGGGAGCGCCAGTGTTGTTTGTAAAAAAAGAAAGATGGATCGTTAAGACTTTGTATCGACTACAGGGAGTTGAACAAAGTAACAATTATGAATAAATATCCATTGCCCAGGTTCGACGATCTTTTTGATCAACTGAAAGGGGCAAAGTATTTTTCAAAGATAGACTTGAAAACTAGATATCGCTAATGGAAGATAAGAAATGAAGATATTCCAAAGACAGCATTCAGGACTCATTATGGTCATTACAAGTTTTTGGTAATGTCTTTTAGATTAACAAATGCACCAGCTGCATTTATGGATATGATGAATAGAATATTCAAACCATACTTGGATAAATTTATAGTGGTGTTTATAGATGATATTCTGATCTACTCCAAGACACAAAATGATCATGCAGACCATTTGAGAATAGTGTTGGAGACACTAAGAAAAGAAAAGTGAAACAACAAAATTCAATAAGTGTGAATTTTGGCTAGAAAGAGTTCCGTTTTTGGGTCATGTGATTGACAAAGATGGGATATCTGTGGATCCAGTGAAAGCAAAAGCAGTGATGAACTGGGAGCAGCCGAAGACACCAACTGAAGTGCGTATTTTCCTAGGATTAGCAGGTTACTATCGGAGATTCATACAAGATTTTTCAAAGATAGCTACCCCGTTAACTAATTTGACAAGAAAGGTAGTAAAGTTTGTATGGACTGAGAAATGTGAAACAGGTTTTCAAGAACTCAAGAAGAGGTTAAGTGAAGCGCCAGTGTTGTCATTACCAGATGAAACGGGAAATTTTGTTGTATAAAGTGACGCAACACATAAGGAACTAGGATGTGTGCTTATTCAACATGGGAAAGTTATTGCGTACGCATTCCGACAGTTTGAAAGATTATGAGAAGGGATATCCTACTCAAGATTTGGAGTTGGCAGCCGTAGTATTTGCTTTGAAAATTTGGAGACATTATTTATATAGAGAGAAATGTGAGATATATACAAATCATAAAAGTATGAAAATATATGTTCACACAGAAAGAATTAAATATGAAGTAAAGAAGATGGTTTGGAATTGATTAAGGATTATGATTGTGAAATCCTTTATCATCCAAGAAAAGCAAATGTGGTAGCCGACGCTTTAAGTAGGAAAAGTCGTGAGAAACTGATGATGTTAACGACTCAGGATGAGCTAATAACAACAATGGAAAGAATGGAATTAGAAGTTAGACTTTCATAAGAATCAAAGGAAAAGTTGTATTCAATAGAGACTAGTCCAACTCTATTGGATAGAATTAATGAAGCACAACTCAAAGATAAGAGTGAAAAGTTAAAAGAAAAGCTTTCTAAAGGAAAAAAAAATAAGTTTAAAATTGATAACGATGGAGTAATCAGATTTGAAGGAAGAATTTGGGTTCCGTTAGATCTGGAACTAAAAGAAGAGATTTTGCATGAGGCTCATTGTTCGAGGTACACAGTACATTCGGGTAGTACAAAAATGTATCAAGATCTTCGACGACATTTTTGGTGGCCAAATATGAAAAGAGAAGTTGCAGAATACGTGAGTAGATGTAGGGGTGTAAACGAGTCGAATCTCGTGAACATCTTAATGCTCGATTCACTCGACTTCGGAAAAAAAAATTGAGCTCGAATTCGACTTTATCGAGATTCGATAAAGGATTTATATTTTTTGCGCGATTCGACTCGGATCATTACTCGGACCTACTCTTAACAGAAGTACTCGACTCGTTTACAAAGCGAGTTACTCATGAGCCTTCAAATCGAGCTTCAATATGAACCATTTCACTCAAAACCGAACCATTACATACTAAATTGGTTACTTAACTAATATTTATATATAAAAAAATTCACTTTTATTTATGTATTGAAATATAAAGAATGTATATAAATTGACATTCAATTAATTGATTTATTCAAGTACAAGTTTACACAATTTCATACTACACTTTAAAATTATAAAGATTGATATAAATATCACATATTTAGCTTACTAGCATGGATCAAATCAATATTCAATATGATCCATCGAGTAGGTATCGGTATGGTTCGAGAAAAAATGAAATACTCGAACCCTAATATGAAATAAACACCGGTATGCTCGAATTCGACTCGTGTATCATTAAACGTAAAAGCAGTATGGATCGATTCGACTCGAATCAACTTCAATTCGAGCTTTGGATCATATTTTCGAGCCGATCTCAAGTCGAGTCTACTTGGCTCGATTTACACAAGTAGATGTTTGACATGAAAGTCAAAGTCAACATCGAAACCTAGTGGTTTACTTCAACCATTAGAAATTTCTGAATGGAAATGAGAACATATGTGATATGGGTTATAGTTGATCGACTGACAAAATCAGCACATTTTTTGCCAATGAAGATCAGATATAGTCTAGATCAGCTAGCTAGACTTTACATTAAAGAAATTGTTTCTAGGCATGGGGTGCCATTGTTTATCATTATATCTGATTTACGTCAAATTTTTGGAGAAGTCTGCAAGAAAATATGGGAACCCAGCTGAGGTCAAGTACAACTTATCATCCTCAGACTGATGGACAAAGTGAAAGAACTATACGGACTCTAGCTGTGTAATGGATTTTGAAGGAAGCTGGAACAATCATCTACCACTGGTGGAGTTTGCATATAATAATAGTTATCACGCTAGTATTGGCATGCCGCCTTATGAAACATTGTATGTGTTGGGATGAAGTAGGAGAGCGTCGTTTGCTAGGACCGGAATTGGTGCAGCAAACTGCAAATGTGGTGAAGTTGATACGTATGCGGCTTATAATGGCTCAAGATCGACAAAAAAAAGTATGCGGATCAGCATAGACAGAAAAGAGATTTTGAAGTTGGATCGCATATATTCTTGAAAGTATCTCCATGGAAGGGGAAGATACGTTTTGGAAAGAAAGGTAAGTTAAGTCCTCGATTTACAGGACCATTTGAGATTTTAAGGAAAGTCGGAGAGGTAGCCTATGAAGTAGCCTTACCTCCAAAACTAGAACATATCCATAACGTGTTTCACGTGTCGGTCTTACGACCATATAAGTCGGATTATAAACACGTGATAGAATATGAGCCTATCCAGTCTGAAAAAGACCTATCCTATGAAGAGGTTCCTATGTGAATATTAGATAAGAAAGAGAAAATTTTGCGAAATAAGGTAATACCTTCGGTGAAGGTGTTATGGAGAAATCACAGTGCCGAGGAGGCCACGTGGGAGTTGTAGGAAAGAATGAGAAAGAATTATCCGCATTTGTTCAGGTAATTTTATTTTGCGATTCCGAGTACGAAATCTTTAGAAGGGGGGAAGAATGTAGCGATTGCATTTTTTCTAGAAAATAAGAGGTTTAATAAAAAAAATATTTTATTTTAATGTGGGTTATGATACTGCATATATTATTAATGTGCGGTGTAAAATTTGTGTCTGATATGCAACATGATAAAAATATTAAAATATATATGTGGCGTAAATAGTTTTTGGAAGGAAATTATTTTGCAATAGATGTATTTTTATGGATATTTTTCCGAATATTTGGAATGCATTATGTATATTAAATGTGTATAATAATTAATGCGAAATGTATGGAGGACATAAATATGTACATATAGGAAAAATGTATATATAATATTATGAGTGTTGCCTAAATAATAGGATGAGTAATAAGGAATGGAGCATGAGCTGTTAATATAGGACGAGTTATAAGAAGTTAAGATGGAGCTGTTAATTTAATAGAAGCCTAGACCTCATACTCAGCTATGCTACTAATGTGACAAGCAAAAATGGATTTCTCTATTTAAATCAAACCTGAGTTTCAGATTCCAGTTTTCCTTCTATCCCGTCTGCCACCATTTATACCAAGTTTATAATTAAATTTTCAATCTCAAGTTCTACACTCACAACTTAGCAGCAATAAGGAAGTTGAAGATTTGAAAACAAAAAGGGAAAGTTGATTTCTGGATATATCAATCATCTAAGCAAGAAGGTAATACATCAACTCTGTAATGTGAATTTGATGTTACAAGTGTCTGGGAAACTACTTTCAAAACTATTCGAAATCAAAAGAAATTGATAAATGTTTGTGGCAGTTGGTAGTGATTAATGAAATCAAACCTTATTTGAGCCTGTCCAGGTCATTTAAAAATCAACTCATAGTAGCTGAAGTACATGATAAGTTAGTTTTGGAATTTGGATTCTGGAGTTCTGCTGAAGCAGATTCGTTTCTGGGTTAAAGCCGAAGTGGCGCGGCCGCGCCATTTCCTTTGCAAAATCCTGTGCGACCACGCAGGTCCTCAGTTTTTGAAAATTGTTTTCCGGTGTTCTGCAGTTCTGAACATGTGTAAATGGACCTTAGGTGCTTCTATGTGCACCTAATAAGATTTATATGCTAGTTATGCATATAAAGTGTTGCCATAGCTTGGTTTAATGGAAATTTTAAAAGGAAAACCAATAAGAACTTTGAAAAATAAAGTAAATGGATCTAACTGAAATGAGAATATGCATTCATTCTAGAATATACAGTCTGCATGTTTCAGTGGAGTCTAAGAGGATTAAGGAGACATTGCAATTGCTAAGCGAAAGATTTTTCAACTTAAATCTAATAGTCTTTAGAACCAAGCTTGATACATGTAGAGTGAGACTAAAAATCTTGTATAAGCATCCTTGCTATATGATATGTGACTTGTATATGAGTTTAGTCATGTTAGCAAATGATCAGAGATTATAAAATCTCAACTCTGGGTGGAGTAGAGAGTCGTGCGGACGCACCACTCCCAAGGTTAAATGGCAGCGCGACCGCACCGCACTACAGTCAGACCAAGACATTTTAAATTATGAATTTAAGCTGGGGTCAGATGTCTGTATATATCTTAAAGTCGTAACATCTAGATGACCTAATAACTAATATGGATAAGTATATTTTGGACATGAGGTGTATAATTTCCAAAAAAATGAAGCCAAAGGATTTCCAAATAGAATCAAGTGTGATTTATAAACTAAAGCCTTGAAAGTATGAATGTGTAAAGCCTTGAAAGTATGAATGTGAGTCTGTGTTTGAAATCCTATACTTGGTATATGCCTAAATGCTTGGTTATTTTGATGCACTACTTGTGACTTCAAAATGTTATGTGAATAAAGTGGACATAGCTAAAGTAGGGCTATATGTTTATGACTGATATAGGATCTGCGGAAAAAGGATAAGCTGAGCTATAAATTTTAATTTGTAACCTACAGAAAAGGCAAGTATCCAAACTTTACTCTTTATTGAGCAAGTATTCTAGCCTTAGCATTTATTTTATGCAAATGCTATGTTGAAAAGCAAATGCTTCAAAGCTATTTTTTTTTATTGAAAAGCGACTTATTGATATAATGTATACTTGTTGATTTACAGTATGTATGAACAGTTTAAAGATAGTCTAAGCCATTTGATTCGGCTAGACAAAGATTAAAATATTTCAATTCTTTTATGCTAAGTCTTGAAATATTATTGTGATATGGTCTAAAGATGTCCAGCTATGTTGATATAGTTTGAATTCCAGTCTGAGAATGAACAATCCCTGAATTGGGATATTTTTTATATTGCGCTCTGGGAGCGGTGACATTGAACACAAAAGTTGTTCGGAATAAGATAGTATTGATCAATACAGGACATAAAGGGTTGATCACCCACCGTGTCCGTAAGATTAGACGGTTCACAGATGAATTTCTGATAGAACCTTTTCAAGAAATGAAAAAGAATGTTCATGGTCTTACGACCTCTCAGCTTTACAAATGTTGATAAATTGTTTCAAGAATATGTATGGTTCAAGATTTGTTCCAAATACTTTACAGTTTTGTTTCATTGTCAAAGCATGCTTCAAAGTAAACATTTATTTCTTGTCAAGATATTTATGAATAATATTACTTGTTGAGCAATTGAATGCTCATTCGTGTTTTGTTATAAATGTTTTCAGCTAGGCAAGAACCTGTAAAAGGATCAGGTAAAGATAAGGGAAAAGGAAAGATCAATGAATGATTGAAGATAGTTATTTGTGAATTGTGATAAGCAGACTTATGTGTTTGTAAATATTTAAATATCATGTAATAAGTACTTAAAGGTCATCGTACCTAGGTAGAAAGACTCTGATGTAATAACTTTATTTAAGTTTGGTATCTTATTATGTTGAATAGTGATTTTCGTGGAGCACCAAATACGGGTTTCAAGTACTCGGATTTGGAGGCGTCACAAGTTGGTATCAGAGCTTTAAGTTAGAAGTCTTAGGATGGCAAACCTTGGGTTATAACTTTAAGCAAACTATCATATAGAGTTTCAAAGAGGTGGACTGTGGAAATTCATTATAAAATGTTAACTAAAATAATTTAAAAATAATTGCTATTTGTTATGTGTATATTAACTTGTATTAAGTATTAATCGAGTTATTTATTTGTGTATAGATGGCGGGAGTTCTGGGAGATCCTATTGTGATTGAGGAGTATGTCACTCCAAACTTAGTACCAAAACAGATTATTATGATAGATTCTGATGAGGAAGAGAACCCCGAGGAGGCCTTTCTAAATGAACTAGAAGAGGCCCTAGAGGCCAATGCTATACATGATGTTGAACAACATGAAATGGAGGAGGCCATGACCCAATTGGGAGCAATGGTCCATTATTTAATGGATCAGAATGCGAATTTATCTGCTAAGCTTCAGGTTGTGGAAATCGGCCACAATATCTTGAGGGGCAAGTTCATGGATTACAGGAAGACTACCATGAGCTTGTAAATATTAGGATTGTTGGTATACAGAGACAAGATGCATCAAATATGTATATCCAACACTTAGAAGGTCGTTTGGCTGATTGCAAAAGACAAGTAGAATTGATGAACTATGTCTATACCATTTCAATGGAGAAAGTTCGAGACATGACTATGTGGAACTATCCTCAAGAGATTGTCAATTTCGGCGATTCGATAAAGCACGCTTAGAGACTTATAACAATAACCGGGAAGTGCGTGTTAGTACCATTCTTGTATTGGGCAGGATAGGACCAACCGAGATAGGATTTGTGATGATATGATCTTATGTGACATTACATGTATACAAGTAATGTATGCTGTAAATATGGTAGTGTGAGTACGATGTAGATGTATCCCACTTTTGTAGTAATACTGGGATATCTTTTTGGCTTTTTGGAATCCTAACCTAATAGTGGTTAAGGATTAGAGTATGTAAACTCTTTTGATGACAAGCTAGAACAGATATGTAAATAGCAAGTGAAATGCTATATTTTGATAATAATCGGAGGAACTATTAAAGAAAGAATGTACAAGGCTTGTGTAAGAATAAACATGTTTAATATATAATGATATTAAATATGTTTGTTATGTATGTTGTTGCTTTAAGTTATATGAAAATGTTTAAAGCAAGAAATGGTTTAATAATAATAAATTTTATTAAACAGAAAATGTCACCAAAAGGCAAAGGTCGAGGAAGACCACTTTTGAATAGAAATAGAGACTAGGGATCTATTAATGATAATAAAAATAAGAATCAAGAAAACCATATTCACAGAACTTCATTCAAATCAAGTTCATCATCCAACTTAGTTAATTATTATAATAACTTATTAACTTCACAAACAACATTTGATAAAACTGTGATCACCACAACTTCTAGAGAACACAATTTTACCTCTGTAGTTGTTGAATTCTCTTTCAATATTCCTTCTTAGAACTTCAGCCCTAATTCAGCTTCTAAATTGTACTTTAGAAGTACAGAAATTATTCTTAGAATAAGATTTTCTTGATTCTCATTTCTATTATTAATAATAGATCCTTCGTCTCTATTTCTATTCTATTCAAAGGTGGTCTTCCTCAACCACTGCCTTTTCGTGTCATTTTCTGTTTAATAAAATTTATTATTAAACCATTCCTTGCTTTAAACATTTTCATATAACTTAAAGCAGCTACATAACAAACATATTTAATATCATTATATATTAAACATGTTTCTTCTTATATAAGTCTTGTACATTCTCTCTTTAATAGCTCCTCTTACTATTATCGAATGCCGAAATTGACCAATCTCTCGAGGATAGTTCCACACAACTGTCTGAACTCTCTCCATTGAGGTGGTACAGGCATAGCTCATCAATTCTACTTGCCTTTTGCAATCACTCAAACAGCCTTTTAAGTATTGAATATACATATTTGATGCCTCCTATCTCTGTAGACCATCTGTCCTAATATTTACAAGCTCATGGTAGTCTTCATGTAATCCCTGAACTTGTCCCTTAAGATATTGTGCCCGATTTTCAAGTAGCATTGGCCTCTAGGGCCTCTTCTAGTTCATTCACAAAGACCTCCTCCTCGAGGTCCTCTTCCTCTTCATCATCAGAATCTATCATAATAATCTCTTAAGGTACTAAGTTTGGAGGAACATACTCCTCAATCACAATAGACCTCCCAGAACTTCCGCCATCTATACACAAATAAATAACTCGATTAATACATAATACAAGTTAAATATACACATAACAAATAACAGTTATTTTTAAATTATTTTATTTAACATTTTATAATGAACTTCCACAGTCCACCTCTTTCAAACTCTACACGAGTTATTTACTTTGTCTGTCTGGCTTGCTTAAAGTTATAACCCAAGGTCTTCCATCCTAAGGCTTACTTAAAGTTCTGATTCCAACTTGTGACGCCCCCAAATCCGGGTACTTGAAACCCGTATTCGGTACTCCACGATTCAACATAATAAGATATCAAACTTAAATAAAATACCTAGGTACGATGACCTTTAAGTACTTATTACATGATATTTAAATATTTACAAACACACAAGTCTGCTTATCATAAATAACTATCTTCAATCATTCATTGAGCTTTTCTTTGCCCTTATCTTTACCTGGTCCTTCTACAGGTTCTTGCCTAGCTGAAAACATTTATAACAAAGCAAGAATGAGCATTCAATTGCTCAGCAAGTAATATCATTCATAAATATCTTGACAAGAAATAAATGTTTTCTTTGAAGTATGCTTTGACAGTGAAACAAAACTGTAAAGCATTTAGAACAAATCTTGAACCATTCATATTCTTGAAACAACATATCAACATTTGAAAAGCAAAGCTGAGGTCATAAGACCATGAACATTCTTTTTTATTTCTTGAAAAGGTTCTATCAGAAATTCACCTGTGAACCGTCTCATCTTACGGGCACGGTGGGTGTTTAGCTCTTTATGCCCTGTATTGGTCAATACTATCTTATTCCGAACAACTTTTGTGTTCAACGTCACCGCTCCCAGAGCGCAATATAAAAAATATCCCAATTCAGGGATTGCTCATTCTCAAACTGGAATCCAAACTATATCAACATAGCTAGACAGCTTAAACCATATCACAATAATATTTCAAGACTTACCATAAAAGAATTGAAATATTTTAATGTCTAGCCGAATCAAATGTCTTAAAACTATCTTTAAACTGTTCATGCATACTGTAATTCAACAAGTATACATTACATCAATTTCAACATATCATTTGTATAAAATAAATGCAAAGGCTAGAATACTTGCTCAATAAAGAGTAAGATTTGGATACTTGCCTTTTATGTAGGCTACGTTTATAAATTATAGTTTAGCTTATCCTTCATGTATCCTATACCAATCATATCACATATAGCCATACATTAGCCATATACACTAGTGCACATAACACAAATGGTTATAAATAGCTCACATAAACAAACACACATAATTCTGTATACCAAGTAATATGTGTCTTAACTTAAATCAATTTAGATTTGCTACACATTTTGCTTTTCGTTTGGAAATCTATTATCTTTTCTTTAAATCTTCTTTGAAACCTTTGGTTGACATGACCAAACTTTTAATCATACCAAACCATTTCATGCCTCTGTTATTACCACTTAAGATATATGTACATACATGATCTCAACTTCAGTTCAATGAAAACATGTCTTAATTTGACTGCAGTGCGGCGCAGCCGCGCTGCATCTTAGCTTTGGGAGTGGCGCGGCCGCGCGACTCCCTGTCCAAACCAGAACTGAGATTTCTAATACCCACCTCCATTTTACATATGAATGCTAAGTCGTCACTGGAATCACCAAACATTCCTATTTTCTATTTTGCTAATCAAATGTGTTGTAAAGATTAAAAATCAACAAAAGAAAAAAAATAAGTGGACCTGACCCATTGAATCATGACTATATCCGCTATTCTGATATTAATTCATTGACAATATGCTACTCAATAGACCAGCTCTTCAACATTTCCTTCATATAAGAATGGCCAGAGTAAAATAGAGAGGAGATTGATATTTTCACCAGGTATCCGCTCACATGCCCCATCTCTATGTGAGAGGGAAAACCATGTGAAAATATCAAAAACACGTGGAAATAGTGTTCCCCGAATAGAAATATACAGTTGGTGATCTTTTAAGGAAGAAATTTTCAGTAACATGCAGCAAAACTAAACTGAGGCAAAAGGAGATTATTCCCAACAAGCAGTCTAGAAGAATAGAAACCAACATTACACAATGAACTAGAGAATAGATTTGTAGGGTGCCCAATAACTATGTCGGAGTAGCGACATAACCGCAGAACATATAGGAACAAAGAATAAGAGAGAAATATCACCTCAGAAGATGTAGAAACAAGCAATTCCCGCCCAAGAATAAGCTCCAGAGGAAAATGTACAGGTTTATGTAATTTGGTGCTTCCTTGGCTTCCGTAGCTAAAACGCATAAGGTGCAAAATCATAATCTCAGGAAGCTGCTGTATTTTAACAGACTTCCTAGCACTAACTACCTCAGCCTGAGATGTCCAAATATTTTTCAATCATCAACATACACGAAGAATATTTCTAAATATAACAAGTTTTATGAGGGTTCAAATCCTATCAAGGAATGGAAAAATATATCATCTTGTTGAACATATTTCTAATAGTCTAAGGGACCTTTTATAACCTCACTTTTTGGGGTAAGGTTTTATGTCTCCTCATAAAAACTAATTTTATTTAGAAAAAGAAAAAGACATAACAACTTCTTGATGAATATGCAGATTCACATTTCAAACAATGAGGTAATGAGAGAAACAATGTGGTTTTTGATAATGGCAACTACTTATACTAACATTAAAGACAAAGATTCGGTCCCAAATATTGTAACAAAATTTGAAACACCAAATGATGTGGCCCTGCCACATTAAGTGATAGCATCGCCAACAAATACATGACATGGCTTTGTAAAGAGTAGCTGCTATATCATTTAGGTTTCAAAATTCGGGAGTGAATATGTGGTCCTTGCATTCTTCCATATCGAATAGTTACAAACCACACAAAAGGTTGTAATTTATTACTAGAACATTACAACAAAGGTGGGCTTTACATCTAACTTATAGTACAAGAAGCAACAGCAGTTCTAATGCAAGACAGACATCTGCGAATTTTAAGCTATATCTCGACCCCGTCAAAAGTCAGGAACAAGCTAGGAACAAATACTTAGCAACCTTATAAGACCAGTCTATTGCCGCAAGAATCTCCTATACAAGAGATAAGGGGGGAGGGCTTCTAGTCCCTTATACTTTGTAAGTTTTATTTAAGGTAAGGGAAGGGAAAATAATTAAAATCCCTCCAAATATCATGTTTGTGAGTTTTTTTAGGGAGGAAGGAATTTGAAGGTAAAGTTGATTTAATTTTTGGCTCAAAACTTTCCCCCCAAAAGTGGGAGGATTTGGAGAGATAGGAAAGTTAGATATTTTATATTGCCTAAACTAACCTTTCAAAATAAATCATGTAATTTATTACATTAATATGCAAGGGTAATATAGTAATAGTGTAGTTTAAAAATAAAAATATTTTCTCTTCCCTTCCCTCCTAAACTCACAAACTAGGAAAAATATAATTAAAATTTCATCTCTTCCCTCCTTTCTAAAACTCACAAACATGACAAGGGAAAATAATAATCCATTTACATCCATTCTCATCCCTTCCCCTCCTATACTTTCCCTTCTCATCTCATCCCTCCAAACTCACAAACGCAGCAAAAGAATGACTAATGTTGCATTTATGAGTTTGGAGGGATGGGATGAAAAAGGAAAGTATAGGATGGGAAGGGATTATAGTTTTCCTTTGTCATGTTTGTGAGTTTTAGAAAGGAAGGGATGGGATAGAATTTTAATTAAATTTTCCTTTGTTTGTGAGTTTAGAAGTAATGAAGAGAAGGGAAAGTATTCTTATTTTTAAACTACACAATTACTATATTACCCTTACATTTATAAATATAAGAAATGATATGATATGATTTAATAATGTCTATCTATTAGAATTATTTTGCTTAGTCTTTTTTTTTGCTTTGTTGCACACACACACACACACACACACACACACACACACATATATATATATATATATATATATATATATATATATATATCGACTTACTTGTACTATATTTATTTTTATTAAATAAGCAAACTTGTAATTCGAAAATTCACAAAAATCAATTTCAACAAGAGATTAGAAGAATACAGAGATCTAACAAAAATTAATAATAATAACTTCATCAATTACACCCCAAGAAGCAAACAAGCATAGAGTTTGTTTTTCAAAAAAATATAGATAAAATTAAATAAAACAATTAACCTTGGACCAAAATCATCATTGTTAAAAGAAACTAACAATCAATAAAGTATATTCATAGGGGGTAAAATGCAAAGTCGACCACTGAACTTTAGGAGTTTTTGGGTATTAAGCCCTTTTCTTTTGGTCTACGCAAATTGAGCCCCTTTTTATTAAAAAATTTGGATTTTGAGCCCCAGGCGCCACATGTGCGTTGACTGCCTACGTGGCGCCTACATGGCAAATATTTTTAATTTTATTTTACACATGGATAAGTTGACGTGGCCATTTTTGAAATATTTCCCAAAAACAAGTAGCTGCACAGATTTGAACTAAGAACCTCAAGTTTAATTAGCCCAATGACCAACTGAGCTACACAACTTAGTTCTCAGGATTCTGCAAGGATTAATAGTAGTACTAATAATAATAATAATAATAATAATAATCGTAGTAGTAATAATAGTAGTAGTAATAACAATAACAATAACAATAACAATAACAATAGTAGTAGTAGTAGTAGTACTAATAATAATAATAACAACAACAATAACAATAATATTGTTATTATTAGTACTACTACTACTACTACTAGTATTATTATTATTATTTTGTTATTATTATTATTATTATTATTATTATTATTATTATTATTATTAATCCTTGCAGAATCATGACAACTAAGTCTTGTAGCTCAGTTGGTCATTGGGCTAATTTTTCAAACTTGAGGTTCTAAGTTCAAATCTGTGCAGCTACATGTTTTTGGGAAAAATTTTAAAAATGTCCACGTCAGCTTATCCATGTGTAAAATAAAATTAAAAATGTTCACGTCATATTTGCCACGTAGGCAGTCAACGCACATGTGGCGCCTGAGGCTTAAAGTCCAAATTTTTTAATAAAAAGGGGCTCAATTTGCGTTGACCAAAAGAAAAGGGCTCAATACCCAAAAACCCCTAAAGTTCAGTGGTCGACTTTGCATTTTACCCTATCCATAGGCAATTGTCTAAAATGAAAACTACATCAATCAAGTTTAAAAGGAAAGACATTAGAAAAAACAAAAACAAAGAACTACATGTCTATTTTAAAGTGTACTCAAACAAACAATTTCAAGTTAGTTGGAATGAAGCTTCAACTTTTAGAAATGTTCATCATTTTTTCTAAAGCCATATTTCGCTTTTCTTATGGATAGCTGAAGAATTTTCTCACCATCTTATCATGCTCTAGAAGCCAGTCGTAAGCTTTCTTCAAAAAAATAACATCAACTCCTTATAAATTTCATTCGAAATGTAGACGCGATTGAAATTTTTTCAAGGCATTGACAAGCTATTCATTCCCAACCATAGTTGTTTCGTCGTCGCCTAGGCGACAACATGGCGTCCCGTCAGTTGGAGTACAGCAAGGCGAGAGGTCAACTTGGGCCCAGCTGCCAAGGTGAGCGCCTTGGCAACTAGTCGTCGCTTCAGTAGTTAGGCCCAAGTCACCATGATCCATCGATTAACTAAAAGAGGGATTGAGTGGGAGATAACTCTATTTCGCGAATCAAACACTTCGCGGCCAAGAGACCGAGAAAAACCAAGACTTCGTGAGTCGACTTCTATCGGCGACGACTCTGCCAGCCAGCGAGTCTTCTCCTGCCGGAGACAACCTCTCCTCTTGTCGTAACTCACGAGGCCCGCCGACTGGATTTCTTGTTTTGCTACGAGTCTGGAACTTCTCATTTTTTTGGTAAGTTTCTCTTATCTTTAAAAGTTCTTCTCTTCTTTTGTACATAATAAGTGGACAGTGGACACTTGTTGCTTGGTTGGACACTTGGACCTTTTTATTTGGACATGCAAGGTTAATGCTAAGCAAAAAATTATCATATTATATTCGAAGGACACTATGTTAAGGGAATTTGATGTATCACCATCCCATGTGATGTATTAATGTATTTTTGTCATTTTGTACTCTCCATGTAACAAAGATTATTTTGGACCACTTGATTTAATTATACTAGTACTACTACATGTTGGAGACTAATATTTATTTAGTAGTTAGTACTTACAAAAATAATAACACATTCAAAATAAAAAATGATAATATGTTGATATTTTAATTTGATGAATGATTTCTTATTTGGATCAATTGTTGAAATAAATTCAATACTAACTACTCTAATATTTATTTTGTAATAAGTACTTTTTAAATTAGCAATACACTCAAAAATAAAAATAGGTAATACTTTAATATTTTAATTTGATGAATTATTTCTTATTTGGGTCAATTGTTGAAATAAATTAAATAGTAATTTTTTGTGAATACTTTTTCATGGTATTTCATAGTGTTACGTTTAGGATTTTAATGTATATGAAATTTTATTGCCAATATACTTGTGAAATAAATAATACACTATGAACGACTTGTCGCCATGGCGTCACCTAAGCGTCCTAGCGGTCAACTATCACCATGCCTCGTCGTGACAACTATGTTCCCAACATTGATTACCTCCAATACACGACTAAACAAACTATTGAAATCATCTTGGCTCTTAACAACCTTCCTCTTTGCCTTTGAAGTAGCTTCAGTTGAAGATTGTGCTTTAGTTGTCAATGTTGGGGGAAACTTCTCAGCTCCATCCAAATCCACAAAGTTCTCCAATGAAAATTCATTACGAAATACAAATTTGTTAATATCATCTATATCCATTTCTTCCTTTGTAGTTTCAGCTTCATCGCATGTTGCCCTATCCTTGGCAAAAAGCTTTTCCAATTTGTCAGTGATTGATAGGTTTTGTCTTCCATTTTGATGCCTTTGGTTTTGTCTGATTCAAAAAATATTTATTCAACCAAAACAGAAGAACAAACTAAATTAGCACTTGACCTAAAAAAAAGATAAACATAGCTCATAGTTGATTATTGATCACCTAAATCATACATAGAACTAAATCATAGAACTAAAGAACAAAGATAATTAAGCGAATAGTGCAACTAATAGCAATCATAAATACTAAATTTGCATTTTTCTTTCTCTCCACTTTTATTTACTATAGTTAATATGTTAAGCAGATTAAAAGAGATTAAAAGAGAGCATGTCTGAAGTAAAACTTGAGCCTGAATAAATTTTCAGTAAATAGGCTTGTACTTTGTGTTCAGGTTGAAAAGAAAGGAATTTAAATTCCAGACAATTTTGGATATATAATTGCAATTGTTATTCAAATGCAACTCACTCTTATAGAAATGTCAAAAGACAAACAGCTTGGAATTAGAATCCAAAGGAAAGAAAATGGAAGAAAGTACACTTCTAACTCTACACCTAGAAATTGGTAATCACATCTAGTCAAAAACTTCGACCAACAATCACATAACCAAACAACTTCAAGCCCTCCCTTTTGTTAAGCTACGTTCAACTTTAAGTACACTTCCATATGGGATCCTTTATAACCTAACCCAACTAAGACAAAGTTTATGTTGTTTTTATATCCATCCAGAAAATAGATGGAGACAATAAGTTGTCCCCTCCCCCTAGAAGAATACTAAATTATTGTAATCGATTAGAACGTTCAAAAAATTATATGGTAGAATTACTAAATAAATGAAGGTAAATTAACCATTTTCCCTAGATTAGGATAAACACAAATTAGTGAAACTAGTATATCAATTATCAAGTAAAGAAGGGAGTTGATCCATAGTATATAGTTCGGTTAGGTTATAAAAACAACTTTATCCTATTAGTTGGCTTCACAAAATGGAATGCTTGAAGTTACTCGGTTATGTGATTGTTGGTCGAAGCTTTTGACAAGATGTGATTACCAACTTCTCGGTGTAGAATCAGACGTGCACTTTCTTTCCTTTTCTTTCTTTTGGATTCTAATTGCAAACAGTTTGTCTTTTGACATTCCTATAAGAGTGAGTTGCATTTGAATAACAATTGCAATTATAAATCCAAAATTTCTTGGAATTCAAATTCCTCAACTTGAACACAGAGTACAAGTCAGTTTACTGAAAATTTATTCAGGCTCAACTTTGCGTTCAGACATGCTCTCTTTCAATCTGGTTAACATATTAACTATAGTAAATAAAATTGGAGAAAGAAAAATGCAAATTTAGTATTCATGGTTGTTATTAGTTACATTGTTCGCTTTATTATCTTTCTTTAGTTCTATGTATGATTTAGGTGATCAGTAATCAACTATGAGCTATGTTTACCAAAAAAAATTTAGGTCAAGTGATAATACAATGAGCTATGTTTACCTAATTTTTTAGGTCAAGTGCTAATTTAGTTTGTTCTTTTGTTTTGGTTGAATATATACATTTCGAACTAAAACCAAAGACATCAAAATGGAGGACTTCCTACTAACCACTATAACAAATTGAAAGAGCTTTTTGCCAAAGATAGGGCAATAGGAGATGGAGCTGAATCTGCAAATGAAGAAATGGATATAGATGATATAGACAAATTAGTATTTCATAATAAAGTTTCATTGGAGAACTTTGTGGATTTGGATGGAGCTGAGGAGTTTCCCCCAACATCCACAATTCAAGCACAATCTTCAACTGGAGCTACTTCAATAGAAAAGAAGAGGAAGGTTATTAAGAGTCAAGATGATGATTTCAAAAGATTGTTTAGTCGTGTAGTGGAGGTAATCAATGTTGGGAATGAATATCTCGTGAATGCCTTAAAAAGTTCTCAATCGCGTGTCTACACTACGAATGAAATTTACAAGGAGTTGATGTTATTGGAGCTTCTAGAGAATGATAAAATGATGAGAAAATTCTTCTGCTATCCACAAGAAAAGCGAAAGATAGCTTTAGAAAAAATTATGAACATCTCTAAAAGTTGAAGCTTCATTCCAACTAACTTTGAAATTGTTTGTTTGAGGAATACACTTTAAAATAGACATGTAGTTTCTTTGTTTTTGTTTTTTTAATGTCTCTATTTACTTTTAAACTTGATTGGTGTAATTTTCATTTTAGCCAATTGCCTATGGATATACTTTATTGATTGTCAATTCCTTTTAACAATGATAAACTTAAGTTATTAAATATGATTTTGGTCCAAGGTTAATTGTTTTATTTCATTTCATCTGTATCTTTTGAAAAACAAACTTTATGCTTGTTTGCTTCTTGGGGTATAACTGATGAAGCTATTATTATTAATTTTTGTTAGATCTTTGTAATCTTCTAATCTCTTCTTGAAATGGATTTTTGTGATTCTTCAAATATTTAACAAAAATAAATATAGTACAAGTAAGTCAATATACATATGCTTGTGTGTAGCAAAGCAAAAAAAAAGACTAAACAAATTAATTCTAATAGATAGACACTATTAAATCATATCATTTCTTATATTTATATATGAAAGGGTAATATAGTAATATTATAGTTTAAAAATAAGAATATTTTCCCTTCCCTACTTCTAAACTCACAAACAAGGAAAAATTTAATTAAAATCCCATCACATCCCTTTATTTCTAAAACTCACAAACATGATAAAGGAAAACTATAATTCCTTCTCATCCCTTCCCTCCTCCTATACTTTCATTTCCATCCCATCCCTCCAAACTCACAAACGCAATATTAGTCATTCTTTTTGTTGCATTTGTGAGTTTGGAGAGATGGGATGAAAAAAGAAAGTATAAAAGGGGGAGGGATGGGAAGGGATGTAAATGGATTATAATTTTCTCTTATCATGTTTGTAAGTTTTAGAAAGGAATGGAAGGGATGAGATTTTAATTATATTTTTCCTTGATATTAATGTAATAAATAACATGATTTATTTTGAAAGGTTCCTTTAATATAAAATATATAACTTTCCCATTCTTTCTCATCCCTCCATGTCCTACTTCTGGGGAAATTTTGAGCCAAAAATAAAATCAACTTCACCCCCAAATCCCTTCCCTTCCTCCCTAAAAAAACTCACAAACATTAGATTTGGAAGATTTTTAATTATTTTCCCCTCCCCTCCCCTCACCTCAAAAAAACTTACAAACACACTATAAACTCACAAAGAAGGAAAAATATAATTAAAATCTCATCCCTTCTCTTCCTTTCTATAACTAACAAACTCACACAACGCAACACTATTCTCAGGACCTAAGAAATGAGCCGTATATATTGAGGGGACAAACTGCAATAAGAAAAAAAACAATATGGCAGGTTATGGTGCAATGAGCAAATCAAACCATGATAGCTGCACACTGAAAACTTGAGATCCACACCTGTCATCTAGTATTAAGACCTATCTTGCCTAGTGATGCAGATGGAACCAATTAATCAGATGAACTAAGAAATCTATGAGTGGGATGTAAAGAAAAGATGGTATTAAAATTTATAACTACAACAAACAAGAGACCATACCTTTCTGGATGCTGCTCGGTACCCTTCAAGAGTCTCTGCTGCAGAAAAAATATGAAGTGCCTGCTCTATGGTAAAGACAGGGTCTGGGCTAATATTAAGATGGAGCAAAAGAAATGGTTGTATAGTCGCTGAGGCTTTATTACCTGCTTGAATTAAACACAGCAAAGACATTAAATTACTAACTGCAGCAAGAAAGTTTTGACTAAAAAAATCAGCAGATATGATAATTGACACTTGAGCTCATTCTATTAGGCCATAAAATGACAAGAAATTAAGGGTAATGAATCTGATTAAGAAACCGGTGCTAGTCCAGAATGTCGGATTGTTAAGAGTAAAATTTTTATCATATTGGAGTGTTTGCATCCATACATGGTGTGTAGCAGCACTCTTCACTAAAAGGAAAAAGAGTTTCAGATATCTGAATTTATCCAAATATCTAGCAGGTGCTGAAAAAAGGGAGCAGCTTGTTGCCTAGGAAACTCAAACTTACGTGCAAAACATACAGCTTTGGCAATAGCACTGAACATAAAGAAGTTTATATCAAAGTTTGAAGAGTCCTTGGATATCAAGTTTGAAGAGTCCTTGGATATTGTCAAATGTCAATTAAGCAACATAAACAACTTAATGGGAAATCATACACCCAATGTTGCTCTCGACTATCCCAAAGGTGAGGGATAACTAAAAAGAGGTAAACTTTTGATTTGAGTTTGTCATCACAACAAGTACATAAAGGGTGTTCTTTTACTTTTGATTTGTTTTGGGAGCTATCTTGTATGACAAAGCCCATATAATTTTCTTTTGTTTCCAGGTTTTCTGTTCAATAGAATTAGTAATCCACAAATAGCTTGAGGTTTATGGTTTTAAAAGAAAGGGGTATCACCTATGATTGCTCAATTTCTCTTTCTAGTTTTACTCTTACATATGGGATTTATTTTCAGCTACACAGCAAGTTTGGGATAAAAGGCATTGAGTTGATGCGTAAATGTTCTCAGAACACATTACATACACAAGATAATAACAGAACCCGCAATTGCTTTTTCTTTTTCTTTTTTAATAAAAGAAAGTACAACTAGATTGATTAATCTTCAGAATATTGCAGTTACCAACTGTTGCTATAAATTAGGACCACTAGATGTTGCTATTATTTTATTTTATTTATTAAACAAAGTAAAGTAGAATTTGCTACTTTTGAGCCCCACTCAAGTTAAAGGGCCTCATCACTAACAATGTTTAACTAAGATAATCCTAAAACATGGAGAACTAAATTTACCATTATTCTTCTTAAAATCATTTAATATCAAAACATTTTCATGATTTCAAATTTATTTTTGCAATTTAATTACTTCTACTGAATATCTAACAACTCTTTATCACTTCCATTCAAGATGAGTGTAGCTATTTTTCCTACCTCTTGCCTTCACGACGCTTCTAAGTTGACCTCCAAAAATCATACTTAATTGTGATGGAATGAAGCTTTGTGTTCTTGTAATTGCACTTTTGTTCCTTGGACCAACAGTCTCCCAATTATCATCACCATCCTCATCATTCATTGATGAAACCAAAGAGATATTCTTACCCCCAAATCCATTTGGGGTTTGACCATCAAGTTTAAGCAATTCATCATGCATCTGGTGCATGACAAAACTTAAAAACTCTTGAGCATCTTCTTGCCTGGGAAAAGAGAGGATACAGCACCAATATGTTAAAAGGAAAAATATGCAGATATACAACAGCATGGACGTGGAATTAATTCATTACTAACATCAGTCTAGTTGTGTCAAACAGTTACCTTTAGAATAAACTATCAGGGTGTACTAATAGCAGCCAATCTTAGAACTCCGTAAAGGGCTTTTACCTTTTTCTTTTTTTCTTTCTTTCTTTCAGGTAGTTACTTGATAAAATTAAATTAAGAGCACCATGGAGATGCACCCTAAGTACATGCAAGAAACACTTTTAAAAAATATAACTACAGAATAAATATACAACCTATTTTGAAAAAGTCTACCGCAATATCAGTGACAAAAAAACTCGTCACTGCTAATTTTTCCTAGTCTTAGGAACTACAGAAAATGATATGAAGTTGAATCAACATATTGATATGAAGTCAAATAGAAATGATAGTTGGAAATTCTTCTCACACACACCTAAACAAGCATGTGGAAAATGATACGAAATCGAATCAACATACTCATATTCTGTATGTCTATCCGTGCATCTTAAATGGTCCATGCTAAAGGCATAGCCGGTTAAAAAATGAGGTTAAGGCAAATTTAAAAATAAATGATGAAAAAGATGGAAGGGAAATCAGATTAAGCAGGTTTACACTATTTGATGCCGGATTTAAAGCAAAAAACAAAATCATAACCTAGAACCATTTTTATTTTTGACAAGTAAAATCACAAAACTAGAACACGTAGGTCGGATATGGTCTTAAATTGAAGAAAAAGCTAAGAGTAAACTAAAATAACATATATACAAACCTTGGTCTGTCTGAAAAGCAATATGGCACATCTGGAGAGAATTTTTTTAAAATAGATTCAAACATGACAGGGCGGAAAGGCCTCCCAGTTTCCAGTATAACCGTTTGTTTTTGCTTTGTGCTTGAATCAGGGAACACACCAAACTCTGAGAAGAACTCATCAAACGCATGTAATGTTGGATAACCGATCTACAAATCCATTAAAAAGCACAATCTCATAAATCTAATAATGGAATAAATATGAAGATCTTTATACATAAAAGAACTAAAACTTCAGTTCACCTGTGGTATGTTACGAGTTCTAAGTTCCTGCAAGAGTTGAACGAATGAAGAACAAGAGAGAAGAGCTTGCAAAGTTGCATTGAGAAAGCATAAATTCCCCAAATTGATTAAACCTCGAGGTAGTATGTTTTTGACACTTGCAACTTGCGAAGTTGATGCCTTACATATATTTTTTTCTATGGAATCCTCAAGGTTCAAAACTTTTGACGAATCATTCGACAGTTCATCTGCAAGCGGGTTAGATGACACAGTCACACCTGAAGTGCTGTGGTTTATTGAACTTGACTGGAATGGTTGATCACAAACATCTCCAGGCACATTTAATGCAGATACTTCTACATTATGTGCTTTCAGTTCTTCTACACCATCAGGACAGTGAGTAGAACGTAAATCATGTATGCTTCCATTTTTATCTACCATTGTGGCCGGTATTTGTGATGCAAGTTTGACATCATGATCTCTATCAACTAACTTTGATGGATGAAAACCTTTCGAGTCTTCATGCTCTGTTTGTTTAGTACTGAAAATGCCCACAGATCTTAGAGTTGCAGAGTCAATAGAACCAAAGTGAATATCTAACTCATTCACTGTTGGCTGGCTTTGCAGGGACTTAATCTCATTTTCTATAAATGACCCAAAGACTAATACCTGATAGTGATACAATCAACAAAAATTGGTAAACCACAGAGATATAGCATGCAACAAGAATATTATATAATGCAGTTGAAACATCAATTTATTCTTAATGACATAAGAAACACACGAAAAAGTAAACTCTTCTTATCATCCAAAACATGAGGAAAGGAAAACAGGAAAAGAGAACCAATTCTTAATACTGGTCACTAGTTTCAAAATCAGAGACAAAAGGTACCATTTCTTATGTAACAGTCGAAGTCTCCAGAAAAACACGGGGCAATGTCATAGTATAGGCAATGGTTAGGTGAATGACATAAATATTAAGGACTTAAAAATACTGAGTAGTAATAATAAAAATATAAATAGCTCCAATAGACAAAATCAAGCATTAAAGCTAAGCCATTATAACTCTGTGAATTCTGAATTCCTATTAGAGAGGCCTCGGCCCTCAGGTTGACAACATGTATGAGCTATAAGCAAGCTGCATATATGTAAAAACTAAACAAATATGTGTTTACAGGCTTCAAATCCATGTATTACCGTTTGACAAACACAATAACATGAAATAAAAAGTAGACAGTCATTCTTATATTGTATTACCCTGACAGGCTGAACACAATTATACCTGAAATAGGGGTAACCTCACGCATAAGAAAATTAGTCTCACTAGATTATAAGACACTCTGACAAGACAATTCTCTTAGAGATAGGTTCGGATGTCCAATGTAACATTAACTAGATAATAATTGTGCACCCTTCCTGTTTAGGTGAAGGTTGTCCAACTTGTTTACCATAAACCACTAGGCTACCTCACACAATTAGCAGACCAAATATGTTAAGCCAAAGATTTCTTATAAAGACTAATAATACCAAGCTGACTGTGGTTTCCCATGGAAGACCAGTTAGTTACATTTATTTCAGAATGCCACGACATGTGAGTGACCCCAAGTGATACTGACCCTTCAACCATGAAAAGGAGGCCACTCTTGACCAAACTCCAACAATTAACAACTAAGTCATCCACCATGATGATAATTTACCTCCACACTTAATAAGACGAATACTTGAAGTTACCAGTTTACTACATGATTGAATCGAAGACACTAGTTCCACCAGCTCTCAAAGGCTCAATTTTCTCAAACACTATTTCTCTCTGTACTTCAATAAAGCGGGATGAGAAAAAAATCTTCACTCTATCTGCAATAACCCACTTAAAATAGAATTTTCAATAGGTTGGAGCACAGTCTTAGCACTAGGCAGCCATGGCTTAGCAATTATCCAACTGTTAAGCATACAACTGACCTTGAGTACTGTTCTCCTAGTCTCCTAGCAATAACTTGCTTCATTTTCAGTTAAAATGTAAGATATCATAATATACTTTGAAAAGGTTTAGTACCAGTAGGATTATAACTCAAATGAACTCAGAAACATCTAATTCCGCAATGTTGCTTTATCCAGTGGCATTTTTCATAAGTTTTTATAAAAGTAGTAGCCATTAGCCATAAATGTTCAAATCAAGCAGTGGGCTCTTAAATTGTGTAGACTTTAGATACCTTATATGGTTAGAAAGTATATCTAACCCCCAAATGCACCTAATTACTGCTTCTATGATTTTTACTTTTGACCAAATGTGTGGAAAGATGTGAGCTTATAGTTTTCTACATGATCAAGTACTAAACACCAACTGCATGTATGATAATAATATACATGCATTAACACTATGACTGGGCACACACCACACACTAATTAAACTTCATACCCAAAAAAACTTGATGGTACAATTTGAAGTCATTTACATCATGCATATTGCATTCCAAGTTACCATGGCCCATACTTTATTTCAAAACTTAATGAAATACAATGAAATTTGGTACCTTATTTAGCAACTTGACCCAATTTTGGAATGCCCCCAAAAGAAAAATGGGATTCCCAATTATGGACTTTAGAATATCATGGAAACAATAAAGAGAATTGGTCCCACCATAACAATAAAACAAGAAGCCTACATTGTAATTTCATTTCTTTTCAGCAACTCACTCCAAAGACAAATAAAGCTCTAAACTTATATCTAATGTCAAGAAGATTAAAAACAATTCTGTAAAATGGCTGAAATCATAAAAAAGAAACAAACCCTGTAGCCCAAATAACGAAAAAGTTACAATCTTTAATTCTATGTTACAGGGACTCTTCACCCCACACTTTGGACAAGGGTATGGGTACTGGACACTTAATTTTAGGCTATGCTTGTTTGCAAAAAACATGATTGGGATTGAACTATTTCTCTTCATTTAACACTAGTTTAGACTATTTTATCCTATGATGGGGGATTAATAGTCCTTTAAATAGTCCTATGGACTATTTTTTGTCATTTCTAAGGCTATTTATGATGGATTATATAATCTCATGATGAATGTGGGATTAATAGTCCCCCATTTTAAGCAATCAAATAGTTTTCTAGGACTCATAATCCCACATCAAGGACTAATAGTCCATCATGGAAAGATTAAATAGTCCGAAATAGTCTTAAATTAAGATAAATAGTCCGATCCCAAGCTTGCTTTTTGCAAACAAACATGGCCTTAGTGAATAATTTTAGAAGAAAATTAATTTCTTCCTAAAATCACCTTACCGAATATTAAAATTTACAATTATTTGGATATATATATATATATATATATATATATATATACACACACACACACACACACACGTATAAATACAATACACTTTTAAAGTAAAAAAAATTGACAAAATTAAGTAGCATGTCGGACTCTTCAACAAACTGCGTCCAACCAGACACTTCATCCAAGCCCGTGCCCGTGTAACATAGCTTTAACTTTAATTAATTTTGCAATTTTGCAATTTTGCACGAATGGAAATGTAATTAAAGTTCCAAATAAGTTTCCCTTTTAAATAATTTTAGCAACATAGTTCAAATTTTCAGCAATAAGAAATGAAGTCCAGAAAAAGAAAAACCTTGTGATCAGTCATCTTTAGAAGAGAATGGAAACGGCGAGCACGAGACCCTCAAAGAGAAGCTAGTGAAGTAGACATATGAGATGAAACAGCGCCGTCTTGAGGATGCACTGGCAAGAGGAAGATAGTGTGGAAGGAAAATGGAAGACATGAAAATCAAAAGAGAAAAAAGATAGAAGGGGAGATTTTCTTAGTGGCAGAGAGAGATTGAGAGTGGTAAATTAGGGCTTCTTTTATCGGTCTGAAATCTGAATGAAAGAAGGGTATCAGGGTTTTGGGGAAACAGAAACTAGACTCAGAAAACTGAGCAGAGCATCAATTAGACTAATGTTCCCTAGAGTTTTGGATGGAAGAGAAAAATAATGGAAAGTGACCTATATTAGGACAAAAAAAAATTATCGTCCGTTACGGTGGATATTTATAATTAATAATATTTTTATAATTTATTTAATATAATAAATTAATTTTATAATTTTATTTAATCTCAAGCATTTATATATGTCGCAATCATAATTCGACAAAAAAATTTAACAATATATAACAGGACTCAAAAATAATAGTATAAAAATAAGGGGAAAAAATTGAAAGTCGCGATAATTTTATGTCGATAAATATGTATACATAAAAAAGAGTCGTTGTATATGGTCAAAATTTTCAATCGAACTATAATTGTGACATGTGTTTATACATGAATAGATAGGATCATAAGAATTAAAAATGACTACACGATAATTTATTCTATCTTCATAGACTTTCAATTCAATTTTGACATATATTTGTTGATATATATATATATATATATATATATATATATGATATGTTATTTTCCAATATAAAATATTCATGCATGTGGATATATGAGGATATGTGGACAGGTGGGTGTAAATCTTGAGAAGTTATCAACAATAACGTTAACAAATATTCCCTCCGTCTCAAATTAATTGCTCAGTTTTAATTTTTTAAAGTCAAATTGACTATTTTTAAAACTAATATTTTTACTATTTTTGCTAAAATATATGTGAAGAGATTATAACCAAAAGAAAGTATATACAATTTATTACTAACCCCAATTTTTATAATTTTAGAAATATATTTATATATGCTTAATTATTAATTCTAAAAATAATCAATTTAACTTAAAAAAGTCAAAACTGAGCAATTAATTTGAGACGGATGGAATATATAATAATTATTCCGTAAGTTAACATATCTTTCAAGACCGAATAAATCAAGATGTAACAGTTGTAATGGTAAGGAGGTAGATACATGATTTTTAATTGTAAATGAATTTCTTATCTGTTTACCTAATTGGCATGCGGTACAAATACATTTCTTTTCATATATTGGTAGTCCCTTGACAATGTTCATTGAAGCTAACTTACTGATCAGTTCCATGTGAATGTGCCCTAACCTTATATGTCAATAGAATAAATTGATCTTGAACAACAGTTAGACATACATATTCATTTTGATGTTCAAAGTTGATTGTATAAATATTTCCTTCTCTGTTAGCTACTAGAGGAACATTACGAGACGCATATATTAAATTATATATATTTGTCTTTATCAAAAATTACATTGTGACCGCTATCCATAAATTGACATACACTTATTAAATTATATTTCAGACCTACAATATATTGAACATTCTCAATAAAAACCTTACCATTTTTAAGTTTACCTCTACCGATAATATGACACGTATTGTCATCTCCGAAAGTCACAGTTCCACTTTTCTTTGAAACAAGTGAAATGAAATTAGACTTATCACTGGTCATATGTCTAGGACACCCATTATCTAGTACCCATTTATTTGATGGAACTATAGCCTTTAGACATACTTATAGAGAAATAACTCAACCTTTTGGTACTCAAATCTATTTAGGTCCGTTTCTGTTAATAGCATGTAATTCACATTTCTCCACCCAAATATGTTTTGTTTTTATTTTATTGTAATTAGAATCAAAATATCATTTTAAACCATATTTTTTGCAAGTAACAAATGGTGAAACAATAAAGTGTCTTATAATTTGGTTTACTATTAATTATTCTAATATTAGTTTTATTAGTTTTACTTTTCACATTTTTAATATGATTGTACCCAATTTCTTGTTTATCAAGACTTGATCTTTGAGCACCCAACATTATATTCAAATTTTCTTCTCCCTTTTTCAATGATATTATTTTTTCATTATTATTATTTTGCATGCTTATTATTTTTCAATCATTAAATGCATCTATGCAAGTATCTCTCATCTCTAGACTTTCTTTTAGGACTTCATTTTCCTTTTTAAGACCAATGTTTTTTCATGTAATTGATTTGCACGATTATACATAATTTTGTTATAGTTATCCAAAAAATCATTCTTGGCATTTAACTTAGACATTCGCTTAGGCTCTGTTTCTGAGTTTTAAAATGGACAGAAATGAAAAGAAAATTTAAGTTTTCTTTTCAATTCTTATATTTCTGAGTTTTTTAATAAACGGAAAAGAAAAGAAATGGATAGAAAACTAGGCCACTTTTCCTGCCAAAGTTTTTCATCTAAAATTGGTCTGATTTGGACGGAAAAGAAATTGGAATAAGTAATATTTTTATAATTCTCATATTATCCTTAACTTTTAATATAATAAATTTTAAATTACAACTCATGTCCTCAATTTGTAAAAGTGATATTTTTCTTTTCTTTTCATTAGAACTCAAAAACACAAGAAAAGAAAAAATTTAAATTTTTTATTCTTTTCTATTAAAAACTCAGAAACAACACAAAAGAAAACTTCAAATTTTCTATTCTTTTCTTTTCTGTTCTAATTTAAGTTTTCTATTCTTTTATTTTCTTCTCAAAACTCAGAAACAGAGTGTTAATGTACAATTTTTAACAATATTATGTTGATGAGTGGGTTAAATACCTACGGATTTGGTATTCATTACCTTAAAGTATTTATATTTCCTTAGTTTGTGCATGATACCTTTTATGTTTTTATGTTTAATTTGCAGGTATGACAAGGATGGGACTAGCTATTGAAAAGGGAAGCAATATTGGAGACATTGATGATTGGGCACGGGGAGCGCTACTTGTGTATAGACTTAGGTGCGGGACGCCTTGCCAGTTTGTTAACTATTATACACGCACTAGCCTTGGTAAGCGCGCTACCAAGAAAAATAAATCGGGTCTTGGTAGCGTCGATCGACGGAAGAGTCATTTGATTTGGTTTTATTGTTTCCAAGTTGAGTTGCAATAGGATATCTGGCTGTTAAATTTGTTAGGGTTTCTATGAGGACTATAAATACTTGCTTTTGAAAGTACCTATGTGTCATGTGTAACTTGATTAGGAGTTTGTGCTTAATGAATCTATTTTAAGTATCTTGCATGAAAATAGCAACATAACTGAATTAGATCTTTTTGTTTATCATTGAAAGATGTTAATAAATTGATAAACAATCCTAGTTAACAACTCATTGGATTAATAAAGGGGAAATAGGGTAAAGCAATTATTGCAACACAACCGGAGGAATTGAGGATGGAAGGTAACACTATGTGCTACTTGAATGACGTGGAAGGTAATTAATTCTCAAACTCCTTTAGGAATTAAACTAATAATAATAGTAATAATAATAAGACTCCTCTTATTAATTGATATTTAATATTTTCAAAATATTAAATAATAAATATTAAGATATTTAATTTATTCTATCACTATAGATTAAATTAAATACACTTAACTTATTATTACGATTATGTCATTTGCTTCTTAAATAAATATTTTCCTTTTATGGTGTGACCCTTTAGGTTCTCCATATTAAACCGATTGTGAATAAATCAATTAGAACAATTCTAATATATAAATAACATTTATTCTATAATAAGAGTAAGCTTCCTTAGTGGTCAACGACTTTCCAGATAATATAGATTTTAACATTAATCATAAAAGAACCTTTGAGTAAATAGTTAACGTACAATTCAATCCTTCCACCATACAATGTCCTAATTAAATATAAGATATGAAATTATTGTCAAGTCTTATTTTATTTAATTCTATGTATTTCGATCCTAAAATGCACAACTTCGAATAATGCAAATTAGAAACTCATTTTTAATTTCATTCCACTTTGGCCAAGGATTCATGTGTTGTCATTTATCAAATCACATAGGACATTATTTTCTTTTACTAGAAGCAGTAGATTCTTTATTGATCATTCATTATCTCCATATATAACTTATTACACATAAGCATACCCTTTGATATATCCTAAGGGTCTTAAGGGACATGTCAAAATATAACTTATTATACACAAGATACTATGATGATCTTAAGTTTAAGGATCACTTGTACTACTATTACTAAAGAAATTCTTATTGACATGCAAGTAAAACTCCATTAGGTATTTCTTAGCGAGCCACGTTCACTGAACTTATTCTCCAATAAGCACATACATACTTACTTTAGTGTCTCCACACAAATGATTATGAGATCAATCATTCTCATCCACTGAGCAAGCAACATATGTACCAATCTATCCGGATTCACTAATCCTCATTTTAGTAATCTATCGATTGGGAACTATTTTAGTTTTAAGCTATCTAAGAATTTAGATCTCATTAGCATGATCATCATCATGATTCTAAAAGTATTGCTTAAAACTTTGGGTTTATCACATATTATTTAACAGCACCATGTAGAAAAATTAAAAAGCCTTTAATAAACAATTCTTTTATTAATAAATGAATAAGATTGTTACAAAGTATATGATTTATCATATCAAATATGATTGGCTTGTGTGCATACTACTTTTCAAAACAGTACATATGGGATGACCCATTTCTCTTCAAGCTGTGTGTCGATCAGATGGTTCGGAGGTACGTGGCTAAAGATGACAGTGAAGGAATTTTACAGTATTGCCACTCTTCTCTGTATGATGGACACTATGGGGGTGAGAGGACAGCCGCAAAGGTCCTCCAATCCATTTTCTATTGGCCTACAATGTTCAAAGATGCCCATGAATTCGTAAAAAGGTGCGATAAATGCCATCGGGTTGGGAACATATCAAATCGTTACAAGATGCCATTAAATACCATATTAGAAGTAGAAATATTTGATGTATAGTGCATCAACTTTATGGGACCATTTCTGTCATCCTACAAAAATAAATATATCTTAGTTGTTGTGGATTACATCTCTAAATGGGTGGAGGTAGTGGCTTTACCGACCAATGATGCCAAGGTTGTTCTATAATTAGTGATGAAGGGACCCATTTTTGTAATAAGTTCTTCATGGCTCTTCTCATGAAGTATGGAGTTCGACATAAGGTTGTTAAAGGATACCATACGCAAACAAACGGACAAGCCGAAATCACGAATAAAGAGGTAAAACAGATCATAGAAAAGATTATAAATGCATCAAGAAGAGATTGGGCGAGTAAGCTTGACGAGGCCTTATGGGCGTATCGCACAGCCTACAAAACCCCAATAGGCATGTCCCTTTATCGAATGGTTTACGAAAAAGCATGTCAACTTCCAGTCGAATTGGAACATAAAGCATATTGGGTGGTAAAGAAACTCAAATTTGATCTATAAGCAACGGGGGAGAAACGACTCTTACAATTGAACGAACTGGACGAATTTCAAGTGCACACCAATGAGAATGTCAAATTATATAAGGAGAAGACTAAGAAATGGTATGAAAAGAGAATCATCAAGTGCTCATTTGAATCAGGTCAATCTGTACTGCTGTTTAATTCAAGGTTGAAGTTATTTTTGGGTAAATTGAAGTCAAGATGGTCTGGCCCTTCCACAATTACCAAAGTTTTCCCATATGGAGCCATAGAAGTCTAAGACCCAAACACCCAGCAAACATTCAAAGTTAATGGACGAGGGCTGAAGCCCTATTTGGGCGGAGATGTGGACTGTCAAAAGACCTCGATCACTCTTAAGGATCCAAATTGAAAAGAGGAACAAAGTCGGGATGATGACTTTAAAATAAGCACTCGTTGGGAGGCAACAAAAATTTGTTATTACATTTCTTTTAATTAGTTAAATTTTAGTTACGAAGTGCTTTATTTTTATCCCATTTATTTAGATTTAATAATTTTTTTTTCCATAGATCTTCAGGTCTTAGCTGCAGAGGAGCTTGGGAAGCAAATTCGACTGAAAAAATCAAGTTGGTAATCTGATGTGGGGTGCGCACAAAAATAACTATAGCAGGCGTGGGGCGCGCTGGTACAACAGTAAGGTCAACTAACCCAGGCATGGTGTTGTCTATTTTCTAATAGTGACAATGTTACGTGAAAGTATACACGATCAACAAATAATAAAGTGATAAGAGAGTGTCGAACCCACAAGAATCTTTATCTAATATATCCCAACTACTAGTTTTATATCAATCCAATTTTATTTAAACTACCAAAATTTTTGAACATTAATTAAACTTAAACCAAGTTAAACCAAGAGTAAATTTAGCACAAAGATTGATTTCAGATGTAAAAGCTTAAGACTACAATATCCCCAATTATGCAATATAAATAAATTATCCAATTCATCCAATTATTAATTCCTCTTAAGTTGTTAACAAGAATTCATAATTATTTATAAGCTATTTCCCAATGTACAAATAAAAATATTTAATTCAATTAATCTTGTTATATCCTATGAAAAACAAAAGAATCAAATTCATTAAGTATCAATTCCCAAAAGTTATATATAGTGAAAAGATATATTCCTATTCAATTCACAACCCTAATTATTCATCTCATGCAAAAAATTAAGAATACATGCTATCATATTCAGATCTAACCCTAGATTTTATCTCCCATATTCATCTAGTGTATCACGCTAATCGTTGGCCAGAAAATTAATCACTAAGCATAAAATACGATAGATAACTCAATTTGAATAAATAATTGGGCTTCAATAAATAATTAATTCATAAACATAAAAGGTTCAATTGCAGTCTTAATTGAAAATTTAGTTCATGCTGAAAATTAAAACCAAAAATCCCAAGTAAGCCATCATAAATAAATTACAAAAATAAATAAGTAAGAAAAGAAAAACTCTGTAGATGTTCTTCAGTCTTCAAGTCTTCAGTCTCAATTCCTTGTGATGCTCAGAAACCTTCAATATATCTTTTCAGTTATCTAAGTCAATCTCTGTGTGTTTTTTTTATGAATATCCTTCCTCCTCATATATATAGAAATCCTCCCCTAAGTCCAACTTTAATTAGAATCCAAAACTGAGTAGGAAATTGCATTAGTACCACAACTAATCAAAAAGCTTGTCCACTTCTTCCTGACCCCCAGCGCCCCAGTGCCCTGACGTTGGGATTTGCTCTTGAAGTAACGCCCCGACGCTAGTATAGTTCCTGCAATTACAAAAATACCCCTCCTTCGCAAGAAATTCATGTTTTCCCCTCCTTTGCCTTAACCTAAAAAATAACTCTTAAGCAAATAAAAATGTCCTAAATAACTTAAAAACTAACAATATATTAAGCCCAAATGTACTCAATTCATGGGTAAATTACCCACTCATCACATGGGCACGATGGGAATCCAAGAAACCGGGCGCGGTACACGCTGGTCCACTAGTAAATCGGTAACTCCAGCGCGGGGCGCACCAGAGCACAATAAACCCATGCGCGGGGTGTGCTAGTCGACTATTTCAAAGAAAAAAACAAAATGGGGGCAACTGGCCTTAAACCATTCCTAATCCAAGTTTAACTGTCTAAAGCACTTCCAATACACTCCTAGATAAACCTAAAACCCTCTCCAAGCTCACTCTACCTTAATCTATCTCTCCTAGTTCAAATTTAAAACTAATTCATACTAAACCATTACTAATTCAAAGACCTCTCTAACCTTATTCTCATTCAATCTAAAACACTACAACCCCAAACATACCTCATTTCCTCAAACCAACGGATTGCATGCAAAAGATTGGGCTAGTCAATTGTCCCAACTTAGGGTTCTTCAACACTTAGGTATAAGTTGCATCAATTGAGGTAACAAATTAAGGTTATTTTGAGTTTTAATTTGAAAGCTTCATGGTAGTGTTTTCTCTTATTGCTTCAACTATATATTGTGTTGGTTGATCATTTGGGTTTGTGTTGGCCTAATTGATATTATTTTGGAAAATTAATTGATTGGATCTATTAGAGTGACCAAAAAAGCAAAGTTTGGGGGTAAATTTGTAAGTGCTTGTTAGGTGTTCGACGAATTGCCTAAGCAAGTTTGTGCTCTTATTTTGGGGGAAACCTGTGTTATTGTGCTTTGTTATTGGGTGTTTAAGTAACCAAGATGGCTTCAAAGAGATAGAGGGGAAATAGTTCGCGTTCAATGCAACATATTGATCGTTCAAAATTTGTGAGTGCGGATGAGGAAGAAAGATTTAATATAGTGTTGGCTCGAAAAACATTAGTTTTAGAATGTGGATTAAGGTTGAATGTCAACTTAGATGGGGCCATGATGAAAATGATTGCAGAGAGAAATTGGTTCAAGGTAGTGGAGTAACCTAAGCCAACGGTGATTTCCATTGTCAAAGATTTCTATGCCAATACAATAGACCAGGTTGATCATGTGGTGCAAGTTAGGGGGAAACTAGTGGCATTTGACAGTGACACAATCAATGCCTACTATGGGTTGGAAACTCCCCGTCTTGGCGATAGATATGAAAAAATTCTTCTGGGATTGGATTATGTGGTAAAGATTCTATGTAAACCAGGAACGCGATGGGCAACAAAGGTTGGTACAAATGAGAAAATAAGCTTCCCACATTCGACACTCAGTCGTTATGAAAAAGTATGGTATGCTTTCATTTGCGTAAAGTTAATGTTGACGCGTCACCAAAACTATGTTACCAAGAAAAGGGCGCGTTTACTCTATGGTATTGTGCATCACTACTATGGAGCGAATAATGACATCAAAATCTACACAGTCGATGTGGAGTTGATCATTCAACAATCAATCAAGAGGTGTTTACGTGGAGGAATTACCGGTGGGCTTCTTTATGGCTTTCTTATTACAAACTTATGTTGACAGGTAGGGGTTCAATGGCATGCTTCAGAACAATTACAACAACTTATGGCCATAATTAATCACCTGGCCATCAAAAAGTACAAAGCTTGGGAATGTTTAGTTTCACACCTGAGGGGTGAGGGCTACATTTTGATACCACCTCCATCGCCTCAGGTTGAGGCTGGACAATCTGTGGTAGAACTAGAGCCTATAAGTCATTTTTAGAGGATGGAGAGACAACACATATGTCTTACCCAACGCCAAACAATAATGTATGATTATGGTATTGGTTCATTCATAATGTTGGCGGGTGCTTTCTCCCGATTTAACCTAAATACTGATCCAGTGCAGTTGCCTATTCCACATGTCTTACCTTCATATCCCCTTCAGACGATGAAGGTGACGAAGATGAATATAGCGAGGATTGAATAGTTATTCAGGGAAGTCCTTTGCGCTTAACTTTTTAAATTTTGGTGTAATGAGGACATTACTAGCTTTAAGGGAAGTCCATTCGTTTGTGATTGATGGGTTTCATTCATTTAGTTTTAGTTTCGGTTGGTATAATAGGTTATTATCATTTAGGTTGAAATAGTTATTCATTTAGGTTGTATTAGGTTTCATTTATTTATTTATTTTTACATTCATTTATTCATAAAAAAGTTCATTCATTCATGTAGGTTTTATTTTAGTAGTTGCATGTTGCATATTGTTGAAATCGAGCATTGAGCTAGGAAAGTTTAGATAATTGCCAGGGATGAGATGGGTTGTTTTTAATTTGTGGATGTGACAACCTGAGATTTTGGATAGCCTTGAAATTAGATTTTTCAAGGATAATATCTAATAAATTAAGTCAATTAATGGCTTAGTTTTGTGTTAAGTAATGATGTATGAGTGTTGGGAGTTTTTGAGAGAAAAGTAAATTTTTTTTAGAAAAACAATTATAAACGTTCTTTTTCGAGAATTTTGAATCACGTTGTAGCATTTATTGGAGGATGGGAGATGTAATAAAAATCAACAAAAGAAATTTTAAGGTTTTTATTTGTTGAACGAGTTAGGAAAATCTAACTAGAAAGGAATCAGGTGACCGACTTAATTCAAGAATTAAATCCTAATTAATTGCATGAAAGGGCAAAATGGGTATTTTTTCTAACTTATGAAAGTTAATGGAGAATAATGTGAGTTAGAAAAATCTTAGGGTTAAAAACTTAAGAGTTAAAACATAAGAAAGCCTATTCTAAGAATATGCTAAGGTATAAAGTATATTAAAGGAATATGCTAAAGAATAAAGAATATTTCAAGAATATGCTAGGAATATTCTAAGAATATGTTAGGGGGTATTTTGCAAGCTTTAAAAGATGAGGGGATTGACTAGAGAAGACTTAAGTTGAATGACCAACTTATAAGAAATTGAAAGTAGCTTTTATATAATCAAAGTAAATTCCAAAGTTGCATCCGTTGATTTCATTTCTTTGATTTTAATATATAGAGAGAGAGAGAGAAAGAGAAAGCAAGAATGAGAGAGAGAGAGAGAGAGAAAAGAAAAAGTTGGAAAAGCTAGAAAGAGAGAGAAGAGGCCGGATCTAAAGGAGAGGAAGGAGAGAGCTAGCTTGGATCAATCCTTAAGCAAAGAAGATCAAGAAGAAGCAAGAATCAAAAGGTATTCTCAAGAATTTAAACCATTTCTTCTTTCTTTTCAAGCTTTACTTTTGCTTTGCTAGTTGTTGGTGGTTAGTTAATTGGGGATCATGATGGATCCGAAGTAATAAGGAAGGATATGATGTAGATTTTATGTTTAATCCATGTCATAATCGAATCTAAGATCAAAAATCATAAGCCTAGGCTTGAGGATGAATACAAAACTATGTAGATGACTTAAATTAGAATTATAAAAGTGATTTTAGTGGATTTATTTGTGAAATCCGGGAAGAAGGATTTATAAATAAGGAAGTTATGGAAGTAATCCAATTGGAACAGACTAAAAATGAGTTAAAACGAAGTCATGGCAAATTTCTTCGTAAAAGATGTAAAATGAAGAAAATCTTAGTATTGGGAGACATTTGAGCCAATTTTCAGACTAATTAATCAATATGAAAAATTATAAATTCATGGGGGTTTTTAGAGCATGTTAAAAGCTTTTCGTAGCCTTAAAATGGACTAATTCCGATAACGGATGATTGTATTATGAAGATTTGAAATATGTGCGTCAAAATAGACAATATATGAAAAAGTTGTAAATTTAGAAAAAATGACAGAGCTTGAAATACTGCCTTCCAGAGCCGGGGCTCTGGAAATAGGCCTAGGATGGGTGCCGGGGCGCTGGCCCGAAAGTGGAGAAAGTCAACTTTGACGTCCTTTAATAAAATGGGCATAACGTTTTCACATGAACTCCAGTTGAGGAGATTCAAGATGATTCAGAAAGATAAGAAGTAAACCTAAAACTTTCATTTAATAAGTGTAGACACTCGAAATTTTCTTTTCCTGTTACAAACTATGCAGGAGGGCAAAAATGACTTTTTCACACTCCAGAGGTAACCCTAGAGGACCACAACAACAATTCCAACCTCAAATATAACCCTGAGGACATTCAAAGTCAACAACATGACAATCTCAGAGATAACCCTGGGAAAAACCCGCTACAACTGCGCAAAAACCGGAGATAACCTCGGGAGGGACAAAATGGTCATTTTGCCAACTTAATTTCATTTCAAATCAAATACACTCATCTCAAATCAAATTGCTTCAAAAGAAGTCCCACAAGAACCATATTTTAACTTCGGAGCGCAAACTATGCAAAACAGCTCATCGAATGGCCTGATGGAAACCCAAAACTGCTATTTCGGTCACGGACCCATATTTTCGGAATCAAAAAAGGGCAAATCCTATGTCATTGTGTAGCTCTCGGAAAGTGCTTTCCAGAATTGTATGGCACGCTTCCATCGGATTCCCGGATTGAAAGTTATGAACGACCGAGCGAACAACGCGTTGTCCGAGTGTACGTACTGCGACACGGTGGGACCCACATCACCCCGGGCAGCCGCAGGTCTACTTGCGGCACTCCCCTCTATATATATAGGGCTTGGGGTGGCCTTATTTGTAAGATAAATAGCGAGGAAACCCTGTCCAATTGGCTTTGTACACACCATAAACTGAGTGCTTTCTTATTTCAAACACTTTTGAGCTTATATTTTGTCATATTTTTACCGGCGGGAGCCGAGTATTCATCCATTAAAAGTTATTGAAGTCTTCTTTGGCAGTCCACTGTAAGCCTTCTTACACACTTTAAATCCTTTCTCTTCATCTTTGCACACATTGTTCTTCACGTTGAGAATCGTGTTATTGTGTAGGCTTGGACTTGATCTAGTGGTTTTATTTCTGTTTGTATATATATATATATACTTATATATATATATATATATATTTATATATGGACTAACATTATCGAGTTATGCCTCGATTGAGCCTAGACTTACGTTTGGAGCATTTACTGCTTTCGTATATATATATATATATATATATATATGAACAAGAACGCATGCCGGATGTAAAATCTGTGCTCATCGAATGTTAGTTCGACAAAGCTTTATATATATATATCAGGGCTCATCGAGCGATTTTTGACAACAGTTTATATATATATACTTATATATATAAACTGTTGTCGAACTCGCTCGATGAGCCTGATTTACATCCGATCGTTCTTATCGCTTTTATATACATATAGCGACAAATCATTTGAAGATGATAAATCGAGCGGGATCGATACATATCCTATCGCGCTTATCGCTTATATATATATATTTTCATTTCGTCACACTTTGAGTTAACTTCGTATGCTGATCGCTTTTACCTTTCTTTTACATTTCGTCCCACCGAGTTTACTTGATAGGCGGTTGATCGTGATTATAACTTTATTTACATTTCTGATCCCCCATGGAGGTGCTTCGTGGTGGTTGATCATGTCTGTATATATATATATATATATATATATATATATTTACAGCTTTTATATATATACCTGCTTACTGCTTTCCTATCAATTGCGGCATCATGTGAGCCTAGGAATCATGTGATCACAGATTCAGTTTACTTAATCTAGATTCGGTTTCCGTTATGGACATTTTTCAGCTGTAAGCAGCTTGTAAATTATTCACGGTGTTTGAATATCCTTGGATGGCTTACATGCCCATAAGGAGTTTGACACTGCTTTGTACATGATTTTCTCGAAGATGCTTCGCATCTAGAAAATTAAAAGCAATCAAGCCGAACATTTAATAAAGTGGAAGTATCAAAGGCCTCAATTACTATTGAGCACATGGTTTGAAAAATCCTTTTAAAAAACGTCATTGCTATATCTTATTTAAAACTGAATTTTTCTATAAATTCAAACCATATGTATATAGGTGCGAACGAGGCATAACACTACTTTCAAGTAACTGCACATTGATCCACACACACACACACACACACATATTCATGCAATAGTTTCTTTGGAAAGTGGCGGTCACCGTGGTAACACGGATGTCGGGGGGTGCCTAACACCTTCCCTCCGCATAATCAAACCCCCGGACCCAAATTGAATCTCGGTTTTATAGATCCGTTTAGCAGTGTTACACCACTGGGTCAATGTGCAAACCTTTTCTCGGTTGCGTTAGTGCAACCATTTAAAAACACCAACTGGAGACTCTTAACAGTCCATCGTCGACATTATACATGTCGGACCTTTTTCACTTGTTTTTTCAAACAAATCTCACCTAAAATGAGAACACCAAAGAACAAGTAACGAAAAGGGACAAATAAAAATCCCGACATCGACAGGTGGCGACTCCGCTAGGGACTCCAGTAAGAGGGTTTAAGCCACTATTACAAACTTTTGAAAATTGTTATATGTTTGTGTGTGAATGTTGCATTTACATTTCGATGAATGTGTACGAATGCATGTATTTACTACGATTAAATGCTTTACACTATATCTGCTTGTGATATTAGTGCTTCGCACATATCATCATTTTCATAAATCGTGAGACACGTTATGTGAATGTATATTGTGTGGTCCCTCCTGTCCGGAGGCTATCCTGTCGGTGTTTGATTACTGGACTCATAGGGAGACTAATTCCAACGAGGCTCAGGAAAGGCACCACCAGATCTGCTCCAGTTGAAAGACCGGATTAATTTCCCGTCAAGTAGATTGCGATGATCTGGGAACATTCATGCCGAAAAGCCGCGAGAGTAAACCTAAGATAGGTCAGCCTCTGATGAACCAAACGCGAAGGAAAGTCTCTTCATACTTTCCCATTTTAATTACTTGTAATTTCAATTACTTGTCAATCTCAATGTAATGGAAAATATGAAGGAATATGTGTACATACATATCTAAAACCTGACATGCTTTATAAACAACTGACATCCATTTTGCAGGATAATACTCCTAAAATGGACACATTATAATAGCATGTAAATCATTTATACATTCCCTAAGACTAAACTACATAAGTCTTTTTGTAGGGAAGCAATTGATCCTATTTCCCGTTCGAAGTCCAAAAGGGCATTAAGCCCACAGTCAGACATGGCTAAAAGTTCCCAGCCTGATCTAACTCCTGTCTCTCGCGAAGAGTTCAAAAAATTAATCTCTCAAATGACAAAGTTGGCTGTTATGCTCAAAGAACTACACCAATCTACCCAGGGTCCGCAAATACCCATCCACACAGAATCCTCTGCACATGGAGGAATCCAGGGCCAAACAATACCTACTCAACTAGAGTCATCCACACCAGGGGGCAGTCAGGGTATTGGCAAAAAGATGGAAATCTAGATACCTAAACCCCATTCCAATAAAGAAATCACAAATCTCAAGGATGATCGGGAAACTGGGGATATAAGAAAGAAAGTCCAACAAATGGAGGAGACCATCCGGTCAATCAAAGGGACTGAAAACTATGGGAGTGTCACCTATTCAGATCTCTGCATATTCCCAGGGGCTCGATACCCTGCCAAATTCAAAGTCCCAGAGTTTGAAAAGTACAATGGAGCAGGCGATCCCTATACGCACATAAAAGTGTACATTGGCGAACTGGGGTCTTATGCTGAAGATGAAAGCCTCAGGATGCAACTTTTTTAAAAAAAGTCTCATTGGAGAGGTTAAAGCCTGGTATGCCCGACTTGACAATGCCAAAATCCACAACTGGGAAGAATTGGGCCACGCCTTTCTAAATCAGTACAGTTTTCAGTCATAAATGGCACCTGATCGATACCAAGTGACTAAAGTCAAAAAGTAAAATACTGAATCTTTTCAGGAATATGCCCAAAGGTGGAGACATCTAGCAGCGCAAGTCATTCCATCAATGACAAAAACTGAGATGGTAATGACGTTTATTGATATCCAAGAGGCTCCGTACTACAAGAGGATCCTAGCAGGCATAGGAAAGCCATTCTCAGAAATGATTAAACACGACGAAATGGCAGAGATAGGCCAGAAGGCAGGCAAGATTAAAGACTTCACTGCCTTGGAAGCAGTTGCCAAGAATATACAGACTGGCAAGTATGCGAGCGATCCCAAGGGGGTACCCAATAAAGGCAATGAAGATGTATCCCTTGTTGTACAGGGGTAAGCTAGGAGATCAACCTACAGTCCCCCCATTTGGAAAATATAAGACAATCTGCCATCTCAATAACATGCTGCGTTCAACCAATACCCAGACAAGAAAAAGATATTTGAAAGAACGAAAAATAGGGTGTTCACTCCACTAGGCGATTCCCTTGAACATGTATTGGCGATATTAATAGATCACAATAAATTACCGAACTGACTCCTCCTCTGGAACCAGGGAGCAAAAGATACAATCCAAGCCAAAGATGTGCTTACCACTCAGGGTCTCCAGGACACAATACACAAGATTGTTGGTCCTTAAAGCATAAAATTCAAAATCTGATCGAAAGTTGCAGTATTGTGGTCCAACAACCTGACCAACAAAATGTCAACACCAACCTTCCGTTGCAGCAGGATATGGAGGAAGTAAACATGATCGGGTCAGGAAGCGCTGAAAAGTATCCAATTCGTAAGATAGAAGAATACCCCCAAAGGCATAGAATAAATGTCCTAAAGTAGGAAAACTTTGAGGAGGGTATGATAGTAATGCAAAAATTAGAGACGATCCAGAATCAAGTAAATCTACTAGCTAAGCTGATAGTGCGCCAACATCAGGATACGAGGCTATTTTTCACTCAACTATCAAAAGGTCAAGAAAAGGGGGATGATAAAATTGCTAAAAGATCTCGCCAACGGAAAAATCGCTCAGGGGAATGCGAATTCTCAAAGAAGAAAGATCAAACAACCTCCACAAGAGCCCAAAAATTCACTTCCCTAAGCAAATCAAATGAAGAAATGCTACACTTTCTGATAAGCGAAGGAAGGATCACTGAGTTGTTGCCGCCTGTAAATCCCAAGATAAAGAGCTATGATTCCACCAAGATATGTCTCTACCATTCTAACTCACTTGGACATACGACTAAGGAATGCTGGTCTTTGCGACATAAAATCCAGGATCTCATTGAAAATGGAGAGCTGGAGATAGAATTTCCCATGACCAAAAAAGGGGAAAAGGAAATAAAAATCTTAAAATGTCCAATCGAGACAGCCAGTTCAAATGAGGTGAAGGCTATGAGTGATAATCCTGGCAAAATGCAAGATGGAATGATCCTAATGCAGGAAATGACAGAGGAGACAAGGGAATCCCCAAAGGAGATTCCTCCGCCAACATCCAACATCTTGTGGTCCAAAGACAACAACCACATTCCTGATTTTATCACCTTGGATGATGCAGAGGAAATACTAATCCTTTCCAAGGAAGAAAAAGCAAAAAAGGAAAGTTCCTTGCAAGAAATGTGACAACAGTTCGAGGGGGATTTCATGGTCGAATCCTCTCAAGCCTAAGAAAAAGGTGAAGGAACAGATGAAGAAAAAGGTGGTGACGTTGTCATGGAAACTAACCCATCAAAGAATCAGGAGTTTATACCTTTTTGCGATAGGTCCAGTTCAAGCGTCCCTGAAGAATATACTGAAGCAGGAAGCGATCAAGTTATGGCTATAAGTGAAGATACTCAGAACCAAGAGGTAACCTCTATCGCGAGCCTTGAAGGCAACATAACCACTGACAACTGGACTATCAGGCCTCAACTAGCCAAGAAGATGTAGATCTAGGGGATAAGGTTGCGAGTTCCAGAAGATGTTGGGATGGTATCACTTTCTTCGTAGTATGCCTTTTATTTTCCATGCATGTAAATATTAAAAAACAAAAAGAAAAGAAAAAAAAAAGAAGAAAAAAAAAGAGAAAAAAAAGAGAAAAAAAGAGAAAAGAAAAAAGAGAGAAAAAAAGGAAAGAAAAAGAAAAAAAAAATCAAAATCAAAAAAATCAAAAAATCAATTTATTCAGGTTTCAGCTCATCAAGCCTGAACTACGGAAGACCTGATCTCCCCTCATCAATGGGATTACGTAGGCAGCCATTTATGGTGCAGTCAAACCAAAGAAAAACCCAAAAAAACCCAAACAAACACCTCTCAAATAAACACTTCTCAAATAAACACTTCTTAAACCATTTATTTTATCAAGTAGGAACTACGCAGACCTGATCTCCCTCACATACAGAAGTACGTAGGCAACCATCAGTGGTACGGTCTGACCCTCAAAAGAAACATCCAAACCAAAACATCAATCCCAAGTCTATGTCCAAGAACAACCCTCCAAGTCAGCGACCCATGTGGAGAAGACTCAACAACACTTCAATGTCATTCCATCAAATCTGGCACAAATCCTAGAAAGGAAGAAACAACGATACGCCAAGACAACCAGCAGCGAGGACCTTCAAAGATACGACATCCTTAATCACAAGTCTTTATTAAATCAGAAGAAAACTGTCAAGGTTGATTGCGCAAACAAGTTAGGAATAATGATTGAGGGCATCAAAGCCCAAATCCACTACCTATTCACCATCTGGTACAGAAGTAAAAGCCTCTTGCAATTTCGACATCTTATCGACTCATCACATCCAAAGCGACTATCCTGCATAACAAGCAAAGTGGGCAATCTCGAAGCAATGCGACAACTCAACACTGGGGCATTTATCAACTATCCTAAAGAGGAAAATGCACCCAGTCAACACCATCAGCATGGTCCATCATCATCAGAGCTTCCCTCATATCATCTCTCTGGCGATTCAGATATTGTTCACTTACGACTTCATCAACAAAGAGAGTTTATGCGAAAGGACTATGGCACTTTCCGATTCCAGGAAAGCGAAGGATTTTAAGGCGGGATCAGACCTCTCATCAAAAGATGGAAAACTCCTGAAAGAAATCATGGCGACATTAGCTTGCCCTTACAAAAGAAGGGGAGAATTCTCAAGAAAGTTCTCAACTTAATAGCAGAAGCCCAACGACAAAGGGTCTGACGAATGAAATCTACACCATCAAACATGTTAATTTGCATCAAATCCTTATAAGTTAAGGCCTCTACACCATAGTTCAAAGTTCAGCAGCAAAAGAACAGACTGTACCCTCCAAGGATATCAGCGACATTCAGGTCTTCAGTTCAGCCGGATTGCGAATCAAATGTTTAAGGAAATAGGGCACAAGCACCCAAACAGCGAAAGGAAACTCCAAATCATCTCAAAAAGGGTGAGGTAAAATTCTATTCCAGCCAATTTACAACATGCAACAACTTAGGACAATAGACTCCTAAGGATAAATCTAGATCATCACGTCATGCATGATCTGCACATATGCAAAGGTGCTACATAAACATACATCTCTATCAAGCGAAACATCAGGCAGAGTCTGGCAAAGCAAATCTCTGAATATTACTTTAGCGAAGGTATCAAAAGATCTGGTATTCAAAACCATTGTCATCAATTCAGCACAACATCATGACAGTTCAGCGATGAAAACTTTGTATACCACCGTTCGAGTGGGAACCGAAACAGTTGGGCGATGTCAGCATATTCAACTACCAGTAGAGTAGGATCCGTTGTCAAACTACCATCAGGGTAGGCACCATTGTAAACTACCAGTGTATACATCGGTGACATCTCAATTACCTTCCCGGTAAAGGTAAAGCGATTTATGAAAACATTTTAACATTCACCATAACATTCATTACATTACGATTTGCAATATGCGATGTGTGAATTTGGCCAAATGCGAAAAGCGAAGTGCGAAATGCGTTGTGCGATTTGGGAACTGCGATTTGCGAAAACATTTTTACATTCATCATAACATTCATTACATTGCGATTTGCATCATTAAAAATACCTTGTCATATTTCAAGTGTCTACTAATGTTTATCATGTCCATTCCATTGCATTGCATGAATATGATAAAGATGGGCATCTATAGACACTCAAAATTTTCTTTTCCTGTTACTAACTATGTAGGAGGGCAAAAATGTCTTTTTCACACTCCAGAGGTAACCCTAGAGGACCACAACAATAATTCCAACCTCAGATATAACCCTGAGGACATTCAGAGTCAACAACATGACAATCTCGTAGATAACCACAGGAAAACCCGCATAATCAAGCTAAAACCGAGAGATAACCGGGAGGGGCAAAATGATCATTTTGCCAACTTAACTTCATTTCAAATCAAATACACTCATCTCAAATCAAATTGCTTCAAAAGAAGTCCCACAAGAACCATATTTTAATTTTGGAGCGCAAACTACGCAAAATAGCTCACCGAATTGCCTGACGAAAACCCAGAAATAATATTTCGGTCACGGACCCATATTTTTGACATCAAAAAATGGCAAATCCTATGTCATTGTGTAGCTCTCGGAAAGAGCTTTCCAGAATGGTATGGCACTATTCCATCGGACTCCCGGATTGAAAGTTATGAATGACCGAGCGAACATCACGTTGTCCAAGTGTACGAACTGCGACAAGGCGGGACCCACATCACCCTGGGCATCCCAGACAGCCGCAGATCTACCTGCGGCACCCCCTCTATATATATGGGGCTTGGGGTGGCCTTATTTGTAAGAGAAATAGCGAGGAAACCCTGTCCAATTGGCTTTGTACACACCATAAACTGAGTGTTTTCTTATTTCAAACACTTTTGAGCTTATATTCTATCATATTTTTACAGGCGGGAGCCGAGTATTCATCCATTTAAAGTTATTGAAGTCTTCTTTGGCAGTCCACTGTAAGCCTTCTTACACACTTTAAATCCTTTCTCTTCATCTTTGCACACACTGTTCTTCACGTTGAGAGTCGTGTTGCGTGTGTAGGCCCGGACTTCGGTCTGTGGTTTTTATTTTTGTTTGTATATATATATATATATACTTATATATATATATTTATATATGGACTAACATTATCGAGTTATGCCTCGATTGAGCCTAGACTTACGTTTGGAGCGTTTACTGCTTTCGAATATATATATATATATATATGAACTGTTGTCGAACTTTGTTCGATGAGCCTGAATTTTACATCCGGTGCGTTTACTGCTTTTATATACATATAGTGACAAATCGCTGAAATGATAAACTGAGCCGGGATCGATACATATCCTGTGCGTTTATCGCTTATATATATATATATATTTACATTTCGTCGTGCCTGGAGTTTACTTAGAGGTGGTTGATCACATTTACAGCTTTATTTATATTTTTGATCCCCCATGGAAGTGCTACGTGGTGGTTGATCATGTCTGTATATATCTATTTACAGCTTTTATATATATACCTGCTTACTGCTTTCCTATCAATTGCGACATCATGTGATCCTAGGAATCATGTGATCACGATTGATTCTTGAATCTAGATTCTGATTCCGTGATGGACATTTTCAAATTTATGGCGACTTTGTAAATTATTCACGGTGTTTGAATATCCTTGGATGGCTTACATGGCCATAAGGAGTTTGGCACTGCTTTGTATATGATTTTCTCGAAGATGCTTCGCATCTCGAAAATTAAAAGCAATCAAACCGAACATTTAATAAAACGGAAGTATCAAAGGCCTTAATTACTATTGAGCACAGGGTTTGAAAAATCCTTTTACAAAACGTCATTGCTATATCTTGTTTAAAACTGAATTTTTCTATAAATTCAAACCCTATGTATATAGGTGTGAATGAGGCATAACACTACTTCCAAGTAACTGCACATTGATCCACACACACACACACATTCATGCAATAGTTTCTTTGGAAAGTGGCGGTCACTGTGGTAACACGGATGTCGAGGGGTTCCTAACACCTTCCCTCCGCATAATCAAACCCCCGGACCCAAATTGAATCTCGATTTCACAGACCCGTTTAGCAGTGTTACACCACTGGGTCAATGTGCAAACCTTTTCTTGGTTGCGTTGGTGCAACCATTTAAAAACACCAACTGGCGACTCTTAACAGTCCATCGTCGACATTATACATGTCAGACCTTTTTCACTTGTTTTTTCAAACAAATCTCACCTAAAATTAGAACACCAAAGAATAAGTAACGAAAAGGGACAAATAAAAATCCCGACGTCGACAATAAGTTTTGAGATTTGAGGTCGGGAGCAGGGGATAAAATGGCCATATTTGGGACTGATGTGCATTCAGAGGCAATCGGAAGGCGCGGGCATGCGCGTATGCACGTTAACGTGGATGCTTCTGGCGATAAAAGATGTTGTTCTAAGTTATTAAACATGAACATTATGAAATATAATGATAATTAACATTAATAAATGGAGTATTAGACAAGTTATATGAGCATGCTAAGAATACGCAAAAGAGGCAAATCGGGCGTGTGTCATACGAACGCCGAAACACCATGTCAATAGTTAGTGAACTTAAAAGTATTTTAATTCAAATGAAGTCAACATTTTAAAATATGGAATGAGGTTAATATAAACCAATAAAGATGGATGATTGTGAGGGTCGTAATGTTGCCGAACAATGTGACACCGAGAGATCTTTTGGAGTTAGTCGTGTTAATTAAATTATAATGCGCGAGCAATATGAAATAAGAATTAATATAAACCAATTTGAGTTTCATTAATGAATAATTGGTATGTTCTACGTTATTGATATATATAGGATTATTCGAAGAACTACGTAGCGTAAGCGGTAAAGGACGCTTAAGGTAAGTTTTTTGAACTTTCTTAAATTTTATTGAGCAAGTCTGTTAACTTCATTCAAATTGTGAATCGAATGCGAAATTCATGTCTGTGTGCAATTTTATTATAATTGTACAATGTGTTTAGCTATAAATTGGGTTGTTTGCCAATATTTGCACTTATGTGGTTCTGTGAAAGTATTGTTCTATTATTGAACTGTTCAGATTATTGAAGTTCTAATTAATTCACGAGCTATGTTATGATTAAGTCCATGCTAATTATTTTCATTGTACATATGCTGAGTATTAGGGAAGAATAGAGACACGTTAATGTCAAGGTCATGAGTTGATATAAATAATTTGGACTAGTTAGATGTTACGATGTTAACTAAGGTTAAATGTAAGTACAGTCACATGTTTTTTAATCGTTTACGTGTGGTAGCTGAGTTAACAAACCTTTATATGGGCAGGGGATTTGTGACCACTCAGTTCACTACACTGATAATTGTTGAACACTTGTATTGTGCTGTTCATATATATATGTTGAGAAGGTGATTCTTTTCACATAAGTATTTGTTAGGATGAGTTGAGTCTTAGAAGGATTAGAGAGTGTTTTCTCTTAAAATGGTAAGGAAGGTGTGAAGTGGTAGGAATCTGATTTAATTCCTATTTATTCAAGTTGCTTCATAAATATTGTTGGTTATTGGAGTTTTTAAAGAATATTGAATTGATTCTTGATTTTTTATTGTTTATTAAATCGGTTTAACTTGATGGGCAATTAAATGCTCAGTCTTGCAAAATTCTAAACCTTTTGCTGCTAGAGCAGACAGACTTGAGTAACCAGATGGTGTTCAATAAAAGGGATTTGTTATTTATCAGATTTAAATGAATAACATTACAGGTTGTAATATACTGGAGGTTTTTAATTGTAATATTTGAATGATATAATATTCGTTAATATTATGATATGAAGATGTAAAGGTAATAGAACCTAGGATTAGAAGTGATATGTTGTAATAATATAGTAATTACATTCATGTCTTAAGTTTATGTTATTTGGCTAGTGTAAGACCCCAACATTTTATAAAATTAAATTTTCTCTATTTATTATTTTGAAATAGTAAGGGGTTGATTTGATTAATGTGGTTAGTTTTGGGTAAAATGCGCAAATATTTTAAATACGTAAGTGGTTATAAAATACTCATTGTTGTCGGGGAATATTCGTTTGGTCGTGAAATATTCTTGCTGTCGGGGAATATTCGTACGACGGCGTAGCCATTTGTGGGCCTCATAACGGAAAACTATCGGATGAAGAAAACGACAAGTATGAGTTTTTTTTATAAATAATGGCGTAGTTGTTACCGTTAACACTGTTGGAATACCCGGTGGTTAAAGTACAATAATACGTGTGGTTGCATAGTGACACCCGGTATTCCACAGTATTTCTGATTATTAATTCTTACATAAGAAGTCACTCAATAATTGATATAGTAAAATTGCACAGTCTTTCATATTATTGGTGCAATAATTGCTACAGTGATAATTGAATAGTATTTTGCATTATTGATTCAATAATCGCCATGACACAGTAACTCATATTATTGAATTAATATTATTGGATAGCATTATTGATAATATCTAGAAAGTTTTGTCGAGAAAAGGGGTTAGGTTATTTAATTGCGCGCCAATAAGAAGAAATTCTTATAGGAAAGCCCCCTCTTTCTTGGGAACGATCTAGTTATCAGTATTGTGAATCTATAATATTAATTAGTAATAATTATTGAGGATTTATAAATAATTGATGAATATGATAAGTAAATATTTGTTTAATTTGTTATAAATGAAGGAATTAGTGCTGATGGTTGTTTTTATCAATATATGTATTTTGTCGAAATAAAAGTGTGGAAAAATCATCCGTATGTAAATTTGGGTCATTTTTCGTTTGGAATTTGAAAAAACTTTCTTCTACAAAGTCGTAAAGAATTAAATTTCCTATCGAATTGACATAAAATTCATATTTTTCTGATAAAAGGGCTATTTATTATAAATTATTGAAGTTTCGAAAATAAATATTTTTATTAAAAACATGGGTGGGCCCCACTTTTGTTTTTTTGTGGAAAAATGCTGAAATTTCAAAGTGTGGTGTGCGTGAATGGTAAAGGGTGGAAGCCACCGGTAGCAGGTTAGTCAACATTGGTGTTCTGATATTTTTCTATAAATAGGGTGCTTAGGTTAGAATTGAAAATCACACCAGAATCAGAAGTTTCTCTCTCTATAATATCGAGCATATTTTTGTGAGTATTTAGATATCTTGAGTGTTGCTATACAGTGCAAGTTTTCTTCAGCATTATATCCGATATTTCAGCCAGAAGTACTATTCTTTTGAGGTAAGGGATGCTATTTTTTTTTTTCTATAAATGATGTTATTCTTTTAATATCATTATACCAAAATATTGGTATGAATTTTATTATAAAAATTTTACCTTTTCATGTCGAGAATTCTTATTGACGTATCTTTTAACTATTCACGATATCGACACTATTCACGAATACGGTACTATTCACGAGTACAATTCACGAAGTATGATTTTTCTTATGAAATTTTTGCCTTTTCGTGTCGGGGTTACTATTCACGTATACGACACTATTCACAAAAAAAATTAAATTTTCTTTTCTTTGTCCAAGTTGTTTATTATGGTTACTATCTTTGATTGTATCCATATTTTGATCTTCATTCTTGAATTTTACTCCACAATTGTTTATTATGGAGTATTTTTGAACTTGGATAAACTAAAGTACGAATTCCTAATCATTGTCCTTTTATCTCACTGGATTCATTTTCTTTAAAATATTTTCATTATTCTCAGTCCTAAATGGTGATATAACTGAATATCTTTGGTTTGTAGTGCAAAGATGAATGATTACCTGATGAATATCTTTAGCCCGTAGTGCAAAGATGGACAGATGTTGAGATGAACATGACCACTGGTGATACTAACGAATACCCTTGGCCCGTAGTGCATGGATAATTCGTTGAATTGAAATATTTATTGAATGATGCTACCGGAATAAATATTGATGATGGACTTTTAAATCGTAGAAGATAGTATATTTCATGTTCTATTTGACTCTTCTAATGGATTGTTGTTTTCCCTACAGTTGTTGATCTAAAACTTGTTGTCTATTATATTCTATCAGATTTTTTTTATTGAGGACTAAGGATAATTTGTTCTACATTATCTTAGTCATAATATTCTTTACTGGGCTAGTTGAGCTCACCCTTTTCCTTTTTATTCCATTTTTCTTCTCAGGAGGCGAGAATATAGCGGAAACTAGTCGGGGTGTGGAGTGATGGTTCAAGACAATTGTTTTAGCAGTCCTCACTATTTTGTAAAATAGTGTATCAATAATTGTAATGAGGACTTATTTGAGTTTGGATATTGTCTAGAAGATAATATTTGTATTTAAACTCACAACATATGTGTTGTCGTATTTTGCACGAAAATTATAATAATGAAGTTGTAGTTATTTTCTGTACCATGTATTTGGCAACTTAGAATGGGTTGTGCGGACCTATTTTGGGGGCGTCACAGTTGGTATCAGAGCTTAGGTATATGATCTTTGGTGGAGATCTAGGATTAGAACTAGGAGGGGAGAGACGAGTAAATCCTTCGCTAGTGTGTCCTACCTAAGCTTATTTGTTGGTCGGTCAGAATACAGGGATATTATGTGATATGTTAATTTATTTAATTAACCCTTGTTTTGTGACAGTATTTGAGAATGGCTGATGAAAATGTTAACAATGGAGTGAATGAGACCGTTAAGACACCTCTAATCACCAACTAGGATAATGTGATGTCAGGCGAAGAAGAAATTAGAGATATCCATGTGGTGAGTGAAGAATTAATAGTTGCACCCGAGCTAGTCGCAGATGTAGCAGCTGAGAGTGAGGAAGAAGAGGAACCTGAGGAGGATTTATTAGGAGAGCTTTATGATCAAAATGTAGAATTACAAAATCGTATTCTTGAGTTAGAAGAGCAGGCTGAAGAACGACAGGCGGTCGTAGAGCAAATGGATGCAATAATTCAAAATTGTGTTACCCTATGTGCGATGCTTGAACAGAAGCACTCTTTGGCAGAGTATAAGATATTAGAGCTGGAATCTGAGAATGCTATGATCAAAGTTCTGATGAAAGAAGAAATGACTGAACGAATGAGAATGGAGGATGCATGGGCAAAAGCCGCACGACACGTTGATATTATAGAAAAAGACGTTTGATCCAAAAAGGCCAAAATAGATGAAATGGATTTCGCTTTTTGGACAACAATTGGGAGAATCCAACATTGAGTTCGGAATTACCCTGTGCAGAGTGGTCAACCCCAATTCGATATGGATTGGAGAGTAATGATTCAAATCATGGATCAGGAATACGACGAAGCAATTGAGGGTGGAATGTACTCTATAGCAAAGTTAAGTCTAGTTGGGACGATGACACCAAAGGCTATCCTAGACAAGTTAAAGTCAGCGGTGCAAAGGATAGCGTTTGTTGTGACTTCCCAAAATACGAGGAGCCCGAACGAAGTTACCACGGGTTAGTTAATCATAAATTCTTGCGAAGTCTATACTGTTAGTTCCCAGAGGCACAATAGTTATCTAGAAGGGGGGTTGAATAGATATTTTAAATTCTTTTCTTTGCAAAATACTTGTTAGTTTTGATAATGATTTAAACACAGCGGAATTAAGATTTGTTTATTTTCCCTTCAAGATATAATAAATTAATAGGAATAAAGCAGTTATGACAGTTATAGCAATTATGGCAAGAATATAAGAGACACAGTGATTTTAAGTGGTTCAGAGCATTCAAAGCTCCTAGTCCACTCTTCTACTCCTTGAGTAGGAAATCCACTAAGGATATCTTTACAATTTCTGAATCTCACAGATTCCTTCAAGACCAGCAGTCATGGAATGTCTTAGTTCACTTTTGAACTCTTCAAGTCCAGTAGACTTGGTACTTCTCAGTTCACTTAGAACTCTTCAAGTCCTTCTGACTTGGAACTTCTTACTTCACTTGATAATAGTTGAGTTCGTGAGTGGTGCTACTCAGTTGCTGTTAAGCTTATGTTCGAAAGAATTGAGTAGCTGAGCAAGCTTTCTTTTTCAGATCGTAGAGTTGAGCGTTGAGTGTTCTTCAACGTTTTTGTTCAGTGCTTGCTTGATCCTTTCATCTGCTGATGTTTTGTATATATGATGCCTTTGAAATGTATTCGTTGAAGACATCTGTTGAAGCATGAAATGCATTTGATATTTTTGAGCTTTGATGGAGACTTTCTGCACAACTTCGATTAGCGATCATTGCTCAAACAAGAGATCGCTATCTCACCTAACACCTGAAAAGGTGTTTTCTGCTGACCCATAGTACTTTTCTTAGCTTCTTCAATATGTTTCTTGGTTACATACTAAGGATGACTGTTGTGTCATTGGGATTCTTGATACTTTCAACGTCTATAATCTATTCCACATTTGTTGACTTCTATTATTAAACAAATGGACTAGGCTCGATGCTTCTGATGCAGACGGATGATACACTACGACTATGATCGTGGTGTCTTGCCACCTTGGTACTTGATCTTGTGCTAATAGATGCGAACACTATGATTTCTCTTATGTACTGGTACACTACGATCTTCATTTTCTTGTCTTGCAGACTCAACGCTTTCGAGAGCATACTACGATTTCTGAGTTGGCTCGGCAGGCGTTTGGACCACTCTACAATTTTGGAGAGGCCCTTCAAAGCAGACGCACTACAATCCTTGATGCTCTACTACTTCGGCCTTGGCTTCTGCAATCTTTTGATCATCTTGATAGGCTATGATTCTTTTGAATCCTATTTATTACACTTCAAGACATAAATCAACCTATCAACTTTGATCTTTTCTTCTATACATTCATTTACAAAGTGATACACATTAAAGACCAGATCAACCTAACAAGTTTGATCTATCATTAAGTCCTTGTACATGCATTCTTTTAAGGACTATACATATAATCATGAATATTTACTTTCAACATTAAATTTAAATATGCAATCTCCCAACAATATCCCCCTATTTGATGTTGACATAACCAAGGAGATTTGTACCATGATTATCAATTTCTAGATGCAGTTGCTTGAAAGTAAATATAACTTAATATTTTAGTGAGCAACTGAAATCTCTAGAAAATAAGCATGAATTTATTGATGTTTGTAAAGACATGTATTACAATTAAGCTTAGTTACATCAATAAGGAATGAGTTTCAACTTATCTCTATTTCTTCTGCCTTTTGCTCCTTAGAGGATTTGCATACTCCTCAACTCTTCTTCCCCTGTTCACTTCGTCTCTCCATGCTATATCTTCCAGCTCGCTTTGACTTAGTCTTTCATGATGATCATGCCTATTCATGAATGCAGGATCTCTAATTATCATTCTTAGGCCTGTGGTAGTCACCTCTTGTGAGCTGGGAGAAGGATCTCCTGTTTTATTTGTAAAGAAGAAAAATGGGAGTATGCGACTTTGCATTGACTATCGGGAGTTGAACCATGTCACCATCAAAAATAGGTACCCACTACCTCACATTGATGACCTGTTTGACCAGTTGCAAGGTGCTAAATTCTTCTCAAAAATCGATATTCGTTCCGGATATCATCAGTTAAAGATTAAAACTGATGACATTCCAAAGACTGCTTTCAGGACTCGGTACGAGCATTATGAATTCCTAGTCATGTCTTTTGGATTGACTAATGCTCCTGCGGCCTTCATGGATATGATGAACCGAGTATTTAAGGAATATTTGGATCATTTTGTGGTTGTCTTTATTGATGACATTCTCATATATTCCAAAAGTCGTGAAGATCATGAGTAACACTTGAGGCTGATATTCCAAAAGCTTCGTGAAAACAAGCTATATGCCAAGTTAAAGAAATGCGAGTTCTGGCTTGAAGAAGTAATATTCCTTGGGCACCTAGTATCGAAGTATGGAATATCAGTTGACCCGGCAAAGATTGAAGCAATACAAAGTTGGGAGAAACCTAAGTCAGTAACTGAAGTACGTAGCTTTCTGGGCTTAGCTGGTTATTATCGGTGATTCGTGGAAGGATTTTCTCGAATTGCTACTCCATTAACTCAGTTGACTAGAAAAGATACAAAATTCGAATGGAGCGAGGAATGTAAGAAGAGCTTCCAAGAACTCAAGAGGAGACTCATTTCGGCATCTGTTCCGATAATACCATCAGGTTCGGAGGGATTTGTCATCTACAACAATGCTTCAGGCAAAGGTTTAGGATGTGTTCTCATGCAGCAAGGGAAATTCATAGCCTATACCTCACGACAACTCAAAGAATATGAGAGGAATTATCCTACTCATGATCTAGAGTTGGTAGCAGTCGTTTTCGCACTAAAGATCTGGAGGCACTACCTGTATGGGGAGAAAGTGGAGATCTATACAGATCATAAAAGCTTCAAATATTTCTTCACCCAAAATGAACTCAACATGCGACAACGACGTTGGCTTAAGCTGTTGAAAGATTACGACCATACCATTCAATATAATCCTAGAAAAGTAAACGTGGTAGCTGACGCATTGGGTAGAAGATCGTATGCGGGTACGAGTGCGATGTTAAAACAAAGACCCATTTTATACGACTTACAAAGGATGGAGATAGAGTTAAAGGCTCCAAGTACCTACGTGATGATATCAAATATACGAGTAGAACCGACTTTAATCGATAAAGTTAAAGCTGCTCAAGCCACAGACCCAGAGCTGATGCGTATGAAGAAAAAAGTACAAGAATGTGCTATTCCAGAAGTAAGAATCGATGAAGAAGGAATATTTTGAGTCAACTCCAGACTTTGTGTTCCTAACAATTCTGATTTGAAGTACAAAATCATGATGGAGGCACACAACACACCATTTGCAATCCATCCTGGAAGTTCTAAAATGTATCATGATCTTCGACATACATTTTGATGGAGTAATATGAAGCGAGAGATCGCGGAGTTTATCTCAAGATGTTTAACTTGTCAACGTGTCAAGGCAGAGCATCAAGAACCAAAAGGTCCATTTCAACCACTTGAGATTCCAGAATGGAAGTGGGAGCACATTAACATGGATTTCGTTACTGGTCTTCCCAAGATTTTTCAAGGCATAGATGCAATTTGGGTTATTGTCAATAGATTAACCAAGTTTGTTCATTTCTTGCCAATACGAGAAACTTATTCACTTGAACGTCTTGCTTGTATATACATAAATGAGATTATAAGATTGCATGGTTTGCCAGTATCCATAGTTTTTGATCGAGACCCAAGATTCACTTCATGATTTTGGGTTAGCTTGCAGAAAGCTATGGGCACGAATTTGCGATTCAGTTCGGCATACCATCCTCGAACGGATGGGCAATCGGAAAGGACTATTCAAACTCTTGAAGATCTATTGAGACTTTGTGTTCTAGACTTCAAAGGGAGTTGGGATAAGTACTTACCATTGGTGGAATTCTCCTACAATAACAGTTATCAGGCAAGTATAGGTGTGGCTCCATTCGAAGCATTGTATGGATGAAAGTGTTGCTTTCCAGTATGTTGGGATGAGGTGGGTGAAGCAACATTGTTAGGACTAGAGTTGGTACGTATGACTACAGAAAAGATCCAAATGACCCGACAACGTATACAAATGACACAGGATCGACAAAAGAGTTATGCGGATCTTCATCGAAAAGACGTGGAATTTAATATTGGGGATCATGTATTGTTATGTGTTTCTCCATGGAAGGGAGTTACAACATTCGGGAAGAGAGGAAAGCTCAATCCACGATTTATTGGTCCATTTGAGATTCTTGACCGAGTAGGAAATGTGGCCTATAGACTCGCATTACCTCCAAGCATGTCTCGTGTTCATAATTTTTCAAATATCTGTGCTTCGTGAATATGTGAAAGACCCAAACCACATTATTGAGTTAGAATCAGACAAGATAGCCGAAGATTTAACGTACGAAGAGGTACCTGTCAAGATCTTGGATAGGAAGGAGCATGTCCTACGCACAAAGGTTATACCACAAGTCAAAGTTTTGTGGAGGAACCATGCTATTGAGGAAATGACCTGGGAGTTGGAATCAGAAATGAAAGTGAGGTATCCTCACCTATTTCAAAACACCAGATACGTACATCAATTTCGAGGACGAAATTTCATAAGGAGGGGAGGTTGTAAGACCCCAACTTTTTATGAAATAAAATTTCCTCTGTTTATTATTTTGAAATAGTAAGGGGTTGATTTGATTAATGTGGTTAGTTTTGGATAAAATGCGCAAATATTTTAAATACGCAAGTGGTTATAAAATACTAATTGTTTTCGTGGAATATTCGTTTGGTCGTGAAATATTCTTGCTGTCGGGGAATATTTGTATGACGGCGCAACCATTTGTGGGCCTCATAATGGAAAACTGTCGGATGAAGAAAATGACAAGTATGAGTGTTGCTATACAGTGTAAGTTGCCTTCAGCATTATATCCGATATTTCAGCCAGAAGTATTACTTTTTTGAGGTAAAGGATGTTATTTTTTTTTTCCCGTAAATGATGTTATTCTTTTAATATCATTATATCGAAATATTGGTATAAATTTTATTATAAAATTTTTACCTTTTCATGTCTAGATTACTATTCACTTATATAGCACTATTCACGTATACGATACAATTCACGAGTACGGTACTATTCACGAAGTATAATTTTTCTTGTAAAATTTTTATCTTTTCGTGTCGGGGTTACTATTCACGTATACGACACTATTCATAGAAAAAATTAAATTTTCTTTTCTTTGTCCAAGTTATCTATTATGGTTACTATCTTTGATTGTATCCATGTTTTGATCTTCATTCTTGATTTTTGCTCCATAATTGTTTATTATGGAGTATTTTTGAACTTGGATAAACTAAAGTACGAATCTCTAATCCTTGTCCTTTTATCTCACTGGATTCGTTTTCTTTAAAATATTTTCATCATCCTCAGTCCTAAATGGTGATATAACTGAATATCTTTGGCCTGTAGTGCAAAGATGAATGATTACCTAATGAATATCTTTGGCCCGTAGTACAAAGATGGATAGGTGTTGAGATGAACATGATCACTAGTGATACTAATGAATACCCTTGGCCCGTAGTGCATGGATAATTCATTGAATTGAAATATTTATTGAATGATGCTACAAGGATAAATATTGATAATGGACTTTTAAATCGTAGAAGATAGTAGATTTCATGTTCTACTTGACTCTTCTAATAGATTGTTGTTTCCGCTGCAGTTGTTGATCTAAAACTTGTTATCTATTATATTCTATCAGATTTTTCCCTGTTGAGGACTAAGGATAATTTGTTCTACATTATCTTAGTCATAATATTCTTTACTGGGCTAGTTGAGCTCACCTTTTTTCTTTTTGTTCCATTTTTCTTCCCAGGTGGAGAGAATATAGCGGGAACTAGTCAGGGTGTGGAGTGATGGTTCAAGATAGTTATTTTAGCAGTCCTCACTATTTTGTAAAATAGTGTATCAATAATTATAATGAGGACTTATTTGAGTTTGGATATTGTCTAGAAGACAATATTTGTATTTAAACTCACAGCATATATGTTGTCGTATTTTGCACGACAATTGTAATAATGAAGTTGTAGTTGTTTTCTGTACCATGTATTTGGCGACTCAGAATGGGTTGTGTGAAACTATTTTGGGGGCATCACAGCTAGCATTGTGGGGTGCTAAAATTTGGTTTTGAAGATAGACCCGGTTTTCGGGCTCTCACAATGGAAAAATAAGAAACATGCATTGACGGGACTTAAAAATAAAAGTTGTGTCGCACTATTCTTGAACTCTTCAACACACGAGCACGCCATTTGGTTACCAATTGCGATTAGGGGATTTATGTATGAAAATGCATGGAAGTATACCTCATCAACGATTAATGCTGAACATAGGTTGACATTTAAGTTTGGGGGAATCCTGGTAAAAAAATAATTAAATTATTTTTAGAAAATTGAAAAAATATATATGTAATGGATAAAGTACAAACAAGTACGCCTTTGTTACTCGGACAGGTACGCCCTAGGGGTATCTCTACACCCAGTGCCCTAAAACCAACTGGTTTGGGAGTCATTGGTCAAAATTTCGCTAAAAAGTAATTTTGAAAAGCCTATTAGAGTTGATCATTGCACAAGTCAGGTAGAAAATAATCAGTGGGATGGAGCGTAAGACGCACCCGTTAAACATGGGCAATTCATGAATTATAGTATATGCTTACTTTAGTTGGGGGAGGGTACTCTTATGTGAAAAATTTGTTTGACTAAGATTGATGAGAATGGTGAATCATGTACATGATATTGATCACATAAGTGACCTAAGAACTGTTGGTAGGATAATGGACACACACACAGAAAGAGTCTTGAGTTGTATTAATGTGGTGAGGATGTGAAAGTCTTTGACTGTTCATGGTTCAGAGTTGACCGTGAGCTGTGTTTTTAATCTCTGAGGTGCATACACTAAACTCTTGTGGTTCTTGCTCGATATTTGTTTAGTTTTGCATGCATTGTTAGTTTTGTTTTTGTGTTAGTTTTCATTCTTGTTTTAGTTTGCTTGAGAATAAACAATTGCTTAAGTTTTGAGGTATTTGATGAGTGGGTTAAATACCTACGAATCTAGTATTCGTGACCTTAAAGTATAGCTATTTATTAAGTTTGTGCATGGTACTTTATATGTTTAATTTGCAGGTATGACAAGGATGGGACTAGTTATTGAAAAAGGAAGCAATCTTGGAGACATTGATGGTTGGGCGCGGGGCGCGCTAAGTTTGTTAACGATTGTGCATGACTAGCGCCTGGCGCACCTGAAGAATGGTAAACTGAGCACGAGGTAAGTGATGAGTGGGATTTATACCCGCGAATCAAATTCTTTAATGCTTAGGAAGTTGCTTGTTCATCGTATTTTATATCGCTTTTATAACATTTTAATTTATTATTATTTTTCTTAATATATGTGTTGCAGGGCTTATTAGGTCATCTCCAGATTTTAGGGGCAAAAAGGTCAATTTTCTTGCACCGATGTTGCGGCCGCCTTCCTTGCTACCGACAAGACGCAGTCACAGAATACCTCAGCCCTTCCTTCATAAATTGGCTATTTGAAATACCGCGATTATTGACAAAGTTATTGACTTAGTGCTGTAGCGCCACTCCAAGGCTTAATCTTGGCACTGCAGCGCCACTCTTATAAGATTTTTAGCTTATAAGAGAAAGAAGTTGGTCTTCAAGTATTCCAAGTTCATTGCTTCTTTCATTGCTCAGATTCTACACGGAGGAGAGAAGATTTGGAGCCAGAAAACTTCAGAAGAAGAGTTTTCTTTATCCAAATATTTAACTCATTTGTGTATTTTGAGCATGTTGAATACTTTGATAAAATTTATTATTTCTATTTTTATGAACTAATTACACTTCTAGGATTGTAATGTAACCTAATTATTAGCTTAATTGAATTTCTCTCCTATATATTATAATGAATCATGTTTGAATGGGTTGTTTTATTTCATGTTCATTTATTGAATGCTTGGCTAAGGATTTGATATAAGTATTAATTGATATTAAAAAATGGATGTTAATGCCTAATCCTAAAATACAATAACACTTATTATGACCATGCCTATGGGAATAAGTGAATATATTGCATAATAGAATAGGAATATATCTATTTGTCTTGTGTAACCATTGATATTAAGCTTAATGACCCTTAGTCTAGTTATTTTCACCATAGGAATGTTGTGATTTATCTAGCTAAGGGATTTGCATTTGACCATCGGAAGAGGCTTATGTGTACTTAATGTTCACGATTGGCCATTCTTGTGATTTTTAGTTAAATGGAGAGTTAGGAGATTAGGCGAAGCATTAGGGGAATTGTAATCCTAGCTTGCCATACTTGTTGCAACTCGATCTCATAAATTACTATTTTAATCATGTAGTTTTAAACGCACCATCTTAATTTACTTGTTTAGATAAGACCAGATTGATATAATTTTAGTAGTTAAATAACGTTAGTACTTTGTCCTCGTGGGTTCGACACTCATCTTATCACTGTATTACTTGTTAGACCGCGTATACTTGCACGTGTTTAGTGATCAGTAATCCGACCACCAAGTTTTGGAGCCGTTGCCAGGGACTTAGTATTATTTGTTTTTTAATATTAATACTAATTCAAAACGATCTTAATTTAAATTGATTTATCTGTTTAATCTTCTTCTCAGGTACTCTTGACTGTGTATGCCACCTCACAGGAATCGGAATATAATACCTCTTGATCCTGAGGTAGACAGAACTTTTAGACGACTGAGAAGAGAAAGAACTCAGGAAATACCTACTCCAATTATAATGGCCGAGGAAATCCAAAAATCTCTACGGGAGTATGCTATACCCCACATCGCAGATATACAAGCGAGCATTTTAAGGCCCGCGATTCAAGCAAATAACTTTGAAATCAAACCGGTACAATTCAAATGATACAAAATAATGTTCAATTCAGAGGCTTGCCGAATGATGACCTGGACAATCATTTAATAAACTTCTAGGAAATCTGTGATACCTTCAAATGTAACGGAGTTTCCGATGATGCTATCAGACTTAGAATGTTCCCATTAACTCTTTGGGATAAAGCCAAGAGTTGGTTTCATTCACTTCTTCTGCGCTCCATTACCACATAGGCTGACTTGGCTCAGAAATTCGTGATGAGGTTCTTTCCGCCCGCGATAACAGTAAGGCTTAGACATAATATCACATCCTTCATACAGTTTGAATCTGAATCTCTTTACGACTCATGGGAGTGATTTAAGGACTTATTGAGACTATGTTCACACCATGGATTGCCCGAATGGCTTCCAATTCAGACCTTCTATAACGGATTATCCGGTTCTACTTGTTCGAGTATTGATGCCGCGTCTGGTGTGGCCTTTATATCGAAACACCATGCTGAAGGGTATGACCGTGGCTGCAAACAATTATCAGTGGCCTAACGATAGGCAAACACCAAGGAATGTGGCAGGGGTGTACGAGGTTGATACAGTTACGACACTGTTTGCTTAGGTTGCTTCTCTTACTAAAAGACTTGACGCTGTGGGGGTGAAAACAGTGCAAACTGTAGCATCACCATGTGAATTGTGTGCGGGGAGCCACCCTACTAATCAGTGCACCACTAGCCCTGAATCCGTTCAGTTTGTCTCAAATTACAGGCAACAGCAGAATTCCAATCTTCCCATTCATTACCACCCTAGACTGAGAAATCACCAAAATTTCTCATGGAGCAACAATAATAGAAACCAAGCCCAAACTTCTACAGCTAGACCAACATATTCGAATCCTCCCAATTTTCAATCTCAGAATCAACACCAACAACATCCACAAGGCTCTTACCAGCCCCCACCTCCACATGACAAAAAGCCTAGTTTAGAAGATCTCCTCTCGAGATACATTGCTCAGAATGAAACAAGGATCAATAATCAAGAGGCATCCATCCAGAATTTAGAAGTCTAAATAGGACAAATGGCAACTACTTTGAATAGCCGTCCTCCAGGCACCTTGCCAAGTGACACGGATGTCAACCCAAAACGGGATGGCAAGGAGTAGTGCAAAGCAGTCACTCTCCAGAGTGGCAAGACAGTGAATGAAACTGGAGGAGAGACCTCAACAGTGCAACCGGAAGTTGTTGTAGAGGAAAGCAATGTTAAGCCAATTTGTGACAAGTCTGGGGGAGAAGAGAATGTGTAGGAGGAACCCACAATACTAACCCCTAATGTTAGCAAGCCTAGTCCTGTAGTCCAACAGTTACCATTTCCCCAATGCCTTCAGAAACAAAAGCTTGATACATAATTCTCAAAGTTCTTAGAAGTTTTCAAGAAACTTCACATCAATATCCCGTTTGCAGAGGCACTGGAACAAATGCCCAGCTATGTGAAATTTATGAAGGACATCTTGTCTAAGAAGAGGAAAATGGGGGACTATGAGACAGTGGCACTTACTGAGGAATGTAGTGCAATTCTACAGAACAAGCTTCCACCTAAGTTGAAATACCCTGGGAGTTTCACTATACCTTACACTATTGGGGATCAATTCATCAAAAAATCCCTATGCGACTTAGGAGCTAGCATCAATCTCATGCCCCTATCTATCTACAAGAAGTTGGGGTTGAATGAGGCCAAGCCTACCAGTGTGACTCTGCAGTTGGCTGATAGATCCCTCACTTATCCGAAGGGGCTTGTGGAAGACGTGCTTGTAAAAGTTGACAAGTTCATCTTCCCCACTGAATTTATTGTTCTGGACTTCAAGGACGATAGGGAGGTTCCTATTATCTTAGGCATACCATTTTTAGTAATGGGAAAGACATTGATAGATATGCAGAAGGGCGAACTCACAATGAGAGTACAAGACCAGGAAGTAGCTTTCAATGTCTTCAGGTCTATGAAGCACCCCAGTGTTTCTGAAGATTTCTTCCAAGTCAATTTGATTGAAGAAGCTGTGCGAGAAGTATTCTTTGAAAACTGCTATTCTGACTCACTTGAGGCCACTTTGACTGGTGTTAGTAATGTGGAAGAGCCTACTCATCTCAAGTATGTTAAGTGGTTGGATGCACACCCGAGATCAAATCAGTTCCAGCGACCATTCGAATCTTTGAATGATCAAGAAGCATCTACCTCCAAGTCACAACCCTCAATTATAGAACCACCCGTGCTTGATCTAAAGCCATTGCCGAGCCATTTGCGGTATGCCTATCTAGGTGAATCATCCACCTTGCCAATTATAGTTTCTATATCATTAGATGAGGCACAGGAAGAGAAGCTCCTTCAAGTTCTCAAACAGTACAAAATAGCTTTGGGGTGGTCTATCTAAGATATAAAGGGTATCGGTCCCTCCTTTTGCATGCACAAAATCCTCCTCAAGGAGGGGGCTAAGCCTTCTATTGAACATCAGAGGCGGTTGAACCCCCATCGTGAAGGAGGTGGTCAGAAAGAAAATAATCAAGTTGCTAGATGCGGGCATTATCTACCCGATCTCTGACAGTCCATGGGTTAGTCGAATACAATGTGTGCCAAAGAAGGGCGGCATGACAGTGGCATGGACGGTGACGGGATGGAGGGTATGTATGGACTATAGGAAACTGAACAAGTTCACTTGCAAGGATCATTTCCTTCTGCCCTTCATTGACCAAATGCGTGATAGACTCGCCGAGCATGAATTCTATTGTCTTTTGGATTGGTATTAGGGGTAAAATCAAATTTCAATAGCGCCCGAAGATCAGGAGAAAACAACATTTACATGTCCATATGGGACCTTTGCCTTCTAGAAAATGTCTTTCGGGCTATGTAATGCTCCTGCAACATTTCAGCGTTGTATGATGTCCATTTTTTCTGATATGGTGGAACAGACACTCGAGGTGTTTTATGGATAATTTCTCTATTTTTGGGAGTTCTTTTGAGGCCTGTCTACAAAATTTGACTGCAGTTCTGAAAAGATGTGTAGAGACTAACCTGGTTTTGAATTGGGAGAAATGCCACTTCATGGTGAGAGAGGGGATTATTCTGGGGTATAGAGTGTCTGCTAGTGGGATTGAAATGGACAGAGCAAAAATTGATGTGATTGATAATCTTCCACCGCCATCATCAGTAAAAGGAGTAAGGAGTTTTCTGGGGCACGCAGGGTTTTACAGGTGATTCATCAAAGACTTCTCTAAAATCACCAAGCCTCTTTGTATCCTATTGGAAAAAGACGTGCTTTTCAAGATTGACGAGGCCTGCCTAGAAGCATCCAAACTGTTAAAGGAGAGACTCGTCTCAGCTCCTATTGTAGTGGCCCCTAACGGGACCTTCCCTTTTGAACTCATGTGCAACGCCAGTGATTATGCTATTGGGGTAGTGTTGGGACAACAGAGGGATAGGGTGTTTCACACTATATACTACGCCAGTAAAACCTTGACAGAGGCTCAGCTTAATTACACCACTACTGAGATAGAGCTTACAAAGAGTATATCTCAGAACGATCGAGAAATCTGTAATTTAATTTAAATATTTATTGAATTAAATAAATATTTTAAATAATTTATTTATTGAGGAAAGTAAATAATTGATGGATTATGGTAAATTAATTTAGTAACTAAATTGATTAATGTTAATTAAATTGAATAATGATAATTTTATTTGAAGGATTTAATTTAAGGAAATAATTAAATTAAATGAATTGTTTAATATTAAAGGAAATAAACAAATTAAATCAAGTGATGTTTCTAATTTATTAATTAAATTGGATATATAATTATTTATTTATTATAAGTATAATTATAATAAGATTATAATTATAATTGCAAGTTATTTAAATGTTACTTGTGTGACAAGTGAAACTATATAATAAAAGTATTATAAAAATAATCTAGTTTGGCAGGTTTGTGGTAGCCAAACAAGGCCCTGTGGCCTTTGGCTTATTCAACTGCCGCCTTTTTGTTATTTTCTAACGGAAGAGTACGTGGGGGAGTGCCAGTTTATTTCTTCGCGTCTTAGTTTCTAAGGCCAAAATAGCAGAGGGTTAGAGAGAGCTTGGTAGGAAGAGAAAAACACAGAGAGAATTGCTAAGAGATTGAGGGTTTTGCTGTGGAAGGAATTGAAGCCACTATATATCAATTGCTTCAATAAACAAGGATTAAGGTATATTGTAGTTCTAATTTTTATGTTTTGAGTTCTCTGTGAAAATTTTCTGTAAACTATTAAGTCACGTTGGATGATTGTATATATGTGGACATACAGTTTGATAGAATCTGTTAGTCACCATATTTGAGTGTTATTGGAATAACTAAACACGTAAAATTGGATTGTAGGAGGGAATTGAAATAGTAGGGATATGTTAATATGATATGGCTTTAGAAAGTACAAAATTTGAGTCTCAATATGTGTTATAATATGTAATTTGTTATTAGATTATGTTAATATGTTAAGAAATGAAAGCGGTGTAGTTTAAATCATGTCAAATGGTTAAGAAACGAATTCGTAGCGATCGAATTCGCTAAAAGTGTCAAAATTGATGAAATTGGGAAAATTATGGTTTGATTCTTCAAATTTGTGTTTATGTGATGTTTTTGTAGTTAGAATGGTGCATAGCAAGCTTAACTGTGTTATTACAGAGTTTTAGATGATTATCTTTGTGAATTTTGTAGTGTTTAGGTTGAATTGGGTGACTGACTATGTAATGAGAGTCTGCGGCAGTTTCTTCATACAGCACTTCAAACTGCTACACTTCGGTTTCTTTAGACGAGCACCACCAACGCATTTCTTGCTAGGTGCTAAAGGCTAAAATCACAGAATGGCTACTTTTGGCCCTGTGCTTAAGTATGGCATGCTTCGCGCCATTCCCTGGTCTGAGACAGTGAAGTTGCAGGTCATGTGTAATGAACTTATATTAGCTAAGCATGAATGTTAATGATGTTAAGACATAATATAAATTATAATAACAGATTGCAATGTGTTGTAATGCAAAGTGTAAAGATTTTAAATAATTATTTAAATAAGTTATATAATGGAACTAAATGTAATGTTTTAAAAAGTTAGAGATTAACGATTAAGTTATGATGGATCGTAATGAGATTTCAGATTCTTTAAGTATAATAACCTACATGGTTAGGTGCTAGGTTAGGGTTATGACCTAAATGATGGTTTAAACCCCTAAAGCTAATATTCATACAACTAATTGTTGTTGCGATTCCAATGATATGTGTAGGGTAATTGGAGAACAATATTACATTTGTGTAGCTTACATACAAGGCAAGTTTCTAAACTTTACCTCTTTATATTGAGCAAGTTTCTAATCCTTAACTTTTTACATTGAGCAAGTTTCTTATCCTAAACTTTTATTCAATAAGCTTTTTAACTTCATTCTTTTATTAATGAATGCAGGTTCCTAAACTTTGATTGAGCGAGATTATTGATTCTATTCTTATGTACGATTGAATAAGCTCTTGTAACCTAATTCGTTACATTGAAGGAGTTTCACATTTCCATTTCTTATTATTGTTATTAAAAATTATATTGCTTTAATTCATTGTTTCAAATGAGATTGTTCTAACTCATTTGAATGTAGCACTTTGCATGAATACCATGTTTACCCAAATGTATATTGTGGTTATTGATCTTTGATCTGATTAGCCTTATTCAGTTATACATTCTTGTATAGTAAGCAAACCTTTATTGATTGAATTAATCCATAATTGAATAGTGTTCTAAAATTCTAGAAACACTGATAAGCTAGTTCCAAACTAAACTTTCTTTAGTGCGGAAATTCTAAATCCAAACTGAAACGAACAACCCTAGCATAGGGGATTTTATACGTGTAACGTTTAGATGTTTGTGCACAATACATGGTACAAAGGGCTGATCCCCCTAAGTACGTTAAGAAGGGTCCGTATAGTATAAATGACTGTTGAGGTTGGTTAATAATACCTACATACCGGGGATATAGTTCGTGGCCTTAAGACCCTCAGATATTGAAGTTTGAACTTATTTTCTATTTTGATTCGTAGAACAAGTTCATTATTGTTCAACATTCGTTGTTCATTCTCACATTGTTATCAATACTATTTTCTATATCAGTGAGCATTTGTTTGCTCACTCTTACAATTAACACTGCAGCTAAAGTGGAGAAAGTTGATGAGCCATCCACTAGCAAAGGAAAGTGTGACGCCCCCTAAATATGTATACATCACCCATTCTGAGTCGCCAAATACATGGTACTGAAACAACTACAACTTTATTAATACAATTGTCGTGCAAAATACGACAACACATAAACTGTTAGTTTAAATACAAATATTGTCTTCTAAACAATATCCACACTCGAATAAGTCCTCATTACAATTATTGAAACTTTATTTTACAAAAATAGTGAGGATCGCTAAATAACTTTCTAGAACCTTCACTCCATACCTCGACTAGTACCCGCTACATTCTCGCCTCCTGAGAAGAAAAATGGAACAAAAAAAAAGGGTGAGCTCAACTAGCCCAGTAAAGAATATTATAACTAAGATAATATAGAACAAATTATCGTTAGCCCAGTAATCTGCCTCACCACGGAACATAAAGGTGGCAAATGGAACCTTCTGTTCCTCCGTGCATCCCAAGACATCGAATATCTTGGTAATTTGCTTGACCCATGTTTCCGCCTTAATCGGATCCGGCTTTCCCCAGAAATATGGCGGTCCCAACTCCTTGAACTGATTGGCTGTGATAAACCGCGCGTTTCTATCATTTTCACCTGTATTTTGTACACGAGTCTCCCTCGTCTGATTTTATATGAACTGCAAAAAGCTTCTAAACATCCCATCGTTCATCATCTGATCAGTGGTGTTGTTTATAGGAGGAACATTTCCATCCTATTGCACGTTCTCTTAGTTGTTGATTAAAGGTATTTCTACGGTCTCATTCACTCCATCGTTAATGTTCTCAGCTGCCATTCTTAAATACTGCCATAAAATAAGGGTTAGTTAAACAAATTAACATATCACATAATATCCCTATATTATGACCGACCAACAAATAAACTTAGATAGGACATACTAGTGAAGGATTTACTCGTCTCTCCCCTCCTAGTTCTATTTCCCGATCTCCTCCATAGACCATATCCCTAAGCTCTGATACTAACTGTGACGCCCCCAAAATAGGTATACATCATCCATTCTGAGTCGCCAAATACATGGTACCGAAACAACTACAACTTTATTAATATAATTGTCGTGCAAAATACGACAACACATAAACTGTAAGTTTAAATACAAATATTGTCTTCTAGACAATATCCACACTCAAATAAGTCCTCATTATAATTATTGAAACTTTATTTTACAAAAATAGTGAGGACCGATAAATAACTTTCTAGAACCTTCACTCCATACCCCGATTAGTACCCGCTACATTCTCGCCTCCTGAGAAGAAAAATGGAACAACAAGGAAAAGGGTGAGCTCAACTAGCACAGTAAAGAATATTATAACTAAGATAATATAGAACAAATTATCGTTAGTCCTCAACAGGGAAAAATCTGATAGAATATAATAGACAACAAGTTTTAGATCAATATTCGCATCGGAAATAACAAATCATTAGAAGAGTTAAGTAGAGAATGAAATTTAATATCTTTTATGAATTTAAAGTCCATCATCAATATTTTATCCTTGTAACATCAATCAATATATATCTTGAATCAAATACTCATATCTGCAATACGACCAAAATAATCAATCATATTCGCAGTTGGTCATGTTCATCTCAACACCTATTTATCTTCGCACTACAGGCCAAAGATATTCATCATGTAATCGTTCATCTTTGCACTACAGGCCAAAGATATTGAGTAACATCGTCATTTAGGACTGAGGATGATGAAAATATATATTTTTTAAAAAACGAATCCAAAGAAACAAAATGCAAGGATTAAGGATTAAGGATTTTTTAGTTTGTCCAAGTTCAAAATACTCCATAATAAACCATTATGGATAAATCAAATGGATAGTAATCATAATAATATCATAATAAACAACTTGAATAAAAAAGAAAAATTTAATTTTTCATTAGTGTCGTGAAATAGTGCCGTGATATCGTGAATAGTAACCTCAACAAAAAAGACAAGAAATTTCACGATAAAAAATTTTAACAATATTTTGCATAATGATATTGAAAAAATAATATCATTTACAAAAAAAATAATATCCCTTACCTTAAAAAGACAATTTCTTATTGGAATATTGGATATAGTCTTTGAAGGAACTTGCAATCGTATATAGCAACACTCAAAGTATCAAAATACTCACAAGAATACGCTCGATAATATAGAGAGAGAAAACTTCAGTTTCTGGTGTGATTTTCAATTCTAACCTAAACACCCTATTTATAGGAAAATGCTTAGAACACCAAAGTAGAAAAATTTAATAAATATTAATATAATTAAAAAAATTTCACACCCACCTTTAGACAACTGAATTCAGCACATTTTAGTCACATGTGTGGCCCACCAAAACAATAAAAATGTTTTTCTTAAAAAAAATAATTAAAACTTCAAAAATCAATTATTCTGCACTTCAATAATTCATAATAAATAGCCCTTTTATCAGAAAAATTCGAATCTCATGTCCATTGCATAGGAAATTCAATTCTATACAACTTTGTAAGTTTAAGTTTTTCCAAATTCCAAGCAAAAATTGACCGAAATCCACATACGGACGATTTTACAGGCTATAATCAAATTTCAGTCCAAAAATGGGGTCCATCAACATGAAAAACATGTTTTAAATATTTATTGTAACAAAAATACTCCTCTTTCTCATTTATTCATATATCACACCCTCATTGTAAAAATATCACCATTATTATATTATTATAATATAATAATATATTATTTTATCCGAAAAGATAAAATATCAATTTTCAACAATTGTCACTTTTAAAAATTTTCTGCATCTATATCCACATAAAATAAATATTTTCCTTATCATATAAATCAATAATTAATTATTTACAAATAATATTACAGAATCACAATATCGACAACTAACCGAGTTGTTCCTGGAAAGATGGGGCCTTCCGATAAGGATTTCTCCTTCTTCAAGCACAATTACCTAACCTCTCCTCGATGTAACTTTCTAGACATTGACAATAATGTTATCTAGTAATATTATTAAAATAATATAAATTATTGATAATGGAAAATAAAAAGTGATAATTATTGAAACAACAATAATAAAAATATCAATAATAATTATTGAATCAATAAAAAATATGGAGCAAGAATTCTGTAACAATTATTGAGTAGTGCCTTCAAGAATCGTAAGAATCAATAATTAGTGCAATACTGCGCATCGTACAATACCGCGACATTATTGTTTTTAACCACCGGTATTTCCATAAGTGTCAATTCAGTAATAACTACGCCTATTATTTATAAAAACTCATACTTATCGTTTCTTCATCCAATCGCTTTTTTTCGTTATGGGGCCCATATAAAATCACACTACATTGTATTTAATATTCCCCGACAACAAGAATATTCCACGACCAAACGAATATTCCCAACAACAATGAATATTTTATAACCACTTGCTTATTTAAAATATTTACATTTTATCCATAACTAATCACATTAATCAAATCAACCCTTACTATTTCAAAATAATAAATAGAGAAAATTAAATTTTTATTTATAAAAAGTTGGGGTCTTACAACCTCCCCTCCTTATTAAATTTCGTCCTCGAAATTGACGTACGTACCTGGTGTTTCGAAAAGGTGAGGATACCTCGCTTTTATTTTCGTTTGCAACTTCTAGGTCAATTCTTCAATAGCATGGTTCTTCCACAAAACTTTAACTCATGGTATGACCTTTGTGCATAGGACATGCTCCTTCCTATCCAAGATCTTGATAGGTACATCCTCGTACGTTAAGTCTTCGGCTATCTCATCTGGTTCTAACTCAATAATGTGGTTTGGGTCTTTCACATATTTACGAAGCACAGATATGTGAAAACATTATGAACACGAGACATGCTTGGAGGTAACGCGAGTCTATAGGTCACATTTCCTACTCTGTCAAGAATAAAAAATGGACCAATAAATCGTGGATTGAGCTTTCCTCTCTTCCCTAATCTTGTAACTCCTTTCCATGGTGCAACACGTAACAATACATGATCCCCAATATCAAATTCCACGTCCTTTCGATGAAGATCCGCATAACTCTTTTGTCGATTCTGTGCTGTTTGTATACGTTGTCGGATCTTTTGGATATTTTCTGTAGTTATATGCATCAACTCTGGTCCCAACAATGTTGCTTCACCCACCTCCTCCCAACATACTGGAGAGCGACACTTTCGTCCTTATAATGCTTCAAATGGAACCACTCCTATACTTGCCTGATAACTGTTGTTGTAAGAAAATTCCACCAATGGTAAGTACTTATCCTAACTTCCTTTGAAGTCTAGGACATAAAGTCTTAATAGATCTTCAAGAGTTTGAATAGTCCTCTCTGATTGTCCGTCCATTTGAGGATGGTATGCGAATCAAATCGAAATTGCACCCATAGCTTTCTGCAAGCTAACCCAAAATCGTGAAGTGAATCATGGGTCACGATCCGAAACTATGGATACTGGTATGCCATGCAACCTCACAATCTCATTTACGTACATACGAGCTAGACGTTCAAGGGAATAAGTTTCTCGTATAGGCAAGAAATGAGCAGACTTGGTTAATCTATCAACAATAACCCAAATCGCATCTATGCCTTGAGAAACCTTGGGAAGACCCGTAACAAAATCCATGGTAACGTGTTCCCACTTCCATTCTGGAATCTCAAGTGGTTGTAATGGACCCTTTGGCACTTGATGCTCCGCCTTTACATGTTGACAAGTTAAACACCTCGAGATAAACTCCGCGATCTCCCTCATCATATTGTTCCACCAAAATATATGTCGAAGATCACGATACATTTTAGTACTTATAGGATGGATTGCAAACGGTGTATTGTGTGCCTCCATCATGATCTTGTACTTTAAATCAGAGTCGTTAGGAACACAATGTCTGGAGTTGACTCAAAGTATTCCTTCTTCATCGATTCTAGCTTCTGGGATAACACCTTCTTGTACTTTCTTCTTCATACGCATCAGCTCCGGGTCTGTGGCTTGAGCAACTTTAACTTTATCAATTAAAGTTGGTTCTATACGTATACTTGACATCATTACATGGGTCCCCGGAGTCTTAAGCTCTATCTTCATCTTTTGTAAATCACACAAAATGGGCCTTTGTGTTGATAGCATCGCACTCGTTCCTACATATGATCTTCTACTCAATGCGTCAGCTACAACGTTCGCTTTCTAGGATGGTATTGAATAGTATGGTCGTAGTCTTTCAACAACTCGAGCCAACGTCGTTGCCGCATGTTGAGTTCCTTTTGGGTGAAGAAATATTTGAGACTTTTATGATCTGTATAGATCTCCACTTTCTCCCCATACAGGTAGTGTTTCCAGATTTTCAACGCGAAAACGATTGCTGCCAACTCTAGATCATGAGTAGGATAATTCCTCTCATATTCTTTAAGTTATCGCGAGGCATAGGCTATGACTTTCCCATGTTGCATGAGAACACATCCTAACCCTTTGCCTGAAGCATCGCTGTAGATAACAAATCCATCCGAACCAGATGGTATTGTCAGAACAGGTGACAAAATGAGTCTCCTCTTGAGCTCTTGGAAACTCTTCTCGCATTCCTCGCTCCATACGAATTTTGTATCCTTCCGAGTCAGCTGAGTTAATGGAGTAGCGATTCGAGAAAATCCTTCCACGAATCTCCGATAATACCCAACTAAGCCCAGAAAGCTACGTGCTTGATCCATCGACTTTGATTGCTCCCAACTTTGTATTGCTTCAATCTTCACCGGGTCAACAGATACTCCATATTTTGACACCACGTGCCCAAGGAATGCTACTTCCTCAAGCCAGAACTCGCATTTCTTCAGCTTGACATATAACTTGCTTTCACGAAGCCTTTGAAGTACCAGCTTCAAATGGTGCTCATGATCTTCACGGCTTTTGGAATAGATGAGGATGTCATCAATAAAGACAACAACGAACTGATCTAAATATTCGTTGAACACACGGTTCATCATATCCATGAAAGCCGCAGAATCATTAGTTAATCCAAAAGATATGACTATGAATTCATAATGCCCGTACCGAGTTCTGAAGGCAGTCTTTGGAATATCCCCAGTTTTAATCTTCAGCTAATGATATCTAGAACGAAGATCGATCTTTGAAAAGAATTGTTCTAATTGCAACTGGTCAAACAGGTCATCAATGCGAGGTAGCGGATACCTATTCTTGATGGTGACATGGTTTAATTCCCGATAGTCAATACAAAGTCGCATACTCCCGTCTTTCTTCTTTACGAATAAAACAGGGGCACCCCAAGAAGATGTACTAGGACGAATGAAACCGATGTCCAACAACTCCTGTAGTTGGACCTTTAACTCCAGAAGTTCAATAGGAGCCATTCGATATGGGGTTTTAGAAATGGGTTTTGTACCAGGTTCAAGGTCAATAAAGAATTCAACTTCACGTTCTGGGGGTAGACCGGGAAGTTCTTCAGGAAATACATCAGAAAATTCACTAACATCAAAAATATTATTCAAATCCGACGTGTCTTTATTCAAATCCATAACATGGGTTAAGAAAGCTTGACATCCGTTTTTCAATAAACGAATGGCTTTATGGCTTGATATGACAGTGATTGATTTTAGTGGTTTAGTTGCTTGAATTTGCATAACAGGTTGATAAGGAATATTAAAACTAACAACCTTACGAAAACAATCAATTTTGGCATGATGAGTAGTTAACCAATCAATCCCTAAAATCACATCAAAAGCAAGTATCTTTAAAGAGATAAGATCAATAGGTAATGTGATGGTGCCAACTTGGATCAAACAAGATTTATAAATAGTGGATGTGATAAAAGTTTCTCCTAACGGAGTTTTAACAGATAAGTCAAAGTCCAATTTCCCCGTAGTCAAGTTTAAACGTTGAGCACAAGCAGGAGAGATAAAAGAATGGGTTGAACCGGTATCTAGTAAGGTATAAACTTCGCAAGAGTTTATGATTATCTTACCCGTGATCAGCTCATTAGGGTTTCTCGCATTTTGGCCAGTCACGACCAATGCTCTTCCAGGAACCGCTGACTTTGACTTTTTTGGGATAGATTTTTGAGTCACCATCCCAGCTGGACTTGGTTTCACTGTAGTAAAATCTCGAGCAATATGTCATTCCTTTCCACAATTATAATATACCTTGAACTGTTGTGGACAGTTTGGGCTGATGTGTCCCTCTTTTCCACATTTATAGCATACGACCGGTGGTCGTTCTCCTACCTTAGAATTTGTTGTTGGTGCTGGTGCTGGTGTCTATGTCTTCCCGTCATTGTTGAATCTCCTCTTTTTAAAATTTCCACTTGACTCACCTCTCCTATTATCATGGCCACGATTTCCACCAGATTGGTTACCACTTTTGTCCGTATTTTTCCCTCCTCGCTGGTTACCATCACTCCGATGACTGCTGTCACCGCTATGACCCTGGTTGTGGTCCTTCGGTTGAACATACTCATTATCTCGCTCTAATAATTGAGCCTTGTTGACAACATCTGAATATAGAGAAAATTTATGAGAAATGAGAGATTGATGTATGTTGGGTTTCAAACCTCGCAGAAACATTCGCGTCATACGTTCCTCATTCTCCACCAAATGAGGTGCAAACCTGGATAACTCCGCGAACTTCACCTCATACTGGGACACCGTCATGTTATTCTATTCCAGTCTAATAAACTCCACCTCCTTCATATGACGAATACTTTCAGGAAAGTACTTATCATTGAATAGTTTCTGAAACGCTTCCCAAGACATATTGAGTGCGACTGGCTGGGTACGCTTCACAGATTCCCACCAGTAATCTGCCTCACCACGGAACATAAAGGTGGCGAATGGAACCTTCTGTTCCTCCGTGCATCCCAAGACATCGAATATCTTGGTAATTTGCTTGACCCATGTTTCCGCCTTAATCGGATCCGGCTTTCCCCAGAAATATGGCGGTCCCAACTCCTTGAACTGATTGGCTGTGATAAACCGCGCGTTTCTATCATTTCCACCTGTATTTTGTACACGAGCCTCCCTCGTCTGATTTTATATGAACTGCAAAAAGCTTCTAAACATCCCATCGTTCATCATCTGATCAGTGGTGTTGTTTATAGGAGGAACATTTCCATCCTATTGCACGCTCTCTTAGTTGTTGATTAAAGGTGTTTTCTACGGTCTCATTCACTCCATCGTTAATATTTTCAAATTGCCATTCTTAAATACCGCCATAAAATAAGGGTTAGTTAAACAAATTAACATATCACATAATATCCCTATATACTCGACCAACCAACAAATAAACTTAGATAGACATACTAGTGAAGGATTTACTCGCCTCTCCCCTCCTAGTTCTATTTCCCGATCTCCTCCATGACCATATATCCCTAAGCTCGATACCAACCGCGACGCCCCCAAAATAGGTATACATCATCCATTCGAGTCGCCAAAATACTTGGTATGTAAACAACTACAACTTTATTAATATAATTGTCGTGCAAAATACGACAACACATAAAACCGTGAGTTTAAATACAAATATTATCTTCTAGACAATATCCACACTCAAATAAGTCCTCATTATAATTATTGAAACTTTATTTTACAAAAATAGTGAGGACCGATAAATAACTTTCTAGAACCTTCACTCCATACCCCGATTAGTACCCGCTACATTCTCGCCTCCTGAGAAGAAAAATGGAACAACAAGGAAAAGGGTGAGCTCAACTAGCACAGTAAAGAATATTATAACTAAGATAATATAGAACAAATTATCGTTAGTCCTCAACAGGGAAAAATCTGATAGAATATAATAGACAACAAGTTTTAGATCAATATTCGCATCGGAAATAACAAATCATTAGAAGAGTTAAGTAGAGAATGAAATTTAATATCTTTTATGAATTTAAAGTCCATCATCAATATTTTATCCTTGTAACATCAATCAATATATATCTTGAATCAAATACTCATATCTGCAATACGACCAAAATAATCAATCATATTCGCAGTTGGTCATGTTCATCTCAACACCTATTTATCTTCGCACTACAGGCCAAAGATATTCATCATGTAATCGTTCATCTTTGCACTACAGGCCAAAGTTATTGAGTAACATCGTCATTTAGGACTGAGGATGATGAAATATATATATATTTTTAAAGAAACGAATCCAGTGAAACAAAATGCTAAGGATTAAGGATTCGTACTTTAGTTTGTCCAAGTTCAAAAATACTCTATAATAAACCATTATGGATACAATCAATGCTAGTAATCATAATAATAACTTGAACAAAGAACGAAAATTTAATTTTTTCTGTGAATAGTGCCGTATACGTGACTAGTAACCTCAACAAAAAGACAAGAATTTCACGAGAAAAATCTTACCAATATTCTGGCATAATGATATTGAAAGAAATAATATCATTTGTAAAAAAAATAATATCCCTTACCTTGAAAAGACAGTACTTCTAGCTGGAATACCGGATATAGTGCTGAAGGGAACTTGCACCGTATAGCAACACTCAAAGTATCAAAATACTCACAAGAATACGCTCGATAATATAGAGAGAGAAAACTTCAGTTTCTGGTGTGATTTTCAATTCTAACCTAAGCACCCTATTTATAGGAAAATGCTTAGAACACCAAAGTAGAAAAATTTAATAAAATATAAATACAATTAAAAAATTTTCACACCCACCTTTAGACAACTGAATTCAGCACATTTTAGTCACATGTGGGGCCCACCAAAACAATAAAAATGTTTTTCTTAAAAAAAATAATTAAAACTTCAAAAATCAATTATTCTGGAACTTCAATAATTCATAATAAATAGCCCTTTTATCAGAAAAATTCGAATCTCATGTCCATTCCATAGGAAATTCAATTCTATACAACTTTGTAAGTTTAAGTTTTTCCAAATTCCAAGCAAAAATTGACCGAAAATCAACATACGAGACGATTTTACAAAGTATAATCAAATTTCACCAAAAATGGGGTCCATCAACATGAAAAACATGTTTTAAATATTTATTGTAACAAAAATACTCCTCTTTCTCATTTATTCATATATCACACCCTCATTGTAAAAATATATCACCATTATTATTATTATTATAATATATATATATATATATTTTATCCGAAAAGATAAAATATCAATTTTCAATAATTGTCACTTTTAAAAATTTTCTGCATCTATATCCACATAAAATAAATATTTTCCTTATCATATAAATCAATAATTAATTATTTACAAATAATATTACAGAATCACAATACTGACAACTAGGCTGTTCCTAGGAAAGATGGGGCCTTCCGATAAGGATTTCTCCTTACCGGCGCGCAATTACCTAACCTCTCATTGACAGAACTTTCTAGACATTGACAATAATGTTATCTAGTAATATTATTAAAATAATATGAATTATTGATAAGGGAAAATACTGTGTAGTGATAATTATTGAAACAACAACAATATAAAATATCAACGTAGCAATTATTGAATCAATAAAATATGGAACAGTAATTACTGTAATAATTATTGAGTAGTGCCTTCGTAAGACTCAATAATTAGTGCAATACCGTGTGCTATTGTGCAACACCGCGTATTATTGTGTTTTAACCACCGGGTATTTCCATAGTGTCAACGGTAACAACTACGCCGTTATGTATAAAAACTCATACTTATCGTTTTCTTCATCCAATCGTTTTTCGTTATGGGGCCCACATAAGGCTGCGTCGTCGTATGAATATTCCCCGATAGCAAGAATATTTCACGACCAAACGAATATTCCCAACAACAATGAATATTTTATAACCACTTGCTTATTTAAGATATTTGCGCATTTTATCCATAACTAATCACATTAATCAAATCAACCCTTACTATTTCAAAATAATAAATAGAGAAAATTAAATTTTTATTTATAAAAAGTTGGGGTCTTACAACCTCCCCTCCTTATTAAATTTTGTCCTCGAAATTGACGTACGTACCTGGTGTTTCGAAAAGGTGAGGATACCTCGCTTTCATTTTCGTTTGCAACTTCCAGGTCATTTCTTCAATAGCATGGTTCTTCCACAAAACTTTAACTCATGGTATGACCTTTGTGCGTAGGACATGCTCCTTCCTATCCAAGATCTTGATAGGTACATCCTCGTACGTTAAGTCTTCGGCTATCTCATCTGGTTCTAACTCAATAATGTGGTTTGGGTCTTTCACATATTTACGAAGCATAGATATGTGAAAACATTATGAACACGAGACATGCTTGGAGGTAACGCGAGTCTATAGGTCACATTTCATACTCTGTCAAGAATAAAAAATGGACCAATAAATCGTGGATTGAGCTTTCCTCTCTTCCCAAATCTTGTAACTCCTTTCCATGGTGCAACACGTAACAATACATGATCCCTAATATCAAATTCCACGTCCTTTCGATGAAGATCCGCATAACTCTTTTGTCGATTCTGTGCTGTTTGTATACGTTGTCGGATCTTATGGATCTTTTCTGTAGTTATACGCATCAACTCTGGTCCCAACAATGTTGCTTCACCCACCTCCTCCCAACATACTGGAGAGCGACACTTTCGTCCTTACAATGCTTCAAATAGAACCACACCTATACTTGCCTGATAACTGTTGTTGTAAGAAAATTCCACCAATGGTAAGTACTTATCCTAACTTCCTTTGAAGTCTAGGACATAAAGTCTTAATAGATCTTCAAGAGTTTGAATAGTCCTCTCTGATTGTCCGTCCATTTGAGGATGGTATGCCGAACTGAATCGTAAATCCGTACCCATAGCTTTCTGCAAGCTAACCCAAAATCGTGAAGTGAATCTTGGGTCACGATCCAAAACTATGGATACTGGTATGCCATGCAACCTCACAATCTCATTTACGTACATACGAGCTAGACGTTCAAGGGAATAAGTTTCTCGTATAGGCAAGAAATGAGCAGACTTGGTTAATCTATCAACAATAACCCAAATCGCATCTATGCCTTGAGAAACCTTGGGAAGACCCGTAACAAAATCCATGGTAACGTGTTCCCACTTCCATTCTGGAATCTCAAGTGGTTGTAATGGACCCTTTGGCACTTGATTCTCCGCCTTCACACGTTGGCAAGTTAAACACCTCGAGATAAACTCCGCGATCTCCCTCATCATATTGTTCCACCAAAATATATGTCGAAGATCACGATACATTTTAGTACTTATAGGATGGATTGCAAACGGTGTATTGTGTGCCTCCATTATGATCTTGTACTTTAAATTAGAGTCATTAGGAATACAAAGTCTGGAGTTGACTCGAAGTATTCCTTCTTCATCGATTCTAGCTTCTGGGATAACACCTTCTTGTACTTTCTTCTTCATATGCATCAGCTCTGGGTCTGTGGCTTGAGCAACTTTAACTTTATCAATTAAAGTTGGTTCTATACGTATACTTGACATCATTACATGGGTCCCTGAAGTCTTGAGCTCTATCTTCATCTTTTGTAAATCACACAAAATGGGCCTTTGTGTAGACAGCATCACACTCGTTCCTCCATATGATCTTCTACTCAATGCGTCAGCTACAACATTCGCTTTTCCAGGATGGTATTGAATAGTATGGTCGTAGTCTTTCAACAACTCGAGCCAACGTCGTTGCCGAATGTTGAGTTCCTTTTGGGTGAAGAAATATTTGAGACTTTTATGATCTGTATAGATCTCCACTTTCTCCCTATACAGGTAGTGTCTCCAGATTTTCAACGCAAAAACGACTACTGCCAACTCCAGATCATGAGTAGGATAATTCCTCTCATATTCCATAAGTTGTCGCGAGGCATAGGCTATGACTTTCCCATGTTGCATGAGAACACATCCTAACCCTTTGCTCAAGCATCGTCAGAGATGACAAATCCTCCTCAACCAGTTGTATTGTCGAAATGTGCGTCTTAAAATGAGTCTCCTCTTGAGCTCTTGGAAACTCTTCTCGCATTCCTCGCTCCATACTTAATTTTTGTATCCTTTCGAGTCAGCTGAGTTAACGGAGTAGCGATTCGAGAAAATCCTTCCACGAATCTCCGATAATAACCAGCTAAGCCCAGAAAGCTACGTACTTTGGTCATCGACTTCGATTGCTCCCAACTTTGTATTGCTTCAATCTTCGCCGGGTCAACAGATACTCCATATTTTGACACCACGTGCCCAAGGAATGCTACTTCCTCAAGCCAGAACTCGCATTTCTTCAGCTTGACATATAGCTTATTTTCACGAAGCCTTTGAGGTACCAGCTTCAAATGGTGCTCATGCTTATATTGTGATGAAAGTTATCTTTGGCTTACGTGCATAAATGGACTCGGTATGATTATGGCCAGAGATTATTCGGTATAATCATGACCGTAATGTGACTAATGATGGCATTCTTGAATTTTAACTCACAAAGCAGTATCATGTTGACAATTTGGACGTTATTGATTCCTGGATAAATTAAATTATAAATCTTTAAAATTTATTCCTTAACTTGTTTTAATGAATTATTATGTCATTGTCATCATCCTCATACTTATATTGTGATGAAAGTCATCTTTGGCTTACGTGCATAGATGGACTTGGTATGATTATGACCAGGGATTTTTCGGTATAATCATGACCGTAATGTGTCGAATGATGTGGTAAAAGTCCTCATTGGCCTGTAGTTCATTGGTGGACAATTGTTGGTATGATTATGACCAGGAATTATTCGGTATAGTCATGACCATTGATGATTACATGAATATCCTTAGATGTGGTGTAGGGATGATTTGATTTTATTTATTAAGCTGAGTCTCGGCGATAAAGTTGATGAAAAACTTTTTAAATCATAGAAGATAGTAGATTTTATACTCTATTTTACTCTTCTAATGGATTGCTTATTTCTGCTGCAGTTTTTTGATCTAAAACTTGTTGTCTATTATATTCTATCAGTTGTTATACTGTTGAAGGCTAAGGATAATTTATTCTGCATTATCTTAGTCATAATATTTCTTACTGGGCTAGTTGAGCTCACCCTTTTGCTTTCATTGTTCTCTTCAGGAAAGGAGAACGTAGCTGGGACTAGTCGGGGAATAGAGTGATGGTCCTAGATGGTGTATTAGTAGTCCTCACTATTCTGTGAAATAGTGTGATAATAAATGTAATGAGGACTCCATTGAGTGTGGATATTGTCTAGATGACAATATTTGTATTAAAACTCACAAAATATGTTTTGTCGTATTTTACACGACTGTTGTATAATTAGTTTGTATTTGTATTCAGTACCATATATTTGGCGACCCAAGATGGGTGATGTATACCTATTTTGGGGGCGTCACAGTTGGTATCAAAGCTTAGGGATATGATCCCTGGCTGAGATGTGAGACAAGAACTAGGAAGGGAGAGACGGATAATTTCTTCGCTAGTATGACCTACCTAAGTTTATTTGGTATTTAATTAGTCGGTTTGAGTATAGGGATAATATGTGATATGTCAATTAACCCTTGTTTTGTGACAGTGTTTGAAAATGGTATCTAAAAATGTTGAGATCAACAATGAAGCACATGAGACCGAGTCACCAACGATCAATATCCAGGATAATGTGCAACATGAAGACAATAATCCTCAGGTAAACAATAACACCGATGAAATGGTGAACGATGGGTTGTTCAGCGGCTTTATGCAATTCATGCAACATCAAAGCGAGAGACTCTCGCTCATAATGCAGGTGGAAACAATACCCACCCACGGTCGGTCACCGCTAAGCAGTTCAAGGAGCTGGGACCACCAGAGTTTTTGGGAAAGCCAGAACCACTTAAGGCGGAGACGTGGTTAAAGCAAATCACTAAGATATTTGATGTCTTGGGATGCTCCGCGGAGCAAAAGGTTTCCTTTGCTACCTTTATGTTGCGTGAAGTAGCAGACATCGGTGGGAATCAGAAAACGTACTCACCGATGAATCAAGATGTCTTGGGAGAAGTTCCAAGAGCTGTTCAACGACAAGTACTTTCCCGAAAGTATTCGTCACATGAAGGAGTAGAGTTTATCAAGCTGGAGCAAAACAATATGACCGTGTCACAGTATGAAGCTTAGTTTGCCAAGTTGTCCCTGTTTGCATCCCATTTGGATGATAATGAGGAGCGAATGACGCGAATGTTTCTAAGAGGTTTGAAACCCGATATACGTCAATACCTAATTTCTCACAAACTTTGTTTATATTCAGATGTTGTGAATAGGGCTCAGCTATTGGAGTGTGATAATAAGTCAGCACAACCAAAAGGCAATGACCAACAACACAATAATAATCATACTGGTGACAACGGTCATCGGAGCAATGATAACCATCGTGGGGGAAATTATCATGCCAAAATGGTAACCACTTCGGTAGTAATCATGGCCAAGATAATAAAAGGGGAAATTTCAAGAAGAGAAGGTTCAACAATGATGGAAAGACATCAGCACCAACACCTGTTGTTAAAGAAGGAGAACGACCGTTGGTCATATGTTACAAATGCGGAGGGGAGGGACACATCAATCCAAACTGTACGCAGCAATCGAAAGCGTGTTTCAATTGTGGAAGAGAAGGTCACCTAGCCCGATTTTGTCGTGCACCAAAGTCAAGTCCAGCTGGGACGGTGGCACCAAAGGCGGATATGGACAAAACAAAGTTGGTGGTTTCAGGAAGAGCATTTTTCGCGACTTCTCAAAAAGCAGGTGACCCGAACGAAGTTAGCACGGGTTAGTTAATTATAAATTTTTGCAAAGTCTATACCTTATTAGATACCGGTTCTACCCATTCTTTTATCTCTCTTGCTTACGCTCAACGTTTAAATTTGACACCAGAGAAGTTAGACTTTGACTTATTGGTTAAAACTTCGTTAGTAGAAACCTTCATTTCATGTGCTATCCAAGTCTTGGATGAGAGTCACAGTTTTTAAATGATATTTCTATCGTTAATAAATTTTCTGACGTATTCTCGAAGAACTTCCTGGCCTACTCCAAAGCATGAAATCGAATTCCTGAATGTTTCTCCTTGGAAGGGAAAAATTCGTTTTGGCAAGAAAGGAAAGCTCAGCCCAAGGTTTATTGAACCTTTCGAAATTCTACGCAGAGTGGGAGAAGTGGCTTATGAGGTAGCTTTACCTCCAGAATTAGAACATGTGCACAATGTTTTTCATGTGTTGGTGTTACGACCGTATAAACCCGATTACAAACATGTGATCGAGTATGAACCGTTGCAGTTCAGTAAAGATTTATCTTACGAAGAGATTCCTATCCAGATAGTCGACAGGAAAGAACAAGTGCTCAGGAATAAAGTGATACACCTTCTGTGAAGGTGATGTGGAGGAACCACAACGTCGAAGAGGCTACGTGGGAACTCGAAGCTGATATGATGAAGAATTATCCTGAGTTATTTGTTTAGTTCATGTCTTCGATTCTGCGATGTAATCTTTGTAAAAGGTCGAATGTGACGATTTGATTGTTTGAATTGTGATTCTGGGGACAAAATCCTTGTAAGGAGGGAAGGATGTAACGATCCAGAATTTTAAATTGTAATTGAATTATATAAATATTTATTTGAGGTGTTTATTGATGAAATAAATATTTTATTGATGTGATGGTTGTTAGTAAATATTTATGAATCTAAATTTATTAGATAAATTTCTAAATTAAATTAATTCATAATTTATATATGTGTATTATGACATGAGGTGTTGTATTGTGACTGATAATTTAATATAGTATGGTATATTAAATTATCAAATAAAATTATAACATGAAATTATAATTTTGTGGTAGTTGATAAAGTGGGAAATATTTATTTAAAATGATATGTGATTATAAATTCTAAACTAAAGTGTTTATTAAAATAAAGGGTTTAATTTAGTTTTTGCCAAGCAAGGCTTGAGTATTTTAATTCTTTAAAATATAAATGGTTTGCCAAACAAGCCTTAAGACTTTTGGTATTTCTAGTATTTGAAAATAAATAATATAAATAAAATAAATTAAAATAATAAATATAACATATTTATATTATATACGTTATTTTGATAACTGATGATAGCTATTAAGGCCATATCAGTTTTGTATTTTATTATTACGCATACTGACTATCAGAGTTTCATTATATTGCTAAAGTAGAGAGAATTAAGAGTTGCCAGAAATTAAGAGAAAGCTTAGGATTTAGAGTTTATTAGATTGGAACAAAACAACATGACAGTGTCCCAATACGAGGCGAAGTTCGCGGAGTTATCCAGGTTTGCACCTCATTTGGTGGAGAATGAGGAACGATGACGCGGATGTTTCGAGAGGTTTGAAACCCTAAGATACGTCAATATCTCATTTCTCATAAATTTTCTCTAGATGTTGTCAACACGGCTCAATTATTAGAGCGAGATAACGAGTACTACCAACCGAGGGACCACAACCAGATCATATACAGTGACAAAGAAATCATCGTAACAACGATAACCAAATGGAGAAAGAAGAATACGGACAAGAGCGGCAACCACTCGGTGGTAATCATGGCCATGAGAATAGAAGAAGCGAGTCGGGGAAATTTTAAAAAGGAGATTCAACAATGACAATGCGAAGACGCCAAAGACCAAAGAAAGAATCGGTTCCAAGGAGGAGAACAACCACCCATTATATGCTATAAATGCGGGAAAGAAGGACATATCAGTCCAAACTGCCCACAACAGTTCAAGGTATACTATAATTGTGGAAAGGAAGAACATATCGCTCGAGATTGTACGGTAGCGAAACCAAGTTCAGCGGGGACGGTGACTCAAAAGGCCGTCCCAGAAAAGTCAAAGTCAATGGTTCCTAGAAAAGCGTTTGTCGTGACTGGTCAAAATGCGAGGAACCCAAACGAGGTGATCACGGGTAAGCTAATCATAAATTCTTGTGAAGTTTATACCTTACTGATATCTGCAGTGCTACCCATTCATTTATCTCTCCTACTTGTGCTCAACGCTTAAATTTGACTCGGAGAAATTAGACTTTGACCTATCTGTGGAAACTCCGTTAGAGAAACTTTCATCACATCCACTCGCTTATAAATCTTGTTTGATCCAAGTTGGCACCATCACATTACCTGTTGACCTTATCTCTTTAAAGATACTTGCTTTTGATGTGATTTTAGGGATTGATTGGTTAACTACTCATCATGCCAAAATTGATTATTTTCGTAAGGTGGTTAGTTTTCATATTCCAAAACAACCTGTTGTTCGAATTCAAGCAACTAAACCATTAAAATCAATCACTGTTATATCAAGCCATAAAGCCATTCGTTTATTAAAAAACGGATGTCAAGCTTTCTTAGCCCATGCTATGGATTTGAATAAAGACACGTCAGATTTAAATAATATTCCTGTTGTTAGTAACTTTCCTGACGTATTTCCTGAAGAACTTCCAGGTCTACCCCCGGAACGTGAAGTTGAATTCTTTATTGATCTTGAACCTGGTACAAAGCCCATTTATAAAACCCCATATCGAATGGCTCCTATTGAACTTCAGGAGTTAAAGGTCCAACTACAGGAGCTGTTGGACATCGGTTTTATTTCGTCCTAGTACATCTCCTTGGGGTGCTCCTGTTTTATTCGTAAAGAAGAAAGATGGGAGTATGCGACTTTGTATTGACTACCGGGGATTAAACTATGTCTCTATCAAGAATAGGTATCCGCTACCTCGCATTGATGACCTGTTTGACCAGTTGCAAGGAGCACAATTCTTTTCAAAGATCGATCTTCGTTCTGGATATCATCAATTGAGAATTAGAACTGAAGATATTCCAAAGACTGCCTTTAGAACTCGGTACGGGCATTATGAATTCTTAGTCATGTCTTTTGGGTTTACTAATGCTCCTGCGGCTTTTATGGATATAATAAACCAGGTATTCAAGGATTATTTGGATCAGTTTGTTGTTGTCATTATTGATGACATCCTCATATATTCCAAAAGCTGTGAAGATCATGAGCACCATTTGAAGCTGGTAATCCAAAGGCTTCGTGAAAACAAGCTTTATGCCAAGTTGAAGAAATGCGAGTTCTGGCTTGAGGAAGCAGCATTTCTTGGGCACGTGGTGTCAAAACATGGAGTATCTGTTGATCCGTCGAAGATTGAAGCAATACAAAGTTGGAGCAACCAAGTCGAATGATCAAGTACGTAGCTTTACGGGCTTAATTTGGATAATATCGTAGATTCGTGGAAGGATTTTCTTGAATCGCTACTCCATTAACTCAGCTGACTCGGAAAGATATCAAATTCGTATGGAGCGAGGAATGCGAGAAGAGTTTCCAAGAGCTTAAGAGGATACTCATTTCGGCATCTGTTCTGACAATACCGTCTGGTTCAGATGGATTTGTTATTTACAGCGATGCTTCGGGCAAAGGGTTAGGATGTGTTCTCATGCAACATGAGAAATTCATAGCCTATGCCTCGCGACAACTTAAAGAATATGAGAGGAATTATCCTACTCATGATCTAGAGTTAAAGTGAATCGTTTTCGTTAAAAATATGGAGGCACTATCTATATGGGGAGAAAGTGGAGATATATTCAGACCATAAAAGTCTCAAATATTTCTTCGCCCAAAAGGAACTTAACATGCGGCAACAACGTTGGCTCGAGTTGTTGAAAGACTACGACCATACTATTCAATACCATCCTAAAAAAGCGAACGTTATAGCTGACGCATTGAGTAGAAGATCATATGCAGGAACGAGTGCGATGCTGTCAACACAAAGGCCCATTTTGAGTGATTTACAAAAGATGAAGATAGGATTCAAGACTTCGGGGACCCATGCAATGATGTCAAGTATACGCATAGAACCGAATTTAATCGAAAAAGTTAAAGTTGCTCAAGCTACAGACCCGGAGCTGATGCTTATGAAGAAGAAAGTACAAGAAGGTGTTATCCCAAAGGCAAAAATCGATGAAGAAGGAATACTTCGAGTCCACTCCAGACTTTGTGTTCCTAACGATTCTGATTTGAAGTACAAGATCATGATGGAGGCACACAATACACCATTTGCAATCCATCCCGGAAGTACCAAAATGTATCGTGATCTTTGACATACATTTTGGTGGAACAATATGAAGAGAGAGATTGCAAAGTTTATCTCGAGGTGTTTAACTTGTCAACGTGTAAAGGCGGAGCATCAAGTGCCTAAGGGTCCATTGCAACCACTTGAGATTCTGAAATGGAAGTGGGAACATATCACCATGAATTTCGTTACGGGTCTTCCCATAGTTTCTCAAGGCATAAATGCTATTTAGGTTATTGTTGATAGATTAACCAAATCTGCTCATTTTTTGCCGATACGGGAGACTTATTCCCTTGAACGTCTTGCTAGTATGTATGTAATGAGATTATGAGATTGCATGGCATGCCAGTATCCATAGTTTCGGATCATGACCCAAGATTCACTTCAAGATTTTGGGTTAGCTTGCAAAAAAGCTATGGGCACAGATTTATTTACGATTTAGTTCTAAGCATACCATCCTCAAACCAGGACGGACAATCGAGAGAGGACTATTCAAACTCTTGAGGATCTATTAAGACTCGTGTCCTAGACTTCAAAGGGAGTTGATAAGTATTTACCATTGGTGGAATTCTCCTACAACAACAGCTTATCGAGCAATATATAGTGTGGCTCCATTCGAAGCCTTGTATGGACGAAAGTGTCGCTCTCCGATATGTTGGGATGAGGTGGGTGAAGCAACATTGTTGGGACCCGAGTTGGTACGTATAACCACGAAAAAGATCCAAATGATTCGACAACGTATACAAATGGCACAGGATCGACAAAAGAGTTATGCAGATCTTCATCAAAAGGACATGGAATTTCGTATTGGGGATCATGTATTGTTGTGAGTTGCTCCATGGAAGGGAGTTACAAGATTCGGGAAGAGAGGAAAGCTCAATCCACGATTTAGTGGTCCATTTTAGATTCTTGACCGAGTAGGAAATGTAGCCTATAGACTCGCGTTACCTCTAAGTATGTCTCGTGTTCATAATATTTTTCACGTATCCGTGCTTCGTAAATATATGAAAGACCCGAACCAAGTCATTGAGTTAGAACCGGACGAGATAGCCGAAAACTTAACATACGAGGAGGTACCTATCAAGATCTTGGATAGGAAGGAGCATGTCCTACGCACGAAGGTTATACCACAAGTTAAAGTTTTGTGGAGGAATCATGCTATTGAAGAAATGACCTGGGAGTTGGAAACGAAAATAAAAGCGAGGTATCCTCACCTTTTCGAAACACCAGGTACGTACGTCAATTTTGAGGACGAAATTTCATAAGGAAGGGAGGTTGTAAGACCCCAATTTATTATAAATAAAATTGAATTTCCTCTATTTATTAATTTTAAATAGTAGTGGTTGATGTGATTAATATGGTTAGTTATGGGTAAAATGCGCAAATATATTAAATAAGCAGGTGGTTATAAAATATTCATTGTTGTTGGGAATATTCGTTTGGTCGTGGAATATTCTTGCTGTCGGGGAATATTCGTACGACGGCGCAACCTTCTGTGGGCCCCATAACGGAAAACGATTGGATGAAGAAAACGACAAATATAAGTTGTTTATAAATAACGGCGTAGTTGTTACCGTTAATACTGTTGAAATACTCGGAGGTTAAAAACACAGTAGCACACGGTATTGCACCAATTATTGATTCTTACGTAAGAAGGCACTACTCAATAATTGTTACGAAGAATTATTGTTCAAATTTTATTTTATTGATTCAATAATTGTTGCGTTGATATTTTATATTATCGTTGTTTCAATAATTGTCACTACACAATATTTTCTATTATCTGAGTAATAATTCATATTATCCTAATAATATTATTAGATAACATTATTGGCAATGTCTTGAAAGTTCGTTAAGGAGAGGTTTGGTCATCTAATTGCATACCAAGAAGGAGAAATCCTTATTAGAAAGCTCCTCTTTCTGGAACCTACACGGTTTGTCGAGATTGTAATTCGTAATATTATTTATAAATAATTAATTATTGATTTATATGATAAGGAAAATATTTATTTAATGTGGATATAGATGAAGAAAATTTTTAAAAGTGACAATTGTTGAAAATTGATATTTTATCTTTTCGGATAAAATAATATATTATTATAATAATATAATAATGATGATATTTTTATAATGAGTGTGGGATATATGAATAAATGAGGAGAAGGAGTATTTTTGTTACAAAAATTGTTTAAAACATGTTAAACATATCGGTGGACCCCATTTCTTGGCTGAAATTTGATTATAAATTTGTAAAATAGCCCGCTTTGTTTCTTTGGTCCAATTTCTGTTTGGAATTTGGAAAAACTTTCTTCTGTAAAGTTGTAGATAATGGGATTTCCTATGGAAAAGTCATGAGGTTCAAATTTTTCTGACAAAAGGGCTATTTATTATGAATTATTGAAGTTCCGAAATAATTAATTTTTGAAAATTTTAATTATTTTTAATAACAAAAATGTTTTTTTGTTTTTGTCATTATTGGTGACTGAATTCAGATCTACAAAGGTGTGCGTAGGAAGTTTTGTTATAAATAATAATATTTTATTAAATTTTCTGTTTTGGTGTTCTAAGCATTTTTCCTATAAATAGGGTGCTTAGGTTGGAATTGAAAATCACACCAGAAACTAAAGTTTTCTCTGTCTTTCTCTCTCTATATTATCGAGCGTATTCTTGTGAGTATTTTGATAATTTTGAGTGTTGCTATACGGTGCAAGTTCCTTCAAAGATTATATCCAATCGGCAAATCTTGTCTTTTTCGAGGTAAGGGATGTTATTTTTTTCGTAATGATGTTATTCTTTCAATATCATTATGCCAAAATATTGAACTGAACTTTTTATCAAATTTGGAACTTTTGTGTCAGAGTTACTATTCATGTATACGTCACTACTCACACAAAAACTAAATTTTCGTTTTTGTCCAAAATATCTATTATGGATACTAGCTTTGATTGTATCCATGTTTTGATCATTCTTGAATTTACTCCACTATGATTATTATTGAGGTATTTTTGGACATGGATAAACTGAATTACGAATCCTTAATCCTTAATCCTTAATCCTTAATCCTTAATCCTTAATCCTTAATCCTTGTCTTTTGTTTCACTAGATTCGTTTCTTTAAAAATATTTTTTATCATCCTCAGTCCTAAATGATGATGTTACTGAATATCTTTGGTCTGTAGTGCAAAGATGGTTGATTTTCCTATGAATATCTTTGGCCCGTAGTGCAAAGATGAACAGGTGTTGAGATGAACATAACCAACTGATGAATATCTTTGGCCTGTAGTTCAAAGATGAATATTTAATTCAAGATGTATAATGATTCATGTTACATGGATAAAATATTGATGATGGACTTTTAAATTCATAGATACTAGTAGATTTCATTCTCTACGTAACTCTTCTATGAATTATTATTTCATTTCATGTAATATTGATCACGAAACTTGTTGTCTATTGTATTTTATCGATTTTTTTTCCCTGTTGAGGACTAACGATAATTTGTTCTATATTATCTTAGTCATAATATTCTTTACTGGGCTAGTTGAGCTCATCCTTTTCCTTGTTATTCTATTTTTCTTCTCAGGAGGTGAGAATGTAGCGAGTACGAGTCGGGATTTGGAGTGATGGTTCTAGAAGTTGTTTTAATAGTCCTCACCATTTTTATAAAATAATGTATCAATAATTGTGATGAGGATTTATTTGGGTGTGAATATTGTCTAGATGACAATATTTGTATTTAAACTCACAGTTTTTATGTTGTATTAATAAAGTTGTAGTTATTTCTGAACCATGTATTTGACCACTCAGAATGGGTGATGTATACCTATTTTGGGGATGTCATATCTAATGGATTGCTTATTTCGCTGCAGTTTTTGATCTAAAACGTGTTGTCTATTATATTCTATCAGTTGTTATATTGTTGAAGGCTAAGGATAATTTATTCTGCATTATCTTATTCATAATATTTCTTACTGGGCTAGTTGAGCTAACCCTTTCTTTCACTGTTCTCTTTAGGAAATGAGAATATAAATTTGGGACGAGCCTGGGAACCAGATTGGACTATCCGGATGGTTGTTTTAGTAGTCCTCACTATTCTGTGAAATAGTGTGATAATAAATGTAATGAGAACTTCATTAAGTGTGAATATTGTCTAGATGACAATATTCTTATTAAAACTCTTAGATTATGTTTTGTCGTATTTTACACGACTGTTGTATAATTAAGTTGTATTTAATTTTTTTACCGTGTATCTGACGACTCAAGATGGGTGATGTATACCTATTTTGGGAGCGTCACATCTAAACGCATCGCGTACCCCTATAATAGGGTTGTTCTTCTCAGTTTTAGAGTACAAGTCCTCACCAAACGAAAGTTTGGTTTGGATAAACTTCAAGGATAATTTAGAGTTTTACGATCATCAACTAAAGGATTAGTTGAATCAACAAAGTTTGATAACACTACGATTGTTCAATAACAACATAATATAGAACAATTGAGAATCATAAGTGAATTGACTATATATTAAACTCATGCGTGGAAATAACTAGAGAGCATAAGTATTGAATAAAATGAATAAAATGATAAACCTTTGCTTGAACAATAATAAGCTAGGTCTATGCTCTTGTCAAATTAGAAATTTAATTACTGAATATAAATTAACTGATAGCAAGCTGGAAACAAAGTTTGCTCAACATGATAATAACTTGTGCAAAGTAATTGAAATACAACAATTCAATACTAGGAATTAGAGTTCAAGAAGCATTCACTATAAAAGAATGAACTAAAGTAACTTGTTTAAATAAACAAGTTAGAGTAAATCAACAATGATTAGAATTCAAAACTTGCTCAATGTAAAAGGTAAGAATTTGAAACTTGCCTCGTGCGTAAGCTATAAATTTACAACTCACGTTCACCTACACATAGTATTAGAATTACAATATCTATTAGATATACTAACATCCACTTTCCAAAATAACTCTCACCACTAGCTAAACTTGTTATTTTAGTACAAGTTTTACTTTACCATACACATTTCAGAATCACAAATGCTAACTTCACAACACTTATTCATTATTCATGAAGTTTCTTAAATCATAACATATCATTTTACAAAATACTAATTTTACATTTTAAAGTTACTAATCACATGATACTATTCTGTTTTAACCTTGTCATTACACATTTGACACCTTAACATAACATTAAACTAAGTTACATTAAGGTTTCAAAGTCTGCAGAAGTAACAGACTTCACTGGTCTCGATTGACTCTTCGCGAGCCACGCCATTTTGCCTTAGATTCAGTACAAGGCTTAAGAGGTCATGCATACTGCTACACCAGATTCCAGCTTTTGAACCGAGTTTTGACTTTGTTCTAAGCCAACTAACACGAATTTCATCCTCAAAGCAGTAAATTTAACATATGCAATTGGTATAGAACTAACACAAACATGATTCCTCACATATTCATCAACTTAAAACAATTAAACAACAACTTCAACTAATTTAAATCCTTAAATTTCATGTTTTTATATAAAAACTCCATTTTTGACATCCTTTGCAAAAATCATCACTGTGATCACAATTCTTGTCCAAATTAATTCATTCAAACTACGTTCTCTTCGTTTCTTAACGAACTATCATATTCCAGACTTAATTTATAGATTAGTATACAAAATATCCACTAAATTTGGTACTTTCATAAGCCATATGTAAAAACATTCACTGTAAATACTTTTCTTCCTTCCTAAACATAATTAACATACAAATTCTTGTCTAAATACAAACTCTAATCATCACAAACGCATTCAATCACAAGTAATCAGTTGTATAACATCAATTTAAAATTTTGAATTCACAAAACATATAAATTATATCGTGAAACATATATATATATATATATATATATAATATTAAGGTTATGTAAAAATACCTTCAAATGCTCGAACGATCCTTGCTAAACATAGTAATTTATTTAAAAATCTCAGAAATTTCTCAAGTCTCTCAAACTCTCTCAATTCTCTCAAGTTTCTTTGTAATTCTATTCTTCCTTTCTCAGTATTAATATAGGCTAACTAACAGTAAGCATAAAGATTAGAACTGATATAGCCATAATACATCTACTTAATATAATATCAGTTGCAAATATATAAACGTATAAGTTATATTTTATTTATTATTTGATTTATTTATTTTATTTTATTTATTATAATTAAATTCAAAAATTCAAAAGCCATAAAGCTTTGTTTGGATAAAATTGATTATAATAAAGACTTAATATTTTAAGTCTTGTTTAGTAACCAATTTACAACTCCTTTAATTTATTTTAATAAACAATTTAGTTTATAATTTATAATCATATATTATTTATTTGGATTTCCATATCCAACATTAATCAAATAAATTAATTACACTTACTATATTTTTTAAATAAAATTTCCACTTAAACAAATATCACAAAATTATAATCTCATTATAATTTTATTTAATAATTTAACATACCATTTTAAATTATTAAATTAACACAACAATATAACATCTCATGTTATCTTACAACTCTCTAAATTATAAATTAAATTAATTTAGAATATTATCTAATAAGTTTAATTCATAAATATTTACTAATAACAACCACAACAATAAAATATTCAATAAAATATTCATTTAATTTAATAAATATTTTAATTTACAAATAATAAAATCTTGGATTGTTACATCCTTCCCTCCTTAAAAGGATATGTCCCCAGAATCACAACTAAAATAATAAAATCGTCACATTCTCCTCTCCTTATAAAGATTCTGTCCCCAGAATCGAAGACACAGACTAAACAAATAACTTAGGGTAATTCTTCATCATTTCAGCTTCGAGTTCCCACGTAGCCTCTTCGACATTGTGGTTTCTCCATATCACCTTCACAGAAGGTATCACTTTATTCTTGAGCACTTGTTCTTTCCTGTCGACTATCTGGATAGGAACCTCTTCGTAAGATAAATCTTTACTGAATTGCAACAGTTCATATTCAATCACATGTTTGTAATCGGGTTTATACGGTCGCAACATCGACAAATGAAAAACGTTGTGAACATGTTCTAACTCTGGAAGTAAAGCTACCTCGTAAGCCACTTCTCCCACTCTTCGCAGTATCTCGAAAGGTCCAATAAATCTTGGGCTTAGCTTTCCTTTCTTGCCGAAACGAATTTTCCCCTTCCAAAGAGAAACTTTCAGGAAAACAAAATTTCCTACTTCAAATTCGCGATTTTGCCTATGTTGAGCAGCATACTTCTTCTGTCTATCTTGAGCAGCTACCAGTCTTACTCTGATGAGTTTGATTACTTGATGATCTCATTGTACCAGCTTCGGTCCTAACAAATTGATGTTCACCAACTTCATCCCAAAGATAGTGGAGTTCTCAGATTTCTGCCAGATAATGCCTCGTATAGCGGCATGCCAATGCTTGCGTGATAACTGTTGTTGTATGCAAATTCCACCAACGGTAGATGATTATCCCAGTTTCTTTTGAAATCCATTATGCACGCTCTAAGCATATCCTCTAACATCTGGATTGTTCGTTCGCTTTGACCATCCATTTGCGGATGATATGCCGTACTCATTATCAGTTGTGTTCTTATGTATTCTTGTAGTTTCTTCCAGAAATTTGATGTGAATCTCGGATTTCTATCTGATACTATTGACACTTGAACTCCATGTCTCGACACGATCTCTTTGACGTATAGTTTTGCCAGCTGATCAAGATTAAATTAATCTTTATTAGCAAAAAGTGGGCTAATTTCGTTAATCTATCCACTATCACCCAAATTGCATCGTATCCTTTCTGAGTCGTTGGAAGACCTACCACAAAATCCATTGTGATATGCTCCCACTTCCATTCCGGTATTTCAAACGGTTGAAGTAATCTATTTGGTCTTTGATGCTCGGCCTTCATTCTCTGACATGTCAAGCATTTCGTAACACATTTTGCAATGTCTCTTTTCATATTTGGCCACCAAAAGTGCCAACTCAAATCTTGATACATTTTTGTACTTCCCGGATGAATAGAATATTTTGAGTTATGAGCTTCTATCAAGATTTCTTCTTTAATATCCTGTACTGCTGGAACCCAAATTCGTCCCTCAAATCTTAGCATTCCTTCAGTATCAACCTTATACTTCACCTCTTTGCCCTCGACCACACTTTCCTTTATTTTTCTGCATTCTTTATCATGTAATTGAGCATTCTTTATCTTGTCCACCAAAGTTGGACTAGCTTCCATCTAGAAAAATCTTTCATTGGTTTCTTTTGGAAATCAGATTTCCAACTCTAGCCTTGCCATTGATGAAATAAGCTCCTCCTAGTTGGTTAACAACATCAACTTCTCACGACCCTTCTTACTCAAGGCATCTGCAACCACTTTTGCTTTGCCTGGATGATAAAAGATCTCGCAATCATAATCTTTTATTAATTCCATCCATCTCCTTTGACGCATGTTCAGGTCCTTCTGTGTGAAAATATACTTCAGACTCTTATGGTCTGTGTAGATCTCACACTTCTCTCCGTAGAGAAAGTGTCTTCATATCTTCAGAGCAAACACCACCGCAGCCAACTCTAAATCATAAGTCGGATACCCTTTCTCGTAATCTTTCAGTTGCCTTGATGCATATGCAATAACTTTGCCATTCTGCATAAGGACACAACCCAATCCTTTATGTGAGGCATCACTATACACCACAAAATTTCTTATATTATCTGGTAATGACAACACAGGTGCCACACTTAGCCTCTTCTTCAATTCCTTAAAACTCTCTTCGTACTTTTCCGTCCAAACAAATTTTACAGTTTTTCTCATCAAATTTGTCAATGGAGTGGCAATCTTGGAAAAATCTTGAATAAATCGTCTGTAATAACCTGCCAATCCCATGAAACTTCTTACTTCTGATGGAGTTCTTGGTTGTTCCCAATTTATCACATCTTCAACTTTTGATGGATCCACTGAAATCCCATCCTTGTTTATTACATGCCCAAGAAATTGCACACGTTCTAGCCAAAATTCACATTTAGAGAATTTTGCGTACAACTTTTCTTTTCTTAACGTCTCCAGCATCAGACGTAAATGTTCCATGTGTTCTTCTTGAGATTTAGAGTACACCAGAATATCATTGATAAATACCACCACAAACTTGTCTAAAAATGGTTTAAACACCTTGTTCATCAAATCCATGAACGCTGCAGGGGCGTTTGTCAAACCAAAAGACATCACCAAAAATTCGTAATGTCCATACCGAGTTCAGAATGCCGTCTTCAGTACATCCTCCTTCCTTACTTTTAGTTGGTGATACCCACTTCTCAAATCTATTTTCGAGAAATATCTAACACCCTTCATTGATCAAACAAATCATCTATTCTTGGCAATGGATATTTATTCTTAATTGTGACTTTGTTTAATTCCCAATAATCAATGCAAAGACGCATTGACCCATCCTTCTTCTTCACAAATAACACCGGCGCTCCCCACGGTGATATGCTCGGTTGAATATACTTCTTATCTAACAGTTCTTGCAGTTGTACCATCAGTTCCTTCATCTCTATCAGAGCCATTCTGTACGGGGCCTTCGATATAGGAACAGTTTCTGGCGCTAAGTTGATCACGAACTCGATTTCTCTATCAGGCAAAAGTCCTGGCAAATCCTCCAGAAAGACGTCTACAAAATCCTTAACCACTGGTATCTCTTCCAATTTCATTTCCTTCTTCTTTTGAGTATCGACTTTGTAAGCTAGGTACCCTACACAGCCCTGACTCAATAACTTCTTTGTGACGCCCCCAGAATAGGTATACATCACCCATTCTGAGTTGTCAAATACATGGTATAGAAATAACTACAACTTTATTAATACAACATATAAACCGTGAGTTTAAATACAAATATTGACATCTAGACAATATTCACACCCAAATAAGTCCTCATTACAATTATTGGTACATTATTTTATAAAAATGGTGAATACTACTAAGACAACTTTCTAGAACCATCATTCCACACCCCGACTAGAACTCGCTACATTCTCGCCTCCTGAGAAGAAAAATGGAAAAACAAGGAAATGGGTGAGCTCAACTAGCCCAGTAAAGAATATTATGACTAAGATAATATAGAACAAATTATTGTTGGTCTTCAACAGGGAAAAAAAATCTGATAAAATACAATAGACAATAAGTTTTATCAATATTCATAGCTGAAATAATAATTCATGTAAGAGTTACGTAGAGAATGAAATCTACTAGTATCTATGAATTTAAAAGTCTATCATCAATATTTTATCCTCAGTAACATCAATCAATATACATCTTGAATCAAATATTCATCTTTGCACTACAGTGCCAAAGATATTCATCGATTGGTCATGTTCATCTCAACACTGCTCATCTTTGCACTACGGGCCAAAGATATTCATAAGAAAATCAACCATCTTTTGCACTACGTGCCAAAGATATTCAAGAATATCATCATTTAGGACCGAGGATGATGAAAAATATTTTAAAGAGAACGAATCCAATGAAACAAAAGAATAAATATTAATGATTAAGTAATTCGGTTTATCCATGTCCAAAAATACCTCAATAATAATCATAGTGGAGTAAAATTCAAGAATGATCAAAACATGGATACAATCAAAGCTAGTATCCATAATAGATATTTTGGACGAAAAAAAAAATTTAATTTTTCTGTGAATAGTGCCGTATTCGTGAATAGTATCGTAATGCGTGAATAATTAATAGATATCGTGAATAGTAACCCCGACACCAAAAAATTCCAAATTTGAATAAAAGTTCAGATCAATATTTTGGCATAATGATATTGAAAGAATAACATCATTACGAAAAAAAATAACATCCCTTACCTCGTAAAGACAATACTTCTAGTTGAAACACCGGATATAGGCTATGACTTGAACTTGCACCGTATAGAAACACTCAAACTATTAAAATACTCACAAGAATACGCTCGATAATATAGAGAGAGAAAGAGAGAGAAAACTTTAGTTTCTGGTGTGATTTTCAATTCTAACCTAAGCACCCTATTTATAGGAAAATGCTTAGAACACCAAAGCAGAAAATTTAATAAAATATTAATATATTTATATAAATTTTCCTTAGCCCACTTTTTTGGTCTAGACATCAGCCACCATCCCACCAAAATCACAAAAAATGTTTTTGTTAACAAAATTATTTAAAACTCCAAAAATCAATTATTTCGGAACTTCGAAACTTCAATAATTCATAATAAATAACCCTTTTGTCAGAAAAATTTGAACCTTATGTCTTTCCCATAGAAAATTCTATTATCTACAACTTTACAGAAGAAAGTTTTTCCAAATTACAGACAGAAATTGACCGAAATCCACAAACGAGCGATTTTACAGGCTATAATCAAATTTCAGTCAATAAATGGGATCCACCGACACACAAAACATGTGCTAATCATTTAATGCAACAAAAATACTCTTCCTCCTCATATACTCATATATCCCACATTCATTGTAAAAATATCACCATTATTATATTATAATAATATAATAATATATTATTTTATCGAAAAAGATAAAATATCGATTTTCAACAATTGTCACTTTAAAAATTTTCTCCATCTATATCCACAAAAAATGAATATTTTCCTCATCATATAAATCAATAATTAATTATTCATAAATAATATTACAGAATCACAATACTCACAACCAGGTAGTTCCCAGGAAAGAGGGGGCTTTCCAATAAGGATTTCTCCTTACTGGCGCGCAATTAGATGACCAAACATCTCCTTAGACATAACTTTCTAGACATTGCCAATAATGTTATCTAATAATATTATTCATATAATATGAATTATTGCTCCGATAATGGAAAATACTGTGTAGTGACAATTATTAAAACAACGATAATATAAATAATCAACGCAACAATTATTGAATCAATAAAATAAAATCTTGAATAAAGAATTAATAACAATTATTGAGTAGTGCCTTCTTACGTAAGAATCAATAATTGGTGCAATACCGCAAAGCTATTGTGTTTTTAACCAATTTAGTATTTCAACAAAGATTATCTTGTAATAACTACGCCAATTATTTATAAATAACTTATACTTGTCGTTTTCTTCATCCAATCGCTTTTCGTTATGGGGCCCACACAAGGCTGCGCCGTCGTACGAATATTCCCCGACATCAAGAATATTCCACGCCCAAACGAATACTCCCAAGCAAAAATGAATATTTTATAACCACTTGCTTATTTGAAATATTTACGCATTTTACCCATAACTAACCACATTAATAAAATTAACCCTTACTATTTCAAAATAATAAATAGAGGAAATTCAATTTTATTTATAATAAGTTGGGGTCTTACAACCTCCCCTCCTTATGAAATTTCGTCCTCGAAATTGACGTACGTACCTGGTGTTTCGAAAAGGTGAGGATACCTCGCTTTCATTTTCGTTTCCAACTCCCAGGTCATTTCCTCTATAACATGGTTCCTCCACAAAACTTTAACTTGTGGTATGACCTTTGTGCGTAGGACATGCTCCTTCCTATCCAAGATCTTGACAGGTACCTCCTCATACGATAAGTCTTCGACTATCTTATCCGGTTCTAACTCAATGATGTGGTTCGGGTCTTTCACATATTTACGAAGCATGGATACGTGAAAAACATTATGAACACGAGACATACTTGGAGGTAACACGAGTCTATAGGCTACATTTCCTACTCGGTCAAGAATCTGAAATGGACCAATAAATCGTGGATTGAGTTTTCCTCTTTTCCCAAATCTTGTAACTCCCTTCCATGGAGCAACTCACAACAATACATGATCCCCAATACGAAATTCCACGTCCTTTCGATGAAGATCCGCATAACTCTTTTGTTGATCCTGTGCCATTTGTATACGTTGTCGAATCATTTGGATCTTTTTCGTGGTTATACGTACCAACTCGGGTCCCAAAAATGTTGCTTCACCCACCTCATCCCAACATATCGGAGAGCGACACTTTCGTCCATACAATGCTTCGAATGGAGCCACACCTATATTTGCCTGATAACTGTTGTTGTAGGAGAATTCCACCAATGGTAAATACTTATCCCAACTCCCTTTGAAGTCTAGGACACAGAGTCTTAATAGATCCTCAAGAGTTTAAATAGTCCTCTCTGATTGTACGTCCGTTTGAGGATAGTATGCCGAACTAAATCGTAAATCCGTGCCCATAGCTTTTTACAAGCTAACCCAAAATCTTGAAGTGAATCTTGGGTCACAATCCAAACTATGGATACTTGGCATGTCATGCAATCTCACAATCTCATTTACATACATACTGAGCAAGACATTCAAGGAATAAGTCTCCGTGTCGGGCAAGAAATGAGCAGACTTGGTTAATCTATCAACAATAACCCAAATAACATTTATGCCTTGAGAAACCGTGGGAAGACCCGTAACGAAATCCATGGTAATATTCCCACTTCCATTTCGGAATCTCTAGTGGTTGCAATGGACCCTTAGGCACTTGATGCTCCGCCTTTACACGTTGACAAGTTAAACACGTCGAGATAAACTTTGTAATCTCTCTCTTCATTTTGTTCCACCAAAATGTATGTCGAAAATCACGATACATTTTGGTACTTCCAGGATGGATTGCAAATGGTGTATTGTGTGCCTCCATCATAATCTTATACTTCAAATCAGAATTGTTATGAACACAAAGTCTGGAGTGGACTCGAAGTATTCCTTCTTAATCGATTCTTGCTTCTGGAATAACACCTTCTTATACTTTCTTCTTCATACGCATCAGCTCCGGGTCTGTGGCTTGAGCAACTTTAACTTTTTCGATTAAAGTTGGTCCTATACGTATACTTAACATCATTGCATGGGTCCCCGGAGTCTTGAATTCTATCTTCATCTTTTATAAATCACACAAAATGGGCCTTTGTGTTGACAACATCGCACTCGTTCCTGCGTATGATCTTCTACTCAATGCATCGGCTACCACGTTCGCTTTTCCAGGATGGTATTGAATGGTATGGTAGTAGTCTTTCAACAGCTCGAGCCAACGTCGTTGCTGCATGTTGAGTTCCTTTTGAGTGAAGAAATATTTGAGGCTTTTATGGTCTGAATATATCTTTACTTTCTCCCCATATAGATAGTGCCTCCAGATCTTTAGCGCGGAAACGACTACTGCCGACTCTAAATCACGAGTAGGATAATTCCTCTCATATTCTTTAAGTTGTCGCGAGGCATAGGCTATGACTTTCCCATGTTGCATGAGAATACACCCTAACCCTTTGCCCAAAGCATCACTGTAGATAACAAATCCATCCGAACAAGATGGTATTGTCAGAACAGGTGCCGAAATGAGTCTCCTCTTAAGCTCCTGGAAACTCTTCTCGCATTCCTCGCTCCATACGAATTTTGTATCCTTCCGAGTCAACTGAGTTAACGGAGTAGCGATTCGAAAAAATCCTTCCACGAATCTCCGATAATAACCAGCTAAGCCCAGAAAGCTAAGTACTTCAGTCACCGACTTTGGTTGCTCCCAACTTTGTATTGCTTCAATCTTCGCTGGATCAATAGATACTCCATGTTTTGACACCACGTGCCCAAGAAATACTACTTCCTCAAGCCAGAACTCACATTTCTTCAACTTAGCATATAACTTGTTTTCACACAGCCTTTGGAGTACCAGCTTCAAATGGTGCTCATGATCTTCACGACTTTTGGAATATATGAGGATGTCATCAATAAAGACAACAACGAACTGATCCAAATATTCCTTAAATACTAGGTTCATCATATCTATGAATGCCGCAGGAGCATTAGTCAATCCAAAAGACATGACTAGGAATTCATAATGCCCTTACCGAGTTCTAAAGGCAGTCTTCAGAATATCCTCAGTTCTAATCCTCAGTTGATGATATCCAGAACGAAGATCGATCTTTGAAAAGAATTGTGCTCCTTGTAACTGGTCAAACAGGTCATCAATACGAGGTAACGAATACCTATTCTTGATGGTGACATGGTTCAATTCCCGGTAATCAATAAAAAGTCGAATACTCCCGTCTTTCTTCTTTACGGATAAAACAGGAGCACCCCAAGGAGATGTACTAGGACGAATGAAGCCGATGTCCAATAACTCCTGTAGTTGAACCTTTAACTCCTGAAGTTCAATAGGAGCCATTCGATATGGGGTTTTAGAAATGGGCTTTGTGCCAGGTTCAAGGTCAATAAAGAATTCAACTTCACGCTACGGGGTAGGCCGGAAGTTCTTCAGAAATCGTCGGAAAGTCAATAACAACAGAATATTATTCAAATCTGACGTGTCTTTATTCAAATCCATAACATGGGCTAAGAAAGCTTGACATCCGTTTTCAATAAACGAATGGCTTTATAGCTTGATATAACAGTGATTGATTTTAGTGGTTTAGTTGCTTGAATTCGCACAACAAGTTGATTAGGAATATGAAAACTAACAACCATACGAAAATAATCAATTTTGGCATGATGAGTAGTTAACCAATCAATCCCTAAAATCACATCAAAAGCAAGTATTTTTAAAGAGATAAGGTTAACAGGTAATGTGATGCTGCCAACTTGGATCAAACAAGATTTATAAACAGTGGAAGTGATGAAAGTTTCTCCTAACGGAGTTTCAACAGATAAGTCAAAGTCCAATTTCTCAGGTGTCAAGTTTAAACGTTGAGCACAAGCAGGAGCGATAAATGAATGGGTAGCACCGGTATCTAGTAAGGTATAAAATTCACAAGAATTTATGATTAGCTTACCCGTGATCACCTCATTTGGGTTCCTCGCATTTTGACCAGTCACGATAAACGCTCTTCCAGGAACCGTTGATTTTGACTTTTTTGGGACAGCCTTTTGAGTCACCATCCCCGTTGGACTTGGTTTCGCTACAGTACAATCTCGAGTGATATTTCCTTCCTTTTCACAATTATAACATACCTTAAACTGTTGCGGGAAGTTTGGGCTGATATGTCCTTCTTTCCCGCACTTATAGCATATGGCCGGTGGTCGTTCTCCTACCTTAGAACTAGTTGCTGCTGGTGCTGTCGTCTTCACATTGTCGTTGTTGTACCTTCTCTTTTTAAAATCTCCTCCCGACTTACTTCTTCTATTATCATGACCATGACTACCACCAGAGTGGTTGCCGCTCTTGTCCGCATTTTTCTTTCCCCGCTGGTGGTTATCGTTGCTCCGATGACTGCTGTCACCGGTATGACCCTGGTTGTGGTCCCTCAGTTGAACGTACTCGTTATCTCGCTCTAATAATTGAGCCCTGTTGACAACATATGAATATAGAGAAAATTTATGAGAAATGAGATACTGACGTATGTCGGGTTTCAAACCTCTCAGAAACATCCGCGTCATACGTTCCTCATTCTCCACCAAATGAGGTGCAAACCTAGATAACTCCGCGAACTTCACCTCGTACTGGGATACCGTCATGTTGTTTTGTTCCAGTCTGATAAACTCTACCTCCTTCATATGGCTAACACTTTCAGGAAAGTATTTGTCATTGAACAGTTTCTGAAATGTCTCCCAAGACATGCTGAGCGCAATTGGTGGTACGCTCTGACTTCGATTCCCACCAAGATGTCGCCTCATTACAGAACATAAAAGTAGCGAATTTAACCTTCTATTCCTCCGTGCATCCCAAGACATCGAGTATCTTGGTAATTTGCTTGACCTACGTATCCGCCTTAATCGGATCCGGCTTTCCCCAGAATTCTGGTGGTCCCAACTCTTTGAACTGCTTGGCTGTGACCAACTGTGCGTTGCCATTGTTTCTACCTGTATTTTGAACAGGAATCTCCTTTGTCTGGTTTTGCATGAACCGCAAAAAGCTTCTAAACATCTCATCGTTCATTATCTGCTCCGTGGTATTGTTTACAGGAGGAACATTGACGGCCTGTTGTACGTTCTCCTCATTGGTGAGTACAGGCGTCTCCACAGTCTCATTTACTCCACTGTTAACATTCTCAGTTGCCATTCTCAAATACTGCCATAAAACAAGGGTTAATTAAACAAATTAAAGTATCACATAATATCCCTATATTATGACCGACCAACAAATAAGCTTAGGTAGGACACACTAGCGAAGGATTTACTCATCTCTCCCCTCTTAGCTGTATTCCCCGATCTCCGCCAGAGATCATATCCCTAAGCTTTGATACCAACTGTGACGCCTCCAGAATAGGTATACATCACCCATTCTGAGTTGTAAAATACATCGTACAGAAATAACTACAACTATATTAATACAACATATAAACCGTGAGTTTAAATACAAATATTACCATCTAGACAATATTCATACCCAAATAAGTCCTCATTACAATTATTGGTACATTATTTTACAAAAATGGTGAGGACTACTAAGACAACTTTCTAGAACCATCATTCCACACCTCGACTAGAACTCGCTACATTCTCGCCTCCTGAGAAGAAAAATGGAAAAACAAGGAAATGGGTGAGCTCAACTATCCCAGTAAAGAATATTATGACTAAGATAATATAGATCAAATTATCATTAGTCTTCATCAGGGAATTTTTTTTTGATAAAATACAATAGACAACAAGTTTCAGATCAATATTCGCAGTGGAAATAATAATTCATAGAAGAGTTACGTAGAGAATGAAATCTACTAGTATCTATGAATTTAAAAGTCTATCATCAATATTTTATCCCTGTAACATCAATCAATATACATCTTGAATCAAATATTCATCTTTGCACTACAGGCCAAAGATATTCATCAGTTGGTCATGTTCATCTCAACACCTGTTCATCTTTGCACTACGGGCCAAAGATATTCATAAGAAAATCAACCATCTTTGCACTACAGGCCAAAGATATTCAGTAATATCATCATTTAGGACTGAGGATGATGAAAAATATTTTAAAGAGAACGAATCCAATGAAACAAAAGAATAAATATTAATGATTCGTAATTCGGTTTATCCATGTCCAAAAATACCTCAATAATAATCATAGTGGAGTAAAATTCAAGAATGATCAAAACATGGATACAATCAAAGCTAGTATCCATAATAGATATTTTGGACGAAAAAAAAAATTTAATTTTTCTGTGAATAGTGCCGTATTCGTGAATAGTATCGTATACGTGAATAGTGTCGTATACGTGAATAGTAACCCCGACACCAAAAAATTCCAAATTTGATAAAAAGTTCAGATCAATATTTCGGCATAATGATATTGAAAGAATAACATCATTACGAAAAAAATAACATCCCTTACCTCGTAAAGACAATACTTCTAGTTGAAACACCGGATATAGGCTATGACTTGAACTTGCACCGTATAGCAACACTCAAAGTATTAAAATACTCACAAGAATACGCTCGATAATATAGAGAGAGAAAGAGAGAGAAAACTTTAGTTTCTGGTGTGATTTTCAATTTTAACCTAAGCACCCTATTTATAGGAAAATGCTTAGAACACCAAAGCAGAAAATTTAATAAAATATTAATATATTTATATAAATTTTCCTTAGCCCACTTTCTTGGTCTAGACATCAGCCACCAACCCACCAAAATCACAAAAAGCGTTTTTGTTAACAAAATTATTTAAAACTCCAAAAATCAATTATTTCGGAACTTCAAAACTTCAATAATTCAAAATAAATAGCCCTTTCGTCAGAAAAATTTGAACCTTATGCCTTTCCCATAGGAAATTCCATTATCTACAACTTTGCAGAAGAAAGTTTTTCCAAATTCCAAACAGAAATTGACCGAAATCCACAAATGGGCGATTTTACAGGCTATAATCAAATTTCAGTCAATAAATGGGGTCCACCGACACACAAAATATGTGTTAATCATTTAATGCAACAAAAATACTCTTCCTCCTCATATACTCATATATCCCACATTCATTGTAAAAATATCACCATTATTATATTATAATAATATAATAAAATATTATTTTATCGGAAAAGATAAAATATCAATTTTCAACAATTGTCACTTTAAAAAGTTTCTCCATCTATATCCACATAAAATAAATATTTTTCTCATCATATAAATCAATAATTAATTATTCACAAATAATATTACAGAATCACAATATTGACAACCAGGCAGTTCCCAAGAAAGAGGGGGCTTTCCAATAAGGATTTCTCCTTACTGGCGCGCAATTAGATGACCAAACCTCTCCTTAGACATAACTTTCTAGACATTGCCAATAATGTTATCTAATAATATTATTCATATAATATGAATTATTACTCCGATAATGGAAAATACTGTGTAGTGACAATTATTGAAACAACAGTAATATAAAATATCAATGCAGCAATTATTGAATCAATAAAATAAAATCTTTGAATAAGAATTCTTTGTAACAATTATTGAGTAGTACCTTTTTACGCAAGAATCAATAATTGGTGCAATACCGTGTGTTACTGTGTTTTTAACCACCGAGTATTTCAACAGTATTAACGGAAACAACTACGCTGTTATTTATAAACAACTTATACTTGTCGTTTTCTTCATCTAATCACTTTCCGTTATGGGGCCCACACAAGGCTGTGCCGTTGTACGAATATTCCCCGACAGCAAGAATATTCCACGACCAAACGAATATTCCCCGACAAAAATGAATATTTTATAACCACTTGCTTATTTGAAATATTTACGCATTTTACCCATAACTAACCACATTAATCAAATTAACCCTTACTATTTCAAAATAATAAATAGAGGAAATTTAATTTTATTTATAATAAGTTGGGGTCTTACAACCTCCCTCCTTATGAAATTTCGTCCCTCGAAATTGACGTCACGACTGTGTTTCAAAAGGTGAGGATACCTCGCTTTCATTTCCGTTTCTAACTCCCAGGTCATTTCCTCTATAGCATGGTTCCTCCACAAAACTGACTTGTGGTATGACCTTTGTGCGTAGGACATGCTCCTTCCTATCCAAGATCTTGATAGGTACCTCCTCGTACGTTAAGTCTTCGACTATCTCGTCCGGTTCTAACTCAATGACGTGGTTCAGGTCTTTCACATATTTACGAAGCACGGATACGTGAAAAACATTATGAACACGAGACATACTTGGAGGTAACGCGAGTCTATAGGCTACATTTCCTACTTCCTAGTCAAGAATCAAAATGGACCAATAAATCGTGGATTGAGCTTCCTCTTTTCCCAAATCTTGTAACTCCCTTCCATGGAGCAACTCGCAACAATACATGATCCCCAATACTAAATTCCACGTCCTTTCGATGAAGATCCGCATAACTCTTTTATCGATCATGTGCCGTTTGTATACGTTGTCGAATCATTTGGATCTTATACGTACCAACTCGGGTCCCAACAATGTTGCTTCACCCACCTCATCCCAGCATATTAGAAAGCGACACTTTCGTCCATACAATGCTTTGAATGGAGCCACACCTATACTTGCCTGATAACTGTTGTTGTAGGAGAATTCCACCAATGGTAAATACTTATCCCAACTCCCTTTGAAGTCTAGGACACAGAGTCTTAATAGATCCTCAAGAGTTTAAATAGTCCTCTCTGATTGTACGTCCGTTTGAGGATAGTATGCCGAACTAAATCGTAAATCCGTGCCCATAGCTTTTTACAAGCTAACCCAAAATCTTGAAGTGAATCTTGGGTCACAATCCGAAACTATGGATACTGGCATGCCATGCAATCTCACAATCTCATTTACATACATACGAGCAAGACATTCAAGGGAATAAGTCTCCCGTATCGGCAAGAAATGAGCAGACTTGGTTAATCTATCAACAATAACCCAAATAACATTTATGCCTTGAGAAACCGTGGGAAGACCCGTAACGAAATCCATGGTAATATTCCCACTTCCATTTCGGAATCTCTAGTGGTTGCAATGGACCCTTAGGCACTTGATGCTCCGCCTTTACACGTTGACAAGTTAAACACGTCGAGATAAACTTTGTAATCTCTCTCTTCATTTTGTTCCACCAAAATGTATGTCGAAAATCACGATACATTTTGGTACTTCCAGGATGGATTGCAAATGGTGTATTGTGTGCCTCCATCATAATCTTATACTTCAAATCAGAATTGTTATGAACACAAAGTCTGGAGTGGACTCGAAGTATTCCTTCTTAATCGATTCTTGCTTCTGGAATAACACCTTCTTATACTTTCTTCTTCATACGCATCAGCTCCGGGTCTGTGGCTTGAGCAACTTTAACTTTTTCGATTAAAGTTGGTCCTATACGTATACTTAACATCATTGCATGGGTCCCCGGAGTCTTGAATTCTATCTTCATCTTTTGTAAATCACACAAAATGGGCCTTTGTGTTGACAACATCGCACTCGTTCCCGCGTTTGATCTTCTACGCAATGCATCGGCTACCACGTTCGCTTTTCCAGGATGGTATTGAATGGTATGGTCGTAGTCTTTCAACAGCTCGAGCCAACGTCATTGCCGCATGTTGAGTTCCTTTTGAGTGAAGAAATATTTAAGGCTTTTATGGTCTGAATATATCTCCACTTTTTCGCCATATAGATAGTGCCTCCAGATCTTTTGCGGAAAAACGACTGCTGCCAACTCTAAATCATGAGTAGGATAATTCCTCTCATATTCTTTAAGTTGTCGTGAGGCATAGGCTATGAATTTCCCATGTTGCATGAGAACACACCCTAACCCTTTGCCCGAAGCATCACTGTAGATAACAAATCCATCCGAACCAGATGGTATTGTCAGAACAGGTGCCGAAATGAGTCTCCTTTTAAGCTCTTGGAAACTCTTCTCGCATTCCTCGCTCCATACGAATTTTGTATCCTTCGGAGTCAACTAAGTTAACGGATTAGCGATTTGAGAAAATCCTTCCATGAATCTCCGATAATAACTAGCTAAGCCCAGAAAGCTACGTACTTCAGTCACCGACTTCGGTTGCTCCCAACTTTGTATTGCTTCAATCTTCGTCGGATCAACAGATACTCCATGTTTTGACACCACGTGCCCAAGAAATACTACTTCCTCAAGCCAGAACTCGCATTTCTTCAACTTAGCATATAACTTGTTTTCACGTAGCCTTTGGAGTACCAGCTTCAAATGGTGCTCATGATCTTCATGACTTTTGGAATATATGAGGATGTCATCAATAAAGACAACAATAAACTGGTCCAAATATTCCTTGAATACAAAGTTCATCATATCCATGAATGCCGCAGGAGCATTAGTCAATCCAAAAGACATGACTAAGAATTCAAAATGCCCGTCATCGAAGTTCTAAAGGCGCCTTGAATATCCTCGCCTAATCCTCAGTTGATGATATCCAGAACGAAGATCGATCTTTGAAAAGAATTGTGCTCCTTGTAACTGGTCAAACAGGTCATCAATACGAGGTAGCGGATACCTATTCTTGATGGTGACATGGTTTAATTCCCGTTAATCAATACAAAGTCGTATACTCCCGTCTTTCTTCTTTACGAATAAAACAGGAGCACCCCAAGGAGATGTACTAGGACGAATGAATTCGATCTCCAACAACTCCTGTAGTTGAACCTTTAACTCTTGAAGTTCAATAGGAGCCATTCGATATGGGGTTTTAGAAATGGGCTTTATGCCAGGTTCAAGGTCAATAAAGAATTCAACTTCACGTTCTGGGGGTAGACCGGGAAGTTCTTCAGGAAATACGTCAGGAAAGTCAATAACAACAGGAATATTATTCAAATCTGACGTGTCTTTATTCAAATCCATAACATGGGCTAAGAAAGCTTGACATCCGTTTTCAATAAACGAATCACTTTATGGCTTGATATAACAGTGATTGATTTTAGTGGTTTAGTTGCTTGAATTTGCACAACAGGTTGATTAGGAATATGAAAACTAATAACCATACGAAAACAATCAATTTTGGCATGATGAGTAGTTAACCAATCAATCCCTAAAATCACATCAAAAGCAAGTATTTTTAAAGAGATATGGTCAACAGGTAATGTGATGCTGCCAACTTGGATCAAACAAGATTTATAAACAGTGGATGTGATGAAAGTTTCTCCTAACGGAGTTTCAACAGATAAGTCAAAGTCCAATTTCTTAGGTGTCAAGTTTAAACATTGAGCACAAGCAGGAGCGATAAATGAATGGGTAGCACCGGTATCTAGTAAGGTATAAACTTCACAATAATTTATGATTAGCTTACCCGTGATAACCTCATTTGGGTTCCTTGCATTATTACCAGTCACGACAAATGCTCTTCCAAGAACCGTTGATTTTGACTTTTCTGGGACAGCCTTTTGAGTCACCATCCCCGTTGGACTTGGTCTCACTACAGTGCAATCTCGAACGATATGTCATTCCTTTCCATAATTATAACATACCTTAAACTGTTGTGGGCAGTTTGGGCTGATATGTCCTTCTTTCCCGTACTTATAGCATATGACCGGTGGTCGTTCTCCTACCTTAGAACTAGTTGTTGCTGGTGCTGTCGTCTTCACATTGTCATTGTTGTACCTTCTCTTTTTAAAATGTCCTCCCGACTCGCTTCTTCTATTATCATGACCATGACTACCACCAGAGTGGTTGTCGCTCTTGTCCGTATTTTTCTTTCCCCGCTGGTAGTTATCGTTGCTCCGATGACTACTGTCACCGGTATGACCCTGGTTGTGGTCCCTCGGTTGAACGTACTCGTTATCTCGCTCTAATAATTGAGCCCTGTTGACAACATCTGAATATAGAGAAAATTTATTAGAAATGAGATACTGACGTATGTCGGGTTTCAAACGTCTCAGAAACATCCGCGTCATACGTTCCTCATTCTCCACCAAATGAGGTGCAAACCTGGATAACTCCGCGAACTTCGCCTCATATTGGGATACCGTCATGTTGTTTTGTTCCAGTCTGATAAACTCTACCTCCTTCATATGACGAACACTTTCAGGAAAGTATTTGTCATTGAACAGTTTTTGAAATGTCTCCCAAGACATGCTAAGCGTGGCTGGGTGGGTACGTTTCACAGATTCCCACCAGTAATTTGCTGACATGAGTGCCTACATTGATGGACATTATGTCACTATGCAGTTGGCCTATGATCTGCTAGCTCATACCCTTGGGCAGGAGCTTGCAGCATTGCCTCCGTCTTCAGAGAGGGATGCTATGCTTGATCTGATAGTCCGCATACACACAGATCCGTAGATAGCTTTGTATTTTTCTGCACAGACTAGCTTAGCCATTTTTGTTATGTACATCATAGATGTATATATCAAATAGTATTATGTATGGCAGGGAAATATATGTTGATTCACTTCCCTTTTAGTTATGCCTTGATACTTGCTTGATATTTGCCTGTTTCTCCAGGGCCTTTGATCTTGATGCATTCTGAACTTATCCTTGATAGATGGAAATTGAGACGTCGCAAGATTTCTCAGAATGAATCATTGATTTCTGTAAAATCCCTACCATCTTTGGTGTCTTGGGACTGGTATCTGTATGGAAAAGTGGAGAGGATGATAGTTTCTTCCTCTCTGAGATTGACCGCTCCACAGATGGTCGCCAATACTTCTATTTATGAGAAGCCTAGTTAATTCCATCTTTTATGGTTTGGTGTTTCTCTTTGAGGTACGATCGCAGCTTAGATGGTCACCGTATCTTCTATTTATGAGAAGAGGTTGGATAATTCCATCCCTTTGATTTGAAACTGATGACGTGGGGAAATTTGAATGTTGATCCCAGTACTGTGTGACAAGTATGCTTATTCTAGTAGGTGTCAGACTGCACCATGAATGGTTACCTACGTACTCCTATTGAAGAGGAGATCAAGTCTGCGTAGTTCGAACATAGTGTAGGAGGTTCAACGTCGAATGTGGAAGGCAAAATGGTGTGGAGGTATTTTTGTTATTTTTTCTGTATTGTGACCGGGCCATATAGAATATGGTTGCCTACGTACCCCCGGGTATCAAGGAGATCAGGTCAACGTAGTTCGCCCCTCAGGACGAATTGCAACTGAAGAGAAACGTAAATCCCATGTGCAGAATATATTGTGGGGAAAATAAAGTTTAATCCCATGAGGGGGATAAACTGCAAGTGTGGAGAAACTTTGATCTCGTCTTTAGGATAAACTACAGATGTGTAAAGTTTGATCCTGTCTTCAGGATAAACTGCAGATGTGTGAAAAGTTTATTCTCGTTTTCAGGAGAAACTGAAGAGAACTAGGCTGCTGGTTTGAATTGTATGTTTCCCTGAGGGGCAAAAGAGTGTGTAAAAGAAAGGGTTCAAAATCGGAATGACTGGTGATTTGATGATCAAAACCAGGATGTTTGTTCGATCGCAACTTCAGACATAGTACCGTTTCACGGTGTCTGAATTAATAAGCTGTGGAAATTCATCACCATCCATTTCCTGCAATCTGAAAGTACCTCCTGTCAATACTTCCTTGACAACAAATGGGCCTTCCCAGTTAGGAGTGAATTTTCCCTTAGACTGATCTTGGTTGTCAATGATCTTCTTCAAGACCAAGTCTTGTTGTTTGAATTGCCGTAGTCGGACTTTTCTGTTATAGGATCGCGCAATCCTTTGCTGATATAACTGACCATGGAAGATAGCCGCAGTTCGCCTTTCATCTATCAGAGATAATTGGTGATACCTGTCTTGTACACATTGGTCTTCATCCAACTAAGCATCCATCAATACTCTGAGGGATTCCATTTCCACCTCTATGGGGAGCACTGCTTCCATCCCATAGACTAGTGAGTAGGGGGTTGCCCCAGTGGAAGCACACATTGAAGTTACAGAGGCTAATAAAGTTAGGGGCAGAGGTCGCCATCCTTTGTGGTTGGCGGACATTTTCTGCATGATCTTCTTGATGTTTTTATTAGCAGCTTCAACAACACCATTCATCTTTGGTCGGTAGATGACGGAGTTGAGATGTTTGATGTGGAATTTTTTACATAAATCCTCCATCATTTTGTTGTTGAGGTTCTTAGCATTGTCTGACACAATGACCTCTGGTTGCCCATATCGACAAACAACATTGTTTTTGATGAAAGTAATGATGACTTCTTTAGTAACCTTGGGGAAGGAAGCTACTTCGACCCATTTGGTGAAGTAGTCGATCATGGTGAATATGAACCGATGTCCATTGTTGGCTTTGGGTTCGATGGGCCCGATCACGTCCATTCCCCACATTGAGAAGGGCCATGGCGAACTAATATTGTGGAGTTCCCTTGTATGGGCGTGGATAACATTCCCATGGATTTGACATTGATAGCATCTCTTGACATGATCATCACAGTCAGCTTTGAGTGTAGGCCAATAGTGTCCCGTTCTGAGAATTTTCTTAACAAGTAGGGATCCACTCATGTGAGGGCCACATACTCCACCAGGGATCTCATCCATGAGTCTCTGAGCTTGGTCTTTGTCCAGACATCTGAGGAGACCTAATCCTACATCTCTTTTGTAGAGTGTATCTCCGCTCAGGTAGAATTTCATAGCAAGTCGATGAATCCGCCTCTTCTCAGTTAGGCTCGCCTAGACGGGTGTAGATCCATATCGCAAATACTCCTTGATATGTTGATACCAAGGGTTATGGATGGGAGGTAGCTCATCCGATTCTTCTCCAATGTAATTCCCATAGACTGGGGTCTTATGCATGGCAATCGTGATGTTTGGCATGTTTTCCTTATCAGGTATGTAAACCAAGGAAGCCAACGTTGCTAATGCATCTGCAAAGTCATTCCTGTTGCGAAGAATGTGTAGAAAGGAGATTTCTTCGAACTCCAAAGCCATCTATAGAACTTGCCAATGGTAGGGTAGTATATGCAATCTTTGGTCTGATAGATTCCTGTGGATTGCTTGATTACCAATTTGAAATCCCCAAATACAGTTAAACACCTGATACCCATTGAATGGGCAAGTTTGAGTCCTATAATGGAGCCTTCATACTCAGCTGTGTTGTTGGTGTTGACAAACTGCAATTTGACGGCGACGAGATACTGCTCCCCCGTGCAAGATATTAAAACTGCTCCAGCTCCGGAGCCTTCTGAATTGACAACTCCATCAAAATACATTTTCCACAATCGGGATGTATCGTATTGATGTGTTAGCTGAATTGCCATTACCCCTTCGTCGGGAAAATATGTTTCTAATGGTTGGTAATCCCCTGCAGGTGCACCGGCCAGTTGATCCGCAATTCCTTGACCTTTGACGGACTTTTGTGTCACATAGACAATGTCAAATTGCTAGAGGATCAACTGCCATCTGGACAGCCGACAATTCAGTATGGGTTTACTGAACACATACTTAAGAGGATCCACGCGGGATATGAGATGGGTTGTGTGACCATGAAGATAATGTTGTAATCTCATGGAGGCCCATGCCGAAGCACAACAAGTTTTCTCGATCAGAGTGTACTTGTGTTCACTGATGCTGAATCTTTTGCTGAGGTAATAGATAGCTCGCTCTTGGCCTCTATTGTCTTTTTTTGCTCAAAGATGCACCCTTATGGCATTGTCATTTATGGACAGGTACATGAACAGGGGAACATCATCCCTGGGAGGTACCAAAACAGGAGCGTTAATTAGCTGTTCTTTAATTGCGAGGAAGGCTTTCTGGCACTCATCATTCCATTTCATGGAGGAGTTCTTCCTTAACAATTTGAAGATTGGCTCATAGGTTGCTGTGAGTTGAGAAATGAATCGGCTGATGAAGTTAATCCTTCCCAATAATCCACGTATTTCCTTTTCTGTCTGAGGAATGGGCATTTCCTTTGTAATAACCAAGAATTTATGTGGTATATTGTAAATAAATATATTAAATAATCTGTAGTAGATTATGGATGATTAAGTGATTATGTGAATAATATGCTAAAATATTTAAAGGAAGTCTCACTAATAAGTTAAATAAGTTAGTGAACTAACCCTAGTTTTTCAATAATCTAGAAAATAGATTTAAGGTGTTAAACCCTAATGAAATACTCAATAAACTTGAATAAGACAAATCTAATTGGGTTATATAAGTTAATTAACATTATTGATTGATGTGAATGTGTAAATATCAATAATAATGAGTAATAGTTCATGTGATAGTAGAATTAATGTTACTAAGGATGACAAGTAATTAAACAAGCCCAATAATTTATTTAAGCATTGGACTTGTAGATAAGTTGAATTAAGAGCAACTAAATTATTAATTTAATGGGCAAGTATATTAGTACCACAATTAATTAATTTATAGAGGCCCAAGTTCATGTTAATTAGTAAACCAAACTAATTAAATTCAAGACCAAAACATCTTATATGTTGGCCCAATTTGTAGCCCAATGGAAGAGGGCACTTTAGACATTTTGTATACTAGATAATTCAATTAAAATAAAAGCAAAGATTGGGGATAAGAGGGCCACATGGCCGGCCAACAAGAGGGAGGAAAAGGGGGAATGCACTTAATCATTTCAAGCACCACTTTGTCAAAAGATATCTACAAGCTTAGCTAGGTGTCAATTGTTTTAAGGGCCACAACATTTAGCAAATCTAGTAAGTGATATTGTAGTGATTATGGAGAGAGATAGAGCCAGAAGGTAGAGGACATGTGTCTAATAGCTATACATTACTTTTCAACAAAAATCTAGCACATTTCTCTTTCATCTCTTATCTTAGTTTTATTTTCTACTTTACTATCAAAGCAAAAGCTAGAGAGGTAGAGAGAGAGAGATATTTCGGTGGGAAGGAGAAGAGGAGGAGATGTTGGATCTTGATGCATCCCAAATTCATTTCATACTTTGGAAAAGTAAGGAGAGTTACAAGCAAGTCAAGGTGAAAATCTAATCTAGCTTAAATCTTGTTAGTTTGTTTGGTTTTAGTTATTTCAAGTTTATGATCTTGAGGTTTAAAACCCTCTATCTACATATTTTATATGGTTTCATGAATGGTTCTAACATAGTTGAGTGTTAGAAAGTAAATCAAAAGGATATAAGAGAAACTAGTTTGGTTTTGTATGAAAACTCTAGTTTTGTTCACTTCCTTTGATTGCTTACCATTTTTGGTCTACACCTTCTTTTTGTGATCCGTAAAAGGGAGGTGCTAGATATGTAAGTTAACTAGTAAACCCAAGTGGTAGAACTCAAAAATATTGAATACACAAGTTGTAGCAATTGTTTTAGCAAAAACAGTTTTGTCTTTTGAAAGAAAAACCAACTATTTTTGGACAGTCAAAGCTAAGGGTATTTTCGTCATTTTTCTGACATTTAAAAATCTTGGGAAAATTTGTGATGATAGTATGATGAGTTAGCTTTCAAACCCAAGTGGAATAACCGAAAACGGAGTTGTAGATTTCCGTATGGATTTTTTTTAACAAAGTACGAAAACTGCCAAAACGCTAAAAAGTTTCTGTCCAAGATTTTTAGAGGGCCGTTTCGGCAACTTAAAGTGTGAAATAAATTCCGGACTTTTGGGACATGAAAATATATGGTATTAAGTACCTTGTGTCCGAAAATGAGCTCATTCCGACTTAAAACGACCAAGTTATGACCATTTTAATTTTTGTGATTTTCCGACGAAAATGGCTATAACCGGAGTTCTATAACTCCGATTGCCACGAAATTTAAACTGGAGCATCACGATAACGCGAATAAAATTTTGCCAAGAGATGGGAATTTCTGGAGTTGAGCACGAGGTAGCTAATTTCTTAAGGATTTAACTAAAATTAATTTCTGAAAAATACCAAAGGAAGTTGGAAAATTATGGAAAAATAATTTTTGTGTATGAAATATATGTATATGTGTTTGGACAAAGGATAGAAAAATAATAAGTTGGGTTGGTTTTTTCGTGAAAAAGAATAGTGATTTCAAGTTGCTGAAATTGAATTCAGACTGCTAATCTGATTTGGTCTGCTGAAATAGTGATTTCAGGATACTGAAATGAAATCCATCTTATTGAAATGGTATTTCAGTTTACTAAGATGTTATCTAATTTACTAAGATAACATATAAAAAGGAATAACTTACAAGTACAAGTTATGATGTGATTAAAAGACTATGAAAGTATAACAATAACACTAAGACTTAAACGTAATGTATAATAATTAGCTTTATGTTTAAAGGTTAGACACTTTAATATAAAATGATAAGATTATAAATGAATTATGCTATGACTAATCGAAAGTTCAATTTTAGGTCTTTTATCTAAAGAAGTTAAAGTAAATTGCTTAGCAGTAGACCGCGATTGAAGCAAGTTCTCTAACTCAAACTTGAGTTATTATTTTCAAAGCATGTTAGTGAATAATCATTGTTGATTATTCACGTCTATAAAGATTATTGATACTCGCACTTGGTGCAATTAAATTCCTGTTCTATTATCATTGAACTGTGAATTAGTTAAAGTTCTTTTATTCATGAATTGTTTAAGATATGGATCTATGCTCATTGTATCGGCTAGATCAAGTATGTTTAAATTTGTTAAATCAAATATGTTGTTAAAAAGTTGTTCTTCACCACTTGACTTGGGAAGAACTCAAGACTGAGAAAAAGAACAATTTGATTAAAGCATTATTGAAAAACAATTATTGCTCGTACATTAAGTGTTTATGCATAATACACCGGGTATGAAAGGCTGATCCCCTTGATTACTAAAACTTATTAAAAGGATCAGTTTAAGTACTGACAACCTTAGCATATGTTAATGGTCATTATGACCACTCAGCATCTGTTATTCAATTATGCGAATATTCAATTATCAAGACTTAATTCATGTTCTTTTACAATTAATTTCTATTGTTGAACATTGAACAATAAATTTCTTGCTAATCATGATATATCTTCCTTGTACTTAAACTTGTTAAGCAAATTAGTTGCTTACCCTTGCTATATCATGACAATTATTTCAGCTAAGCTAGAGAGCTTAACTAAGAAGGACAAGGGCAAGGGAATGGTCCAAGAATAGTTAATGTAAATGTTTAAGTACCATGAGATAATATGTTTAATGTTTATGTAAACCTTTTGTGTTACTTTATGTAACTTAATTAAGGTATGTATAAGTTAAGGTTAATAGACCTGGGGATATTGTATAAGACTTTATTATAATGAACAATGTATGTTTATTATTCCGCAATAGTTTATAGAATGCTTATGATGATGATGGATCGTGAGTACCAAACCCGAGGTATGAGAACCCGGATTTGGGGGCGTCACATCCTTGATGGCCTGGATTTTAGCAGGGTCCAGTTCAATTCCCTTGTGGCTGACTAGGGAACCCAGTAACTTGCCTGACTTAACACCAAAGGCGCACTTGGCGGGATTCAACTTCAAGTTTACTTACGCAACCTGTTGAACAGCTTTCTGAGATGGTCTAAATGGTCATCCTCCTTCCGGGATTTGACAATGATGTCATCCACATAGATCTCTATCTCCTTGTGCATTATATTATGGAAAAGAGCCATCATAGCTCGTTGGTAAGTTGCCCTAGCATTAATGAGGCCAAATGACAACCGTCTGTAGCAAAAGGTTCCCCAAGGCGTGATGAAAGCAGTTTTCTCACGATCCTCCTCAGCGACCATAATTTGATGGTACCCCGCGAAGCAATCAGCAAAGAAGTACATGCCATACTGAGCAATATTATCAATGAGAATGTGGATAAATGGTACGGGAAAGCTATCTTTAAGGCAAGCTTTGTTCAAATCCCAGTAATCCACGCAGACTCACACCTTTCCCCCTGGTTTAGGTACGGGAATAATGTTCGATATCCACTCCGGATATGTAGACACCATGATGATGCCAGCTTGAAACTGTTTCACAATTTCCTCTTTAACCTTTAAACTCCACTCAGGTTTCAATCGTCTGAGCTTCTGCCTAACTGGCTTGAATCCTTATTTAATGGGAAGGCGATGAAGAACAATGTCAGTGGAGAATCCCACCATGTCTTCATGAGACCATGCAAACACATCCTGGAATTGGGTTAATAGCGCAACCATATCATTCCGTTGATTTGTGGTAAGGTTTGAACCAATTTGGATTAGCTTAGGGTTGTCTAAGGTTCTAAGATTGAAAGGAGTGGTCTGATCGAGATTGGGTTTGGGTTTATCGGAGACCCATTCCTTAATCTCTTGAGGTGTCTCAATGTCCTCTTGGATGTCCATCAAGTCTGAGTCCAACTTTGCATCAAAGTTATAGTCCTTGTGGAGAGAAGGCACCTTATCAGCAAGTATAGGCACATCTAAACTCAGAGTCCTGAAACAAAATATGCTTTCACTTAATATATACAACTGTTCGAACATACAAAAGTGTTAGCATGTACGTGATAAAATAACTGCTAGTGCTGTAAAGGAAAGCAAGCAATTAAAAGTTATCTACAGGGCAGAGGGATTTTCTGCCTATTTTACCCTTGTCGACCAATGCATGGAGTACTGCTCCAATTGTCGAGGGCAAAGTCCTGAAGGACTGCAATGATAAAAGGATCGCCAGTGCCCTTCTCCTCCTGAATGATAACCATGACATCTGGGCAATCATCGTCTGAAGTGTATCTATTTATATGTTCATCATGAACAATGACACGAATGCCTGCCATCATCAAGGCAAGGTCATGTTTACGTTTCCACTCCTTTTCTTCCACCTCGGGATCAGGAGTCAACACCTCTTTAGCTTTGATTGGTACTTGTTTTGGAAACAGCATAGCCATAGTCCGGGCTGGAACCTATACTGGAGATTGCATCAACTCATGTGGTAAAGGTATCGAAGATCGCCGTATGGCGAAAGGTTAAGGAATCTGCTTATGCTTATGATCATTCATGTGCTTGGAAGTAGCAAAATAGTCGAGCCTGGCTGTACCGATTTGACTGGAAAGTTGTATAGGGTGTGTAATACCCTACTGATCCTTTCCAAGCCCTTGTCTAGGTTGGTAACCCAATAACATCATTTCTTGAGTGGCGAACATAACCTCGTCAAAAATCTTGGGTACGGGAAGTGGTGCTCCAATAGAATGGTATTGTGTATTACTCACTTCCAGAGTGTGAAAACTAGCAGGCTCAACCTCTGAATTGAAGCTGATAATTGGTAGAGCTCCTGGTCTAAGACCTTCCGGCTCAGCATTGACAGTGACTAGACTGTTGTTGATGATGTATTTGAGTTATTGATGTAAGGTGGAGGGAATAACTCCATCCATGTGTATCCATGGTCTCCCCAATAACAGGTTGTATCCTGAATCTATCTTGAGGACGTGGAAGGATACGTTGAATGTATGGGGACCAATATCAATTGGCAACTCAATCTTTCCAACAGAATTTCGCCGAGATCAATCAAAAGCTCTGATGATCGTATGACTACTTTGGATTCGATTGGGATTGATGTTCATCTTTACCAAGGTTGCATAAGGACATATATTTAGAGACGAACCTCCATCTATCAACACTCCCGCTAGCATATACCCAGAAGACAATACAGTAACGTGTAGTGGTTTGCAGTGACCGGTCCCTTCGGGAGGTATGTCATCATCAGTGAAGGATATCACATTGTTGTTGAAAATGTGATCAACCACATGTTAAAATTTTTCCACATCCACTGATTTTGGTAAGTAGGCTTCTTCCAAAACCTTTAGCAAGACCTTCCGATGATCTTCGAAAGAGAAAACCAAGTCAAGGATTGATATCTGGTGTGGAGCTTCACGCAAGCTTAAAACCACTTTGGCTTCATTGTGGCCCATGGTATGGAGGAATTTTTCAATCTTCTCCATGGACAATTTCCCCCTTGCTTCGCAGGTAGGCTTGATAACCCATTAAGGAAGGTATAGTGGATTCTCTTTCGTCACTGTGGCAACCGTATGAGACGTAGATCCTTCAGCTTCTCCATAGTTCCATGGCACTTTGTGTAAGCTAACAACATGATGTTGTATTCTGCAAGGCAAGAGAATTGGCTCTGGTGCGGTCACTTCCAAAGGATTGTAAACTTATTTGAGTTGAATTGGTTGTATGGGAAATGATTTAACAGTCATGTCATCCACCTCAGATATAACTACGACTGATCCCTTCCATTGAGTAGGATATGCATTTCCACCCTTAAGTTGCACAGTGTAATCATCTGCCACTTGTATAACACCGCTATCAATAAGATTCTGAATGTGATGGCGGAGTGCCCAGCATTCTTCTGTGCTGTGATCACGAGAATGTGAATGGTATTGACACATTTCAACAGGATTGAACTGCCCTAGACGGATATTGATTAGAGGGAGAAGGAATGTGATCCTTCCTTCGTTGATCAACATTTGAAGTATCTCATACATAGATTGGCCCAGATAGGTGAATTCTCTTTTATTAGCAAACTCCCGATGGGCTTTAGCATTTGCTCGCTTTGCAACCTTATCCTCCATATCTTTGCTTTTTGAAGGTGTTGAGGGAGCATTCACAATAAATGGAAGGAGATAGGCATGCTCCTGTCTAATTAATTAGCGTGTGACTTGATGTTGGTGGGTCACCAGTTCTGCCAATTGTTCAATTTGTTTGTGAAGAACCTTCATCTTTCGTTCCATGGTGAATTAGAACTTTGCATAATCCCATTTGTCAACACCGTCTTTGATGGGTTGGGATGATTCACCAGTAGAATTAGAACCATGTCCAGTGCTCCAACTGATCATGTGGACCTCTTCCTCTTTGTGTTGAGGGAGAGGGTTGTCTTGTACGTGAGGTTGATCTGGTTTGGTGACCACGATCTCACCATTGTCGATCAAATCTTGGATCTTGTGCTTTAAGGCCTAACAATCTTGAGTATCATGTCCGGGTGCTCCAGCATGATATGCACATTTCCGATTAGCATTGAAACCCATACCAGTAGGGTTGGCTGGCGGAAGAAGATGTGTAATTTTCTTCTGTGTAGTCAGAAGAGCAAGAATATTTTCAAGCGAATCCCCTAAGGGTGTGAACATTCGAAATCACTTTACTTCTCCACTTTTGGGCAATGGAGGGTTTGAAGGATGTGCTATAAAAGAGGAGTAGTTTTTCCTCTGCATAGGCATGTTTGGATTACCTTTTTGTCCTTGTAGTATCAAGAAAACATCCTCTTCTTTCTTTTTATGGACCCTCCGGGGGTTGTTTCCATAAGATCTGGACTGGATGTGCTCAGCAACAGTTTTAAGAGCGGCTAGGTCTTGAATTTTACCAGACTTTAATCCCATTTTAGCCATCTCATCGTGTTTGATCATTTCAGAGAATGGCTTGCCAATTCCAGCTAGGACTCTTCCATAGAAAGGGGCTTCCTGTACATCTATGAAGGTCATGACCATCTCTGATTCTGTCATGGAAGGAATAACTTTAGTAGCAAGGTGCCTCCACCTTTGAACATACTCTCTGAATGACTCGTTAGACTGTTTTTTGACCTTGGTAATCTGGTACCGGTCAGGAGCCATCTGAGACTGAAAACTGTATTGAGTGAGGAAGGCGTGAGCCAGCTCTTCCCAACTATGGATCTTAGAGTTGTCTAATCTGGTATACCATGAACTGGCTTCTCCAGTCAGACTTTTCTGAAACAGCTGCATTCTGAGCTTTTCATCCTCAACATAAGATCCGAGTTCTCCAATGAACACCTTTAAATGTTTGTAAGGATCCCCTAATCTGTCATGTTTCTCAAAATCAGGGGTTTTGAATTTCTCTGGATAATGCACACCAGGAAATATACAAAGGTCTGTATATGAAACACTACCATGTGTTCCAATCCCTTTAAGAGCGCGAATGGTTTCCTCCATTTGAAGGACCTTCTTCCTGATATCACCGGTGCCTAGACCTGTTTTGAGATGGGTGTTTTCAGGGTTTTTGGTGGTGGAATCCAATTGATGCTTTGGAATTATTTTTTCCAGATTTTGAACTCCCCCTTGTGCAGAGGATCCTGTATGTGTGGGTATTTTAGTACCCTGAGTAGACTGGTGTAACTCTTTCAATAGAACATTCAAGTCTGTGATTTGTTTACTGAATCCGTCAAATTCTTATCGAGAGTTAGGATTAGACTGTTCAGAGGAAGACATGATTGGTTGTAGGCTTGAGGCCTTTTTAGACTTGGAATGGGTAACCGGCCCAATTGCTTCCCTACAAAAAGACTTACGTATTTTAGTCTTTAAAAAAATGTAAATGTTATCATAACATATCCGTTCTAGGAATTTGTCCTGCAAAACCGGTTTAGTTAGTTGATAACATGTTATGCACAGGTATTCTTCATATTTTCCATTATATATGGATGAACCTGGAATAAAATTAAAAGTAAATGCTTTTACAGGTAATTTTAAAAATAGAAAGCATGAAGAGACTTTCCTCCGCGTTTGGTTTATAAGAGGTTGACCTATCCTAGGGTTTCTTTCGCGGCTTTTCAGCAATGAAGTTTCCCATATCATCGCAATCTACTCAACGGGAAGTTAATCCGGTTTTTCAACTGGAGCGAATCTGGGTGGTGCCTTTCCTGAGCCCTGGGGAATTATTCTTCCCACGGGTCCAGTAATCAAACACCAACAGGATAGCCTCCTAACGGGGGGACCACACAACATACATTCACATACAACGTGTCTCACCGTTTATGCAAAATGATGACATGTGCGAAGCACTAATATGTGCGAAGCACTAATATCACAGATAGATATTTAGTAGTGCAGTAAGATGCATTCGTACACATATATCAGAAATGTAAATGCAACAATCACACACAAGAATATAACAATTTTGATAAGCTTGTAATAGCGGCTTAAGCCCTCTTACTGGAATCCCCAGCAGAGTCGCCACTTGTCGACGTCGGGATTTTTAATTGTCCCTTTTCGTTACTTGTTCTTTGGTGTTCTCATGTTAATGTGAGATTTGTTTGAAAAAACAAGTGAAAAAGGTCCGACATGTATAATGTCGACGATTTGACTTTAAGAGTCGCCATTGGTGTTTTTAATTGGTTGCACCACCAACGCAAAAAAGTTTACACATTGACCCGATAATTCGACACTACTAAACGAATGTAAATTAAATGAGATTCATTAAGGGTTCGAGGGCTTGATTATGCGGAGGGAAGGTGTTAGGCACCCCAGAGCATCCGTAAGTGTTACTACGGTGACCCACTCTTCAAAGAAATTGTTATATGAATGTGTGTGTGTGTGTGATCAATGTGTAATTATATGAAAGTAGTCGAGGCCTCGTTCGCACCTATATACATGGGTTTGAATTTTATTTTAGGAAAATCCAGTTTTAACCATAAGATATAGCAATGAAGTTTTGTAAAAGAGGTTTTTTCAAACCCTATGCTCAATAGGAATTGAGACCTTTGATACTTCCATTTTTATTATTAAATGTTAGAACTTGTTTGCTTTTATTTTCGAGATCTGAAGCATCTGCGAGAAAAATAGTATCTGCAGATCTTAGAACTCCTCATCAAGCATGACACCCATCCAAGGAAATTCAGACACTGTAAAATAAATACAAACTGCTTACAGCTAAAAAACATCCATCACGAGAAACGAATCTAGATTCAGTAAACTGAACCTGTGATCACATGATTCTTAGGATCACAAGATACTGCAATTGATATGAAAAGCAGTAAGCAGGTATATATATAAAAGCTATATATATATATATATACTGACATGATCAGCCACCACGAATTATTCTCCATGGGGGATCAAAAAAGTAAATAAAGCAGTAAAAACGATCACCGCCACGAAGTGAACTCCAGGCGGGACAAAATGTAAATAAAGCTGTAAAAGCGATCACCGCCACGAAGTAAACTCCAGGCGGGACGGAATGTAAATGAAGCTGTAAAAGCGATCACCGCCACGAAGTGAACTCTAGGCGGGACGGAAATTGAAATATATATATATATATATATATAAAAGCAGTAAACGCACCGGATGTGAATCCAGGCTCATCGGATATGTCCGACAACAATTATATATATGTATATATATAAAAGCTAGTAAATGCACCGGATATAAAATCCAGGCTCATCAGATATGTCTGACAACAATTATATATATATGTATATATATATATAAGCAATTAAACGCTCCGGATATAAAATCCAGGCTCATCAGACAGAGTCTGACCACAGTTCATATATATAAATATATATATAAAAGCAAATAAACGCTCCAGAGCGAAGTCTAGGCTCAATCGAGGCATAACTCGATAATGTTAGTCCATATATATGAAATATATATATATATTAGTATATATATACAGACAGAAATGAAAACCACAGACAGAAGTCTGGGGAAACACACTCACACGACTCTCAATGTGTGCAACAGTGTGTAATAATAAAAGAAATAGGCTTTCTAGAATATAAGAAGGCTTACAGTGGACTGCCAAAGTAGACTTCTTTTACTTTAAAAGGATGAACACTCAGCTCCCGCCGGATAAAAGTATCTATATATGAGATAACTAGTGTTTAAAGAAGAAGAAACACTCAAAAGATGTGTATGCAGAGCTAAATGGACAGGGCTTCCTCGCCTTTTTCCCTCTCCTCTCCCTCTCAAATGGCTGACACCCCCTCTATATTTATAGACGGATGGGCGTAGGTCAACCTGCGGCAGCCGTAGGTCAACCTGCGGCAGCCGTAGGTCAACCTGCGACTGGTCATGGTGGGTCTGGGCTTCGCGGGTCCCGTCGTCTCATAGTACGTGCACTCACGTACTGTAATGTCCAATCGAACTTGTAGAACTTTAATCCGAGCATCCAAACGAAGCGTATCTGTACTTCTTCGAATCGCTGGTGTCGAGAGTTACGTAATGACATGGATTAGAGGTTGTACAAAGTCAGGAAGAGGGGTACATGCCTATGGTCTTCAAGCTTCAAATTCTATCCAAAGTACTGCCACACGTAATAGTCACTCGAGACTGTCATTCCTCGGTTATTTGGGACATTGTTGTATATATGTATGTCTGAAGTGTTGAGACGACGTGTCATTTGTCGGATGAACAAGATGATGTTTGACTCTTTGTCGGGGTTATCGCCGGGTTGAGTTGAAAGTAGACGTTGCTCAGGGTTACAGCTGAGATTGGACTACTTGTTGGTATGCTGCGATATCATCTTGTTGACATTGTGAGATGACGTTGGTGACTTCTCACCGGGGTTATCGCCGGTTTAAGCGAAAAACAGAAGTTGCTTAGGGTTATCTCTGAGATAGAGCTGCTTGTTTGTGTGCCTCACTGTCATCTGTGATTGAAGCTTATTGCATATGGTCAAAACAAGCAATTTCGCAGTTATCGCCGGAACTGCGATGGCATCTCTTGGGGTTATCACCAAGGATGAGATTGTTATTCCTAGTGTTGTCTCTGGGACTGAAATTGAACGTCGCGGTGTTATCGCCAAGACAGGAATGTCCTCTCCGGTGTTGTTGTCGGTCTTTTGATCTGCATATCTCGGGGTTATCTCCGAGATTAGAAATGACATTCCCGGTGTGTGTTCCGGGTTTGGAACCAATGCTCCCGGTTTGTGTTCCGGGTTGGAGCGGAACTTCCGGTAGTATCTGGAACTGTTGTAAGCTGTCTTTCAGGGTTATCTCCAAAAGACAAATCTACCCTCCTGCAATGTTAGTAATAGGAGTGCAAAAAATTTCGAGTGTCTACAATTACGAAAAAAAATAACATCCCTTACCTCGTAAAGACAGTACTTCTAGTTGAAACACCGGATATAGGCTATGACTTGAACTTGCACCGTATAGCAACACTCAAAGTATTAAAATACTCACAAGAATACGCTCGATAATATAGAGAGAGAAAGAGAGAGAAACCTTTAGTTTCTGGTGTGATTTTCAATTCTAACCTAAGCACCCTATTTATAGGAAAATGCTTAGAACACCAAAGCAGAAAATTTAATAAAATATTAATATATTTATATAAATTTTCCTTAGCCCACTTTTTTGGTCTAGACATCAGCCACCAACCCACCAAAATCACAAAAAACATTTTGTTAACAAAATTATTTAAAACTCCAAAAATCAATTATTTCGGAACTTCGAAATTTCAATAATTCATAATAAATAAACCTTTTGTCAAAAAAATTCGAACCTTATGTTTTTTTTATAGGAAATTCCATTATCTACAACTTTGCAGAAGAAAGTTTTTCCAAATTCCAAACAGAAATTGACCGAAATCCACAAATGGGCGATTTTACAGGCTATAATCAAATTTTAGTCAATAAATGGGGTTCACCGACACACAAAACATGTGTTAATCATTTAATGCAACAAAAATACTCTTCCTCCTCATATACTCATATATCCCATATTCATTGTAAAAATATCACCATTATTATATTATAATAATATAATAAAATATTATTTTATCGGAAAAGATAAAATATCGATTTTCAACAATTGTCACTTTAAAAATTTTCTCCATCTATATCCACATAAAATAAATATTTTTCTCATCATATAAATCAATAATTAATTATTCACAAATAATATTACAGAATCACAATCTCGACAACCGGTTCCTTGTGAAAGAGGGGCTTTCAATAAGGATTTCTCTCTTCAAGGCGTGCGATTAGATGACCAAACCTCTCCTTGAGATGTAACTTTCTAGACATTGCCAATAATGTTATCTAATAATATTATTCAGGATAATATGAATTATTGCTCTATATAATAGAAAATATCATGTAGTGTCAATTATTGAAACAACGATAATATAAAATATCAACGCAACAATTATTGAATCAATAAAATAAAATACTTTGAATAAGTAATTATCGTAATAATTATTGAGTAGTGCCTTCTTATGTAAGAATCAATAATTGGTGCAATAATGTGTGCTATCTCTGTGTTTTAACCAATTTAGTATTTCAACAAGATTAATTGGTAACAACTACGCCGTTATTTATAAAAACTTATACTTGTCGCTTTCTTCATCCAATCGCTTTCCAGTTATGGGGCCCACATAATTTCATACAGTCATATACGAATATTCCTGGGCAAAGAAGAATATTCCACGACTAAACGAATATTCCTCGACAAAAATAAATATTTTATAACCACTTGCTTATTTAAAATATTTACTCATTTTACCCATAACTAACCACATTAATCAAATTAACCCTTACTATTTCAAAATAATAAATAGAGGACATTCAATTTTATTTATAATAAGTTGGGGTCTTACACCGTTGAGCTGCCACAGTCGAATGAGGATGAGGAGGACGAGGAGGAAGAGATTCCACTAAACTGGATTGCTGCACGTATGTATGACGAAGTATACGGCTGTAATGTAGAACTTCAGGATAGAGTCGAGGAATTGGAAGAGATAGTAGCTAAACAGCAGATCGCAGTGGTGCAAAAGGACAACGAGATTCAGGATCGAGATGAACGTCTTAATAATGTCGAAGAGAAGTTGATCCACACTGAAGGAGAGAACGAGCAACTGACAGAGGAGATCGCAGAGCTGAAGAACAAGTTGAAAGAAAAATCTACGAAGAGGGCAAAAGTTGAAATCGCGTACAATGAAGCTTATCAACGAGATGGGGTAGTAGAGAGAGAGGTACAAGTAAAGAGGATCAAGATGGAAGAGATGAATAGTGTTTTCAACACCGTGATCAATCGAGCTCAAGATCGGGTCATGAGTTATCCGATTCAGTTCGAGACGCTGCCAACGTACATGTTAGATCGCCGAACAATGTTTCGTATTATGGAAGAGGAGCGTCGTAAGGCTATGCAGTATTTCAGTAGGTCGTCATAAATATAATTACTATGTGATTGATGAGTAAATAAGATGTAAATCCTGGGTATGATATAACCCATAGGATATGATGATGATGAAGTTATCCTAAAACTTTTGGAGTTCAGGAAAGTGATGTAGATAGCAGGAATGCTATCATTATTATGTTTTAAAATATTATGAATAAATAAAAGTTACTATTTATTCAAGATATTGTGTGTTATGTGGTAATTTTGTGATGTGCAAGTTGAATATATAATACTTAAAAGATTGAATAGAATCTAATGAGTATATTTTAATAGAAAATGCCTCCAAGATGTCAACCACGATAAAGGACCACCAAGAATAACAACAATGCTGAGGCTAATCCAATTCAGCAATTAGTGACGTTACTGACAGGTGCATTACAGAATCAACCGAAGAATCAAGCTACAACTTTTAAGGATTTCAAGGCGGTTGGACCACCAGAATTCTGTGGGTCCATGAATCCAGTTGAGGTACAAACCTGGATCATGGAGATAGAGAAAGTTTTTGATGTTGCTAGGGTAGGGGATAATCAGAAGACTGCTTTTGCAACATTTATGTTGAAAGCAGAGGCTAGTTATTGGTGGCAAGCCAATAAAACTCGAGGAGGTCAAGGGGTAATGACTTGGGATAGGTTTAAGGAGATATTTTTCGAGGCTTATTTCCCAAAGAGTTCAAAAATCAAATGGAGGTGCAATTTCTAGAACTGAAGCAGGGATTAATGACGGTATCGGAGTATGCTGCGAAATTCAACGAGTTAGCGAGGTTTGCGCCATATCAAGTCAACACGGATGAACGCAAAGCTAGGAGGTTTGACCAGGGACTAAAACCCTGGTTGTATAGTAGGGTCTCCATGTTTTAATTGAAGACATTTACAGCAGTGTTGGAGAAGGCAATTCTCACTGAGAGTGGAGGCGAGGCTGTAACAAAGCACAATCAAGAGCAGAAAAAGCAGAAGAGTGAGGGCGAAGTTAAGAATGGTGGTACTAACGTTCGAAATGGTAACAATAACTTGAAGAGAAAGTGGAATGCAAATGTGGGAGCTAGAAATTAGCAAGGTAACCAGCAGAAGAAGAAGATTGACGCATGTGCTACATGCGGGAGGTTTCACAAGGGTATGTGCTTAAAGGGGAAGCGTGTGTGCTTTAACTGTGGCCAGGAGGGTCACATTGCCCCAAATTGCAATCGACCCAAGAAGAATGTTTTCTACACTTGCGGGTTAAAGGATCATTTTGCTCGCGAATGTACAAAGAAGAAATCTGGTGAGACAACTGGAAGCAAGGGAAATGGCGGTGGAGGTACATTGACCATTACTGGACTAACGTCATCAAATAAGCCCACAGCCAGAACCTTTAATATGACAGTGCAAGATGCGGTGCAATTAAAAGATGTCGTGTCAGGTATTATCCAAATCAATGATATAAATGCATATGTATTATTTGATTCGAGTGCTACTTGCACGTTTATATCTGATAAATTTGCTAAGAGGTTAGAAATACCTAGTGAAGAGTTGAATTTCCCTTTACAAATAGAAATTGCGAATAGGGAGGTAATTCCTGTTAGGCTTGTATACAAGAACTATATGGTGAATATTAAGGTTAATATTATGACAGTGGATTTAATTCTGATAAAACTTGGAGAGTTTGATGTTATATTGGGAATGGATTGACTATTCAATTATGGAGCGATAATTGATTGCCAAAAGAAGTGTGTAACCCTTATAACTCTGTCAAAAGGTAGTTTTCTATGGTAGCAAATCGCCTAGACAAATGAGGTGTCTGACAGTTATGCAGGCCAAGAATGTAAGACCCCAACTTATTATAAATAAAATTAAATTTCCTCTATTTATTATTTTAAAATAGTAAGGGTTAATTTGATTAATGTGGTTAGTTATGGGTAAAATGCGTAAATATTTCAAATAAGCAAGTGGTTATAAAATATTCATTTTTGTCGGGAAATATTCGTTTGGTCATGGAATATTCTTGCTGTCGGGGAATATTAAATGCGGCACAAGCGACCTTGTGTGGGTCCCATAACGGAAAGCGATTGGATGAAGAAAATGACAAGTATAAGTTGTATATAAATAACGACATAGTTATTCTGATTATCTTTGAAATAATACTCGGTGGTTAAAAACACGGAAGCATTACGGTATTGCACCAATTATTGATTCTTACGTGAGAAGGCACTACTCAATAATTGTTACAGTAATTATTGTTCAGTATTTTATTTTATTGATTCAATAATTGCTGCGTTGATATTTTATATTACTTTTGTTTCAATAATTGTCACTACACGATTTTTTTTATCGAGTAATAATTCATATTATCTGAATAATATTATTAGATAACATTATTGGCAATGTCTAGAAAGTTACATCAAGGAGAGGTTTGATCATCTAATTGCGCGCCAAGATGGAGAAATCCTTATTGGAAAGCCCCTCTTTCTTAGGGAACCGCACGGTTTATCGATGATTGTGATTACGTAATATTATTTGTGAATAATTAATTATTGATTTATATGATGAAGAAAATATTCATTTTATGTGGATATAGATGGAGAAAATTTTAAAGTGACAATTGTTGAAAATCGATATTTTATCTTTTCCGATAAAATAATATTTTATTATATTATTATAATATAATAATGGTGATATTTTTACAATGAATGTGGGATATATGAGTATATGAGGAGGAAGAGTATTTTGTTGCATTAAATGATTAACACATGTTTTGTGTGTCGGTGGACCCCATTTATTGATCAAAATTTGATTATAACTTTGTAAAATCGCTTGGTTTGTGGATTTCATCAATTTCTGTTTGGAATTTGGAAAAACTTTCTTCTGCAAAGTTGTAGATAATGGAATTTCCTATAAAAAAGACATAAGGTTTGAATTTTTCTGACAAAAGACCTATTTATTATGAATTATTGAAGTTTCGAAGTTCCGAAATAATTGATTTTTGGAGTTTTAAATAATTTTGTTAACAAAAACATTTTTTGTGATTTTGGTGGGTTGGTGGCTGATGTCTAGACCAAAAAAGTGGGCTAAGGAAAATTTATATAAATATATTAATATTTTATTAAATTTTCTGTTTTAGTGTTCTAAGCATTTTCCTATAAATAGGGTCCTTAGGTTAGAATTGAAAATTACACCAGAAACTAAAGGTTTCTCTCTCTATATTATCGAGCGTATTCTTGTGAGTATTTTAATACTTTGAGTGTTGCTATACGGTGCAAGTTCAAGTCATAGCCTATATCCGGTGTTTCAACTAGAAGTATTGTCTTTACGAGGTAAGGGATGTTATTTTTTTTTTGTAATGATGTTATTCTTTTAATATCATTATGCCGAAATATTGATCTAAACTTTTTATCAAATTTGAAACTTTTTGGTGTCGGGGTTACTATTCACGTATATGGCACTATTCACGTATACGATACTATTCACGAATACGACACTATTCACAGAAAAATTAAATTTTTTTTTTCGTCCAAAATATCTATTATGGATACTAGCTTTGATTGTATCCATGTTTTGATCATTCTTGAATTTTACTCCACTATGATTATTATTGAGGTATTTTTGGACATGGATAAACCGAATTACGAATCATTAATATTTATTCTTTTGTTTCATTGGATTCGTTCTCTTTATAATATTTTTCATCATCCTCAGTCCCTAAATGATGATATTCTTGAATATCTTTGGCACCAGTAGTGCAAAGATGGTTGATTTTCTTATGAATATCTTTGGCCCGTAGTGCAAAGATGAACAGGTGTTGAGATGAACATGACCAACTGATGAATATCTTTGGCCTGTAGTGCAAAGATGAATATTTGATTCAAGATGTATATTGATTGATGTTACAGGGATAAAATATTGATGATAGACTTTTAAATTCATAGATACTAGTAGATTTCATTATCTACGTAACTCTTCTATGAATTATTATTTCGCTGCGAATATTGATCTGAAACTTGTTGTCTATTGTATTTTATCATATTTTTTTTTCCATATTGAAGACTAATGATAATTTGTTCTATATTATCTTAGTCATAATATTCTTTACTGGGCTAGTTGAGCTCACCCTTTTCCTTGTTGTTCCATTTTTCTTCTCAGGAGGCGAGAATGTAGCGAGTTCTAGTCGAGGTGTGGATGGTTCTAAAAAGTTGTCTTAGTAGTCCTCACCATTTTTATAAAATAATGTACCAATAATTATAATGAGGACTTATTTGGGTGTGAATATTGTCTAGATGGAAATATTTGTATTTAAACTCACGGTTTATATGTTGTATTAATAAAGTTATAGTTATTTCTATACCATGTATTTGACAACTCAGAATGGGTGATGTATACCTATTCTGGGGGCGTCACAAAGGGGTCCTCCTCGTCCGTCTCTATCTCATCATCCTCATCAGGTAAACCCTCATGCTCAACCACTGTGACCAACGAAGATGTTTCCTGTGGCAGTAGTTGTTCCCAAACCACCTGAATATCTCGAGGCTCCTCCTCTCTAGGCATCTGGGATCCTTCATCCCTAGCCTGACTGGATTCTCCTACATTAGCCATCCTGACAACCAAAATTTTAAGTTTTAAATTACTAATTATTACTACTCGACACTCACGAGCACATAAGTTATAACCACATAAGCACATAAGTGTTTTATTATTTCTTTCTTAAAACTCAATAAGAGTTTATCACCACTATCTTTTCAAAGGTTACTTCCTAAGGCTTTTCCCCACCTAAGGTTCATAACCTAAAGCTTTGATACCAACTTCTGACACCCCCAAATCTAGGTACTTCATTTCCCCTAAGACTTGGTTTTCACTTACCATACATTCATACTAACTACCCAAATATAATGGAATTAAACCATAAATCCTCCCATTAAAAGGGTTACATCATTAATCAAAAAGTTTTCCCAGGTTGTCTAACCTTTAACATCAATCAAGTGCGAAAATAAAATAATTACATCACATCATTAAATATAAAGTCTATCATCATGACAATAATTGAAATTACAAGTCTTCATCACTTGCACTTTTTTCCCTTTCCTTTGCAAGTCGTAGGTTCATCGACCTTCTCAACTTTAGCTGCAATGAGTGCGTATATATGCAAGAGTGAACAAAACAAATGCTCACGAGGTATAGAAATAAATCAACAAGAAAATAATAACTGCCAAAGAATAAGCTCATCAAACTGAATAGTACACTATCAATGATAACCAAAAACTGGAAATCAAAATATGAAATATATCCGAGGGTCCTAAGACCATGAACTATATCCACGGTTACAAGTAATCTTTCAACTTTAACCTTAACAATTACACTGTAGGGACTTCACGTACTTAGGTGGATTAGCCCTTTGTACTATGTATTGTACACAAACATCTAAATGCATCGCGTACCCCTATAATAGGGTTGTTCTTCTCAGTTTTAGAGTACAAGTCCTCACCAAAGAAAGTTTAGTTTGGATAAACTTCAAGGGTAATATAGAGTTTTACGATCATCAACTAAAGGATTAGTTAAATCAACAAAGTTTGATAACACTACAGTTGTTCAATAACAACATAATATAGAACAATTGAGAATCATAAGTGAATTGAATATATATTAAACTCATGCGTGGAAATAACTAGAGAGCATAAACATTGAATAAAATTAATAAAATGATAAACCTTTGCTTGAACAATAATAAGCTAGGTCTATGATCTTGTCAAATTAGAAATTTAATTACTGAATATACATTAACTGATAGCAAGCTGGAAACAAAGCTTGCTCAACATCATAATAACTTGTGCAAAGTAATTGAAATACAACAATTCAATACTAGGAATTAGAGTTCAAGAAGCATTCACTATAAAAGAATTAACTAAAGAAACTTGTTTAACTATAAACAAGTTAGAGTAAATCAACAATGATTAGAATTCAAAACTTGCTCAATGTAAAAGGTAAGAATTAGAAACTTGCCTCGTGCGTAAGCTATAAATTTACAACTCACGTTCACCTACACATAGTATTAGAATTACAATATCTATTAGATATACTAACATCCACTTTCCAAAATACCACTCACCACTAGCTAAACTTGTTATTTTAGTACAAGTTTTAGTTTACCATACACATTTCAGAATCACAAATGCTAACTTCACAACACTTATTCATTATTCATGAAGTTTCTTAAATCATAACATATCATTTTACAATATACTAATTTTACATTTTAAAGTTACTAATCACATGATACTATTTTGTTTTAACCTTGCCATTACACATTTGACACCTTAACATAACATTAAACTAAGTTACATTAAGGTTTCAAAGTCTGCAGAACTAACAGACTTTTGAGTGGTTCATTGATTCATCGGGCGGCCACGCCAGTTTTGCCTTAGATTCAAGCGGCTGCATAAGAGGTCTGTGTCTGCCAACAGCACCGATTCAATTTTGCAAAACTGAGTTTTGACTCTGTTCTAAGCCAACTAACACTAATTTCATCCTCAAAGCAATAAATTTAACATATGCAATTGGTATAGAACTAACACAAACATGATTTCTCACATATTCATCAACTTAAAACAATTAAACAACAACTTCAACTAATTTAAATCCTTAAATTTCATGTTTTCATACAAAAACTCCATTTTTGACATCCTTTCCAAAAATCATCACTGTGATCACAATTCTTGTCCAAATTAATTCATTCAAACTACGTTCTCTTCGTTTCTTAATGAACTATCATATTCCAAACTCAATTTATAGATTAGTATACAAAATAACCACCAAATTTGGTACTTTCATTGTAATAATCTTGGCAGCAGTAGTGTTTGCACTGAAGATATGGAGACACTGTCTCTATGGAGAAAAATGTGAGATCTACACAGACCATAAGAGTCTGACATATATCTTCACTCAAAAGGACTTGAATATGCGGTAAAGGAGATGGATGGAATTGATAAAGGATTACGATTGCGAGATCTTTTATCATCCAGGCAAAGCAAATGTTGTTGCGGATGCCTTGAGTAAGAGAGGCCGAGAAAAGTTAAAGTTGTTAACTGATAAGGAGGAGCTCATTTCAGGAATGGTAAGGCTAGAGTTGGAAATCAAATTTCCAAAAGAATCCGATGAAAAATTGTACCAGATAGAAGCTAGTCCAACTTTGGTGGACAAAGTGAAGAACGCACAACTACAAGATGAAGAATGCAGAAAAATTAAAGAAAGTGTGGTCGAGGGAAAAGAAGTGAAGTACAATGTTGATACTGAGGGAATACTTAGATTCGAGGGACAAATTTGGGTTCCAGCAGTACAAGATATTAAAGAATAAATCTTGACAGAAGCTCATAGCTCAAGATATTCGATTCATCCGGGAAGTACAAAGTTGTATCAAGATTTGCGGTGATATTTTTGGTGGGCAAATATGAAAAGAGACATTGCAGAATGCGTTGCAAAGTTCTTGACATGTCAGAAAGTGAAGGCCAAGCATCAAAGACCAAGCGAATTACTTCAACCGTTGAAAATACAGGAATGGAAGTAGGAGCACATCACAATAGATTTTGTGGTAGGTCTTCCAACGACTCAGAAAGGAGACGATGCAATATGGGTAATAGTGGATAGATTAACGAAATCTTCACCCTTTTTGCCAATAAATATTAGATTTAATCTTGATCAGCTGGCGAAGCTATACGTTAAAGAGATCGTGTCGAGACATGGAGTTCCAGTGTCAATTGTATCAGACAGAGATCCAAGGTTCACATCAAATTTTTGGAAGAAACTACAAGAATGCATGGGAATGCAACTGAAGATGAGCACAGCATATCATCCGCAAACTGATGGGCAAAGCGAATGAATAATACAAACGTTAGAGGATATTCTTAGAGCGTGCATAATGGATTTCAAAGGAAATTGGGATGATCATCTACCGTTGGTGGAATTTGCATACAACAACAGTTACCACGCAAGTATTGGTATGCCACCGTTCGAGGCGTTTTACGGCAGAAAGTGCAGAACTCCACTATGTTGGGATGAAGTTGGAGAACGTAAACTACTTGGACCAGAACTGGTACAACAGACCGCTGAAATTGTCAAACTCATCAAAGCAAGATTGGTAGCTGCTCAAGATCGATAGAAAAAGTATGCTGATCAACACAGGCAGAATCGTGAATTTGAAGCAAGAAGTTTCGTGTTCCAGAAAGTTTCTCCTTGGAAAGGGAAAATTCGATTTGGCAAGAAAGGAAAGCTCAGCTCAAGGTTTATTGGACCTTTCAAGATTATACAAAGAGGGGGAGAGGTGGCTTATGAAGTAGCTTTACGTCCAGAAATAGAGCATGTGCACAATGTTTTTCATGTGTCGGTGTTGCGACCGTATAAACCCGATTACAAACATGTGATCGAGCATGAACCCTTGCAGTTCAGTAAAGATTTGTCTTATGAAGAGATTCTTATCCAGATAGTCGACAGGAAAGAACAAGTGCTCAGGAATAAGGTGATACCTTCTGTGAAGGTGATATGGAGGAACCACAATGTCGAAGAGGCTACGTGGGAACTCGAAGCAGAAATGATGAAGAATTACCCTGAGTTATTTGTTTGATCTGTGTCTTCGATTCTGGGGACAAAATCTTTGTAAGAAGGGAAGAATGTGACGATTTGTTTATTTGAGTTATAATTCTGGGGACAGAATCCTTGTAAGGAGGAAAGGATGTAACAATCCAAAAATTTAAATTGTAATTTAAATATTTATTGAATTATATAAATATTTAATTGGTGTATTTATTGCTAAATAAATATTTGTTTAATTTGATTTGATTAATTATTTATGTGTTAAATAAATAATTAATGAGTTAAGGAAATTATTATTATATTGATATTTCAATTTGATGGTTAATTATTTGTATTGAGTTATGTGATTAAATGAATTATTTAATTAATTGTTATTTGAATTAATTAAATTAAATATGCAAGCTTGATTAAATAAAGTGTGACAAATAACTATAGTATAAGGAGTTATTAAAAATAAATTAAAGTAATTTTAATCTAGTTTTACCCAAACAATGCTTAAGGATATAAACTCTTTAATTTTAAATGATTTGCCAAACAAAGCTTTATAGCTTTTGGATTTCTTTTGAATTTTGAATTTTATAATATTAATTAATTAAATAAAATATAATATATATATATATATATATATATATATATATATATATATATATATATTTGGTAATCGATAACTTATTAGTGTAATAAGTGGAGCGTCGGTTTTATACGTTTTAAAATTATACGTTGGTTTTATTTTATTATACGTATACTGTTAATTAGCTAGGTTATCAGTTTTACACTTTGAGTTATCTGCTAAATTGAGAAAAGAAAGAAAAGCTGGAGAGAGTTTTGAGAAAAAGAAAGGTTCAGAGATTTTGAGAGAGTCTGAGAGAGAGAAGTAACAAGAGCTGAATTCTTCAAACTATTTCCAGTGATTAACAAGAATTTCTTAACAACAATAAGGTATGTCTATGACCTTAATATTAGATACTAATATATGTTTTACGTTATAATATGTCTCTGTGTTCTTCTTTTTTACTATGTATAAAGTTTTTACAAAATTCTTGTGAACCATGTTTTTCTAATTATTATACTAGCATATATGAATATATGATTGTATGTTTAACATGTATATAAGATTTTATGCTAATTACGTGTTAAAGAAAAAGGAATTGGATTTACAGTAAATATTCATGTATTAACGTGGTTGGTAGAAATATCAAAATTGTATATGTGAATTGTGAAATTGGGAAATTAAACCTTGTAGATGATAATTGGGTAAAAATTCAGAGAATCATAGTTTAAAGTAATCAGATTGGTTGTCAGCAGGATTTACAGTGTTCACTGTGTTTATCAACCGTCAGTAATGGAGTTTTGTTTTAAAACATGTTTCAAAGAATTAAGTTTTCTAAAATCGTTGTTCAATTATTGGTAATTGGTATATGGATGATTGTTAATATTTATGTGTGCTTTGCATGGATTACACATGTTAATTGGTGTTAGAAATTAAGACACAGTAGCTTGGTTTTGTTTCTGGTTTTGGGTGTTCTGTAATTTGGAGCCCCAACGCCAAATTTCGCGCCTCGGCCTTAAAAAGTAGGCAGTTTTGTTTGCGCCCAAATACTGAATTTGTGCCTCAAAGACAGAATTCACGCCAAATACGCCACTTTGCCTCGCGCCCCAGCTCTAGAAAAGTGGTATGGGTCAGACAGTTTTGACCTCCTGTAGTAAAATTGCCATAACGTTTTCATACGAACTCCGATTGAGGTGATTCAAGATGATTCGAAAAGAGGACGAATAGGCCTATAACTTTTATTCTTTAAGGTTGTCAATTTGAAATCGTTATGAAGGGTAAAAATGGCCGTGTTTAGGACTTTTGTGTATTTGGAGCCAATCGGAGGGCGTCGGGATGCGCAAATGCAAGTGCAATCCTTTGTGTATTAGTATAACTTAATGATAACATGTTGGACATGTAATAGGATGTTGTATCAAGTTGTTAATGTGTATGTGGTGCAATGACATGATCACTTAAGTAGTTGTAATAAAGCTAAAAAGTAATGTTCATGAAAAGATGTGATGTTGTTTAAACGTAAACTTAGTTAGTAGCTATACTAAGAGTAATAAAGTAACTCATGAAGGTAATGTTAGTGTAACTAATGTGTATTGTCAATACATATGGTATGTATAGGACTTGGGGTGAACGTGAGTAGTAATTGTTTAACCTACGCACGAGGCAAGTTCTCTAACTCTACTTTTATAATTGTGCAAGTATCTAAACTATCTTTGAGAAAGTTTTCCTAACTCTAAGCTTTCTTTGTGCAAGTTTCTTAATCCTAATTATATCGTGCAAGCTCCTAAACCTTATCTCTTGATTTTGAGCCAATCTTTAACTTGTTAATAAGAATGCAAATTTCTACATTCTAACACACTAATGTTGAACAAGTTTTATCATTCAACTTATTATTTGTTATGCATGCTTAAGATTCAACTCTAAATAAGGTTTTAACCTTAGCTTAACATTGTTCAAGCAAGGTATGTTACATTATTCAATATTTATGCTCTTAGATTATTCCTAAAGCATGACCTTATTACACAATGTTGATTCACTTATGAATTTTTTCATAGCATAATGTTATTACAGTTTTATTCAACTAATCCTTAGTTGATGTTCGTAAACTCTAAATTACCTTGAAACTTATCCAAACCAAACTTACTTTGGTGCGGACTCGTATTCTAAATGCTGAGATGAACAACCCTATAATTAGGGGATAACTTACGCGTAGCGTTAAAATGTTTGTGCACAATACATTATATGAAGGGATGACCCCCCTAAGTACGAGGAGTCCTTATAGTCTTATGACTGTTAAAGTTGGAGTTGAAAGATTACTTGCAACTGTGGACATAGTTCGTGGTCTCATGACCCTCAGTTTTATATATTCTATATATTGATTCCAGTCTTTGATTATCATTGATAGAGTAATATTCAGTATTAATGAGCCCATTCGTTGGCAGTTATTTCAGTCTTATTGATTCATTACTATATCTAGTAAGCAATTATTTTGCTCACTCTTGCATATTTTTACACTTATTGCAGCTAAAGTTGAAAAGGTAGATGAACCTTCAACTAGCAAAGGAAAGGGAAAAATGTACAAGTGATGAAGACTTGTAATTTCATTTTATTGTTATAAGGATAGACTTTTAAATAATGATGTTATGTAATAATTTTATTTCCGCACTTATATGATGTTTAAAGGTTAGACAACCTGGGATATTTTTGAATTAATGATGTAACCCTAGTTAAAGGGAGGATTTATGGTTTAAATATTATTTTATTTAGGTAGATAGTATGAATGTATGAAACGTGAACGCCAAATCTTGTGGGAATGAAGTACCTAGATTTGGGGGTGTCACAAGTTGGTATCAGAGCCTTAGGTTATGAACCTTAGGTAGGGAAAAGCCTTAGGAAGTAAGATACTGATGACTCTTATCGAGTTTATGGAAGAAGTAATAAAACACTTATATGCTTATGTGATTATAACTTATGTGCTCATGAGTGTCGAGTAGTGATGATTAGTAATTAAACTTAAAAATTTGGTTGAGAGGATGGTTAATATAGGAGGATCCAATTAGTCTAGGGAGGAAGGATCCCAGATACCTAGAGAGGAAGAGCCTCGAGATATTCAGGTAGTGTGGGAACAACTACTGCCACGGGAAGCAACTCCGTTGGTCACAGTAGTTGAGCAGGAAAGAATACCTAATGATGATGATGAGATAGAGACAGACGAGGAGGACCCTGTTGAGCTGCCACAGTCGGATGAGGCAAACGAGGAAGAAGAACTTCCACTTAACTCGATTGCTGCCCGTATGTACGACGAGGTGTATGACCGTAATGTGGAACTCCAAGATACTGTCGAGGAGTTGCAAGAGATAGTAGCTGAACAACAGAACTCGATGGCACAGAAGGACAACGAGATCCAGGATCGAGATGAACGTCTGAATAACGTTGAAGAGAAGCTGATCCACACGGAAGGGGAAAACAAGCAACTGATAAAGAAGATTGCAGAACTGGAGAATAAGCTGAAGGAGGAATCTACCAAGAGGGAAAGGGCCGAAGACACATATGAGGAAACTTATCAGCGAGCTAGGATGGCAGAGAGGGATGCGCAAGCAAAGAGGATGAAGATGGAGGAGATGAATAATGTGTTCAACACCGTGATCAATCGAGCTCAAGATCGGGTCATGTCTTATCCTATTCAATTCGAGATGCTGCCTTCATACGTTTTAGATCGCCGAACAATGACTCGAATTATGTAGGAAGAGCGTCGTAAGGCTACGCAGTATCTTAGTAGGACATTGTAGGGAATATATCTGATATGTGGATAGGGAGTAAATAAATTGTAAATCCCGGGTATTATATAACCAATGATATAGATGATGATGATGTTGTCCTGCAACTGTTATAGTTCAGGAAAGTAATGTAAATAGTAGTGATGCTATTGTTTTGATGTTTTTAAAAGATTATGAATGAATAAAAGTTATTATTTTATTTTATTCAAAGTGTTACGTGTTATGTGATAATCTCTTATGATGTGAAACTTAAGTATATAGTACCTTAAAGGTTAAGTAAAATCTAATGAGTGTATTTTTAACAGAAAATGCCTCCAAGACGTCAACCACCCCGACAGAGAGCCACGGAAGGAACTAATGACAATAATGCTGAAGATAATCCCGTTCAGCAATTCGTAACGTTACTAACAGGAGCATTGCAGAATCAACCTCAAAATAAAGGTACAACGTTCAAGGATTTCAAGGCGGTTGGACTACCTGAATTCCGCGGGTCCATGAATCCAGTTGAGGCACAGACCTAGGTCATGGAGATATAGAAAATGTTTGATGTTGCGAGAGTAGCGGAGGATCAGAAGACTGCTTTTGCAACATTCATGTTGAAAGCAGAGGCTAGTTATTGGTGGCAGGCCAATAAAACTCGGGAAGGACCAGGAGTGATGACCTGGGATAGGTTTAAGGAGTTGTTCTTGAGACCTATTTCCCGAGAGTTCAAGAGTCGACTAGAGGTTCGATTTTTTGAACTAAAAGTAGGAACGATGTCAGATCTCGAGTATGCCGCAAGATTCAACGAGTTGGCGAGGTTTACGCCATATCAAATCAGCACAGATGAACGCAAGGCAAAGAGGTTTTTGAACAGGATTTGAAGCCCGTTATACAAAGAGGGTCTCCCTGTTCCAATTTGAAAACGCTTTAAAGTGATAATGGAGAAAGTAATTCTCGCTGAGAGTGGAGGTGAGGCGGTAACAAAACATAACCAAGAGCAAAGGAAGAAGAAGAACGAAGGTGAAGTTAAGAATGGTAGTGGTGGTAATGGTGGAAATGGCAACAACAATATGAAGAGGAAGTAGAATGCAAGTGTGGGAGCTGGAAATCAGCAAGGAAGCCAGCAAAAGAAGAAGTTCGAAGCATGTGCTACATGCGGAAAGTTTCACAAGGGTGTATGCTTGATGGGGAAACAAGTATGCTTCAACTGTGGCCAGGAGGGTCACATCACCCCAAATTACAATCAACCTAAGAAGAACGTTTACTTCACGACCGGGTCCAAGGATCACTTTGCTCGTGAATGTCCTAAAAAGAGATCTGGTGAGGCAAATGGAAGCAAAAGAAATGCTGGTGGAGGTACGTTGACTATTGTTGGACCAACATCAACAAATAAGCATACAGCAAGAACCTTCAACATGACAGTGCAGGACACGATGCAGTCAAAAGATTCGTGTCAGGTATTATCCCAATCAATGATATAAATGCATATGTATTATTTGATTCGGGTGCTACTTGCTCGTTTATATCTGATGAATTTGCTAAGAAGTTAGAAATACCTAGTGAAGAGTTGAATTTCCCTTTAAACATAGAAATTGCGAATAGGGAAGTGATTCCTGTTAGGGTTGTATACAAGGATTGTAGGGTGAACATTAAAGGGAATGTCATGAAAGTAGATTTCATCCCGATAAAAATTGGAGAGTTTGACGTGATATTGGGAATGGATTAGTTATTCAATTATGGATCGATAATTGATTGTAAAAAGAAGTGTGTAAACCTTATGACTCCGTCAAAGGTAGTTTTTTATGGTAGCAAATCGCCTAGACAAATGAAATGTCTAACGATGATGCAGGCCAAGAAGTTGTTAAGTAAAGGATGTGTAGGGTACTTAGCCTACATAGTCGATACTCAAAAGGAGAAGGGTGTAAAACTGGAGGAAATACCAGTGGTTAGGGAATTTGTGGACGTGTTTTCGGAGGATTTTCCTGGACTTCCGCCTGACCGAAAGATCAAATTTGTGATTGACCTAGTGTCAGGAACCACTCCAATATCGAAGGCCCCGTACAGAATGGCTCCAGTAGAGATAAAGGAACTGATGGTACAACTGCAAGAGCTGTTGGATAAGAAGTACATTCAGTCGAGTGTGTCACCGTGGGGAGCACCAGTGTTATTCGTGTAGAAGAAGGATGGGTCAATGCATATTTGTATTGATTATAGGGAATTAAACAAGGTCACTATTAAAAATAAATATCCATTGCCGAGAATAGATGATTTGTTTGATCAATTGAAGGGTGCTAGATATTTCTTGAAAATTGATTTGAGAAGTGGGTATCACCAATTGAAAGTAAGAAAGGAGGATGTACCATAGACGGCATTCCGAACTCGCTATGTACATTACGAATTTTTAGTGATGTCTTTTGGTTTGACAAATGCCCCTGCAACGTTCATGGATTTGATGAACAGGGTGTTCAAACCATTTTTAGACAAGTTTGTTGTGGTATTTATCGATGATATTACGGTACTCTAAGTCTCAAGAAGAACACGCAACACTTACGTCTAACGCTCGAGACGCTAAGAAAAGAAAAATTGTACGCAAAATTCTCTAAATGTGAATTTTGGTTAGAACGTGTACAATTTCTTGGGCATGTAACTGATAAGGATGGGATTTCTGTAGATCCCTCAAAAGTCAAAGCTATGATAAATTGGGAACAACCAAGAACTCCATCAGAAGTGAGAAGTTTCTTGGGATTGGCAGGCTATTACAGACGGTTTATTTAGGATTTTTCCAAGATTGCCACTCCGTTGACAAATTTGACAAGAAAATCTGTAAAATTTGTTTGGACGGAGAAGTGTGAAGAAAGTTTTCAAGAACTGAAAAAGAAGTTAAGTGTGGCACCTGTGTTGTCATTACCAGATAATACAAGAAATTTTGTAGTGTATAGTGATGCTTCACACAAAGGATTGGGTTGTGTTCTTATGCAGAACGACAAGGTTATTGCGTATGCATCAAGGTAACTGAAAGATTACGAGAAAGGGTATCCGACTCATGATTTAGAGTTGGCAGCAGTAGTGTTTGCACTGAAGATATGGAGACACTAGCTCTATAGAGAAAAATGTGAGATCTACACAGACCATAAGAGTCTGAAGTATATCTTCACTCAAAAGGACTTGAATATGTGGCAAAGGAGATGGATGGAATTGATAAAGGATTACGATTGCGAGATCGTTTATCATCCAGGCAAAGCAAATGTTGTTGCGGATGCCTTGAGTAGGAAAGGCCGAGAAAAGTTGATGTGTTAACATATAAGGAGGAGCTCATTTCAGCAATGGCAACGCTAGAATTGGAAATCAAATTTCGAAAAGAATCCGATGAAAAATTGTACCAGATAGAAGCTAGTCCAACTTTGGTGGACAAAGTGAAGAATGCACAACTACAAGATGAAGAATGCAGAAAAATAAAAGAAAGTGTGGTCGAGGGAAAAGAAGTGAAGTACAATGTTGATACTGAGGGAATACTAAGATTCGAGGGACGAATTTGGGTTCCAACAGTACAAGTTATTAAAGGAGATATCTTGACAGAAGCTCATAGCTCAAGATATTCGATTCATCCGGGAAGTACAAAGATGTATCAAGATTTGCGGCGACATTTTTGGTGGGCAAATATGAAAAGAGACGTTGTAGAATGCGTTGCAAAGTGCTTGACATGTCAGAAAGTGAAGGCCGAGCATCAAAGACCAAGCGAATTACTTCAACCGTTGGAAATACCGGAATGGAAGTGGGAGCACATCACAATGGATTTTGTGGTAGGTCTTCCAATGACTCAGAAAGGATACGATGCAATATGGGTAATAGTGGATAGATTAATGAAATCTGCACACTTTTTGCCAATAAAGATTAGATTTAATCTTGATCATCACCGACGGGCTTATACGTTAAAGAGATCGTATGTCGAGACATGGAGTTCCAAAGGTCAATTGTATCAGACAAAGATCCAAGGTTCACATCAAATTTCTGGAAGAAACTACAAGAATGCATGGGAACGCAACTGAAGATGAGCACAACATATCATCCGCAAACTGATGGGCAAAGCGAACGAACAATACAAACGTTAGAGGATATGCTTAGAGCGTGCATAATGGATTTCAAAGGAAATTGGGATGATCATCTACCTTTGGTGGAATTTGCATACAACAACAGTTACCACACAAGTATTGGTATGCCACCGTACGAGGCGTTATACTGCAGAAAGTGCAGAACTCCACTATGCTGGGATGAAGTTGGAGAACGTCAACTACTTGGACCAGAATCGTACAATGATCATTTGAAATTGTCAAACTCATCAAAGCAAGATTGGTAGCTGCTCAAGATCGACAGAAAAAGTATGCTGATCAACATAGGCAGAATCGTGAATTTGAAGCAGGAAGTCTCGTGTTCCAGAAAGTTTCTCCTTGGAAAGGGAAAATTCGATTTTGCAAGAAAGGAAAGCTTAGCCCAAGGTTTATTGGACCTTTCGAGATTCTACAAAGAGTGGGAGAGGTGGCTTATGAAGTAGTTTTACCTCCAGAATTAGAGCATGTGAACAATGTGTTTCATGTGTCGGTGTTGCGACCGTATAAACCCAATTACAAACATGTGATCGAGCATGGACCCTTGCAGTTCAGTAAAGATTTGTCTTATGAAGAGATTCCTATCCAGATAGTCGACAGGAAAGAACAAGTGCTCAAGCATAAGGTGATACCTTCTGTGAAGGTGATATGGAGGAACCACAATGTCGAAGAGGCTACGTGGAAACTTGAAGCAGAAATGATGAAGAATTACCCTGAGTTATTTGTTTGATCTGTGTCTTCAATTCTAGGGACAGAATCTTTGAAAGAACGGAAGAATGTGACGATTTGTTTGTTTGAGTTATGATTCTAGGGACAGAATCCTTGTAAAGAGGGAAGGATGTAACAATCCAAAAATTTAAATTGTAATTTAAATATTTATTGAATTATATAAATATTTAATTGGTGTATTTATTGCTAAATAAATATTTGTTTAATTTGATTTGATTTGATTAATTATTTATGTGTTAAATAAATAATTAATGAGTTAAGAAAATTATTATTATATTGATATTTCAATTTGATGGTTAATTATTTGTATTGAGTTATGTGATTAAATGAATTATTTAATTAATTATTATTTGAATTAATTAAATTAAAAATGAAAAAGCTTGATTAAATAAAGTGTGACAAATAACTATAATATAAGGAGTTATTAAAAATAAATTAAAGTAGTTTTAATCTAGTTTTACCCAAACAATGCTTAAGGATATAAACTCTATAATTTTAAATGATTTGCCAAACAAAATCTTATGGCTTTTGGATTTCTTTTGAATTTTATAATATTAATTAAATAAATAAAATATAAATAATTTATATATATATATATATATTTGGGTAACTGATAACTTATTAGTGTAATAAGTGGAGCGTCAGTTTTTATATGTTTTAAAATTATACGTTGGTTTTATTTTATTATACGTATACTGTTAATTGGCTTGGTTATCAGTTTTACGCTTTGAGTTATCTGCTAAATTGAGAAAAGAAAGAAAAACTGGAGAGAGTTTTGAGAAAAAGAAAGGTTCAGAGATTTTGAGAGAGTCTGAGAGAGAGAAGCAACATGAGCTGAATTCTTCAAACTATTTCCAGTGATTAACAAGAATTTCTTAACTACAAAAAGGTATGTCTATGACCTTAATATTAGATACTAAAATATGTTTTACGTTATAATGTCTCTGTGTTCTTCTTTTTCACTATGTATAAAATTTTTACAAAATTCTTGTAAACCATGTTTTTGTAATTATTATACTAGCATATATGAATATATGATTGTATGTTTAACATGTATATAAGATTTTATGCTAATTACGTGTTAAAGAAAAAGGAATTGGATTTACAGTAAATATTCATGTATGAACGTGGTTGGTAGAAATATCAAAATTGTATATGTGAATTGTGAAATTGTGAAATTGAACCTTGTAGATGATAATTGGGTAAGAAATTCAGAGAAACATAGTTTAAAGTAATCAGATTGGTTGTCAGTAGGATTTACAGTGTTCACTATGTTTATCAACTGTCAGTAATGGAATTTTGTTTTAAAACATGTTTCAAAGAATTAAGTTTTTTAAAATCGTTGTTCAATTGTTGGTAATTGGTATATGGATGATTGTTAATATTTATGTGAGCTTTACATGGATTACACATGTTAATTGGTGTTAGAAATTAAGACACAGTAGCTTGGTTTTGTTTCTAGTTTTTGGGTGTTCTGTAATTCGGAGCCCCATCGCCAAATTTTGCGCCTCAGCGCCAAAAGTAGGCCAAAAGTTCGCGCCCCAGCGCCACTAAAGTGGTTTGGGTAAGACAGTTTTGACCTCCTATAGTAAAATGGCCATAACCTTTTTATACGAACTCCGATTGAGGTCATTCAAGATGATTCGGAAAGAGGACGAATAAGCCTATAACTTTTATTCTTTAAGGTTTTAAATTTGAAGTTGTTATGAAGGGTAAAAATGGCTATCTTTAGGACTGTTGTGTATTTGGAGCCAATCAGAGGGCGTCGGGATGCGCAAATGTAAGTGCAATCCTTTGTGTATTAGTATAACTGAATGATAACATGTTGGACATGTAATAGGATGTTGTATCAAGTTGTTAATGTGTATGTGGTGCAATGACATGATCACTTAAGTAGTTGTAATAAAGCTAAAAAGTAATGTTCATGAAAAGATGTGATGTTGTTTAAACTTAAACTTAGTTAGTAGCTATACTAAGAGTAATAAAGCAACTCATGAAGGTAATGTTAGTGTAACTAATGTATATTGTCAATACATATGGTATGTGTAGGACTTGGGGTAAACGTGAGTAGTAATTGTTTAACTTATGCACGAGGCAAGTTCTCTAACTCTACTTTTATAATTGTGCAAGTATCTAAACTATCTTTGAGCAAGTTTTCCTAACTCTAAGCTTTCTTTGTGCAAGTTTCTTAATCCTAATTATATCGTGCAAACTCCTAAACCTTATCTCTTGATTTTGAGCCAATCTTTAACTTGTTAATTAACATGCAAATTTTTACATTCTAACACACTAATGTTGACCAAGTTTTATCATTCAACTTATTATTTGTTATGCATGCTTAAGATTCAACTCTAAATAAGGTTTTAACCTTAGCTTAACATTGTTCAAGCAAGGTAGGTTACATTATTCAATACTTATGCTCTTAGATTATTCCTAAAGCATGACCTTATTACACAATGTTGATTCACTTATGAATTTTTTCATAGCATAATGTTATTACAGTTTTATTCAATTAATCCTTAGTTGATGTTCGTAAACTCTATATTACCTTGAAACTTATCCAAACCAAACTTACTTTGGTGCGGACTCGTATTCTAAATACTGAGATGAACAACCCTATTATTAGGGGATAACTTACGCATAGCGTTAAAATGTTTGTGCACAATACATTGTACGAAGGGCTGATCCCCTTAAGTACGAGGAGTCCTTATAGTCTTATGACTATTAAAGTTGGAGTTGAAAGATTACTTGCAACTGTGGATATAGTTCGTAGTCTCATGACCCTCAGTTTTATATATTCCATATATTGATTCCAGTCTTTGATTATCATTGATAGAGTAATATTCAGTATTGATGAGCCCATTCGTTGGTAGTTATTTCAGTCTTGTTAATTCATTACTATATCTAGTGAGAAATTGTTTTGCTCACTCTTGCATATTTTTACACTCATTGCAGCTAAAGTTGAAAAGGTAGATGAACCTTCAACTAGCAAAGGAAAGGAAAAAATGTACAAGTGATGAAGACTTGTAATTTCATTTTATTGTTATAAGGATAGACTTTTAAATAATGATGTGATGTAATAATTTTATTTCTGCACTATATGATGTTTAAAGGTTAGACAACTTGGGATGTTTTTGAATTAATGATGTAACCCTAGTTAAAGGGAGGATTTATGGTTTAAATATTATTTTATTTGGGTAGATAGTATGAATGTATGAAACGTGAACACCAAATCTTGTGGGAATGAAGTACCTAGATTTGGGGGTGTCACATTCATAAGCCATATGTAAAAAAATTCACTGTAATTACTTTTCTTCCTTCCTAAACATAATGAACGTACAAATTCTTGTCTAAATGCAAACTCTAATCATCACAAACACATACAATCACAAGTAATCAGTTGTATAACATCAATTTAAAATTTTGAATTCACAAAACATATAAATTATGTCGTGAAACATATATATGTAAATATATTATATATATATATACATAATATTAAGGTTATGTAAAAATACCTTCAAATGCTCGAACAATCCTTGCTAAACACAGTAATTTATTTGAAAATCTCAGAAATTTCTCAAGTCTCTCAAACTCTCTCAATTCTCTCAAGTTTCTCTGTAATTCTATTCTTCCTTTCTCAGTATTAATATAGGCTAACTAACAGTATGCGTAAAGATTAGAACTGATATAGCCATAATACGTCTACTTAATATAATATCAGTTACAAAAATATACACGTATAAGTTATAAATATATTTTATTTATTATTTGATTTATTTATTTGATTTTATTTATTATAATAAAATTCAAAAGTCATAAGGCTTTGTTTGGATACAATTGATTAAAATAAAGACTTAATGTTTTAAGCCTTGTTTGGTAACCAATTTAAAACTCCTTTAATTTATTTTAATAAATAATTTAGTTTATAATTTATAATCATATATTATTTATTTGGATTTCCATATCCAACATTAATCAAATAAATTAATTACACATACTATATTTTAAATAAATTTTCCACTTAAACAAATATCACAAAATTATAATCTCATTATAATTTTATTTAATAATTTAACATACCATTTTAAATTATTAAATTAACAAAACAATATAACATCTCATGTTATCTTATAACTCTCTAAATTATAAATTAAATTAATTTAGAATATTATCTAATAAATTTAATTCATAAATATTTACTAATAACAACCACAACAATAAAATATTCAATAAAATATTTATTTAATTTAATAAATATTTTAATTTATAAATAATAAAATCTTGGATTGTTACATTCAGTGTTGGCTTTGGAGATGTTGTCTGTTGCTTTGAGAGCAACCCCTTTGTCCTTCTTTCTTCCTTCAGATAGAGTTTCTGCTCGTTGAGTCAGCTCCAGTTCATGCGTGAGAAGATTGCCATATAGTTGTTGGACAATCATTTAATGGAGATTCTTTGATTCTCTGATGACAGTGGTTTTGGCATCCCACTTGCTAGGTAAGACTCTCATGAACTTTATGATTAGATCTTTATTTGGATAGATCTTTCCAAAGGCTCGAAGAGAGTTGAGCAGAACATTGAATCTTTCGTAGGTGGATGTGACATTTTCTCCTTGAACATGAGCAAACATTTCATATTGCTGAGTCAGGAGAGATTGATTGTTTTCTCTGACTTCTTTTGTTCTTTCATGCATGATGAGCAATGCTTCCCATACTTCCTTTGCTATTTTGTTATTGACCACATTCTCAAACAGGTCATCTTCTAGAGATTGGAACAAAATATTCTTGGCCTTTTTGTCGAGTTGGACGACTTTCTTTTCGTTGTCAGTCCATTCTTCTTTGACCTTGATCTGAATTCTATTAGGGTCGTCTGAAGTCGGTGCAATCTTTGTAGGAACATAGGGCCCATTCTGAATAGTTTCAAATAGATCTTCATCTATTGAATCCATGTAGGCTTGCATACGAACTTTCCAGTTGGTGAATTTGTCTTTGTTGCACATAGGTGGCTTGTTGCCTCCTCCAGTCTTTGATTTGCTTATCAGATGTGCCATTGGATCTACTTAAGCTTTGTAGGCTATTTGATAAAACCTGCTCTGATACCAATTATTAGTTCCCAGAGGCACAATAGTTATCTAGAAGGGGGGGGGGGGTTGAATAGATATTTTAAAAATTCTTTTTAATCAAAATACTTGTTAGTTTTGATAATGATTTAAACACAACGGAATTAAGATTTGTTTGTTTTCCCTTCAAGATATAATAAATTAATAGGAGTAAAGCAGTTATGACAGTTATAGTAGTTATAACAAGAATATAAGAGACACAGTGATTTTAAGTGGTTTAGAGCACTTAAAGCTCCTAGTCCACTCTTCTACTCCTTGAGTAGGAAATCCACTGAGGATGTCTTTAAAATTTCTGAATCTCACAGATTCCTTCAAGACCAGCAGTCTTGGAACTTCTTAGTTCACTTTTGAACTCTTCAAGTCCAGCAGACTTGATACTTCTCAGTTCACTTAGAACTCTTCAAGTTCTTTTGACTTGGAACTTCTTACTTCACTTGATAATAGTTAAGTTCTTGAGTGGTGCTACTCAGTTGTCGTTAAGCTTATATTCGAAAGAACTGAGTAGCTGAGCAAGCTTTATTTTTCAGATCGTAGAGTTGAGCATTGAGTGTTCTTCAGCGTTTTTGTTCAGTGCTTGCTTAATCCTTTCATCTGCTGATATTTTGTATATATGATGCCTCTGAAATGTATCCGTTGAAGACATCTGTTGAAGCATTAAATGTACTTGACATTTCTGAGATTTGATGGAGACTTTCTGCACAACTTCTGATTAACAGTCTAGCCCACTAACATAGCAGACTGCTATCTCACCTAACACCTGAAAAGGTGTTTTCTGCTGACCCATAGTACTTTCCTTAGCTTCTTCAATACACTCCTTTGTTACATACTAAGGATGACTGTTATGTCATTGGGATTCTTGATACTCTCAACATCTATAATCCATTCCACATTTGTTGACTTTTATTATCAAACAAATGGACAAGGCTCGATGCTTCTGATGTAGACAGATGATACACTACGATCATGATCGTGGTGTCTTGCCACCTTGGTACTTGATCTGGTGCTGATAGATGCGAACACTATGATTTCTCTTAAGTACTGGTACACTACGATCTTTACTTACTTGACTTGCAGACTCTACGCTTTCGAGAGCACGCTACAATTTCAGAGTTGGCTCGGCAGGCGTTTGGACCACTCTACGATTTTGGAGAGGCCCTTCAAAGCAGACACACTACGATCCTCTATGGTCTACGACTTCTGCCTTGGCTTCTGCAATCTTTTGATCAGCTTGATAGGCTACTATTCTTTTGAATCCTATCTATTACACTTCAAGACATAAATTAACCTAACAAATTTGATCTTTTCTTTTATACATTCATTTACAGAATGATAAACATTAAAGACCAGATCAACCTAACAAGTTTGATCTATCACTAAGTCCTTGTACATGTATTCTTTTAAGGAATTTACATATAATCATGAATATTTACTTTCAACATCAAAATTTTAAATATGCAATCTCCCAACATCTTCTTTTTCTCTTCTGTTATTCCTCTCTATCCAGACAATCTGCGTCCCAATCAAGACACCCTGTTCACCTGTCTGTATTCTAGTAATTGTCCCTGATTTCTTCTTCTTCTTCCTATAATTTTCTGCCTCCCTCAAATCAAATCAACAACTCATTCACCCATTACTTATCTCCAATCAAATCAAGTACCATCACCAATTCAAAAAAAAACCCAGCCAATTCTCCATCTAATTGCTTTAACATAATTCATACCACTTCATACCCTGCTCCAAAATTCTACTCTTCATCATATGACCCAAAATGGTGGCTAAATCCTCAACAAAATGTTGATGCAATTTGCAACCCAAATGAGTCGATCAGACTGGAAAATATTTCTGACGATATCGTCACCGATACTCCCGTTTCTGACTCATTTTTCAAATCTAATTGGTATGTCGAGGATCTTCTCGACCAAATATATTATCTTCGAAAAGTTCCAACTCAATCTATAAATAACTATCTCTCTGAGGTGAAATCTCTTGCATGCGGCCTTAATTAAGTCGGAGAACCCATTCTTGAAACCGAGCTCATTGACTGTCTAGTTGATGGTCTTGATGATTCTTTCAGTGGCTTTATTCAAGACTACTATGAACTGAATCCCTTATTATCATTGAATTTGTTTTGTAGCATTCTTCATACCTATGAAAAATTGCAAGAGCCGCTCTCATCAATGTTGCCTAACCATCTTTTCGGTTCATCATCTACACGTTCACAAGAACATCAAAGCATTGATGGTGATATTCATATTAACTTGTCATCAAGTTCTAGTATTAGTGTTTCTCATTCTGACGTAATTTCTTCGTCACACATTATACCTCCATCCACCTCTCTTCCTTTACCCGTTGAAACTTATTATTTGGCAGTTCCTGTGTATTGTCAAATTCCAAAATCCCAGTTATTATCCTCATTTTTCTCCGCAATTAATGGCTATTCTCATTCTCACTTGGAAATCTTTAAGGATTCATTTTTAGCTTGCTCCTTATCTCCACCTCATCCCTCAAATGAGCGAATGTTTTCTCTTAATACAACCCATATCTCCTATCTTGATGGATTAATGGAATTCTATAAGAGTGTTCATGGAAATCTAATACAAGACGTACAAGAAAGTTCCTACTTGTTGCAAGTGTGCAAACAACCAAGCACGTTCCAGTCTTCTTGGTTATGTGCAGTACTTATCATGTGAGCTATTCTTCATTTCAACATACATTGGCGATTGTGGGTATTCTCAATTGATCACAAGGTTATTGTTTTATTGCTTATACAACTCCGAGGGTGTTTCACCTAGGTCAAGGTCAAGGTCAAGCTCCGGTTACCTACGTTTCTCATGCGGGGGTGTATTAGAGAAATAATATTTAAGATAGTTTTATATTTATCAAGTAGTTAGAATATTGTTTTTGAATTACCATAATTATCTCTTGGAGATCTTTGATTATGTAAATCATCCCTTAATTTTAGCTTAGGTGATTTTGTAAATCACTTGATTCTAGTTTAAGTGGTTATCCTATATATATATATATATATATATATATATATGACATCTCTCTTTACAAATGAAACAAGTCATATAATACAAAACTCAACTTTCTATTAGCTTTAACTCACAACTTCATAGTGTGAAAACGATAATTACAAACAACCCACAGTGGCTATGATCTCTTAGGCTTCATTGATGGTACAAACAAAGCACCTCCTAAACTACTCTTTGATAAGACAAAAAATTTTCCTATAACCCGGTGGAGACATGACCAATTAATTCTTAATGCTATATTGAAACCATTCAACCTCACCTTTCAATCACAACCTCTTCTAAAGAAGCCTGGACTCGTTTACAATACTCAAGGAAGCCACACCTTCAACGAGTATCTTCAAGATATGGAAAATATTGCCAATGAATTAGCACTAGCTGATATAGTCCTGCCTCTACCGATGATCTAGTCCTCTATGTTCTTGCCGACCTCAACACAGAATTCAAAGAAGCTACTGCTAAAATTTGTGTCTGTGACACTCCCATTTTCTTTGAAGAACTTCATGACAAATTGTGCGACTTTGAACTCCAAATAAAATAAAAAACTAAAGCTATTAAAAAAATTAACATCACCAGTTCTTCCTACTGCTAATTACACCCATTTCCTCAGGTCAAACTAATCCTCGACATACTCATACCAATCAACACAAGAATATAGGTCACTCCTCATCTTCTAATGGAGCACATTAATTGGCAATACAAACCACCCACAAATCAGAATTCACCCTCTAGATCAAACATTTATTGTCACTTCTACAATCGTTCTGGTCACATGACCAAGGAATGTAGATAACGAGCCAGGTTTTTACGTGAAAATGATGTTCAATCAAATTCACCTGCTACAATCAATAAAACCACTACTTCTGGAAATCCATTATCGCTTTTGACACTAGAGCCAGCCATCACATGACATCGGATCTAAACATCATCAGTCACCAACTTGGATATATATAAAGGTCCCGAAGAGATACTTCTTGGTGATGGGACAGATTTGACCATAAACACACTGTTGGAATATTTCACATGAATCTCACATTGGATACATTTAAATGAATTAATAAGTATGATAGAGCCTCAACCTAATAGGTTAAAGTTTTAGGTAAAGAGGTAGTCCAATATGCTTATTAGGCCAGTCTACACAGGTGCGCGCTGCATTGGTAATGAATACTCTAATATATGATACTTCTGATGTGTATTCAAGTGAAAGGTCCTAGATGGGTTAATAAGTATGGTAGAGCCTCAACCTAATAGGTTAACCTTTTAGGTAAGGAGGTGGTCCAACATGCTTATTGGGTCAATCCACACAGGTGCGTGCTGCATTGGTGATGAATTGATGTGAGATGGATTGTACAATTCCGTTACACACAGAGTGACGCATCTCATCTTCGCACACAATCTCATACTTTTCCTTTATCTAATACCTTATGTGCACCATCTTTAAATCGCAATCTTATTTCAATTGCACGTTTTTGTCAATCTAACAATACTTCCATTAACTTTTTTTCATTTCACTTAATTCGTTGTTAAGGATCTATGGATGGGGTAAAACTCTTTCTGAGGGGACAACATAAATGATATCTACGTACACTGCCTTAGTTATCTCTCAGTAACATATCTCAAATTCCAGCTTAGCACCATGGTCTTGGTTACCCTTATAATAAAATCCTCTGTATAATTCTGAAACAAAACATTTGTTAGAAAGTAATTATGTAATCTCATATTTCTAGAAACAGTATTAAATATAGTTATTAAGCTTGCTGAGTTCTATAAGTGTCTTTTGTATTCTCAAAGAGTCTTGAAGTCTTATTCTAGAATACTCCACTCCTAGATTAAATAGGAGATTGATGTAACCCATGAAGTATGAAAAAAAAGAAGAAGTCTAGCAGTCAATAATATAAGAATATGTTCTGCAAGAGCAGCAGCACTGCAAAGTCTATTGTTCTCATCTTTCTTCTAATAAAAGTCTAGTTTAATCAATATCCTTGATAAATTCTTGTTTTTGCTCATTGTGCTTTCGTTTGTCCCAACAAATTTGGTATCAGAGCTATTTTTTTAAAACCACATCTTGCTATCATGAGTTCAAATTTATTCCCTACGTTGTTTACATATTATCCAAGTCAAATCCCTATATTTGAAGGGGAACACTATGAGTACTGGAGCAGTCAAATAGAAACTGTCTTCATATCTCAAGACCTTTGGGATATTATTGAGACTAGTTATGAAGAACCACCTGGAGCTATAGATTGGTCACAAGCACAACAAAAGTTGTACAAGGGGAACAAAAAGAAAGATGCCACAACATTCCGATTTATACAGCAGGGGGTAAGCAAATCAATTTTTCCTAGAATTTTTGGAGTCAAAAAAGCTAAAATTGCATGGGAGATTTTGCAAAAAGATTTTCAAGGATCTGCCAAGGCTATTACTTTAAAACTTCAGACATTATGGAGAAATTTTGATAATTTGTCAATGAAAGAAAGTGAAAGCATTCGAGATTTTTCTTTAAAAGTTGCTGAAATAGTAAATCAAATCAAGGGTTGTGGTGACATCATTGAAGACAAGAGAGTGATTGAGAAAGTTTTGAGGAGTCTTCCTCCCAAATTTGATCATGTTGCCGCAGCCATAGAAGAATCCAAAGATCTGTCCAAAATGTCCATACATGAGTTAACAGGTTCACTACAAGCTCATGAACAAAGGATTAATAGGTCCTCACATCAACTCGTGGAACAAGATTTTCAGTCCAAACTGAGAATTTCAGAAAAGAAGACCAACAGGTCAGATTATGAAAAAAAATCAAAATTCTTTTTCAAGAATGAATTAGCAGCTAGGAAGAGGAAGAAGAGAGAAAACTTACAGTCACAACTCAAAGAAAGAAAGAAGTGGAAGCTCACAACAAAGTTTCAATAATGCAAATTCTCAGTGTATCATTTGCAAAATATCTAACCATGAATCTCGAGATTGTAGATTTAAATGTACAAGATGTTGAGTGCCTAATCATTCTCAAAGAGACTGCTGGTTTCAAAACAAAAAGGAGCAAAATGAAGCTAAGTTCACAAAGGAAAGTGATAATGAACACCTATTTTACTCTTGCTTACTTACTGAAAGTGAGTCGCAGAATTTATGGTATTTGGACAGCGGTTGCAGTAGCCATATGACGGGAAATAAAGACTTCTTTGTACAACTTGATCACAACTTCACTTCTCAAGTAAAGCTTGGAGACGAAAAGTTACAGAAAGCTATCGGAAAAGGTGTTATTGCTGTCCACACCAAAATAGGTAACAAAAGATTAATATCTGATGTTCTTTATGTGCCAAATTTATCTGAAAATCTCTTGAGTGTTGGTCAGTTGTTAAACAAAGGCTATCAGGTTATCTTTGATGATAACAAATGTGAAATTGTTGACAAGAAAAATAACTTGACAGTAGCAAAAGTTGAAATGTCTAAAAATAAGGTGTTTTCTCTTGTCATACCAATAGAGGAAAACCTTGCTTTAAGAAGTGAAAATCTAGATATATCCTACTTGTGGAATTTGAGATATGGGCATTTAAATTACAGGGGTATGGAATTGTTGAAAGAAAAAAAACATGGTGGTTGGATTGCCTGCTATAGAGAATAACGGAAGTGTTTGTGAAGGTTGTGTCTATGGAAAAATGCATAGACTTCCATTTCCAAAAACCTCATGGAGAGCTAAAGCCCCTTTAGAATTGGTGCATTTTGACATATGTGGTCCTATGAGGACTCTATCTCTCAACACTAAGAGATATTTCATTCTCTTTGTTGATGACTATACAAGAATGATGTGGATGTACTTCTTAAATGAAAAGTCAGAAGCCTTCTCATTTTTTCTTCAATTCAAAGCTCTAGCAGAAAAACAAAGTGGATGTCAAATGAAAACTTTACGGACAGATCGTGGTGGAGAATTTATATACACATCGTTAATGAATTACTGCAAGGAGAATGGAATTCAAAGGTAGCTCACTGTTAGTAGAAGTCCGCAACAAAATGGTGTGGCGGAAAGAAAGAATCGCACTATCGTAGACATGGCTCGTAGTATGTTGCAAGAAAAAAGGCTTCCTAACAATCTATGGGCTGAAGCTATTCATACTTCTATCTATATTCTTAATCGATCCCCTACAAAAGCAGTTCAAAACAAAACTCCATTTGAGGCATGGAATAATAGGAAGTCACTTGTTGATCACTTCAAAGTTTTTGGATGCATTTCTTATGGCATGAACACAACACACAACATGGACAAGTTTGACAAGAAAGGTGAAAAGTACGTGTTTACTGGCTATAGTGATGAGTCTAAGGGTTTTAGACTGCTTAATCCCAAGACAAATCAGTTTGTAGTATCTAGAGATGTCATCTTTGATGAAATGGCAGCTTGGGAGTGGAAGGATGATTCTTCTCAAAATCAAAAGTCATACGAATTTAAAGAATCATCATCTTTTCAAAAAGATACAAATCAAGAAAGCAACTTGCAGCATGAAGTAACAAGAAGTTCCTCTAGAATTCCATCATCAATTCATGATCATTCCGATTCAGAATCACCTCCAAGAAAGGTACGATCATTGCAAGATGTATATGAATCATGTGAATTTCTCTTTTTTCATGTGAACCTCACACTTTTGAAGAAGCAACAAGTAATAATGTATGGATTAAAGCCATGAAAGAAGAAATCTCTATGATTGAAAAGAACAAAACTTGGGAGCTTATGGATCTGCCAAAAGAGAAGGATGTCATTGGATTAAAATGGGTTTATAAGACAAAGTACAATGAAGATGGCTCAATTCAAAATCACAAGTCCAGATTAGTCGCGAAAGGCTACTCACAATAGCCTGGCATAGATTTCACCGAGACATTTGCACCGATAACTCGGATGGAAACAATAAGAAATGTTCTTGCTTTGGCAGCTCAATTGGAGTTGAAAGTGTTTTAACTTGATGTTAAATTTGCCTTTTTAAATGGTGAGCTGGAGGAAGAGGTCTATGTTGAGCAACCTTAAGGTTTCCAAGTAGAAGGAAAAGAAGACAAAGTGTATAGGCTTCGAAAGGCTTTGTATGGCCTAAAGTAAGCCCCCCAAGCTTAGAACAACAGGATTGATGGTTATTTCCAGCAAAGTGGATTCAAGATGAGCCCAAGTGAACCTTCACTATATGTGAAGACAGAAGGTATAGACTTGCTTCTTGTTTGCTTATACATTGATGATTTGATCTATTTTGGTTCAAATATGAAAATGCTCGAAGATTTCAAGAAAAATATGATGAATGAGTTTGAAATGACTGACTTAGGTCTTATGAGATATTTTCTTGGGATTCAAGTGAAACAAAGCAAAAGGCATATTTTTCTCTCCCAAGAAAAGTATGTAGAAGATTTGCTTAAGAAATTTCATATGGAAAAATGCAAAGCTATGCCTACGCCTATGGCTTTAAATGAAAAGTTGCAGCAAAATGATGGAGAACTAAGAGTTGATGATAAGCTTTATAAAAGCTTGGTTGGCTCTTTGATTTATCTCACCAACACAAGACCTGATATAATGCATTCAGTGAGTGTGATTTCTAGATACATGAATAAGCCAACAAAGTCTCATTATACAGCAATAAAAAGAATCTTAAGGTATCTACAGGACACAAAAAAACATGGGATCACTTATGTGTAAGAGAAAGATTTCAAGCTTGTTGGATATACTGATAGCAATTGGGCAGGTTCCCTTGATGATCAAAAGAGCACCTCAAGTTATCTTTTTTGCCTAGGTTCAAATATGATATCATGGAGTTCAAAGAAGCAAAGATCAGTGGCGTTATCGTCACGGTGAGCCGCGAATACATTCTGACAATGACCATCGATATACATGTATGAATCAGGTTTGGTTAAGAAGAATTTTGAATGATTTGCAGCTACAGCAAAATGAACCTACAAGAATCTATTGTGACAACAGGTTAGCAATAACAATTACAAAAAATCCAGTTTTTCATGCTCGCTCTAAGAATATAGAGCTCCGTTATCATTTCATCAAAGACTTGGTGAGCAAAGGAGAAATTTGCATGGAATTTGTTAGCACTAACAATCAGCCAGCTGATGCTCTAACCAAACCAGTCACAAGGGAGAAATTTGAGAATTTTAAGAACGAATTGAAGAATACAAATTAAGAGGGGGTGTTAGAAAGTAATTATGTAATCTCATATTTCTAGAAGCAGTATTAAATATAGTTTTTAAGCTTGCTGAGTTCTATAAGTGTCTTTTGTATTCTCAAAGAGTCTTGACGTCTTATTCTAGAATACTCCACTCCTAGATTAAATAGGAGATTGATGTAACCCATGAAGTATGAAAAAGAAAGAAAGAAGTCTAGCAGTCAATTATATAAAAATATATTCTGCAGGAGCAGCAACGCTACAAAGTCTATTGTTCTCATCTTTCTTCTAATAAAAGTCTAGTTTAATCAATATCCTTGATAAATTCCTGTTTTTGCTCATTGTGTTTTTGTTTGTCCCAACAACATTTGTCTAGTGTAGGTGGTTCTCATATTAAGTACTTTTATAATTCATGCATGTGCAACAAGATGCATGTTACCTTTTGGTACTTCTTCCATATCGAGTAAGTCTCTATTACAATTGATAAATATTGATGGGTGGGGACTTTCCTTAACTTCCAACTTCAAAAAAATAATCAAATGTTGCACATTTGATTCCTCAATTTAAAATTGGGCAAATGACAAAGCTATCCCCCTCAATTTGGACGAAAATCAATTTGATACTCAAAGTTTAAAAATAGTCAATCTATACCTCCATGTATTTAAAAACAACAATTCTGTTGCTTTTTTCCATTCCAGCCAAATACTTCTCCTGAGATACTCGTTGTCTACGAACATTTTCATTGACTATATATGTTGACTGTATACCTTCATTCGCTCCAAAAATAGTTGCATCATTTCTCTCCAAAATAATAGACCAAATTCCCTCTAATGTTCATTGGCTTAAATATATAATTCTATCATTTACTTCGGTATTAACATTGTTAACACCAAGATCCATCCACGCGCTCCAATCAACAAAGTACTTCCAATCCTACACAAAAATGAGTAAACACTAGAAGCTTGACGGCTTGGGCCGCCGGGGATAGCTCCGGTGTGAGAATAAGTACAGGCTGAATAAGGTTAACAATGGAGGCTTAAACACTTGTAAGATCACATATAGCTACTTTTTACTGGCGGGAGCCTAGTGTTCATCAATTTCAAGCAATAGAAGTCTTCTTTGGTAGCCCACTGTAAGCCTTCTCACACACCTTAAAGCATTTTTCCTTCATCTTTGCACACATTGTTCTTCACGTTGAGAGTCGTGTTGCGTGTGTTTGCCCGAACTTTCGGTCCGTGGTTTTTATTTCTATCTGAATATATTTATGTATATATTATATATACGGACTAACATTATCGAGTTATACCTCGATTGAGCCTAAACTTATATCTGGAGCGTTTATTTGCTTTCGTATATATATACTTATATATATAAATTGTTGTCGAACTATGTTCGATGAGCCTGGATTTTATATCCAGAGTGTTTACTGCTTTCGTGTGTATATATATATATATATATGAACTTTTGTCGAACTTTGTTCGATGAGCCTGGATTTACATCCGGTGCATTTATTGCTTTTATATATATATAGCGACGAATCGCTGAAATGATAAACTGAGCCGTGCTCGATATATATCTTGTGCGTTTACCGCTTTTATATATGTATATATATTTACATTTCATCCCGCCTGGAGTTTACTTCGTGGCGGTTGATCGCTTTTATTGCTTTCTTTACATTTCGTCCCGCCTTGAGTTTACTTCGAGGCGGTTGATCGCTTTTACAGCTTTATTTACATTTTTGATCCCCCATGGATATGTTTTGTGGTGGTTGATCATGTCTGTGTATATATATTTACAGCTTATATATATATAACTGCTTACTGCTTCCATATAAATTGCGATATCATGTGAGCCTAGGAATCATGTGATCACAGATTCAGCCTACTGAATCTAGATTCGGTTCCCGTGATGGACATTTTCAGCTGTAAGCAGCTTGTAAATTATTCACGGTGTTTAAATATTGTTGGATGGCTTCCATGCCCATGAGGAGTTCGGCACTGCTTTGTACATGATTTTCTCGAAGATGCTTCGCATCTCGAAAATAGATTTATCTTATCCAAACTTTGGGTACCTCCCTGTGTGGAGGATTCTGTTATGTGTGGGCATTTTTGGGCCCTGAGCAGATTGATGTAGTTCTTTAAGTAAAACAGCCAAATCTGTAATCTGTTTACTTAATCCATTAAATTCTTCACGAGAAATAGGTTTAGACTGGTCAGACAAAGACATGGATGGCTGTAGGCTCGTGGCCTTTTTGGATTTTGAGCGGGTAACAGGCCCAATTGTTTCCCTATAAAAACTTATGTAGTTTAGTTTCAGGGAATGTATAAATGTTTACATGCTATGTGATGTATCCGTTTTAGGAATTTTATCCTGCAAAACGTATGTTAGCTGTTTGTTATACAGGATAGCATGCTAATTTAAATATGCGTTTGCACATATATCTTCATAGTTTCCATTATAATGGGATGGACATGAAATGATATTACAAGTAAATGCTTTTACAAGTAATTAAAAATGGAAAGTATGAAGAGACATTCCTCCGCGTTTGATTTATCAGAGGCTGACCTATCCTAGGTTTACTCTCGTGGCTTTTTGGCATGAAGGTTCCCAGATCATCGCAATCTACTTGATGGGAAGTTAATCCGGTCTTTCAACTAGAGCGAATCTAGGTGGTGCCTTTCTTGAGCCTCATTGGAATTAGTCTCCCTACGAGTCCAGTAATCAAACACCGACATGATAGCCTCCTGGTAGAGGAACCACACAACATACATTCACATACAACGTGTCTCACCATTTATGAAAATGATGACATGTGCGAAGCACTAATATCACAAGCAGATATAGTGTAAAGCATTAAGTGCAGTAAATACATGCATTCATACACATTCATCAAAAATATAAATGCAACATCCACACATAAGCATACAACAATTTTGAAAAGTTTGTAATAGCAGCTTCAACCCTCTTGCTGGTGTCCCCAGCAGAGTCGCTACCTGTCGACGTCGGGATTTTTATTTGTCCCTTTTCGTTACTTGTTCTTTGGTGTTCTCATGTTAGGTGAGATTTGTTTGAAAAAACAAATGAAAAGGGATCGACATGTATAATGTCGACGATGGACTATTAAGAGTCACCGGTTGGTGTTTTTAAATGGTTGCACCAACGCAACTGAGAAAAGGTTTGCACATTGACCCAGTGATGTAACACTGCTAAACAGGTCTGTGAAACCGAGAATCATTTTAGGTCCGGGGGTTTGATTATGCGGAGGGAAGGTGTTAGGCACCCCCCGACATCTGTGTTACCAAGGTGACCGCCACTTTTCAAAGAAACTATTGTATGAATGTGTGTGTGTATGGATCAATGTGCAATTATGTGGAAATAGTGTGAGGCCTCATTCGCACCTATATACAAATGGTTTGAATTTGTGTAAAAATTTAGTTTTAACAGGATATAGCAGTGAAGTTTTGTAAAGAAGGATTTTTCAAACCCTTGTGCTCAATAGTAATTGAGGCCTTTTAATACTTCCATTTTAATTAAATGTTCGACTTGATTGCTTTTAATTTTTGAGATGCGAAGCATCTTCGAGAAAATCATATACAAAGTAGTGTCGAACTCCTCATGGGCATGGAAGCCATCCAAGGATATTCAAACATCGTGAATAATTTACAAGCTGCTTACAGCTGAAAATGTCCATCACGGGAACCGAATCTAGATTCAGTAGGCTGAATCTGTGATCACATGATTCCTAGGCTCACATGATGCCGCAATTTATATGGAAACAGTAAGCAGTTATATATATATATATATAAGCTATAAATATATATATACAGACATGATCAACCACCACGAAGCATTTCCATGGGGGATCAGAAATGTAAATAAAGCTGTAAAAGCGATCAACCGCCTCGAAGTAAACTCCAGGCGGGACGAAATGTAAAGAAAGCAGTAAAAGTGATCAACCGCCAAGAAGTAAACTCCAGGTGGGACAAAATGTATATATATATATATATATATATATATATATATATATATATATATATAAGCGGTAAACGTACAGGATATATATCGATCACGGCTCAGTTTATCATTTTAGTGATTCGTCGCTATATATATATAAAAGCAATAAATGCACCAGATGTAAATCTGTGCTCATCGAACAAAGTTCGATAATAGTTCATATATATAAGTATATATATATATATATATATATATATATATATATATATATATATATATATATATATATATGAAAGCAAAGAACGCTCCTGATATAAAATCCAGGCTCATCGAACATAGTTCGACAATAGTTTATATATATAAGTATATATATACGAAAGCAAATAAACGCTCCGGACATAAGTCTAGGCTCAATCGAGGCATAACTCGATAATGTTAGTCTGTATATATAATATATACATAAATATATTCAAATAGAAATAAAAACCACAGACCAAAAGTTCGGGCAAACACACGCAACACGACTCTCAACGTGAAGAACAGTGTGTGCAAAGATGAAGGGAAAATGCTTTAAGGTGTGTGAGAACGCTTACAATGGACTGCCAAAGAAGACTTCTATTACTTGAAATGGATGAACACTCGGCTCTCGCCAGTAAAAATTAGCTATATGTGAGCTTACAAGTGTTTAAAATGAGAAAGCACTTAGTTTAGGGTGTGTACAGAGCAAATTGGACAGGGCTTCCTCGCCTCAATGTCCGCCAACCACAAAGGATGGCCTGACTTGTTGCCTCTGACTTTATTAGCCTACAAAACTTTAATGCGTACTTTCACTGGGGCAACCCCCTACTCATTAGCCTTTGGAATGGAAGTAGTGCTCCCCATAGAGGGGGAAATGGAATCCCTCCGAGTGTTGATAGATGCTCAGCTGGATGAAGACCAATGGGTACAAAACAGGTATAACCAATTGTCTTTAATAGACGAAAGATGAATTGCGGCTATCTTCCATGGTCAGTTATATCAACAAAGGATTGCTAGATCCTACAACAGAAAAGTCTGGCTATGACAGTTTAAATAACACGACTTGGTTTTGAAGAAGATCATTGAAAACCAAGATCAATCCAAGGGAAAATTCACTCCTAACTGGGAAGACCCATTTGTTGTCAAGGAGGTATTGACAGGAGGCGCTCTCAGATTGCAGGAAATGGACGGCAATGAATTTCCACAACTTATCAACTCGGACACCGTGAAACGGTACTATGTCTGAAGTTACCATCAAGCAAACATCCAGGCATTGGATCATCAGATCACCAGTCATTTTAGGTTCAATAACCTTTACCACATACAATCTTGCTTGTCTAACCATTCGCCCATCAGGGAAAAATATGCCTTTCAAACCAGCAACCTGGTTTTTATTCATTTCACATCATACAATTCCGGTTATCCCACCAGGGATTGAACCTTTCATACCTACAGTTTATCCTGAACTTAGGATTAAACTTTCTTCCCCGCAGTTTATCTTGCACATGGGATTAAACTTTCTTCCCCACAGTTTGACTTGTACATGGGATTAATCTTTCTTCCCCGCAGTTTACCCTGCACATGGGACCCCCACTTTTTAGGTTACCACTCGTCATAAGGGGCGAACTACATCGACCTGATCTCCCTGATACATGGGAGTACGTAGGCAACCATATTTTATATGGCCCAGTCGCAATAAAGAAAAACAACAAAAATAATACAAAAACAAAAACAACAAAAATACTTCTACACCCTTCTTCATCAATAAGGCTCCTACACCCATACAACGTTGAACCTCTTACACTAGGTTCTAACTACGCAGACCTGATCTCCTCTTTAATAGGAGTACGTAGGCAGTCATTTATGATTTGGTCTAACCCCCTACCAAAGCACAAATATTTTTCAGCAGTACTGGGATCAACCTTCAATCCACTTTTTCATCGGCTTCAGACCAAAGGGATGAAACTACCTCACCTCCCCATAAATGGCAGACTCAGCGACCATCTAAGCTGTGGTTGTGCCTCAAAGAACAATACCAATCCATAAGAGATGGAACTAACTGGGCTCCTCCTAAATAGAGTATCACACCATCCGTGGTGGTGCAGTCCAATCTCAGAGAGGAAAAGTCACACTCCTCTCCACATTTCCATATAGAAACCAGTCCCAAGACACCAAAGAAATGGTAGAGATACATACAGATCAATGATCCATCCATTTTGACAGATCCTGAGGTATCTTAATATCTACCTATCAAGGACAAGTGCAGAGTACATCGTGATCACAAGCCCTGAAGAAGCAGACAGAATATCAAGTAAGTATTCAGACATGACTAAAAGGGGAGTGAATCAAAATATATATCGTTGTCATATATAATGCTGTTTGATATACAATATAAACTGTACAAGACAAAATGTGTAATGAATAAATTTTTCGTAAATTTTTTGAGTTGTGATTCTGGGGACAGAATCCTTTTAAGGAGGGAAGGATGTAACGATCGAGAAATTTATAATTTAATTTAAATATTTATGGAATTAAATAAATATTTAAAATAATTTATTTATTGAGAAAAATAAATATTTGAGGAATTGTCATGAATTAATTTAGTAGCTAAATTAATTAATGTTAATTGAATCGAGTAATGATAATTTTATTTGTTGGATTTAATTTAAAGAGATAATTAAATTAAATCAATTGCTTAATATTTAAGAAATTAGTTAAATTAAATGAATTGTTTAATTTAAAGGAAATAAATAAATTAAATATAGTAATGTGTCTAATTTATTAATTAAATTAGATATATAATTATTTAATTATTTACTATAAGCATAATTGTAATAAGAATATAATAATTATAATTATAAGTTATAAGTTATTTAATGGGTTGCAAGTGTGACATAAAACTATATAATATAAATGTTATTAAAATAATTTAGTTGGGAGAGTTTTTGGTTAGCCAAACAAGGCCTTGTGGCCTTTGGCCTATTTCAACTGACGCAGACTTTTTATTTTTCTAACGTAAGGAACGTGGGAGAGGCCAGTTATATGGCATACGCGTCTTATTTTTTTTCCTTAGGCTTGTTAGCATAGAAAGGCAGAGGAAGAGAGAATTACAGAGGAGATTGAGAGTGAGAGCTTAAGAGATTGTTCTACGATTTCAAGAGGAAGGAGAGGATTGCTAAACCTTGTTGTCATCTTTGCTAGCCAATAATCAAAGATTAAGGTATAACTAATTCTAATTCTCAGACTTGTGATTTTCTATTCTCTGTAAATTGGTTTTGTGGATTTGTTGCTCAAGTGTTATGTATATGGTGTGGATTAAGTTGTAGAGTCTGTTGTCATCTTGTATGCATGTTGTATCAGTTATCAAATTATGAGAAATTGGATGTAGGAAGAAAATGAAAATAACAGTGTTTATGTTCATATGTTATGGCCTTAGAAAGTACCGATTTTAGTGGTCAATTTGTGTATAAAACTGTAAATTGATGTTTGCATATGGTAGTTCATTGAGATACGAATACAACGTAATTTGAATGGAATGATTTAGTCAAATAATGAATTCGCAGTGATGATTTTGGGATAGACTATCAAAAATAGAGTTTTATATGAAAAACATGAAAATTGAAAAATTAAAATAGTTTAATTTGATGTTTAATTGTTCCAAGTTAATGAATATGTGAGGAAACATGTATGTGTTAGTTTTATATCAGTTGGATGTACTAATTTCACCGTTTGATGGGTGAAATTTGTGTTTGTTGGGCTAAAAATGGCTACTGTTCATTGCATCTCTCTCGTTGTCAATCTCAACAACAACATTTGCTAAGCACAATGCCAAAATAAAAAGCAAAATTACAAGCAATGCCACGGCCCCAAGTCAAGTGTGGTGCATTAAATACGCCACACCTCTGAATCGTGATGATGAGGTCTACTTGTTTACAGGCCAGGCATAATGGACTTATATTAGTTTAGTAAGCATGTTATTGATGTTGATGCATAATATAAACTATAATAGCAGAATGTCATGCGTTATAATACAAAGTATAGAATATTTTGAAGTGATTGTTAATTGAGTTACATAATGAAACTAAAAGTGGGGTTTTTAAATGTTAGAGATGAACAATTAAGTTATGTAGGCTCGTAATGAGATTTCAGATTCGTTAAAGTGTGTTAACCTACATGGTTAGATGCTAGGTTAGGGTTATGACCTAAATGATGATTTAAACCCTAAAACTAATGTTCATACAATTAATTGTTGTTGTGATTTTGATGATATGTGTAGGGTAATTGGAGATTATTTCATTTGTGTAGCTTACAATCAAGGCAAGTTCTTTAACTCTACTTTTATATTTGCGCAAGTTTCTAAACCTTATCTCTTTACATTTGAGCAAGCTTTCGAACTTCATTCTTTTCATATCGAATGAAACTTTCCATTCCTATATTATTGTTGTTCAAGAAATTAAGCAAGCCTAATCTATCTTGAGTATGTTTGTACAAGCTTATGTAACCTAATTCTTTACATCGAGCGAGTTTTATTTTCCTAATTATTGTTCAAAGCATATATTGTTCTAACATTGATTCAAGGGAGATTGTTTTAACTCTTCTATAGCGCTTTGCATGTATGTCATGTTTACTCAATTATATATTATTGTTATCCAATCTTTAACTTTGATAACCTTGTTCAAAGTTTTATCGTTGTATTAAACCTTCAAGTAATAAGCAAACCTTTATTGATTGAATTAATCTATATTCGAATAGTGTTCTAAAATTCTAGAAACACTGATAAGCTAGTTCCAAACTAAACTTTCTTTAGTGCGGAAATTCTAAATCCAAACTGAGACGAACAACCCTAACATAGGGGATTTTGTATGTGTAACGTTTAAATGTTTGTGCACAATACATGGTACAAAGGGCTGATCCCCCTAAGTACACTAAGAAGGGTCCGTATGGTCTAAATGACTGTTAAGGTTGGGTAATAATACCTAAGTACCGGGGACATAGTTTGTGGTCTTAGACCCTCAGATAATTAAAGTTCAAACTTATTTTCTATTGTGATTTGTAGAACTAGTTCCTTGTTGTTCAGCTTTCGTTGTTCACTCTCATGTTATTATCATTGCTACGTTCTATATCAGTGAGCATTCGTTTGCTCACTCTTGCAATTGACACTGCAGCTAAAGTGGAGAAAGTTAATGAGCTGTCGACTAGCAAAGGCAAGGGCAAGATGTCCAAATGATGAAGACTTATGAGAATATTATTTAAATGTTTAATGTTTCAAGACTTGTTTTATTTTATGATGTATTCTGCAAACTGATGTAATAATTTTAAGGTTAGATTGCCTGGGATTTAATTTGAGATGATGATGTAACCCTTTAATGGGAGAGATAATTGTTTAAGTTATTTTAATTATGTCTTTATCCTTTAGTATGGGTAGTTAGATGTAATAGTTTTTGATAAGTGAGCACCAAATCCTGTGGAAATGAAGTACCTAGATTTAGGGGTGTCACAGGTTGATATCAAAGCTTTAGGTTATGAACCTTAGGTGGGGAAAACCTTAGGAAGTAACCTTTAAGGAAATAGAAAACATAGATGTGTTTAACTCTTACCGAGTTTTAAGGAATGGATTAAGGTATCCATTGAAGTTAAACAATAAAAGACATTATGTGCTATGTGTTAATAACTTATGTGCTCACGAGTATCGAAAAATGTTAAGTAAAACTTAAAATATTTTGTTGTCAGGATGTCTAACGAAGGAGGATCAAGTCCAGTTAGAGAGGTGATACCTCAGATACCTAGAGAGGATGAACCCCGAGATATTCACGTAGTGCGGAAGCAATTGATCCAGGAGGATGAATCTATGATCGATCCCGAGGAGGATAGATCTAAGGAGATAGAGGAGGAGGATGAGGAAGAGGATCCTGAGGAGTTTCCACCAAACTCCATATCAGCGGAGATGTATGATGCTTTGTATGACTGTAACATAGAGTTACAGGACGAAGTTGAGGAGTTGAAGGAGATGGTTGAGATGCATCATGCTTCGATGGAGCAGAAGGATGCAGAGATTCAGGAACTCGACTCAAAACTTGGAAACACAGAGTGGGACTTAGTTCATACAAAGGGTCAGCATGAAGACTTGTTGGCAGTACACGAGAAGATGAAGACTGACATGGAGAAATTGAAAGATGATTTCAAGGAGGAGTCAGCTAAGCGTGCAAGAGCAGAGGATGCTTGGATGAAGGTGACACAACGTGCAGACCGTGCTGAAGCTATGGTCCAAGTAAAGAAAGCCAAGATGAAGGAGATGGATTATGCTTTTAATTCAACGATTGATAGGGCCCAGGATCGAGTCTATTATTACCCACCTCAGTTTGAGAATTCGCCGTGGTTCGTGATGGATCGTAGAACGGCGTATCGTATCATGGAGGAGGAGCGTCGAGAAGCCTTACGACGTCTTAATATGCCTAGATATAATAAGATTGATAATAATATGTGGTGAATTATGTGAATAAATAAGCTGTGAATCCCTTATTTTGAGATAAATAAAGGGATAGTATGAGTATGTATTCCTGGAACTTGTTTAGTTCAGGAAAGTGAATGTTTATAACAATTATGCTATCTTGAGGATGTTTTAAAACTTTATGAATAAATAAAATATCAAGGTTTATTTGAAATGTTATGTGTTAAAGCTTTAATCTTGGAATGTTTAAGTTAAACTTTAAATACCCAAGAAGTTGAGTAAGGAACTAATAAGCGTATATTTTAGCAGAAGATGCCTCCTAAAAGAAGATAACGACGTCAGCAAGCACCTCCTGAGGGGTCTACTAATAATAACAATGAGGCCAACGCTAATCCGGTTCAGCAGTTGGTAACTCTGTTGTCGGGTGCACTTGCGAATCAACCGCAAGCTCAAGTTACGACTTTGAAGGAATTCAAAGCGGTTGGACCGCCAGAATTTCAATTGTCTATGAATCCAGTGGAAGCCCAAACCTGGATCATGGAAATGGAGAAGGTGTTCAACGTTGCTAGAGTTAACGAAGATCAGAAGACTGCGTTCGCAACGTTTATGCTGAAGTCTGAAGCTAGCTACTGGTGGCAAGCAAACAAGGTTCGTGGAGGAGAGGGAGTGATAGCGTGGGATATATTCAAGGAAATGTTTTTCGAAATGTACTTTCCAGTGAGTTCTCAGAATCAGCTGGAAGTGCAATTTTTGGAGTTGAAGCAAGGAACCATGACGGTGCCAGAATATGCTGCGAAATTTAACGAGTTGGCAAGGTTTGCCACTTATCAAGTCAATACCGACGAACGTAAAGCAAGAAGGTTCGAACAAGGGTTGAAGCCCTGGCTTTACAACAAGGTTTTAATGTTCCAGTTGAATACATTTGCGGCTGTACTGGAGAAGGAAATTATAGCGAAAGGTGGAAGCGATGCCTTGACCAAGTACAACCAAGAATAGAAGAAAAAGAAGAATGAGAATGAGAATAAGGCGGGTGGTAGTAATGTTGAAAGTAATAGTCAGAAGAGGAAATGGAGCGAGAATTTGACTGCGGGAGGACAGCAAGGAAATCAACAGAAGAAAAAGTTTGAGGCTTGCGCAACTTGCGGGAAGAACCATACTGGAGTATGTTTGAAGGGAAAGAGAGTGTGTTTTAACTGTGGTCAGGAGGGACACATTGCACCAAACTATTTTAGTCCGAAGAAAGGAGCATGTTTTACCTGCGGTTCGAAGGATCACATAGCTCGTGATTGCCCTAAGAAGCCAGCGGGAAGTGCTAGGGGCGGAAAAGGAAACAACAACGGTGGTGGTGCATTGACTATCACTGGACTAGTACAATCAAACCGACCCACTGCAAGGACTTTCAATATGACCGTGCAGGATGTTGTACAGTCTAAGGATGTGGTGTCAGGTATCATTCCGATTAATGGTATTAATGCTTATGTACTATTTGATTCAGGTGCTACTTGTTCATTTATATCAGATGAATTTGCTTAGAATTTAGATTTGTGTCAGGAAGAATTAAAATTTCCCTTGAGTATAAAGATTGCGAATAGAGAAGTGATTCCTGTTAAATTCATATATAGGAATTATAGAGTGGATATAAAGGGTTATGAGATGATGGTAGATTTGATACCAATTAGACTTGGTGAATTTGATGTTATTCTAGGAATGGACTGGTTATTCAATTACGGAGCAATAATTGATTGCCAGAGGAAATGTGTTAACCTTATGACTCCGTTAAAGGTTGTGTTCTTTGGCAACAAGTCACCTCAACAAGCAAGTTGTCTGACGGTGATGCAAGCCAAGAAGTTGTTGAGACAAGGATGTGTAGGATACTTAGCCTACATCGTCAATACACAGAAGAAGAGTGAAAAGTTGGAAGAGATATCGATCATAAGAGATTTTGCAAATGTATTTCCAGAAGATTTACCGGGTCTTCCGTCGGATCGACAAATCGAGTTCGTCATTGACTTACTACTAGGAATGGCCCCAATATCTAAGGCACCATATAGAATGGCCCCGGTAGAGATGAAGGAGTTGATGGTGCAATTGCAAGAATTGCTCGACAAGAAGTATATTCAGCCGAGTGTGTCGCCATGGGGAGCACCGGTGTTGTTTGTTAAGAAGAAAGACGGATCGATGCGGCTTTGAATTGATTATAGAGAATTGAATAAGGTCACGATTAAAAATAAGTATCCATTACCTAGAATCGATGACCTGTTCGATCAGTTGAAGGGAGCGAGATATTTTTTGAAGATAGACTTGAGAAGTGGTTATCATCAGTTGAAGGTGAGACCGGAGGATGTACCAAACATAGCGTTCAGAACTCGGTATGGTCATTACGAGTTTTTGGTTATGTCTTTTGGTTTAACCAATGCACCTGCAGCGTTTATGGATTTGATGAACAGGGTGTTTAAACCATTCTTAGACAAATTTGTGGTGGTGTTTATTGATGATATATTGGTATATTCCAAAACCAAAGAAGAACATATAGAACATTTGAGATTGACGTTGGAGACACTGAGAAAAGAGAAGTTGTACGCTAAGTTCTCAAAATGTGAATTTTGGTTAGAATGTGTACAGTTTCTCAGACACGTTATTGATAAGGACAAAATATCGGTAGATCCATCAAAGGTTGAAGCTATAATAAACTGGGATCAGTCGAAGACACCGTCAGAAGTAAGGAGTTTCTTAGGATTGGCAAGTTACTACAGGCGTTTTATTCAGGATTTTTCCAAAATCGCGACTCCGTTGACAAATTTAACTAGGAAAGCGGTTAAGTTTGTTTGGACAGAGAAGTGTGAGAAAAGTTTTCAAGAATTGAAGAAGAAGTTGAGTTCAACACATGTGTTGTCGTTGCCTGATGATACAGGAAATTTTGTGGTGTATAGTGATGCATCGCATAAAGGACTAGGCTGTGTGCTTATGCAAAATGATAGAGTTATTGCGTATGCATCACGACAATTGAAAGATTACGAGAAGGGGTATCCGACTCATGACTTAGAGTTGGCAGCGGTGGTATTTGCCCTGAAAATTTGGAGACATTATCTTTATGGAGAGAGGTATGAGATATGTACCGACCATAAAAGTCTGAAGTATATCTTTACACAAAAAGGCTTTAATATGCGACAGAGAAGATGGTTGGAGCTGATCAAAGACTATGACTGCGAGATTTTCTATCATCCTGGAAAGGCGAATGTTGTTGCTGATGCCTTAAGTAGGAAGGGAAGGGAGAAGTTAATGTTATTAACTGCTCAGGAGAAGCTAGTGTCGGAAATGGCTAAGATAGAGTTGGAAATTAAATATCCTACAGAATCCGATGAAAAGTTATTCCAGATGGGAAATAGTTTAATGTTGGTGGATAAGGTGAGAAATGCACAACTTCAGGATGAAGACTGCGAAAAGATAAAACAGAAGATATCTGAAGGTGAGGAAAACAAATTCAAAATCGATTTGGAAGGGCTACTTCGATTCGAAGGTAGAATTTGGGTCCCGACAGTACCAGAAGTTAAAGAAGAAATTCTGAATGAAGCTCACAACTCAAGGTATTCGATTCACCCTGGAAGTACAAAGATGTACCAGGATCTTAGACATCATTTTTGGTGGCCGAATATGAAGAGAGATGTGGTTGAGTGTGTGGCGAAATGCTTAACGTGTCAGAAAGTCAAAGCTGAACATCAAAGGCCAAGCGAATTGCTATAACCGTTGGAGATACCAGAATGGAAATGGGAGAATATCACAATGGATTTTGTGGTAGGTCTTCCAACGACTCAACAAGGTTACGATGCCATTTGGGCGATTGTTGATTGACTAACGAAGTCGGCACACTTTTTTCCAATCAAGATTCGATTAACCCTAGACCGATTAGCAAATGTGATGCCCCCAAAATAGGTATACATCACCTATTCTGAGTCACCAAATAAATGGTACAGAATACAAATACAATCTTTAATATACAACAAGAGAGCTGTGAGTTTTAATACAAATACTGTCTTCTAGACAATATCCACACTCAATGGAGTCCTCATTACATTTATTATTACACTATTTCATAGAATAGTGAGGACTACTAATGCACCATCTAGGACCATCACTCTGTTCCCCCAACTAGTCCCAGCTACGTTCTCATTTCTTGAAGAGAACAATAAAAGAAAGGGTGAGCTCAACTAGCCCAGTAAGAAATATTATGACTAAGATAATGCAGAATAAATTATCCTTAGCCTTCAACAGTATAACAACTAATAGAATATAATAGATAACTAGTTTTAGATTAACAACTGCAGCGGAATAAATAATCCATTAGAAGAGTCAAGTAGAGAATAAAATCTACTATCTTCTATGATTTAAAAGGTTTTTCATCACTTTTATCGCTGAGACTCAGCTTAATAAATATTCCACATCATCGAATCACCCCTGCACTACGGCCAATGATATTATTTAGTATCACGACCACAAATTATCCATGCACTACGGGCCAAAGATAATCGTGTTTTTATCAACGGTTATGATCATGCCATAAAACAATTCATCTTTGCTCCCTTGGCCGAAGAGAATCCATAGCCATAATCATACCAAAAACTGTCCATCAATGCATTACGGGCCAATGAGGACTTTTTCCACATCATTTGTAACATTACGATCATGATTATACCGAATAACCCCTGGTCATAATCATACCAAGTCTATCTATGCACTACAGGCCACAGATGACTTTCAACAGAATATAAACATGAGGACGATGACAATGATATAAGAATTCAATAAAACAAGTTCAAGAATTAATTTATCCAGGAACCAATAACGTCCAAATTGTCAACAAGATACTGTTTTGTGGTTTAAAATTCATGAATGCTCAGAAGAATATTTCCATGAAAAGATACTGGATGAAGCGCAAATATCAAGGATATTCTACTAATTTCATGGAGTATAGAAGTCAAGACTTTAACCAGCTAAGTATAATAAAGAATGGAATAACAAAAGAAATCACTATGCATGCGGTACTTCACATAGACAAGTTATTCCAATAGAATAATAAATAATAGAACCGGAATGATGTATTTAATACGCATGACAAGCGTGATATTCCAAATGTAATAATAAAAATAGAATAACAACAGAAATCACCATGCATGCGGTACTTCAGCATAGACAAAGTTATTCCAACATAATAATAAATAACGGAACCGTGTCCCACAGAAACGCATGCATACGATATATTCCAAATGAATAATAAAACTTTTAACGGAACCCGGTCCCAGAAAAATGCACAAACAGGATATTCCAATGTAATAATAATGATGTAACCGTGTCCCACAGAAAATGCATGCATGTGATATTCCAATGTAATAATAAAGAATGGAATAATGTAAGAATTTCACCAAGTATAGGGTAGCCAAGCAGTATAAAGTTATTCCAATGTAATAATAAAGAATAGAATAATGTAAGAATTTCACCAAGTATAGGGTAGCTCACAGATCAAAGTTATTCCAATGTAATAATAAAGAATGGAATAATGTAAGTTCTCTTCACGAATCACGAAAAAATAACACCCCTTACGGCACAACAAATAATATCCCTTACCGTAAAAGAAACTTGATATTGGAGTAGTGAAGTAGCGTAATACTCTTCTTCTTTCTCTCTATAATTTCTCTCTAGAGTTTCAAAGAAATTAAGTAAGAAAATAATGAAGGAATGAGCTTCTATTTATAGAAAATGGACTACATAGTAACTAACTCATGAATCGGTCTAGATTGATTTACTTTAATCTGACGGTCCATATTTAAAGCAAAATCTTTTAAATAAAATATAATATATTCTATTTATAATCTAATAAAACGAATAACTTTATAAAAGTATTCTGCTTTTATATTAAAAACTTTTCTGCTTTTATTACATTAATAATACTAATAAAACAAAACTTATATATATAATATAATATAATATATATATATATATATATATATATATAACAATCAACAATAATTGAATCAAATAACGTGAGATACTATGCAACAACTATAGTAGCAATAATTTAACAAAACTGAGTGACTTATCACATAAGCATCAATAATCAATACCGTGTGCTACTATACAATCACACATATTACTGTACTTTTACTACCGAGTAGTTCAACAGTATTAACGGTAAAACTTCCGCCGTTATTTTCAATAAAATATTTTGGTCATTTTCTCCATCCGACAATAATTCTGTTGTGGGGTCCACCAATGATTGTACCGTCGTACGGATATTCCTTGACAAAAAGAATATTTCCCGACCAATAGAATATAATATGACAACTTGCATACTTTGCAAAATTTATAAATATTACCCACAACTATAACATTATATCAAATCCACACCATAATATAAAAAAAATTATTTCGAGAAAATTAAATCTTTATTCATAAAATCTGGGGTTTCACAATATCCCCTCCTTATGAGATTTCGCCCTCGAAATTTACGTACGTACCTGGTATGCCAAAGAGATGAGGTCACTTCGTCAGATTCTAACTCTTGAGGTATAACCTTTAAGCGTAGAATATATTCCAGAATTTTAACAGGTACATCTTCATACATTAAATTATCCGCTATCTCCACATATTTACGTAACATCGATACGTGAAAAACGTTATAAACACCCGACATACTTGGCGATAAAACGAATCTATAGGCCACAGTTCCTACTCGATCGAGGATTTCAAATGGGCCAATTAAATCGAGGGTTGAGATTTCAGCAACTCTTGTTATTTAAAATAACGCCCTCTTGAATCTTCTTCTTCGCGTTCATCAGCTCAGAGTGCGTAGCTTGAGCGGCTTTAACTTTATCGATTAAAGTCGATTCTAATCGTATATTCGTTATCTTCACGTGGGTCCCTAGAGTCTTTAACTCTATCTTCATCATTTGTAAGTTATACGAAATGGGTCTTTGTGTTAACAACATTGTACTTATAAACGCATACGATCTTCTACTCAACACATTAGCTACCATGTTCGCTTTTTCTACGATGGTATTGAATGGTACGATCGTAATCTTCAACAGCTCGAGTCAACTTCTTTGGCGCATGTTACGTTCATTTTGGTTGAAGAAATATTTGAGGGTTTAAGAAATGGGTTTTGTACTTGGGTCAATAAAAAATTCGATTTCACGCTCTAGGGTAGGCTAAGAAATCTTCAGAATACGTCAGGAAATTTATTAACGATAGAAATATCATTCAAAACTGTTACTCTCATCCAAGACTTGGATAGTACGTCATATTAATACCTATCAACTTGCCATCATCATTCACGACGTCGCCTACAGAAAGTCTAGCTTCGGTGCATTCCACACAAGGAAATCAACAACGAAAGGATCAGGGCTCTTTACTTATGGCTTGATATGACAATGATTGACTTTAGTGGTTTGGTTGCTTGAATTAGTATAACAGGTTGGTTAGGAATATGAAAGCTAACAACCTTACAAAATGCATGATGAATAGTTAACCAATCGATTCCTAAAATCGCATCAAAGGAAAGTATTTTCAAATAGATAAGATCGACATATAATGTGAAAGTGTTGATTTGAACAAGATTTATAAATAGTGGAGGTAACGAAGGTTTCTCCCAACTGAGTTTAAACAGATATATCAAAGTTTAACTTCTCCGGAGTTATCTTCAAACATTGAACACAACTAGGTGAAATAAAAGAATGAGTAGAACTCAGATTCAACACTTCAGATAAACTTCGCAAGAGTTTATGACTAACATACCCGTGATAATTTTATTCAGGTTCCTCGTCACGAGAAAAAAAATGCTCTCTCTTAAACTACCGGCTTTGGCTTGTCTGGGACATCCTTTGACATTACTATCCCAGCTGGACTTGACTTCACCATACGACAAAATCGAGCTAGGTGACCTTCTCTTCCGCAATTAAAACACGCTTTGGATTATTAAATACTGTTTGAACGGATGTGTCCCTCCCGTCCGCATTTGAAACATACGACCGATGGTCGCTCTTCTTCCTTTGAAACGGGTCTTTGCCGGATGTCTTCACGCCATTGTTGAACCTTCTCTTCTTGAAATGTCCATTCTTATTGTTTTGGCCATGATTACCACCGGCGTGGTTACCATTTCGCATGTTGATTCCTCCATGCTTATTGTCACCGCTTTGATGATCAAGTATCACCGGTATTATCATTTTGTCGATCGCTTCTTTTTGGTTGGGTTGACTTTCGTTATCGCGTTCCAATAACTGAGCCTTATTAACAACATCTGAATACAAACACAGTTTATGAGAGATAAGATATTGACGTATCTCAGGTTTCAAACCTCTTAGAAACATTCGCATCATTCTCTCCTCATTATCAACCAAATGGGACGCAAATTGGGACAACTCGACAAACTTGGCTTCGTACTGCGACATGGTCATGTTGTTTTGCTCCAACTTGATAAATTCCACCTCCTTCATGTGACGAATGCTTTCAGGAAAGTACTTGTCATTGAACAACTCTTGGAACTTCTCCCAAGACATCTTGAGTGCGTCAGGCTGGGTACATTTTACAGATTCCCACTAGTAATCTGCCTCTTCACACAACATAAAGGTGGCAAAGGGAACCTTTTGCTCCTCTGAGCATCCCAAGACATCAAATATCTTGGTGATCTGCTTTAACCACATCTCCACCTTAAGTGGTTCTGGCTTTCCCAAAAGCTCTGGTGGTCCCAGCTCCTTGAATTGCTTAGCGGTAACCGACCGTGGGTTGCCATTATTTTTACCCGCATTATGAACAGGAGCCGCCTTCACCTGATGTTGCATGAATTCTAAAAAGCTCCTAAACGTACCTTCGTTCGTCAATTGATCAGTGTTGTTGTTTACAGGAGGATTATCGCCATCCTGTTGCACATTGTCCTGATTATTGATCTGTGGAGACTCAACGGTCTCCTCATGTCCATTGCTTATCTCAACATTTTCAGATGCCATTTTCAAATACTGCCACAAAACAAGGGTTAATTAATATATCACATATTATCTCTATACTCTGACCGACCAATTAAATACCAAATAAACTTAGGTAGGTCATACTAGTGAAGGAATTTCCCGTCTCTCTTCTCCTAGTTCTTGTCTAACATCTCAGCCAGGGATCATATCCCTAAGCTTTGATACCAACTGTGACACCCCCAATATAGGTATACATCACCTATTTCGAGTTGCCAAATAAATGGTACAGAATACAAATACAATCTTTAATATACAACAAGAGAGGTGTGAGTTTTAATACAAATACTGTCTTCTAGACAATATCCACACTCAGTGGAGTCCTCATTACATTTATTATTACACTATTTCACAGAATAGTGAGGACTACTAATGCACCATCTAGGACCATCACTCTATTCCCCCGACTAGTCCCAGCTACGTTCTCATTTCTTGAAGAGAACAATAAAAGAAAGGGTGAGCTCAACTAGCCCAGTAAGAAATATTATGACTAAGATAATGCAGAATAAACTATCCTTAGCCTTCAACAGTATAACAACTAATAGAATATAATAGATAACAAGTTTTAGATTAACAACTGCAGCGGAATAAATAATCCATTAGAAGAGTCAAGTAGAGAATAAAATCTACTATCTTCTATGATTTAAAAGGTTTTTCATCACTTTTATCGCTGAGACTCAGCTTAATAAATATTCCACATCATCGAATCACCCCTGCACTACGGCCAATGATATTATTTAGTATCACGACCACAAATTATCCATGCACTACGGGCCAAAGATAATCGTGTTTTTATCAACGGTTATGATCATGCCATAAAATAATTCATCTTTGCTCCCTTGGCCGAAGAGAATCCATAGCCATAATCATACCAAAAACTGTCCATCAATGCATTACGGGCTAATGAGGACTTTTTTCACATCATTTGTAACATTACGGTCATGATTATACCGAATAACCCCTGGTCCTAATCATACCAAGTCCATCTATGCACTACAGGCCACAGATGCCTTTCAACAAAATATAAACATGAGGATGATGACAATGATATAAGAATTCAATAAAACAAGTTCAAGAATTAATTTATCCAGGAACCAATAACGTCCAAATTGTCAACAAGATACTGTTTCGTGGTGTAAAATTTAAGAATGCTCAGAATAATATTTCCATGAAAAGATACTGGATGAAGCGCAAATATCAAGGATATTCCACTAATTTCATGGAGTATAGAAGTCAAGACTTTAACCAGCTGAGTATAATAAAGAATGGAATAACAAAAGAAAATACCATGCATGAAATACTTCGCATAGACAGGTTATTTCAATAGAATAATAAATAACAGAACCAGGTCAGGCGTAATACGCACCGACAAGATATTCCAACAGAATAATAAAAAATAGAATAACAACAGAAATCACCATGCATGCGGTACTTCGCATAGACAGGTTATTCCAACATAATAATAAATAACGGAACCAAGTCCCACATAAAAGCGCATGCATGTGATATATTCCAATGTAATAATAAAGATTTTAACCGTGTCCCACAGAAACGCATGCATAAGATATTCCAATGTAATAATAAAGACGGAACTAGGTCCTGTAAAACGCATGCATGTGATATTCCAAATGTAATAATAAAGAATGGAATAATGTAAAATTTCACCAAGTATAGGGTAGCCTGTGTATATACAAAAGTTATTCCAACGTAATAATAAAGAATGGAATAATAGAAGAATTTCACCAAGTATAGGGTAGCTTGGCATGATCAAAGTTATTCCAATGAATAATAAAGAATGGAATAACAAAAGTTCTCTTCATGAATACGAAAGAATAACACCCCTTACGGGTACAACAAATAATATCCCTTACCGTAAAAGAAACTTGATATCGGAGTAGTGAAGTAGCAGAATACTCTTCTTCTTTCTCTCTATAATTTCTCTCTCTAGAGTTTCAAAGAATTAAGTAAGAAAATAATGAAGGAATGAGCTTCTATTTATAGAAAATGGATTGCATAGTAACTAACTCATGAAATCGGTCCAAATTGATTTACTTTAATTTGACGGTCCATATTTAAAGCAAAATCTTTTCAATAAAATATAATATATTTTATTTATAATCTAATAAAACGAATAACTTTATAAAAGTATTCATTTTATATAAAAAGCTTTTCTATTTTATTACATTAATAATACTAATAAAACAAAACTTATATATATAATATAATATAATATATATATATATATATATATATATATATATATATATATATATATATAAACAATCAACAATAATTGAATCAAATAACGTGAGATACTATGCAACAACTATAGTAGCAATAATTTAACAAAACTGAGTGACTTATCACATAAGCATCAATAATCAATACCGTGTGCTACTATGCAATCACACGACATCCTATTCCTTTTACTACCGAGTAGTTCAACAGTATTAACGATAAAACTTCCGCCGTTATTTTCAATAAAATATTTTTGTCGTTTTCTCCATCCGACAATAATTCTGTTGTGGGGTCCACCAATGATTGTACCGTCGTACGGATATTCCTTGACAAAAAGAATATTTCCCGACCAATAGAATATAATATGACAACTTGCATACTTTGCAAAATTTATAAATATTACCCACAACTATAACATTATATCAAATCCACACCATAATATAAAAAAAATTATTTCGAGAAAATTAAATCTTTATTCATAAAATTTGGGGTTTCACAGCAAAGCTGTACGTGAAGAAATTTGTGTCAAGAAACGGTGTACCAGTGTCCATTGTATCAGACAGAGATCCACGTTTCACATCTAATTTTTGGAAACGACTACAAGAGTGCTTGGGGACACAGCTGAGAATGAGCACAGCGTACCATCCTCAAACCGACGGACAGAGTGAAATAACCATTCAAACGACTACAAGAGTGCTTGGATTTGTGGATTTGTTGCTCAAGAGTTATGTATATGGTGTGGATTAAGTTGTAAAGTCTGTTGTCATCTTGTATGCATGTTGTATCAGTTATCAAATTGTGAGAAATTGGATGTAGGAAGAAAATGAAAATAACAGTGTTTATGTTCATATGTTTTGGCCTTAGAAAGTACCAATTTTAGTGGTCAATTTTTGTATAAAACTATAAATTGATGTTTGCATATGGTAGTTCATTGAGATACAAATACAACGTAATTTGAATGGAATGATTTAGTCAAATAATGAATTCGCAGTGATGATTTTGGGATAGACTATCAAAAATAGAGTTTTATATGAAAAACATGAAAATTAAGAAATTAAAATAGTTTAATTTGATGTTTAATTGTTCTAAGTTAATGAATATGTGAGGAAACATGTATGTGTTAGTTTTATATCAGTTGGATGTGCTAATTTCACCGTTTGATGGGTGAAATTTGTGTTTGGTTGGCTAAAAATGGCTATTGTTCATTGCCGTCTTTGCGTCTGTTCTAACACCTACAAGCAATTTCGCTTTCAAGCCAAAAAAAAACGGTGGCAATGGCCTTGTGGCCCATCCCATGCCTAAGTGTGGTGCAAATTGCATACATCCTGAACTGTGACAATGAGGTCTACTTGTTTGCAGGCCAGACATAATGGACTTATATTAGTTTAGTAAGCATGTTATTGATGTTGATGCATAATATAAACTATAATAGCAGAATGTCATGCGTTATAATACAAGTATAGAATATTTTGAAGTGATTGTTAATTGAGTTACATAATGAAACTAAAAGTGGTGTTTTTAAAAGTTAGAGATGAACGATTAAGTTATGTAGGCTCGTAATGAGATTTCAGATTCGTTAAAGTGTGTTAACCTACATGGTTAGATGATAGGTTAGGGTTATGACCTAAATGATGGTTTAAACCCTAAAACTAATGTTCATACAATTAATTGTTGTTGTGATTTCGATGATATATGTAGGGTAATTGGAGATTATTTCATTTGTGTAGCTTACAATCAAGGAAAGTTCTTTAACTCTACTTTTATATTTGCGCAAGTTTCTAAACCTTATCTCTTTACATTTGAGCAAGCTTTCAAACTTCATTCTTTTCATATCGAATGCAAGTTTCCATTCCTATATTATTGTTGTTCAAGAAATTGAGCAAGCCTAATCTATCTTGAGTATGTTTGTACAAGCTTATGTAACCTAATTTTTTACATCGAGCGAGTTTTAGTTTCCTAATTATTATTCAAAGCATATATTGTTCTAATACATTGATTCAAGGGAGATTGTTTTAACTCTTCTATAGCGCTTTGCATGTATGTCATGTTTACTCATTTATATATTATTATTATCCAATCTTTAACTTTGATAACCTTGTTCAAAGCTTTATCGTTGTATTAAACCTTCAAGTAATAAGAAAACCTTTATTGATTAAATTAATCTATATTTGAATAGTGTTCTAAAATTCTAGAAACACTGATAAGTTAGTTCCAAACTAAACTTTCTTTAGTGCGGAAGTTCTAAATCTAAACTGAGACGAACAACCCTAACATAAGGGATTTTATACGTGTAACGTTTAGATGTTTGTGCACAATACATGGTACAAAGGGCTGATCCCCTTAAGTACGCTAAGAAGGTCCGTATGGTCTAAATGACTGTTAAGGTTGGGTAATAATACCTAAGTACCGAGGACATAGTTCGTGGTCTTAAGACCCTCAGATAATTAAAGTTAAAACTTGTTTTCTATTTTCATTTGTAGAACAAGTTCCTTGTTGTTCAGCTTTCGTTGTTCACTCTCATGTTATTATCATTGCTACGTTCTATATCAGTGAGCATTCATTTGCTCACTCTTGCAATTGACACTGCAACTAAAGTGGAGAAAGTTGATGAGCCGTCGACTATCAAAGGCAAGGGAAAGATGTCCAAATGATGAAGACTTATGAGAATATTATTTAAATGTTTAATGTTTCAAGACTTGTTTTATTTTATGATATATTCCGCAAATTGATGTAATAATTTTAAGGTTAGATTACCTGGGATTTAATTTGAGATGATGATGTAACCCTTTAATGGGAGAGATTATTGTTTAAGTTATTTTAATTATATCTTTTGTGATAGCCCCAAATCCGGGTCCTAATCAGCACAGATCTGGTATACTATCATTCTATAACTATTGCGGAAGATATAAATATAAATTGTTTATACATTAAACTTTACACACTATTCCCCAAAATCGAGTAACCTTAACTTATACACAATTCATAAACTATCTAACATACAACACATTTATCAAACTATACTATTACAAACTAGCCGCACATTATATCCCAAGCTGAATTTGGAATTAACCTTTTCCTATATCCGAAAGCATTTGCCTTATCTGCAATGTTTATCATGATATAGCAAGGGTGAGCATGAAAGTTGCCCAGCAAGTTTAAATACAATTTAAAGATATATCATGATTGAAGAGTATGAATAATAAGATGGCTATAATTCATCAATATAGTTGAAAATTAGCACGAACAAACTTTTGACTGAACAAGTATTAAACATGAACAAATATATTTGAATCAACTGGTAATGAAGGTGATCAGCCTTTCATACCTGACTTATACATGCAATATGTACAGAGTACAATTATACATGACAATCAACAATGATTAACCATAAGCATATCTAAATAAAACAACTCTTAGTAGAGTTAAGTAAAAACTTGCCTGAACCGTTGATTACTGCTACGCAATTTATATCGCTTTATCCGAAGACCTAATATTAGTAATATAGATCTCCAATATTCAAATAATATCATCATAGTATAAAAGTATTAGATATATATATATATATATACATAGAATAACCTAAACACATAACACATAACTCTATCAGTCTATAATACACATAAGACTTAGTATCAAGTCAAACTATTCCAGTCTGACTTGAAACCGACATAATTCTATCATCTCGACGGTCTAGTCGGACGAATATTGAGTTTAAGTTCAATTAAACTCTGCCTAAACAATTAACAATTATCACAGATAATTTTCTTAGCACTCAGAATAATTTTTCCAAGTCTCATAATAATTTTCAAGTAATTATTATCATTTATCATGATTTTCTAATCATTTAATATTGTATTTATATTATATAAATACCACAAAATTCTTATATCATTAATATTTATTTTATATTAAACATTAATGAATTACATGCCAAAATATCATAACATATTTCTAATATCTCAAAGTATTTATAATACTTTATTATTTCCTTTAAATGTTTTTAAAGTAATGAAAAACATTATTCAATTATTGTTATTAATATAAATACAACATTTTTCTCTCATCATTAATATTTATTTAAGGTTAAATATTAATGAAAAACATAACATAATATTATAATGTAATTATAATATATCAAAGTATTTTTAATAACTTAAAATCATATTTATATGATTTTTAAACACTTAAATCCATTATCCGATAATTGCTATTAATATTAAAATATTAATATTTTTATGACAAAATATCAAAAGTTATATTTTATAACTTAAAATATTTTTTAACTGTTAAATCATTTTTATATGATTTTTAAAACATTAATTTTATTTTTCTATAATTTATTTAATATATATATTAAATAAACTAATTATCATTAATGTTGAATAATTATTGAATTTCATTACAAAATATCAAAAGTTATCAAAAATAACTTAAAATATTTTCTTATACCATAATATAATTTTTCATGAATTAAAACCATTTTTAAATAATTTATTTAATAATATAATTAAATAAATTAAATACCTTTTATATTCCAAAAATAGTAAATACTTTTGAAATATACTCAAAATAATTAAAAACTAATTTTTAAGCTTTAAAATAATTTTTTAGAATTTATTATGTATTTTTAATAATTAAAAACTATTTATTTAATTAAAATAATTAATTCTTAAATAAACCGTCGCTATAGGGACATTAGGTGACAAAAAGCGTCGCTGAATGGGTTCTTGGTGTTCTTGAGCAAGAACCCAGAAATCATGTCTGACTACAAGGTTGCTATTTTGACCAAACTTTAATCCATGCTATACTTGATTTCTGGGCTAGCTAAGGCTTCAATCGTGTAGTACTCATGTAGAACTACCATTATCAATAATCATCTTGCTCACACAACAAACCAACAAGAAGATCAGAGCTTGCAAACTTCTTGTCAGAACAATTCTGGGTTTCCAGAAACCCAGATGGTTCGACCAGTCACTTTCATGCTTGATTTAATCTAAGTTCCATTCATTAGATATGTGGTTTCTTGGTTCATACATGTAGTACTCATGTCCGGCTTCAATTATATATCATTATATCATAACAACAACATCACGATCGCAAGATCTGGACCGGTCAAACTAAGGGTCAAGAACTGTTCTTGAAGATTTTGGGTTTTGCCAGAATCTTCATCCGGCCAGTCGGTCAACGGTGGTTTGACTAAACATATCTCTGATTCTGTTACTCATTTGGGTCATCTAAAAGCTTATATATGTAGTCCATATAACAGACAACAACATCAAAACAACAACTTGGCCCAACACTTAAACCACAGCAAGATCAAGAGCTTCAAAAAGGTTGTCAGACGATCTGGGTTTCTGGGTTTGCCCAGAATTCCAGAAATCGTGATCGGTCAACGGTCTTTGACCGTTCATATCTTGTAAACTAAAGATGTTATGAGGTTGATTCAAGTCTCATATTAAATACCTATCAACAAAGAACAGATTCATAACATAAAATACACCAAACATCAAACACACACAGATTTAAGAGCCCCGACATTAGGCTGTCAGACTATTTTTCCAACTTTTTCCAGATTTCTAAAAATTGCTATTTCGTGTACTTTGATGTTATGGATCTGGGATTTAACAACCCAGATCACTAAATGACACCTTATAACACCTTTCTAAACAATAAATTATAACATCAAACATCAGATCATATAATTTCTAAAATTTAGGGTTTATACCTTTTGAGCTTTGATTCTTGGATTCTGATCTACTGATCTGACCTCGTCAAGTTATAGACTGATATTGGCTTATCTTATCACTTTTTCTCACTCTAATTTTCGGATTTAGAAGAGAGAGAAAAGGGTTGGAGAAAATGAGGATTAAAGTGTGCATTTTTCTCTTTCTTAATCTATATAATAGATAAGATTCAATGTTTTCTAACAATCTAAATGGCTGAAGTTGGACACATATCTAAGGCTAGATCTAGGGTTAGTCACTCACCCAAGATTATGACAAGATTTGCAAGCTACCAATTAAAAATGTGACATAAGGGTAAAATGGTCATTTTCCATATAATTTTAATTCTAGAATTGTCTTTTGATGAAACCCTTAGGATTTAGGGTTTGGACATTAGGGTTTAGGGTTTAACCCTTTAGGGTTTAACCCTCAAAGATTTAGCAACTTAGATTTCTATGATTTTCTAGTTAAATTTTAAAATAGAAAAATTATGATTTCTAAATTATAATTAGGGCTTCCTAATTATATCATAATTTCCTAATCACATTAGGACTTAAAAAAATTTAGGATTTATATTTCCTAATTAACATTAAAAATTATTACATTAATAATCAAATTTTCCCCTAATTATAAATTAGGGTTTCTAAACCAGAAATTTAGAGTTTAAACATATTTGAAATTAGGGTTTGCAAATTAATTAAACTTTACCCTAATTAATATTATAATTAATAGTACTTAAGCATTAAAATTTTCCATTAAGTTCCCAGATTAGGGTTTAAAATAAATTATTAGGGTTTTCCCTAATTAAGTTATAATTAAATAACGTTTAAACTTATATATAACATTTAAATTCCCGAATTAGGGTTTTCAATATCTAAATTAGGGTTTCGAATTTCCAGAACTGAAATTAGGGTTTCAGAATCGGTTTCTAGGGTTTCTTGTCAGACGTTAGAGTTTTCTTTCTAACTGAACGTTGACGTTCTGAATATATACATAGGGTTTGACACAGATAAAATTTATCTGACCAGCACTTGACCCTTAACCACATTTTGAACACATACATAACCATATACACAGAACATATTCACATATACACTTAATCCTGAATAATTCACCTAAATCCTTTACAGAATTTTGAAATCCTCAGAATTCCATCCCAAAAATATCAAATGCATTCACTTATTTTCTGTCTAGGTCTATTATTTGACCTTAAATCCATCATTTAAGATTTTAATTAACTTGTCTAATTTCTCGGGTTATCACATTCACCCCTTCTTCTAAAAATTTCGTCCCCGAAATTTACCTTACACTGTGCACCTTACACCATTCACACATATCATTACGTGCTACCCAGTACACCTCTCACAAGAGTAAAAGTTCTCAAATTGCTGAGGGGTTATATAGACCATGAACACATAGTTTTAACGGTATTCATACCATAAAATAATACATTACTTGGTATGTTTACAATCACAAAGAAGGTAAACTACCGTTACTAGTACTTTAGGTGATTAGCCTAACGTACTCTTATGTCATGCATAACATATTAATCATGTCTAGCGAATATTTACGCTACTTGATTGGATTATTTATCCAAACAACATAGTTCACCTCAGTCTTATCATAGGATTCCGCACCAAAATAATTTGGTTCGGGAAATTTCTTTCAATGGACACTTGGAGTTTTCATTACATTTGTCTAGCTGAATCGAATAGCGTAGACTAATATCAATAATTTAATTCAATCGAATTATTTAGGTGTAGCCAAACCCCGTTGGCAAATTAAAATTTTTGAAAACATTTTTGAGAATGACGTCATGATGTCGTACTGTATTAATAGTCCGTTTGAGGATGCCGTCATCGTATGACTTTGTCATAACACATCATACAATAGTGGAATAACGATTTTAGATCAAATTCACACTAAGTATTCCTGTATTTACAACTCCATCACCTTTTTATCATCTCTGCACCAGGTTACATGGTACACAAGTGATAAATAAAATAAATTTTGATATTTCAAATCATGTGTGTCTAGCCAAAATAAGTAGCATAGACTATACTTTAAACCGTTTCAAAAATGATTACGAGTCTACATATTTTTTTATAAAAAGCACATAGTGTGTATTTAGCTTGATGTCAAAAATTCGAAGTCTAGCATAGCTAGGAGTTTTGGAAAACTTATGTCTCCACTAATGATCATTTGCTTAACAATCTATCTGTTCCTATTATCCTCAATACTCCATTCACACATAACTATACCCAGTTCGTCAAACCACACTTATGAGTTCATAAATTGCCACAATCATATGAGTTTAAGAACTTTCTTAGACAGACCTTTGGCGTCCATTCGCTGAGGGGTTCATAAACATTTCATATAACTATGAGTCAAGAATGTCACATAAGTATGAGTTTTAAGAACTCGTACTTAACCTTATGTCCTCTACCTATGACCTATTTATTTGTTATACACATGAGAAAGGAATCACCCTCTTAACACGCATATAACAAATAGCGCGACGCAAACATTTCAATGATTATCAAAGCCAAAAACTAAGTAGTTTTTACACCGAGTACAATTTCCCACCCATACAAGGAATCATACAACTCAGCTGCCGACATGAGCCCTCAATTGAATCCCCACCTAATCTTAACACCCTTCTCAATACGAATTTCATTCAACTCGTATTCATAATCCTTTGTCGAATCTGTACCAATTCATAGTACATCTGACACACAACAATCTTTGCTATAAACTTTTCAATCATTCGCTAGATTCATTTCCCTGCTATCACCAAATCAGATCACGGGGTGATCTCATCGTATTTATTACGATTCATTTCTATAACTTGATCGTTTTATTTTACGATCTCCTATCCCTGCACTTTCAGTCTTTTAGACTCGATCTATTCATCATTACTGTTCAACTTTATTATCAGAGTTAGGGAACTCCGTATCTTTTATAACCCGGCGGGATTCGTCTTTGAATCTTACCGACCAACTAACTCTATGTGAGTTAGTACTTATCCTAATCACTGCGGTTATTACTCTCAGGTATTCCTACCTAAGATTCATAACCAACAGCTTTGATACCAACTGTGACAGCCCCAAATCCGAGTCCTAATCACCACAGATCTGGTATACTATCATTCTATAACTATTGCGGAAGATATAAACATAAATTGTTTATACATTAAACTTTACACACTATTCCCCAAAATCGAGTAACCTTAACTTATACACAATTTATAAACTATCTAACATACAACACATTTATCAAACTATACTATTACAAACTAGCCGCACATTATATCCCAAACTGAATTTGGAATTAACCTTTTCCTGTATCCGAAAACATTCGCCTTATCTGCAATGTTTATCATGATATAGCAAGGGTGAGCATGAAAGTTGCCCAACAAGTTTAAATAAAATTTAAAGATATATCATGATTGAAGAGTGAATAATAAGCTGGCTATAATTCATCAATATAGTTGAGAATTAGCACGAACAAAATTTTTACTGAACAAGTATTAAACATGAACAAATATATCTGAATCAACTGGTAATGAAGGTGATCAGCCTTTCATACCTGACTTATACATGCAATATATACAGAGTACAATTATACATGACAATCAGCAATGATTAACCATAAGCATATCTGAATAAAACAACTCTTAGTAGAGTTAAGTAAAAACTTTCCTGAACCGTTGATTACTGCTACGCAATTTATATCGCTTTATCCGAAGACCTAATACTAGTAATATAGATCTCCAATATTAGAATAATATCATAACAGTATAATACTATTATATATATACATAGAATAACCTAAACACATAACACATAACCCTATCAGTCTATAATACACATAAGACTTAGTATCAGGTCAAACTATTCTAGTCTGACTTGAAATCAACACAATTCTATCATCCCGACGGTCTAGTTGGACGAATATCGAGTTTAAGTTCAATTAAACTCTGCCTAAACACTTAACAATTATCACAAATAATTTTCTTAGCAATCAGAATAATTTTTCCAAGTCTCATAATAATTTTCAAGTAATTATTATCATTTATCATGATTTTCTAATCATTAAATATTGTATTTATATTATATAAATACCACAAAATTCTTATATCATTAATATTTATTTTATATTAAACATTAATGAATTACATGCCAAAATATCATAACATAATTCTAATATCTCAAAGTATTTATAATACTTTATTATTTCCTTTAAATGTTTTTAAAGTAATGAAAAACATTATTCAATTATTGTTATTAATATAAATACCACATTTTTCTCTCATCATTAATATTTATTTAAGGTTAAATATTAATGAAAATCATACATAATAATATTATAATGTAATTATAATATATCAAAGTATTTTAATACCTTAAAATTATATTTATATGATTTTTAAACACTTAAATCCATTATCCGATAATTGCTATTAATATTAAAATATTAATATTTTCATGACAAAATATCAAAAGTTATATTTTATAACTTAAAATATTTTTTAACCCTTAAATCATTTTTATATGATTTTTAAAACATTAATTCTATTTTTCTATAATTTATTTAATATATATTAAATAAACTAATTATCATTAATATTGAATAATTATTGAATTTTATTACAAAATATCAAAAGTTATCAAAAATAACTTAAAATATTTTCTTATACCATAATATAATTTTTCATGAATTAAAACCATTTTTAAATAATTTATTTAATAATATAATTAAATAAATTAAGTACCTTTATATTCCAAAATAGTAAATATTTTTGAAATATACTCAAAATAATTAAAAACTAATTTTTAGGCTTTAAAATAATTTTTTAGAATTTATTATGTATTTTTAATAATTAAAAACTATTTATTTCTATTTATTTAATCAAAATAATTAATTCTTAAACAAACCGTCGCTATAGGGACATTAGGCGACAAAAAGCGTCGCTGAATGTATTCTTGGTGTTCTTGAGCAAGAACCCAGAAATCATGTCAGATTACAAGGTTGCTATTTTGACCAAACTTTAATCCATGCTATACTTGATTTCTGGCCTAGCTAAGGCTTCAATCGTGTAGTACTCATGTAGAACTACCATTATCAACAATCATCTTGCTCATACAACAAACCAACAAGAAGATCAGAGCTTGCAAACTTCTTGTCAGAACAATTCTGGGTTTCCAGAAACCCAGATGGTTCAACCAGTCACTTTAATGCTTGATTTAATCTAAGTTCCATTCATTAGATAGGTGGTTTCTTGGTTCATACATGTAGTACTCATGTCCGGCTTCAATTATATATCATTATATCATAACAACAACATCACGATCGCAAGATCTGGACCGGTCAAACTAAGGGTCAAGAACTGTTCTTGAAGATTCTTGGTTTTTCCAGAATCTTCATCCGGCCAGTCGGTCAACGGTGGTTTGACTAAATATATCTCTGATTCTGTTACTCATTTGGGTGATCTAAAAGCTTATATATGTAGTCCATATAACAGACAACAACATCAAAACAACAACTTGGCCCAACACTTAAACCACAGAAAGATCAAGAGCTTCAAAAAGGTTGTCAGACGATCTGGGTTTGCCCAGAATTCCAGAAATCATGATCGCTCAACGGTCTTTGACCGTTCATATCTTGTAAACTAAAGATGCTATGAGGTTGATTCAAGTCTCAGATTAAAGACCTATCAACAAAGAACAGATTCATAACATAAAATACACCGAACATCAAACACACACAGATTTAAGAGCCACGACATTAGTCATCGGGACGATTTTTCAACTTTTCCGTATTTCTAAAATTGCTATTTCGTGTACTTTGATGTTATGGATCTGGGATTTAACAACCCAGTTCACTAAATGACACCTTATAACACCTTTCTAAACAATAAATTACAACATCAAACATCAGATCGTACAATTTCTAAAATTTAGGGTTTATACCTTTTGAGCTTTGATTCTTGGATTCTGATCTACTGATCTGACCTTGTCAAGTTATAGACTGATATTGGCTTATCTTATTACTTTTTCTCACTCTAATTTTCGGATTTAGAAGAGAGAGAAAAGGGTTGGAGAGAATGAGCATTAAAGTGTGCATTTTTCTCTTTCTTAATCTATATAATAGATAAGATTCAATGTTTTCTAGCAATCTAAATGGCTGAAGTTGGACATATATCTAAGGCTAGATCTAGGGTTAGTCACCCACCCAAGATTATGACAAGATTTGCAAGCTACCAATTAAAAATGTGACATAAGGGTAAAATGGTCATTTCCATATAATTTTAATTCTAGAATTGTCTTTTGATGAAACCCTTAGGGTTTAGGGTTTAGACATTAGGGTTTAGGGTTTAACCCTCAAAGATTTAGCAACTTGGATTTCTAAGATTTTCTAGTTAAATTTTAAAATAGAAAAATCATGATTTCTAAATTATAATTAGGGCTTCCTAATTGTATCATAACTTCCTAATCACATTAGGACTTCAAAAAATTTAGGATTTATATTTCCTAATTAACATTAAAAATTATTACATTAATAATCAAATTTTCCCCTAATTATAAATTAGGGTTTCTAAACCAGAAATTTAGAGTTTAAACATATTTGAAATTAGGGTTTGCAAATTAATTAAGCTTTACCCTAATTAATATTATAATTAATAGTACTTAAGCATTAAAATTTTCCATTAAGTTCCCAGATTAAGGTTTCAAATAAATCATTAGGGTTTTCCCTAATTAAGTTATAATTAAATAACGTTTAAACTTATATATAGCATTTAAATTCCCGAATTAGGGTTTTCAATATTCGAATTTAGGGTTTTGAATTCCCAGAACTGAAATTAGGGTTTCAGAATCGGTTTCTAGGGTTTCTTATTAGACGTTAGGGTTTTCTATCTAACTGAACGTTGACATTCTTAATATATACATAGGGTTTGACACTGATAAAATTTATCTGGCCAACACTTGACCCTTAACCACATTTTGAACACATACATAACCATATACACAGAACATATTCACATATACACTTAATCCTGAATAATTCACCTAAATCCTTCACAAAATTTTGAAATCCTCAAAATTCCATCCCAAAAATATCAAATGCATTCACTTATTTTCTGTCTAGGTCTATTATTTGACCTTAAATCCATCATTTAAGATTTTAATTAAATTGTCTAATTTCTCGGGTTGTCACATCTTTATCCTTTATTATGGGTAGTTAGATGTAATAGTTTTTGATAAGTGAGCACCAAATCCTGTGGAAATGAAGTACCTGGATTTGGGGGTGTCACAAAATGGCTAAGCTAGTCTGTACATGAAAATACAAGGCTATCTACATATCAGTGTGTATGCGGGCCAGCAGATCTAACATAACATCTCTCTCGGAGGACGGGGGTAGCGCTATGGTCTCCTACATCAACATATCTACTCGAGCCAATAAGTCCAAGGCCAACTACATGGTGACACGATGCTCATCTATGTATTCATTCATCTCGACAATCATACTAGTGGTCAGGGATCTCACTGAAGTGCTGTCTGCAACGGCCTCATACCGGGCAAATATGGCAGCATCTCGCTCAATGATCACTACATCCATGGCTGATCTAGCCTCATCCTGCTCCTCTATAGCGGTGTCTTTCCCATCTAGAGCTGTCAACATCGAGGCCCTAGCCTGATCTCTATCGAAGGTCATCAGATGAAAACGCTGCTCAAAATACTGTGCTGAATGCTGAATCACAGTGGCACTAGTATTGGGAGAATTTGCGAGAGCTACTGGCAACCCAGTGAATAGCTCCTCCTCGGTGGGAATATCAGTGTCCTCCATGGGCTCCCCATCATCAGAATCAATCTCCTGCTCTGTGGATACTGCCGCAGCTGATGCAATCTCGGTCTCCATCCATGCAGAGTACCCTGTAGAACAACCCGGATGGCTCACCAAAAACTCAGATATCTCATGTTGATCCCAGCAGGCATACACCTTGGATCGGTCCTCTACTGATAAATGGTGGGAGGCCAAGCACTGACTCATTGCCCCCCTCGAAAGGATAACTGAGCGTCACGGTGTTATCGCCGAGACAGAATTGTCCTCTCCGGTGTTGTTGCCGGTCTTTTGAACTGCATGCCTCGGGGTTATCTCCGAGGTTGGAATTGATCCTCCTGATGTGTGTTCCGGGGTTGAGACTGAATTTCCGGGGGTATCCGGAATGGATATGAACTGTCTTCCAAGGTTATCTCTGAAAAATGAATCTGCCCTCCTGTAATATTAGTAATAGTTGTGCATAAAATTTCGAGTGTCTACAGATGCCCCTCTTTATCATATTCATTCAATGCAAGGCATGGATAGGATAAAGAATCCTAGACACTTGAAATGCAACAAGAAAAACATGATGCTATGTGCAATAATATGATGCAAATGTATGATGCATGTGGTTTTGTTGGTTTGTGTTTCATCATGTTGGGATGATTGTCGGCTCCCTGTTGCTCCTTCCGGGGATTGACAATCAGTGATGTCTCTGATGACAAGATTAGACGTGTGATCCAAATCTCTGCGGATGTTGACGTTGGGGTTATCACCAAAGTCCTAAATCCTTGATTTATACTTTACCATGAAGATGTGCCTCTAGTGTACAAGAGATCTGTAGAGATAAAACTTTGTCTGTTTGAGGATGTGTATAACATATTTCATCATCGGTCCTCTCCGATAAGGATGGTCTTCCCTGGTTTGTGTCACCAGTACATACCAATGTGTTGTCGGGGTTACTGCCAACAATAAATGTTGTTAGGGCTGCCTGACCTTCGTCGATGTGTGTATCACCGGATAAAAGCCCCTATTAGGTAAAATGTCAAGGCTGCTTGACCCTCACTGATTTGTGTATCACCGGATGATAATGCCTGTTGGGCAAAATGTCAAGGTTGCTTGACCTTCGCTGATGTGTGTATCAACGGATGATAATGCGTTGTGACCCCCGCCGGGGAACACATTGTAGACGAAGAATGCGTTGTGACCCCCGCCAGGGAACACGTTGTAAATGAAGAATGCATTGTGACCCCCGTCGGGGACTGTATTAATGCATGAATCCACATTGTGACCCCCGCTGGGGATTGTTATTGATGAAGAATTGACGTTGTGACCCCCGCCGGGGAACACGAAGAGTTTTAGGGTTACGACTCTGCATTTGACGGCATCGAACCTGTGTAAGGTATTGTCGAGTGTAATTATCGAAAGCTGAGATCATCGGCATAGTATACCCGGTGTAGGGGAAAATACCAATGAGCAACTTGTAAAGCCATAGTTTGACTTGTGAAAATCAGGATTTCAGGCTGTTTTGCTTAATCGCGTAAAGTTTTTATTCCTGATTTGACCTTCTCAGCTTGTAAGACCTCCTTTGCAACTCGAATTGGACTGAGCCAAAGGGGTGGGACCCACATAAGGGTGCCGCAGGTACACCTGCAGTAGCCGCAGGTGGACCTGCGGCTAGCCATGGCTATTAAAAACTGGCTGGTTGCTTTTATAAGTCATTTTCAAGTTGCTCTGTGAAGGAAATCCGAGAGCTCTTCTTCAGATCTGCTGAGTTCGAGTGACTTTTTGCAAATTCTGTCACCGTACAAGTGTTCTACACTCTCCTGGTAACGTATGCATGTATTCTTTTCCAGTTTCTATCCGTTGGAAAATGAATTATCACATGAAATGCACTTAGACACATAGTAGTGAATATGCATGCTGATATGACTTTATAAAATTTTTCAACACAGTAAATGTTAGTATTTAACTCTGCTGAACACAATGATGTAAAAAAATTTGACTTTTGACATAGTCAAATTGGCAACTTTTTCTGCTATTTCTTATCTTATTTGAGGACAAATGAGCATAGGTGGTAATGAAAAGTAATCCTGGTAATTAGGCTACCCTTACGGATTGATGACTTTGATATTTTAATGCATATAGTATGTATATGACTGTGGGCAGGTGTGCTACTGAATGGCCACCTAGTCATGCCTATGTGCATGTGGATAGTCCTATTTACAAAGGGGACTATGGCAAAATTTTCCAAAATGTAGGCATTGGGTAGTCATACATTTTTAACTCTACTGTAGATGTATGTTAAAATAATGCATGCATGCATGTAATTATAAAATGCATTGAAAAAGCTCCAGGTTTTAAAAATACCACACCACTTCTGAGGTGATTTGGAGACTTTTGTCCAAATATTATGGATCCGGATCAGCCGAGTAGTTCCTGCAGGACCACTTCTGGTGTACGGAGGAGGGCTTCTGAAGTGCCTCGTGTAAGACCCCAACTTTTATGAATAAAGATGAATTTTTCTATAAATATCATTTTTGAATATTAAGGTGTGAGTTTGTTATAATGTTATAGTTGTGGGTAATATTTATAAAATTTGCAAAGTAAGCAAGTTGTTATATAATATTCGATTGGTCGGGGAATATTCGTTTTAACAGGAAATATTCGTACGACGACACAATTATTGGTGGACCCCACAACAGAAGTATTGTCATAGTTAGAAAACGATAGAATTATCTTTTATAAAAATAACTAATGAAAATGTTACCAATTATAACCGTTGAACTACCCTTAGTAAAAAATACGATGAATACTGGCGTGGTTGCGTAGTAGCACCAGAGGTATAGATTATTGATGCTTACGTGAGAAGTCACTCGGTTATACTCAATTATTACTACGATAATTGCTTTGCATCATATCTCTCATATTATTGATTCAATTATTGTCACAAGATCATCTCGCATAATATGTTATATTATTAAATCAATAATTGAGACGACAAAGTTATTCATATTATTATTTGCAATATTGACAATGTCTAGAAGTTACATCAAGGAGAGGTTAGATAATCTAATTGCGCGCCAATAGGGAGAAATCTTTATCGGAAAGCCTCCTCTTTCCTGGGAACGACCTGGTTGTTAAATATTGTGAGTTATAATATTAATGATGAATAAGTTCGTGTTGATTAAAGATGAAATTGATAGTTTCATTGTGTGAGAATTATTAGTGTTAGTGGAAATCGACATTTATTTCGATAATAATTGATGTCTGGAGGTTATATTGACCAATCGGGTAATTAACCGGATAAATAAGAAATTAATTGTTATTAAGTCACATGCTTATAACTATTTATTCACATGTGTTTACTATTGATTCACATGCATGCACTATTAAGGGAGTTGGTGCAAGATTGATAATACTTGCATTACTAAATTAAAAATGGAGGTATAGATGAATGTATTATACTGTAATTATTTTTTCACATTTATAGAACTATTGAGTCACATGATTTACTATTAATTCACATGATTTCTATTTTCCTCTAAATAGAAGCTCATTCCTCCTTCATTCTCACCAATTCACTAAGTCTCACAAGAGCAATTATAGAGAGAGAAGTTATAGAGAGAAAGAAGAAGAGAAGTCTGCTACATCACTATTCCAGTATATAGTCTTTTTCTGAGGTAAGGTGTGACGCCCCAAAAACAGGTATACATCACCCATCTTGAGTCGCCAGATACATGGTACAAAATTCAAATACAACTTAATTATACAATTGTCGTGTAAGATACGACAAAACATATGCTATGAGTTTTAATACAAATATTGTCATCTAGACAATATCCACACTCAATGGAGTCCTCATTACATTTATTATCACACTATTTCACAGAAAAGTGAGGACTACTAATGCAAACATCTAGACCGCCATTCTGTTCCCCGACTAGTCCCAGCTACGTTCTCCTTTCCTGAAGAGAACCATGAAGAAAAGAATGAACTCAACTAGCCCAATAAGAAATATTATGACTAAGATAATGCAGAATAAATTATCCTTAGCCTTCAACAGTATAACAACTGATAGAATATAATAAACAACAAGTTTTAGATCAATAACTGCAGCGGAATAAGCAATCCATTAGAAGAGTCAAGTAGAGCATAAAATCTACTATCTTCTATGATTTAAAAAGGTTTTCATCAACTTTATCGCTGAGACTCAGCTTAATAAATAAACCACATCATCGAATCATCCCTGCACCACGACCAAGGATATTCATGTAATCATCAATGGTCATGATTATACCGAATAATCCCTGCTCATAATCATATCAACAACTATCCATCAATGCACTACAGGCCAATGAGGACTTTCACCACATCATTCGTCACATTACGGTCATGATTATACCGAATAATCCCTAGTCATAATCATACCAAGTCCATCTATGCACGTAAGCCAAAGATGATTTTCATCACAATATAAGCGTGAGGATGATGACAATGACATAATAATTCAATAAAACAAGTTCAAGGATAAATTTTAAAGATTTATAATTTAATTTATCCAAGAATCAATAACGTCCAATTTGTCAACATGATACTGCTTTGTGGAGTAAAATTCAAGAATAATATTGTACCCAAAAATGATTTAAACCGAAAAGAAATATATTTTTTTGGGTGAATAGTACCCCGTGAATAGTACTTTGGGAATAGTACCCCGTAAATAGTACCCCGACACGAAAAGTATTCCAAATACCCGAGTGAATAATACTAGAGTGAATAGTAATCGGGTGAATAGTAACCCGTGAATAGTAACCCGTAAAAGAAAAATACCAAAGAAAATGATATTCCATTACGAGTACAAAAGAAATGATATCTCATACGAGTATAATAGAATATACGAAACTGCAAATAGATTTTCACCCGCCATGTGGTAATCCACGTAGACAGATCATTTCCACAATTTAATAAGGAATGAATACGAAGGGTCATTCACCATGAATGCATTGAGTCCACGTGAGACAAAGTTATTCAACGAATAATAAAGAATCGAATAACGTAAGAATTCACCGGGCATTCGATGACAAAGATGCATGTGTTATTCCAACGTAATAATAAAGAATGGAATAACGTAAGAATTCACCAGGCATGCGATAGATCACATGCAGATGAGGTTATTCCAATGAATAATAAAGAATGGAATAACAGAAGAATTTCACCATGTATGCGGTAGTTCACATTGACAGGTTATTCCAACATAATAATAAAGAATGGAATAACAACCCTTACGAGTATTGAAAGAAATAACTCTCTTCATGAATACAAAAGAAATAATACCCCTTACCTTAGAAGAAAACTGGATACTAGAATAGTGACGTAGCAGCATACTTTTCTTCTTTCTCTCTACAGTTTCTCTCTCTAGTTTTTCAGTGAATTCGTAAGAAATAATGAAGGAATGAGCTTCTATTTATAGGAGAATGGACTGAATAGTAACTAATTTATGAACGGTCTAGATTGATTTACTTTTAAACGGACGGTCCATATTGATTTACTATTAAAACTTAAAGCAACAGTCCATACTGTGATACTATTAAAACTTTAAACCAACGATCCATATTGATTTACTATTAAAACTTTCAACCAACGATCCATATTAATTTACTATTATAATTGTAACCAACTGTCTGAAAAATTAGCACATCTCTTCATGGAATAAGAAGCCAAGCTTATAAAAACGCCTCATAACAAACTCCTATATTTATATAGAAAATTGAATAAATATTTACCACAAATCATTTATCCTTAATCAACACATTTTTAATATTCAAAAATTATTCATCATTTAATATTATAATTCACAATATTTAACAACCAGATCGTTCCCAGGAAAGGGGGGCTTTCCGATAAGGATTTCTCCCTATTGGCGCGCAATTAGATTATCTAACCTCTCCTTGACAGAACTTCTAGACATTGTCAATATTGCAAATAATAATATGAATAACTTAGTCGTCTCAATTATTGATTTTATAATATAACATATTATGCAGATGATACTGTGACAATAATTAAATCAATAATATGAGAGATATGATGCAACAATTACTATAGCAATAATTGAGTATAACTGAGTGACTTCTCATGTAAGCATCAATAATCAATACCGTATGCTACTATGCAACCACGTGTATTACTGTACTTTTACTACCGAGTATGTGACGCCTCCAAAATAGGTATACATCACTCATCTTGAGTCGCCAAATACATGGTATAAAATATAAATAAAAACTTAATTATACAGCTGTCGTGTAAAATACGACAAAACATATGCTGTGATTTTTAATACAAATATTGTCATCTAGACGATATCCACACTCAATGGAGTCCTCATTATATTTATTATCGCACTATTTCACAGAATAGTGAGGACTACTAATGCAAACATCTGGACCGTCACTCTGTTCTCTGACTAGTCCCAGCTACGTTGTCCTTTCCTGAAGAGAACTATGAAGAAAAGGGTGAGCTCAACTAGCCCAGTAAGAAATATTATGACTAAGATAATGCAGAATAATTTATCCTTAACCTTCAATAGTATAACAACTGATAGAATATAATAGACAACAAGTTTTAGATCAAAAATTGCAGCGGAATAAGCAATCCATTAGAAGAGTCAAGTAGAGAATAAAATCTACTATCTTCTATGATTTAAAAAGTTTTTCATCAACTTTATCGCTGAGACTCAGCTTAATAAATAAAATTGAATAATCCCTGCATCACGACCAAGGATACTCATGTAATCATCAATAGTCATGACTATACCAAATAATCTCTGGTCATAATAATACCAACAAATGTCCATCAATGAACTACAGGCCAATGAGAATTTTTACCACATAATTCGTCACATTACGGTCATGATTATACCGAATAATCCCTGGCATAATCATACCAAGTCCATCTATGCACGTAAGCCAAAGATGACTTTGATCACAATATAAGCAGTAGGATGTTGACAATGATATAATAATTCAATAAAACAAGTTCAAGGATATATTTTAAAGATTTATAATTTAATTTATCAAGGAATCAATAACGTCCAATTTGTCAACATGATACTGCTTTATGGAGTAAAATTCAAGAATGCTCAGAAGAATATTTTCATGAAAAGATACTGGATGAAGCGCAAATGTACAGGATATTCTACTAATTTCATGAAGTATAAAAACCAAAAATTTAACCAACTGAGTATAATAGAATATATAAAACTACAAGTGGATTTTCTCCCGCAATGCGGTAATCCACATAGACAGATCATTTCCACAATTTAATAAAGAATGAATACGAAGGATCATTCACCATGCATGCGATAATCCACATAGACAGGTTATTCCAACAGAATAATAAAGAATGGAATAACAGAAGAATTCACCATACATGCGATAGACCGCACAGACAGGTTATTCCAACAGAATAATAAAGAATGAAACCAGGTCATGCGTAATCCGCACAGACAGGATATTCTAAAAGAATAATAAAGAATGGAACCAGGTCATATATAATCTGCACAGAAAGGATATTCCAATAGAATAATAAATAATAGAACCAAGTCATACGTAATCCGCACAGACAGGATATTCCAACAGAATAATAAAGAATTAAATAACAACAGAATTCCAACAAAATAATAAAGAATGGAATAACAGAAGAATTTCACCATGTATGCGGTACTTCGCATAGACAGGTTATTCTAACATAATAATAAAGAATGGAATAACAACCCTTCCAAGTATTGAAAGAAATTAACTCTCTTCATGAATACGAAAGAATAATACCCCTTACCTCAGAAGAAAACTGGATACTGGAATAGTGAGGTAGCAGACTTCTTTTCTTCTTTCTCTCTATAATTTCTCTCTATAATAATTGCTCTATAACTTTAGTGAATTGGTGAAAAATAATGAATGTATGAGCTTCTATTTATAGGAAAATATAGTTTTAATAATTGCACGTTTTGGGGCTCGAAATATTACAGTATAATACCTTCCTCTTTTTCTTCAATTGTAATTTAGTCCAGTAAGTATTATCAAACTTGCACCACCTCTCATAATAGTAAATCATGTGAATTAAAAGTTCATTCATGTGACTCAATAGTAAAATCATGTGTAAAAACTAATTACAGTATAGTACCTTCATCTTTACCTCTATTTTTAATTTAGTCATACAAGTATTATCAATCTTACACCAACTCCCCTAATAGTACATGCATGTGAATCAATAGTACACACATGTGAACACATAGTTATAAGCATGTGAATTAATAGTAATTAATTGCTCATTTATCCGATTCATTACTCGACTGGTCAGTATAACTTCCAGACATCAATTAATATCAAAATAAATGTCGATTTCCACTAACACTAATAATTTCAACACAATAGAACTATCAATTTTATCTTTAATCAACATAACTTATTAATCATTAATATTATAACTCACAATATTTAACAACCAGGTCATTCCCAGGAAAGAGGGGACTTTCCGATAAGGATTTCTCCCTATTGGCGCTCAATTAGATTATCTAACCTCTCCTTGACAGAACTTCTAGACATTGTCAATATTGAAATTTAATAATATTAATAACTTTGTCATCTCAATATTGATTTAATAATATATCATATTATGAAGATGATACTGTGACAATAATTGAATCAATAATATGAGAGATATGATGCAGCAATTACTGTAGCAATAATTGAGTATAACTGAGTGACTTCTCACGTAAGCATCAATAATCAATCACGTGTGCTATTATGCAACCACGCCAGACATTCTTGTACTTTTACTACCGGGTAGTTCAACAGTTTTAACGGTAACACTTTCGCCGTTATTTTTATAAAAAGATAATTATGTCGTTTTCTAATTACGACAATACTTTCGTTGTGGGGTCCACCAATGATTGTGCCGTCGTACAAATATTCCTTGATAAAATGAATATTCCCCGACTAATCGAATATTATATAACCACTGGTTTACTTTGCAAAATTTGTAAATACTACCCACAACTATAACATTATATCAAATCCACACCATAATATTCAAAAATATATTTAAGAAAATTATTCTTTATTCATAAAAGTTGGGGTCTTACAACCTCCCCTTCTTATGAAATTTCATCCTCAAAATTAGGGTACGTACCTGGTATATCGATGAGATGAGGATACCTTTACTTCATCTCAGATTCTAACTCCCAAGTCATTTCCTCCGCATCGTGGTTTCTCCACAAAACTTTGACTTGAGGTATAACCTTGGAGTGTAGAATATGATCCTTCTTATCCAAAATTTTAACAGGTAACTCTTCATATGTTAAATCTTCCTTTATCTCATCTGGTTCTAACTCAATAATGTGGTTCGGGTCTTTCACATATTTATGTAACATAGATATGTGAAAAACGTTATGAACACGAGACATACTTGGCGGTAAGGCGAGTCTATAGGCCACAGTTCCTACTCACTCGAGGATTAAAAATGGGCCAATGAATCGAGGATTGAGCTTTCCTCTCTTTCTAAATCTCGTAACTCCTTTCCATGGAGCAACACGTAACAACACATGATCTCCAATATTGAATTCCACGTCCTTTCGATGAAGATCAGCATAATTTTTTTTTTGATCTTGTGAGGTTCTTATACGTTGTCGGATCGTTTGAATCTTTCCTGTAGTCATACGTACTAACTCCGGTCCCAACAACGTTGCTTCACCCACCTCATCCCAGCATACAGAAGAATGACACTTTCTTCCATACAACGCCTCAAATGGAACCATGTCAATACTTGTTTGATAACTGTTGTTATAGGAAAACTCCAATAATGGTAAGAACTTGTCCCAACTTCCCTTGAAGTCAAGGACACAGAGTTTTAATAAATCTTCAAGAGTTTGAATAGTCCTTTCCGACTTCCCGTCCATTTGAGGATGATAAGCCGAACTAAATCGTAAATCCGTGCCCATAGCTTTTTGCAAACTAACCCAAAATCTTGAAGTGAATCTTGGGGTCTCGATCAGAAACTATAGATACTGGCATACCATGCAATCTTACAATCTCATTTATATACATACTAACAAGATGTTCGAGTGTATAAGTTTCTCGTATCAATAAGAAATGAGCAGACTTGGTCAATCTATCAACAATGACCCAAATCGCATCTATGCCTTGAGAAACCTTGGGAAGACCAGTGACGAAATCCATGGTAATGTGCTCCCACTTATATTCTAGAATTTCAAGTGGTTGAAATGGACCTTTTGCACTTGATGCTCCGCCTTGACTCATTGGCAAGTTTGACACCTTGAGATAAACCCCGCTATCTCTCTCTTCATATTGCTCCACCAAAATGTATGTCGAAGATCACGATACATTTTGGTTCTCCCATGATGGATTGCAAACGGTGTGTTGTGCACCTCCATCATGATTTTATACTTCAAGTCAGAATCGTTAGGAACACAAAGTCTGGAGTTGACTCGAAGTATTCCTTCTTCATCGATTCTTGCTTCCGGAATAGCACCTTCTTGCACTTTCTTCCTCATACGCATCAGCTCCAGGTCTGTAGCTTGAGCAGCTTTAGCTTTATTGATTAAAGTCGGTTCTACTCGTATATTCGCCATCATCACATGGGTCCCTGGAGTTTTTAACTCTATATCCATCTTCGTAAGTCATACAAAATGGGTCTTTGCGTTGACAATATTGCACTCGTACCTGTATATGATCTTCTACTCAATGCATCAGCTACTACGTTCGTTTTTCCAGAATGGTATTGGGTGGTATGATCATAATCCTTCAACAACTCAAGCCATCGTCGTTGCCGCATGTTGAGTTCCTTTTTGGGTGAAGAAATATTTGAGGCTTTTATGATCTGTATAGATCTCCACCTTCTCTCCATACAGGTAATGCCTCCAAATCTTAAGCACAAAAACTACTGCTGCCAACTCTAGATCATGAGTAGGATAATTCCTCTCATATTCTTTGAGTTGTCGTGAGGCATAGGCTATGACTTTCCCATATTGCATGAGAACACATTCTAACCCTTTTCCTGAAGCATCATTGTAGATGACAAATCCCTCTGAGCCAGATGGTATTGTCAGAACAGGTGCTGAAATGAGTCTTCCCTTGAGTTTTTGAAAACTCTTCTCACATTCCTCGCTCCAACCTAACTTTGTATCTTTTCAAGTCAGCCGAGTTAATGGAGTAGCAATTCGAGAAAATCCTTCCATGAATCTCCAATAATAACCAGCTAAGCCGAGAAAGCTACGTACTTCGGTCATTGACTTTGGTTGCTCCCAACTTTGGATTGCTTCAATCTTTGTTGGGTCAACAAATATTCCATGATTTGATATTACGTGCCCAAGGAATGCAACTTCCTCAAGCCAGAACTCGTATTTCTTTAACTTGGCATATAGCTTATTTTCACGAAGCTTTTGGAGTATCAGCCTCAAGTGTTGCTCATGCCCTTCACGGGTTTTGGAGTATATGAGGATGTCATCAATAAAGACGACCACAAAGTGATCCAAATATTCCTTGAATACTCTGTTCATCATGTCCATGATGGCAGCAGGAGTATTAGTCGATCCAAAAGACATGACTAGGAATTCATAATGCCCGTACCGAGTTCTGAAAGCAGTCTTTGGAATGCCATCAGTTTTAATCTTCAAGTGATGATATCCTAACGAAGATCAATCTTTGAAAAGAATTTGGCTCCTTGCAATCGGTCAAACAGTCATCAATGCAAGGCAACGGGTACCTATTTTTGATGGTGACATGATTCAACTCCCGATAATCAATACAAAGTCGCATACTTCCATCTTTCTTCTTCATGAATAGAACAGGAGCACCCCAAGGAGACGTACTAGGATGAATGAAACCGATGTCTAACAATTCCTGTAGTTGGGTTTTTAACTCCTGAAGTTCAATAGGAGCCATTCGATTTGGGACTTTGGAGATAGGTTTTGTATCAGATTCAAGGTCGATACAAAATTCAATTTCATGCTCTGGGGGTAGGCCAGGAAATTCTTCAGGGAATACGTCAGGAAATTTATTAACAATAGAAATATCATTCAAATCTGACGTATTTTTATTTAAATCCGTGACATGGGCTAAGAAAGCTTGACATCCATTTTTTAATAAATGAATAACTTTATGGCTTGATATGACAGTGATTGATTTTAGTGGTTTGGTTGATTGAATTCGCATAATAGGTTGGTTAGGAATATGAAAGCTTACGAAAACAATCGATTTTAGCATGATGAGTAGTTAACCAATCAATCCCTAAAATCACATCAAATGCAAGTATTTTCAAAGAAATAAGATTGACAGGTAATGTGCGGTTATCGATTTGAATCAAACAAGACTTATAAACAGTTGATGTAATAAAGGTTTCTCCCAACGAAGTTTCAACCGATAAGTGAAAGTCTAATTTCTCCGGAGTCAAATTTAAACGTTGAGCGCAAGTAGGAGAAATAAACGAATGGGTAGAACCGGTATCAAATAAAGTATAAACTTTTCTAGAGTTTATTATTAGCTTACCCGTGATCACCTCGTTCGGATTCCTCGCTTTTTGGGAGGTTACGACAAACGCTTCTCCTTGAACTCTAGGGCTTTGTCTTGTCAGGGCACCCTTTGATGCCTCCATCCCAATTGGACTTGACTTTGGTGCACGCGACAAAATCGGGCTAGGTGACCTTCTTTTCCATAATTGTAACACGCTTTGGACTGCATCGCGCAGTTTTGGACTGATGTGTCCTTCCCCTCCACATTTGTAACATACAACCGGCGGTCGTTCTCCTTCCTTAACAATAGGTGTTGGTGTTGACGTCTTTCCATCATTGTTGAATCTCCTCTTCTTGAAATGTCCACCCTTATTGTCATGGCCATGATTACCACCGAAGTGATTACCATTTCTGGCATGTGGATTCCCTCCACGCTTGTTATCACCGCTTCGATGACTTCTACCACTAGTATTATCATTTTGTCGGCTGCTCTCCTTTGGTTGGGTTGACTCATTATCGCGTTCTAATAACTGAGCCCTATTCACAACATCTGAATACAAGCAAAGTTTGTGAGAGATAAGGTATTAATGTATCTCGGGTTTCAATCCTCTTAGAAATATCTGCGTCATTCTCTCCTCATTATCAACCAAGTGGGACGCAAATCGAGACAACTCGGCAAACTTAACCGTCTTTGCGCCACGGTCATATTATTTTGCTCAAGCTTGATGAACTTTACCACCTTCATGTGATGAATACTTTCGGAAAGTACTTGTCGTTGAAACGACTCTTGGAACTTCTCCCAAGACATTTTGAGTCTGCAAAGAGTTGAGTACGCTTCTGATTCCCACCAAGAATTTCTGCCTCACAACATGAATGTGGCAAAGGGAACCTTTTTCTCCTCAGAGCATCCCAAGACATCAAGTATCTTGTTGATCTTCTTTATCCATGTCTCCGCTTAAGTGGTTTTGGCTCTCCAAAAACTCGGTGGTCCCACTCCTTAAAGCGCTTAGCGGTGGCCAAATCAAGAGAGTTGTCAGTGTTTCCACTTGCATTTCGGACAGGAGCCGCCCTCGCCTGATGTTGCATGAATTTCATAAAGCCTTTGAACATCCCATCGTTCACCATTTCATCGGTGTTATTGTTACCTGAGGATTATTGTCTTCATGTTGTACATTATCCTGGGTATTGATCGTTGGTGACTCAATGGTCTCATGTGCTTCATTGCTTATCTCAACATTTTCGGATGCCATTGTCAAATACTGCCACAAAACAAGGGTAAATTAACATATCACATATTATCCCTATACTCTGTCCGACCAATTAAATACCAAATAAACTTAGGTAGGTCATACTAGCGAAGGAATTTCCCGTCTCTCCCCTCCTAGTTCTTGTCTCACATCTCAGCCAGGGATCATATCCCTAAGCTTTGATACCAACTGTGATGCCCCCAAAATAGGTATACATCACACATCTTGAGTCGCCAAATACATGGTACAAAATACAAGTAAAAACTTAATTATACAACTGTCGTGTAAAATACGACAAAACATATGCTGTGAGTTTTAATACAAATATTGTCATCTAGACAATATCCACACTCAATGGAGTCCTCATTATATTTATTAACACACTATTTCACAGAATAGTGAGGACTACTAATGCAAACATCTGGACCGTCACTCTGTTCCCCGACTAGTCCCAGCTACGTTCTCCTTTCCTGAAGAGAACCATGAAGAAAAGGGTGAGCTCAACTAGCCCAGTAAAAAATATTATGACTAAGATAATGCAGAATAAATTATCCTTAGCCTTCAACAGTATAACAATTGATAGAATATAACAGACAACAAAGTTTAGATCAAAAACTGCAATGGAATAAGCAATCCATTAGAAGAGTCAAGTAGAGCATAAAATCTACTATCTTCTATGATTTAAAAATTTTTTCATCAACTTTATCGCTGAGACTCAGCTTAATAAATAAAATTGAATCATCCCTGCATCACGGCCAAGGATACTCATGTAATCATCAATGGTCATGACTATACCAAATAATCCCTAGTCATAATCATACAAACAACTGTCCACCAATGAACTACAGGCCAATGAGGACTTTTACCACGTCATTCGTTACATTACGGTCATGATTATACCGAATAATTCCTGGTCATAATCATAGCAAGTCCATCTATGCACGTAATCCAAAGATGACTTTCATCACAATATAAGCATGAGGATGATGACAATGACATAATAACTCAATAAAACAAGTTCAAGGATAAATTTTAAAGATTTATAATTTAATTTATCCAGGAATCAATAACATCCAATTTATCAACATGATACTGCTTTGTGGAGTAAAATTCAAGAATGCTCTGAAGAATATTTCAATGAAAAGATACTAGATGAAGCGTAAATGTCCAGGATATTCTACTAATTTCATGGAGTATAGAAGTCAAAACTTTAATCAACTGAGTATAATAGAATATATGGAACTGCAAATGGATTTTCGCCCGCCATGCGGTAATCCACGTAGACAGATCATTTCCACAATTTAATAAAGAATGAATACGAAGGATCATTCACCATGCATTCGGTAATCCACATAGACAGGTTATTCCAACAGAATAATAAAGAATGGAATAACAGAAGAATTCACCATGCATGCGATAGATCGCATGCATACGAGTTATTCCAATGAATAATAAAGAATAAAACCAAGTTATGCGTAATCTGCATAGACAGGATATTCCAATAGAATAATAAAGAATGGAACCCGAGGTCATTCGTAATCCGCATGAGCGTGATATATTCAAATGTAATAATAAAGAATGGAATAACAACGAAATTCACTGTGCATGCGATGATAGCCTCAACATGACAAGTTATTCCAATGAATAATAAAGAATGGAATAACAGAATAATTTCACCATGTATGCGGTGCCAGATGACAAGTTATTCAACATAATAATAAAGAATGGAATAACAACCCTTACGAGTATTGAAAGAAAATAACTCTCTTCATGAATACGAAAGAATAATACCCCTTACCTCAGAAGAAAACTGGATACTAGTATAGTGAGGTAGTAGACTTCTCTTCTTCTTTCTCTCTATAGTAATTGCTCTGTAGCTTTAGTGAATTGGTGAAAAATAATGAAGGAATGAGCTTCTATTTATAGGAAAATATAGTTTCAATAATTGCACGTTTTGGGGCTCGAAATATAACAGTATAATACCTTCCTCTTTTTCTTCAATTATAATTTAGTCCTGCAAGTATTATCAAACTTGCACCACCTCCCCTAATAGTAAATCATGTGAATTAATAGTTCATTCATGTGACTCAATAGTAAAATCATGTGAAAAAACTAATTACAGTATAGTAATTAATATCGAAATAAATGTCAATTTCCACTAACACTAATAATTCCAACACAATGGAACTATCAATTTCATCTTTAATCAACATAACTTATTCATCATTAATATTATAACTCATAATATTTAACAACCAGGTCATTCCCAGGAAAGAGGGGGCTTTCCGATAAGGATTTCTCCCTATTGGCGCGCAATTAGATTATCTAATCTCTCCTTGACAGAACTTCTAGACATTGTCAATATTGCAATTTAATAATATTAATAACTTTATCGTCTCAATTATTGATTTAATAATATATCATATTATGCAGATGATACTGTGACAATAATTGAATCAATACTATGAGAGATATGATGCAGCAATTACTATAGCAATAATTGAGTATAACTGAGTGACTTCTCACGTAAGTATCAATAATCAATACCGCTTTGCTTATGCAACCACAGCAGACATTCTTTACTTTTTTTACTACCGGTAGTTCAATAGTTTTAACAAAGAACACTTTCACCGTTATTTTTATAAAAGATAATTTTGTCGTTTTTCTAACTACGACAATACTTCCGCTGGGGTCCACTAATGATTGTCTTGGTCATATGAATATTCCTGTTAAAACGAATATTCTCCCACCAAACGAATATTATATAACCACTTGCTTACTTTGGAAAATTTGTAAATACTACCCACAACTATAACATTATATCAAATCCACACCATAATATTCAAAAATATATTTTAAGAAAAGTATTCTTTATTCATAAAAGTTAGGGTCTTACAGAGTAGTTGAACAGTTTTAACGGTAACACTTTCATCGTTATTTTTATAAAAAGATAATTTTGTCATTTTCTTACTACGACAATACTTCCATTGTGGGGTCCACCAATGATTGTGCCGTCGTATGGATATTCCCCGACCAAACGAATATTATATGACAACTTGTTTACTTTGAAAAATTTATAAATATTACCCACAACTATAACATTATATCAAATCCACACCGTAATATTCAAAAAAAATATTTTGAGAAATTTAAATCTTTATTCATAAAATTTGGGGTCTCACAATCTCCCCTCCTTATAAAATTTCACCCTCGAAATTTACGTACGTACCTGGTACGCCGAAGAGGTGAGGATACCTCGTTTAGATTCTAACTCTTGAGGTATAACCTTTGGGTGTCAAATATGATCCTTCTTATTCAAGATTTTAAAACGTATCTCCTCATACGTTAAATCTTCTGCTATCTCGTCTAGTTCCAATTCAATAATGTGGTTTGGGTCATCCACATATTTACGTAACATCAATACGTGAAAAACGTTATGAACACGCGACATACTTGGCGGTAAAACGAGTCTATAGGCCATAGTTGCTCCTCGATCGAGGATTTCAAATGGGCCAATTAAATTAAGGGTTGAGATTTCGCCTTCTTGAACCTTCTTATTCACATTCATCAGATTTAGGTGTGTAGCTTGAGCGGCTTTAACTTTATCAATTAAAGTTGATTCAACTCGTATATTCGATATCACCACGTGGGTTCCTAGAGTCTTTAACTCTATCTTCATCATTTGTAAGTTATACGAAATGGATTTTTGTGTTAACAACATCGCACTCGTAAACGCATACGATCTTCTACTCAATGCGTTAGCTACCACGTTCGCTTTTCCACAATGATATTGAATGGTATAGTCGTAATCTTTAACAGCTCGAGCCAACATCTTTGGCGTATGTTATGTTCATTTTAGTTGAAGAAATATTTGAGGGTTTTAAAAATGGGTTTTGTACTTGGTTCAATACAAAATTCGATTTCACGCTCTAGGGGTAGGCTAAGAAGTCTTCAAGAATACGTCAGGAAATTTATTAACAATAGAAATATCATTCAAAACAGTGACTCTCATCCAAGACTTGGATAGTACGTCACATTGATACCTATCAACTTGTCATCGTCATTCACGACGTCGCTAACAGAAAGTCTGGCTTCGGTGCATTCCACACAAGGAAGTCAACAACGAAAGGCTCGGGACTCTTTACTTATGGCTTGATATGACAATGATTGACTTTAGTGGTTTGGTTGCTTGAATTCGCATAATAGGTTGGTTAGGAATATGAAAGCTAACAACCTTACGAAAAGCATGATGAGTAGTTAACCAATCGATTCCTAAAATCACATTAAAGGCAAGTATTTTCAAAGAGGTAAGATCGACAGGTAACGTGAAAGTGTCGATTTGAATCAAACAAGATTTATAAAAAATGGAGGTAACAAAGGTTTCTCCTAACGGAGTTTCAACCGATAAGTCAAAGTCTAATTTCACCGAATTTAAATTTAAACATTGAGCGCAAGCAAGAGAGATAAAAGAATGGGTAGAACTGGTATCTAATAAGGTATAGACCTCGCAAGAATTTATAATTAACTAACCTGTGCTAAATTCGTTCGAGTTACTTGCTTTTTTTTTGAGAAGTCACGAAAAATGCTCTTCCTAAAACCATCGACTTTGTTTTTTCCGTATCCGCCTTTGGTGCCACCGTCCCAGCTGGACTTGACTTTGGTGCACGACAAAATCGGGCTAGGTGACCTTCTTTTCCACAATTATAACATGCTTTGGACTGCATCGTGCAGCTTGGACTGATGTGTCCCTCCCCTCCCCATTTGTAACATACGACCGACGGTCGTTCTCCTTCCTTAACAGATGTTAGTGCTGCTGTCTTTCAATCATTATTAAACCTTCTCTTCTTGAAATTTCCACTCCTATTATCTTGTCCATGATTACCACCGAAGTGGTTACCATTCTTGGCATGATAATTTCCCCCACGATGGTTATCATTGTTCCGATGGCCGTTGCCACTGGTACGATTATTATAGTGTTGTTGGTCATTGCCTTTTGGTTGTGCTGACTTATTATCGCGCTCCAATAACTGAGCCCTATTCACAACATCTGAATATAAACAAAGTTTGTGAGAAATGAGGTATTGACGTATTTCGGGTTTCAAACCTCTTAGAATCATTCGCGTCAGTCGCTCCTCATTATCGACCAAATGGGATGCAAACTGGGATAACTCCGCAAATTTAGCCTCGTATTGCGACATGGTCATATTGTTTTGCTCCAACTTGATAAACTCCCCCTCCTTTATGTGACGAATACTTTCGGGAAAGTACTTGTTGAACAGTTCTTGGAACTTCTCCCAAGACATCTTGAGTGCGTCAGGCTGGGTACGTTTTACAGATTCCCACTAGTAATCTGCCTCTTCACGCAACATAAAAGTGGCAAAGGGAACCTTTTGCTCCTCGGAGCATCCCAAGACATCAAATATCTTGGTGATCTGCTTTAACCACATCTCCGCCTTAAGTGGTTCTGGCTTTCCCAAAAACTCCAGTGGTCCTAGCTCCTTGAAATGCTTAGCAGTGACCAACCGTGGGTTGCCATTGTTTCCACCTGCATTTTGAATAGGAGTCTCTCTCACCTGATGTTGCATGAATTGCATAAAGCCTCTAAATATCCCATCGTTCATCATCTGATCGGTGTTGTTGTTTACCTGAGGATTATTATCTTCCTGTTGCACATTATCCTAGGTATTGATCGTTGGTGACTCAACGATCTTATGTGCTTCATTGCTGATCTCAACATTTTCAGATGCCATTTTCAAACACTGACATAAAACAAGGGTTAATTGACATATCACATATTATCTCTATACTCTGGCCGACCAATTAAACACCAAATAAACTTAAGTAGGTCATACTAGCGAAGGAATTCCCCGTCTCTCCCATCTTAGTTCTTGTCTCACATCTCAGCCAGGGATCATATCCCTAAGCTTTGATACCAACCGTGACGCCCCCAAAATAGGTATACATCACCCATCTTGAGTCACCAGATACATGGTACAAAATTCAAATACAACTTAATTATACAACTGTCGTGTAAGATACGACAAAACATATGCTATGAGTTTTAATACAAATATTGTCATCCAGACAATATCCACACTCAAATTCAATCTTATTATAATTATAATCATACTATTTCACAGAATAGTGAGGACTACTAATGCAACCATCTGGACCATCAATTCATTCCCTGACCAGTCCTAGCTATATTCTCATTTTCTGAAGAGAACAATGAAAGAAAGGGTGAGCTCAACTAGCCCAGTAAGAAATATTATGACTAAGATAAAGCATAATAAATTATCCTTAGCCTTCAACAGTCTAACAATTGATAGAATATAATAGACAACAAGTTTTAGATCAACAACTGCAGTGGAATAAGCAATCCATTAGAAGAGTCAAGTAGAGCATAAAATCTACTATCTTCTATGATTTAAAAAGGTTTTCATCAACTTTATCATTTGAGACTCGACAAATAAATAAATCGCATCATCGAATCATCCCCGCACTACGACGAAGGATATTCATGTAATCATCAATGGTCATGATTATATCGAATAATCCCTGGTCATAATCATACCAACAACTGTCCATCAATGCACTACAGGCCAATGAGGACTTTTACCACATCATTTGTCACATTACGGTCATGATTATACCAAATAATCCCTGGTCATAATCATACCAAGACAATCTATGCACGTAAGCTAAAGATGACTTTCATCACAATATAAGCATGAGGATGATGTCAATGACATAATAATTCAATAAAACAGTTCAAGGATAAATTTTAAAGATTTATAATTTAATTTATCCCGGAATATATAACGTCCAATTTGTCAACATGATACTACTTTGTGGAGTAAAATTCAAGAATAATACTATACCCAAAAATGATTTGGACCGAAAAGAAATATATTTTTTGGGTGAATAGTACCTCATGAATAGTACTTCAGGAATAGTACCCCGTGAATAGTACCCCGACACGAAAAGTGTTCCAAATACCCGAGTGAGTAATACTAGAGTGAATAGTAATCGGGTGAATTGTAACCTGTGAATAGTAACCCGTAAAAGAAAAATACCAAAGAAAATGTTATTCCATGACGAGTATAAAGGAAATGATATCTCATACGAGTATAATAGAATATACGAAACTGCAAATAGATTTTCACCCGTCATGCGGTAATCCACATAGATAGATCATTTCCACAATTTAATAAGGAATGAATACGAAAGGTCATTCACTATGCATGCGGTAGTCCGCGTAGATAGGTTATTCCAACAGAATAATAAAGAATGGAATAACAAAAGAATTCACCATGCATGCGGTAGTCCGCGTAGACAGGTTATTCCAACAGAATAATAAAAAATGGAATAACAGAAGAATTCACTAGGCATGCAATAGACCACACAGACAGGTTATTCCAACAGAATAATAAAGAATCGAATAATAGAAGAATTCACTAGGCATGTGATAGACCGCACAGACAGGTTATTCCAACAGAATAATAAAGAATGGAATAATAAAAGAATTCACCAGGCATGCGATAGACCTCACAGACAGGTTATTCCAACAGAATAATAAAGAATCGAATAACAGAAGAATTCACCAGGCATGCGATAGATCGCACAGACAGGTTATTCCAACAGAATAATAAAGAATGGAATAACAGGAGAATTTCACCATGCATGCGGTAGTTCGCATAGACATGTTATTCCAACATAATAATAAAGAATGGAATAACAACCCTTACAAGTATTGAAAGAAATAACTCTCTTCATGAATACAAAAGAAATAATACCCCTTACCTTAGAAGAAAACTGGATACTTGAACAGTAAAGTTGCAGAATACTTTTCTTCTTTCTCTCTATAGTTTCAGTGAATTCGTAAGAAATAATGAAGGAATGAGCTTCTATTTATATGAGAATGGACTGAATAGTAACTGATTCATGAACGGTCCAGATTGATTTACTTTTAAACGGATGGTCTATATTGATTTACTATTAAAACTTAAAGCAACGGTCCATACTAATTTACTATTAAAACTTTAAACCAACGATCTATATTGATTTACTATTATAATTTCAACCAACTGTCTAAAAAATTAGCACATCTCCTCATGGAATAATAAGCCAAGCTTATAACAAACGCCTCATAACAAACCCCTTTATTTATATCAAAAATTGAATAAATATTTACTTAATCTTCAATAATTATTCATCATTTAATATTATAATTCACAATATTTAACAACCAGGTCGTTCCCAGGAAAGAGGGGACTTTCCGATAAGGATTTCTCCCTATTGGCGCGCAATTAGATTATCTAACCTTTCCTTGACAGAACTTCTAGACATTGTCAATATTGTAAATAATAATATGAATAACTTAGTCGTCTCAATTATTGATTTAATACTATAACATATTATGCAGATGATATTGTGACAATAATTGAATCAATAATATGAGAGATATGATGCAACAATTACTATAGCAATAATTGAGTATAACTGAGTGACTTCTCACGTAAGCATCAATAATCAATACCGTGTGCTACTATGCAACTACACGTATTACTGTACTTTTACTACCAAGTAGTTCAACAGTTTTAACGGTAACACTTTCGTCGTAATTTTTATAAAAAGATAACTTTGTCGTTTTCTTACTATGAAAATACTTCCGTTGTGGGGTGCACCAATGATTGTGCCGTCATACGAATATTCCCCAACAAAGAGAATATTCCCCGACCAAACGAATATTATATGACAACTTGCTTACTTTGCAAAATTTATAAATATTGCCCACAACTATAACATTATATCAAATCCACACCGTAATATTCAAAAAAATATTTCGAGAAATTTAAATCTTTATTCATAAAATTTGGGGTCTCACATAAGGGATATTATTTTGTTCAGTATTCATAGGAATAATATTTTCTTCCATAGTCTGTAGTATGTGAGTAATATTATTTCATCTCGTATTCTTGATTATACCCTCATTCTGTTAAAGTATTGCTTCTATACTCCGTGAAATTAGTAGAATATCCTTGATATTTGCGCTTCATCCAGTATCTTTTCATGGAAATATTATTTTGAGCTTTCTTGATAATTATTGATCTTTTTATACCAGAATACTATTCATAAGTTACTATTTACGGGTACTATTCACCCCGTTACTATTCACTCAAATTTTATTTACTCAGGTATTCGGTGAACTTTACATGCCGGAGTACTATTCACGAGTTACTATTCACCCGATTACTATTCACACAAATATTATTCACTTGGGTATTTGGGGCACTTTTCATGCCGGGGTACTATTCACGAGATACTGTTCATAGGGTACTATTCACGGGGTACTATTCAGCCAAAAAATATATTTCTTTTACGTCCAAATTATTTTTGATACATGAATATTATTCTTGAATTTTACTCCACAAAGCAGTATCATGTTGACAATTTGGATATTTTTAAACTCTAGATAAATTTAAAGTCTTTAATATTTATCCTCGATTTCGTTTGATTAATACTGATATCATTATCATCATCCGCATGCTTATATTGTGATGAAAGTCATCTTTGGCTTACGTGCATAGATGGACTGTTAATTGGTATGATTATGACCATGGATCATTCAGTATAATCATGACCCGTAATGTAACAAATGATGTGGTAAAAGTCCTCATTGGCCTGTAGTTCATTGATAGACAGTTGTTGGTATGATTATGACCAGGGATTATTCGGTATAATTATGACCATTGATGATTACATGAATATCCTTGGCCGTGGTACAGGGATGATTCGATGACGTGGTTTATTTATTAAGATGAGTCTCAGCGATAAAGTTGATGAAAAACGTTTTTTAAAATCATAGCAGATAGTAGATATCATGCTCTACTTGACTCTTCTAATGGATTGCTTGTTCCGCTGCAGTTAAACTTGTTGTCTATTATATTCTATCAGTTTAACATTGTTGAAGGCTAACGATAATTTATTCTGCATTATCTTAGTCATAATATTTCTTACTGGGCTAGTTAAGCTCACCCTTTTGCTTTCATTGTTCTCTTCAGGAAATGAGAACGTAACTGGGACTAGTCGGGGAATGGAGTGATGGTCCGAGATGGTGTCATAGTAGTCCTCACTATTCTATAAAATAGTGTGACAATAAATGTAATGAGGACTCCATTGAGTGTGGATATTGTCTAGATGACAATATTCATATTAAAACTCTCAGAGTATATTTTGTCGTATTTTACACGACAGTTGTATAATTAAGTTATATTTAAATTTTTGTACCATGTATTTGGCGACTCAAGATGGGTGATGTTACCTATTTTGGGGGCGTCATAGTTGGTATCAAAGCTTAGGGATATGATCCATGGTTGAGATGTGAGACAAGAACTAGGAGGGGAGAGACAGGGAATTCCTTCGTTAATATGACCTACCTAAGTTTATTTGGTATTTAATTGGTCGGTCAGAGTATAGGGATAATATGTGACATGTCAATTAACCCATGTTTTATGGCAGTATTTGAAAATGGCATCCGAAAATGTTGAGATAAGCAATGAAGCACATGAGACCGTTAAGTCACCAACGATCAATACCCAAGATAATGTGCAACAGGAAGACAATAATCCTCAGGTAAACAATAACACTAATGAAATGATGAACGATGGGATGTTCAGAGGCTTTATGCAATTCATGCAACATCAGGCGAGAGCAACTCATGTTCAAAATGCGGGTGGAAACACTGGCAACTCTCGGATGGTCACCGCCAAACAGTTCAAGGAGCTGGGACCACCGGAGTTTATTGGAGTGCCAAAACCACTTAAGGCGGAGACATTGATAAAGTATATCACCAAGATATTTGATGTCTTTAGATGCTCTGAGGAGCAGAAGGTTCCCTTTGCCACCTTCATGTTGCGAGGAGAAGCAGATTACTGGTGGGAATCTGTAAAGCGTACTCAACCTGCCGCACTAAAGATGTCTTGGGAGAAGTTTCAAGAACTTTTCAACGATAAGTACTTTCTTGAAAGTATTCATCACATGAAGGAGGTAGAGTTCATCAAGCTGGAATAAAATAATATGACCGTGTCGCAGTACGAGGCTAAGTTTGCTGAGTTGTCCCGGTTTACGTCCCATTTGGTTGATAATGAGAAAAGAATGATGCGGATGTTTCTAAGAGGTCTGAAACCCGAGATACGTCAATACCTCATTTCTCACAAACTGTGTTTGTATTCAGATATTGTAAATAGGGCTCAGCTATTGGAGCGCGATAATGAGTCAACCCAACCAAGGGAGAGCAGCCGAAACCACTTAAGGCGGAGACATGAATAAAGAATATCAACAAGATATTTGATGTCTTGGGATGCTCTGAGGAGCAAAAGGTTCCCTTTGCCACCTTCATGTTATGAAAGCAAAGGCGATTCTTGGTGGGAATCAGAAAGCGTATTTAACTTTCGCCGCAGACTCAAAATGTCTTGGGAGAAGTTCCAAGAGTCGTTTCAACGACAAGTACTTTCCCGAAAGTATTCATCACATGAAGGAGGTAGAGTTCATCAAGCTTGAGCAAAACAATATGACCGTGGCGCAGTACGAAGCTAAGTTTGCCGAGTTATCTCGGTTTGCGTCCCACTTGGTTGATAATGAGGAGAGAATGAGGCGAATGTTTCTAAGAGGTTTGAAACCCGAGATACGTCAATACCTTATCTCTCACAAACTTTGCTTGTATTCAGATGTTGTGAATAGGGCTCAGTTATTGGAACGCGATAATGAGTCAACCCAACCAAAGGAGAGCAATCGATAAAATGATAATACCAGTGGTAACAGTCATCAAAGCGGTGACAACAAACGCGAAGGGAATCAACATGCCAAAAATGGTAACCACTTCGGTGGTAATCATGGCCAAGACAATAGAAGTGGAAATTTCAAGAAGAGAAGGTTCAACAACGATGGAAAGACAGCAACACCAGCACCCGTTTTCAAGGAAGGAGAACGACCGTTGGTCGTATGTTACAAATGCGGAGGGGAGGGACATATCAGTCCAAACTGCGTGATGCAGTCCAAAGCATGTTACAATTGTGGAAGAGAAGGTCACCTATCCCAATTTTATCATGCACCAAAGTTAAGTCTAGCTAGGATGGAGGCTTCAAAGGCTGTCCCAGACAAGACAAAACCGGTAGTTCAAGGGAGAGCGTTTGTCACAACCTCCCAAAAAGCGAGGAATCCGAACGAGGTGATCACGGGTAAGCTAATCATAAACTCTAACGAAGTCTATACCTTATTTGATACCAAATCTACCCATTCTTTTATTTCTCCTACTTGTGCTCAACGTTTAAATTTGACTTCGGAGAAATTAGACTTTGACTTATCTGTTAAAACTCTGTTGGGACAAACCTTCATTACAACCACTGTTTATAAGTCTTATTTGATTCAAATCGGTAACCGCACGTTACCTGTCGATCTTATTTCTTTGAAAATACTTGCATTTGATGTGATTTTAGGGATTGATTGGTTAACTACTCATCATGCTAAAATCGATTGTTTTCGTAAGGTTGTTAGCTTTCATATTCCTAACCAACCTATTATGTAAATTCAAGCAACCAAACCACTAAAGTCAATCACTGTCATATCAAGCTATAAAGCTATTTGTTTATTAAAAAACGGATGTTAAGCTTTCTTAGCCCATGTCACAGATTTAAACAAAAATACGTCAGATTTGAATGATATTTCTATTGTTAATAAATTTCCTGACGTCTTCCTTGAAGAAATTCCTGGTCTACCCTCGGAGCGTGAAATTGAGTTTGGTATTGACCTTGAACCTGGTATAAAACCTATTCCCAAATCCCCGTATCAAATGGCTCCTATTGAACTTCAGGAGTTAAAAACCCAACTACAGGAATTGTTAGATATCGGTTTCATTCTTCCTAGTACGTCTCCTTGGGGTGCTCCTGTTCTATTCATGAAGAAAAAAGATGGAAGTATGCGACTTTGTATTGATTATCGGGAGTTGAATCATGTCACCATCAAAAATAGGTACCCGTTGCCTCACATTGATGACCTGTTTGACCAGTTGTAAGGAGCCAAATTCTTTTCAAAGATCGATCTTCGTTCTGGATATCATCAGTTGAAGATTAAAACTAATGACATTCCAAAGACGGCTTTCAGAACTCGGTACGGGCATTATGAATTCCTGGTCATGTCCTTTGGATTGATTAATGCTCCTACTGCCTTCATGGATATGATGAACGGAGTATTCAAGGAATATTTGGATCACTTTGTGGTCGTCTTTATTGATGACATCCTCATATACTCCAGCCATGAAGATCATGAGCAACACTTGAGGCTAATACACCAAAAGCTTCATGAAAATAAGCTATATGCCAAGTTGAAGAAACTGGCTTGAGGAAGAAGCATTTCTTGGGCACGTGATATCAAATCATGGAATATCTGTTGACCCAGCAAAGATTGAAGCAATTCAAAGCTGGGAGCAACCTCAGTCAGTGACCGAGGTATGTAGCTTTCTTGGCTTAGCTGGTTATCATCAGAGATTCGTAAAAGGGTTTTCTCGAATCGTTACTCCATTAACTCAGCTGACTCGAAAAGATACAAAATTCAGTTGGAGCGAGGAATGTGAGAAGAGTTTTCAAGAACTCAAGAGAAGACTCATTTCAGCACCAGTTCTGACAATACCATCTGGCTCGGAGGGATTTGTCATCTACAGTAATGCTTCAGGCAAAGGGTTAGGATGTGTTCTCATGCAACATGGGAAAGTCAAAGCCTATGCCTCACGACAACTCAAAGAATATGAGAGGAATTATCCTAATCATGATCTAGAGTTTGCAGCTGTCATTTTTGCACTTAAGATTTGGAGGCATTATCTGTATGGAGAGAAGGTGGAGATCTATACGGATCATAAAAGCCTAAAATATTTCTTCACTCAAAAGGAACTCAACATGCGGCAACGACGATGGCTTGAGCTGTTGAAAGATTATGATCATACCATCCAATACCATCCTGGAAAAGCGAACGTGGTAGCTGACGCATTAAGTAGAAGACCATATGCGGGCATGAGTGCGATATTGTCAACGCAAAGGCCAATTTTGTATGACATACAAAGGATGGAGATAGAGTTAAAGACTCCAGGGACCCATGTGATGATGGTGAATATACGAGTAGAACTGACTTTAATCGATAAAGTTAAAGGTTCTCAAGCTATAGACCTGGAGCTGATGCATATGAGGAAGAAAGTACAAGAAGGTGCTATTTCGAAAGTAAGAATCGATGAAGAAGGAATACTTCGAGTCAACTCCAGACTTTGTATTCCTAATGATTCTGACTTAAAGTATAAAATCATGATGGAGGCGCACAACACACCGTTTGCAATCCATCCTAGGTGTACCAAAATGTATCGTGATCTTCGACATACATTTTAGTGGAGCAATATGAAGAGAGAGAGAGAGAGAGATAGCGGGGTTTACCTCAAGGTGTGTAACTTGTCAACGAGTCAAGGCGGAGCATCAAGAAGATCCATTGCAACCATTTGAAATTCCAGAATGGAAGTGGGAGCACATTACCATGGATTTCGTTACTGGTCTTCCCAAGGTTTCTCAAGGCATAGATGCGATTTGGGTCATTATTGATAGATTGACCAAGTCTGCTCATTTCTTACCTATACGAGAAACTTATACACATGAACGTCTTGCTCGTATGTACATAAATGAGATTGTAAGACTGCATGGTATGCCAGTATCCATAGTTTTTGATCGAGACCCAAGATTCACTTCACAATTTTGGGTTAGATTGCAAAAAGCTATGGGCACGGATTTACGATTTAGTTCGGAATATCATCCTCAAACGAACAGGCAGTCGGAGAGGACTATTCAAACTCTTGAAAATTTATTAAGACTATGTGTCCTTAACTTTAAGGGAAGTTGGAATAAGTTCTTAACATTTGTGGAGTTTTCCTATAACAAAAGTTATCAAGCAAGTATTGGAATGGCTCTATTTAAGGCGTTGTATGGAAGAAAGTGTCGTTCTCCAGTATGCTGGGATAAGGTGGGTGAAGCAACATTGTTGGGACCGCAGTTAGTATGTATGACTATGGAAAAGATTCAAACGATCCGACAACGTATAAAAACCTCACAAGATCGACAAAAGAGTTATGTTGATCTTCATCGAAAGGACGTGAAATTCAATATTGGAGATCATGTGTTGTTATGTGTTGCTCCATGGAAAGGAGTTACGAGATTTGGAAAGAGAGGAAAAATCAATCCTCGAATCATTGGCCCATTTTTAATCCTCGATCGAGTAAGAACTGTGGCATATAGACTCGCCTTACCGCCAAGTATGTCTCGTGTTCATAACGTTTTTCACATATCTATGTTACGTAAATATGTGAAAGACCCGAACCACGTTATTAAATTAGAACCAGACGAGATAGCAGAAGATTTAACGTAGGAAGAGGTACCTGTTAAAATCTTGGATAAGAAGGATCATATTCTACGCTCCAAGGTTATACCTCAAGTCAAAGTTTTATGAAGAAACCACGATATGGAGGAAATGACCTGGGAGTTAGAATCTGAAATGAAATCAAGGTATCCTCACCTCTTCATCATACCAGGTATGTCCCTTAATTTCAAGGGCGAAATTTCATAAGAAGGGGAGGTTGTAAGACCCCAACTTTTATGAATAAAGATGAATTTTTCTATAAATATCATTTTTGAATATTAAGGTGTGAGTTTGTTATAATGTTATAGTTGTGGGTAATATTTATAAATTTTACAAAGTAAGCAAGTTGTTATATAATATTCGATTGGTCGGGGAATATTTGTTTTAATAGGAAATATTCGTACGATGGCACAATTATTAGTGGACCCCACAATGGAAGTATTGTCGTAGTTAGAAAACTATTGTAATTATCTTTTATAAAAATAACTACAAAGTGTTACCGTTAAAACCGCTTGAACTACCCTAGTAGTAAAAGTACAAGAAGATGTCTGGCGTGGTTGCATAGTAGCACACGATATAGATTATTGATGCTTACGTGAGAAGTCACTCGGTTATACTCAATTATTGCTACATTAATTCTTTGCATCATATCTCTCTATATTATTGATTCAATTATTGTCACAAGATTATCATCGCATAATATGTTATATTATTAAATCAATAATTGAGACGACAAAGTTATTCATATTATTATTTACAATATTGACAATGTCTAGAAGTTACATCAGTAGATGTTAGATAATCTAATTAAGCGCTACCAATAGGAGAAATCCTTATCTAAAGCCCCTTTCTCGGGAACGACCTGGTTGTTAAATATTGTGAGTTATAATATTAATGATGAATAAGTTCGTGTTGATTAAAGATGAAATTGATAGTTCCATTGTGTGGGAATTATTAGTGTTAGTGGAAATCGATATTTATTTCGATAATAATTGATGTCTGGAGGTTATATTGACCAATCGGGTAATTAACCAGATAAATGACCAAATAATTGCTATTAATTCACATACTTATAACTATTTATTTACATGTATTTACTATTGATTCACATGCATGTACTATTAGGGGAGTTGGTGCAAGATTGATAATACTTGCATGACTAAATTAAAAATAGAGGTATGGATGAAGGTATTATACTGTAATTATTTTTTCACATGTATACAACTATTGAGTCACATGATTTACTATTAATTCACATGATTTACTATTAGGGGAGGTGGTACAAGTTTGATAATACTTGCATGACTAAATTAAAAATGAAGAAAAAGAGGAAGGTATTATACTGTAATATTTCGAGCCCCAAAACGTGTAATTATCGAAACTATATTTTCCTATAAATAGAAGCTCATTCTTCCTTCATTCTCACCAATTCACTAAGTCTCACAAGAGAAATTATAGATAGAGAAAGAAAAAGAGAAGTATGCTACATCACTATTCCAGTATCCAGTATTTTTCTGAGGTAAGAGATATTATTTTGTCCAGTATTCATAGGAATAATATTTTCTTCCATACTCTGTAGTATGTGAGTAATATTATTTCATCTCGTATTCTTGATTATACCCTCATTCTATTAAAGTAATGCTTCTATACTTCGTGAAATTAGTAGAATATCCTTGATATTTGCACTACATCCAGTATCTTTTCATGGAAATATTATTTTGAGCTTTCTTGATAATTATTGATCTTTTCATGCCGAAATACTATTCATGAGTTACTATTTACAGGTACTATTCACCCCGTTACTATTTACTCAAATATTATTCACTCGGGTATTCGGGGCAATTTTCATGCCAGAGTACTATTCATGAGTTACTATTCACGGGTTATTATTCACCCGATTACTATTTACACAAATATTATTCACTCGGGTATTTGGGGCACTTTTCATGCCGGGGTACTCCTCACGAGGTACTATTCATAGGGTACTATTCATGGGGTACTATTCACCTGAAAAATATATTTCTTTTTTGTCCAAATTATTTTTGATACATGAATATTATTCTTGAATTTTACTCCACAAAGCAGTATCATGTTGACAATTTGAATATTTTTAAAATCTGGATAAATTTAAAGTTTTTAATATTTATCCTTAATTTCGTTTGATTAATGCTTATATCATTGTCATCATCCTCATGCTTATATTGTGATGAAAGTCATCTTTGGCTTACGTGCATAGATGGACTGTTGATTGGTATGATTATGACCAGGGATCATTCGGTATAATCATGACCCGTAATGTAACAAATGATGTACAGTTTATATTGTATATCAAACAACATTATATATGACAGGGATATATATATTTTGATTCACTCCCCTTTTAGTCATGTCTGAATACTTGCTTGATATTATGCCTGCTTCTTCAGGGCTTGTGATCACGATGTATTCTGCACTTGTCTTTGATAGGTAGACATTAAGATACCTCAGGATCTGTCAGAATGGATCATTGATCTGTATATATCCCTACCATTTCTTTGGTATCTTGGGACTAGTTTCTATATGGAAATATGGAGAGGAGTGTGGCTTTTCCTCTCTGAGATTGACCGCACCACAGATGGTCGCCAGTACTCCTATTTAGGAGGAGCCTAGTTAGTTCCATCTCTTATGGATTGGTATTGCTCTTTGAGGCATAACCGCAACTTAGATGGTCGTCGAGTCTCCCATTTATGGGGATGTGATGTAGTTCCATCCCTTTGGTCTGAAGCCGATGAAAAAGCGGATTGAAAGTTGATCCTAGTACCGCTAACAAATATTTGTGCTTTGGTAGAGGGTTACACCGAACCATAAATGGTTACCTATGTACTCCTATTGATGAGGAGACCAGGTCTGCGTAGATCGAACCTGGTGTAAGAGGTTCAACGTTGTATGGGTGTAGGAGCCCTATTGATGAAGAAGGGTGTAGAAGTATTTTTGTTATTTTTGTTATTTTTCTTTATTGCGACCGGGACATATAAAATATGGTTGCCTATGTACTCCCTTGTATCGGGGAGATCAGGTCGACGTAGTTCACCCCTCAGGACGAGTGGTGACCGAAAAAGTGGGGGTCCCATGTGCAGGGTAAACTGCGGGGAAGAAAGATTAATCCCATGTACAGGTCAAATTGTGGGGAAGAAAGTTTAATCCCATGTGCAAGATAAACTGCGGGGAAGAAAGTTTAATCCTAAGTTCAGGATAAACTGCAGGTATAAAAGGTTCAATCCCTGGTGGGATAACCAGAATTGTATGATGTGAAATGAAGAAAAACTAAGCTACTGGTTTGAAAGGTGTATTTTTCCCTGAGGGGCGAATGGTTAGACAAGCAAGATTGTATGTGATAAGGGTTAAAGAACCTGAAATGACTGGTGATCTGATGATCCAATGCCAGGATGTTTGCTTGATGGTAACCTCAGTCATAGTACCGTTTCACGGTATTTGAGGTGATAAGTTGCGGAAATTCATCATCGTCCATTTCCTGTAATTTTAGAGCACCTCCTATCAATACCTCCTTGACAACAAATGGACCTTCCCAGCTAGGAGCGAATTTTCCCTTGGATTGATTTTGGTTGTCAATGATCTTCTTCAAAACCAAGTCGTGTTGTTTAAACTGCCGTAGCCAGACTTTTCTGTTGTAGGATCTAGCGATCCTTTGGTGATATAACTGACCATGGAAGATAGCCGCGATTTGCCTTTTGTCTATTAAAGACAATCAGTGATACCTATCTTGTACCCATTGGTCTTCATCCACCTGAGCGTCTATCAACACTCGGAGGGATTCCATTTCCACCTCTATGGGGAGCACTGCTTCCATTCCATAGGCTAATGAGTAGGGGGTTGCCCCAGTGGAAGTAAGCATTGAAGTTCTGTATGCTAATAATATGACGCCCCCAAAATAGGTATACATCACCCATCTTGAGTCGCCAAATACATGGTACAAAATACAAATAAAAACTTAATTATACAACTGTCGTGTAAAATACGACAAAACATATGATGTGAGTTTTAATACAAATATTGTCATCTAGATAATATCCACACTCAATGGAGTCCTCATTACATTTATTATCACACTATTTCACAGAATAGTGAGGACTACAATTGCAAACATTTGGACCGTCACTCTGTTCCCCGACTAGTCCCAGCTACGTTTTCCTTTCCTGAAGAGAACCATGAAGAAAAGGGTGAGCTCAACTAGCCCAGTAAGAAATATTATGACTAGGATAATACAGAATAAATTATCCTTAGCCTTCAACAGTATAACAACTGATAGAATATAATAGACAACAAGTTTTAGATCAAAAACTACAGCGGAATAAGCAATCCCTTTGAAGAGTCAAGTAGAGCATAAATCTACTATCTTCTATGATTTAAAAAGTTTTTCATCAACTTTATCGCTGAGACTCAGCTTAATAAATAAAATTGAATCATCCTTGCATCACGACCAAGGATACTCATGTAATCATCAATGGTCATGACTATACCGAATAATCCCTAGTCATAATCATACCAACAACTGTCCACCAATGAACTACAGGCCAATGAGGACTTTTACCACATCATTCGTCACATTACTGTCATGATTATATCGAAAAATCCCTAGTCATAATCATACCAAGTCCATCTATGCACGTAAGCCAAAGATGACTTTCCTCACAATATAAGCATGAAGATGATGACAATGATATAATAATTCAATAAAACAAGTTCAAGGATAAATTTTAAAGATTTATAATTTAATTTTTCTCGGAATCAATAACGTCCAATTTGTCAACATGATACTGCTTTGTGGAGTAAAATTCAAGAATGCTCTGAAGAATATCTCCATGAAAAGATACTGGATGAAGCGCAAATGTCCAGGATATTCTACTAATTTCATGGAGTATAGAAGCCAAAACTTTAACCAACTGAGTATAATAGAATATATGAAACTGCAAATGGATTTTTGCCTGCCATGCGGTAATCCACGTAGACAGGGGAGGTCTTCATCTTTTTGAAACATCAGGTACGTACGTCAATTTCGAGGACGAAATTTTATAAGGAGGGGAGGTTGTAAGACCCCGACTTTTTATTAATAAAATGAAATTTCCTCTATTTATTATTTTGCAATAATAAGGGTTGATTTAATTAATGTGGTTAGTTATGGGTAAAATGCATAAACATTTTAAATAAGCAAGTGGTTATAAAATATTCATTGTTGTTGGGAAAATTTATTTGGTCGTGGAATATTCTTGCTGTCGGGAAATATTCGTACGACGACGCAGCCTTCTATGGGCCCCATAACGGAAAGCGATTGGATGAAGAAAATGACAAATATCAGCTTTTATAAATAATGGCGTAGTTGTTACTGCTAATCTTTGTTGAAATACTCTATTGGTTAAAATACAAAGAAGCACGGTATTGCACCAATTATTGATTCTTACGTAAGAAGGCACTACTCAATAATTGTTACAGTAGTTACTGTTCATTATTTTAGTCAATAATTGCTGCGTTGATATTTTATATTATTATTATTTTAATAATTGTCACTACACAGTATTTCCCATTATCAATAATTCTTATTATTTTAATAATATTACTAGATAACATTATTGATAATGTCTAGAAAGTTCTGTCAAGGAGAGGTTAGGTAATTGCACGCCAGTAAGGACAAATCCTTATCGGAAGGTCCCCTCTTTCCTGGGAACAGCCTGGTTGTCAGTATTGTGATTCTGTAATATTATTTATGAATAATTAATTATTGATAAGGAAAATATTTATTTAATGTGGATATAGATAGAGAAAATTTTTAAAAGTGACAATTGTTGAAAATTGATATTGTCTTTTCGGATAAAATAATATAATAATGGTGATATTTTTACAATGAGTGTGGGATATATGAATAAATGAGGAGGAGGAGTATTTTTGTTACAAAAATTGTTTAAAAACATGTTAAACATGTTTGTGGACCCTAGTTCTTGACTAAAATTTGATTATAGCCTACAAAATCGCCCGTTTGTGAATTTCGGTCAATTTCTGTTTGGAATTTGGAAAAACTTTCTTCTGTAAAGTTATGGAGAATGGAGTTTCCTATGGACAAGACATAAGGTTCAATTTTTTTGATAAAAGGGCTATTTATTATGAATTATTGAAGTTCCGAAGTTCCGAAATAATTGATTTTTGGAAGTTTAAAATATTTTAAATAACAAAAACGTTTTTGGGATGTTGGCACATGTTTTGGCTGATATCTAGAAAACAAAAGTGGGCGTAGGAATTTAAGAAAAGTTTATTAATATTTTATTAAATTTTCTGCTTTGGTGTTCTAAGCATTTTCCTATAAATAGGGTGCTTAGGTTAGAATTGAAAATCACACCAGAAACTGAAGTTTTCTTTCTCTATATTATCGAGCATATTCTTGTGAGTATTTTGATACTTTGAGTGTTGCTATACGGTGCAAGTTCCTTTCAACACTATATCCGATATTCCAGTCAGAGTTACTGTCCTTTTTAAGGTAAAGGATATTATTTTTATTTTTTTTGTAAATGATATTATTTCTTTTAATATCATTATGGCAAAATATTGGTTGAACTTTTTATCAAATTTGTAATTTTTTGTGTCAGGGTTACTATTCACGTATACGGCACTATTCACGTATACGGCACAATTCACAGAAAAATTAAAATTTTCTTTTCCTTGTCCAAGTCGTTTCTTATGATACTAGCTTTGATTGTATCCATGTTTTGATCTTCATTCTTGAATATTGCCCATAATTGTTTATTATGGAGTATTTTTGAATTTGGACAAACTAAAGTACGAATCCTTAATCCTTAATCCTTGTCTTTTTGTTTCACTGGATTTGTTTCTTTAAAAAAAAATATTTTTCATCATCCTCGGTCCTAAATGATGATGTTACTGAATATCTTTGGCCTGTAGTGCAAAGATGAATGATTACATGATGAATATCTTTGGCCTGTAGTGCATAGATGAACAGATGTTAAGATGAACACGACCAACCGTGAATATGATTGATTATTTTGGTCATATTGCAGATATGAATATTTGATTCAAGATATATATTGATTGATGTTACAGGGATAAAAATGAATAATGGACATCAAAATCATAAAAGATAGTAGAATTCATTCTGTACTTAACTCTTTTAATGATTTGTTATTTTCGCTGCGAATATTGATCTAAAACTTGTTGTCTATTATATTCTATCAGATTTTTCCCTGTTGAGGACTAACGATAATTTGTTTTATATTATCTTAGTCATAATATTCTTTACTGGGCTAGTTGAGCTTACCCTTTTCCTTGTTATTCCATTTTTCTTCTCAGGAGGCGAGAATGTAGTGAGTACTAGTCGGGGTATGGAGTGAAGGTTCTAGAAAGTTGTTTAGCGGTCCTCACTATTTTTGTAAAATAAAATTCAATAATTGTAATGAGGACTTATTTTGGTTGTGGATATTGTCTAGAAGACAATATTTGTAATTAAACTCACAGTTTAAGTATTGTCGTATTTTGCACGACAATTGTATTAATAAAGTTGTAATTGATTCTGTACCATGTTTTTGGCGACTCAGAATGGGTGATGTATACCTATTTTGGAGGCGTCACAGTTGGTATCAGAGCTTAGGGATATGGTCTCTGGCGGAGATCGGAGAATAGAACTAGGAAGGGAGAGATGAGTAAATCCTTCGCTAGTGTGTCTTACCTAAGCTTATTTGTTGGTCGGTCATAGTATAGGGTTATTATGTTACATGTCAATTTCTTTAATTAACCCTTATTTTGTGGCAGCATTTAGAAATGGCAGCTGAAAATATTAACGATGGAGTGAATCAGACTGTGGAAACACCTTTAATCAATAACCCAAAGAATGTGCAACAGGATGACAATGTTCCTCCTGTAAACAATATCACTGATCAGATGATGAATGATGGGATGTTTAGAAGTTTTTGCAGTTCATGCAAAATCAGACGAGGGAGACTTGTGTACAAAATACAGGTGGAAATGATAGCAACGCGCGGTTTGTCACATCCAAGCAGTTCAAAGAGTTTGGACCACCAGAATTCTTGGGAAAGCCGGATCCGATTAAGGCAGAAACGTGGGTCAAGCAAATTACTAAGATATTCGATGTCTTGGGATGCACGGAGGAACAGAAGGTTCTATTCGCCACCTTTATGTTCCGTGGTGAGGCAGATTACTGGTGGGAATCTGTGAAGCGTACCCATCCAGCCGCACTCAACATGTCTTGGGAGACATTTCAAAAACTGTTTAATGACAAGTACTTTCCTGAAAGTATTCGTCATATGAAGGAGGTGGAGTTTATTAGACTGGAACAGAACAACATGACGGTGTCCCAATATGAGGCGAAGTTTGCAGAGTTATCAAGGTTTGCACCTCATTTGGTGGCGAAGTTTGCAGAGTTATCAAGGTTTGCAGAGTTATGAAGTCTAAGAGGTTTGAAATTCGACATACGTCAGTATCTCATTTCTCATAAATTTTCTTTATATTCAGATGTTGTCAACATGACTCAATTATTAAAGCGTGATAATGAGTATGTTTAACCGAGGGACCACAACTGTGGTCATACCAAAGGATGCAAGATCATCGAGTGATGGTAACCAGTGAGGAGGGAAAAATACGGACAAAAGCGGTAACCACTCAGGTGGTAGTCGTGGACATGATAATAGAAGAGGTGAGTCAAGTGGAAATTTCAAAAAGAGGAGATTCAACAATGACGGAAAGACATCGCCAGCAACAAGACCAAAGACCAACAACAAATTCTAAGGAGGAGAACGACCACCGGTCGTATGCTATAAATGTGGAAAAGAGGGACATATCAGCCCAAACTGTCCACAACAGTTCAAGGTATGCTATAATTGTGGAAAGGAAGGACATATCGCTTGAGACTGTACGGTAGCAAAACCAAGTCCAGTGGGGATGGTGACTCAAAAGGTTGTCCCGGAAAAGTCAAAGTCAACTGTTCCTGGAAGAGCGTTTGTCGTGACTGGTCAAAATGCGAGGAACCCAAACGAGATGATCACGGGTAAGCTAATAATAAATTCTTACGAAGTTTATACCTTACTAGATACCGGTTCTACCCATTCATTTATCTCTCCTGCTTGTACTCAACGTTTAAACTTGACTCAGGAGAAATTAGACTTTAACCTATTTGTGGAGACTCAGTTAGGAAAAACTTTCATTACATCCACTGTTTATAAGTCTTGTTTGATCCAAGTTGGCACCATCACATTACCTGTTGACCTTATCTCTTTAAAGATACTTGCTTTTGATGTGATTTTAGGGATTGATTGGTTAACTACTCATCATGCCAAAATTGATTATTTTTGTAAGGTTGTTAGTTTTCATATTCCTAACCAACCTGTTGTATGAATTCAAGCAACAAAACCACTAAAATCAATCACTGTCATATCAAGTCATAAAGCTATTCGTTTATTGAAAAACGGATGTCAAGCTTTCTTAGTCCATGTTATGGATTTGAATAAAGACACGTCAGATTTGAATAATATTCTTGTTGTTAGTAACTTTCCTGACGTATTTCCTGAAGAACTTCCTGGTCTACCCCCGGAACATGAAGTTGAATTCTTTATTGATCTTGAACTTGGTACAAAGCCCATTTCTAAAACCCCATATCGAATGGCTCCTATTGAACTTCAGGAGTTAAAGGTCCAACTACAGGAGTTGGACATCAGTTTCATTCATCCTAGTACATCTCCTTGGGGTGCTCCTATTTTGTTTGTAAAGAAGAAAGACGGGAGTATGCGACTTTGTATTGACTATCGGGAATTGAACCATGTCACTATCAAGGATAGGTATCCGCTACCTCGTTTTGATGACCTGTTTGACCAGTTGCAAGGAGCACAATTCTTTTCAAAGATCGATCTTCGTTCTGGATATCATCAATTGAGGATTAGAACTGAGGATATTCCGAAGACTGCCTTTAGAACTCGGTACGGGCATTATGAATTCCTAGTCATGTCTTTTGGATTAACTAATGCTCCTGTGGCTTTCATGGATATGATGAACCGAGTGTTCAAGGAATATTTAGATCAGTTCGTTGTTGTCTTTATTGATGACATCCTCATATATTCCAAAAGTCGTGAAGATCATGAGCACCATTTGAAGCTGGTACTCCAAAGGCTTCGTGAAAACAAGCTATATGCCAAGTTAAAGAAATGCGAGTTCTGGCTTGAGGAAGTAGAATTCCTTGGGCACGTGGTATCAAAACATGGAGTATCAGTTAACCCGACGAAGATTGAAGCAATACAAAGTTGGAAGCAACCAAAGACGGTGACAGAAGTACGTAGCTTTCTGGGCTTAGCTGGTTATTATCGGTGATTCGTGGAAGGATTTTCTCGAATCGCTACTCCATTAACTCATCTGACTCGGAAGGATACAAAATTCGTATGGAGCGAGGATTACAAAAAGAGTTTCCAAGAGCTCAAGAGGAGACTCATTTCAGCACCTGTTCTGACAATACCGTCTGGTTCAGATGGATTTGTTATTTACAACGATGCTTCGGGCAAAGGGTTAGGATGTGTTCTCATGCAACATGGGAAAGTCATAGCCTATGCCTCGCGACAACTTAAAGAATATGAGAGGAATTATCCTACTCATGATCTAGAGTTGGCAGCAGTCGTTTTCGCGCTAAAGATCTGGAGGCACTATGTATATGGGGAGAAAGTGGAGATATATTCAGACCATAAAAGCCTCAAATATTTCTTCACCCAAAAGGAACTCAACATGCGGCAACGACGTTGGCTCGAGTTGTTAAAAGACTATGACCATACTATTCAATACCATCCTGGAAAAGCGAGCGTTAGAAAGCGCATTAAAGTAGAAGATCATATGCGAGAACGAAAAGATGTTGTCAACACAAAGGCCCATTTTGAGTGATTTACAAAAGATGAAGATAGAATTCAAGACTTCGGGGACCCATGCGATGATGTCAAGTATACGTATAGAACCAACTTTAATTGATAAAGTTAAAGTTGCTCAAGCCACAGACCCGGAGTTGATGCGTATGAAGAAGAAAATACAAGAAGGTGTTATCCCAGAGGCAAGAATCGATGAAGAATGAATACTTCGAGTCAACTCCAGACTTTGTGTTCCTAACGACTCTTAGTTAAAGTACAAGATCATGATGGAGGCACACAATACACCATTTGCAATCAATCCTGGAAGTACCAAAATGTATCGTGATCTTCGACATACATTTTGGTGGAACAATATGAAGAGAGAAATCGCGGTGTTTATCTCGAGGTGTTTAACTTGTCAACGTGTAAAGGCGGAGCATCAAGTGCCAAAGGGTCCATTGCAACCACTTGAGATTCCAGAATAGAAGTGGGAACACATTATCGTGGATTTCGTTACGGGTCTTCCCAAGGTTTCTTAAGGCATAGATGCGATTTGGGTTATTGTTGATAGATTAACCAAGTCTTCTCATTTCTTGCCTATACGAGAACCTTATTCCCTTGAACGTCTAGCTCGTATATACATAAATGAGATTGTGAGGTTACATGGCATGCCAGTATCTATAGTTTCGGATTGTGACCCAAGATTCACTTCACGATTTTGGGTTAGCTTGCAGAAAGCCATGGGTACGAATTTATGATTCAGTTCGGTATACCATTCTCAACGGATGGACAATCAGAGAGGACTATTCAAACTCTTGAAGATCTATTAAGACTCTGTGTCCTAGACTTCAAAGGGAGTTGGGATAAGTACTTACCATTGGTGGAATTCTCTTACAACAACAGTTATCAGGCAAGTATAGGTGTGGCTCCATTCGAAGCATTGTATGGATGAAAGTGTCGCTCTCCAATATATTGGGATGAGGTGGGTGAAGCAACATTGTTGGGACCTGAGTTGGTACGTATGACTACGAAAAAGATCCAAATGATTCGACAACGTATATAAACGGCACAAAATCGACAAAAGAGTTATGCGGATCTTCATCGAAAGGACGTGGAATTTGATATTGGGGATCATGTATTGTTACGTGTTGCACCATGGAAAGGAGTTACAAGATTTGGGAAGAGAGGAACGCTCAATCCACGATTTATTGGTCCATTTTTGATTATTGACCGAGTAGGAAATGTTCATAATGTTTTTCAAATATCTGTGCTTCGTAAATATGTGAAAGACCCGAACCATATTATTGAGATAGAACCAGACGAGATAGCCGAAGACTTAACGTACGAGGAGGTACCTGTCAAGATTTTGGATAGGAAGGAGCATGTCCTACGCACAAAGGTCATACCACAAGTTAAAGTTTTGTGGAGGAACCATGCTATTGAAGAAATGAACTGGGAGTTGGAAACGGAAATGAAAACGAGGTATCCTCATCTTTTTGAAACATCAGGTACGTACGTCAATTTCGAGGACGGAATTTTATAAGGAGGGGAGGTTGTAAGACCCCGACTTTTTATTAATAAAATGAAATTTCCTCTATTTATTATTTTGCAATAATAAGGGTTGATTTAATTAATGTGGTTAATTATGGGTAAAATGCGCAAACATTTTAAATAAGCAAGTGGTTATAAAATATTCATTGTTGTTGAGAATATTCGTTTGGTCGTGGAAAATTCTTACATTTGCTTGGGAATATTCAGATGATTTACGGTAGCATCCTTCTCATGGGCCCCATAACGGAAAGCGATTGGATGAAGAAAATGACAAATATGAGTTTTTATAAATAATGGCGTAGTTGTTACCATTAATACTTTTGAAATACTCGGTGGTTAAAACATAGTAGCACACGATATTGCACCAATTATTGATTCTTACGTAAGAATGCACTACTCAATAATTGTTACAGTAGTTATTGTTCATTATTTTATTCAATAATTGCTGCGTTGATATTTTATATTATTATTGTTTTAATAATTGTCACTACACAGTATTTCCCATTATCAATAATTCTTATTATTTTAATAATATTACTAGATAACATTATTGGCAATATCTAGAAAGTTCTGTCAAGGAGAGGTTAGGTAATCATGCGCCAAGAAGAGAGAAATCCTTACCGTAAGGCCCCTCTTTCCTCGAATAAATTTGGTTACGATGATTGTGATTCTGTAATATTATTTGTGAATAATTAATTATTGATAAGAAAAATATTTATTTAATGTGGATATAGATGGAGAAAATTTTTAAAAGTGACAATTGTTGAAAATTGATATTTTGTCTTTTCGGATAAAATAATATATTATTATAATAATATAATAATGGTGATATTTTTACAATGAGTTTGGGATATATGAATAAATGAGGAGGAGTATTTTTGTTACAAAAATTGTTTAAAAACATGTTAAACATGTTTGTGGACCCTAGTTCTTGACTAAAATATAATTATAGCCTACAAAATCGCCCGTTTGTGAATTTCGGTCAATTTCTGTTTGGAATTTGGAAAAACTTTCTTCTGTAAAGTTATGGAGAATGGAGTTTCCTATAGACAAGACATAAGGTTCAATTTGTTTGATAAAAGGGCTATTTATTATGAATTATTGAAGTTCCGAAGTTCTGAAATAATTGATTTTTGGAAGTTTAAAATATTTTAAATAACAAAAACGTTTTTGGGATGTTGGCACATGTTTTGGCTGATATCTAGAAAACAAAAGTGGGCGTAGGAATTTAAGAAAAGTTTTTTTATATTTTATTAAATTTTTTGCTTTGGTGTTCTAAGCATTTTCCTATAAATAGGGTGCTTAGGTTAGAATTGAAAATCACACCAGAAACTGAAGTTTTCTCCCTCTATATTATCGAGCGTATTCTTGTGAATATTTTGATACTTTGAGTGTTGCTATATGGTGCAAGTTCCTTTTAGCACTATATCCGATATTCCAGTCAGGGGTACTGTCCTTTTTTATGGTAAGGGATATTATTATTATTATTATTATTATTATTGTAAATGATATTATTTCTTTTAATATCATTATGACAAAATATTGGTTGAACTTTTTATCAAATTTGGAACTTTTTATGTCGGGGTTACTATTCACGTATACAGCACTATTCACAGAAAAATTAAAATTTTCTTTTCCTTATCCAAGTCGTTTCTTATGATACTAGCTTTGATTGTATCCATGTTTTGATCTTCATTCTTGAATTTTTCCCATAATTGTTTATTATGAAGTATTTTTGAATTTGGACAAACTAAAGTACGAATCCTTAATCCTTAATCCTTTTCTTTTTGTTTCACTGGATTCGTTTCTTTAAAAAAAATATTTTTCATCATCCTCAGTCCTAAATGATGATGTTACTGAATATCTTTGGCCTGTAGTGCAAAGATGAACGATTACATGATGAATATCTTTGGCCTATAGTGCAAAGATGAACAGATGTTGAGATGAACATGACCAACCGTGAATATGATTGATTATTTTTGTCGTATTGCAGATATGAATATTTGATTCATGATATATATTGATTGATGTTACAGGGATAAAAATGAATAATGGACTTCAAAATCATAAAAGATAGTAGAATTCATTCTCTACTTAACTCTTTTAATAATTTGTTATTTTCGCTGTGAATATTGATCTAAAACTTGTTGTCTATTATATTCTATCAGATTTTTTCCTGTTGAGGACTAACGATAATTTGTTTTATATTATCTTAGTCATATTATTTTTTACTGGGCTAGTTAAGCTCACCCTTTTCCTTGTTATTCCATTTTTCTTCTCAAGAGGCGAGAAACTAGCGAGTACTAGTCAGGGTATGGAGTGAAGGTTCTAGAAAGTTGTTTAGCGGTCCTCACTATTTTTTGTAAAATAAAATTCAATAATTGTAATGAGGACTTATTTTGGTTGTGGATATTGTCTAAAAGACAATATTTGTAATTAAACTCACAGTTTAAGTATTGTCATATTTTGCACGACAATTGTATTAATAAAGTTGTAGTTGATTCTGACCATGTGTTTGGCGACTCAGAATGGGTGATGTATACCTATTTTGGGGGCGTCACAGTTGGTATCAGAGCTTAGGGATATGGTCTCTGGCGGAGATCGGGGAATAGAACTAGGAGGGGAGAGATGAGTAAATTCTTCGCTAGTGTGTCTTACCTAAGCTTATTTGTTGGTTGGTCAGTGTTAGAGTTTATGCCCTAGAGGCTAATTATTTGATATAATTGCTTAACGTTTTGATATTATATTTGATTGAATAAATATATGATTTTATTATGGTTTTATTTACTGCGTAATATAATTGTTAACATAATAAAATTCCTTAGAATAGTGATACAAATTATATAGTTTCAAGTATGTGACTTAAACATGAGATTATATATTATCATTAGTATCAGTGTTCTTAAATGTCCCTAGTCGAGTATCATTGTTGATGGGACAACAATGATGCATTAAGACTAGTATGTGGATTATTGATGACCAAATCTCATTGGTCATAAATATATGAGATATTAAGTCAATGCATAGGTACATGTTAGAGAACGATGTCTTGGATGCACCCACCATGAGAATTCTATATGGAGCATTATGCGAAGTGTCATTAGCAATTCTCATAGTGACAATGATGTAATGGTCCTCCGACACAAATCGCTATATTACTACACGAGAATTTATGTACTTTGATATCATCAAATGTTACCTTTAATAGGGTGGACTATAAAGGTGATTATTGGGTTCATCATTAATCGTGTGAGAAATATGAGTGATCTAGATGAAATTTAACCATCCTATATATTATGGGTGATATCCATAGGCCTCTTGATTGAGTAGGACTATGAAATGCATGGCCATGCTCAAATAGTGATTTGTTTCATATAGTCTACTCATTGATCAAGAAAACTCATTAAATTATGAAGAGTATGACATATTCCATGACTCGAGTTTAATCTAGGATATTAAGGTTAAAAGGATTAAATTACATTGAAACATTGGTCACGAAAAAGGTTGCATCGAATCATCGATCTTATTATTACTTGGGTAGCGGTGATGCATTACTAGATGTCAGCTCAACGCTTATAATTTTATAATATGATTTTAAAATTATTGCCAACGTAATAATAACCTATATGTCATCACACACATAACGTTATTTAAAAGGAATTAATTTAAATTTTAAGGATTTAAATATATTAATATGATTAATAGTATTTAAATCACGAATTTAAATTAAAAGGATAATTTGTATATATGTATATTAATTAAGTAAGACTTAATTAAGATATATATATATATATATATATATATATATATATAAATTCGGATTTTATGAAATTAGGTTTTGATGTAATTAATTCCTTTTAACTACTATATATATGATATATAGCACTACTTAGGGTAAGCTATCATAATTGAAAAACCCTAGCCATTTCTTAGAGAGACTAAAGAAAAAACAGTTTGAAAATCCATTCCTTTTGGTGGCTAATCTGTAAGTCCTTCTTATTGCGTAATCGTTAAAGCGGTTAGTGCGGCGTTCGATGTGGATACCGTAGAGCCGCAATCGGTTTGTATTGCGTTGGAGATTTGAGGCGCAGTCGGTTTTAGATTCTCGTTTGTTTATATGTGGTATAATCTCTAAACCTCTGAATTAATTGATTTTTCGCATGGATCCTGTTTTAGGGTTTCGGAAATTGCTTTAAAATTTTAATTTCATTTAAGCGTTCTCGTGTTTAAAGCCCAACAAAGGTATCGTAGCTACTTTGCGAAAAGATTAATTCAGATTACGTGTTTTAATTGTATTCGATATATATGATATATGATGATGCATGTTTACCGATATAAAATTGAATATATGATATTCCGTTGTATGTGTATTCGGTAATATATATGATGATCTTTTATTAATCGTATCTTTAATCGGTGGAATAACAATATAACTATTCTAATCAGATTAGAAGCATGAAGAATCATTTTAATATGATTAATCAAAACTGAAATATATGATAAATTGGGCGTCTCGTTATTCGTTTTAATATGATTAAATCAAACTGAAATATATGATAAATTAAGGTGTAATCGCTATTCGCTTTAATATGATTAAATCGAAATCGGAAATATATGATAAATTGGGTGTCTTTGTTATTCGCTTTTAATATGATTAAATCAAACCGACATATATGATTTGTTATTATGGGTGTTCAGAGATTCGTATGGAAAAATTACACTATATAAATGTAGTTCGAATTTTTTTTCGGTATTGCCTCACCCCCAAAATTCAATGGACCACCGCTGTGGGGAAACCCCCCTTGACCCCCCGTCAGGCATACGATGGTGGTCGTATCCCCTATATTTTATATATAGTTTTCTTTATTATATATAAATTGTTATGTGCTTATTGTGATATGCATGGTGCATGCTTATGGCCTTTTGACCCATAGGTTAGTGGTTTTTGGTTTTGAAATACGGCTTGCATGTCGTGCCTTTTTCTATAAATTCTAATGTAATATTCTTTTCTCATCTAAATCCCCTCGAATGTAACTCGAGGTTTTTTATGTCATGTAATAATCAGAATTGATGAAGATGTCAAGATGGAGAACACAATGGAAAGATGATGATGGAGAGGAGGCGATGCTAGAGGAAGATCCAAGGAAGTTATTTATTTTAAGATCTTTTACCACCTTAGATTGACCTTCAATCTTTCATTAGCTTGAAAAGATTGACGATGGATTGGGCTATAATCGTGACACATTTAATTTTGCACTTTATTTATGCTTGTATGCGATATGATATGATTAATAATGTGCATGCTTAATAAGATTAAAATTGGTGAGATCTAAATTAATAAAATCCTCATTAAATTATTAAGTCTAAATCGATGCCTTCCAATGAATAACACTCATCAAGACCTTGATCAATAGATGTAGGTTTGCCAAAGCAAAGTACCCTATTTATCTAGGTAAGATGCGATAGGATAATTGTGATATCCAAACTATTAAAATCATTGGGCTGACTTAACTAAGTTATCTCAATAGGATTGTGGACTTAGAGGCATAGAGTTTGGTTGGTACCATTAGATGGACTAGAAACAAATGTTGTTTACCAAACTATCCGTGAGTTATATATGATATAATTGACAAAGGGTTGTCTACCTAAATAATTATGTTTTGAGAGAATAGCCAAAGCTAACTTAAGGCATAATGAAATATGGATCTTGGCTCATTAGAAAGATTTAATAGAAAATGCTTTCCTAATTAATGGTGAGGGCTATTAATTTGAATAAAATAGTGGGAGGTATATTTTGAATGTACTATTATCAATTATATAATATCAACTTTGTAATTTGACTTATTATTGTTGCACTTATAAATTGTAGATATCAAATGGAAAACAACAACAACACAAATAGTCTTTCATTACGATCACCCTTGAAAAGGACAAGCTAAGTGGAATTAATTTCCTTGATCGGCATAGAATTTGAGGATTGTCCTCAAACAAGAGCGTAAGCTATATGTCCTGATGGGCCCATTCCTGCAAAGCACCAAATCCCATCGCACCACGTCATGAGCACAATGCTTTACAAGAAGCATTAAGATGATGCTCTTGATGTGAGTTGTGTCATGCTAGCAACCATGAACGCCGAGCTTCGTAAGCAACATGAGTTGATGGATGCTTATGAGATGATCGAGCATCTCAAGAAATTGTTCAAGGGCATGCTTGACGGAGAGGTATGATATGAGCAAGGCGTTGTATCAACGCAAAATGGGTGAACGTGATCCAGTTGGTCCACATGTAATTTGAAATGATTGGGTATATTGAGTACCTTGATAGGTTGGGTTTTCCAATCACCCGTAAGCCCAAACCCGACCTTGTTTTTGTAATCTTTGAACAATGACTACTCTCAATTTGTTATGAACTATCTTATGAATGAAATTGAGAAACCCTCTTCGAAAGTTGTTGAGCATGTTAAGAACCGCCGAGAACAACATGAAAAGGCAGGACCCGCTCCCATAATGATGGTGCAAAAGGGAATGCTAAGGGAAATTGGAAAGTCGAGAAGAAGATAGGATCTAAATCTTTGCCAAACCCAATTCCAAAACCAAACAGAACTTTAAAACCTAAAGGTGGGGTGGCTAAAGAAGGTGAATGTCACTACAGGAAAACCTGGACACTGAAAAAGGAACTGTCATGCTTATCTGGAAGAAGTGAAGAAAAGAAAAGGAAGTACGACTTCTGATTCAGGTATATATGTTATAGAAGTTAACTTGTCTACTTCTACATCATGGGTATTGGATACTGGATGTGGTTCTCACATTTGTGTTAATGTGCAGGGACTCCAAAGGAGTAGAACTTTGGCGAAATGAGAGGTTGACCTACGAGTTGGAAATAGAGCAAAAGTTGCTGCACTGGCCGTAGGAACTTATCATTTATCTTTGCCCACTGGGCTAGTTTTAGAATTAGAAGATTGTTATTTTGTGCCTGCTATAAGCAAAAACATTATTTCTGTTTCTTGTTTGGATAAGAAAGGTTTTTCATTTATAATAAAGAACAATCGTTGTTTGTTTTACTTAAATGATATTTGTTATGGTGTTGCACAATTGTTTAACTACTCTCTATATTCTTGATTTAAAAATGCCTATCTATAACATAAATACACAAAACGATTTAAATCAAATGATTCAAATCGACATATCTCTGCACCTTGCTGTTTAGGCCATATAAATGAGAAACGCATATCCAAACTCCATAAAGATGGGTTCTTGGATTCATTTGATTTTGAATCATATGAGAAATGCGAGTCTTGTTTATTAGGAAAGATGACTAAAGCCCTTTCATCGGACACGTTGAATGGGCTAGCGATGTATTGGGACTTATACATAGTGATGTATGTGGACCCATGAGTTCGTTAGCAAGAGGTAGATTTTATTACTTCATTATATTTACTGATGACTTTAGTAGATATGGATATGTGTATCTTATGAGACACAAATCCGAATCCTTTGAAAAGTTCAAGGAATTCAAGAATGAAGTTCAAAACCAATTTGGCAAAAGCATAAAAGCCCTTCGATCCGATCGAGGAGGTGAATACTTAAGCCAAGACTTTGATGACCTTCTAAAGGAGTGTGGTATTATATCACACTCACTCCACCGGAACACCACAATGGAATGGTGTATCCGAGAGGAGGAATCGAACCTTGTTGGACATGGTACGATCAATGATGAGTCATGCAGATCTTCCAATAAGCTTCGGGGTCATGCCCTAGAGCACCGTGCATTCATTCACACTTAACCGTGTTCCTACAAAGACGGTTCGAAGACACCATATGAAATGTGGACCGGGAAGCGTCCTAGTATGTGCTTCATGAAGATTTGGGGTTGCGAGGCGTTCGTAAAAAACGTCTGAATTCGACAAGCTTTCGGACCCAAATCGACAAATGTAATTTTGTGGGATACCCAAAGGAAACAAAAGGGTATTATTTCTACAAACCTTCTGAGAACAAAGTGGTTGTTGCTCGAACTGGTATTTTTCTAGAAAGAGAAATTGTCTCTAAAGGAAACAGTGGGAGGAAAGTAGAACTCGAAGAAATTTGAGAACCACAGAATATCATTGAACCTGAGTTGGAACATGAGCAGGAACCACAAGAAATTGTGGAAAGTGAACCTGCTCAAATTACACAAGTCATTCGTAGATCTGGTAGGACACGCCAAGAGTCTGAGAGATATTATGGATATCTTGTGACTCAAAACGGCGATGTGATGCTCATAGATCAAGATGAGCCTGCTTCCTACCAAGAAGCTATGAATGGACCAGATTATGAGAAAATGGCTTGAAGCCATGAAATTTGAGATGGACTCCATGTATACTAACCAAGTATGGACTCTGGTTTATCCACCCGAAGGGATAAAACCAATCGGGTGCAAGTGGGTTTTCAAGAAGAAAACCGACATGGATGGTAATGTACAAACCTATAAAGGCCGACTGGTAGCAAAAGGTTTCAAACAAATTCAAGGTGTTGACTATGATGAAACCTTCTCTCCAGTGACAATGGTTAAATCCATTAGGATCTTACTTGCTATTGCAGCTTTTTATGATTACAAAATCTGGAAGATAGATGTCAAAACTGTTTTCCTTAACGGAAATCTCCTTGAGGATGTGTATATGACACAACCTGAGGGTTTTGTCACTCCAAAGGATGCTAGAAAGGTATGTAAGTTCAGCCGATCCATTTATGGATTGAAGCAAGCCTCTCGAGTTGGAATCTTCGATTTGATGAAGCGATCAAAGAATTTGGCTTTATTAAAAATGAAGATGAACCTTGTGTATATAAGAAGGTTAGTGGAGTCACATTGTATTCCTAGTATTATATGTTGATGACATATTAATTATTGGGAATGACATTCCTTCCTTACAGTTTGTAGAAAAACATGGTTAGGAAAATGTTTCTCCATGAAAGATTTGGGCGATCTTGCTTATATTTTAGGTATCAAGATCTATAGAGATAGATCAAGAAAAATGCCCTACTTAAGTCAAAGTACATATATTGATAAAGTGTTGAAACGGTTCAAATGCAAGAGGCGAAAAGAGGAAACTTACCCGTGACTCATGGTGTAAAGATCTCTAAGGCCCAATGTCCTAAATCACAAGATGATGAGGAGCGTATGAGAAAAGATCCCTTATGCTTTGGCAATTGGATCTATCATGTATGCAATGATATGTACTGTCCGGATGTCTCAGTATGCTTTGAGCATGACGAGTAGATACCAGATTGAATCCGGTGAAGGTCATCGACAATGATAGCCAAGAATATCCTCAAGTACCGAAAAGGACTAAGGATTCATTCTTGGTATATGAAGGTGAAGACGAACTAGCGGTAAAGGGTTACACAGATGTTAGTTTCGGACCGACAATGATGACTATAAGTCTCGGTCAGTTTTGTGTTTTACCTTAATGGTGGTGCTTTGTTAATGGAAAAGTTCAAAGCAAGAGACGATGTCGATTCTACAACAAAGGCCGAGTATATTCTTTGCTTCTAGTGCGACCCAAGGAGGTCAGATGGATTAAAAGTTCATCATCAACTTGGTGTTGTTCCAACCATTGTTGATCCGGTTGCTCTATACTTGTGATAATAATGGAGCCATTGCACGAAAGCTAAAGAACCTAGATCTCACCAACGATTCAAGCATATACTTAAAGTGGTACCATCTCATCCGTGAAATCATTGATAGAGGAGATGTACATATAGGAAGAGTGCCAACAGATGATAATAATGCAGCAGATCCACTAACCAAGGATTTGTCGCAAAGCAAGCACGACGGTCACACTAGTTCCATGGGTATTAGATACATGAGTGATTGGCTCTAGTGCAAGTGGGAGACTGTTAGAGTTTATGCCCTAGAGGCCAATTATTTGATATAATTGCTTAACGCTTTTGATATTATATTTGATTGAATAAATATATGATTTTATTATGGTTTTATTTATCATGTAATATAATTGTTAACATAATAAAATTCCTTAGAATAGTGATACAAATTATATAGTTTCAAGTATGTGACTTGAACATGAGATTATATTTACCATTAGTATCGTTGTTCTTAAATGTCCTTAGTCGAGTATCATTGTTGATGGGACAACAATGATGCATTGAGACTAGTATGTGGATCGATCGATGACCAAATCTCATTGGTCATAAATATATGAGATATTAAGTCAATGCATAGGTACATGTTAGAGAACGATGTACTGGACAGACCCACCATGAGAATTCTATATGGAGCATTATGCGAAGTGTCATTAGCAATTCTCATAGTGACAATGATGTAATGGTCCTCCGACCTGAAATCGCTATATTACTACACGAGAGTTTATGTACTTTGATATCATCAAATGTCACCTTTAATAGGGTGGACTATAAAGGTGATTATTGGGCTCATCATTAATCGTGTGAGAAATATGAGTGATCTAGATGGAATTTAACCATCCTATATATTATGGGTGATATCCATAGGCCTCTTGATTGAGTAGGACTATGAAATGCATGGCCATGCTCAAATAGTGATTTGTTTCATATAGTCTACTCATTGATCAAGAAAACTCAGATTAAATTATGAAGAGTATGACACATTCCATGACTCGAGTTTAATCTAGGATATTAAGGATAAAAGGATTAAATTACATTGAAACATTGGTCACAAAAAGGTTGCATCGAATCATCGATCTTATTATTACTTGGTAGTAGCGGTGATGCATTACTAGATGCCGCCACCGCTTTATAATTTTATAATATGATTTTAAAATTATTGCCAACGTAATAATAACCTATAGGTCACACACACATAGAAACGTTATTTAAAAGGGAATTAATTTAAATTTTAAGGATTTAAATAATATTAATATGATTAATAGTATTTAAATCACGCAATTTAAATTAAAAGGATAATTTATATATATGTATATTAATTAAATAAGACTTAATTAAGAGATATATATATATATATAAATTCGGATTTTATGAAATTAGGTTTTGATTTGATTAATTCCTTTTAACTACTATATATATGATATATAGCACTACTTAGGTAAGATATCATAATTGAAAAACCCTACCCGCTTCTTAGAGAGAGACTAGAGAAAAAACAGTTTGAAAAATCCATTCCTTTTGGTGGCTAGTCTCATGAAGTCCTTCTTATTATTGCGAGAATCGTTCGACCGGTTCATGCGCATGTTCAATGTGGATAATGTAGTAGAGCCGCAATCGGTTTGTATTGCGTTGGAGATTCGAGGCGCATCGGTTTCGATTCTCGTTTGTTTATATCTCGTATAATCTAAACCTCTCGAATTAATTGATTTTTCGCATGGATCCTGTTTTAGGGTTTCGGAAATTGCTTTAAAATTTTAATTTCCGCTGTGCGTTTCTGTGCTGAAGCCCAACAGTCAGAGTATAGGGTTATTATGTTACATGTCAATTTCTTTAATTAACCCTTATTTTGTGGCAGCATTTAGAAATGGCAGTTGAAAATATTAACGATGGAGTGAATCAGACTGTGGAAACACCTTTAATCAATAACCCAAAGAACGTGCAAAAGGATGACAATGTTCCTCCTGTAAATAATATCACTGATCAGATGATGAATGATGGGATGTTTAGAAGCTTTTTGCAGTTCATGCAAAATTAGACGAGGGAGCCTCGTGTACAAAATACAGTGAAAAAATAATAACGCTGCTTGCTTTATCACAACCAAGCAAGTTCAAAGAGTTGGGACCACCAGAATTCTTGGGAAAGCCGGATCTAATTAAGGCGGAAATGTGGGTCAAGCAAATTACCAAGATATTCGATGTCTTGGGATGCACGGAGGAACAGAAGGCTCCATTCACCACCTTTATGTTCCAGGTGAGGCGAGATTCACGGTGGGAATCATGAAGCGTACTCCATCCAAATTTCGCACTTCTTCAAGATGTCTTGGGAGATATTTCAAAAACTGTTCAATGACAAGTACTTTCCTGAAAGTATTCGTCATATGAAGGAGGTGGAGTTTATTAGACTGGAACAGAGCAACATGACAGTGTGCCAGTATGAGGCGAAGTTTGCAGAGTTATCAAGGTTTGCACCTCATTTGGTAGAGAATGAGGAACGTATAACACGGATGTTTCTGAGAGTTTTGAAACCCGACATACGTCAGTATCTCATTTCTCATAAATTTTCTTTATATTCAGATGTTGTCAACATGGCTCAATTATTAGAGCGTGATAATAAGTATGTTCAACCGAGGGACCACAATCAGGGTCATACCGGCGACAGCAGTCATCGGAGCGATGGTAACCAACGAGGAGGGGAAAATACGGACAAAAGCGGTAACCACTCGAGTGGTAGTCGTGGACATGATAATAGAAGAGGTGAGTCATGTGAATCAATAGTACACACATGTGAACACATAGTTATAAGCATGTGAATTAATAGCAATTATTTTCTCATTTATCCGATTAATTACCCGACTGGTCAGTATAACTTTCAGACATCAATTAATATCGAAATAAATGTCGATTTCCACTAACACTAATAATTCCAACACAATAGAACTATCAATTTCATCTTTAATCAACATAACTTATTCATCATTAATATTATAACTTACAATATTTAACAACCAGGTCATTCCCAGGAAAGAGGGGGCTTTCCGATAAGGATTTCTCCCTATTGGCGCGCAATTAGATTATCTAACCTCTCCTTGACAGAACTTCTAGACATTGTCAATATTGCAATTTAATAATATTAATAACTTTGTCGTCTCAATTATTGATTTAATAATATATCATATTATGCAGATGATACTGTGACAATAATTGAATCAATAATATGAGAGATATGATGCAACAATTACTGTAGCAATAATTGAGTATAACTGAGTGACTTCTCACGTAAGCATCAATAATCAATACCGTGTGCTATTAAGCAACCATGCGTATTACTGTACTGTTACTACTGGGTAGTTCAACAATTTTAACAGTAACACTTTCGCCGTTATTTTTATAAAAAGTTAATTCTGTCGTTTTCTAATTATGACAATACTTCCTTCGTGGGGTCCACCAATGATTGTGTCGTCGTACGAATATTCTCTATTAAAATGAATATTCCCCTACCAATCGAATATTATATAACCACTTGCTTACTTTGCAAAATTTGTAAATATTACCCACAACTATAACATTATATCAAATCCACACCATAATATTCAAAAATATATTTTTAAGAAAATTATTCTTTATTCATAAAAGTTGGGGTCTTACAAATAAAGTCAGAGGCAACAAGTCAGGCCATCCTTTGTGGTTGGCGGACAATTTTTGCATAATCTTCTTGATATTTTTATTAGCCGCTTCAACAGAACCATTTATCTTTGGACTGTAGATGACGAAGTTAAGGTGTTTGATGTGGAATTTACTGTATAAGTCCTCCATCATTTTGTTGTTGAGATTCTTAGCATTGTCTGACACAATGACCTCTGGTTGTCCATGTCGACAAATGACATTGTTTCTGATGAAAGCAATGATGACTTCTTTGGTAACCCTGGGGAAGGAGGCTTCTTCTACCCATTTGGTGAAGTAGTCGATCATGGTGAAGATAAATCGATGTCCATTACTGGCTTTGGGCTCGATGGGCCTGATCATGTCCATTCCCCACATTGAGAAGGGCCAGGGCAAACTCATCTTGTGGAGTTTCCTTGGAGGGGCATGGATAGCATTCCCATGAATTTGGCATTAATAGCACCTCTTAACATGATCATCACAGTCAGCTTTGAGGGTAAGCCAATAATGTCCTATTCTGAGGATCTTCTTGACAAGTAGTGAGCCACTCATGTGTGGGATACATACTCCACCATGGATCTCATTCATGAGCCTCTGAGCTTGGTCTTTATCCAGACATCTGAGGAGACCTATTCCTACATCTCTTTTGTAGAGTGCATCTCCGCTCAGGTAAAATTTCATAGCAAGTCGATGGATTCGCCTTCTTTCAGTAAGGCTCGCCTCTGCGGGTGTAGATCCATCTCTTAAGTACTCCTTGATGTGCTGATACTAAGGGTTTGGGATGGGAGGTAGTTCATCCGATACTTATCCAACATAGTTCCCATAGGCTGGGGCCTTTTGCAGGGCAAATATGGTGCTTGAAATATTTTCCTTGTCAGGTATGTGAATCAAGGAGGCCAACGTTGCTAATTCATCCTCAAAGTCATTCCTATTACGAAGAATGTGTATAAAGGAGATCTCTTTGAACTCCGAAGCCATCTGTAAAACTTGCCGATGGTAAGGCAGCAAATGTAGCTTCTTGGTTTGATAGATTCTCGTGGACTGTTTGATTACCAACTCCGAATCCCCAAAGACAGTTAACCGCATGATGCTCATTGAGTGAGCAAGTTTTAGCCCCATGATACAACCTTCATACTCACCGTGTTGTTGTTGTGCCGATAAAAGCGCAATTTATTGACGACGACGGATCTCGCTCCCCCATAGCGGATACTAGACCTGGTCCAGCTCCAAAGCCTTCCATATTAACAGCTCCATCAAAATACATTTTCCACGTACGACATGTATCGTACTGATGGTATTCCTGAACTGTCATTACCCCTTCATCGAGGAAGTATGTTTCCAGGGGTTTGAAATCCCCTGCAGGTGCAGCGGCCAGTTGATCCGCAATTCTTTGACCTTTGATAGACTTTTGCGTCATACAGACGATATCAAATTATTGCAGGATCAACTGCGATCTGGACAATCGACAATTCAATATAGGTTTATTGAACACGTACTTGAGAGGATCCACGTGGGAAATGAGATGGGTTGTGTGACCATGGAGGTAATGTTGTAACCTCATGGAAGCCCATGCTAAAGCACAAAATATGACGCCCCCAAAATAGGTATACATCACCCATCTTGAGTCGCCAAATACATGGTACAAAATACAAATAAAAACTTAATTATACAACTGTCGTGTAAAATACGACAAAACATATGCTGTGACTTTTAATACAAATATTGTCATCTAGACAATATCCACACTCAATGGAGTCCTCATTACATTTATTATCACACTATTTCACAGAAAAGTGAGGACTACTAATGCAAACATCTAGACCGTCATTCTGTTCCCCGACTAGTCCCAGCTACGTTCTCCTTTCCTGAAGAGAACCATGAAGAAAAGAATGAACTCAACTAGCCCAATAAGAAATATTATGACTAAGATAATGCAGAATAAATTATCCTTAGCCTTCAACAGTATAACAACTGATAGAATATAATAGACAACAATTTTTAGATCAAAAACTGCAGCGGAATACGCAATCCATTAGAAGAGTCAAGTAGAGCATAAAATCTACTATCTTCTATGATTTAAAAAGTTTTTCATCAACTTTATCACTGAGACTCATCTTAATAAATAAAAGTGAATCATCCCTGCATCACGGCCAAGGATACTCATGTAATCATCAATAGTCATGACTATACCGAATAATCCCTAGTCATAATCATACCAACAACTGTCCACCAATAAACTACAGGCCAATGAGGACTTTTACCACATCATTCATCACATTACGGTCATGATTATACCGAATAATCCCTGGTCATAATCATACCAAGTCCATCTATGCACGTAAGCCAAATATGACTTTCATCACAATATAAGCATGAGGATGATGACAATGACATAATAATTCAATAAAACAAGTTCAAGGATAAATTTTAAAGATTTATAATTTAATTTATCCGGGAATCAATAACATCCAATTATTCAACATGATAATGCTTTGTGGAGTAAAATTCAAGAATGCTCAGAAGAATATTTCCATGAAAAGATACTGGATGAAGCCCAATGTCCAGGATATTCTTCTAATTTCATGGAGTATAGAAGCCAAAACTTTAACCAACTGAGTATAATAAAATATATAAAACTGCAAATGGATTTTCGCCCGCCATGAGGTAATCCATATAGACAGATCATTTTCACATTTTAATAAAGAATGAATATGAAGGATCATTCACCATGCAAGCGGTAATCCACATAGACAGGTTATTCCAACAGAATAATAAAGAATGGAATAACATAAGAATTCACCATGCATGCGATAGACCACATGAGCATGTGTTATTCTAACGAATAATAAAGAATGGAACCAGTGTCATGCATAATCCGCATGCATGTGATATTCCAACATATTAATAGAGAATGGAACTGTGTCATGCGTAATCCGCATTATCGAGATATTCCAACAGAATAATAAAGAATGGGACCAGTTCATGTGTAATCCACACAGACAGGATATTCCAACAGAATAATAAAAAATGAAATAACAACAGAATTCACCAGGCATGCGATAGAACGCATAGACAAGTTATTCCAACTAAATAATAAAGAATGGATTAACAGAAGAATTTCACCATGTATGCGGTACTTGTGATGATAAAGTTATTCAAACATAATAATAAAGAATGGAATAACAACCCTTACGAGTATTGAAAGAAAATAACTCTCTTCATGAATACGAAAAGAATAATACCCCTTACCTCAGAAGAAACCTGGATACTGGAATATTGAGGTAGCAGCCATCTCTTCTTCTTTCTCTCTATAATTTCTCTCTATAATAATTGCTCTATAGCTTTAGTGAATTGGTGAAAAATAATGAAGGAATGAGCTTCTATTTATAGAAAAATATAGTTTCAATAATTGCACATTTTGGGGCTCAAAATATTATAGTATAATACATTCCTCTTTTTCTTCAATTTTAATTTAGTCCTCTATCTCGTCTGGTTCTAACTCAATAATGTGGTTCGGGTCTTTCACATATTTACGTAACATAGATATATGAAAAATGTTATGAACACGAGACATACTTGGCCGTAAGGCGAGTCTAAAGGCCACAGTTCTTACTCGCTCGAGGATTAAAAATGGGCTAATGAATCGAGGATTGAGTTTTCCTCTCTTTCCAAATCTCGTAACTCCTTTCCATGGAGCAACACGTAACAACACATGATCTCCAATATTGAATTCCACGTTCTTTCGATGAAGATCAACATAACTTTTTTGTCGATCTTGTGACGTTTTTATACGTTATCGGATCGTTTGAATCTTTTTCGTAGTCATACGTACCAACTCCGGTCCCAACAACGTTGCTTCACCCACCTCATCCCAGCATACTGGAGAATGATACTTTCTTCCATATAACGCCTAAAATGGAGCCATGCCAATACTTGTTTGATAACTGGTTGTTGTAGGAAAACTCCACTAATGGTAAGAACTTGTCCCAACTTCCCTTGAAGTCAAGGACACGAGTCTTAATAAATCTTCAAGAGTTTGAATAGTCCTTTCCGACTGCCCGTCCGTTTGAGGATGATATGCCGAACTAAATCGTAAATCCGTGCCCATAGCTTTTTGCAAACTAACCAAAAATCTTGAAGTGAATCTTGGGTCTCGATCAAAAATAATGGATACTGGCATACCATGCAATCTTACAATCTCGTTTATATACATACTAGCAAGACGTTCAAGTGTATAAGTTTCTCGTATCGGTAAGAAATGAGCAGGCTTGGTCAATCTATCAATAATGACCCAAATCGCATCTATGCCTTGAGAAACCTTGGGAAGACCAGTAACGAAATCCATGGTAATGTGTTCCCACTTCCATTCTGGAATTTCAAGTGGTTGCAATGGACCTTTTGGCACTTGATTCTCCACCTTGACTAGTTGACAAGTTAGACACCTTGAGATAAACCCCGCTATCTCTCTCTTCATATTGCTCCACCAAAATGTATGTCGAAGATCACGATACATTTTGGTACTCCCAGGATGGATTGCAAACGATGTGTTGTGCGCCTCCATCATGATTTTGTACTTCAAGTCAGAATCGTTAGGAACACAAAGTCTGGAGTTAACTTAAAGTATTCCTTTTTCATCGATTCATGCTTCCAGAATAGCACCTTCTTTCACTTTCTTCCTCATACGCATCAGCTTCAGGTCTGTAACTTGAGCAGCTTTAACTTTATCGATTAAAGTCGGTTCTACTCGTATATTTGCCATCATTACATGGGTCCCTGAAATTTTTAACTCTATCTCCATCCTTCGTAAGTCATACAAAATGGGTCTTTGCATTGACAATATTGCACTCGTACCCGCATATGATCTTCTACTCATTGTGTCAGCTACTACGTTCGCTTTTCCAGGATGGTATTGGATGGTATGATCATAATCCTTCAACTACTCAAGCCATCGTCGTTGCCGCATGTTGAGTTCCTTTTGACTGAAGAAATATTTGAGGCTTTTATGATCTGTATAGATCTCCATCTTCTCTCCATACAGGTAATGCCTCCAAATCTTAAGCACAAAAATGACTGCTGCCAACTCTAGATCATGAGTAGGATAATTCATCTCATATTCTTTGAGTTGTCGTGAGGCATAGGCTATGACTTTCTCATGTTGCATGATAACACATCCTAAGCTTTTGCCTGAAGCATCACTGTAGATGACAAATCCCTCTGAGCCAGATGGTATTGTCAGAACATGTGCTGAAATGAGTCTTCTCTTGAGTTCTTGAAAACTCTTCTCACATTCCTCGCTCCAACTGAACTTTATATCTTTTCGAGTCAGCTGAGTTAATTGAGTAGCGATTCGAGAAAATCCTTCTACTAATCTCCGATAATAACCAGCTAAGCCGAGAAAGCTACGTACTTCGATCACTGACTTTGGTTGCTCCCAGCTTTGGATTGCTTCAATCTTTGCTGGGTCAACAGATATTCCATGATTTTATATTACGTGCCCAAGGAATGCAACTTCCTCAAGCCAGAACTCGCATTTCTTCAACTTGGCATATAACTTGTTTTCACGAAGCTTTTGGAGTATCATCCTCAAGTGTTCCTCGTGGTCTTCACGGGTTTTGGAGTATATGAGGATGTCATCAATAAAGATGACCATAAAGTGATCCAAATATTCCTTGAATACTCGGTTCATCATGTCCATGAAGGCAGCAGGAGCATTAGTCAATCCAAAAGACATGACTAGAAATTCATAATGCCCGTACCGAGTTCTGAAAGCTGTCTTTGGAATGTCATCAGTTTTAATCTTCAACTAATGATATCCGGAACGAAGATCAATCTTTGAAAATAATTTGGCTCCTTGCAATTGGTCAAACAGGTCATCAATGCGAGGCAACGGGTACCTATTTTTTATGGTGACATGATTCATCTCCCGATAATCAATACAAAGTCGCATACTTCCATCTTTCATCTTCATGAATAGAACAGGAGCACCCCAAGGAGACGTACTAGGATGAATGAAACCGATGTCTAATAATTCCTGTAGTTGGGTTTTTAACTCCTGAAGTTCAATAAGAGCCATTCGATATGGGGCTTTGGAAATGGGTTTTATCTTTGGATTCAAGGTCGATACAAAATTCAATTTCACGCTCTGGGGGTAGGCCGGAAGTTCTTCGAGAATACGTCAGAAATTTATTAACAATAGAAATATCATTCAAATCTGACGTATTTTTATTTAAATCCGTGACATGGGCTAAGAAAGCTTGACATCCGTTTTTTAATAAACGAATAGCTTTGTGGCTTGATATGACAGTGATTGATTTTAGTGGTTTGGTTGCTTGAATTCGCATAATAGGTTGGTTAGGAATATGAAAGCTAACAACCTTACGAAAACAATCGATTTTAGCATGATGAGTAGTTAACCAATCAATCCCTAAAATTACATCAAATGTAAGTATTTTCAAAGAAATAAGATCAACAGGTAATGTGCGGTTATCGATTTAAATCAAACAAGACTTATAAACAGTGGATGTAATGAAGGTTTCTCCCAACGGAGTTTCAACCGATAAGTCAAAGTCTAATTTCTCTAGAGTCAAATTTAAACGTTGAGCGCAAGTAGGAGAAATAAAAGAATGGGTAGAACCGGTATCAAATAAAGTATAAACTTTGCTAGAGTTTATGATTAGCTTACCCATGATCACCTCGTTCGGATTCTTCGCTTTTTGGGAGGTTACGACAAACGCTCTCCCTTGAACTACCAGTTTTGTCTTGTTTGGGACACCCTTTGATGCCTCCATCCCAGCTGGACTTGACTTTGGTGCACAACAAAATCGGGCTAGGTAACCTTCTTTTCCATAATTGTAACACGCTTTGGACTGCATCGCGCAGTTTGGACTGATGTGTCCTTCCCCTCCACATTTGTAACATATGATCGATGGTCGTTCTCTTTCATTAACAACAGGTGCTGGTGCTAACATCTTTCCATCATTGTTGAATCTCCTCTTCTTGAAATATCCACCCTTATTGTCATGGCCATGATTACCACCGAAGTGATTACCATTTCTTGCATGTTGATTCCCTCCACGCTTGTTGTCACCACTTCGATGACTGCTACCACTAGTATTATCATTTTGCCGGCTACTCTCCTTTGGTTGGGTTGACTCATTATCGCGTTCCAATAACTGAGCCCTATTCACAACATCTGAATACAAGCAAAGTTTGTGAGAGATAAGGTATTGACGAATCTCGAGTTTTAAACCTCTTAGAAACATCCGCGTCATTCTCTCCTCATTATCAACCAAGTGCGATGCAAACCGAGACAACTCAACAAACTTAGCTTCGTACTGTGCCACGGTCATATTGTTTTGCTGAAGCTTGATGAACTCTACCTCCTTCATGTGACGAATACTTTCGGGAAAGTACTTGTCGTTGAATAGCTCTTGGAACTTCTCCCAAGACATTTTGAGTCTGGCGAGGTTGAGTACGCTTTCTGATTCCCACCAATGTCTCTGCTTCGTCAAGCAACATAAAGGTGGCAAAGGGAACCTTTTGCTCCTCAGAGCATCCCAAGACATCAAATATCTTGTTGATCCGCTTTATTCACGTCTCACCTTAAGTGGTTTTGGCTCTCCAAAAACTCCGGTGGTCCCAGCTCCTTGAATCGCTTAGCGGTGACCATCAAAGTTGTTGAATGTTTCCACCTACATTTTGGACAGGAGCCACTACTTTGATGTTGCATGAATTGCATAAAGCCTCTGAACATCCCATCGTTCACCATTTCATCGGTGTTATTGTTTACCTGAGGATTATTGTCTTCCTGTTGCACATTATCCTGGGTATTAATCGTTGGTGACTCAATGGTCTCATGTGCTTTATTGCTTATTTTAACATTTTTGGATGCCATTTTCAAATACTTCCATAAAACAAGGGTAAATTAACATATCACATATTATCCCTATACTCTGACCGACCAATTAAATACCAAATAAACTTAGGTAGGTCATACTAGCGAAGGAATTCCCCGTCTCTCCCCTCCTAGTTCTTGTCTCACATCTCAGCCAAGGATCATATCCCTAAGCTTTGATATCAATTGTGACGCCCCCAAAATAGGTATACATCACCCATCTTGAGTCGCCAAATATATGGTTCAAAATATAAGTATTAATTATACAACTGTCGTGTAAAATACGACAAAACATCTGCTGTGAGTTTTAATACAAATATTGTCATCTAGACAATATCCACACTCAATGCAGTCCTCATTACATTTATTATCACACTATTTCACAGAATAGTGAGGACTACTAATGTAAACATCTGGACAGTCACTCTGTTCCCTGACTAGTCCCAGCTACGTTCTCCTTTCCTGAAGAGAACCATGAAGAAAAAGTTAAGCTCAACTAGCCCAGTAAGAAATATTATGACTAAGATAATGCAGAATAAATTATCCTTAGCCTTCAACAGTATAATAACTGATAGAATATAATAGACAACAAGTTTTAGATCAAAAACTGCAGCGGAATAAGAAATCCATTAGAAGAGTCAAGTAGAGCATAAAATCTACTATCTTCTATGATTTAAAAAGTTTTTCATCAACTTTATCGCTGAGACTCAGCTTAATAAATAAAATTGAATAATCCCTGCATCACGACCAAGGATACTCATGTAATCATCAATGGTCATGACTATACCGAATAATCCTTGGTCATAATCATACCAACAACTGTTCACCAATGAACTACAGGCCAATGAGGACTTTTACCACATCATTCATCACATTACGGTCATGATTATACCGAATAATCCCTGGTCATAATCATACCAAGTCCATCTATGCACATAAGCCAAAGATGACTTTCATCACAATATAAGCATGAGGATGATGACAATGACATAATAATTCAATAAAACAAGCTCACGGATAAATTTTAAAGATTTATAATTTAATTTATCCAGGAATCAATAACGTCCAATTTGTCAACATGATACTGCTTTGTGGAGTAAAATTCAAGAATGCTCAGAAGAATATTTCCATGAAAAGATACTAGATGAAGCGCAAATGTCCAGGATATTCAACTAATTTCATGGAGTATAGAAGCCAAAACTTTAACCAATAGAGTATAATAGAATATATGAAACTGCAAATGGATTTTCGCCCTCCATGCGGCTATCCATGTAGACAGATCATTTCCACAATTTAATAAAGAATGAATATGAAGGATCATTCACCATGCATGCGGTAATCCACATAGACAGGTTATTCCAACAGAATAATAATGAAGAATGGAATAACAGAAGAATTCACCATGCATGCGATAGAAGCGCCAGAGCGGAGTTATTCTAACGAAATAATAAAGAATGGAACCGGTCATACGTAATCCTTGGCAGACGAGGATATTCCAACGAGAATAATAGAGAATGGAACCGGGTCATTAGTAATCCACTTACGAACGGGATATTCTAACGAGAATAATAGAGAATGGAACAAGGTTATCGTAATCCTTGCAGACGGGATATTCAACGAATAATAAAGAATGGAATAACAACAGAATTCACGAAGCATGCGATAGAACGCATAGAATGGTTATTCAACAAAGTAATAAAGAATGGAATAACGAGAGAATTTCACCATGTATACGATACTTAGCATAGACAAATTATTCAACATAATAATAAAGAATGGAATAACAACCCTTACAGTATTGAAAGAAAATAACTCTCTTCATGAATCTGAAATAATAATACCCCTACCTCGGAAGAAAAGCTGGATCTTTGGAATAGTGAGGTAGCAGACTTCTCTTCTTCTTTCTCTCTATAATAATTGCTCTATAGCTTTAGTGAATTGGTTAAAAATAATGAAGGAATGAGCTTTTATTTATAGGAAAATATAGTTTCAATAATTTCACGTTTTGGGGCTCAAAATATTACAGTATAATACCTTCCTCTTTTTCTTCAATTTTAATTTAGTCCTGCAAGTATTATCAAACTTGCACCACCTACCCTAATAGTAAATCATGTGAATTAATAGTTAATTCATGTGACTCAATATTTAATCATGTGAAAAAACTAATTACAGTATAGTACATTCATCTTTACCTCCATTTTTAATTTAGTCATGCAAGTATTATCAATCTTGCACCAACTCTCCTAATAGTACATGCATGTGAATCAATAGTACACACATGTGAACACATAGTTATAAGCATGTGAATTAATAGCAATTAATTGCTCATTTATTCGATTAATTACCCGACTAGTCAATATAACTTCCAGACATCAATTAATATCGAAATAAATGTCGATTTTCACTAACACTAATAATTCCAACACAATGGAACTATCAATTTCATCTTTAATCAACACAACTTATTCATCATTAATATTATAACTTACAATATTTAACAACCTGGTTATTCCCAGGAAAGAGGGGGCTTTCCGATAAGGATTTCTCCCTATTGGCGCGCAATTAGATTATCTAACCTCTACTTGACAGAACTTCTAGACATTGTCAATATTGCAATTTAATAATATTAATAACTTTGTGCGTCTCAATTATTGATTTAATAATATATCATATTATGCGAGATGATCTTTGTGACAATAATTGAATCAATAATATGAGAGATATGATCGACAATTCTTTGTAGCAATAATTGAGTATAATTGGTGACTTCTCACGTAAGCATCAATAATCAATCTGAGTGTGCTACTATGCAACCCCACAGCGTATTCTTTATACTTTTACTACTGGTGTAGTTCAACGGTTTAACGGTAACACTTTTCATACATTATTTTTATAAAAAGATAATTCTGTCATTTTCTAACTACGACAATACTTCCATTGTGGGATCCACCAATGATTGTGTCGTCATACAAATATTCCCTGTTAAAACGAATATTCCCCGACCAATCGAATATTATATAACCACTTGCTTACTTTGCAAAATTTGTAAATACTACCCACAACTATAACATTATATCAAATCCACACTTTAATATTCAAAAATATATTTCTAGAAAATTATTCTTTATTCATAAAAGTTGGGGTCTTACACAACAAGTCTTCTCAATCAGAGTGTACTTGTGTTCACTGCTACTGAATCTTTTGCTGAGGTAATAGATAGCTCGTTCTTGGCCTCTTTCATCTTTCTGTCCCAGTATACATCCCATGGCATTGTTATTGATGGAAAGGTACATGAATAGGGGAACATCATCCCTGGGAGGTACCAAAACCGGAGCGTTTACCAGCTGCTCTTTGATTGTAAGGAAAGCTTTTTGACACTCATCGTTCAATTTCATGGAGGAGTTCTTCCTTAACAACTTGAAGATAGGCTCACAGGTTGCTGTGAGTTGAGAAATAAACCTACTTGTAAGACCCCAACTTTTATGAAGAAAGAATAATTTTCTTGAAATATATTTTTGAATATTATGGTATGGATTTTGATATAATTATTTAAGGGTACAATCATTGTGGAGAAATTTTGCAAAAATGTTACAATATTAATATTAAGATTGACAATAGTTCCATTGTGTTGAAATTAAGTAATTGGCTGACAGGATAATCATTGGACCTCACATGCTAGCGGAGTATTCATAAATTCACATGATGTACTAATTTAGCAAAATGAAAGTGAAGGTGATGTGTAATTAGAAATTTTACTATGAGTCACATGAATGAACTATTAATTAATTAATACCTCATGATCTAGTAAAGGGTATTATTCTTTGTGTTCATAAAGAGAGTTATTTTCTTTCAATACTGGAAGGTATTCCATTCTTCTATTATTATGTTGATGTCTATGTGAAGTAATTTATGATGTGTGAAATTACCTAGTTCATTCTTTATTATTATATTGGAATAACTTTCTGTTATTCCATTTCTTTATTATTACGTTGGAATCTATCCTCTACGGTCTGTCATATTATTCTATGGAATATCACTGCGGTATTGATTATTGATGCTTCACCCATGAAGAAGTCACTCGGTTATACTCGATTAATTATTATAGTAATTGTTGCATCATATCAGCTCATATTATTGATTCAATTATTGTCACAGTATTATCTGCATAATATGTTATATTATTAAATTAATAATTGAGACGACAAAGTTATTAATATTATTAAATTGCAATATTGACAATGTCTAGAAGTTCTGCCAAGGAGAGGTTAAATAATCTAATTGCACGCCAATAGGGAGACATCCTTATCAGAATGCCCCCTCTTTCCTGGGAACGACCTGGTTGTTAAATATTATGAGTTATGATATTAATGATGAATATGTTGTGTTGATTAAAGATGAAATTGATAGTTCCTTTGTGTTGGGATTATTAGTGTTAGTGGAAATCGATATTTATTTCGATAATAATTGATGTGTGGAAGTTATACTGACCAGTCGGGTAATTAACTGGATAAATAAGCATTTAATTGCTATTAATTCATATGATTATAACTATCTGTTCACATGTGTGTACTATTGATTCACATCCTGGTACTATTAGGGGAGGTGGTGCAAGATTGATAATACTTGCATGACTAAGTTAAAAATGGAGGTATAGATGGAGGTACTATACTTTAATTCATATTTTCACATGTCTAGAACTATTGATTCACATGATTTACTATTAATTCACATGATTTACTATTAGGGGAGGTGGTGCAAGTTTGATAATACTTCCAGGACTAAATTAAAAATAAAGAAAAAGAGGAAGGTATTATACTGTAATATTTTGAGCCCCAAAATGTGCAATTATCGAAACTATATTTTCTTATAAATAGAAGCTCATTCTTCCTTCATTTCTCACCAATTCACTAAAGCTATAAGGCAATTATTATAGAGAGAAATTATAAAGGGAAAGAAGAAGAGAAATCTGCTACCTCACTATTCCAGTATCCAGTTTTCTTCTGAGGTAAGGGTATTATTTCTTTCATATTCATGAAGAGAGCTTCTGTCATTCCATTCTTTATTATTTTGTTGGAATAACCTGTATACACGGATTACCGTATGCGTGGTGAAATTCTTCTGTTATTCCATTCTTTATTATTATGTTAGAATAACCTGTCTATGCGAAGTATCGCATACATGGTGAAATTCTTCTGTTATTCCATTCTTTATTATTATGTTGAATAGCACATGTCTATCTGCATACCGCATACATGGTGAAATTCTTTTATTATTCCATTCTTTATTATTCTGTTGGAGTATCCTGTCTGTGCGGATTACGCATGACCTGGTTCTATTATTTACTATTCTGTTGGAATAACATGTCTGTGCGGTCTATCGCATGCCTGTTGAAGTCTTCTGTTATTCCATTCTTTATTATTACATTGGAATATCCATGCATCGTGCGGATTACGCATGGCACGGTTCCATTATTTATTATTCATTGAATAACTCATATGCATGCGAGTTACGCATTGCATGGTGAAATTCTTCTGTTATTACATTCTTTATTATTCTGTTGGAATAACCTGTCTATGTGGACTACCGCATGCATGGTGAATGACCATTCGTATTAATTCCTTATTAAATTGTGAAAATGATCTGTCTACGTGGATTACCGCTTGGCGGGTAAAAATCTATTTGCAGTTTCGTAATTTTTCTGAGCCTCAAAAATTCTGGAAAAATTTGAAATGATAATTTGATGAGTTTTCTAGATTGTGTCCAAAAATGGCGATTTTTGGATGTATAAATTAAAAGTTATGAATTTTATGGGAAAATACTATTTTAAAAGTAAACTCTTATAACTCCTTGTGGTTAACTCCAAAATTGGTGAAATGTTTATTGAGAGTAGTTGTATATAACAGGAGTATACCCTGTAAATTTCAGAATTTTTGGACAAAAGTACAATTTATGATAAATGTCTAAATATTCGGAAATTTTGGACATATGAAAAATAGTAAATGAATTTTAAAAATTTCTAGAAAAATATATGATCAATATGGGACTATATTCTGCTAAATCCCAAAAAAGAATAATTTTTGGGACTGATTTGGTATTTTTCATGAAAATGGTTTAGTTACGAACATATGAATTAAATATGTTATGTGAAGTTGAAAATTGGTAAAATGGATTTTATGGCTTAGAAATCCTATATAAGGTATATGTAGATTTTTGATGAGGGATTTGATCATTGGTGATGAAATCTTATGAGTATGACATTTTTGAATGATTAAATGCATTATTTGGTAAAGTGTAAACAATTAAAATAAATTGTTTATAAGTTTAAGAAGTGATTAAAATATTGTTATAATATTAAAATTATTAGATTATGAGTTTATTAAGTGATTGATAAATATTTTGATAAATTTAAAGTCTTTAATATTTATCCTTATTTTCGTTTAATTAATGCTTATATCATTGTCATCATCCTCATGCTTATATTGTGATGAAAGTCATCTTTGGCTTACGTGCATAGATGGACTTGGTATGATTATAACCAGAGATTATTCAGTATAATTATGACCGTAATGTAACGAATGATGTGGTAAAAGTCCTCTTTGGCCTGTAGTTCATTGATAGACAGTTGTTGGTATAATTACGACCAGGGATTATTCGGTATAATCATGACCGTTGATGATTACATGAATGTCCTTGGCCGTGGTGCAGGGATGATTCGATGATGTGGATTATTTATTAAGCTGAGTCTCAGCGATAAAATTGATGAAAAACTTTTTAAATCATAGAAGATAGTAGATTTTATACTCCACTTGACTCTTCTAATGGATTGCTTATTTCCGCTGCAGTTTTTGATCTAAAACTTGTTGTCTATTATATTCTATTAGTTGTTATACTGTTAAAGGCTAAGGATAATTTATTCTGCATTATCTTAGTCATAATATTTCTTACTAGGCTAGTTGAGTTCACCCTTTCTTTCACTGTTCTCTTCAGGAAATGAAAATATTCCTGGGAAGAGTCGGGGAACGGATTGACGGTCCAGATGGTTGTTTTAGTAGTCCTCACTTTTCTGTGAAATAGTGTGATAGTAATTGTAATGAGGACTCCATTGGGAGTGGATATTTTCTAGAAGGCAATATTCTTGTTTAAACTCTCAGCTATGTTTTGTCGTATATTACCCGACAGTTGTATAATTAAGTTTGTATTTGTATTCAGTACCATGTATCTGGCGACACAAGATGGGTGATGTATACCTATTTTGGGGGCGTCACATATTTGATGTCTTGGGATGCTCCGAGGAGTAAAAGGTTCCCTCTGCCACCTTCATGTTGCTAGCAGAGGCAGATTACTGGTGGAAATCTGCAAAGTGTACTCAACCTGCCGCACTCAAAATGTCTTGGGAAAAGTTCCAAGAGCTGTTCAATGACAAGTACTTTCCCGAAAGTATTCGTCACATGAAGGAGGTAGAGTTCATCAAGCTTGAGAAAAACAATATGACCGTGGCGCAGTACGAAGCTAAGTTTGCCGAGTTGTCTCGGTTTGCGTCCCACTTGGTTGATAATGAGGAGAGAATGACACGGATGTTTTTAAGAGGTTTGAAACTTGAGATACGTCAATACCTTATCTCTCACAAACTTTGCTTGTATTCAGATGTTGTGAATAAGACTCAGTTATTGGAACGTGATAATGAGTCAACCAACCAAAGGAGAGCTGCCGACAAAATGATAATACAAGTGGTAGCAGTCATCGAAGCGGTGACAACAAGCGTGGAGGGAATCAACATGCCAGAAATGGTAATCACTTCGGTGGTAATCATGGCCATGACAATAAGGGTGGACATTTCAAGAAGAGGAGATTCAACATTGATGGAAAGACGTCAAAGACAAAGACTGTTGTTTAAGGAAGGAAACGAGCATTGCCGGTCGTATGTTACAAATGTGGAGGGGAAGGACACATCAGTCCAAACTGCGCGATGCAGTCCAAAGCGTGTTACAATTATGGAAAAGAAGGTCACCTAGCCCGATTTTGTTGTGCACCAAAGCCAAGTCCAGCTGGGATGGAGGCATCAAAGGGTGTCCCAGACAAGACAAAACCAGTAGTTCAAGGGAGAGCATTTGTCGTAACCTCCCAAAAAGCGAGGAATCCGAACGAGGTGATCATGGGTAAGCTAATCATAAACTCTAGCGAAGTTTATACTTTATTTGATACCTGTTCTACCCATTCTTTTATTTCTCCTACTTGTGCTCAACGTTTAAATTTGACTCCGGAGAAATTAGACTTTGACTTATCGGTTGAAACGCCGTTGGGAGAAACCTTCATTACATTCACTGTTTAAAAGTCTTGTTTGATTCAAATCGGTAACCGCACATTACCTGTCGATCTTATTTCTTTGAAAATACTTGCATTTGATGTGATTTTAGGGATTGTTTGGTTAACTACTCATCATGCTAAAATCGATTATTTTCGTAAGGTTGTTAGCTTTCATATTCCTAACCAACCTATTATGCGAATTCAAGCAACCAAACCACTAAAATCAATCACTGTCATATCAAGCCATAAAGCTATTCATTTATTGAAAAACGGATGTCAAGCTTTCTTAACCCATGTCACGGATTTAAATAAAAATACGTCGATTTGAATGATATTTCTATTATTAATAAATTTCTGACGTATTCCACAAGAACTTCTGGCCTACCCCAGAGCGTGAAATTGAATTTTGTATCGACCTTGAATCCCAGACAAAACCCATTTCCAAAGCCCGTATCAAATGGCTCTATTGAACTTCGTGAGTTAAAACCCAACTACGAGAATTGTTAGACATCGGTTTCATTCTTCCTAGTACGTCTCCTTGGGGTGCTCCTGTTCTATTCATGAAGAAAAAAGATGGAAGTATGCGACTTTGTATTGATTATCGGGAGTTGAATCATGTCACCATCAAAAATAGGTACCCGTTGCCTCACATTGATGACCTGTTTGACCAGTTGTAAGGAGCCAAATTATTTTCAAAGATTGATCTTACGTTAGGATATCATCGATTGAAGATTAAAACCGATGACATTCAAAGACTCGCTTTCGGAACTCGATGCGACGCATTATGAATTCCTAGTCATATCTTTTGGATTGACTAATGCTCCTACTGCCTTCATGGACACGATGAACCGAGTATTCAAGGAATATTTGGATCACTTTGTGGTCGTCTTTATTGATTACATCCTTATATACTCCAAAACCCGTGAAGACCACGAGCAACACTTGAGGCTGATACTCCAAAAGCTTCGTGAAAACAAGCTATATGCCAAGTTAAAGAAATGTGAGTTCTGGCTTGAGGAAGTTGCATTCCTTCGGCACGTAATATCAAATCATGGAATATCTGTTGACCCAACAAAGATTGAAGCAATCTAAAGCTGGAAGCAACTAAAGTCAGTGACCAAAGTACGTAGCTTTCTCGGCTTAGCTGGTTATTATCGGAGATTCATGGAAGGATTTTCTCGAATCGCTACTCCATTAACACAGCTGACTCGAAAAGATACAAAGTTCGGTTGGAGCGAGGAATGTGAGAAGAGTTTTCAAGAACTCAAGGGAAAACTCATTTCAAGACTGCTTACGACAATACCATCCGCTCGAGGGATTTGTCATCTCTGATGATGCTTCAGGCAAAGGGTTAAGATGTGTTCTCATGCAACATGGGAAAGTCATAGCCTATGCCTCACGAAAACTCAAAGAATATGAGAGGAATTATCCTAGTCATGATCTAGAGTTGGCAGCAGTCATTTTTGCACTTAATATTTGAAGGCATTACCTGTATGGAGAGAAGGTGGAGATCTATACGGATCATAAAAGCCTCAAATATTTCTTCACTCAAAAGGAACTCAACATGCGGCAACGACGATGGCTTGAGCTGTTGAAGGATTATGATCATACCATCCAATACCATCTTGGAAAAGTGAACGTAGTAGCTGACGCATTGAGTAGAAGATCATATGCGGGTACGAGTGCAATATTGTCAACGCAAAGACCCATTTTTTATGACTTACGAAGGATGGAGATAGAGTTAAAAACTATAGGGACCCGTGTGATGATGGCAAATATACGAGTAGAACCGACTTTAAATGATAAAGTTAAAGAAGGTGCTATTCCGGAAGCAAGAATCGATGAAGAAGGAATACTTCAAGTCAACTCCAGATTTTGTGTTCCTAACAATTCTGACTTGAAGTATAAAATTATGATGGAGGCGCACAACACACCGTTTGTAATCCATCCTGGGAGTACCAAAATGTATCGTGATCTTTGACATACATTTTGGTGGAGCAATATAAAGAGAGAGATAGCGGGGTTTATCTCAAGGTGTCTAACTTGTCAACGAGTCAAGACGGAGCATCAAGTGCCAAAAGGTCCATTGTAACCACTTGAAATTCCATTATGGAAGTGGGAGAACATTACCATGGATTTCATTACTGGTCTTCCCAAGGTTTCTCAAGGCATAGATCCAATTTGGGTCATTATTGATAGATTGACCAAGTCTGCTCATTTCTTACCGATACGAGAAACTTATACACTTGAACGTCTTGCTATTATGTACATAAACGAGATTGTAAGATTGTATGGTATGCCAGTATCCATAGTTTCTGATCGATACCCAAGATTCACTTCAAGATTTTTGGTTAGTTTGTAAAAAGCTATGGGCACGAATTTACGATTTAGTTCGGCATATCATCCTCAAACGGACGGGCAGTCGAAAAGGACTATTCAAACTCTTGAAGATTTATTAAGACTCTGTGTCCTTGACTTCAAGGAAAGTTAGGACAAGTTCTTACCATTAGTGGAGTTTTTCTACAACAACAATTATCAAGCAAGTATTGTCATAGCTCCATTTGAGGCATTGTATGGAAGAAAGTGTCGTTCTCCAGTATACTGGGATGAGGTGGGTGAAGCAACGTTGTTGGGACCGGAGTTAGTACGTATGACTACGGAAAAGATTCAAACGATCCGACAACGTATAAAAACCTCACAAGATCGACAAAAGAGTTATGCTGATCTTCATCGAAAGGACGTGGACTTCAATATTAGAGATCATGTGTTGTTACGTGTTGCTCCATGGAAAGGAGTTACGAGATTTGGAAAGAGAGGAAAGCTCAATCCTCAATTCATTGGCCCATTTTTAATCCTCGAGCGAGTAGGAATTGTGGCCTATAGACTCGCCTTACCGCCAAGTATGTCTCGTGTTCATAACATTTTTCATATATCTATGTTACGTAAATATGTGAAAGACCCGAACCACATTATTGAGTTAGAACCAGATGAGATAGAGGAAGATTGAACTTATGAAGAGTTACCTGTTAAAATCTTGGATAAGAAGGATCATATTCTACACTCCAAAGTTATACCTCAAGTCAAAGTTTTGTGGAGAAACCACGATGTGGAGGAAATGACTTGGGAGTTAGAATCTGAGATGAAGTCAAGGTATCCTCATCTCTTCGATATACCAAGTACGTACCCTAATTTCGAGGATGAAATTTCATAAGAAGGGGAGGTTGTATGACCCCAACTTTTATGAATAAAGAATAATTTTCTTGAAATATATTTTTAAATATTATGGTGTGGATTTGATATAATGTTATAGTTGTGGGTAGTATTTATAAATTTTGTAAAGTAAGCAAGTGGTTATATAATATTCGATTGGTCGGGGAATATTCGTTTTAACAGGGAATATTCGTACGACGACACAATCATTAGTGGACCCCACAATGGAAGTTTTGTCGTAGTAAAAAAATGACAGAATTATCTTTTTATAAAAATAACGGCAAAACTGTTACCGTTAAAACTGTTGAACTACCTGATAGTAAAAGTACAGTAATACGCGTTGTTACATAGTAGCACATGGTATTGATTATTGATGCTTACGTGAGAAGTCACTCAATTATACTCAATTATTGCTACAGTAGTTGCTGCATCATATCTCTCATATTATTCATTCAATTATTGTCACAGTATCATCTGCATAATATGATATATTATTAAATCAATAATTGAGACGACAAAGTTATTAATATTATTAAATTGAAATATTGACAATGTCTAGAAGTTCTGTCAAGTAGAGGTTAGATAATCTAATTGGGCGCCAATAGGAAGAAATCCTTATCGGAAAGCCCCCTCTTTCCTAGGAATGACCTGGTTGTTAAATATTGTGAGTTATAATATTAATGATGAATAAGTTATGTTGATTAAAGATGAAATTGATAGTTCCATTGTGTTGGAATTATTAGTGTTAGTGGAAATCGACATTTATTTCGATATTAATTGATGTCTGGAAGTTATACTGACTAGTCGGGTAATTAATCGGATAAATGAGCAATTAATTGTTATTAATTCATATGCTTATAACTATGTGTTCACATGTGTGTACTATTGATTCACATGTATGTACTATTAGGGGAGTTGGTGCAAGATTGATAATACTTGCATGACTAAATTAAAAATGGATGTAAAGATGAAGGTATTATACTGTAATTAGTTTTTTCACATGATTTTACTATTGAGTCACATGAATGAACTATTAATTCACATGATTTACTATTAGGGTAGGTGGTGCAAGTTTGATAATACTTGCAGGACTAAATTAAAATTGAAGAAAAAGAGGAAGGTATTATACTTTAATATTTCGAGCCCCAAAACGTATAATTATTGAAACTATATTTTCCTATAAATAGAAGCTCATTCTTTCATTATTTTTCACCAATTCACTAAAGCTATAGAGCAATTATTATAGAGAGAAATTATAGAGAGAAAGAAGAAGAGAAGTCTGCTACCTCACTATTTTAGTATCCAGTTTTCTTCTGAGGTAAGGGGTATTATTCTTTCGTATTCATGAAGAGTTATTTTCTTTCAATACTGTAAGGGTTGTTATTCCATTCTTTATTATTATATTGAATAACTTTGTCTATCTGAAAGTACCGCATACATAGTGAAATTCTTCTCATTATTCCATTCTTTATTATTACATTGGAATAACCTATCTGTAATGGTCTATCGCATACCGGTGAATTCTTTTGTTATTCCATTCTTTATTATTACATTGGAATATCCTCATGCGTATTGGATTATGCATGACCTGGTTCCATTCTTTATTATTCTATTGGAATATCCTGTCTTTGCGAATTACACATGACCTGGTTCCATTCTTTATTATTCTGTTAGAATATCATGTCTGTGCGGATTATGCATGACCTGGTTCCATTATTTATTATTCTGTTAGAATAACGTGTCTGTGCGGTCTATCGCATGCATGGTGAATTCTTCTGTTATTCCATTCTTTATTATTCTGTTGGAATAACCTGTCTATGTAGATTACCGCATGCATGGTAAATGATCCTTCGTATTCATTCTTTATTAAATTGTGGAAATTATCTGTCTACGTGGATTACCGCATGGCGGACGAAAATCTATTTGCAGTTTCATATATTCTATTATACTCAGTTGGTTAAAATTTTGGTTTCTATACTCCATGAAATTAGTAGAATATCCTGGACATTTGCGCTTCATCCAGTATCTTTTCATGGAAATATTCTTCTGAGCATTCTTGAATTTTACTCCACAAAGCAGTATCATGTTGACAAATTTGACGTTATTGATTCCTGGATAAATTAAATTATAAATCTTTAAAATTTATCCTTGAACTTGTTTTATTGAATTATTATGTCATTGTCATCATCCTCATGCTTATTTTATGATGAAAGTCATCTTTGGCTTACGTGCATAGATGGACTTGGTATGATTATGACCAGGGATTATTCGGTATAATCATGACCATAATGTGACGAATGATGTGATAAAAGTCCTCATTGGCCTGTAGTTCATTGGTGGACAGTTGTTGGTATGATTATGACCAGGGATTATTCGGTATAGTCATAACCATTGATGATTACATGAGTATCCTTCGTTGTGATGCAGGGATGATTTAATTTTATTTATTAAGCTGAGTCTCAGCGATAAAGTTGATGAAAAACTTTTTAAATCATAGAAGATAGTAGATTTTATGCTCTACTTGACTCTTCTAATGGATTGCTTATTCCTCTGCAGTTTTTGATCTAAAACTTGTTGTCTATTATATTCTATCAGTTGTTATACTGTTGAAGGCTAAGGATAATTTATTCTGTATTATCTTAGTCATAATATTTCTTACTGGGCTAGTTGAGCTCATCCTTTTCTTCATGGTTCTCTTCAGAAAGAAGAACGTAGCTGGGACTAGTCGGGGAACAAAGTGACGGTCCATATGTTTGCATTAGTAGTCCTCACTACTCTGTGAAATAGTGTGACAATAAATGTAATGAGGACTGCATTGAGTGTGGATATTGTCTAGATGACAATATTTGTATTAAAACTCACAGCATATGTTTTGTCGTATTTTACACAACAGTTGTATAATTAAGTTTTTATTTGTATTTTATACCATGTATTTGGCGACTCAAGATAGGTGATGTATACCTATTTTGGGGGCGTCACACTGCTAATGAAGTTGATTCTTACCAAAAATCCCCGTATCTCCTTCTTTGTCTGAGGAATGGGCATTTCGGTGATGGCTTGGATTTTGGTGGGATCCAGCTCAATCCCTTTGTGGCTGACTAGGAAACCTAGGAACTTGCCTGATTTAACGCTAAAGGCGCATTTGGCTGGATTCAACTTCAAGTTGTACTTACGCAACCTGTTGAAGAGCTTTGTGAGATGGTCTATGTGGTCTTCCTCCCTTTGGGATTTGACAATGATGTCATCCACGTAGATCTCTATCTCCTTATGCATTAAGTCATGGAAAAGAGCCATCATAGCTCACTGATAGGTTGCCCCGACATTGATGAGGCCGAATGACAACCGTATATAACAGAAGGTTCCCCAAGGCGTGATAAAAGTAGTTTTCTAACGATTCTCTTCAGCAACTATGACCCGATGGTACCCCACAAAGCAGTCCACAAAGGAGTACATGCCGTATTGTTCAGTATTATCAATGAGAATGTGGATAAATAGCACGGGAAAGCTATCTTTAAGGCAAGCTTTATTCAAATCCCGGTAATCCACGCAAACTCACACCTTTCCCCCTGGTTTAGGCATGGGAACAATGTTGGATATCCACTCAGGATATGTAGACACCATAATAAATCCCCAGCAGAGTCACTACTTGTCGACGTCGGGATTTTTATTTGTCCATTTTCGTTACTTGTTCTTTGGTGTTCTAATGTTAGGTGAGATTTGTTTGAAAAAACAAGTGAAAAAGGTTCGATATGTATAATGTCGACGATGGACTGTTAAGAGTTGCCAGTTGGTGTTTTTAAATGGTTGCACCAACGTAACTGAGAAAAAGTTTGCACATTGACCTAGTGATGTAACACTACTAAAAGGGTCTGTGAAACTGAGATTCATTTGAGGTCCGGGGGTTTGATTATGCTGAGGGAAGGTGTTAGGCACCCCCCGACATTCGTGTTACCACAGTGACCGCCACTTTTCAAAGAAACTATTGTATGAATGTGTGTGTGTGTGTGTATGGATCAATGTGCAATTATATGGAAGTAGTGCGAGGCCTCGTTCGCACCTATATACAAAGGGTTTAAATTTGTGTAAAAATTTAGTTTAAACAGGATATGGCAGTGAAGTTTTGTAAAAAAGGATTTTTTAAACCCTTGTGCGCAATAGTAATTGAGGCCTTTTAATACTTCCATTTTAATTAAATGTTCGGCTTGATTGCTTTTAATTTTCGAGATGCAAAGAATCTTTAAGAAAATCATGTACAAAGCAGTTCAGTTAAAGAAGAAATTGTGAAACAATTTCAAGCTGGCATTATCATGGTGTCTAGATATCCTGAGTGGATATCCAACATTGTTCCCATGCCTAAACCAGGAGGAAAGGTGTGAGTTTGCATGGATTACTGGGATTTGAATAAAGCTTGCCTTAAAGATAGCTTTCCCGTGCCATCTATCCACATTCTCATTGATAATACTGCACAATACGGCGTGTACTCCTTTGTGGACTGCTTTGCGGGGTACCATCAGGTCATAGTTGCTGAAGAGGATCGTGAGAAAACTACTTTCATCACGCCTTGGGGAACCTTCTGTTATATACGGTTGTCATTCGGCCTCATCAATGTCGGGGCAACCTATCAGCGAGCTATGATGGCTCTTTTCCATGACTTAATGCATAAGGAGATAGAGATCTACGTGGATGACATCATTGTCAAATCCCGAAGGGAGGAAGACCACATAGACTATCTCACAAAGCTCTTCAACAGGTTACGTAAGTACAACTTGAAGTTGAATCCAGCCAAATGCGTATTTGGCATTAAATCAGGTAAGTTGCTAGGTTTCCTAGTCAGCTACAAAGGGATTGAGCTGGATCTCACCAAAATCCAAGCCATCACCAAAATGCCCATTCCTCAGACAGAGAAGGAGATACGAGGATTTTTGGGAAGAATCAACTTCATTAGCAGGTTTGTTTCTCAACTCAAAGCAACCTGTGAGCCTATCTTTAAGTTGTTAAGGAAGAACTCCTCCATGAAATGGAACGATGAGTGTCAAAAAGCCTTCCTTACAATCAAAGAGCAGCTAGTAAACGCTCCTGTTTTGGTACCTCCCAGGGATGATGTTCCCCTATTCATGTACCTTTCCATCAATGACAATGTCATGGGCTGTATGCTAGGATAGAAAGACGATAAAGGCCAAGAAAGAACTATCTATTACCTCAGCAAAAGATTCAGCAGTAGTGAACACAAGTACACTCTGATTGGGAAGACTTGTTGTGCTTTAGCATGGGCTTCCATGAGGTTACAGCATTATGCCTCGATTGAGCCTAGACTTGATGCAGGCGTTTATTTGCTTTTGTATATATATATATATATATATATATATATATATATAATTGTTGTCGGACATATCCGATGAGCCTGGATTTACATCCAGTGCATTTATTGCTTTTATATATATATATATATATATATATATATATATTTACATTTTGTCCCGCCTGGAGTTTACTTCGAGGCGGTTGATCGCATTTACTGCTTTATTTACTTTTCTGATCCCCCATGAAGAATAATTCGTGGTGGCTGATCATGTCTGTATATATATATTTACCGCTTTTATATATATACCTGCTTGCTGCTTGATTCCCCATGGAGAATAGATAGTGGTGGCTAATCATGTCAGATATATATATATATATATATATATATATATATATATATATATACACGACTTTTATATATATACCGCTATCGCTTTCATATAAAATCATGGTATCATGTGATCCTAGGAATCATGTGATCTTACTGATTCGAATAATGAATCTAGATTCTGGTTCTCTGTGATGGACATTTTTAGTCAGTAACACTTGTATTTATTTTACAGGGTCTGAATTTCCTTGGATGGCTGTCATGCCATGAGGAGTTCGGCACTGCTGTATATTGTTTTCGCGCAGATCTTTCGCATCTCAAAAATAAAAGTAAACAAGCCGAACATTTAATAATAAAATGGAAGTATCAAAGGCCTCAATTACTATTGAGCACAGGGTTTGAAAAACCTCTTTTTACAAAACATCACTGTTATATCTTGTTTAAAACTGAATTTTTCTATAAATTCAAACCCTATGTATATAGGTGCGAATGAGGCATAGCACTACTTCAAATAATTGCACATTGATCCACACACACACACACACACATTCATATATCAGTTTCTTGAAAAGTGGCGGTCAGCGTGGTAACACAGATGTCAGGGGGTGCCTAACACCTTCCTTCCGTATAATCAAGCTCCCGAACCCAAATGAATCTCGGTTTCACCGACCCGTTTAGCAGTGTCACATCACTGGGTCAATGTGCAAACCTTTTCGGTTGCGTTGGTCCAACCAGTTAAATACACCAACTGGCGACTCTTAAAGTCAAATCGTCGACATTGTACATGTCGGACCTTTTTCATTTGTTTTTTCAAACAAATCTCACATTAACATGAGAACACCAAAGAACAAGTAACGAAAATGGACACTTAAAAATCCCGACGTCGATAGGTGGCGACTCTGCTGGGGACTCTAGTAAGAGGGCTTAAGCCGCTATTACAAGCTTTTCAAAACTGATGTATGCTTGTGTGTGAATGTTGCATTTATATTTTATGATGAATGTGTACGAATGCATTTTACTTACTGCACTATACTATATCTATCTGTGATATTAGTGCTTCGCACATGTCATCATTTTCATAAACAGTGAGACACGTTGTATGTGAATGTATGTTGTGTGGTCCCTCCACCAGGAGGCTATCCTGTCGGTGTTTGATTACTGGACTCGTAGGGAAAATAATCCCAATGAGGCTCAGGAAAGGCACCACCTAGATTCGCTCCAGTTGAAAGACCAGATTAACTTCCCGTCAAGTAGATTGCGATGATCTGGGAACCTTCATGCCAAAAAGCCGCGAGAGTAACCCTAGGATAGGTAAACCTCTGATCAACCAAACGCGAAGGAAAGTCTCTTCATGCTTTCCATTTTCAATTACTTGTAAAAGCAATTACTTGTAATTTTATGTAATGTTCATCTTTATGTAATGGAAAATATGAAGATTACTTATGCATACATATTATCAATTAACACCCGTTTTTGCAGGACAATACTCCTAAAACGAACATATTATAATATTTACATTACCCTAAGACTAAACTACATATGTTATTTGTAGGGAAATCATTGGGCATGTTACCCGCTCAAAGTCCAAAAAGGCCACGAGCCTACAACCAATCATGTCTTCGTCTGACCAGTCTAATCCTGTTTCTCGTGAAGAATTTAACGGATTAAGTCAGTAACTCATAAATTTGACTGTCTTGCTTAAAGAATTGCATCAGTCCACTCAGGGTACAAAGATGCCTCCACATCCAGAATCCTCTATACAAGGGGGAACACAAGGTTTGGATAAAACAAATCCAGAACCTCAGATGGATACAACCAACAAAGACCCTTAAAGCACACATCTCAAAGGAGATCTAGACAACGGTGACATTAGGAAGAAAGTACTCTAAATGGAGGAAACTATCCGTGTTCTCAAAGGGATTAGAACACATGGAAGTGTTTCCTATAACGACCTTTGCATCTTTCCTGGGGTTCATTACCTAGAGATATTCAAAACCCCTGATTTTGAGAAATATGACGGATTAGGGGATCCCTATACAAATTTAAAGGTGTTCATTGGAGAACTTGGATCTTACGCTGAAAATGAGAAGCTCAGAATGCAACTGTTTTAGAAGAGTCTGACTGGAGAAGCCCGTTCATGGTATACCAGATTAGACAAGTCGAAGATCTATAGCTGGGAAGAGCTAGCTCACGCCTTCCTCACTCAATACAGTTTTCATTCTCAGATGGCTCCTGACCGGTACCAAATTACCAAGGTCAAGAAACAGTCTAATGAGTCTTTCCGAGAGTATGCTCAAAGGTGGAGGCGTATTGTTGCTCAAGTTATTCCTTCCATGACGGAATCAGAAATGGTCATGACCTTTATAGACATACAAGAAGCTCATTTCTATGAGCGTGTCTTAGTTGGTATTGGCAAACCATTTTCAGAAATGATCAAGCACGGATAAATGGCTGAGATGGGATTGAAGTCTGGTAAAATTCAAGACCTAGTCGCTCTTAATGCAGTTGCTGAGCACATCCAGTCCGGATCTTATGGACACACCCCCTGGAGGTCCATAAAAAGAAAGAAGAGGATGTTTCCTTGATACTACAAGGTCAAAAAGGCAATCAGAATATGCCTATACAAAGGAGAAACTACTCCCCTTTTCAAGCATAATTTTCAAACCCTCCATTGCCTAAGGGCGGAGATGTAAAGCGCTCTTGGACGTTCACACCCTTAGGGGATTCGCTCGAGAACATTCTTGCTCTTCTGACTACTCAGAAGAAGATTACACATCTGGTTCCACCAGCCAACCCTAATGGGAGGGGTTTTAATGCTACTCGGAAGTGTGCTTATCATTCCGGTGCACCTGGACATGATACTCAAGACTGTTGGGCCTTGAAGCACAAGATTCAAGATCTAATAGACAATGGTGAGATCGTGGTCACCAAACCAGATCAACCTCACGTTCAAGACAACCCTCTTCCTCAAAACAAAGAAGAAGAGGTCAACATGATTAATTGGAGCCACGAACAGAGTTCCAACGCCAATAGCGATTCATCCCAGACCATCAAAGATGGTGTTGACAGTTGGGATCATGCTAAGTTCCAGAATGCAATGGAACGAATGTTAAAAGCTTTAAGAAAGCAAGTGGAACAATTGGCTGAACTGGTGGTTTACCAGCATCAAACCACATGCCAGTTAATTCGTAAGGAGCATGCGTACCTCCTTCTTACTAAAAATGCTCCACCATCACCCTCAGAAAGCGAAGCTATGGAGGATAAGGTTGTGAAGAGAGCAAATGCTAAAGTCCGTCGGGATTTTGCCAATTAGAGGGAATTTACCTATCTAGGTCAGCCAATGGAGAAGATATTTCAAATGTTGATCAATGAAGGAAGAATTACCTCCCTTCTACCTCCAATCAATCCCCGTGCCGGACGATTTAACTCTGACAGAGTCTATCAATATCATTCACATTCTCGCGATCACAGCACAGAAGAATGCTGGGCACTTCGCCATCTTATTCAAAATCTTATTGATAGCGGTGTCCTGCAATTAGCAGATGATGACACTGTGCAACTCGAGAGTGGGAATACAGGTCCTACCAAATGGAAGGGATTAGTAACAGTTATATCCGAAGTGGATGAAGGGTCTGTCAAAGCATTCCCCATACAAGCAATTCAACTCAAAGGAGTTTACAATCCTTTGAAAGTGGCTGCACCTGAGCCAATTTCTTTACCCTGCAGACCATAATATCCTGTTGTCAGCTTACACAAAGTTCCATGGAATTATGGAAAAGCTGAAGGATCTACGTCTCACACCACTGCTACAGTGTCGAAGGAAAATCCAATGTATCTTCCTCAACGGGTTATGAGGCCTACTTGCAAAGCAAAGGGGAAGATTCCTCTAGAGAAGATTGAAAAATTCCTCCGCACTATGGGCCATAACGAAGCCAAGGTGGTTTTAAGCTTAAGAGAAGCTTCGCACCAGATATCAATACTGGACTTGGTTTTCTCTTCCGAGGAGCATCAGAAGATTTTATTGAAGGTTTTGGAAGAAGCTTACTTGCCAAAATCAGTGGATGTGGAAAAATTTCAACATATGGTTGATCACATTTTCAACAATAATGTGATATCCTTCACTGATGATAATATACCTCCCAAAGGGACCGGTCATTGCAAGCCATTGCACATTGCAGTTTTGTCTTTCAGGTATATGCTAGCTGGAGTTTTGATAGATGGAGGTTCGTCTCTAAATATCTATCCTTATGCCACCTTGGTAAAGATGAATGTCAATTTCAAGCGGATTCAGAGCAGCCATACGGTTATCAAAGCTTTTGATGGATCTCAGCGAAATTCAGTCGGAAAGATTGAGCTGCCAATTGAGATTGGTCCAAATACATTCAATGTATCCTTCCACGTTCTCAAGATAGAGTCGGGGATACAACTGCTTTGTTGGGAAGACCATGGATACACATGGCTGGAGTCGTTCCCTCCACACTACATCAACAACTCAAATACATTGTCAACAACAGCCTAGTCACTTTAACGCCGAGCGAATATCCCGAAAAGGAACTCTACCAATCATCGACTTCAATTCGAAGTTGAGTAGACCAATTTTCATACTTTGGAAGTGAGTAACATGCAAGACCATCCTATTGGAGCACCACTTCACTCCAATATTTCGCCGAAGTTATGTGGTCCACTCAAGAAATGATGTCGTTGGGTCATCAGCCTGGACAAGGGCTTGGTAAAAATCAGCAGGGTACTAAGCACCCTATTCAAATGTCCAGTCAACTTGGGACAGCCGGACTAGGCTATACTACCAGTCGGAAAGATTGAGCTGCCAATTGAGATTGGTCCAAATACATTCAATGTATCCTTCCACGTTCTCAAGATAGAGTCAGGATACAACCTGCTGTTGGGAAGACCATGGATACACATGGCTGGAGTCGTTCCCTCCACACTACATCAACAACTCAAATACATTGTCAACAACAGTCTAGTCACTGTCAACGCTGAGCCAGAATATCCTGAAAAAGGAACTCTACCAATCATCAGCTTCAATTCAGAAGTTGAGCCGACCAATTTTCATACTTTGGAAGTGAGTAACATGCAGTACCATCCTATTGGAGCACCACTTCCTGTACCCAATATTTCTGCCGAAGTTATGTGGTCCACTCAAGAAATGATGTCGTTGGGTCATCAGCCTGGACAAGGGCTTGGTAAAAATCAGCAGGGTACTAAGCACCCTATTCAAATGTCCAGTCAACTTGGGACAGCCGGACTAGGCTATACTACCAGTTCCAGTCACCGGAATCCTTATAAACATAAGCCAGTTATTCAAGCTTCCACCGCACGGTGATCTTCTATACCTTTACCTCATGAGTTGATACAGTCTCCAGTAAAGGTTCCAGCCCATGTTATGGCTGTGCTGTTTCCTGAACCAATGCCAATCAAAGCAAAAGAGGTGTTGATTCCTGATCCCGAAGCGGAAGAGAAGGAACAGAAACGTAAACATGTCATCGCCTTGATGATGTCAGGCATACGCGTCATTGTTCATGATGAACATACAAATAGATATACCCCAGACGATGATTACCCAGATGTCAAGGTTATCATTCGGGAGAAGGAGGATGATGATAATCCCTCCATCACTGCAGTCCTTCAGGACTTTGCCCTCAACAATTGGAGCAGCACTCCATGCATTGTTCGACGAGGTAAATCCGGCGTAAAATCCCTCCGCCTCATAGATAACTTTAATTGCTTTCTTTCCTTTACAGTACTAGCAGTTATTTTATCAAGTACATCCTAACACTTTTGTATGTTCAAACAGTTGCATATATTAAGTGAAAGCATATTTTGTTTAAGGAATCTGAATTTAGATGTGCATGTACTTGCTGAGGAGGTGCCTTCTCTCCACAAGGGTTGTAACTTTGATGCAAAGTTGGACTCAAACTTGATGGAAATACAAGAGGACATTGAGATACCTAAGGAGATCAAGGAATGGGTCGCAGACAAACCTAAACCCAACCTTGACCAAACCACTTCTTGCAATCTTGGAACCTTAGAAAACCCTAAGCTAATCCAGATTGGTTCAGACCTCACCCCAAACCAACGGAATGACATGGTTACACTATTAACCCAATTCCAGGGTGTGTTTGCATGGTCTCATGAAGACATGGTGGGTTTGTCCACTGACATTGTTCTTCATCGCCTTCCCATAAAAGAGGGATTCAAGCCAATTAGACAAAAGCTCAGGCGATTGAAACCTTAGTGGAGTTTAAAGGTTAAAGAGGAAATTGTGAAATAATTTCAAGCTGGCATTATCATGGTGTCTACATATCTAGAGTGGATATCTAACATTGTTCTCGTGCCTAAACCAGGAGGAAAGGTGCGAGTTTGCGTGGATTATCGGGATTTGAACAAAGCTTATCTTAAAGATAGCTTTCCCGTGCCTTTCATCCAAATTCTTATTGACAATACTGCTCAATACGGCATGTACTCCTTTGCTGATTGCTTTGCGGGGTACCATCAAATTATGGTCGCTGAGGAAGACCGTGAGAAAACTACTTTCATCACGCCTTGGGGGACTTTTTGTTACAGACGGTTGTCATTCGTCCTCATCAATGCTGGGGCAACCTATCAACGAGCTATGATGGCTCTTTTCCACGATCTAATACACAAGGAGATAGAGATCTACGTGGATGACATCATTGTCAAATCCCGGAAGGAGGAGGACCACTTAGACCATCTCAGAAAACTGTTCAATAGGTTGTGTAAGTACAACTTGAAGTTGAATCCAGCCAAGTGTGCCTTTGGTGTTAAGTCAGGCAAGTTGTTAGGTTTCCTAGTCAGCCACAAAGGGATTGATCTGGATCCTACCAAAATCCAGGCCATCAAGGAAATGCCCATTTCTATTGCGGAAGAAATACGGGGATTTTTGGGAAGAATCAACTTCATTAGCAGGTTCATTTCTCAACTCACAACAACCTGTGAGCCCATCTTCAAGCTATTAAGGAAGAACTCCTCCATGAAATGGAATGATGAGTGCCAGAAAGCATTCCTTACTATTAAAGAGCAACTGGTTAATGCTCCTATTTTGGTACTTCGTAGGGATGATGTTCCGTTATTTATGTACTTGTCCATTAATGACAATGCCATACGGGTCGTCTTTCAGGGCAAAAAAAAAGACGATAGAGGCTGAGAACGAGCTATCTATTACCTCAAAGAAAAGATTCAAAGATCGGTGAGCACAAGTACACTCTGAAGACTTGTTGTGCTTTAGCATAGGCTTCCATGAGGTTACAACATTACCTCCATGGTCACACAACCCATCTCATATCCCGCGTGGATCCTCTCAAGTATGTGTTCAGTAATCCCATACTAAATTGTCGACTGTCTGGATGGTAATTGATCCTACATCAATTTGACATCGTCTACGTGACACAAAAGTCTGTTAAAGGTCAAGGAATTGCGGATCAACTGGCCTCCGCACCTGTAGGGGATTACAAACCCTTAGAAATATACTTCCCCGATGAAGGAGTAATGATAGTTCAGCAACACCATCAGTACGAAACATCCCACACATGGAAGATGTATTTTGATGGAGCTGTTAACACAAAAGGTTCTGGAGCTGGAGCAGTTCTAGTATGTTGTACAGGGGAGCAGTATCCCATCGCCGTCAAATTGCAATTTGTCAGCACCAACAACACAGCTGAGTATGAAGGTTGTATCATGGGGCTAAAACTTGCCCGTTCAATGGGCATCAGGCGGTTAACTGTCTTTGGGGATTCCGAATTGGTAATCAGACAATCCACATGAATCTATCAAACCAAAGAATTGCATTTGCTGCCTTACCATCTACAAGTTTTACAGATGGCTTTGGATTTCGAAGAAATCTCCTTTCTACACATTCCTCATAATAGGAATGATTTTGCGGATGCATTAGCAATGTTAGCCTCCTTGATTCACATACCTGACAAGGAAAACATGCCAAGCATCACGCTTGCACTGCAAAAAGCCCCAGCTTATGGGAATTATGTTGGAGAAGTATCGGATGAGCTACCTCCCGTCCACCACCCTTAGTATCAAAACATCAAGGAGTATCTACGAGATGGATCTACACCCGCTGAGGCGAGCCTAACTGAGAAGAGGCAGATTCATCGACTTGCTATGAAATTCTACCAGAGCGGAGATGCACTCTATAAAAGAGATGCTGGATTAGGTCTCCTCAGATGTCTGGATAAAGACCAAGCTCAGGGGCTCATAGATGAGATCCATGGTGGAGTATGTTGCCCACACATGAGCGGACCCTTACTTGTCAAGAAGATTCTCAGAACAGGGCATTATTGGCTTACACTCAAAGCTGACTGTGATGATCACGTCAAGAGGTGCTATCAATGCCAGATTTATGGTAATTCCATCCACGCCCCTCCAAGGGAACTCTACAATATAAGTTCACCATGGCCCTTCTCAATGTGGGGAATGGACGTGATCGGGCCCATCGAGCCCAAAGCCAGCAATGGACATCGATTCAAATTCTCCATGATCGACTACTTCACCAAATGGGTAGAAGCAGCCTTCTTTCCCAGGGTCACTAAAGAAGTCATCATTGCTTTCATCAGAAACAATGTCGTCTATCGATATGGACAACCAGAGGTCATTGTGTCAGACAATGCTAAGAACCTCAACAACAAAATGATGGAGGAGTTATTCAAAAATTTCCACATCAAACACCTCAACTCCGTCATCTACCGTCCAAAGATGAATGGTGTTGTTGAAGCGGCTAATAAAAACATCAAAAAGATCATGCAGAAAATTTCCGCCAATCACAAGGGATGGCCTGACCTCTTGCCTCTGACTTTATTAGCCTACAGAACTTCAATGCGTACTTCTACTGGGGCAACCCCCTACTCTTTAGTCCATGGGATGGAAGCAGGGCTCCCCATGGAAGTGGAAATGGAATCCCTCAGAGTATTGATGGATGCTCAGTTGGATGAAGACCAATGGGTACAAGACAGGTATCACTAATTGTCTCTAATAGATGAAAGGCGAACCACGACTATCTTCCATGGTTAGTTATACCAGCAAAGGATTGCATGATCCTACAACAGGAAAGTCCGACTACGACAATTTAAACAACATGACTTGGTTTTGAAGAAGATCATTGACAACCAAGATCAATCTAAGGGAAAATTTTCTCCTAACTGGGAAGGCCCATTTATTGTCAAAGAGGTATTGATGGGAGGTGCTCTCAGACTACAGGAAATGGATGGCAATGAATTTCCACAGCTTATCAACTCAGACACCGTGAAACAGTACTATGTCTGAAGTTACCATCAAACGAACATCCTGGGTTTTGGTTCGTCAAATCACCAGTCATTCCAGTTTCTAACCCTTTCTACATACTTTTCTGCCCCTCAGGGAAACATGCACTTCAAGCCAGCAGCCTGGCTTCACCTCAGTTCAAACATTTCACACAATTTCAGTTATCCTGAAGACGGGATTTAACCTCTCTTTTCCACACCTGTAGTTTGTCCTGAACTTAGGATTAAACTTTCTTCTCCGCAGTCTATCTTGCACATGGGATTCATATCTATTCCCCACAGCTTAACCTGTACATGGGATCAAGATCTCTTCCCCGCATATTACCCTGCACATGGGACCCCAACTTTTCAGTCATTCGTCCTGAGGAGCGAACTACGTCGACCTGATCTCCCCGATACTTGGGAGTACGTAGGAAACCATATGCTATATGGCCCGGTCACAATAAAAACAAAAAACCAAAAATACTTCTACACCCTTCTGCCTTTCACATTCAGCGTTGAACCTCTTACACCAGGTTTGAATTATGCAGACTTGATCTCCTCTTCAATAGGAGTACGTAGGTAGCCATTCATGGTTCAGTCTAACCCCTACCAAAACAAAAATATTTGTCACACGGTACTGGGATCAACTTTTAATCTGCCATATTTCATCGATTTCAAATCAAAGGGATGGAATTAACCAACTTCTTCTCATAAATAGAAGATTCGGCGACCATCTAAGCTGCGATCATGCCTCGAAGAGCAATACCAATCCATAAGAGATGAAATTAACTAGGCTTCTCATGAATAAAAGTTTTGGCGACCATCTGTGGTGCGATTAATCTCAGAGAGGAAAAGCCACTTTCCTCTCCACTTTTCCATACATATACCAGTCCCAAGACACCAAAGATGGTAGGGATATACAGAAATCAATGATCCGTTCTGAGAGATCCTGCGATATCTCAATGTCCGCCTATCAAGGATAAGTTCAGAATGCATCAAGATCACAAGGCCCTGAAAAAACAGGCAAATATCAAGCAAGTATCAAGGCATAACTAAAGGGAAGTGAATCAAAATATATTTCCCTGCCATACATAATAATGTTTGATATATACATATGTGTTGTACATGACAAAATGGCTAAGCTAGTCTGTGCAGGAAAATACAAAGCTATCTATGGATAAAAAGGAGGTAAAGCTGCAAGCTCCTGCTCAATGGTATTTACACGAGCTAGCAGATCAGAGGCCAGCTGCATGGTGATATAATGTCCATCAATGTAGGCACTCATGTCGCCAAAAGTGACAGCCATCTCGGATCGCACTGAAGTACTATCTGCAATGGCCACATCCCTAGCAGATAAGGCGGCATCCCGCTCTACAATCATGGCATCCCTGGCCGATCTAGCCTCATCCCTCTCTAATAGAGCAGCGTCTCTCCCATCAAGAGCTGTCAACATCGTGGCCCTAGCCTGATCTCTCTTATAGGTCATCAGATGTAAGCTTTGCTCCAAATAATGTGCTGAATACTGAGTAACAGTGGCACTCGGAGTGGGAGAATCCATCACAAATGTTGGCAGCCCAGCAATCAAATCCTCCTCGATGGGAATGTAAGCCTCCTCTATAGGCTCCTCATCGTGGTAATCAATATCCTGCACTGTGGATACTACCACAGTCGATGCAGTCTCTGTCTCCATCCATGCGGAATACTCTGCAAAATAACCCGGATGACTGACAAAAAACTCAGACAACTCTCGCTGATCCCAACAGTATACAACTGGATCATCTCTGGCGATAAACTATGGAAAGCAAAATCTGACTCTCACCCCCTCAAATGGGTGGAAATCCCGAAACTGGTCAAACTGACACATCACGGCCAGTGGGTGGTAGGTAGTCATCCCTCTCAAACCAGCTAGAGGTAGATAATCCATGCCCGAAGCATGAGTGATGAAGCTGTAGGGTGAACTAAGCCCCGAACACGACAATATAGCAAACGGATCTCCAATCCCTGCCAGGAAAGCTGACAAAGACGCAACATCTGTGCACTCCGCAGGCTGGAAGGAGTATGACATGGCTATATCATGGGTGAAACAATACCCATGCCGTCTGAATGTGCCCATCGGTCTCAAGTGTGACATAAACCACACGTACAACATGACCGAGCTACCTGTGAATACTCCTGCCAGATCAGTGCAGAAGTATGTAGCTGACCTCAGAGTCTCTGTGATGATCATCGGTATAATGGTATGACCCTCCCTGAGAGCTCTCACTGCAAAAATGACGCTGATATCCAGCTAATCAATATATCGTGGCATGTAGAAGTATGACAATACGCACAGCAGTAATATGTCCACTCTGGCTGAACGTCAATGGTCCTCTGGTGTGGTGAAATCCCCGGAATACCATACATAACTATCCTCAGAGCCAAATCTATCCAACAAAAAACGTTGGGATATCACGTGGCCGGATGTAATCTCGTCCTGCACCACTCTACTTCTCAATTCGGTGAGGGTCATGAACTGTCTACCCATGTCTCCAACCGCCATATGCACGTATGGTCTGTCCAGCAACAACATCATCAACCGTGCATACTCCTCTAAAGTAGGAGTCAACTCCTGGGTCCCAAATCGGAAAACCTGCATCTCTAATACCCAGTGCTCCAGCATACCCTCCATGAATCCTGTGGGAACCTGAAACATCAACAAGGTCATAGTGTGCTACAGCAAATCATCTACAGTCACCCTGTCTGGTGGTGACATGCTATCATACCATGAATGCATACTAAATGCCACCAAATATGGTGGGGTATGATCAATATGGCTAACTGTCGAAGAAGACATCTGTATGGGCCATGTCATAAGACCATCCAGGGGTCAATGTTGAACATCTCTGGACATACATACATATGCATATCATAATAACATGCATGATACAATAGATGGAAATATGATATAGGGAATGGAAGACTGTACATACATTCCTAAGTATATCATCATCTAATACATCTCTGTACAGCTAAAATACAGGGAAATGGGACGAAGCTACCCAACGTCTAACAAAGGCCTATCGAAAGAGATAGCAAGAAATACACATCAGAAGAAGTCAATGGTGTCAATGTCTACATCATCGATCATGTCCACCTGATGTAACTCCTCCTGAGTCACTGGATCCCTATCTACAGGGATGTCAGGCCTATACAAGGGAGGATCTGCACCGGAAAAACCATATGGGTCACCTGAGGGACCAGCGCCAGAGCTGGAAGGATCAAAAGTATCTACCTCTGCAGGATCTCTACCCAAATTCTGGATGAAAAGATGTGTCTGGTCCAACTACCGGGTCAACCTGTCAATCTGTGTCACATGAGTCGGGTCTCTGACACAGGCTAGCCAATCCGCCATCATCACGGATCCTGGAACCATATCCCCCATAAACTGTGTGGCGTGGGTCTGAGCTCCAATGGTATGAGGAATCCACCAACGCTGGAACATCTCCTGAGTACAGGGGCCCTCTGACAATGTAAAACCGTCAACCCCCAACAATGGGATATCAATGACGGGTGACTGCGAAACAGGCCAATAATGCCTGGTAGGAGGCAAGATCGGTATGCGAATCTCTCCTGTGGTGCTCCTAATAGCACGCTCTCCTAAATCGAGCTCCCATCCTCCATCTGTAAAGAGAGGAATCCTACGGGTGGAAATAACGTACTCAACTCCAGTCGGGTACCCATCCTCAAATCCAACACCCAAATGTTCCCCAGAGTAGGGAACCCATGTGATGACATCAGCTGTCAACAACTCCAGCTGTAGGCGACAATGAGTGAAACCCTCAGCAACAGGGACCTCCGTCAGTATGGAATGATGTCATCGTCGCCCTCGTGGATAGGTGTCTAAACCTAGCACGCTCACAGGACGCAAGCATGGAAGCCTCTCATAGGCCCAAAACTGCCAACACAAAGGCAACATTTGCTGTCAGTCAACACTCTTAACCTGTACATGGGAAAAGATAAGAGAAATACTCACCAGCAGAAATGGGTAGTATCCTAACTAAGCCTCGGTCAAGCCCTGCGATCGCATATGCATTCCCCTGAGGAAGTAGGCAAAGGTGTAGGAATCCCAATCATAGTCTCCTATACGGTCCACGTGTCAAGTGGCGCTGATCAAAGTGAAAGACACCGTAGAGGATTTATCTGCTATTAAGCAGCCCCTAATGATCATCAGGAACAATCGCCTAAGAATGCGATCCTTGACTCTCATATCATCGGGTATAGGCTCACTTAACAGCCCGCTCATAGCATCTACGCTCAAGGGACCTGTACGAACAGTCCTGCCCTTGATTGCTCCATCTGGAACTCCCAACAAGGATTTGACGGCAGTAGGGTAATATTTGTCGTACAAGGCACGGGATCCCCTTGAAACTCCATCTGTGATAAACCTCCAATCCATCGGCGTCATCAACACCTCACAGTCCAGCAAATGGAGTGACTGAGTCTGGTGAAACCAGCGCTCAGACAATGCCCTGAGGTAACCCCAGGGACAACGACGGGGAAGGATGGAAAAGAATGCTCCGAATCCCCAAGCATGTACAATCGCCCTGTAGTCATCATACAAAGCTTGATACACAGAGTGAATGCTGAACTAGTTCCCTCGAGACTGGGTGAAGCCGGGAACCTACATCAAATGCAGATCAACATTAGAATCCTTGACTCCTCATCAATATGAAAAAGGAAGATTAAAGATCTAACTTCATACCTCATTTGCATACAAATAGACTAAAGGATGCTGACTCAAGTCACCCAGAAGGTCTGGGTTTGCCACTTGAATACGTGGCAAGTCTCTACGAGGAACACGTACAGCAGGAGTAGGAACCTCAACTGGTACATCCTCCTCCTCGTCCTCGACATCCGACACTTCAACCTGGATAAGACGTATCATCGAATTCGCCAAACGACGAGGTTATCGAACAGAACAGTGTCAAGGCACTTTGGAAGCCCTCCTCCGTACACCAGAAGTGGTCATGCGGGAACTACTCGGCTGATCTAGATCCATAATATCTGGACAACAAATCTCCAAATCACCTCAGAAAGGGTGTTGTAAGACCCCAAATTATTAATAATTGAAATTTATTTTCCTCTATTTATTATTTTGAAATAGTAAGGATTGATTTGATTAATGTGGATAGTTATGGGTAAAATACGCAAATATTTCAAAATAATCAAGTGGTTATAAAATATTCATTGTTGTCGGGGAATATTCGTTTGGTCGTGGAATATTCTTGCTGTCGGGGAATATTCGTACGACAACGCAGTCTTTTGTGGACCCCATAACGAAAAGCGATTGGATGAGGAAAATGACAAATATAAGTTGTTTAAAAATAACGACGTAGTTATTCTGCTATTAATATTGTTAAAATACCCGGTGGTTAAAACACGATGTCTGGCGTTGTTGCCGCGATAGCACACGGTATTGCACCAATTATTGATTCTTATGTAAGAAGGCACTACTCAATAATTATTACGATGAATTCTTATTCGATATTTTATTTTATTGATTCAATAATTGCTGCGTTGATATTTTATATTCTTTGTTGTTTCAATAATTGTCACTATCTGATTATTTTCCATTATCGAAGAAATAATTCATATTATCCTAATAATATTATTAGATAACATTATTGGCAATGTCTAGAAAGTTACATCTAAGGAGAGGTTTGGTCACCTAATTTGGCGCCAAGATGGAGAAATTCTTATTGAAAGCCCCCTCTTTCTTGAACCGCACACGGTTGTCAATATTGTGATTACTGTAATATTATTTGTGAATAATTAATTATTGATTCATATGATGAGGAAAATATTGATTTTATGTGGATATAGATGGAGAAAATTTTTAATGTGACAATTGTTGAAAATTGAAATTTTATCTTTTTCTGATAAAATAATTTATTTAAATAAATTATTATATTTTAATAATATAATAATGATGATATTTTTACGATGAATGTGGGATATATGAGTACTTCGAGTCCACTCCAGACTTTGTGTTCCTAACGACTCTGATTTGAAGTACAAGATTATGATGGAGGCACACAATACACCATTTGCAATCCATCCTGGAAGTACTAAAATGTATCGTGGTCTTCGACATACATTTTGGTGGAACAATATGAAGAGAGAGATTGCAAAGTTTATCTCAACATGTTTAACTTGTCAACGTGTAAAGGCGGAGCATCAAGTGCCAAAGGGTCCATTGCAACCACTTGAGATTCCGAAATGGAAGTGGGAACACATTACCATGGATTTCAGATTCACGGGTCTTCCTACGGTTTCTCAAGGCATCAATGCTATTTGGGTTATTGTTGATAGATTAACCAAGTCTGCTCATTTCTTGCCGACACGGAGACTTATTCCTTGAACGTCTTGCTCAAATGTACGTAAATGAGATTGAGAGATTGCATGGCATGCCAATATCCATAGTTTTGGATCGTGACCCAAGATTAAACTTCAAGATTTTGGGTTAGCTTGCAAAAAGCTATGAGCGCAGTTCTTATTTGATTCGCATACCATCCTCAAACGACGGACAATCGAGAGAGGACTATTCAAACTCTTGAAGATCTATTAAGACTCTGTGTCCTAGACTTCAAGGGTAGTTGGGATAAGTATTTACCATTGGTGGAATTCTCCTACAACAACAGTTATCAGGCAAGTATAGGTATGGCTCCATTTGAAGCATTATATGGACGAAAGTGTCGCTCTCCAATATGTTGGGATGAGGTGGGTGAAGCAACATTGTTGGGACCCGAGTTAGTACATATGACTACCGAAAAGATCCAAATGATTCGACAACGTATACAAACGGCACAAGTTCGACAAAAGAGTTATGCGAATCTTCATCGAAAGGATGTGGAATTTAGTATAGGGGATCATGTATTGTTACGAGTTGCTCCATGGAAGGGAGTTACAAGATTTGGAAAGAGAGGAAAGCTCAATCCACGATTCATTGCTCCATTTCAAATTCTTGACCGAGTAGGAAATGTAGCCTATAGACTCGCGTTACCTCCGAGTATGTCTCGTGTTCATAATGTGTTTCACATATTTGTATTTCCTAAATATTTGAAAGACCCGAACCACGTTATAGAGTTAGAACCGGACGAGATAGCCGAAGACTTAACGTACGAAGAGGTACCTGTTAAGATCTTGGATAAGAAGGAGCATCCTCCCTCATACGAAGGTCATACCACAAGTTAAAGTTTTGTGGAGGAATCATGCTATAGAGGAAATGACCTGGGAGTTAGAAAAGAAAATGAAAGCGAGGTATCCTCACCTTTTCGAAACACCAGGTACGTACGTCAATTTCGAGGACGAAATTTCATAAGGAGGGGAGGTTGTAAGACCCCAAATTATTAATAAATGAAATTTATTTTCCTCTATTTATTATTTTGAAATAGTAAGGATTGATTTGATTAATGTGGATAGTTATGGGTAAAATACGCAAATATTTCAAAATAAGCAAGTGGTTATAAAATATTCATTGTTGTCGGGGAATATTCGTTTGGTCGTGGAATATTCTTCTTTGTGGGGAATATTAAATGCGATGGCGCGATCTTTTGTGGGCCCCATAATGTGAAGCGATTGGATTAGGAAAAGCGAAAAATATAAGTTGTTTAAAAATAACTAGTAGTTGTTATTCTGCAGATTCTTCGTTAAAATACCCGGTGGTTTAAACACAAGATGTCTGGCGTTGTTGCACAAGAAGATGCACTCAGTATTGCACCAATTATTGATTCTTACGTGAAAGGCACTACTCAATAATTGTTACAGAGAATTCTTATTCGATTATTTTATTTTATTGATTCAATAATTGCTTTGCGTTGATATTTTATATTACTCTTGTTTCAATAATTGTCACTATCGATATTTTCCATTATCGAAGAAATAATTCATATTATCCGAATAATATTATTAGATAACATTATTGGCAATGTCTAGAAAGTTACATCTAAGGAGAGGTTTGGTCACCTAATTGCACGCGCCATGAGGAGAAATTCTTATTGAAAAGCCCCTTTTCTTGGGAGCTAGGGGTTGTCAATATTGTGATTACAGTAATATTATTTGTGAATAATTAATTATTGATTCATATGATGAGGAAAATATTGATTTTATGTGGATATAGATGGAGAAAATTTTAATGTGACAATTGTTGAAAATTGAAATTTTATCTTTTTACGATAAAATAATTTATTTAAATATATTATTATATTTTAATAATATAATAATGATGATATTTTTACGATGAATGTGGGATATATGAGTATATGTGGAGGAGGAATATTTTTGTTACCAAAAATGTTTAAAACATGATAAACATGTCGGTGGACCCCATTTATTGGTTTGAAATTTGATTATAGCACAGTAAAATCGTCTGCTTATGGATTTGGTAAATTTTTGTTTGGAATTTGAAAAACTTTCTTACGTAAAGTTGTAGAGAATTGAATTTCCTATAAAAAATCGCGAGATTCAATTTTACGACAAAAGGGCTATTTATTGTGAATTATTGAAGTTCAAAACTCAAAATAATTGATTTTGGAAGTTTAAAATATTTTAATTATGGAAAACGTTTTTGGTGAGTTAAGTGGGTCTAGCATGTGTTATTGATTCTTTGAAATCGGATCTCCAAAAGTGGGCGTATGGAATTTAAAAAAATAATAATATTATTTTAATAAATTTTCTGCTTTGGTGTTCTAAGCATTTTCCTATAAATAGGGTGCTTAGGTTAGAATTGAAAATTACACCAGAAACTGAAGTTTTCTCTATATTTTTCTCTCTATATATTGAGCGTATTCTTGTGAGGATTTTGATACTTTGAGTATTGTTATACGGTGCAAGTTTCCTTCAGCACTATACCCAGTATTCTAGCCGGAGGTACTAATCTTTCGAGGTAAGGGATATTATTTTTTTCGTAATGATATTATTTCTTCAATATCATTATCTTTGAAATATTGATTTGAAGTTTTATCAAATTTGGAACTTTTGGTGTCTGAGTTACTTATTCACGTATACGACACTTATTCACGAATCTGACTATTCATCAAAAATAAAAATTTTTCTTTTTAGTCTAAAATATCTATTGTGGATACTAGCTTTGATTGTATCCATATTTTGATCATTCTTGAATTTTACACCACTATGATTATTTTTGAGGTATTTTTGGACATGGATAAAACAAAGTACTGAATCCTTAATCCTTAATCCTTGTCATTTTGTTTCACTTTGGATTCGTTTCTTTAAAAATATTTTTCATCATCCTCGATCTTAAATGATGATATTATTGAATATCTTTGGCACAGTAGTGCAAAGATGAATGATTTCGATGAATATCTTTGGCCCGTAGTGCAAAGATGAGCAGTGTTTTAGATGAACATGACCAATGATGAATATCTTTGGCCTTGTAGTGCAAAGATGAATATTTGATTCGGATATATATTGATTGATGTTACTGGGGATAAAAGATGAGCGATGAACTTTTAAATTCATACATAGAAGATAGTAGATTTCATCCTCTACTTAATTCTTCTAATGAATTATTATTTTCATTCATGAATATTGATTTAAAATTTGTTGTCTATTGTATTCTATTAGATTTTTCCCTGTTGGAGACTAACGATAATTTGTTGTATATTATCTTAGTCATAATTTCTTTACTGAGCTAGTTGAGCTCACCCTTTTTCCTTTTTGTTCCATTTTTCTTCTCAGGAGAAGATTATGTAGCGAGTATGAGTCGGGGGATGTAATGATGGTTCTAGAGAGATTTGTTTAGTAGTCCTCACCATTTTTGTAAAATAATGTATCAATAATTATGATGAGGATTTATTTGTATGTGGATATTGTCTAGATGGAAATATCTGTATTTAAACTCACAGTTTTACTGTTGTAATAATAAAGTTGTAGTTGTTTCTGTACCATGTATTGACAACTCAGAATGGGTGGTGTATACCTATTTTGGGGGCGTCACAGGTGTGGTAATTTCTTACCTGGAGCTTTTCAAAATGCATTTGTTACATGCATGCATGCATTATTTTAACATACGTCTACAGTAGAGTTAAAATTGCATGACTACTCAATGCCAACATTTTGGAAAATTTTGCCATAGCCCCCTTTGTAAATAGGACTATCCACATGCACATAGGCCTGACTAGGTGGCCATTCAGTAGCACACCTATACACAGTCATATACATCCTACTTGCATTAATACATCACAGTGAAAAATCCATAAGTGTAGTCTAATTACCAGGATTATTTTACTTCTTTACTTTTACTCATTTGTCCTCAGATAGGATAAGAAATGACAGTAAAAGGTACAAATTTGACTATGTCAAAAGTCAAATTTTTTCACATCATTATGTTCAGCATGGTTTAATACTAACATTTGCTGTGTTGAATATTTTTATCAAGTCGTATCAGCATGCATATTCACTACTATATATGTGTCTAAATGCATTTCATGCGATAAGTCATTTTCCAATGGACAGAAATTGGAAAAAAAATACATGCATGTGTTACTAGGACAGTGAAGAACGCTTGTACGATAGCAGAATATGCAGAAAGTTGCCCGAACTCAGCAGATCTGTAGAAGAGCTCTCAGATTTCCTTCGCGACGCAGCTTGAAAATGACTTATGAAAGCAGCCTGTTGGCTTTACATAGTTACGGTTGGCCACAGGTCCACCTGCGGCTGCTGCATGTGTACCTGCGGCACTCATATATGGGTCCCACACCTCCGGCTCGTTCCAGTTAGAGTTGCAAATGAGGTCTCACAAGATGAAAAGGTCAAATTAAGAATAAAAATGCTACGCGATTGAGCGGAATAGCCTAGAATCTTGGTTTTGTACGAGTCAAAGTTACATTCCCGCCATCTTACCAGCATTCGCCTGAATATAGGGTATACTATACCGATGAGCTCAACTTTCACAAATCATGCTCGGCAATACCCCACAAAGGTCTGATGCCATCAATGCAGTTGGGACCTAAAATGTATCCCCGACGGGGGTTACAACGCCGAAGTCAACAAAATGCTAACATATCCCCGGCGGGGGTCACAACGCAAAGCTTTCAAACATCCACGTATCCCCGGTGGGGGTTACAACATAATGTGACCATTGATACACACATCAATAAAGGTCAAGCAACCTTGACGTTATCTCAACCGATGACAAGGAAACCTATCGGAGCAAACATCCACGTATCCCCGGCGGGGGTTACAACGCAATGTGACCATTGATACACACATCAATGAAGGTCAAGCAGCCTTGATAATGCACCCAACATGGATTTTTCTGGTGATACACACATCAACGGAGGTCAGGCAACCTTGACAATGCAAATTATTGGCAGTAACTCCAACAGAATGAGGGAATATGTTATACACATCCATAAACAGACATAGCTTTCTTCTCACAGATCTCTTGTACATGAGAGGCACATCTATAGAATGAAGCCAGTGTCTAGGATTCGAGAATTTGGTGATAACCCCAACGTCAACATCCTTGGAGACTTGGATCGCATGTCCAAGCCAGCACTGATTGTCATCCCGATAGGATTTGCAGGGAATTCACAATCATCCATCATGCATCATGCATTTGCATCATGTTGCTGCACATAGCATCATGTTTATCTTGCTTGCATTTCAAGTGTCTAGGATTCTTTATCATATCCATGCCTTGTATGGCATGAATATGATAAAGAGGGGCATCTGTAGACACTCAAAATTTTCTGCCGCCTGTTACTGATATTGCAGTAGGTAGATTCGTCTTTCGGAGATAACCCTAGAAGACAGATCACATCCATTCCGGATACTACCAGAAGTTCAGTTTCAACCCGGAACACAAACCGGGAAGTTCAATTTTAACCCATAACAAAAACTGGAAACATCGGTTCCAACCTGGAACACACACCGGGAGTGTCAATTCCAATCTCGGAGATAACCCCGAGGTACACAGATCCAAAGACCGGCAACAACACCGGAGAGGACAGTTCGATCTGGGCGATAACACCGCGACGTTCAGTTCCAGTCCCAACACTGGGAGTAACAACTCCACCCTTGGTGACAACCCCAAGGGAGGTCATCGCAGTTCCGGCGATAACCCCGAAAATGCTTACTTTACATGCGATCAGGTTCAATCTCAGCTCTCCTGTCGAGACACTAATACCTCAGACCCAGAGCTAACACCGGGCAGATAGGCACCCTCACAGATGACATTACGGCATACCAACAAGTAGTCCAATCTCAGATGTAACCCTGAACAACGTCTGCTTTCAACTCAATCCGGCGATAACCCCGATAAAGAGTCAAATGTCATCTTGCCATCTTACACACGCGCGTCGTCTCAAAACTTCATACATACATACATACATGTCCTACAAGAATCGAGGAATTGCAATCCTGAGTGACTATTACGCGTGGCAGCACACGGGATAGAACTTGAAGCTTGAAGACCATGGGCATGGTCCCCTCTTCCTGACTTCGTACAACCTCTAATCCCATGTCATTGCGTAACTCTCGACACAAGCGGTCCGAAGAAGGTCGTATATACCTCGTTCAGATGCTCGGATTGAAGTTCTGCAAGTTCGAGCAGACATTACAGTGAATGAGTGCACGTACTTCGAGATGACAAAACCCGCGGGACCTCGGGCAGGCCAGGCAGCTGCAAGTACATCTGCGGCTGCCGTAGGTGTACCTACGACCATCAGTTCCATAAATATAGAGCTTGGGGTCAGCCATTTAAAAAAAAAGAAGGCGAGGAAGCCCTGTCCAATTTGTTTTGTACACACCCCATATTGAGTGTTTCCTCAGTTTAAACACCTGTTAGCTCATATATAGCTATATTTTTATCCAACGGGAGCTGAGTGTTCATCCATATAGAGTCATAGAAGCCTGCATTGGCTGCCCACTGTAAGCCTTCTAACACTCTATAAAGCCTTTCTTTTCATATTGGCACATACTTTTATACACATTGAGAGTCGTGTTGTGTGTGTATGCCCGGACTTCGGTCCGTGGCTTTCATTTCTGTCTATATATATATAATTATATATATATATATATGTATATATTTTTATATGGACTAACATTATCGAGTTATGCCTCGATTGAGCCTGAACTTGATGCGGAGCGTTTATTTGCTTTTCGTGTGTATATATATATATATATATATATATATATATATATATATATATTGTCCCGCATGGAGTTTACTTGGCGGTTGATCGCTTTTACTTGTTTATTTACATTTTGTCCCTTTGGAGTTTACTTGAGCGGTTGATCGTGACATTCTTGCTTTATTTACTTTTCTCGATCCCCATGAAGAATAATTAAAGTGGTGGTGATCATATACTGTATATATATATATATTTACCGCTTTTATATATATACCGCTTGCTACTTGATTCCCCATGGAGAATAATTCATGGTGGCTAATCATGTCGATATATATATATATATATATATATATATATATATATATATATATATATATATATATATATATTTACTTTTATATATATACACCTTACTACTTTTCATATAAACTGCGGTATCATGTGAGTCTAGGAATCATGTGATCTTACAGATTCAGAATAATGAATCTAGATTCGGTTCCCGTGATGGACATTTTTCAGCTGTAAGCAGCTTGTATTTATTTTACAGTGTCTGAATTTCCTTGGATGGTTGTCATGCCCGTGAGGAGTTCGACACTGCTGTTTATTATTTTCGCGCAGATGTTTCGTATCTCAAAAATAAAAGCAAATAAGCCAAACATTTAATAATAAAATGGAAGTATCAAAGGCCTCAATTACTATTGAGCACAGGGTTTGAAAAACCTCTTTTTTACAAAACATCACTGCTATATCTTGTTTAAAACTGAATTTTTCTATAAATTTAAACCCTATGTATATAGGTGCGAACGAGGCATAACACTACTTTCAAATAATTGCACATTGATCCACACACACACACACATTCATATATCAGTTTCTTGAAAAGTGGCGGTCACCGTGGTAACACGAGTGTCGGGGGGTGCCTAACACCTTCCCTTCGCATAATCAAGCCCCCGAACCCAAATGAATCTCGGTTTCACGGACCCGTTTAGCAGTGTCACATCACTGGGTCAATGTGCAAACCTTTTTGGTTGCATTGGTGCAACCAGTTAAATACACCAACTGGCGACTCTTAAAGTCAAATCGTCGACATTATACATGTCGGACCTTTTTCACTTGTTTTTTTTGAACAAATCTCACATTAACATGAGAACACCAAAGAACAAGTAACGAAAAGGGACACTTAAAAATCCCGACGTTGACATACTTGGTGAATTCTGTTGTTATTCTATTCTTTATTATACTGTTAGAATATCCTGTTTGTGCGGATTACGCATGACCTGGTTCCATTATTTATTATTATGTTGGATTAACCTGTATACGCGGATTACCGTATACCTGGTGAATTCTGTTGTTATTCCATTCTTTATTATTCTATTGGAATATCCTGTCTGTGAGGATTACGCATGACATGGTTCCATTATTTATTATTCTGTTGGAATAACCTGTATACGCGGATTACCGTATACCTGGTGAATTCTGTTGTTATTCCATTTTTTATTATTTTGTTGGAATATCACATGCATGCGGATTCTGCGCGACTGGTTTCATTCTTTATTATTCTATTGGAATAACTCCGTCTGCAAGCGGTTATCGTATGCATGGTGAATTCTTACATTATTCCATTATTTATTATTACATTGGAATAACTTTGCCTATGTGGACTACTGGTATGCATGGTGAATGATCATTCGTATTCATTCCTTATTAAATTGTGGAAATGATCTGCATCTGCGTGGATTACTGCATGGCGAGTAAAAATCCATTAGCGAGTTTAAATAATTTTTCGACCCTCAAAAATTCGGAAAAATTTGAAATGATAATTTGTTGAGTTTTCTAGATTGTGTCCAAAAATGGCGATTTTTGGATGTATAGATTAGGAGTTATGAATTTTATGGAAAAAGATTATTTTAAAAGTAAACCCTTATAACTCTTTATGGTTAACTTCAAAATTGGTGAAATTTTTATTGAGAGTACATGTATATAACAGGTATACCACCAGAAATTTGAATTTTTGGACAAAAGTACAATTTATTATAAATGTCTAAATATTCGGCAGTTTTGGCCATATAAAAAATAGTAAATGAATTTTAAAAATTCTGAGAAAAATATATGTTCAATATGGGACTATATTCTGCTAAATTCCAGAAAAGAATAATTTTTGGGACTGATTCGGTATTTTTCATGAAAATGGTTTAGTTATAAACATATAAATTAAATATGTTATGTGAAGTTGAAAAATTGGTAAAATGGATTTTATGGCTTGGAAATCCTATATAAGGTATATGCAGATTTTTGATGAGGGATTTGATCATTAGTGATGAAATCTTACGAGTATGGCATTTTTGAATGATTAAAATGCATTATTCGGTAAAGTGTAAATAATTAGAATAAATTGTTTATAAGTTTAAGAAGTGATTAAAATATTGTTATAATATTAATAATATTAGAATATGAGTTTATTAAGTGATTGATAAACATTTGGATAAATTTAAAGTCTTTAATATTTATCATTGTTTTCGTTTGATTAATGCTTATATTGTGATGAAAGTCATCTGTGGCTTACGTGCATAGATGGACTTGGTATGATTATGACCAGAGATCATTTGGTATAATCATGATCGTAATGATGTGATAAAAGTCCTCATTGGCCCGTAATGCATTGATGGACAGTTATTGGTATGATTATAACCAGAGATTATTCGGTATAATCATGACCATTGATGATTACATGAATATCCTTGGTCATAGTGCAGGGATGATTCGATGATGTGGATTATTTATTAAGCTGAGTCTCAGCGATAAAATATTGATTATACACTTTTAATTCATAAAAGATAGTAGATATCATGCTCTACTTGACTCTTCTAAAATATAGTTGTATGTCTTTGGCCTGTAGTGCAAAGATGAATTGTTAATGAATATCTTTGGCCGTAGTGCAAAGATGAATTTATTAGTATGATTATGAGCAGGAATTATGATTTGGTATAACCATGATTTTTGATGTTTCAGGTGAAGATAGGTGATGAAGATTATCTTCGTCCTGGGTGCGAAGAGGAATTTAAAATCACAATTATGATTATGAGTTATTCATATGATTGTGGACAAGAATTGTTGATTGATGTTACAGAGATAAAATATTATTTAAGGACTTTTAACATGAAGAAGATAATAGACCTCATGGTCTATTTGACTCTTCTAATGGATTGCTCGTTCCGCTGCAACTATGGTTGAAAAGTTTTATCATCTACCATATGTTCTAAATCTCTGATTTATTCTGATGAAGAGTAATGATGATTTAATTATCTTTAGTCATGATATTTTTTACTGGGCTAGTTGTGCTCACCCTTTTGCTTCATAATTCCTTTCAGGTAATAAAAGCGTAGCTGGGTCGAGCGGAGGTAACAAGGGATTAGAACGGTGGTCTATAGCTGTTGAGGTTCTCCCTAAACAGTATGGAAATAATTTTATTGAGAACTTTAGATAAATGTGTTGTATTTTATACGACATTTAATAGTTATATTTGGTGAATCAAATATGGTGAGATGAACCCAACTTTTGAAGGGTGTTTTGTCACTATCGTACAAGATGTCTAATGACAGATGACTTCGTGTTATCATAAGACAGGGTTGTGCACATGCACTTGCTGATTATATCTATGAGCACTACCTATATAACCTTGGAGTTTGGTTGAAGTATAGTTCTCAATTGGAGACAATGGAGATAATTATATGTCAAGAGAAGACTCACCATTGGAAAGAACATGATAGTAATCTTCTCTTTTTTCTTTGAGGTCTATTGGGTCAACTAAGGATACTTCTGTGGACATATGATATCTATCATAACTTAGATGCATGGCCTCTGATGTACGAAGGCTTCCCTGAGTATTTTCCAAAGATTTTAATTTCTAAAACTGTTATTAATTGTACTTTTATGTAAAGTACCATTGTAAGGTGTTGTGGTCGACGCACCAGAAGAGTTACATATATTTGCATTAAAACTCACAGCTTATGTATGGTCGTACTCTACACGACAGTTCAACAGTTGTATAAATGAAGTTTATATTTGATTTTTATAGTGTGATATCTGGCGACTCAGAATGAGTTGAGTGAACCTATTTTGGGGGCGTCACATAAAATATCCTTAAAATTTGCGCTTCATCTAGTATCGTTTCACTAGGATATTTTCTGCACATTCTTGTTAAATTTTAAGTTTTTCATGCCGGAGTACTGTCCATGAGTACTATTCATTTATACGGTATTATTCACAAAAGTACTATTCATAAAGTACTATTCATAAATACTATTCATGAAGTACTATTCATGAGTACTATTCCCAAAGTACTATTCACAGGGTACTATTCTTGAAGTACTATTCACGGGGTACTATTCACCCGGAGTACTATTCATGACAAAAATTGATTTCTTTTTCGGTCAAAATCATTTTTGATACAATATCATTCTTGAATTTTACTCCACAAAGCAGTATCATGTTGGCAATTTGAACGTTATTGAATTCTAGATAAATTAAATTATAAATCTTTAAAAATTTATCCTTTGTTTCTTTTAATTGAATTCTTATATCATTGTCATCATCCTCATGCTTATATTGTGATGAAAGTCATCTTTGGCTTACGTGCATAGATGGACTGTTGATCTATATGATTATGACTAGGGATCATTCGGTATAATCATGACCCGTAATGTTACAAATTATGTGGTAAAAGTCTTCATTGACCTGTAGTGCATTGATGGACAGTTGTTGGTATGATTATGACCAGGGATTATTCGGTATAATCATGACCATTGATGATTACATGAATATCCTTGGCCGTGGTGCAGGGATGATTCGGTGATGTGGATTATTTATTAAGCTGAGTCTCAGCGATAAAATTGATGATAAACTTTTAAATCATAGAAGATAGTAGATATCATGCTCTACTTGACTCTTCTAATGGATTGTTTATTCCGCTGCAGTTGTTGATCTAAAATTTGTTGTCTATTATATTCTATCAATTGTTATACTATTGAAGGCTAAAGATAATTTATTCTACATTATCTTAGTCATAATATTTCTTACTGGGCTAGTTGAGCTCACCCTTTTCTTTGATTGTTCTCTTCAGGAAATGAGAATATAGTTGGGACGAGTTGGGGAATAGAGTGATAGTCCAGGATAAGTGGCTTTAGTAGTACTCACTATTCTATGAAATAGTGTGATAATAATTGTAATGAGGACTCCATTGAGTGTGGATATTGTCTAGAAGACAATATTCATGTTAAAACTCTCAGCTTATGTTTTGTCATATTTTACACGACAGTTGTATAATTAAGTTTTTATTTGTATTATGTACCATGTATTTGGCGACTCAAGATGGGTGATGTATACCTATTTTGGGGGCGTCACACTAGTGCTACATACGTGTTCTTGATTAATAAACTGGGATAGTGAATTGAACTGGAATAAAGGTGTAAAAATCAGAGTGAAGCTTAGGGTGAAGTCGTAAGTCTAATTCTCCAATAATTGTTTGAAATTTCAGTTTTTAAGATTTGTGATTGTTTCGTGATCATAGTATTTTTAATAATTTAGTTTTTATAATTTTAATCATTGATTTGGATAGTTTAATAAAATTTGGATTAATAGAAAACTGGTAATTGTAAGGGTTAAAGTCTTACGAAATTTCTCTGTGGGAACGATACTCTACTTACAATTATATTACTTGTTGACCACATATACTTGCGTGTTGTGCGTAATTAGATTTTACCCAACAGTAGTCGATGCAGACCCGCCAATTCCTATTCTATTTTTGAACCAGTACCACGTTCACCATTCACTCAGGGTAGTCAATTTCAAAAATAAAGTCTACTGCCAGAAGCTTTGCTATCTCTTCACCTATTATCTTCTGCCTATGTACAGCTACCTTTTGATCAACACCAGGCATGTTACTGGGGGCCCACATAAAAAAATGTCTTCATAACACTTTAGTAACTCCACAAGGCTCGTCTGAAAAGGTTCCTATAGTCCCGACCCGATTCTGACGGTCTTATCCTTCTTTCCCAGAATCAACTCCACCTCTTTTGTCTCTTCGGCAGGCATGATAATAGGCTCTGTAATACCTTCGGTAAATGGTTCAATTTCTATCACCATTGACTGCTTCTACTTGCTGACTCCTACCCCCGAAGAGATCAATACATTCCTTTAGCACCTGTGATGCCCCCAAAATAGATCCACACAACCCATTCTATGTCGCTAAATACATAGTATAGCATTCAAATACAACTTTATTTATACAACTGTCGTGCAAAATACGACAATACGACAATACATAAGATGTGAGTTTTAATACAAATATTGTCTCATAGACAATATTCAAACTCAAATAAAGTCTTCATTAAAATTATTGTCACACTATTTTACACAATTGTGAGGACTACTATAAGAACCATCTTGGACCATTACTCCACTCCCCGACTAGTCCCAGCTACATTCTCGTCTCCTGAGAAGAACAATGGAACCAAAAGGAAAAGGGTGAGCTCAACTAGCCCAATAAAGAATATTATGACTAATATAATGTAAAACCAATTATCTTTAGTCCTCAACAGGGAAAAATTTGATAGAATACAATAGACAACAAGTTTTAGATTAATAATTGCAGTGGAAATAGCAATCCATTAGAAGAGTCAAGTAGAGCATGATGTCTACTATCTTCTATGATTTAAAAATCCATCATCAATATTTTATCCCTGTAACACCAATCAATAATTATTTCCAATTAATGAATTATATATGAACTATGGGCCAAAGATAATCGTTTCTATCACTAGTGGTCATGATCAAGTCAAACACCTGTTCATCTATGCATTACGGGCCAAAGATGACTTTCACAACAAACCTTTATCTGTAACATTAAAGTTCATGATTATACCAATACATAATTTCTGGTTATAATCATACCAATCAACGGTCCATCTTTGAACTATGGGCCAAAGATAACTTCTAACACAATATAAGCATGAGGATGATGACAATGATATAAAGAATAAATTAAGTGAGATCAAGGATAAATATTAGAGATTTATAATTCAATTTATCCAGAGTTCAAGAATGTCCAAATTGTCAACATAATCACTAATTGTGGAGTAAAATTCAAGAATGATATTTATGTATCAAAAATAATTTGAACCAAAAAGAAATCAATTTTGTCATGAATAGTACCTCGTGAATAGTACCCCGAATGAATAGTACACGAATGAAATTAAAAGTACCCTGAATGAATAGTATTCCAAATAAATAGTACTCCGACATAAATAGTATCCCATCAATCAATAAGAAAGTTCAGACCAATAGTGGTATAATAATAGATGAAGCACAAAATATTAAGAATATTCCACTAATTTCGAGGGTTTTCACCATTTAATAATAAGGTTATGGAAACAAACAACAAATTCGTACCATAAATAGAGAAATATGAAAGAAGACGATATCCCTTGATGAGTACAAAAGAAATGATATCTCATACTAGTATAAAAGAATATACGAAACTGCAAATAGATTTTCACCCGTCATGCGGTAATCCGCATAGACAGATCATTTCCACAATTTAATAAAGAACGAATACGAAGGGTTATTCACCATGCATGCGATAATCCGCGTAGACATGTTACTCCCGCAGATCAATAAAGAATGAATACGAAGGGTTATTCACCATGCATGCGGTAATCCGCGTAGACAGGTTATGTGAGAAACCAAATTTTATGAATAAAGATTTAAATTTCTTGAAATATTTTTTTGAATATTATGGTGTGGATTTGATATAATGTTATAGTTGTGGGTAATATTTATAAATTTTGCAAAGTAAGCAAGTTGTTATATAATATTCGATTGGTCAGGGAATATTCTTTTTGTCGGGAATATCCATACGACGGCACAATCATTGGTGGACCCCACAACGAAAGTATTGTCGTAGTAAGAAAACGACAGAATTAGCTTTTTATAAAAATAACGGCGAAAGTGTTATCGTTAAAACTATTGAACTACTCGGTAGTAAAAGTACAGTAATATGCGTGGTTGCATAGTAGCACACGGTATTGATTATTGATGCTTACGTAAGAAGTCACTCAATTATACTCAATTAGTGCTACAATAATTGCTGCATCATATCTCTCATATTATTGATTCAATTATTGTCACAGTAACATCTGCATAATATGATATATTATTAAATCAATAATTGAGATGACAAAGCTATTCATATTATTAAATTATAATATTGACAATGTCTAGAAGTTCTGTCAAGAAGAGGTTAGGTAATTGTGCGCCAGTGAGGAGAAATCCTTACCGGAAGGCCCCCATTTTCCTAGGAACGACCTGGTTGTTAAATATTGTGAGTTATAATATTAATGATGAATAAGTTCGTGTTGATTAAAGATGAAATTGATAGTTCCACTGTGTGGGAATTATTAGTGTTAGTAGAAATCGACATTTATTTCGATAATAATTGATGTCAGGAGATTTTATTGACCACTCGGGTATTTGGGGCACTTTTCGTGCCGGAGTACTATTCATGGGTTACTATTCACCCAGTTACTATTCATTTTAGTATTGTTCACTATTCACTGATAATTTTTTAGACAGTTGGTTGAAATTATAATAGTAAATCAATATGGATCGTTGGTTTAAAGTTTTAATAGTAACTTGTCCCTTTGGTTTTCCGAGAGTTATTTGTCCCTTCGATTTTCCAAGAGTTATTTGTCTCTTCGATTTTCCAAGAGTTATTTGTCTCTTCAGTTTTCCAAGAGTTATTTGTCTCTTCAGTTTTCCAAGAGTTATTTGCCTCTTCGGTGTTCCAAGAGTTATTTGCCCCTTCGGAAATAGTAGTTGTCTATTCAATATTATCAAGAGTCATTTTGACCATTCGTTAAGCCCAAGAGCCACATTCAGTTCTTCTATAAATAAAAGCTCATTCCTTCATTATTTCTTACGAATTCACTGAAACTCTAGAGAGAGAAACTATAGAGAGAAAGAAGAAAAGTATTCTGCTACTTCACTACTCCAGTATTCAGTCTTATACTAAGGTAAGGAGTATTATTTCTTTCTTATTCATGAAGAGAGCTATTGTTATTTCATTCCTTATTATTATGTTGGAATAACCTGTTTATGCGAAGTACCGCATATATGGTGAAATTCTTCTATTATTCCATTCTTTATTATTATGTTGGAATAACTTTGTTTATCACAATACCGCATACATGGTGAAATTCTTCTATTATTCCATTCTTTATTATTATGTTGGAATAACTTTGTTTATCTGAAGTACCGCATACATGGTGAAATTCTTCATTATTCCATTCTTTATTATTATGTTGGAATAACACATGCATGCGATTCACGCATGACCTAGTTCCATTATTTATTATTACATTGGAATAACTTTTATGCATGCGGTCTATCGCATGCCCAGTGAAGTCTTCATTATTCTATTATTTATTACTCTATTGGAATATCACATGCATGCGGATTACACATGACTGGTTCCCTTATTTATTATTACATTGGAATAACTTTTGTCGATCTGGTCTATCGTATGCATGGTGAATTCTTCTGTTAATCCATTCATTATTATTCTGTTAGAATAACCTGTCTATGTGGATTATTGCATGCATGGTGAATGATCCTTTGTATTCATTCCTTATTAAATTATGAAAATGATCTGTCTACGTGGATTACCGCATGGCGGGCAAAAATCCATTTGCAGTTTCATATATTCTATTATACACAGTTGGTTAAAGTTTTGGCTTTTATGCTCCATGAAATTAGTGGAATATCCTTGATATTTGCGTTTCATCTAGTATCTTTTCTTGGAAATATTCTTCTGAGCATTCTTGAATTTTACTCCATAAAGCAGTATCATGTTGACAAATTGGACGTTATTGATTCTTGGATAAATTAAATTATAAATCTTTAAAATTTATCCTTGAACTTGTTTTATTGAATTATTATGTCATTGTCATCATCCTCATGCTTATATTGTGATGAAAGTCATCTTTGGCTTACGTGCATAGATGGACTTGGTATGATTATGACCAGGTATTATTCGGTATAATCATGATCGTAATGTGACAAATGATGTTGTAAAAGTCCTCATTGGCATGTAGTTCATTGGTGGACAGTTTTTGGTATGATTATGACCAGGGATTATTCGGTATAGTCATGACCTTTGATGATTACATGAATATCCTTGGCCGTGGTGCAGGGATGATTTGATTTTATTTATTAAACTGAGTCTCAGCGATAAAGTTGATGAAAAACTTTTTAAATCATAGAAGATAGTAGATTTTTTGCTCTACTTGACTCTTCTAATGGATTGCTTATCCCGTTGCAGTTTTTGATCTAAAACTTGTTGTCTATTATATTCTATAAGTTGTTATACTGTTGAAGGCTAAGGATAATTTATTCTGCATTATCTTAGTCATAATATTTCTTACTGGGCTAGTTGAGCTCACCCTTTCTTTCATTGTTCTCTTCAGGAAATGAGAACGTAGCTGGGACTAGTCGGGGAACAGAGTGATGGTCCTAGATGGTGCATTAGTAGTCCTCACTATTCTGTGAAATAGTGTGACAATAAATGTAATGAGAACTCCATTGAGTGTGGATATTGTCTAGATGACAATATTTGTATTAGAACTCACAGTATATGTTTAGTCGTATTTTACACGACTGTTGTATAATTAGTTTATATTTGTATTCAGTACCATGTATCTGGCAACCCAAGATGGGTGATGTATACCTATTTTGGGGGCGTCACAGTTGGTATCAAAGCTTAGGGATATGATCCCTGGCTGAGATGTTAGAAAAGAACTAGGAGGGCGGGGAATTCCTTCGCTAGTTTGACCTACCTAAGTTTATTTGGTATTTAATTGGCTGGTCAGAGTATATTGATAATATGTGACATGTTAATTAACCCTTGTTTTGTGGCAGTGTTTAAAAATGGCAGCTGAAAATGTTAACAATGGAGTGAATGAGACCGTTGAGACACCTTTAATCATTAACCAGGTTATTGTGATGTCAGACGAAGAAGGAATTAAAGATATCTACATGGTGAGTGAAGAACTAATAGTTGCACCCGAGCTAGTTGCAGAGGTAGCAGCTGAGAGTGAGGAAGAAGAGGAGAATTTATTAGAGGAATTTTATGATCAAAATTTAGCATTGCAAAATCATATTCATGAGTTAGAAGAGCAGGCTGAAGAATGGCAGGTTGTCGTTGAGCAAAGAGATGTACATTACGTAACTCTCTTCCTGACTTCATACAACCTCTAATCCATGTCATTACGTAACTCTCGACACCTGTTATCCGAAGAATACAGATACGCTTCGTTTGGATGTTCGGATTGAAATTCTGCAAGTTCGATTGGATATTACAGTACGCGAGTGCACGTACTACGAGACGACGGGATCCGCAAAGCCCGGGCCCACCACGACCAGCCACGGGTAGACCTGCTGCCATCAGTCTATATATACAAGGCTTGGGGTCAGCCATTTGAAGAGGGAAGAGAGAGAAAAAGGCGAGGAAGCCCTGTCCATTTAGCTCTGCATACAGATCTTTTTAGTGTTTCCTTTTCTTTAAACACTCGTCAGCTCATATATAGATACTTTTTATCCGGCGGGAGCTAAGTGTTCATCCACTTAAAGTCAAAGAAGTCTACTTTGGCAGTCCACTGTAAGCCTTCTTATATTCTAAAAAGCTTCTTTCTTCTATTATTACACATTGTTGCACACATTGAGAGTCGTATGAGTGTGTTTGCCCGGACTTTTGTCCGTGGTTTTCATTTCTATCTGTATATATATTAATATATGTATATATATTTCTTATATATGGACTAACATTATCGAGTTATGCCTCGATTGAGCATAGACTTCGATCTGGAGCGTTTATTTGTTTTTGTATATATATATATACTTATATATATGAACTGTGGTCAGACTCTATCTGATGAGCCTGTATTTTACATCCGGAGCGTTTAATTGCTTATATATATATATATATATATATATATATATATATATATATATATATATCGCTTGTTGTCGGACATATCCGATGAGCCCAATTCACATCCTATATTCTTCGCTTTTATATATATTTATATATATTTACATTCCGTCCCGCCTGGAGTTTACTTTGTGGCGGTGATCGTTTTTACAGCTTTATTTACATTTTGTCCCGCCTGGAGTTCACTTCGTGGCGATGATAGCATTTACTACTTTATTTACTTTTCTGATCCCCCATGAAGAATAATTCGTGGTGGCTGATCATGTCAGTATATGTATATTTACCGCTTTTATATACATATATCATCATACTGATTCTCCATGGAGAATAATTCATGAGTAGCTATCATGTCAAGTATATATATATATATATATATATATATATATATATATATATATATATATATATATATATATATATATTTACATTAAAATCACTTTGGAGTTTACTTACGTGGCGGTGATCGCTTTACAACTTTATTTACATTTTGTCCCTTTGGAGTTCACTTATGTGGTGATCGATTTACTACTTTATTTACTTTTACGATCCCCATGAAGAATAATTATTGGTGGTGATCATGTCGATATATGTATATTTACCGCTTTTATATACATATCATGTCACGCTTGATTCTCCATGGAGAATAATTCATGGTAGCTATCATGTCGATTATAGATATATATATATATATATATATATATATATATATTTATAGCTTATATATATATATATATATATATATATATATATATCGCCATTGCTTTCCATATCAATTGCGATATCATGTGAGCTTAGGAATCATGTGATCTTACAGATTGAATTATGAATCTAGATTCGGTTCCGTGATGGACATTTTTCATTTATGGCGGCTTGTACATTATTTTACGATGTCTCGAGTTTCCTTGGATGGTCATTTATGCCTGGTGAGGAATTGAAAGATCTTTGTATAATGTTTTTCGCATAGATGTTTCGCATCTCGATAATAAAAGCAAACAAGTCGAACATTAAATAATAAAATGGAAGTATCAAAGGCCTCAATTACTATTGAGCACAGGGTTTGAAAAACCTCTTTTTATAAAACATCACTGCTATATCTTGTTTAAAACTGATTTTTTTTATAAATTCAAACCCTATGTATATAGGTGCGAACGAGGCATAGCAGTACTTTCAAATAATTGCACATTGATCCACACACACACACACACATTCATATAACAATTTCTTTGAAGAGTGGCGTCATCGGCAGTAAACATGGATGTCGGGGTGCCTAACACCTTCCTCCGCATAATCAAGCCCCGAACCCTTAATGAATCTCGGTTTCACAGACTGGTTTAGCGATGTCAAATCAACTTTGGGTCAATGTGCAAACCTTTTGATTCAACGTTAGTGCAACCATTAAAACACCAACTGGTGACTCTTAAAGTCAAATTGTCGACATTATATATGTCGGACCTTTTTCACTTGTTTTTTCAAAAAAATCTCACATTAACATGAGAACACCAAAGAACAAGTAACGAAAAGGGACAATCAAAAAAATCCCAACGTCGACAGGTGGCGACTTTGCTGGGGACTCCAATAAGAGGGCTTAAGCCGCTATTACAAGCTTTTCAAATTTGTTATATGCTTGTGTGTGATTGTTGCATTTACATTACTAATACATGTGTACAAATGCATCTTACTTACTGCATTGCTAAATATCTATCTGTGATATTAGTGCTTCGCACATATTAGTGCTTCGCACGTATTAGTGCTTTGCACATGTCATCATTTTGCATAAACGGTGAGACACGTTGTATGTGAATGTATGTTGTGTGGTCCCTCCGTTAGGAGGCTATCCTCTCGGTGTTTGATTACTGGACCTATGGGAAGAATAATTTCCCGGGGCTCAGGAAAGGCACCACCCAGATTCGCTCAAGTTGAAAAACCTGATTAACTTCCCGTTGAGTAAATTGTGATGATCTGGGAACCTTCATTGCCAAAAAGCCGCGAGAGAAACCCTAGGATAGGTCAACCTCTGATAAACCAAATGCGGAGGGAAGTCTCATCATGCTTTCCATTTTCAGATTACCTGTAAAAACATTTACTTGTAATTTTATTCCAAGTTCATCCATATATAATGGAAAATATGAAGAATACCTGTGCATAACATGTTATCAATTAACTAAACCAGTTTTGCAGGAAAAATTCCTAGAACGGATATGTTATGATAACATTTACATCTTCCTAAGACTAAACTACGTAAGTCTTTTTGTAGGAAAACAATTGGGCCGGTTACCCGTTCCAAGTCTTAAAAGGCCTCCAGCCTACAGCCAATCATGTCTTCCTCTGAACAGTCTAATCCTGTCTCTCGAGAAGAATTTGACGGATTGAGTAAACAGATCACAGACTTGGGTGTCCTACTAAAAGAGTTACACCAGTCTACTCAGGGTACGAAAAGGCCCACACATACAGAATCCTCTACACAAGGGAGAGTTCAAAATCTGGAAAAAACAATTCCAGAGCATCAGTTGGATACCACCACCAAAGACCCTGAAAACACCCATCTCAAAGCAGATCTAGACACCGGTGATATCAGGAAGAAGGTCCTTCAAATGGAGGAAACCATTCGCGCTCTTAAAGGGATTGGAACATATGGTAGTGTTTCATATACAGACCTTTGTATATTTCCTGGTGTGCATTATCCAGAAAAATTCAAAACACCTGATTTTGAGAAATATGACAGATTAGGGGATCCTTACACACATTTAAAGGTGTTCATTGGAGAACTCGGATCTTATGCTGAGGATGAAAAGCTCGAAATCTGATTATTTCGAAAAAATCATTTGGAGAAGCCTGGATTCATGGTATACCAGTTAGACAACTCTAAGATCTATAAATGGGAAAGAGTGGCTCATGCCTTCCTCACTCAATCTGATTTTCGGTCTCAAATGGCTCTGGCCGTGCCAAATCACCAAGGTCAAGAAACAATCTAACGAGTCATTCGGAGAGTATGCTTTCGGAGGTGGAGCGCGCTTCTTTGCTCAAGTTATTCCTTCCATGATGAGAATCGAGAGATGGTCATGACTTTCATAGATGTACAGGAAGCCACTTTCTATGAAAGAGTCCTAGCTGGCATTGGCAAGCCATTCTCTGAAATGATTAAACACGGCGAGATGGCTGAAATGGGATTGAAGTCTGGTAAAATTCAAGACCTAGCCGCTCTTAAAGCTGTTGCTGACCACATCTAGTCTGGATCTTATGGAAACAACCCCCGGAGGGTCCATAAGAAGAAAGAAGAGGATGTTTCCTTGATACTATAAGGACAAAAAGGTAATCCAAACATGCCTATGCAGAGGAAAAACTACTCCTCTTTCACAGCACAACCTTCAAACCCTCCATTGCCCAAAAGTGGAGAAGTAAAGCGATTTCGAACGTTCACACCCTTAGGGGATTCGCTCGAAAATATTCTTGCTCTTCTGACTACTCAAAAGAAAATTACACATCTTCTTCCTCTAGCCAACCCTACTGGTAGGGGTTTCAATGCTAATCGGAAATGTGCATATCATACTGGGGCACCCGGACATGATACTCAAGATTGTTGGGCCTTGAAGCACAAGATCCAAGATTTGATCGACAATGGTGAGATCGTGGTCACTAAACCAGATCAACCTCACGTATAAGACAACTCTCTCCCTCAACACAAAGATGAAGAGGTCCACATGATCAGTTGGAGCACTGGACATGGTTCCAATTCTACTGGTGAATCATCCCAACCCATCAAAGACGGTGCTGACAAATGGGATTATGCAAAGTTCCAATTCACCATGGAACGAAAGATGAAGGCTCTTCACAAACTAATTGAGCAATTGGCAAAACTAGTGACACACCAACATCATGCCACATGCTAACTAATCAGACAGGAGCATGCCTATCTCCTTCCAATTGTTATGAATGCTCCCTCAACACCATTGAAAAGCGAAGCTATGGAGGATAAGGTTGCAAAGCGAGCAAATGCTAAAGCCCGTCCGGAGTATGCTAATAAAAGGGAATTCACCTATCTGAGCCAATATATGGAGGAAATACTGCAAATGTTGATCAACGAAGGAAGGATCACATTCCTTCTCCCTCCAATCAATCCACACTCAGGGCGGTTCAATCCTGATGAAATGTGTCAATATCATTCACATTCTTGCGGTCACAGCACAGAGGAATGCTGGGCACTCCGCCATCTCATTCAAAATCTAATTGATAACGGTGTTCTGCAAGTGGCAGATGATTACACTGTGCAACTTAAGGGTGGGAATGCATATCCTACTCAATGGAAGGGATCAGTAGCAGTCATATCCGAGGAGGGTGATGAGATTGTTAAAACATTTCCCATACAACCAATTCAACTCAAAGGAGTTTACAATCCTTTGGAAGTGACCGCACCAGAGCCAATTCTCTTGCCTTGCAGAATACAACATCCTGTTGTCAGCTTACACAAAGTGCCATGGAATTATGGAGAAACTGAAGGATCTACGTCTCATACTGCTGCTATAATGGCAAAAGAGAATCCACTATACCTTCCTCGACGGGTTATCAAGCATACTTGCGAAGCAAAGGGGAAATTGTCCATGGAGAAGATTGAAAAATTCCTCCATACTATGGGCCATAATGAAGCCAAAGTGGTTTTAAGCTTGCGTGAAGCTCCACACCAGATATCAATCCTGGACTTGGTTTTCTCTTCCGAAGATCATCGGAAGATCTTGTTAAAGGTTTTGGAAGAAGCCTACTTACCAAAATCAGTGGATGTGGAAAAATTTCAACATTTGGTTGATCACATTTTCAACAACAATGTGATATCCTTCACTGATGATGACATACCTCCCGAAGGGACTGGTCACTGCAAACCACTACACATTGCTGTATTGTCTTCTGGGTATATGCTCGCAGGAGTATTGATAGATGGAGGTTCATCTCTAAATATTTGTCCTTATGCCACCTTGGTGAAGATGAACATCAATCCCAATCGAATTCAAAGTAGTCATACGATTATCAGAGCTTTTGATGAATCTCGGTGAAATTCTGTTGGAAAGATTGAGTTGCCAATTGAGATTGGTCCCCATACATTCAACATATCCTTCCATGTCCTCAAGATAGATTCAGGATACAACCTGTTATTGGGGAGACCATGGATACACATGGCTGGAGCTGTTCCCTCCACCTTACATCAACAACTCAAATACATCGTCAACAACAGTCTAGTCACTGTCAATGCTGAGCCGGAAGGTCCTAAACCAGGAGCTCTACCAATTATCAGCTTCAATTCAGAGGTTGAGCCTGCTAGTTTTCACACTCTAGAAGTGAGTAATACGCAATACCATTCTATTGGAGCACCACTTCCCGTACCTAAGATTTCTGACGAGGTTATGTCCACCACTCAAGAAATGATGTTATTGGGTTACCAACCTGGACAAGGGCTTGGAAAAGATCAGCAGGGTAATACACACCCTATACCAATGTCCAGTCAAATCGGTACAGCCGGGCTCGGCTATTCTGCTAATTCCAAGCATAGGAATCCTTATAAGCATAAGCAGATTCCTCAACCTTCCGCCGTACGGTGATCTTCGATACCTTTACCACATGAGTTAATGCAATCTCTAGTAAAGGTTCCAGCCCAGACTATGGTTATGCTGTTTCCAAAACCAGTACCAATCAAAGCTAAAGAGGTGCTGACTCCTAATCCCGAGGTGGAAGAAAAGGAGTGGAAACGTAAACATGACCTTGCCTTGATGATGGCAGGCATTCGCGTCATTGTTCACGATGAACATACAAACAGATACACTCCAGACGATGATTGCCCAGATGTCATGGTTATCATTCAGGAGGAGAAGGGCACTGACGATCCTTCTATCACTGCAGTCCTTCAGGACTTTGCCCTCGACAATTGGAGCAGTACTCCATGCATTGGTCGATGAGGGTAAAATGGGCAAAAAATCCTTCTACCCTGTAGATAACTTTTAATTGCTTGTTTTCCCTTACAGCACTAGCAGTTATTTTATCACGTACATGCTAACACTTTTGTATGTTCGAACAGTTGTATATATTAAGTGAAAGCATATTTTGTTTCAGGACTCTGAGTATAGATGTGCCTGTACTTGCTGATAAGGTGCCTTCTCTCCACAAGGACTGTAACTTTGATGCAAAGTTGGACTCAAACTTGATGGACATCCAAGAGGACATTGAGACACCTCAAGAGATTAAGGAATGGGTCGCCGACAAACCTAAACCCAATCTTGATCAGACCACTCCTTTCAATTTTGGAACCTTAGACAACCCTAAGCTAATCCAAATTGGTTCAGACCTTACCACAAATCAACGGAATGACATGGTTGCGCTATTAACCCAATTTCAGGATGTGTTTGCATGGTCCCATGAAGACATGGTGGGATTGTCCACTGACATTGTTCTTCATCGCCTTCCCATTAAAGAAGGATTCAAGCCAGTTAGGCAGAAGCTCAGGCGATTGAAACCTGAGTGGAGTTTAAAGGTTAAGGAAGAAATTGTGAAACAGTTTCAAGCTGTCATCATCATGGTGTCTACATATTCGGAGTGGATATCCAACATTGTTCCCGTACCTAAACCAGGGGGAAAGGTGCGAGTCTGCGTGGATTACCGGGATTTGAACAAAGCTTGTCTTAAAGATAGCTTTCTCGTGTCGTTTATCCACATTCTCATTGACAATACTGCTTAATATGGCATGTACTCCTTTGCTAATTACTTCGCGGGGTACCATCAAATTATGGTCGCTGAGGAGGATCGTGAGAAAACCGCTTTCTTCACGCCTTGGGGAACCTTTTGCTACAAACAGTTGTCATTTGGCCTCATTAATGCTGGGGCAACTTACCAACGAGCAATGATGGCTCTTTTTCATGATCTAATGCACAAGGAGATAGATATCTATGTGGATAACATCATTATTAAATCCCGGAAGGAGGATGACCATTTAGACCATCTCAGAAAGCTATTCAACAAGTTGCGTAAGTACTGACTTAAAGTTGAATCCATGAAATCGCCTTTGGTGTTAAGTCGAGCAAGTTGATAGGTTTCTAGTCGGTCACAAAGGAATTGAAATGGACCTGCTAAAATCCGAAGCCATCAAGAAATGCCCATTCCTCCAATGAAAAAAAATCTGAGAGGATTTTTGGAAGGATCAACTTCTTAAGCCGATTCATTTCTCAACTCATAGCAACTCAGTGAGCCAATCTTCAAATTGTTAAGGAAGAACTCCTCCATGAAATGGAATGATGAGTGCCAGAAAGCCTTCCTTACAATTAAAGAATAGCTGATTAACGCTCCTGTTTTGGTACCTCCCAGGGATGATGTTCCCCTGTTCATGTACACATCCATAAATGACAATGTCATGGGTACGTATCTTTGAGGGCAAAAAAAGACAATAGAGGCCAAGAGCGAGCTATCTATTACCTCAACAAAAGATTCAGCATCAGTGAACACAAGTACACTCTGATCGAGAAAACTTGTTGTGCTTTGGCATGGGCCTCCATAAGGTTACAACATTATCTTCATGGTCACACAACCCATCTCATATCACGCGTGGATCCTCTTAAGTATGTTTTCAGCAAACCCATACTGAATTGTCAAAATTTATCCGGATGGCAGTTGATTCTCCAGCAATTTGACATTGTCTACGTGACACAAAAAGTCATCAAAGGTCAAGGAATTGCGGATCAATCGGCGCCGCTTTTCTCTGAGGGATTACCAACCCTTAGAAACATACTTTCCGACGAAGGTAATGGCAATTCGGCTAACACATCGATCTGATACATCCGATTGTGGAGAATGTATTTTGATGGGTATCAATTCGAAAAGGCTCGGAAATGGAAGCGATTTAATATCTTATGCGGGGAAGCGGTATCCCGTCGTAGTTAAATTACGGTTTATCAACACCAACAACACAAATTTGTATGAAGGGCGCATTATGGGACTCAAACTTTCCCGTTCAATGGGTATCGAGCGTTTAAGCTGTCTTTGGGGATTCGAATTGGTAATCAAGAAATCCACGAGAATCTATCGGACCAAAAATTGCATTCTTTGCCTTATCATCGGCAAAGCTATCTGAGATGGCTTTGGAGTTCGAACAAATCTCCTTTCTACACATTCCTCGCAACAGGAATGACTTTGCAGATGCGTTAGCAATGTTGGCTTCCTTGGTTTACATACCTGACAAAGAAAGCATGCCAAACATCACGATTACTATGCATAAGACCCCAGTCTACGGGAATTACATTGGAGAAGTATCGGATGAGCTACCTCCCATCCATAACCCTTGGTATCAATATATCAAGGAGTATTTACAAGATGGATCTACACCTGCCGAGGCGAGCCTAACTGAGAAGAGGCGGATTCATCGACTTGCTATGAAATTCTACCTGAGCGGAGATACACTCTAAAAAAGAGATGTAGGATTAGGTCTCCTCAGATGTCTGGACAAAGACCAAGCTCAGAGACTCATGGATGAGATCCATGGTGGAGTATGCGGCCCTCACATGAGTGGATCCATACTTGTTAAGAAAATTCTCAGAACGGGACATTATTGGCTTACACTCAAGGCTGACTGTGATGATCACGTCAAGAGGTGCTATTAATGTCAAATCCATGGGAATGTTATCCATGCCCCTCCAAGGGAACTCCACAATATGAGTTCGCCATGGCCCTTATCAATGTGGGGAATGGATGTGATCGGGCCCATCGAGCCCAAAGCCAGTAATGGACATCGGTTCATATTCACCATGATCGACTACTTCACCAAATGGGTCGAAGCAGCTTCCTTCCCCAAGGTTACTAAAGAAGTCATCATTGTTTTCATCAGAAACAAGGTTGTTTGTCGATATGGGCAACCAGAGGTCATTGTGTCAGACAATGCTAAGAACCTCAACAACAAAATAATGGAGGACTTATGTAAAAAATTCCACATCAAACATCTCAACTCCGTCATCTACCGACCAAAGATGAATGGTGCTGTTGAAGCTGCTAATAAAAACATCAAGAAGATAATGCAGAAAATGTCCGCCAATCACAAAGGATGGCATGACCTCTTTCCCCTAACTTTATTAGCCTACAGAACTTCAATGCGTGCTTCCACTGGGGCAACCCCCTACTCACTAGTCTATGGGATGGAAGCAGTGCTCCCCATAGAAGTGGAAATGGAATCCCTCAGAGTATTGATGGATGCTCAGTTGGATGAAGACCAATGGGTACAAGACAGGTATCACCAATTGTCTCTGATAGATGAAAGGCGAGTCGCGGCTATCTTCCAGGGTCAGTTATATCAGCAAAGGATCACACGATCCTACAACAGAAAAGTCCGACTACGGCAATTCAAACAACATGACTTGATTTTGAAGAAGATCATTGACAACCAAGATCAGTCTAAGGGAAAATTCGCTCCTAACTGGGAAGGCCCATTTGTTGTCAAAGAAGTATTGACAAGAGGTGCTCTCAGATTGCAGGAAATGGATGGTGATGAGTTTCCACAGCTTATTAATTCGGACACCGTGAAACGGTACTATGTCTGAAGTTGCCATCAAACAAACATCCTGGTTTTGATCATCAAATCACCAGTCATTTCGGTTTTGAACCCTTTCTTTTACACACTCTTCTTCCCCTCAGGGAAACATACAATTCAAACCAGCAGCCTGGTTCTCTTCAGTTTCTCCTGAAAAAGAGAATAAACTTTTCACACACCTGCAGTTTATCCTAAAGACGGGATCAAACTTTCCTACATCTGCAGTTTATCCTGAAGACGGGATTAAACTTTTCAAACTTTATAGTTTATCCTGAAGACGGGATCAAACTTTCTCCACACTTGCAGTTTATCCCCCTCATGTGATTAAACTTTCTTTTCCCCTCACTTAATCTTGCATACGGAATTCATATCTATTCCCCACAGCTTAACATGTACATGGGATCAAGATCTTCCTCGTAGATTCACCTGCACATGGGACCCCCACTTTTCACCATTACGTCACGAGGGCGAACTACATTGACTGATCTCCACGATGCACGGGTGCGTAGGCAACCATATTCTATATGGCCCTGTCACAATACAAAAAAACAACAAAAATATTTCTACCCTTTCTTCACAAAAAATAACAAAAAAACAACAAAAAACCTCCACACCCTTCTGCCTTCCACATTCAGCGTTGAACCTCCTACACTAGGTTCGAACTATGCAGACTTGATCTCCTCTTCAATACGAGTACGTAGGCAACCATTCATGGTGCAGTCTGACCCCTACCAAAACAAGCATACTTGTCACACAGTACTGGGATCAAACTTCAAATTACCCCACTTCATCAGTTTCAGATCAAAGGGATGGAATTATCCAACCTCTTCTCACAAATAGAAGATACGGTGACCATCTAAGCTACGATCGTGCCTCAAAGAGCAACACCAAACCATAAGAGATGGAATTAACTAGGCTTCTCATGAATAGAAGTACTGGCGACCATCTGTGGAGCGGTCAATCTCAGAGAGGAAGAAACTATCATCCTCTCCACTTTTCCATACAGATACTAGTCCCAAGACACCAAAGATGGTAGGGATTTTTAGAAATCAATGATTCGTTCTGAGAGATCTTGCGATGTCTCAATGTCCACCTATCAAGGATAAGTTCAGAATGCATTAAGATCAAAGGCCCCGGAGAAACAGGCAAATATCAAGCAAGTATCAAGGCATAACTAAAAGGGAAGTGAATCAACATATATTTCCCTGCCATGCATAATATTGTTTGATATATACATCTGTGTTGTACATGACAAAATGGCTAAGCTAGTCTGTGCAGGAAAAACAAAGCTATCTACGGATCTATGTGTATGCGGACTATCAGACCCAGCATAGCATCCCTCTCTGAAGACGGAGGTAATGCTGCAAGCTCCTACCCAAGGGTATCTACATGAGCTAGTAGCTCAGAAGCCAACTGCATGGTGACATAATGTCCATCAATGTAGGCACTCATGTCGGTAAAATCTATAGTGATCTCACCACCTCCACAGAGTCCTTCTCCGTGTAGAATTGGAAATCCTCATTAGGTATAATTCCTTCATGGGAGTAAAAACCAAATATTATTAGGAATCTTTGATTCCTTAAAATTCTCAAGTGCCCAATTGGATACCTACATGGGTTAAAATAACTTCACGTGGAATTTGGCCCATCATATAATTCGGGCCCAACTATTCATATCCAACAAACATAAAATATGAAACACTTTTTATTGTAAAAAACATATGTACTCGGATCATAAATAAAATAACTTCTCTCTGCTCTCGTGGACGTACCCGATTTTGGAAAATCACGTAAATTTTTGTGTTGATTATTTACTGTTTTATGCATGTGTAATCCGATCAATCATAACATTTCTAATATATCTCATGTATGTTTTTTGGATACATTCATTTCTAATATATCTCAATTCTAAATTTTCTCTCAAGGACTTGGGGCCTCTGAAACACTTTTTAGAGTTAAGTTATTTCGACTCCCAGTGGCCTCTTTCTTTCTCAACACAGACATTTTAGACATTCTCATTACCCATAACATGGCTGGTGCAAAGGAAATGTCAACTCTAATGAGTTCAACATCGATTCCCCAACTTCATGATAGTACTGCTCATATTGATCCTACACCTTATCGAAAAATACTCGGAGCACTTCAATATCTGTCCATTACTCGATCGGCTTGACTTTTCATTCTCTGTCATCAAGCTCTCCCCGTACATGCACTAATAACCAAGCAAACATCACATTGCTCTGGACTATCACCAAGTCTCCTGTTATTTTTTTGTGCTAACACGGGTGCAACCTACCTAAATGCAAATCTAGCCAATACCTCATTCATCCAAACTTTATGAGTAGTTTTTTTACCATTGAAAGAAACACATTGCTCTCGACCATCACTTTGTTCATGACCAACTCTCTAATGGTTCTTTAAATGTCCATCAAGTTAGCAATTTTACGTTACTGACGAAGCTCCATCTTGCAGATAAGGATTATCTCCATTCTAAATAAATGAAGACTCTCCATTTCATGGTGCAGATTTAAAATGTATTGAAATGTGACATGCTGACAAGAGAGAAATGATTTTAAATATGAACCAAATCAATATTGTTAGTTTATCTCCATAAATAGTAACTGTAATAGATGTGTACGTATGTGTATGAACAATAAAGAAGGAAAGCATCCCGTACATTCAATTAATAGAATTCTCTTTATCCCATACAAAAATGATACATGAGCTAAAATTTTGGTCAATAAAAGTTTACTTTTTATTGGCAAGAAATTACAAAAAAAAATAATTTTCTCTTTGTTTCAAAATATAATATTATTATTAACTTTTTAAAATCAACTAAAGACATTTTAAAACTTAAAATTGACATAGATTTGTAGACACTCGAAATTTTCTGCACTCCTATTACTAACATTGCAGGAGGGTAGATTCGTATTTTGGAGATAACCCTGAAAGACAACTTACAACAGTTCCGGATACTACCGAAAGTTCCGCTCCAACTCGGAACATAAACGGGGAGCATTGGTGCCAAACCCGAAACACACACCGGGAATGTCATTTCCAATCTCGGAGATAACCCCGAGATTTGTAGATCAAACGACCAGCAACAACACCGGAGAGGACAATCCTGTCTCGGTGATAACACCGCGACGTTCAGTTCCAGTCCCAGAGACAACACTGGGAATAGCAATCCCATCCTTGGTGATAACCCCAAGAGATGTCATCGCAGTTCCGGCGATAACTCCGGAATTGCTTGTTTCAATCACATGCAATCATCTTCAATCACAGATGACAGTGAGGCACACAAACAAGCAGTCCAATCTCAGAGATAACCCTGAGCAACGTCTGCTTTCCGTTTAAACCGGCGATAACCCCGGTGAGGAGTCACCAACGTCATCTCACAACGTCAACAAGATGATATCGCAGCATACCAACAAGTAGTCCAATCTAAGCTGTAACCCTAAGCAACGTCTAGTTTCAACTCAACCCGGAGATAACCCCGGCAAAGAGTCAAACATCATCTTGTTTGTTCGACAAATGGCACGTCGTCTCAACACTTCAGACATACTTACATACCACAATGTCCCAAATAACCGAGGAATAACAATTCCGAGTGACTATTACGTGTGGCAGTACATTGGATAGAATTTGAAGCTTGAAGACCATGGGCATAGACCCCTCTTCCTAACTTCGTACAACCTCTAATCCATGTCATTACGTAACTCTCGACACCAGCAATCCGAAGAAGTACAGATACACTTCATTTGGATGCTCAGATTGAAGTTCTGCAAGTTCGATTGGATATTACAGTACGCGAGTGCACGTACTACGAGACGATGGGATCCGCGAAGCCCGGGCCCACCACGACCAGCGGCAGGTAGACCTGCGGCCATCAGTCTATATATACAAGGCTTGGGGTCAGCCATTTGAAGGGGGAAGAGAGAGAAAAAGGCAAGGAAGCCCTGTTCATTTAGCTCTGCATACACATCTTTTGAGTATTTCTTTTTCTTTAAACACTAGTCAGCTCATATATAGATACTTTTTATCCGGCGGGAGCTGAGTGTTCATCCACTAAAAGTCAAAGAAGTCTACTTTGGCAGTCCACTGTAAGCCTTCTTATATTCTAGAAAGCTTCTTTCTTCTATTATTACACACTGTTGCACACATTGAGAGTCGTGTGAGTGTGTTTGCCCGGACTTTTGTCCGTGATTTTTATTTCTGTCTGTATATATATTAATATATGTATATATATTTCTTATATATGGACAAACATTATCGAGTTATGCCTCGATTGAGCCTAGACTTCGATTTGGAGCGTTTATTTGCTTTTGTATATATATATACTAATATATATATAAAGCGTGGTCGGAACTACATACGATGAGCTGAGATTTTACATCCGGAGCGTTTAATTGTTTTTATATATATATATATATATATATATATATATATATATATATTTACATTCCGTTCCGCTTGGAGTTTACTTACATTAGCGGTGATCGTTTTCTGACTTTATTTATATTTTCTCCCCACGAAGTTCACTTACGTGGCGGTGATCGCATTCTTCGCTTTATTTACTTTTCCGATCCCCCATGAAAAATAATTAGTGGTGGTGGTGATCATGTCGATATATATATATTTACCGCTTTTATATATATATATCTGCTGGCTGCTTGATTCTCCATGGAGAATAATTAAGTAGTAGCTATCATATCGTATATATATATATATATATATATATATATATATATATATATATATATATATATATATATATATATATATATATAACTGCTTACTGCTTTCCATATCAATTGTAGTATCATGTGAGCCTAGGAATCATGTGATCTTACAGATTCAGAATGATGAATCTAGATTCGGTTCTCGTGATGGACATTTTTCAGCTGTAAGCAGCTTGTACATTATTTTACAGTGTTTGAGTTTCCTTGAATGACTGTTATGCGTGTACGAATTGACCTTTCAGATATAGTGTTTTCGCGTAGATGCTTCGCATCTCGATAATAAAAGCAAACAAGCCGAACCTTAAATAATAAAATGGAAGTATCAAAGGCCTCAATTACTATTGAGCACAGGGTTTGAAAAACCTCTTTTTATAAAACATCAACATATATCTTGTTTAAAAAGCTGAATTTTTCTATAAATTCAAACCCTATGTATATAGGTGCGAGCGAGGCATAGCACTACTTTCAAATAATTGTACATTGATCCACACACACACACACATTCATATAACAATTTCTTTGAAGAGTGGCGGTCACCGTAACAACAACACGGATGTTGGTAGTGCTAACACCTTCCCTCCACATAATCAAGCCCCGAACCCTTAATGAATCTCGGTTTCACAGAGACCGTTTTAGCGATGTGTCAAATCATTTGGTCAATGTGCAAACCTTTTCGGTTTAATGTTGGTGCAACCGATTAAAAACACCAATGGCGACTCTTAAAGTCAAATAAATCGACATTGTACATATGGGACCTTTTTTCACTTGTTTTTTCAAACAAATCTCACATTAACATGAGAACACCAAAGAACAAGTAACGAAAAGGGACAATCAAAAAAATCCCGACGTCGACAAGATTCATTTAATTTGAATTTATACAATGATGAACATTGTAAATTATTTCAAAAGTACTACTCATTGTAAAAAAAAAAAAAATCATAATTTACGTATAAAATTGACTTTCAAAAATTAATAATATTTTTATAATTGGATGGAAAGATGGATCTTCTTTTTTTCCCTTTCATTTATTAATTGATATTCCTGGCTACCTAGAAAAAATTCTCTATTCGGAGAGAAGAAAAAAAGGAAGAGCTTTTTTGCTTTTGCTTGTATAATTTATTGAACCTGTCTTATTTTATTGATCAGTAGGATTATATATTGAGATATATTTACAACGAATTATAATTGCGAAACTTATAAATATATGATATTGATAGAAATTATAAAAATATTCTATTTATTACACATCTTTGCATAATAATTATTAATGATATTTATCCACGTAAATGAAAATCAAAAATCAATATAAATATTTGTAATATATATATATATATATATATATATATATATATATATATATATATATATCATTCTCCTATTTTCTTTTGTATTTGAGTTATCCTAATCCTAAAGAGTGCATAACAAGTTTGACCAACCATCCAGGTCTAGTTTAATTTTTCCACAAATTCCACTATCTATGGTGTGAATGAGTTGACAATTTGATTTATATTTTACGAAGAATGGCAAGGATAAGATAGGGTGATAAGATCCACAAAATACGTTGAAATTACATTGGAATTGCAAAATATGTAAATGATTGAGTTGAGACGGTATTTATTTATAATAAATTTTCATATAATTTAGTAATATGGATAAGTAATGTTATAATAATAAAAATTATAAAACATGAGCATTAAAAAATATATTTACTTACACTACTATAGTAATTCCACTCCACTACATTAATTAAATCAAATAAAAGTTTACATGTTTTATAAATTTGCAATTTCTTGTATCTATACATGTGAAATGTTAAAGTATATATCAAAGTTTTTCATACTAAAAGTAACTCTAGATAAATTATCTCAGATTAGTTTTAAAAATATTTACCCTTTTTTCTAAAGGGAAATGATATACATATTAACAAATATGTAACGAAATTGAATTGTTATCAACGTGAGAGTCTATACGATATGATATAATAAATTAGGGCGTGGTCATTCTTAAGATTTGTTCGGTTAAGTGTTTGCGGCGTTTTGTGGTAGTAGTGTTTTGCAACGTTTGGACCTCCAAATGCACTGCACCAATTTTGATACGTGTGTTTGAGGTGTTGTGCGTTTGAAGGTCCAAACGCTGCATTTGTGAGTTAAATAAATTGTGTTTAAAATAAATTGCTACTAAACAAATAAGATTTCAATTGTGTTTGAACTTACAAACATTGAGTAATCAAACATATGTACATATAACATACGTCACCATTGTAATTCAGTTAAAACTTTCATAATACATAACAAGAATTATTTGGGAGCGTTTCTGGAAACCCTCCTTTGGTAGAAACTTAATATCGAGAAAAATTTGGAGAGATCGGGGCCAAAGCCTATGAAGATATTGGAGGTGCTTGGGTGGCATCCCAGCCCTCTTGGTAGGAAGGTGAACCCGGTCTTGTGATGTTAGGTCGGTCTTGAGTTCTTTGGGTAAAGCCCAGACTAGATTATAGGACCGTTTGGGCCTGCACAGTGGGCTCTCCTGCGTGCAGAGTCCGGGTACCTATTCATATGCATATAAGGTAACTCCAAAGGTGGTGATGAGATTGGACTCTACTTGCACCTTTTAAGGAGATTGTGTTGGACCTAAGTTATGGTAACTACCATACACTAGGAGTCCTAATCCGACTGGGAGAAGGATTCTAAGGTGGTGAGTACTATAAATATAAGGCCTAGGTTATCATTATGAGGTAATACCTACTTTTGAGCACTAAATACTTATCCTCCATTGTTAAACCTTGTAACGGCATGTACTCATTCTCACACCGGAGCTATCCCCCGGCGGCACAAGCCGTCAAGCTTCATGTGATCTCATTCTTTGTCTGGTGTTCTAAGCGCGTGGATTACGTGATTGGGCCTTGTAGAACCAAGAAACTTAAGCGTTAACATTGGCGCTAGAAGGAGGCGGTGCTTAAATAACAATCACAATCGAATTCTTTTAAATGCGAAAAACTATGGCGAGTGTGGAGTATGCGATTTCCGGCGTGAAAAGGCCAAAAGCGTGCCAGACCACTTTCGGTGAGAGGGTCGGTGAAAGACGGTGGGTTCGAAATCCGGAGGCGATCGAGATGGAGCCATTGGCTCCCAACGCGAAACTCTTTCCATGAAATCCAGTACCTACCACAACCAGGCCGGTCGGATGGGCGAAGCCAATTCACGAAACCTTTGGAGGCGCGCATGAAAAGAGTCGTAGCTTGAGGTAGTCGAGATTAGAGAGAATTCATCCTGCGAGAAAAGATGCGACAAAACAAAGATGCCATGATGACCTGCGTCTTGATGGGAGGAGCTCGAATCTGCGGATGGCTAACGTGCTTTCGGAGAGCAAGAGGCATCCTCTAAGAGGCGTGGCGCCCATATATGGTCTCGGTCACCCCAGAAGGAAGGGGCCGATAGGGAGAAGTAGATATCGAAGTCGTTCGAGGATGGCCGAAGCCGGGGAGGAGTCGATCGGCGCAGACGACGACGTTACGAGCACCGGGTCGATGCAGGCGGAGGAGGAGACTAGATTCCTGAACGCGAGAGGGACAGACCCCGATCGTCGCCTCATGAAGGAGAGTCCGACCCCCTCGCTCGAAGGGTTACTGAATTGGAGAAGCTGCTGTTGGTCAAGAGCCCGATCGGAGCGCCCTCGACCTATATAAGTCGCCTTTCCATGGAAATTAATCGATTGATAAGCGGACCCCAAAGGAAGATGCCCCGATGGAGACTTATGACGGGCTGGGGGACCCTTACGACCATTCTGATGGGTATGACATGTTGATGATGTATTATGGCCACTCTGATGCAGCCAAGTGCCACATGTTTGCTACTACCCTGAAGAAGAGCGCCCGGGAATGGATGGGAACCTTGGCGTCGGGATCGATAACTTCATGGAAAGACCTTCAGGAAAAGTTTCATGTACGGTTCGGGAGTAATAAGAGACGGGGGAAGATCACAGCATCCCTCATGCAGGTCAGGCAGAGATCAGATGAGAGCTTGGGGCAGTATGTTAAGAGATTTCGGGAGGCTGTGGGGTCGGTGGCGGAGCTAAATTCCCCACAAGCCTTGGGATTCTTCACAATGGGGCTAGACACCAGAAAATCAAAGAAGCTGACGAAGGACCTGGTGATCAACCCCCCGGCCGACCTGACAGAAGCCTTCCATAGGGCCGAAGGTCACATAGCGATCGAGGAAGCGATGGGGAATTTCAAATCACAATCCCAATCCTATGAGAAATCTAGAGATCGGGACAAATAGAGCTATCAGAAGTCTGACAATCAGGGGAGGTCGGATAGCTACAAGAAGAACTTCTGGCCGGAAGGCGGTGGAAGGCCACCTTCCCAAACAAAAGTGTCAACAAGGTGTACACCGCACTCAATCTGAATCGGGCCAAGATCTTTGGAGGAGATGCGAAGCGAGCCCTTTTTCGAACCATGTCAAATGATCCCGAAGCCAGGGAAGAGGGGTCGGAACAAGTATTGTGCGTATCACCAGAGTCGGGGTCACACGACGGAAAGATTACACTAACTTGAAAGATTTAATAGAAAAGAATGTTGAGCAGGCGGTTGAGTGCGATCGTAGTTGGCGAGAGAAGGTGAAGCCCAAGAGGAGAACGAGAGCTCACCCGAGAAGCCTGGTATGAATCAAACCCACAGCCCGAGGAGTTATTGATGTGATATCGGTGGGGTCGGTGGGGCGTATATGGCTGGCGAGGAAGAGGAGTGGGCATCTCGGCCGCGTCTTCACTAGTGGCTCCTCGCCCGAAAGGACGAGGCCATATTCAGACCACGACCATCTCCTTTTCGGACGACGACTACCTACAAGCAGATCGAACCGCATGGCGGGGAACCTTTGGTGATAACTGGCTCGGTCGGGCGGTGGACATGAAGAGAATGATGATCGACAACGGGTCTTCGGTTGACATACTCTACACACATACATCCCAACGGATGGATCTGGGAGGAAAGAAGATGGAATTGGGAGGTGAGGGCCCGATGTACGGCTTCAGCGGCGACCCGGTTCATGTGTCGGACACGGTAGAACTGCCGGTCCGATTCGGGACGCCCTCCTCGTGATTTGAAATCATGGTAAAAAATTTTGTCGTGCAAGTGGATTCGGCCTACAACGCCATCTTGGGAAGGCCCACATTAGCAGCGCTGCAGGCAGTAACATCTATACCCCACTTTAAAGTCAAGTTTCCGACACCGAACGGGATAAGGGAAGTAAAATGGGATCTTGATATCGCCCGAAGGTGTTATCGGAATACCTTGATTTCCTCAGGGGTCGGGTCGATGGCATTTCACAGACGTTGTCCATCGAGATAGAGCCGTTCAACGAGGGAAGTCTGAAACCCATGGCTCTACCAAATAGGAAGAAGCAGAGGATGTTGAGTTGGTACCGGGGAATCCGAGACAAAGCTGGTCGTCAAGATCGGTAAGGATTATCCGAGCAATTTGCGAACGCAGTTGCGGTGGAATTACTTGGTGTATCTTGACATCTTCGCTTGGGAACCTAGCGACATGCGAGTAAGCGAATCAATAGCATTACATAGGCTTCATCTGGGCAGAGAGGGCCGGTGATCTGAAAAGAAGGACCTTTGCCCCGGAAAGACAGAGGATTATAGACGAAGAGGTTACTAAATTGTTAGAGGCAGGGTTCATCTTCGAAATCGACTATCCTGAATGGCTGGCGAATGTGGTATTGGTTCAGAAGCAAAATGGGAAGTGAAGGATGTGCATTGACTACACGGACTGAACAAGGCTCGCCTAAAAGACTTCTACCCTTACCCAACATAGACCAATGATTGATGCCACTTGGGTATGGAATCTTTGAGTTTATGGACGCTTTCTCGGGATATCACCAAATCTCGATGCACAAGAGAGGATATTCCAAGACTAGCTCATCACTCATCGGGCTATATATAAATGTCGGAAGATGACCTTGATTTGCTAAACGCAGGAGCAACCTACCAACGAATGATGAACTTCATATTCAGAAAGCAGCTGGGGCGAAGTATGGAAGTGTATGTGGATGACATGATCGTCAAGAGCATGTCAGTCCAGGATCATCTGGAGGATTTAGAAGACGACTTGAAGCGGTGAGACAACACTGGTGAGACTAAACTCGACCAAATGCACCTTCGGATTGGGTTCAGGAAAATTTACGGGATATCACGGTCGATGAGAGGGGAATCGAGGCCAATCCGGAAAAAATCTCGGCGATCTTAGACATGAAATCTCCAAAGACATACAAAGATGTCCAGAGGTTGACGGTCCGAATTGCTGCCCTTCGGAGATTCATGTCAAGGTCAGCTGAAAGATGTCTACCCTTTTTTGACGTTTCCAGTGGACTTCGGAATGTGAAGACGTGTTCCAAGAGATTAAGAGGTATTTGGGTTCGGCACCATTGCTAATAAAACCGATCCCCTCAGAACCTTTATACTTATACTTGGCTGCAAGCCCAATGGCAGTAGGGGCGGCACTGGTAAGGGATAAGGGAGGTAGCAGATTCGATTGTACTATGTCGACCATGTTCTCTGTCGCATGAACGAGATACCCGAACCTGGAAAAATTTGCTTACGCCCTCATAATTGCTAGCAGGAAACTCAGGCACTATTTCCAGGGTCGGTTGATAGTGGTCTACACGGATCAGCCTTTGAAGAAGATTTTGCACAAGCCTGAAGTATCAGGTCCGATGGCCGCATGGGCAATGGAATTGACACAATTTGTTATAGAGTATCGTCCCCGAACGGCAATCAAAGGGCAGGCGTTGGCAGACTTCGTGGTTGAGTGTTCTTTCACCAAACCGGAGGCGAGTATAGTGGCCAAAACACAACCAATCCAGACCTCATGGACTCTATACGTGGATGGATCATCAACTATGGATGTCAGTGGAACAGGGGTCATCCTAACAAGTCCCTAGGGGTTCAAGGTTCAGCAAGCTATTCGGTTTGGTTTCAAGGCCACAAATAATGAAGTAGAGTATGAGGCCATCTTAGCAGGGATACGATTGGCCCGAAGCCTAGAGGTACAGAGGTTGATCATCTACAGTGATTCACAACTGGTGGTCAAGCAGTTATCGGGCGAGTACAAAGCTCGGGGGCAAGGATGACCAAAAATCTGGTGAGAGGTAAAGGATAAGCTTATGTACTTCACTTCATACGATTTATCGAGGGTGGACCGGTCGAGATAATACGATAGCGAGATGCCTTGGCAAGGTGGCAACTCTTCAAAGCAAGCTCTTTTAATGGATCGGTGTACTTGGAGGTTACGGAAAATCCGGTGTCCCAAGACAAAAATCCTAGCTTTGGGCCAGACTCAATTGCTAGCTCACACCTTATATCTCATACTTGGCCGATGGGACCTCCATTGGATGAATCCTAACTTGACCAGAAGTCAAACAAAAAAGCTCAAACTTAGCCCTCATAGATGGAGATCTATCTGAGAAGGGCCTTTAGCTCTCCACTACTCAAATGCTTGACTCCTTGAGGAGGCGACTACACACTTCGGAGGTGCATGAGGGATCTGTGAGGATCACATGGGAGCAAAGTCACTTTGGCACATAAGATTTTGAGGCAGGGGTATTATTGGCCAACTATCTACACTGAAGCAAAGGAATTAGTTAGGAGGTGTCCCAAGTGCGGTGAGCGACAATATCCCGCATCAACCCCAGGGAACTATATTCCGTCTTGTCCCGATACCCTTTCTTTGTGTGGGAATCGACATTACAGGGCCTCTGCCAAAAAGCTAAAGGGACAAGTTAGCGTTGTGATCGTGGCTATTGATTACATGACAAAGTGGGTGAAGCCAAACCACGACAAAAGATCACCGAATGGAAGTGTTTGAAGTTTTTAAAGAAGGGTAGTCTCTAGGTTCGGTATCCCGATGGCAGTGGTCTCGGACAATGGCAGGCAGTTTGTGGGGTCTAAGTTTGAAGGCTTTTTGAAAGAGTTAGGGATCCAGCATTACAAGATTTCGGTTGCCCATCCTCAGTCAAACGGCCAAGTGGAAGTGACCAATCGAACCCTACTCAATGGGATTAAACGCAGATTAGATGAATTAAAGGGTCGGTGGCCCGAAGAACTGCTATCTGTTTTGTGGGCGTATCGAACTACCCCAAGGACTACAACTGGAGACTCCCCATTCAGGTTGGCATACGGGACCGATGCACTCATTCCTGTTGAGATCGGATCTCCAACTCTTCGAGTCACCAATACAAAGAGCTAATATAATGATGAGGGTCTGAGAACGAATTTAGATTTGTTAGATGAAGTTCGGATTCAAAGAATGATGAGGTTGGCCATCTATCGGTGACGAATGACTGACCCACACTATAATCAGAAGGTGAAGATAAGGAGGTTTGCAATAGGAGATTTGGTCCTCTGGGAGTCGAAGGCATCAACCCCCCAGAATACTGGCAAGCTAATACCCAACTGGGAGGGGCCTTATGAGGTGGTAGGAGTGCGAGCCGAGGAACCTACCGGCTTTGAGCAATGGACCAGTTTCGGAGGTAAAGAATACATGGCATCTTTGGAAGACTTAGAAAATTTTACGATAATAGTTATGTCGTTCTTGTTTTTATCCATGTAATCGTTTCAACTCAAATGATATAAATGAAAGTTCTATTTACATCGATTGCTTAACTTCATCTATATTCATATATTTTGTTACTACTTGAATAGACGCGCTTCGGGCACTATCCGATCAAGAGGTTCGGAAAAACACCACTGATCGAGATAAGTCCCGAGCATAACTGACCGAGAGTTTAATAAATTCTTAAAGTACAGATCTCGAGCACTATCCGAGCAAGAGGTTCGGAAAGACACCACTGATCGAGATAAGTCTCGGGTATAACTGTTGACCCTCCAAAATCAGATAAACTCTAAGGACGATCCGATCAGAAGGTTCGGGTGGACATAACTGATCGAGATTAGTCATAAGTGAAACTAACAATAAACATTCATGGGCAACGAATATATCTCATTTATACTTAGAAAATTTTTACTTTACAAACCCGTTAAACTACGATTTATCTAAGCTAAGTACAAAAAGGGAAATTTTCTTTATTACAAATCCTACATATCTACTCGGCAGGGGGGTCATCTTCAGCGTCAGACTCGTCATCCGAAGAGCCAAGGATGGAGACATCAAGCCCAGCAGCCATCAGCTTTGCTTTAGCCTTTTCCCGATGAGTCTCATACCCTTCACCAAATTGGGCTATGACCTTATCGTTCAAGGCTTCAGATTCTTCGTATTCGGCGATGGCTTGCTGTCTGGCTTCGATTATCTTCTCGGGAAAGACGTTGACGGTAGCAGTCAAGGTGTTGTTCTCCTTGATCAAGAATATCATCTTGTCGTGCATCTCGGAAAACTTGAGCGTAATGTTGTCAACAGCATCTTCCCGATCCTTGACCTCCTGAAGCAGATGATCCCTCTCTGCCAGAAGAGTGCTGTGTTTATGCTCCAGCTCCTCGATCCGACCCTCCGTTCCGGCCGCCTTGCTTCGGGTCTCAGCATGAGAATCCCGTTCCTTCTTCAAGTCTGACTGCTGACCCCAAACCTCAGCCTCAAGCAGCTCCACATCCGTTCCCAGCTGAACTTCTTTTTTTGTAGATCGGGCGAGGGGAGGGATGGCTCGGGCGAGTATAGTGCTGGCCTGCAGTCGACACATGCATCAGTACAAGAAGTAAAAGTCAAAGTTAATAGCAGCAATCGGATTAACAAAGGTAATTACCTGGGTCTGAGCTAGAACATAGGCCACCAAGAACTGATAAGAAGAGTACCCTTTAAACCACTCGTCGTCACCAGGTAGTTTGAAGTGATCGAAGAGGGTAAAAGGGAAAACCTCTGACGGGCTCTTGGGCCAACAGGTAGTCGGTGATCCCTGGGAAGAGCTTGGACCGGAAGAAGGAGTGGTGGCAAGGTCCAGACCAGGGACCACCATCTCACCCATCGGCAGACCGGAATCCTCCGACAATCGAGGTCTTTTTGATCGGGGTTCGAGAGGAACCTCTTCGGTGTCCTCCGAATCCTCGACCACTTCGGTCGGCGGAGGGGGCGGCGGGAGAGTCGGCTTCGGCCGGGAAGGCGGAGCGACTTCTGTAGGCGCTTTGATGGTCGGCTTGGAGGGCTTCTTGGACTTCTTCAGTAAAGCCGCCTTCTCCGCGCGGCTCATCTTCAGCGCCCCTCTTTGTGTGGTCGGGGGATCGGGCCCCGAAGTCGACCCCAGTGACAACTCGGTGATTGGAATTGTGTCCTCCTTGGGAGAGTCGTCGGTCACTGGGGGTCGGATGAATCCGGGGGTGATGGTGGTAGGAATGAAGAGGTCGTCAACACCCTCGGGTTTGAAGATTGTCACTGCACAAAGGCAAACAGATTAAGAGATGAAGTATAAAAAATAATAATAAGAAACAAAACGAGTAAAGGGGTACTTACAACCGTGTTTATACAGCCAGGCTTCATCCATCAGAAGCCCCAAACTCTAGCTGGATCTGTTCCATCGTTTGTAGAATACCTTGAAGGCATCGGCTCGACCCTTGGGGAACCTTGAAATTTTGACCGAGGAGTCGGCTGGATGGGCCTAGGAGGGGAGAAGCTGAAGGTCGGTTCCTTTTACAAAGAACCATTGTTCGTGCCATCCCTTGTTACTGGAAGGGGTCTTAATCGGCACAGACCGATTTGGGCGTTTATTTACTTGCCGAAGGCCGGGCTCTTTAGACCTGCCGATGGTGAAGAGGGCGAAGAAGAGGTCGAGGCCGAGAGTGATTCCCATCTCCTGACAGGTGGCTATAAAGGAGACTAGGTGGATGTACGAGTTCGGCACCAGCTGGGCGAACCCGATCCCCACGAAGCCAAGGAAGGAAGAAATGAAGTCGTGAAGAGGAAACCAAACCCCGTATTTCAAAGACATATAGGAACGGGCCACCCATTCACCCTCGAAGCTTCCGTAACATCTTCTCATCGGTAGAGGATCCCGAGTTTGTATTCTTTGGGTATTTTGAAGAGGGTTCGGATATCGAAGATTTGAGAAGGGGTGAGAGTAGAAGGGGTGTGGAGGTGAGAAAACTCCTCTGAGGAGTGGTAGACGTTCTGAACCCTAATCTCAGCATCTGCTAGAGTAGGTAGGGTGCCGGAAGTGGTGTCGATTGGGACCACCGGCAATTCGACCTCTAGCAGGTCGCCGGTGGTAACGGAGGCAATGACAGGCTCAGTGGCCGGAATAATGCTGGAATCAGCCATTTGGATATGAAATTGGAGGTAAGGTGATGCAAGTAAGAAGTTTTGGAGAGGAAATAAACAAGAATAGCACTCAAATATCAGTACGGTTGAGGAAAATGGTGCAGATTGGGTAAGAAACAAGCTTGCCAGAAATCGCCTTGCCGGAGAATTTAAAAACAAGGAGTCAGTAAAAGTGATAATGAGGGGGGAAGGGGGGTTTTTATAAGGAGTACGGCATGGAACCCCAAGGCGGCTATTAAATACTTGAGGTGGGTCCAGGCGTGAAAAGGCATGCAACGTTCCAAATATCAAGAACTGACTGTATGGCTTCCACAGACAGCTCATCATTAGCTATCGTGACCTTTCATATACATGACCGTTCAAGTCCTAACCTTTCAAGTCTCCAATCATAAATATGTTATAATTAGAGACTGGGGGGAAATGTTCGGGAGCGTTTTACCGACCCTCCTTTGGGGTAGAAGGCTTGATATCGAGAGAAATTTGGAGAGATCGGGGCCAAGCCCTATGAAGATATTGGAGGTGCTTGGGTGACATCCCAGCCCTCTTGGGCCTGGAGTGAACCCGATCTTGTGATGTTAGGGGGTGGTCTTGAGTTCTTTGGGCGAAGCCTGGACTAGATTATAGGACCGTTTGGGCTGCATGCAAAGGCTCTCCTACGTGCAGAGTCTGGGTACCTATTCATATACATATAAGGTAACTCCAAAGGTGGTGATGAGATTGGACTCTACTTGCACCTTTTAAGGAGATTGTGTTGGACCCAAGTTATGGTAACTACCATAAACTAGGAGTCCTAATCCGACTGGGAGAAGGATTCTAAGGTGGTGAGAACTATAAATATAAGGCCTAGGTTATCATTATGAGGTAATACCTACTTTTGAGCACTAAATACTTATCCTCCATTGTTAAACCTTGTAACGACCTGTACTCATTCTCACACCGGAGGTATCCCCCAGCGGCACAAGCCATCAAGCTTCTGTGTGATCTGTTACTGTGCAGGTTCTAGCGCGTGGATTCTGTGATTGGACGCGCCGACAAAACTTAGCGTTAACCAGAATCTTTTTAAAATAATTATAATTGAAAACAAGTGTCAAATAAAGAGAGAAACACAAAAGCTAGTAGAAATGGTGCCCAAAATAATTATAATCAAAAACAAGTGTCAAATAAAGAGAGAAACACAAAAGCTAGTAGAAATGGTGCCCTCACGGCTAAAGGTTCTTGGGAAATCAAAGTAATTAATAGAGCTGTGGTAAAGTTTAACTTTCTTTATTAAAACTTTTATATAACATTAATTAGGATGAGGATCTACTCCATTAATTTTTCATAAACTTTTATAATACGTAGAAGTATATAACAATACAAATAAGATATCACAATAGATAACCGTACTAAAAAATTATCTTTCAATGTGAGTGATAAAGATAAAGAAAGATATATATAGACATTCAAAATTTTGTTTTTTTTTCACTAACCATACAAGAGGGTAAAAGTGTAGTTTTACCTTAAAAATAACCCCGTGGGATGACAAAGGCATAATTTCACCCCGGAGACAATTCCGTGAAGAAACCAAAGTGCAAACGTTGCCCAAACACAACGTGGTCCGAACGAGGATCGCAAAGCTAAGGATGAGGTCATAAGAAGTCACCACAACAATTTTCAAACTGCGAACTGCCCTAGACGGGCCAGCTGACAACCCTCGGGAACCGGAAGATACCTTTCAGCTAATTGTTTCATCTTCCCGGACTCAGAATCAATCAAATTCAATCTCATTTCATAGCCTTCCGTAGAAGTTTTTTGGGATATTTGGGTACAGACCTCAACTTTTCCTAAATTGACAGCCGAAGGAACAAATTTCGAGACGGCAGAGCCCACAGGGCCCAGTCACAGGTGCTATTGCGGCGGCTGGCCCCGAGGTCTACAACAGCCTATCAGCAGCTCATTTAGAAAAAAAATAAGAGAGTTAAGAGGGAGAAAAGTCAGATCTAAAGAGAAAAAGGCTCGGGTATGACATTCTAACACCATATTTGAGTTTAATCTATCACTTATATAGTAGATTTCATCCATATAGAGTGATATAACATAGATTTGGGTCCTGGGAGACTTGTTTCTACATCCTCCAAGGTGAAAAAGCGAATCTTTGGTCATTTCATTTGTAAATATTGTTAGAACTACTAGATCTATTTAAATATAGTGTTTATCTATAGTTAGACTTGTTTCTTTGTACATATATTGCGTATTAGTCGGTAGATTTACATATTTAACCAATTATTTATATATATATATATAGTTAGAAATCAAGTTTGTTTACTAGATCTAGTCGGATTTAGCCCTTAATCGGTTCAAAAACTCTAAAGTTAGAACCTTCATGCTAGATTGGCTTAGATCTAGTTTAGATCTAATCGTTTTTCAATATTTCAGATCGATTTTGGTAACTCCGTAGAGCCCTAGATCTATATATAGTGGTGAGGGGTCCTAACCATTCATGATAGGGATTTCAATCAATGAATCACCTAATAGCGAGTTTAGGATATTATATATATATATATATATATATATATATGTTTGGTCAAGCATATTAATGTAAGCCTAGGAATCCCGGGGTTAAGATACACCAATTGTATCTCGACTAGATTCCCATTATGGACTTTTTGTTTACAATGTAATAGTAAATTGCGCAAATCATTGTATATGTAATATCGGGCCTTAAGACAACTTTTAGGGCCTCGTCCCGAGAGATTGGATTTAAGGCCTCGTGATAATGAAAAACTATGATTATGGGTGTTCGGGTGTGACGCCCCCAAAATAGGTCCATACAACCCATTCTAAGTCGCCAAATACATGATACAGAATTCAAATACAAACTTAATTTACACAATTATTAATTGTCGTGCAGAATATAACAAAATATAAGCTAAGAGTTTTAACACGAATATTGTCTCGTAGACAATATCCAAACTCAAATGGATGCCTCATTACAATTATTATCACATTATTTTATAGAATAGTGAGGACTACTATAGCCACCATCTATGTGACGCCCCCAAAATAGGTCCACACAACCCATTCTGAGTCGCCAAATACATGGTACAGAAAACAACTACAAACTTCATTAATCCAACTGTCGTGCAAAATACGACAACACATATGATGTGGATAGCAACTGTGACTCTCATCCCTTTACTTGGATAGCACCTCACATTGATACCTTACAATGGTACCTTGCATAAAGGTACAGTCAATAACTGTTTTAGAAATTAAAATATTTAGAAAATGCTCAAGAAAACCTTCGTACATAAGAGGCCATGCATCTAAGTTATAATAGATATCATATGACTCTAGAATTATCCTTGGTTGACCCAATAGACCCTAAAGAAAAATGAGAACATTGCTATCATGTTCTTTCCAATGGTGAGTCTTCTCTTGCCATATAATTATCTCCATTGTGACGCCCCCAAAATAGGTATACATCACCCATTTTGAGTTGTCAAATATATGGTACAAAATTCAAATACAACTTAATTAATACAACTATCGTGTAAATACGACAAAATATATGCTGAAAGTTTTAACACGAATATTGTCTTCTAGATAATATCCACACTCAAATTCAATCTTATTACAATTATTATCACTCTATTTCATAGAATAGTGAGGACTACTAAAACAACCATCTGGACCGTCACTCTGTTTCCCGACTAGTCCCAGCTATATTCTCATTTCCTGAAGAGAATAATTAAAGCAAAGGGGTGAGCTCAACTAGCCCAGTAAGAAATATTATGACTAAGATAATGCAAGTAAATCATCATTAGCCTTCAACAGTGTTAAACTGATAGAATATAATAGATAACAAATTTAACTGCAACGGAACAAAAAATTCATTAGAAGAGTCAAGTAGAGCATGATATCTACTATCTTCTATGATTTAATAGTTATCATCAATTTTATCGCTGAGACTCAGCTTAATAAATAAACCACATCACTGAATTATCCATGCACTACAGGCCAATGATATTTATTATTATCACCAGTTGGTCATTTTATCTCAACAACTATTCATCAATGAACTACAGGCCAATGAGGACTTTTACCACATCATTCGTTACATTACGGTCATGATTATACTGAATAATCCCTGGTCATAATCATACCAAGTCCATCTATGCATGTAAGCCAAAAATGACTTTCATCAAAATATAAGCATGAGGATGTTGACCATGACATAATAATTCAATAAAACAAGTTCAAGCAAGACGTTCAAGTGAATAAGTTTCTCGTATAGGTAAGAAATAAGCAGATTTGATCAAACTATCAACAATGACCCAAATTGCATCAATTCCTTGAGAAACCTTGGGAAGACCAGTAACGAAATCCATGGTAATGTGCTCCCACTTCCATTCTAGAATTTCAAGTGGTTGCAATGGACCTTTTGGCACTTGATGCTCCGCCTTGACTCGTTGACAAGTTAAACACCTTGAGATAAACTCTGCTATCTCTCTTTTTATATTGCTCCACCAAAATGTATGTCGAAGATCATGATAAATTTTGGTACTCCCAGGATGGATTGCAAACGGTGTGTTGTGCGCCTCCATCATGATCTTATACTTCAATTCAGAGTCGTTAGTAACACAAAGTCTGGAGTTGACTCTAAGTATTCCTTCTTCATCGATTCTTGCTTCCGGCATAGCACCTTCTTGCACTTTTTTCTTCATGCACATCAGCTCCAGGTCTGTAGCTTGAGCAATTTTAACTTTATCGATTAAGGTCGGTTCTACTCGTATGTTTGCCATCATCACGTGGGTCCTTGGAGTCTTTATCTCTATCTCCATCCTTTGCAAGTCATACAAAATGGGCCTTTGCGTTGACAATATCGCTTTTCATTACGCAGATATGATCTTCTACTCAATGTGTCAGCTACCACATTCGCTTTTCCAGGATGGTATTGAATGGTATGATCATAATCTTTCAACAGTTCAAGCCAACATCGTTGCCACATATTGAGTTCCTTTTGGGTGAAGAAATATTTGAGGCTTTTATGATCCATAAAGATCTCTACCTTCCCCCTATACAGGTAATGCCTCTAGATTTTAAGTGCAAAAACGACAGCTGCCAACTCTAGATCATGAGTAGACTAATTCCTCTCATATTCTATGAGTTGTCGAGAGGCATATGCTATGACTTTCCCATGTTTCATGAGAACACATCCTAACCCTTTGCCTGAAGCATCACTGTAGATGACAAATCCCTCCGAGCCAGATGGTATTGTCAGAACAGGTACTGAAATGAGTCTCCTCTTGAGTTCTTGAAAACTCTTCTAACATTCCTCGCTCCAACCAAATTTTGTATCTTTCCGAGTCAGCTAAGTTAATGGAGTATCGATTCGAGAAAACCCTTCTACGAATCTACGATAATAACCAGCTAAGTCGAGAAAGCTACGTACTTCGGTCACTGATTTAGGTTTCTCTCAGCTTTGTATTGCTTCAATCTTTGTTGGGTCAACAGATATACCGTGACTTGATATCACGTGCCCAAGGAATGCTACTTTCTCAAGCCAGAACTCGTATTTCTTTAACTTGGCATAAAGCTTGTTTTTACGGAGCTTTTGGAGTGTCAGCCTCAAGTGTTGCTCATGATCTTCATGACTTTTGGAGTAAATGAGGATGTCATCAATAAAGACAACCACAAAATGATCCAAATATTCCTTGAATACTCGGTTCATCATATCCATGAAGGCAGCAGGAGCATTAGTCAATCCAAAAGATATAACTAGGAATTCATAATGCCAGTACCAAGTTCTGAAAGCAGTCTTTGGAATGTCATCAGTTTTAATCTTCAACTGATGATATCCGGAACGAAGATCGATTTTTAAAAAGAATTTGGCGCCTTGCAACTAGTCAAACAGGTCATCAATACGAGGCAATGGGTACCTATTTTTGATGGTGACATAATTCAACTCCCAATAATCAATACAAAGTCGTACACGCCCATCTTTCTTCTTTACAAATAGAACAAGAGCACCCCAAGGAGACGTACTAGGACGAATGAAATCGATGTCTAACAACTCCTGCAGTTGAGTTTTTAACTCCTGAAGCTCAATAGGAGCCATTCGATATGGGGCTTTGGAAATGAGTTTTGTACCGGGTTCAAGGTCGATATCAAACTCAATTTCACGCTCTGGGGGTAGGCCAGGATGTTCTTCAGGGAATACGTCAGGAAATTTATTAACAATAGAAATAACATTCAAAACTGACGTATTTTTGTTTAAATCCGTGACATGAGCTAAGAAAGCTTGACATCCGTTGTATAACCCCAACTTTTATAAATAAAGAATAATTTTCTCAAAAAATATTTTTGAATATTATGGTGTGGATTTGATATAATGTTATAGTTGTGGGAAATATTTACAAATTTTGCAAAGTAAGCAAGTGGTTATATAATATTAGATTGGTTGGGAAATATTCGTTTTAACAGGAAATATTCGTACGACGGTACAATCATTGGTGGACCCCACAACCGAAGTATTGTCGTAGTTAGAAAATGATGAAATTATCTTTTATAAAAATAACTACGAAAAGTGTTAACGTTAAAACCGTTGGACTACCCAAGTAGTAAAAGTACGATGTCTGGCATTGGTTGCATAGTAGCACACGGTATTGATTATTGATGCTTACGTGAGAAGTCACTCAGTTATACTCAATTATTGTTATAGTAATTTTTGCATCATATCTCTCATATTATTGATTCAATTATTGTCACAGTATTATCTGCATAATATGTTATATTATCAAATCAATAATTGAGACGACGAAGTTATTAATATTATTAAATTGCAATATTGACAATGTCTAGAAGTTCTGTCAAGGAGAGGTTAGGTAATTGCGCGCCAGTGAGGAGAAATCCTTACCTAAGGCCCCTCTTTCACGGAGGAATGACCTGGTTGTTAAATATTATGAGTTTTAATATTAATGATGAATAAGTTCGTGTTGATTAAAGATGAAATTGATAGTTCCATTGTGTTGGGATTATTAGTGTTAGTGGAAATCGACATTTATTTCGATGATAATTGATGTCTGGAGATTATATTGACCAATCGGGTAATTAACCAGATAAATGAGCATTGAATTGCTATTAATTCATATGATTATAATTATTTGTTCACATGTGTGTACTATTGATTCACATTCTTGTACTATTAGGGGAGGTGGTGCAAGATTGATAATACTTGCATAACTAAGTTAAAAATGGATGTATAGATGGAGGTACTATACTGTAGTTCATATTTTCACATGTCTAGAACTATTAATTCACATGATTTACTATTAGGGAGGTGGTGCAAGTTTGATAATACTTGCAGGACTAAATTAAAAATAAAGAAAAAGAGGAAGGTATTATACTATAATATTCTGAGCCCAAAAATGTGCAATTATTGAAACTATGTTTTCCTATAAATAGAAGCTCATTCTTCCTTCATTTCTCACCAATTCACTAAAGCTATAGAGAAATTATTATAGAGAGAAATTATAGAGAGAAAGAAGAAGAGAAGTCTGCTACCTCACTATTCCAGTATCCAATCTTCTTTTGAGGTAAAGGGTATTATTTCTTTCGTATTCATGAAGAGAGCTATTGTTATTCCATTCCTTATTATTCTGTTGGAATAACCTTTATATGCGAAGTACCGCATACATAGTGAAATTCTTCTATTATTCTATTGGAATAACCTGTCTATGAGAAGTACAGTATACATGGTGAAATTCTTCTATTATTCCATTCTTTATTATTCTGTTGGAATATCCTGTCTGTGAGGATTACGCATGACCTGGTTCTAATATTTATTATTACATTGGAATAACTTTTGTATCATGATTACCATATACCGTGAATTACATTGTTATTTCATTCTTTATTATTCTGTTGGAATAACTCAGATCTGCTGGATTCTAGTATACACGTGAATTCTGTTGTTATTCCATTCTTTATTATTCTGTTGGAATATCCTGTTTGTGCGGATTACGCATGACCTGGTTCCATTATTTATTATTCTGTTGGAATAACCTATATACGCGGATTATCGTATACCTGGTGAATTCTTTTGTTATTCCATTCTTTATTATTCTGTTAGAATAACCTGTCTATGTGAATTACCACATGCATGGTGAATGATCCTTCGTATTCATTCCTTATTAAATTGTGGAAATGATCTGTCTACGTGGATTACCGCATAGCGGGCAAAAATCTATTTGCAGTTTCATATATTCTATAATACTCAGTTGGTTAAAGTTTTGGCTTTTATACTCCATGAAATTAGTGGAATATCCTTGATATTTGCGCTTCATCCAGTATCTTTTCATGGAAATATTCTTCTGAGCATTCTTGAATTTTACTCCATAAAGCAGTATCATGTTGACAAAATGGGACGTTATTGGTTCCTGGATAAATTAAGTTATAAATCTTTAAAATTTATCCTTGAACTTGTTTTATTGAACTATTATGTCATTGTCATCATCCTCATGCTTATATTGTGATGAAAGTCATCTTTGGCTCACGTGCATAGATTGACTTGGTATGATTATGTCCAGGGATTATTCGGTATAATCATGACTGTTATGTGATGAATAATGTGGTAAAAGTCCTCATTGGCATGTAGTTCATTGGTGGACAGTTGTTGGTATGATTATAACCAGAGATTATTCGGTATAGTCATGACCATAGATAATTACATGAATATCATTGGCCGTGGTTCAGGGATGATCTGATTTTATTTATTAAGCTGAGTCTCAACGATAAAGTTGATGAAAAACTTTTTAAATCATAGAAGATAGTAGATTTTATACTCCACTTGACTCTTCTAATGGATTGCTTATTTCCGCTGCAGTTTTTGATCTAAAACTTGTTTTTTATTATATTCTATCAGTTGTTATACTGTTGAAGGCTAAAGATAATTTATTTTGCATTATCTTAGTCATAATATTTCTTACTGGGCTAGTTGAGCTCACCCTTTTGCTTTCATTGTTCTCTTCAGGAAATGAGAACGTAGCTGGGACTATTCGGGGAACAGAGTGATGGTCCTAGATGGTGTATTAGTAGTCCTCTCTATTCTGTGAAATAGTGTTATAATAAATGTAATGAAGACTCCATTGAGTGTGGATATTGTCTAGATGACAATATTTGTATTAAAACTCATAGCATATGTTTTCTTATATTTTACACGACTGTTGTATAATTAGTTTGTATTTGTATTTAGTACCATGTATTTGGTGACCCAAGATGGGTGATGCACACCTATTTTGGGGGCGTCACATCCATTTTTTAATAAACGAATAGCTTTATGGCTTGAGATGACAGTGATTGACTTTAATGGTTTGGTTGCTTGAATTCGCATAATAGGCTGGTTAGGAATATGAAAGCTAACAACCTTACAAAAACTGTCAATTTTAGCATGATGAGCGGTTAACCAATCAATCCCTAAAATCACATCGAATGCAAGTATTTTCAAAGAGATAAGATCGACAGGTAACGTGCGGTTGCCGATTTGAATCAAACAAGACTTATAAACCGTGGATGTAATAAAGGTTTCCCCCAATAGAGTTTCAACAGATAAGTCAAAGTCTAATTTCTCCGGAGTCAAATTTAAACGTTGAGCGCAAGTAGGAGAAATAAAAAATGGGTAGAACCAGTATCAAATAAGGTATAAACTTCGTTAAAGTTTATGATTAACTTACCCGTGATCACCTCGTTCGGATTCCTCGCTTTTGGGAGGTTATGACAAACGCTCTCCCTTGAACTACCGATTTTGTCTTGTCTGGGACTGCTTTTGATGCCACCATCCCAGCTGGACTTGACTTTGGTGCACGACAAAATCAAGATAGGTGACCTTCTTTTCCATAATTGTAACATGCTTTAGACTACTGCTGTGAGACCCCAGATTTTATAAATAAAGATTTAAAATTCTCGAAATATTTTTTAATATTATGGTGTGGATTTGATATAATGTTATAGTTGTGGGTAGTATTTGAAAATTTTGCAAAGTATGCAAGTTGTTTTATAATATTCGATTGGTCGGGGAATATTCGTTTTAACAAGGAATATTCGTATGCGACTTCATACAATTATTAGTGGACCCTATTAACTATTATTGTCGGATTGAGAAAACGACAAAAATATATTTTTATAAAAATAACGGCGAAAGTTTTACTGTTAACTATTGAAACACCCGGTGTTAAAAGTACGATGTCTGGCGTGGTTGCAAGAGTAGCACACCAGTATTGATTATTGATGCTTACGTGAGAAGTCACTCAATTTTGTTCAATTATTGCTACAGTATTTGTTGCATAGTATCTCACGTTATTTGATTCAATTATTGTTGATATTCTTTTTATTATTAAATCAATAATTGAGACGACAAAGTTATTAATATTATTATTTGCAATATTAACGATGTCTAGAAGTTCTGTCAAAGAGAGGTTAGATAATCTAATTGCGCGCCAATAGGGAGAAATCCTTATTGGAAAGCCCCCTCTTTCCTGGGAATGACATGGTCGATTAATATTGTGAATTGTAATAAAGATGATAAATGTTGTTAAAATTATTAAGGTGATTTTTATGAAGTTTTGCTTATTTTATGGATCCCTATTTACCCATTTTTCAAAATAATCGGTAGAAAATTTTTAAAGGTGGGGCCCACATGTGGGGCCCATTTGTGTTGGAAAAATGATTTTGGAAATGGAAGAGTATAAGTATGGAGGTATATGTATGTATTGAGTATATGGTAGGAGAAAGTGATATGTGAAAGTGATAGGTGTGTGATGTGTGTGTGAGTGGAAAATGGTGGAAAAGTGGTAGTGTGATAGTGATGTGTAAGAGTGTAGTTAATTTGATTATTGGGTGGGTGGGGGATTGATGTTGGTTATGGGGGAGAAAAATTAAGTGGTGTATATATAATATTGATATATATAAGTTGAAAACATGTGTTTATATATATGTATCATATTTTAATTTTTGTTGTAATATTATTGGTTAGTTAATTGACTTTTAGCATTGGTGATATCAAAACCTTGATACGTATAATTAATTCATCCTTGCACAGTACCCTTCCATTCTAGTATAAATAGAAGCTCATTCCTTCATTATTTCTTACGAATTCACTAAAACTCTAGAGAGAGAAAATTATAGAGAGAAAGAAGAAAAGATTTCTGCTACTTAACTACTCTTATATTCAGTTCTTTTACGATAAGGGATATTATTTCTTTTATTCATGAAGAGAACTTCTGTTATTCCATTTCTTTATTATTCTGTTGGAATAACATGTATACGCGGGCTACCCTATACTTGGTGACATTCTTATATTATTATGTCTTTATTATTCTGTCGGAATATCCTGTCGGTGTGAATTTCACCTGACCTGGTTCCATTATTTATTATTCCGTATTTAATATTCTGTCGGAATATCCTGTCAGTGTGAATTTCACCTGACCTGGTTCAATTATTTATTATTCCGCATTTAATATTCTCCTTGTTTAATATCCTCGTGCAGAAATTTCACCGACTGGTTCCATTATTTATTATTTCGTATTTATTATTCTGTTGTAATAACCTATCTATGCGAAGTACCGCATGCATGCTGATTTCTGTTGTTATTCCATTCGTTATTATTCTGTTGGAATAACCTGTCTATGCGAAGTACCGCATGCATGGTAAATTCTGTTGTTATTCCATTCTTTATTATACTCAGTTGGTTAAAGTTTTGACTTCTATACTCCATGAAATTAGTGGAATATCCCTTATATTTGCGCTTCATCCAATATCTTTTCATGGAAATATTCTTCTGAGCATTCTTGAATTTTACACCACAAACAGTATCTTGTTGACAATTTGGACGTTATTAATTCCTGGATAAATTAATTCTTGAAGTTGTTTTATTGAATTCTTATATCATTGTCATCATACTCATGTTTATATTATGTTGAAAGTCATCTGTGGCCTGTAGTGCATGGATGGACTTGGTATGATTATGACCAGGATTATTCTAGTATAATCATGGTAGTAATGTTACAAATGATGTGGTAAAAGTCCTCATTGGCCCGTAGTGCATTGATGGAGAGTTGTTGGCATGATCATAACCATTTATGAATACACGAATGTCCTTGGCCCGTAGTTCATGGATAATTTGTGGTTGTGATACTAAAGAATATCCTTGGCCGTAGTGCAGGGGTGATTCGATAATGTGGATTATTTATTTAGCTGAGTCCCAGCGATAAAAGTGATGGAAAAACCTTTTAAATCATAAAAGATAGTAGATTTTATTCTCTACTTGACTCTTTTAATGGATTGCTTGTTCATTAGCTTAAACTTGATGTCTATTATATTTTATCGCTTTAACATTGTTGAAGACTAATGATAATTTATTCGCATTATCTTAGTCATAATATTTCTCGGGCTTGGGCTAGTTGAGCTCACCCTTTCTTTCATTGATCTCTTCAGAAATGAGAACGAATAAATTTGGGACGAGTCGAGGAACAGTGATGATCCGGATGATAGCATTAGTAGTCCTCACTATTCTGTGAAATAGTGTGATAATAAATATAATGAGGACTTATTTGTGTTTGAATACTGTTTAGAAGAAAATATTCGAGTTAAAACTCACAGTATATATTTTGTCGTATTTTACACGACTGTTGTATAATTTAGTTTGTATTTATATTCAGTACTATGTAAGTGGCGACCCAAGATGGGTGATGTATACCTAATTTTGGGGGCGTCATAACTGCGTACAGTTTGGACTGATGTGTCCCTCCCCTCCGCATTTGTAACATACGACCGGCGGTCGTTCACTTTCCTTAAAAACAAGTGTTGGTGCTGACGTCTTTCCATCATTATTAAATCTCCTCTTCTTGAAATTTCCACTTCTATTATCTTGGCCATGATTACCACCGAAGTGGTTACCATTTCTGGCATGTTGATTTCCTCCACCTTTGTTGTCACCGCTTCGATGACTACTACCACTGGTATTATCGACTTGTCGGCTGCTCTCTCTTGGTTGGGTTGACTCATTATCACGCTCCAATAACTGAGCCCTATTTACAACATCAGAATACAAACACAGTTTGTGAGAGATAAGGTATTGACGTATCTCAGGTTTCAAACCTCTTAGAAACATCTGCATCATTCTCTCCTCATTATTAACTAAGTGGGACGCAAACCGGGACAACTCGATAAACTTGGCTTCGTACTGCGACACGGTCATGTTGTTTTGCTCCAGTTTAATGAACTCTACCTCTTTCATATGACGAATACTTTCGGGAAAGTACTTGTCGTTGAATAGTTCTTGGAACTTATCCCAAGTCATCTTCAGTGCGGCATGTTGAGTACGCTTTACAGATTTCCACCAGTAATATGCCTCACCTCGCAACATGAAGGTGGCAAAGGGAACCTTTTGCTCCTCGGAGCATCCCAAGACATCAAATGTCTTTGTAATCTGCTTTATCCACGTCTCCGCCTTAAATGGTTTTGGCTCTCCAATAGACTCCGGTGGTCCCAGCTCCTTGAACTGCTTAGCGGTGACCGTCCAAGAGTTGTCAGTGTTTCCACCTGCATTTTAGACAGGAGTCGCTCTCGCCTGATGTTGCATGAATTGCATAAAGCTTTTGAACATCCCATCGTTCATCATTTGATCGGTATTGTTGTTTACCTGAGGATTATTTCCTTCTTGATGCACATTATCTAGGGTATTGATCGTTGGTGACTCAACCGTCTCATGTGCTCCATTGCTTATCTCAACATTCTCGGATGTCATTTTCAAACACTGCCACAAAACAAGGGTTAATTGAAATGCCACATATTATCCCTATACTCTGACCGACCAATTAAATACCAAATAAACTTAGGTAGGTCATACTAGCGAAGGAATTACCCGTCTCTCCCCTCCTAGTTCTTATCTCACATCTCAGCCAGGGATCATATCCCTAAGCTCTGATACCAACTGTGATGCCCCTAAAATAGGTATACATCACCCATTCTGAGTCGTCAAATCTATGGTACAAAATTCAAATACAACTTAATTAATACAACTATCGTGTAAATACGACAAAATATATGCTGAGAGTTTTAACACTAATATTATCTTCTAGACAATATCCACACTCAAATTCAATCTTATTACAATTATTATCACACTATTTCATAGAATAGTGAGGACTACTAAAACAACCATCTGGACCGTCACTCCGTTCCCCGACTAGTCCCAGCTATATTCTCATTTCCTGAAGAGAATAATTAAAGCAAAGGGGTGAGCTCAACTAGCCCAGTAAGAAATATTATGACAAAGATAATGCAAGTAAATCATCATTAGCCTTCAACAGTGTTAAACTGATAGAATATAATAGACAACAAGTTTAACTGCAGCGGAACAAAAAATCCATTAGAAGAGTCAAGTAGAGCATGATATCTACTATCTTCTATGATTTAATAGTTATCATCAATTTTATCATTTGAGACTCAAACAATAAATAAACCACATCACTGAATTATCCATGCACTACGGGCCAAAGATATTCATTATTATCACCAGTTGATCATTTCATCTTAACAATTATCCATCAATGAACTACTAGCCAATGAGGACTTTTACCACATCATTCGTTACATTACGGTCATGATTATATCGAATAATCCCTGGTCATAATCATACCAAGTCCATCTATGCACGTAAGCCAAAGATGACTTTCATCAAAATATAAGCATGAGGATGTTGACCATGACATAATAATTCAATAAAATAAGTTCAAGGATAAATTTTAAAGATTTATAATTTAATTTACCCAGAATACAATAACGTTCAAATTGTCAACATGATACTACTTTGTGGAGTAAAATTCAAGAATGCTCAGAAGAATATTTTCATGAACAGATACTTGATGAAGCACAAATATCAAGGATATTCTACTAATTTCATGTAGTATAGAAGCCAAAACTTTAACCAAATGAGTATAATACAATATATGAAACTGCAAATGGATTTTCACCCACCATGCAGTAATCCACGTAGACAGATCATTTCCATAATTTAATATGGAATGAATACGAAGGGTCATTCACCATGTATGCGGTAGTCCACATAGACAGGTTATTCCAACAGAATAATAAAGAATGGAATAACAGAAGAATTCACCATGCATGCGGAAGTCCACGTAGACAGGTTATTCTAACAAAATAATAAAGAATGGAATAATGTAAGAATTCACCATGCAATGCGGTAGTTCAGCGTGACAAAGTTATTCCAATGTAATAATAAAGAATGGAATAATGTTTCACTTACAGTATTGAAAGAAAATAACTCTCTTCATGAATACGAAAGAAATAATACCCCTTACCTTAGTAGGAGATTGGATACTGCAATAGTGTAGTAACATAATACTCTTCTTCTTTCTCTTTTATTCTCTCTATACTTTCTCTCTCTATAGCTTGAATGAATTCGTGAAAAATAATGAAGAACTAGGCTTCTATTTATAGAAGATTTCTAGCTTAGCCCTTGCAATGTGAAAAGGCAAGCGGCTTGACTACTGGTGATGTGAAAAGAAAAGTGGTTTGACGCCTGTAATGTGAAACAACAAGTGGTTTGACGCCTGTAATGTGAAACAACAAGTGGTTTGACGCTTGTAATATGAAATGACAATTGGTTCGACTCCTGTAATGTGAAACGATAATTGGTCCGATGCCTATAATGTGAAACGACAATTGGTTCGACGCCTGTAATGTGAAATGACAATTAGTTCGACGCCTGTAATGTGAAACGATAATTGGTTCGACGCCTGTAATATGAAACGGCAAGTGGTTTGATGTCTGGTAAAGACAATTACTATTTACGAAAGTGACTCTTAGATGATGACATATGGGCCCCCATAAAATAAACCAAACTTACCATAAACGTCTCATAACAGACTTCTTATTTATATCAAAGATAAAATAAATATTACCACAAATCATTTTATTTTCAATCAACACATATTTAATCTTTCAACAATTATTCATCATTAATATTATAACTCGCAATATTTAACAACCAGATCATTCCCAGGAAAGAGGGGGCTTTTCGATAAGGATTTCTCCCTATTGGCGCGCAATTAGATTATCTAACCTCTCCTCGATGTAACTTCTGTAGACATTGTTAATATTGCAAATAATAATATGAATAACTTTTCGCCTCAATTCATCGATTTAATAATATAACATATTATACGATGATACTTGACAATAATTGAATCAATAATATAAGAGATATGATGCAAAGAATTCTCGTGAGCAATAATTGAGTATAACTGAGTGACTTCTCACGTAAGCATCAATAATCAACACCGTGTGGTACAATGCAACCACACGTATTACTGTACCTTTATTACCGGGTATTTCAACAGGTAACGGTAAATCTTCCGCCGTTATTTTTATAAAAAGATAATTTTGTCATTTTTTAACTCCGACAATAATTCTGTTGTGGGGTCCACCAATGATTGTGTCATCGTACGAATATTCCCTGATAAAAAGAATATTTCCCGACCAATCGAATATTATATAACAACTTGCTTACTTTGTAAAATTTATAAATATTACCCATAACTATAACATTATAATAAATTCACACTTTAATATTTTAAAATAATATTTATAGAAAAATCCATCTTTATTCATAAAAGTTGGGGTCGTACATCCATTGTCTACAATTGAGAATTATATTTCAAACAAACTCCAAGATTATATAGGTAGTGCTCATAGATATAATCAGCAAGTGAATGTGCATAACCCTGTCTTATGATAACACGAAGTCGTAAGTCATTAGACATCTTGTATGATGGTGGCAAAACACCCTTCCAAAGTTGGGTTCACCTCACTCTATTCGGTTCACCAAAATCAACGGTTAAATAACGTATAAAATACGACACACTTATCTAAAATTCTCAATAAAATTATTTTTATACTGTTTAGGGGAGACCTCAACAGCTATAGACCACCGTTCTATTCCCCTGTTACCCCCTCCTCGACCTAGCTACACTCTTATTACCTGAAAGGAATTGTGAAGCAAAAGGGTGTGCACAACTAGCCCAGTAAGAATATTATGACTAAGATAAATAATTTATCAATAGCCTTCATCAGTAATAAATCAGAGATTTAGAACATATGGTAGATAATAAAAATTTTCAATCATAATTATCGCGGAATCAACAATCCATTAAAAGAGTCAAATAGAACATAATGTCTACTATTTCCTCCAAATTAAAAGTCCATCGTTAATATTTCATTCCTGTAATACTCATCAACAGTTCTTTGTTGCATCCAAGACAAAGAGAACTTTCATCACCTGTCTTCACCTAAACCAATAAAGATTATAGTTAAATTCACAATTCATATTTATAATCATGTAAATCAACAGTTTTTCCTTGCCACAAAAGCTTAATAGAACGTTTACTAAATATCCTTAGCCCAATGGCTAAAGATATTCAAATGTAATAACAATGATAATACCAATCAGTTGTATGTCAGTGAACTACGACCAAAGACATTCAACTGTTAACTAATGGTCATGATCCTGCCAATCACATCATCGAATTGTCCATGCACTACGGGCCAAAGATATTCGTTAGTATCACTAGTGGTCATGATCATGTCATACACCTGTCAATCTTTGAACTATGGGCCAAAACTATCAATCAACAGTTCGTCTTTGCACATAAGCCAAAGATATACAACTGTAAAACCAATAATCAACAGTCCATCTATGCACTACGGGCCAAAGATGACTTTCGTTACAATATAAGCATGAGGATAATGACCATGCTATAAGCATCAATCAAACGAAATCAAGGATAAATATTAAAGATTTTTAATTTATCCAGAGTTTAAAAATATCCAAATTTTCAACATGATACTACTTTGTGGAGTAAAATTCAAGAATAATAGTTACATATCAAAAATAATTTGGACAGAAAAGAATTAATTTTTCATCATGAATAGTACCTCGTGAATAGTACTTCGTGAATAGTATCCTGTGAATAGTACTTCGTGAATAGTACCCCATGAATAGTACTTCGTGAATAGTACCCCGTATTCGTAAATAGTACTGTATACATAAATAGTATCGTATACATAAATAGTTTTATATACATAAATAGTGTCGTATACGTGAATAGTACAATATATATAAATAGTAACCCCGACACAAAAAAGATAAAGTTTCACAATAAAATTCATATCAATATTTCGGTATAATGATATTAAAGGAAATAACATCATTTACTTGAAAAAAATAACATCCCTTACCATCCCTTACCTCAAAAGAATAACAATTCTGACTGGAATATCGGATATAATACTGAAGAAAACTTGCACTGTATAGCAACACTCAAGATATCTAAATACTCACAAAAATACGCTCGATATTATAGAGAGAGAAAACTTCAGATTCTGGTATGATTGTCAATTCTAACTTAAGCATCCTATTTATAGGAAAATGCTTAGAACACCAAAGAAGAAAATTTAATAAAATAATATTTTATAAAAAAAATTCACGCCCACCCTTAGCCAAATGCATCAGCACACTAGTGGGGCCCACCAACACAAAAAAATTTCTTTTTAAAAAATTTATAACTCCAAAAACTAAATATTCCGGAACTTCAATAATTCATAATAAATAGCCCTTTTATCAGAAAAAATCCAAATCTTATATCCATTTCATAGAAAATTTAATTCTCTACAACTTTTTAGAAGAAAGTTTTTCCAAATTTTAAACGGAAAATGACCGAAATCCACATACAGATAATTTTCAACACCTCCATTCCGACAAAATACTGATAAAACACCTCAGCATTAATTCCTTCATTTATATCCACATAAAATAAATATTTTCTTATATAAATCAATAATTAATTATTCACAAATAATATTATAGAACTACAATATTGACAACCAGGTCGTTCCTAGGAAAGAGGAGGCTTTTCGATAAGGATTTCTCCTTACTGGCGCGTAATTAAATAACCTAACCCCTTTCCTCGACAGAATTTTCTAGACATTGTCAATAATGTTATCTAATAATATTATTCAAATAATATGAATTATTGGTTTGATAATGTAAAATACTGTGCAGTGATAATTATTGAAACAATAATAATATAAAATAATATGCAATACCGCAAAGCTATCTTCTTTAACAACGCGACATTACTTTACTTTAACCAATTTAGGTATTTCAACAAAGGTAATCTGGTGATGCTTTTTATCGTTATTTTTTATAAAAAAGTTATTTGTATATCCCTTTCTATATCCGACATTCATTCCGTGGGGTCCACTAATGATTGCACCGTCGTACGATTATTCTCCGACAATAAGAATATTCCACGACCAAATGAATATTCCTTGACAACAATGAATATTTTATAACAACTTGCTTATTTTTTAAAACTTTACATATATCACCCTTAACTTTAACTTTTTATCAATTTAACCATTTACTGAATAATAATTATAAGAAAAAATTGAATACTTTTATTTCATAAAATTCGGGGTCTTACAATTTCCCCTCCTTATGAAATTTCTTCCCTGAAATTTACGTACTTGGTATTTCAAAGAGTTGAGAATACCTTGCTTTCATTTAAGATTCTATCTCATCGGTCATCTCTTCTGTATCATGATTTCTCCATTGCTAATTTCCTGTATTTTAGATATCATTCTAGAATACAGCTTCAAAACAAAGGTTAATTGACATATCATAATTTGTCAACTAATTAAGTAACAAAAATCAGCTTAGGTAGGACACACACTAGTGAAGGATTTACTCGTCCCTCCCCTCCTAGTTCTAATCTCAAATCTCCACCAGAGATCATATCCCTAAGTTCTGATACCAACTGTGACGCGCCCAAAATAGGTCCACACAACCCATTCTGAGTCGCCAAATACATGATACAGAAAACAACTACAAACTTCATTAATCCAACTATCGTGCAAAATACGGCAACACATATGTTGTGGATACCAACTTTGACTCTCATCCCTTTACTTGGATAGCACCTCACATTGATACCTTACAATGGTACCTTACATAAAGGTACAATCAATAACTATTTTAGAAATTAAAATCTTTGGAAAATGCTCAAGAAAACCTTCGTACATGAGAGGCCATGAATCTAAGTTATAATAGATATCATATGACTCGAGAATTACCCTTGGTTGACCCGATAGACCCCAAAAAAGAATGAGAAGATTGCTATCATGTTCTTTCCAATGGTGAGTCTTCTCTTGCCATATAATTATCTCCATTATCTTTAATTGAGAATTATATTTCAACCAAACTCCAAGATTATATAGATAGTGCTCATAAATTTAATCAGCAAGTGAATGTGCATAACCCTGTCTTATGATAACACGAAGTCGTAGGTCATTAGACATCTTGTATGATGGTGGCAAAACACCCTTCCAAAGTTGGGTTCACCTCACTCTATTCGGTTCACCAAAATCAACGGTTAAATAACGTATAAAATACGACACACTTATCTAAAATTCTCAATAAAATTATTCTTATACTGTTTAGGGGAGACCTCAACAGCTATAGACCACCGTTCTATTCCCATGTTACCCCCTGCTCGACTCAGCTACACTCTTATTACCTGAAAGGAATTGTGAAGCAAAAGGGTGAGCACAACTAGCCCAGTAAGAATATTGTGACTAAGATAAATAATTTATCAATAGCCTTCATTAGTAATAAATCAGAGATTTAGAACATATGGTACATAATAAAAAATTTCAACCATAATTGCCGCATAATCAACAATCCATTAGAAGAGTCAAGTAGAACATAATGTCTACTACTTCCTCCAAATTAAAAGTCCATCATTAATATTTCATTCTTGTAATACTCATCAACAGTTCTTTGTTGCATCCAAGACAAAGAAAACTTTCATCACCTGTCTTCACCTGAACCACTAAAGATTATAGTTAAATTCACAATTCATATTTATAATCATGTAAATCAACAGTTTTTCCTTGCAACAAAGGCTTAATAGAACGTTTACTCAATATCCTTACCCCAAAGGCTAAAAATATTTAAATGTAATAACAATGATCATACCAATCAGTTGTCTGTCAGTGTATTACGGCCAAAGACATTCAACTGTTAATTATCGTGCAGAATACGACAAAATATAAGTTGAGAGTTTTAACACGAATATTATCTCGTAGACAATATCCAAACTCAAATGGAGTCCTCATTACAATTAGTATCACACTATTTTATAGAATAGTGAGGACTATTATAGCCACCATCCTTGTGACGCCCCCAAAATAGGTCCACACAACCCATTCTGAGTCGCCAAATACATGGTACATAAAATAACAACAAACTTCATTAATCCAACTGTCGTGCAAAATGCGACAACGCATAAGATATGGATACCAAATGTGACTCTCATCCCTTTACTTGAATAGCACCTCACATTGATACCTTACAATGGTACCTTACATAAAGGTACAATCAAGAACTGTTTTAGAAATTAAAATCTTTGGAAAATACTCAAGGAAACCTTCGTACATGAGAGGCCATGCATCTAAGTTATAATAAATATCATATGACTCAAGAATTATATTTGGTTGACCCAATAGACCCCAAAGAAAAATGGGAAGATTACTATCATGTTCTTTCCAATGGTGAGTCTTTTCTTGCCATATAATTATCTCCATTGTCTCCGATTGAGAATTATATTTCAACCAAACTCCAAGATTATATAGGTAGTGCTCATAGATATAATCAGCAAGTGGATGTACACAACCCTGTCTTATAATAACACGAAGTCGTAGCTCATTAGACATCGTGTATGATGGTGGCAAAACACCCTTCCAAAGTTGGGTTCACCTCACCCTATTCGGTTCACCAAAATCAACGGTTAAATAACGTATAAAATACGACACACTTATCTAAAATTCTCAATAAATTTATTTACATACTGTTTAGGGGAGACCTCAACATCTATAGACCACAATTTTATTCCCCTATTACCCCCTGCTCGACCGAGCTACACTCTTATTACCTGAAAGAAATTGTGAAGCAAAAGGGTGAGCACAACTAGCCCAGTAAGAATATTATGACTAAGATAAATAATTTATCAATAGCCTTCATCAATAATAAATCAGAGATTTAGAACATATGGTAGATAATAAAAGTTTTCAACCATAATTGTCGCGGAATCAACAATCCATTAGAAGAGTCAAGTAGAACATAATGTCTACTATCTCCTCCAAATTAAAAGTCCACCGTTAATATTTCATTCCTGTAATAGTCATCAACAGTTCTTTGTTGCATCCAAGATAAAGAGAACTTTCATCACCTGTCTTCACCTGAACCACTAAAGATTATAGTTAAATTCACAATTCATATTTATAATCATGTAAATTAACAGTTTTTCCTTGCCACAAAGGCTTAATAGAACGTTTACTCAATATCCTTACCCCAAAGGCTAAAGATATTCAAATGTAATAACAATGATCATACCAATTAGTTGTCTGTCAGTGCACTATGGCCAAAGACACTCAAGTGTTAACAAATGGTCATGATCCTGCCAATCCTATCATTGAATTATCCATGCACTACGGGCCAAGGATATTCGTTAGTATCACCAATGGTCATAATCATGTCATATACCTGTCCATCTTTGCACTACGGGACAAAGCTATCAATCAACAGTTCATCTTTGCACATAAGCCAAAGATATACAACTGTAAAACCAATAATCAACAGTCTATCTATGCACTACGGGCCAAAGATAACTTTCGTTACAATATAAGCATGAGGATAATGATCATGCTATAAGCATCAATCAAACGAAATCAAGGATAAATATTAAAGATTTTTAATTTATCCAGAGTTTAAAAATATCCAAATTGTCAACATGATACTACTTTGTGGAGTAAAATTCAGGAATAATACTCACGATCAAAAATAATTTGGACAGAAAAGAATCAATTTTTCATCGTGAATAGTACTCCGTGAATAGTACTTCGTGAATAGTACCCCATAAATAGTACTTCATGAATAGTATCCCGTGAATAGTACTTCATGAATAGTATCTCGTATTCATAAATAGTACCGTATACGTAAATAGTACCGTATACATAAATAGTGCCATATACATGAATAGTGTTGTATACGTGAATAGTAACTCCGACACGAAAAAGAAAAAGTTTCACATTAAAATTTATATCAATATTTCGGTATAATGATATTAAAGAAAATAACATCATTTACTTGAAAAAAAATAACATCTCTTACCATTCCTTACCTCAAAAGAATAGCACTTCTGACTGGAATATTGGATATAATACTGAAGAAAACTTGTACTGTATAGCAACACTCAAGATATCTAAATACTCACAAAAATACGCTCGATATTATAGAGAGAGAAAACTTCTGATTCTGGTGTGATTTTCAATTCTAACTTAAGCATCTTATTTATAGAAAAATGTTTAGAACACCAAAGCAGAAAATTTAATAAAATAATATTTTATAAAAAAAAAATTCACGTCCACCCTTGACGAAATTCATCAGCACACCAGTGGATCCCACTTACACAAAAAAATATTTTTCTTTTAAAAAAAATTTATAACTCCAAAAATTAATTATTCAGGAAATTCAATAATTCATAATAAATAGCTATTTTATTAGGAAAAAATCTAAATCTTATGTCTATTTCATAGAAAATTTAATTCTCTACAACTTTGTAGAAGAAAATTTTTCCAAATTCTAAACAAAAAATGACTGAAATCCACATACAGATGATTTTCAACACCTCCATTCCGACAAAATACTGATAAAACACTTCAACATTAATTCTTTCATTTATATCCACATAAAATAAATATTTCCTTATATAAATCAATAATTAATTATTCACAAATAATATTACAGAACTACAATATTGATACCCAAGTCGTTCCCAAGAAAGAGGGGGCTTTCCGATAAGGATTTCTCCTTACTGGCGCGCAATTAAATAACCTAACCCCTTTCCTCGACAGAATTTTCTAGATATTGTCAATAAAGTTATCTAATAATATTATTCAAATAATATGAATTATTGATTTGATAATGTAAAATATTGTGCAGTGACAATTATTGAAACAACAATAATATAAAATAATGCGCAATATTGTGTGCTACTGTACAACAACGCGTATTACTTTACTTTAACCACCGGGTATTTCAACAGTGTAACGATGACAGTTTTATCATTATTTTTTATAAAAATATTATTTCTGTCCCTTTCTATATCCGACATTCATTCCGTGGGGTCCACCAATGACTACACCATAGTACGAATATTCCCCGATAACCAGAGTATTTCACGACCAAACGAATATTCCCCGATAACAATGAATATTTTATAACCACTTGCTTATTTTGTAAACTTTACATATGTCACCCTTAACTTTAACTTTTTATCAATTTAACCATTTACTGAATAATAATTATAAGAAAAAATTGAATACTTTTTTTTCATAAAATTCAGGGTCTTATAATCTTGGACCATCACTCCATTTCCTGACTAGTCCCAGCTATATTCTCATTTCCTGAAGAGAACAATGAAAGAAAAAGGTGAGCTCAACTAGCCAAGTAAAGAATATTATGACTAAGATAATGTAGAATAAATTATCCTCAGTCTTCAATAGTATAAAAACTGATAGAATACAATAGATAACAAGTTTAACTGCAGCGGAACAAGCAATCCATTAGAAGAGTCAAGTAGAGTATGATGTCTACTATCTTCTATGATTTAAAAGTTCATCATCAATGTTTTATCTTTGTAACATAACTCAATAAATAATCCACATTATCGAATTATCCATGAACTACGGGCCAAGGATATTCGTTAGTATCACCAATGGTCATGATCATGCCAAATAACTATCCATCAATGCAGTACGGGCCAATGAGGACTTTCACCACATCATTTGTTTATAATATTACAGGTCATGATTATACCGATACATAATTTCTGGTCATAATCATACCAATCAACAGTACATCTATGCACTACGGGCCAATGATGACTTTCACCACAATATAAGCATGAGGATGATGACAATGATATAAGAAATCAATCAAGTGAGATCAATGATAAATATTAAAGATTTATAATTCAATTTATCCAGAGTTTAAGAATGTCCAAATTGTAAACATGATAATTAATTATGGAGTAAAATTCAAGAATGATATTCATGTATCAAAAATAATTTGGACAGAAAAGAAACTAATTTTTTTGTCGTGAATAGTACCCTGTGAATAGTACCATATGTATGAATAGTACCGTATGTATGAATAGTACCCCGACATGAAAAGATTAAAATTTAACAAGAATGTTTAGAAAAATATTTCAGTGGAATGATAATAGATGAAACACAAATTTCAAGGATATTCTACTAATTCAAAGGAGCATAGAAGAAATACTTATCAAAATAAGTGTAGATTTAGGAATATGAAACGAAATAATATTACTTACATACTACAGAGTATGGAAGAAAATATTATTTCTTACGAATATTGAACAAAAATAATATCCCTTACCTTAAAAGGAGAGTAATTCTGACAGGTATAGCGGGGATATTCTTGAAGAAAACTTGCACTATTTGTTACACTCAAAGTTTTCTTAAACTCAAAAGAAATACGCTCAATATTATAGAAGAAGAATTCTCTGATTTTGGTGTGATTTTTATTTCTAAACTAAGCATCCTATTTATAGGAGAATTGTTAGACCCCAACTTTTTTATGAATAAAGATATAATTTCTCTAATTATTATTTTGAATAATTATAAGGTGTTGATTTGTTATAATGCTTTAGTTATGGGTGAAATGTGCAAATTTTGCAAAGTAAGCAAGTAGTCATAAAATATTCGTTTAGTCAGGGAATATTCTTTTTGCCGGGGAATATCTGTACGACGGCGCAATCATTGTTGGAACACATAACAGAATAACTATCGGATATAGAAAGCGAAGGAAATAACCTTTTTTATAAAAATAATGGCAACACTTTTACCATTAACTGTTGAAATATCCGGTTATAAAAGTATAGTAATAGGCGTGGTTGCACAGTAGTACATGGTATTTCATAGTATTTCTTATTATTGATTCTTATGTAAGAAGTCACTCAATTTCATTAAATAATTGCCACAATAATTGTTGCACAGTATCTCATATTATTGATTCAATAATTGTCACAGTAATTGTTGCACAATATTTTATATTATTAAATCAATAATTGACACGACACAATTATTCATATTATTAGTTAGCATGATTGGCAATGTCTAGAAAATTCTATCGAAGAAAGGGGTTAGGTTATTTAATTGTGCGCCAATAAGGATAAATCCTTATCAAAAAGCCTCCTCTTTCCTGGGAATGATTTTGTTGTTAATATTGTGAGCTTATAATATTATTTATGAATAATTATTATGTGGTGGATATTGGTTCAATTTTGATATAAATGAAGGAATTTTAGCATGAATTATTTGTTGAAAGTTTGGCATATTCTCCTATGGAATCACAATTATTTTCTCCGATAAAATATTTACTTAAATATATTATTATAATATTACATTATAATAATGTGATACTATAATAATATAATTTTTTATAATTTAAATGGTAATATTATTATTATTATAATATAAGCATGTAAATATGTTAAAAGAGGTGAGAAGCTGGCTTTGCATTCCTCCATTTTTCAAAACCGGATACTGCAAAACAATGTGCTAGTATTTTGCTCCTGCAAATGAATTCTTTTCCAAATTGTGGGCCCTATGAGTTAGGCATGGATGGAAAATAAGAAAGTTAGGCATGTGCAGGAAGAGTTGGGGTAGAGTTAGGCTGATTCATTTGGTTTTCTTCCTCCGTGTTACACTATAAATAGGGGGTAATGCCCCCTTCCTAAAACACACTTTCAATATCAGAAATTCTTATTTTATAATATTCTGAGCATTTTCTTAAGTATAAGGATACTTTGAGAGTAGTTTTTTGTGCAAGATTTTCTCAGAATAATATCCAATATTCCAGTCAAATCTAGTTTCTACTAAGGTAAAGGATATTATTTTTTTTGCAATACTCGTAAGAAATATTATTTTCTTTCATACTCCATATTATGAAAGGGATTTTATTTTATTTCGTATTCCTAAATTTAAACTTACTATGGTAAGTATTGTTTCTATAATTCCTGAAATGATTAGAAATTTCTTAAGTTTTGCGCTTCATCTAATATCATTTCACTGGAATATTGGTCTGAACTTTCTTATTAAATTTTAAACTTTTAATGTCTGGGTACTATCCATACGGTACTATTTATGGGCCATATTTGTGACGCCCCCAAAATAGGTCCACACAACCCATTCTGAGTCGCTAAATACATGGTACAGAAAACAACTACAACTTCATTATTACAATTGTCGTGCAAAATATGATAACACATGTTGTGAGTTTAAATACAAATATTGTCTTCTAGACAATATCCAAACTCAAATAAGTCCTCATTATAATTATTGATACACTATTTTACAAAATAGTGAGGACTGCTAAAATGACTGACTTGAAACATCACTCCACACCCCGACTAGTTCCCGCTATATTCTCGCCTCCTGAGAAGAAAAATGGAACAAAAAGGAAAAGGGTGAGCTCAACTAGCCCAGTAAAGAATATTATGACTAAGATAATGTAGAACAAATTATCGTTAGCCTTCACTAAATCAGATAAAATATAATGGACAACAAGTTTTATATCAATATTCGCAGCGGAAATAACAATTTATTAGAAGAGTTAAGTAGAGAATGGAGTCTACTATCTTCTATGATTTAAAAGTCCATCATCAATATTTTATCCTTGTAACATCAACCAATATACATCTTGAACCAAATATTCATCTTTGCACTACGAGCCAAAGATATTCATTTGTATCACCAGTTGGTCATGTTCATCTTAACACATGTCTATCTTTGCACTACGGGCCAAAGATATTCATCAAGTAATCATTCATCTTTGCACTACAGGCCAAAGATATTCATCAAGTATCTTATTTAAGACTGAGGATGATAAAAAATATCTTTAAAAAAAATGAATCCAGTGACATAAAAGGACAAAGATTAGGGATTCATACTTTGGTTTATCCAAGTTCAAAAATACTCCATAATAATCAATTGTGGAGCAAAATTCAAGAATGAAGATCAAAACATGGATACAATCAAAGATAGTAACCATAATAGACAACTTGGACAAAGAAAAGAAAATTAAATTTTTCTATGAGTAGTGCCGTATTCGTGAATAGTGCCGTATACGTGAATAGTGACGTATATGTGAATAGTAACCCCGACAGGAAAAGGTAGAAATTTCACAAGAAAAATCATACTTCGTGAATAGTATCGTATTCATGAATAGTGTCGTATACGTGAATAGTGTCATATACATGAATAGTAACTTCAACATGAAAAGGTAAAAATTTCATAATAAAATTCATACTAATATTTCGGTATAATGATATTTAATGAAATAACATCATTTACGAAGAAAATAACATCCCTTACGAATACGAAAGAAGTAATACCCCTTACCTTAATAAAAATTTGGAGACTGTACTAGTGTAATAGCAGAATACTCTTCTTCTGTCTCTCTTATTCTCTCTATACTTTCTCTCTCTATAGCTTTAGTGAATTAGTGAGAAATAATGAAGAAATGAGCTTCTATTTATAGGCTTGGCAGAGTAAGGGTAAAATAGTCTTTTCACCATAATTTTGACATCATCGATCATATGACATCATTGCTTACATCATAAGAATTAAAATTCAATTTGTTCTCTTCCACCTCATTTTACTTTTATACCATGAATTTACTGTGACGCCCCCAAATTCATGTACTTGAAACCCGAGCTCGGTGCTTCACGATACCATTTCTATGAGCGGAATAATACTAATAATAATAACAATAATATAGATTATCAAATTTAATTTACATATTATCAGAGTTTTCAATCCCAAGTACAAAACCTTTAAACATTCGTTACATGATAATAATAATATTTATCTTCCTTATCATAAAGTCAAACTATTACATAGGATAGCGTAAACACTCATTCAGCAACTTTCCCCTTCCCCTTGTTTACACTTAGCTGAAAACATTTAAATTTAAACAAGGATGAGCATTTGAGTGCCCAGCAAGTAATAGCAACAATAACAGTTAACTGAATGAATTAAATGTTTTCTTTGAACGATACTTCTACAACGAATCAACAGCTGTGAAGTAGGTTGAACCAATAATAAACAACATATCATTTTGATTTCAAATTTTTGAAACTACGTACTGACTATAAATGAGGATCAGTTGACAGACTATAAACATTGTTTTCTATTTTCGAAAAGGTTAGACAGAACTTCATCTGTAAACCGTGATAACTTACGAGCACGGGGGTGATCAGCCCGTTATGCCCTGTATTGATCAATACTACATTCAAGGACGATATTTTCATCCAGCATATCCGCCTTAGGCTCATAAAAGTTTCCCATATTTGGGATGTTCATACCAGTCTAGAATCCGAACCAAAATAATGCGGTTGGATAATAAAGTTTTATCTTGTTCAACAATAATTTTTAAATTTATGTCTAGCTGGATCAAATAGCTTAGACGACTTTTAATTCAACTTATACATACTGGACACCGATAAGTATGTATCAACATGTGATAAAATATAATGATTATCCAAGTAAGGACACTTGTATAACCATGTTTTAAAAATTAACGAACAAAATATATATCTTGATCAATAATAACAGAATAAAGGAACTTGTACAACAATTATAATTTAATAACTTACTTATACAGAATCATTCCATAAGTATATACAAAGGTTAAAATATTTGAATAATTGAAATGAACAGTTCAGATATTATCTTACGCATGTCCGTTGCATAAAGTAAATGCAAGGGTTAGATACTTGCCTTGTCTGCTGCTTACACAACTTAGATTTATCTTTTATGTCAAGCCCTATCATTAAATAGATCATTCGTTTGATTAGAATAACATATCATATCATATTGTACTGCTATTTGTAGTCAACACATAACCTAAACACATTGTCATGTAAGTTTAACAACCATTGAATCACAAATAAACAGTTATCAAATCAATCTATCTAAGTCCAGATCAATTTCTGAAATATGCCGGTGTATTGACAACTTTATCGGGTATTTATCGAGTCTAAGACCCTATACAGTAGTTCAATATCCATTTAGATAACTTAAACACCAGTCGCACTATTTTTCATGGCCTTATAATAATTTTAAAATAATTATTACCATTTATCATAATTTTTGAAATACCAAAATCATTATTAAATGATTTAAATATAAAACAATTCTATTATCATTAATATTCAATTAATATTAAACTATTAATGAAACCATTGCCAAAATATTAAAGTTATTTATAATAACTAAAAATATTTTAAAACATTTATATTACCCTTAAATGATTTTTAAAATATTTAAAATCATTTTAAAATAATTACCATTAATATTAAATATTAATGTACTATTTATCCAAATATTAAAAGTCATTAAGTATAACTTAAAAATATTTTTAATTCATTTCTATCCCTTTTAAATGATTTTTAAATTAATAAAACTATTTTTAAACTATTTATTTAATATAATTATTAAATAAATTAAAGATCATTAATATTAAATTGTTAATGAAATTATCCTTTAAATATTAAAAGTTATATTTTATAACTTAAAATATCTTTAAACACTTTATTTTCATTTAATATGATTTTATAATATTAAAATCATTGTTAAACTAATTTATTTAATATAATTATTAAGTAAACTTTAATATCATTAATAATAATTAATTAATGAATTTTACCTTTAAATATTGAAAGTTATATTTTATAACCTGAAAATATTTTTAAATACCTTTGTTATTATATAAAATGATTTTTAATATAATAAAATTATTTTAATTTATTTATTTAATTCATTTATTAAATAACTTAATTATCATTAATATTAATTTATTAATGAAAAATATCACATAATATTAAAAGTCATTAAAATAACTTAAAATACTTTCTTATATCCTAATATAATTTTAAATGATTTTTCATGTATTAAAATTATTTTTAAATAATTTATTTAATATTATAATTAACTAAATTAAATATTTTTAATATTTCAAAAATATTAAATATTTATGAAATATATTCAAAATAATTAAAATATAATTTTGGACTTTAAAATAATTTTTAATATTTTACTTTGTATTTTTCAGTATTAAAAACTAATTAATACTAATTATTTAATTAAAATAATTAATTTTTGTAAATAACTGTCGCTAAAGGGCCCTATAACGACGAAACTGTCGCTATAGGTGTTCTTGAGGTGTTCTTGAGCTGCCCAGAAAACCATGTTAGAAACCGGGCTAGCTACTTTGACCAACTATTAATCTTGATATATGAAGATTCAATGCATGCTTGTGGTCAGACATTAAAGTGCTAGTGCAGGACTATAACCTTAAACAACAAACACAATCATTAATGTAATAAATAAATTTTATTTATCACATATATAATTATAAATACACATTACCTTGGCACATAGCACCCATATTTATTTTAATAAAAAAAAATTTAAAACAAATTTATACGCAAAATTTATGATTTATTTATATAGAAAATATCGGGTTGTCACATTTACCATAATAATGTTACCATTTAAAAAAAAATCATACTATTATATAATCAGATCATACTACTATAATAAAATATTATAATAATATATTTGAATGAATTATTTTATCGAAAAAGATAAAATACCAACTTTCAACAAATGTCACATGCTAAAAATTCATCCATTTAAATCCACATAAAATAAATATTTCCTTATCATATAAATCAATAATTAATTATTCACAAATAATATTACAGAATCACAATAATAACAACTAGGTCGTTCCCAGGAAAGAAGGGGGCTTTCCGATAAGAATTTCTCCTTACTAGCGCGCAATTAGGTGACCAAACCCCTTTCCTAGACAGAACTTCCTTAGACATTGCCAACAATGCTATCTAATAATATTATTCAAATAATATGAATTATTGATTTGATAATGGAAAATACTGTGCAGTGAAAATTATTGAAACAACAATAATATAAAACATCAACGCAGCAATTATTGAATCAATAAATTAAAATATTGAACAGTAATTACTGTAACAATTATTGAGTAGTGTCTTCTTACGTAAGAATCAATAATCAGAACTATTGTGCAATATCGTGTGCCACTGTGCAACCACGTGTATTACTGTATTTTAACCACTGGGTATTCCAATGAAGGTCTAATTGAGAAATAACTACACTAATTATTTATAAAAACTCATACTTGTCATTTTTTTCATCCGATTTTTTCGTTATGGGCCCTAAATGGTCACAAGGCAAATCATATGAATATTCTCCTGACAAAGAAGAATATTCCACGACCAAACAAATATTTCCTGACAAAACGAATATTTTATGACCACTTGTTTACTTTGCAAAATTTGCACATTTCACCCATAACTAAAGCATTATATCCAATCAACACCTTATTTTTCAAAAACAATAATTAGAGAAATTAAATCTTATTCATAAAAAGTTGGGGTCTTACACTATTCATACATACGGTATATTCATATGGTACTATTCACAAAAGAATTTAATTTTCTTTTTTGTCCAAATTATTTTTGATACATCAATATCATTTTTGAATTTTACTCGACAAAGAGTTATCATGTTGACAATTTGGACATTTTTAAACTCTGGATAAATTAAATTAAAATTCTCTAATATCTATCCTTTATCTCACTTGATTAAATATTTATATCATTGTCATCATCCTCATGCTTATATTGTACTGGAAGTCATCTTTGGCCCATAGTGCAAAGATGGACTGTGGATTGGTATGATTATGACCAAGAATTGTATATTGGTATAATCACAACCTTTAATGTTACAGATAAGGTTTGTGGTGAAAGTCCTCTTTGGCCCGTAGTGCATAGATGGACAGGTATTTGGCATGATCATGACCACTAGTGATACTAACGAATATCATTGGCCCGTAGTGCATGGATAATTCGTTGATTTGAAATATTTATTGAATGATGTTACAGGGACAAAATATTGATGATGGAATTTTAAATCATAGAAGATAGTAGATATCATGCTCTACTTGACTCTTCTAATGGATTGTTGTTTCTGCTGCAGTTGTTGATCAAAAACTTGTTGTCTATTGTATTCTATCAGATTTTTTCCTGTTGAGGACTAAGGATAATTTTTTCTATATTATCTTAGTCATAATATTCTTTACTAGGCTAGTTGAGCTCACCCTTTTTTTTTGTTCCGTTGTTCTTCTCAGGAGGCGAGAATATAGCTGGGACTAGTCGGGGTGTAGAGTGATGGTTCAAGACAGTTATTATAGCAGTCCTCACTATTTTATAAAATATTGTATTAAAAATTGTAAGGAGGACTTTATTTGAGTTTGGATATTGTCTACAAGACAATATTTGTATTAAAACTCACAGCACATATGTTGTCGTATTTCGCACGACAGTTGTATTAATGAAGTTTGTATTTGATTTTTGTACCATGTATTTGGCGACTCAAAATAGGTTATGTGGACCTATTATGGGGATGTTGTGACACCCCCAAATCTGGGTAATTCATTCCCCTAAGACTTGGTGTTCACTTTCCATACATTCATACTATCTACCCAAATAAAATAACAGTTAAACCATAAATCCTCCCTTTAAATAGGGTTACATCATTAAATAAAAATCTTCTCAGGTTGTCTAACCTTAAACATCAATCAAGTGCGGAAATAAAATTATTACATCACATCATAATTTGAAAGTTTATCATCACTACAATAATAAAATTACAAGACTGCTTCACTTGTACATTTTTCCCTTTCCTTTGCTGTTTGAAGGCTCATCGACCTTCTCAACTTTAGTTGCAATAATTATTTTTATGCAAGAGTGAGCAAAACAAATGCTCACTAGATATAGCAATGAATCAAACAAGAATATAATAACTGTCAATGAATAAGCTCATCAAAACTATATAGTACTCTATCAATGATAACCAAAGACTGGAATCAAAATATGGAATATATATCTGAGGGTCATAAGACCATGAACTATGTCCACGGTTGTAAGCAATCTTTTAACTTCAACTTTAACAGTCATAAGACTATAAGGGCTCTTCGTACTTAGGGGGATCAGCCCTTCATACAATGTATTGTGCATAAACATTTCAACGTTAAGCGTAAATTATCCCCTAATAATAGGGTTGTTCATCTCAGTATTTAGAGTTCAAGTCCGTACCAAAGTAAGTTTGGTTTGGATACATTTCAAGGGTAATTTAGAATTCAACGGTCATCAACTAAGGATTAGTTGAATACAATATTGATAACGTCATGCTATGGAATAATCATTACTGAATCGACATTGTAAATTAAGATCATGCTTTAGGAATAAACTAATAGCATAAACATCGAACAATCATAATGTACCCTGCTTGAACAATATTTAGCCAAGGTTATTTAGAATTGAGTACTAAGTATGCATAAAAAATAGTAATTTAAGCGATAAAACTTGCTCAACATGAAAATATCAGAATATATAAACTTGCATGCTAGATAACAAGTTAAAGACAAGAATAACATGTTCAATATCAGAATAAGATTTAGAAATCATAAACAAACTAGATACAAGAACTTGCTAAATCGTAAGAATAAACTTGCATAATGTAATAAATGAACTAGCTCAACGAAAGTGTAGAGTTAGAAAATTTTCTTAATTGTAAAAGTAGAATTAGAGAACTTACTCAATATAAAAAGATAAGTTTAGAAACTTGCTCAACGTAAATGTAGAGTTAGAAAATTTGCTCAATGTAAAAAAATAAGTTTAGAAACTTGCTCAACATAAATGTAGAGTTAGAAAACTTGACTCGAGCGTAAGGTATAATATTAAATTCACGTTCACCTACACATAGGTTTGGAACCACCATCTATTAGACATATTAACATTCCATAACATATGCATTTCTAGTTAGACTTGTTATGTTAGCACAAGTCTTATGCTTCCATTCAAATATCATAATTTTCAAGTGTTAACCTCACAACACTTATCTAACGTTCATTGTATAAACTAACTTATAACATAACGTGTTCATCACTTACAATCACTTTTACAAAGTTGAAATCATCATTGACTTAACACTATTATGTTTTAAACTCATTACTACATGTTTGACACATTACCATAACTTTAGACCAAGTGGTAAGGTATTCTAAGGTCTGCAGATGGCAGTGAACCAACTGTCTTAGGGCGGTAGTATGGCGCATTCTTGCCATACACGAAGCTTTGAACTCCACAAGAATTGCTGCAATTTTAGCCTTAACACCAAATAAGATCTGCTACTTGTTACTGATTGAGGCAAAATGGCTATGAAAAGATGTTTAATTTAGCCCAACAAACACGAAATTTCACCCACTAAACAAAGAATATTAACACAAACAATTGATATAAAACTATCATAAACATGTTTGCAACATATTCCTCAACACGTAACAATTTAATCAACAATTATACTAGTTTAATTTCTCAAATTTCTCATTTTCATATAAAAACTCAATTTTTGACATCCTCTACAAAAATCAACATTGTGAATTCAATTCTTCACCAAATCACTTCATTCAAACTATATTATCTTCGTTTCTTAATGAACTAGCATAAAAAAGACTCAATTAACAGCTTAGCATACAAATTGACTACTAAAATTGGTACTTACATAAGCCATATACAAAATACTCACTGTAATTTACTTTTCTTCCTTTTTACACAAAATTAGCACACAATTCATGTCTAACTACAACTTCTAACATCATAACTCTATATAATTACCATAAACAGGTTACATAACAATAATTTACAGAAAACTAGAATTCTCAGAACATATAATTTTTGCCGTGAAACACATATACATGTATATACACACACACACACATATATATATATATATATATATATATATAATACTAAGGTTGTGAACATACCTTCAATATGCTTAATAATCACTTGCTAAACTCACTGGAATTTGCTTGAAACTCTTAGGTTCTCTCTCAATTCTCTCACAGCTTTTCTAAATATCTCTTAGGCTTAGCAACTAGAATGTGTATAACCCAATTGATTATCAAGAATACGTAATAATAAAAGAAAACTGATATGGCCATAATAAGCCTAATCAGTTACAACACCAATAACGTATAAATTATAAATATATTATATTTATTATTTTAATTTATTTTATTTATATTAATTAAAATTCAAAAATCAAAAGTAATCCAAAAGACATAAGGCTTTGTTTGGAAAAACCCTTTAAAATTTAAAGACTTATTATATTTAAGCCTTGTTTGGCAAAAACTAAATTAAACTCCTTTATTGTTTATTTTAATAAACAATTTAGTTTATAATTTATAATCACATATTATTTATTTGGATTTCCATATCCAACATTAACCAATTAAATTAATCACACTATATTTTAAATAAATTTCTCACTTTATCAAATATCACAAAATTATAATTTCATTATAATTTTATTTAATGATTTAATATACCATTTTAAATTATTAATCACAATATAACACCTCATATCATATTACAAATCTCTAAATTATAAATTAATTTAATTTAGAATATTATCTAATAAATTTAGATTCACAAATATTTATTAACAATCATCACATCAATAAAATATGTATTTAACAATAAATACCTCAAATAAATATTTATATAATTCAATAAATATTTAAAATTATAATTTAAAATTTCGGATTGTTACATCCTTCCCTCCTTACAAGGATTCTGTCCCCAGAATCACAATTCAAACAATCAAATCGTCACATTATTCCCTACTTACAAAGATTCTGTCCCCAGAATAGAAGACACGGACTAAACAAATAACTTAGGGTAATTCTTCATCATTTCAGATTCAAGTTCCCATGTACAACAGTTCATACTCGATCACATACTTGTAATCGGGTTTATACAGTCGCAACACCGACACATGAAAAATATTGTGCATATGCTCTAATTCTGGAGGTAAACCTACTTCGTAAGCCACCTCTCCCACTTTTCGTAATATTTCGAAAGGTCCAATAGACCTTGGGCTGAGCTTTATTTTCTTGCCAAAACGAATTTTCCCCTTCCAAGGAGAAACTTTCAGGAACACAAAATTTCCTGCTTCAAATTCACGACTCTGCCTGTGTTAATCAGCATACTTTTTCTGTCGATCTTGAGCAGCTACCAATCTTGCTCTGATGAGTTTGATAACTTCAGCGGTCTGTTGTACCACTTCTGGGCCTAGCTAACAATTGACGTTCACCAACTTCAACCCAGCATAGTGGAGTTCTGCATTTCCTGTCGTATAATGCCTTGTATGGCGGCATGCCAATGCTTGCATAGTAACTGTTGTTGTATGTAAATTCCACCAATGGTAGATGATCATTCCAGTTTCCTTTGAAATCCATAATGCACGCTCTAAGCATATCTTCCAGCGTCTGAATTGTTCATTCTCTTTGCCCATCAGTTTGCAGATGATATGTCGTACTCATCTTCAATTGCGCTCACATGCATTCTTAAAGTTTCTTCCAAAAATTGATGTAAACCTCGGGTCTCGATTTGACACTATTAATATTGGAACTCCATGTCTTGAGATGATCTCTTTAACGTATAGCTTCGCTAGCTGATCAAGATTAAATCTGATCTTTATTGGCAAAAAGTGTGCAGATTTTGTCAATCTGTCCACTATTACCCATATCGCATCGTATCATTTCTGAGTCGTTGGAAGACCTACCACAAAATCCATTATAATATGCTCCTATTTCCATTCTGGTATTTCCAATGGTTGAAGTAATCTGCTTGGCCTTTGATGTTCTTCCTTCACTCTCTGACATGTCAAACACTTTGCAACGCATTCTACAACGTCTCTTTTCATATTTAGCCACCAAAAGTGTCACCACAAATCTTGATACATTTTCGTACTTCCCGGGTGAATAGAATATCTTGAGCTATGAGCTTCCGTCAAGATTTCTTCTTTAATATCATGTACTGCTAGAACCCAAATTCGTCCCTCGAATCTCAGTATTCCCTCAGTATCAAGCTTATACTTCACTTCTTTACCCTCGACCACGCTTTCCCTTATTTTTCTGCATTCCTCATCCTAAAGTTGTGCGCTCTTCACCTTGTCCACAAAATTTTGATTAGCTTCCATCTGATATATTATTTTGTCAAATTCTTTTGGAAATTTGATTTCCAACTCTAACCTTGCTATTGCTGAAATGAGTTCCTCCTTATCGGTTAACAATATCAACTTTTCTCTGCCTTTCCTACTCAAGGCATCTGCAACCACATAAGCTTTACCCGGATGATAAAAGATTTTGCAATCATAATCTTTTATCAATTCCATCCATCTTCTTTGATGCATGTTCAGGTCCTTTTGTGTGAAAATATACTTCAGACTCGTATGGTCTGTGTAGATCTCACACTTCTCTCCATAGAGATAATGTCTCCATATCTTCAGTGCAAACACAACTGCCGCCAACTCTAGATCATGAGTCGGATACCCTTTTTCGTAGTCTTTCAGTTGTCTTGATGCATACACAATAACCACGCTGTTTTGTATAAGAACACAACCCAATCCTTTGTGAGAAGCATCACTATAAACCACAAAATTTCCTGTATTATCTAGTAATAACAACACAGGTGCTATACTGTGCCTCTTCTTCAATTCCTTAAAACTCTCTTCACATTTCTCCGTTCAAACAAATTTTACAGATTTTCTCGTCAAATTTGTCAACGGAATGGCAATCTTGGAAAAATTTTGAATAAACCGTCTGTAATATCCTGCCAATCCCAAGAAACTTCTCACTTCTGATGGAGTTCTTGGTTGTTCCCAATTTATCACAGCTTCAACTTTTGATGGATCCATCGAAATTCCATCCTTATCGATTACATGCCCAAGGAATTGTACACGTTCTAGCCAAAATTCACATTTAGAGAATTTCGCATACAACTTTCTTTCCTTAACGTCTCCAGCGTCAGACGTAAGTTTTCACGTGTTCTTCTTGAGTTTTGGAGTACACCAAAATATCATCGATAAATACCACCACAAACTTGTCAAAAAATGGTTTAAACACCCTGTTCATCAAATCCATGAACGCTGCAGGGGCGTTTGTCAAACCAAAAGACATTACCAAAAATTTGTAATGTCCATACCGAGTTCGGAATGCCTCTTCGGTACATCTTCCTTTCTTACCTTTAGTTGGTGATACCCATTTCTCAAAACTATTTTTGAGAAATATCTAGCACCCTTCAATTGATCAAACAAGTCATCTATTCTTGGCAACAGATATTTGTTTTTAATAGTGACCTTGTTTAATTCCCTATAATCAATGCAAAGACGCATTGATCCATCTTTCTTCTTCACGAATAATACCGGCACTCCCCACGGTGATACGCTTGGCTGAATATACTTCTTATCTAAATGTTCTTGCAGTTGTACCATCAGTTCTTTCATCTCGACCGGAGCCATTCTGGATGGGGCCTTCGATATCGGAGCGGTTCCTGGCGCTAAGTCGATCACGAATTCAATCTCTCGATCAGGCGGAAGTCCTGGAAAATCCTCCGAAAACACATCCACAAATTCCCTAACCACTGGTATTTCCTCCAGTTTTACACCCTCCTTCTTTTGAGTATCGATTATGTAAGCTAAGTACCCTACACAGCCTTGACTCAACAACTTCTTGGCCTGCATAATTGTCAGACACCTCATTTGTCTAGGCGATTTGCTACCATGAAAAACTACTTTTGACAGAGTCATAAGGTTTGCACACTTCTTTTGGCAATCAATTATCGCTCCATAATTGAATAGCCAATCCATTCCCAAGATAACATCAAACTCTCCCAGTTTTATCAGGATTAAATCTACTACCATAACATTCCCCTTAATATTCACCCTACAGTTCTTATATACAAACCTAACAGGAATTACTTCCCTATTCGCAATTTCTATGTTTAAAGGGAAATTCAGCTCTTCACTAAGTATTTCTAATCTCTTAACAAATTCATCATATATAAACGAGCAAGTAGCACCCGAATCAAATAATACGTATGCATTTATATCATTGATTGGGATAATACCTGACACGACATCTTTTGATTGCATCGCATTTTGCACCGTCATGTTGAAGGTTCTGGCTGTAGGCTTATTTGACGACGTTGGTCCAGCAATAGTCAGTGTACCTCTACCACGATTTCCCTTGGTTACAGCTGTCTCACCAGACTTCTTCTTTGGACACTCACGAGCAAAGTGATCCTTGGACCCTCACATAAAACAAACATTCTTCTTGGGTTGATTACAATTTGGGACAATGTGACCCTCCTGGCCACAGTTAAAACATACCTGTTTCCCCTTTAAGCACACTCCTGTGTGAAACTTTCCGCATGTAGCACATAAGTCCATTTTCTTCTTCTGCTGGTTACCTTGCTGATTTCCAGCTCCCACATTTGCATTCCACTTCTTTTTCAAATTGTTGTTGCCATTTCCACTGTTACCACCACCACCATTCTTAGCTTCACCTTCATTCTTCTTCTTCCTCTGCTCTTGGTTGTGTTTTGTTACAGCCTCGTCTCCACTCTCTTTGAGAATCACCTTCTCAAGCACTGCTGCAAACGTCTTTAATTAGAACAGAGAGACTCTACTGTACAACCATGGCTTTAGTCCCTGCTCAAATCTCCTTACCTTGCGCTCATCTATATTCACCTGATATGGCGCAAACCTCGCTAGCTTGTTGAATTTTGCGACATATTCCGACACCATCATTGTACCCTGTTTCAGTTTTAGAAACTATACCTCCATCTGATTCTTCGAACTTTCTGGGAAATAGGTCTCAAAGAATATTTCCTTGAATCTTTCCCAAGATATTACCCCTTGACCTCCTCGGGTTTTATTGTCTTGCCACCAATAACTCGCCTCTGCTTTTAACACCCTAGCAACATCAAAAACTTTCTCTATCTCTATGATCCAGGTCTGTGCCTCAATCGGATTCATGGACCCACGGAACTCTGATGGCCCAACTGCCTTGAAGTCCCTAAATGTTGTAACTTGATTCTGTGGCTGGTTCTGTAATGCTCCCGTCAGTAACGTTACGAATTATTGAACTGGATTATCCTCAGCATTGTTGTTATTCACAAGGTTCCTTTGTCGTGGTTTACGTCTTGGAGGCATTTTCTGTTAAAATACACCCATTAGATTCTATTCAACCTTTTAAGTATTACTACTTAATTTGCACACCATAAAAGATTATCATGTAACATATAATACTTTGAATAAAATAATAACTTTTATTCATTCATAATCTTTTAAAAACATCAAAACAATAGCATCATTGCTATTTACATTACTTCCCTGAACTACAAAAGTTTCAGGATAACTTCATCATCATCACATCCCATTGGTTATATCATACCCGGGATTTACAATTTATTTACTCACTAATCATATAGTAATTACATTTATGACAACCTACTAAAATAATGCATAGCCCTGCGACGCTCCTTTTCCATAATACGAAACATTGTTCGACGATCTAAAATGTACGATGGCAGCGTCTCGAACTGAATAGGATAACACATGACCCGATCTTGGGCTTGACTGATCCCAATGTTGAAAATACTATTCATCTCTTCCATCTTCATCGTCTTTGCTTGTGCATCCCTCTCTGCCATCCTGGCTCGTTGATACGCTTCCTCGTACGCGTCTTTGGCTCTTGCCCTCTTAGTAGATTCCTCTTTCAGCTTAGTCTCCAGCTCTGCAATCTTCTCTATCAGTTGCTCGTTTTCCCCTTCAGTGTGGATCAGCTTCTCTTCAACATAGTTCAGCCGTTCTTCTCGATCCTGGATTTCGTTGTCCTTCTGCGTCATTGCTATCTGTTGTTCAGCTACTATCTCTTGCAACTCCTCGACGCTATCCTAAAGTTCCACATTGCGGTCGTGTACTTCGTCATACATACGGGCAGCAATCAAGTTAAGTGGAATCTCTTCCTCCTCGTCCTCATCCTCATCCGACTATGGAAACTCAACGGGGTCCTCCTCATCTGTCTCTATCTCATCATCCTCATCAGGTATTCTCTCATGCTCAACTACTGTGACCAACGGAGTTGCTTCCCATGGCAGTAGTTGTTCCCACACCACCTGAATATCTCGAGACTCCTCCTCTCTAGGCATCTGGGACCCTTCCTCCCTAGCCTGACTGGATCCTTCTATATTAGCAATCCTGTCAACCAAATTTGAAGTTTTAAAATACTAATCATTACTACTCGACACTCACGAGCACATAAGTTGTAATCACATAAGCACATAAGTGTTTTATTACTTCTTCCTTAAAACTCGATAAGAGTTCATCACCACTATCTTGTCAAAGGTTACTTTCTAAGGCTTTTTCCCACCTAAGGTTCATAACCTAAATCTTTGATACCAACCTGTGACACCCCCAAATCTAGGTACTTCATTCTCCTAATACTTGGTGTTCACTTTCCATACATTCATACTATCTACCCAAATAAAATAACATTTAAACCATAAATCCTCCCTTTAAATAGGGTTACATCATTAAATAAAAATCTTCCCAGGTTGTCTAACCTTAAACATCAATCAAGTGTGGAAATAAAATTATTACATCACATCATAATTTGAATGTCTATCATCACTACAAAAATAAATTACAAGACTGCATCACATATACATTTTTCTCTTTTCTTTGCTGTTTGAAGGCTCATCGACCTTCTCAACTTTAGCTGCAATAATTATTTTTATGCAAGAGTGAGCAAAACAAATGCTCACTAGATATAGCAATGAATCAAACAAGAATATAATAACTGCCAATGAATAAGCTCATCAAAACTATATAGTACTCTATCAATGATAACCAAAGACTGGAATCAAAATATGGAATATATATCTAAGGGTCATAAGACCATGAACTATGTCCACAGTTATAAGTAATCTTTCAACTTCAACTTTAACAGTCATAAGACTATAAGGACTCCTCGTACTTAGGGGGATCAGCCCTTCGTACAATGTATTGTGCACAAACATTTCAACGCTTAGGGTAAATTATCCCCTAATAATAGGGATGTTCATCTCAGTATTTAGAGTTCAAGTCCGTACCAAAGTAAGTTTGGTTTGGATACATTTCAAGGGTAATTTAGAATTCAACGGTCATCAACTAAGGATTAGTTGAATACAATATTGATAACGTCATGCTATGGAATAATCATAACTTAATCGACTTTGTAAATTAAGATCATGCTTTAGGAATAAACTAATAGCATAAACATCGAATAATCAAAACGTACCTTACTTGAAAAATATTAAGCAAAGGTTATTTAGAATTGAGTACTAAGCATGCATAACAAATAGTAATTTAAACGAGAAAACTTGTTCAACATGAGTATATCAAAATATATAAACTTGCATGCTAGATAACAAGTTAAAGAAAAGAATAACTTGTTCAATATCAGAATAAGATTTAGAAATCATAAACAGACTAGATACAAGAACTTGCTCAATCGTAAGAATTAACTTGCACAATGTAATAAATGAACTAGCTCAACGAAAGTGTAGAGTTAGAAAATTTTCTTAATTGTAAAAGTAGAATTAGAGAACTTACTCAATATAAAAAGATAAGTTTAGAAACTTGCTCAACGTAAATGTAGAGTTAGAAAATTTGCTCAATGTAAAAAAATAAGTTTAGAAACTTGCTCAACATAAATGTAGAGTTAGAAAACTTGACTCGAGCGTAAGGTATAATATTAAATTCACGTTCACCTACACATAGGTTTGGAACCACCATCTATTAGACATACTAACATTCTATAACATATGCATTTCTAGTTAGACTTGTTATGTTAACACAAGTCTTATGCTACCATTCAAATATCATATTTTTCAAGTGTTAACCTCACAACACTTATCTAACGTTTATTGTATAAATTAACTTATAACATAACACGTTCATCACTTACAATCACTTTTACAAAGTTGAAATCATCATTGACCTGACACTATTCTGTATTAAACTCCTTACTACATGTTTGACACATTACCATAACTTTAGACCAAGTGGTAAGATATTCCAAGGTCTGCACAAGAATGATGTGAAACCAATCTGTCTTAGGGCGGGGTATGGCGCGATTTACGCCATACACGAGCTCAGGGCCAAGTAGCAATTCTTATAATTTTAGCCTTTTGGAACAGGTAGCAATTTAACTGGTACCATGTATGAACAGAGCGAAATGGCTATGAACAATGGCAGTCACTTTAGCCCAATAAACACGAATTTCACCCACTAAACAGTAACATTAACACAAACAATTGATATAAAACTATCATAAACATGTTTGCCAACATATTCCTCAACATAGAACAATTTAATCAACAATTATACTAGTTTAATTTCTCAAATTTCTCATTTTCATATAAAAACTCAATTTTTGACATCCTCTACAAAAATCAACATTGTGATTTCAATTCTTCACCAAATCACTTCGTTCAATCTACATTATCTTTGCTTCTTAATGAACTAGCATAAACAAGACTCAATTAACAGCTTAGCATACAAATTGACTACTAAAATTGGTACTTACATAAGCCATATACAAAATATTCATTGTAATTTACTTTTCTTCCTTTTTACACAAAATTAGCATATAATTCATGTCTGACTACAACTTCTAACATCATAACTCTATATAATTACCATAAACAGGTTACATAACAATAATTACAGAAAACTAGAATTCTCAGAATATATAGTTTTTGTCGTGAAACACATACACACGTATATATATATATATATATATATATATATATATATATATATACAATCGTTGTGAACATACCTTCAATATGCTTAATAATCCCTTGCTAAACTCATTGGAATTTTCTTGAAACTCTTAGGTTCTCTCTCAATTCTCTCACAGCTTCTCTGAATATCTCTTAGGTTTAGTAACTAGAATGCGTATAACCCAAACTGATTATCAAAAATATGTAATAATAAAAGAAAACTGATATGGCCATAATAAGCCTAATCAGTTACAACACCTATAACGTATAAATTATAAATATATTATATTTATTATTTTAATTTATTTTATTTATATTGATTAAAATTCAAAAATCAAAAATAATCTAAAAGTCATAAGGCTTTGTTTGGCAAAACCCTTTAAAATTTAAAGACTTATTATATTTAAGCCTTGTTTGGCAAAAACTAAATTAAACTCATTTATTGTTTATTTTAATAAACAATTATTTTTATAATTTATAATCACATATTATTTATTTGGATCTCCGTATCCAACATTAACCAATTAAATTAATCACACTATATTTTAAATAAATTTCCCACTTTATCAAATATCACAAAATTATAATTTCATTATAATTTTTTTAATGATTTAATATACCATTTTAAATTATTAATCACAATATAACACCTCATGTCATATTACAAATCTCTAAATTATAAATTAATTTAATTTAGAATATTATCTAATAAATTTAGATTCACAAATATTTATTAACAACCATCACATCAATAAAATATTTATTTAACAATAAACACCTCAAATAAACATTTATATAATTCAATAAATATTTAAAATTACAATTTGAAATTTCGGATTGGTACAGGCGTCACAAGAATGGCAAGGTACTATTTAAGAAAAATCACGGACGCACAGTAAAAAAAATTTGGACGAAGTTCACGGGTTCCAATTTATCAATATTCTCCTCTGAAGGTGTTGGCCAATGAGGAAAGAGTATTAGTATACCAATTGGATATATAGACCAATGAGAGATCACCCTTATTCATAAGTTAGTGAATAGTACTGTATTATTTGGAAAGTTTGGCCAATAATATCATAACCTGCCAATCAAAAGTTTACCTCCTTTGAAGGTAATTGGACCATACGGAAGAATTATGTATCCTAAAAACAACTAAATGAACAAACACCAATTTAAAAAGATAATTGAACAAACATCTTCTACTCATCAATTATTATTCTTATCTTCAATCAGCACGATCTTTCAATAATTATTCATCATTAATATTATAACTCACAATATTAACGACCAGATCATTCCAAGGAAAGAGAGGGCTTTCCGATAAAGACTTCTCCTTATTGGCGCGCAATTAAATAACATAATCCCTTTTCCTCGACAAAATTTTTTAAACATTGTCAATAATGCAAATAATAATATGAATAACTGTGTCGTCTCAATTATTGATTTAATAATATAAAATATTGTATAGATGATATTGTGACAATAATTGAATCAATAATATGAGATACTATGCAGAAACTACTGTGGCAATAATTGAATGAATTGAGTGACTTCTCACGTAAGAATTAATAATAAGAGATACTATTCAATCATCAGTGCATCTTTAAACCACGCGTATTCATCGTACTTTTTATCACCAGGTATTTCAACAGTTAACGGTAAAAGTTTTGCCGTTATTTTTATAAAAATGTTATTTCTGTCGCTTTCTATATCCTACAGTAATTCTGTTGTGGGGTCCACCAATGATTGTGCCGTCGTACGGATATTCCTTGATAAAACGAATATTCCCGGACCAAACGAATATTTTATGACAACTTGCTTACTTTGCAAAATTTGTAAATATTACCCACAACTATAATATTATATCAAATCTACACCTTATTATTCAAAATAACATTTAGAGAAAATTAAATCTTTATTCATAAAAAAGTTGGGGTCTTACAACCTCCCCTTTTTATGAAATTTCATCCTCGAAATTGGTGTACGTACTTGGTATGTCAAAAAGGTGAGGATACCTTGTTTTCATGTTGGATTCTAACTCCTAGGTCATTTCCTCAATATCGTGGTTTCTCCACAAAACTTTGACTTGAGGTATAACCTTTGAACGTAGAATATGTTCCTTCTTATCCAAGATTTTAACAGGTACCTCCTTATACGTTAAATCTTCTATTATCTCGTCTGGTTCTAATATAATAATGTGGTTCGGGTCTTCCACATATTTACGTAACATAGATATATAAAAAATATTATGAACACGAGACATACTTGGTGGTAAGGCGAGTCTATAGGCCACAGTTCCTACTCGGTCGAGGATTTCAAATGGACCGATGAATCGAGGATTGAACTTTCCTCTCTTTCCAAATCTCATAACTCCTTTCCATGGAGCAACGCATAACAATACATGATCTCCAACATTGAATTCCACTTCTCTTCGATGAAGATCAGCATAACTCTTTTGTCGATCTTGTGAGGTTTGTATACATTGTCGGATCATTTGAATCTTTTTCGTAATCGTAAGTACCAATTCTGGTCCCAACAACATTGCTTCATCCACCTCATCCCAGCATACTGGAGAACGACACTTTCGTCCATCCAACTCCTCGAATGGAGCCATGCCTATACTTGCTTGATAATTGTTGTTATAGGAGAATTCCACTAATGGCAAGTACTTATCCCAACTTCCTTTGAAGCCTAGGACACAGAGTTTTAGTAGATCTTTAAGAGTTTTAATAGTCCTCTCCGACTGCCCGTCCGTCTGAGGATGATATGCAGAACTGAGTCGTAAATCCGTGCCCATAGCTTTCTACAAACTGACCCAAAATCGTGAAGTGAATCTTGGGTCTCGATCAAAAATAATGGATATTGGTATACCATGCAGTCTTACAATCTCATTTATGTATATACGAGCAAGACATTCAAGTAAATAAGTTTCTCGTATAGGTAAGAAATGAGCAAACTTGGATAATCTATCGACAATGACCCCAATTACATCTATGCCTTGAGAAACCTTAGGAAGACCAGTAACGAAATCCATGTTAATGTGCTCCCACTTCTATTTTGGAATTTTAAGTGATTGCAATGGACCTTTTGGTACTTGATGATCCGCCTTGACACATTGACAAGATAAGCACCTTGAGATAAACTGTGACGCCCCCAAAATAGGTCCATACAACCCATTATGAGTCTCCAAATACATGGTACAGAATTCAAATACAAACTTGATTTACACAATTATTAATTATCGTGCAGAATACGACAAAACATAAGCTGAGAGTTTTAACACGAATATTGTCTCATAGACAATATCTAAACTCAAATGGAGTCCTCATTATAATTATTATCACACTATTTTATAGAATAGAGAGGACTACTATAGCCACCATCTTGGACTATCACTTTATTCCCCGACTAGTCCCAGCTATATTCTCATTTCCTAAAGAGAACAATGAAAGAAAAGGGTGAGCTCAACTAGCCCAGTAAAGAATATTATGACTAAGATAATGTAGAATAAATTATCCTTAGTCTTCAATAGTATAAAAGCTGATAGAATATAATAGACAACAAGTTTAACTGCAGCGGAACAAGCAATCCATTAGAAGAGTCAAGTAGAGTATGATGTCTACTATCTTTTATGATTTAAAAGTTCATCATCAATGTTTTATCTCTATAACGCAACTCAATAAATAATCCACATCATCGAATTATCCATGCACTATGGGCCAAGGATATTCGTTAGTATCACCAATGGTCATGATCATGCCAAATAACTGTCCATCAATGCACTATGGGCCAATGAGGACTTTCATCATATCATTTGTCTATAACATTACAAGTCATGATTATACCGATACATAATTTCTGGTTATAATCATATCAATCAACAGTACATCTATGCACTACGGGCAAAAGATGACTTTCACCATAATATAAGCATGAGGATGATAACAATGATATAAGAAATCAATCAAGTGAGATCAAGGATAAATATTAAAGATTTATAATTCAATTTATCCAGAGTTTAAGAATGTCCAAATTGTCAACGTGATAATTAATTGTGGAATAAAATTCAAGAATAATATTCATGTATCAAAAATAATTTGGATAGAAAAGAAACCAATTTTTTGTCATGAATAGTACCCCAGGTGAATAGTACCCTGGGTGAATAGTACCCGAGTGAATAATACCCCATGAATAGTACCGTATGTATGAATAGTACTGTATAAATAGTACCGTATGTATAAATAGTACCCTGACCTGAAAAGATTAAAATTTAACAAGAATGTTCAGAAAAATATTTTAGTGAAACGATACTAGATGAAGCGCAAATTTCAAGGATATTCTACTAATTTCAAGGAGTATAGAATCAATACTTATCAAAATAAGTGTAGATTTAGGAACATGAAACGAAATAATATTACTTACATACTACAGAGTATGGAAGAAAATATTATTTCTTACGAATATTGAACAAAAATAATATCCTTTACCTTAAAAGGAGAGTAATTCTGACTGGTATAGCAGAGATATTCTTGAAGAAAACTTGTATTATTTGCTACACTCAAAGTTTCCTTAAACTCAAAAGAAATACGTTCAATATTATTGAAGAAGGATTCCCTGATTTTGGTGTGATTTTTATTTCTAAACTAAGCATCCTATTTATAGGAGAATGGCAGGGTACTATTTTGGAAAATCATGGGTAAACAGTAATGAAATCACGGACGAACGAATTCGGAGGAAATCTGATTTTTACTATTTATTACTATTCATTTCTATGCAATAAAATATTCTAATAAAATGAAAACTTTATATAAAATATAATATATTCTATTTATTGTAGACACTCGAAATTTTCTGCACGCCTGTTACTGACATTGCAGGAGAGCAGATTCATCTTTCGGAGATAACCCTAGAAGAAAGATCACATCCGTTCCAGATACTACCAGAAGTTCATTTCCAACCCTGGAGCACACACCGGGAACATCAGTTCCAACCCCGGAACACACACCAGGAACATCATTTCCAACCTCAGAGATAACCCCGAGTTTTATCTTTGGCGATAACCCCAAGGAATGTTGTTGCAGTTCCGACGATAACTCCGGAAATGCTTATTTCAAATGCATGCTATCAGCTTCAATCTCAGACCTCCTGTCGAGGCACTCATACCTCAGACCCGGAGCTAACACTGGGCAGACAGGCACCTTCACAGATGACATTGCGACATACAAACAAGTAGTCCAATCTCAGATGTAACCCTGAGCAACGTCTGCTTTCAACTCAAACCGGCGATAACCCCGGTGAGGAGTCAAAAGTAATCTTGCCACCTCAACACCTGCGCATCGTCTCAACACTTCATACATATATACATACACAATGTCCTACAAGAACCGAGGAGTTACAATCCCGAGTGACTATTACGCGTGGCAGCACACCGGATAAAATTTGAAGCTAGAAGACCAAAGGCATGGTCCCCTCTTCCTGACTTCATACAACCTCTAATCCCATGTCATTGCGTAACTCTCAACACAAGCGGTCCGAAGAAGGTCATATATACCTCGTTCGGATTCTCGGATTAAAGTTCTGCAAATTCGAGCGGACATTACAGTGCACGAGTGCACGTACTTCAAGACGACGGGACCACAGAACCTCGTAAGCAACCTGGCAACAAGTAGTACATTTCATGGGTACACGCCTCAGTATACACCTATGCTACCATCTCTATAAATATAGAGCTTGGGCTAGCCAGTTTGAAAAAAAGAGAGGCGAGGAAGCCCTGTCCAATTTGCTCTGTACACACCCCATATTGAGTGTTTCCTCATTTTAAACATCTGTTAGCTCACATATAGCTATATTTTTATCCGGTGAAAGTTGAGTGTTTATCCATATAGATTCATAGAAGCCTGCATTGGCAGCCCACTGTAAGCCTTCTCACACTCTATAAAGCCTTTCTCTTCATATTTGCACACACTTTTATACACATTGAGAGTCGTGTTGTGTTCGTATGCCCGGACTTCGGTTCATGGCTTTCATTTCTGTCTATATATATATATATATATATATGGACTAACATTATCGAGTTATGCCTCGATTGAGCCTAGACTTATGTCTGGAGCATTTACTTGCTTATATATATATATATATATATATATATATATATATATATAAACTGTTGTCAAACTCTCATCGATGAGCCCGGATTTTACATCCTATGCGTTTATTGCTTTTATATATATATATATATATATATATATATATATATATATATATATATATATATATTTCATTTCAAATAGGCACAGGATTTACTTATTGGCCTTTTACCGCTTTTATTTACATTTTGTTCCACCTAGAGTTTACTTCGTGGTGGTTGACCACATTCTTGCTTTATTTACTTTTCTCGATCCCCCATGGAGTTGCTTCGTGGTGGTGATCATGTCTATATATATATATATATATATATATATATATATATATATATATATATATATATATATATATATATATATATATTTGACTTTTATATATATAACTCGCTTACTATTTTTCATATAAACTACATATATCGTGAGCCTAGGAATCGTGTGATCACAGATTGAATAATGAATCTAGATTCGGTTCCGTGATGGACATTTTTCAATTTATGTGACTTGTACATTATTCTGATATCGAATTTCCTTGGATGGTTGTCATGCCCATGTGAGGGTTTAAGATCACAGTATATTATTTTCTCGAAGATGCTTCGCATCTCGAAAATAAAAGCAAACAAGCCGAACATTTAGTAATAAAATGAAAGTATGAAAAGGTCTCAATTCCTATTAAGAATAGGGTTTAAAAAAACCTCTTTTTACAAAACTTCATTGCTATATCCTGTTTAAAAATGAATTTTTCTATAAATTCAAACCCTTTGTATATAGGTGCGAACGAGGCCTCGCACTACTTTCAAATAATTTCACATTGATCCATACACGCATGTCGACGTCGGGTTTTTTACTGTCCCTTTTCGTTACTTGTTTTTTGGTGTTCTCATGTTAATGTGAGATTTGTTTGAAAAAATAAGTGAAAAAGGTCCGACATGTATAATGTCGACGATTTGACTTTAAGAGTCGCCATTGGTGTTTTTAATCGGTTGCACTAACGCAAATCAAAAAGGTTTGCACATTGACCAAAGTGATTTGGCAATCGCTAAACCAAGGTCAGGTGAAACCAAGATTCATTAAGGGTTCGGGGGCTTGATTATGCGGAGGGAAGGTGTTAGGCACTTCAGACATCCGTGTTACTACTACTACGGTGACCGCCACTCTTCAAAGAAACTGTTATATGAATGTGTGTGTGTGTGTGGATCAATGTGCAATTATTTGAAAGTAGTGCTATGCCTCGTTCGCACCTATATGCATAGGGTTTGAATTTATAGAAAAATTTAGTTTTAAACAGGATATAGCAGTGATGTTTTGTAAAAAGAGGTTTTTTCAAACCCTGTACTCAATAGTAATTGAGGCCTTTGATATTTTCATTTTATTACTATGCGTTCGGCTTGTTTGCTTTTATTTTTCGAGATGCGAAGATCTCTGAAAAATAATATACACAGAGCAGCGTCAATTCCTCATGGGCATGATGACCATCCAAGGAGACTCCTGACACCGTAAAATAATGTACAAGTTGCTTACAAATTTAAAAAACGTCCCATCATGGGAACCGAATCTAGATTCATCATTCTCAATTTGTAAGATCACATGATTCCTAGCTCACATGATATCAGCAATTGATATGGAAAGCGTAGCGATATATATATATATATATATATATATATATATATATATATATACCGACATGATAGCCACCACGAATTATTCTCCATGGGGAATCACGCAACAAAAAAAATATATATATAAAAGCGATAAATATATATACATATATATATATATATTGACATGATCACCACCACTTAATTATTCTCCATGGGGATCCAGAAAAGTAAATAAAGCAAGAATATATCACCGCCACGTATGAACTCCCAAGGACAAAATGTAAAGAAAGTCAGAATAATCACCGCTACGAAGTGAACTTCAAAGTGACGGAATGTAAATATATATATATATATATATATATATATATATATATATATATATATATATATATATATATATATATATATAAAAGCAAAGAACGCATGCCGGATGTGAATCCAGTGCTCATTGGATATGTCCAACAACAGCTTATATATATATATATATATATAAAGTAATTAAACGCCTCTCAGGATGTGAAATTGAGGCTCATCGGGCATGTAGTCCACCCACAATTCATATATATATATATATATATATATATATATATATATATATATATATATGCAAAAGCAAATAAACGCTCCAGATCAACTCTAGGCTCAATCGAGGCATAACTCGATAATGTTAGTCCATATATAAGAAATATATACGTATATTAGTATATATATACGAGATGAAATGAAAACCACGGACATGAGTCCCGCAAACACACTCACACGACTCTCAATGTGTGCAATAATGTAATCTTTGGAAGAAAAATTTTATAGAACACAAGAAAGCTTACAGTTGACTGCCAAAGTAGACTTCTTGGACTGCAAGTGGATGAACACTCGGCTCCCGCCGGACAAAAAGTAGCTATATATGAGCTAACTAGTGTTTAAAGAAAAGGAAACACTCAAAAGATGTGTATACAGAGCTAAATGGACAAGGCTTCTTGGCCTTTTCTCTCTCCTTCCTCTCTTCAAATGGTCAATTTCTCTATATTTATAGGCTTGGGCCGTGATGTTGACAGCTCTTGATGGGAGGGACACCGCTCTGTTAGAGAGGGATGAGGCTAGATCGGCTAGGGATGCCATGACCGAGGAGCGGGATGCCGCCTTATTTGCTAGGGATGTGGCCATTGCAGATAGTACTTCGGTGCGATCCGAGATGGCTATCACTTTTGCCGATATGAGCACTTACACTAATGGACATTATGCCACCATGCAGTTGGCTTCTGATTTGCTAGCTCGTGTAGATACCCTTGGGCAGGAGCTTGCAGCATTACCTCTGTCTTCATAGAGGGACGCCATGTTGGGTCTGATAGTCCGCATACACACAGATCCGTAGATAGCTTTACATTTTCCTGCATAGACTAGCTTAGCCATTTTGTCATGTACAGCACAGATGTATATATCAAACAGTATTATGTATGGCAGGGAAATATATGTTGATTCACTTCCCTTTTTTAGTTATGCCTTGATACTTGCTTGATATTTGCATGTTTCTCCAGGGCCTTTGATCTTGATGTATTCTGAACTTATCCTTGATAGATGGACATTGAGACATCGCAAAATCTCTCAGAACGAATCATTGATTTCTGAAAATCCCTACCATCTTTGGTGTCTTGGGACCGGTATCTCAGATGGAAAAGTGGAGAGGATGATAGTTTCTTCCTCTCTGAGATTAACCGCCCACGATGGTCGCCAGATTTCTATTCGGGAGAAAGCCTAGTTAATTCCATCTCTTATGGTTTGGTGTTGCTCTTTGAGGCACGATCGCAGCTTAGATGGTCACCGTATCTTCTATTTGTGAGAAGAGATTTGGCTAATTCCATCCCTTTGATCTGAAACTGATGAAGTGGGGCAATTTGAAGTTTGATCCCAGTACGGTGTGACAAGTATGCTTGTTCTGGTAGGGGTCAGACTACACCATGAATGGTTGCCTACGTACTCCTATTGAAGAGGAGATCAAGTATGCGTAGTTCAAACCTAGTGTAGGAGGCTCAACGCTGAATGTGGAAGGCAGAAGGGTGTGGAAGTATTTTTGTTGTTTTTCTTTTTTGTGAAGAAATGGTAGAAATGTTTTTGTTGTTTTTCTGTATTGTGACCGGGCCATATAGAATATGGTTGCCTACGTACCCCCGGGTATCAGGGAGATCAGGTCGACGTAGTTCGCCCCTCAGAACGAATGACTGAAAAGTGGGTATCAGGGAAGATCTTGATCCCATGTACAGGTTAAGCTGTGGGGAATAGATATGAATCCCATAAGCAAGATAGACTGCGGGGAGAAGAAAGTTTAATCCTATGATGGGGATAAACTGCAAGCATGGAGAAAGTTTGATCCCGTCTTTAGGACAAACTGTAAAGTTTAAAAAGTTCGATCCCGTCTTCAGGATAAACTGCAGATGTAGAATAGTTTAATCCCGCCTTCAGGATAAACTGTAGGTGTATAAAAAGTTTATTCTCATTTTTGGGAGGAATTGAAAAGTTTATTCTCATTTTCAGGAGAAGCTGTAGAAGTGTGAAAAGTTTATTCTCCTTTTAGGGAGGAATTGAAAAGTTTATTCTCATTTTCAGGAGAAGCTGTAGAAGAACCAGGCTGCTGGTCTGAATTGTATGTTTCCCTGAGGGGCAGAAAAGAGTGTGTAAAAGAAAGGGTTTAAAATCGGAGTGACTGGTGATTTGATGATCAAAGCCAGGATGTTTGTTTGATGCAACTTCAGACATAGTACAGTTTCACGGTGTCCGAATTAATGAGCTGTGGAAATTCATCACCATCCACTTCTTGTAATCTGAGAGCACCTCCTGTCAATACTTCCTTGACAATAAATGGGTCTTCCCAGTTAGGAGCGAATTTTCCCTTAGACTGATCTTGGTTGTTAATGATCTTCTTCAAAACCAAGTCATGTTGTTTGAATTACCGTAGTCGGACTTTTCTGTTGCAGGATCGTGCGATCCTTTGCTGGTATAACTGACCATGGAAGATACCCGCGGTTCGCCTTTCATCTATTAGAGACAATTGGTGATACCTATCTTGTACCCATTGGTCTTCATCCAACTGAGCATCCATCAATACTCTGAGGGATTCCATTTCCACCTCTATGGGGAGCACTGCTTCCATCCCATAGACTAGTGAGTAGGGGGTCGCCCCCGTGGAAGCACGCATTAACGTTCTGTAGGCTAATAAAGTTAAGGGCAAGAGGTCAGGCCATCCTTTGTGATTGGCGGACATTTTCTGCATGATCTTCTTGACATTTTTATTAGCAGCTTCAACAGCACCATTCATCTTTGGTCGGTAGATGACGGAGTTAAGGTGCTTGATGTGGAATTGTTTACATAAGTCCTCCATCATTTTGTTGTTAAGGTTCTTAGTATTGTCTGACACAATGACCTCTGGTTGCCCATATCGACAAACAACATTGTTTCTGATAAACGCAATGATGACTTCTTTAGTAACTTTGGGGAAGGAAGCTGCTTCGACCCATTTGGTGAAGTAGTCGATCATGGTGAATATAAACCGATGTCCATTACTGGCTTTGGGCTCGACGGGCCCGATCACGTCCATTCCCCACATTGAGAAGGGCCATGGCGAACTCAGATTGTGGAGTTCCCATGGAGGGGCGTGGATAACATTCCCATAGATTTGACATTGATAGCATCTCTTGATGTGATCATCACAGTCAGCTTTGAGTGTAAGCCAATAATGTCCTGATCTGAGAATCTTTTTAACAAGGAGGGATCCACTCATATGAGGGCCACATACTCCACCATGGATCTCATCCATGAGTCTCTGAGCTTGGTCTTTGTCCAGACATCTGAGGAGGCCTGGTCCTACATCTCTTTTGTAGAGTGCATCTCCGCTCAAGTAGAATTTTATAGCAAGTCGATGAATCCGCCTCTTCTCAGTTAGGCTCGCCTCGGCGGGTGTAGATCCATCTCACAAATACTCCTTGATATGTTGATACCAAGGGTTATGGATGGGAGGTAGCTCATCCAATACTTCTCCAATGTAATTCCCATAAACTGGGTCTTGTGCATAGCAATCGTGATGTTTGGCATGTTTTCATTGTCAGGTATGTGAACTAAGGAAGCCAATGTAGCTAATGCATCTGCAAAATCATTCCTGTTGCGAGGAATGTGTAGAAAGGAGATTTCTTCGAACTCCAAAGCCATCTGTACAACTTGCCGATGGTAGGGCAGTAAATGCAATTCTTTGGTCTGATAGATTCCTGTGGATTACTTGATCACCAATTCAGAATCCCCAAAGACAGTTAAACGCCTGATGCCCATTGAACGGGCAAGTTTGAGTCCCATAATGCAGCCTTCATACTCAGCTGTGTTGTTGGTATTAACAAACTGTAATTTGATGGCGACGGGATACATTTCTCTGCATAAGATATTACAACCGCTCCAAATTCAAGCCTTCTCGAATTTGACAGACTCCATCAAAATACATTCTCCACAAAGGATGTATCGTCTCGATGTGTTAGCTGAATTGCCATTACCCCTTCATCGGGAAAGTATGTTTCTAGAGGTTTGTAATCCCTACTTGGTGCGGCGGCGATTGATCCGCAATGCCTTGACCATTGATAGACTTTTGTGTCACGTATACAATATCAAATTCTTTGGAGGATCAACCGCCATCCGGACGGTAAGCAATTCAAAGATAGGTTTGTTGAACACATACTTAAGAGGATCCAGCGGGATATGAGATGGGTTGTGTGACCATGAAGATAATGTTGTAATCTCATGGAGGCCCATGCCAAAGCACAACAAGTTTTCTCGATCAGAGTGTACTTGTGTTCACGGATGCTGAATCTTTTGCTGAGGTAATAGATAGCTCGCTCTTGGCCTCTATTGTCTTTTTGCCCCAGTATACAGCCCATAGCATTGTCATTTATGGACAGGTACATGAGCAGGGGAATACCATCCTTGGGAGGTACCAAGACATGAGCGTTAATCAGTTGTTGTTTAATTGTGAGGAAGGCTTTCTGGCACTCATCATTCCATTTCATGGAGGAGTTCTTCCTTAACAATTTGAAGATTGGCTCACAGGTTGCTGTGAGTTGAGAAATGAATCGGCTTATGAAATTGATTCTTCCCAAAAATCCCTGTATTTCCTTTTCTGTTTGAGGAATGGGCATTTCCTTGATGGCCTGGATCTTAGCAGGATCCAGCTCAATTCTTTTGTGGCTGACTAGGAACCCTAGCAACTTGTCTGACTTAAAACCAAAGGCGCACTTGGCGGGATTCAACTTCAAGTTGTACTTACGCAACCTGTTGAACAACTTTTTGAGATGGTCTAAGTGGTCGTCCTCCTACCGGGATTTGACAATGATGTCATCCACATAGATCTCTATCTCCTTGTGCATTAGTTCATGAAAAAGAGCCATCATAGCTCGCTGGTAAGTTTCCCCGACATTAATGAGGCCAAATGACAACCGTCTGTAGCAAAAGGTTCCCCAAGGCGTGATGAAAGCAGTTTTCTCACGGTCCTCCTCGGCGACCATAATTTGATGATACCCCGCGAAACAATCAACGAAGGAGTACATGCCATATTGAGCTGTATTGTCAATGAGAATATGGATAAATGGTACGGGAAAGCTATCTTTAAGGCAAGCTCTGTTCAAATCCCGGTAATCCACGCAGACTCGTACCTTTCCCCCTGGTTTAGGTACGGGAACAATGTTGGATATCCACTCCGAATATGTAGACACCATGATGATGCCAGCTTGAAATTGTTTCACAATTTCTTCTTTACCCTTTAAACTCCACTCAGGTTTCAATCGCCTGAGCTTCTGCCTAACTGGCTTGAATCCTTCTTTGATGGGAAGGCGATGAAGAACAATGTTCGTGGACAATCCCACCATGTCTTCATGAGACCATGCAAACACATCCTGGAATTGGGTTAATAGTGCAACCATGTCATTCCGTTGATTTGTGGTAAGGTCTGAACCAATTTGGATTAGCTTAGGGTTGTCTAAGGTTCCAAGATTAAAAGGAGTGGTTTGATCAAGATTGGGTTTAGGCTTGTCGGTGACCCATTCCTTAATCTCTTGAGGTGTCTCAATGTCCTCTTGGATGTCCATCAAGTCTGAGTCCAATTTTGCATCAAAGTTACAGTCCTTGTGGAGAGAAGGCACCTTATCAGCAAGTACAGGCACATCTAAATTCAAAGTCCTGAAACAAAATATGCTTTCACTTAATATATGCAACTGTTCGATCATACAAAAGTGTTAGCATGTACGTGATAAAATAACTGCTAGTGCTATAAAGGAAAGCAAGCAATTAAAAGTTATCTACAGGGCAGAGGGATTTTCTATTTTTACCTCGCTGACCAATGCATGAGATCTTCGCTCCAATTGTCAAGGGCAAAGTCCTGAAGGACTGCAGTGATAGAAGGATTGTCAGTGTCCTTCTCCTCCTGAATGATAACCATGACATCTGGGCAATCATCGTCTGGAGTGTATCTATTTGTATGTTCATTATGAACAATGACGCGAATGCCTGCCATCATCAAGGCAAGGTCATGTTTACGTTTTAGCTCCTTTTCTTCCACCTCGGGATCAGGAGTCAGCACCTCTTTAGCTCTGATGGGTACTGGTTTCGGAAACAGCATAGCCATAGTCTGGGCTGGAACCTTTACTGGAGATTACATTAGCTCATGTGGTAAAGGTATCGAAGATCGCCATGCGGCGGAAGGTTGAGGAACCTGTTTATATTTGTGAGGATTCCTATGACTAGAATTGGCAGAATAGCCGAGTCCGGCTGTCCGGCTGTAGCCCAATGACATCATTTCTTGAGTGGCAGACATCACCTCGTCAGAAATATTGGGTATGGGAAGTGGTGCTCCAATAGGATGGTATTGTGTATTACACACTTCCAGAGTGTGAAAACTAGCAGGTTCAACCTCTGAATTGAAACTGATAATTGGCAGAGCTACTGGTTTAGGACCTTCTAGCTCGGTATTAACAGTGATTAGACTGTTGTTGATGATGTATTTGAGTTGTTGATGTAAGGTGGAGGGAACAGCTCCCGCCATGTGTATCCATGGTCTCCCCAATAACAGGTTGTATCCTAAATCGATCTTGAGGACGTGGAAGGATACGTTGAATGTATGGGGGCCAATCTCAATTGGCAACTCAATCTTTCCTACAGAATTTCGCCGAGATCCATCAAAAGCTCTGATGATCGTATGACTACTTTGGATTCGATTGGGATTGACGTTCATCTTCGTCAGGGTGGCATAAGGACAGATATTTAGAGATGAGCCTCCATCTATCAATACTCCTGCGAGCATATACCCAGAAGAAAGCACAACAATGTGTAGTGGTTTGTAGTGACCAGTCCCTTTGGGAGGTATGTCGTCATCATTGAAGGATATCACATTGTTGTTGAAAATGTGATCAACCAAATGTTGAAATTTTTCCACATCCACTGATTTTGGTAAATAGGCTGCTTCCAAAACCTTTAGCAAAACCTTCCGATAGTCTTCGGAAGAGAAAACCAAGTCCAGGATAGATATCTGGTGTGGAGCTTCACGCAAGCTTAAAACCACTTTGGCTTCATTGTGGCCCATAGTATGGAGGAATTTTTCAATCTTCTCTATGGACAATTTCCCCTTTGCTTCACAAGTAGGCTTGATAACCCGTTGAGGAAGATATAGTGGATTCTCTTTCATCACTACAGCAGCAGTATGAGATGTAGATCCTTCAGCTTCTCCATAGTTCCATGGCACTCTGTGTAAGCTGACAACATGATGTTGTATTCTGCAAGGCAAGAGAATGGGCTTTGGCGCGGCCACTTCCAAAGTATTGTAAAGGTCCGACATGTATAATGTCGACGATTTAACTTTAAGAGTCGCCAGTTGGTGTTTTTAACTGGTTGCACCAACGCAACCGAAAAGGTTTGCACCAACGCAACCGAAAAGGTTTGCACATTGACCCAGTGATTTGGCACTGCTAAACAGGTCGGTGAAACCGAGATTCATTAAGGGTTCGGGGGCTTGATTATGCGGAGGGAAGGTGTTAGGCACCCCCCGACATCCGTGTTGCTACTAATGGATCGCCACTCTTCAAAGAAATCAAGTATGAATATATGTGTGTGTGGATCAATGTGCAATTATTTGAAAGTAGTGCTATGTCTCGTTCGCACCTATATGCATAGGGTTTGAATTTATAGAAAAATTGATTTTAAATGCGATATATAGCGGTGATGTTTTTTGTAAAAGAGGTTTTTTCAAACCCTGTGCTCAATAGTAATTGAGGCCTTTGATACTTCCATTTTATTACTATGCGTTCGACTTGTTTGCTTTTATTTTTCGAGATGCGAAGCATCTGTAAGAAAACAATACACAGCAGTGCTCAATTCCTCATGGGCATAACAGCCATCCAAGGAGACTCGGACACTGTAAAATAATGTACAAGCTGCTTACAGCTGAAAAACGTCCATCATGGGAACCGAATCTAGATTCATCATTCTGAATCTGTAAGATCACATGATTCCTAGGCTCACATGATACTGCAATTTATATGGAAAAATAAGAAGCGCTTATATATATATATAAGTCAGAAATATATATATACCCGACATGATAGCCACCACGAATTATTCTCCATGGGGAATCACACAGCAAGCAAATATATATATAAAAGCGGTAAATATATATATATATATATATATATATATATATATATTGACATGATCAGCCACCACGAATTATTCTCCATGGGGGATCCAGAAAGTAAATAAAGCGAAGAATGCTATCACCGCCAATGAAGTGAACTCCAAAGTGACAAAATGTAAAGAAAGATGTAAAACAATCACCGCCACGTAAGTGAACTCCGTGTGGGACGGAATGTAAATATATATATATATATATATATATATAAAAGCAAAAAACGATGCCGGATGTGAATCCATGCTCATCGGATATGTCCGACAACAGTTATATATATATTTATATATATATAAGCAATTAAACGCTCTGAATGTGAAATCCAGGCTCATCAGACAGAGTCTGACCACAATTCATATATATAAGTGTATATATATATATATATATATATATATATATATATATATATATATAAAAGTAAATAAATGCTCCTGCATCAAGTTCAGGCTCAATCGAGGCATAACTCGATAATGTTAGTCCATATATAAGAAATATATACGTATATTAGTATATATATATACGCATGTAATGAAAACCACGGACATGAGTCCGGGAAAACACACTCACACGACTCTCATGTGTGCAACAAAGGTGTAAATAATGGAAGAAAGAAATTTTATAGAACACAAGAAGGCTTACAGTGGACTGCCAAAGTAGACTTCTTGGACTGCAAGTGGATGAACACTCGGCTCCCGCCGGACAAAAAGTAGCTATATATGAGCTAATTAGTGTTTAAAGAAAAGGAAACACTTAAAAGATGTGTATACAGAGCTAAATAGACAGGGCTTCCTCGCCTTTTCTCTCTCCTTCCTCTCTTCAAATGGTCAATTTCTATATTTATAGATGGATGGCAGCAGTCTACTACTGGTACTGGTCGTAGGGGGCCCTTCAGCCCATGGGTCCCGTCATCTCGTAGTACCTGCACTCGCGTACTGTAATGTCCAATTGAACTTGCAGAATTTCAATCCTAGCATCCAAACGAAGCGTATACAGATTTCTTCGGGCCGGCACCGGTGTCGAGAGTTACGTAATGACATGGATTAGAGGTTGTACGAAGTCAGGAAGAGGGGTCTATGCCCATGGTCTTCAAGCTTCAAATTCTATCCAAAGTACTGTCACACGTAATAGTCACTCGGGATTATCATTCCTCGGTTATTCGGGACATTGTTGGATGTATGTATGTCTGAAATGTTGAGATGACGTGCCATTTGTTGGACGAACAAGATGATGTTTGACTCTTTGCCGGAGTTATTGCCGGGTTGAGTTGAAAGTAGACGTTGCTCGGGGTTATAGCTGAGATTGGACTACTTGTTGGTATGCTGCTATATCATCTTGTTGACGTTGTGAGATGACGTTGGTGACTCCTCACCGAGGTTATCGCCGATTTAAACAAAAAGCAGACGTTGCTCAGGGTTACAGCTGAGATTGGACTGCTTGTTTGTGTGCCTCACTGTCATCTGTGATTGAAGCTGATTGCATGTGATTGAAACAAGCAATTCTGGAGTTATCGCCGAAACTGTAACGGTCATCTCTTGGGGCTATCACCAAGGATGGGATTGCTATTCCCAGTGTTGTTTCTGGGACTGGAACTGAACGTCGCGGTGTTATCGCCAAGACAGTATTGTCCTCTCCGGTGTTGTTGCCGGTCTTTTGATCTACACATCTCGGGGTTATCTCCGAGATTAAAAATGACATTCCCGGTGTGTGTTCCGGGTTTGGCACCAATGCTCCTGGTTTGTGTTCCGGTTGAGCGGAACTTCCTAGTAGTATCCTGAATCGCTAGTAAATCAGTCTTTCGTGGTTATCTCCAAAGACGAATCTACCCTCTACAATGTTAGTAATAGAGTGCGAGAAAATTTTGAGTGTCTACAAAGACACACATTCATTTAACATTTCTTGAAAAGTGGCGATTCTCAGGCAACACGGATGTCGAAGTGCCTAACACCTTCCCTCCGCATAATCAAGCCCCCGAACCCAAATGAATCTCGATTTCACAAACCCATTTAGCAGTGTCATATCACTAGGTCAATGTGCAAACCTATTCGGCTGCGTTGGTGCAACCAGTTAAATACACCAATTGGCGACTCTTAAAGTCAAATCATCGACATTATACATGTCGGATTTTTTCACTTATTTTTTCAAACAAATCTCATATAAACATGAGAACACCAAAAAATAAGTAACGAAAAGGGACATTGTGCGCTCGTAAGGAGAAATCCAACTGTCTAGTAAAGGGGTTTGTTCACCTAATTGCGCGCCAGTAAGGAGAAATCCTTATCGAAAAGCCCCCTCTTTCCTGAGAACGACCTGGTTATCATTATTGTGATTCTGTAATATTATTTATGAATAATTAATTATTAATTCATATGATAAGAAAATATTTATTTTATGTGGATATAAATGAAAGAATTAATGTTGAGATATTTTATCAGTATTTTGTTCGAATTGAGGTATTAAAAACCATCCGTATATGGATTTCGGTCATTTTCTGTTTGAAATTTAGAAAACCTTTCTTCTACAAAGTTGTAGAGAATTAAATTTACTATGGAATGGATATAAAATTCGTATTTTTCTGATAACAGGCTATTTATTATGAATTATTGAAGTTTCAGAAATAAATATTTTTATTAAAAACATGGGTGGGCCCCACTTTTGTTTTTTTGTGGAAAATTGCTGAATTTGGTGGGCCCCACTTGTAAAGTGCTGAGTTTTGGTCAAGTGGCATGCGGGAAAATTTTTATAAAATATTATTTTATTAAATTATAGTCTGCTTTGGCGTTCTGACATTTTCCTATAAATAGGGTGCTTAGGTTAGAATTGAAAATCACACCAGAATCAGAAGTTTTCTCTCTCTATACTATCGAGCGTATTTTGTGAGTATTTAGATACTTTGAGAGTTGCTAATCAGTGCAAGTTTCTTTCAGCCTCCGTATCAACTTGATGCGGGGCGAACCTAGTCAACTCATTAAATTTTGCGGCATATTCCGCAACAGTCATATTCTCTTATTTTAATTCAAGAAATTTTACTTCCATCCTAGCTTGCATACTAGATGAAAAATAGTTTTCAAAAAACAGTGTTTTAAACCTTTCCCAAGCAACTACACCTGCTCCAGCCCTCGCCTGATTAGCTTCCCACCAAAAATTTGTCTCACCCTTCATCATGTAGGTGGCAAAAGCGGTCTTTTGTCCCTCAGCTACCCTAGCTATTTCAAAAGCCTTTTCTGTTTCTTTAACCCAAGTTTGGGCTTCTATAGGGTCAGTTATTCCTCTAAATTCGAGCGGTCCTACAGCTTTGAAGTCCTTAAAGTTTGCCAATCAGTTGTCCTGTTGGTTCCCTGCGGCTGTCGTTCCTTGTTGTATGATAATTCGAGCTACCATGTTTTGAATTCATTGCATTGATCTCGGTTGTGGTTGTCCTCAACGTTGTTGATGATTCTTCGCCTTTGGTTTCTAGTTTGTCGTCATATGCGGCATTATCTCGATTAAATAAAACATAATTTAACTTACATTCTAAACATTATCACATAAGTTTAATATATTAAACTTGTTTCATTACTCAAACATAGGTTCATTTTCATTAATTCAAAGTAATTTACATAGCATAGTCCATACTACTATCCCTTTTGTGACCACTAAAGTCGGGATTTACAGCTTTGACCCATACAAAAGTTGAAAATATTACATTACACAAACATACTTATCACACATATTATATTAAACAGACCTACACCACAGAACCTATACTACCTATTCACTACGCCTTTTTCTTGATCTTGGACAACCTTTTGCTTGATGACCTTCTAACCCACAAATGAAACAAACACACTGCTTTAGATTGGGACATTGAGGAGAGAAATGTCCCCCTTATCCGCAATTATAGCAAACATTCTCCCCTTTCCCGCATACACCTTCATGCTTCTTATCACAATTTGTACATTTTTCTATTCGGTTAAAGTTTCCTTGGTTGCTATCAGGATTTCCTAGATTACGGCCTTTCATTTTTCTTTTCCCCTTCTTGTTCGGAGCTGCAACTGACTTGTTGCTTTTAGCTCCCATTTGGTCAATTTGGATTTTAAGTTTATCATGTTCTTCCATTATTTCTATTAATGCTTTTCGCAGTTGGCTATTTAGCAGCTTTTCTATTTCCCACAACTGTTCCAAAGAGGAAACTTGGTCCCGTAGATTCTGCACTTCGGTTGATGCTTGATCAGCTCCAACTTCAATGTCTGAATCACTATCGGTTAGTTCTACCATTTCTGGATTTGGTACGACATTTTCCATAATAACCACCTCATCGAGGTTGCTTTCACTTTGAGCCTCTATTTCAGCTATTGGCTTTGATATCGGCTCCTTCTTTACGGTCCGATGGTATCCTAATCCTTTTTCACCTGACATCTACACACATAGATTATCCTGATTAGCATATAATATATACACATAACACATAAGGGTTTTATATAAGTTATCTTTTAGTTTGTTTGACGAGGAATTTATCCGATTCATCTATTTTTAAACTCTATATGAGTTATTTATATTTTCAACGTTTCCCTCTGTTCTAAGGTTATAGCCTAAGGTCTATCCCACCTAAGGTTTCTAACCCTATAGCTCTGATACCATGATGTGACGCCCCCAAATTCGGATACTTGAAACCCGAACTCGGTGCTTCACGATACCATTTCTATGAGCGGAAAAATACTAATAATAATAACAAGAATATAGATTATCAAATTTAATTTACATATTATCAGAGTTTTCAAATCCCAAGTACGAAACCTTCAACATTCATTACATTATAATATAATATTTATCATCCTTATCATAAAGTTAAACTATTACATAGGATAGCGTAAACACTTATTCAGCAATCTTCCCCTTCCCCTTATTCTTGGCAGATCCTTCGGGTTGCTCACACTTAGCTGAAAACATTTAAATTTAAGCAAGGATGAGCATTTAAGTGCCCAGCAAGTAATAGCAATAATAACAGTTAACTGAAGGAATTAAATATTTTCTTTGATTGATACTTCTACAACAAATCAACAGTTGTGAAGTAAGCTGAACCAATAAATAACAACATATCATTTTGATTTCAAATTTTTGAAACTACGTATTGACTATAATTGATGATCAATTGTCAGACTATGAACATTGTTTTCTATTTTCAAAAGGGTTAAATGTAATTTTATCTCAGAAACTCGTCATAACTTACTTACGAACGCACGGGTGATCAAATTTTATGCCTCAGATTGATCAATACTACATTGCTAGAACGATATTATCGTTCATCCTTTGTCCACCTTAGCGCATAAAAATTTCTCATGATTGGGATGTTCATGACAGTCTTGAATCCATACCAAAACAATTCGGTTGGATAAGTTTTATCTTGTTCAACAACTTTAAATTTATGTCTAGCTGGATCAAATAGCTTAGACAACTTTTATTTCAACATATACATACTAGGCAACTATAAGTATGTATCAACATGTGATAAAATATAATGATTATCCAAGTGGGGACACTTGTATAACCATGTTATAGAAATTAACGAACAAAATAAATAACTTGATCAATAATAACAGAATAAAGGAACTTGTACAACAATTTTTGTTTAATAGCTTACTTATTCAGAATCATTGCATAAGTATATACAAAGGTTGAAATATTTGAACAATTGAAGTGAATATTTCAGATATTATCTTACGCATGTCCGTTGCATAAAGTAAATGCAAAGGGTTAGATACTTGCCTTGTCTGCTGCTTACACAACTTAGACTTATCTTTTCTATCAAGCCCTATCATTAAATAGATCATTGTCTGATTAGAATAACATATCATATCATATAATATTGCTTATTGCAGTCAGTACATTCCTAATCACATTGTCACATAACTTTAACAACCATTGAATCACAAATAAACAGTTATCCAGTCAGCCTATCTAAGTCCAGATCAATTTCTGAAACATGTCGGTCTACCGATAGCTTCATCGGGTAATTATTGAGTCTAAAACTCTATACAGTAGTTCAATATCCATTCAGATATCTTAAACACCAGTCGCACTATTTTTCATAGCCTTATAAATAATTTTTAAATAATTATTACCATTTATCGTAATTTTTGAAATATCAGAATCATTATTAAATAATTTAAATAATAAACATTTCTATTATCATTAATATTTTATTAATATTAAACTATTAATGAAACCATTGCCAAAATATTAAAGTTATTAATAATAACTTAAAATATTTTTAAAATATTACCATTAAATGATTTTTAAAAATTTAAAAATCATTTTTAAATAATTACCATTAATATTAAAATATTAATGAACTATTTATCTAAATATTAGAAGTCATTAATTATAGCTTAAAATATTTTTAATTCATTTTCATCCCTTTTAAATGATTTTTAAGTTAATAAAACTATTTTTAAACAATTTATTTAATATAATTATTAAATAAATTTAATATCATTAGTGTTAAATTAATATCATTAATATCAAATTATTAATGAAATTATCCTTTAAATATTAAAAGTTATATTTTATAACTTAAAATATCTTTAAACACTTTATCTTCATTTAAAATGATTTTTAAAATATTAAAATCATTTTAAACTAATTTATTTAATATAAATATTAAATATCTTTAATATCATTAATAATAATTAATTAATGAATTTTACCTTTAAATATTAAAAGTTATATTTTATAACTTCAAATATTTTTAAATACCTTATTATTATTTAAAATAATTTTTAAATAATAAAATCATTTTAATTTATTTATTTAATTCATTTATTAAATAACTTAATTATCATTAATATCAATTTATTAATGAAAATTATCACAAAATATTAAAAGTTATTAAAAATAACTTCAAATATTTTCATATATCATAATATAATTTTTAATGATTTTTCATGTATTAAAATCATTTTTAAATAATTTATTTAATATTATAATTAAATAAATTAAATACATTTAATATTCCAAAAATATTAAATATTTATGAAATATTATTAAAATAATTAAAATATAATTTTCGGACATTAAAATAATTTTTAATAATTTATTTTGTATTTTTTCAGAATTAAAAACTAATTTTCTATAATTATTTAATAAAAATAATTAATTTTTGCAAAAACTGTCGCTAAAGGGCCCTATAGCGACGAAACTGTCGCTATAGGTGTTCTTGAGCTGTCCAGATTCTTCATCACCAGTTACCGAGTGCACTACTTTGACCAAAATTAAATCTCAGTGTATTGTGTTTCTGGGAATTACAAAAGCTAGATCTTGTAGACAAAGTGCAAGACTACAGGTTCTAACAAACAAAACGATCAAACAACATAACACCAACTAGATCTAAGCAGGCAAAGTGACTGTCAGAGCTGTTCTTCATTTCCAGAAATGAAGAATAGTTCGTGCAGCCACCTTTGAGCTACTCCAACAATCAATCCTGTTAATGATTTTGTGATCTACAAGTTGTAGTGTGTAGACAACATACCAGTGTACATATCTATATCATAACATCATTATAACAACAACAAATTAAGCAGATACAAGCCGGTCAAAGGCTGTCAGAAAAATTGTTCATTGTTTTCTGGGTTTGCCCAGAAAACAATCGTGTTCGTTTTGCCTACTTTGACCGGCCACTGTAGTCAGATTACTTGATGTTTAGGAGATTTTAAGGCATAATCTTATAGTTCATATACCCATCTACAATCTATATGCAACAAAACAACAAAACAACTAACAGAATGCAAGATCTGAGCCGTTGAACTCTCTGTCAGACGAATCTGGGCAAGTTCTTGACTGCCTAGATTTTCTTCGGTCATGGTCGGTCAACGACCTTTGACCATGAATAACTACTAATCTAGACATTCAATGACTTCGATTCTTTTTGTAGCTTAAAGACAACATTGCAAACTACCAATAACAACTTAAAAACATCAAAAATAATAAACTACCAGAGATCTATGGCCATTGACATTTGTTGTCAGACCACAGTATAATTTTTTTCCAGATTTTTGAAAATCATTGATTTAAGTATCTAGGTGTTATGGAACTGTAATATACCAACCCAAATCATTAAGTTAGACTATAAACAACATATTACAACATCAAATCACAAGATCTAACAACAACTTATGGACATAAATTCAAGGTAGGGTTTTATACCTTTAAATGAAAAATTTTTGATTCGTTGTTACTGATTTGATTAAGGTGTTCGTGGGGCTTGAAATGGGGACTGATTTGCCTTAGGTTTTCGTTGCTTAGAGAGAGAGGGGGACTTGTTAGAGAGTTTGTGCAAAATAGGCTAACAAAAGTCACTTTTTCTCTCCCAATCTATTTATAGCTTGAAGTTACAATGAATTTGGGCAATATAGAGCTCAAGTGCTGTCAATTTTGGGCAGGTAGAGTTGTTAGGGTTAGCCAACAACTCACTACAATTGTCAAAACCTAGTCTAGTACTCAATAATGCAACAAGGGGCAAAAAGGTCATTTAATAATTCAATTTAATGGAAAAATTGAAACTTGACAAAACCTTAGGGTTTGACTTTTAGGGTTGAACCCTTAGGGTTCAACCCTAAGGTTTAGCATAAACTCATTTTAGCAACTAGGGTTTGTAAAATTATAAATTAAAATATTAGTTTATAAAATTTATAAATTAGGGTTTTTATTAATTATAATTTAATTTTCTAATTATACATGAACATTAGGGTATTATAACATAATTAACTTTGCTACTTAAACAATTAGTGTTTAAAATTAGCAATTAGGGTTCCAAGAAATATCGGTTAGGGTTTTAATTTCGCAATTAGGGTTTCGCGACAATAATTAGGGTTTTAATTCATTACGATCCTAAATCACTAATTAGGTTTACTTTAATTAGCGATATAAAACCTATTATACCTGACATTAATCATAGTAACACAATTCTTGACCAATCAAACCTCCGGTCTAGGTTTCCGGATTAGGGTTTATAATTACCTAAAAATTCAAATATAATTAGGGTTTTTAAATTTAAAATTAGGGTTTCCTAATTAGCATACTATGAAGTAACACACAACATATATCATATAACACAGATATTTAATAATCTTAAATTTCCCATTTAAATTGATAAATAGGGTTAAATCAATTAATGCTAGGGTTTGGTCAATATACCATAATTGACCAACCATCAACAGTACATAAATATACAGTACATATTTATAGTATTGAAAAATTAAAATATTATAATATTATTATCATTCCATGATCAAAACTCAGAATTAGGGTTTGGATTTCATATCTGATTTATCTGCCGTAATTAACCTTATTAATTAAGTTAAAATAATTAACTTAATAACTTGAACAAAATTCATATAATAAAATAATTATTATAATTATTCTAAAATCATTTCATATATTATTTAAATAATATAAACATATAATTTCATGGAAAAATAATTAATAAAACATTTCTAATATAAATTAATTATTATAAGAATATAATTTATAATAATCAATATTTCTAAAATAAATTTATTTGCAAATAAATAATGTAATAAATAAATTTTTATTTATCACACATATAATTATAATTACACGTTACCTTGGCACATATCATTCATATTTATTTTTAATAAATAAAAAAAAAATTATACGTAAAATTTATGATTTATTTATATAGAAAATATCGGGTTGTCACAATTTTAGCAGTCCTCACTTTTGTAAAATTGTGTATCAATAATTGCAAAAAGGACTTATTTGAGTGTGGATAATATCTAGAAGACAATATTTGTATTTAAACTCAGACAATATGTGTTGTCGTATTTTGCACGATAATTGTAATAATGAAGTTGTAGTTGTTTTTTGTACCATGTATTTAGCGACTAAGAATGGGTTATGTATACCTATTTTGGGGGCGTCACAGTTGGTATCAGAGCTTAGGGATATGATCTCTGATGGAGATCTAGGGTTAGAACTAGGACGGGAGTGACGAGTAAATCCTTCGCTAGTGTGTCCTACCTAAGCTTATTGTGTTTATTTGGTCGATCAAAATATAGGGATAAAATGTGGAATGTCAATTTCTTTAATTAACCCTTATTTTATGGCAGTATTTTAGAATGACAGCTGAATATGTTAACAATGGAGTGAATGAGACCATGGAGACACCTCTAATCATCAACTAGAATAATGTGATGTCAGGCGAAGAAGAAATTAGAGATATACATGTGGTGAGTGAAGAATTAATAGTTGCACCCGAGCTAGTCGCAGAGGTAGCAGCTGAGAGTGAGGAAGAAAAGGAACCTGAAGAGGATTTATTAGGAGAAATTTATGATCGAAATGTAGAATTGCAAAATCGTATTCATGAGTTAGAAGAGCAGGCTGAAGAACGGCAGGCGGTCGTGGAGCAAAAGGATGCAACATGTGACGCCGCCAAAATAGGTATACATCACCCATCTTGAGTCGCCAAATACATGGTACATAAATCAAATACAAACTTAATTATACAACTGTCAAGTAATATACGACAAAACATAGCTGAGAGTTTAAACAAGAATATTGCATTCTAGACAATATCCACTCTCAATGGAGTCCTCATTACAATTATTATCACACTATTTCGCAGAATAATGAGGACTACTAAAGCCACTTATCCTGGACCATCAGTCCATTTCCCGACTCGTCCCAGTTATATTCTCATTTCCTGTAGAAAATAGTGAAAGAAAAGGGTGAGCTCAACTAGCCCAGTAAGAAATATTATGACTAAGATAATGCAGAATAAATTATCCTTAGCCTTCAACAGTATAACAACTGATAGAATATAATAGACAACAAGTTTTAGATCAACAACTGCAGCAGAATAAGCAATCCATTAGAAGAGTCAAGTAGAGCATAAAATCTACTATCTTCTATGATTTAAAAAGTTTTCATCAACTTTATCATTGAGACTCAACAATAATAAAAAAATCGAATCATCCTCGCACTACTACCAAGGATATTCATGTAATCATCAATGGTCATGATTATACCGAATAATCCCTAGTCATTATCATACCAACAACTGTCCATCAATGAACTACAGGCCAATGAGGACTTTTACCACATCATTTGTTACATTACGGACATGATTATACCGAATAATTCTTGGTCATAATCATACTAAGTCCATCTATGCACGTAAGCCAAAGATGACTTTCATCACAATATAAGCATGAGGATGATAACAATGACATAATAATTCAATAAAACAAGTTCATGGATAAATTTTAAAGATTTATAATTTAATTTATCCAGAATTAAATAACGTTCAAATTGTCAACATATTACTGCTTTGTAGAGTAAAATTCAAGAATGCTCAGAAGAATATTTCCATAAAAAGATACTTGATGAAGCGCAAATATCAAGGATATTATACTAATTTCATGGAGTATAGAAGCCAAAACTTTAACCAACTGAGTATAATAGAATATACGAAACTGCAAATGAATTTTCACCCGTCATGTGATAATCCACGTAGACAGATCATTTCCACAAATGAATACGAAGGGTCATTCACCATGCATGCGCAGAATCTGCGTGAGACAAAAGTTATTCCAATGTAATAATAAAGAATGGAATAACAAAGATAAATTTACTATGCATGCGGTAGTCATAGCGTGAAAGTTATTCCAACAGAATAACAAAGAATGGAATAACGTAAGAATTCACCATGCATTCTAGTGAGTCCGCGTGAGCAAAGTTATTCCAATGTAATAATAAAGAATAGAATAACAAAAGAATTCACTATGCATGCGGTAGTCCGCGTAGACAGGTTATTCCAACAGAATAATATAGAATGGAATAATAACCCTTTAGAGTATTGAAAGAAATAACTCTCTTCATGAATACGAAAGAAATAATACCCCTTACCTTAGAAGTAAACTGCATACTGGAATAGTGAGGTAACAGACTTCTCTTCTTCTTTCTCTCTATAATTTCTCTATAATAATTGCTCTTGTGAGACTTAGTGAATTGGTGAGAACGAAGGAAGAATGAGCTTCTATTTATAGGAAAATATAATTTCGATAATTGTACGTTTTGGGGCTCGAAATATTACAGTATAATACCTTTCTCTTTTTCTTCATTTTTAATTTAGTCCTGTAAGTATTATCAAACTTGCACCACCTCCCCTAATAGTAAATCATGTGAATCAATAGTAAATCATGTGACTAAATATTTCTAAACATGTGAAAAAAATAATTACAGTATAGTACCTTCATTTATACCTCCATTTTTAATTTGGTCATGCAAGTATTATCAATCTTGCACCAACTCCCCTAATAGTAAATCATGTGAATCAATAGTACACACATGTGAACACATAGTTATAACCATGTGAATTAATAGCAATTAATTGCTTATTTATCCGGTGAATTATCTGATGGGTCAATATAACCTCCAGACATCAATTATTATCGAAATAAATGTCGATTTTCACTAACACTAATAATTCCCACACAATGGAACTATCAATTTCTTCTTTAATCAACACGAACTTATTCATCATTAACATTATAACTCTCAATATTTAACAACCAGGTCGTTCCCAGGAAAGAGGGGGCTTTTCGATAAAGATTTCTCCCTATTGGCGCGCAATTAGATTATTTAACCTCTCCTTGACAGAACTTCTAGACATTGTCAATATTGCAAATAATAATATGAATAACTTTGTCATCTCAATTATTGATTTAATAATATAACATATAATGCGGATGATATCTTGTGACAATAATTGAATCAATAATATGAGAGATATGATGCGCAATTATCGTGGCAATAATTGAGTATAACCGAGTGACTTCTTACATAAACATCAATAATCAATACCGCAGTGCTACTATGCAACCACGCCAGACATCGTACTTTTTACTACTTTGGGTAGTTCAACAGCTTTTAACGGTAACACTTTCGCCGTTATTTTTATAAAAGATAATTCACGCTGCTTTTCTTACTACGACAATACTTCTGTTGTGGGGTCCACCAATGATTGTGTCGTCGTACAGATATTCCCGATAAAAAGAATATTCCCCGACCAAACGAATATTTTATAACAACTAGCTTACTTTGCAAAAAAATTCACATATCACCCTTAACTTTAACCTTTTATCAATTTAACCATTTATGAAATAAAATAATAATTATAAGAAAATTGAATATTTTCATTTCATAAAATTCGGGGTCTTACAATCTCCCCTCCTTATGAAATTTCGCCCTCGAAATTTACGTACGTACCTGGTATGCCGAAGAAGTGAGGATACCTTGACTTCATTTCAGATTCTAACTCTTGAGGTATAACCTTTGAGTGTCGAATATAATCCTTCTTATCTAAGATTTTAACATGTATCTTCTCATACATTAAATCTTCTGCTATCTCGTCTAGTTCTAATTTAATAATGTGGTTCAGGTCGTCCACATATTTACGTAACATCGATATGAGAAAAACTTTATGAACACGTGACACACTTAGCGGTAAGGCGAGTTTATAGGCCACAGTTCCTACTCCATCGAGGATTTCAAATGGGCCAATTAAATCAAGGGTTGAGATAACGCCTTCTTGAACCTTCTTCTTCACATTCATCAGATTCGGGTGTGTAGCTTGAGCGGCATTAACTGTATCGATTAAAGTCGATTAAAGTCGATTCTACTCGTATATTCGTTATCTTCACATGGGTCCCTAGAGTCTTTACCTCTATCTTCATTATTTGTAAGTTATACGAAATGGGTTTTTGTGTTAACAACGTTACAATCGTAAACGCATACGATATTCTACTCAATGCATCGGCTACCACGTTCGCTTTTTCCATGATAATATTGAATGGTAAGGTCATAATCTTCAACAGCTCGAGCCAACGTCTTTGGCGCATGATACATTCATTTTGGGTGAAGAAATATTTGAGGGTTTTGGAAATGGGTTTTGTACTGGGGTCAATACAAAATTCGATTTCACGCTCTAGGGGTAGGCTAAGAAATCTTTAGTAATACTTCAAGAAATTTATTAACAATAGAAATATCATTCAAAACTGTGACTCTCATCTAAGACTTGGATAGTACGTCACATTGATACCTATCAACTTGTCATCGTCATTCACGACGTCGCCTACAGAAAGTCTGGCTTCGGTGCATTCCACACAAGGAAGTCAATAATGAAAGGCTCGGGGCTTTTTACTTATGGCTTGATATGACAATGATTGACTTTAGTTGTTTGGTTGCTTGAATTCGCATAACAGGTTGGTTAGGAATATGAAAGCTAAAAATCTTATGAAAAGCATGATGAGTAGTTAACCAATCGATTCCTAAAATCACATCAAAGGCAAGTATTTTCAAAGAGATAAGATCGACAGGTAACGTGAAAGTGTCAATTTGAATCAAACAAGATTTATAAACAGTGGAGGTAACGAAGGTTTCTCCTAACCGAGTCTCAACCGATAAGTCAAAGTCTAATTTCTCTGGAGTTAAATTTAAACGTTAAGCGCAAGCAAGAGAGATAAAAGAATGGGTAGAACCAGTATCTAATAAGGTATAGACTTTGCAAGAATTTATAATTAACTAACCCGTGCTAACTTCGTTTGGGTTACTCGTTTTTTGAGAAGTCACGAAAAATGCTCTTCCTGAAACCACCGACTTTGTTTTGTCCGTATCCGCCTTTGGTGCCACCGTCCCAGCTGGACTTGATTTCGCTAAAGGATAAAATCGAGCTATGTGGCCGTCTTTTCCGCAACTAAAACTTACCTTGGAAGGCTGTGAACAGTTTGGACTTATGTGTCCCTCCCTTCCACATTTGTAACATACGACGGACGGTCGTTCTCCTTCCTTAATAGGTGTTGGTGCTGCTGTCTTTCCATCATTATTGAACCTTATCTTCTTAAAATTTCCACTTCTATTATCTTGGCCATGATTACCACCGAAATGGTTACCATTCTTGGCATGATAATTTTCCCCACGATGGTTATCATTGTTCTGATGGCCGTTGCCACCGGTATGATTATTATCGTGTTGTTGGTCATTGCCTTTTGGTTGGGCTGACTCAACGGTCTCATGTGTTTCATTGCTTATCTCGACATTTTCAGATGCCATTCTCAAAAACTGTCACAAAACAAGGGTTAATTGACATGTCACATATTATCCCTATACTCTGACCGACCAATTAAATGTTAAATAAACTTAGGTAGGTCTAACTACCGAAGGAATTCTCCGTCTCTCCCCTCCTAGTTCTTTTCTCACATCTCAGCCAGGGATCATATCCCTAAGCTTTGATACCAACTGTGATGCCCCCAAAATAAGTATACATCACCCATCTTGAGTCGCCAAATACATGGTACATAAATCAAATACAAACTTAATTATACAACTGTCGGGTAATATATGACAAAACATAGCTGAGAGTTTAAACAAGAATATTGCGTTCTAGACAATATCCACTCTCAATGGAGTACTCATTACAATTATTATCACACTATTTCGCAGAATAGTGAGGACTACTAAAACCACTTATCCTGGACCATCACTCCATTTCCCGACTCGTCCCAACTATATTCTCATTTCCTGAAGAGAACAGTGAAAGAAAAGGGTGAGCTCAACTAGCCCAGTAAGAAATATTATGACTTAAGATAATGCAGAATAAATTATCCTTAGCCTTCAACAGTATAACAACTAATAGAATATAATAGACAACAAGTTTTAGATTAACAACTACAGCGGAATAAGCAACCCATTAGAAGAGTTAAATAGAGCATAAAATCTACTACCTTCTATGATTTAAAAAGTTTTTCATCAACTTCATCGCTGAGACTCAGCTTAATAAATAAAATCGAATCATCCCTGCCCCACGGCAAAAGATATTCATGTAATCATCAATGGTCATGTTTATACCAAATAATTCCTGGTCATAATCATACCAACAACTGTCATCAATGAACTACAGGCCAACGAGGACTTTTACCACATCATTCGTTACATTACGGTCATGATTATACCGAATAATCCCTAGTCATAATCATACCAAGTCCATCTATGCACGTAATCCAAAGATGACTTTCATCACAATATAAGCATGAAGATGATGACAATGACATAATAATTCAATTAAAAAAGTTCATGGATAAATTTTAAAGATTTATAATTTAATTTATCCAGAATTCAATAACGTTCAAATTGTCAACATAATACAGCTTTGTAGAGTAAAATTCAAGAATGCTCAGAAGAATATTTCCATGAAAAGATACTGGATGAAGCGCAAATATCAAGGACATTCTACTAATTTCATGGAGTATAGAAGCCAAAACTTTAGCCAAATGAGTATAATAGAATATATGAAACTGTAAATGGATTTTCACCCGCCATGCGGTAATCCACGTAGATAGATCATTTCCACAAATGAATACGAAGGGTCATTCACCATGCATGTGGTAGTCCGCGTAGACAGGTTATTCCAACAGAATAATAAAGAATGAATGACAGAAGAATTCACCATGCATGCGGTAGTCCGCGTAGACAGGTTTTTTCAACAGAATAATAAAGAATGGAATAACAGAAGAATTCACCATTCATGCGGTGGTCCATAGAGCGAAGTTATTCCAACAGAATAATAAAGAATGGAATAACAGAAGAATTCACCATGCATGCGGTAGTCCGCGTAGATAGGTTATTCAAACAGAATAATAAAGAATGGAATAACAACCCTTTAGAGTATTGAAAGAAATAACTCTCTTCATGAATACGAAAGAAATAATACCCCTTACCTTAGAAGAAAACTGGATACTAGAATAGTGAGGTAGCAGACTTCTCTTCTTCTTTCTCTCTATAATTTCTCTATAATAATTGCTCTTGTGAGACTTAGTGAATTGGTGAGAATGAAGAAAGAATGAGCTTCTATTTATAGAAAAATATAGTTTCAATAATTATGCGCTTTTGTATGCCAAATATTACAAAGATAATACCTTCCTCTTTTTCTTTATTTTTAATTTAGTCCTGCAAGTATTATCAAACTTGCACCACCTCCCCTAATAGTAAGTCATGTGAATCAACAGTAAATTATGTGACTCAATAGTTCTAAACATGTGAAAAAAACAATTACAGTATAGTACCTTCTTCTATACCTCCATTTTTAATTTAGTCATGCAAGTATTATCAATCTTGCACCAACTCCCCTAATAGTAAATCATGTGAATCAATAGTACACACATGTGAACACATAGTTATAACCATGTGAATTAATAGCAATTAATTGCTCATTTATCCTAAGAATTACCCGATTAATTAATATAACCTCCGGACATCAATTATTATCGAAATAAATGTCAATTTCCACTAACACTAATAATTCCCACACAATGGAACTATCAATTTCATCTTTAATTAACACGAACTTATTCATCATTAATATTATAACTCTCAATATTTAACAACCAGATCGTTCCCAGGAAAGAGGGGGCTTTCCGATAAGGATTTCTCCCTATTGGTGCGCAATTAGATTATCTAACCTCTCCTTGACAGAACTTCTAGACATTGTCAATATTGCAAATAATAATATAAATAACTTTGTCGTTTCAATTATTGATTTAATAATATAACATATTATGCAGATGATACTATGACAATAATTGAATCAATAATATAAGAGATATGATCGTTAAATTACTATGGCAATAATTGAGTATAATCGAGTGACTTCTTACGTAAGCATCAATAATTAATATCAGTATGCTACTATGCAACCACGCCAGATTCTCGTACTTTTACTATCGGGTAGGTCAATAGTTTTAATTCAGAACACTTTCGTTGATTATTTTTATAAAAGATAATTCTGTTATTTTCTTACTACGATAATACTTCCGTTGTGGGGTCCACCAATGATTGTGCCGTCGTACGGATATTCCCGACAAAAAGAATATTCCCCGACCAAATGAATATTTTATAATAACTTGCTTACTTTGCAAAAAAATTCACATATCACCCTTAACTTTAACCTTTTATCAATTTAACCATTTACGAAATAAAATAATAATTATTAGAAAATTGAATACTTTCATTTCATAAAATCTGGGGTCTTACACAACAATTCAAGCTTGTGTTACCCGATATGTGATGCTTGAACAGAAACACTCTTTGTCGGAGTATAAGATGATAAAGCTGGAATCAGAGAATTCAAATGTCAAGGATCAGCTGAAAGAAAAAACAACTGAACGAGTGAGAATGAAGGATGCATGGGTAAAAGCCGCATGACGCGTTGATATTGTGGAAAGAGAAGTTCGATCCAAGAAGGCTAAAATAGATGATATGTATTTCTCTTTTTGGACAGCAATTGGGAGAACCCAACATCGAGTTTTGAATTACCCTGTATATTGCGGTCAACCCCAATTCAATATGGATCGAAGATTAATGATTCAGATCATGAAACAGGAGTACGACGAAGTAGTTGATGGTGGAATATGCCCTATAGCAAAAGTCAATTCTAGCGGTAATGATGACACCAAAGGTTGTCCCAGACAAGTCAAAATCGGTGGTTCTCGTAACTTCCCAAAAAGCGAGGAACCGAATGAAGTTATTATGGGTTAGTTAATCAAAAATTCTTGCAAAGTTTATACCCTACTAGATACCGGTTCTACCCATTCTTTTATCTCTCCTGCTTGTGCTCAACGTTTGAACTTGACTCTGGAGAAATTAGACTTTGACTTATCTGTTGAGACTCCGTTAGGAGAAACTTTCATTACATCCACTTTTTATAAATCTTGCTTTATCCAAGTTGGCACCATCGCATTACCTGTTGATCTTATCTCTTTTAAGATACTTGCATTTGATGTGATTTTAGAGATTGATTGGTTAACCACTCATTATGCCAAAATTGATTGTTTTCGTAAGGTTGTTAGTTTTCATATTCCTAACCAACTTGTTACGCGAATTCAAGCAACCAAACCACTAAAGTCAATCACTGCCATATCAAGCCATAAAGTCATTCGTTTATTAAAAAATAGATGTCAAGCTTTCTTAGCCCATGTTATGGATTTAAACAAAAATATATCAGATTTGAATAATATTTATGTTGTTAGTAAATTTCCTGACGTATTTCTTAAAGAACTTCCTGGTCTACCCCCAGAACGTGAAGTTGAATTCTTTATTGACCTTGAACCTGGTACAAAACTCATTTCTAAAACCCTATATCGAATGACTCCTATTGAACTTCAGGAGTTAAAGGTACAACTATAGGAGTTGTTAGACATCGGTTTCATTCATCATAGTACATCTCCTTGGGGTGCTCCTATTTTATTCGTAAAGAAGAAAGACGGGAGTATGCGACTTTGTACTGACTACCGAGAATTGAACCATGTCACCATCAAGAATAGGTATCCGCTACCTCGCATTGATGACATGTTCGACCAGTTGCAAGGAGCATAATTCTTTTCAAAGACCGATCTTCGTTCTGGATATCATCAGCTGAAGATTAAAATCGAGGATATTCAAGACCGCCTTCGAGAACTTCGATGCGGGCATTATGAATTCTTAGTCATGTCTTTTGGATTGACTAATGCTCATACGGCTTTCATGGATATGATGAACCAAGTATTCAAGGAATATTTGGATCAGTTCGTTATTGTCTTTATTGATGACATCCTCATCTATTTCAAAAGTCGTGAAGATCATGAGCACCATTTGTGACGCCCCCAAATTCGGATACTTAAAACCCGAACTCGGTGCTTCAGGATACCATTTCCATGAGCGGAATAATACTAATAATAATAACAATAATATAGATTATCAAATTTAATTTACATATTATCAGAGTTTTCAAATCCCAAGTACGGAACCTTCAACATTCATTACATGATAATATAATATTTATCAGCCTTGTCATAAAGTTAAACTATTACATAGGATAGCGTAAACACTATTCAGCAATCTTCCCCTTCCCCTTATTCTTGGCAGATCCTTCGGGTTGTTCACACTTTGCTGAAAATATTTAAATTTAAGCAAGGATAAGCATTTGAGTGCCCAACAAGTAATAACAACAATAATAGTTAACTGAATGAATTAAATGTTTTCTTTGAACGATATTTCTACAACGAAGCAACAGTTGTGAAGTAAGCTGAACCAATAATTAACAACATATCATTTGGATTTCAAATTTTAGAAACTACGTATTGACTATAATTGATGATCAATTGTCAGACTATGAACATTGTTTTCTATTTTCAAAAGGGTTAAACAGAACTTCATCTGTAAACCGTCATAACTTACGGGCACGGAGGTGATCAGTCTGTTATGCCCTGTATTGATCAATACTACATTGCTAGAACGATATTATCGTTCATCCTTTGTCCGCCTTAGCGCATAAAAATTTCCCATGATTGGGATGTTCATGACAGTCTTGAATCCATACCAAAACAATTCAGTTGGATAAGTTTTATCTTGTTCAACAATAACTTTAAATTTATGTCTAGCTGGATCAAATAGCTTAGACGACTTTTATTTCAACGTATACATACTAGGCAACTATAAGTATGTATCAACATGTGATAAAATACAATGATTATCCAAGTGGGGACACTTGTATAACCATGTTATAGAAATTAACGAACAGAATAAAGGAACTTGTACAACAATTATTATTTAATATCTTACTTATACAGAATCATTGCATAAGTATATACAAAGGTTGAAATATTTGAACAATTAAAATGAACAGTTCAGATATTATCTTACGCATGTCCGTTGCATAAAGTAAATGCAAAGGGTTAGATATTTGCCTTGTCTGCTGCTTACACAACTTAGATTTATCTTTTCTATCAAGCCCTATCATTAAATAAATTATTTGTCTGATTAGAATAACATATCATATCATATAATACTGCTTATTGCAGTCAGCACATTCCTAATCACATTGTCATATAACTTTAACAACCATTGAATCACAAATAAATAGTTATCCAGTCAACCTATCTAAGTCCAGATCAATTTCTAAAACATGTCGGTCTACCGACAGCTTTATCGGTAAATATCGAGTCTAAACTCAATACAGCGGTTCAATATCTATTTAGATAACTTAAATACCAATCGCACTATTTTTCATGGCCTTATAATAATTTTTAAATAATTATTACTATTTATCATAATTTTTGAAATATCAGAATCATTATTAAATGATTTAAATAATAAACAATTCTATTATCATTAATAATAAACTATTAATGAAACCATTGCCAAAATATTAAAGTTATTAATAATAACTAAAAATATTTTAAAACATTTATATTACCCTTAAATAATTTTTAAAACATTTAAAATCATTATTAAATAATTACCATTAATACTTAAATATTAATGTACTATTTATCCAAATATTAAAAGTTATTAATTATAACTTAGAATATTTTAATTCATTTATATCCCTTTTAAATGATTTTTAAATTAATAAAACCATTTTTAGACTATTTATTTAATATAATTATTAAATAAATTTAATACCATTAGTGTTAAATTAATATTATTAATATTAAATTTATTAATGAAATTATCCTTTAAATATTAAAAGTTATATTTTATAACTTAAAATATCTTTAAAATGCTTTATCTTTATTTAAAATGATTTTTAAAATATTAAAATCATTTTTAAACTAATTATTTAATATAAATATTAAATATCTGTAATATCATTAATAAATAATTAATTAATGAATTTTACCTTTAAATATTAAAAGTCATATTTTAGAACTCAAAATATTTTTAAATACCTTATTATTATTTAAAATGATTTTAAAATAATAAAATCATTTTTAAATTATTTATTTAATTCATTTATTAAATAACTTAATTATCATTAATATTAATTTATTAATGAAAATTATCACAAAATATTAAAAGTTATAAAAATAACTTGAAATATTTTCTTATATCATAATATAATTTTAAATAATTTTTCATGAATTAAAATTATTTTTAAATAATTTATTTAATATTATAATTAAATAAATTAAATACTTTTAATATTCTAAAAATATTAAATATTTATGAAATATATTTAAAATAATTAAAATATAATTTTCGGACATTAAAATAATTTTTAATAATTTATTTTGTATTTTTCAGAATTAAAAACTAATTAATACTAATTATTTAATAAAAATAATTAATTTTCATAAAAACTGTCGCTAAAGGGCCCTATAGCGACGAAACTGTCGCTATAGGTGTTCTTGAGGTGTTCTTGAGTTGCCCAGATTCTTCAAGCCAGTTACTGAGTGCACTACTTTGACCAAGATTTCTGATCGGATCGTGATGTTTGAATGCGGGTTTTTGGTCAGATCATGTAGACATAGAGCAAGACTACATTTTCTAACAAACAACACGATCAAAAAACATAACACCAACTAGATCTAGCGAGTAAAGTGATATCGTTGTGAGTCATTCTTCATTTCGAAATGAAGAAGAGCGATTCGACGATCACTTTTGAGCTATTACAACTATCAATCCTGTTAATGATTTTGTGATCTACAAGTTGTAGTGTGTAGAAAACATACCAGTGTACATATCTATATCATAACATCATCATAACAACAACAAATTAAGCAGATACAAGCCGGTCAAACCATGTCAGAAAAATCCCTACAGTGTTTTCTGGGTTTGCCCAGAAAACAGCCAACGTGATTTTCTTTCCCACTTTGACTGGCCACTTAATTCACCCTACTTGATGATTAGGAGATTTTAAGGCATAACATAGTAGTACTTATACCTAGATACAACTTGGTTACAACAACAAACATAAATCATCAATAAGCTGTCAGATCCGGGAGATTGAACATGTTGTCAGGCTTCTTTCGGCGGTTTACGATTTACCTTAAAAATGCCCGGTCGTGCGGCTTAATCAACGTGGTTTGACCACGATTAACAAGAGATCTGTTCATGATATGACCTTGCTACCAATTCCAGTGTAAAGAGCTTACAGCATACAACAAGATCTAAGCTTAAAACAACAGAAACACTTAACAGATCACGATTAAAGAGGCCTGACATTCGGTTGTCAGACATCAAGCAAAAATTTTCCAGATTTTTGAAAATCATTGATTTAAGTATCTAGATGTTATGGAACCATAATATACCAACCCAGATCATTAAATTAGAATATAAACAACATATTACAACATCAAAACACAAGATCTAACAACAACTTATGGACAGAAATTCAAGGTAGGGTTTTATACCTTTAAATGAAAAATTTCTGATTTTGTGTTGCTGATTTGTTTATGAATTTCATGGGGCTTGATAATGGAACTATAAAGCTTAAAATTTCCGTTGGTTCTAGTGAGAGAGGGTCAAGGATGAGAGTTGGACAAAAATTAGTGTATCAAATGATTTTCTTTCTCCTTAAATCTATTTATAGACAAATAGATACATGAATTTGGTTGTCTAGAGATGATTTGATGTCATTTTTGAGTCACGAGGAGTGGTTGGAGTTGGTTAACAACTCTAGATTTAACTAGATTTACAAGCAAGCTCCTTAAAAAATTAAAAAGGGCATAATAGACATTTGATAATTCAATTTAATGGCAAAATTGAAACTTGACAAACCCTTAGGGTTTCACCCTTAGGGTTTAACCCTAAGATTTAGCACAAAGCAAAAATAAAAATTAGCAACTAGAGTTTGTAAAATTATAAACTAAAATTTTAGGTTATAAAATTTGAAAAAATAAAATTATTAATTAGATTAAGTTAATACTTAAATTATACAGGAACATTAGGGCATTATAATATAAATAACTTTGCTACTTAAACAATTAATGTTTAAAATTAGCAATTAGGGTTCCAAGAAATATCGGTTAGGGTTTTGATTTCGCAATTAGGGTTTCGATTTCAAATTTAGGGTTTTAATCATTACGGTCTTAAATCACTAATTAGGTTTACTTTAATTAGCGATATAAAACCTATTATACCTGACATTAATCACTGTAACACAATTTTTGACAGATCAAACCTCTAGTTTAGGTTTCCGGATTAGGGTTTAATAGAAATTCAAATATAATTAGGGTTTTAAATTTATAACTAGGGTTTCCTAATTAGCCTACCATGAAGTAACACAACATATATCATATAACACGGATATTTAATAATCTTAAATTTCCCATTTAAATTGATAAATAAGGTTTAATCAATTAATGCTAGGGTTTGGTCAATATACCATAATTGACAAACCATTAACAGTACATAAATATACAGTACATATTATAGCACTGAAAAATCAAAATATTATAATATTATTATCATTCCTTGATCAAAACCCAGAATTAGGGTTTGGATTCCATATCTGATTTATCTGTCATAATTAACCTTAGAAATTAAGTTAAATTAATTAACTTAATAACCTGAACAAAATAATTATTATAATTATTCTAAAATCATTTCATATATTATTTAAATAATATATACATATAGTTTCAAGGAAAAATAATTAATAAACCATTCTTATTATAAAATTAATTATTATAAGAATATAATTTATAATAATCAATATTTCTAAAATAAATTTATTTGCAATTATTAATGTAATAAATAAATTTTTATTTATCACACATATAATTATAATTACACATTACCTTGGCACATAACATTCATATTGATTTTTAATAAATAAAAAAAATTATGCAAAATTTATGATTTATTTATATAGAAAATATCGGGTTGTCACACCATTTGAAGCTAGTACTTCAAAGGCTTCGTGAAAACAAGCTATATGTCAAGTTGAAGAAATACAAATTCTGGCTTGAGGAAGTAGCATTCCTTCGGCACGTGGTGTCAAAACATGGAGTATCTGTTGACCCGGCGAAAAATGAACCAATACAAAGTTGGGAGCAACTAAAGTCGGTGACCGAAGTACGTAGCTTTCTGGATTTAGTTGGTTATTATCGGAGATTCGTTGAAGGTTTTTCTCAAATCGCTACTCTGTTAACTCAGCTGACTCGAAAAGATAAAAAATTCGTATGGAGCGAGGAATGCGAGAAGAGTTTCCAAGAACTCAAGAGGAGACTCATTTCAGCACCTGTTCTGACAACACCATCTGGTTCGGATGGATTTGTTATCTACAGCGATGCTTCAGGCAAAGGGTTAGGATGTGTTGTCATGCAACATGGGAAAGTCATAGTCTATGCCTCGCGACAACTCAAAGAATATGAGAGGAATTATCCTACTCATAATCTGGAGTTGGCAGCAGTCGTTTTCGCGTTGAAAATCTGGAGATACTACCTGTATGGGGAGAAAGTGGAGATCTATACGGATCATAAAAGCCTCAAATATTTCTTCACCCAAAAGAAACTCAACATGCGGCAACGACGTTAGCTCGAGCTGTTGAAATATTACGACCATACCATTCAATACCATCCTGGAAAAGCAAACGTGGTAGCTGACGCATTAAGTAGAAGATCGTATGCTGGTACAAGTGCGATGTTATTAACACAAAGACCCATTTTGTACGACTTACAAAGGATGGAGATAGAGTTAAAGGCTCCAAGTACCCACGTGATGATATCAAACATACGAGTAGAACCAACTTTAATCGATAAAGTTAAAGTTGTTCAAGCCACAGACCCAGAGCTGATACGTATGAAGAAAAAAGTATAAAAAGGTGTTATTCCAGAAGCAAGAATCGATGAAGAAGAAACACTTCGAGTCAACTCCAGACTTTGCATTCCTAAATATTCTGAATTGAAGCATAGAATCATAATGGAGGCACACAACACATAGTTTGCAATCTATCCTAGAAGTACTAAAATGTATCGTGATCTTCGACATACATTTTGGTGGAACAATATGAAGAGAGAGATCGTGGAGTTTATCTCGAGGTATTTAACTTGTCAACGTGTAAAGGCGGAGCATCAAGTGCCAAAGGGTACATTGTAACCACTTGAGATTCCAAAATGGAAGTGGGAACACATTACCATGGATTTCATTATGGGTCTTCCCAAGGTTTCTCAAGGCATAGATGCAATTTGGGTTATTGTTCATAGATTAACCAAGTCTGCTCATTTGTTGCCGATATGGGAGACTTATTCCCTTGAACGTCTTGCTCGCATGTACGTAAATAAGATTGTAAGATTGCATGGCATGCCAGTATCCATAGTTTCGGATCGTAACCCAAGATTCACTTCACAATTTTGGGTTAGTTTGCATAAAGCTATAGGCAGGGATTTACGATTCAGTTCGGCATACCATCTTCAAATGGACGGACAATCAGAAAGGACTATTCAAACTCTTAAAGATCTATTAAGACTCTGTGTCCTTGATTTCAAAGGAAGTTGGGATAAGTACTTGACATTGGCGGAATTCTCTTACAACAACAGTTATCAAGCAAGTATAGGCATGGCTCCATTCGAGGCGTTGTATGGACGAAAGTGTCGTTCTCCAGTTTGCTGGGACGAGGTGGGTGAAGCAATATTGTTGTGACCAGAATTGGTACGCATGACTATGGAAAAGATTCAAATGATCCGGCAATGTATACAAACCTCACAAGATAGACAAAAGAGTTATGCGGATCTTCATCGAAAGGACGTGGAATTTAATATTAGCGATCATGTATTGTTACGTATTGCTCCATGGAAGGGAGTTACAAGATTCAGGAAGAGAGGAAAGCTCAATCCACGATTTGTTGGTCCATTTGAGATTCTTAACCGAGTAGGAAATGTGGCCTATAGACTCGCATTACCTCCAAGCATGTCTTGTGTTCATAATAGTTTTCACATATCTATGCTTTGTAAATATATGAAAGACCCAAACCATATTATTGAGTTAGAACTAGACGAGATAGTCGAAGATTTAACGTACGAGGAGGTACTTGTCAAGATCTTGGATAGGAAGGAGCATGTCCTACGCACAAAGGTTATACCACAAGTCAAGATTTTGTGGAGGAACCATACTATTAAGGAAATGACCTGGGAGTTGGAATTGGAAATGAAAGAGAGGTATCCTCACCTTTTAGAAATATCAGGTACGTACGTCAATTTCGATGACTAAATTTTATAAGAAGGGGAGGTTGTAAGACCCCAACTTTTTATAAATTAAATTAAATTTCCTCTATTAATTATTTTGAAATAGTAAGGGGTGGATTTGATTAATGTGGTTAGTTATGGGTAAAATGCGTAAATATTTTAAATAAGCAAGTTGATATAAAATATTCATTGTTGTCGAGGAATATTCGTTTGGACGTGGAATATCCTTGTTGTCGGGGAATATTCGTACGAAGGCGCAGCCATTTGTGGGCCCCATAACAGAATAATTATCGGATGAAGAAAACGACAAGTTTGAGTTTTTATAAATAACGGCATAGTTGTTACCGTTTACACTGTTGGAATACTTGGTGGTTAAAGTAAAGTAATACGCGTTGTTGCATAGTAGCACACAGTATTGCACAGTATTTTTGGATTATTGATTCTTACATAAGAAGGCTCTACTCAATAATTGTTATAGTAATTACTCTTCAATATTTTTTTTATTGATTCAATAATTGCTACGTTGATATTTTATATTATTGTTAATTTAATAATTGTCACTACACAGTATTTCCCATTATTAGTAATAATTCATATTATTTGAATAATATTATTAGATAGCATTATTGGCAATGTGTGACGCCCCCAAAATAGGTATGCATCACCCATCTTGGGTCGCTAAATACATGGTACTGAATACAAATACAAACTTAATTATACAACATGAGCTGAGAGTTTTTACACGAATATTGTCTTCTAGAAAATATTCAAACTCAAATAGAGTCCTCATTACATTTATTGTCACACTATTTTATAGAATAGTGAGAACCACTATAACACCATCTCGGACCATCACTTCGTTTTCTGACTAGTCCCGGCAACGTTCTCATTTTCTGAAGAGAACAATGAAAGTAAAAGGGTGAGCTCAACTAGCCCAGTAAGAAATATTATGACTAAGATAATGCAGAATAAGTTATCGTTAGCCTTCAACAATGTTAAACTGATAGAATATAATAGACAACAAGTTTAACTACAGCGGAACAAGTAATCCATTAGAAGAGTCAAGTAGAGCATGATATCTACTATCTTCTATAATTTAAAAAGTTTTTCAACAACTTTATCGCTGAGACTCAGCTTAATAAATACACCACATTATCGAATCATCCCTGCACTATGGCCAAGGATATTCATGTAATCATCAATAGTCATGATAATACCGAATAATCCCTAGTCATAATCATACCAACAACTGTCCATCAATGCACTACAGGCCAATGAGGACTTTTACCACATCATTTGTAACATTACGGGTCATGATTATATCGAATGATCCTTGGTCATAATAATACCAATCAACAGTCCATCTATGCACGTAAGCCAAAGATGACTTTCATCACAATATAAGCATGAGGATGATGACAATGATATAAGAATTCAATTAAAAGAAACAAAGGATAAATTTTTAAAGATCTATAATTTAATTTATCCAGAATTCAATAATATTCAAATTGCCAACATAATACTGCTTTGTGGAGTAAAATTCAAGAATGATATTGTATCCAAAATAATTTGGACCGAAAAGAAATTAATTTTTGACATGAATAGTACTCTGGGTGAATAGTACCCTGTGAATAGTACTTCGGGAATAGTACCCCGTGAATAGTACTCATGAATAGTACTTTATGAATAGTACTTTATGAATAGTATCCGTGAATACCACTTTTGTGAATAGTACCGTATAAATGAATTGTACTCATGACAGTACTCCGGCATGAGAAACTTAAAATTTAACAAGAATGTGCAGAAAATATCCTTGTGAAACGATACTAGATGAAGCGCAAATTTCAAGGATATTCTACTAATTTCACGGAGTATAGAAGTAATACTTTAACAAAATGAGGGTATAATCAGGAATACGAGACAAAATAATATTACTCACATACTACAAAGTATGGAAGAAAATATTATTCCTTATGAATACTGAACAAAAATAATATCCCTTACAACTGTTGAACGAAAATAATATTCCAACGAATATTGAACGAAAATAATATTCCTTACGAATATTAAACAAAAATAATATTCTTTATGAATATTGAACAAGGATAATATTCCTTACGAATACGAAAAATAATATCGTAAGCGAAGATGAAATAAATAATACCCCTTGCCTCAGAAGAACACTGTATACTGGAATAGTGAAGTAGCAGACTTCTCTTCTCCTTTCTCTATATAGCTTCTCTCTCTATAATTGCTCTTGTGAGTCTTAGTAAATTGGTGAGAATGAAAGAAGAATGAGCTTCTATTTATAGGAAAATATTGTTTTGATAATTGCACGTTTTAGGGCTCGAAATATTACAGTATAATACCTTCATCTTTTTTTTTCATTTTTAATTTAGTCCTGCAAGTATTATCAAACTTGCACCACCTCCCCTAATAGTACATCATGTGAATCAATAGTACATTCATGTGAAAAAAATAGTTACAGTATAGTACATTCATCTATACCTCCATTTTTAATTTAGTCATGCAAGACAGAACTTCTAGACATCGTCAATATTGCAAATAATAATATGAATAACTTTGTCGTCTCAATTATTGATTTAATAATATAAAATATTATGTAAATTATACTGTGATAATAATTGAATCAATAATATGAGAGATATGATGCAGAAATTACTGTAGCAATAATTGAGTATAACTGAGTGACTTCTCACGTAAGCATCAATAATCAATATTGTGTGCTACTATACAACCACGTGTATTACTGTACTTTTACTACCGGGTAGTTCAACAGTTTAACGATAAAACTTTCGCTGTTATTTTTATAAAAAGATAATTCTGTCATTTTCTAACTACGCCAATACTTTCGTTGTGGGGTCCACCAATAATTGTGTCATCGTACGAATATTCCCTGTTAAAATGAATATTCCCCGACCAATCGAATATTTTATAGCAACTTGCTTACTTTGTAAAATTTATAAATATTACCCACAACTATATCATTATATCATATCCATACCATAATATTCAAAAATATATTTTGAGAAAAATTAATCTTTATTCATAAAAGTTGGGGTCTTACAACCTCCCCTTCTTATGAAATTTTGTCCTCGAAATTAGGGTGCGTACCTGGTATGTCGAAGAGGTGAGGATACCTTGATTTCGTTCTAACTCTTGAGGATAACCTTTGAGTGTCGAATATGATCCTTCTTATCCAAGATTTTAACACGTATCTCCTCATACGTTAAATCTTCTGTTATCTCGTCTAGTACTTCTAATTCAATAATGTGGTTCAGGTCATCCATATATTTACGTAACATTGATACGTGAAAAATGTTATGAACACGCGACATACTTGGCAGTAAATCGAGTCTATAGGCCACAGTTCCTACTCAATCGAGGATTTCAAATCGACCAATAAAATCGAGGGTTGAGATTTCTTCTCTTCGTCGATTCTTGCTTCTAGAATAACGCCTTCTTGCACCTTCTTCTTCATATTCATCAGATCTGGGTGTGTAGCTTGTGCCGCTTTAACTTTATCGATTAAAGTCGATTCTACTCGTATATTTGATATCACCACGTGGGTCCCTAGAGTCTTTAACTCTATCTTCATCATTTGTAAGTTATACGAAATGGATTTTTATGTTAACAACATCGCACTCGTAAACGCATACGATCTTCTACTCAACGCGTCAGCTACCACGTTTGCTCTTCCACGATGATATTGAATGGTATGGTCGTAATCTTCAACAGCTCGAGCCAACGTCTTTGGCGCATGTTACGTTCGTTTTGGGTGAAAAAATTATTTGAGGGTTTTAGAAATGGGTTTTGTACTGGGGTCAATATAAAATTCGATTTCACGCTCTAGGGGTAGGCTAAGAAGTCTTCAGGAATATGTCAAGAAATTTATTAACGATAAAAGTATCTTTCAAAATTGTGACTCTCATCCAAGACTTGGATAGCACGTCACATTGATACCTATCAATTTGCCACCGTTATTCACGGTGTTCCCTACGGAAAGTCTTGTTTTGGTGCATCCCAAGACTTGGAAATCACCAGATAAAGGTTCGGGGCTCTTTACTTATGGCTTGATATGACAGTGATTGACTTTAGTGGTTTGGTTGCTTGAATTCGCATAATAGGTTGGTTAGAAATATGAAAACTAACAACCTTACAAAAATAATCAATTTTAGCATGATGAGTAATTAACCAGTCGATTCCTAAAATCACATCAAAGGCAAGTATTTTCAAAGAGATAAGATCGACAGGTAACGTGAAAGTGTCAATTTGAATCAAACAAGATTTATAAATAGTGGGTGTAACGAAGGTTTCTCCTAACAGAGTTTCAACAGATAAGTCAAAGTCTAACTTCTCTGGAGTTAAATTTAAACGTTGAGTGTAAGTAGGTGAAATAAACGAATGGGTAGAACTAGTATCGAATAAGGTACAGACTTCGCAAGAGTTTATGATTAACTTACCCGTGATAATTTTATTTGGGTTCCTCGATAAACGCTCTAACTTAAACTACCAGTTTTGACTTGTCTGGGACATCCTTTGGCGTCACCATCCCAGCTGGACTTGACTTCACTACACAATAAAATCGAGCTAGGTGACCTTCTCTTCCACAATTGAAACACGTTTTGGGCTGCTGCGTACAGTTTAGACAGATGTGACCCTCCTGTCCGCATTTATAACATACGACTAGTGGTCGTTCTTCTTCCTTAACAACGGGTGATGGTGCTGATGCCGATGTCTTTACGTCATTGTTGAACCTTCTATTCTTGAAATTTCCACTTCTATTATCTTGGCCATGATTACCACCGAAGTGATTACCATTCTTGGTATGATAATTTCCCCCACGATGGTTATCATTGTTTCGATGGTCGTTGCCACCGGTATAATTATTATCGTGTTGTTGGTCGTTACCTTTAGGTTGGGCTGACTCATTATCGCGCTCCACTAACTGAGCCCTATTCACAACATCTGAATATAAAACAAAGTTTGTGAGAAATAAGGTATTGACGTATTTCGGGTTTCAAACCTCTTAGAAATATTCGTGTCATTCGCTCCTCATTATCGACCAAATAGGATGCAAACTGGGATAACTCCGCAAATTTAGCCTCATACTGTGATACGGTCATATTATTTTGCTCGAGCTTGATGAATTGAACCTCCTTCATGTTACGAATACTTTCGAGAAAGTACTTGTCATTGAACAATTCTTGGAACTTTTCCCAAGACATCTTGAGTGCGGCAGGCTCGGTACGTTTTACAGATTTCCACCAGTAATCTGCCTCTTCACGCAACATAAAGGTGGCGAAGGGAACCTTTTGCTCCTCTGAGCATTCCAAGACATCAAATATCTTGGTGATCTGCTTTATCCACATCTCCGCCTTAAGTGGTTCTGGCTTTCCCAAAAACTTCGGTGGTCCCAGCTCCTTGAACTGCTTAGCGGTGACCAGCCATGAGTTGCCATTGTTTACACCTGTATTTTAAACAGAAGTCTCTCTCGTTTGGTTTTGCATAAATTCTAAAAAGTTCTTAAACATACCATCGTTCGTCATTTGGTCAGTGTTGTTGTTTACACGAGGATTATTGCCTTCCTGATGCACATTATCCTGGGTATTGATCGTCAGTGACTCAACGGTCTCATATGCTTCATTGTTTATCTCAACATTTTCAGATGCCATTTTACTATCAAAAAACAAGGGTTAATTGACATGCCACATATTATCTCTATACTCTGACAGACCAATTAAATAACAAATAAACTTAGATAGGTTATATTAGCGAAGGAATTACCCGTCCCTCCCCTCCTAGTTCTAGTCTCACATCTCAGCCAGGGATCATATCCTTAAGCTTTGATACCAACTGTGACGCCCCCAACTTTGATACCAACTTTTATTGTCACACTATTTTATAGAATAGTGAGGACCACTATAACACCATCTCGGGCCATCACTCCGTTCCCCGACTAGTCCCAGCTACGTTCTCATTTTCTAAAGAGAACAATGAAAGCAAAAGGGTGAGCTCAACTAGCCCAGTAAGAAATATTATGACTAAGATAATGCAGAATAAGTTATCGTTAGCCTTCAACAATGTTAAACTGATAGAATATAATAGACAACAAGTTTAACTGCAGCGGAACAAGTAATCCATTAGAAGAGTCAAGTGGAGCATGATATCTACTATCTTCTATGATTTAAAAAGTTTTTCATCAACTTTATCGCTGAGACTCAGCTTAATAAATAAACCACATCATCGAATCATCCCTGCACCACGGCCAAGGATATTCATGTAATCATCAATAGTCATAATTATACCGAATAATCCCTAGTCATAATCATACCAACCACTGTCCATCAATGCACTATAGACCAATGAGGACTTTTACCACATCATTTTTAACATTACGGGTCATGATTATACCGAATGATCCTTGGTCATAATCATACCAATCAACAGTCCATCTATGCACGTAAGCCAAAGATGACTTTAATCACAATATAATCATGTGGATGATGACAATGATATAAGAATTCAATTAAAAGAAACAAAGGATAAATTTTTAAAGATTTATAATTTAATTTATCCAAAATTCAATTATGTTCAAATTGCCAACATGATACTGCTTTGTGGAGTAAAATTCAAGAATGATATTGTATCCAAAATAATTTAGACCGAAAAGAAATCAATTTTTGTCATGAATAGTACTCCAGGTGAATAGTACCCGGGTGAATAGTATCCCATGAATAGTACTTCAGGAATAGTACTTTGTTAATAGTACTCGTGAATAGTACTTCGTGAATAGTACTTTATGAATAGTATCTGTGAATAGTACTTTTATGAATAGTACCGTATAAATGAATAGTACTCATAAAACAATGAATCCCAAGCATGAAAAGCTTAAAATTTAACAAGAATGTGCGTAAAATATCCTTGTGAAACGATACTAGATGAAGCGCAAATTTCAAGGATATTCTACTAATTTCACGGAGTATAGAAGCAATACTTTAACAAAATGAGGGTATAATCAGGAATACGAGACGAAATATTATTACTCATATACTACAGAGTATGGAAGAAAATATTATTTCTTATGAATACTGAACAAAAATAATACTCTTACAACTGTTGAATGAAAATAATATTCCAACGAATATTGAACGAAGATAATATTCCTTACGAATATTGAACAAAAATAATATTGTTTATGAATATTGAACGAAGATAATATTCCTTACGAATTCAAAAAATAATATTGTAAGCGAAGATGAAATAAATAATACCCCTTACCTCAGAAGAAGATTGTATACTGAAATAGTGAAGTAGCAGACTTCTCTTCTTCTTTCTCTCTATAGCTTCTCTATCTATAGCTTATCTCTCTATAATTGCTCTTATGAGTCTTAGTGAATTGGTGAGAATGAAAGAAGAATGAGCTTCTATTTATAGGAAAATATAGTTTCGATAATTGTACGTTTTGGGGCTCAAAATATTACAGTATAATACCTTCATCTTTTTCTTTATTTTTAATTTAGTCCTACAAGTATTATCAAACTTGCACCACATCCCCTAATATTACATCATGTGAATCAATAGTACATTAATGTGAATCAATAGTTTTATACATGTGAAAAAAATAGTTACAGTATAGTACCTTCATCTATACCTCCATTTTTAATTTAGTCATACAAGTATTATCAATCTTGCACCACCTCCCCTAATAGTACATGCATGTGAACAAATATTTATAAGCATGTGAATTAATAGTAATTAATTGCTCATTTATTCGATTAATTACCCGCTTGGTCAATATAACCTCCAGACATCAATTATTATCGAAATAAATGTCGATTTCCACTAACACTAATAATTCCAACACAATGGAACTATAAATTTCATCTTTAATCAACACGAACTTATTCATCATTAATATTATAAGTCACAATATTTAACAACCAGATCATTCCGAGAAAAGAGAGGGCTTTCCGATAAGGATTTCTCTCAATTGGCGCGCAATTAGATGACCTAACCTCTCCTTGATAGAACTTCTAGACATCATAAATATTGCAAATAATAATATGAATAACTTTGTCGTCTCAATTATTGATTTAATATTATATAATATTATGCAGATAATACTGTGACAATAATTGAATCAATAATATAAGAGATATGATCAAAGAATTCTTTGTAGAAATAATTAAGTATAACTGAGTGACTTCTCACGTAAGCATCAATAATCAATACTTTGTGTGCTTCTATGCAACCACGCGTCTTCTTTGTACTTTTACTATCTCCAAGTAGTTCAATAGTTTAACAGTAAAACTTTAAATCGTTATTTTTATAAAAGATAATTATGTCTTGGTTTCTAACTACGACAAATACTTCCGTTGTGGGGTCCACCAATAATTGTACCGTCATACGAATAATCCCCGGCCAATCGAATATTTTATAACAACTTGCTTACTTTGCAAAATTTGTAAATATTATATACAACTATAACATTATATCATATCCACACCATAATATTCAAAAATATATTTCGAGAAAAATTAATCTTTATTCATAAAAGTTGGGGTCTTACACAATGTCTAAGGAATTTCTGTCTAGGAAAGGGGTTTGGTCACCTAATTGAGCGCCAGTAAGGAGAAATCCTTATCGGAAAGCCCCCTCTTTTCTAGGAACGACCTGGTTGTCATTATTGTGATTTTATAATATTATTTGTGAATAATTAATTATTAATTCATATGATAAGAAAATATTTATTTTATATGGATATAAATGAAAAAATTAATGTTGAGATATTTTATCAGTATTTTGTCGGAATGGAGGTATTAAAAACCATCCGTATGTGGATTTCGGTCATTTTCTGTTTGGAATTTGGAAAAACTTTCTTCTACAAAGTTGTAGAGAATTAAATTTCCTATGGAATGGATATTAAATTTGTATTTTTCTGATAAAATGACTATTTATTATGAATTATTGAAGTTTCAAAAATAAACATTTTTATTAAAAATATGAGTGGGCCCCACTTTTGTTTTTTGTGAAAAATTATAGAATTTGGTGGGGCCCACTTATGGAGTGCTGAGTTTTGGTCAAGTGGCGTGCGGGAAAATTTTTATAAAATATTATTTTATTAAATTTTAGTCTGCTTTGGCGTTATGGCATTTTCTTATAAATAGAGTGCTTAGGTTAGAATTGAAAATCACACAAGAATCAGAAGTTTTCTCTCTCTATACTATCGAGCATATTTTGTGAGTATTTAAATACTTTGAGAGTTGTTAATCAGTGCAAGTTTCCTTCAACGTTATATCCGATATTCCAGTCAGAAGTACTATTCTTTTGAGGTAAGGGATGTTATTTTCTTCGTAAATGATGTTATTTCTTTCAATATCATTATACCAAAATATTGGTATGAATTTTATTGTAAAATTTTTACCTTTTCATGTCGAGGTTACTATTCACGTATACGACACTATTCACGAATACGGTACTATTCACGAAGTATGATTTTTCTTGTGGAATTTCTACATTTTCGTGTTTGGGAGTTCTTTATTCACGATATCTGACTATTCACGATATCTGAAACTATTCACAGAAAAATTAAATTTTCTTTTCTTTGTCTAAGTTGTCTATTATGGTTACTATCTTTGATTGTATCCATGTTTTGATCTTCATTCTTGAATTTTGCTCCACGATTGATTATTATAGAGTATTTTTGAACTTAGATAAACCAAAGTACAAATCCCTAATCTTTGTCCTTTTATCTCACTGGATTCATTTTCTTTAAGATATTTTTCATTATCCTCAGTCCTAAATGATGATATAACTAAATATCGTTGGCCTATAGTGCAAAGATGAATGATTGCGTGATGAATATCTTTAGCCGTGGTGCAAAGATGGACAGGTGTTGAGATGAACATGATCAACTGGTGATACAAATGAATATCTTTGGCCTGTAGTGCAAAGATGAATATTTGATTCAAAGATGTATATTGATTGATGTTACAGTGATAAAATATTGATAATGGACATTTAAATCATAGAAGATAGTAGATTTCATTCTCTACTTTACTCTTCTAATGAATTGTTATTTCCACTGCGAATATTGATCTAAAACTTGTCCATTATATTTTATCTGATTTATTGAAGGCTAACGATAATTTGTTCTACATTATCTTAGTCATAATATTCTTTACTGGACTAGTTGAGCTCACCCTTTTCTTTTTTGTTCCATTTTTCTTCTCAGGAGGCGAGAATATAACGGGAACTAGTCGGGGTGTGGAGTAATATTTCAAGTCAATTGTTTTAGCAGTCCTGACTATTTTGTAAAATAGTGTATCAATAATTGCAAATAGGACTTATTTGAGTGTGGATATTGTCTAGAAGACAATATTTGTATTTAAACTCACAGTATATGTGTTGTCGTATTTTGCACGACAATTGTAATAATGAAGTTGTAGTTATTTTTTGTACCATGTATTTGGCGACTCAGAATGGGTTGTGTATACCTATTTTGGGGGCGTCACGTGTTTTATATAAAAAGTTTTTTGTTTTATTACTATTATAATAATAATAAAACAAAAACTGAGATAACTTTCTACCGGCGATTTTGAAAAATGAGTAAGGGTCCATGTAATAAGTCAAACTTACAACAAATGCTTCATGAAAACCCCCTCTATTTATCACCAATCACTTGACTTCAATAAACATATTTTTAATCTTTCAAAAATTATCCAGCATTAATATTATAACTCACAATATTATCAATCAGATCATTCCCAGAAAAGAGGGGGCTTTTCGATAAGGACTTCTCCTTATTGGCGCGCAATTAAATAACCTAACCCCTTTCCTTGACAGAACTTTCTAGACATTGTCAATAATGCAAATAATAATATGAATAACTGTGTCGTCTCAATTGTTGATTTAATAATATAAAATATTGTGCGAGATGATCTTTGTGACAATAATTAAATCAATAATATGAGATACTTATCAAAGAACTACTATGGCAATAATTGAATAAAACCGGGTGACTTCTTAAGTAGCGTCGATAATCAAAGATATTGTACAATATCGTATGCTCTTCGTGCAACCATCGCGTATTCTTCGCATTTCTTTTCACCGGGTATTTCAACAGCTTAACGGTAAAAGTTTTGTCGTTATTTTTATAAAAGGTTATTTCGTAAGCTTTTCATATCCGATGAAGAATTCCGTTAATGGGTCCACCAATGATTGTGTCATCGTACGGATATTCTCTAATAAAACGAATATTCTCCGACCAAACGAATATTTTATGACAACTTGCTTACTTTGCAAAATTTGTAAATATTACGTACAACTATAATATTACATCAAATCCACACCTTATTATTCAAAATAACATTTAGAGAAAATTAAATCTTTATTCATTAAAAAGTTAGGGTCTTACATAAACTCTGCGATCTCTCTCTTCATATTGCTCCACCAAAAATGTATGTCGAAGATCACGATACATCTTGGTACTTCCAGGATGGATTGCAAACGGTGTGCAGTGTGCCTCCACCATGATTTTATAATTCAAATCAAAGTTGTTGGGAACACAAACTCTGGAGTTGACTCGAAGTATTCCTTCTTCGTCGATTCTTGCTTCTAGAATAGTACCTTCTTGTACTTTCTTCCTCTTACACATCAGCTCCGGGTCTATAGCTTGAGCAACTTTAACTTTATCAATTAAAGTCGTTTCTACTCGTATATTTGACATCATCATGTGGGTCCCTGAAGTCTTTAACTCTATCTCCATCCTTTGTAAGTCATACAAAATGGACCTTTGAGTTGACAATATCGCACTCGTACCCGCGTATGATCTTCTATTAAACGCGTCAGCCACCACGAACGCTTTTCCAAAATGATATTAAATGGTATAATCGTAATCTTTCAAGAGCTCGAGCCAACGTCATTGCTGCATGTTGAGTTCCTTTTGGGAGAAGAAATATTTGAGGCTTATATGATCTGTATAGATCTCCACTTTCTCCCCATACAGGTAATGTTTCCAGATCTTTAGCGCGAAAACGACTACTGCCAACTCTAGATCATGAGTAGGATAATTCCTCTCATATTCTTTGAGTTGTCGTGAGGCATAGGCTATGACTTTCCCATGTTGCATGAGAACACATCCTAAACCTTTGCCTGAAGCATCGTTGTAGATGACAAATCCCTCCGAACCTGATGGTATTGTCAGAACATGTGCTGAGATGAGTCTCCTCTTGAGTTCTTGGAAACTCTTCTCGCATTCCTCGCTCCATCCGAATTTTGTATCTTTTCGAGTCAGCTGAGTTAATGGAGTAGCAATTCGAGAAAATCCTTCCACAAATCTCCGATAATAACCATCTAAGCCCAGAAAGCTACGTACATCAGTTACTGACTTAGGTTGCTCCCAGTTTTGTATTGCTTCAATCTTCGCCGGGTCAACTGATATTCCATGATTGGATATCACGTGACCAAGGAATGATACTTCTTCAAGCCAGAACTCCCATTTCTTCAACTTGGCATATAGCTTGTTTTCACGAAGCTTTTGGAGTATCAGCCTCAAGTGTTGTTCATGATCTTCATGACTTTTGGAGTATATGAGGATGTCATTAATAAAGACAACTACAAAATGATCCAAATATTTCTTGAATACTCGGTTCATCATATCCATGAAGGCAGCAGGAGCATTAGTCAATCCAAAAGACATGACTAGGAATTCATAATGCTTGTATCGAGTTCTGAAAGCAGTATTTAGAATGTCATCAGTTTTAATATTTAACTGATGATATCCGAAATAAAGATCGATCTTTGAAAAGAATTTAGCACCTTGCAACTAGTCAAACAGGTCATCAATGCGAGGCAACGGGTACATATTTCTGATGGTGACATGATTCAACTCCCGATAATCAATGCAAAATCGTATACTCCTATCTTTCTTCTTTACGAATAAAATAGGACCACCCCAAGGAGATGTACTAGGACGAATGAAACCGATGTCTAACAGCTCCTGCAGTTGGGTTTTTAACTCCTAAAGTTCAATAGGAGCCATTCAATATGGGGTTTTAGAAATGGGTTTTGTACCGAGTTCAAGGTCAATACAAAATTCGATTTCACGCTCTAGGGGTAGGCTTGGAAGTTCTTCAGGGAATACGTCAGGAAATTTATTAACAATAGAAATATCATTCAAATCTGATGTATTTTTGTTTAAATCTGTGACATGGGCTAAGAAAGCTTAACATCCATTTTTCAATAAACGAATGACTTTATGGCTTGATATAACAGTGATTGACTTTAGTGGTTTGGTTGCTTGAATTCGCATAATAGGTTGATTAGGAATATGAAAGTTAACAACCTTACGAAAATAATTAATTTTAGCATGATGAGTAGTTAACCAATTAATCCCTAATATTACATCAAATGCAAGTATTTTAAAAGAGATGAGATCAACAGGTAATGTGAAAGTGTCAATTTGAATCAAACAAGATTTATAAATAGTGGATGTAATGAAGATTTCTCCCAACGAAGTCTCAATAGATAAGTCAAAGTCTAACTTCTCTAGAGTTAAATTTAAACATTGAGCACAAGCAGGTGAAATAAAAGAATGGGTACAACCAATATCAAATAAGGTATAGACTTCGCAAGAGTTTATGATTAGCTTACCCGTGATGACTTCGTTCAGGTTCCTCGCTTTTTGGGAGGTCACGACAAACGTTCTCCCTTGAACTACCGGCTTTAACTTGTCTGGGACAGCCTTTGGTGTCACCATCCCAGTTGGACTTGACTTCACTACACGATAAAATCGAGCTAGGTGACCTTCCCTTCTAAAATTGAAACATGCTTTGGGTTGTTGCGTACAGTTTGGACTGATGTGTCCCTCCTCTCCGCATTTGTAGCATACGACTGGTGGTCGTTCTCCTTCCTTGAAAACGAGTGCTAGTGATACTATCTTTCCATCATTATTGAACCTTCTCTTTTTGAAATTTTCACTTGACTCATTCCTTCTATTATCTTGGCCATGATTACCACCGAAGTGGTTACCATTTCTGGCATGATGATTTTCTCCACGTTTGCTATCGCCGCTTCGGTGACGCCCCCAAAATAGGCATACATCACCCATCTTGAGTCGCCAGATACATGGTACAAAATTCAAATACAACTTAATTATACAACAGTCGTGTAAAATACGACAAAAACATAATCTGAGAGTTTTAACACGAATATTGTCATCTAGACAATATCCACACTCAAATTCAAACTTATTACATTTATTGTCACACTATTTCACAGAATAGTAAGGACTACTAAAACAACCATTTGACCGATCAATAATCCGCTTCTCGACTCGTCCCCACCTATATTCTCATTTCAAAGAGAATAAAGAAACAAAGGGTGAGCTCAACTAGCCCAAAGAAGAAATATTATGACTAAGATAATGCGAGAATAAATTATCCTTAGCCTTCAACAAAGATAACAACTCATGACAACAAGTTTAATCAGCAGTTATAACAAGCAATCCATTAGAAGAGTCAAGTAGAGCATAAAATCTACTATCTTCTATGATTTAAAAAGTTTTTCATCAACTTTTATCACTGAGACTCAGCTTAATAAATAATCCACATCATCCCTGTACTACGGCCAAGGATATTCATTAGTATCACAACCACAAATTATCCATGCATTACGGGCCAAGGATATTAGTGTATTCATTAATGGTCACGATCATGCCAACAACTGTCCATCAATGCACTACGGGCTAATGAGGACTTTTTACCACATCATTTGTAACATTACAGTCATGATTATACCGAATAATCCTCGTCATAATCATACCAAGTCCATCTATGCACTACAAAGCTACTGATGACTTTCAATGTAATATAACCATGAGGATGATGACAATGATATAAGATTTCAATAAAACAAGTTCAAGAATAAATTTATCCCAGAACCAATAACATCCAAATTGTCAACTGATCATCGCTTTGTGGTGTAAAATTCAAGAATGCTCGTAAGAATATTTCCATGAAAAGATCTTTGGATGAAGCAAGAATATCAAGGATATTCCACTAATTTCATGGAATATAAAAGCCAAAACTTTAATCAACTGAGTATAATAAAGAATGGAATAACAAAAGAATTCACCAGGCATGCGATAGACTGTTAGAGTTTATGCCCTAGAGGCCAATTATTTGATATAATTGCTTAACGCTTTTGATATTATATTTGATTGAATAAATATATGATTTTATTATGGTTTTATTTATCGCGTAATATAATTGTTAACATAATAAAATTCCTTAGAATAGTGATACAAATTATATAGTTTCAAGTATGTGACTTGAACATGAGATTATATATTACCATTAGTATCGTTGTTCTTAAATGTCCTTAATCGAGTATCATTGTTGATGGGACAACAATGATGCATGGAGACTAGTATGTGGATCGATCGATGACCAAATCTCATTGGTCATAAATATATGAGATATTAAGTCAATGCATAGGTACATGTTGAGAACGATGTATTGGATGGACCCACCATGAGAATTCTATATGGAGCATTATGCGAAGTGTCGTTAGCAATTCTCATAGTGACAATGATGTAATGGTCCTCCGACCAAATCGCTATATTACTACACGCCGAATTTATGTACTTTGATATCATCAAATGTCACCTTTAATAGGGTGGACTATAAAGGTGATTATTGGGTTCATCATTAATCGTGTGAGAAATATGAGTGATCTAGATGAAATTTAACCATCCTATATATTATGGGTGATATCCATAGGCCTCTTGATTGAGTAGGACTATGAAATGCATGGCCATGCTCAAATAGTGATTTGTTTCATATAGTCTACTCATTGATCAAGAAAACTCAGATAAATTATGAAGAGTATGACACATTCCATGACTCGAGTTTAATCTAGGATATTAAGGTTAAAAGGATTAAATTACATTGAAACATTGGTCACGAAAAGGTTGCATCGAATCATCGATCTTATTATTACTTGGGTAGCGATGATGCATTACTAGATGTCACTCACTTATTTATAATTTTATAATATGATTTTAAAATTATTGCCAACGTAATAATAACCTATAGGGTCACACACATAGAAACGTTATTTAAAAGGGAATTAATTTAAATTTTAAGGATTTAAATATATTAATATGATTAATAGTATTTAAATCACGAATTTAAATTAAAAGGATAATTTGTATATATGTATATTAATTAAGTAAGACTTAATTAAGAGATATATATATATATATATATATATATAAAAATAAATTTGGATTTTATAAAATTAGGTTTTGATTTGATTAATTCCTTTTAACTACTATATATATGATATATAGCAGCTACTTAGGGTAAGATATCATAATTAAAAACCCTAGCTCATAGAGAGAGACTAGAGGAAAACAGCTTTGAAAAATTCATTCCTTTTGGTGGCTAGTATCAAAAGTCCTTCTTATTGCGAATCGTTCGACGGTTCGATGCGGCGTTCGTGTGGATACTGTAGTAAAGCGCAAATCGGTTTGTATTAAGTTGGAGATTCGAGGCGCAATTCGGTTTGATTCTCGTTTTTTGTTTATATCCGGTATAATCTCTAAACCTCCTCAATTAATTGATTTTCGCACGGATCTTGTTTTAGGGTTTCGAAATTGCTTTAAAATTTTAATTTCCGTTGTTCGCTTCGTCGTTACGCCGCAAACAAAGGGTATCGTAGCTACTTGCGAAAAGATTAATTCAGATTACGTGTTTTAATTGTATTCGATATATATGATATATGATGATGCATGTTTACTGATATAAAATTGAATATATGATATTCCGTTGAATATGTATTCGGTAATATATATGATGATACCGTTAATCGTATCTTTAATCTATGGAATAACAATATAACTATTCTAATCGGATTAGAAGCATGAAGAATCGCTTTTAATATGATTAATCAAAATCTGAAATATATGATAAATTGGTGTCTCGTTATTCGCTTTAATATGATTAAATCAAATCGGACATATATGATTTGTTATTATGGGTGTTTTGGTGGATTAAAATGTATGATTCTAAAATCTGTTTAAAGATTCAGATGGAAAAAATCTGCAATACGTAATGTAGTTCAAATTTTTTTTCGGCGCGCTTGCCCTTCCACTTCATTGACCGGTCGGTGAGACCACCACGCCCACCGATCGGTCACCAAACCACCGCCAGTGGAGAGACCCTCTGGACCCCCGTCGTAGCGCTTGACGATGGTCGTGTCCCTATATTTTATATATAGTTTTTTTAATTATATATAAATTGTTATGTGCTTATTGTGATATGCATGGTGCATGCTATTATGGCCTTTTGACCCATAGGTTAGTGGTTTTTGGTTTTGAAATACGGCTTGCATGTCGTGCCTTTCTATAAATTCTAATGTAATATTCTCTTCTCATCTAAATCCCTCGAATGTAACTCGAGGTTTCTTTATATCATGTAATAATCAGAATTGATGAAGATGTCAAGATGGAGAACACAATGGAAAGATGATGATGGAGAGGAGGCGCATGCTGAGAGGAAGATCCAAGGAAGTTATTTATTTTAAGATCTTTTACCACCTTAGATTGACCTTCAATCTTTCATTAGCTTGAAAAGATTGACAAGTGGATTGGGCCATAATCGTGACACATTTAATTTTGCACTTTATTTATGCTTGTATGTGATATGATATGATTAATAATGTGCATGCTTAACAAGATTAAAATTGGTGAGATCTAAATTAATAAAATCCTCATTAAATTATTAAGTCTAAATCAAATGCCTTCCAATGAATAACACTCATCAAGACCTTGATCAATAGATGTAGGTTTGCCAAAGCAAAGTACCCTATTTATCTAGGTAAGATGCGATAGGATAATTGTGATATCCAAACTATTAAAATCATTGGGCTGACTTAACTAAGTTATCTCAATAGGATTGTGGACTTAGAGGCATAGAGTTTGGTTGGTACCATTAGATGGACTAGAAACAAATGTTGTTTACCAAACTATCCAGGAGTTATATATGATATAATTGATAAAGGGTTGTCTACCTAAATAATTATGTTTTGAGAGAATAGCCAAAGCTAACTTAAGGTATAATGAAATATGGATCTTGGCTCACTAGAAAGATTTAATAGAAAATGCTTTCCGAATTAATGGTGAGGGCTATTAATTTGAATAAAATAGTGGGAGGTATATTTTGAATGTACTATTATCAATTATATAATATCAACTCTGTAATTTGACTTATTATTGTTGCACTTATAAATTGTAGATATCAAATGGCAAACAACAACAACACAAATAGTCTTTCATTACGATCAGTCCTTGAAAAGGACAAGCTAAAGTGGAATTAATTTCCTTGACTGGCATAGAACTTGAGGATTGTCCTCAAACAAGAGCGTAAGCTATATGTCCTTGATGGGCCCATTCCTGCAGCACCAGCTGTCACTGCACCACGTGCAGAGCACAATGCTTACAAGAAGCATCAAGATGATGCTCTGGATGTGAGTTGTGTCATGCTAGCAACCATGAACGCCGAGCTTGAAAGCAACATACGAGTTAATGGATGCTTATGAGATGATCGAGCATCTCAAGAAATTGTTCAAGGGCATGCTCGACAGAGAGGTATGATACAAGCAAGGCGTTGTATCAACCGCAAAATGGGTGAACGTGATCCAGCTTGGTCCACATGTCTTTGAAAATGATTGGGTATATTGAGTACCTTGATAGGTTGGGTTTTCCAATCACCCGAAGCCCAAATCGACCTTGTTTTGCAATCTTTGAACAAAGCAGCCTACTCTCAATTTGTTATGAACTATCTTATGAATGAAATTGAGAAACCCTTCTCGAGTTGTTGAGCATGTTAAGAACCGCCGAGAACAACATGAAAAAGGCAGACCTCGCTCCCATAATGATGGTGCAAAAGGGAATGCTAAGGGAAATTGGAAAGGCAAGAAGAAGATAGGATCTAAATCTTTTGCCAAACCCAATTCCAAAACCAAACAGCTTTAAAACCTAAAGGTGGGGTGGCTAAAGAAGGTGAATGTCACTTCCATGGAAAACTCGGACAATCGGAAAAGGAACCGCCATGCTTATCTCGGAAGAAGTGAAGAAAAGAAAAGGAAGTACGACTTCCGATTCGTATATATGTTATAGAAGTCAACTTATCTACTTCTACATCATGGGTATTGGATATCGGATGTGGTTCTCACATTTGAGTTAATGTCGGGGACTCAAGGAGTAGAACTTTAATGAAAGGAGAGGTTGACCTACGAGTTGGAAATAGAGCAAAAGTTCTTTGACCGGTAGTAGGAACTTATCATTTATCTTTGCCCACTCGGGCTAGTTTTAGAATTAGAAGATTGTTATTTTGTGCCTCGCTATAAGCAAAAAACATTATTTCTATTTCTTGTTTAGACAAGAAAGGTTTTTCATTTATAATAAAGAACAATCGTTGTTTGTTTTACTTAAATTATATTTGTTATGGTGTTGCACAATTGTTTAACTGGTCTCTATATTCTTGATTTAGAAATGCCTATCTATAACATAAATACAAAACGATTTAAATCAAATTATTCAAATCCGACATATCTCCGGCATCATCGCTGCTTAGCCATATAAATGAGAAACGATATCCAAACTCCATAAAGATGGGTTCTTGGATTCATTTGATTTTGAATCATATGAGAAATGCGAGTCTTGTTTATTAGGCAAGATGATTAAAGCCCCTTTCACTTTGACACGCTGAACGCAAGCTAAGCAATATGTATCGGGACTTATACATAGTGATGTATGTGGACCCATGAGTTCGTTAGCAAGAGGTAGGTTTTATTACTTCATTACATTTATCGATGACTTTAGTAGATATGGATATGTGTATCTTATGAGACACAAATTCAAATCCTTTGAAAAGTTCAAGGAATTCAAGAATGAAGTTCAAAACCAATTTGGCAAAAGCATAAAAGCCCTTCGATCCGATCGAGGAGGTGAATACTTAAGCCAAGACTTTGATGACCTTCTAAAGGAGTGTGGTATTATATCACAACTTTCACTCCACCCTGGAACACCGCAATGGAATGGTGTATCCGAGAGGAGGAATCGAACCTTGTTGGACATAAGACGATCAATGATGAGTCATGCAGATCTTCCAATAAGCTTCGGGGTCATGCCCTGAGACAAACAGATTCACACTTAACCGTGTTCCTACAAAGACGGTTGTAAGACACCATATGAAATGTGGACTGGAAACGCCCTAGTATGTCGCTCATGAAGATTTGGGGTCATGAGGCGCTCAGAAAAGCGTCTCAATTCGACAAGCTTTCTGACCCAAATCGACAAATGTAATTTTGTGGGATACCCAAAGGAAACAAAAGGGTATTATTTCTACAAACCTTCCGAGAACAAAGTGGTTGTTGCTCGAACTGGTATTTTCTAGAAAGAGAATTTGTCTCTAAAGGAAACAAAGGGAGGAAAGTAGAACTCAAGAAATTCGAGAACCACAAAATATCATTGAACCTAAGTTGAACATGAGCAGAAACCACAAGAAATTGTGGAAAGTGAACTCCGCTCAAGTTACACAAGTCATTCAGAGATCTCGGTAGGACACGCCAAGAGCCTCGAGAGATATTATGGATATCTTGTGACTCAATACTGGCGATGTGATGCTCATAGATCAAGATGAGCCCGCTTCCTACCAAGAAGCTATGAATGGACCAGATTCGAGAAATGGCTTGAAGCCATGAAATCTGAGATGGACTCCATGTATACTAACCAAGTATGGACTCGGTTGATCCACCCAAGGGGTAAAACCAATTGGTGCAAGTGGGTTTTCAAGAAGAAAACCGACATGGATGGTAATGTACAAACCTATAAAGGCCGATCGGTAGCAAAAGGTTTCAAACAAATTCAAGGTGTCGACTATGATGAAACCTTCTCTCCAGGGCAATGGTTAAATCCATCAGATCTTACTTGCTATTGCATAGCCTTTTTATGATTACGAAATCGCGGATGGATGTCAAAACCGCTTTCCTTAACTGGAAATCTCCTTGAGGATGTGTATATGACACAACCCGAGGGTTTTGTCACTCAAAGGATGCCGAAAGGTATGTAAGCGCAAATGATCCATTTATGGATTGAAGCAAGCCTCTCTGAGTTGGAATCTTCGATTTGATGAAGCGATCAAAGAATTTGGCTTTATTAAAAATGAAGATGAACCTCTTGTATATATAAGAAGGTTAGTGGGAGTCACATTGTATTCCTAGTATTATATGTTGATGACATATTAATTATTGGGAATGACATTCCTTCCTTACAGTCAGAAAAACATGGTTAGGAAAATGTTTCTCCATGAAAGATTTAAGCGATGTTGCTTACATTTTAGGTATCAAGATCTATAGAGATAGATCAAGAAAATGCTCGGCTAAGTCAAAGTACATATATTGATAAAGTGTTGAAACGGTTCAAAGATGCAAGAGGCGAAAAAGAGAAACTTACCCGTGACTCATGGTGTAAAGATCTCTAAGGCCCAATGTCCTAAATCACAAGATGATGAGGAGCGTATGAGAAAGATCCCTTATGCTTCTAAGAATTGGATCTATTATGTATGCAATGATATGTACTGTCGTCGGGATGTCTCGATGCTTTGAGCATGACGAGCAGATATCGATCGAATCCAGTGAAGGTCATCGATGTTAGCCAAGAATATCCTCAAGTACCGAAAAGGACTAAGGATTCATTCTTGGTATATGGAGGTGAAGACGAACTAGCAAAGAAAGGGTTACACAGATGCTAGTTTCCAGACTGACAATGATGACTATAAGTCTCAGTCAGGTTTTGTGTTTTGCCTTAATGGTGGTGCTGTTAGCTGGAAAAGTTCGAAGCAAGAGACAGTAGCTGATTCTACAACAGAGGCTGAGTATATTGTTGCTTCTAAAGTGCAAATGCAAGGAGGTCAGATGGATTAAAAAGTTCATCACTGAACTTGGTGTTGTTCCAACCATTGTTGATCCGGTTGCTCTATACTGTGATAATAATGGAGCCATTGCACAAGCTAAGGAACCCAGATCTCACCAACGATCCAAGCATATACTTAGGCGGTACCATCTCATCCGTGAAATCATTGATAGAGGAGATGTACATATAGGAAGAGTGCCAACATATGATAATGTTGCAGATCCACTAACCAAGGCTTTGTCGCAGCAAAAGAACGACGGTCACACTAGTTCCATGGGTATTAGATACATGAGTGATTGGCTCTAGTGCAAGTGGGAGACTGTTAGAGTTTATGCCCTAGAGGACAATTATTTGATATAATTGCTTAACGTTTTGATATTATATTTGATTGAATAAATATATGATTTTATTATGGTTTTATTTACTGCGTAATATAATTGTTAACATAATAAAATTCCTTAGAATAGTGATACAAATTATATAGTTTCAAGTATGTGACTTGAACATGAGATTATATATTACCATTAGTATCGTTGTTCTTAAATGTCCTTAATCGAGTATCATTGTTGATGGGACAACAATGATGCATGGAGACTAAGATGTGGATCGATCGATGACCAAATCTCATTGGTCATAAATATATGAGATATTAAGTCAATGCATAGGTACATGTTGAGAGAACGATGTAATCGGATGCACTCCACCATGAGAATTCTATATGGAGCATTATGCGAAGTGTCGTTAGCAATTCTCATAAAGATAATGATGTAATGGTCCTCCCACCAAATCGCTATATTATTACACGAGAATTTATGTACTTTGATATCATCAAATGTCACCTTTAATAGGTGGACTATAAAGGTGATTATTGGGTTCATCATTAATCGTGTGAGAAATATGAGTGATCTAGATGGAATTTAACCATCCTATATATTATGGGTGATATCCATAGGCCTCTTGATTGAGTAGACTATGAAATGCATGGCCATGCTCAAATAGTGATTTGTTTCATATAGTCTACTCATTGATCAAGAAAACTCGATTAAATTATGAAGAGTATGACACATTCCATGACTCGAGTTTAATCTAGGATATTAAGGTTAAAAGGATTAAATTACATTGAAACATTGGTCACGAAAAGGTTGCATCCAATCATCGATCTTATTATTACTTGGGTAGCAGTGATGCATTACTAGATGTCATCACTCGCTTATAATTTTATAATATGATTTTAAAATTATTGCCAACGTAATAATAACCTATGTGGTCACACACATGTAACGTTATTTAAAGGGAATAAATTTAAATTCTAAGGATTTAAATATATTAATATGATTAATAGTATTTAAATCACGAAATTTAAATTAAAAGGATAATTTGTATATATGTATATTAATTATGTAAGACTTAATTAAGAGATATATATATATATATATATAAAATTTGGATTTTATAAAATTAGGTTTTGATTTGATTAATTCCTTTTAACTACTATATATATGATATATAAAGCAGCCTACTTAGGGTAAGATATCATAATTAAAAACCCTAGCCGCTTCTGAGAGAGACTAGAGGAAAACAGCTTGTAAAATTCATTCCTTTTGGTGGCTAGTACCGCAAGTCCTTCTTATTGCAGAATCGTTCGACGGTTCATACGGCGTTCGTGTGGATACCGTAGAGGCGCAATCGGTTTGTATTGCGTTGGAGATTCAAGGCGCAGTCGATTTCAGATTCTCGTTTTTTTGTTTATATCCGGTATAATCTCTAAACCTCTCAATTAATTGATTTTCGCATGGATCCTGCTTTTAGGGTTTCTAAATTGCTTTAAAATTTTAATTTCATTTATGCTTCGTTTCAAGCCCAACATATAGACCGCATGCATAAAAGTTATTTAAATGTAATAATAAATAATGGAACCAGGTCATACGTAATCCGCACAGATAGGATATTCTAACAGAATAATAAAGAATGGAATAACAACAAAATTCACTAGGTATACGGTAATCCGCGTATACAGGTTATTCCAACAAAATAATAAATAATGGAATAACAACAGAATTCACCGTATACTAGAATCACAGATACAAAGTTATTCCAATGTAATAATTAATAATGAAACCAGTCATGCATAAAAGCACGCATGTGATATTCCAAATGTAATAATAAATAATGGAACTGTGTCATGCGTAAACGCATTGCATGTGATATTCCGGCAGAATAATAAAGAATGGAATAATAGAAGAATTTCACCATGTATGCGCAGATTGCGATGTACAAAGTTATTCCAACATAATAATAAAGAATGGAATAACAAAAGAATTTCACCATGTATGCGGTATTGGCGTATGACAAAGTTATTCCAACATAATAATAGAGAATGGAATAATGTAAGAATTTCACCATGTATGCGGTATCAGATTTACAAAGTTATTCCAATAGAATAATAAGGAATGGAATAACAATAGCTCTGTTCATGAATACGAAAGAAATAATACCCCTTACCTTAGAAGAAACTAGATACTGGAATAGTGAGGTAGCAGACTTCTCTTCTTCTTTCTCTCTATAATTTCTCTCTATAATAATTGCTCTATAGCTTTAGTGAATTGGTGAGAAATAATGAAGGAATAAGCTTCTATTTATAGGAAAATATAGTTTCAATAATTGCACATTTTGGGGCTCAAAATATTACAGTATAATACCTTCATCTTTTCTTTCATTTTTAATTTAGTCATCCAAGTATTATCAAACTTGCACCACCTCCCCTAATAGTAAATCATGTGAATCAATAGTAAATCATGTGACTCAATAGTTCTAAACATGTGAAAAAATTAATTACAGTATAGTACCTCCATCTATACCTCCATTTTTAACTTAGTCATGCAAGAATTATCAATCTTGCACCAACTCCCCTAATAGTACCAGAATGTGAATCAATAGTATACATATGTGAACAAATAGTTATAATCATATGAATTAATAGCAATTAATTGCTCATTTATCCGGTTAATTACCCGATTGGTTAATATAACCTCCAGACATCAATTATCATCGAAATAAATGTCGATTTTTACTAACACTAATAATCCTAACACAATGGAACTATCAATTTCATCTTTAATCAACACGAACTTATTCATCATTAATATCATAACTCACAATATTTAATAACCAGGTCAATCCCAGGAAAGAGGGGGCTTTCCGATAAGGATTTCTCCCTATTGACGCGTAATTAGATTATCTAACCTCTCCTTGACAGAACTTCTAGACATTGTCAATATTGCAATTTAATAATATTAATAACTTTGTTGTCTCAATTATTGATTTAATAATATAGCATATTATGCAGATAAAACTGTGACAATAATTGAATCAATAATATGAGAGATATGATGCAGCAATTACTATAACAATAATTGAGTATAACCGAAAGCCTTTCTCACGTAAGCATCAATAATTAATACAAAGGTGCTACTATGCAACCACGCCAGACATCAGATTTTTTTTACTACCGGGTAGTTCAACAGCTTTTTAATCAGTAAAACTTCCGTCGTTATTTTCATAAAATATTTTTATCGCTTTCTCAATCCGATAATAATTCCATGCAAGGGTCCACTAATGATTGTGCTTGCAGTTGCATTTAATATTCCTCGTTAAAACGAATATTCCCCACCAATCAATATTATATAACAACTTGCATACTTTGCAAAATTTATAAATATTACCCACAACTATAACATTTTATTAAATTCACACCATAATATTTAAAAAAATATTTCGAGAAAATTAAATCTTTATTCGTAAAATTTGGGATCTTACAACTTATGATCATACACTTGGTATGACCATTATCGCTTTCACGTTTCCGCTATCCTTTGGTCAATGACTCATTATCGCTCCTAATAATCGAGTCCTATTCACAACATCCGAATATAAACAAAGTTTGTGAGAAATGAGGTATTGACGAATTTCGGGCTTCAAACCTCGAAGAAACATTCGCGTCATACGCTCCTCATTATCTAAAAAATGGGATGCAAACCGGGATAACTCCGCAAACTTAGCCTCGTATTGCGATATAGTCATATTATTTTATTCCAGCTTGATAAATTCTACCTCTTTCATGTGACGAATACTCTCTGGAAAGTACTTGTCGTTTAACAATTCTTGGAACTTCTCTCAAGACATCTTCAGTGTAGAAAGATGAGTACGTTTTACAGATTCCCACCAGTAATCAGCCTCTCCTCACAACATGAAGGTGGCAAAGGGAACCTTTTGCTCCTTAGAGCATCCCAAGATATCAAATATCTTGGTGATCTGCTTAATCTACGTCTCTGCCTTAAGTGGCTCTGGCTTTCCCAAAAACTTTGGTGGTCCCAACTCCTTGAATTGCTTAGCAGTGACTAGCCGAGAGTTTCCATTGATTCCACCTGCATTTTGAACAGGAATCTCTCTCGTTTTGTGTTGCATGAATTGCAGAAAGCTCCTAAACATCTCATCGTTCATCATTTGGTCGGTGTTATGTTTACATAAGGAATATTGCCTTCCTGATGCATATTATCCTGATTATTGATTGGCGCTTACTCAACGGTCTCATGTGCTCCATTGCTTATCTCAACATTTTTAGATGCCATTTTAAAACACTGCCACAAAAAAATGGTTAATTGACATGCCACATATTATTCCTATATTCTGACCGGCCAATTAAATAACAAATAAGCTTAGGTAGGACACACTAGCGAAGGATTTACTCATCTCTCCCCTCCTAGTTATAGCCTTAGATATCCGCCAAGGATCTTATCCCTAAGCTCTGCTACAAACTGTGACGCCCCCAAAATAGGTCCATACAACCCATTATGAGTCGCCAAATACATGGTACAGAATTCAAATACAAACTTAATTTACATAATTATTAATTGTCGTGCAGAATACAATAAAACATAAGTTGAGAGTTTTAACACGAATATTATCTCGTAGACAATATCCAAACTCAAATGGAGTCCTCATTAAAATTATTATCACACTATTTTATAGAATAGTGAGGACTACTATAGCCATCATCTTGGACCATCACTCCATTCCCCGACTAGTCCCAACTATATTCTCATTTCCTGAAGAGAAAAATGAAAGACAAGGGTGAGCTCAACTAGCCCAGTAAAGAATATTATGGCTAAGATAATGTAGAATAAATTATCTTTAGTCTTCAACAGTATAAAAACTGATAAAATACAATAGACAACAAGTTTAACTGCAGCGAAACAAGTAATCCATTAGAAGAGTTAAGTAGAGTATGATGTCTACTATCTTCTATGATTTAAAAGTTCATCATCAATGTTTTATCTCTGTAACACAACTCAATAAATAATCCACATCATCGAATTATCCATGCATTACGGGCCAAGGATATTCATTATTATCACCAATGGTCATGATCTTGCCAAACAACTATCCATCAATGCACTACGGGCCAATGAGGACTTTCACCATATTATTTGTCTATAACATTACAGGTCATGATTATACCGATACATAATTTATGGTCATAATCATACCAATCAACAGTACATCTATGCACTATGGGCCAAAGATGACTTTCACCATAATATAAGCATGAGGATGATGACAATGATATAAGAAATCAATCAAGTGAGATCAAGGATAAATATTAAAGATTTATAATTCAATTTATCCAAAGTTTAAGAATGTCCAAATTGTCAACATGATAATTAATTGTGGAGTAAAATTCAAGAATGATATTCATGTATCAAAAATAATTTGGACAGAAAAGAAACTAATTTTTTTGTACCCCGCAAATAGTACTTCGTGAATAGTACCCCATGAATAGTATCGTATGAATAGTACCCCAGCATGAAAAGATTAAAATTTAACAAGATTGTTCAGAAAAATATTTCAGTGAAATGATACTAGTTAAGAAAAATCACGGACTCATAGTAAAAAAAATTCGGACGAAGTTCACGGGTTCCAACTTATCAGTATTCTCCTCTGAAGGTGTTGGCCAATGAGGAGAGAGTATTAGTATACCAATTGGATATATAGACCAATGAGAGAGCACCCTTATTCATAAGTTAATGAATAGTACTATATTATTTGGAAAGTTTGGTCAATAATATCATAACCTGCCAATCAAACGATTACCTCCTTTGAAGGTAATTGGGGCCATACGAAAGAATTATATATCCTCAAAAAAAAAAACTAAATGAACAAACACCAATTTAAAAGGATAATTGAACAAACATCTTCCACTCATCAATTATTATTCTTATCTTCAATCAACACGATCTTTCAACAATTATTTATCATTAATATTATAACTAACAATATTAACAACCAGATCATTTCTAGGAAAGAGGGGGCTTTCTGATAAGGACTTCTCCTTATTGGCGCCCAATTAAATAACCTAACCCCTTTCCTCGACAGAATTTTCTAGACATTGTCAATAATGCAAATAATAATATGAATAATTGTGTCGTCTCAATTATTGATTTAATAATATAAAATATTGTGCAGATGATATTGTGACAATAATTGAATCAATAATATGAGATACTATGCAGCAACTACTGTGGCAATAATTGAATGAACTGAGTGACTTTTCACGTAAGAATCAATAATAAAAGATACTGTACAATATCGTGTGCTACTGTGCAACCATGCATATTAATGTACTTTTATCACCGGGTATTTCAACAGTTAACGATAAAAGTTTTGTCGTTATTTTTATAAAAAGGTTATTTCTGTCGCTTTCTATATCTGACAGTAATTCCATTGTGGGGTCCACCAATGATTGTGCCGTCGTACGGATATTCCCTGATAAAATGAATATTCCCCGACCAAACAAATATTTTATGATAACTTGCTTACTTTGCAAAATTTATAAATATTACCCACAACTATAACATTATATCAAATCCACACCTTATTATTCAAAATAACATTTAGAGAAAATTAAATCTTTATTCATAAAAAAGTTGGGATCTTACATCGGGTCTATCGAGATGGCTTTCATGCCCGGAGATGGACCGACCCTTTTTGACGTTTTCTTTCATACATTATCACTCAAAACGATTTTCAAACCAAAATCGCAAAGATATTACATAAAAAAAATAAAGCGCTACGAGGATAAACAAATCTTAGGTTAATAATCGAAAGTATCAAATGAGCTCGATTCCTATTTGGCGAAGGATTTGAAAACCTTGTTTTTCAAAACCTTATTTCAATATGCTTTGATCTAAAATGAACTTTCTTTAAATCAAATCCTTCGTGAATAGGTCCAAAGAGGTTCAGCACTACTTTCAAAATAACACCGCTTATAGGTTAAAACAAGGCTTAGAACAACTCTTAAAATCAAGGCACTTAACAAAAGTCAAATAAAATCAAAAGCTTCTCAACACACACATACTTCATGCTTAGGAAATCAACAAGATGTGGTGACCGTGTTTTCACGGGAGTCGGGGATGCCTAACACCTTCCCCTCGATTAAATAAGCCCCCGAACTCTTTGAATCTTAGGTTCCAGACCAATTTTATGAAGTCACATATTGGGTCATATTGCGAAAACTTCCAAAATTCAGATGGGTTGGTACATTTATGACACCCCCAAAATTGGTATACATCACACATCTTGAGTCGTCAAATACATGGTACAAAATTAAATTACAACTTAATTATACAGAAGAATTCAAATACAAATTTTATGAATACAGATTTAAATTATTGATTCAATTATTGTCACAGTAACATCTGCATAATATGTTATTTTATTAAATCAATAATTAAGACGATAAAGTTATTAATATTATTAAATTGCAATATTGACAATGTCTAGAAGTTCTGTCAAGGAGAGGTTAGATAATCTAATTGCGCGCCAATAGGGAGAAATCCTTATCGGAAAGCCCCCTCTTTCCTAGGAACGACATGGTTGTTAAATATTGTGAGTTATAATATTAATGATGAATAAGTTCGTGTTGATTAAAGATGAAATTGATAGTTCCTTTGTGTGGGAATTATTAGTTTTAGTGGAAATCGACATTTATTTCGATAATAATTAATGTCTGGAGGTTATATTGACCACTCGGGTATTCGGGGCACTTTTTGTGCCAGAGTACTATTCACGAGTTACTATTTATGGGTTACTATTCACGGGTTACTATTCACTCTAGTATTGTTCACTCGGGTATTCGGGGCACTTTTTGTGCCGGTGTACGATTCACGGGTTACTATTCACCCGATTACTATTCACTCTAGTATTATTCACTTGGGTATTTGGGATACTTTTCGTGTCGGGGTACTATTTACGAGGTACTATTCCCGAAGTACTATTCACCCAAAAAATATATTTCTTTTCGGTCCAAATCATTTTTGGGTACAATATTATTCCATGAGGAGATGTGCTAATTTTTCAGACCGTTGGTTGAAGTTAAAATAGTAAATCAATATGGATTGTTGGTTGAAGATATAATAGTAAATCAATATGGACCATTGGTGGAAAGTTATAATAGTAAATCAATATGGATCATTGGTTTAAAGTTTTAATAGTAAATCAAGATGAATGTTGCTTTAAGTTTTAATAGTAAATCAATATGGATCGTCTGCTTAAAAGTAAATCAATCTGGACCGCTTCATGAATTAGTTACTATTCACCCATTCTCCTATAAATAGAAGCTCATTCCTTCATTATTTCTTACGAATTCACCGAAACTCTAGAGAGAGAAATTATAGAGAGAAAAGAAGAAGAAATCTGCTACCTCACTTTTTCAATATCCAGTTTCTTCTAAGGTAAGGGGTATTATTTCTTTTGTATTTATGAAGAGAACTATTGTTATTCCATTCCTTATTATTATGTTGAATAACTTGTCTATCTGGCATACCGCATACATGGTGAAATTCTTACATTATTCCATTCTTTATTATTATGTTGAATAACTGCGCCTATGCTGGCACCGCATACATGGTAAAATTCTTCTATTATTCTATTCTTTATTATTATGTTGGAATAACTTTTATCTACACCAAGTACCGCATACATGGTGAAATTCTTCTATTATTCCATTCTTTATTATTATGTTGGAATAACTCGCCTACATCAAGTACCGCATACATGGTGAAATTCTTCTATTATTCTATTGTTTATTATTCTGTTTGAATATCCTCATCATCGCAATGCGGATTACGCATGACTTCGGTTCCATTATTTATTATTCTCGCTGGAATAACTCGTGCATGCGGTCTATCGCATGCATGGTGAATTTCGTTTGTTATTCCATTATTTATTATTCATTGGAATAACTTTTGCTTATATGGATTACTGCATGCACGGTGAATGATCCTTCGATTCATTCCTTATTAAATTGTGGAAATGATCATCATACGTGGATTACCATGGCGTGGCGAAAAAAATCCATTTGTAGTTTCATATATTCTATTATACTCAGTTGGTTAAAGTTTTGGCTTTTATACTCCATGAAATTAGTGGAATATCCTTGATATTTGCGATTCATCCAGTATCTTTTCATGGAAATATTCTTCTGAGTATTCTTGAATTTTACTCCACATAGCAGTATCATGTTGACAAATTGGACGTTATTGATTCCTAGATAAATTAAATTATAAATCTTTAAAATTTATCCTTGAACTTGTTTTATTGAATTAGTATATCATTCTCATGCTTATATTGTGATGAAAGTCATCTTTGGCTTACGTGCATAGTTGGACTTAGTATGATTATGACCAGGGATTATTCGGTATAATCATGACCGTAATGTGACGAATGATGTGGTAAAAGTCCTCATTAGCATGTAGTTCAATGGTGGACAGTTGTTGGTATGATTATGACCGAGGATTATTCTAGTATAGTCATGACCATTGATGATTACATGAATATCCTTGGCGTAGTGGTGCGATGATTCGATTTTATTTATTGTCGAGTCTCATATGTAAAGTTGATAAAAAATTTAAATCATAGAAGATAGTAGATTTTATGCTCTACTGACTCTTCTAATGGATTGCTTATTCCGCTGCGCTTTTGATCTAAAACTTGTTGTCTATTATATTCTATCGGTTGTTATATCGTTGAAGGCTAAGGATAATTTATTCTCGCATTATCTTAGTCATAATATTTCTTCTTTGGGCTAGTTGAGCTCACCTTTCTTTCACCGTTTCTCTCAGAAATGAGAATATAGCTGGGACGAGTCAGGAAACGGATTGATGGTCCAGATGTTTGCATTAGTAGTCCTTACTATTCTGTAACATAGTGTGATAATAAATGTAATGAGGACTTCATTGAGTGTGAATATTGTCTAGATGACAATATTCTTATTAAAACTCTTAGATTATGTTTTGTCGTATTTTACATGACTGTTGTATAATTAAGTTGTATTCGAATTTTGTACCATGTATCTGGCGACTCAAGATGGGTGATGTATACCTGTTTTGGGGGCGTCACACTTGAGGTATAACCTTTGAGTGTCGAATATGATCCTTCTTATCAAAGATTTTAACACGTATCTCCTCATATGTTAAATCTTCTGCTATCTCGTCTAGTTATAATTCAATAATGTGGTTCAGGTCATCCACATAATTACGTAACATCGATACATGAAAAAGGTTATGAACACGCGACATACTTGGCGGTAAAACGAGTCTATAGACCACAGTTCCTACTCGATCGAGGATTTCAAACGGGCCAATTAAATCGAGGGTTAAGATTTCCTCTCTTCATCGACTCTTGCTTCTAGAATAACGCCCTCTTGAACCTTCTTCTTCACATTCATCAGCTCTGGGTGTGTAGCTTGAGCGATTTTAACTTTATCGGTTAACGTCGATTCTACTTGTATATTCGCTATCTTCACGTAGGTTCTTGGAGTCTTTAACTCTATCTCCATCTTTTGTAAGTCATCCGAAATGGGTCTTTGTGTTAACAATGTCACACTCGTAAATGCATACGATCTTCTACTTAATGCGTCAGCTACCACGTTCGCTTTTCCCACGATGGAATTGAATGGTATAGTCGTAACCTTCAACAGCTCGAGCCAACATCTTTGGCGCATGTTACGTTCATTTTGGGTGAAGAAAATATTTGAGGGTTTAAGAAATGGGTTTTGTACTGGGGTCAATACAAAATTCGATTTCACGCTCTAGGGGTAGGCTAAGAAGTCTTCAAGAATACGTCAGGAAATTTATTAACAATAGAAATATCATTCAAAATTGTGACTCTCATCCAAGACTTGGATAATACGTCACATTGACCCCTATCATCTTGTCATCGTTATTCACGGCTTCCCCTATAGAAAGTCTAGGTTCGGTGCATTCCACACAAAGAAGTCAACAACGAAAGGATCGGGGTTCTTTACTTATGGCTTGATATGACAATGATTGACTTTTAGTGGTTTGGTTGCTAGAATTCGCATAACAGGTTGGTTAGGAATATGAAAGCTAACACCTTACGAAAATAATCAATTTTGGCATGATGAGTAGTTAACCAATCGATTCCTAAAATCACATCAAGGGCAAGTATTTTCAAAGAGATAAGATCGACAGGTAACGTGAAAGTGTCGATTTGAATCAACAAGATTTATAAACAAAGATGGAGGTAACGAAGGTTTCTACTAACGGTTTCAACCAATAAGTCAAAGTCTAACTTCTCTGGAGTCAAATTTAAACGTTGAGCGCAAGGAAGAGAGATAAAAGAATGGGTAGAACCGGTATCTAATAAGGTATAAACTTCACAAGAATTTATAATTAACTAACCCGTGCTAACTTCGTTCGGGTTACTCGCTTTTTGAAAAGTCATGAAAAACGCTCTTCCTGAAACCACCAACTTTGTTTTTTCCGTATTCGCCTTTGGTGCCATCGTCCCCAAATGGACTTGACTTTGGTGCACGACAAAATCGGCCAGTGACCTTCTTTCCACAATTGTAACATGCTTTGATCGATCGTGCGCGGGACCGATATGCCCCTCCCTCCGTGATTTAGTAACATATACGACCGCGCGGTTGTTCTCCTTCCTTAACAACAAAAGTTGGTCCGGCGCTCTTTCCATCATTGTTGAATCTCCTCTTCTTGAAATGTCAACTCTTATTGTCATGGCCATGATTACCACCGGCGATTATCATTCTTTGGCATGTTGATTCCTTCCACGCTTGTTGTCACCGCCTTCATGGCCCGCTACCACCGGTATTATCGACTTGTCATTTTTCTCTCTCTTGGTTGGGTTGACTCATTATCGCTACCCAATAATCGAGCCCTATTCACAACATCTCAATACAAACACAGTTTGAGAAATTAGGTATCGACGCATCTCGGGTTTCAAACCTCTTAGAAACATCCGTGTCATTCTCTCCTCATTATTAACCAAGTGGGGCCTATGGCAAGACAACTCGGCAAACTTAGCTTCGTCTTCAAGCCCACGGTCATATTAGTTTGCTCAAGCTTGATGAACTCTACCTCTTTCATGTGACGAATACTTTCGGAAAGTACTTGTCGTTGAACAGCTTCTTGAACTTCTCCCAAGACATCTTCAAGTCTGGGCGGTTGAGTACGCTTTACGGATTCCCACCGATGAATGCCTCTGCGCCATAACATGAAAGTGGCAAAGGAACTTTTGTTCCTCGAAGCATCCCAAGACATCAAATATCTTGTTGATCCGCCTTTTAAGTGGTTTCGGCTCTCCAAAAACTCGTGGTCCCAGCTCCTTGGCTCGAATCGCTAATGCAAATCGTCCGAGAGTTGTCGGTGTTTCCACCATATTTTGGATGAGTCTCTCTCTACTTTGATGTTGTATGAATTGCATAAAGCCTCTGAACATCCCATCGCTCATCATTTCATCGGTGTTATTGTTTACTTCAAGATTTTTGTCTTCTGTTGCACATTATCCCGAGTATTGATCGTTGGTGACTCAACGGTCTCATGTGCTTCATTCTTGATCTCAACATTTTCGATGCCATTTTAAAACACCGCACAAAAACAAGGGTTAATTGACATATCACATATTATCCCTATACTCGATTTCGACCAATTAAATACCAAATAAACTTAGGTAGGTCATATTATCGAAAAATTCCGCCTCTCCCTCCTAGTTCTTGTCTCACATCTCACCAGGATCATATCCCTAAGCTTTGATACCAATCCGTGACGCCCCAAAATAGGTATACATCACCCATCTTGAGTCGCCAAATACATGGTACAAAATTCAAATACAACTTAATTATACAACAATGTGTGTAAAATATGACAAAACATAGCTGAGAGTTTTAGCTCGAATATTGTCTTCTAGACAATATCCACACTCAGATTCAATCTTATTACAATTATTATGACACTATTTCACAGAATAGTAAGGACTACTAATGCAACCATCTGGACCATCAATCCATTCCCTGACTAGTCCCAGCTATATTCTCATTTTCTAAAGAGAACAGTGAAAGAAAGGGTGAGTTCAACTAGCCCAGTAAGAAATATTATGACTAAGATAATGCAGAATAAATTATCTTTAGCCTTCAACAGTATAACAACTGATAGAATATAATAGACAACAAGTTTTAGATCAAATACTGCAGCGGAATAAGCAATCCATTAGAAGAGTCAAGTATAGCATAAAATCTACTATCTTCTATGATTTAAAAAGTTTTTCAACAATTTTATCATTGAGACTCAACAATAAATAAAATTGAATCATCCTCGCACTACAGTCAAGGATATTCATGTAATCATCAATGGTCATGATTATACCGAATAATCCCCGTCATAATCATACCAACAATCGTCCCATCAATGAACTACGTGCCAATGAGGACTTTTACCACATCATTCGTTACATTACTGATGTCATGATTATACCGAATAATCCTCGGTCATAATCATACCAAGTCCATCTATGCACGTAAGCCAAAGATGACTTTCATCACAATATAAGCATGAGGATGTTGACCATGACGTAACAATTCAATAAAACAAGTTCAAGGATAAATTTTAAAGATTTATAATTTAATTTATCCAAATCAATAACGCTCAAATTGTCAACATGATATCGCTTTGTGGAGTAAAATTCAAGAATGCTCGTAAGAATATTTCCATGAAAGAGATCTTTGGATGAAGCCTTAAATATAAAGGATATTCTACTAATTTCATGGAGTATAGAAGCTAAAACTTTTACCAACCGAGTATAATAGAATATATGAAATCGCAAATGAATTTTCACCATCGTAAATGTAATCCACGTAGATGCATCATTTCCACAATTTAATAAGGAATGAATATGAAGGATAATAAAGAATGGATTAACGTAAGAATTCTCTAGCGCGTGTAATCCGCATGCATGCGTTTAGTCTAATGTAATAATAAAAATAGAATAACGTAAGAATTCACCGTGCATGCGTAATCCGCAGACATGATGGGTTATTCCAATGTAATAATAAAGAATGGAATAACAACCCTTACGAGTATTGAAAGAAATAACTCTCTTCATGAATACGAAAGAAATAATACCCTTACCTTAAGAAACCTGGATACTAGAATAAAGGAGGTAGCAGACTTCTCTTCTTCTTTCTCTCTATAATTTCTCTCTATAATAATTGCTCTTGTGAGACTTAGTGAATTGGTGAGAATGAATGAAGAATGAGCTTCTATTTATAGGAAAATATAGTTTTGATAATTGCCCGTTTTGGGGCTCGAAATATTACAGTATAATACCTTTATCTTTTTTTTCATTTTTAATTTAGTCCTACAAGTATTATCAAACTTGCACCACCTCCCCTAATAGTATTTCATGTGAATCAATAGTAAATCATGTGACTCAATAGTTCTAAACATGTGAAAAAATTAATTATAGTATAGTACCTTCATCTATACCTCCATTTTTAATTTAGTCATGCAAGTATTATCAATCTTGCACCAACTCCCCTAATAGTAAATCATGTGAATCAATAGTACATACATGTGAACACATAGTTATAAGCATGTGAATTAATAGCAATTAATTACTCATTTATCCGGTTAATTACCTGATTGGTCAATATAACCTCCAGACATCAATTATTATCGAAATAAATGTCAATTTCCACTAACACTAATAATTCTCACACAAAGGAACTATCAATTTCATCTTTAATCAACACGAACTTATTCATCATTAATATTATAACTCTCAATATTTAACAACCAGGTAGTTCCCAAGAAAGAAGGGGATTTTCGATAAGGATTTCTCCCTATTGGTACGCAATTAGATTATCTAACCTCTCCTTGACAGAACTTCTAGACATTGTTAATATTGCAAATAATAATATGAATAATTTTGTCGTCTCAATTATTGATTTAATAATATATCATATTATGCAGATGATACTGTGATAATAATTGAATCAATAATATGAGAGATATGATGCAGCAATTACTGTAGCAATAATTGAGTATAACCGAGTGACTTCTCACGTAAGATCAATAATCAATAATACCGTGCTACTACGCAACCAATGCCAGACATCGCACTTTTTACTACCGGGTAGTTCAACAGCTTTTAATGGTAACACTTTCACCGTTATTTTTATAAAAGATAATTACGCTGCTTTCTTACTACGATAATACTTACATTATTGGGGTCCACCAATGATTGTGTGTCGTCGCATGCGGATATTCCTCGATAAAAAGAATATTCTCCGACCAAACGAATATTTTATAACAACTTGCATACTTTACAAAATTTTTCACATATCACCCTTAACTTTAACCTTTTAACCATTTACGAAATAAAATAATAATTATAAAAAAATTGAATACTTTCATTTCATAAAATTCGGGGTCTTACAACATTCATTTAAAATTATACCGACTGACGACTATGTCTAATTCAACCCAAACATTAAAATCAATCTTTTCAAATAGTCGACATTTATGTCGGTCCTATTTCCTAGAAAAGATCCCACCCTTAAAATAACTTAATGAACATAGCAAAAAATGCAAGAGTAGAAAGAGCAAAAACGCAATTACATTCTCTCTTTAGGAAAAAGACTTAAAAAACTTCCGGCATCGACAAGATAACAAGTACATGGACCAAGATTTCCCTCATTACACTTGTTATTCAATTTTTTTTAATGCCCATTTAGTAATACAAATATTGTTTCTAGCAACGGTGCCAACGATAAAATTATGCGACGACTATTATTGTGTTGCTAAATATAATACTTTTGTCTTTAAATTGAAGGAAATTGGGCTATAGGTATAATGATAGGAATTCAACTTTTTACCCAATTTATCTTAATACACATATAGCGACACAAAAATTACATTTAACAACAACATCGATGAGAAGTGTAATAAAAGGGATCCTCATTCCTTTTATGACTACTTAATTAGTTTATTTATTTTGTCATTTAAAATAATTTTTAATTCAATAGGGTGGCTTAGGAGGTGTTTTATAAAAACTGAATGAATCTGAATAAATCTAAATGAGCTGAATCTGAATGAAAAAAGTTGTTTGATAATTAATATGTCTGAAACATCTGAATGACATAATTTTATTATTTTACCCTCTGAAAAAATTTAAAATTGTTGTAAATTTATTTAATATTACTTAATATAAATAGTTACTATTTTTTTAATTTTTTAATTTTTTTACTTTATTCAAATTTCTAATTCAAATAAAAAATCGACTTAGTCATTCAAATTTCAATCATCTCAATCCGATTCAAATGTATTCGCATAATTTTTTTCAAAACAAACGCATTTAATGGCTGACCGATTTAGCCATTCAGTCATTCATATGTATTCAGTCCTAAACAAACAGCCCCTTATTCCCTAAACTTTAGTTAAATTAGAAAAAAAAATTCATTTCAAAATCTAGATAGTTCAGGTAAGCATTGATTTACCACATAGATAGTCCAGGCCATCAACTTATGACATTCAAGTACAATTGAAACTCGATCAAAAATAAAAATAAAGAGTATGATTATTTAATCCAAAAAAGTGAAAGAGGATGACCAAAGTGAAAAATAGTAAAATGTTAAGGGTCTAATTTGTATTTACCCCTTCTCCAAAATAAACCATTCGTGTTGTCTAAAATATAACCTCTGAAATAAACTGATAAGCTACCGGATATACTAATATAACAAACAATGGACAGGACCCTTCATAGGTAGAGGAGAGAGAAAGGGAGAGAAATGGCTCAACTATGTATGAATTTGAATATCATAAAAAATAGTCTTACAATACCCAATGGGAAAACAATTAGTACTACTGAAAATACTAGCCACACAGTTCAGCTCCCTGAAAAGGTTCAAAATTCAAGAGTTTTGATTCTTGGAGGAACTGGAAGAGTTGGGGGTTCAACTGCCATTGCTCTTTCCAAGTTATGTCCCAATTTAAGGCTCATTGTTGGTGGTAGGAACAGGTATTTCATTAATTCCCATTATTATTTTTATTTATTATTTATTTATTTTTGCAAATAAATTGGTGATAACCCAAATGGGTAATTAAGTTTAATGTTGGATGTTGTTCTACATATTTAGTTTAACCCAAGTAGTTGTATAATTGTCTTTGTTCAATTCTGAATAACTTTCGTGCATCTGTGACACAGCGGAAAGTGATTAGATTGTAACGCAACGTGATTTGAAATAATGAACTCACAAAGAGAGCCAAGAGAATATTGATTGATTAAAACGTAACTGTCAACAAGCCCTAATATGAGTATTTATAATCCTAAACAACTTCCCAACCTCAGTTAAGATTAAAAGAATTAAAATAACGAAAATTAAAAAGACAATCAAAGTTTGACCAAACTTTGACCAACAATAAAATAGCTTAAAACAGGTTTTCTGGCTTAAAAATTAATTTGTAATGCCCGAAGGAAATGCGTCTTGTAGAGCTCGTCGAGAGCTTCAATTTGATATATTATGGGCCTCATAACTCCAAACCGATCAAAAGTTATGTCACTTTGAATTTGAAGGTTTACAGACCTGAACGCAATCAAACACCTAATCCACTTCCGAATTGGACTCTTCCACCGCATCATATTGGACCTCTATTTGATTGCTGGGAGACGATTGTTAAAAATCTCGATGAGAAAAAGAAATGAATTATCTTAAAAATTCCGAACTAGTGTTACTTGGAACATTGGTTCGTGGAATCAATATGGGTAGGCAATACACTATATAGGTAATACGCAATACGCTAGAGTATTTTATTTAGAATTCTCTAAGAATAGAAGATTTTTAGTTGAATTATCAAGTTAATTTTTATTTTATTAATAATTTGGTTCAAATGTGATGTTTGAACATCCAATAGTAAGTTGGAATATTGATATTTGTCCAATTATAGATAAAATAACAAAGAAAAATTTACGACACGCTAAATTTAGAGAGTTGGTACGTAAGAGTACGGATAGGCGGTTCACTATGTCAATGAGTATATGCTAACTCTGATATAAGCTTCAAGCTAATTTCCTGTTAGTTTTCCCTTTCTTCCTTTTGCTGTTTCGTAAGAAATGTGAGAGAAAAGGAGAAATTACAATCTTGGTCATATGTTATAAGTTATCTGGGGTTTTGGGTCGTAATCAATTTTCAGTGTTGCTGACTAATGTCACGGTGATTCAATTATTTCAAGGTTTGGTAAACTTGTTCCACAACAATAAATACCCAACAATAATTGTGATAATACATGAAAAATTCTTATAAAAAGTAACTTACAAAATCACGTGTCAAAATGTGATTAGTTGATGATTCCCCATACAAATAACGAACCACACCCATACACGTCATTTCATATCCACTTCTAGTGTTCATTTTCCAGTCACTTAGGCAATTAACGTGGGGTTGTCCCTTAAAGTTTAGTTTAGCACTGCATCAGTAGACCCCCTTGCAAAGCCGACACATTTCCACGCTGCCCAGTATGTGCTTTGACCAGCAAACAAGGGTTCTCAATGATAACACAAAATGATATATACCTGAACCTTTTCCAATCCTTAAAAACTAGCTATCCAAGAGGGAGTCATAAGCCTATTTATGCTCACACCAAGATGCCTATGCAACTGATGTAGGACTATCCTTTACGGTTCAGTTTAGCACTGCATCAAACAAGTTCAGTGTCACTCCTCCTCTGGATGCATATCCCTAACAGGAATCTCTTCTTAGATTTTAGGAATCAGAAAATACAGTCTTAAAACGAAGGGCAAAAAGCCTCTAGAGATATTATCCTTCAGAATTTACCTCAATATTATGAGAACTCCGAATTGAAAGTTGAGGCATTACATTGTTGATTATATTACTGAAAACCTCCATACTTATAGAATTCAAATTTCTTGTACTTTCAGGAAGCAATAATTGGGCCAATATCTCTCTCTCTCTCTCTCTCTCTCTCTCTCTCTCTCTCTCTTCTTCATCTTTTCTCGATCTTATTTCTCAAACATGAACTCAAGTAAGCATTTTGTTAGCTCAATGTGATGTGTTAATCAAGTGACCAAAATTACTGAAAGTCCAACATCCTCACTCCATCCAACATGATTATGTAAATACAGTTTCTCATCTTCACAATAAAAGCTTAATCAGTCTCTAATTTGGTTATGACTATGCTATGGGTTCTCCTCTCCCTTTACTTTTTCATTGTAATATCGAAGTACTTTATGTACTTTTGGTATTATTTCTAAACTATCCTATCAATATTTTATTTTGCTCGGGAAATTAATCTTGTTGAATTTTCTGAATGGTGTTCCATGACAGGGAGAAAGGGGGCTCTATGGTGGCTACACTAGGAACAAACTCAGAATTTACTGAAGTGAACATTGATGATACGAAATCACTGGAAGCAGCTTTAAGTGGTACATTGATTCTTCAAATTTGTTTTTAAGATGAAAAATTGAGTTCGTTTAGGACATTTTCTTATATTTCTCTTATTTTCTGATAATTTGAAGATATAGCTATATACTAAGGTAGGTTTTTGATTTTGTCCAAGTTGTGCTTGAAAAATATTATGAATTCTTATTTCGCTGAACAAATGAGGACTAATAATAGAAATATTAAACATCAGTCAATAAGAAATTCAACACATTAGCTGCTTACTTTCGCATAATGTGGGTGGTTTCAGAATGATTTTATGACTGCATAAAGAAAGTCCACAAATTGTCTTCATTGGATACAGATTTAAAAGCAAGATCACACTTGTAGTAAACGACTTCATATAATTTTTCTTATAATTCTTGCCTACAGAAATATGAAGCATCAGCACTTATTGTTTGGCTATTATACACGAGAGGAATGTCTTTCCATAGAGATGATGTACGCGTGTCAGACATTAAGAACCCATAATTATCTGAAGTTTTTATGTTGGTGATCTCAATTGCAATCGATTATATTGGGCTATATTTATTTGGCTTTGTTATTAAACAACTTGTCAAAAAGCTAGCAAAGCTGCTATGTCATCCTGCATTAAGATTTTACTAAGAACTACTACTCTCTTGATTTGGAGCATGATATAACTAAATTCATACTTTCTTCGCATCAGTTATGAAATACTACCTCTGTCCGGAAAAAAGTCCTATTTATAATGAATATAAAGTTTAATATAATTTGGAAATAAATCAATATTAAGTATCCTGAACATTTGGAAATTCAGACTGTAGTAGTTCTTCTGCAGATGTGGATCTTGTAGTACACACTGCAGGGCCATTCCAACAGGCAGAGAAGTGCAGTGTGCTGGAGGCAGCCATACAGACCAAGGTGAGAACAAGGTAATAAGAAAATTTCAGTTTACATAATTCTTCCAACCTGTACTATCTATTCTAGAAAACATGTGGATTGTATTTCCATCAAAGACTGTAACATTAACATGAAAAATATTTTGCTTCCTAACAGACGGCATATCTCGATGTGTGTGATGATACAAGCTACGCATGGCGCGCGAAATCGTATATGGATAAAGCAGTGGCTGCAAATATTCCAGCCATAACAACTGGGGGAATCTATCCAGGAGTGAGCAATGGTGCTATTATAACTTTAATCATTGGTCGAGTAATTTACACATTTAAGGATCTACATGTACAGTTATAGACTGTAGGCAAGAACCTAGTAAAGGTGGAAATAATTTTTTGAGTAGAAACTGAATATGACCTATACATGAAGCAAATCACTTAGTTTTAGATACAACATGCCCTTATGATGATTGTACATTATTAGGATTTAACATACTTCATATCACAAGGACGAATCTAATTTGTGGATTTGAACTGCTTTATACTATTCTCTTGCCTCTGCTCATCTTACTATCTCAACCAATAGAATGAATTTTACTATAGTTCTGTTTTTTTTATGAAGATCCAAACTATGCTTATTTCAGTCGGTACACCACTATGAAACACAATCTTCTTGTTCACATCTCATAAACCACAATTATATTTTGTGCTACCTTTATGTGACAGTGATGGCAGCAGAGCTAATTCGTGCTGCAAGAAGTGAAAGCAAGGGAGATCCTAAAAGGCTGAGGTATTCCCCAGAACAAGTTTTTATACCTTTTTTCTTGCTGAGATGTTTTGTAATTATTGGAAATATTTGGATGTTTACTAGGCCAACTACTATGTTTCAAATATAAATGCATAAAGTTTAATATATTTTTGCTCGTTATTTTTTCTGCGTGTATCACAAATTATTTCCAATATGACCACAGCCATTACACTGCAACTATGTGATTGCCAACTAGATATCGCCATAAAATAGTTTAGGATGATACCCATAATAGAAAAGTTGTCCTTTTAATTTGTTAACCTCCTTCAAGCATAATTCATCCTTGATGCTTGCTTTATATATATATATATATATATATATATATATATATATATATATATATATATATAAGCCTGTTATTAATAATTCTGTAAATCCAATGTTGAAATCTGGCACGGTTGCATGTATTATTATTGGTCTCCGTAATTGAATTTAGCTGGGCCATCAAAGTTGTGACTATTTTCTCACTTCCCTCCTCAAGAAACTTATAGCAGCTTAGATGCTAATATAGTTTCTTGTTTAGATTCTACTATTATACAGCAGGTTCTGGTGGTGCTGGCCCGACAATATTAGCCACCAGTTTCTTACTTCTCGGAGAGGAGGTTGTTGCATTTAATAAAGGTCTGCTTTAAAGACATTTATATTGTATCTCATGCTTGTATAATATAATGTCATTTTTTTCATTACTAACCAAAACAACTAATAATTTTTACCAGGAGAAAAGATCAAACTAAAGCCATATACTGGAAAGCTCAACATCGACTTTGGAAAGGGGATTGGAAAGAAAGATGTCTACCTATTGTAAGTTTTAAGATATAAATTTACACTCGTAGCATAACTTTCTTTTTTTCTTTCGACAAGTACTATGTCATTATAAGCAGCTGTCAAAGGGAGAGGACCCCTATAAAAAAATAAAATCAACCCCCAACTGTCCAAAATGCCTGCTGAGGGGACGAAAAAAGTCTCTATTCCGTAAAAGTGCTGAAAGTAACAAAATCACCCTAGCACATCAACTCAATAAAAGGAACATAACTCCTCGCTGTCTCCCATTTGACCATAATAAAAGCATATCAAGCATCAATGATCTAAGTTTAAAATGACATAATGTCCTCATATTTGTCATCATAATTTCGTTATCATACCACACTGCTAAACTAATAATTTATTATTTTACGGCTATACATGGAACAAAATATATCGTTAATTTTTTTTAAAATTTTGTAAATGAGACTCTTTTTGTGCAATGGAGACGGTATAATATAAATCTAGATGGATATATTCCAGCCTCTATAAATTATCTTTAACAATTTAGAGTTCCACGTTCATGACATAATGTACAATAGATGCCTTTTAAGTGGCTAAGGTTGTTATTGTCTTTCTTAAACACTTCTACTGTTCTCCAGGAACTTGCCAGAAGTAAGCAGCACTCACGAGGTCCTAGGAGTACCAACTGTCAGTGCTCGATTTGGGACTGCACCATTTTTCTGGAACTGGGGAATGGTTGCTATGACGAGTCTTTTTTCTCCTGTATGTTTTCCATTCTAAAAGCTCCTCATTTCTGGTGAAGATATTGATACTTAGATGTGGACTTTTATAAGTTTATCCTTAAAATGTAGAGTGGTTATACAATACTTTAAACAACATTAACATTATTTTAGGCTTCTGAAAAGTTCTTGCCAATTTCTAGTGCACCAGTCCAGTAAAACTATTTCTTATTGCTAATCTTACCTGATTTCCTTGTATGATTTGACATTAGATTTTATGCTTCTCTCTACACTAATAACAATAAATAATTAAGTTTTAGATAAATATATTTTTTACTTGTCAAATGTTAACTATTTAAAGGTAGTATGCTTCTAGCTCTTTCTTGATACCCGATATACTTTCTTCTTCTTTCAGGAATTCCTAAGGACAGAAAGCAAAGTTCAACAGCTGGTTAAATTATTTGACCCATGAGTCCGTGCGGGTAGACGGAATTGCTGGAGAACGTGTCTCAATGAGGGTAAGCTACGCTAATGGTGCAGAATTAACATGCCCAATTATTGTTCGTGTGAGATTTTGTTTACTTAGGGGAAGACGTGGAGATGCCTTCCTGCTCATTGAATAATGTATTGGTACTTATATTCTAGTCGGTTCTTTTCTTCTCACAGGTTGATTTGGAGTGTTCAGATGGACGCCATACAATAGGCATATTTAGTCACAGAAGACTATCTGTGTAAGTCTAGGTATTCAAAGTTTTGTTGCAAGAAGAAACATAAAGGAACATAAAGGGCCTATAATGTCAGTTCGACTGTTGCATCTAAAATGTACTCCCTCCATCCCAAAAAAAATGACTTAAGTACACTTTTCACTTAAATTAACAAACATAAAGTACAAGAGTATTAAATAAGTTATTTTTTTGCCCATGGTGGACCCTCCATATAGTACACTAAGGAATTTTTTCTTTCTTTAATTTAGTGAACCTCACCTAAGTACATTTAGTGTACTTAAGCCATCTTTTATGGGACAATAATTTTTGTTCTCAAGTAATCTTTTATAGGATGGAGGGAGAAATTGATAATATACGGAACATCATTTTTGTGGGTAGTTTGGATCAATTTTCAATCATTTTGGACTAGTTTTTCCAGTTATTGGACCATTTCAAAATGGAACCGTTACTTTGTAAAAAAAGTAATTTTAATGACCATCATACCATGCTTGCATTGTATTATAAGTGCACAAACATTTTTGTGTTTCATGTTTTACAGGACAGTAGGAGTTTCCACAGCTGCATTCATACTTGCTATGCTTGAGGGAAGCACACAACCTGGGGTTTGGTTTCCGGAAGAGGTATGTAAAGCAATAACATGATTCAGCAACGCAAACTTTTGTTTTCATGCTAACATCTTCTACATTCTCCATATAGCCTGATGGAATTGCTATCGAGGCAAGGGAAGTTCTTCTCAAACGTGCTTCACAGGGAACAATCAATTTTATAATGAACAAGTAAAATCTTTAGCTACTTATGATATCCTTGTTCTGCCTTTTCTTTTGTTATATTGCCTCCGTCCCATAAATATTGCAACATAATTTTTTGCACATCTTTAAGAAAATATTTAACTTTTATTGGATTTCCTAATTGACCCCTGTGAAATGAGTGGTTGAGAATGCTCCAATAATACCACACAAGTTTTAGTTAGTCGAGGGACACTATATATTCAAATGATAAAAGTGACATGATTATGGGTAAACTAATCATATAACTCCACAAAAGTTACCCAAAAAAGAAATATTGCAATATTTTCCGTACTTCCTAAAAAGGACTGTGTTGCAATATTTATGGGACGGAAGGAGTATATTTTTCACTAAAATGTATTTTTTTTGGACAGAGCTCCATGGATGGTGGAGACAGACCCTAAAGAGGTTATACTAGGAATATACGTGTAACACAACTTAAAAACAGTCGAATGTACCATGTTTCGTTTCGCCATCTTATACGTCAGGTAAAACTACAATGTCGCCGTTGATATCTTTGATTTAACCACAGGTTTAAACTCATTTTGAATAAACTGGTTAATATAACTTTGTTTTCACATTTCAGGTACCAAAATTTGAATGTTATGATAACAAGCCACCATTTGAGGAGTGGGAAAAATTACATTATTATTAAGTCGAGTGACATTACATTAAAAGTGTAATTTTTCTTTCTTTCTTTATGCATAGAAAGAGAAGAATATGTTTGGCAGAACTTAGTTATGGATCTTTCTCTATTTTCAGTAACTGGATTTGATCTGTATTTTTTTTTTGTATCTATAGGTAGAGGCATATATCTATGGAAAGAAATTTATATTGCGACAAACACATGAACTTTTGTTGTGAGCAAATACATTAATCGCAACAGATACATCAATCAACTATCCATGTATTTATATTAATTTACGTACTATGTCATTGTGTATACTCAAAAACAAAGATTCCAAAGAGCTAAACTTTATAAAGATTATAGCCTCCTATGAAGAGAATCAATTATGATTTGAACTTTTAAAAATCTGTAAAAAAGTGTTGACAGCTAAAAATACAACTATCAGATCAGTGCTAAATTTCATCATTCCATCAAATATATGAAGGTTAAATTTGACTAAAATTAGTGGCAACTTTATAGCTTATCAAATGAAAACAACTTTGTCCGGGTTTGATTCTGCATAATCAATCACCCCATAATGCACAACATCAAGTTCAATTTAAAGCAACAAATAGCACACGAGAGCAAAATGTAAAGAACCAATTTTCTCAAATCTGTGTAAATTGTTCTGTACCAACATTATATCAAACAAAGAAACTTCCCCTTGTTTAGAGGGACAAAAACAAACATTTCCTTTGAATTTACCTCGCATGTTTCCTCATTGCTATATTTTTGAATAAACACAACAAACAGCTCACTGTACAAACAAAAATCTTCAACCAAAAGTCAAACTTATATGACACAGAGTTGAGTCGATGGAGGAGCTTCTCTGGCCTCTGTATCATTAATATTACCACAGCCACTCCAGCAAAGTACCCAAGCACATCAATCTTTTGATAAATACATGTAGCCTATAGATTAAGCACCTTTCTTTCTCAGCTGTGGAATACATTCGTTGCCTCTCCACACATTTGCCACTACATTTTCCCAGCTCATACAAGCATAGGCAACCTATTTTTTGGAGTCTTTAAAATCCCAAAACAGTATTTTCTTAGCTCACCAAAACCATGCTTTTAGTCCTTCAACCAGAAATCTAGCTCAAGCTCTGAATCAGCTCAAAACCAACTTCTATCTGTATGGCAAATGTTCAAGTCATTCGAGTTATAGCGCTACTCTTGAGCTTCTTGAACAAAACCATCATTCCATAAAGTCTGCGCCACTATGATCGTTTGAAAATTACCACTTCCTAATAACATGACCTGTCATCACGGGTACCTGTTTGATCGAGTTCTTTCTGATCCACCAGGCTGGGAGTTTCCATATGATCTCCAAACTTCTTGCCATTGTTGCCTGCTGCCACTTCTCTCAAATGGATAGTTATGAACATCTGCATTTGACCTTGATGTGCCTCTTTTAGGACCATTTCTCATCTCTTCTTCTTGATCATATCGTAACCTCTGTAAAATTGATAGTAGGAGGCCAAGTCAACACAAAGAGTTCAAAGGAATATCAATATATAAATAATTTAGAAACAAGGAAACATAAAAGCCAGTATGAAGACTACACCAGTAGTGAGACATCTTTGTCATAAGTGTGCTCGTGTGTGTTACAGATGGAAAAGTGAATCTAGTGTTAGATTGTAGCTGCAATGCATTGCCTTCACTTTGCAGATAAAATATTTTTGTAAGCACTTCAAAATATAGGGAGGATGTGAGCAAAGATGACAACTGGTCATCCTTTTGCGCATGCAGCCCTTTAACAGCTAGAGAGAGAGAGAGAGAAATAACGTAGTTAGACCTTGACAAAGTCTGATAGTACTGCATATGCCTCTCCAATCATTTTGAAAAGCCGATCAGTATCTTTGTGGACCTCTTCTGCTATTTCCTTCCAGAACCCATCATCTCCATTCTCACTTCTAGTCAAGGATTGACCAGCCTACATCAGTAAAGCATACTTTTAGAAAGGCTGGAATATAGTAGCCATATTACTATAACAGCATATATAGAAGCTAACAACCTTGTCAGGATGATGCTTGAGTGCAGCTTTCCTATATGCCTTCTTGATTTCAGATGCCGCAGCAGATGGTTCAACGCCCCTGAAATTACAACGTATAGTAGTTCTTGTTAGAAGATAGTCCCACTTAGTCACATCCTTTGCTACCACAAATCACATCTATTATGAAAAGAGCAGATTGCATTTGTTTTATATGCTAATTGCATAAACAAAGTCACAAATGCTGCTTGGTCACCAAAAAATACCCTAAAAGAGCATTTCTTAACCTTAAAAGATGAAAAAAAAAAATTCTAACTATTTTACTTTTGGATACAGCCTAGTTCAGCAGTCCTTCACCAAAAAATGGTTAGTAGTTTTGCTTTGCAGTTTGTATTTTGTGCAAACATTGTTGTACTGTTTTACATTTTGTAAACTTTGAATGCATGGAATACAAGATTGCAAGCTATTTCTTTTTTTCAGGGAATGCTCCGTTTTCTGTTTTATTTTTTCTTCAAAGGCAGACAATTGAGATGAGTTCTATGTATGTTATTTATATCTATAGTAGTGTTAGTACGCCAATTTTTTTTTAATGTTACAATAAATATATATGTGTGTGTGTGTGTGTGTATATATATATATATACACGTGTGTGTGCATATATATATATATATATATATATATTTATAAGTTATATATCACGATCGTAGAGTGATTTCACATCTCACGATCGTCACTCCACGATTTGTGAATTCACTCAACTATCGGACTCACTCTACAATAGTAGAGTGAATTCACTCTACTATATGTGGACTTCTACGATCGTACTATAACTTTAAAAGTTACACGATTTTATCTTCATTTTATCTATATATATATATAGCTCTGCTCTTTCCAAATGAAAAAGGCGAACTAAGAGCGAACCAAGCCGATTTTTTTCCGTCTATAGCATAAAAACCGGCTTTCTATGCTATAGCGACGGAAAAAATCATCGCTATAATCAGTTCGCTCCTTCCAGTCCGCTTCTCACTGGAGAAGCGGACTGTGTATATATATATATATATGTGTGTGTATATATATAGTCATAAAGCTTCAAATACTAAAAGATGTGACATTTTAATAGAAAAAAAATCATCTATAATCAACTCTCTACATCCAACCCCACCCCCAAAAAAAAAATCAAAAAAGGAAAATGAGAAAGAATACATTTAATATTTAGTAAACCATTGGAAAAGGAAGCTTTGTCTCACTTTGTTGACATTATGATTTGACAACATAATTGTCAAATGACGAGAAATGCAGCTATTTAATAAATATAAAAAAAATACCAATGGTGCAAAATTGAAATTTAGACATCCTCTAATTATTCAGTTCTGCCAACAGCTGCAAGTTTGATCTTTGGACAAAGGAAGCAATTATTACTTAAAGTATTAGCAAAAATCCTTTAAATCCTATGAGACAGACTCATGATATGGAACTTGGAAGTCAATAATATGACTTAAAGTGCCCGAGGTAAATGTTCTAGAAGATTAAGGAAATGCAAAACATAAGAAATATTTATAACCTTCAGAGTTCAGATGACAACGTTGAAATGTAGATGCTAAGAGATTTGAACGAATTATCACAATTAAAAAGAATAACTTACAGAATCAGGTACATATTCAATGGGATTTCCTTTCTTGCTTCTTCTTCCATAACAGAAAGCCGTTGTTGAGTTTGTTTTACCTCATTCATGCGGCTCATTCTATCAGACCATCCATAGTGATTGCCCTTCTCCTCCACTTGTTTCTTAAGAACAGAGACAAGTCTCTGAAGATCTATAGTTGCTTGTCCAAAATCTCTAATCATCTCAAACAAAGTAGCTCGCCTAGAAATTGCCTGCAAAAGTATATCCATAATCAAATAACAATAATTTTCAACAAACCCACCCCAACAAAGTAATCAGAATCCTTAAAAGTTTGTCCAGTTTGAAATTCTAAATATATTTCTGAGAAAAGATATTATAAAAAAATTCCCAAGGTGTTGGCTCAATGGCATGTGCTCTATCATAACAAGGGAGAGTTCACATGATCAAGCCTTGCCTTGCCAATTCCAAGGGGTAACTACACAAGCTTAATAATAATTATTTTGCTATAACTATGCACTTGAGCCTGTCTATGTTGACTGAGTGATAAGAATGGAATAACAGTTATGCGAAAAATAAAAAGACTTGCACTCAGGGGGGTCCTCTCACTTTGAAGGTGGGCTGGTCCTATACTACAATTCAGTTGTAGTTAATGCAATTTATGGATGTATGATAACTTTCGTATTAGGGTTTCATCCAAAATCTCTGGCCATAACGCCATGTGTGTTGTGAAGGTGGAAAATTAGGAAGAAATTCCCTTTAAAGCAGTTCCCACAGAGGAGATCCCACAAAAGTTGTCCTTTTGAATATTGTTCTATCATTCAAATGGGTATCAAGATAGGGTCATCTCAAAAGGATAAGATAATGTATACCTTCAGTTAGGTTTATTTAAAATTTTAAGAATGAAACCCTAGGACAAAATCTAATACTCAAAATGACTTTTAAAAGTTAATTTCAAACTCAAAATTGACATGAATTCATTTAGTTATGTCAATACAATTATAAATATCATAAAATCTAACTACTTATAAGATATATTGTTTTCAAAACTTAAATAAACCATGTCAATTTTAAATTCGAAAATATCTCCAATTGATTTTTAGAAAGTCAATATTGATCTTATAATTTGGAACTGAGGGAGTATTAGAATATATAATTCTTTAGAATTTCAATACTTAGTGACTAACATGGCTATTGCTTACATGTATGCATAACTATATTATTTGTTGGACATACATATATGTTGAGGACTAACTATTTTTCATTTCTGGAATACGTTCACACAAGATTATCAACTTGAGCCTACAACAAGATATGCAAAGCATAAATGTTTCATAACATCTCCCTCGTACATTCAAAAAAGCCCTATAAATTTCAATCAGCAAAATAATATGGGAGTTCTACATTGTACAGCATTCTTTAAAACCAAACCTTCACATAATTTCCATCCAGGGCTATAGCTAGGTTGCAATCTGCAATGGCATATGCAATTTGACCCATAGCTTGATATGCGGCAGCACGATTGCAGAAACAAATTGCTGCAAACGGGAGTGACTCCACATTGCATGATAAAGCTGCAGTGTAATGCTCAACAGCTTCTGCATGCCTTCCTGATTGAAATGCTTCATTTCCAGAAACCTGCACTCAGAGCAATTATAAGCATATCTATCCTACTATAAAGTTCAGAATTTAGTTGATTACTGAATCATCAATTAAAAAAATATATAAAATTTGGGATAAAGGATGGAACAAAACAAGGTTGTGAAGGAACAAGATATCACATTTTATTCAATGATAATTAGATGTGTAACAGTAAAGAATGTAATATAAAGTTAGTCAATTGGAGTGAATAGGAAGTTTATATGACTGAAAATGATACTATGGAAATGTTTGAGATAGCTGAAACCAAAAATGCAACATAAGGCTTAGACTAGCTAAGTTGAAAGGAAAAATATCTTGAAGATGGCCTTAACCAATTTCTCAACTTATTTCACTTTAAAGCTTTAAGTTGGTTCAATGAGTTCCCATAAATGATCCAACTTATTTTCTTTTTTGTCCGAAAAGCAATAAGTTAATAAAATAATCTGCGGGCTCTAAATGGACAATAGTCCAAATCGACCAGTTGAACCCATCCTTCAGAAAAAGAATGTAGCACTTGGTACTAGTCTAGGGTGGGGAAGAGTAAGACTAGATTAAGACATACTCCTATAATTTTTAAATGGTTCTGGCATGTTCAAGTTGAAATAGTTCAAGATTGCTATAACCTTTTAACAGTAGCAGCATTAATAATTAACCATTGCATAAATAGCAATATAGTGGTGGAAGTGCAAGTCGAGAGCTCGACTTGGTTGACGTTGCTAAGTCGTGCGACTTAAACAGTAAATCATTGCCCAGTCGTTTAAATCGAGGATTTTCCCGACTTGGTATCTAGTCGGACGATTTGGGAACGAACGCAAATTTTAATTTATTCAACTCAATTCCAAATTCCATTTGCCTTGATATGTATTTATATAACATGTATACTATTCTCCTTAGTCCTTAATATGTATATATATATATATATATATATATATATATATATATATATATATATATAAAGTTTGTGCAGTGAGTTTGTTTATTTTATTTAACACTAGTACATATAATTAATTTATAGTATACTGAAAGTATAGTATATTATTTTCATCATATTAATTTATTTAATAGTTTGAATTGTGAAATTGTAAATTTTTTTATGTTAATAGTAATTTAAATTTAAATATATATATTTATATATAAATGAGCATTGTAAATAATTTGTCGATTAACGGACAACTACTCGACTGGTCACTTAAGCAGTCCACTATCGAGTCGCTGCGACTTAACGACTTGACAACCAGCATTAGACAGTGTCGTAAACGTCTTTGCAGTTTACTCCCTCCATTCCTCATCAATAGACTTTTTAGAAGAAACATTTGTTCCAATTTACTTGGCGTTTATAACTTTCTAGGACTATAAATTATTTAGTTTCCTATATTAGCCCTATATTCTCTCATTTTCCAATAAATTCTCTATTAGTAGTTCTCAACTTCGTGATGGAAGTGATCGCATTAAATGATTTTCTTAATTCATGTGCATGAAGGTAAAACGCCTATTATTATAGGATGGAGGGAGTACTATTCAACAAAACCAGGTTAAAAAGGAAAATATTTACAAAGTTTACATTTTGTTTTTTATTTAGAGGCAGAGGCAGAGGCAGAGGCAGAGGCAGAGCCAGGATTTCAATTGTCTATTATTCCATTCAATTGTTGTGGCTTTATATTTTGAAGTCTTTGCATTATGACTTTGTTCTCAACATTCTTAACAAAATAATATCTTTCTCAATATATGTAACCAAGTTGTCATAAAATCGCTCTCAACTATAGCTAATGCAGCCTGTAGAATCGATCCCATAAACTAGTGAATAGACGACTACATTGTTTTTAGTTCCAACCTTTTACCAAGTTGTCCTTGACCTCAAAGTTTTGGAAACTCTCTCTGATTGCATATCTATGATAAATGTTTCAATTTGATTCTCAAGCTGCATAAGTTGTGTTTCGGGAAACTCATTCGGAAAAAATTTAGCAAGCTTCATCCATTTTGTAGGATCAAATGCAGCAATAAAAGTACACGGATTTGAGCTTGATATACAAAGAAGTAACTCTGTATTCACTTCACCAAAACAATTGTTAAGCTCCTCTGTTGCCTTTTTATTTAAGACATGTCACTTTTCAATTGGTGGTTCCCATAATGAGGCAGCTACAAGCCCTCCACAAAGTCAGCCGGACTCCCATATTGCCTCAGGCGAGTTAGACTCTCACTCCCTTCCCCCAACTCCAGTCCAAGTTTTGCCCCCAATTGAGCACTTTAGCACAAGCACAATGAAAAACTCACCCCATTCTAAAGTAAGTGATTGGGTTTGATCTTCACATACTTTAACAAAGAGCACATAAGACCAAAATTAAAGCTTCAGTTCCTATTATACCCTCTGAAACCAAAAATATATATATATATATAGTTTCAAATCGAAAATATATTGTGGGATCATCTGGAAAGGTAAAATAGTCAGATGCAAATAAATATCTAAAACTCATTCATTAATTTGGGACATCTCAAAATGGAAACCCAATCACTTATTTTGGGACAGAGGTAGGTAGTTATATTCCTCTCTTTTTTTTCTTTTTGGCTTCTTAGCATGTATTATGTATTAAACTTCAGTTCAGTATCCCTAATCTAATGTTTCCAATCGAAAAAAAAATTGTGGGATCATCTGGAAAGGTAAAATAGTCAGATGCAAATAAATATCTAAAACTCATTCATTAATTTGGGACATTTCAAAATGGAAACCCAATCACTTATTTTGGGACAGAGGTAGGTAGTTATATTCCTCTCTCTTTTTTCTTTTTTTTTCTTTTTGGCTTCTTACCATGTATTATGTATTATACCAGCAGTATCTAATCTAATGGAGGAATAATGGATAGATATAGATTTACCCCAAAATCTTTTGGACCCCCCCCCTCTCTCTCTATTCCATTTTATTCTGATTAAAATTTTTGTTTTAGTTCTAGTTTATCTCTAAGAAGCTAGGGTACGGGTGCGGGGATATGGGTGCATGATACGGGGGGATAGAGTTCATCAAATCTTTAAAAATGGGGATTTAGGTGCAAGACATGCAGTGGAGATACGGCACATATATAATTATATAATATATATATATAATTGTTATATATGATAAAAAAAATTATAAAACAAAATATTTCATGCAAATCCAATAAATAAATTAGAGTGATTCTTTTAATAAGAAAAACTTCATATTAGTGAAACTATAAGAGTGGAATAAAAATGTACCAAACTGTAGGACTACCAACAAAATTGTAAAGTACCTTCGAGGTCCTTATCTGTACTTTGGACATAATAATTAATAAAAAAATATAATATTTGTAGTGGCTCAATTGTTTCTCTCCCACCATAATAGCAGGGATTCATTTCATTTGTGACTCCAAAGCAGCCCACTTCATCGTCACTAGATCCAACAAATGCAATCTCACCAGAATTAATCACTTCTTGTCCATCTATGTAATCTCTGGCCTCCATCGCGACTCAAAAGCAGCATGTAATTCCTGGTCTCCATAGCGACTCCAAAGCAGCCCTAAAAGGAAGTTTCTGCTCACCCCCCCCCCCCCCTCTTCCCCTCTTTTCCAAAGCAGCCAATGCAGCAATAGTTCTCTTTTTCTTTGTTTTTTGGGTCAATATTAACAAAACCATGGCGCACCCCAGAATAGCCAATTTCTCTTCTAAGTCTCTCAGTCTCAGATCATTCACCTTAAAACCCTTTTCTAGTTTGTGGGACCTATTGTTATATATTTGTTGAATATGCAAACAGATATGACTGGATTTTACAAATATATACATGTGCTTTGCATGTAGACACATGTAAATATATACACATATATATATATATATTTTAATATGTATGCATGTGTGTGTATATATGTATTAATTCAAATAAGAATGGATAAACCATACTAAAGAATAATGTTCTAAAAGGCAAGAGGGCGGGCGGCGAGACCTAGCCTAGGGGGGCCTAGGCGGGATTTTTTATTTTAAGCCAATTTTAATATTTTATCTTACATTTATCCAAACAAAACAATAATATAAAGCAAAATAATCTATAATAAAGATAATAAAGACATTTGCTTAAAGTTCAAACACATCCATATTGCTAATGTCAAAGTTCAAACACAAACATTCAATTGTTCAAAGTTCAAACATATTTTTAACGTATTAGTTTTATTCATAAACAAGATTGCTATTAAATAATAAAATTTCAAATTTCAAAAATTTATTCAATATTAAAACTTAATAAACCAAACATAAATTTAAGAATTATATTGAATTAAACTAAATATTACAAATGTATCATCATTTGAAGTTGGTACAAGTTCAAAAATTACAACTATAATAAAATTATCCATTTTGACTTGATATTGTTCATTTCTCGTTGTGATTTGATATGCTACAACATGTATTATGAATATGGTAAATTATTAGAAAAATAAATATATCAAGATCTAGTTTGGGTAGTTATTAATAATAAAAAAAATCCGCCTAGACCCCACTTAGGCAAAATTTCCTGGAGGATTTTTTTGCCGCCTTGGGTCTAGAGGTGCCGGGGGCCTATCGCCTAGGCGGGGCCTAAGACGGACCTAGGCGGGGACTAGGCGGACCTAGGCACCTAGGCGATATTTTAAGCGGAATTTTTAGAACACACCTTTTAAGATAAATTATGGAACACACCTTAAGGCGTGATACGTGATAGTGCACGCCAACGGTATCACTGATTCCAGAGTCTTGTTTCCTGTCCTGGAATGTTGATTTAGTATTCATCAAATTCAAGTCACATGACCAATTAATTTTAACTTAAAATCTATGAAAATTGCAAATAACTTTAAATTAAAATATTATGTGTTACCTTTCCGTGCTAGGCACCGAATCTTCCTGTTTCTTAACAAATTCAAGAGCTTCATCAAGCCTTCCTAAATAGAAGTAAGACTTAATGATTAGGTTCCAGCGCCAAAGCCTAAAGGAAAAGCCCTTCTGTAGTTCATGACCATCCACATTTTTTGATTTGCTATTGACACCAAGTATCGAAGAGTTTGTCTCATCAGAACCCATAGTCTGCTCACAAAACTGAATCACCTCCTCATATCTTCGTAGCTGTAAGGGGAAAAAAATCATTGCAGTAACAAACTTTAGGTGATGTAATTTGATTGTATACATGATAGCTTACATATAAGCTTTGACGATAATTTGACTAAAGTTCAAAAGCATCAACACATGAACACGAACCATGAAAAGAACATCTGCTTTCATCTCCTGTAGGTTTTCAGAGAAAGAACTTATCTTCAAAGCTTCTTCAATTTCTACCAAGGCACACTCAGCGTCAGTGGGAATCCTTTGTTGCAAAAGCTCAGCTGATTGCTTCATGCACTCCGACACTTTCTGAATAAGTATATAAAAAACAAAGTTAAAAAATCATTAGAAAAACAAAATGTTTTCATGCGCACTCTGCTTGTGCACATCAGTCATTTTCAAGACTACAACACAGCCTGACAGCCGTGGTGTCTATTAACCCAACCTCCTCTGTAAACACCATGCTTGTCCTTCCTCCCAAATGAGCACAACATACTTCCAGCCCCCATCTCCTAATGACACCACTGTCTTGCTGGAATTGCTATGCCCAGCCTGGACCTATGCACAATCTCCTAACGAAACCCCGGACCTATGCACAATAGCTCATAGAACCTTGTCATCCTAAAAGTGGAGAGGAAGACCCAAAACTTGCTGCGATCAACTATAAAGTAACCGCACCTATCCCCAATAGCTCAGACCAATTTATCATCCTAAAGATAGAGGTGTAGCAAGTTTCAGAAACATTTGAAAACATTCCAAAATGCAATTACTTAGACAAACCGGAGCGGGGTCCTTTGGCCTTCATGATGTATTATTATGTAATAATTTTGTCTAAAATTATTACAGATTTGATCGGCGTAGCTAAGTAGTTTCTTTGATTTATAAGTAGTGAAATTAAGGGATTGTCACGTACTTATAGCAGAGATATAAACTAAATGGAGGCCTTTAGGCCAACAATTTTGTATATCATTATGGAAACATTATCTGAATCTACAGCTTAATTCTCACCCAGTAGGCATGTTCTAGGCAATTTCTATCCATGATTTTCCTGCATTAACTACTGTCTTTCTCACTTGCACAAAGGGTAAGCTGGATCAATTTTACCTAAAAGCGCAATTCGTTTAGGTTCCAGATATGCTATGTAGGTTAAACCACTTGATGCGCTACATAAGTTAAATCGTTGCACGCAAGGGTAGCTTTATAAGAGTGCTTACAGTTATGGGTTATATTATAATCTAAATGCAATAAATTTAAGCTTCACAAAAGATTTCTAATTGAATCAGCAAGTTGATTATTCTTAAAATACAAAACCCTCACCCACCAATAACAAAAAGACGTACTTACATAATCCCCCCTCCCCTTATTAAAAAAAACATCTATACACACCCTTTATGCTGATTCTTCCATAACCATATGCTATGCTTACATTGCAAGTAATGACATATCAATGCCACTTGTGCCTCCTTGCAAATAAATACAAGAATCTCTTCAGAATTATATGTCTCCAAATAAGTTATAATTGCACGCAAAAGACTGCAATTTTACTCAAACTTTCGTGTCTACTTTTCTTCTTGGCCCAACAACCTAATCCTATGAATTCAGTTTTCCTCAATTCTTCCTGTCTCAATTTTTTCGCCTTCTGTCTGATTAAACAAATAAATGAAAAGGTGGCAGAAAAACACTAGAGAAGAACAAAACAACGCTTTGCGCGCCGAGACATACCAACTCCCCAAAGTGTACTTTTGGATTACTAGAAGATACCTTGTATTAAATTCTATCTCATATTTATTCTATATCACTAGTTTTCAATGTCAAGTGTTTTATTTTTAAATTTTAATTGTGAAATATTCATATAATTGTGTTTTTAATTGTATTACTACTCATTTATGTTTTGAGTCTTTTGCATAGATAGAAGCTAATATCCCAACTGTACATTGTTAACGACTGCTAACTCTATTTAGCACAAGGGATTGCATCATAATGTCCTCACGTGACACACCAGTAAACTACAATTGATCAAAAGTTAGTAATAAAATGATCACATGCACTACTTATTCTCAGAGAACCTGTAGCCAATTCTGCTCATGAGGCTACCACCCTACTGCTTCACTATACCTCAACTATAATATCATATAGCTCCTAGGACATTCTGGCTAGTCAGACATGTTTCTCAAAAAATTAGTACCAATATGAAAACATATTTTTCTAAATACAACTTCCTTTCCTCCATTATTGATGGTGCCATCTCCAAACCAGTAATGTCAGTTAAAAAAAGGGTTACTCAGACAAAAAGCCAAATATTCATCAACAACAGTTTCTCTACAGGAAAAACAATTTGAGCATTTGCTTCAACATAAATGATATCCTCAACTATGTCATTTCGTATTCCAGAAAGCACCGCATTTCACCATATCTCATTGTGCAAAACCTTTAGTTTATCGCATTAATTTTATCTTGATATTATCACCTAGAGATACTACAAATTTTCAATTGATATCATATAACAAAATGCAGGAGAAAAAAAATTAATCGGGGGAAAAAACAATGACATGGTAGCTGGAAAAAAATATAGATTACTATACCTTTGCCTTTTCCAGGCCCTCAGAGGCTTCTACTAAAAGTTTACGGTCCAGGCGGACGTCATTTTCTGACTGCAAGCACTTCATGAAATGAAATGATGCATTATCTAGTTCCCCAAGCGCAAGGTAACAGCTAGAAAGAAAGTTCAAAAAGTTAAAAACGTGATTTTGGTTACTAACAAAACCCACCCTAAAGGCACTTGATTCACTACAAAGTGGGAAAATAATAAAAAGTAAATGCAATGACCATAGGACCAACCATGTATTACAAAGTTTTATATCCTTATTGACAGCAATTCCCATAAAAATTAAGAGAATTGATATTTCCACAAGTAAATTTGATAGTTCCACAAGATCCTATCTCACATGAGGTGGACCCCATTTACTATTCATGTGAGGAGCAGCTTGGTGGAACTATTAAATTTACTTGTGGAAATATCAATTCTCAAAATTAATAGGGGTAGAATTTCAAAACCTGTCAGGTATTTCATGACAAGTAGAGGGAAAGCGCAAGCAGTTAAATAGGAAATTTGATTGTTGTACCTTAGAATAACATTTATTTAAGAGATTGTTGATTGCACTACCTTAATATAACCTTTATATAAAAGATTGTTGATTGCATCAACTTAGAATAACCTTTATCTAAGAGAATTATTTTCATTAGCATATTAGTTAAGCAAAAATAAAACAAAGGTAAAGAAAACATAAAATATGCATGAGAGCTCTATACTCATAGTTAAGGAAAAATTTCCAAAGCAAGCGTTGCATCATGGAATTGTATCATTTGTTTAAAAAGCTTACCTTTATCAAGAAGCAATTATTGCTATAGTTATATTATTTCATCTAAAGATTATCATGCAAACTCAAAGAAAAACTAAAAAAAATCGGGAAGGTAAAATAAATTTCAAAAAGGTAATAAAAAATTTGAGCGTAACTTAAGCTGCATGATGTATAGCTATAACAATGATACTACAAAAACACACAATGAGACCAATTGAAGCATGTAGTATAATGAAAACCTACAACTAAATTTGAAAAAGGAAAAGGCATTAGGTAAATAAAGTATGTCATAATCAAAAAAATCTGAGCGTTGGATTCTCTATTTCAATTTGGATAGTAAAACCTTAGTTAAATATCTCATAGCATCCCAAAATTTAGATTGATAGTAAAACTTCAGTTAAAATCTCATATAACCCCAAAATTTAATTACAGTCTCGTTGACACTTTGTGATGCGGTGAAAAATATCAATGAAGACTAGGATTTCCATATATTTTACCAATTGACGCAACAGGAACTTAGTTACTTTAACGTACTAACACAAAAGTTGGGATTATATAACGTTCTAATACCGACGAAGGAATAAATCTCAATAAAACCTTGAATTGACAAGGAAGATAGAGAATTCTCCAAGAGAAAACAAGTAGTAATATTATTATGAATTGAATTGAATTTTTAAAAAATCTCAACACAACCTATATTATAGGCCATTAGGCCTAGGTACTTTCCTACATCTATTTTAAAAAGGATAATAAATAATTAGTAATTAACTTTCCTACGATTAGTTGGAAACTTTCCTAAATAGATTTATTTGAAAAAAGAAACCACCAAATTAAAAATAGGCTTAACTTCAAAAGTGTCCCTTAAAGTTCCACAAAATTTTATTTTTAGTCCCAAAGTACAAATTTTCTCAATTTTGTTCCTTCAAGTTTAAATTTTTTACAAAATTGTTCCCTTTTAATATATTGGTGAAATTATAGGTTGGAATACTTCACATACATGTTTGAAAACATTGGTAATTATGTTATTTACGTTTCATATAATGTATATATTGTTGTATTCATACATTTGGAATTAATCAAATGTGTGTTTAACTATATAAAATGTGAGTTTCAACCTATAATATCACCAAAATGTTAAAAGGGAATAGTTTTATAAAAAAAATAAACTTGAAGGGACATAATTGAGAAAATTGATACTTTAGGACTAAAAGTGGAATTTTGTGAAACTTTGAGGGACACTTTTGCAGTTAATCCTAAAAAATAATACCATATCTAAAACTATCAGATTTCCCGACATAAGAAATAAAAATACATCAAATAAATTAAAACTCCATAAATTAGAAATATATGGAAATCATTATCTTCATTGCTATTTTCCACCACATCACTTTGCCTTTATGTGAATTTTTTTGTTTAATTTAATTCTTAGTGGGAAGGGGGAGATTGGAGTTTCTACTTTCTAGTATTGTTTAGTGGTGGTTAGTCAAATTGAATATTACGCTGAGTAAAAGATAGTACGAACCATCTATTAATACTAAATATGCCCAGAGCTTTTTATTCTTCATTGTGTTCTAGAAATTTGAATTTTAAGTAATAGGAAGTTGTTATGTTGTCTTTTATTCTTCAATTTGTTTTTAAAATTTGAATTTAACTATTTAAGTATAATTGTTGAAGAGATATTCAGTTAAAATTGACATTGCTATATTTTTCAAATTCCATTTCTATTTATGTCTCATTATCTCATTTAAATATGCCCAGCTGACTACAATATTTTCTTATAGTATATTCTAATTTATTATAGCATGCAAAATTATAGTCATAGATATATGGAGAAACAAAAAAGAGCTAAGTCTTCTCATTTGACAATGACTTGAAAAATAGTAATTTCCTTAGTCATACAAATTCAAGTTAGAATGTCTTGTAATTGAATTATTGATATGTAAACAGTGTTCAGCATCAAGGGAAAAATAAAATCATTAAGAACATTATTTTGAAGGTAATTGTAGGAAGTTAAAACACTAATAGATTAGATTTGACATGTTTTGTTCCATAATCACATTCCACTGCAGTACTGCTACACCACAACAATCACTATCACTGCAAAACTACACTTTAAAATCATGGTCACATCGGGCATCATCCTTTATACAAGTTATATAATCAGAAAGTGCACACTGTACTATGTGACTAAAAAGTAGTATGTTATCCTTGTTCCTTCACCACAACTTCCAAGGAAACAAAGAATGCTATTGACTAAATTACCATCGATTTAACAAGTCATGAGTCATAAATGCATTCAGGTTATATCACCAGAAACTCAGCGTAAGACATAAATAATAGAATGGAAGCCTTACTTTGCAGCTCGAACTTGCACCCGAAGAAAGCTGGGATCTAATTCAGCAGCCATCATACAGTCCTGCAGTGCTTCTCTCATTCTTCCAAGAGACATAAGTGTTGCTGCACGGTTGCTATAGCAAAGCATCCAAGCCCTAAGACAATTTTTAGATGTCTCACTTTGCGAAACACAGTTCACCCCCTTTGTATAATAATCCCCTGCCTTGGACAGATCCCCAGTTGCATACGCTTGATTTCCCCTGACATGAATCAAGATTAGCACTTCAAGTCAACAACAAAAATATGTTGTCATAAAAACTCAAAATACAATGAGCATTTACCATAAACAGTTACAACATCACCACCAATCTGACTCTGACAAGTAGTACAAAGAAATAGACTCACAAAAATTCTGAAGTTTGAATGTGTGGAGAAATTTAAGCAGCTCTTAGATATAAATACACACCTCAATCGCCACTTTTCACAGGCTTCTTGAGCCACAATGCTCGCAGCAGAAGTAGAGGTAGTTACTTGCTTGACCTCTTGTTCTTTAACTTGTTCAGACCTATTCCCTCTTTTGCTAGATGCATCACCTTTTTGACCCTGCCTAGGGGACAAAAGCAAAGATGTTCAGAAAGTGGAAAAAAAATGCATGCAGCTAATGATTCATGGGGAGCAGTTTCATTTAGCATAGAACTATAAGTATCATGACCAATTTTCAGTCTATTTTTCTTTTTTGTAGTGGCGTGTGTCTGCAGGTGATGGACCTTGATTACAGGAAGATGCAGCAAAGGTGAAGCTACTGCTGCCACTATCTTCTGTGCTTGAAGCAAAAAGAAAATTGTTTCCTTCCATCACTTTCCTGCCTCTCAATTGTTGAGCTTGAACTGACTTCACTATCAGCTGCAGTAACAAAGGTATCACTGCTATAATCAAAATGTTCAGCTGCAGATATAAAACTCTCGGTCTCAGCCCTGAAATGTACTCTTCTGAGGAACCTTCAGCACCAACGCCTTTATCAAAACAATATGCAGAAGCTTCATCTTTTATTCCTGTGAATTTTGCATCACCTTTGTTAATATCCATCCGATGTGTTGCAGCAACCAGATCTACATCTATTGTATCATTTGAAACTGTTGGATGTGATTCACTTGAGGAATAATTATTGTCAACATGGAGAGCCTCATCTGATGTTACAGAAGTTTCTCTCGAGTAATTGTTATCAGCGAGTGTTTCCTGATATGGAGAAACATCCATCGGTGAGTATGATTCAGAAGAGTCGTGAATTTCATGTGAACCTGTTTCTCCAAAAACAAAATTGTTATCACGCCTCAATTGACCTGCAGTGAACTTCCTCAAGTTTCCTTTCTTCTTCTTTGATCTAGTATCTTTAGCAGATTCCCTTTTTGCTTCGAGTTTCCTATTTAATCCAGAAACTAAATTTTCTTTAGGGTTTGGTGTTTTGAACTCCACATGAAGTGTCCCTATTCCATCCAATTTACTAAAAACATTAAAATTATTCATCTTTTCTGGTTTGTTCACAGATGAAGTATCAAAAGCATTCATAGCTGGCTGGAAATGGATGCCACTAGATGAGAATAAAGATGATGGCGCAGCAGTGCCAGGCACTTTGATATCATTATCTTGATGACCTGGCGGATCTTCAATGCAACTCTTACCCTGTATTCCAGCCTGAAAAGTGTTTTCTGTGTGACCTGAATCATAAAATATCCTATCACTCAAACAATGGGGCTTCATCTCATCTCTGATTATCTTAGAAGGCAAATCCGTTTCTGTTGCACCAAAAAAAGAGCTGCTTTTGTCACCAAAACTGGCATTACCATCTATTTTTTCACCACCTGCATTCGTTTTCATAGAGTCTTTTATGTTCAGATTCTTCAACTTATCATCAAGTATATTCTGTGAACTTTCAAACAAAGAATCACCACTCCTATGAACTCTTCCAAACGCAGACTTCTTCGACTTACTGGCATTAAAATTAACACTTTCTGCACCAGCATCTGCGCTGTCTTTAATATTAAGTTTCTTTATCTCATTCGGGAGCTCTGTCACCAAACTGCTACCAAATGATTGGGCGACATTTTCGCCACTTCCAAAACTAAATTGGGTCTTGTTATTTGCACTATCAGCATTCTTCAAACTCTCAATATTCAACTTCCTCATTTCATCCGGGGGCTTAGAAAAAAAACTTGCACTATCAGCATTCTTCAAACTCTCAATATTCAACTTCCTCATTTCATCTGGGAGCTTAGAAAATAAACTTTCATCATCAATACCACTCTTTTTATTGCCAGTTTCAAACACAAAAGCCTTATTAGCATTTAGATACTCCTTATCACCGGCAATATTCAAATTCCTCAAATTATCAACAATTCCACCTTCCATTATTCCACTAGAGCTAGAGTTACTTTTATTAGCTCCAAATAAAAATGGTTCATTACCAACATTTCCCGAATTCAAATTGCCCCAAATTGAACTACCAATTTCTGACCCAGATGGAAATGGGATGGAATTATCCGAAATTTGTCCAAACGGATTAAATCCCAGATCAGCTTTATTATTACCTGGTGTGGACCTGGGATGATGAGAAGATGTTTGCTTTCTCACCTTCACAAACCGTGGCCTTGAAAGACCCGAACCCGAACCCGAACCCAATGCCGGGGAATTTAATCCGGGTTTTGAATTCATTTCATTTGAACTTGGAAACCCAGGAGAATTTCAATAATTTGAATTCCAGGAGTTCATTGAAATGGGTTTTTTTGGTAACAAATAAAAACAAAAATCAAATGAGAAAGGAATAGAAATCTGACCGTTGGGATTAGGGTTTTGGTATCTACCAACGCCGGAGAAATATCAGATCGGACGGTATGGATTCTCTGTATATGATCAAGTTAGTTCATCAAAGTTTGATACAATCCAAAAGGATAAAAAATGGGGGCTCTGTATTGATTTTGAGATCAGTGCATAAGCGTTGGTTTTCTTCTTCGATGCTTGTCTTCGGGTTGAAGGAAAGAGAGTTCTTCCGCCCTTCCACAATTTTCAGGGGTCATAAAATTATATTTGCTCTGTTTTAAATTTTAAAAGAAATATCTAAAGCTGAAGATGAATATGAGATTCTTATCTTATCAGCCCTTACACTTTTTCATAATATAAAATGGGATATTTCTCTATTTTGATACTAGGGTGGATCCCACTTACAGGGAAGGATTTGTGAAATTATTAAATAAATAAAAATTTATTTATAAAAATATTAATTTTTTATAAAATTATAGCTTATGATATGAATAAATTATGTCATGAAAATTATAATGAAATGTTATGAAAAATAACTAAAACAAGATAATTAGAAAGAGTATTTGCATAATCCTTTGTATATCACTCAATCACTTTACAATTGTCTTATTTATAGAAATAAGAACATCAATACTATTAGAAAGTTACAAAACTCAAGAGTCATACATTTTAATATTCAATGGGAGTTACATGTATCTAGACATCCATATAATATTATGAATTTAGACATTTTATAACACTCCATCTTGGATGTCTATTGTATGGTATCTGGCGTTGAAAAGCTGCCTCATTAAAAACCTTACCAGGAAAAACTCAATGGAAAAAAAACTTTGGTTAAGGAAAAAAGAGTGCAGCGCGTATTAGCTTCCCCTCATGAATGTATCCTTAAGTCCGTCAGTTGTCGCATTCCAATATTACGACGTAATCCTTCAAACGTTGCAGTTGGTAATGCTTTGGTGAATAAATCTGCTAGATTATCTTTTGATCGAATTTGTTGAACATCAATGTCACCACACTTATCAAGGTCATGTGTGAAAAAGAATTTCGGTTATATATGCTTTATTCTATCTCCTTTGATGTATCCTCCTTTTAATTGAGCTATACATGCAGCATTGTCTTCATACAGAATGGTTGGAGTTCCTCTGCTGGAGGATAAACCGCATGTTTCACTAATATGTTGAGTCATTGATCTCAACCACACACATTCTCGACTTGCTTCATGGATTGCAAGTATTTCAGCATGATTAGATGAAGTGACAACTAATGTTTGCTTTGTAGATCTCCATGATATAGCAGTATCACCACACATAAAAAGATAACCTGTTTGAGATCGACCTTTATGTGGATCAGATAGATATCCTGCATCAGCATATCCAACTAATTTATGATTATCATTAGTTGAATAAAATAATCCCATATCTATAGTTCCTCGTAGGTAACGAAAAATATGTTTAACCCCATTCCAATGTCTCCGGGTAGGAGAAGAGTTATATCTTGCTAACAAATTCACAGAGAATGCTATATCAGGTCGTGTATTATTAGCAAGATACATTAATGCACCAATTGCACTGAGATATGGTACTTCAGGACCAAGTAATTATTCATTATCCTCACGAGGTCAAAAAGGGTCCTTTTTTCACATCAAGTGATCTAACAACCACTGGGGTACTCAATGGATGAGCTTTATCCACATAAAAGCTTTTAAGGACCTTCTCTGTGTAAGTTGACTGATGAATGAGAATTCCATCTGCTAAATGTTCGATCTGCAGGCCGAGACCAAATTTTGTTTTTCCTAAATCTTTCATCTCAAATTCTTTCTTCAAATAATTCATTGTCTTTGGAATATCTCCATGAGTTCCAATAATATTTAAACCATCAACATACACAGCAATGATAACAAAATCAGATTCTGACTTCTTTATAAAAACACATGGGCATATAAGGTTATCATTATACCCTTCTTTCAATATATATTCACTAAGACGATTGTACCACATGCGTCCTGATTGCTTTAACCCATATAGGGACCTTTGCAACTTGATTGAATAAACTTTTTGGGGATTTGAATTATATGCTTCAGGCATTTTAAATCCTTCAGGGATTTTCATATAAACATCATTATCAGTTGACCCATATAAATAGGTTGTAACAACATCCATTAGGCACATATCTAATTTTTCATGAGTTGCTAGGCTAATAAGATACCGCAATGTAATGGCATCTACCAAAGGAGAATATGTTTCATTGTAATCAATGTCAGGTCTTTGTGAAAATCCTTGTGCCACAAGTCGTGCTTTATATCTTACGATTTCATTTTTCTCATTTCTTTTTCGCACAAAGACCCATTTGTATCCAACTGGCTTTACTCCTTGGTGTTTGGACTACGAGTCCAAACACTTCACGTTTGCAAGTGAATTTAATTACACTGTATTGCTTCTTTTTTTTATTTTGGCCAATCATTTACTGCGCTACATTCTTGACGAATTAGGCTCGAGAATCCTCGTTTTCATTAATTATATCAAGTGATATATTATATGAAAAATTATTGTCAATAACTATCTCACTTCGGTTCCATCTTTTCTTTGTAGAGACATAACTTATCGAGATCTCATCATTTTTATTGTTTTTAGGTACCTGAACCTCTTCTGGGGTTTTATGATTAGCTATGTCTATATCCTCATGAATATTTTCCTCCTCAATAATGCCAACTTGTCTATTTAATTCTTTTCTTTTTTAGAGGATTTTTGTCTTTTCGAGCCAGATTGGTCTACCACGCTTTTGGCGTGCCTTAGACTCATTTGCTATAATTTTTTTGCGGATTGTCCTATTGGAACTTCAATCCGAAATTTGAGCATTCTGGTTTGGTATATGAGATTTGGTTACTCCTTTTGAGTCGATGAATGCATTTGGTAGTGATTTGCTATATTTTACAAACAAGTATCTTTTGAACTTCTTGTTCACATTATTTTGTCTGAGGATCAAAATTAATAATGACAATGCATTTCAAGTTATATCTTTTTCCAATTGTTTAATTTCTCCCCACAATCTTTGGGAACATAGTCTCATCAAAATGACGATTCGACAAATCGTCTTTGTAAATAAATCACACATTAAGGGTTCAAGATATTTAATTATTGATGGGGACTCAAACCCGATATATATTCCCGACCTCCTTTGAGGACCCATCTTTGTGCGTTGTGGAGATAAATTGGAACATATACTGCATGACCAAATATTCTTAGATGGGAAATATCGGCTCATGACCAAAAACAATTGTAATGGGGAAATTTATGATATGATGTTGGCCTAATCTTGAATAAGTCTTTGCTTTGCGTATAAAATAGCATGCCCCCAAACATAGAGCGGAAAGTTTCGTTCTCATGAGCAATGGTCTTTACCAATTAAGCTGGAGGCGTTTAATAAATGATTCAAAGAAGACCATTACGAGTATGAACATGGGCAACAGGATGTTCATTATTTATCCCAAGTGACATCTGATAATCATTAAATGTTTGGGATGTGAATTCACCGACATTATCAAGGCGAATAGTCTTGATTGTTTGATCGAAAATTGTGCTCGTAATCTAATAATTTGAGCAAGTAATCTCACAAACGCCTTGAGTTGCGAGTTGATAATAAGGACACATGTGACCATCTTGTAGATGCATCTATTAAAACCATAAAATATTTAAATGGTCCACTTGGTGGGTGAATAGGCCCACAAATATCTCCTTAAATACGTTACAAAACCTTGGGGATTAGGTCCCAATTTTAGTAGGTGATGAGTCTAAATGCTCAATTTACCTTGAGAACAAGCGACACATGAGAATTCCTTAAATTGAAGAATCTTACGGTTCTTGAATGGATGACCATGTGAATTCTCAATAATTCTTAGCATCATTATTGATCCGGATCACCCAATAGGGTCGTGCCAAATAATAAAATTATTTGGTTCATTGAACTTCCAGTTCATTATTGCATTAACTTCAATTGTACTAATACTTGTATAGTACAAACACGAAGATAAAGCGGGTAATTTTTCAATATTTGTTTTTCGGTAGAGACATTTGATATAATGTAAAGATATTCAATACCATTTTCATTGGGTACATCTCGATATGGTTGACCCAATTAAGTCGTATATCTTTAAAACTTAGCGATTCCTCCTTGATTTAGTGAAAAATAAAGCATTATCAATAATAAATTTAGTTCCACTTAGGAAGCATTATATTGGCTCTTCCAGAGCCTTGATCAATCTCTTGAACACGATATTGTATTCACTTTTGCTTTCATCATTCTTAGATTTGAAAAATATTACTTATGTCTGAGAATGGTATGTGTCGTTGCACTATCTGCTAAGCATATATCTCCACCATTGATATTAGGCTCATGCATAGCATGACGAATATCCATATTTTCTTCATAAAAGGAATAAATATAAAATAAGTTCATAATAAGACATAATATTATATATTTAATAACATAATTCTTTACGAAAGAAAACAAATTACATTAAATAAGCCAACATGAAAGAAAATACATTAGCATAAAATAAACACACTTAAAAGGACTAACATAATTCTGAACTAATTATTTTCATTACAAGGAATATTAACTTGCTCATTAGTAAAAGAAATGCACTAGCGTCGAGGTGTGTCATATCCATAGGATCAAAATAGATATCATCGTTATCTTGATGTGGATGAGAAAAATTTATTTCTATGTTCTTCTCCTTTCCTTTCAATGAGGGTGATATAAATCAACAAGATGTTTGGGTTGTCACGGCAGTCTGAGACCAATGTCCTTTCATTCCACACCGATAACAAATATTTTCTTCCTTCTTGGTATCTCTGTTATTTATATTCTTCCCATTTTCTTGTTTCTCCTCATTCTTTGAAGATTTGGTATCATGGTTGCTGTAATTAAAACTTCCTCGTCCGTGGCCACGACCACGACCACGACCCCGACCTCTATTACGACCACGACCACGATCATAATTATTATTATATCTTGTAACAATCGCTTCAGGGAATGGAGCTGAACCAGTTGGTCGCGATTCATGATTTTTCATTAAAAGCTCATTATTTTGTTCAGCCACAAGGAGACATGAAATCAGTTCAGAATATTTCTTAAAACCTCGTTCTTTATATTGCTGCTGCAGGAGCACATTCGAGGCATGAAAAGTAGAGAATGTTTTTTCTAATATATCTCCATCAGTGATATTATCTCCACATAATTTCAATTTAGAACTGATTTTAAACATTGCAGAGTTATATTCACTTATTGATTTAAAATCCTGCAATCGTAAGTGTATCCAATCATAACGAGCTTTTGGGAGAATAACTGTCTTTTGATGGTCATATCTTTCTTTCAAATTTTTCCAAAGAATAAGAGGATCTTTTATTGCGAGATACTCTAATTTCAACTCCTCATGGAGATGATGGCGTAAGAAAATCATGGCTTTTGCCTTATTTTGACTAGGTGTTTCATTACCATCTTTAATGGTGTCTCCAAGACCCATGGCATCAAGATGAATTTAGGTATCAAGGATCCATGACAAATAATTCTTACCCGTAATATCAAGTTCCACGAACTCAAGTTTGGCAAGGTTTGTCATTGTAACTTCATACAAGAAAATATTAAAAATCATTAGAATTTGATTAATTATAACTATCCATTAACTGAGACTGTCAAAACTTTTATCTCCATGATTTATACCCGATACATTCCAATCTATTGTACCATTTGAGAAAGCAAATAACCATAAGCCGACATAAGTCCTTTAAATATTTAGAATTAATGAACCAATTGAAAGAAAGAATCACCGAGTTTGACATAATAATTTACCTAAACAAAAGCAATTTCAACTGAATAATCCAGTGCCCCTACTAGATATTTAGAACGCCAAAAAAACAAGGACAACCCAATAAATAAAGTGTGTGTATATATATATATACGGCAAAATATAAGAGATGTGAAAAATGATTGCTCCTGTGTTGATTTCTGTGCAAACAATGACTATCATCTTCTATACAGTACTAAGCGTCATGTGCGATTATTTTACACTCATGAATCAAAAATATCTAACAACCATCAAATAAGTGTGAGAGCTTTATTGTAGCCGTAAAAACTCTTACAAATGTTTAAATTTTTATGTTGTGCGATAGTATACCAATTCACATGTGCAGTTCCTAAAAGAAACAATATGCACGCAATAAAATAAAAAATAGATCTGTGCTATCATATTTTTAGTTTCAATAGCAATGCAAATAACATATTATAGAACAATAATGCATATGTAGATTGTGTTTACCAACTACAGTAATAAATAATTGAGTCTATACTGTATTACTTGATAAAGCAAATTAGTGTTTGTTAAATGCTAGTACTAAGATGCATGTGTTCTTAGCTAATGCGCACGTGTGCGCATGTACTCAACAAGTGCACACTTACATTTGTTGTGTCATATGTGAATGTATATGCAGTATGTATGTTTGTTTGTTGATTTTTTTTTCAAAATAATTGAATTATTTGTGATCATATGCATAGAATAATTTTCAGAAAAAAAATAGTACATGTATGCATGATGACCATGCAATACTCAAACATATATATATAGAGAGAGTTATACCTTCTTCTACTTCAAACAAAAAAAAATGATTATCTTCAAGATGAAGGTGAGGAGCAACTCGTGCTAATAACGTATAATGAAATGTTATGAAAGATAACTAAAACAAGATAATTAGAGAAAGAGAGTATTTGCATAATCTTTTGTATATCACTCAATCACTTTACAATTGTCTTATTTATAGAAATAAGAACATCAATACTACTAGGAAGTTACAAAACTCAAGAGTCATACATTTTAATACTCAATGAGAGTTACATGTATCTAGACATCCATATAATATTATGAATCTAGACATTTTATAACAAAAATAATATTGTTTTCTAATGAGAGCGGAGTTGCGTAATTTTTCCATATAATAATATTATTTTAAAAATATTTAAAATGTCTATTTGTACATTTAGTTACAGAGATTACATTTTTTATATATTCTCTCCATCCTTTAATATAAATCGTTTTAATAAATTATTTTTGTTTATCGTTTGAGAATTTCAAATAAGTGTTAATTATTTAGTTTCCAATATTACTCTAAGTATTAAATATAACTTTTATTTTCTCACTATTTTTTGTTTAATAAATAATATTATCTTTTTTCAATACAAGAACAATATAGTTAATTGATATTATATTTAATGTTATATAATTATTTTTTTAATATTTGTGCACAATTTTAAAAAGACTTATATTATGCGACGGGAGAGTATTCAATTAAATAAAATTACATTGTTTTTTGTAAGAGCATCTCTAGCAGTGCCGGAGTCACAAATCCTAGACTATATTTAGTCTAGGAACACATATGTCGCTCCAGCAGATGGACTAAATATAGTCCATCCAATTTTCCGGCAAGACAAAAGGACTATATCAAGGAATCAAAATTGTGGACTATAATTTTTAATATATTTAAATAGGAGAGATGTTGATGAGGAAGAAGGAGAAGGGAGATGGTGAAGAAGGAAAATGGGAATTCTGAAGGAGGAGGAGGAAACATGCCGCGAAGAAGATGAGGTCTAATAAAAAAGTAACAAATAGAAATTAAAAAATTTATAAATATGCATAATAATTTAATATATTTTACTTATCTCTCAATCAACTACTTCAACCTTTAACAATTATATAAGTATTTTGTTAATAATAATTTATATTTTTATTATATTTAATTTTTATTTTTTTATTGATAATATTTCTTTAATTTATTTTTTAGATGGAAAATTATGATCCTCCTATGTATTATATTATTTTTTATTATATTTGAGTTTTTTGAATTTATTGATTATTTTAATCTTTTTATATTATAGTCCACCGAATAGTCCACATGATAGTCCATCTGCTGGAAAGATCGAAGACTAAAGGACATCTGTGGACTAAATATAGTCCAGCAGATAGTCCATCTGCTGGAGATGCTCTAATAGCTTACGCAATTATATGTGTATTCATTACTCTTTTTTTTCATTTTTTTAAATAAAAGCCAAAATTTAGAATTAGAATTGAAATCATCTTTAAACTTCCATAACATCGAAATTCAATTTTGCAAATTGATATAAAGATTCGGAATTTGAAATTAAAAGCATATTTATAATTTTATGAAATTAAAATTTAGTTAAAATATGGTACTCAATTTTTAATTCCAAGGCTAAATTGAAAGTAATATCTTTTTTTTAAGAAAACAGCTAGATATATAGAAAGAATTCACATGATAATCTTTTTAGATAGATAACATATTACATTTTTAATATATTAAATTTTATGTTTGATAATCAATTCCAAACCCTGAATTTAGACTTAAGAGCTAAATTTTAATTTATGTAATTGAAAATGTTGATGATTGTTTGATTTGATGATGATTATTATGGTTGTGTTAATGTATAAATTTTTATGTGAATACATGGTTGATGATGAATGTGATAATATGATAATGTGTTTATGTGCTCATATGTGACTGTGATAAATGTGATAATGTGATGATGTGTATAATTTTTTTTTTATTTTAAAATTTAAAAAAGATTTATTATCAAAAAAATCAATAAACATTTAAGCCTACAAATTATATTTTTAAGACGAATAACATTAAACTTTTAACCAATTGACAAAAGTGCCCAAAATTTAATTAATTAAATAATACTCTTTTTATATTGGAAGAGCATACAAAAGGAGGAGGAAAAAATTGAATTTTTTTTTTTAAAAAATGACCCATTTGCTCTCTCCTCTCTCCCTCTTCCCTAATCCTTCAAATTGTTTTGTTCTTTTAAATTTGAAAATTTAAGCCCCTTGAATTATGTCAAGTAGATATAATCGACTTAAGGAGAAAATAACTTGAAATTTTATGTTAATTCAAAGACTTTTTTGACAATAAAAGGTTGATTATCGCCATTGAAGGAGGAGGAGATGAGATGGTGTGCAAAAAGTGAGTGGCAAAGAGAGAAGGTACATAAGACGACATAAGTAATGTATTTTGGATTTGGAAAGTGAGTTGTTTTTATTTATTTAAAAGATTCTTGAAACAAATATTAGTTAATTAGTTTATCCAACAATACTTTCTTTCCGTCCGTTTTTCAATTTATTCTTCAAACAAACAGTAGTTAATACATATATTGTATTTATAAAAAAATTAATTTTAAAATTGTATCTATAATTTAACAAACTCAGTATGTATAACTTTTACAACTTAAATCTTTTAAATATAAATTTTACGTCTTAAATTTTACAAATTATATCACAACATAAAATTTTCAAATTGTATTTATAATTTTATTTATAAATATTTATAATTTTAAATTATATCACAACATATTTATAATTTTTTTAAAGGGCTAAAATTATTATATTTATAATTAATTTTATTTTTTTTCCTTTGGATGCCGAATCATGAATATGGTAGTACTTGATGTAACGGAACTGTAAATAGCCCTTTTTAAAATTAAGTCAAACAGTATATTTATACGGTCATTTGGTATTAAATACACAAAACTCAATCGGATTCTTTGGCGGGTCGGGTATTTCAACCAATTTTGCCGAATTCGAAAATTGGGGGCTAAATTGTATCAAATTAGGCACTTGATGTAGTAAATTGTAAGCCCAAATTTTTTGAGGGCCGAATTATGAATTTGATGGTATTTCATGTAACAGAAGTGTAATTAGCCCAACTATAAATTTTTCTGAAATGCTTTTTGACTGTCTATAAAAAGAAGGTTATGTCATTTGTTCGGCTAAACTCAGTTGTTATGTTTTTATCAATTTATGGAATTGTTTATGATTCTTTAGAGATATATTAGTCCAATCCAAATTATTTTGGTGCGAATCTGGAGGTTATGACCGAATATGAACAACCCTAGAAATAGGGGGTATTATGTTATGGTCGGGTAATCGATATATGCTGTGAAAATATAAAGAGTGAATAAGATGTTACACATAAAACATGGTATTACTAGGTTGATCACTTAATGATACTGTGGGGATAAGAGTTCACAATCTTTGTGATTGTTGAACGCCATATAAAGGTTCGCAGGTTTTGTGATTGTTGAATTTTATGTAAAGAGATCATGATCACTACGACCACTCAGTGACTCAAATTTTTTCCTTGAGAATGTTTAATAAATTTTGAGATTTCAAAAAGTTTGTCATATTCAAAAATTTGATGTTCACTATCCTATAAAAGAGATTTTTATTGATATCCTTGAATTGTCGATAATATTAATTCCTTCTAAATATTTGAATATTGATTTGCTCCCAGTTATTTTTATTTTAAACTGCTATAATTACTAAACAAATTAGTTGCTTATGTAAGAACCCAACTTTTATGAATAAAGATTAATTTTTCTCAAAAAATATTTTTGACTATTATGGTGTGGATATGATATAACGTTATAGTTGTGGGTAATATTTATAAATTTTGCAAAGTAAGCAAGTTGTTATAAAATATTCGATTGATCGGGGAATATTCGTTTTAACATGGAATATTCGTACTGTAAGACCCCGAATCTTATGAAATAAAAGTATTCAATTTTTCTTATAATTATTATTCAGTAAATAGTTAAATTGATAAAAAGTTAAAGTTAAGGGGTTGATTTGATTAATGTGGTTAGTTATGGGTAAAATGCGCAAATATTTTAAATAAGCAAATGGTTATAAAATATTCATTGTTATTGGGGAATATTCGGTTGGTCGTGGAATATTCTTCACATCGGAGAATATTAAATGCGGCCTAGCGACCTTTTCATGGGCCTATAACGGAAAAGCGATTGGATGAAGAAAAAAGCGACAAGTATGAGTTTTTATAAATAACGAGCGTAGTTATTATTTATTAACACTTTGTTGGAATACTCGGTTGGTTAAAATACGGTAATATATGCAATGTTGCACAAAGATGAGTACTACGGTATTGCATCAATTATTGATTCTTACGTAAGAAGGCACTACTCAATAATTGTTACAGTAATTACTGTTTAATATTTTATTGATTCAATAATTGCTACGTTGATATTTTTTATTATTGTTGTTTCAATAATTGTCACTGCACAGTATTTTCTAATATCAGATCAATAATTCATATTATTTGAATAATATTATTAGATAACATTATTGGCAATGTCTAAAAAGTTTTGTCGAAGAAAGGGGTTAGGTCATCTAATTGCGCGCCAGTAAGGAGAAATCCTTATCGGAAAGCCCCCACTTTACTGGGAACGACCTGGTTGTCATTATTGTGATTGTGTAATATTATTTGTGAATAATTAATTATTGATTTATATGATAAGGAAAATATTTATTTTATGTTAATATAAATGGAGGAATTTTTAGAAACTGATAATTATTAAAAATTAATATTTATATTTTTTGATAAAATAATTCATTCAAATATATTATTATATTACATTATAAATATTTAATGCGATAATATAATAATATAATAATGGTAATATTTTTACAATGAATGTGTGATATATGAATAAATGAGGAGGAATAGTATTTTTTTTTACAAAAAATATGTTAAACATATTGGTGGGCCCCATTTTTTACTGAAATTTAATTATAACCTGCAAAATCGTCCGTATATAGATTTCGGTCAATTTCTGCTTGGAATAAGATTCAATTTTTTTTGATAAAAGGGCTATTTATTATAAATTTTTGAAGTTCCGAAATAATTAAATTTTGAAGTTTTAAATGTTTTTTTAAAGAAAAATAGTTTTTTTCACTTTGGTGGGCCCCACATGTGTTGTAAATGTACTGAAATTAGATTTCTAATGGTGCGTATAATTTTGTATATAAATATATTATTTTATTAAATTTTCTGCTTTTGTGTTCTAAGCATTTTCCTATAAATAGGGTGCTTAGGTTAGAATTGAAAATCACACCAGAAACTAAAGTTTTCTCTCTCTATATTATCAAGCGTATTTTTGTGAGTATTTTGATACTTTGAGTGTTGTTATAAGGTACAAGTTTCCTTCAGCACTATATCCGGTATTCCAGTCAGAAGTACTGTTCTTTTGAGGTAAGGAATAGTAAGGGATGTTATTTTTTTAAAGTAAATGATGTTATTTCTTTTAATATCATTATACCAAAATATTGATATAAATTTTATTGTGAAACTTTATCTTTTCGTGTCAGGATTACTATTTACGTATACGGTACTATTCACGTATACGACACTATTCACGAATACGATACTATTCACGAGTACTATTCACAAAGTATGATTTTTCTTGTGAAATTTTTACCTTTTTGTGTCGGAATTACTATTCACGAGTTACTATTCACGGGTTACTATTCATGAGTTACTATTCACGGGGTACTATTCACAACAAAAATTTAGTTTCTTTTTTTGACCAAATTATCGTTGATTTATGAATCTTACTCTTGAAATTAAACCCATGTTTTGATTATATTATTTTTATAACATTTTTATAATCCTGGTGATGAAATTTTTCTTTCACTTGAGTGTAAAGATGGGTAGATTATTGGTATGATCGTGACTATGTGTTCTCTTTGGCCAGTAGTGCAAAGATAAATTGTTGACTGGTATGACCATGACCATTGAATTTACAATTGAATATCTTTAGCTTAAGTGCAAAGGTGAATTGATCAACATGGTTATAATTATTGTTTATATAAATTCTGAAATGATTATATATTTCTTCGAGATATTAATATCTTTGGCTGTAGTCAAAGATGAATGAGTTGTTAGTGAATATCTTTGGCCCGTGAGTCAAAGATGAATTTATTAGTATGATTATGAGCGATGGCGTGATTTGGTATAACCATGATCTTTGATGTTTTAGGTAAAGACAAGTGATAAAAATTATCTTAATTCACGGGTGCGAAGAGAATTTAGAACCACAATTATGATTATGAGTTATTCACATGATTGTGGGCGAGGAACGTGGATTGATGTTACGAGGATAAAACATTATTGGTGGACTTTTAACATGGAGAAGATAATAGACTTTATGGTCTATTTGACTCTTCTAATGGATTGCTCGTTCCGTTGCAACTATGGTTAAAAAGTTTTATCATCTACCATATATTCTAAATCTTTGATTTATTACCGACGAAGGCTATTGATAATGTAATTATCTTTAGTCATGAAATTCTTTACTGGGCTATTTGTGCTCACCCTTTTACTTCACAATTCCTTTCAGGTAACAAGAGTGTAGTGGTCGATTCGGCGGGGATAACGAGGGGAATAGAGCGGTGGTCTATAGTTGTTGAGGTTCTCCTAAAAAGCGATATGGAAATAATTTTATTGAGAATTTTAGATAAGTGTGTTGTATTTTATCGTCATTTAATAGTTATATTTGGTGAATCAAATAGGGTGAAATGAACCCAACTTTGGAAGGGTGTTTTGCCACTTATCATACAAGATGTCTAATGACATATAACTTCGTGTTATCATAAGACAGGGTTATTTTTTCGTATTCATGAAGAGAGTTATTTTCTTTCAATACTGTAAGGTTGTTATTCCATTCTTTATTATTATGTTGGAATAACTTTTGTCACATCAAATCCGCATACATGGTGAAATTCTTACATTATTCCATTCTTTATTATTACATTGGAATAACTTTATGCATCTTGATCTATCGCATGCCCGGTGAATTGTTGTTATTCCATTCTTTATTATTACATTGAAATATCCTATCTCATGCGGATTACGCATGACCCAGTTCCATTCTTTATTATTACATTTGAAATATCACATGCATGCGATTACGCGTGACTGGTTCAATTCTTTATTATTCATTGGAATAACTCATCATGCGAGGCTTATCGCATGCATGGTGAATTCTTACATTATTCCATTCTTTATTATTACATTTGGAATAACTTTTATCTATGTGGATTACCACATGCATGGTGAATGATCCTTCAGTATTCATTCTTTATTAAATTGTGGAAATGATCTCATCTACGTAAATTACTGCATGGCGGTGTGAAAATCCATTTGCGCTTCAGTATATTCTATTATACTCGTATGAGATATCATTTCTTTTGTACTCGTCATGGAATATCATTTTCTTTGGTATTTTTCTTTTACGAGTTACTATTCATGGGTTACTATTTACTCGATTACTATTCACTCTAGTATTATTCACTCGGATATTCGGGGCACTTTTTGTGTCGGAGTACTATTCACGAGTTACTATTCATGGGGTACTATTCACCCGATTACTATTTACTCTAGTATCATTCACTCGGGTATTCGGGACACTTTTCGTGTCGGGGTACTATTCACGGGGTACTATTCCCGAAGTACTATTCACGGGGTACTATTCACCCAAAAAATATATTTCTTTTTGGTCCAAATCATTTTTGGGTACAATATTGTTCTTGAATTTTACTCCACAAAGAAGTATCATGTTGACAAATTGGTCGTTATTGATTCTTGGATAAATTAAATTATAAATCTTTAAAATTTATCCTTGAACTTGTTTTATTGAATTATTATGTCATTGTCATCATCCTCATGCTTATATTGTGATGAAAGTCATCTTTGGCTTACGTGCATAGATGGACTTGGTATAATTATGACCAGGGATTATTCGGTATAATCATGGCCGTAATGTAACGAATGATGTGGTAAAAGTCCTCATTGGCACCGTAGTTCATTGATGGGCGTGATTGTTGGTATGATTATGACCGAGGATTATTCGGTATAATCATGACCATTGATGATTACATGAATATCCTTGACCATGGTGCAGGGATGATTCGATTTTATTTATTAAGCTGAGTCTCAGCGATAAAATTGTTGAAATTTTTTTTAAATCATAGAAGATAGTAGATTTTTTGCTCTAATTGACTCTTCTAATGGATTACTTTTTCCACTGCAGTTTTTGATCTAAAATTTGTTGTCTATTATATTCTATCAGTTGTTATACTGTTGAAGGCTAAGGATAATTTATTTTGCATTGTCTTAGTCATAATATTTCTTACTGGGCTAGTTGAGCTTACCCTTTTCTTCATGGTTCTCTTCAGGAAAGGAGAATGTAGCTGGGACTAGTCGGGGAACAGAGTGACGGTCCAGATGTTTGCATTAGTAGTCCTCACTATTCTGTGAAATAGTGTGATAATAAATGTAATAAGGACTCCATTGAGTGTGGATATTGTCTAGATGAAAATATTCTTATTAAAACTCTTAGATTATGTTTTGTCGTATTTTACACGACTGTTGTATAATTAAGTTGTATTTGGATTTATGTACCATGTATTTGGCGACTCAAGATGGGTGATATATACCTATTTTGGGGGGGGGGGGGTCACAGTTGGTATCAAAGCTTAGGGATATGATCCCTGGCTGAGATGTGAGACAAGAACTAGGAGGGGAGAGATGGGGAATTCCTTTGCTAGTATGACCTACCTAAGTTTATTTGGTATTTAATTGGTTGGTCAGAATATATGAATAATATGTGACATGTCAATTAACCCTTGTTTTGTGGCAGTATTTGAAAATGACATCCAAAAATATTGAGAATAGCAATGGAGCACAGGAGACCGTTGAGTCACCACAGATTAATACCCAGAATAATGTGTAACAGAAAGACAATAATCCTCAGGAAAATAATAACACCGATGAAATGGTGAACGATGGGATGTTTAGAGGTTTTGTGCAATTCATGCAACATCGAAGTGAGCCGACTCTGTCAAAAAATGCAGGTGGAAACAACGACAACTCTCGGGCCGGTCATCGCTAAGCGATTCAAGGAGCTGGGACCACGAGTTTTTGGAGAGCCAAAACCACTTAAGGCGGAGACGTGGATAAAGCAGATCAACAAGATATTTGATGCCTTGGGATGCTCCGAGGAGCAAAAGGTTCCCTTTGCCACCTTCATGTTATGAGTAGAGGCAGATTACTGGTGGGAATCCGTAAAGCGTACTCAACCTACCGCACAGAAGATATCTTGGGAGAAATTCCAAGAACTTTTCAACGACAAGTACTTTCCCGAAAGTATTCGTCACATGAAAGATGTGAGACCCCAAATTTTATGAATAAAGATTTAAATTTCTCGAAATATTTTTTTGAATATTATGGTGTAGATTTGATATAATGTTATAGTTGTGGATAATATTTATAAATTTTGAAAAGTATGCAAGTTGTTTTATAATATTCGATTGGTCGGGGAATATTCATTTTAACAGGGAATATTCGTACGACGACACAATCATTGGTGGACCCCACAACGGAATTATTGTCAGATTGAGAAAATGACAAAAATATTTTTATGAAAATAACGGCGGAAGTTTTACCGTTAAAATTATTGAACTACTCAGTAGTAAAAGTATAGTAATACGCGTGGTTGCATAGTAGCACATGATATTGATTATTGATGCTTACGTGAAAAGTCACTTAGTTATACTCAATTATTGCTACAGTAATTGCTGTATCATCTCTCATTTTATTGATTCAATTATTGTCACAGTATCATGTGCATAATATGTTACTTTTTAATTCAATAATTGAGACGACAAAGTTATTAATATTATTAAATTGCAATATTGACAATGTCTAGAAGTTCTGTCAAGGAGATGTTAGGTAATTGCGCGCCAGTGAGGAGAAATCCTTACCGGAAGGCCCCCTCTTTCCTTGAAACGACCTGGTTGTTAAATATTGTGAGTTATGATATTAATGATGAATAAGTTCGTGTTGATTAAAGATGAAATTGATAATTCTATTGTGTGGAAATTATTAGTGTTAGTGGAAATCGACATTTATTTCGATAATAATTGATGTCAGGATGTTATATTGTTCACTCAGGTATTCGGGGCACTTTTTCGTGCCGAAATACTATTCACGGGTTACTATTCATGGGTTACTATTCACCCAGTTACTATTCACTTTAGTATTGTTCACTCGGGTATTCGGGACACTTTTCGTGTCGGAGTACTATTAACGAGTTATTATTCACGGGTTACTATTCACTCAGTTACTATTCACTCTAGTATTATTCACTCGGGTAATTAACCGGATAAATGTGCATTTAATTGCTATTAATTCATATGATTATAACTATTTGTTCACATGTGTATACTATTGATTCATATTCTTGTACTATTAGGGGAGTTGGTGCAAGATTGATAATACTTGCATGACTAAGTTAAAAATGGAGGTATAGATGAAGGTACTATACTATAATTAGTTTTTTCACATGATTTTACTATTGAGTCACATGAATAAACTATTGATTCACATTAATTTACTATTAGGGGAGTTGGTGCAAGATTGATAATACTTGCATGACTAAGTTAAAAATGGAGGTATAGATGGATGTACTATACTGTAATTAATTTTTTCACATGTTTAGAACTATTGAGTCATAAGATTTACTATTGATTCACATGATTTACTATTAGGGGAGGTGGTACAAGTTTGATAATAATTGGATGACTAAGTTAAAAATAAAGAAAAAGAGGAAGGTATTATACTGTAATATTCTGAGCCCCAAAATGTGCAATTATTGAAACTATGTTTTCCTATAAATAGAAGCTCATTCTTCCTTCATTTCTCACCAATTCACCAAAGCTATAGAGCAATTATTATAGAGAAATTATAGAGAGAAAGAAGAAGAGAAGTCTGCTACTTCACTTTTCCAGTATTCAATCTTCTTTTGAGGTAAGGGGTATTATTCTTTCGTATTCATAAAGAGAGTTATTTTCTTTCAATACTCGTTATTCCATTCTTATTTTTTTTGTTGGAATAACCTGTCTATGCGAAGTTTCGCATACATGGTGAAATCCTTCTGTTATTCCATTTCTTATTTATTATGTTGGAATAACCTGTCTATACGAAGTTCCGCATACATGGTGAAATCCTTCTGTTATACCATTCCTTATTATTATTTTGGAATAACCTGTCTATGCGAAGTACCGCATACATGGTGAAATTCTTCTATTATTCCATTCTTTAATATTACATCCGGAATATCCTCACATGCATGCGTTTTACTGAATGACTGGTTCCATTATTTTTTATTACATTGGAATATCACATGCATGCTTTATGCATGACTTTGGTTCCATTATTTATTATTCATTGGAATATCCTGTCATGCATAGCTTCGCATGACTGGTTTCATTATTAATTATTACATTGGAATAACTTTTGTATACGCGGATTACCATATACGGTGAATTACATTTGTTATTCCATTCTTTATTATACTCGGTTGGTTAAAGTTTTGGCTTTTATACTCCATGAAATTAGTGGAATATCCTTTATATTTGCGCTTCATCCAATATCTTTTCATGAAAATATTCTTACGAGCATTCTTGAATTGTACACCGAAAAGCGATGTCGAGTTGACAATTTGGGCGTTATTGGTTCTGGATAAATTAATTCTTGAACTTGTTTTATTGAATTCTTATATCATTGTCATCATCCTCATGTTTATATTACATTGAAAGTCATCGTGGCACATGGTTCATAGATGGACTTGGTATGATTATGACCGAGAATTATTCGGTATAATCATGGCCGTAATGTTACAAATGATGTGGAAAAAGTTCTCATTGGCACATGGTGAATTGATGGGCGAGTTTTGGTATGATTATGGCTATGGATTCTCTTCAGCCAAGGGTGCAAAGATGAATTGTTTTATGGCATGATCAGGACCGTTGATGGAAACACGATTATCTTTGGCCTGTAGAGCATGGATAATTTGTGGTCGTGGTACTAAAGAATATCCTTGGCCTGTAGTGCAGGGATGATTTGATGATGTGGATTATTTATTAAGCTGAGTCTCAGCGATGAAATTGATGATAAACTTTTTAAATCATAGAAGATAGTAGATTTTATGCTCAACTTGACTCTTCTAATGGATTGCTTATTTCCGCTGCAGTTTTTGATCTAAAACTTGTTGTCTATTATATTCTATCAGTTGTTATACTGTTGAAGGCTAAGGATAATTTATTCTGCATTATCTTAGTCATAATATTTCTTACTGGGCTAGTTGAGCTCACCTTTTCCTTCACCGTTCTCTTCAGGAAATGAGAATATAGGTGGGACGAGTCGGGGAACGGAGTGACGGTCCAGAGGATAACATTAGTAGTCCTCACTATTCTATGAAATAGTGTGTTAATAAATGTATTAAGGACTTATTTTGAGTGTGAATATTGTCTAGAAGGTAATATTTGTTATAAAACTCACAGCTCATGTTGTATATTTAAGATTGTATTTGTATTCTATACCATGTATCTGGCGACTCAAGATGGGTGATGTATACCTGTTTTGGGGGCGTCACAAAAGAGGTGGAGTTCATCAAGCTTGAGCAAAACAATATGACCGTGGCGCAGTACGAAGTTAAGTTTGCCGAGTTGTCTCAGTTTGCGTCCCACTTGGTTGATAATGAGGAGAGAATGACGCGGATATTTCTAAGAGGTTTGAAACCCGAGATACGTCAATACCTAATTTCTCACAAACTGTGTTTGTATTCAGATGTTGTAAATAGGGCTCAGTTATTGGAGCGCGATAATGAGTCATCCCAACCAAGAGAGATGTGACGCCCCCAAAATAGGTATACATCACCCATCTTGGGTCGCCACTTACATGGTACATAAATCAAATACAAACTTAATTATACAACAGTTGTGTAAAATACGACAAAATATATATTATGAGTTTTAATACAAATATTGTCATCTAGACAATATCCACACTCAATGGAGTCCTCATTACATTTATTATCACACTATTTCACAGAATAGTGAGGACTACTAATACACCATCTAGGACCATCACTGTTCCCGATTAGTCCCTCGCTACGCTTCTCATTTCCTCAGAAACAACAATGAAAGCAAAGGGTGAGCTCAACTAGCCCAAGAAGAAATATTATGACTAAGATAATGCGTAATAAATTATCCTTAGCCTTCAATAGTATAACAACTGATAGAATATAATAGACAACAAGTTTTAGATCAAAAATGCCGTGAAATAAGCAATCCATTAAAAGAGTCAAGTAGAGAATAAAATCTACTATCTTTTAAGATTTAAAAGGTTTTTCATCACTTTTATATTTGAGACTCAAACTTAATAAAAAAAATCCACATCATCGAATCACCCTGACCTCACTGACGGCCAATGATATTCTTTAAGATCACGACCATGAATTATCCATGCACTACGCGCCAAAGATAATCGTGTTTTCATCAACTGGTCCGATCATGCCATAAAATAATTCATCTTTGCACTCTCGGCAAGAGAATCCATAGCCATAATCATACCAAAACCCATCCATCAATGCACTACGGACCAATGAGGACTTTTTTTCACATCATTTGTAACATTACTAAGCATGATTATATACGAATAATCCTCGTCATAAACACACCAAGTCCATCTATGCATTACAGCCACATATGACTTTTTACCACATCATTTGTAACATTACGGTCATGATTATACCGAATAATCCCTGGTCATAATCATACCAAGTCCATCCATGCACTACATGTGCCACGAGATGACTTTCAACATAATATAAACATGAGTATGATGACAATGATATAAGAATTCAATAAAACAACTTCAAGAATTAATTTGTCCAGAATTAATAATGTCCAAATTGTCAACAAGATCTTGTTTTGTGGGGTAAAATTTAAGAATGCTCGTAAGAATATTTCCATGAAATGATATCGATGAAGCGCAAATATCAAGGATATTCCACTAATTTCATGGAGTATAGAAGTCGAACTTTAACCAACCGAGTATAATAAAGAATGGAATAACAATGAAATCACCATGCATGCGGTCTTACGCGATAGACAAAGTTTATTCCAACGTAATAATAACGAAATGGAATAACAATAGAATTCACCATGCATGCGGTATTTGGATGACAAAGTTATTCCAATGTAATAATAAATACAAAATAATAAATAATGGAACCGAGTCGAGTGAAATTACACCGATAGATATTAAAATGAGAATATTAAATGCGAATAATAAATAATGGAACCAGTCGTGTGAAATTACACCGAAGCGTGATATTAAACCGAGAATATAAAGATCAATAATAAATAATGGAACCAGTCCGGTGTAAAACACAAAGACAGGATATTCCGACAGAATAATAAATAATGGAACCAGGTCCGTAAAAAACACACGCACATGATATTCCAACGAATAATAATGATAGAATAATAGAAGAATGTCACCAAGTATAGGGTAGCCCGCGTATACAGGTTATTCCAACAGAATAATAAACAATGGAATAACAGAAGTTCTCTTCATGAATAAGAAAAAAATAACACCCCATACCGTAAAAGAAACTGGATATAAGAGTAGGGAAGTAGCAGAATACTTTTCTTCTTTCTCTCTATAGTTTTCTCTCTCTGAGTTTCAAAGAATTCGTAAGAAATAATGAAGGAATGAGCTTATTTATAGAAGAATGGACCGCGATAGTAACTAATTCATGAACGGTCCAGATTGATTTACTTTAATCGGACGGTCCATATTTAAAGCAAAATCTTTTAAATAAAATATAATATATTCTATTTATAATCTAATAAAACGAATAACTTTATAAAAGATTTTACTATGCAAACACTATCGCGAGCACTATGCAAATACTATGCATAATAAAATAAAATATAATCTAATTATTGTCTAATAAAACGAATAACTTTATAAAAGTATTCTGTTTTATATAAAAAGATTTTACTATTATCCTAATAAAAGGAATAACTTTATAAAAGTATTCTGTTTTATATAAAAAGATGTTTCTGTTTTATTACGTTAATAATACGAATAAAACAAAACTTATAAATCAACAATAATTGAATCAAATAACGTGAGATACTATGCAGCAACTACTGTAGCAATAATTGAACAAAATTGAGTGACTTCTCACGTAAACATCAATAATTAATACCGTGTGCTACTATGCAACCACAGCGTACATCTTTGTTTTTTACTACCGAGTAGTTCAACAGTTTTAACGGTAAAACTTCCGCCGTTATTTTTAATAAAATATTTTTGTCATTTTCTCAATCCGACAATAATTCCGTTGTGGGGTCCACCAATGATTGTTCCATCGTACGAATATTTTCCGACACAAAGAATATTTCCCGGCCAATCGAATATAATATGACAACTTGCATACTTTGCAAAATTTTCAAATACTACCCACAACTATAACATTATATCAAATCCACACCATAATATTCAAAAAAAATATTTCTAGAAATTTAAATCTTTATTTATAAAATCCGAGGTTTCACAATCTCCCCTCCTTATAGAATTTTGCCCTCGAAATTTACTTGCGTACCTGGTATGTCGAACAGGTGAGGATACCTCGTCCGATTCTAACTCTTTGAGATATAATCTTTGAGCGTAAAATATACTCCTTCTTATCCAAGATTTTAACAGGTACATCTTCATATGTTAAATCATCCGCTATCTCGTCCGGTTCTAAATCAATAATGCAGTTCGGGTCGTCCACATATTTACGTAACATAGATACGTTAAAACGTTATGAACATGCGACAAACTTGGTGGTAAAACGAGTCTATAAGCCACCGTCCCAGCTGGACTTGACTTTGGTGCACGACAAAATCGAGCTAAATGACCTTCTCTTCTTGAAATTTCCACTTCTATTATCTTGGCCATGATTACCACCGAAGTGGTTACCATTCTTGGCATGATAATTTCCCCTACGATGGTTATCATTGTTCCAATGGCCGTTGCCACCGGTATGATTATTATCGTGCTGTTGGTCGTTACCTTTTGGTTGAGCTGACTCAACGGTCTCATGTGCTTCATTGCTTATCTCAATATTTTCAGATGTCATTCTCAAACACTGTCACAAAACAAGAGTTAATTAACATATCACATATTATCCCTATACTCTGACCGACCAATTAAATAACAAATAAACTTAGGTATGTCATACTAGCGAAGGAATTCCCCGTCTCTCCCCTCCTAGTTCTTATCTTACATCTCAGCCAGGGATCATATCCCTAAGCTCTGATACCAACTGTGACGCCCCCAAAATAGGTATACATCACCCATCTTGGGTCGCCACTTACATGGTACATAAATAATATACAAACTTAATTATACAACAGTCGTGTAAAATATGACAAAATATATATTGTGAGTTTTAATACAAATATTGTCATCTAGACAATATCCACACTCAATGGAGTCCTCATTACATTTATTATCACACTATTTCACAGAATAATGAGGACTACTAATACACCATCTAGGACCATCACTCTGTTCTCCGACTAGTCCCTGTTACGTTCTCATTTTCTGAAGAGAACAATGAAAGCAAAGGGTGAGCTCAACTAGCCCAGTAAGAAATATTATGACTAAGATAATGCAGAATAAATTATCCTTAGCCTTCAACAGGATAACAACTGATAGAATATAATAGACAACAAGTTTTAGATCAAAAACTGCAGTGGAAATAAGCAATCCATTAAAAGAGTCAAGTAGAAATAAAATCTACTATCTTTTAAGATTTAAAGGTTTTTCATCACTTTTATCGGCGAGACTCGACAAATAAATAATCCACATCATCGAATCACCCCTGCACTACTACTGACCAGGATATTCTTTAGTATCGTGGACAACGAATTATCCATGCACTACGGGCCAAAGATAATCGTGTTTTCATCAACGGTCCTGATCATGCCATAAAATAATTCATCTTTGCACTCTTGGCCGAAGAGAATCCATAGCCATAATCATACCAAAAATTGTCCATCAATGCACTACGGGCCAATGAGGACTTTTTCCACATCATTTGTAACATTACGGTTATGATTATACCGAATAATCCCTGGTCATAATCACACCAAGTCCATCTATGCACTATAGGCCACAGATGACTTTTACCACATCAGTTGTAACATTACGGTCATGATTATACCGAATAATCCTTGGTCATAATCATACCAAGTCCATCCATGCACTTCAGAATACCAGATGACTTTCAACATAATATAAACATGAGTATGATGACAATGATATAAGAATTCAATAAAACAACTTCAAGAATTAATTTGTCCAGGAATTAATAATGTCCAAATTGTCAACAATATACTGTTTTATGGGGTAAAATTTAAGAATGCTCAAAAGAATATTTCCATGAAACGATACTGGATGAAGCGCAAATATCAAGGATATTCCACTAATTTCATGGAGTATAGAAGTCAAAACTTTAACCAACCGAGTATAATAAAGAATGGAATAACAATGAGAAATAACCATGCATGCGGTATTGGCATGAGCAAAAGTTATTCCAACGAAATAATAACGAATGGAATAACAACAAATCACCATGCATGCGGTTCTTCGCGTGAGACGAGTTATTCAACGAGAATAATAAATACGAAATAATAAATAATGGAACCGTGTCGTGAAATTCACATCGATGTGATATTCCGGCGTAATATTAAATGCGGAATAATAAATAATGGAACCAGTCGTGAAATTCACACCGCTGTGATATTCCGGCAGAATATAAAGATGAATAATAAATAATGAAACCAGTCCGTCCTGTAAAACACATACGCATGGATATTCCGACAAAATATAAAAGACCTGAATAATAAATAATGGAACCAGTCCTTAAAAACACATGCATGGATATTCCAATGTATAATAATGATGAGAATAATAGAAGAATGTCACCAAGTATAGGGTAACTTGGCGTGATACAAAGTTATTCCAATGAATAATAATAAACAATGGAATAACAGAAGTTCTCTTCATGAATAAGAAAAAAATAACACCCCTTATCGTAAAAGAAACTGGATATAAGAGTAGGAAGTAGCGAATACTTTTCTTCTTTCTCTATACATAGTTTTCTCTCTCTAGAGTTTCAAAGAATTCGTAAGAAATAATGAAGGAATGAGCTTATTTATGAAGAATGGACTACATAAGTAACTAATTCATGAACGGTCCAGATTGATTTACTTTAATCAGATGGTCCATATTTAAAGCAAAATCTTTTAAATAAAATATAATATATTCTATTTATAATCTAATAAAACGAATAACTTTATAAAAGATTTTACTATGCAAATACTATGCAGGCACTATGCAAATACTATGCATAATAAAATATAATATAATCTAATTATTGTCTAATAAAACGAATAACTTTATAAAAGTATTCTGTTTTATATAAAAAGATTTTACTATTAGCCTAATAAAACGAATAACTTTATAAAAGTATTCTGTTTTATATAAAAAGATATTTCTGTTTTATTACGTTAATAATACGAATAAAACAAAACTTATAAATCAACAATAATTTAATCAAATAACGTGAGATACTATGCAGCAAATACTGTAGCAATAATTGAACAAAACTGAGTGACTTCTCACGTAAACATCAATAATTAATACCGTGTACTACTATGCAACCACGCGTATTACTGTACTTTTACTACCGAGTAGTTCAACAGTTTTAACGGTAAAACTTCCGCCGTTATTTTTAATAAAATATTTTTGTCGTTTTCTCGATCCGAATGATAATTCCGTTGTAGGGGTCCACCAATGATTGTTCCATCGTATTTAATATTCTCCGACACAAAGAATATTTCCCGACCAATCGAATATAATATGACAACTTGCATACTTTGCAAAATTTTAAAATACTACCCACAACTATAACATTATATCAAATCCACACCATAATATTCATAAAAAATATTTTGAGAAATTTAAATCTTTATTTATAAAATCCAGGGTCTCACAAGAGAGCAGTCGGCAAATCGATAATACCAGTGGTAGCAGTCATCGAAGCAGTGACAAAAAGCGTGGAGGGAATAAACAGGCCAGAAATGGTAACCACTTCGGTGGTAATCATGGCCAAGATTATAGAAGTGGAAGTTTCAAGAAGAGGAGATTCAACAACGATGGAAAGATAGCAACACCAACACCCGTTTTCAAGGAAGGAGAACGACCACCAATTGTATGCTTCAAATGCGGAGGGAGGACATATCGGTCAAAATTTGCACGATGCGATCCAAAAGCATGTTATAATTATGGAAAAGAAGGTCACCTAGCTTGATTTTTTGTCGTGCACCAAAATCAAGTCCAAATTTGGGGCGGTGGCACTAAAGGCGGATACAGACAAAATAAAGTCGATGGTTTCAGGAAGAGCATTTTTCGTGACTTCTCAAAAAGCAAGTGACCGAAAGAAGTTAGCACGGGTTAGTTGATTATAAATTCTTGCGAAGTCTATACCTTATTAGATATCTGGGATTACCCATTCTTTTATCTCTTGCTTCACTTTACTCAACGTTTAAATTTAACTCGAGAGAAATTAGACTTTGACTTTTCAATTTGAAACTCCGTTAGGAGAAACCTTCATTACCTCCACTGTTTATAAATCTCGATTCAAATCGACACTTTCACGTTACCTGTTGATCTTATCTCATTGAAAATACTTGCCTTTGATGCGATTTTAGGAAACGATTGGTTAACTACTCATCATGCTTTTTATAAGGTTGTTAGTTTTTATATTCCTAATCAACCTATTATGCGAATTCAAGCAACCAAACCACTAAAGTCAATTATTGTCATATCAAGCCATAAGTAAAGAGCCCCGAGCCTCGAGCCTTTCGTTGGTGACTTCCTTGTGTGGAATGCACCGAAGCCGAACTTTTCGTAGGGGACGCTGTGAATGACGATGGCAAATTGATAGGTATCAATGTGACATGCTATCCAAGTCTTGGGATGAGGGTCACAGTTTTGAATGATATTTCTATTGTTAATAAATTTCCTGGCGTATTCTTGAAGACTTCTTAGCCTACCCCTAGAGCGTGAATTTAAATTTTGTATTGACCCCAATACAAAACCCATTTCTAAAACCCTCAAATATTTCTTTACCTAAAAACGATCGTATAATGCGCTAAAGACGTTGGCTCGAGTTGTTGAAGATTACGATCGTACCATTCAATATCATCGTGGAAGAGCGAACGTGGTAGTTGACGCGTTGAGTAGAAGATCGTATGCGAAGTTGTTAACACAAAAACTCATTTCGTATAACTTTCAAATGATGAAGATAGAGTTAAAGACTCTAGGGACCCACGAGAAGATAACGAATATACGATTAGAATCGACTTTAATCAATAAAGTTAAAGCCGCTCAAGCTACACACCCGAGTCTGATGAATATGAAGAAGAAGGTTTAAGAAGACGTTATCTCAACCCTCGATTTAATTGGCACATTTGAAATCCTCGATGGAGTAGGAACTGTGGCCTATAGACTCGTTTTACAGCCAAGTATGTCGCGTGTTCATAACGTTTTTCATGTATCGATGTTACGTAAATATGTGGACGATTCAAACCACATTATTGAATTAAAACTAGACGAGATAGCAGAAGATTTAACGTATGAGGAGATACATGTTAAAATCTTGGATAAGAAGGATCGTATTCAACATTCAAAGGTTATACCTCAAGAGTTAGAATCTAAAATGAAGTCAAGGTATCCTCATCTCTTCGACATACCAGGTACGTACGTAAATTTTGAGGGCGAAATTTCATAAGGAGGGGAGATTGTGAGACCCCAAATTTTATGAATAAAGATTTAAATTTCTCAAAATATTTTTTTGAATTTTACGGTGTGGATTTGATATAATGTTATAGTTGTGGGTAATATTTATAAATTTTGCAAAGTAAGCAAGTGGTTATATAATATTCGATTGGTCGGGGAATATTCATTTTAACAGGGAATATTCGTACGATGGCACAATCATTGGTGGACCTCACAACGGAAGTATTGTCGTGGTTAGAAAACGACAGAATTATCTTTTTATAAAAATAACGGCGAAAGTGTTATCGTTAAAACTGTTGAACTACTCGGTAGTAAAAGTACAGTAATACGTGTGGTTGCATAGTAGCACACGGTATTGATTATTGATGCTTACATAAGAAGTCACTCAGTTATACTCAATTATTGCTACAGTAATTGCTGCATCATATCTCTCATATTATTGATTAAATTATTGTCACAGTTTTATCTGCATAATATGCTATATTATCAAATCAATAATTGAGACGACAAAGTTATTCATATTATTATTTGCAATATTGACAATGTCTAGAAGTTCTATCAAGGAGAGGTTAGATAATCTAATTTCGCGCCAATAAGGAGAAATCCTTATCGGAAAGCCCCCTCTTTCCTGGGAACGACTTGGTTGTTAAATATTGAGAGTTATAATATTAATGATGAATAAGTTCGTGTTGATTAAAGATGAAATTGATAGTTCCGTTGTCTGAGAATTATTAGTGTTAGTGGGAATTGACATTTATTTAGATAATAATTGATGTCTGGAGGTTATATTGACCAATCGGGTAATTCACCAGATAAATGAGCAATTAATTGCTATTAATTCACATGATTATAAATATTTGTTCACATGTGTGTACTATTGATTCACATTCTTGTACTATTAGGGGATTTGGTGCAAGATTGATAATACTTGCATGACTAAGTTAAAAATGGAGGTATAGATGGAGGTACTATACTGTAATTCGTATTTTCACATGATTATAATTATTGATTCAAATGATTGAACTATTGATTCACATTATTTACTATTAGGGGAGGTGGTGCAAGTTTGATAATACTTGCGGACTAAATTAAAAATAAAGAAAAAGTGGAAGGTATTATAATTTGTAATATTTCGAGCCCCAAACGTAAATTATCGAAACTATATTTTCCTATAAATAGAAGCTCATTCTTCCTTCATTTCTCACCAATTCACTAAAGCTATAGAGCAATTATTATAGAGAAATTATAGAGAAAAAGAAGAAGAAAGTCCGGTGCCTCACTATTCCAAAGATCCGCTTTTCTTCAAGGTAAGGGGTATTATTCTTTCGTATTCATGAAGAGAGTTATTTTCTTTCAATACTGTAAGGGTTGTTATTCCATTCTTTATTATCATGTTGGAATAACTTTGTCATGCCAAGTACCGTATACATGGTGAAATTCTTACGTTATTCCATTCTTCATTATTCTATTGAATAACTCGTCTGCATCGATCTATCGCATGCCCGGTGAATTCATTGTTATTCCATTCTTTATTATTACATTGAATATCCTCGTGCATGCGAATTACGCATGACACGGTTCCATTCTTTATTATTATGTTGGAATATCACATCACATGCGTGATTACGCACGACTGGTTCCATTCTTTATTATTCTTTGGAATAACTTTTATGCATGCGGTCTATCGCATGCATGGTGAATTCTTCATTATTCCATTCTTTATTATTTTATTGGATAACCTGTCTATGTGGATTACCGCATGCATGGTGAATGATCCTTCGTATTCATTCTTTATTAAATTGTGGAAATGATCTGTCTACGTGAATTACCGCATGGCGGGTGAAAACTCATTTGCAATTTCGTATATTCTATTATACTCGTATGAGATATCATTTCTTTTGTACTCGTCATGGAATATCATTTTCTTTGGTATTTTTCTTTTACGAGTTACTATTCACGGGTTACTATTCACCCGGTTACTATTCACTCTAGTATTATTCACTTGGGTATTCGGGGCACTTTTCGTGCCGGAGTACTATTCATGAGTTACTATTCACCAGATTACTATTCACTCTAGTATCATTCATTAGGGTATTCGGGACACTTTTCGTGTCGGGGTACTATTCACCCGAAAAATATATTTCTTTTCGGTCCAAATCATTTTTGGGTACAATATTATTCTTGAATTTTACTCCACAAAGCAGTATCATGTTGACAAATTGGACGTTATTGATTCCTGGATAAATTAAATTATAAATCTTTAAAATTTATCCTTGAACTTGTTTTATTGAATTATTATGTCATTGTCATTATCCTCATGCTTATATTGCGATGAAAGTCATCTTTGGCTTACGTGCATAGATGGACTTAGTATGATTATGACCAGGGATTATTCGGTATAATCATGACCGTAATGTAACGAATGATGTGGTAAAAGTCCTCATTGGTCTGTAGTTCATTGATGGACAGTTGTTGGTATGATTATGACCAGGAATTATTCGATATAATCATGACCATTGATGATTACATTAATATCCTTGACCGTGGTGCAGGGATGATTAGATTTTATTTATTAAGCTGAGTCTCAGCGATAAAATTGTTGAAAAACTTTTTAAATCATAGAAGATAGTAGATTTTATGCTCTACTTGACTCTTCTAATGGATTGCTTATTCCGCTGCAATTTTTGATCTAAAATTTGTTGTCATACTGTTGAAGGCTAAGGATAATTTATTCTGCATTATCTTAGTCATAATATTTCTTACTGGGCTAGTTGAGCTCACCCTTTTCTTCATGGTTCTCTTCAGGAAAGGAGAATGTAGCTGGGACTAGTCGAGGAACAGAGTGACGGTCCATATGTTTGTATTAGTAGTCCTCACTATTCTGTGAAATAGTGTGATAATAAATGTAATGAGGACTCCATTGAGTGTGGATATTGTCTAGATGACAATATTCTTATTAAAACTCTTAGATTATGTTTTGTCGTATTTTACACGACTGTTGTATAATTAAGTTGTATTTGGATTTATGTACCATGTATTTGGCGACTCAAGATTGGTGATGTATACCTATTTTGGGGGCGTCACAGATCATATACAAAATAGAACTATATCTTTAAAATACATCCCTACTGAAAATCAACTTGCTGATGTCTTTACAAAACCCTTAGATGAATCTAGATTTAATAAATTATTAAGTGAGTTAGGTATGGTAAATCTACAACCATAAAATCTATGCTCTAGTTGGTGCTAACCATGCAGATAAAAAGGCTATTGATGAGTGAGTTTTATACCCATGAATTGGATACATTCGGGCTTAATTTATTGTTGTTCTTAAGTCTTTTAGGATGTTTTTATGTGTTTGTGTCTATTCATGCATGTTTTATGTTATTTTATAGGAATTGGGACAAAAGTTACATGGATCGATGTTTGGGGTGGCTAGATTCGCGTTTTCGGCTTGCCATTTACACAGCAGCCACTTCGGAGCCAATTTTACTATATCTCCTGACATTATTTCGACAAACTTCAAGAATAAAAGTTGTAGATCTACTTCTCCTCTTTCCGGAACATCTTGAATCATCGAAATCGGAGTTCGGACGAAGAAGTTATGGCCATTTTTCCAAAGGGCGTCTTGAGCGAAAATGTCGATTTTGGGCCGCGGCAAGGCGCTATTCTTAGTGCATTTTCCAGCAAAGGCGCTATAATAAGGAACTCTCGATTGCCATGCCCAAATTTGAGGCGTCTGGGGAGGGTTTAATGCGACTGGACGCGTTTTGGCTAATTTTGACACCTTTTGACTCGAATAGGATGGGGGTTGTTCCAAAACTAAAAATTGTACTTGTAACCTATAAATACATGATGTAAGGCATAAAATAAAGGGAAATACATAGCTTAGCTTAGAGATGACATAGCTTAGCCTAGATAAAACACTCCTTTAGATTAGAAAATAACCCTAATTCTTATTAGTTTTGGAGATTGAAGCAACTTGGAGACCATTGAAGATCAAGAAGCAAGAGAGCGAGGGGAGCATCAGTTCTTGACAATGATTCTATTCTCTTCTCTCATCTTACTTTTATCTTTTGATGTCTATTCAGTTGTGGATTCTTGGTTTTAATTCATTAATTATGAACTAACTATTTTTGGGATTTCAATTGAACTTTTTATGGTTATGAATTAGTTATTCATTATATTCTAATTATTTATGTTAAAGTGAGTTGTTTATCTTGTCTTGTGCTTATTGCTTAATTATTTGATCAGTAATTACTTTGTTACTCTAGAAGGAATTGGAAGAGGAATTTTAGGGTTAGAACTGGGCATGATATCATGTGACTTAGTTATTTGCATGGTGAAAAATTAGGTTTGTGAATTGAATGGAAATATCTGTTTACATGCATGTAACACGTAAGGAATTGGGATTGAAAATAGTTTAATTCAATTGTTTTGCATAGGAATATAGCAAGATTAATCTGGATTAAATAGAAGGCAATTGATCACTTGGAAAAGGACTTTTGGCATTTGAGAATTCTGTTAACAATTCAAGAGGCATAATAATTGGGATAATTGGGATAATTGATTTATAATTCATAATTGGGGATATTGAAGTCTTAATCTTTATTTATTTGAATTCATTCATTAAAATCTTAGTTTTAATTAGTTAATTTAGTTTTCTTAATTAGAAAAACACGATTTGAGATTGTTTAAATAAAATTAGTTTGGTTAAGAATTAGTACTTGGTGATTTTTATTAAATAATTCCTCGTGGAACGATACTCTACTTTCACTTTATTACTTGTTGATAGTGTATACTTGCATGTATTCATTGATTCATGAAATCGATCAACAAGTTTTTGGCGCCGTTAGGGAATTAATTTAATAATTATTTACCAATATTAATTTCAATCAAATTAGTCTTAATTTAAACATTTTATTTTTATTTTTAATTCTCTTTCTATATTTCTCTCTTTTCAGGTACCATGGATGACTTTGTGTATCAATGGCCATACACGAACATGACTCAACCAAGGGGAGTGGAGATTGAAAGACTCGAGAAACTTTCTGCATTGTCGGCACATAGATTGAGACACTTTCGAGGATGTTTGAAGCTTTTGAAGCTCAAATATCGTCAAAGTATGGTGGTTACTTGTGATTATTGTCTTTGGAAATCATATGAGTCATCAATGCACCATCGGTTCGAGTTGGTATAAAGATATAGTGGTGATTACCCCAATAATTATGTCTATCCCAACAACTATCATCGATTGGGGTATCACCCGGATTTTCATGGAGTAACAATCAAGATCAATTTTATGCTCCAAGTCCAACATACCCACAGATTTCTTGTGTCCACCTCCACTACAACAGGAAGAACATTCAAATTGGGAGGAAGCCTTGGAAAAATTTATTAAAGCTTACAAAAAAGGAATGAGGAACAAGACAAGAAAATGAATCAAGTAGAGCTAAATTTGCAAAGCCAAGGGCGTTGATCAAGAATTTGGAAAATCAAGTGGAACAGAGATAGCACATGCATTGAACAACCGAGTCCTCAATACACTGCCCTATGACATGGATTCCGAGGCCCGATGGTGAGCCCGAGCCAAATCTACAACCTGGATGAGCCACGAGATGAAAAAGAGGAGACAAGTGGGGATAATGACAACAAGGTTTGGTGAAGAACTAATTGTGAGAACCAATGATGATGAGCCAATGTTATTTATGCCTCAAGTGCCTTCTCCCTCCACAGTTCAAGAGTCCCAAGTTAGATTTGCAAAACCTTGTCCGATTGGTAGTCATGTCGTCGGCAATACTCTCTCGTGATGTAAAAGCAAGTACACCTTGAAACCATGGTGCGATGAAATTTGGAGAAGATAGAAGAAGAAAGCTGTTGTGTCTGATAAGCTTCAATACCGAATATATTCAGAGACACAATGGAGAAACCACCTAGATGTTTGGACGTTCTTGAATGAGATCTTATCTAAAGAAAGCATGCTAGGTGACTTTAATACAATGGCTATCGTAAATGGGAACCTACCAAAAGCTATATTATTTCCGATGGATGGAGGGTTCCTCAACTTTCGTAGGGGAATTGGATAGAGAATTGAAGAAGTCAAATGAGACTATAAAACAAGCGCTTATTGGGAGGCAACCCAAGTTTAATTTTTATTTTAGTTTTTATTAAGTTTTATATTAGTAGTTTTGAATTTGCATTTATTTAAGATTTAATAAAATTGCTTCTATCATGGTTTCTGAGTTATTCAAGTCAAATTCAAGTGTGGTGCCCAATTTGTTCCATGTGCTTGCCTTATTCTCCAAACTTAGCGGGCGAGGAGGAAGATTGCTATATTTTCAAGGAAGTCCTCTGCTTTAATTTTTTTCTATTTCACGTTGAGGACAATGTCTAGTTTAAGTTTGGGGGCATTTTAGTGTCGTATTGCATATAGTTAGTTATTTACATTGTAGTTTCGTTATGTTTTCGGTTATTTACATTTAGTTGTTGATTCGTTTTTTTTTTTTGTTTAAAAAAAAAATTTAAAAATCGCAAAAATAGTAGTTAGTTTACTATGTTTGTTGCGATTAGTTTATATTTGTATGATTCCAACCATTAGATAGTAAAAGTCTATTTTGGCCAATGATGAGACCGAGTTAAGTAGATAAGTATAGTATTGAATATTCAGGGCTTACTATGTGATTTCTTGTTATGAATTGAATCTTTTCCTGCTTAAAACCGGTATAATCAAGGTTAAGACGTTAATAACAACTATGTTAATCGATTAAGTTTAAATTGATACATAATGGATTTCTTAAGTATATTACTAGTGTGAAGGAATGAAAGACATGAATAGTAGGAGATGGCTAAATTTTGATAAAAACTTAAGTTTGGGGGAAATTTTGGGGTATATAAGCTTTAAAAAAAAAAAAAACATGTTGAGTCTTGTGGTGGGTTGAGGAGAAACATTCCCCATAAACACAAGCGTGAGATGGAGTGTAAAACGACTCACCAACCATCTATAAAAAAAGAAAAAGAAAAAAAAAAAATTTACCGTGGCTAGTTTTGTTTCGGGGCCTTTTGTTACTTGAGTAAAATGCACTTTGAAGGGGTATCTTAAAACCTAAGCGCCCTAAGGTCTTATATGGTCCGGGAGTCGTTGGTCGAAAGCTCGCTAAGGGTGACACTTTGTTAGCCTAATGGAATGAGACATTGCACGCTTATGGTTAAAAAAAAAAAAATAAAACGGAAAAGAGCAAAAAGCCCCGTAATGAAAAGTAAAGCATAAGTATCCCCATTGGACTCTTGAACTTGGTGGATGTTTGACTTTAGTTGGATATAACTTGTTCGTGAATTTTGTGAATTTGCACCTTTGTATGATGCCTTCAAAGATATCTATTATGTCTTAAATTTGATTTTATATCAGTTAACATTGTTGTGGAGCACACACGCACTATATCAGTGATAACAGTCTAAGATTTGATGATTGATTGGGAAATTACTCATTTGTTTTAATATGATGTATTATCATGTTTACTTGATTTCTCTAAGGTAGGTTGAATAGACTTGTTTCATCATTCTTCGTTGGATTAAGTGAGCATATAGATTAGTTTCATTACATTACATTGCATTGCATAACATTTTTGTGTTTTTGCTTGAGGACAAGCAAAGATTTAAGTTTGGGGGTATTTGATGAGTGAGTTTTATACCCATGAATTGGATACATTCGGGCTTAATTTATTGTTGTTCTTAAGTCTTTTAGGATGTTTTTATATGTTTGTGTCTATTCATGCATGTTTTATGTTATTTTATAGGAATTGGGACAAAAGTTACATGGTTCGATGTTTGGGGTGGCTAGATTCGCGTTTTCGGCTTGCCATTTACACAGCAGCCACTTCGGAGCCAATTTGACTATATCTCCTGACATTATTTCGACAAACTTTAAGAATGAAAGTTGTAGATCTACTTCTCCTCTTTCCGGAACATCTTGAATCATCGAAATCGGAGTTCGGACGAAGAAGTTATGGCCATTTTTCCAAAGGACGTCGGAGCAGAAAATGTCAGATTTTGGGCCAGCGCCGGGGCGCTATTCTTAGTGCATTTTCTAGCGTCGGGGCGCTATAAGGCAGACTCTCAGCGCCGTGCCCAGTGCTGGGGCGCTGGGGAAGGGTTTGGTGCGGCCTGGACGCGTTTTGGGCGAATTTTGACACCTTTTTGACTCCAAATAGGATAGAGGTTGTTCCAAAACTAAAAATTGTACTTGTAACCTATAAATACATGATGTAAGGCATAAAATAAAGGGGAAATACATAGCTTAGCTTAGAGATGACATAGCTTAGCCTAGATAAAACACTCCTTTAGATTAGAAAATAACCCTAATTCTTATTAGTTTTGGAGATTGAAGCAACTTGGAGACCATTGAAGATCAAGAAGCAAGAAAGCAGAGGGAAGCATCGATTTCTTTGACAACAGATTCTATTCTCTTCTCTCATCTTACTTTTATTTTTGATGTCTATTCAACAGTGGATTCTTGGTTTTAATTCATTAATTATGAACTAACTATTTTTGAGATTTCAATTGAACTTTTTATGGTTATGAATTAGTTATTCATTATATTCTAATTATTTATGTTAAAGTGAGTTGTTTATCTTGTCTTGTGCTTATTGCTTAATTATTTGATCAGTAATTACTTTGTTACTCTAGAAGGAATTGGAAGAGGAATTCTAGGGTTAGAATCGGGCATGATATCATGTGACTTAGTTATTTGCATGGTGAAAAAAAATTAGGTTTGTGAATTGAATGGAAATATCTCGTTACACTGCATGTAACACGTAAGGAATTGGGATTGGAAAGAGTTTAATTCAATTGTTTTGCATAGGAATATAGCAAGATTAATCTGGATTAAATAGAAGGCAATTGATCACTTGGAAAAGGACTTTTGGCATTTGAGAATTCCTATTAACAATTCAGTAGGCATAATAATTGGGATAATTGGGATAATTGATTTATAATTCATAATTGGGGATATTGAAGTCTTAATCTTTATTTATTTGAATTCATTCGTTAAAATCTTAGTTTTAATTAGTTAATTTAGTTTTCTTAATTAGAAAAAACACGATTTGAGATTGTTTAAATAAAATTAGTTTGGTTAAGAATTAGTACTTGGGTGATTTTTATTAAATAATTCCTCGTGGGAACCATACTCTACTTTCACTTTATTACTTGTTGACCGTGTATACTTGCACGTATTCATTGATTGCGAAATCGATCAACAAGTTTTTGGCGCCGTTGCCGGGGAATTAATTTAATAATTATTTACCAATATTAATTTCAATCAAATTAGTCTTAATTTAAACATTTTTATTTTTATTTTTAATTCTCTTTCTATATTTCTCTCTTTTCAGGTACCATGGATGACTTTGTGTATCAATGGCCATACACGAACATGACTCAACCAAGGGGAGTGGAGATTGAAAGACTTGAGAAACTTTCTCGCATTGTCGGCCAGATTGATTGAGACACTTTCGAGGATGTTTGAAGCTTTTGAAGCTCAAAGATCGTCAAAGTATGGTGGTTACTTGTGATTATTGTGCTGGAAATCATATGAGTCATCAATGCACCATCAGTTTCGAGCCGGTAAAGTATAGTGGTGACTAAGAGAAACCATGATCGTGGAGCAGTCTCAACATGGCAGAGAAGCTCACTATGATGACCGCATTCCTATCAAATCTAAGAAGTCCTTCTGATATGCGCCTCAGGGACAAACCTGACCCTTAATTTCTGTCTAAGAGATTGGCCCTTCCTGAGCTACCTTAACCTAGAAGGAATGCTAATTCAGAATGCATCACAAGAACCTGGAGAGACAATGATCGTAGAGTAGGATCAATAGTGAACTCAACAATCGTAGAGTAAAATCAATGATCATAGTCGTCCTTAAGGATACACTAGCTTAGGGGGAGCTAAGGGCAGATTAGTACTTTTTATATTATTTAAAATCGTGGAGCCCCACAGAACTTGACACGTGCCCCACTCTAAAGATCGTGAGGAGGGAAGTTACAAATATAATTTGAAAACATGTTATGAAAATTCATCTCAGAATTTCAAAAGCACATTCTTCTCTTAAAAGAAACCCTAGCTTTCAGAACGTTCAACCAACCTCTGTTCAAAGAAAATCACATCAATCAATGGCTGCTTCCAACGTTGTATCTGATTACCAACTATGCTTTGACGAATTCAAGATAGTTGACCCACAGTTCCATAAGATTCTATCTCTTCTGAAGAAGGATGGCCTTGAAGAATCTCTGAGCACCAGCACAAGGATTTACCCTAAGCTAGTAAAGGAATTCTACTGCAATGGAGTCTTCGAAAATTACATCATCACTACAAAGGTCAAGGGGGAGCAGATTCGACTCAAAGCTAAAGATATAAACCTTGCCCTAGGTTTCAAATCAAAGGGACTCTCATTTATGAGTGTCATCGACTTTCATGAAGGTCTGAAGAAGATGCACCACCAGAAGTCTCAGAGTGTCAAGGGATACAAAAAGAAAGAATTTTCCTAGAAGTATAAATTTCTGGCTGATATTGTTGGAAAATGCATATGCTGCAAAAGCTCTGGCCACGACTTTGTGAATGAGGTCCAACTGAAGCTTATGACATCAATCTGCTTAAGAATTCAACTCAATTATGGGGCTTTGCTCATAGAGTGGATCAGAAAGTGGATGGTCAGTTCAAAGAAGACAAAGAGCTCTGGCAAAATGCTTTATGGAAGATACATAAGTATAATTCTGCAATCTGCTCTAGGTGACAAAATTGGAGACACGGAAGGAGAACCCATCAACCCCAACAGAAGAATGACACAACAACTATTTCAAAATTGGAAAAGAAACCCTGTAAAAAACGTTAGGATGATGTCTGAATCCAGTGGGAGAACTGGTGAAGTAAAGAAATCTGGTCTACTTGGAAATATGTTAGTTGTGAAGAAAGCAGAGGAAGAAGAAGTCAATCAAGAGGAACCCATATGTAAGACCCCAACTTTTATGAATAAAGATACATTTTTCTATAAATATCATTTTTGAATATTAAGGTATGATTTTGTTATAATGTTATAGTTGTGGGTAATATTTACAAATTTTGTAAAGTAAGCAAGTTGTTATATAATATTCGATTGGTCGGGGAATATTCGTTTTAATAGAGAATATTCGTATGACGACACAATCATTGGTGGACCCCATAACGGAAATATTGTCGTAGTTAGAAAACGACAGAATTATCTTTTTATAAAAATAACGGCGAAAGTTTTACCGTTAAACTGTTGAACTACCCTATAGTAAAAGTACGATGTCTGGCGTGGTTGCATAAGTAGCACACACGATATTGATTATTGATGCTTACGTGAGAAGTCACTCAGTTATACTCAATTATTGCTGCAGTAATTGCTGCATCATATCTCTCATATTATTGATTCAATTATTGTCACAATATCATCTGTATACTATGTTATATTATTAAATCAATAATTGAGACGATAAAGTTATTCATATTATTATTTGCAATATTGACAATGTCTAGAAGTTCCGTCAAGGAGAGGTTAGATAATCTAATTGCGCGCCAATAGGGAGAAATCCTTATCGGAAAGTCCCTCTTTCCTGGGAACGACCTGGTTGTTAAATATTATGAGTTATAATATTAATGATGAATAAGTTCGTGTTGATTAAAGATGAAATTGATAGTTCCATTGTGTGAGAATTATTAGTGTTAGTGGAAATCGACATTTATTTCGATAATAATTGATATCTGGAGGTTATATTAACCAATCGGGTAATTAATCAGATAAATGAGCAATTAATTGCTATCAAATCACATGCTTATAACTATTTGTTCACATGTGTGTACTATTGATTCACATGCATGTACTATTAGGGGAGGTGGTGCAAGATTGGTAATACTTGCATGACTAAATTAAAAATGGAGGTATAGATGAAGGTACTATACTGTAATTAATTTTTTCACATGTATTGAACTATTGAGTCATATGATTGTACTATTAATTCAGATGATTTACTATTAGGGGAGGTGGTGCAAGTTTGATAATACTCGTAGGACTAAATTAAAAATGAAGGAAAAGATGATGGTATTATACTGTAATATTTCGAGCCCTAAAACGTGCAATTATCGAAACTATATTTTCCTATAAATAGAAGCTCATTCTTACTTCATTCTCACCAATTCACTAAGTTTCACAAGAGCAAGTATAGAGAGAGAAGCTATAGAGAGAAAGAAGAAGCGAAGTCTGCTACTTCACTATTCCAGTATCCAGTCTTCTTCTGAGGTAAGGGGTATTATTTATTTCATATTCTGAAGAGATATTATTTTTCGTATTCGTATAAATATTATCTTCGTTCAATATTCGTAGGAATATTATCTTTATTAAATATTCGTTGGAATATTATCTTCGTTAAATATTCGTTGGAATATTATTTTCGTTCAACAGTTGTAAGGGATATTATTTTTGTTCAGTATTCATAAGGAATAATATTTTCTTCCATACTCTGCAGTATGTGAGTAATATTATTTCGTCTCGTATTCCTGATTATACACTCATTTTGTTAAAGTATTGCTTCTATACTCCATAAAATTAGTAGAATATCCTTGATATTTGCGCTTCATCCAGTATCTTTTCATGGAGATACTATTCTGAGCTTTCTTGATAATTATTGATCCTTTCATGGTGGAATACTATTCATGAGTTACTATTTATGGGTACTATTCATCCCATTACTATTCACTCAAATATTATTCACTCGGGTATTTGGGGCACTTTTCATGCTGGAGTACTATTCCCGAGTTACTATTTACCCGGTTACTATTCACACTAGTATTATTCACTCGGGTATTTGGGGAACTTTTCATGCCAGGGTACTATTCATGAGGTACTATTCCCGAAGTACTATTCACAGGGTACTATTAACCCGAAAAATATATTTCTTTTCTGTCTAAATTATTTTTGATACACGAATAATATTCCTGAATTTTACTCCACAAATCAGTATCATGTTGACAATTTGGATATTTTTAAACTCTGGATAAATTTAAAGTCTTTAATATTTATCCTTGATTTCGTTTGATTAATGCTTATATCGTTGTCATCATCCTCATGCTTATACTGTGATGAAAGTCATCTTTGGCTTACGTGCATAGATGAACTATTGATTGGTATGATTATGACCTGTAATGTTACAAATGATGTGGTTAAAGTTCTCATTGGCCTGTAGTGCATTGATGGACAGTTGTTGGTATAATTATGATAAGGGATTATTCGGTATAATCATGACCATTGATGATTACATGAATATCCTTGGTCGTGGTGCAGGGATGATTCGATGATGTGGTTTATTTATTAAGCCGAGTCTCAGCGATAAAGTTGATGAAAAACTTTTTAAATCATAGAAGATAGTAGATATCATGCTCTACTTGACTCTATAAATGGATTGCTTGTTCCGCTGCAGTTGTTGATCTAAAACTTGTTGTCTATTATATTCTATCAGTTGTTATACTGTTGAAGGCTAATGATAATTTATTCTGCATTATCTTAGTCATAATATTTCTTACTGGGCTAGTTGAGCTTACCCTTTTCTTTCATTGTTCTCTTCAGGAAATGAGAATATAGCTGGGATGAGTCGGGGAATGGAGTGATGGTCCAGGATAAGTGGCTTTAGTAGTCCTCACTATTCTATGAAATAGTGTGATAATAATTATAATGAGGACTCCATTGAGTGTGGATATTGTCTAGAAGACAATATTCTTGTTAAAACTCTCAGCTTTTGTTTTGTCGTATTTTACACGACAGTTGTATAATTAAGTTTATATTTGTATTTTGTACCATGTATTTGGCGACTCAAGATGGGTGATGTATACCTATTTTGGGGGCATCACAGTTGGTATCAAAGCTTAGGAATATGATTCCTGGCTGAGATGTGAGACAAGAACTAGGAGGGGAGAGACGGGAAATTCCTTCGCTAGTATGACCTACCTAAGTTTATTTGGTATTTAATTGGTCGGTCAGAGTATAGGGATAATATGTGACATGCCAATTAACACTTGTTTTGTGGCAGTATTTGAAAATGGCATTCGAGAATGTTGAGATAACAATGAAGCACATGAGACCGTTGAGTCACCAACGATCAATACCCATGATAATGTGCAACAAGAAGACAATAATCCTCAGGTAAACAATAACACCGATGAAATGATGAACGATGGGATGTTCAGAGGCTTTATGCAATTTGTAAGACCCCAATTTTTTTATAAATAAAATCGAATTTCCTCTAATTATTATTTTTTTGATTAATAAGGTGGTAATTTGATATAATGTTTTGGTTATGGGTGAAATGTGCAAATTTTACAAAACAAGCAAGTGGTTATAAAATATTCATTGTTGTCGGGGAATATTCGTTTGGTTGTGAAATATTCTTGCTGTCAGGGAATATTCGTACGGCGGCGTAGTCATTTGTGGGCCCCATAACGGAAAATGGTTGGATGAAGGAAAATGACAAGTATGTGTTTTTATAAATAATGGCGTAGTTATTCACCAATTAACAACAATTAGATTACCCAGTGGTTAAAATACAATAATCTGCGTTGTTGTTGCGATGAGAGTACTACGGTGTTGCATGTATGTTGAATTATTAATTTTTACATAAGAAGGCACTACTCAATAATTATTACGATGAATTCTTTATTCAATATTTTATTTTATTGGTTCAATAATTCTTTGCGTTGATATTTTATATTATTGTTGTTCAATAATTGTCACTACACAGTATTTCCATTATCAGATCAATAATTCATATTATTTTAATAATATTATTAGATAACATTATTGGCAATGTCTAGAAAGTTCAGTCAAGGAGAGGTTAGGTCATCTAATTGCGCTTGGCAAAGAAAGAGAAATCCTTATTGAAAGCCCCTCTTTCTGGAACCGCGCTGAGTGGTCATTATTGTGATTCTGTAATAATATTTGTGAATAATTAATTTTTGATTTATATGATAAGAAAATATTTATTTTATGTGGATATAAATAATGGATTTATTTATGTGGTTATAAATGAAAGAATTAATGTTGAGGTGTTTTATCAGTATTTCTGTCGGAATGGAGGTATAAAAATCAAATCAGTATTTTTTAGATATATTGCGTGAGTTATAATTTTTAATCCGGCTGTTGGATCGTTGTGATTTTTGGATATGTTATACATATATAAGTTGAGTATATGTCCATAAATTTTGAACCGTTAGAAATGAACGTATGATTTGTTATGAATTTTAAGAGGTGACTAATTCAGAAATTATGTTATAAATGATTTTTGGTGGAAAATTCTAGAATTGAGTGGGCCCAACTTTTGGTTGGTGAGAAATGTGCTCAAATTTTATTTCAAATGTGGTGGGTTGAAATAGTAGCAGGTAAAGCCATCAGGTAGCAGGTCAAGTCTGCTTCGGCGTGTTAACATTTTCCTATAAATAGAGGGCTAAGTTAGAATTGAAAATCACACCAGAAACAAAGTTTTCTCTCTTTCTCTCTCTATATTATCGAGCGTATTTTGTGAGTATTTAGATACTTTGAGAGTTGCTATTCAGTACAAGTTTCATTCAGCATCACATCCGATCTTTCATTCCGAAGTACTGTCTTTTGAGGTAAGGGATGTTATTTTCTTCGTAAATGATATTACTTTCTTTAATATCATTATGATGAAATATTGATATGAACTTTTTATCAAATTTAGAACTTTTTGTGTCGGGGTTACTATTCACGTATACGACACTATTCACGAATACAATACTATTCACCGAAAAATAAAATTTTTCCTTTTTGTCCAAAATGTCTATTATGGTTACTAGCTTTGATTGTATCCATATTTTGATCTTCATTCTTGAATTTTGCCCCATAATTGTTTATTATGGATGTCGACGTCGGGATTTTTAATGTCTCTTTTCGTTACTTGTTCTTTGGTGTTCTCATGTTCATGTGAGATTTGTTTGAAAAAACAAGTGAAAAAGGTCCGACATGTATAATGTCGACGATTTGACTTTAAGAGTCACCAGTTGGTGTTTTTAACTGGTTGCACCAACGCAACCAAAAAGGTTTGCACATTGACCCAGTGATTTGACACTACTAAATGGGTCGGTGAAATCGAGATTCATTGAGGGTTCGGGGGCTTGATTATGCGGAGGGAAGGTGTTAGGCACCCCCCGACATCCGTGTTGCCACGGTGACCGCCACTTTTCAAAGAAACTGTTATATGAATGTGTGTGTGTGTGGATCAATGTGCAATTATTTGAAAGTAGTGCTATACCTCGTTCACACCTATATACATAGGGTTTGAATTTATAGAAAAATTCAGTTTTAAACAAGATATAGTAGTGATATTTTATAAAAGAGGTTTTTCAAACCCTGTGCTCAATAGTAATTGAGACCTTTGATACTTCCATTTTATTACTAAATGTTCGGCTTGTTTGCTTTTTTTATTTCGAGATGCGAAGCATCTGCGAAAAACAATGTACAACAAAGGTAAATTACTCACTGAGCATGTCGATCATCCAAGGAAACTTCGGACACCAAAATAATGTACAAGCTGCTACACGAATAAAAACGTCCCATCATGGGAACCGAATCTAGATTCATCATTACGAATTTGTAAGATCACATGATTCCTATGCTCACATGATAATCGCAATTGATATGAAAAGCGATAGCGATTATATATATATATATAATAATATATATATATATATATATATATATATATATATATATATATATATATATATATATATATATATATATATGACATGATAGCCACCACAAATTATTCTCCATGGGGAATCACGCAGTGAGCAAATACATATATAAAAGCGGTAAATATATATATATTGACATGATCAACCACCACGAATTATTCTCCATGGGGATCGGAAAAGTAAATAAAGCGAAGAATGCTATCACCGCCACGAAGTGAACTCCAAAGGACAAAATGTAAAGAAAGTCAGAAAAAAATCACCGCCACGTAAGTGAACTCTGAGCGAGATGGAATGTAATATATATATATATATATATATATATATATATATATATATATATATATATATATATATATATATATATATATATATATATATATATACATATATATATATATATATATATAAAAGCAATAAATGCATCGGATGTGAATCCGTGCTCATCTGATATGTCCGACAAATGAGTATATATATATATATATATATATACAAGCAATTAAACGCGCTCAGGATGTAAAATCCAGGGCTCATCGATGATCGACCACGCTTCATATATATATATATATATATACGAAAGCAAATAAACGCTCGGGCATCAAGTTCAGGCTCAATCGAGGCATAACTTCGATAATGTTAGTCCATATATAAGAAATATATACATATATTAGTATATATATACGAGACATAAATGAAACCCATGAACAGAAGTCTGGGCAAACACACTCACACGACTCTCAATGTGTGCAATAGTGTGTAATAATGGAAGAAAGAAGCTTTATAAAACACAAGAAAGCTTATAGTGGACTGCCAAAGTAGACTTCTTTGACTTTAAGTGGATGAATACTCAGCTCCCACTGGATAAGAAGTAGCTATATATGAGCTAACTAGTGTTTAAAGAGAAGGAAACACTCAAAAGATGTGTATGCAGAGCTAAATGGACAGGGCTTCCTCGCCTTTTCCTCTTTTTTTTTTTCTCAAATGGTCAACCCCCCTATATATTTATAGGCGGATGGCCGCAGTCTCTACTGCACTGGTGGTCATGGTGGGCCCGGGCTTCGCGGGTCTCGTCATCTCGTAAAGTCACGTGCACTCACAGCGTCTTGAATGTCCAATCGAACTTGCAGAACTTCAATCCTAGCATCCAAACGAAGCGTGTCTGTACTTCTTCATATCGCTGGTGTCGAGAGTTACGTAATGACATGGATTAGAGGTTGTACGAAGTCAGGAAGAGGGGTCTATTCCCATGGTCTTCAAGCTTCAAATTCTATCCAAAGTACTGTCACACGTAATAGTCACTCGGGATTGTCATTCCTCGGTTATTCGGGACATTGTTGGATGTATGTATGTCTGATGTGTTGAGATGACATGTCATTGGTTGGACGAACAAGATGATGTTTGACTCTTTGTCGGGGTTATCGCCGGGTTGAGTTGAAAGTAGACGTTGCTCAGGGTTACAGCTGAGATTGGACTACTTGTTGGTATGCTGCGATATCATCTTGTTGACGTTTTGAGATGACGTTGGTGACTCCTCACCGGGGTTATCTCCAGTTTAAGCGGAAAACAGACGTTGTTCAGGGTTACAGCTGAGATTGGACTGCTTGTTTGTGTGCCTCACTGTCATCTGTGATTGAAGCTGATCGCATGTGGTTGAAACAAGTAATTCCGGAGTTATCGCCAGAACTGCGATGGCATCTCTTGGGGTTATCACCAAGGATGGGATTGCTATTCCCAGTGTTGTCTCTGGGACTGGAACTGAATGTCGCGGTGTTATCGCCGAGACAGATCGCCCTTCTCGGTGTTGTTCTTGGGTTTCGATCTGCACATCTCGGGGTTATCTCCGAGATTGGAAATGACATTCTCGGTGTGTGTTCCGGGTTTGGCACCAATGCTCTTAGTTTGTGTGCCGGTTTGGAGCGGAACTTCCGGTAGTATCCGGAACTGTTGTAAGCTGTCTTTCAGGGTTATCTCTAAAAGACGAATCTACCCTCCTGCAATGTTAGTAATAGGAGTGCAAAAAATTTCGAGTGTCTACAGATGCCCCTCTTTATCATATTCATGCAATGCAATGCATGGATAGGATAAAGAATTCTAGACACTTGAAATGCGAGCAAGATCATCATGATGCAATGTACAGCAATATGATGCAGATATATGTAGAATGCATGAACGATTGTCAGGAATTCCTGCTGGAATGACAATCAGTGATGGCTTGGACATGCGATCCAAGTCTTCGAGGATGCTGACGTTTGGACTGACACCAAAGTCTTGAATCATAGACATCGGCTTATACTCCATAGAGGTACCTCTCATGTGCAAGAGATCTGTGGGGATAAAACTGTGTTTATTCTGAGGATGTGTATAACATGTTCCCTCACACTGTCGGAGTTACTGCCAACAGTTTGGTTGCTATCAGGGTTGCCTGATCTTCGCTGATGTGTGTATCAACGATTGAATTGTGTCGTCGACCTTACTGAGGAAGGTGTCTTCAATGGATTTACTTGCCATTGGTTGACATGATGTCAAGGTTGCTTGACCTTCATTGATGTGTATATCAATGGTTGTATTGCGTGGTGAACCCCCGCCGGGGATGCGTAGAAGCTTGATAACTTTGACGTTGTAACCCCCGCCGGGGATGTTTAGATAATTCATGGTTTTGCGTTGTAACCCCCGCTGGGGATATTCAGATGTACAACCATGCAACTGACAACATCGGACCATTGTGGGGTATTGCCAAGCATGGTTGGTGAAAGCTGAGCTTTGTGGTATAGTATACCCTTCATCCGGGTGAATACCATAGAGGCGACGGGAGTTTAACTCTGACCGACAGAAAACCAGAATTTCAGGCTGTTTCGCTCAATCGCGTAGCGGTTTTACTCCTGATTTGGCCTTTTCAGCTCGTGAAACCTCCTCTGTAACTCTAACTGGACTGAGTCGAAGGTGTGGGACCCATGTAGGGAGGCGGCGGTGGACTGCACAGTGTCTGTGAGTAGGTTGACTGACTGGCAGAAGCCGTGACTATGTATAGTCAGCTGGTTGCTTTTATAAGTCATTTTCAAGCTGCGCCGCGAAGGAAATCTGAGAGCTTTTCTGCAGACCTGCTGAGTTCGGGCAATTTTCTACATATTCTGTCACCGTACAAGCATTCTACACTGTCCTGGTAACACATGTATGTATTTTTTTCAAATTTCTGTCCGTTGGAAAATGATTTATCGCATGAAATGCATTTAGACACATAGTAGTGAATATGCATGCTGATATTACTGGATAAAAAATATTCAACATAGCAAATGTTAGTGTTAAACCATGCTGAACATAATGATGTGGAAAAATTTAACTTTTGAAACAGTCAAATGGATACCTTTTACTATCATTTCTTATCCTATCTGAGGACAAATGAGTAAAGGTAGAGTAGTAAATAATCCTGGTAATTAGAATACACTTACGGATTTTCACTGTGATGTGATGAAGGTATACAGGATGTATATGACTGTGTACAGGTGTGCTACTGAATGGCCACCTAGTCATGCCTATGTGCATGTGGATAACTCCATTTACAAAGGAAACTATGACAAATTTTTTCCAAAATGTACACATTGAGCAGTTATGCATTTTTAACTCTACAACATATGTATGTCAAACAATGCATGTATGCATGTAATCATAAAATGCATTTTGAAAAAGACTCCAGGTATATAATTACCACACCCTTTCTGAGGTGATTTGGAGATTTGCTGTCCAGATATTATGGATCCCGACCAGTCGAGTAGTTCCCGCATGACTACTTCTGGTGTACGGAGGAGAGCTGTTGAAGAGCCTCAACGCCGTTCTATGAGAACTGACCTCGTCGTTTGGTCGAAGGGTCGTCGTCTATTCGGGTTGAAGTGCCGAATGTTGAGGACGAGGAGGATGATGTACCGTTCGAGGGTCCCGCTCCTGCTGCAGGTGTTCCTCGCAGGGAATTGCCAGGTATTTAAGTGGCTAAACCAGATCTTCTGGGTGACTTGAGTAGGCATCCTTGAAAGATACCACATGCGCAAATGAGGTAATGGGTTAGATCTTTAATCTTCCTTATTTCCTATTGATGAGGAGTCAAGTAGTCTGGTGTTGATCTATATTTGATGTAGGTTCTTGGCTTCACACAGCCTCAAGGGAATTGGTTTAGCATCCACTCTATGTATTAGGCCTTGCATGATGACTATAGAGCGATCGTCCATGGCTGGGGATTTGAGAGGTTTTTCTCCATTCTACCCGTCATTTGTCCCTCAGGGTTACCTCGGGGCATTGTCGAAAGGCAGTGGTTCCACCAGACTCAGTCACTTCACTTGCTGGACTGTGAGGTCCTGATGACGCTAATGGATTGGCAGTTTATCACAAGTATGGAGTTTGGAGGGGAGCCGGTGCCTTGCACGATAGATATCACCCCTACTGCTGTCAGATCCTTGTTGGGAGTTCCGGCGGAGGCACTCAAGGGCAGGACTGTTAGGACAGGTCCTTTGAGTGTAGATGCTATGAGTGGGCTATTGAGTGAGCCCATACCCGATGATGTGAGAGTCAGGGATCGCATTCTGCGGCGATTGTTCCTAATGATCATTAGGGGCTGCTTCATAGCAGACAACTCTTCTACGGTGTCTTTCACTTTGATTAGCGCCACTCGACACGTGGACCGTATAGGAGAGTATGATTGGGGTTCCTACACCTTTGCATATTTTCTCAGGGGAATGCACATGCGATCGCAGGGCTTGACCGAGGCGTGGTTAGGATTTTACCCGTTTCTGCTGGTGAGTATTTCTCTTGTCTTTTCCCATGTACAGGTTAAGAGTGTTGACTGACAGCAGGTGTTTTGCCTTTGTGTTTGCAGTTTTTGGCTTATGAGAGGCTCCCTTGTTTACGTCCTATGAGTGTGTTAGGTTTAGACACCTATCCACGAAGACGAAGATGGCATCATTCCATACTGGCGGAGGTCCCTGTTTCTGAGGGTTTCACTCATTATCGCCTGCAGCTGGAGATATTGACAGCTGATGTCATCACGTGGATTCCCTACTCTGGAGAGCATCTGGGAGTTGGTTTTGAGGATGGGTACCCGACTGGAGTAGAGTACTTCATATCCACCCGTAGGGTTCCTCTCTTTACCGATGGAGGATGGGAGCTCTATTTTGGATAGCGTGCGATTAAGAGCACCACATGAGAGATACGTATATCGATCTTGCTTCCTGCCAGGCGTTATTGGCCTGTTTCACAGTCACCCATCATTGACATCCCATTGATGGGGATTGACGGCTTCACATTGTCAGAGGGCCCCTATTCTCAGGAGATATTCCAGCGTTGGTGGATCCCTCGTACCATTGGAGCTCAGACCCGCGCCACGCAGTTCATGGGGGATATGGTTCCAGGATCCGTGATGATGACGGATTGGCTAGTCTGTGTCAGAGATCCGACTCATGCGACACAGATCGAGAGATTGACTCGGCAGCTGGACTGATCGCATCTTTTCATTCGGCGCTTGGACAGAGATCCTTCGAAGGCAGATACTTTTGATCCTTCCAGCAGTGGAGCTGGCCCCTCAGGTAACCCATTTGGTTTTGTCAGCGCAGATCCTCCCTTGTATAGGGCTGACATCCCTGTAGATAGAGATCCAGTGACTCAGGAGGAGTTACATCAGGTGGATAGCATCGATGATATGGACATTGACACTATTAACTTCTTCTGATGTATTTCTCGTTATCTATTTTGATAGGCCTCTGTTAGATGCTGGGTAGCTTCACCCCATTCTCGCTATATCTTTTGATAGGCCACTGTTATTTATTGGGTAGCTTCCCCCCATTTCCCTGTATTTTAGCTGTACAGATATGTATTAGATGATGTGTATGCACAACCTTTCCATTCCCTATATCATATTGCCATCTATTGTCTCATGCATGTTATTGTTATGCATATGTATGTATATCCAGAGATACTCAGCATTTACCCCTGGATGGTCTTATGACACGGCCTGCACAGATGTTTTCTTCGACAGTTAGCCGTATTGATCATACCCCACCATCTGCGATGGTAGTTGGTATTCGATCATGGTATGATAGTATATCACCATCAGACATGGTGATTGTAGATGATTTGTTGCAGCATACTATGACCCTACTGATGTTTCAGGTTCCTCCAGGATTTGTAGAGGGTATGCTAGAGCATTGGGTACCTGATAGACATGTATTTCGCTTTGGGACCCGTGAGTTGACTCCTACTTTGGAGGAGTATGCACGGTTGACGATCTGTCGCCTGGACAAACCTCACAAACACATGGTGATGGGAGACATGAGTGAGAGCAGATTCATGACTCACAGGTTTGAGGCGCAGAGTAGTGCGAGGTGATGAGCTTGTGACAACCCGATATTTTTATATAAATAAATCTTAAATTTTTGCATATAATTTTTTTTTTAAGGATGAGGATTTGTACAAGATTATGTGTATATGTATTTATGTGGTAAATAAAAATATATTTATTACATGAATATTTACAAGTAAATTTATTTTAGAATTATTGATTATTATAAAGTATATTCTTATAATAATTAATATTATGATAAAATGTTTTGATTAATTATTTTCCATGAATATATAATCATATATTATTTAAATAATATATGAAGTGATTTTTAGAATAAATATAATAATTATTTTATTATATGAATTTTTATGCAGATTATTAAGTTAATTATTTTACCTTAATTATTAAGGTTATATATGAAAGAATAATCGGATATGGAATCCAAACCCTAATTTTGGATTATTGTCAAGGTATGAGAATAATAATATAATATTACATATATTTTTTGATTTTTTAGATCTTTATGAATATATGCTTGGTATATAAAATTATTGATAATGGTTGGTCAATTACGGTTGTATTTTGACCCAAACCCTAAAATAATGTTAAACCCTAATTTGAGATCCAAATTAGAGTGTGAGATTGTTTTATAAGTATGTAATATTAATTATATAGGTGTATTAATATATTAATTAGGTAAACCCTAATTAAAATACTGGAAACCCTAATTGCTATAATTAGTAACCCTAATTTGAAATTAGAGTTTGAGATTGTTGGTGAGTATCGATAATGTGATCAATTAACTAATATTGTGTTTATAATCATTAAATTTAGAAACCCTAAATTGTTAAACCCTAATTACTAAACTAAAACCCTAATTTAGTAATTAAAAACCCTAATAGTAATTTGGTAACCCTAATTACCAAAAGAATAAATCCTAATTGCTAAATTAGCAAAATCGATGATAATTATATGATCTAAACCCTAATGTTCTTTGTATAAAAGTAATTAGAAAATTAATCTAATTAACAAACCTAAATTGTCTAATTTTAGAAACTAAAATTTAGTTATTTTATATTATTATTTTTGTAATAAACCCTAATTGTTAAATCCTAAATTTGGAAAATTTTGAAATCCTAGTTGCTAAATCTTTAAGGGTTAAATGTTAAACCCTAAACACTAAAATGTCTAAACCACAAACCTTAAGGCAATTTTCTAGAAATTTAAGGAAATGACAAAAATGCCCTAAAGTGTATAATTGAGGCTAAATTGTAGGTTTTGAAAATAGGTGAAGTTGTTGGCCAACTCCTAACCACTCCATTGACAGAAAATTGACAGCAACAAGCCTTAAATCAGCCAATACATGTATCCATGTTGTCTATATAAGGATTGAGAGAGAGAAAAAGTGATTTTTGTTAGCCAATTTTATTCACTACTTAACCAACTCTCATCTTCTCTCAAACCAACGAAAATATATAGTAAATCAGACCCATTATCAAGCCCCACGTCCAACATAAAGAAATCAGAAACATTAGATCAAGTATTGATCGAGAAAGGTACAAAACCCTAGTTTAAATTCTGTCCAAAATTTTGTTGTTAGATGTTAGAATTTGTTGTTAAAACTTGTTGTTTATAAGATATTATGATGATCTGAGTTGGTATTTATCAAATCCATAACATTAAAGTGCTCGAAATTAAAGATTTTCAAAATCTGGAAAATTATTTTTTAGTGTTCTGACATCAAATGTCGAAATGACATGGATGTTATTGTGTTTAATATTTTTGTTGTTTAAGTGTTTAATGTTGTAGCTTTGTATGAGATCTTTCATCTGTAACAAAATTAAAGCTAGACTGTTTTGAATATGAAGTTATTAATGGTCAAAGGTGGTTGTGAAAGCCATGACCGAGAAGAAATCTGGGTACCCGAAGAAAGCTTTTGTTGTCGACGATGTTTTTGTCGGAGATCTGTGATCTTCTTTGTAGTTTTGTTAATTTGTTTAATTTGTTGAAACTAGATTGTAGTCTAGTATATTAACTATGGAATCATGTCTTTTATATACGTTAAAACATTTCATATCTCAACATTTAGAAGCGGTCAAAGTAGGCCCGAGAGCCTTGTTTTCGATTTTTACGAAAACCGAAAATCCAAGAACACCTGGGATTTCGACATGGTTTGACCGACTAGATAACTTATTGATTTGTTGATGTTTTGTTTATTTTATGTAATGAATATGTAGCCTTACATGTTGTATACACATTAAAGCTCTTAGGTCTCAAAAAACGTTAATATATTAGCAAGTTTCTTTGGCGATCGAAAGTAGATTCGGTGCATTCTTCATTTACTTGGGAAAACCCGAAATGAAGAAACGACCTCTGACAAACGATAAGTTTAGAGACTTATATCTAGCTTGATGTTATGTGATTTGTCCATGTTGATTGTTGTATCTTGTAGTCTTGAACTTTGTCTACAAATCTAGCTTTTTGTAATTAGAAACACTGATGCACAAAAAAAATTAAAATTAATTGAACACGGCCACTTTCGTATTTGCTATGAAGATCTGGGTTTATGTATGAACATGAAGAACACCTATAGCGACGGTTACATATATTATAGGTAACCTTCTTGACAGAAAATAATATTATTTTAGGAAATTAATTAATAATTATAGAAAATTAGTTTTAAATTATTAAAAATACAAAATAAATTATAAAAATTATTTTAAATTACGAAAATTAGTTTTAATTATTTTAAATATATTTCATAAATATTTAATATTTTTGGAATATTAAAAAGTAATTAATTTATTTAATGATAATATTAAATAAATTATTTAAAAATGATTTTAATTCATGAAAAATCATTTAAAATTATATTATGATATAAGAAAAATATTTTAAGTTATTTTAATAACTTTTAATATTATTTGATAATTTTCATTAATAAATTAATATTAATGATAATTAAGTTATTTATTAAATGAATTAAATAAATGAATTAAAAATGATTTTATTATATTAAAAATCATTTTAAATAATAAGAAGGTATTTAAAAATATTTTAAGTTATAAAATATAACTTTTAATATTTAAAGGTAAATTTCATTAATTAATTATGATTAATGATAATAAAATTATTTAATAATTATATTAAATAATTTAGTTTAAAAATATTTTTATTATTATAATAATCATTTTAAATAAAAATAAAGTGTTTAAAGATATTTTAAGTTATAAAATATAACTTTAATATTTAAAGGATAATTTCTTTAATAATTTAATATTAATGATTATTAAATTATTATAAATGATATTAAATTTATTTAATAATTATATTAAATAAATAGTTTAAAAATGGTTTTATTTATTTAAAAATCATTTAAAAGGATATTAATGATTTAAAAATATTTTAAGTTATAATTATTGACTTTTAATATTTGGATAAATAGTTCATTAATATTTAAATATTAATGGTAATTATTTAATAATGATTTTAAATGTTTTAAAAATCATTTAAAGGTAATATAAATACTTTAAAAATATTTTGAGTTATTATACATAACTTTAATATTTTGGCAATGGTTTCATTAATAGTTAATACTAATTAAATATTAATGATAATAGAATTATTTAATATTTAAATCATTTAATAATGATTACGATATTTCAAAAATTATGATAAATGATAATAATTATTTAATAATTATTATAAGGCCATGAAAAATAGTGTGACTAATGTTTAAGTTATCCAAATGGATATTGAACTACGGTTTAGAGTCTTAGACTCGATAATTACGAAAAAAAGGCATCGGTGAAAAACGTATTTAGAAATTGATCTGGACTTAGATAATTTAATTGGATATGTGTTTATTTGTGATTGATGGTTGTTTAAGGTTGTATGACAATGTGATTAGGAAGGTGTTGATGTTTGATTATGAGTCAACGATTGTTAAACATGTGTGATAATGTGAATAGGGAATGTCTTTGTTTACGATAGGCGTTGTATATATATACGTTATGATATACTAATCGGTAAAATGATCGATTAATGATAGGTGATTTCATAAAAGATAAAACTAAGTTGAGAATAGTAAGCGCGGTAGCATCGGGCAAGTATCCTAACTTTGCATTTTCTTTATCTGATGGACAAGTGTAAGAATGTTTCAAATTATTATTATTATTATTATCTGATTATTAAACTTATATTATATATGCCCATTGATTATCAACATGCTTTAGTATATGATAATTGGGATAAATATATTACATTAGTTAATTTCTATAAATGATTATACAAGTGTCCCCACTTGGACAATCATTATTTTTCATCGCATGTTGATACACATTTGATATACATATATGTTGAATTATATAAGACCTTTGTTATGAAAACCCGCGATATGAACATCCAGAAAATGGGAAAATTTTATGCCCAAAAGGAATGACGAATGACGATAACATCGTTCATGTACATATAGTATTGATCGTCTGAGCGAGTATCTGACAGAGTAGATCACCCTCCGTGCCGTAAGTCGTGAGTTTCTGAGATGAATTTACATTTAAACCTTTTCAAAAATGAAAAACAATGTTCATGGTATGTCACGAAACCCATATCTGATCGATCGTAGTTTCAAAAGTTTGAAGAGGGTTGTTATGAATTATTATTAGTACAGATTACTTCACAACTCTTGACTAGTTGTAGAAGATATTATAAAGAAAACATTTAAATTCTTTGACCTATATATATATATATATACTTCTTTGGGCACTCAAATGCTCATCCTTGCTTAATTTAAATGTTTTTCGACTAAGTGTGAAGGACCCGAAAGGATTCGGTAGAGAGCAAAGGAAAAGGAAAGCTAACCAAATAAAATTGTGGCGATATTTGTAATAGTTTTATAAGATTATGAAGACTATGATATATATATATATATATATATATATATATATATATTATGACATGTAATGAATGTTTAAAGGTTACGTACTTGGGAGAATGACTCTGATGTATATGAAAAATTTAAGTTTAAGTTTTATATTATTGTTATTATTATTAGTATTATTCCGCTCATAGAAATGGTATCGTGAAATCTGGGAGTTAGGGTTTCAAGTATCTGGATTAGGGGACCTCACGAGAATGGTATCGAGCTATAGGGTTAGAAACCTTAGGTGGGATAGACCTTAGGCTATAACCTTAGAAACGAGAGGAAGCGTTGAAAATATAAATAACTTCATATAGAGTTTAAAAAGAGATGAATTGAATAAATTCATCGTCAAACAAAATAAAAGATAATTCATACAAAACTATTATTTGACTATGTGTATATAATATATGCTAATCGGGATAATTGTTGTGTGTAGATGTCGGTGAAAAGGATTAGGATATCCACGGATTGTAAAGAAGGAGCTAATATCGAAGCCAATAAGCGGAAATAAAGCTCACAATGAAACAAACTTCGACGAGATTGGTTATCGTGGAAAACATAGTACCGAGATCCGAAAATAGTGGATCGGCGGGATAATGATTCGACCACCCTAAAGTTGAAGTTGATCAAGCATCATTGGAATCTGAAGAATTGAGGAACAAGGTATCTTCTCTAGAAGGGTTGTGGAAGACGGAAAAGCGCTTATGATGATCGATTCGTCAAGCGTTAATAGAAACAATGGAAGAAGCGGGGATAAGCTTAAAATCAAAATCAATCGGATGGGAGCCTCAAGCAACACTTAGTTTTGCGACTCAGAAGATAAGGAAAAAGGAAGGTAGAAGACCATGATTTAGGAAAACCTAGGAAGAAGAAATGGAAAAGAATATGTTATCTTTGCGGTTATGAAGGACATACTACTCTGTACTGTCCTGACTATAAACGGGGAGCATGTTTTGTTTGTGGAAAAAGAAGATCATCGGTGAAAAAGCATCCAAGGAAGAAGACTTAGTAAATAGATAGTATAGGTTATGTTGTGTGAGCATGTTTAATATTATATGTGTGTTTAGTATATACATGTAATGCATTATTATAAAACTTTTGTGCAAGTAGTAAAAGTAAATCCAGACTTTTGTAGTCAAATGATGGGATGGTGATGTTTAAAGCACTATGTCTTGTGATATATAAAATATTTTGAAAGCAATGAATGAATATGAATCAAAGTTTGAGTTATGAAACAAGTTTAATAAGTTTAAACTTATATGATAAGGTTTAGAATGTAAGTTAATTTATGGTTTTATTTAACGGATAATGCATGAGCGTCGAACTTGGAATCGAGAGCGAAGAATGCATCGACAACGTTGAAGGACAACAACAAGCGGACCCAATCGTGATTCGCGAATATGGTAGCTCGAGCCATACAACAAGGAACCAAATAGGATAATCATTTGGCGAATTTTAAAGACTTTAAAATTTGTGGGACCCTTGAAATTCAAAGTCTGTTGACCACCTGTAGAAGCCCAAACTTGGGTTAAGGAAATTGAGAAGGCGTTTGTAATAGCTAGGGTAGGTGAGGGGGCAAAAGACCTCTTTTGCCACCTACATGATGAAGGTGAGGCAAATTTACGGTGGGAAGCGAATCGGTGAGGCGGGAGGCGGTGTGGTAACATGGGATAGATTTAAGACCTTATTTTTTAGAATTATTTTTTTAACTAAATCTGCGAGGCTAGAATGGAGTAAAATTTACGGAGTTGAAGCGAGGGGATATGTCGGTTGCGGAAATATCTTGCGAAATTTAATGAGTTAGCTAGGTTTGCTCACGCATCAAGTCGTCTGGAGGCTAGGAAGGCGAGGAGATTTGGTGGGATTAAAACCTTGGCTCTATAATAAGGTGGCGATGTTGCAGATCCCAACATTTGCGACACTCATGGAGAAAGCGATAATTGCGGAGGAGGAAGTGAGGCTATGAGCCTCTGAATAAGAAAAGGAAAAACAAGAACAAGGTCGAGGGAGATGAGAAGGTGAGAATTAATAGTGGAAGCGAGGAGTCTTGATGGAAAAAAAAAAGAAACTACTTTGGAAATGTGCGGGTGAAGCGAGAGGGAGTGAAAAAGCGAGGCGATTCGATCTGAAGATGTGTGGAAAGAACCACTCAGAGTGTTTGAAAGGAAAATTTGTGTGTTATAAGTGCGGCGGGAGGGTCACATCTCTCCCAGCTGCCCCAATCCTAGAATGAGCGATGGTTGTTTTATTTGTGGATCATTGGAGCATAGGGTGAAGGATTGTCCAAAACAGGGGAGGGTAGAGGCGGTAGTGTGAATCTTGGTAAGAATAGTGGGACATTAGCAATAGCATGGATAAGCGTCATCGAACAAACCAACAAAGTCAACATCAAGGGTCTTGAACATGGCGGTTCAAGACACGGTGGCGGTTGCAATCTCGATTCGAGTAATATTGAATAACTTTTATTTGCGTAATTAGAATTTTTCTATTTATAGTAAATTATTTTATAAAAAAAATTTTGAGGAGAAATTTGAGTTCTTTTAGAAATCAAATTTCCGTTTAATCGAAAAACAAAGCTTAATGTGATTAATTAAAGATCGGTTCGATTAAAGTTAATCGAGATCTATTTGCGAAGATCGTGTATGTTATGAACCCGATTATGTGTAGGTTTTTAAGTGGTGATTAGGGGCGGAATCCTTATAAGGAGGTGAATGTGACAACTTGGATATTTTCTATATAAATAAATCTTAAATTTTTTAATATAAATTTTTTTTTTTACTTTAAGGATGAGGATTTGTACAAGATTATGTGTATATGTATTTATGTGGTAAATAAAAATATATTTATTACATGAATATTTACAAATAAATTTATTTTAGAATTATTGATTATTATAAAGTATATTTTTATAATAATTAATATTATGATAGAAATGTTTTGATTAATTATTTTCCATGAATATATAATCATATATTATTTAAATAATATATGAAGTGATTTTTAGAATAAATATAATAATTATTTTATTATATGAATTTTTGTATGATTATTAAGTTAATTATTTTACCTTAATTATTAAGGTTAAATATGAAAGAATAATCGAGATATGGAATCAAACCCTAATTTTGGATTATTGTCAAGTATGAGAATAATAATATAATATTACATATATTTTGATTTTTTTTTTAGTCTTATGAATATATGCGGTATATGTCCAGTATTGATAATGGTTGGTCAATTACGGTATTTTGACCCAAACCCTAGTAATAATGTTAAACCCTAATTTGAGATCCAAATTAGAGTGTGAGATTGTTTTATAAGTATGTAATATTAATTATGTATGTATATTAATATATTAATTAGGTAAACCCTAATTAAAATTAAAACCCTAATTGCTATAATTAGTAACCCTAATTTGAAATTAGAGTTTGAGATTGTTGTTGCTAAATTATCGATAATGTGATCAATTAATAATATATATGATCTAAACCTATTTATAATTATTAAATTTAGAAACCTAAATTGTTAAAAACCTAATTACTAAACTAAAACCCTAATTTAGTAATTAAAAACCTAATAGTAATTTGGTAACCCTAATTACCAAAAGAATAAATCCTAATTGCTAAATTAGCAAAGTCGATGATAATTATATGATCTAAACCCTAATGTTCTTGTATAAAAGTAATTAGAAAATTAATCTAATTAACAAACCTAAATTGTCTAATTTTAGAAACTAAAATTTAGTTATTTTATATTATTATTTTTGTAATAAACCTAATTGTTAAATCCTAAATTTGGAAATTTTTGAAATCCTAGTTTTTAAATCTTTAAAAACCCAAAAATGTTAAACCCTAAACACTAAAATGTCTAAACCCTAAACCTAAAGGCAATTTTCTAGAAATTTAAGGAAATGACAAAAATGCCCCTAAGTGTATAATTGAGGCTAAATTGTAGGTTTTGAAAATAGGTGAAGTTGTTGGCCAACTCCTAACCACTCCATTGACTTCCATTGAAAAATTGGCGACAACAAGCCTTAATCTCGTGATACATACATGTATCCATGTTGTATATATATAAGGATTGAGAGAGAGAAAAAAGTGATTTTGCTAGCCAAATTTATTCACTACTTAACCAACTCTCATCTTCTCTCAAACCAACGAAAATATATAGTAAATCGGACCCATTATCAAGCCCCACGAAATCCAACAACAAATCGATAGCATTAAATCAAGAATTGAGCATAAAAGGTATGAAACCCTAGTTTAAATTACATCCAAAATTTTGTTGTTAGATGTTAGAATTTGTTGTTAAAACTTGTTGTTTATAAGATATTATGATGATGCAGGTTGGTATTTATCAAATCCATAACATTAAAGTGCTCGAAATTAAAGATTTTCAAAATCTGAAAATTATTTTTTTGTGTTACGACATCAAATGTCGAGAATGTTGTGGATGTTATGTGTTTAATATTTTTGTTGTTTAAGTGTTTAATGTTGTAGCTTTGTATGAGATCTTTCATCTGTAACAAGAATTAAAGCTAGACTGTTTTGAATATGAAGTTATTAATGGTCAAAGGTGGTTGATGAAACCATGACCGAGGAAGAAATCTGGGTAACCCGAAAAGCGTTTTCGACGTCGACAATGTTTTTGTGGCTTCGGATCTTGCTTGTAGTTGTTGTTTTGTTTAATTTGTTGAAACTAGATTGTAGTAAAGTATATTAACTATGGAATCATGCTTTTATATCGTTAAAACATTTCATATCTCGAAATTGGTGGTGGCGGTCAAAGTAGTAGAGACACGTGTTCTCGAATTTTGGAAAACCAAAAAATCCATGAACACGGATTACATCGATGGGTTGATCAGAGAGTAGCTTGTTGATTTGTTGATGTTTTAATTATTTTATGTAATGAATATGTTCCCCTACATGTTGTATACACATTAAATGCTTAGGTCTCAAGAAGCGATATTAATATATTGCAAGTTCTTTGGCGATCGAAAGTGGTCGAGTCGATTGTTCTTCATTTACGGGAAACCGAAAATGAAAAAACGACCTCAACTCGACGATAAGTTTAGGCGATTATATTATGTTTGATGTTATTTGATTTGTCCATGTTGATTGTTGTATCTTGTAGTCTTGAACTTTGTCTACAAAATCTAGCTTTTGTAATTAGAAAAACACGATACCTGAAAAAAATTAAAGTGGGTCAAAAATGGCCCTTCGTATTTACTATGAAGATCTGGGTTTATGTATGAACATGAAGAACACCTATATAGCGACGGTTACAGCCATAAATATAGGTAACCTTTAACGACAGACAGATAATATTATTTTAGGAAATTAATTAATAATTATAGAAAATTAGTTTTAAATTACGAAAAATACAAAATAAATTATAAAAATTATTTTAAATTAAAAATTAGTTTTTAATTATTTTAAATATATTTCATAAATATTTAATATTTTTGGAATATTAAAAGTAATTAATTTATTTAATTATAATATTAAATAAATTATTTAAAAATGATTTTAATTCATGAAAAATCATTTAAAATTATATTATGATATAAGAAAATATTTTTTAAGTTATTTTAATAACTTTTAATATTATTTGATAATTTTCATTAATAAATTAATATTAATGATAATTAAGTTATTTATTAAATGAATTAAATAAATGAATTAAAAATGATTTTATTATATTAAAAATCATTTTAAATAATAAGAAGGTATTTAAAAATATTTTAAGTTATAAAATATAACTTTTAATATTTAAAGGTAAATTTCATTAATTAATTATGATTAATGATAATAAAGTTATTTAATAATTATATTAAATAATTTAGTTTAAAAATGATTTTATTATTATAATAATCATTTTAAATAAAAAAAAAAGTGTTTAAAGATATTTTAAGTTATAAAATATAACTTTAATATTTAAAGGATAATTTCTTTAATAATTTAATATTAATGATTATTAAATTATTATAAATGATATTAAATTTATTTAATAATTATATTAAATAAATAGTTTAAAAATGGTTTTATTTATTTAAAAATCATTTAAAAGGATATTAATGATTTAAAAATATTTTAAGTTATAATTATTGACTTTTAATATTTGGATAAATAGTTCATTAATATTTAAATATTAATGGTAATTATTTAATAATGATTTTAAATGTTTTAAAAATCATTTAAGGGTAATATAAATACTTTAAAAATATTTTGAGTTATTATACATAACTTTAATATTTTGACAATGGTTTCATTAATAATTTAATACTAATTAAATATTAATGATAATAGAATTATTTAATATTTAAATCATTTAATAATGATTACGATATTTCAAAAATTATGATAAATGATAATAATTATTTAATAATTATTATAAGGCCATGAAAAATAGTGTGACTAATGTTTAAGTTATCCAAATGGATATTGAACTACGGTTTAGAGTCTTAGACTCGATAATTACCGAAAAAAATTTGTCGGTGAAATACGTATTTCGAGAAATTGATCTGGACTTAGATAATTTAATTGGATATGTGTTTATTTGTGATTGATGGTTGTTAAGGGTTGTATGACAATGTGATTAGGAAGGTGTTGATGTTTGATTACGAGTCGGCGATTGTTAAACATGTGTGATAATGTGAATAGGGAATGTCTTTGTTGCAATAAAGGTGATATATATATACGTTATGATATACTAATCGGTAAAATGATCGATTAATGATAGGTGATTTCATAAAAGATAAAACTAAGTTGAGAATAGTAAGCGGTAGCATCGATGAAAATATCCTAACTTTGCATTTTCTTTATCTGATGGACAAGTGTAAGAATGTTTCAAATTATTATTATTATTATGCAGTTATTAAACTTATATTATATAAGCCCATTGATTATCAACATGCTAGTATATGATAATTGGGATAAATATATTACATTAGTTAATTTCTATAAATGATTATACAAGTGTCCCCACTTGGACAATCATTATTTTTCATCGCATGTTGATACACATTTGATATACATATATATTGAATTATATAAGACCTTTGTTATGAAAACTTAAGCGGATATGAACATCCGAAAATGGGAAAATTTTATGCGCCCAAGGCGGGAGACGAAATGACGATAACATCGTTCATGTACATATAGTATTGATCAATCTGAGAATACAATGAGTGATCACCCTCCCTCCGTGCGTAGTAAAAGTCATGACGGTTTATGAGATGAATTCTGTTTAAACCTTTTGAAAATGAAAAACAATGTTCATGGTATGTCACGAAACCCCATATCTGATCGATCGTCGTAGTTTCAAAAGTTGAAAGAGGTTGTTATGAATTATTATTAGTACAGATTACTTCACAACTCTTGACTAGTTGTAGAAGATATTATAAAGAAAACATTTAAATTCTTTGATCTATATATATATATATACTTCTTTGGGCACTCAAATGCTCATCCTTGCTTAATTTAAATGTTTTAACTTAAGTGTGAAGGACCGAAAAGTTCGGTAGAGGCAAAGGAAAGGAAAGCTAACCAAATAAAATTGTGGCGATGTTTGTAATAGTTTTATAAGATTATGAAGACTATGATATATATATATATATATATATATATATATATATATAGACATGTAATGAATGTTTAAAGGTTACGTACTTGGGAGAATGACTACGATGTATATGAAAAATTTAAGTTTAAGTTTTATATTATTGTGATTATTATTAGTATTATTCGCTCATAGAAATGTAGAAATGGTATCGTGAAATGTCTGATTCGGGGAGTTCGGGTTTCAAGTATCTGGATTAAAGGACCTCACGAGAATGGTATCGAGCTATAGGGTTAGAAACCTTAGGTGGGATAGACCTTAGGCTATAACCTTAGAAACGAGAGGAAAGCGTTGAAAATATAAATAACTCATATAGAGTTTAAAAAGAGATGAATTGAATAAATTCATCGTCAAACAAAATAAAAAGATAATTCATACAAAAACTATTATTTGACTATGTGTATATAATATATCTTAATCGGGATAATTGTTGTGTGTAGATGTCGGTGAAAAAGGATTAGGATATCCACGGATTGTAAAGAAGGAGCTAATATCGAAGCGATAATAAGCGGAAATAGAAGCTCCTGATGAAACAAACTTCGGCGAGAGGTGGTTATCGTGGAAAACATAGTACGGATCCGAAAATAGTGGATCGACGGATAATGATTCGGACCACTAAAAGTTGAAGTTGATCAAGCATCATTGGAGATGCAAGAATTGAGGAACAAGGTATCTTCTCTAGAAGGGTTGTGGAAGACGGAAAAAGCTTAACGATCGATTCGTCAAGCGTTAATAGAAACAATGGAAGAGCGGGATAAGCTTCAAATCAAAATCAATCGGATGGGAGCCTCAAGCAACACTTTGTTTGCGACTCAGAGATAAGGGAAAAAGGAAGGTAGAAGACCATGATTTAGGAAAACACAGGGAAGAAGAAATGGAAAAGAATATGTTATCTTTGCGGTTATGAAGGACATACTACTCTGTCTTGTCCACGACTATAAGCAGGGGAGCATGTTTTGTTTGTGGAAAAGAAGATCATCGAGTGAAAAAGCATCGAGGAAGAAGACTTAGTAAATAGATAGTATAGGTTATGTTGTGTGTGCATGTTTAATATTATATGTGTTTTAGTATATACGTGTAATGCATTATTATAAAACTTTTGTGCAAGTAGTGATGTAAATCCAGACTTTTGTAGTCACAATGGGATGATTGATGTTTAAAGCACTATGTCTTTGTGATATGTAAAATATTTTGAAAGCAATGAATGAATATGAATCAAAGTTTGAGTTATGAAACAAGTTTAATAAGTTTAAACTTATATGATAAGGTTTAGAATGTAAGTTAATTTATGGTTTTATTTAACGAGATAATGCCGCCAAGAGCGTCAAACTTCGAAATCGAGGCGGAAGAGTACATCGACAACGTTGAAGGACAACAACAAAGCGGACCAATCAAAGCGATTCATGAATATGGTAGCTCGAGCCATACAACAAGGGAACCAAATAGGATAATCATTTGGCAAATTTTAAAGACTTTAAAAATTTGTAGGACCGCCGAAATTCAAAGGTCAATTGACCTGTAGAAAGCCCAAACTTGGGTTAAGGAAATTGAGAAGGCGTTTGTAATAGCTAGGGTAGGTGAGGGGCAAAAGACCTCTTTTGCCACCTACATGATGATGAAGGTGAGGCAAATTTACGGTGGGAGGCGAATCGGTGAGGCGGGGCGGTGGCGGTGTGGTAACATGGGATAGATTTAAGACCTTATTTTTAGAATTATTTTTTCAACTAATCTGCAGGCTAGAATGGAGGTAAAATTTACGGAGTTGAAGCGAGGAGATATGTCGGTGGCGGAATATCTTGCGAAATTTAATGAGTTAGCTAGGTTTGCTCGCATCAAGTCGTCTGGAGGCTAGGAAAGCGAGGAGATTTGAGTGGGATTAAAACCTTGGCTCTATAATAAGGTGGCGATGTTGCAGATCCCAACATTTGCGGCACTCATGGAGAAAAGCGCGATAATTGCGGAGAGGAGGAAGTGAGGCTATGAGCCTCTACAATAAGGAGAAAAAAAAAAAACAAGAACAAGGTCGAGGGAGATGAGAAGGTGAGAATTAATAGTGGGAAGTAGGAGTCTGATGGAAAAGAAAAGAAACTACTTTGGAAATGTGCGGGTGAAACAAGAGAGAGTTAAAAGCGAAGCGATTCGATTACAAAAGATATGTGGAAAGAACCACTCAGGAGAATGTTTGAAGGGAAAATTTGTGTGTTATAAGTGCAGGCGGGAGGTCACATCTCTCCCAACCCCCAAATCCTAGAATGAACGATTGGTTGTTTTATTTGTGGATCATTGGAGCATAGGGTTAAGGATTGTCCAAGCAGGAGAGGGTAGAGGCGGGTAGTGTGAATCTTGGTAAGGGTAGTGGAACATTAGCAATAGCGCAGGACCAGAGCGTCATCGAACAAACCAACAAAGTCAACATCAAGGGTCTTCAACATGGCCCAGTTCAAGACACGGTGGCGGTTGGCAATGCAGATTCGAGGTAATATCCGAATAACTTTTATTTGCGTAATTAGAATTTTTCTATTTATAGTAAATTATTTTATAAAAGAAATTTTGAGGAGAAATTTGAGTTCTTTTAGAAATCAAATTTCCGTTTAATCGAAAGACAAGCTTAATGTGATTAATTAAAGATCGGTTCGATTAAAGTTAATCGAGATCTATTTACGAAGATCGTGTATGCTATATGAACCCGATTATGTGTAGGTTTTTAAGTGGTGATTAGGGGGACGGAATCCTTATAAGGGAGGTGAATGTGACAACCCGATATTTTTATATAAATAAATCTTAAATTTTTAGTATAATTTTTTTTTTTTTTAAGGATGAGGATTTGTACAAGATTATGTATATATGTATTTATGTGGTAAATAAAAATATATTTATTACATGAATATTTACAAGTAAATTTATTTTAGAATTATTGATTATTATAAAGTATATTCTTATAATAATTAATATTATGATAGAAATGTTTTGATTAATTATTTTCCATGAATATATAATCATATATTATTTAAATAATATATGAAGTGATTTTTAGAATAAATATAATAATTATTTTATTATATGAATTTTTATGCTGATTATTAAGTTAATTATTTTACCTTAATTATTAAGGTTAAATATGAAAGAATAATCGAGATATGGAATCAAACCCTAATTTTGGATTATTGTCAAGGTATGAGAATAATAATATAATATTACATATATTTTGATTTTTTAGTCTTTATGAATATATGCGGTATATCCGTTATTGATAATGGTTGGTCAATTACGATTATTTTGACCCAAACCCTAGTAATAATGTTAAACCCTAATTTGAGATCCAAATTAGAGTGTGAGATTATTTTATAAGTATGTAATATTAATTATGTAGTATATTATATATATTAATTAGGTAAACCTAATTAAAAAGAAACCCTAATTGCTATAATTAGTAACCCTAATTTGAAATTAGAGTTTGAGATTGTTGGTGAGTATCGATAATGTGATCAATTAACTAATATTGTGTTTATAATCATTAAATTTAGAAACCCTAAATTGTTAAACCCAATTACTAAACTAAAACCCTAATTTAGTAATTAAAAACCTAATAGTAATTTGGTAACCCTAATTACCAAAGAATAAATCCTAATTGCTAAATTAGCAAAAGTCAATGATAATTATATGATCTAAACCCTAATATTCTTTGTATAAAGTAATTAGAAAATTAATCTAATTAACAAACCTAAATTGTCTAATTTTAGAAACTAAAATTTAGTTATTTTATATTATTATTTTGTAATAATAAACCCTAATTTCTTTTATTTAAATCCATAAATTTGGAAACCCTTTTGAAATCCTTAATTTAATTAACAATATTAATTTTGCAAATTTTTAAAAGTTAAATGTTAAACCCTAAACACTAACTCTAAATGATTTTTGTTTACTTAAAAACCCTAAATTGGCTCAAACCTAAACCTTAAAATGTCTAAACCCTATTTTTTTCTAGAAATTTAAGGAAATGACAAAAATGCCCTAAGTGTATAATTGAGGCTAAATTGTAGGTTTTGAAAATAGGTGAAGTTGTTGGCCAAACCAACAACTCCCAACTTCCATTGACCATTGAATTAATTGGCGACAACAAGCCTTAATCTCGGCCAATACATGCATCCATGTTGTATATATATATGGATTGAGAGAGAGAAAAAGTGATTTTGCTAGCCAATTTTTTCATTCACAACAACCAACTCTCATCTTCTCTCAAACCAACGAAAATATATAGTATATCGGACCCATTATCAAGCCCCACGAAATCCAACAACAAATCGATAGCATTAAATCAAGAATTGAGCATAAAAGGTACAAAACCCTAGTTTAAATTACATCCAAAATTTTGTTGTTAGATGTTAGAATTTGTTGTTAAAACTTGTTGTTTATAAGATATTATGATGATGCAGGTTTGGTATTTATCAAATCCATAACATTAAAGTGCTCGAAAATTAAAGATTTTCAAAATCTGAAAATTATTTTTTGTGTTACGACATCAAATGTCGAGAATACATGTAGATTGTTATGTGTTTTATTTTTTTTGTTTAAGTGTTTAATGTTGTAGCTTTGTATGAGATCTTTCATCTAATAACAAGAATTAAAGCTAGACTGTTTTGAATATGAAGTTATTAATGGTCAAAGGTCGTTGATGAGACATGACCGAGAAGAAATCTGGGTAACCCGAAACGGTTTTTGTCGTCGACAATAGATTTGTGGCTTTCGGATCTTGCTTGTAGTTGTTGTTTTTGTTAATTTGTTGAAACTAGATTGTAGTCTAGTATATTAACTATGGAATCATGCTTTTATATCGTTAAAACATTTCATATCTCTGAAATTGGTGGTGGTCAAAGAAAGTAGTAGAGAGCACGTGTTCTCGGTTTTTACGGAAAACCCGAAAAAAACCATGAACACGCGGATTACATCGGTGGTTGGCCAAACGAGTAAGCGATTGATTTGTTGATGTTTTGTTTATTTTATGTAATGAATATGTAGCCCTACATGTTGTACACATTAAAGCTCTTAGGTCTCAAGAAGCAGTTAATATAATTGCAAGTTCTTTGGCGATCAAAGTGGTCGATCGATCGGTTTGTTCTTCATTTACGGGAAACCCGAAAATGAAGAAACGACCTCTGACGATAAAAGTTTTTGGCGATTATATCTGCTTGATGTTATGTGATTTGTCCATGTTGATTGTTGTATCTTGTAGTCTTGAACTTTGTCTACAAAATCCTAGCTTTTGTAATTCAGAAACAATACACAAAAAAGAATTAAAGTTAGTTGAAATATGGCCACTTTCGAATTTACTATGAAGATCTCTGGGTTTATGTATGAACATGAAGAACACCTATATGACGGTTACGTGCCGCTATAGGTGGCCTTTAGCGACAGAATGTAATATTATTTTAGGAAATTAATTAATAATTATAGAAAATTAGTTTTAAATTACGAAAATACAAAATAAATTATAAAAATTATTTTAAATTACGAAAAAATTAGTTTTAATTATTTTAAATATATTTCATAAATATTTAATATTTTTGGAATATCAAAAGTAATTAATTTATTTAATGATAATATTAAATAAATTATTTAAAAATGATTTTAATTCATGAAAAATCATTTAAAATTATATTATGATATAAGAAAAATTTTTAAGTTATTTTAATAACTTTTAATATTATTTGATAATTTTCATTAATAAATTAATATTAATGATAATTAAGTTATTTATTAAATGAATTAAATAAATGAATTAAAAATGATTTTATTATATTAAAAATCATTTTAAATAATAAGAAGGTATTTAAAAATATTTTAAGTTATAAAATATAACTTTTAATATTTAAAGGTAAATTTCATTAATTAATTATGATTAATGATAATAAAGTTATTTAATAATTATATTAAATAATTTAGTTTAAAAATGATTTTATTATTATAATAATCATTTTAAATAAAAAAAAGTGTTTAAAGATATTTTAAGTTATAAAATATAACTTTAATATTTAAAGGATAATTTCTTTAATAATTTAATATTAATGATTATTAAATTATTATAAATGATATTAAATTTATTTAATAATTATATTAAATAAATAGTTTAAAAATGGTTTTATTTATTTAAAAATCATTTAAAAAGGATATTAATGATTTAAAAATATTTTAAGTTATAATTATTGACTTTTAATATTTGGATAAATAGTTCATTAATATTTAAATATTAATGGTAATTATTTAATAATGATTTTAAATGTTTTAAAAATCATTTAAAGGTAATATAAATACTTTAAAAATATTTTGAGTTATTATACATAACTTTAATATTTTGACAATGGTTTCATTAATAATTTAATACTAATTAAATATTAATGATAATAGAATTGTTTAATATTTAAATCATTTAATAATGATTACGATATTTCAAAAATTATGATAAATGATAATAATTATTTAATAATTATTATAAGGCCATGAAAAATAGTGTGACTAATGTTTAAGTTATCCAAATGGATATTGAACTACGGTTTAGAGTCTTAGACTCGATAATTACCCGAAAAAAGCTTGTCGGTGAAATAAGCGTATTTAAATTGATCTGGACTTAGATAATTTAATTGGATATGTGTTTATTTGTGATTGATGGTTGTTAAGGTTGTATGACAATGTGATTAGGAAGGTGTTGATGTTTGATTACGAGTCAACGATTGTTAAACATGTGTGATAATGTGAATAGGGAATGTCTTTGTACTATATAGCGGTGATATATATATTACGTTATGATATACTAATCGGTAAAATGATCGATTAATGATAGGTGATTTCATAAAAGATAAAACTAAGTTGAGAATAGTAAGCGGTAGCATCGATGCAAGTATCCTAACTTTGCATTTTCTTTATCTGATGGACAAGTGTAAGAATGTTTCAAAGTTATTATTATTATTATGCAGATTATTAAACTTATATTATATATGCCCATTGATTATCAACATGCTAGTATATATGAATTCTGGGATAAATATATTACATTAGTTAATTTCTATAAATGATTATACAAGTGTCCCCACTTGGACAATCATTATTTTTCATCGCATGTTGATACACATTTGATATACATATATGTTGAATTATATAAGACCTTTGTTATGAAAACCCGATGAGATATATGAACATCCCGATAATGGGAAAATTTTATCATGGTAAAGTGACAGACGAATGACGATAACATCGTTCATGTACATGTAGTATTGATCAATACAGAGTACAATAGTACGATCACCCTCCGTGCAAGTAAGTCATGACGCAGTTTCTGAGATGAATTTCTGTTTAAACCTTTTCAAAATGAAAAAAAATGTTCATGGTATGTCACGAAACCCCATATCTGAATCGATCGTAGTTTCAAAAGTTTGAAAGAGGGTTGTTATGAATTATTATTAGTACAGATTACTTCACAACTCTTGACTAGTTGTAGAAGATATTATAAAGAAAACATTTAAATTCTTTCACTATATATATATATATACTTCTTTGGGCACTCAAATGCTCATCCTTGCTTAATTTAAATGTTTTCGACTAAGTGTGAAGGACCCGAAAAGTTCGGTAGAGGCAAAGGAAAAGGAAAGCTAACCAAATAAGAATTGTGGCAGTATTTATAATAGTTTTATAAGATTATGAAGACTATGATATATATATATATATATATATTATGACATGTAATGAATGTTTAAAGGTTACGTGATTGGGAGAATGACTATTCGATGTATATGAAAAATTTAAGTTTAAGTTTTATATTATTGTTATTATTATTAGTATTATTATGAATTTGCTCATAGAAATGGTATCGTGATGTCTGGTTTCGGGTTTCAAGTATCTGGATTAAATGGACCTCACCAGAATGGTATCGAGCTATAGGGTTAGAAACCTTAGGTGGGATAGACCTTGAGGCTATAACCTTAGAAACGAGAGAAACGTTGAAAATATAAATAACTCATATAGAGTTTAAAAAGAGATGAATTGAATAAATTCATCGTCAAACAAAATAAAAGATAATTCATACAAAACTATTATTTGACTATGTGTATATAATATATGCTAATCAGGATAATTGTTGTGTGTAGATGTCAGGTGAAAAAGGATTAGGATATCCACGGATTGTAAAGAAGGAGCTAATATCGAAGCCAATAGCGGAAATAGAAGCTCACAATGAAACAAACTCAGACGAGGTGGTTATCGTGGAAAACATAGTACCAGATCCGAAAATAGTGGATCTGACAGATAATGATTCAGACCCTAAAGCTGAAGTTGATCAAGCATCAATGGAGATGCAAGAATTGAGGAACAAGGTTTCTTCTCTAGAAGGGTTGTGGAAGACAGAAAAACTGCTTAACAGTCAATTGCGTCAAGCGTTATTAGAAACAATGGAAGAGCAGGATAAGCTTCAAATCCAAATCAATCAGATGGGAGCCTCAAGCAACACTTCGTTTGCAGCTCCAAAAGATAAGGGAAAAAGGAAGGTAGAAGACCATGATTTAGGAAAACCTAGGAAGAAGAAATGGAAAAGAATATGTTATCTTTGCGGCTATGAAGGACATACTACTCTGTACTGTCCTGACTATAAACGGGGAGCATGTTTTGTTTGTGGAAAAAAAGATCATCAGGCAAGAAGCTGTCCAAGAAAGAAGACTTAGTAAATAGATAGTATAGGTTATGTTGTGTGAGCATGTTTAATATTATATGTGTGTTTAGTATATACATGTAATGCATTATTATAAAACTTTTGTGCAAGTAGTGATGTAAATCCCGACTTTTTGTAGTCACAATGGGATGATGATGTTTAAAGCACTATGTCTTTGTGATATATAAAATATTTTGAAAGCAATGAATGAATATGAATCAAAGTTTGAGTTATGAAACAAGTTTAATAAGTTTAAACTTATATGATAAGGTTTAGAATGTAAGTTAATTTATGGTTTTATTTAACCGGATAATGCCGCCAAGACGTCAAACTCAAATCGTAGGGCGTAAGAGTCTCATCAACAACGTTGAAGGACAACAACAAGCGGACCCATGCACGTGATTCATGAATATGGTAGCTCGAGCCATACAACAAGGAAACCAAATAGGATAATCATTTGGCAAATTTTAAAGACTTTAAAATCAGTGGGACCGCCGAATTCAAAGGTACAATGACCTGTAGAAGCCCAAACTTGGGTTAAGGAAATTGAGAAGGCGTTTGTAATAGCTAGGGTAGTGAGGGGCAAAGACCTCTTTTGCCACCTACATGATGAAGGTGAGGCAAATTTACGGTGGGAAGCGAATCGGTGAGGCGGGGAGCAGTGTGGTAACATGGGATAGATTTAAGACCTTATTTTTTAGAGAATTATTTTCCAACTAATCTGCAGGCTAGAATGGAGGTAAAATTTACGGAGTTGAAGCAAGGGATATGGTATGTGGCGGAATATCTGCCGAAATTTAATGAGTTAGCTAGGTTTGCTCGCATCAAGTCGAATCTGAGGCTAGGAAGGCGAGGAGATTTGAGTGGGATTAAAACCTTGGCTCTATAATAAGGTGGCGATGTTGCAGATCCCAACATTTGCGGCACTCATGGAGAAGCGATAATTGCGAGAGGAGGAAGTGAGGCTATGAGCCTCTGACAATAAGAAAGAAAAAAACAAGAACAAGGTCGAGGGAGATGAGAAGGTGAGGATTAATAGTGGGAGTAGGAATGTTGATGGAAAAGAGGAAGGAAACTACTTTGGAAATGTTCAGGGTGAAGCAAGAGGAGTTAAAAGCAAAGCGATTCAAAGGTGCAGATATGTGGAAAGAACCACTCTGGGGAGAATGTTTGAAGGGAAAATTTGTGTGTTATAAGTGCGGGCGGGAGGTCACATCTCTCCCAACCGCCCAAATCCTAGAATGAACAGTGGTTGTTTTATTTGTGGATCATTGGAGCATAGGGTTAAGGATTGTCCAAACAGGGAGGGTAGAAATTTGGTGGTGTGAATATTGGTAAGGGTAGTGGAACATTAGCAATGCGGGGACCGACGTCATCGAACAAACCAACCAACAAAGTCAACATCAAGGGTCTTCAACATGACGGTTCAAGACACGGTGGCGGTGGCAATGCAGCCGAGGTAATATCCCAATAACTTTTATTTGCGTAATTAGAATTTTTCTATTTATAGTAAATTATTTTATAAAGAAATTTTGAGGAGAAATTTGAGTTCTTTTAGAAATCAAATTTCCGCTTAATCGAAAAACAAAGCTTAATGTGATTAATTAAAGATCGGTTCGATTAAAGTTAATCGAGATCTATTTCTTGAAGATCGTGTGTGCTATGAACCCGATTATGTGTAGGTTTTTAAGTGGTGATTAGGGGACGGAATCCTTATAAGGAGGTGAATGTGACAACTTGATATTTTCTATATAAATAAATCTTAAATTTTTATGTATAAATTTTTTTTTTTTTTTTAGGATGAGGATTTGTACAAGATTATGTATATATGTATTTATGTGGTAAATAAAATATATTTATTACATGAATATTTACAAGTAAATTTATTTTAGAATTATTGATTATTATAAAGTATATTCTTATAATAATTAATATTATGATAGAAAATGTTTTGATTAATTATTTTCCATGAATATATAATCATATATTATTTAAATAATATATGAAGTGATTTTTAGAATAAATATAATAATTATTTTATTATATGAATTTTTATGTACTGATTATTAAGTTAATTATTTTACCTTAATTATTAAGGTTAAATATGAAAGAATAATCGATATGGAATCCAAACCCTAATTTTGGATTATTGTCAAGGTATGAGAATAATAATATAATATTACATATATTTTGATTTTTTTCGATTTTATGAATATATGCGGTATGTCCAGTATTGATAATGGTTGGTCAATTACGGTGTATTTTGACCCAAACCCTAATAATAATGTTAAACCCTAATTTGAGATCCAAATTAGAGTGTGAGATTGTTTTATAAGTATGTAATATTAATTATGTAGTGTATTAATATATTAATTAGGTAAACCCTAATTAAAATTATTAAAAACCCTAATATTTAGAAGTAACCCTAATTTGAAATTTGGTAAGATTGTTTACATCGATAATGAATAATTAACTAATTTGTAAATAATCAAAATTTAGAAATAATTATATGATCTAAACCCTAATGTTCTTTGTATAGTAATTAAAAAATTAATAATTAACAATTTGTCAAATTTTAATTACCAAATTTGAATAAATCCTAATTGCTAAATTAGCAAATTCAATATAATTATATGATCTAAACCCTAATTGCTTTATTAGCAGCAAAGTTCATTATGATTAAGGGTAATAAACCCTAATGTTCATAATTACAAACTTAAATTAATTAATTTATTAATTTTAAAATTTTAGAAATTTTAAAGTTATTTAATTTTATTTTTTTTCTTTTTTTTTTTTGTTAAAAACTAAATTTGGAAATCCTTTGATTTTTGTTTAAATATAAAACCTTAAATTGTTAAACCCTAAACACTAAAAATGTCAAACCCTAAACCCTAAGGCAATTTTCTAGAAATTTAAATGAAATAACAAAATGCCCTCTTTAGCTATAATTGAGGCTAAATCATAGGTTTTGAAAATAGGTGAAGTTGTTCACCAAACCAACAACTCCATTGACTTCATTGACCAAAAATTGACAAAGAACAAGCCTTAATCTCACCAATACATGCATCCATGTTGTATATATAAGGATTGAGAGAGAGAAAAAAGTGATTTTGCTAGCCAATTTTATTCAAACTCAACCAACTCTCATCTTCTCTCAAACCAACGAAAATATATAGTAAATCGGACCCATTATCAAGCCCCACGCCCAATCATACAACAAATCGATAAACATTAGATCAAGAATTGAGCATAAAAGGTACAAAACCCTAGTTTAAATTACATCCAAAATTTTGTTGTTAGATGTTAGAATTTGTTGTTAAAACTTGTTGTTTATAAGATATTATGATGATCTGGGTTGGTATTTATCAAATCCATAACATTAAAGTGCTCAAATTAAAGATTTTCAAAATCTGAAAATTATTTTTTTGTGTTACGACATCAAATGTCGAATGACCGTATGATTGTTGTGTGTTTAATATTTTTGTTGTTTAAGTGTTTAATGTTGTAGCTTTGTATGAGATCTTTCATCTGTAACAAGAATTAAAGGCAAGACTGTTTTGAATATGAAGTTATTAATGGTCAAAGGTCGTTGATCGACCGACACTGTGAAAAAATCTGGGTAACCCGAAAAGCGGTTTCGGCGTCGTCGACAATAGATTTGTGGCTTCGGATCTTGCTTGTAGTTGTTGTTTTGTTTAATTTGTTGAAACTAGATTGTAGTCTAGTATATTAACTATGGAATCATGCTTTTATATCGTTAAAACATTTCATATCTTTGAAATTGGTGGTCGTCAAAGTAGTAGAGAGCACGTGTTCTCGATTTTTGGAAAACCGTAAAACCCATGAACACGGATTACATCGATGGTTGTCAAGCGAAATGGCGAACCGATTGATTTGTTGATGTTTTGTTTATTTTATGTAATGAATATGTAGCCCTACATGTTGTCTACACATTAAAGCTCTTAGGTCTCAAGAACAGTTAATATATTGCAAGTTGCTGGCGATCAAAAGTGGTCGATCGATTACATTTTTCATTTCGGGAAACCCGAAATGAAGAAACGACCTCTCGACGATAAAGTTTTGGCGATTATATCTGCTTGATGTTATTGTGATTTGTCCATGTTGATTGTTGTATCTTGTAGTCTTGAACTTTGTCTACAAAATCCACTTTTGTAATTCCGAGAAACACAATACACAAAAAATTAAAAGTGGGTCAAACATGGCCACTCTAAGAATTTACTATGAAGATCTGGGTTTATGTATGAACATGAAGAACACCTATAGCGATGGTTACAATATAGGTGGCCTTTTAATAATGACAGACGTAATATTATTTTCCTAAATTAATTAATAATTATAGAAAATTAGTTTTAAATTACGAAAAATACAAAATAAATTATAAAAATTATTTTAAATTAAAAAATTAGTTTTTAATTATTTTAAATATATTTCATAAATATTTAATATTTTTGGAATATCAAAAGTAATTAATTTATTTAATGATAATATTAAATAAATTATTTAAAAATGATTTTAATTCATGAAAAATCATTTAAAATTATATTATGATATAAGAAAAATATTTTAAGTTATTTTAATAACTTTTAATATTATTTGATAATTTTCATTAATAAATTAATATTAATGATAATTAAGTTATTTATTAAATGAATTAAATAAATGAATTAAAAATGATTTTATTATATTAAAAATCATTTTAAATAATAAGAAGGTATTTAAAAATATTTTAAGTTATAAAATATAACTTTTAATATTTAAAGGTAAATTTCATTAATTAATTATGATTAATGATAATAAAGTTATTTAATAATTATATTAAATAATTTAGTTTAAAAATGATTTTATTATTATAATAATCATTTTAAATAAAAAAAAGTGCTTAAAGATATTTTAAGTTATAAAATATAACTTTAATATTTAAAGGATAATTTCTTTAATAATTTAATATTAATGATTATTAAATTATTATAAATGATATTAAATTTATTTAATAATTATATTAAATAAATAGTTTAAAAATGGTTTTATTTATTTAAAAATCATTTAAAAAGGATATTAATGATTTAAAAATATTTTAAGTTATAATTATTGACTTTTAATATTTGGATAAATAGTTCATTAATATTTAAATATTAATGGTAATTATTTAATAATGATTTTAAATGTTTTAAAAATCATTTAAGGGTAATATAAATACTTTAAAAATATTTTGAGTTATTATACATAACTTTAATATTTTGACAATGGTTTCATTAATAATTTAATACTAATTAAATTTAATGATAATAGAATTGTTTAATATTTAAATCATTTAATAATGATTCGATATTTCAAAAATTATGATAAATGATAATAATTATTTAATAAATATTATAAGGCCATGAAAAATAATAGTGTGACTAATGTTTAAGTTATCCAAATGGATATTGAACTACGGTTTAGAGTCTTAGACTCGATAATTACCTCGAAAAAGTCGCTTGTGAGAATCGGCATGTTTTTGAAATTGATCTGGACTTAGATAATTTAATTGGATATGTGTTTATTTGTAATTCAATGGTTGTTAAGGTTGTATGACAATGTGATTAGGAAGGTGTTGATGTTTGATTACGAGTCAACGATTGTTAAACATGTGTGATAATGTGAATAGGAATGTCTTTGTTACAAATAGGCGATATATATGTATTACGTTATGATATACTAATCGGAAAATGATCCGATTAATGATAGGTGATTTCATAAAAGATAAAACTAAGTTGAGAATAAGCAAGCGGCATCGTCGCAAGTATCCTAACTTTGCATTTTCTTTATGCAATGGACAAGTGTGAGAAGTTCGTAATTATTATTATTATTATTATGCATTGTTAAACTTATATTATATATGCCCATTGATTATCAACATGCTAGTATATGATAATTCGGATAAATATATTACATTAGCTTAATTTCTATAAATGATTATACAAGTGTCCCCACTTGGACAATCATTGTTTTTCATCGCATGTTGATACACATTTGATATACATATATGTTGAATTATATAAGACCTTTGTTATGAAAAACCCGATGATATATGAACATCCCGATAATGGGAAAATTTTATGCTACCAAGGCGACGAGAAATAACGATAATAACATCGTTCATGTACATGTAGTATTGATCAATCAGGGTACAACAGTAATGATCACCCTCCGTACCCGTAAGTCATGACGGTTTATAGATGAATTTCTGTTTAAACCTTTTCGAAAATGAAAAAAAATGTTCATGGTATGTCACAGAAACCCCATATACAGTCAATACGTAGTTTCAAAAGTTTGAAAGAGGGTTGTTATGAATTATTATTGGCACAGATTACTTCACAACTACTGACTAGTTGTAGAAGATATTATAAAGAAAACATTTAAATTCTTTCAGTCTATATATATATAATACTTGCTGGGCACTCAAATGCTCATCCTTGCTTAATTTAAATGTTTTCAGCTAAGTGTGAAGGACCAGAAAGTTCAAGCCGAGGCAAAGGAAAAGGAAAGCTAACCAAATAAGAATTGTGGCAGTATTTGTAATAGTTTTATAAGATTATGAAGACTATGATATATATATATATATATATATATATATATATATATTATGACATGTAATGAATGTTTAAAGGTTACGTACTTGGGAGAATGACTCTGATGTATATGAAAAATTTAAGTTTAAGTTTTATATTATTGTTATTATTATTAGTATTATTCCGCTCATAGAAATGGTATCGTGAAGTACCGAGTTCGGGTTTCAAGTATCTGGATTCGGGGACCTCACAGAATGGTATCAGAGCTATAGGGTTAGAAACCTTAGGTGGGATAGACCTTAGGCTATAACCTTAGAACAGAGGGAAACGTTGAAAATATAAATAACTCATATAGAGTTTAAAAAGAGATGAATTGAATAAATTCATCGTCAAACAAAATAAAATATAATTCATACAAAACTATTATTTGACTATGTGTATATAATATATGCTAATCAGGATAATTGTTGTGTGTAGTCGTCGTGAAAAGGATTAGGATATCCACGGATTGTAAAGAAGGAGCTAATATCGGCCAATAGCGGAAATAGAAGCTCACAATGAAACAAACTCGCATTTAGGTGGTTATCGTGGAAAATATAGTACCGTAGATCCGAAAATAAAGGATCCGATGATAATGATTCGCACCCTAAAGTCGAAGTCGATCAAGCATCAATGGAGATGCAAGAATTGAGGAACAAGGTTTCTTCTCTAGAAGGGTTGTGGAAGATGTAAAAAACCGCTAATAAATAATCAAGGCCAAGCATTATTAGAAACAATGGAAGAGCAGGATAAGCTTCAAATCCAAATCAATCAGATGGGAGCCTCAAGTAACACTTCGTTTGCAGCTCCAAAAGATAAGGGAAAAAGGAAGGTAGAAGACCATGATTTAGGAAAACCTAGGAAGAAGAAATGGAAAAGAATATGTTATCTTTGCGGCTATGAAGGACATACTACTCTGTACTGTCCTGACTATAAACGGGGAGCATGTTTTGTTTGTGGAAAAGAAGATCATCAAAGTAAAAAAGTCATTCCAAGGAAGAAGACTTAGTAAATAGATAGTATAGGTTATGTTGTGTGTGAGCATGTTTAATATTATATGTGTGTTTAGTATCCCGTAATGCATTATTATAAAACTTTTGTGCAAGTAGTGATGTAAATCCCACTTTTGTAGTCACAATGGGATGACTGATGTTTAAAGCACTATGTGCTGTGATATGTAAAATATTTTGAAAGCAATGAATGAATATGAATCAAAGTTTGAGTTATGAAACAAGTTTAATAAGTTTAAACTTATATAATAAGGTTTAGAATGTAAGTTAATTTATGGTTTTTATTTAACCGTATAATGCCGCCAAGACGCCAAACTCAAATCGAGGCGCGTAAGAGTCTCACAACAACGTTGAAGGACAACAACAAGCGGACCCAATGCGCAGTCATGAATATGGTAGCTCAGCCATACAACAAGGGAACCAAATGGATAATCACTGGCTTAATTTTAAAGACTTTAAGGTCAGTAGGACCGCTTAATTCAAAGGTACAACTAACCTCGTAGAAGCCCAAACTTGGGTTAAGGAAATTGAGAAGGCGTTTGTAATAGCTTAGGGGTAAATGAGGGGCAAAGACCTCTTTGCCACCTACATGATGAAGGGTGAGGCAAATTTCGGTGGGAAGCGAATCGTGAGGCAGGGAGCAGTGTGGTAACATGGGATAGATTTAAGACCTTATTTTTCGAGAATTATTTTTCAACTAAGACGCATGCTAGAATGGAGGTAAAATTTCCGAGTTGAAGCAAGGGATATATGTTGGTGGCGTAATATGCATGAAATTTAATGAGTTAGTTAGGTTTGCTCCGCATCAAGTCGATACTTGAGGCTAGGAAGGCTAGGAGATTTGAGCTGGGATTAAAACCCTGGCTCTATAATAAGGTGGCAGTGTTGCAGATCCCAACATTTGCAGCACTCATGGAGAAGGCGATAATTGCAGAGGAGGGAAGTGAGGCTATGAGCCTCTACAACAAGGAAAGGAAAAACAAGAACAAGGTCGAGGGAGATGAGAAGGTGAGAATTAATAGTGGAAGCAGGAGTGCTGATGGAAAAAGAAAGGGAAACTACTTTGGAAACGTGCAGGTGAAACAAGAGGGAGTGAAAAAGCAGGCAGTTCAGTGCAAGATATGTGGAAAGAACCACTCCGGAGAATGTTTGAAAGGAAAATTTGTGTGTTATAAGTGCGGGCAGGAGGGTCACATCTCTCCCAACTGCCCCAATCCTAGAATGAACAGTGGTTGTTTTATTTGTGGATCATTGGAGCATAGGGTGAAGGATTGTCCAAACAGGATGGTAGAGGCAGGTAGTGTGAATACTGGTAAGAATAGTGGGACATTAGCAATAGCAGGACCGACGTCATCGAACAAACCAACAAAGTCAACATCAAGGGTCTTCAACATGACGGTGCTCAAGACACTATGGCAACCGCAATGCAGCCTGTAATATCCGAATAACTTTTATTTGCGTAATTAGAATTTTTCTATTTATAGTAAATTATTTTATAAAGAATTTTGAGGAGAAATTTGAGTTCTTTTAGAAATCAAATTTCCGCTTAATCGTAAAAGACAAGCTTAATGTGATTAATTAAAGATCGGCTTCGATTAAAGTTAATCGAGATCTATTTACAAGATCGTGTGTCTATGAACCCGCTTATGTGTAGGTTTTTAAGTGGTGATTCCGGACTAATCCTTATAAGGGAGGGTGAATGTGACAACCCGATATTTTTATATAAATAAATCTTAAATTTTTATGATAATTTTTTTTTAAGGATGAGGATTTGTACAAGATTATGTGTATATGTATTTATGTGGTAAATAAAAATATATTTATTACATGAATATTTACAAGTAAATTTATTTTAGAATTATTGATTATTATAAAGTATATTCTTATAATAATTAATATTATGATAGAAATGTTTTGATTAATTATTTTCCATGAATATATAATCATATATTATTTAAATAATATATGAAGTGATTTTTAGAATAAATATAATAATTATTTTATTATATGAATTTTTGTACGATTATTAAGTTAATTATTTTACCTTAATTATTAAGGTTAAATATGAAAGAATAATCAATATGGAATCCAAACCCTAATTTTGGATTATTGTCAAGGTATGAGAATAATAATATAATATTACATATATTTTTGATTTTTCAAGGCTATGAATATGCGCAGATGTCCAGATTGATAATGGTCAGTCAATTACGGTATTTTGACCCAAACCTAAGAATAATAATGTTAAACCCTAATTTGAGATCCAAATTAGAGTGTGAGATTGTTTTATAAGTATGTAATATTAATTATGTCGTATTAAATATATTAATTAGGTAAACCCTAATTAAAATATCGAAACCCTAATTGCTATAATTAGTAACCCTAATTTGAAATTAGAGTTTGAGATTGTTGGTGAGTATCGATAATGTGATCAATTAACTAATATTGTGTTTATAATCATTAAATTTAGAAACCCTAAATTGTTAAACCCTAATTACTAAACTAAAACCCTAATTTAGTAATTAAAAACCCTAATAGTAATTTGGTAACCCTAATTACCAAAAGAATAAATCCTAATTGCTAAATTAGCAAAGTCAATGATAATTATATGATCTAAACCCTAATGTTACTGTATAAAGTAATTAGAAAATTAATCTAATTAACAAACCTAAATTGTCTAATTTTAGAAACTAAAATTTAGTTATTTTATATTATTATTTTTGTAATAAACCCTAATTGTTAAATCCTAAATTTGGAAAATTTTGAAATCCTAGTTGCTAAATCTTTAAGGGTTAAATGTTAAACCCTAAACACTAAAATGTCTAAACCCTAAACCCTAAGGCAATTTTCTAGAAATTTAAGGAAATAACAAAAATGCCCCTAAGTGTATAATTGAGGCTAAATTGTAGGTTTTGAAAATAGGTGAAGTTGTTGGCCAACTCCTAACCACTCCATTGACAGAAAATTGACAGCAACAAGCCTTAAATCAGCCAATACATGTATCCATGTTGTCTATATAAGGATTGAGAGAGAGAAAAAGTGATTTTTGTTAGCCAATTTTATTCACTACTTAACCAACTCTCATCTTCTCTCAAACCAACGAAAATATATAGTAAATCAGACCCATTATCAAGCCCCACGTCCAACATAAAGAAATCAGAAACATTAGATCAAGTATTAGATCAAGAAAGGTACAAAACCCTAGTTTAAATTCTGTCCAAAATTTTGTTGTTAGATGTTAGAATTTGTTGTTAAAACTTGTTGTTTATAAGATATTATGATGATCTGGGTTGGTATTTATCAAATCCATAACATTAAAGTGCTCAAATTAAAGATTTTCAAAATCTGAAAATTATTTTTTAGTGTTCGACGACATCAAATGTCGACGTCGATCATTGTTGTGTGTTTAATATTTTTGTTGTTTAAGTGTTTAATGTCAGAGCTTTGTATGAGATCTTTCATCCGTAACAAGAATTAAAGCTAGACCTGTTTTGAATATGAAGTTATTAATGGTCAAAGGTCGTTGATCGACCATGACCAGGAAGAAATCTGGGTAACCCAGAAACGGTTTTCAGCGTCTGACAATAGATTTGTGGCTTCGGATCTTGCTTGTAGTTGTTGTTTTGTTTAATTTGTTGAAACTAGATTGTAGTCTAGTATATTAACTATGGAATCATGCTTTTATATCGTTAAAACATTTCATATACTGAAATTGGTGGCTGGTCAAAGTAGTAGAGAGGCACATGTTCTCGATTTTCTGGAAAACCCAGAAAATCCATGAACACGGATTCTGTCAGTGGTTGACCGACGAGTAACTGATTGATTTGTTGATGTTTTGTTTATTTTATGTAATGAATATGTAGCCCTACATGTTGTCTACACATTAAAGCTCTTAGGTCTCAAGAATGCTTAATATATCGCAAGTCATTCAAGCGATCAGTGGTCATTTGGCTCGTTTTCTTCAATTCGGGAAACCCAGAAATGAAGAACAACCTCTGACAGTAAGTTTGGGCGATTATATCTGTTTGATGTTATGTGATTTGTCCATGTTGATTGTTGTATCTTGTAGTCTTGAACTTTGTCTACAAAATCCAGCTTTTGTAATTCCGAGAAACACAATGCACAAAGAATTAAAGTGGGTCAAATACGCCACTCTAAGAATCGCCATGAAGATCTGGGGTTTATGTATGAACATGAAGAACACCTATATGATGACGGGTCTGTCGCTATAGGTGGCCTTTAGCTTACGCATGTAATATTATTTTCCTAAATTAATTAATAATTATAGAAAATTAGTTTTAAATTACTTAAAATACAAAATAAATTATAAAAAATTATTTTAAATTCTAAAATTAGTTTTTAATTATTTTAAATATATTTCATAAATATTTAATATTTTTGAATATCAAAAAGTAATTAATTTATTTAATGATAATATTAAATAAATTATTTAAAAATGATTTTAATTCATGAAAAATCATTTAAAATTATATTATGATATAAGAAAAATATTTTAAGTTATTTTAATAACTTTTAATATTATTTGATAATTTTCATTAATAAATTAATATTAATGATAATTAAGTTATTTATTAAATGAATTAAATAAATGAATTAAAAATGATTTTATTATATTAAAATCATTTTAAATAATAAGAAGGTATTTAAAATATTTTTAAGTTATAAAATATAACTTTTAATATTTAAAGGTAAATTTCATTAATTAATTATGATTAATGATAATAAAATTATTTAATAATTATATTAAATAATTTAGTTTAAAAATGATTTTATTATTATAATAATCATTTTAAATAAAAAAAAAAAGTGCTTAAAGATATTTTAAGTTATAAAATATAACTTTAATATTTAAAGGATAATTTCTTTAATAATTTAATATTAATGATTATTAAATTATTATAATGATATTAAATTTATTTAATAATTATATTAAATAAATAGTTTAAAATGGTTTTATTTATTTAAAAATCATTTAAAAAGGATATTAATGATTTAAAAATATTTTAAGTTATAATTATTGACTTTTAATATTTGATAAATAGTTCATTAATATTTAAATATTAATGGTAATTATTTAATAATGATTTTAAATGTTTTAAAAATCATTTAAGGGTAATATAAATACTTTAAAAATATTTTGAGTTATTATACATAACTTTAATATTTTGGCAATGGTTTCATTAATAGTTTAATGATAATAGAATTGTTTAATATTTAAATCATTTAATAATGATTCTGATATTTCAAAAATTATGATAAATGATAATAATTATTTAATAAAAGGCCATGAAAAATAGTGTGACTAATGTTTAACTTATCCAAATGGATATTGAACTACGGTTTAGAGTCTTAGACTCGATAATTACCTCGAAAAGTCAGTTTGCAGACCGGCATACATGTTTCGTAAATTGATCCTGACTTAGATAATTTAATTGATATGTGTTTATTTGTGATTCAATGGTTGTTAAGGTTGTATGACAATGTGATTAGAAGGTGTTGATGTTTGATTACGAGTCAACGATTGTTAAACATGTGTGATAATGTGAATAGGAATGTGCCGAATCGCAATAAAGAAAGTGATATATGTATTACGTTATGATATACTAATCAAGAAATGATCCGATTAACTAAGTTTCACAAAAGATAAAACTAAGTTGAGAATAAGAAGCGCCGATCGTGCAAGTATCCTAACTTTGCATTTTCTTTATGCAATGGATGTATGAGAAGTTCGTAATTATTGTTATTATTGTATGATTGTTAAGCCTATATTATATATGCCCATTGATTATCAACATGCTAGTATATGATAATTCTGATAAATATATTCTGCTCAGTTAATTTCTATAAATGATTATACAAGTGTCCCCACTTGACAATCATTGTTTTTCATCGCATGTTGATACACATTTGATATACATATATGTTGAATTATATAAGACCTTTGTTATGAAAACCCGATGAGATATGAACATCCCGATAATGGGAAAATTTTATGCTACCAAAAGTGACAGAAGCGACGATAACATCGCTCATGTACATGTAGTATTGATCAATACAGGTACAATAGGTCGATCACCCTCCGCACTGTAAAGTCATGACGGTTTATGATGAATTTCGCTTAAACCTTTTCAAAATGAAAACAATGTTCATGGTATGTCACGTAAACCCCATATATATACAAATAATACGTAGTTTCAAAAGATTGAAAGAGGGTTGTTATGAATTATTATTGGCACAGATTACTTCACAACTATCGACTAGTTGTCAGAAGATATTATAAAGAAAACATTTAAATTCTTTCACTATATATATATATATACTTGTTGGGCACTCAAATGCTCATCCTTGCTTAATTTAAATGTTTTCACTAAAGTGTGAAGGACCGTAAAGTTCAAAGCCGAGGCAAAGGAAAAGGAAAGCTAACCAAATAAGAATTGTGGCGATTTTGTAATAGTTTTATAAGATTATGAAGACTATGATATATATATATATATATATATATATATATATGACATGTAATGAATGTTTAAAGGTTACGTACTTGGGAGAATGACTCATGTATATGAAAAATTTAAGTTTAAGTTTTATATTATTGTTATTATTATTAGTATTATTCCGCCATAAAATGGTATCGTGAAGTACCGAAGTTCGGGTTTCAAGTATCTCGATTCGGGGACCTCACAGCTTACATCCAACCATGTGATATCCCAAAGTTTCGATCGATCGGTGTTTGGCTCGAGGATAGCTATGCATCGACATTCCGGGATTTCACCACAATCAAGGATCATTGGCGTTCGGCCCGAGTGAGATGTATTTGCTTCTACTATATTGTCATACGCTGTACCACACATATATGGATGAGCTGAACATTGGTGTCATCGTGGTAGTGAGAGCTCTCGTGGAGGGTCATACCATTATACCGATGATCATTGCATTCCTCCGGCTACATCTTCGCCGTGCTTATTTGACAGAGTGAGGAGCATTCTGATGAGCGATTAATATGCCGCGACGTGGTTCATGTCACACTTGCGACCGATTGGAACTTTTAGACGTCATGGATTTTGTTTTACCCATGAGGTAGCTATGTCGATTCTCCTTTCACTCGCTGAGTGTATAGATCTGCATCTTGGTCCGCTTTCTTGGCAGAGATCGGAGATCCGTTTGACATACTTCTAAGTGTTCGTGGCTTGTTTCACCCTACAACTTCATTACTCATGCTCCGGGCATGGATTATCTCTCTCTGGCCGGGTTTGAGGGGCATTATTTACCACCCAATCGCCGTGATGTGTCACTTTGACCGGGCCAGACTTCCATCCATATGAGGGGACAAGAGTGAGTCGCTAGGCGTCAATTACCGATTATCGGCGGAGGATTCAGTCAGAGTTGTATGTCATGGGATCGGCGAGAGTCAATGAAGTTTTTCTTCGATCATCCGTAGTTCGCAGAGTATTTCGCATGGATAGAGACAGATCGATTGGTCATGGCAGATCCACAAAGCTAGCAGATCGATTATGACGATGAGGAGCCTATAGAGGAGGCTGTCATTCTCACCATTGAGTTAACTGCTGGGTTGCCAGCATTTGTGATAGATTCTCCCACCCCGAAAAGCATCTCATTTACTCAAGATTCAAGACATCATTTGGACCAGAGCTTCCGATGACCTATGAGAGAGATCGTGCTAGAATGGATGTTAACAGCTCTTGATGAGAGAGACGTCGCTCTGTTAGAGAGGGACGAGGCTAGGTTGGCCAGGGACGCCATGATCGTGGAGCAGGATGCCGCCTTATCTGCTAGGGATGTGGTCATTGCAGATAGTACTTCAGTGCGATTCGAGATGGCTACCACTTTTGCCGACATGAGCGCTTACATTGATGGACATTATGCCACCATGCAGTTGGCTTCTGATCTGTTAGCACGTGTAGATACCCTTGGGCAGGAGCTTGCAGCATTACCTCCGTCTTCAGAGAGGGACACTATGTTGGGTCTGATAGTCCGTATACACACAGATCCGTAGATAGCTTTATTTTTCCTGCATAGATTAGCTTAGCCATTTTATCATGTACAACACAGATGTATATATCAAACAGTATTATGTATGGCAGGGAAATATATGTTGATTTACTTCCCTTTTAGTTATGCCTTGATACTTGCTTGATATTTGCCTGTTTCTCCAGGGTCTTTGATCTTGATGCATCCTGAACTTATCCTTGATAGATGGACATTGAGACATCGCAAAATCTCTCAGAATGAATCATAGATTTCTGAAAATCCCTACCATCTTTGGTGTCTTAGGACTGGTATCTGTATGGAAAAGTGGAGAGGATGATAGTTTCTTCCTCTCTGAGATTGACCGCTCCACAGATGGTCGCTAATACTTCTATTCAGGAGAAGCCTAGTTAATTCCATCTCTTATGGTTTGGTGTTGCTCTTTGAGGCACGATCGCAGCTTAGATGGTCACCGTATCTTCTATTTGTGAGAAGAGGTTGGCTAATTCCATCCCTTTGATCTGAAACTGATGAAGTGGGGCAATTTGAAGTTTGATCCCAGTACGGTGTGACAAGTATGCTTGTTCTGGTAGGGGTCAGACTGCACCATGAATGGTTGCCTATGTACTCCTATTGAAGAGGAGATCAAGTCTGCGTAGTTCGAACCTAGTGTAGGAGGATCAACGCTGAATAATGAAGGCAGAAGGGTGTGAAAGTATTTTTGTTGTTTTCGTTTTTTCTGAAGAAAGGGTAGAAATGTTTTTGTTATTTTTTCTGTATTGTGACCGGGCCATATAGAATATGGTTGCCTATGTACCCCAGGGTATCAGGTCAACGTAGTTCGCCCGTCAGGACGAATGACTGAAAAGTGGGGGTCCCAATGTGCAGGTGAATCTGCGGGGAAGATCTTGATCCCATGTACAGGTTAAGCTGTGGGGAATAGATATGAATCCCATATGCAAGATAGACTGCGGGAAAAAGAAAGTTTAATCCCATGAGGGGGATAAACTGCAAGTGTGGAGAAAGTTTAATCCCGTCCTCAGGATAAACTATAAAGTTTGAAAAGTTTAATCCCGTCTTCAGGATAAACTGCAGATGTAGGAAAGTTTAATCCCGTCTTCAGGATAAACTGCAGGTGTGTGAAAAGTTTATTCTCGTTTTTGGGAGGAATTGAAGAGTTTATTCTCATTTTCAGGAGAAGTTGTAGAAGTGTGAAAAGTTTATTCTCGTTTTTGGGAGGAGTTGTAGAAGGGTGAAAAGTTTATTCTCGTTTTCGGGAGGAGTTGTAGAAGTGTGAAAAGTTTATTCTCGTTTTCGGGAGGAGTTGTAGAAGGGTGAAAAGTTTATTCTCTTTTTCGGGAGGAGTTGTAGAAGGGTGAAAAGTTTATTCTCGTTTTCGGGAGGAGTTGTAGAGAACCAGGCTGCTGGTCTGAATTGTATGTATCCCTGAGGGGCAGTAAAGTGTGTAAAAGGAAAGGTTCAAAACCGGATGACTGGTGATTTGGATGATCAAAACCAGGATGTTCGGTTTGATGACAACTTCAGACATAGTACCGTTTCATGGTGTCCGAATTAATAAGCTGTGGAAATTCATCACCATCCACTTCTTGCAATCTGAGAGCACCTCCTGTCAATACTTCTTTGACAATAAATGGGCCTTCCCAGTTAGGAACGAATTTTCCCTTAGACTGATCTTGGTTGTCAATGAACTTCTTCAAAACCAAGTCATGTTGTTTGAATTGCTGTAGTCGGACTTTTCTGTTGTAGGATCATGCGATCCTTTGCTGATATAACTAACAATGGAAGATATCCGCGGTTCGTCTTTCATCTATTAGAGACAATTGGTGATACCTGTCTTGTACCCATTGGTCTTCATCCAACTGAGCATCCATCAATACTCTGAGGGATTCTATTTCCACCTCTATAGGGAGCACTACTTCCATCCCATAGACTAGTGAGTAGGGGGTTGCCCCAGTGGAAGCACGCATTGAAGTTCTGTATGCTAATAAAGTTAGGGGCAAGAGGTCAGGCCATCCTTTGTGATTGGCGGACATTTTCTGCATGATCTTCTTGACATTTTTATTAGCAGCTTCAACAGCACCATTCATCTTTGGTCGATAGATGACTGAGTTGAGATGTTTGATGTGGAATTTTTTACATAAGTCCTCCATCATTTTGTTGTTGAGGCTCTTAGCATTGGCTGACACAATGACCTCTGGTTGCCCATATCGACAAACAACATTGTTTCTGATGAACATAATGATGACTTCTTTAGTAACCTTGGGGAAGGAAGCTGATTCGACCCATTTGGTGAAGTAGTCGATCATGGTGAATATGAATCGATGTCCATTACTGGCTTTGGGCTCGATGGGCCCAATCACGTCCATTCCCCACATTGAGAAGGGCCATGGCGAACTCATATTGTGGAGTTCCCTTGGAGGGGCGTGGATAATGTTCCCATGGATTTGATATTGATAGCACCTCTTGACGTGATCATCACAGTCAGCCTTGAGTGTAAGCCAATAATGTCCCGTTCTGAGAATTTTCTTAACAAGTAGGGATCCACTCATGTGAGGGCCGCATACTCCACCATGGATCTCATCCATGAGTCTCTAAGCTTGGTCTTTGTCCAGAAATCTGAGGAGACCTAGTCCTACATCTCTTTTGTAGAGTGCATCTCCTCTCAGGTAGAATTTCATGGCAAGTCGATGAATCCGCCTCTTCTCAGTTAGGCTCGCCTCGGCGGGTGTCGATCCATCTCGCAAATACTCCTTGATATGTTGATACCAAGGGTTATGGATGGGAGGTAGCTCATCCGATACTTCTCCAATGTAATTCCCATAGACTGGGGTCTTATGCATAGCAATCGTGATGTTTGGCATGCTTTCCTTGTCAGGTATGTAAACCAAGGAGGCCAACGTTGCTAATGCATCTGTAAAGTCATTCCTGTTGCGAGGAATATGTAGAAAGGAGATTTCTTCGAACTCCAAAGCCATCTGTATAACTTGCCGATGGTAGGGCAGTAAATGCAATTCTTTGGTCTGATAGATTCATGTGGATTGCTTGATCACCAGTTCAGAATCCCCAAAGACAGTTAAACGCCTGATACCCATTGAACGGGCAAGTTTGAGTCCCATGATGCAGCCTTCATACTCAGCTGTGTTGTTGGTATTGACAAACTGTAATTTGACGGCGACGGGATACTGCTCCCCCGTGCAAGATATTAAAACTGCTCCAGCCCCGGAGCCTTCTGAATTGACAGCTCCATCAAAATACATTCTCCACCGCAGGGATGTATCGTACTGATGTGATAGCTGAATTGCCATTACCCCTTCGTTGGGAAAGTATGTTTCTAAAGTTTTGTAATCTCCTGCAGGTGCGGCGGCCAGTTGATCCGCAATTCCCTGACCTTTGACAGACTTTTGTGTCACGTATACAATATCAAATTACTGGAGGATCAACTGCCATCTGGATAGCCGACAATTCAGTATGGGTTTGCTGAACACATACTTAAGAGGATCCATGAGGGATATGAGATGGGTTGTGTAAGCATGAAGATAATTTTGTAATCTCATGGAGGCCCATGCCAAAGCACAACAAGTTTTCTCGATCAGAGTGTACTTGTGTTCACTGATGCTGAATCTTTTGCTGAGGTAATAGATAGCTCGTTCTTGGCCTTTATTGTCATTTTTCCCCAGCATATAGCCCATAGCGTTGTCATTTATGGATAGGTACATGAACAGGGGACCACCATCCCTGGGAGGTACCAAAACAGGAGCGTTAATCAGCTGTTCTTTAATTGTGAGGAAGGCTTTCTGGTACTCATCATTCCATTTCATGGAGGAGTTCTTCCTTAACAATTTAAAGATTGGCTCACAAGTTGCTGTGAGTTGAGAAATGAATCGGCTTATGAAGTTGATCCTTCCCAAAAATCCCCGTATTTCCTTTTCTGTCTGAGGAATGGGCATTTCCTTGATGGCCTGGATTTTAGCAGGATCTAGCTCAATTCCTTTGTGGCTGACTAGGAAATCTAGCAACTTGCCTGACTTAACACCAAAGGCGCACTTGGCGGGATTCAACTTCAAGTTGTACTTACGCAACCTGTTGAACAGCTTTCTGAGATGGTCTAAGTGGTCATCCTCCTTCTGGGATTTGATAATGATGTCATCCACATAGATCTCTATCTCCTTGTGCATTAGATCATGAAAAAGAGCCATCATAGCTCGTTGGTAAGTTGCCCCGGCATTGATGAGGCCAAATGACAACCGTCTGTAGCAAAAGGTTCCCCAAGGCCTGATGAAAGCAGTTTTCTCACGATCCTCCTCAGCGACCATGATTTGATGGTACCCCGCGAAGCAATCAACAAAGGAGTACATGCCATATTGAGCTGTATTGTCAATGAGAAGGTGGATAAATGGTACGGGAAAGCTATCTTTAAGGCAAGCTTTGTTCAAATCCCGGTAATCCACGCAGACTCATACCTTTCTCCCTGGTTTAGGTACGGGAACAATGTTGGATATCCACTCCGGATATGTAGACACCATGATGATGCCAGCTTGAAACTGTTTCACAATTTCTTCTTTAACCTTTAAACTCCATTCAGGTTTCAATCGCCTGAGCTTCTGTCTAACTGGCTTGAATCCTTCTTTAATGGGAAGGCGATGAAGAACAATGTCAGTGGACAATCCCACCATGTCTTCGTGAGACCATGCAAACACATCCTGGAATTGGGTTAATAGCACAACCATGTCATTCCGTTGATTTGTGGTAAGGTCTGAACCAATTTGGATTAACTTAGGGTTGTCTAAGGTTCCAAGATTGAAAGGAGTGGTTTGTTCGAGATTGGGTTTGGGTTTGTCAGTGACCCATTCTTTAATCTCTTGAGGTGTCTCAATGTCCTCTTGGATGTCCATCAAGTCTAAGTCCAACTTTGCATCAAAGTTACAGTCCTTGTGGAAAGAAGGCACCTTATCAGCATGTACAAGCACATCTAAACTCAGAGTCCTGAAACAAAATATGCTTTCACTTAATATATGCAACTGTTCGATCATACAAAAGTGTTAGCATGTACGTGATAAAATAACTGCTAGTGCTGTAAAGGAAAGCAAGTAATTAAAAGTTATCTACAGGGCAGAGGAATTTTATGCCCGTTTTACCCTCGTTGACCAATGCATGGAGTACTGCTCCAATTGTCAAGGGCAAAGTCTTGAAAGACTGCAGTGATAGAAGGATTGTCAGTGTCCTTCTCCTCCTGAATGATAACCATGACATCTGGGCAATCATCGTCTGGAGTGTATCTGTTTGTATGTTCATCATGAACAACGACGTGAATGCCTGCCATCATCAAGGCAAGGTCATGTTTACGTTTCCGCTCCTTTTCTTCCGCCTCGGGATCAGGAGTCAGCACCTCTTTGGCTTTGATTGGTACTGGTTTTGGAAACAGCATAGCCATAGTCTGGGCTGGAACCTTTACTGGAGATTGCATAACTCATGTGGTAAAGGTATCGAAGATCGCCGTGCGGCGGAAGATTGAGGAATCTGCTTATGCTTATGAGGATTCCTATGATTGGAATTAGCAGAATAGCCGAGCCCGGCTGTGCCGATTTGACTGGACATTGGTATAGGGTGTGTAATACCCTGCTGATCCTTACCAAGCCCTTGTCCAGGTTGGTAACCCAATAACATCATTTCTTGAGTGGCGGACATCACCTCGTCAGAAATCTTGGGTACGGGAAGTGGTACTCCAATAGAATGGAATTGCGTATTACTCACTTCCAGAGTGTGAAAACTAGCAGGCTCAACCTCTAAATTGAAGCTGATAATTGGCAGAGCTCCTGGTTTAGGACCTTCTGGCTCAGCATTAACAGTGACTAGACTGTTGTTGATGATGTATTTGAGTTATTGATGCAAGATGGAGGGAACAACTCCAGCCATATGTATCCATGGTCTCCCCAATAATAGGTTGTATCCTGAATCTATCTTGAGGACATAGAAGGATACGTTGAATGTATGGGGACCAATCTCAATTTGCAGCTCAATCTTTCTAACAGAATTTCGCCGAGATCCATCAAAAGCTCTGATGATCGTATAACTACTTTGGATTCTATTGGGATTGATGTTCATTTTCATCAGGGTGGCATAAGGACAGATATTTAGGGATGAGCCTCCATCTATCAATACTCCTGCGAGTATATAACCAGAAGACAACACAGCAATGTGTAGGGGTTTGCAGTGACCAGTCCCTTCGGGAGGTATGTCGTCATCATTGAAGGATATCACATTGTTATTGAAAATGTGATCAACCAAATGTTGAAATTTTTCCACATCCACTGATTTTGGTAAATAGGCTTCTTCCAAAACCTTTAACAAAACCTTCCGATGATCTTCGGAAGAGAAAACCAAGTCCAGGATTGATATCTGGTGTGGAGCTTCACGCAAGCTTAAAACCACTTTGGCTTCATTGTGGCCCATAGCATGGAGGAATTTTTTAATCTTCTCCATGGACAATTTCCCCTTTGCTTCGCAAGTAGGCTTGATAACCCGTTGAGGAAGATACAGTGGATTCTCTTTCGTCACTACAACAGCGATATGAGGATGAGATCCTTGATCCTTCAAATCCATAGTTCCATGGCACTCTGTGTAAGCTGACAACAGGATGTTGTATTCTGCAAGGCAAGAGAATGGGCTCTGGTGCGGCCACTTCCAAAGGATTGTAAACTCCTTTGAGTTGAATTGGTTGTATAGGGATTGCTTTAACAGTCTCGTCACCTTCCTCGGATATGACTGCTACTGATCCCTTCTATTGAGTAGGACATGCATTCCCATCCTTAAATTGCACAGTGTAATCATCTGCCACTTGCAGAACACCGCTATCAATAAGATTTTGAATAAGATGGCGGAGTGCCCAGCATTCTTCAGTGCTGTGACTGCGAGAATGTGAATGGTATTAACACATTTCATCAGGATTGAACCGCCCTAAGCGGGGATTGATTGGAGGGAGAAGGAATGTGATCCTTCCTTCGTTGATCAACATTTGAAGTATCTCCTCCATAGATTGGCCCAGATAGGTGAATTCTCTTTTATCAACAAAATCCCGATGGGCTTTAGCACTTGCTCGCCTTACAACCTTATCCTCCATAGCTTCGCTTTCTGAAGGGGTTGAGGAAGCATTCACAACAAATGGAAGGAGATAGACATGTTCCTGCCTGATTAATTGGCGTGTGGCTTGATGTTGGTGTGTCACCAGTTCTGCTAATTGCTCAACTATTTTGTGAAGATTCTTCATCTTTCATTCAATGGTGAATTGGAACTTTGCATAATCCCATTTTTCAACACCGTCTTTGATGGGTTGAGATGATTCACCAGTAGAATTGGAACCATGTCTAGTGCTCCAACTGATCATGTGGACCTCTTCATCTTTGTGTTTAGGGAGAGGGTTGTCTTGTACATGGGGTTGATCTGGTTTGGTGACTACGATCTCACCATTGTCGATCAAATCTTGAATTTTGTGCTTCAAGGCCCAACAATCTTGAGTATCATGTCCAGGTGCCCCCATCATGATATGCACATTTCCGATTAGCATTGAAACCCCTACCAGTAGGGTTGGCTGGTGGAAGAAGATGCGTAATTTTCTTCTGAGTAGTCAGAAGAGCAAGAATATTTTCGAGCGAATCCCCTAAGGGTGTGAACGTTCAAAATCGCTTTACTTCTCCACTTTTGGGCAATGGAGGGTTTGAAGGTTGTGCTATGAGAGAGGAGTAGTTCTTCCTCTGCATAGGTATGTTTGACTTGCCTTTTTGTCCTTGCAGTATCAAGGAAACATCCTCTTCTTTCTTCTTATGGACCCTCCGGGGGTTGTTTCCATAAGATCCGGATTGGATGTGTTCAACAACAGCCTTAAGAGCGGCTAGGTCTTGAATTTTACCAGACTTCAATCCCATTTCAGCCATCTCGCCGTGTTTAATCATTTCAGAAAATGGCTTACCAATGCCAGCTAGGACTTTTTCATAGAAAGGGGCTTCCTGTATATCTATGAAGGTCATGACCATTTCTGACTCTGTCATGGCTAGAACAACTTGAGCAGCAAGGCGCCTCCACCTCTGAGCATACTCTCTAAATGACTCATTAGGCATTTACGGACCTTGGTAATCTGGTGCAGTGGGCCAGAGCCATCTGAGACTGAAAACTATATTGAGTGAGGAAGGCGTGGGCTAGCTCTTCCCAACTATGGATCTTAGAGTTGTCTAATTTGGTATACCATGAACGGGCTTCTCCAGTCAGACTTTTCTGAAACAGCTGCATTCTGAGCTTTTCATCCTCAGCATAAGATCTGAGCTCTCCAATAAACACCTTTAAATGTGTGTAAGGATCCCCTAATCCGTCATATTTCTCAAAATCAGGGGTTTTGAATTTCTCTGGATAATGCACACCAGGAAATATACAAAGGTCTGTATAAGAGACACTACCATGTGTTCCAATACCTTTAAGAATGCGAATAGTTTCCTCCATTTGAAGGACCTTCTTCCTGATATCACCGGTGTCTAGATCTGCTTTGAGATGGGTGTTTTCAGGGTCTTTAGTGGTGGTATCCAGCTGACGCTCTGGAATGGATTTTTCCAGATCTTGAACTCCCCCTTGTGTAGAGGATTCTGTATGTGTGGGCCTCTTCGTACCCTGAGTAGAATGGTGCAACTCTTTTAGTAGGACACCTAAGTTTGTGATTTATCTGCTCAATCCGTCAAATTCTTCTCGGGAGACAGGATTAGACTGTTCAGAGGAAGACATGATTGGCTGTAGACTGGAAGCCTTTTTAGATTTGGAACGGGTAATCGGCCCAATTGCTTCCCTAGAAAAAGAGACTTACATAGTTTAGTCATATGAAAATGTAAATGTTATCATAACATATCCGTTCTAGGAATTTTATCCTGCAAAACCGGTTTAGTCAATTGATAACATGTTATGCACAGGTATCTTCATATTTTCCATTACATATGAATGAGCCTGGAATAAAATTACAAGTAAATGCTTTTACAGGTAATTTGAAAATGGAAAGCATGAAGAGACATTCCTCCGCATTTGGTTTATCAGAGGTTGACCTATCCTAGGGTTTCTCTCGCGGCTTTTTGGCAATGAAGGTTCCCAGATCATCGCAATCTACTCAATGGGAAGTTAATCCGGTCTTTCAACTGGAGCGAATCTGGGTGGTACCTTTCCTGAGCCCCGGGGAATTATTCTTCCCACGGGTCCAATAATCAAACACCGACAGGATAGCCTCCTAACGGAGGGACCACACAACATACATTCACATACAACGTGTCTCACCGTTTATGCAAAATGATGACATGTGCGAAGCACTAATATCACAGACATATATTTAGCAGTGCAGTAAGTAAGATGCATTCGTACACATTTATCAGAAATGTAAATGCAGCAATCACACAAATATTATTCACTCGGGTATTCGGGGCACTTTTCATTCCAGAGTACTATTCACGAGTTACTATTTACCCGGTTACTATTCATACTAGTATTATTCACTCGGGTATTTGGGGCACTTTTCATGCCGGAGTACTATTCACAGGGTACTATTAACCCGAAAAATATATTTATTTTCTGTCTAAATTATTTTTGATACACGAATAATATTCCTGAATTTTACTCCACAAAGCAGTATCATGTTGACAATTTGGTTATTTTTAAACTCTGGATAAATTTAAAGTCTTTAATATTTATCCTTGATTTCGTTTGATTAATGCTTATATCATTGTCATCATCCTCATGCTTATACTGTGATGAAAGACATCTTTGGCTTACGTGCATAGATGAACTGTTGATTGGTATGATTATGACCTGTATTGTTACAAATGATGTGGTAAAAGTTCTCATTGGCCTGTAGTGCATTGATGGACAGTTGTTGGTATAATTATGATCAGGGATTATTCAGTATAATCATGACTATTGATGATTACATGAATATCCTTGGTCGTGGTACAGGGATGATTCGATGATGTGGTTTATTTATTAAGCCGAGTCTCAACGATAAAGTTGATGAAAAACTTTTTAAATCATAGAAGATAGTAGATATCATGTTCTACTTGACTCTATAAATGGATTGCTTGTTCTGCTGCAGTTGTTGATCTAAAACTTGTTGTCTATTATATTCTATCAGTTGTTATACTGTTGAAGGCTAATGATAATTTATTCTGCATTATCTTAGTCATAATATTTCTTACTGGGCTAGTTGAGCTTACTCTTTTCTTTCATTGTTCTCTTCAGGAAATGAGAATATAGCTGGGACGAGTCGGGGAATGGAGTGATGGTCCAGGATAAGTGGCTTTAGTAGTCCTCACTATTATATGAAATAGTGTGATAATAATTATAATGAAGACTCCATTGAGTGTGGATATTGTCTAGAAGACAATATTCTTGTTAAAACTCTCAGCTTTTGTTTTGTCGTATTTTACACGACAGTTGTATAATTAAGTTTGTATTTGTATTTTGTACCATGTATTTGGTAACTCAAGATGGGTAATGTATACCTATTTTGGGGGCATCATAGTTGGTATCAAAGCTTAGGAATATTATTCCTGGCTGAGATGTGAGACAAGAACTAGGAGGGGAGAGACGGGGAATTCCTTCGCTAGTATGACCTACCTAAGTTTATTTGGTATTTAATTGGTCGGTCAGAGTATAGGGATAATATGTGACATGTCAATTAACACTTGTTTTGTGGCAGTATTTGAAAATGGCATTCGAGAATGTTGAGATAAGCAATGAAGCACATGAGACCGTTGAGTCACCAACGATCAATACCCATGATAATGTGCAACAAGATGACAATAATCCTCAGGTAAACAATAACACCGATGAAATGATGAACGATAGGATGTTCAGAGGCTTTATGTAATTTGTAAGACCCCAATTTTTTATAAATAAAATCGAATTTCCTCTAGTTATTATTTTTTTGATTAATAAGGTGGTAATTTGATATAATGTTTTGGTTATGGGTGAAATGTGCAAATTTTACAAAACAAGCAAGTGGTTATAAAATATTCATTGTTGTCAGGGAATATTCGTTTGGTTGTGAAATATTCTTCACATCGGGGAATATTCGCATGACGAGGCGTAGTCATTTAATAGGCGCCATAATGGAAAATTCAGTTGGATGAAGAAAAACGACAAGTATGTGTTTTATAAATAACTTGGCGTAGTTATTACCAAGTTAACAATCGTTAGATTACACCGTGGTTAAAATACGCTTTATGTGTTGTTGCACAAAGCGAGATACCTGTGTTTACACAAGATATGTTGAATTATTTATTTTTACATAAGAAGGCACTACTCAATAATTGTTACAGTAGTTACTGTTCAATATTTTATTTTATTGGTTCAATAATTGCTGCGTTGATATTTTATATTATTGTTGTTCAATAATTGTCACTACACAGTATTTCCATTATCAGATCAATAATTCATATTATTTGAATAATATTATTAGATAAAATTATTGGCAATGTCTAGAAAGTTCTGTCAATGAGAGGTTAGGTCATCTAATTATGCTTGCAAAGATGAGAGAAATCCTTATTAGAAAGGCCCTTCTTTCCTGGGAACTGCCTGGTTGTCATTATTGTGATTCTGTAATATTATTTGTGAATAATTAATTATTGATTTATATGATAAGAAAATATTTATTTTATGTGGATATAAATAATGGATTTATTTATGTGGTTATAAATGAAAGAATTAATGTTGAGGTGTTTTATTAGTATTTCATTTGAATGGAGGTATTAAAATCAAATCAAATTATTTTTAGATATATTATGTGAGTTATAATTTTTAATCCGAATTGCTTGGATCGTTGTGATTTTTGGATATGTTATACATATATAAGTTGAGTATATGGCCACAAATTTTGAACCGTTAAAAACGAACGTATGATTTGTTATGAATTTTAAGAGGTGACTAATTCGGAAATTATGTTATAAATAATTTTTGGTGGAAAATTCTAGAATTGAGTGAGCCCAACTTTTGGTTGGTGAGAAATGTGCTCAAATTTTATTTCAAATGTGGTGGGTGGAAATAGTAGCAGGTCAAGCCATCAGGTAGCAGGTCAAGTCTGCTTCGGCGTGTTAATATTTTCCTATAAATAGAGGGTTAAGTTAGAATTGAAAATCACACCATAAACAAAGTTTTCTCTCTTTCTCTCTATATTATCGAGCATATTTTGTGAGTATTTAGATACTTTGAGAGTTGCTATTCAGTACAAGTTTCATTCAAAGATCACTTCTTGAGCCTTTCATTCCGGCAATCTTTTTTTTGAGGTAAGGGATGTTATTTTCTTCTTAAATGATATTACTTTCTTCAATATCATTATGATGAAATATTGAAATTAACTTTTTATCAAATTTAGAACTTTTTGTGTCGGGGTTACTATTCACGTATACGGCACTATTCACGAATACGGTACTATTCACCGAAAAATAAAAATTTTCCTTTTTGTCCAAAATGTCTATTATGGTTACTAGCTTTGATTGTATCCATGTTTTGATCTTCATTCTTGAATTTTGCCCCATAATTGTTTATTATGGATGTCGACGTCGGGATTTTTAATGTCCTTTTCGTTTACTTGTTCTTTGGTGTTCTCATGTTAATGTGAGATTTGTTTGAAAAACAAGTGAAAAGGTCCCACATGTATAATGTCGACGATTTGACTTTAAGAGTCGCCAGTTGGTGTTTTTAACTGGTTGCACCAACGCAACCGAAAAGGTTTGCACATTGACCTAGTGATTTGACACTGCTAAACGGGTCGGTGAAACCGAGATTCATTGAGGGTTCGAGGGCTTGATTATGCGGAGGTAAGGTGTTAGGCACCCCCCGACATTCGTGTTGCCACGGTGACCGCCACTTTTCAAAGAAACTGTTATATGAATGTGTGTGTGTGTGTGTGTGGATCAATGTGCAATTATTTGAAAGTAGTGTTATGCCTCATTCGCACCTATATACACAGGGTTTGAATTTATAGAAAAATTCAGTTTTAAACAAGATATAGCAGTGACGTTTTATAAAAGAGGTTTTTCAAACCCTGTGCTCAATAGTAATTGAGGCCTTTGATACTTCCATTTTATTACTAAATGTTCGGCTTGTTTGCTTTTATTTTCTAGATGCGAAACATCTACGAGAAAACAATGTACAAAGAAGGTCAATTCCACACGGCATGACAATGACCATCCAAGGAAACTTCTGGACATCGTAAAAAATAATGTACAAGCCGCTTCCCTGACTAGAAAATGTCCATCATGGGAACCGAATCTAGATTCATCATTCTGAATCTGTAAGATCACATGATTCCTAGGCTCACATGATACTGCAATTGATATGGAAAGCAGTAAGCAGTTATATAGATATATATATATAAGCTGTAAAATATATATATATATATATACTGACATGATAGCCACCACGAATTATTCTCCATGGGGAATCACGCAGCAAGCAAATATATATATAAAAGCGGTAAATATATATATATTGACATGATCAACCACCACGAATTATTCTCCATGGGGGATCAGGAAAGTAAATAAAGCAGTTAATGCTATCACCGCCACGAAGTGAACTCCAGGCGGGACAAAATATAAAGAAAGCTGTAAAAACAATCACCGCCACGAAGTGAAATCCAGGCGGGACGGAATGTAAATATATATATATATATATATATATATATATAAAAGCAATAAATGCACCGGATGTGAATCCAGGCTCATCAAATATGTCCGACAATAGTTATATATATATATATATATAAATATATAAAAGCAATTAAACGCTCCAGATGTAAAATCCAGGCTCATCGATGAGTTCGACCACGCTTCATATATATAAGTATATATATATAAAGCAAATAAACGCCTCGCATCAAGTTCAGGCTCAATCGAGGCATAACTCGATAATGTTAGTCCATATATAAGAAATATATACATATATTAGTATATATATACAGACAAAAATGAAAACCACGAACATAAGTTCAGGCAAACACACTCACACGACTCTCAATGTGTGCAACAGTGTGTAATAATGGAAGAAAGAAGCTTTATAAAACACAAGAAAGCTTACAGTGGACTGCCAAAGTAGACTTCTTTGGCTTTAAGTGGATGAATACGCAGCTCTCGCTGGATAAGAAGTAGCTATATATGAGCTAACTAGTGTTTAAAGAGAAGGAAACACTCAAAAGATGTGTATGCAGAGCTAAATGGACAGGGCTTCCTCGCCTTTTCCTCTTTTTTTTTCTCTCAAATGGCTGACCCCCCCTATATTTATAGACGGATGGCCACAGTCTACCTGTGACAGCCGAAGGTCTACCTGCGGAAGGTCGTGGTGGGCCCGGGCTTTGCGGGTCCCATCGTCTCGTAGTACGTGCACTCGCGTACTGTAATGTCCAATCGAACTTGCAGAACTTCAATCCTAGCATCCAAACGAAGCGTGTCTGTACTTCTTCGGATCGCTGGTGTTGAGAGTTACGTAATGAAATGGATTAGAGGTTGTACGAAGTCAGGAAGAGGGGTCTATGCCCATGGTCTTCAAGCTTCAAATTCTATCCAAAGTACTGTCACACGTAATAGTCACTCGGGATTGTCATTCCTCGGTTATTCGGGACATTGTTGGATGTATGTATGTCTGACGTGTTGAGACGACGTGCCATTGGTTGGACGAATAAGATGATGTTTGACTCTTTGCCGGGGTTATCGCCAGGTTGAGTTGAAAGTAGATGTTGCTCAGGGTTACAGCTGAGATTGGACTACTTGTTAGTATGCTGCGATATCATCTTGTTGACATTTTGCGATGACGTTGGTGACTCCTCACCGGGGTTATCGCCGGTTAAGAGGAAAGCAGACATTGCTCAGGGTTACAGCTGAGATTGGACTACTTGTTTGTGTGCCTCACTGTCATCAGTGATTGAAGCTGATCGCATGTAGTTAAAACAAGTAATTTCGGAGTTATCGCCGGAACTGCGATGGTATCTCTTGCGGTTATCACCAAGGATGGGATTGCTATTCCCAGTGTTGTCTCTGGGACTGGAAGTGAACGTCGCGGTGTTATTGCCGAGACATGATTGTCCTCTTCGGTGTTGTTGCCGGTCTTTCGATCTGCACATCTCGGGGTTATCTCCGAGATTGGAAATGACATTCCCGGTGTGTGTTCCGGGTTTGGCACCAATGCTCCCGGTTTGTGTGCCGGTTTGGAGCGAAACTTCCGGTAGTATCTGGAACTATTGTAAGCTGTCTTTCAGGGTTATCTCCAAAAGACGAATCTACTCTCCTGCAATGTTAGTAATAGGAGTGCAAAAAATTTCGAGTGTCTACAATGGAGTATTTTTGAATTTGGACAAACTACAGTATAAATCTTTAATCCTTAATCCTTGTCCTTTTGTTTCACTGGATTCGTTTCTTTAAAATATTTTTCATCATCCTCAGTCCTAAATGATAATGCTACTGAATATCTTTGGCTTGTAGTGCAAAGATGAATGATTAACTGATGAATATCTTTGGCCCATAGTGCAAAGATGAACAGGTGTTGAGATGAACATGACCGACTGGTGATATAAATGAATATCTTTGGCCTGTAGTGCAAAGATGAATATTTAATTCAAGATATATTGATTGTTGTTACAGGGATAAAATATTGATGATGGACTTTTAAATCTTAGAAGATAGTAAAACTCATTCTTTACGTGGCTCTTCTAATGGATTGTTGTTTTCGCTGCATTTATTGATCTAAAACTTGTTGTCTATTATATTCTATCAGATTTTTCCCTGTTGAGGACTAATGATAATTTTTTGTATATTATCTTAGTCATAATATTCTTTACTGGGCTAGTTGAGCTAACTCTTTTCCTTGTTGTTCCGTTTTTCTTATTAGGAGGTGAGAATATAGCAGGGACTAGCCGAGGTATGGAGTAATGATTCAAGATAGCTATTTTAGTAGTCCTCACTATTTTGTAAAATAGTGTTTCAATAATTGTAAAGAGGACTTATTTGGGTGTGGATATTGTCTAGAAGACAATATTTGTATTTAAACTCATAGTATGAGCTGTCGTATTTTACACAACAATTGTAATAATGAATTTGTAGTTTTCTTTCTGTACCATGTATTTTGGCGACTCAGAATGGGTGTTGTATACCTATTTTGGGGGGCGTCATAGTTGGTATCAGAGCTTAGGGATATGATCTCTAGCGGAGATCGGGGAATAGAACTAGGAGGGGAGAGATAAGTAAACCCTTTGCTAGTGTGTCCTACCTAAGCTTATTTGTTGGTCGGTCATAATATAGGGATATTATGCGATATGTTAATTTGTTTAATTAACCCTTGTTTTATGGCAGTATTTAAGATGGCAGTTGAGAACATTAACAATGGAGTGTATAAGACTGTGGAGACACCTTTAGTCACAAACCAGGAGAACGTGCAACAGGAAGGCAATATTCCTCTTGTAAATAACACGACCGAACAAGCGATGAATGATGGGATGTTTAGAAGCTTTTTACAGTTCATGCAAAATCAGACGAGGGAGACTCGTGTACAGAATACAGGTGAAAATGATAGCAACGCGAGGTTTGTCACAGCCAAGCGGTTCAAAGAGTTGGGACCACCTAAATTCTTTGGAAAGCCAGATCTGATCAAGGCGAAAACTTGGGTCAAGCAAATTACCAAGATATTTGATGTCTTGGGATGCACGGAGGAACAGAAGGTTCCATTTGCCACCTTTATGTTCCGTGGTGAGGCAGATTACTGGTGGGAATCTGTGAAACGTACCCAGCCAGCCGCACTTCATATGTCCTGGGAAACGCTCTAGAAACTGACAAGTACTTTCCTGAAAGTATTCGTCATATGAAGGAGGTAGAGTTTATTAGACTGGAGCAGAACAACATGACGGTGTCCCAGTACGTGGAAAAGTTCGCAGAGTTGTCCAGGTTTGCACCTCATTTGGTTGAGAATGAGGAACGAATGACGCGGATGTTTCTGAGAGGTCTAAAACTCGAGATTCATCAATACCTTATCTCTCATAAATTTTCTCTGTATTTAGATGTTGTCAACATGGCTCAATTATTAGAGCGAGATAATGAGTATGTTCAACTGAGGGACCACAACCAGGGTCATACCGGTGATAGCAGTCATCGGAGCGATGATAACCAGCGAGGAGGGAAAAATACGGAAAAAAGCGATAACCACTCGGGTGGTAATCATGGCCATAATAATAGGAGAGGTGAGTCAAGTGGAAATTTCAAAAGAAAGAGATTCAACAATGACGGGAAGACATCAGCAGCAGCTCCAGCATCAACTGTTGCTAGGGGAGGAGAACGACCACCAGTCGTGTGCTATAAATGCGGAAAAGAGGGTCATATCAGCCCAAACTATCCACAACAGTTCAAGGTATGTTATAACTGTGGAAAAGAAGGACATATAGCTCGAGACTGTTCTGTAGCAAAACCAAGTTCAGCAGGGAGGTTGACTCCAAAGGCTGTTCCGGATAAGTCAAAATCAGCGGTTCCTGGAAGAGCGTTTGTCGTGACTGGCCAGAACGCGAGGAACCCGAACGAGGTGATCACGGGTAAGCTTATCATAAACTCTTGCGAAGTTTACACCTTACTAGATACCGGTTCTACACATTCTTTTATCTCTCCTGCTTTTGCTCAACGTTTAAACTTGACTCCAGAGAAAATGGACTTTGACTTATCTGTTGAAACCCCATTAGGAGAAACTTTCGTCACATCTACTATTTATAAATCTTGTTTGATCCAAGTTGGCATCATCACATTACCTGTTGACCTTATTTCTTTAAAGATACTTGCTTTTGATGTGATTTTAGGGATTGATTGGTTAACCACTCATCATGCCAAAATTGATTATTTTCGTAAGGTTGTTAGTTTTCATATTCCTAACCAACTTGTTATACGAATCCAAACAACTAAACCACTAAAATCAGTCACTATCATATCAAGCCATAAAGCTATTCATTTATTGAAAAACGGATGTAAAGCTTTCTTAGCCCATGTTATGGATTTGAATAAAGACACGTCAGATTTGAATAATATTTCTGTTGTTAATGAATTTCCTGACGTATTTCCTGAAGAACTTCCCGGTTTACCCCCAGAACGAGAAGTTGAATTCGTTATTGACCTTGAACTGGGTACAAAACCCATTTCTAAAACCCCATATCGAATGGCTCCTATTGAACTTCAGGAGTTAAAGGTCCAACTACAGGAATTGTTAGACATCGGTTTCATTCGTCCTAGTACATCTCCTTGGGGCGCTCCTGTGTTATTCGTAAAGAAGAAAGACGGGAGTATGCGACTTTGTATTGACTACCGAGAATTGAACCATGTCACCATCGAGAATAGGTATCCCCTACCTCGTATTGATGACCTGTTTGACCAGTTGCAAGGAGCACAATTCTTTTCAAAGATCGATCTTCGCTCGGATATCATCAATTTGAAGATTAAAATCGAGGATATTCCAAAGACCGCCTTCGAACTCCGATGACGGACATTATGAATTCTTAGTCATGTCTTTTGGATTGACTAATGCTCCTGCTGCTTTCATGGATGTGATGAACTGAGTATTCAAGGAATATTTGGATCAGTTCGTTGTTGTCTTTATTGACGACATCCTCATCTATTCCAAAAGCCGTGAAGATCATGAACACCATTTGAAGCTGGTACTTCAAAGACTTCGTGACAACAAGCTATATGCAAAGCTGAAGAAATGTGAGTTCTGGCTTAAGGAAGTAGCATTCCTTGGGCACGTGGTGTCAAAACATGGAGTATCTGTTGACCCGGCGAAGATTGAAGCAATACAAAGTTGGGAGCAACCAAAAGTCGGTGGCCGACCAAGTATGTAGCTTTTGGGCTTAATGGTTATTATCGGAGATTCGTGGAAGGATTTTCTCGAATCGCTACTCCGCTAACTCACCGACTCGAAAAGATACAAAATTGCATGGAGCGAGGAATACGAGAAGAGTTTCCAAGAGCTCAAGAGAAGACTCATTTCTTACTGCTTCTAACAATACCATTTGGTTCTTGATGGATTTGTTATCTACGGCGATGCTTCAAGCAAAGGGTTAGGATGTGTTCTCATGCAACATGGGAAAGTCATAGCCTATGCCTCGCGACAACTCAAAGAATATGAGAGGAATTATCCTACTCATGATCTGGAGTTAAGCAGCATTACCATTGCGTTAAAAATCTAGAGACACTACCTGTATGGGGAGAAAGTGGAGATTTATACGGATCATAAAAGCCTCAAATATTTCTTCACCCAAAAAGAACTCAACATGCGGCAACGACGTTGGCTTGAGCTATTGAAAGATTATGATCACACTATTCAATATCATCCTGGAAAAGCGAACGTAGTAGCTGACACATTGAGTAGAAGATCATAAGCGGGTACGAGTGCGATATTGTCAACGCAAAGACCCATTTTATATGACTTGCAAAGGATGGAGATAGAATTAAAGACTCTAGGGACCCAAGTGATGATGGCAAATATACGAGTAGAATCAACTTTAATCGATAAAGTTAAAGTTGCTCAAGCTACGGATATGGGGCTGATGCGTATGAAGAAGAAAGTGCAAGAAGGTGCTATTCCAGAAGCAGGAATCGATGAAGAAGGAATACTTCGAGTCAACTCCAGACTTTGCGTTCCTAACGATCCTGACTTGAAGCATAGAATCATGATGGAGGCACGATCCTAACACACCATTTGCAATCCATCCTGGGAGTACCAAAATGTATCATGATCTTCGACATACATTTTGGTGGAACAATATGAAAAGATAGATCGCGGATTTTATCTCGAGGTGTTTAACCTGTCAACGTGTAAAGGCAGAACATCAATTGCCAAAGGGTCCATTGCAACCACTTGAGATTCCAAAATGGAAGTGGGAACACATTACTATGGATTTCGTTACGGGTCTTCCCAAGGTTTCTCAAGGCATGATGCAATTTGGGTTATTGTTGATAGATTAACCAAGTCTTGCTCATTTCTTACCTATACGAGAAACGTATTCCCTTGAACGTCTTGCTCGTATGTACGTGAATGAGATTGTGAGGTTGCATGGCATGCCAGTATCCATAGTTTCGGATCATGACCCAAGATTCACTTCACGATTTTGGGTTAGCTTGCAGAAAGCTATGGGCACGAATTTATGATTCAGTTCGGCATACCATCCTCAAACGGACGGATAATTAGAGAGGACTATTCAAACTCTTGAAGATCTATTAAGACTTTGTGTCCTTGATTTAAAAGGGAGTTGGGATAAGTATTTACCATTGGTGGAATTCTCCTACAACAACAGTTATCAAGCAAGTATAGGCATGGCTCCATTTGAGGCATTGTATGGACGAAAATGTCGTTCTCTAGTATGTTGGGATGAGGTGGGTGAAGCAACATTGTTGGGACAAGAGTTGGTACGTATGACTACGGAAAAGATCCAAACGATTCGACAACGTATACAAACGACACAGGATCGACAAAAGAGTTATGCGGATCTTCATCGAAAGGACGTGAAATTTGATTATCATATAACTTACAAATGATTAAGATAGAGATAAAGACTCTAAGGACCCACGTGTTGATATCAAATATATGAGTAGAATCGACTTTAATCGATAAAGTTAAAAGTTGTTCAAGCTTCAGACCCGGAGCTGATGAAAACGAAGAAGAAGGTTCAAGAAGGCGTTATTCTAGAAGCAAGAGTCAATAAGGAGAGGAAATCTCAACCCTCGATTTAATTGGCCCATTTAAAATCCTCAATCGAGTAGGAACTGTGGCCTATAGACTCGTTTTACCGCCAAGTATGTTACGTGTTCATAACACTTTTCACGTATCGATGTTACGTAAATATGTGGACGACCCGAACCATATTATTGAATTAGAACTAGACGAGATAGCAGAAGATTTAACGTATGAGGAGATACGTGTTAAAATCTTGGATAAGAAGGATTATATTCGACATTCAAAGGTTATACCTCAAGAGTTAGAATCTGCAATGAAATCAAGGTATCCTCACCTCTTTGTCATACCAGGTATGTACTATAATTTCGAGGGCGAAATTTCATAAGAAGGGGAGGTTGTAAGACCCCAACTTTTATGAATAAAGATGAATTTTTCTATAAATATCATTTTTGAATATTAAGGTATGAGTTTGTTATAATGTTATAGTTGTGGGTAATATTTACAAATTTTGCAAAGTAAGCAAGTTGTTATATAATATTCGATTGGTCGGGGAATATTCATTTTAACAGGGAATATTCGTACGATGGCACAATCATTGGTGGACCTCACAACAGAAGTATTGTCGTAGTTAGAAAACGATATAATTATCTTTTTATAAAATAACGGCAAAAATTTTACCGTTAAACTGTTGAACTACCCGATAGTAAAAGTACAGTAATAAGCGTGGTTGTATAAGCAGACACAAGATTGATTATTGATGCTTACGTGAGAAGTCACTCAGTTATACTCAATTATTGCTACAGTAATTACTGCATCATATCTCTCATATTATTGATTCAATTATTATCACAGTATCATCTGCATAATATGTTATATTATTAAATCAATAATTGAGACGACAAAGTTATTCATATTATTATTTGCAATATTGATAATGTCTAGAAGTTCTGTCAAGGAGAGGTTAGATAATCTAATTGCGCGCCAATAGGGAGAAATCCTTATCGGAATGCCCCCTCTTTCTTGGGAACGACCTGGTTGTTAAATATTGTGAGTTATAATATTAATGATGAATAAGTTCGTGTTGATTAAAAATGAAATTGATAGTTCCATTATGTGGGAATTATTAGTGTTAGTGAAAATCGACATTTATTTCGATAATAATTGATGTCTTGAGGTTATATTGACCAATCGGGTAATTAATCGGATAAATGAGCAATTAATTGGTATTAATTCACATGCTTATAACTATTTATTCACATGTGTGTACTATTGATTCACATGCATGTACTATTAGGGGAGGTGGTGCAAGATTGATAATACTTGCAGGACTAAATTAAAAATGGAGGTATAGATGAAGGTACTATACTGTAATTAATTTTTTCACATAAATAGAACTATTGAGTCACATGATTGTACTATTAATTCACATGATTTACTATTAGGGGAGGTGGTGCAAGTTTGATAATACTTGCAGAACTAAATTAAAAATGAAAGAAAAGATGATGGTATTATACTATAATATTTCGAGCCCCAAAACGTGCAATTATCGAAACTATATTTTCCTATAAATAGAAGCTCATTCTTCCTTCATTCTCACCAATTCACTAAGTTTCACAAGAGCAATTATAGAGAGAGAGAAGAAGCGAAGTCTGCTACTTCACTATTCCAGTATCCAGTCTTCTTCTGAGGTAAGGGTTATTATTTATTTCATATTCTGAAGAGATATTATTTTTCATATTCGTATGAATATTATCTTCGTTCAATATTCATAGGAATATTATCTTCATTAAATATTCGTTGGAATATTATCTTCGTTAAATATTCATTGGAATATTATTTTCGTTCAACAGTTGTAAGGGATATTGTTTTTGTTCAGTATTCATAAGGAATAATATTTTCTTCCATACTCTGTAGTATATGAGTAATATTATTTCGTCTCGTATTCCTGATTATACACTCATTCAGTTAACGTATTACTTCTATACTCCATGAAATTAGTAGAATATCCTTGATATTTGCGTTTCATCCAATATCTTTTCATTGAGATATTATTCTGAGCTTTCTTGATAATTATTGATCTTTTTATGCTGGAATACTATTTATGAGTTACTATTTATGGGTACTATTCATCCCGTTACTATTCACTCAAATATTATTCACTCGGGTATTCGGGGCACTTTTCATGCCGGAGTACTATTCACGAGTTACTATTTACCCGGTTACTATTCACACTAGTATTATTCACTCGGGTATTTGGGGCACTTTTCATGCCGGGGTACTATTCACGAGGTACTATTCCCGAAGTACTATTCATAGGGTACTATTCACCCGAAAAATATATTTCTTTTCTGTCCAAATTATTTTTAATACATGAATAATATTCTTGAATTTTACTCCACAAAGTAGTATCATGTTGACAATTTGGATATTTTTAAACTCTGGATAAATTTAAAGTCTTTCATATTTATCCATGATTTTGTTTGATTAATGCTTATATCATTGTCATCATCCTCATGCTTATATTGTGATGAAAGTCATCTTTTGATTGGTATGATTATGACCAGGGATCATTCGGTATAATCATGACCTGTAATGTTACAAATGATGTGGTAAAATTCCTCATTAGCCTGTAGTGCATTGATGGACAGTTGTTGGTATGATTATGACTAGAGATTATTCGGTATAATCATGACCATTGATGATTATATACGAATATCCTCGGTGTAGTGCGAGGGATGATTCGATGATGTGGTTTATTTATTAAGCTGAGTCTCAGCGATAAAGTTGATGAAAAACTTTTTAAATCATAGAAGATAATAGATATCATGCTCTACTTAACTCTTCTAATGGATTGCTTGTTCCGCTGCAGTTGTTGACCTAAAACTTGTTGTCTATTATATTCTATCAGTTGTTATACTGTTGAAGGCTAAAGATAATTTATTTTGCATTATCTTAGTCATAATATTTCTTACTGGGCTAGTTGAGCTCACCCTTTTCTTTCATTGTTCTCTTCAGGAAATGAGAATATAGTTGGGACGAGTTGGGGAATGGAGTGATGGTCCAAGATAAGTGGCTTTAGTAGTCCTCACTATTCTATGAAATAGTGTGATAATAATTGTAATGAGGACTCCATTGAGTGTGGATATTGTCTAGAAGACAATATCCATGTTAAAACTCTCAGCTTTTGTTTTGTCGTATTTTACACGACAGTTGTATAATTAAGTTTGTATTTATTTTTTGTACCATGTATTTGGCGACTCAGGATGGGTGATGTATACCTATTTTGGGGGCGTCACACCATAGCTTTGATTAGAAAAAGTAAGGATAAGAGGAAATTGAATGATCAAATAACAGAAGGGCCTCAAGGCTCAACCACTGATGCGCCCCAAGAAAGTTTGGGAAATGAGATTCTAAACGAAATAAAGAAGAAGAAGCAGCAGACTGAAGAGGACGAAGACATATCCACCATCTCTTAACTGCTTAAGAAGGGAAAACGCAACCATAAATCAAAGAAGTCTTCACTCATCTCGATCGTAGAGTCACTACCGATCATAGAGTCCAGACTTGCCAACCCATCAGAGGTAGATACCGCAACAGTTTCTCAGCCTGAACAAACTATTAGAGCTGAAGTTGAAGAGAGTGCTGAGGCTGTGGCTCAACCTAGGAGGACAAAGAGAAAGCTTGTCAAGAAATACATTCTAGTCAATGAAGGTGTCTTGAAGGAAGAAGACAGAAGAATAGCTACCGAAAAGGAGCTACCCGAAGCCATTGAGGAGAATACAGCTCGGGTTGAGGGGGAGCTTCTTGAAGCCCATGAACAAGTAAGTGCTCCAACTGAGGGGGAGCTTCCTGAAGAACTGGAACAGATAGAGGATCACATTGAGGGGGAGCCTCGCGAAGTCCCTATGTCACAGAAGGCTACAGCTGAGGAGGAGCTGCAAAGAAATGACCATGAACCTCCCTCAGTTCCTCAAGAGATCTTAGCCTCTGAATCTGTGGAAATGGAGAGAGTTGAGGCTATGGAGGTGGAGAGGGAAGAAGTACAAAAAAGAAATGAGGAGATGATTGATGTGGTGGAAGTTTGAAATGAAGAAAATGAAGACCGGAAAGAAGAAGAGGATGAAAAAGTTGAGATTATTGCAGTAGGCTGGGATGGATATAGGAGAGCCAATTACAATCAGTTATTCACCTACTTGCCAATGATGTCCTATCATAGAGCCCTAATTCTCAACTCCTGGGATCACATGTTCTGAACCTTCAAAGCTTATCCAGCAATCTTAGTGCTAGCTCATGGATTCCCAAACAACCTCACTTTTGCCCAAAAGCTGATCACTAACCATCATTCTTCAGAAGTTGAGCATGAGATACACTCTATTCCCATCTCTTTCAGAGTTAATCACTGTCCTCCATCAAACTTCAATCAATTCTATAAATTGCCAAGATGGTTGGAAGTGGTTCTTCACCCACAAAATTAATTTCTAGTTATAGAATCCCAACATTCTGTAACTGATGAACCAAATACGCCTAACTTCATATTAGCCCAATCTTCAACCATCACTCCCACTCAAATCGTTGAGTCACCTGCTCTACCAGGTTCAATAGCCTCTACTCCCACACCTCAAACCTCCATACCTGCACCTCCTTTGGACATTCATTCCTTCTCAACCAACAGTTATTTCAATCTTCCTATTGCTCTCTCAAATCTGCAAGAACAAAATACAAGGACCTCTTCTACGGACATTCAGAAAAATCTTGAGCATCTTTCAGCTCTTCCCACCAAATCAGAGCTGACTCATGCATCACAGAAAGTGCCCACAGAAATTCAAGAAGATCTAGAAACTCACTCTCTGCTTGTTCATACACGGTTAAACCACTTGATCGATGCTGCCAACACTCTTCCTAGCAACCTGAGTTCTGAACTCACAAAGAAGCTCTGGGAAATCGTTAAGGAAATGATCCATAACATAAATGAAAGGGATCAAATTCACTTTCAATCGAACCGGAAGCAAAATGAAGTAGTTGTAAGACCCCAACTTTTATGAATAAAGATGAATTTTCTATAAATATCATTTTTGAATATTATGGAGTGAATTTGATATAATGTTATAGTTGTGGGTAATATTTATAAATTTTGCAAAGTATGCAAGTTGTTATATAATATTCGATTGGTCGGGGAATATTCGTTTTAACAGGGAATATTCGTACGACGACACAATCATTGATGGACCCCACAAACAGAATTATTATCGGATTGAGAAAACGACAAAAATATCTTTTTATAAATAACGGCGTAGTTGTTACCGTTAACACTGTTGGAATACCTGGTGATTAAAATACACTAATACGCGTTATTACACAGTAGCACACGATATTGCACAATATTTTTTAATTATTGATTCTTACGTAAGAAGACACTACTCAATAATTGTTACAGTAATTACTGTTCAATATTTTATTTTATTGATTCAATAATTGATGCGTTGATATGTTATATTATTGATTGTCTCAATAATTGTCACTGCACAGTATTTCCCATTATCATATTATTTGAATAATATTATTAGATAACATTATTGGCAATGTCTAGAAAGTTCTGTCGAGGAGAGGTTAGATAATCTAATTGCACGCCAGTAAGGAGAAATCCTTATCGGAAAGCCCCCTCTTTCCTGGGAACCACATAGTTGTCATTATTGTGATTCTGTAATATTATTTGTGAATAATAAATTATTAATTTATATGATAAGGAAATATTTACTTGATGTGAATATAAATGATGGATTTATTTATGTGGTTATAAATGAAGGAATTATTGTTGAGGTATTTTATCAGTATTTTGTCGGATTGGAGATATTAAAAAATCAAATCGGTGTTCTTAAAGCTCTATTGCGTGAGTTATAATTTTAATCCGACCGTTGGATCGTTGTGATTTTTGGATATGTTATACATATATAAGTTGAGTATATGTCCACAAATTTTGAACCATTAAAAATTAACGCATGATTTTTTATGAATTTTAAAAGGTGTTAAAAATCATCCGTTTGTGGATTTCGGATATTTTTTGTCTGGAATTTGTAAAAACTTTCTTCTGCAAAGTTGTAGAGAATTCGATTTCGTGTGGAATGGACATAAAATATGTATTTTTTTTATTAAAGGGCTATTTATTATGAATTACTGAAGTTTCAGAAAATAAAATAATTTTTATTAAAATTGGGTGGGACCCACTTTTGGTTGGTGTAAAAAAATCTAATTTTGGTGGGCCCCACTAGAGGTGGCTAAAATTTGGGTCAAAAATGTGTGCATAGAAATTTTTTGAAAATAATATTATTTTATTATTTAGTCTCCAATAAAGTTCTAGCATTTTCCTATAAATAGGAGCTTAAGTTAGAATTGAAAATCACACCAAAAATAAATTTTCTTTCTCTCTATATTGTCGAGCGTATTTTTGTGAGTATTTATATACTTTGAGAGTTGCTATTCAGTGCAAGTTTTCTTCGGCTTTACTTCCGATATTCCGATCAGAAATACTGTTATTTTGAGTTAAGGGATATTATTTTTGTTCAATATTCGCTTGAAATAATATTTCTTTCATACTCTGTAGTATGTAAGTAATATTATTTCGTTTCAGATTTCAAATTCTATACTCGTTTTGTTAAAGTTTTGGCTTCTATACTTCATGAAATTAGTAGAATATCCTTGATATTTTCGCTTCATCCAATATATTTTCATGAAAATATTATTCTGAGCATTCTTGATAAGTTTTTAACTTTTTCATACCGGGGTTCCATTCACGGGGTTGCTATTCCCGAAGTAATATTCACGGGGTACTATTCACTCGAGTACTATTCACCCGAGGCACTATTCATGATAAAAATTGATTCGTTTTCAGTCTAAATTATTTTTGGTACAATATTATTCTTGAATTTTACTCCACAAAGCAGTATCATGTTGACAATTTGGACGTTATTGATTTCTGGATAAATTAAATTATAAATCTTTAAAAATTTATCCTTGAACTTGTTTTATTGAATTCTTATATCATTGTCATCATCCTCATGTTTATATTCTATTGAAAGTCATATGTGGCCTGTAATGCATAGATGGACTGGTATGATTATGACCAGTGATTATTCGGTATAATCATGACCGTAGTGTTACAAATGATGTGGTAAAAGTCATCATTGGCCCGTAGTGCATTGATGGGCAGTTGTTGGCATGATCATGACCATTGATGAATACACGAATATCCTTGGCCTGTAGTGCATGGATAATTTTTGGTCATGATACTAAAGAATATCTTTAGTCAGTAGTCACGGGTGATTCGATGATGTGGATTATTTATTAAGCTAAGTCTCAGCGATAAAAGTGATGAAAAACCTTTTAAATCATAGAAGATAGTAGATTTTATGCTCTACTTGACTCTTCTAATGGATTGCTTGTTCCATTGCAGCTTAAACTTGATGTTTGTTATATTTTATCGGTTTAACACTGTCGAAGGCTAACGATAAATTATTCTGCATTATCTTAGTCATAATATTTCTTACTGGCTAGTTGAGCTCACCCTTCTGCTTTCATTGTCCTCTTTAGGAAATGAGAACGTAGCCGTGACTAGTCGGGGAACGGAGTAACGGTCCAGATGATAACATTAGTAGTACTCACTATTCTATGAAATAGTGTGATAATAAATGTATTGAGGACTCCATTTGAATTGAATACTGTCTAGAAGACAATATTCGTATTAAAACTCTCAATTTATGTTTTGTCGTATTTTACACGACAGTTGTATTATGAAGTTGTAGTTGTAAGACCCCAACTTTTATGAATAAAATAAAATTTTCTCTATTTATTATTTTGAAATAGTAAGGGTTGATTTGATTAATGTGATTAGTTATGGGTAAAATGCGCCAATATTTTAAATAAGCAAGTGGTTATAAAATATTCATTGTTGTTGGAAATATTCGTTTGGTCGTGGAATATTCTTGCTGTCGCGGAATATTCGTACGACGGCGCAGCCTTGTGTGGGCCCCATAACAGAAAGCGATTGATTGAAGAAAACGACAAGTATGAGTTTTTATAAATAACGACGTAGTTGTTACCGTTAACACTGTTGGAATACCCGGTGGTTAAAACACAGTATTACGCGGTGTTGGACAATGGCACACGGTATTGCACCAATTATTGATTCTTACGTAAGAAGGCACTACTCAATAGTTGTTACAATAATTACTGTTCAATATTTTTTTGATTCAATAATTGTTACGTTGATTTTTTATATTATGTTATTTTAATAATTGTCACTACACAATATTTTCTCATTATCAATAATTTATATTATTTTAATATTATTCCTAGATAACATTATTGGCAATGTCTAGAAATTTTTGTCAAGGAGAGGTTAGGTAATTATGCATGCCCTCTCTCTTCCTAGAAATGTACTGGTTGTCGATGATTGTGATTCTCAGTATATTATTTGTGAATAATTAATTATTGATTTATATGATAAGAAAAATATTTATTTTATGAGGATATAAATGGAGAAAAATTTTTAAAGTGACAATTGTCGAAAATTGATATTTTATCTTTTCTAATAAAATAATTTATTTAGATATATTATTATATTATAATAATATAATAATATTGATATTTTTACAATGAATGTGGGATATATGAATAAATGAGAAGGAATAGTATTTTTGTTACTAAAAATATTTAAAACATATTTTTCATGTTTGTGGATCCCATTTCTTGACTGAAATTTGATTATAGCCTGTAAAACCATCCGTATGTGGATTTCGGTCAATTTTTGTTTGGAATTTGGAAAAACTTAAACTTACAAAGTTGTAGAGAATTGAATTTCTTATAGAATGGACATAAGATTCGAATTTTTCTGATAAAAGGGCTATTTATTATGAAATATTGAAGTTTCGGAATAATTGATTTTTGGAGTTTAAAATTTTTTTTTTAGAAAAACGTTTTTTCCATTTGGTGGGCCCCACTTGCACATGTTAATTGCTGAAATCAGATGTCTTTGGTGTGCGTAGGAATTTTATTAAAAAAGTAATAATATTTTATTAAATTTTCTGCTTTGGTGTTCTAAGCATTTTTCTATAAATAGGGTGCTTAGGTTAGAATTGAAAATCACACCAGAAACTAAAATTTTCTCTCTCTATATTATCGAGCGTATTCTTGTGAGTATTTTGATACTTTGAGTGTTGATATACGGTCCAAGTTCCTTCAGCACTATATTCAGTATTCTAGTCAGAAGTACTGTCTTTTTAAGGTAAGAGATATTATTATTTTTGTATAAATGATATTATTTCTTTCAATATCATTATGCCAGAATATTGGTAAGATTTTTCTCGTGAAATTCTTGTCTTTTTGTTGAGATTACTCTTCATATATACGGAACTATTCACGTATACGACACTATTCACAGAAAAATTAATTTTTTTCTTTTCTTTGTCCAAGTTGTTTATTATAATACTAGCTTTGATTGTATCTATGTTTTGATCTTCATTCTTGAATTTTGCCCCATAATGGTTTATTAGTACGAATCTTTAATCCTTGTCCTTTTGTTTCACTGGATTCGTCTCTTTAAAAATATTTTTCATCATCCTCAGTCCTAAATGATGATGTTACTGAATATCTTTGGCCTGTAGTGCAAAGATGAATGATTTTCTGATGAATATCTTTGGCCTGTAGTGTAAGGATGAACAGGTGTTGAGATGAACATGACCAACTGATAAATATCTTTGGCCTGTAGTGAAAAGATGAATTTTTGATGATGTTACAAGGATAAAATATTGATGATGAACTTTAAAATCATAGAAGATAGTAGATTTCATTCTCTACTTAACTCTTCTAATGAATTGTTATTTCCGCTATGAATATTGATCTAAAACTTGTTGTCTATTATATTCTATCAGATTTTTTCCTGTTGAGGACTAACGATAATTTGTTCTATATTATCTTAGTCATAATATTCTTTACTGGGCTAGTTGAGCTCACCCTTTTCCTTTTTGTTCCATTTTTCTTCTCAGGAGGCGAGAATGTAGCGGGTACTAGTCGGGGTATGGAGTGAAGGTTCTAGAAAGTTATTTAGCGGTCCTCAATTGTTTTGTAAAATAAAGTATCAATAATTGTAATGAGGACTTATTTGAGTGTGGATATTGTCTAGAAGACAATATTTGCATTTAAACTCACAGTTTATGTGTTGTCGTATTTTACACGACAATTGTATTTATAATGTTGTAGTTGTTTCTGTACCAAGTATTTTGGCAACTCAGAATGGGTGATGTATACCTTTTTTGGGGGCGTCACAATTGGTATCAGAGCTTAGGGATATGGTCTCTGGCGGAGATCGGGGAATAAAACTAGGAGGGGAGAGACGAGTAAATCCTTCGTTAGTGTGTCTTACCTAAGCTTGTTTGTTGGTTGGTCAGAGTATAGGGTTATTATGTTGCATGTCAATTTCTTTAATTAACCCTTGTTTTGTGGTAGTATTTAGAAATGGCAGCTGAAAATATTAACGATGGAGTGAATCAGACTGTGGAAACACCTTTAATCAACAACCAAGAGAACATGCAACATGATGACAATGTTCCTCCTGTAAACAACACCACTGATCAGATGATGAATGATGAGATGTTTAGAAGCTTTTTGCAGTTCATGCAAAATCAGACGAGGGAGACTCGTGTACAAAATATAGGTGGGAATGATAACAACGCGCGGTTTGTCACAGCCAAGCAGTTCAAAGAGTTGGGACCACCGACTCAGGGAAAGTCGGATCCGATTAAGGCGGAGACGTGGTTAAGCAAATTACCAAGGTATTCGATGTCTTGGGATGCACGGAGGAACGTAAGGTTCCATTCGCCACTTTTATGTTCCAGTAATGAGGCGGATTACATCGGTGGGAATCATGAAGCGCACTCCATCCAAATACTCAAAGATGTCTTGGGAGACATTTCGAACTGCTCAATGATAAGTACTTTCCTCGAAAGTATTCAAGTATATGAAGGAGGTGGAGTTTATTAGACTGGAACAAAACAACATGACGGTGTCCCAGTATGAGGCGAAGTTTATGGAGTTATCCAGGTTTGCACCTCATTTGGTGGAGAATGAGGAACGTATGACGTAGATGTTTCTGAGAGGTTTAAAACCCGACATACGTTAATGTCTTATTCTCATAAATTTTCTCTATATTTAGATGTTGTCAACAGGGCTCAATTATTTGCGCGAGATAATGAGTATGTTCAACCGAGGAACCATAACTGTAGTCATCCCCGGTGACAATGCGATCATCTGAGCATGATGATAATCAAATGGGAGGAAAGAATATGACAAAAGCGATAACCACACTGGTGGTAATCGTGGCCATGATAATAGAAGAAGCGAAGCCGGGAGGAGATTTTAAAAGAGAAGGTACAACAACGATATATACGAAGACGCCAAAGACCAAAGATCAACTGGTTCTAAGGGAGGAGAACGACCACCGGTTGTATGCTATAAATGCGGGAAAGAGGGACATATCAACCCAAATTGCCCACAACAGTTCAAGGTATGTTATAATTATGGAAAATAAGGACATATCTCTAGAGATTGTCAGATCAGCGAAACCAAGTCCAATGGGGATGGTGACTCAAAAGGTCATTCCCGTAAAAGTCAAAGTCAATCTGTTCTAAGAGCGCTTTGTCGTGATCGTCAAAATACGAGGAACCCAAATGAGGTGATCACGGGTAAGCTAATCATAAATTCTTGCAAAGTTTATACCTTACTAGATACTGGTTCTACCCATTCTTTTATCTCTCCTGCTTGTGCTCAACGTTTAAACTTGACACCTGAGAAATTAGATTTTGACTTATCTGTGGAGACCCCGTTAGGAGAAACTTTCATTACATCCACTATTTATAAATCTTGTTTGATCCAAGTTGGCACCATCACATTACCTGTTGATCTTATCTCTTTAAAGATAATTGTTTTTGATGTGATTTTAGGGATTGATTGGTTAACTACTCATCATACCAAAATTGATTGTTTTCGTAAGGTTGTTAGTTTTTATATTCCTAATCAACCTGTTATACGAATTCAAACAACCAAACCATTAAAGTCAATCAATGTCATATCAAGCCATAAAGCCATTCGTTTATTGAAAAACGGATGTCAAGCTTTCTTAGCCCATGTTATGGAGTTTAAAAAAAATACGTCGGATTTGAATGGTATTTCTATTATTAATGAATTTCCTGACGTATTTCCTGAAGAACTTCCCGGTCTACCCCCAGAACGTGAAGTTGAATTCTTTATTGACCTTGAACCTGGTACAAACCCCTTTTTAAAACCCCATATCGAATGGCTCCTATTGAAATTCAGGAGTTAAAGGTCCAACTACAGGAGTTGTTAGATATCAGTTTCATTCATCCTAGTACATCTCCTTGGGGTGCTCCTGTTTTATTCGTAAAGAAGAAAGACGGGAGTATGCGACTTTGTATTGACTACCGGAAATTGAACCATGTCACCATCAAGAATAGATATCCACTACCTCGCATTGATGACCTATTTGACCAGTTGCAAGGAGCACAATTCTTTTCAAAGATCGATCTTCGTTCTGGATATCATCAGTTGAAGATTAAAACTAAGGATATTCCGAAAACTGCCTTCAGAACTCGGTACGGGCATTATGAATTCTTAGTCATGTCTTTTGGATTGACTAATGCTCCTACGGCTTTCATGGATATGATGAATCGTGTGTTCAAGGAATATTTGGATCAATTCATTGTTGTCTTTATTGATGACATCCTCATCTATTCCAAAATTAGTGAAGATCATGAGCACCATTTGAAGCTGGTACTGCAAAGGCTTCGTGAAAACAAGTTATATGCCAAGCTAAAGAAATGTGAGTTCTGGATTGAGGAAGTAGCATTCCTTGGGCATGTGGTGTCAAAACATGAAGTATCTATTGACCCGGCGAAGATTGAAGCAATACAAAGTTGGGAGCAACCGAAGTCGGTGACCGAAGTACGTAGCTTTTTGGGCTTAGCTGGTTATTGTCGGAGATTCGTGGAAGGATTTTCTCGAATCGCTACTCTATTAACTCAGCTGACTTGGAAAGATACAAAATTCGTATGGAGTGAGGAATGCGAGAAGAGTTTCCAAGAGCTAAAGAGGAGACTCATTTCTAAGACTGTTTCGACAATACCATCCGGTTCGGGATGGATTTGTTATCTACAATGATGCTTCGGGCAAAGGGTTAAGATGTGTTCTCATGCAACATGGGAAAGTCATAGCCTATGCCTCGCGACAACTTAAAGAATATAAGAGGAATTATCCTACCCATGATCTAGAGTTGGCAGCAGTCATTTTCGGGCTAAAGATCTGGAGGCACTATCTATATGGGGAGAAAGTGAAGATCTATTCAGATCATAAAAGCCTCAGATATTTCTTCACCCAAAAGGAACTTAATATGTGACAACAACGTTGGCTTGAACTGTTGAAAGATTATGACCATACCATTCAATACCATCCTGGAAAAGCGAACGTGGTAGCTGACGCATTAAGTAGAAGATCATATGCGGGAACGAGTGCGATGTTGTCAACACAAAGGCCCATTTTGTGTGATTTACAAAAGATGAAGATAGAATTCAAGACTCCGGGGACCCATGCGATGATGTCAAGTATACGTATAGAACCAACTTTAATCGATAAAGTTAAAGTTGCTCAAGCCACGAACCTTGAGAAATGCGCGCGTGAAAGAAGAAAGTACAAGAAGGTGTTATCCCAGAAGCAAGAATCAATGAAGAAGGAATACTTCGAGTCAACTCCAGACTTTGTGTTCTTAACGACTCTGATTTGAAGTACAAGATCATGATGGAGGCACAAAATACATCGTTTTCAATCCATCCTGGAAGTACCAAAATGTATCGTGATCTTCGACATACATTTAGGTGGAACAATATAAAGAGAGAGATCGAGAAGTTTATCTCGAGGTGTTTAACTTGTCAACGTGTAAAGGCGGAGCGTCAAATGCCAAAGGGTCCATTACAACCGCTTGAGATTCTGAAATGGAAGTGGGAACACATTACCATGGATTTCGTTACAGGTCTTCCCAAGGTTTCTCAAGGCATAGATGCGATTTGGGTTATTGTTGATAGATTAACCAAGTCAGCTCATTTCTTGCCGATACGGGAGACTTATTCCCTTGAACGTCTTGCTCGTATGTACGTAAATGAGATTGTGAGATTACATAGCATGCCAGTATCCATAGTTTCGGACCGTGACCCAAGATTCACTTCATGATTTTGGGTTAGCTTACAAAAAGCTATGGGCACAGATTTACGATTCAGTTCGTCATACCATCCTCAAACGGATGGATAATCAGAGAGGACTATTCAAACTCTTGAAGATCTATTAAGACTCTCTGTCCTAGACTTCAAAGGGAGTTGGGATAAGTATTTACCATTGGTGGAATTCTCCTACAACAACAGTTATCAGGCAAGTATAGGTGTGGCTCCATTCGAAGCATTGTATGGACGAAAGTGTCGCTCTCCAATATGTTGGGATGAGGTGGGTGAAGCAACATTGTTAGGACTAGAGTTGGTACGTATGACTACGGAAAAGATCCAAATGATTCGACAACGTGTACAAACGGCACAAGATCGACAAAAGAGTTATGCAGATCTTCATCGAAAGGACGTGGAATTTAGTATTGGGGATCATGTATTGATACGTGTTGCTCTATGGAAGGGAGTTACAAGATTTGGGAAGAGAGGAAAGCTCAATCCACGATTTATTGGTCCATTTCAGATTCTTGATCGAGTAGGAAATGTGGCCTATAGACTCGCGTTACCTCCAAGCATGTCACGTGTTCATAATATTTTTCACATATCTGTGCTTCGTAAATATGTGAAAGACCCGAACCATATTATTGAGTTTGAACCATATGAGATAGCTGAAGACTTAACGTACGAGGAGGTACCTGTCAAGATCTTGGATAGGAAGGAGCATGTCCTACGCACAAAGGTCATACCACAAGTCAAAGTTTTATGGAAGAACCATGCTATTGAGGAAATGACCTGGGAGTTGGAAACAGAAATGAAAGCGAGGTATCCTCACCTTTTCGAAACACCAGGTACGTACGTCAATTTCGAGGACGAAATTTCATAAGGATGGGAGGTTGTAAGACCCCAACTTTTATGAATAAAATGAAATTTCCTCTATTCATTATTTTGAAATAGTAAGGGTTGATTTGATTAATGTGGTTAGTTATGGGTAATATGCGTCAATATTTTAAATAAGCAAGTGGTTATAAAATATTCATTGTTGTTGGGAATATTCGTTTGGTTGTGGAATATTCTTGCTGTCGGGGAATATTCATACGACGGCGCAACCTTGTGTGGGCCCCATAACGGAAAGCGATTGATTGAAGAAAACGACAAGTATGAGTTTTTATAAATAACGACATAGTTGTTACCGTTAACACTGTTGGAATACCCGGTGGTTAAAACACAATAATACGCGGTGTTGCACAATGGCACACGGTATTGCACCAATTATTGATTCTTACGTAAGAATGCACTACTCAATAATTGTTATAATAATTACTGTTCAATATTTAATTAATTCAATAATTGTTACGTTGATATTTTATATTATTGTTGTTTCAATAATTGTCACTACACAATATTTTCTCATTATCAATAATTCATATTAATTTTATAATATTACTAGATAACATTATTGGCAATGTCTAGAAAGTTCTGTCAAGGAGAGGTTAGGTAATTGCTCGCCAGTAAGGAGAAATCCTTACCGGAAGGCCCCCTCTTTCCTAGGACCAGCCTGGTTGTTAGTATCGTGATTCTGTAATATTATTTGTGAATAATTAATTATTAATTTATATGATAAGAAAAATATTTATTTTATTTGGATATAAATGGAGAAAAATTTTTAAAGTGACAATTGTCGAAAATTGATATTTTATCTTTTCTGATAAAATAATTTATTTAAATATATTATTATATTATAATAATATAATAATGGTGATATTTTTACAATGAATGTGGGATATATGAATAAATGAGGAGGAAGAGTATTTTTGTTACTAAAATATTTAAAACATGTTTTTCATGTTTGTGGACCCCATTTCTTATCGAAATTTGATTATAGCTTGTAAAATCGTCCAAGGTATGTGGATTTCATTACCAATTTCATTTTTGGAATTTGGAAAAACTTAAACTTACAAAGTTGTAGAGAATTAAATTTCCTATGGAATGGACATAAGATTCGAATTTTTCTGATAAAAGGGCTATTTATTATGAATTATTGAAGTTCCGGAATAATTAATTTTTGGAGTTTAAAATATTTTTTTTAGAAAAACGTTTTTTCCATTTGGTGGGCCCCACTTGCACATGTTAATTGCTGAAATCAGATGTCTTTGGTGTGCGTAGGAAATTTATTAAAAAATAATAGTATTTTATTAAATTTTCTGCTTTGGTGTTCTAAGCATTTTCCTATAAATAGGGTGTGTGCTTAAATTAGAATTGAAAATCACATCAGAAACTAAAATTTTCTCTCTCTATATTATCGAGCGTATTCTTGTGAGTATTTTGATACTTTGAGTGTTGATATACGGTCCAAGTTCCTTCAGCACTATATTCAGTATTCTAGTCAGAAGTACTGTCTTTTTGAGGTAAGAGATTATTTTTTTTGTATAAATGATATTATTTCTTTTAATATCATTATGCCGGAATATTGGTAAGATTTTTCTCGTGAAATTCTTGTCTTTTTGTTGAGGTTATTATTCATGTATACGACACTATTCACAGAAAAATTAATTTTTTTCTTTTCTTTGTCCAAGTTGTTTATTATAATACTAGCTTTGATTGTATCCATGTTTTGATCTTCATTCTTGAATTTTGCCCCATAATGGTTTATTATGGAGTATTTTTGAACTTGGATAAACTAAAGTACGAATCTTTAATCCTTGTCCTTTTGTTTCACTGGATTCGTCTCTTTAAAAATATTTTTCATCATCCTCAGTCCTAAATGATGATGTTACTGAATATCTTTGGCCTGTAGTGCAAAGATGAATGATTTTCTGATGAATATCTTTGGCCTGTAGTGCAAAGATGAACATGACCAACTGATAAATATCTTTGGCCTGTAGTGAAAAGATGAATTTTTGATGATGTTACAGGGATAAAATATTGATGATGAACTTTAAAATCATAGAAGATAGTAGATTTCATTCTCTACTTAACTCTTTTAATGAATTGTTATTTTCGCTGCGAATATTGATCTAAAACTTGTTGTCTATTATATTCTATCAGATTTTTCCCTGTTGAGGACTAACGATAATTTGTTCTATATTATCTTAGTCATAATATTCTTTACTGGGCTAGTTGAGCTCACCCTTTTCCTTTTTGTTCCATTTTTCTTCTCAGGAGACAAGAATGTAGTGGGTACTAGTCGGGATATGGAGTGAAGGTTCAAGAAAGTTGTTTAGCGGTCCTCATTTTTTTTGTAAAATAAAGTAGCAATAATTATAATGATGACTTATTTGAGTGTGGATATTGTCTAGAAGACAATATTTGTATTTAAACTCACAATTTATGTGTTGTCGTATTTTGTACGACAATTGTATTTATAATGTTGTAGTTGTTTTTGTACCAAGTATTTTGACGACTCAGAATGGGTGATGTATACCTATTTTGGGGGCGTCACAGTAGTTTTCTTTCTGTACCATGTATTTGGCGACTCAAGATGGGTGTTGTATACCTATTTTGGGGGCGTCATAGCAGTTATCCTTCTTCAAAAGACTCAGGAGGCTCAAAACAAACTCCTTATGGACAACATCTCAAGCCTACGATCTTCTATGACTGAATTTCAAGCATACTTTATGAATCAAATGCGACAAATAGACACTGTCTTGGCCATTATGCAAAAGCATAAATCCCAAACTGATGCTCTGGTTCAAGAAATCGTGAAGATATTGCTCAGTCAAGGAATCAGCTCCACGAACTTGTTCAAGGCGTGAATCGTTTGTCAGAAGACATTCGAACCCTTGATGCTGACATAAAGGGGGAGAATAAAGTGGAGGGATAGAAAGGCAAAGGCAGGGGCAAGGGAAAAAAAATTGCTCAAATTGCTCAAACTTCAAGGAGTACTCTCTCAAGACAGCCTCAACATCAGACTCCACGAACTAAACAACAGCAGCGCCAACCAATTCTCATGGCGCAACCGCTAAGGAGTCAAGGGCCATCTCCTAGCTCACAAGAGGTAACCACTACTGGCTTAAATATGCCGATTGGAGATCATGCCTTTATGAATAGACATGATCATGGAGAAAGGTTAAGTCAAAGTGAGTTGGAAGATATTGCATGGAGAGATGAAGCCAGCAGAAGAAGGAGAGATGCAGAGTATGCCAACCCCCCAAGAAGCAAAAGGCAAAGGAGATAGAGATAATTTAAAAATTATTCCTTATTGATGTAACTATGCTATATTGTAATATCTATTTTTCAACATCAATAAATTCATGCTTATTCTCTAGAGATTTCAGCAGCTCACTGAAACACTAACTCATATTTACTTTCTAGCATCTTGCATTTAGAAATTGATGTCATGATGCATATATCCTCGGTTATGTCAACATCAAATAAGGGGAGATTGTTGAAAATTAAATATTAAAATTTGATGTTGAAAGTAAATAAACATGCTTATATGTAAAGTCCTTCAAAGAACATATATACAAGGACTTAGGTGATAGATCAAAATTGTTAGGTTGATCAGTGCTCAATGTTTATCATTCTGAAAATGAATGTATAGAAAAAAAAGATCAAAACTGTTAGGTTGATCTATGTTTATGTGTAATAGATAGGCATGTCTGATCGTAGAGCTCTGCACAAGTCATTCAAGTCTGCCAAGAAGATAAGGCAGAATTATAGTTTACTGAAGCATAATCGAAGACTGTCAAGTCAGACGTGAGATGATAGGAGTTAAGGCAAAATCGTAGAGTATCAAAGAAGTTGATTCAGATCGTAGTCTGTCTTGAAAGCTATTCTCAGAATCGTGGAGTTGGTCTAAATATCTGCCAAGCCAAGTCAAGAATCGTAGTCTGCTCTCGAAAACGTAGAGTCTGCGATGTCATGCAAGTAAAGATCGTAGTCTATCAGTGCTAAAGAGAAATCGTAGTGTTCTCTTTGATCAGTCTGAATCAAGCACTAACATGACAAGACACAACGATCACGATCGTAGTGTATCTCCTGTCAACATCAGAAGCATCGAGCCTTGTCCATTAGCTAAAGGATAAAATACTACAAATGAAGAATGGATTATAGATGTTGAGACTTTCGAGAATCCCAATACTCATCCTTATTACGTATCGAAGAAGCGTATTGAAGAAGCTAAAGAAAGGGACTACATGCCTGCTGAAAACACTTTTTCAGGTGTTAGGCGAGATAACAGTCTGCCGTGTCAGTGGGTCAGACGGCTGAACAACAAATTTCCAGGAAGTCAACATCAGTGCTCAGAAGTGTCGGGTGCATTTAATGCTTCAACGGATGCCTTCAACGGACATATTTCAAAGGTTTCTTTATAAAAATCAGATAGAGATGCAACAAGCAAGCAAGCACACAAAAAGCAAAAGAACTCTTAACGCTCAAACTCTACAATCCAGAAAGAAAAACTTGCTCAGCTACTCAGTTCTTTCGAACACATGCTTAATTGCAACTGAGTAGCACAACCTAAGAACTCAACTCTCATCAAGTGCATTCCAAGTCTGCTAGACTTGAAGAGTTCTATGTGAACTAAGAAGTTCCAAGATTGCTAGTCTTGAATGAATCTAAGTGATTCAAAGAGTGTAAAGACATCCTTAGTAGATTTCCTACTCGAGGAGTAGAAGAGTGGATTAGGAGCCTTGAGTGCTCTGAACCACTTAAAATCATTGTGTCTTTTATATTCCTATCATAACTGTTATATCTGTCATAACTGCTTATCACCTATTATCTTGGTTTATCTTAAAAGGAAACAAACGAATCATATATTCCGATGTGGTTAATTTATTAACAAATTTGACAAATATTTTGAAAAAGAAAGTTTTGTAAAAATTTCTATTCAATCCCCTTCTAGATAACTATTGATGTATTATTTAACCTGACATATAATAATAACTAGTTAGCATGTATGCGGATGAATAGTGATACACCAAGTCTCTTGTAACTAGTGCAAGGATTTGGGGCGTCACACTTTTCTCAACAGATGGTGCATATTTGAAAATATACAAAATGTTGTTATTGTTTGATAGTGATTGTATTGTTTATTTATAATATCGGAAAATGTTAGTTGTAAAGATAAATAATAATTTAGTTAATATTTATCTTAGTTAAGATTTATATGTATATATTTAGTAGATAATGTGTAGTATTATTCAAGGAAATATATTTCGAGTTATGTCAGTTTCTCTCTTTATGATAATTTAGTATCCTTGATGATCAGTTGCCTAGGTTTATGCCAAGAGGCCGATGAATGTACTATTTTCTTAAGATAACTTTTAGGTGTTTTGAATTGTATTTTTTGCAGTGGTATTATTCATATTTATAAATTTGCCACTATGCAAAACTGATCCTCTAGTAATTGCTTGACTAATTAATTGGTGGATTGGTGGGATATAATAATGCTGCAGATTATGATTATATATGCCAAATTGAAACAAGTAATTTGATTTCGTTGTATATAATGTAAGCATCTTGTTGTAAGGTTTATAGAAAACTCCCAATTTGTGCATGGGTAGTCCAAATAAACAGAAAGAGTTGTTAAGAAAAATACTTGAAACTAAGAGAGGGAGAGTGCCAAAAAGGGTAAATAGGTTATTCAGATACAAAATTGTACAAAGACGATTATGAAATAAAAACTATATTTATAAAGCCTAAAATGTAACCAAAAGCCCAAAATTGATTCTTTTTCTGTAAAGTCTGTACAATAAGCTTCGAGATTTATTGATGTGTGTGATATATAGTGAAACAGTTAACTTCTTATTTTGCTACTAGTCCTTGCGCCTTATGATTAATACTAGATGTCTTAAATTTATTTATTGAATATATTTATTATCTCTCATAATAAACATTATAATTTGACTTTTTTATGGTCAAATTAGTCATTTTTAAAAATTAATAAATCTTAAAAAAAAAAAAATATACGCCAAATGTTTATGATCATAATAAACTACTGAGAATTTACCACAAGTGTTAAGTTTCGAAATTTGAAAATTTTATATAAATATTTTTAATTAATAATTTTAAAAATGATCAATTTAATAATTAAAAAAAATCAAATTATAACGTTTATTATGGGACGGAGGGGTGAGATAGTGCGTTAAATGATACGACACTATTATATTAATTAGTTAGATACATCTTATGTCATAACATATAATTTTTTGAATATTACTGCTGATTGTTGTATCTAACGTACAAATAAGGTATAGCCATAAAATTTTTACTTATTAGATAAACATGTGTGGGACACCAAAATACAATTTATGAATGGACTTGGTGCCTCTCTCTCTCTAGAATTTATTCTGAATTTATTTAGAACTACATAATTTTTGATATTATTCCCAATATTATCTCAGTTGAAACTAAGTTGGTACTTTGACTGCTGACTCGGTGTGAAAAGTCCAAAATGTTTCTCAACCTCATCCCCAGCCTTCTTATCTTCATCAAACATAGCAAACAGATAAGTCTCTATTGGCCTTCCAGGCCTCTTTGGTGTCCCATTCCCTCCTCTAACATGATTAATCAAATTCTGATAATAAGTTTGTGCATTCTCCACGCTGGCATCATTTATCCCTCCCGCAGAAGGCCATCCACTCTCCGACACAACAACCTCCACATTCGGGCCACCAGCTTTCTCAAGTGCTGAGTACTGTACATCCACCAATGCATCAAATAGGTTATTGTATCCACGATTACCTTCAGGGTCTGTTACAACCACCCCCTGTGCAGTAAACAATGCGTAAGGAAGATTACCCTCATTGTGGCTAAAATATGGGTAGATATTAACCAGCAATGGCAAATTGTTTTGGGCTAAAAATGTAACGATGGGATTAATAAAACCCTTCACGTTATCATCAAAGGAACCAAGTGATGGAGGAGAGGAATTAGGGCCAATGAGACCGGAATATGTGGCCGTTGAAACCTTAATTTGGTTTAGTCCAGCTGCTTTTATTGCATTATGGATATTTTGCATGGCCGGAAGGACAAAGTTAACGTACTGACGAGAATTTCCATTGTTGGGATCAACTTCATTGCCAACAGCAATGTATTTGAAATTGACTCCTGGTGTGTAGTCTTTGATGTTCTTCTGGACCCATGCGGTTGAGGCTGATGGATCGGATGAAAGGGATTGAAGGTCGGGGTTTGGGACGTCGAGGATAATTTCTATGTTGCTACCTCGAAGAGCATTGAGAGCAGCGGGAGCTGGATCATAGAGTCTCATTCTTCCGATTCGATTAGCTTTGTAGAGGTTAATGACATCTTGTTCCGATGGTAAACCATTGCCGTTTCTTCCGTAGCAAACGCCTATGGACTGTGCACCTACAAATTTGAATGAAGCAAAATTTAATTTAATTTTATTATTATCATTATACAAATATATATAACATTAATTTAGGATGTCTCTTTGCGCAAATTTATGGATACAAAGAAGTTATCAACGAAAAGTATAAAATTGTCCAAAAAATTTGGAATAGGACCCCAACAAATTATTCATGTGGTCTTCCAATATTAAAACCCGGTCCCTAAAAAAATATATTTCATATTTAGTCCATGATACAATCCCACAATCTATAAATTAGGTATACAAAATAAATATGATAAGCATATATCATTCCGCTTCTGCTAGTTGATTACTAGAGATCCGGTTATCATGAAATAAGTTGGTTAATTGACCAATACAGTGCTGACACGCAGAGAGAGAACACCTAGCTCCCGGCCTGCGTGTCGATACTTTATTGGTCAGTTAATTAAAATTAATTTCATGCTAACCATTTCCAATTACTAGACATAAAATAGGCCGAAGGGAGGATAAGACTATATACGAATTAATATCCTCATGAGAATATCGACTATATGACCAATATCATATGTTACACTCACAAGTCAAAAAAGTGGGATCTTGAATGCAAGCAGTTATTCTTGGGCAGTCCTATAAGATTGAGTAACATTTGTATAATTAGAGAGTAGCAATTATATATAATAAATGTCATCCATCGAAATGCAACTTTGTAGTTATACGTACCAATGCAACTAATTTCTATAGGATTGGCAAAATAAACTGTCCAAAACAAACTGTTTAGCATTCAAATCTAAAAAATGATGCTGTGTGATAGAGAGAGAAAGAGAGAAAGAGAGAGAGAGAGGCCTGTTATTTTGAAGCTAGACATTAAGAGCCCAAGAAACAGCACCATAGCTACCATAAAATGTTTGTTCGAAACGGAATGAAATGTAGCCATTGAGAAAAGGAAACTAAAAGATACAAGCTAGCACTATAAAATCTGTCTATGAAATATGCACAACTCTACTTATATAACATTCAAGTGCCTCAGTGGAAGACTTTGAAGGATTCACGGCATTGCCCGGTCAAGCCGTCAATAGAAATTACAATTAATACCGTTAAAGTACCATCAATTTTGTTAAAATAATGTTATTATCATATAATGGTGGTTCACATAGTGCTCACTTACACACACATATATTTATATATATATGTCGTGGGAGATTCACAAGATGTATGTATGTATGTAACATTATATAATTTTTTTTTACGTAATATAACATTGTTGATTTTGTTATCATTTGTAGACTACTATAATTGACTGTAGTTTACCTCTTAATTGAAAACTTGAATATGTCCAAAAAGTTATTGTCATTTATAGACTAGTTTTTTCCTTGAGAAGTCTTTAATTAGACTTTTGAGCCCAGCTTATGCTTCACGTTGCATGTATGATATAACATAAAGTCTAGACTCCTGGCCTGATGGTCATGTACACTATAGTGTTCATCTTAAGAGGATCCGGGTACACACTGTGAAATTGCACCAACTTCACCCAAGTAAATTTATATAACTTTTCATTACATTGGCATACAAAATATTATATTGGCTATTGTAATAAAAAATTATAGAACTTGTCAATGCAATTTTTTCTATACCCAATAAAATAATAAGTTATAGAACTAGGGTGAAGTTGGTGTCAACTTTATCCTAACCGAATCCATCTTAATCCGATGATACAAAATTGTACCTTCACTTTCTATTTTTGTGGAGATATGGTACTTGATTTTACAATATAACAAATCACCACCTCGTGATACAATTACTGGTGCAAAATCGTACCTTTTAAGGTATAATTAACAGTTCAAAACTGATCCAAAATGTATAATTTTGTACTACTAATTGTACAACAAAATAACGATTTGCTATATTATAATTTTATGTATTATATCTTCGCAAAATGATAAACTCAATGTACACTTTTGCATTTTAATTAGTTTCATCTTCATAGAAAAGTCTCTGAAAGTTTATATGTTTTCTCCTTGAAAAGTCTTTGCCTCTAGCTTACTCAAAACTCCGTCTCGAACTGAATGAGTCAATAGAACCTACCATTTAACTTGGGGGCAGTTTGTTTAGGATTAAATGGCTGAATGACTGAATCTGTTAGCCATTAAGTGCGTTTGTTTTAGAAAAAAAAATCGTCTGAATGAATGAATCGGCCAACCATTCAGACGATTTGGACTGGATGGTTTAGTGTCATTTTTTTGACTGAATGGGTTGAATGATTTTTTTTTACAATATTAACTATTATATTAAGTAATATTAAATAAATTTATACCAATTTTGAATTTTTTTAGAGGGGTAAAATAATAAAAATTAGTTATTCAGATGTTTCAGACATTTTAATTATCAAACAATTTTTTTTATTCATATTCAAATTCAGCTCATTCAGATTTAAATTCAAATTTAAATTTATTCAGTTTTTATCAATTAAAAAGCCCCTTACTCGAAACCAAAGTCTGACCCGGGAATACATTTGGCCAGATTAGCAAAATATTTCAATCTAAATTTATGCAGAATGAATTATATATGCGAGTTTTTTTTATGTGATAGTAATATTGTTGATTTTGTTATTATTTATAGACTACTACCTCCGTTCTTAAAAGATTGTCGTTTAAAATTTTTACACATGAATTAAGAAAGTCATTTAATACTATCATTTAATAATTAAAATTTGTTTGAAATTTTATCACTACCCCTTTATGGGAAGTTGAAAACTATTAATACAAGGGAGATAATTTTTTGGGACAATGAGAGAAGGTATGAGTGATATAGGAAAGTAAATAATTTATACTATTAGAAAGTTGTAAATAACAAATAAATTAAAATAAATTTTTTCTTTTAAAACGATAATCTTTTAAGAACGAAAGGAATATAATTGACTGTAATTTACCTCTTAATTGAAAACTTGAATATGTCCGAAAAGTTATTGTCATATTTATAGACTAGTTTTTTCCTTGAAAAGTCTTTAGACTTTTGAGCCCAGCTTATGCTTCAAGTTGCATGTATGATGTAACATAAAGTCTAGACTCCTGGCCTGATGGTCATGTACACTGTAGTGTTCATCTTAAGAGGATCCCGGGTATATACTGTAAAATTGTTACCAACTTCACCTTAATAAATTTATATAATTTTTTATTATATTAGATATAAAAAATATTGCATAAACATGATTGAAAAATTTTAATACATGAATGAGTGAAGGTCTATGTATTTGGTCAAAGTAGTAATTATTGTTGCTCTAGAGTGTCTTAAATTTTTATAAATTAGGGATCTAAACGGATATATATAAATTCGGATACAATAGTATCCGTATCTGTTTATTACTGAATACCTTTAAACCGAATACGGATAATATTCATTTTTTTTCCGAATACGAATAATATTCGTTTTTTTAATACGGATGCGGACAAATAAGAATTTTCGGTTACCATTTACAACCCTAACTATAACTAGAATAAAAAAAATAATTAATTTTAAAATATAGTTTATTAATTAATGAATGTTAATTTATTTATTTTTAATAAATATTTAAATACAATAATCAATGTTCTAAATTACAATTCAAATAAATTTTCATCATTTTTGAAATCTTAAATTTCAAAATAAATGCGCTACTTATTAATGTTTAGATATGTCTATTTTATGTGTGTAGAGTAATACTTTGTAGTGTGCATGAAATATTTATAATTTATAATTAGATTCAAAAATTTACATTGAAATTTAATTATAATTTTTTCAAATACTCTATTAAAACTTTAGTAATATGTTTATGAGAACTTTTATTTATTATTTATCCTCAATACATAGATTACAATTTGCATAGTTATAAAAAGTTTATTTTATTTTATTATATTTATGGAGAGTGTGAGTTATAATGTATATGTAACAACTGATAACTAGTTATTCCAACTTGATCCAAATTTATTTTGGACTTACTTTAAATATTTGGACTTTTAATTTTTAAATAATTGAGCAAATGAATGTGATAAATACTCCCTCCACCTAAAAATTCATAAACGTGAATTAATTATTCAACCCCCTTCTCGATTAATTATAAATTAATTCGAACTTAACACATTTTAACAATAAAATTATATTGTTCATTGTTGCCGCCTTCCAACATTACAAGTAAGTTTTGAAAGTAACTAATAACTATACTTTTGTTCTTTTAGTATATAATTTTCTTAGTAAATGATACATTTTAGATATTTTAACTTTATAATAGTAAAAATCTATTAACTATACTTAAATCAATTTATTTCATTTATTTATATTAGAATAAAAGTGTTATTTCCTAATTTTTAGAAGTGAAATGATATATTTTTAAAATAATTTTCGTGTGATAGTGAAAAATAATTATTATATAAGGAATGCCACTTTTAAAAAATTATTTTGCTTATTATATAATAATTAACATATATATAAGTTATTTGGATACGAATTCCGGATACGAATTCGAATTCGGATATCCGCTATCTGCCAGATATATTTACGATCGGATGTTAAACAAATATAAATACGTCTATATCCGTATTTGTATCTGTTTATTTGCGGATACCTTTAAACCGAATACAAATATATCCATTTTTTTAATACGAATAATATCCATTTTTTTTCGAATACGGATGCGGACGAATACAAATTTTTTGGTTACCATTTACAGCCCTTGTGACGCTCCCAAAATAGGTATACATCACCCATTCCGATTTGCCAAATACATGGTACAAAATGTAAATACAAACTTCTTTTATACAACACGACAAAAGCGTAGCTGAGAGTTTTTACACGAATATTATTTTCTAGACAATATCCAAACTCAAATGAAGTCTTTATTATAATTATTATCACACTATTTTATATAATAGTGAGGACTACTATAGCCACCATCTCGGACCATCACTCCGTTCCCCGACTAGTCCTGGCTACGTTCTCATTTCCTGAAGAGAACAATGAAAGCAAAAGGGTGAGCTCAACTAGCCCAGTAAGAAATATTATGAGTAAGATAATGCAGAATAAATTATCGTTAGCCTTCAACAGTGTAAACTGATAATAAACAACAAGTTTAACTACAGCAGAACAAGCAATCCATTAGAAGAGTCAAGTAGAGCATGATATCTACTATCTTCTATGATTTAAAAAGTTTATCATCTACTTTATCGCTGAGACTCAGCTCAATAAATAATCCACATCATTGAATTATCCATGCACTACGGGCCAAGGATATTCATTAGTATCACGTCCACGAATTATCCATGCACTACGGGCCAATGATATTCATGTAATCACCGATGGTCATAATCATGCCAACAACTGTCCATCAATGCACTACGGGCCAATGAAGACTTTTATCATTTGTAACATTACGGGTCATGATTATATCGAATGATCCCTGATCATAATCATACCAATTAAAAGTCCATCTATGCACTACGGGCCAAAGATGACTTTTACCACATCATAAGTATGAGGATAATGACAATGATATAAGAATTTAATTAAAAGAAAGCAAATGATATATTTTTAAAGATTTATAATTTAATTTATTCAGAATTCAATAATGTACAAATTGTCAACATGATACTGCTTTGTGGAGTAAAATTCAAGAATAATATTGTATCAAAAACAATTTGGACAGAAAAGAATCAATTTTTCGTTGTGAATAGTGTAAGACACCAACTTAATATAAATAAAATTGAATTTCCTCTATTTATAATTTTGAAATAGTAAGGGTTGATTTGATTAATGTGGTTAGTTATGGGTAAAATGCGTAAATATTTTAAATAAGCAAGTGTTATAAAATATTCATTGTTGTCGGGGAATATTCGTTTGGTGGTGAAATATTCTTACTGCCGGGGAATATTCGTACGACGGCGCAGCCTTGTGTGGGCCCCATAACGAAAAATGATTGAATGAAAAAAACGACAAGTATAAGTTGTTTATAAATAATGGCGTAGTTGTTACCGTTAATACTGTTGAAATACCCGGTGGTTAAAACACAATAACACATAGTATTGCACCAATTATTGATTCTTACGTAAGAAGGCACTAATCAATAATTGTTACAGTAATTACTGTTCAATATCTTATTTTATTGATTCAATAATTGCTACGTTGATATTTTATATTATTGTTGTTTCAATAATTGTCAATACATAATATTTTCCATTATCAGATCAATAATTCATATTAATTGAATAATATTATTAGATAACATTATTGGCAATGTCTAAAAAGTTCTGTCTAAGAAGAGGTTTGGTCACCTAATTGCGCTACCAAGAAGGAGAAATCCTTATTGAAAGCCCCTCTTTCTCGAGTAACTACCGTTGTCGATGATTGTGATTCTATAATATTATTTGTGAATAATTAATTATTGATTTATATGATAAGGATAATATTCATTTTATGTGGATATAAATGGAGAAATTTTTTAATGTGACAATTGTTGAAAATTGATATTTTATCTTTTCAATAAAATAATTATTTAAATATATTATTATATTATAATAATATAATAATGGTGATATTTTACAATGAATGTGTGATATATGAATAAATGAGGAGGAAGAGTATTCTTATTACAAAAAATATTTAAAACTTGTTAAACATGTTCGTGGGCCCCATTTCTTGACTGAAATTTGATTATAGCATGCAAAATCGTCCGTATGTGGATTTCGGTCATGTTCTGCTTGGAATTTGGAAAAACTTAAAACTAAAAAGTTGTAGAGAATTGAATTTCCTATGGAATGGACATAAGATTCAAATTTTTTTGATAAAAGGGCTATTTATTATGAATTATTGAAGTTCCGGAATAATTGATTTTTGAAGTTTTAATTATTTTTTTAAGAAAAATGATTTTATTATGTTGGTGGGCCCCACTAGTATTGAAAGAATGATGAATTCAGTTTCTTTGGTGTGAGTAGGAAATTTTTTAATATATATTAATATTTTATTAAATTTTCTGCTTTGGTGTTCTAAGCATTTTCCTATAAATAGGGTGTTTAGGTTAGAATTGAAAATCACACCAGAAACTGAAATCTTCTCTCTCTATATTATCGAGCGTATTCTTGTGGGTATTTTGATACTTTGAGTGTTGCTATATGGTGTAAGACCCCAACTTATTATAAATGAAATTAAATTTCCTATATTTATTATTTTGAAATAGTAAGGGTTGATTTGATTATTGTGGTTAGTTATGAGAAAAATGCGCAAATATTTTAAATAAGCAAGTAATTATAAATTATTCATTGTTGTCGGGAATATTCGGTTGGTCGTGGAATATTCTTACTTCGTCAGAATATTCGTATTTGCGGCAGTAGCGACCTTATGTGGGGGCCCATAACTGAAAGCGATTGGATGAAGAAAACGATAAGTATAAGTTGTTTATAAATAACTTGCGTAGTTATTACCAAGCATTATCTACCTGGAATACCCGGTGGGTTAAAATACGTGAGCACCTGCGGTATTATCGATTATTGATTCTTACGTAAGAAGGCACTACTCAATAATTGTTACAGTAGTTACTGTTCAATATTTTATTTTATTGATTCAATAATTGCTACGTTGATATTTTATATTATTATTGCTTCAATAATTATCACACAACAGTATTTTCATTATCAGATCAATAATTCATATTATTTGAACAATATTATTAGATAACATTATTGGCAATGTCTAGAAAGTTCTGTCTAAGGAGAGGTTTGGTCACCTAATCAAGCTTGCCAAGAAGGAGAAATCCTTATTGAAAGCCCTTTTCCTGAGAAATCGACACAGTTGTCGATATTGTGATTCTGTAATATTATTTGTGAATAATTAATTATTAATTTATATAATAAGGAAAATATTTATTTTTTGTGGATATAGATGGAGAAAATTTTAAAGTGACAATTGTTGAAAAATTGATATTTTATCTTTTCTGATAAAATAATTCATTTAAATATATTATTATATTTTAATAATATAATAATGGTGATATTTTTACAATGAATGTGGGATATATGAGTATATGAGGAGGAGTATTTTTGTTATTAAAAATATTTAAATTATGTTAAACATGTCGGTGGACCCCATTTCTTGACTAAAATTTGATTAAAGCCTGTAAAATCGACCGTTTGTGAATTTCAGTCAATTTCTGTTTGGAATTTGGAAAAACTTTAACTTACAAAGTTGTAGAGAATGGAATTTCCTATGGAAAAGATATAAGGTTCAAATTTCTGATAAAATAGCTATTTATTATGAATTATTGAAGTTCCGAAGTTTCGAAATAATTGATTTTTGGAAGTTTTAATTATTTTTTTTAAGAAAAACATTTTTTGTAAGTTTTGTGAGTTGGTGGGCTATGGTAAATGTGCTGAAATGAGAATTCAAATGGTGCGTATGATTATTTAATAAATATTAATATTTTATTAAATTTTCTACTTTGGTGTTCTAAGTATTTTCCTATAAATAGGGTGCTTAGGTTAGAATTGAAAGTAACACCAGAAACTGAAGTTTCCTCTCTCTCTCTCTCTCTCTCTATATTATTGAGCGTATTCTTGTGAGTATTTTGATACTTTGAGTGTTGCTATATCTATGCAAGTTTCTTGAAATAAGAGATCCGATATTCCAATCAGAAGTACTATTCTTTTCGAGGTAAGGGATATTATTTTTTTAAAAAATGATATTATTTCTTCTAATATCATTATGCCGGAATATTGGAAAGATTTTTCTTGTGAAATTCTTGTCTTTTAGTGTCGGGGTTACTATTCACGTATACGACACTATTCACGAATACGACACTATTCACAAAAAAATTAAAATTTTTATTTTTTTGTCCAAAGTATCTATTATGGATATTAGCTTTGATTGTATCCATGTTTTAATCATTCTTGAATTTTACTTCACTACGATTATTTTGAAGTATTTTTGAACTTGGATTGTTTGAAATACGAATCCTTAATATTTGTTCTTTTATTTCACTGGATTCATTTTCTTTAAAATATTTTCCATCATCTTCAGTCCTAAATGATGGTATTACTGAATATCTTTGGCCTGTAGTACAAAGATGGTTGATTTTCTTATGAATATCTTTGGCCCGTAGTGCAAAGATGTACAGGTGTTGAGATGAACATGACCGACTGATGAATATCTTTGGCCTGTAGTGCAAAGATGAATATTTGATTCAAGATGATTATTGATTGATGTTACAGGGATAAAATATTGATGATGGACTTTTAAATTCATAGATTATAGTAGATTTTATTCTCTACGTAACTCATCTATGAATTATTATTTTCGCTGCGAATATTGATTTGAAATTTGTTGTCTATTGTATTTTATCAGATTTTTTCCCTGTTGAAGACTAACGATAATTTGTTCTATATTATCTTAGTCATAATATTCTTTAGCTAGTTGAGCTCACCCTTTTTCTTTTTGTTCCATTTTTTCTTCAGAGGCGAGAATGTAGCGAGTACTAGTCGGGGTATGGAATGGAGGTTCTAGAAAGTCATTTTAGTAGTCCTCACCATTTTTGTAAAATAATGTACCAATAATTGTATTGAGGACTTATTTAGGTGTGAATATTGTCTAGATGGCAATATTTGTATTTAAACTCACAGTTTTTATGTTGTATTAATAAAGTTGTAGTCAAGCTTCGTACCATATGTTATTGATTTACTCAAAATGGGTGATGTATCTGAGGCTGCCTTATTGCTTGTTGTCATGAATTGCATAAAGCCTCCGACCATCCCATCATTCACCATTTCATCGGTGTTATTATTTTCATGAGGATTATTGTCCTCTTTGGTTTGCATATTATCCTCGATTATTGATCCGTGGGAGACTCAACGGTCTCTCATGTGCTCCATTGCTTATCTCAACATTTTCGGATGCCATTTTCAAATACTGCCACAAAACAAGGGTTAATCAAACAAATTAACATATCACATAATATCCCTATATTATGACCGACTAACAAATAAGCTTAGGTAGGACACACTAGCGAATGATTTACTCGTCTCTCCCCTCCTAGTTCTATTCCCCGATCTCCGCCAAAGATCATATCCCTAAGCTCTGATACCAACTGTGACGCCCCCAAAATAGGTATACATCACCCATTCTGAGTCGCCAATAACATGGTATAGAAATAAATACAACTTTATTGTTACAACATATAAACAGTGAGTTTAAATATAGATATTGCCATCTAGACAATATCCACATACAAATAAATCCTCATCATAATTATTGATACATTATTTTACAAAAATGGTGAGGACTACTAAATAACTCTCTAAAACCATCATTCCATACCCCGACTCGTACTCGCTACATTCTCGCCTCCTGAGACGAAAAATGGAACAAAAAGGAAAATGGTGAGCTCAACTAGCCTAGTAAAGAATATTATGACTAAGATAATACAGAACAAATTATCGTTAGTCTTCAACAGGGAAAAATCTAATAGAATACAATAGACAACAAGTTTTAAATCAATACTTGCAGCAGAAAATATTAATTCATAGAAGATTTACGTAGAGGATGAAATCTACTAATATCTATGAATTTAACAGTCCATCATCAATATTTTTATCCTCAGAACATCAATCAATATATATCTGAATCATATATTCATCCTCAGCACTACGTGCCAAGGACATTCACCATTGGTCATGTTCATCTAAACACTGCTCATCTTTGCACTACGGGCAAAGATATTCATCGAAATCATTCATCTTTGCACTACAGCCAAAGATATTCATCAAAATCATTCATCTTTTGCACTACTGTGCCAAAGATATTCCATAATATCATCATTTAAGACCGAGGATGATGAAAATATTTTTAAAGAAACGAATCCAGTGAATCAAAATGACAAGGATTAAGGATTAAGGATTCGTACTTTGTTTTATCCACGTCCAAAAATACCTCAAAAATAATCATAGTGGTGTAAAATTCAAGAATGATCAAAACATGGATACAATCAAAGCTAGTATCCACAATAGATATTTTAGACGAAAAGGAAAATTTTCATTTTTCGATGAATAATGTCGATATGTGAATAAAGTCTTGATATCGTGAATAAAGTAACTCTCACACCAAAAGTTCCAAATTTGATAAAAACTTCAGATCAATATTTCAAAGATAATGATATTGAAGAAATAATATCATTACGAAAAAAATAATATCCCTTACCTCTGAAAAGACAAAGATTTAACCGAATATTTGGATATAGGCTATAACTTGAACTTTCACCGTATAGCAATACTCAAAATACTCACAAAATACGCCTCAAAATATAGAGAGAGAAAACTTCAGCTTTAAATGTGATTTTCAATTCTAACCTAAGCACCCTATTTATAGAAATTGCTTGAACACCAAAGGTAAAATTTAATAAATTAATAATATATTAATTAATATTCCTACGCCAACATTTGAAGAACTGAAATCAGTCATTAACATCACATGCAAGACCCACCATTAATGCCAAAAACGTTTTTCTTATTTAAATTATTTTAAACTTCCAAAAATCAATTATTTCGGAGCTTCGGAACTTCAATAATTCACAATAAATAGCGATTTTGTCAGAAAATTCAAATCTCGCGTGTTTTTATAGGAAATTCAATTCTCTACAACTTTACAGAAGGAAGGTTTTCCAAATTCTAAACAGAAATTGACCAAAATCCCCAAACGAGCGATTTTATAGACTATAATCAAATTTCAGTCAAGAAATGGGGTCCACCGACATGAAAAACATGTTTTAAATATTTTTGGTAACAAAAATACTCCTCCTCCACATATACTCATATATCCCACATTCATCGTAAAAATATCATCATTATTATATTATTAAAATATAATAATATATTTAAATGAATTATTTTATCAGAAAAAGATAAAATTTCAATTTTCAACAATTGTCACATTAAAAATTTTCTCCATCTATATCCACATAAAATCAATATTTTCCTCATCATATGAATCAATAATTAATTATTCACAAATAATATTACGAAATCACAATATTGACAACTGCATAGCCTCCTGAAAGAGGGGCTTTCCAATAAGGATTTCTCCTTACTGGCGCGCAATTAGGTGACCAAACCTCTCCTTAGACAGAACTTTCTAGACATTGCTAATAATGTTATCTAATAATATTATTCAGATAATATGAATTATTGCTTCGATAATGAAAAATACTGTGTAATTACAATTATTGAAACAACAACAATATAAAACATCAACGCAATAATTAATAAAATACTGAACAGTAATTACTGTAACCATTATTGAGTAGTGCCTTCTTACGTAAGAGTCAATAATTGGTGCAATACTGGTGCTATCTTTGTAACAACGCCAGACATCGTGTTTTTAACCAATTTCGGTATTCCAACAATTAAAATCTGCGGTAATAACTACGCTATTTTTAAACAACTTATATTTGTCGTTTTCTTCCTCCAATCGCTTTCACATGGGACCCACACATGGTCGCTACTGGCGTGCATTTAATAATATTCCCAAACAATCATTTAATATTCCACGACCAAACGAATATTCCCAAACAACAATGAATATTTTATAACCACTTGCTTATTTTGTAAAATTTATGATTTTACCCATAACTAACCACATTAATCAAATCAACCCTTACTATTTCAAAATAATAAATAAAGGAAATTCCATTTTATTTATAAAAAAATTCGGGGTCTTACAACCTCCCCTCCTTATGAAATTTCGTCCTCGAAATTGACGTACGTACCTGGTGTTTCGAAAAGATGAAGATACCTCGCTTTCATTTTCGTTTCCAACTCTCAGGTCATTTCCTCTATAGCATGGTTTCTCCACAAAACTTTAACATGTGGTATGACCTTTACGCGTAGGACATACTCCTTCATATCCAAGATCTTGACAGGTACCTCTTCGTACGTTAAGTCTTCAGCTATCTCGTCTGGTTCTAACTCAATGATGTTATTCGGGTCGTCCACATATTTACGTAACATCGGTACGTAAAAAAATGTTATAAACACGCGACATACTTGGTAGTAAAGCGAGTCTATAGGCCACAGTTTCTACTCGATCGAGTATGAATTAATAAATCGAAGGTTTGAGCTTTCTTCTCTTTATTGACTCTTACTTATAGAATAACGCCTTCTTGCACCTTCTTCTTTATATTCATCCGCTCCAGGTCTGTAGCTTGAGCGGCTTTAACATTATCGATTAAAGTCGATTCTACTCGTATATCATCACGTGAGTTCATCACGTGAGTTCCTAGAGTCTTTAACTCTTTCTTCATCATTTTTAAGTTATACGAAATGAGTCTTTGTGTTATCAACATCGCACTTGTAAACGCATACGATCTTCTACTCAACCCGTCAGCTACCACGTTCGCTCTTCTACGATAATATTGAATGGTACGATCATAATCTTCAACAGCTCGAGCCAACGTCTTTGGCGCATGATACGTTCATTTAGTTAAAGAAATATCGAGGGTTTAGGAAATAGGTTTTGTAGTAGGGTCAATACAAAATTCTATTTCTCGCTTCTAGGTAGGCTAGGAAGTCATCGTGATTACGCCGTAAAATTTATTAACGATAGAAATATCATTCAAAATCGTGACTCTCATCCAAAACTTGGATAACACGTCACATTGATACCTAACAACTTGCCATCGCTCATTCACAACGCCTCCTACAAAAAGTCCGCTTCATGCATTCCACACAAGGAAGTCAACAACGAAAGGCTCGGGGCTCTTTACTTATGGCTTGATATGACAATAATTGACTTTAGTGGTTTGGTTATTTTGAATTCGCATAATAGGTTGGTTAGGAGTATGAAAGCTAAAAACCTTACAAAAAGCATGATGAATAGTTAACCAATCAATTCCAAAAATCACATCCATACAAATATTTTCAAAGAGATAAGATCGACAGGTAACGTGAAAGTGTTGATTTGAATCAAACAAGATTTATAAATAGTAGAGGTAACGAAGGCTCCTACTAACGAAGTTTCAACCAATAAGTCAAAGTTTAACTTCTCCGGAGTCAAATTTAAACGTTGAACACAACTAGGTGAAATAAAAGAGTGAGTAGAACCCAGATTCAACACGGTATAGACTTCGCAAGAACTTATGATTAACTTACCCGTGATAATTTTATTCAGGTTCTTCGTCACAAAAAAACGTCTCTCTTAAACTACCGGCTTTGGCTTGTCTGGGACATCCTTTTGAGTCACCGTCCCCTCACTAACTATGTTTTGCTACCGCATAATCATGAAGCGATATGTCCTTCCTTTCAACAATTATAGCATACCTAGAACTGCTAGGGCGCTTTGGACTGATATGTCCTTCTTTCCCGCATTTGTAGCATATGACCGGTGGTCGTTCCTCTCCCTTGAACCAGTTGCTGCTGGCGCTGACGTCTTCACATGGTCGTTGTTGAACCTTCTTTTCTTGAAATGTCCACTTGAGTCACCTCTCCTATTATCATGGCCACGATTACCACCCGAGTGGTTACCGCCTTTGTCCGTATTCTTTCCTCCCCGCTGGTTATCATCGTTCGATGATCGCATTGCCACCGATATGACCTCGTTGTGGTCCCTCGGTTGAACATACTCGCTATCACGCCTAATAATTGAGCCCTATTTACAACATCCGAATATAAAGAAAATTTATGAGAGATAAGATATTGTCGAATATCGGGTTTTAGACCCCTCGTAAACATACGCGTCATTCGCTCTCATTTTCCACCAAATGAGGTGCAAACTCGACAACTCCGCAACTTCGCCTCGCATCGAGACACCGCCATGTTGTTCTCGCTCCAGTCCTAATAAACTCCACTTCCTTCATATGACGAACACTTTCGTGAAAGTATTTATCATTAAATAGTTTCAAATGTCTCCCAAGACATCTTGAAAGCACAACCGGATGGGTACGCTTCACGATTCCCACCAAGAGTCCGCCTCGCCACTTAACATAAAGGTGGCGAATGGAACCTTCGTTCTCCGTCCGCATCCCAAGACATCGAATATCTTGGTAATTTGCTTGACCCACGTTTACGCCTTGATCGGATCCGGCTTTCCATGGAAATCTGGTGGTCCCAACTCCTTGAACCGCTTGATCAGTGATGCATCACAGCGTTCATTATCATTTCCACCAGATTATGGATGTGGAGTCGCTTTTGCGTTGTTGCATGAATTGCTCCTTAAACCGCTTAGCGGTGACCAATCAAGAGTTATCAATGTTTCTACCGCATTTTTGGATGAGGCGCCGCTCTTTGTTGTTGCATGAATTGCATAAAAAGCCTCGACCATCCCATCATTCACCATTTCATCGGTGTTATTATTTTCATGAGGATTATTGTCCTCTGGTTGCATATTATCCTGATTATTGATCTGTGGAGACTCAACGGTCTCCTGTGCTCCATTGCTTATCTCAACATTTTCGGATGCCATTTTCAAATACTGCCACAAAACAAGGGTTAATCAAATAAATTAACATATCACATAATATCCCTATATTATGACCGACTAACAAATAAGCTTAGGTAGGACACACTAGCGAAGGATTTACTCGTCATTCAAAACTGTGACTCTCATCCAAAACTTGGATAACACGTCACATTGATACCTAACAACTTGCCATCGTCATTCACAACGCCTCCTACGAAAAAGTCCGCTTCGCATGCATTCCACACAAGGAAGTCAACAACGAAAGGCTCGGGGCTCTTTACTTATGGCTTGATATGACAATGATTGACTTTAGTGGTTTGGTTATTTTGAATTACGCATAATAGGTTAGTTAGAGTATGAAAGCTAAAAACCTTACAAAAGCATGATGAGTAGTTAACCAATCGATTCCAAAAATCACATCCATGCAAATATTTTCAAAGAGATAAGATCGACAGGTAACGTGAAAGTGTTGATTTGAATCAAACAAGATTTATAAATAGTAGAGGTAACGAAGGCTCCTACTAACGAAGTTTCAACCAATAAGTCAAAGTTTAACTTCTCCGGAGTCAAATTTAAACGTTGAACACAACTAGGTGAAATAAAAGAGTGAGTAGAACCCAGATTCAACACTTTATAGACTTCGCAAGAACTTATGATTAACTTACCCGTGATAATTTTATTCAGGTTCCTCGTCATAAAAAAACGCTCTCTCTTAAACTACCGGCTTTGGCTTGTCTGGGACATCCTTTTGAGTCACCGTCCCCGCTGAACTATGTTTTGCTACCGTATAATCGCGAAATATATATGTCCTTCCTTTCAACAATTATAGTATACCTAGAACTCACAGGCGCTTTGGACCGATATGTCCTTCTTTCCGCATTTGTAGCATATGACCGGTGGTCGCTCCTCCCTTGGAACCATTCTTTCTTCCGGGGCCGACGCCTTCACATGGTCGTTGTTGAACCTTCTTTTCTTGAAATGTCCACTGAGTCACCTCTCCTATTATCATGGCCACGATTACCACCCGAGTGGTTACCGCTTTGTCCGCATTCTTTCCTCCCCATTGGTTATCATCGCTCGATGATCGCTACCACCACCGATATGACCCTCGGTTGTGGTCCCTCGGTTGAACATACTACTCGTTATCACGCCTAAATAATTGAGCCCTTTTACAACATCCGAATATAAAGAAAATTTATGAGAGATAAGATATTGTCGAATATCGGGTTTTAGACCCTCGTAAACATACGCGTCATTCGTTCCTCATTTTCCACCAAATGAGGTGCAAACCTAGACAACTCATGAACTTCGCCTCGTCTTTGAGACACCGCCATGTTGTTCTGCTCCAGTCTAATAAACTCCACTTCCTTCATATGACGAACACTTTCGTGAAAGTATTTGTCATTAAATAGTTTCTAAAATGTCTCCCAAGACATGCTGAGCACAGCTGGATGGGTACGCTTCACAGATTTCCACCAGTAGTCTGCCTCGCCACGGAACATAAAGGTGGCGAATGGAACCTTCTTTCCTCCGTGCATCCCAAGACATCGAATATCTTGGTAATTTGTCGACCCACATTTCGCCTTGATCGGATCCGGCTTTCCATGGAAATCTGGTGGTCCCAACTCCTTGAATCGCTTGATCAGTGATGCATCAAAGGCTACTATCATTTCCACCAGTATTATGGATGAGAGCGCGCCTTCGCTTCGTTGTTGCATGAATTGCTCCTTAAATCGCTTAGCGGTGACCGGCCCAAGAGTTATCAATGTTTCTACCGCATTTTGGATGAGAGGCGCCTTACTTTGTTGTTGCATGAATTGCATAAAGCCTCCGACCATCCCATCATTCACCATTTCATCGGTGTTATTATTTTCATGAGGATTATTGTCCTCCGTTTGTATATTATCCTCGATTATTGATCCGTGGAGACTCAACGGTCTCCTCGTGCTCCATTGCTTATCTCAACATTTTCTATGCCATTTTCAAATACTGCCACAAAACAAGGGTTAATCAAACAAATTAACATATCACATAATATCCCTATATTATGATCGACTAACAAATAAGCTTAGGTAGGACACACTAGCGAAGGATTTACTCGTCTCTCCCCTTCTAGTTCTATTCTCCGATCTCCGCCAAAGATCATATCCCTAAGCTCGATATATTAACCGTGACGCCCCCAAAATAGGTATACATCACCCATTCTGAGTCGCCAATAACATGGTATAGAAATAAATACAACTTTATTGTTACAACATATAAACAGTGAGTTTAAATATAGATATTGCCATCTAGACAATATCCACATACAAATAAATCCTCATCATAATTATTGATACATTATTTTACAAAATGGTGAGGACTACTAAATAACTCTCTAAAACCATCATTCCATACCCCGACTCGTACTCGCTACATTCTCGCCTCCTGAGACGAAAAATGGAACAAAAAGGAAAATGGTGAGCTCAACTAGCCCGGTAAAGAAGAATATTATGACTAAGATAATACGAACAAATTATCGTTAGTCTTCAACAGGAAAAATCTAATAGAATACAATAGACAACAAGTTTTAAATCAATACTGCATGAGAAAATATTAATTCATAGAAGATTTACGTAGAGGATGAAATCTACTAATATCTATGAATTTAACAAATCCATCATCAATATTTTTATCCTCAGAACATCAATCAATATATATCCGGAATCATATATTCATCCTCGCACTACGTGCCAAGGACATTCACCATTGGTCATGTTCATCTAAACACTGCTCATCTTTACACTACTTGCTAAAGATATTCATCGAAATCATTCATCTTTGCACTACAGCCCAAAGATATTCATCGAAATCATTCATCTTTGCACTACAAAGCCAAAGATATTCCATAATATCATCATTTAAGACCGAGGATGATGAAAAATATTTTTAAAGAAACGAATCCAAAGAATCAAAATGACAAGGATTAAGGATTAAGGATTCAGATTTTGTTTTATCCACGTCCAAAAATACCTCAAAAATAATCATAGTGGTGTAAAATTCAAGAATGATCAAAACATGGATACAATCAAAGCTAGTATCCACAATAGATATTTTAGACGAAAAGGGAAAATTTTCATTTTTCGATGAATAATGTCGTATACGTGAATAGTGCCGTATACGTGAATAGTAACTCCGACACCAAAGTTCCAAATTTGATAAAAACTTCAGATCAATATTTCAGCATAATGATATTGAAGAAATAATATCATTACGAAAAAAAATAATATCCCTTACCTCGGAAAGACAGTACTTCTAACTGGAATACTGGATATAGGCTATAACTTGAACTTTCACCGTATAGAAATACTCAAAGTATACTCAAAATATTCACAAGAATACGCTAGAAAATATATAGAGAGAAAACTTCAGTTTCTGGTGTGATTTTCAATTCTAACCTAAGCACCCTATTTATAGGAAATTGCTTAGAACACCAAAGCAGAAAATTTAATAAATTAATAATATATTAATTAATATTCCTACGCCAACATTTGAAGAACTGAAATCAGTCATTAACATCACATGCAAGACCCACCATTAATGCCAAAAACGTTTTTCTTATTTAAATTATTTTAAACTTCCAAAAATCAATTATTTCGGAGCTTCGGAACTTCAATAATTCACAATAAATAGCGATTTTGTCAGAAAATTCAAATCTCGCGTGTTTTTATAGGAAATTCAATTCTCTACAACTTTGCGTAAGAAGGTTTTCCAAATTCTAAATGTAAATTGACCAAAATCCCCAAACGAAGCGATTTTACGATTATAATCAAATTTCAAATCAAGAAATGGGGTCCACCGACATGAAAAACATGTTTTAAATATTTTTGGTAACAAAAATACTCCTCCTCCACATATACTCATATATCCCACATTCATCGTAAAAATATCATCATTATTATATTATTAAAATATAATAATATATTTAAATGAATTATTTTATCGTAAAAAGATAAAATTTCAATTTTCAACAATTGTCACATTAAAAATTTTCTCCATCTATATCCACATAAAATAAATATTTTCCTCATCATATGAATCAATAATTAATTATTCACAAATAATATTACGTAATCACAATATCGACAACCAGCGCCTCAGAGAAAGAGGGGCTTTCAATAAGGATTTCTCCTTCTTCAAGCAATGATTAGGTGACCAAACCTCTCCTTAGATGTAACTTTCTAGACATTGCTAATAATGTTATCTAATAATATTATTCAGATAATATGAATTATTGCTTCGATAATGAAAAATACTTGTGTAATTACAATTATTGAACAACAACAATATAAAACATCAACGCAATAATTAATAAAATATCGAATAAAGAATTATCAGAACCATTATTGAGTAGTGCCTTCTTACGTAAGAGTCAATAATTGGTGCAATACCGTGCTATCGCTCTGTGTAACAACGCCATTCATCGTGTTTTAACCACCGGGTATTCCAACAAAGTAAACGGTAATAACTACTGTACCAAGTTATTTTTAAACAACTTATATTTGTCGTTTTCTTCCTCCAATCGCTTTCACATTATGGGACCCACATTATTATGGTCATGCGTGCCGCATTTAATATTCCCCGACGATCTGAATATTCCACGACCAAACGAATATTCCCCGACAACAATGAATATTTTATAACCACTTGCTTATTTTGTAAAATTTTCGCATTTTACCCACAACTAACCACATTAATCAAATCAACCCTTACTATTTCAAAATAATAAATAAAGGAAATTCCATTTTATTTATAAAAAATTCGGGGTCTTACAACTTCCCCTCCTTATGAAATTTCGTCCTCGAAATTGACGTACGTACCTGGTATTTCGAAAAGATGAAGATACCTCGCTTTCATTTTCGTTTCCAACTCTCAGGTCATTTCCTCTATAGCATGGTTTCTCCACAAAACTTTAACATGTGGTATGACCTTTACGCGTAGGACATACTCCTTCATATCCAAGATCTTGACAGGTACCTCTTCGTACGTTAAGTCTTCAACTATCTCGTCTGGTTCTAACTCAATGATGTTATTCGGGTCGTCCACATATTTACGTAACATCGGTACGTAAAAAAAATGTTATAAACACGCGACATACTTGGTAGTAAAGCGAGTCTATAGGCCACAGTTTCTACTCGATCGAGTATGAATTAATAAATCGAAGGTTTGAGCTTTCTTCTCTTTATTGACTCTTACTTATAGAATAATGCCTTCTTGCACCTTCTTCTTTATATTCATCCGCTCCAGGTCTGTAGCTTAAGCGGCTTTAACATTATCGATTAAAGTCGATTCTACTCGTATATCATCACGTGAGTTCCTAGAGTCTTTAACTCTATCTTCATCATTTTTAAGTTATACGAAATGAGTCTTTGTGTTATCAACATCTCACTTTTAAACGCATACGATCTTCTACTCAACCCGTCAGCTACCACGTTCGCTCTTCTACGATAATATTGAATGGTACGATCATAATCTTCAACAGCTCGAGCCAACGTCTTTGGCGCATGATACGTTCATTTAGTTAAAGAAATATCTGAGGGTTTAGGAAATAGGTTTTGTAGTAGGGTCAATACAAAATTCTATTTCTCGCTCTAGGGTAGGCTAAGAAGTCATCAGGATTACGTCAGAAAATTTATTAACGATAGAAATATCATTCAAAACTGTGACTCATATCCAAAACTTGGATAACACGTCACATTGATACCTAACAACTTGCCATCATCATTCACAACGTCTCCTACGAAAAGTCTGGCTTCTGTGCATTCCACACAAGGAAGTCAACAACGAAAGGCTCGGGGCTCTTTACTTATGGCTTGATATGACAATGATTGACTTTAGTGGTTTGGTTATTTTGAATTCGCATAATAGGTTGGTTAGGAGTATGAAAGCTAAAAACCTTACAAAAATCATGATGAATAGTTAACCAATCGATTCCAAAAATCACATCCATGCAAATATTTTCAAAGAGATAAGATCGACAGGTAACGTGAAAGTGTTGATTTGAATCAAACAAGATTTATAAATAGTAGAGGTAACGAAGGCTCCTACTAACGAAGTTTCAACCAATAAGTCAAAGTTTAACTTCTCCGGAGTCAAATTTAAACGTTGAACACAACTAGGTGAAATAAAAGAATGAGTAGAACCGGTATCTAACACGATATAGACTTCGCAAGAACTTATGATTAACTTACCCGTGATAATTTTATTCAGGTTCCTCGTCACAAAAAAAATGCTCTATCTTAAACTACCGGCTTTGGCTTGTCTGGGACATCCTTTTGAGTCACCGTCCCCGCTGAACTATGTTTTCTACCGTACAATCGCGAGCGATATGTCCTTCCTTTCAACAATTATAGTATACCTAGAACTGTTGTGGGCAGTTTGGACTGATATGTCCTTCTTTCTCGCATTTGTAGCATATGACTGGTGGTCGTTCCCCTCCTTTGGAACCAGATTCTTCACTTTGCCGACGCCTTTCACATGGTCGTTGTTGAACCTTCTTTTCTTGAAATGTCCACTTGAGTCACCTCTCCTATTATCATGGCCACGATTACCACCCGAGTGGTTACCGCCTTTGTCCGCATTCTTTCCTCCCATTGGTTATCATCGCTCGATGATCTTTGTCACCGAAATATGACCTCGGTTGTGGTCCCTCGGTTGAACATACTGCGTTATCACGCCTAATAATTGAGCCCTGCTTACAACATCCTAATATAAAGAAAATTTATGAGAGATAAGATATTGTCGAATATCGGGTTTTAGACCCCTCGAAACATACTGCTGTCATTCGTTCCTCATTTTCCACCAAATGAGGTGCAAACCTGGACAACTCCGCAAACTTCGCCTCGTATTGAGACACCGTCATGTTGTTCTGCTCCAGTCTAATAAACTCCACTTCCTTCATATAGACGAACACTTTCGTGAAAATATCAACGCAAAGAATTAATAAAATCTTCGAGCAAGAATTATCAGAACCATTATTGAGTAGTGCCTTCTTACGTAAGAGTCAATAATTGGTGCAATATCGTGTGTCTTCTTTGTGCAAACAACGCCAGACATCTTGTGTTTTAACTACACCGTATTCCAACAATGTAAATGGTAATAACTACGCCAGTTATTTTTAAACAACTTATATTTATCGCTTTCTTCCTCCAATCGCTTTCCGTTATGGGGCCCACATATTACGCTCTGGCAGTATTTAATATTCCCCACAAGTCTTTAATATTCCACGACCAACCAAACGAATATTCCCCACAACAATGAATATTTTATAACCACTTGCTTATTTTGTAAAATTTATGATTTTACCCATAACTAACCACATTAATCAAATCAACCCTTACTATTTCAAAATAATAAATAAAGGAAATTCCATTTTATTTATAAAAAATTCGGGGTCTTACACTAATGCTCCTGCAACTTTCATGGATATGATGAACCGAGTATTCAAGGATTATTTGGATCAGTTCGTTGTTGTCTTTATTGATGACATCCTCATATATTCCAAAAGCCGTGAAGATCATGAGCACCATTTGAAGCTGATACTCCAAAGGCTTCGTGAAAACAAGCTATATGCCAAGTTGAAGAAATGCGAGTTCTGGCTTGAGGAAGTAACATTCCTTGGGCACGTGGTGTCGAAACATGGAGTATCTGTTGACCCAACGAAGATTGAAGCAATACAAAGTTGGGAGCAACCGAAGATGGTGACCGAAGTACGTAGCTTTCTGGGCTTAGCTGGTTATTATCGGAGATTTGTGGAAGGATTTTCTCGAATCGCTACTCCGTTAACTCAGCTGACTCGAAAAGATACAAAATTTGTATGGAGCGAGGAATTCGAAAAGAGTTTCCAAGAGCTTAAGAGGAGACTCATTTCGACACCTGTTCTAACAATACCATCTGGTTCGGATGGATTTGTTATCTACAGTGATGCTTCAGGCAAAGGGTTAGGATGTGTTCTCATGAAACATGGGAAAGTCATAGCCTATGCCTCGCGACAACTTAAAGAATATAAGAGGAATTATCCTACTCATGATCTAGAGTTTGCAGCAGTCGTTTTTGCGCTAAAGATCTGGAGGCACTATCTATATGGGGAGAAAGTGGAGATATATTCAGACCATAAAAGTCTCAAATATTTCTTCACCCAAAAGGAACTCAACATGCGGCAACGACGTTGGCTCAAGCTATTAAAATATTATGACCACACCATTCAATACCATCCTAGAAAAGTAAACGTGGTAGCTGACGCACTGAGTAGAAGATCATATGCAAGAACGAGTGCGATGATGTCAAGTCTACGCATAGAACCAAATTTAATCGATAAAGTTAAAGTTGCTCAAGCCACAAAACCGGAGCTGATGTGTATGAAGAAGAAAGTACAAGAAGGTGATATCCCAGAGGCAAGAATCAATGAAGAAGGAATACTTCGAGTCCACTCCAGACTTTGTGTTCCTAACGATTATGATTTGAAGAACAAGATCATGATGGAGGCACACAATACACCATTTGCAATCCATCCTGGAAGTACCAAAATGTATCATGATCTTTGACATACATTTTGGTGGAACAATATGAAGAGAGAGATTGCAAAGTTTATCTCGAGGTGTTTAACTTATCAACGTGTAAAGGCGGAGCATCAAGTACCTAAGGGTCCATTGCAACCACTTGAGATTCCAAAATGGAAGTGGGAACACATTACCATGGATTTCGTTACGGGTCTTCCCACGGTTTCTCAAGGCATAAATGCTATTTGGGTTATTGTTGATAGATTAACCAAGTCTGCTCATTTCTTGCCGATACAGGAGACTTATTCCCTTGAACGTCTTACTCGTATGTACGTAAATGAGATTGTGAGATTGCATGGCATACCAGTATCCATAGTTTCGGATCGTGATCCAAGAGTTCGGAATATCATCCTTAAACGGATGGACAATCAGAGAGGACTATTCAAACTCTTGAAGATCTATTAAGACTCAATGTCCTAGACTTCAAAGGGAGTTGGGATAAGTATTTACCTTTGGTAGAATTCTCCTACAACAACAGTTATCAGGCAAGTATAGGCGTGGCTCCATTCGAAGCATTATATGGACGTAAGTGTCGCTCTCCAGTATGTTGGGATGAGGTTGGTGAAGCAACATTGTTGGGACCAGAGTTGGTACGTATGACTACAAAAAAGATCTAAATGATTCTACAACGTATACAAACGGCACAAGATCGACAAAAGAGTTATGCGGATCTTCATCGAAAGGACGTGGAATTTCGTATTGGGGATCATGTATTGTTGCGTGTTGCTCCATGGAAGGGAGTTACAAGATTTGGGAAAAGCGGAAAGTTCAATCCACGATTTATTGGTCCATTTCAGATTCTTGATCTAGTAGGAAAAGTAGCCTATAGACTCGTGTTACCTCCAAGTATGTCTCGTGTTCATAATGTTTTTAACATATCTTTGTTACGTAAATATGTGAAAGACCCGAACTACGTTATTGAGTTAGAACCGGACGAGATAGCCGAAGACTTAACGTACGAGGAGGTACCTGTCAAGATCTTGGATAGGAAGGAGCATGTCCTACGCACAAAGGTCATACCACAAGTCAAAGTTTTTTAGAGGAACTATGCTATTGAGGAAATGACCTGGGAGTTGGATACGGAAATGAAAGCGAGGTATCCTCACCTTTTCAAAACACCAGGTACGTACGTCAATTTCGAGGATGAAATTTCATAAGGAGGGGAGGTTGTAAGACCCCAACTTATTATAAATGAAATTAAATTTCCTATATTTATTATTTTGAAATAGTAAGGGTTGATTTGATTATTGTGGTTAGTTATGGGAAAAATGCGCAAATATTTCAAATATGCAAGTGGTTATAAAATATTCATTGTTGTCGGAGAATATTCGGTTGGTCGTGGAATATTCTTACTGTCGGGGAATATTCGTACGACGGTGCAGCCTTGTATGGGCCCCATAACGAAAAGCGATTGGATGAAGAAAACAAGTATAAGTTGTTTATAAATAATGGCGTAGTTGTTACCGTTAATACTGTTGGAATACCCGGTGGTTAACACACAGTAGCACACGGTATTGCACCGATTATTGATTCTTACGTAAGAAGGCACTACTCAATAATTGTTACAGTAGTTACTATTTAATATTTTATTTTATTGATTCAATAATTGCTACGTTGATATTTTATATTATTGTTGTTTCAATAATTGTCACTACACATTATTTTCATTATCAGATCAATAATTCATATTATTTGAATAATATTATTAGATAACATTATTGGCAATGTCTAGAAAGTTCTGTCTAAGGAGAGGTTTGGTCACCTAATTGTGCGCCAGTAAGGAGAAATCCTTATTGAAAGCCCCTCTTCCTTGAAACGGCCTGGTTTCGATATTGTGATTCTCTATAATATTATTTGTGAATAATTAATTATTAATTTATATGATAAGGAAAATATTTATTTTATGTGGATATAGATGGAGAAAATTTTAAAGTGACAATTGTTGAAAAATTGATATTTTATCTTTTCTGATAAAATAATTCATTTAAATATATTATTATATTTTAATAATATAATAATTGTGATATTTTTACAATGAATGTGGGATATATGAGTATATGAGGAGTATTTTTGTTACTAAAAATATTTAAAACATGTTAAACATGTCGGTGGACCCCATTTCTTGACTGAAATTTGATTAAAGTCTGTAAAATCGTCCGTTTGTAGATATCGGTCAATTTCTGTTTGGAATTTGGAAAAACTTAAACTTACAAAGTTGTAGAGAATGAAATTTCCTATGGAAAAGACATATGGTTTGAATTTTTCTGATAAAAGGGCTATTTATTATGAATTATTGAAGTTCCGAAGTTTTGAAATAATTGATTTTTGGAAGTTTTAATTATTTTTTTTAAGAAAAACATTTTTTGTAAGTTTTGTGAGTTGGTGGGCTATGGTAAATGTGCTGAAATGAGAATTCAAATGGTGCATATGATTATTTAATAAATATTAATATTTTATTAAATTTTCTACTTTGGTGTTCTAAGCATTTTCCTATAGATAGGGTGCTTAGGTTAGAATTGAAAATAACACCAGAAACTGAAGTTTTCTCTCTCTATATTATTGAGTGTATTCTTGTGAGTATTTTGATACTTTGAGTGTTGCTATATGGTGCAAGTTTCTTTAGCGTTATATCTGATATTCCAGCCAGAAGTACTATTCTTTTCGAGGTAAGGGATATTATTTTTTTTAAAAATGATATTATTTCTTCTAATATCATTATGCCGGAATATTGTTAAGATTTTTCTTGAGAAATTCTTGTCTTTTAGTGTCGGGGTTACTATTCACGTATACGACAATATTCACGTATATGACACTATTCACGAATACGAAACTATTCACAGAAAAATAAAATTTTCATTTTTTTGTCCAAAATATCTATTATGGATATTAGCTTTGATTGTATCCATGTTTTGATCATTCTTGAATTTTACTTCACTACGATTATTATGAAGTATTTTTGAACTTGGATTGTTTGAAATACGAATCCTTAATATTTGTTCTTTTGTTTCACTGGATTCGTTTTCTTTAAAATATTTTTCATCATCCTCAGTCCTAAATGATGGTATTACTGAATATCTTTGGCCTGTAGTGCAAAGATGGTTGATTTTCTTATGAATATCTTTGGCCCGTAGTGTAAAGATGTACAGGTGTTGAGATGAACATAACCGACCGATGAATATCTTTGGCCCGTAGTGCAAAGATGAATATTTGATTCAAGATGATTATTGATTGATGTTACAGGGATAAAATATTGATGATGAACTTTTAAATTCATAAATTATAGTAGATTTTATTCTCTATGTAACTCATCTATGAATTATTATTTCCGCTGCGAATATTGATTTGAAATTTGTTGTCTATTGTATTTTATCATATTTTTTCCCTGTTGAAGACTAACGATAATTTGTTCTATATTATCTTAGTCATAATATTCTTTACTAGGCTAGTTGAGCTCACCCTTTTCCTTTTTGTTCTATTTTTCTTCTCAGGAGGCGAGAAGGTAGCGAGTACTAGTCGGGGTATGGAATGAAGGTTCTAGAAAGTCATTTTAGTAGTCCTCACCATTTTTGTAAAATAATGTACCAATAATTATAATGAGAACTTATTTGGGTGTGAATATTGTCTAGATGATAATATTTGTATTTAAACTCACAGCTTTTTATGTTGTATTAATAAAGTTGTAGTCATTTTTCGTATTCCATGTTATCGATTTACTCAAAATGGGTGATGTATACCTATTTTGGGGCATCACATACTGATGCAAGTTCCTTCAAATATTATATCCGATATTCCAAATGTAAGTACTATTCTTTCGAGGTAAGGGATGTTATTTTTTTTTAAATGATATTATTTCTTTCAATATCATTATGCCGGAATATTGGTAAAATTTTTCTTGTGAAATGCTTGTCTTTTTGTGTTGGGGTGACTATTCACGTATACGGCACTATTCACGTATACGACACTATTCATGGAAAAATTTAAATTTTCTTTTCTTCGTCTAAGTTGTTTATTATGATTACTAGCTTTGATTGTATCCATGTTTTGAACTTCATTCTTGAATTTTGCTCCACAATAGTTTATTATGGAGTATTTTTGAACATGGATAAACCGAAGTACGAATCTGTAATATTTGTTCTTTTGCTTCACTGGATTCGTTTTCTTTAAAATATTTTTCATCATTCTCAGTCCTAAATGATGATATAACTGAATATCTTTGGCCTGTAGTGCAAAGATGAATGATTTTCTGATGAATATCTTTGGCCCGTAGTGCAAAGATGAATAGGTGTTGAGATGAACATGACCAACTGATGAATATCTTTGGCCTGTAGTGCAAAAATGAATATTTGATTCAAGATGTATATTGATTGATGTTACGGGAATAAAATATTGATGATAAACTTTTAAATTCATAGAAGAAAGTAGATTTCATTCTCTACGTAACTCTTCTAATGAATTGTTATTTTCGCTGCGAATATTGATCTAAAACTTGTTGTCTATTGTATTCTATCAGTTTTTCCCTGTTGAGGACTAATGATAATTTGTTCTATATTATCTTAGTCATAATATTCTTTACTGGGCTAGTTGAGCTCACCCTTTTTTTTGTTCTATTTTTCTTCTCAGGAAGCGAGAATATAGCGGGGAGTATTCGGGGTGTGGAGTGATGTTCCAAGGCAGTTGTTATAGTAGTCCTCACTATTTTGTAAAATAATGTATCAATAATTGTGATGAGGACTTATTTGGGTGTGGATATTGTCTAGATGACAATATTTGTAATTTAACTCACAATTTATGTGTTGTCGTATTTTACACGACAATTGTATTAATAAAATTATAGTTGTTTCTGTACCATATACTTGACGACTTAGAATGGGTGTTGTATACCTATTTTGGGGGTGTCACAGTTGGTATCAGAGCTTAGGTGTGAGACCCCAAATTTTATGAATAAAGATTTAAATTTCTCAAAATATTTTTTTGAATATTATTGTGTGGATTTGATATAATGTTATAGTTGTGGGTAATATTTATAAATTTTGCAAAGTATGCAAGTTGTTATATAATATTCGATTGGTCGGGAGATATTCTTTTTGTCGGGGAATATCCGAACGACGACACAATCATTGGTGGACCCCACAACGGAAGTATTGTCGTAGTAAGAAAACGATATAATTATCTTTTTATAAAAATAACTACGGAAGTGTTACCGTTAAAACCGTTGAACTACCCTAAGTAAAAGTAATGCGATACGCTGCGTGTTTGCATAGTAGCACACGGTATTGATTATTGATGCTTACGTAAAAGTCACTCAGGTTATACTCAATTATTACTACAATAATTCTTTGCATCATATCTCTCATATTATTGATTCAATTATTGTCACAGTATCATCTGCATAATATGTTATATTATTAAATTAATAATTGAGATGGCAAAGTTATTCATATTAATATTTGCAATATTGATAATGTCTAGAAGTTCTGTCAATGAGAGGTTTGGTCACCTAATTGTGCGCTAATAAGGAGAAATCCTTATCGGAAAGCCCCCTCTTTCCTGGGAACGACCTGATTGTTAAATATTATGAATTATAATATTAATGATGAATAAGTTCGTGTTGATTAAAGATGAAATTGATAGTTCCATTGTGTTGGAATTATTAGTGTTAGTGAAAATCGACATTTATTTCGATAATAATTGATGTTTAGAGGTTATATTGACCAATCGGGTAATTAACCGGATAAATGAGCAATTAATTGCTATTGATTCACATGATTATAACTATTTGTTCACATGTGTGTACTATTGATTCACATTCTTGTACTATTAGGGGAGGTGGTGCAAGATTGATAATACTTGCATGACTAAGTTAAAAATGGAGGTATAGATGGAGGTACTATACTATAATTCGTATTTTCAAATGTCTAGAACTATTGATTCACATGATTTACTATTGATTCACATGATTTACTATTAGTGGAGGTGGTGCAAGTTTGATAATACTTGCATGACTAAATTAAAAATGAAGGAAAAGAGGAAGGTATTATACTGTAATATTCTGAGCCCCAAAACGTGCAATTATCAAAACTATATTTTCCTATAAATAGAAGCTCATTCCTTCATTATTTTTCACCAATTCACTAAAGCTATAGAGCAATTATTATAGAGAGAAATTATAGAGAGAAGAAGAAAGTCCGCTACCTCACTATTCCATTATCCAGTCTTCTTTTGAGGTAAGGGGTATTATTCTTTTATTCATGAAGAGCGCGTATTTTCTTTCAAGACTAAGTAAGGGGTGTTATTTCATTCTTTATTATTATGTTGGAATAACCAAATGCATCAAATCTGGATATACTAGTGAAATTCTTCTATTATTCCATTCTTTATTATTCTGTTGGAATAACCTGTCTGTGTGGTCTATCGCATGCCTGGTGAATTCTTCTGTTATTCCATTCTTTATTATTATGTTGGAATAACTTGTCTGTGCGATCTATCGTATGCCTGATGAATTATGTTGTTATTCCATTCTTTATTATTATGCTGAAATATCCTGTCTGTGCGGATTACGCATGACCTGATTTCGTTCTTTATTATTCTTTTGGAATAACCTGTCTATGCAGACTACCGCATGCATGGTGAATTCTTCTGTTATTCCATTCTTTATTATTCTATTGGAATAACCTGTCTATGTGGATTACCGCATGCATGGTAAATGATCCTTCGTATTCATTCTTTATTAAATTTTGGAAATGATCTGTCTACGTGGATTACCGCATGGCGGGTGAAAATCCATTTGCGCTTTAGCATATTCTATTATACTAAATCGAGATATCATTTCTTTTTTACTCGTCATGGAATATCATTTTCTTTGGTATTTTTTTTACGAGTTACTATTCACGGGTTACTATTTACCCGGTTACTATTCACTCTAGTATTATTCACTCGGGTATTCGGGGCACTTTTCGTACCGGAGTACTATTCACGAGTTACTAGTAACGGGTTACTATTCACCCGATTACTATTCACTCTAGTATCATTCACTCGGGTATTCGAGACACTTTTCGTGTCGTGGTACTATTCACGGGGTGTTATTCCCGAAGTACTATTTGCCCGAAAATATATTTCTTTTCTGTCCAAATTATTTTTGGTACATGAATATTATTTTTGAATTTTACTCTACAAAGCAGTATCATGTTGACAATTTGAACGTTTTTGATTTTTGGATAAATTAAATTATAAATCTTTAAAATTTATCCTTGAACTTGTTTTATTGAATTATTATGTCATTGTCATCATCCTCATGCTTATATTGTGATGAAAGTCATCTTTGGCTTATATGCATAGATGGACTTGGTATGATTATGACCAGGGCTTATTCGGTATAATCATGACCGTAATGTGACGAATGGTGTAGTGAAAGTCCTCATTGGCCTGTAGTTCATAAATGGATAGTTGTTGGTATGATTATGACCAGGGATTATTCGGTATAATCATGACCATTGATGATTACATGAATATCCTTGGCCGTGATGCAGGGATGATTTGATTTTATTTATTAAGCTGAGTCTCAGCGATAAAATTGATGAAAAACTTTTTAAATCATAGAAGATAGTAGATATCATGTTCTACTTGACTCTATAAATGGATTGCTTGTTCTGCTGCAGTTGTTGATCTAAAACTTGTTGTCTATTATATTCTATCAGTTGTTATACTGTTGAAGGATAATGATAATTTATTCTGCATTATCTTAGTCATAATATTTCTTACTGGGCTAGTTGAGCTTACCCTTTTCTTTTCTTTTGTTCACTTGTGAAATGAGAATATAGCTGGGACGAGTCGGGGAATGGAGTGATGGTCCAGGATAAGTGGCTTTAGTAGTCCTCACTATTCTATGAAATAGTGTGATAATAATTATAATGAAGACTTCATCGAGTGTGGATATTGTCTAGATGACAATATTCTTAATGAAACTCTTAGATTATGTTTTGTCGTATTTTACACGACTGTTGTATAATTAAGTTGTATTTGAATTTTGTACCATGTATTTGGCGACTCAAGATGGGTGATGTATACCTGTTTTGGGGGCGTCACAGTTGGTATCAAAGCTTAGGGATATGATCCCTGGCTGAGATGTGAGACAAGAACTAGGATGGGAGAGACGGGGAATTCCTTTGCTAGTAGGACCTACCTAAGTTTATTTGGTATTTAATTGGTTGGTCAGAGTATAGGGATAATATGTACTATGTTAATTAATCCTTATTTTGTGACAGTGTTTGAAAATGGCATTTGAAAATGTTGAGATCAGAAATGAAGCACGTGAGACCGTTGAGTCACCAACGATCAATACTCAGGATAATGTGCAACAGGAAGACAATAATCCTCAGGTAAACAACAATACCAATCAGATGATGAACGATGGGATGTTCAGAGGCTTTATGCAATTCATGCAACATCAGGCGAGAGAGACTTCTGTTCATAATGCAGGTGGTAACAATGGCAACCCACGGCTGGTCACTGTTAAGCAGTTCAAGGAGTTGGGACTGTCGGAGTTTGAAAGCCAGAACAACTTAAGACGGAGACGTGGTTAAAGCAGATCACCATGATATTTGATGTCTTTGGATTCTCAGAGGAGCAAAAGCTTCCCTTCGCCGCCTTTATGTTGCGTGAAGAGGCAGATTACTGGTGAGAATCTGTAAAATGTACCCAACCTGACGCACTCAAGATGTCTTGGGAGAAGTTCCAAGAGTTGTTCAATGACAAGTACTTTCCCTAAAGTATTCATCACATGAACGAGGTGGAATTCATCAAGTTGGAGCAAAATAATATGACAGTGTCGTAATACGAGGCTAAATTTACGGAGTTATCCCGGTTTGCATCCCATTTGGTCGATAATGAGGAGCAAATGACGCGAATGTTTCTAAGAGATTTGATACCCGATATACATCAATACCTTATTTCTCACAAACTTTGTTTATATTCAGATCTTGTGAATAGGGCTCAGTTATTGGAGAGCGATAATGAGTCAGCACAACTAAAAGGGAACGACCAACAACACGATAATAATCGTCATGGGGGGCAGCATGCCATCTAACAATGATAACCATCGTAGGGGAAAATATCATGCTAAGAATGGTAACCACTTCGGTGGTAATCATGGCCAAGATAATAGAAGTGGAAATTTCAAGAAGAGAAGGTTCAACAACGATGGAAAAATAGCAGCACCAACACCCATTTTCAAGGAAGGAGAACGACCACCAACTGTATGCTTCAAATGCGGAGGGGAGGGACATATCAGTCCAAACTACGTGATGCAGTCCAAAGCATGTTACAATTGTGGAAAAAAAGGTCACCTATCCCGATTTTGTCGTGCACCAAAGTCAAGTCCAGCTGGGAAGGTGGCACCAAAGTCGGATATGGACAAAACAAAGTCGGTGGTTTCAGGAAGAGCATTTTTCGTGACTTCTCAAAAAGCGAGTAACCCGAACAAAGTTAGCACGGGTTAGTTAATTATAAATTTTTGCGAAGTCTATACCTTATTAGATACCGGTTCTACCCATTGTTTTACCTCTCTTGCTTGCGCTTAACGTTTAAATTTGACCCCAGAGAAGTTAGACTTTGACTTATCGATTGAAACTTCGTTAGTAGAAACCTTCATTTCATGTGTTATCCAAGTCTTGGATGAGAGTCACAGTTTTGAATGATATTTCTATTGTTAATAAATTTCCTGACGTATTCCTGAAGAACTTCCTAGCCTACCCCTAGAGCGTGAAATCAAATTTTGTATTGACCCCAGTACAAAACCCATTTTTAAAACCCTCAAATATTTTTCTTCACCCAAAACGAACGTAACATATGCCAAAGATGTTGGCTCGAGCTGTTGAAGATTACGACTATACCATTCAATATCATTGTGGAAGAGCGAACGTGGTAGCTGACGCGTTGAGTAGAAGATCGTATGCGTTTACGAGTGCGATGTTGTTAACACAAAAACCCATTTCGTATAACTTACAAATGATGAAGATAGAGTTAAAGACTCTAAGGACCCACGTGATATCAAATAATACGAGTAGAATCAACGTTAACCGATAAAGTTAAAATCGCTAAAGCTATACACCCGAAGCTGATGAATATGAAGAAGAAAGTTCAAGAGGGCGTTATTCTAGAAGCAAGAATCGATGAATAGAGGAAATATCAACCCTCGATTTAATTGGCCCATTTGAAATCCTCGATCGAGTAGGAACTGTGGCCTATAGACTCGTTTTACTGCCAAGTATGTCGCGTGTTCATAACGTTTTTCACATATCGATGTTACGTAAATATGTGGATGACCCAAACCACATTATTGAATTGGAACTAGACAAGATAGCAGAAGATTTAATTTATGAGGAGATATATGTTAAAATCTTGGATAAGAAGGATCCTATTCGACACTCAAAGGTTATACCTCAAGAGTTAGAATCTGAAATAAAGTCAAGGTATCCTCACCTCTTGAAAGATACCAGTGCGTGTACGTAAATTTCGAGGCAAAATTTCATAAGGAGGGAGATTGTGAGACCCCAAATTTTATGAATAAAGATTTAATTTTTTGAAATATTTTTTTGAATATTATGGTGTGGATTTGATATAATGTTATAGTTGTGGGTAATATTTATAAATTTTGCAAAATATGCAAGTTGTTATATAATATTCAATTGGTCGGGGGATATTCTTTTTATCGAGGAATATCCGTACGATAGCACAATCATTAGTGGACCCTACAACGGAAGTATTACCGCAGTAAGAAAATGACATAATTATCTTTTTATAAAAATAACGGCGGAAGTGTTACCGTTAAAACTGTTGAACTACCTGATAGTAAAAGTACAGTAATACGCGTGGTTGCATACTAGCACACAGTATTGATTATTGATGCTTACGTAAGAAGTCACTCGGTTATACTCAATTATTGCTACAGTAATTGCTGCATCATATCTCTCATATTATTGATTCAATTATTGTCACAGTATCATCTGCATAATATGTTATAATATTAAATCAATAATTGAGACGACAAAGTTATTCATATTATTATTGCAATATTGACAATGTCTAGAAGTTCCGTCGAGGAGAGGTTTGGTCACCTAATTGCGCGCCAATAAGGAGAAATCCTTATCAAAAAGCCCCCTCTTTCATGGGAACGACCTGGTTATTAAATATTGTGAATTATAATATTAATAATGAATAAGTTCGTATTGATTAAAGATGAAATTGATAGTTCCATTGTGTTGGAATTATTAGTGTTAGTGAAAATTGACATTTATTTCGATAATAATTGATGTTTAGAGGTTATATTGACCAATCGGGTAATTAACCGGATAAATGAGCAATTAATTACTATTGATTCACATGATTATAACTATTTGTTCACATGTGTGTACTATTGATTCACATTCTTGTACTATTAGGGGAGGTGGTGTAAGATTGATAATACTTGCACGACTAAGTTAAAAATGGAGGTATAGATGGAGGTACTATACTGTAATTCATATTTTCACATGTCTAGAACTATTGATTCACATGATTTACTATTAGGGGAGGTTGTGCAAGTTTGATAATACTTGCAGGACTAAATTAAAAATAAAGGAAAAGAGAAAGGTATTATACTGTAATATTCCGAGCCCCAAAACGTGCAATTATCGAAACTATATTTTCCTATAAATAGAAGCTCATTCCTTCATTATTTTTTACCAATTCACTAAAGCTATAGAGCAATTATTATAGAGAGAAATTATAGAGAGAAAGAAGAAGAGAAGTCTGATACCTCACTATTCAAGTATCCAGTCTTCTTTTGAGGTAAGGGGTATTATTCTTTCGTATTCATGAAGAGAGTTATTTTCTTTCAATACTCGTAAGGGTTGTTATTCCATTCTTTATTATTATGTTGGAATAACTTTGTCTGTCTGGCACCGCATACACCGTGAAATTCTTCATTATTCCATTCTTTATTATTCATTGGAATAACTCATGCATCAAGGTCTATCACATGCCCGGTGAATTCTTCCATTATTCCATTCTTTATTATTCTATTGGAATAACTCGTATGCTGCATCTTATCCTATTGCATGCGATGAATTCTGTTGTTATTCTATTCTTTATTATTCTGTTGGAATATCCAGTCTGTGCGATTACGCATGACTTGGTTCCGTTCTTTATTATTCTGTTGGAATATCCTTTCTGTGCGGATTACGAATGACCTGGTTCGGTTTTTTATTATTCTATTGGAATAACCTGTCTACGCGGACTACCGCGTGCATGGTAAATTCTTCTGTTGTTCCATTCTTTATTATTCGGTTGGAATAACCTGTCTATGTGGATTACCGCATGCATGATGAATGATCCTTCATATTCATTCTTTATTAAATTATGGAAATGATCTGTCTACGTGGATTACCGCATGTCGGGTGAAAATCCATTTGCAGTTTCGTATATTCTATTATACTCGTCTAAGATATCATTTTTTTTGTACTCGTTATGGAATATTATTTTCTTTGGTATTTTTTTTACTAGTTACTATTCATGGGTTACTATTTACCCAGTTACTATTCACTCTAGTATTATTCACTCGGGTATTCGGGGCACTTTTCGTGCCAGAGTACTATTCATGAGTTACTATTCACTCGATTACTATTCACTCTAGTATCATTTACTCGGGTATTCGGGATACTTTTTGTGTCGGGGTACTATTCACAGGGTACTATTCCCGAAGTACTATTCACGGGGTACTATTCACCCGAAAAATATATTTCTTTTCTGTCCAAATTATTTTTGGTACATGAATATTATTCTTGAATTTTACTCTTCAAAGCAGTCATGTTGACAATTTGGACGTTATTGATTTCTAGATAAATTAAATTATAAATATTTAAAATTTATCATTGAACTTGTTTTATTGAATTATTATGTCATTGTCATCATCCTCATGCTTATATTATGATGAAAGTCATCTTTGGCTTACGTGCATAGATGGACTTGGTATGATTATGACCAGGGATTATTCGGTATAATCATGACCGTAATGTGACGAATGATATGGTGAAAGTCCTCATTGGCCTGTAGTTCATTGATGGACAGTTGTTGGTATGATTATGACTAGGGATTATTCGATATAATCATAACCATTGATGATTACATGAATATCCTTGGCCGTGATGCAGGGATGATTCAATTTTATTTATTAAGCTGAGTCTCAGCGATAAAGTTGACGAAAAACTTTTTAAATCATAGAAGATAGTAGATTTTATGCTCTACTTGACTCTTCTAATGGATTGCTTATTCATCTGTAGTTGTTGATCTAAAACTTGTTGTCTATTATATTCTATCAGTTGTTATACTGTTGAAGGCTAAGGATAATTTATTCTGCATTATCTTAGTCATAATATTTCTTACTGGGCTAGTTGAGCTCACCCTTTCTTTCACTGTTCTCTTCAGGAAATGAGAATATAGCTCGGACGAGTCGGGGAACGGATTGACGGTCCAGATGGTTGTTTTAGTAGTCCTCACTATTCTATAAAATAGTGTGGCAATAAATGTAATGAGGACTCCATTGAGTGTGAATATTGTCTAGATGGCAATATCCTTATTAAAACTCTAAGATTATGTTTTGTGGTATTTTACACGACTGTTGTATAATTAAGTTGTATTTGAATTTTGTACCATGTATTTGGCGACTCAAGATGGGTGATGTATACCTATTTTGGGGGCGTGACATTAGGAATATGGTCTCTGGCGGAGATCGAGGAATAGAACTAGGAGGGGAGAGACGAGTAAATCCTTCGCTATTGTGTCCTACCTAAGCTTATTTGTTGGTTGGTCAGAATATAGGGATATTATGTGATATGTTAATTTCTTTAATTAACCCTTGTTTTATAGCAGTATTTGAGAATGGTAACTGAGAATGTTAATAGTGGAGTAAATGAGATCGTGGAGACACCTTTACTCACCAATCAGGAGAACGTGCAACATGACGACAATGTTCCTCCTGTAAACAACCCCACTGATCAGACGATGAACGATGGGATGTTTAGAAGCTTTTTGCGATTCATGCAAAATCGAGATTTAGGAGACTCGTGCACAAAATCTTTGGTGGAAATGATAAGAACGACGACGGTTTATCACAAATGCAAGCCGTTTCAAGAGTTGGGACCACCAGAATTCTGGGGAAAGCCAGATCCGATTAAGGCGGAGATATGGGTTAAGAAAATTACCAAGATATTCGATGTCTTGGGATGCACGGAGGAACAGAAGGTTCCATTTGCCACTTTTAAGTTCCGTAATGAGGCAGATTACTGGTGGGAATCTGTGAAGCTTACCCAGCCAGCCGCACTCAACATGTCTTGGGAAATGTTTTAGAAACTGTTCAATGACAAGTACTTTCCTGAAAGTATTCGTCATATGAAGGAAGTGGAGTTCATTAGACTGGAACAAAACTACATGACGGTTTCCCAGTACGAGGCGAAGTTCGCAGAGTTATCCAGGTTTGCACCTCATTTGGTGGAGAATGAGGAACGTATGAAGTGGATGTTTTTGAGAGGTTTGAAACCCGACATACGTTAATATCTCATTTCTCATAAATTTTCTCTATATTCAGATGTTGTCAACAGAGCTCAATTATTAGAGAGAGATAACGAGTACGTTCAACCGAGGGACCACAACAAGGGTCATACCGGTGACAACAGTCATCGGAGCAACGATAACCAGTGGGGAAAGAAAAATATGGACAAAAGCGGTAACCACTGTTGTGGTAGTCATGGCCATGAAAATAAAAGAAGCGAGTCAGGAGGAGATTTTAAAAAGAGAAGGTACAACAACGACAATGTGAAGACATCAGCACCAACAACAACTGTTTCTAAGGGAGAAGAACGACCACTGGTCGTATGCTATAAATGTGGAAAAGAGGGACACATTAGCCCAAACTGTCCACAATAGTTCAAGGTATGTTATAATTATGGAAAGGAAGGACATATCGCTCGAGATTGTACTGTAGCGAAATCAAGTCCAACGGGGATGGTGACTCAAAAGGCTGTCCCAGAAAAGTCAAAGTCAATGGTTCCTGGAAGAGCGTTTGTCATGACTGGTCAAAATGTGAGGAACCCAAAAGAGGTGATCACGGGTAAGCTAATCATAAACTCTTGCGAAGTTTATACCTTACTAGATACCGGTTCTACCCATTCTTTTATCTCTCCTGCTTGTGCTCAACGTTTAAACTTGACTCCGGAGAAATTAGACTTTGACTTATCTGTGGAGACTGCTTTAGGAGAAACTTTCATTACATCCACTATTTATAAATCTTGTTTGATCCAAGTTGGCACCATCACATTACCTGTTGATCTTATCTCTTTAAAGATACTTGCTTTTGATGTGATTTTAGGGATTGATTGGTTAACTACTCATCATTCCAAAGTTGATTGTTTTTTTAAGGTTGTTAGTTTTCATATTCCTAACCAACCTGTTATGCGAATTCAAGCAACTAAACCACTAAAATCAATCACTGTCATATCAAGCCATAAAGTCATTCGTTTATTGAAAAACGGATGTCAAACTTTCTTAGCCCATGTTATGGATTTGAATAAAGACACGTCGGATTTGAATAATATTCCTGTTGTTAGTAAATTTCCTGACGTATTTCCTGAAGAACTTCCCGGTCTACCCCAGACGTGAAGTTGAATTCTTTATTGATCTTGAACTGAACAAAGCCCATTTCAAAAACCCCATATCGAATGGCTCTATTGAACTTCAAGAGTTAAAGGTCCAACTACGAGGTTGTTGGACATCGGTTTCATTAGTCCCTAGTACATCTCCTTGGGGTGCTCCTATTTTATTCGTAAACAAGAAAGCGGGAGTATCGACTTTGTATTGACTACACGGAATTGAACCATGTCACCATCAAGAATAGGTATCCGCTACCTCGCATTGATGACCTGTTTGACCCGATTGTAAGAGCACAATTCTTTTCAAAGATCGATCTTAGCTTCGGATATCATCATTGAAGATTAGAATCGAGGATATTCCAAAGATCGCCTTGAAACTACGATGCGAGCATTATGAATTCCTAGTCATGTCTTTTGGATTGACTAATGCTCCTGCAACTTTCATGGATATGATGAACCGAGTATTTAAGGAATATTTAGATCAGTTCGTTGTTGTCTTTATTGATGACATCCTCATATATTCCAAAAGCTGTGAAGATCATGAGCACCATTTGAAGCTGGTACTCCAAAGGCTTCATGAAAAAAGCTTTATGTCAAGTTGAAGAAATGCGAGTTCTGGCTTGAGGAAGTAGCATTCCTTGGGCACGTGGTGTCAAAACATGGAGTATCTGTTGACCCAACGAAGATTGAAGCAATACAAAGTTGGGAGCAACCAAAGTCGGTGACCAAAGTACGTAGCTTTCCGGGTTTAGCTGGTTATTATCGGAGATTCGTGGAAGGATTTTCTCGAATCGCTACTCCATTAACTCAGCTGACTCGGAAGGATACAAAATTCGTATAGAGCGAGGAATGCGAGAAGAGTTTTCAAGAGCTCAAGAAGAGACTCATTTTGGCACCTGTTCTGACAATACCGTCTGGTTCGGATGGATTTGTTATTTACAGCGATGCTTCAGGTAAAGGGTTAGGATGTGTTCTCATGCAACATAGGAAAGTTATAGCCTATGCCTCACGACAACTTAAAGAATATGAGAGGAATTATCCTACTCATGATCTAGAGTTGGCAGCAGTTGTTTTCGTGCTAAAGATCTGGAGTCACTATCTATATGGGGAGAAAGTGTGATATATTCAGACCATAAAAGCCTTAAATATTTCTTCACCTAAAAGGAACTCAACATGCGGCAACGACGTTGGCTTGAGCTGTTGAAAGACTACGACCACACCATTTAATACCATCTTGGAAAAACGAACGTAGTAGCTGACGCGTTGAGTGGAAGATCATATGCGGGAACGAGTGCGATGTTGTTAACACAAAGGCCTATTTTGTGTGATTTACAAAAGATGAAGATAGAATTCAAGACTCCGAGGACCCATGCGATGATGTCAAGTATACGCATAGAACCAACTTTAATCTATAAAGTTAAAGTTGCTCAAGCCACAGACCTGGAGTTGATGCGTATGAAGAAGAAAGTATAAGAAGGTGTTATCCCAGAGGCAAGAATCGATGAAGAAGGAATACTTTGAGTCAACTCCAGACTTTGTGTTCCTAACGACTCTGATTTGAAGTACAAGATCATGATAGAAGCACACAATACACCGTTTGCAATCCATCCTGGAAGTACCAAAATGTATCGTGATCTTTGACATACATTTTGGTGGAAAAATATGAAGAGAGAGATCGCGAAGTTTATCTCTAGGTGTTTAACTTGTCAACGGGTAAAGGCAGAGCATCAAGTGCCGAAGGGTCCATTACAACCACTTGAGATTATGAAATGGAAGTGGGAAGACATTACTATGGATTTCATTAGGGGTCTTCCCATGGTTTCTTAAGGTATAAATGCTATTTGGGTTATTGTTGATAGATTAACTAAGTCCACTCATTTATTGTCGATACGGGAGACTTATTCCCTTGAATGTCTTGCTCGTATGTACGTAAATGATATTGTGAGATTGCATGGCATGCCAGTATCCATAGTTTCGGATCGTGACCCAAGATTTACTTCACGATTTTGGGTTAGCTTGAAAAAAGCTATGGGCACGGATTTACGATTCAGTTCGGCATACCATCCTCAAACGGACGGACAATCAGAGAGGACTATTCAAACTCTTGAAGATCTATTAAGACTTTATGTCCTAAACTTCAATGAGAGTTGGGATAAGTATTTACCATTGGTGGAATTTTCTTACAACAACAGTTATCAGGCAAGTATAGGTGTGGCTTCATTCGAAGCATTGTATGGACGAAAGTGTCGCTCTCCAGTATGTTGGGATGAGATGGGTGAAGCAACATTGTTGGGACCAGAGTTGGTACGTATTACTACAGAAAAGATCCAAATGATTCGACAACGTATACAAATGGCACAGGATCGACAAAAGAGTTATGCGGATCTTCATCGAAAGGACGTGGAATTTAGTATTGGGGATCATGTATTGTTGTGTGTTGCTCCATGGAAGGGAGTTACAAGATTTGGGAAAAGAGGAAAGCTCAATCCACGATTTATTGGTCCATTTCAGATTCTTGACCGAGTAGAAAATGTGGCTTATAGACTCGCGTTACCTCCAAGTATGTCTCGTGTTCATAATATTTTTCACATATCTGTGCTTCATAAATATGTGAAAGACCTGAAACACATTATTGAGTTAGAACCAGACGAAATAGACAAAGATTTAACGTACGAGGAGGCACCTGTCAAGATCTTAGATAGGAATGAGCATGTCCTACGCACATAGGTCATACCACAAGTCAAAGTTTTGTGGAGGAACCATGCTATAGAGGAAATGACCTGGGAGTTGGAAACAAAAATGAAAGCGAGGTATCCTCACCTTTTCGAAACACTAGGTACGTACGTCAATTTCGTGGACAAAAATTTCATAAGGAGGGGAGGTTGTAAGACCCCAACTTAATATAAATGAAATTGAATTTCCTCTATTTATTATTTTGAAATAGTAAGGGTTGATTTGATTAATGTGGTTAGTTATGGGTAAAATGCGTAAATATTTCAAATAAACAAGTGGTTATAAAATATTCATTGTTGTCGGGGAATATTCTTTTGGTGGTGGAATATTCTTATAGTCGGGGAATATTCGTACGACGACACAGACTTGTGTGGGCCCCATAACGGAAAGCGATTGGATGAAGAAAATGACAAGTATAAGTTGCTTATAAATAACGACGTAGTTGTTACCGTTAATACTGTTAGAATACCCAGTGGTTAAAACATAATAGCACACGGTATTACACCAATTATTGATTCTTACGTAAGAAGGCACTACTCAATAATTGTTACAGTAATTACTGTTCAATATTTTATTTTATTGATTCAATAATTGCTACGTTGATATTTTATATTATTGTCGTTTCAATAATTGTCAATACATAGTAATTTCCATTATCAGATCAATAATTCATATTAACTGAATAATATTATTAGAAAGCATTATTGGCAATGTCTAGAAAGTTCTGTCTAAGGAGAGGTTTGGTCACCAAATTGCGCGCTAGTAAGGAGAAATCCTTATTGAAAAGCTCCTCTTTCCTATAAGCTACCGATTGTCGATGATTGTGATTACATAATATTATTTGTGAATAATTAATTATTGATTTATATGATAAGGAAAATATTCGTTTTATATGGATATAAATGGAGAAAATTTTAAATGTGACAATTGTTGAAAATTGATATTTTATCTTTTCTGATAAAATAATTCATTTAAATGTATTATTATATTATAATAATATAATAATGGTGATATTTTACAATGAATGTGTGATATATGAATAAATGAGGAGGAAGAGTATTTTTGTTACAAAAAATGTTTAAAACGTGTTAAACATGTTTGTGGGCCCCATTTCTTGACTGAAGTTTGATTATAGCCTGCAAAATCGTCCGTATGTGAATTTCGGTCAAGTTCTGCTTAGAATTTGGAAAAACTTAAAACTCCAAAGTTGTAAAGAATTGAATTTTCTATAGAATGGACATAAGATTCGAATTTTTCTGATAAAAGGGCAATTTATTATGAATTATTGAAGTTCCAAAATAATTGATTTTTGAAGTTTTAATTATTTTTTTTAAGAAAAACATTTTTATTATGTTGGTGGGCCCCACTAGTATTGAAAGCATGCTGAATTCAGTTTCTTTAGTATGCGTAGGAAATTTTTTAATATATATTAATATTTTATTAAATATTTTACTTTGGTGTTCTAAGTATTTTCCTATAAATAGGGTGCTTAGGTTAGAATTGAAAATCACACCAGAAACTGAAATCTTCTCTCTCTATATTATCGAGCGTATTCTTGTGAGTATTTTGATACTTTGAGTGTTGCTATACGGTGCAAGTTCCTTCAGCGTTATATCTAATATTCCAGCCAGAAGTATTATTCTTTCGAGGTAAGGGATGTTATTTTTTTTTTAAAATGATATTATTTCTTTCAATATCATTATACCGGAATATTAGTAAGATTTTTCTTGTAAAATTCTTGTTTTTTTGTGTCGGGGTTACTATTCACGTATACAGCACTATTCACGTATACGACACTATTCACGTATACGATACTATTCACAAACAAATAAAAATTTTCTTTTCTTCGTCTAAGTTGTTTATTATGATTACTAGCTTTGATTGTATCCATGTTTTGAACTTCATTCTTGAATTTTTCTCCACAATAGTTTATTATGGAGTATTTTTGAGCATGGATAAACCGAAGTACGAATCCATAATATTTGTTCTTTTGTTTCACTGGATTCATTTTTTTTAAAATATTTTTCATCATCCTCAATCCTAAATGATGATATAACTGAATATCTTTGGCTTCAGTAGTGCAAAGATGAATGATTTTTGATGAATATCTTTGGCTCAGAGTGCAAATATGAATATGTGTTGAGATGAACATGACCAACTGATGAATATCTTTGGCCTGTAGTGCAAAGATGAATATTTGATTCAAGATGTATATTGATTGATGTTACAGGGATAAAATATTGATAATAAACTTTTAAATTCATAGAAGAAAGTAGATTTCATTCTCTACGTAACTCTTCTAATGAATTGTTATTTTCGCTGCGAATATTGATTTAAAACTTGTTGTCTATCGTATTCTATCAGATTTTTTCCTGTTGAGGATTAACGATAATTTGTTATATATTATCTTAGTCATAATATTCTTTACTGGGCTAGTTGAGCTCACCCTTTTCCTTTTTGTTCCATTTTTCTTCTCAGGAAGCGAGAATATAGCGGGGAGTAGTCGGGGTGTGGAGTGATGTTCCAAGGTAGTTGTTATAGTAGTCCTCACTATTTTGTAAAATAGTGTATCAAAAATTGTTATGAGGACTTATTTGGGTGTGGATAATGTCTAGATGACAATATTTGTATTTTAACTCAGTTTATGTGTTGTCGTATTTTGCACGACAATTGTATTAATAAATTTGTAGTTGTTTCTGTACCATGTATTTGGCGACTCAGAATTGGTATTGTATACCTATTTTGGGGGCGTCACAAATAATATCCCTAGTGAATAGTACCCAAGTGAATAGTACTTCGTGAATAGTATTTTAGGAATAGTACTATATAAATAATACCCAGTGAATAGTACTTTGTGAATAGTACCCCGTGAATAGTACTCCGGCATGAAAAGCTTAAAATTTAACAAGAATATTTAGAAAAATATTCTTGTGAAATGATACTAGATGAAGCGCAAATTTCAAGGATATTCTACAAATTTCACAGAGTATAGAAGCAATACTTTAACAAAATGAGTGTAGAATTCGGAATCTAAAATGAAATAATATTACTTACATACTACAGAGTATGAAATAAAATATTATTTCATACAAATATTGAATAAAAATAATATCCTTTACCTTAGTAGAAGATTAGATACTGCAATAGTGAAGTAGCAGAATACTCTTCTTCTTCCTCTCTATAGTTGCTCTTGTGAGTCTTAGTGAATTGGTGAGAATGAAAGAAAAAATGAGTTTGTATTTATAGGAAAACATAGTTTCGATAATTGCACGTTTAGGGAATCAAATTATTATAGTATAGTACATTCATCTTTACCTCTATTTTTAATTTAGTAACTCAAGTATTATCAATCTTGCACAACCTCCCCTAATAGTACATGCATGTGAATCAATAGTTCCATACATCTGAACCAACAATAATTTGCATGTGAACCAATAGCAATTAATTGCTCATTTTTCGATTAATTGCCCGTTTGGTCAATAATAACAAAACCAGCAAATCACAGAATTACCTCCTTTGAGGGTAATTGGGTCACAAAAGAATTAATGAAAACTAAATGAACAAACATCTTTAATCAACACGAACTTATTCATCATTAATATTATAACTCACAATATTTAACAACCAGATCATTCCCAGGAAATAGGGGACTTTCCGATAAGGATTTCTCCCTATTGGCGCGCAATTAGGTGACCAAACCTCTTTGCTTGACAGAACTTTCTAGACATCGTCAATAATGCAAATAATAATATGAATAACTTTGTCGTCTCAATTATTGATTTAATAATATAAAATATTGTGCAGATGATACTATGACAATAATTGAATCAATAATATGAGAGATACTATGCAGCAATTACTGTGGCAATAATTGAATAAAACTGAGTGACTTCTCATGTAAGCATCAATAATCCAAGATACTGTACAATACCGTGTGCTACTATGCAACCACGCGTAATACTGTATTTTTACCACCGAGTATTTCAACAATTTAACGGTAAAAGTTTCACAGTTATTTTTATAAAAAGATATTTATGTCATTTTCTAACTCCGATAATACTTTCCTTGTGGGGTCCACCAATGATTATGTCGTCGTACAAATATTCCCTGTTAAAACGAATATTCCCCGACCAATCGAATATTTTATAATAACTTGCTTATTTTGTAAAATTTACAAATATTACCCACAACTATTATATCAAATCCACATCATAATATTCAAAAATATATTTCTAGAAAAAAATAATCTTTATTCATAAAAGTTGGGGTCTTAATTACAGCCCTACTATAAATAGTCTTGTGAGTCATTTTATTTAATTAAGAGAGAAGTGATATATAAGTGGAATCAAGTTGAAGGAAAATAATTCTTCCTATATCTCTACTTCTTTTCTAAATTATATTCTCTTCCATATTTTTTAATATTTTTTTTAATCTTTCCTTATTAACCCATATACAAACACATACATAATGTATAACCAATTTATATATATCTCATTTAGTGCTTCCAAGTCTGATGCTAATAACCAGTTGAAAGTCTTGAAATTTATGTGCATTGTTACTTCTTTTTAGCATCTCTCTCTCTCTGCTGCAAGTGTCAAAAATTTTCGGTTACAACTGTGTATCATGAGTTAAAATGTTTAAATTCAAACTGTCAAAAGAGGGCTTTATATTTCTTATGGAGTTGGTACAAAAATATATAGAGATATCAAAATACTAATTAATAATGGCGTTAATTATGTGTTTAACTGAAATAATTACTTAATTCTTACAAAGTTTGTAATTGTGACGAATGAATGAATTGATTAAGTGGTGATTCTGGAGAAAATTTTAGTAAGGAGGGAAGGATGTAACGATCTAGAATTTTTATATGTAATTTAAAATATTTATTGAATTAAATAAATATTTTAGTTGATGTGTTTATTAGTTAAATAAATATTTGATTGATTTATTTATTTATTAAATAAATAATTCATGAATTGTTGTTGCTTAATTTAATTAAGTGTAATATATTAATTAAGTTGATGTAGAGTAATTTTGTGACTTGAGGTTTTAATTTAATGTGTTAATTAGATGAATTGTTAACTAATCATTATATTATATAATGGTAGTATACTAATTTAATTTGATAATTAAATTAGAGAGTTGATAATGATTAAATGAATTTTGATTAATTATAATGTTGTTCTAATTTAATTTAATGATTAAATTAGAGATTTAATAATTGTTTAAATAAAATTATAATTTATAATGAAATTATAATTATGAAGGAATTTGATTTATGTGGCAATTTATTTAATAAGTTGATGTTAACTTTAATTTAATTGAATTTGGTTATTAGAATTTAATTAAATAAAGTGTGATAAATAAACCATAAGATAAAGGAGTTATTAAAATAAATTAAAAGAGATTAACCTATTTTTTGCTAAACAAAGCTTTAATGCTTTTTGAATTCTTAAATTAATCTAGTTTTTGCCAAACAATGCCTTAGTGGCTTTTGAATTTTTTTAAAAAATAACTGACAAAGGGATTTAAGAGGGATATTATGTTTTATCAATTTATATTACATTTATATTATATGTATATCAATTATATTTGTACGTTAAGTATTATCAGCCTAACTCTAAAAGAGAGAAGAAGAGAGTTTACAGAGAAAGAAAAGAGAGAGAGAGAGAGAGAGAGAGAGAGAGAGATCTAGAGAAAATTTGAGAGAAAATTGGAAAAAGGGAGGATTATCAAAGCAATTTGCTATCATCTAACAAAGCTAAACAAGAGATTGAAGGTATAATTTTAGTTTTTAAAGTTTTAGTTTTTTGTTTTGTTTAAAAGTTCTCTGTAATTGATGGTGATGATCAATTTGTTGAATATATGGTTGTATGTGTTAATTTATATATATAATCTGATGTTATGTGGGTTGTATGTGATTTAAAGTTGTTTAATCCATAAAAACATGATAAATATGAAGAAATCATGTTTATAACGAATTATATTTGTATATGGCTTATTTGATACAAAAATTAGTGTTCAATTCATGTTGTAATGTATAAATTATTTGTTGATGGTGTAAATACATGAATAAACAAAAAAAATATGATTTAAACAGACAGGTTTGGTGGTAAAACGAATTTACAATGATTAATTTCGCTAAACATGTTCAAAAGTGATGAAATAGCAAAAATAATGAAATTTAAAGGCTTTAATTTATTGTTTATGTGGTTAAAATCAAGCTTGGTATGTCCCAGTTATGATTATATATGATTTCTAGTGTTTGGGTATAATTATTTCACTATTATATTGATGAAAATAGGATTATTTGGCTTTGTTCTGTGTTATTCGTGAACTGGAACGACTGGATCGCTGTCTTAGAAGGCGCTGCAATGCCTATCCAGAGCACGATTATTACTTAAAGAAGACTTACACAAAGACGTCGGCCCGTCTGTCCGGGGCTGTGTTGTTGGTAGCGGCCGCGATCCTCAAGATAAATGTCTGAAATAAAGTATTGCAGTACTAGTTAGCGATTTGGCCCGTAAAATGCGATTTTTAGTATACAATCCTGTAAATACTAATGTAACATGATCTTATGATTATAAAATATGATAAATCATGTTATATGATGAAAGAACTGATTGTGGTGTTGTATAATATCAAATATGAATATTATAATTAGTAATTAACGAATTATATGGCAATTGAAATTGATGTTGATTAGAAGTGTGGTTTGATCATGTGATTAAACCTAAGATTAAAGGTTGTGAGTTAAATGAAATAGATATTTAGTCATGTAACGTGATCATGTGATAACTAATTGTGTTACAATTTTAAATGACATGTGCGTAGAATATTTGGGAATCAAGTTATAAAAGTTTAGCTTACGCGCAAGAAAAGTTCTCTAACCCTAAACTTTCTTTGAGCAAGTTACTTAACCCTAATCTTTTATTAAGCTTTTGAACCCTATTTCTTTTGTATTATGCAAATCTTATCGATACATTGAGAAAGTTCCTTACTTTATTTCAATTATGATTGTTCAAGTTGTATCTTATTGAACAAGTTCCCTATTCCTATATTGAGAAAATTTCCTAAATTGTTTCCTTATTGAAAAAAAATATGACCTTAGCTTATTTTTATTGTTCAAGAAAGGTTTATTTTACTTTTCAGTGCTTCCTAGTTTATTCCTAAAACATGATTTTGATGCGTAATGATTAATCACTTATGACTCATGGCTATTTCATACTATGTTGTTATCGAATCCTTGAAATGTTATTAAACTTTTGATTCAACTAGTCCTTAGTTGATGAACATTGAACTCTAAATTACCCTTGAAGCTAATGTAAACCAAACTTCCTTTGACGCGGACTCGTATGTTAAAACTGAGATGAACAACCCTATTATAAGGGGGTTATTTACGCGAAAGCGTTAAGATATTTGTGCACAATACATGGTACAAAGAGCTGACCCCCCTAAGTACGAGAAGGAAGGTCCATATAGTCTAACGACTGTTAAAGGTTTAAGTAGAAATACTTATAACCTGAGACATAGTTCATGGTCTTGTGACCCTCAAATGAAATCTAAATCTTGATGTTCAGCTCTTGACTATCATTGGTAGAAAACGTTATTCTATTCTGCAACGCTCCTAAATTAGGTATACATCACCCATTCTGAGTCGCCAAATACATGGTACAGAATTCAAATACAAACTTAATTATAAAACATGAGCTGAGAGTTTTAACACGAATATTGTCTTCTAGACAATATCCGAACTCAAATGGAGTCCTCATTACAATTATTATCACACTATTTTTATAAAATAATGAGGACTACAACAGCCACCATCTCGGACCGTCACTCCATTGCCCGACTAGTCCTGGCTATATTCTCATTTCCTGAAGAGAACAGTGAAAGAAAAGGGTGAGCTCAACTAGCCCAATAAGAAATATTATGACTAAGATAATGCAGAATAAATTATCGTTAACCTTCAACAATATAACAACTGATAGAATACAATAGACAATAAGTTTTAGATCAACAACTGCAGCAGAACAAGCAATCCATTAGAAGAGTCAAGTAGAGCATGATATCTACTATCTTCTATGATTTAAACTTTTATCTTCAATTTTATCGCTGAGATTCAGCTTAATAAATAATCCACATCATCGAATTATCCATTCACTACGGGCCAAGGATATTCATTAGTATTACAACCACAAATTATCCATGCACTACAGGCCAATGATATTTGTGTTTTCATTAATAGTCATGAACATGCCAAACAACAATTCATCTTTGCACCCTTGGCTGTAGAGAACGCATGTTCATGATCATACCAACAACTGTCCACCAATGCATTATGGGTTAATAGGGACTTTTATCACATTATTTGTAACATTACATGTCATAATTATACCGAATAATCTCTGGTCATAATCATACCAATTAACAGTTCATCTTTGTACCCTTGGCCGAAGATAACTTTCATCACAATATAAGCATGAGGATGATGACAATGATATAAGAATTCAATTAAACGAAATCAATGATAAATATTAAAGATTTTAAATTTATCTAGAATTTTAAAATATCCAAATTGTTAACATGATACTATTTTATGGAGTAAAATTCAAGAATAATATTGTATCAAAAATGATTTGGACAGAAAAGAAATCAATTTTTATCATAAATAGTACCCCGAGTAAATAGTACCCGAGTGAATAGTATCCTACGAATAGTACTTTGTGAATAGTACTCGTACGTATGAATAGTATCGTACGTATAAATAGTGCTGTACGTATGAATAGTATCGTATAAATGAATAGTACCCATGAATAGTGAAAGACCCCAACTTTTTATTAATAAAATTAAATTTTCTCTAATTATTATTTTGAATAATAATGTGTTAATTTGATATAATGCTTTGGTTATGGGTGAAATGTGCAAATTTTGCAAAATAAGCAAGTGGTAATTAAATATTCATTGTTGTCGGGGAATATTCGTTTAGTCGTGGAATATTCTTGCTATTGGGGAATATTCGTACGACAACACAGTCATTTATGGGCCCCATAACGGAAAACGGTCGGATGAAGAAAACGACAAGTTTGAGTTTTTATAAATAATGACGTAATTGTTACCGTTAACACTGTTAGAATACTTGGTGGTTAAAATACGATGTCTACGCGTGGTTAAGCGATAAAGAAGACAAGGTATTGCATGTTTTTTGAATTATTGATTCTTACGTAAGAAGGCACTACTCAATAATTGTTACAGTTATTACTGTTCAATATCTTATTTTATTGATTCAATAATTGCTACGTTGATATTTTATATTATTGTTGTTTCAATAATTGTCACTGCACAATTTTTTCATTATCAGATCAATAATTCATATTATTTGAATAATATTATTAGATAGCATTATTAGTAATGTCTAAGGAAGTTCTGTCTAAGGAAAGGGATTTGGTCATCTAATTGCGCGCCAGTAAGGAGAAATCTTTATCGGAAAGCCCCATCTTTCCTGGGAATGACCTGTTGTCATAATTGTGACTCTATAGTATTATTTTTGAATAATTAATTATTGATTTATATGATAATGAAATATTTATTTTATGTGGATATAAATGAATGAATTAATGCTGTGGTGTTTTATCATTATTTTTTCGAAATGAAGGTATTAAAAATCAAATAAAAAAATAAAATTTGGAAATTTTTAGAAAAATTAGTTTATTACTTGATTTTGTAATATTCATAACTCTTTGTGTATAATAAGTTAGGAGATGAGCCATATATCAAAAGAAAGCCCTGGAAGTAAGCTAAAAGCCGAAAGTTGAATCACTCAAAAATTTTGTGGATTTTTCGTGGTGACCGTTTGAGTGAAACTAGTATGAGGGACTCATAGTCCGAAAAAAATTAGTGTTCTTAAGCTCTATTGAGTGAGTTATAATTTTTAATCCGACAGTTGGATTGTTGTGATTTTTAGATATGTTATACATATATACGTTGAGTATATATCCACAAATTTTGAACCGTTAAAAATTAACGTATGATTTGTTATGAATTTTAAGAGGTGACTGATTCAGAAATTGTTGTAGTAAAAATTTCGGTAAGCCTTTCTCTCTATGTTAGAGGCGGAATTTGGAAAAGCTTTCTTCTACAAAGTTATAAAGAATTTAATTTCCTATGGAATAAACATAAAATTCATATTTTTATGATAAAATGGCTATTTATTATGAATTATTGAAGTTTCGGAAATAAATATTTTTATTAAAAATATGGGTGGGCCCTACTTTTGGTTGGTGTAGAAAATGTTGATTTTGGTGGGCCCTACTTATGGTGGCTGATTTCTGGCCAAGGAAGTGTGCGGGAGAAATTTTTAATAAAATATTATTTTAGTAATTTTGTTTGATTTGGCGTTCTAGAATTTTCCTATAAATAGGTGCTTAAATTAGAATTGAAAATCACACCAGAATCTGAAGTTTTCTCTTTCTATATTATCGAGCGTATTTTTTGAGTATTTAGATACTTTGAGAGTTGCTATTCAGTGCAAGTTTCCTTCAGCGTTATATCCGATATTCGAGTCAGAAGTACTGTTCTTTTGAGGTAAGGGATGTTATTTTGTTCGTCAATGATGTTATTCTTTCAATATCATTATACCGAAATATTGGTATGAATTTTATTATTAAATTTTTACCTTTTCATGTCGAGGTTACTATTCATGTATATGACACTATTCACTTATACGGCACTATTCACGAATATGGTACTATTCACGAAGTATGATTTTTCTTATGGAAGTTCTACCTTTTTGTGTCGGGGTTACTATTCACATATACGACACTATTCACGTATACGACACTATTCACAGAAAAATTAAAAAATTTTTTCTTTGTCCAAGTTGTCAATTATAGTTACTATCTTTTATTGTATCCATGTTTTGATCTTAATTTTTGAATTCTGCTCCACAATTGATTATTATGGAGTATTTTTGAACTTGGATAAACCGAAGTACGAATCCCTAATCTTTAATCTTTTATATCACTGGATTCGTTTTCTTTAAGATATTTTTCATTATCCTCAGTCCTAAATTGTGATATAACTGAATATCTTTGGCCTGTAGTGCAAAGATGAATTATTACCTGATGAATATCTTTGGCCCGTAGTGTAAAGATGAACAGGTGTTGAGATGAACATGACCAACTGGTGATACAAATGAATATCTTTGGCCCATAGTGCAAAGATAAATATTTGATTCAAGATGTATATTGATTAATGTTACAGGGATAAAATATTGATGACGGACTTTTAAATTCATAGATGATAATAGATTTCATTCTCTACTTAACTCTTCTAATGAATTATTGTTTCCGCTGTAGTTGTTGATCTAAAGCTTGTTGTCTATTATATTCTATCAGATTTTTTTCTGTTGAGGACTAAGGATAATTTGTTGTACATTATCTTAGTCATAATATTATTTACTGGGCTAGTTGAGCTCACCATTTTCCTTTTTGTTCTCTTTTTCTTCTTAGGAGGTGAGAATTTAGCAGGAACTAGCTGGGGTATGGAGTGATGATTAAAGATAGTTATTTTAGTAGTCCTCACTATTTTATAAATTAGTGTATCAATAATTGTAATGAGGACTTATTTGAGTGTGGAAATTGTCTAGAAGACAATATTTGTATTTAAACTCACAGTTTATGTGTTATCGTATTTTGCACGACAATTGTATTAATGAAGTTGTAGTTGTTTCTGTACCATGTATTTGACGACTCAAAATGAGTGATGTATACCTATTTTGGGGGCGTCACAGTTGGTATTAGAGCTTAGGAATATGATCTCTGGTGGAGATCGGGGAATAGAACTAGGAGGGGAGAGATGAGTAAATCCTTCGCTAGTGTGTCCTACCTAAGCTTATTTGTTGATCGGTCAGAATATAGGGGTATTATGTGGTATGTCAATTTCTTTAATTAACCCTTGTTTTGTGGTAGTATTTGAGAATGGCAGCTGAGAACATTAACAATGGAGTGTATGAGACCATGTAGACACCTTTAATAACCAACCAGGAGTACATGCAACAGGAATGCAATATTCCTCATATAAATAACACTACCGAACAAACGATGAATAATGGGATGTTTAGAAGCTTTTTGCAGTTCATGCAAAATCAGACGAGGGAGACTCGTGTACAAAATACGGGTGGAAATGATAGCAACGCGCGGTTTGTCACAGCCAAACAATTTAAAGAGTTGGGACCACCAAAGTTCTGGGGAAAGCTAGATCTGATTAAGGCAGAAACATGGGTCAAGCAAATTACCAAGATATTCGATGTCTTGGGATGTACGGAGGAACAGAAGGTTCCATTCATGCATATTACTGGTGGGAATCTGTGAAGTGTACCCAGCCATCCGCACTCAATATATCTTGGGAAACATTTCAAAAACTATTTAATGACAAGTACTTTCCTAAAAGTATTCGTCATATGAAGGAGGTAGAGTTTATTAGACTGGAACAGAACAACATGATGGTGTCCCAGTACGAGGCTAAGTTCGCGGAGTTATCCAGGTTTATACCTCATTTGGTAAAAAATGTGGAACGTATGACCCGGATGTTTCTGAGAGGTCTAAAACCCGAAATTCGTCAATAGCTTATCTCTCACAAATTTTCTCTATATCCAGATGTTGTCAACAGGGCTCAATTATTAGAGTGAGGTAATGAGTATGTTCAACCGAGGAACCACAACCAGGGTCATATCGGTGACAGTAGTCATCAGAGCAATGATAACCTGCGGGGAAGGAAAAATACGGACAAAAGCGGTAACCACTCTGGTGGCCATGATAATAGGAGGGGTGAGTCAAGTGGAAATTTCAAAAAGAGGAGATTCAACAATGACGGGAAGACATCAGCAGTAGCAGCAGCAACACCAGCAACAAATTCTAGGGGAGGAGACGACTGCCAATTAGATGCTACAGATGCGGAGAGGAGGGACACATAAGTCCAAACTGTTCACAGCCTTCCAAGGTATGTTTCAGTTGTGGAAAAGACAGTCATATAGCCTGATTTTGTCCGGTAGTGAAGTCAAGTCCAATTGGGATGGTGGCACCAAAGGCAACTACGGACAAAACAAAGTCGGTGGTTCATGGGAGAGCGTTTGTCGTGACTGGACAAAATACGAGAAACCTAAACGAGGTGATCACGGGTAAGCTAATCTTAAACTCTTGTGAAGTTTATACCTTACAAGATACCGGTTCTACCCATTCTATTATCTCTCCTGCTTGTGCTCAACGTTTGAACTTGACTCCGGAGAAATTAGACTTTGAGTTATCTGTTAAAACTCCGTTAGGAGAAACCTTCATTACATCTACTGTTTATAAACCTTGCTTGATTTAAGTTGGCACCATCACATTACCCGTTGATCTTATCTCTTTAAAGATACTTGCATTTGACGTGATTTTAGGGATTGATTGGTTAACTATTCATCATGCCAAAATTGATTATTTTCATAAGGTTGTTAATTTTCATATTCCTAACCAACCTATTATGCAAATTCAAGCAACCAAACCACTAAAGTCAAACACTTTCATATCAAGCCATAAATCCATTCATTTATTGAAAAACGGATGTCAAGCTTTCTTAGCCCATGTTATGGATTTAAACAAAAACACGTCAGATTTGAATGATATTCCTATTGTTAATGAATTTCCTGACGTATTTCCTGAAGAATTTCCCTTGCCTACCCCCAGAGTGTAATATTAAATTTTGTATCGACTTTGAACCCGGTACAAAACCCATTTCCAAAACTCCATATCAAATGGCTCCTATTGAACTTCAGGAGTTAAAAACCCAACTACAAGAGTTGGTACCCGAGCCTCTATCTGGTGACTTCCTTTGTGGAATGCACAGAAGCCAGACTCTCTGTAGGGGACGCTATATTTATGTGGTGGTAAAACGATAGGTGCCATTGTGACGTGCTATACAAGATTGGGATATGAGTCACAGTTAAGAGCAACCTAGTTCAGTAATTGAAATATATAGCTTTCTAGGCTTAGCTGGTTACTATCGGAGATTTGTGGAAGGATTTTTTTCGAATTGCTACTCCATTAACTAAGCTGACTCATAAAGATACAAAATTCGGATGGAGCGAGGAATGTGAGAAGAGCTTCTAAGAACTCAAGAGGAGACTCATTTCGACACCTGTTCTAACAATATCATCCTGGAAAAACGAATGTGGTAGCTGACGCGTTGAGCAGAAGATCATATGCGGGTACAAATGCGATATTTTCAAACACAAAGATCCATTTTGTATAACTTACAAATGATGGAGATAGAGTTAAAGACTCTAGGTACCCACGTGATGATGTTAAATATATGCGTAGAACCGACTTTATTCGATAAAGTTAAGGCTGCTCAAGCCACAGACTCGGAGCTGATGCGTATGAAGAAGAAGGTACAAGAATGTGTTATTCCAGAAGTAAGAGTCGATGAAGGGAGAAAATCTCAACCCTCGATTTATTGCTCCATTTGAGATTCTTGACTGAGTAGGAAATGTGCTCTATAGACTCGCATTACCGCTAAGTATGTCGCGTGTTCATAACGTTTTCACGTATCGATGTTACGTAAATATGTGGATGACCCGAACTACATTATTGAGTTAGAATCAGACGAGATAGCCGAAGATTTAATGTATGAGGAGGTACCTGTCAAGATCTTGGATAGGAAGGAGCATGTCCTACGCACAAAGGTTATACCACAAGTCAAGGTTTTGTGGATGAACCATGCTATTGAGAAAATGATCTGAGAGTTGGAATCGGAAATGAAAGTGAGGTACCCTCACCTTTTTGAAACACCAGGTACATACGTCAATTTCGAGGACGAAATTTCATAAGGAGGGGAGATTGTAAGACCCCAACTTTTTATTAATAAAATTAAATTTCCTCTAATTATTATTTTGAATAATAAGGTGTTAATTTGATATAATGCTTTGGTTATGGGTGAAATGTGAAAATTTTACAAAATATGCAAGTGGTTATAAAATATTCATTATTGTCGGGGAATATTCGTTTAGTCGTAGAATATTCTTGCTGTCGGGGAATATTCGTACGACGGTGCAACCATTTATGGTCCCCATAACGGAAAACGGTCGGATGAAGAAAACGACAAGTTTGAGTTTTTATAAATAACGGCGTAATTATTACTTTTAACACTGTTGGAATACCTGGTGGTTAAAATACGATGTCTGGCGTGGTTAAAGAAGATACTGCAGTATTACAGATGTTTTGAACTATTGATTCTTACGTACGAAGGTACTACTCAATAATTGTTATAGTTATTTCTGTTCAATATCTTATTTTATTGATTCAATAATTGCTACATTGATATTTTATATTATTGTTGTTTCAATAATTATCACTGCACAGTATTTCCATTATCAGATCAATAATTCATATTATTTGAATAATATTATTAGATAACATTATCGACAATGTTTAAGGAAGTTCTGTCTAAGGAAAGGGATTTGGTCATCTAATTGCGCGCCAGTAAGGAGAAATCCTTATCGTAAAGCCCCCACTTTCCTAGGAACGACCTGGTTGTCATAATTGTGACTCTGTAATATTATTTGTGAATAATTAATTATTGATTTATATGATAAGGAAATATTTATTTTATGTGGATATAAATGAAGGAATTAATGCTGAGGTATTTTATCATTATTTTATCGGAATGAAGGTGTGACGCCCCCAAAATAGGTATACATCACGCATTCTGAATCGCCAAAAATATGGTACAGAAACAACTACAACTTTAGTAATACAGTTGTCGTGCAAAATACAACAACACAAACTGTGAGTTTAAATACAAATATTGTATTCTAGACAATATCCACACTCAGATAAAGTCCTCATTATAATTATTGATGTACTATTTTACATAATAGTGAGGACTGCTAAAATAACTATCTTGAATCATCACTCCATACCCCGGCTAGTTCCTGCTAAATTCTCACTTCATGAGAAGAAAAATGGAACAAAAAGGAAAAGGGTGAGCTCAACTAGCCCAGTAAAGAATATTATGACTAAGATAATGAACAACAAATTATCGTTAGCCTTCAACAAATCAAATAAAATATAATGGACAACAACTTTTAGATCAATATTTGCAGCGGAAATAACAATTCATTAGAAGAGTTTAGTAGAGAACGAAATCTACTATCATCTATGAATTTAAAAGTTCATCATCAATATTTTATCCCTGTAACATCAATCAATATACATCTTGAATCAAATATTCATCTTTGCACTACGGGCCAAAGATATTCATTTGTATCTCCAGTTGGTCATGTTCATCTCAACACCTGTCCATCTTTACACTACGGGCCAAAGATATTCATCAGGTAATCATTCATCTTTGCACTACAGGCCAAAGATATTCATCAAGTATCACCATTAAGGATTGAGGATGAGGAAAAATATTTTAACGAACGAATCCAAAGAGATAAAAGGACAAAGATTAGATATTCGTACTTTAGATAATCTAAGTTTAAAAATACTCCATAATAAACCATAGTGGAGTAAAATTCAAGAATGAAGTTCAAAACATGGATATAATCAAAGATAATAACCATAATAGATATCTGGGACAAAGAAGAGAAAATTTCATTTTTCGGTGAATAGTGCCGTATTCGTGAATAGTGTCGTATATGTTAATGGTGCCGTATACGTGAATAGTAACTTCGACACAAAATGGTAGAAATTCCACAATAAAATTCATACCAATATTTCAATATAATGATATTGAAAGAAATAATATCATTTACGAAGAAAATAACATCCCTTACCTCAAAAGAACAATACTTCTGACCAGAATATCGGATGAAATGTTGAAGGAACTTGCACTAAATAGCAACTCTCAAAGTATCTAAATACTTATAAAAATACGTTTGATAATATAGAGAGAGAAAACTTATGTTTCTGGTGTGATTTTCAATTCTAACCTATTTATAGGAAAATGCTAGAATGCCAACGCAGACTAAATTAATAAAATAATATTTTTTCTTCTCTTCTACGCATTCCAACCAAGACTAGCCCTCCACCTTTGAACAAAAATTTCCATCACATGTTTTTCAAAAAAAACAAAAGTGGGTTCACCCATAATTTTAATAAAAACATTTATTTTCAAAACTTCAATAATTCATAATAAATAGTCCTTTTATCAGAAAAATACGAATTATATGTCCAGTCCATAGGAAATTGAATTCTCTACAACTTTGTAGATTTAAGTTTTTCTAAATTCCAAACAAAAATGCCCGAAATCCACATACGGACGATTTTTAATACCTCTATTCCGACAAAATACTGATAAAACACCTCACCATTAATTTCTTCATTTATATCCACATAAAATAAATATTTTTCTATCCATCATTTATGTCCACATAAAATAAATATTTCCTTATCATATAAATCGAATTTTAATTATTCATAAATAATATTATAGAATCACAATTATGACGACTAGGTCGTTCTCAGGAAAGAGGGGGTTTTTCGATAAGAATTTCTCCTTAGTGGTGCGCAATTAGGTGACCAATCCCCTTTCCTAGACAGAACTTCCTTAGACATTGCCAATAATGCTATCTAATAATATTATTCAAATAATATAAAATATTGATCTGATAATGGAAAATACTATGCAATGACAATTATTGAAACAACAATAATATAAAATATCAACGCAACAATTATTGAATCAATAAAATAAAATATTGAACAGTAATTACTGTAACAATTATTGAGTAGTGCCTTCTTACATAAGAATAAATAATTCAAAAATATTGTGCAATACTGTGTGCTACTGTGCAACCACGCGTATTACGGTATTTTAACCACTAGGTAATCCAACAGTGTTAACGGTAATAATTACGTCGTTATTTATAAAAACTCAAACTTGTCATTTTTTTCATCTAACCGTTTTCCATTATGGGGCCCACAAATGGTTTGCACTGGCTGTCATTTAATATTCTCCTCGACAAGAAGAATATTCCAAGACCAAACGAATATTCCCCGACAACAATGAATATTTTATAACCACTTGCTTATTTTGCAAAATTTGCACATTTCACCCATAACTAAAGTATTATATCAAATTATCACCTTATTATTTCAAGATAATGAATAGAGGAAATTCAATTTTATTTATTAAAAAGTTAGGGTCTTACAACCTCCCCTCCTTATAAAATTTCATCCTCGAAATTGACGTATGTACTTGGTGTTTCAAAAAGGTGAGGATACCTCGCTTTCATTTCTGATTCCAACTCCCAGGTTATTTCCTCAATAGCATAGTTCCTCCATAAAACTTTGACTTGTGGTATACCCTTTGTGTGTAGAACATGTTCCTTCCTATCCAAGATCTTGACAGGTACCTCCTCGTACGTTAAATCTTCGGCTATCTCGTCTGGTTCTAACGTAATAATATGGTTTATGTCTTTCACATATTTACGAAGCATAGATATGTGAAAAATATTATGAATACGAGACATGCTCGGAGGTAATGCGAGTCTATAGGCCACATTTCCTATTCGGTCAAGAATCTCAAATGGACCAACAAATCGTAGATTGAGTTTTCCTTGCTTCCCAAATCTTGTAACTCTCTTCCATGGATCAATACGTAACAATACATGATCTCCAATATTAAATTCTACGTCCTTTCGGTGAAGATCCGCACAACTCTTTTGTCGATCCTGTGCCGTTTGTATACGTTGTCGAATCGTTTGGATCTTTTCTGTAGTCATGCGTACCAATTCTGGTCCCAACAACGTTGCTTCAACCACCTCATCCCAGCATACTGGAGAACGACACTTTCATCCATACAATGGCTCGAATGGAGCCATGCCTATACTTGCTTGATAACTGTTGTTGCAGGAGAATTCCACCAATGGCAAGTACTTATCCCAACTTCCTTTGAAATCTAGGACACAGACCTTTCTGATTGCCCGTCCGTTTGAGGATGGTATGAAGAACTGAATCATAAATCCGTGCCTATATCTTTCTGCAAACTAACCCAAAATTGTGAAGTGAATCTTGGGTCACGATCTGAAAATATGGATACTGGCATGCCATGCAATCTCATAATCTCATTTACGTACATACGAGCAAGACGTTCAAGGGAATAAGTCTCACTTATAGGAAAGAAATGAGCAGACTTAGTTAATTTATCAACAATAACCCAAATCGCATCTATGCCTTGAGAAACCTTGGGAAGACCCGTAACGAAATCCATAGTAATGTGTTCCCACTTCCACTTCAAAATCTCAAGTGGTTGCAATGGACCCTTTGGCACTTGATGCTCCGTCTTTACACGTTGACAAGTTAAACACCTCGAGATAAACTCCACGATCTCTCTCTTCATATTGCTCCACCACAATGTATGTCGAAGATCATGATACATTTTGGTACTCCCAGGATGAATTGCAAATGGTGTGTTGTGTGCCTCCATCATGATTCTATGCTTCAAGTCAGAATCGTTAGGAATGCAAAGTCTAGAGTTGACTCAAAGTATTCCTTATTCATCGATTCTTTCTTCTAGAATAAACCCTTCTTATACTTTCTTCTTCAAACGTATTAGCTTTGGGTCTGTGGCTTGAGCAGCTTTAACCTTATCGATTAAATTCAGTTCTACTCGTATGTTTGATATCATCACGTGGGTACTTGGAGACTTTAACTCTATCTCCATCCTTTGTAAGTCATACAAAATGGGTCTTTGTGTTAACAACATCGCACTCGTACCAACATACGATCTTCTACTCAATGTGTCAGCTACCACGTTCGCTTTTTAGAATGATATTGAATGCTATGGTCATAATCTTTCAACAGCTCGAGCCAAAGTCATTGCTGTATGTTGAGTTCCTTTTGGGTGAAGAAATATTTAAGAATTTTATGATCCGTATAAATCTCCACTTTCTCCCCATACAGGTAGTGTCTTCGGATTTTTAATGCAAAAATGACTACTGCCAACTCCAGATCATGAGTAGGATAATTCCTCTCATATTCTTTGAGTTTTCGCGAGGCATAGGCTATGAGTTTCCCATGTTGCATGAGAACACATCCTAACCCTTTTCCTGAAACATCGCTGTAGATAACAAATCCATCCGAACCAGATGGTATTGTCAGAACAGGTGCCAAAATGAGTCTCCTCTTAAGCTCTTGGAAACTCTTCCCGCATTCCTCGCTCTATACGAATTTTGTATCCTTTTGAGTCAACTGAGTTAACGAAGTAGAGATTTGAGAAAATTCTTCCATGAATCTCCGATAATAACCATCTAAGCCCAGAAAGCTACGTACTTCGGTCACCGATTTCGGTTGCTCCCTAATTTGTATTGCTTCAATCTTCGGCGGGTCAACAGATACTCCATGTTTTGACACCACGTGCCCAAGGAATGCTACTTCCTCAAGCCAGAACTCGCATTTCTTCAACTTGGCATATAGCTTGTTTTCACAAAGCCTTTGAAGTACCAGCTTCAAATGGTGCTCATGATCTTCACAGCTTTTGGAATAGATGAGGATGTCATCAATAAAGACAACAACAAACTGATCTAAATATTCCTCGAATACACGGTTCATCATATCCATGAAAGCAGCAGGAGTATTAGTCAATCCAAAAGACGTGACTAAGAATTCATAATGCCCGTACCGAGTTCTGAAGGAAGTCTCGGGAATATCCTCAGTTTTAATCTTTAGCAGATGATATCCAAAACGAAGATCAATCTTTGAAAAGAATTGTGCTCCTTGCAACTGGTCGAACAGGTCATCAATGCGTGGTAGGGGATACCTATTCTTGATGGTGATATGGTTCAATTCTCGGTAGTCAATACAAAGTCGCATACTCCCGTCTTTCTTCTTTACGAATAAAATTGGAGCACCCCAAGGAGATGTACTAGGACGAATGAAACCGATGTCTAACAACTCCTGTAGTTGGACCTTTAACTCCTGAAGTTCAATAGGAGCCATTCGATATAGGGTTTTATAAATGGGCTTTGTACTCGGTTTAAGGTCAATAAAGAATTCAACTTCACGTTCTGGGGGTAGACCAGGAAGTTCTTCAGGAAATAAGTCAGGAAATTCACTAACAACAGAAATATTATTTAAATCTGACGTGTTTTTGTTGAAGTCCATAACATGGGCTAAGAAATCTTGACATCCATTTTTTAATAAACGAATGGCTTTATGGCTTGATATGACAGTGATTGACTTTAGTGGTTTGTTTGTTTGAATTCGCATAACAGGTTGGTTAGGAATATGAAAACTAACAACCTTACGAAAATAATCAATTTAGGCATGATGAGTAGTTAACCAATCAATCCCTAAAATTACATCAAATGCAAGTATCTTTAAAGAGATAAGATCAAAAGATAATGTGATGGTGCCAACTTGGATCAAGCAAGATTTATAAACAGTGGATGTATTGAAAGTTTCTCCTAACGGAGTCTCTACAGATAAGTCAAAGTCTAATTTCTCCGGAGTCAAGTTTAAACGTTGAGTACAAGCAGGAGAGATAAAAGAATGGGTAGAACCGGTATCTAGTAAGGTATAAACTTCGCAAGAGTTCAAGATTAGCTTATCCGTGATCACCTCGTTCGGGTTTCTCGCATTTTGGCCAGTCACGACAAACGCTCTCCCTTGAACCACCGACTTTTTTTTGTCCGTAGTCACCTTTGGTGCCGCCGTCCCAGCTGCACTTGACTTTGCTACCAAATAAAACCAAGCTATATGACTGTCTTTTCCATAACTGAAACACACCTTAGAAAGCTATGACCATTTTGGACTTATGTGTCCCTCTTCTCCGCATCTTTAGAATCTAATTGGCGGTCATTCTCCTCGCCTAGAATTTGTTGCTGGCACTGGTGCTGCTACTGATTAAGACCCCAAATAATTAATAAATGAAATTTAATTTCCTCTATTTATTATTTTGAAATAGTAAGGGTTGATGTGATTAATGTGGATAGTTATGGGTAAAATACGCAAATATTTCAAAATAAGCAAGTGGTTATAAAATATTCATTGTTGTTTGAGAATATTCGTTTGGTCGTGGAATATTAAATCTTTGTCGAGAATATTAAGTATGATGGCGCAAACCATGTGTGGGCCCCATAACGGAAAGCGATTGGAGGAAGAAAGCGACAAATATAAGTTGTTTAAAAATAACGGCGTAGTTATTACCGTTTATACTGTTGGAATACCCGGTGGTTAAAACACGATGTCTGGCGTTGTTGCACAAGATGACATTGGTATTGCACCAATTATTGACTCTTACGTAAGAAGGCACTACTCAATAATGGTTACAGTAATTACTGTTAAGTATTTTATTATTGGTTCAATAATTGTTGCGTTGATATTTTATATTGCTGTTGTTTCAATAATTGTCATTACACAGTATTTTTCATTATCGAAGCAATAATTCATATTATCTGAATAATATTATTAGATAACATTATTGGCAATGTCTAGAAAGTTACATCTAAGGAGAGGTTTGGTCACCTAATTGCGCTGCCATGATGAGAGAAATTCTTATTGGAAAGCCTCTCTTTCCTAGGAAGGCTATGCGTTGTCAATATTGTGATTCTGTAATATTATTTGTGAATAATTAATTATTGCTTCATATGATGAGGAAAATATTGATTTTATGAGATATAGATGGAGAAAATTTTAATGTGACAATTGTTGAAAATTGAAATTTTATCTTTTTCGATAAAATAATTCATTTAAATATATATTATTATATTTTAATAATATAATAATGGTGATATTTTTACAACGAATGTGGGATATGAGTATCGAGGAGGAAGAGTATTTTTGTTGCAATAAATGTTTAAAACATGTTAAACATGTCTCATGGGACCCCATTTATTGGTGAAATTTGATTATAGCCTCTAAAATCACCCGTTTATGGATTTGGTCAATCTCATTTGGAATTTAGAAAAACTTTCTTACGTAAAGTTGTAGAGAATTGAATTTCCTATAAAAACTCACGAGATTCAATTTTTACGACAAAAGGGCTATTTATTGTGAATTATTGAAGTTAGGAGTTCCGAAATAATTGATTTTGGAAGTTTTAATTGTTTAAAATAACAAAATGTTTTTTAAAAGTTTTGTGAGGTGGGCTACTTGTGTTGAATGCTGAATTTAGCTGATAAAAAAGTGTGCGTAAGAATTTAATAATTATATATTAATATTTTATTAAATTTTCTGCTTTGGTGTTCTAAGCAATTTCCTATAAATAGATGCTTAGGTTAAAATTGAAAATCACACCAGAAACTGAAGTTTTTTCTCTCTATATTATCGAGTGTATTCTTGTGAGTATTTTGAGTATACTTTGAGTATTGCTATACGGTGAAAGTTCAAGTTATAGCCTATATCTAGTATTCCAGTTAAATCTTTGTCTTTTCAGAGGTAAGGGATATTATTTTTTTTCGTAATGATATTATTTCTTCAATATCATTATGCTGAAATATTGATCTGAAGTTTTTATCAAATTTGGAACTTTTTTATATCGGGGTTACTATTCATGAGTTACTATTCACGAGTACTATTCACGAAGCGTGAAGATGTCTTTTTTTGTGAAATTTCTATCTTTTGGTGTCGGAGTTACTATTCACGTATACGGCATTATTCACGTATATGGCACTATTCACGAATACGGCAGTATTCACCGAAAAATAAAATTTCTTCTTTTTGTCCAAAATATCTATTATGGATACTAGCTTTGATTGTATCCATGTTTTGATCATTCTTGAATTTTACACCACTATGATTATTTTTGAGGTATTATTGGACGTGGATAAAACAAAGTACGAATCCTTAATCCTTAATCCTTGTCATTTTGTTTCACTTTGGATTTGTTTCTTTAAAAAAAAAAAAAATTTCAACATCCTCGGGTCTTAAATGATGATATTATTGAATATCTTTGGCACAGTGGTGCAAGATGAATGATTTCGATGAATATCTTTGGCACGTAGTGCAAAGATGAATGATTTCGATGAATATCTTTGGCCCGTGGTGCAAAGATGAACAGTGTTTAGATGAACATGACTAATCGGTGAATGTCCTTGGCACATGTAGTGCGAGGATGAATATATGATTCGAGATATATATTGATTGATGTTACAGGGATAAAAATATTGATGATGGACTGTTCAATTCATAGATATTAGTAGATTTCATCCTCTACGTAACTCTTCTATGAATTAATATTTTCCGCTGCGAGTATTTATTTAAAACTTGTTGTCTATTGTATTCTATTAAATTTTTCCCTGTTGAAGACTAACGATAATTTGTTGTATATTATCTTAGTCATAATATTCTTTACTTGGCTAGTTGAGCTCACCCTTTTCCTTTTTGTTCCATTTTTCTTCTCAGGAGGCGAGAATGTAGTGAGTATGAGTCGGGGTATGGAATGATGGTTTTAGAGAGTTGTTTAGTAGTCCTCACCATTTTTGTAAAAAAAAGTATCAATAATTATGATGAGGATTTATTTGTATGTGGATATTGTTTAGATGGCAATATCTGTATTTAAACTCACAGTTTTACTGTTGTAATAATAAAGTTGTTGTTGTTTCACATCTTGTGTATTGACAACTTCGAATGGGTGATGTATACCTATTTTGGGGTGTCACAGGTTGGTATCAAAGCTTAGGGATATGATCTCTGGCGGAGATCGGGAATAGAACTAGGAGGAGAGACGAGTAAATCCTTCGCTAGTGTGTCCTACCTAAGCTTATTTGATAGTTAGTCGAGATATAGGGTTATTATGTGATATATTGATTTCCTTAATTAACCCTTGTTTTATGACGATGTTGAGAATGTCGATGAGAATATTAACAATGGAAATGAGATCGTGGAGACGCTTTGTACCACCAACGAGGAGAACTTGCAACAGTCGGGCAATGTTTTTCTGTGAACAACACCAATGAAAGAGATGATGAACGAGGGATGTTTAGAAGCTTTTTGCGATTCATGCAAAAATCGACGAGGGAGACTCGTGTTCAAAATACAGGAGGAAATGATAGAAATTCATGGGTTGTCATAGCCAAGCAGTTCAAAGAGTTGGGACCACCAGAATTTAAGGGAAAGCCAGATCCGATCATGGCAGAAACATGGGTCAAGCAAATTACCAAGATATTCGATGTCTTGGGATGCACAGAGGAACAGAAGGTTCCATTCACCACCTTTATGTTCCGTGGCGAGGAAGACTACTGGTGGAGTCTGCGAAGCGTACCCATCCAGCCGCACTCAGCATGTCTTGGGAGACATTTCAGAAACTATTAAATGACAAATACTTTCCTGAAAGTGTTCGTCAAATGAAGGAAGTGGAGTTTATTAGACTGGAGCAGAACAACATGACGGTGTCTCAGTACGAGGCAAAGTTTGCGAGTTATCCGTGTTTGCACCTCATTTGGTGGAGAATGAGGAACGTATGGCGGATGTTTCGAGAGGTTTGAAACCCCAGACACGCCAAAATATCTCATCTCTCATAATTTTTTCTCTATTCAGATGTTGTTAACATGGCTCAATTGTTAGAGCGAGATAATGAGTAATGCAGTCAACCGAGGTACCACAATCGAGGATCATCTGGGAGATAGCGATCAACAAAACAATAATAACCAAAGGAGAAAGAAAAAGAGCGGACAAAATGGTAACCACTCTGGTGGTAATCATGGCCATGAAAATAGAAGAAGCGAGTCGAGGAGGAGATTTTAAAAGAGGAGATTCAACAACGACCATGTGAAGACGACAGCAGTTGCAATGATGGCCGGTTTCCAAGGGAGGAGAACGACCATCGCTTCATATGCTATAAATGCGAGAAAAGAGGGACATATCAGTCCAAACTGCCCTCAACAGTTCCAGGTATGCTATAATTGTGGAAAGGAAGGACATATCGCTCGAGATTGCACGGTAGCGAAACCTAGTTCAGCGGGGACGGTGACTCAAAAGATCGTCCCGAGAAAAAGTCAAAGTCAGCGGTTCTGGAAGAAGCGTTTGTTGTGGTGGTCAAAATCGAGGAACCCAAACGAGGTGATCACGGGTAAGCTATTTATAAATTCTTGTGAAGTTTATACTTTACTAGATACCTAAGTACTACCCATTCATTTATCTCTCTACTTGTGCTCAACGTTTAAATTTGACTCGGAAAAATTAGACTTTGACCTATCTGTGGAAACTCCGTTAGGAGAAACTTTCATCACATCCACTGTTTATAAATCTTGTCTAATCCAAGTTGGCACCCTTATCTTACCTGTTGACCTTATCTCTTTAAAGATACTTGCTTTTGATGTGATTTTAGGGATTGATTGGTTAACTACTCATCATGCCAAAATTGATTGTTTTCGTAAGGTTGTTAGCTTTCATATTCCTAAACAACTTTTGTTATGCAATTCAAGCAACTAAACCATTAAAATCAATCACTGTCATATCTAATCATAAAGCTATTCGTTTATTAAAAAACGGATGTCAAGCTTTCTTAGCCCATGTTATGGATTTGAATAAAGACACGTCAAATTTGAATAATATTCCTGTTGTTATTGACTTTCCTGACGTATTTCCTGAAGAACTTCCCGGTCTACCCCCAGAACGTGAAGTTGAATTCTTTATTGACCTTGAACCTGGTACAAAGCCCATTTCTAAAACCCCATATCGAATGGCTCCTATTGAACTTCAGGAGTTAAAGGTCCAACTACAGGAATTGTTGGACATCGATTTCATTCGTCCTAGTACATCTCCTTGGGGTGCTCCTGTTTTATTCGTAAAAAAGAAAGACGGGAGTATGCAACTTTGTATTGACTATCGGGAATTGAACCATGTCACTATCAAGAATAGGTATCCTCTACCTCGTATTGATGACTTGTTTGACCAGTTGCAAGGAGCACAATTCTTTTCAAAAATTGATCTTCATTCTGGATATCATCAGTTGAAGATTAGAACTGAGGATATTCCAAAGATTGCCTTTAGAACTCGGTACGGGCATTATGAATTCCTAGTCATGTCTTTTGGATTGACTAATGCCCCTGCGACTTTCATGGATATGATGAACTGAGTATTCAAGGAATATTTGGATCAGTTCATTGTTGTCTTTATTGATGACATCCTTATATATTCCAAAAGCCGTGAAGATCATGAGCACCATTTGAAACTAGTACTCCAAAGGCTTCGTGAAAACAAGCTATATGCTAAGTTGAAGAAATGCGAGTTCTGGCTTGAGGAAGTAGCATTCCTTGGGCATGTGGTGTCAAAACATGGAGTATCTGTTGACCCGGCGAAGATTGAAGCAATACAAAGTTGGGAGCAACCGAAGACGCGGTGATCAAGTCGTAGCTTTACGGGTCTAGTTGGTTATTATCGGAGATTCGTGGAAGGGTTTTCTCGAATCGCTACTCAGATTAACTTCGGTTGACTTCGGAAGGATACAAAATTCGTTTGGAGTGAAGAATGCGAAAGAGTTTCCAAGAGCTTAAGAGGAGACTTATTTCTAAGCACCTATTCTAACAATACCATCCGGTTCGGATGGATTTGTTATCTCTGATGATGCTTCTAGGAAAAGGGTTAGGATGTGTTCTCATGCAACATGAGAAAGTCTTAGCCTATGCCTCGCGACAACTTAAAGAATATGAGATGAATTATCCTACTCATGATCTAGAGTTGGCAGCAGTCATTTTTTCGCTTAAAGATCCGGAGGCACTATCTTTATGGGGAGAAAGTGGAGATATATTCAGACCATAAAAGCCTTAAATATTTCTTCACTAAAAAAGAACTTAACATGCGGCAGCGACGTTGGCTCGACTATTAAAAGACTACGACCACACTATTCAATACCATCCTGAAAAGCGAGCGTGGTAGGTGACGCGTTAAGTAGAAGATCATATCACGAGAACGAGTGCGATGATGTCAAGTATCGCGTAGAGCCAACTTTAATAGAAAAAGTTAAGGTTGGTCAAGCCACCGGCCTTGAGTGATGCATATGAAGAAGAAAGTACAAGAAGGTGCTATTCAGGCGAGAATTGATGAAGAAGGAATACTTCGAGTCCACTCCAGACTTTGTGTTCATAACGATTCTGATTTGAAGTACAAGATCATGATGAAGGCACACAATACACAATTTGCAATCCATCCTGGAAGTACTAAAATGTATCGTGATCTTCGACATACATTTTGGTGGAACAATATGAAGAGAGAGAGATTGCAAAGTTTATCTCAACATGTTTAACTTGTCAACGTGTAAAGGCGGAGCATCAAGTGCCTAAGGGACCATTGCAACCACTTGAGATTCCGAAATGGAAGTGGGAACACATTACCATGGATTTTGTTACGGGTCTTCCCACGGTTTCTCAAGGCATAAATGCTATTTGGGTTATTGTTGATAGATTAACCAAGTCTGCACATTTCTTGCCGATACGGGAGACTTATTCTCTTGAATGTCTTGCTAGTATGTATGGAGGAACCATGCTATAGAAGAAATGACCTGGGAATTGGAAACAGAAATGAAGCGAGGTATCCTCACCTTTTCGAAACACCAGGTACGTATGTCAATTTCGAGGACGAAATTTCATAAGGAGGGGAGGTTGTAAGACCCCAAATAATTAATAAATGAAATTTAATTTCCTCTATTTATTATTTTGAAATAGTAAGTGTTGATGTGATTAATGTGGATAGTTATGGGTAAAATACGCAAATATTTCAAAATAAGCAAGTGGTTATAAAATATTCATTGTTGTCGGAGAATATTCGTTTGGTCGTGGAATATTAGTTTGTTCGGGAATATTCAGATGCGATAAGCGCGACCATGTATGGCCCATAACGAAAGCGATTGGAGGAAGAAAATGACAAATATAAGTTGTTTAAAAATAACGAGGCGTAGTTATTACCGCTTTATCTTTGTTGGAATACCCGTGGTTAAAACACACGATGTCTGGCGTTGTTGCCAAGATGAGCACATGTATTGCACCAATTATTGACTCTTACGTGAAGAAGGCACTACTCAATAATGGTTACGATAATTCTTTAAGATATTTTATTATTGGTTCAATAATTGTTGCGTTGATATTTTATATTCTTTGTTGTTTGATAATTGTCATTACGGTATTTTTCATTATCGAAGCAATAATTCATATTATCCTGAATAATATTATTAGATAACATTATTGGCAATGTCTAGAAAGTTACGTCCTAAGGAGAGGTTTGGTCACCTAATTGCGCCATGATGAGGAGAAATTCTTATTGGAAGCCCCTCTTCCTGTGAATTGCACGATTGTCGATATTGTGATTACGTAATATTATTTGTGAATAATTAATTATTGATTCATATGATGAAGAAAATATTGATTTTATGTGGATATAGATGGAGAAAATTTTTAATGTGACAATTGTTGAAAATTGAAATTTTATCTTTTTCTGATAAAATAATTCATTTAAATATATATATTATTATATTTTAATAATATAATAATGGTGATATTTTTACAACGAATGTGGGATATATGAGTATACGAGGAGGAAGAGTATTTTTGTTGCAATAAATGTTTAAAACATGTTAAACATGTCGGTGGACCCCATTTATTGACTGAAATTTGATTATAGCCTCTAAAATCACCCGTTTGTGGATTTCGATCAATCTCTGTTTGTAATTTGGAAAAACTTTCTTCTGTAAAGTTGTAGAGAATTGAATTTCCTATAAAAACTCGCGAGATTCGAATTTTCTGACAAAAGGCTATTTATTGTGAATTATTGAAGTTCTGGAGTTCCGAAATAATTGATTTTTGGAAGTTTTAATTGTTTAAAATAACAAAAACGTTTTTTAAAAGTTTTGTGAGGTGGGATACTTGTGTTGAATGCTGAATTCAGCTGATAAAAAAGTGTGTGTAACAATTTAATAATTATATATTAATATTTTATTAAATTTTCTGCTTTGGTGTTCTAAGCAATTTCCTATAAATAGGTGCTTAGGTTAGAATTGAAAATCACACCAAAAACTAAAGTTTTCTCTTTATATTATCGAGCGTATTCTTGTGAGTATTTTGAGTATACTTTGAGTATTGTTATACGGTGAAAGTTCAAGTTATAGCCTATATCCAGTATTCCAGTTAGAAGTACTGTCTTTCCGAGGTAAGGGATATTATTTTTTTTCGTAATGATATTATTTCTTTAATATCATTATGCTAAATATTGATCTGAAGTTTTTATCAAATTTGGAACTTTTTCATGTCGAGGTTACTATTCATGAGTTACTATTCACGAGTTACTATTCACGAGTACTATTCACGAAGCGTGAAGATGTTTTTTTTGTGAAATTTCTATCTTTTGGTGTCGGAGTTACTATTCACGTATACGACATTATTCACGTATACGACACTATTCACGAATACGACACTATTCACAGAAAAATAAAATTTCTTCTTTTTGTCCAAAATATCTATTATGGATACTAGCTTTGATTGTATCCATGTTTTGATCATTCTTGAATTTTACACAACTATGATTATTTTTGAGGTATTATTGGACGTGGATAAAACAAAGTACGAATCCTTAATCCTTAATCCTTGTCATTTTGTTTCACTGGATTTGTTTCTTTAAAAAAAAAAAAAAATTTCAGCATCCTCAGTCTTAAATGATGATATTATTGAATATCTTTGGCCTGTAGTGCAAAGATGAATGATTTCTGATGAATATCTTTGGCCTGTAGTGCAAAGATGAATGATTTCTGATGAATATCTTTGGCCCGTAGTGCAAAGATGAACAGGTGTTTAGATGAACATGACCAACTGGTGAATGTCCTTGGCCTATAGTGCAGGGATGAATATATGATTCCAGATATATATTGATTGATGTTATAGGGATAAAAATATTGATGATGGACTGTTAAATTCATAGATGTTAGTAGATTTCATCCTCTGCGTAACTCTTCTATGAATTAATATTTTCCGCTGCGAGTATTAATTTAAAACTTGTTGTCTATTGTATTCTATTAAATTTTTCCCTGTTGAAGACTAACGATAATTTGTTGTATATTATCTTAGTCATAATATTCTTTATTGGGCTATTTGAGCTCACCCTTTTCCTTTTTATTCCATTTTTCTTCTCAGGAGGCGAGAATGTAGCGAGTACGAGTTGGGGTATGGAATGATGGTTTTAGAGAGTTGTTTAGTAGTCCTCACCATTTTTGTAAAATAATGTATCAATAATTATGATGAGGATTTATTTGTATGTGGATATTGTTTAGATGACAATATCTGTATTTAAACTCACAGTTTTACTGTTGTAATAATAAAGTTGTAGTTGTTTCTGTGCCGTGTATTGACAACTTAGAATGGGTGATGTATACCTATTTTGGAGGTGTCACAACTGATGTCTTCCCATCATTGTTGAATCTCCTCTTTTTGAAATTTTCACTTGACCCACCTCTCCTATTATCATGGCCACCAGAGTGGTTACCGCTTTTGTCCGTATTTTTCTTTCCCCGCTGGTTATCATTGCTTTGATGACTGCTGTCACCGGTATGACCCTGGTTGTGGTCCCTCGGTTGAACATACTCATTATGTCGCTCTAATAATTGAGCCCTTTTGACAACATCTAAATATAGAGAAATTTTTTGATAGATAAGGTATTGACGAATTTCAGGTTTTAAAACTCTTAGAAACATCCGCGTCATACGTTCTTCATTCTCTACCAAATGAGATGCAAACCTGGATAACTCCGCAAACTTCACCTCGTACTGGGATACCGTCATGTTGTTCTATTCTAGTATAATAAACTCTACCTCCTTCATATGACGAATACTTTCAGGAAACACTACTAGAAATTCGACATATAGTGACGGTCGACATGGAACCGTCGCTATAGGGTATCTATAGTGACGGTCGACACAAAACCGTCGGTATAAAGTTTCTTTTTTAGAAAAAACCCTCTCACTTTTCCCCAAATTATTTCAGTATCTTCACTCCAATTTTTTCCCCAAATTATGTTCGTCCTCTCAAGTCATCTCCCTCCTTTCTAACACTTTCTCTCTCGTTACTCTTCCTTTACAGCTTGTTCTCCTCTTTAACCCAAATCATTTCAGTATCTGCCGCTCGTTACTCGATCAGCCACTCGCCATCTTCTACGTACTCGGATTGGGCACACTTTTTTGAATCGCGAAACCCAAGAGTTGTCATGTGTTATATGTTAGACGTATTTCAGTTCAACTAGGGGGGTTCTTCCATGTGGACATCGATTTTGTTTTCCTTGCATCCAGAGCTGGGTTGATCATATGGTATACATTCTTTGCTTTATTTACTGCTCACTGGTCTTCATATTATTAAAGAAAATTAGAATGACATTCTTTGCTCATGTTAAAATATCAAATTTACAATTTTTGTAAATATTTATTTGTTCATTTTTGCCTTTGTTTTGTCATTTGTAATCTTTGCATACAACATGCTCTGATGTTCTTTCTGGATCTGACACAAACTCCCCGTGTCAAGCAAAATCCTTATATTTCTATAATTCCTAAGATATGCAGATTAGTCAACACATGCTTATTAATTTAATGGACTTACAGAAACTTTGGCTTCTATATTTGCCAGTTCTCCATGCTAGAGTTTTAAAATGCCATTATTTTCTGACTGATAACTGTATTGATGTTGAAGGCATCAAGTTCTTGCAAGGTTGTTTAAAGTTTTGTCAGATCAATATAAATGAGGCAAGATACCCCAAGTAGGTTGGTTAAATGGGTTGAGCTGAATTTAAGCCAATGCAAATTATACAAATGGATCTACCATTTAATAGATAAGAAAACCAGGTGACCAACCTCGTTTCGCCATAATCTTTTGTAGATGCTCTGTTAATGAAATTAAAATATTATTATTATGAGTACTTTAGTGTTAACTTAAGTTTTTAATAATAAATAATGTGACGCCCCCAAAATAGGTATACAACACCCATTCTGATTCGTCAAATACATGGTACAGAAATAACTACAACTTTATTAATATAATTATTGTGCAAAATACGACAACACATAAACTGTGAGTTAAAATACAAATATTGTCATCTAGAAAATATCCACATCCAAATAAGTCCTCATCACAATTATTGATACACTATTTTACAAAATAGTGAGGACTACTATAACAACTGCCTTGGAACATCACTCCACACCCCGACTACTCCCCGCTATATTCTTGCTTCCTGAGAAGAAAAATGGAATAAAAAGGAAAATGGTGAGCTCAACTAGCACAGTAAAGAATATAATGACTAAGATAATATAGAATAAATTATCGTTAGTCCTCAACAGGGAAAAATCTGATAGAATACAATAGACAACAAGTTTTAAATCAATATTCGCAGCGAAAATAACAATTCATTAGAAGAGTTACGTAGAGAATGAAATCTACTTTCTTTTATGAATTTAAAAGTTTATCATCAATATGTTATCCCTGTAACATCAATCAATATACATCTTGAATCAAATATTCATATTTGCACTACAGGCCAAAGATATTCATCAATTGGTCATGTTCATCTCAACACCTGTTCATCTTTGCACTACGGGCCAAAAATATTCATCAGAAAATTATTCATCTTTGCACTATAGGCCAAAGATATTTAGTTATATCATCATTTAGGACTGAGGATGATGAAAAATATTTTAAAGAAAACGAATCCAGTGAAACAAAAGAACAAATATTATGGATTCGTACTTTGGTTTATCCATGTTCAAAAATACTCCATAATAAACTATTGTGGAGCAAAATTCAAGAATGAAGTTCAAAACATGGATACAATCAAAGCTAGTAATCATAATAAACAATTTAGACGAAGAAAAGAAAATTTTAATTTTTTTGTTAATAGTGCCGTATACATGAATAGTAACCCCAACACAAAAAGACAAGAATTTCACAAGAAAAATCTTACCAATATTCCGGCATAATGATATTGAAAGAAATAATATCATTTAAAAAAAATAACATCCCTTACCTCGAAAGAATAGTACTTACATTTGAATATCGATATATATATTTGAAGGAACTTGCACCGTATAGCGACACTCAACGTATCAAATTACTCACAAGAATACGCTCGATAATATAGAGAGAGAAGATTTCAGTTTCTGGTGTAATTTTTAATTCTAACCTACGCACCCTATTTATAGGAAAATGCTTAGAACACCAAAGTAGAAAATTTAATAAAATATTAATATATATTAAATGTTTTCCTACGTACACCAAAGAAATTGAATTCAACATGCTTTCAATACTAGTTGGGCCCACCAACATAATAAAAATGTTTTTCTTAAAAAAAATAATTAAAACTTCAAAAATCAATTATTCCGGAACTTCGATAGGAACTCCAATAATTCATAATAAATAGCCCTTTTATCAAAAAAATTCAAATCTTATGTCCATTCTATAGGAAATTCAATTATCTACAACTTTGTAGTTTTAAGTTTTTTCAAATTCTAAGCAGAACTTGACCGAAATCCACATACGGATGATTTTGCAGGCTATAATCAAATTTTAGTCAAGAAATGGGGCCTACGAACATGTTTTAAACATTTTTTGTAACAAAAATACTCTTCCTCCTCATTTATTCATATATCACACATTTATTGTAAAATATCACTATTATTATATTATTATAATATAATAATATATTTAAATAAATTATTTTATCAGAAAAGATAAAATATCAATTTTCAACAATTGTCACATTAAAAATTTTCTCTATTTATATCCACATAAAATGAATATTTTCCTAATCATATAAATCAATAATTAATTATTCAAAAATAATATTACAGAATCACAATACTGACAACCAGGCCGTTCCTAGGAAAGAGGGGGCTTTCCAATAAGGATTTCTCCTTACTAGTGCACAATTAGGTGACCAAACTTCTCCTTAGATAGAACTTTCTAGACATTGCCAATAATGCTATCTAATAATATTATTCAATTAATATGAGTTATTGATCTGATAATGAAAAATACTATGTATTAATAATTATTGAAACAACAATAATATAAAATATCAACGTAGCAATTATTGAATTAATAAAATAAAATATTGAACAGTAATTACTGTAACAATTATTGAGTAGTGCCTTCTTACGTAAAAATCAATAATTGGTGCAATACCGTGTGCTACTGTGTTTCAACCACCGGGTATTCCAACAGTATTAACGGTAATAACTACGCCATTATTTATAAAAAACTTATACTTGTCATTTTGTTCATCCAATCGCTTTCCGTTATGGGGCCCACACAAGGCTGCGCCGTCGTACGAATATTTCTCGACAGTAAGAATATTCCACCACCAAACGAATATTCCTCGACAACAATGAATATTTTATAACTACTTGCTTATTTGAAATATTTATGCATTTTACCCATAACTAACCACATTAATCAAATCAACCCTTACTATTTCAAAATAATAAATAGATGAAATTCAATTTCATTTATATTAAGTTGGGGTCTTACAACCTCCCCTCCTTATGAAATTTCGTCCTCAAAATTAACGTACGTACCTGGTGTTTTGAAAAAGTGAGGATACCTCGCTTTAATTTTCGTTTCTAATTCCCAAGTCATTTCCTCTATAGCATGGTTCCTCCACAAAACTTTGACTTGTGGTATGACCTTTGTGCGTAGGACATGCTCCTTCCTATCCAAGATCTTGATAGGTGCCTCCTCGTACGTTAAATCTTCGGCTATTTCGTCTGGTTTTAACTCAATAATGTGGTTCGGGTCTTTCATATATTTATGAAGCACAGATATGTGAAAAACATTATGAACACGAGACATACTTGGAGGTAACGCGCGGTCAAGAATCTGAAATGGACCAATAAATCGTGGATTGAGCTTTCCTCTTTTCCCAAATCTTGTAACTCCCTTCCATGGAGCAACACGCAACAATACATGATCCCCAATACTAAATTCCACGTCCTTTCGATGAAGATCCGCATAACTCTTTTGTCGATCATGTGCCATTTGTATACATTGTCGAATCATTCGGATCTTTTTTGTAGTAATACATACAAACTCTGGTCCCAACAATGTTGCTTCACCCACCTCATCCCAACATACTTGAGAGAGACACTTTCGTCCATACAATGCTTTGAATGGAGCCACACCTATACTTGCCTGATAACTGTTGTTGTAGGAAAATTCCACCAATGGTAAATACTTTGTTGGAAGAATGCATATTGTGATTTGATGTTTAATGAAAAGCTCATGATTATGTAAAGTCCTTCAAAGAATATATGTACAAGGACTTAGTGATAGATCAAAGTTGTTAGGTTGATCTTAGCCTTTTTAATGTTTACTTATATAGATAAGGAGATCAAATTTGTTAGGTTGATCTATGGCTAGAAAAAAATAGATAGGCTAATAGTCTATTCATCTGATCAATAGAATGCAGAAGCTAAGGCAGGATCGCAGAGCTGAGATGATCGTAGTGTATCTGCCTTGAAGGGCCTCTCCAGGAATCGTAGAGTGGTCCAGACGTTTGCCGAGCTAACTCAGAGATTGTAGGGTGCTCTCAGAAACGCAGAGTCTGCAAGGCGAGCAAGCGAAGATCGTAGTGAGAAATCGTAGTGATCTCTTAAGTACGAGCACCAATATGACAGGACACTACGATATTGATAGTAGAGTGACATATGCCTTGTGTCAGAAACATCAAGCCCTATCGTTCATTTGAAGATAGACTCCAATAAATATGGAATGGGTTTTGAACGTTGATGCTCTCACCAGTCCCAACGTACAAAAGATATCCTTAGAATTGATCAAAAGAAACGTATTTAAGAAGCTAAGAAAAGGACCATTGGGGAGAGGAAAACACCTTTTGAGGTGTTAGGTGAGAAAGCAGTCTGCTGTGTCAGTGGGCCAGAGTGCAATTCAGAAGATGTGTAGAAAAGTCTCCATCAAAGCTCAGAAATGTCAAACGCATTTAATGGTTCATCAGATGACTTCAACGGATAGATTTTAAGATCACATATATACAGATCAAAGACAGATGAAAAAGAAGAAGCAAGTATTGAACAAAACGCACAAGAACTCTAAACGCCGAACTCTACGATCTGAGAAAAAGGGAAAGCTTGCTCAGCTACTTAGTTCTTTCAAACAAGTGCTTAACTACAACTGAGTAGCCTTAATCACAACTCAACAATCATCAATCTACTGAAGTAAGAAGTTCCAAGTCAGAAGGACTTGAAGAGTTCTAAGTGAACTGTGAAGAGCCAAGTCTGCTGGACTTGAAGAGTTCAAAAGTGAACTTAGAAGTGCCTAGGCTGCTGGTCTAGAAGGAATCTGTGAGATTCAGAAAGTGTACAAGACATCATTAGTGGATTTCCTACTCAAGGAGTAGAAGAGTGGACTAGGAGCTTTGAGTGCTCCGAACCACTTAAAAACAACTGTGTCTTTATAACTGCTATAACTGCTCTAACTGCAATAATTTCCTTTCTCTCTTTAATCTGCTATCTAAAAGGGATTTCGAAGAATTAATAGTTTCGCTGTGCATAAAAGATTTATCAAAATAATTTTTAAATAAAGAAAAGTTTTTAATATATATTCAACCCCCCCTTCTAGATAACTATTGTGCTTTCAGGAACTAACAATTGGTATCAAAGCAGGTTCTATAATATAGCCTACAAAGCTTGAGTAGATCCAATGGCACACTTACCAAGCGAATCAAAGACTGGAGGAGGCAGCAAGCCACCCATGTGCAACAAAGTTAAATTTGCTAACTGAAAGGTTAGGATGCAAGCTTACATGGATTCAATAGATGAAGATCTATTTGACACTATTCAAAATGGTCCCTACGTTCCTAAAAAGCTTGTACCAACTACAGATGATACAAATAGAGTACAGATCAAAGTCAAAGGAGAATGGACAGAGAACGAGAAGAGAGCTGTCCAGCTTGACAAAAAGGCCAAGAATATCTTATTTCAATCATTAGAAGATGATCTATTTGAAAACGTGGTCAACTGCAAAACAACAAAGGAGGTTTGGGAAGCACTACTCATTATGCATGAAGGAACATAAGAAGTTAGAGAAAACAAACAATCTCTCTTGACTGAATAATATGAAATGTTTGCCCATGTTCAAGGAGAAAACGTCACTGCTATATACGAGAGATTCAATATTCTGCTCAATTCTCTATGAGCCTATGGAAAGGTCTATCCAAATAAAGATCTGATCTTAAAGTTCATGAGAGCTTTACCAAGAAAGTGGGATGCCAAAACCACTGCCATTAGAGAATCAAAGAATCTACATGAAATGACTGTTCAACAGTTATATGGCAACCTCCTCACGTACGAACTGGAGTTGACACAATGAATTGAAACGTTATCTGAAGGAAGAAAGAAGGACAAAGGTGTTGCTCTCAAGGTAACTGAAAACACCTCCAAAATCAACACTGAAGCTGATTCTAACTACGATGAAGATGATGATGAGGACTTTGCAATGCTGGTTAAAAGACTAAGAAGATTCATGAGACAAGGCATAACCAGCAAACCAAAGAAAGTTAGCAACTACAGCAGCCAGGAGCAAATGAATGACTTATGCTATAACTGCAAGAAACCTGGTCACTTCATTGCCAACTGCAACAAACCTCTCAGAGAAGAACTTAAAAAGAAGACACATGCAAAGAAGGAATACAAAGGCAACAAAAGACCAGTAAAGAAAGACAAAGTTCTTGTAGCTGGAGGATCGTGGAGTGACTCAAACAATGACTCAACTCCTGAATCTGGGGATGATGAAGATCCTCAAATAGCAAATCTCTGCTTGATGGCCAAAAGTGCAAGGGACAAGTAGAACTCCAATATACATGAAGTAAGTATCGATGAGGTATTTGACTTCAACTCTCCTGATGTAGATATTGATGACCTTAGAACTGCATTACAAGACATAACATCTGATCTGCATCAATACATGAAGTGGTTTAGAGTTCTGTCTAAAGACTATTCACTTCTTCAAAAGGAGCAAGAAAAGGTTCAAGAAGAACTGGAAACAGCCCTTCTAAGTACTGATTCTCTCTCCAAGTTTGAAGCTGAGAATGAGCTTTTGAGACAGGTAAATAAACTCAGTGCTCAAAGAGAGTTTAGTCTAACCTCCAAAATTGAGGATCTAGAAAAGACAGTCTCTACCTGGAACAAATCCTCTTCATCCATGGATTCCTTAATCTCTAACCAGAGAAGTGCCTCTGATAGAACAAGGTTAGGGTTTGGGGAATCATCTCTCGAGTCATATGTGGAAAAGCAAAGGGAATTAGCGATAATGTCTCGATTTCAAGAGAGGCATTATATTTTTGAAATCCTCACAAAAGGATGAACCTGTCAAACCCTTCCCGGCTGATTCAATTCATATTCCCGGAAGTAAGGGATCTCATGTTGGTCTAGGTTTGAAAAAAGAAAAAGTAATCTAGCTACTACTCATCAACCTCGAAGGATCGTGAGTCTAATAAAATCAACTTTACGAACCAACCAGGAAGATACAGTAGAAGTAAGATATATTCCTCTCAATCAATGAAACAAGAGAACACATGGAAAAGGGAATATAAGCCTAGCAGGAGGATGACCAATAACCCACAAAAGTCCAAGTGGAGGAAGAACTTTCACACACATACTAACATGCATTATATCAAATGCTTTGTATGCCACAGAGTTAGCCAAAAGGCTGCTAATTGCCATTATGATTCCATGCATGTGAGACCCAAAATCAAGCAGATTTGGGTCCCCAAGGGTACTAACATAGTAGGACCCATGCAAGTATGGGTACCAAAATGAAGGCTTAATGTTACCTCAGGAAAGGAGCTCCACAAACACAACCTGGTATCTGGATAGTGGATGTTCAAGGCACATGACTGGGAACAAAGCTCTTCTGTCTAACTACATAGAGAAGGAGGGTCCCTCGGTCATCTTTGGAGATAATAGCTCTGGCAAGACAAGAGGCTATGGCTCAGCCGAAAATGGTGCAGTATCATTCAACAGAGTGGCCTATGTGGAAGGACTACAACATAACCTTCTAAGCATTAGCCAACTCTGTGATAAGGGTCATCAAGTAACATTCCTTAACAATCAATGTCAAGTTCGAGACCTGAAGACATTGTTGGGCTTCGGCACAGAAACGCACAGTGGAAATTAAAATTTTAAAGCAATTTCCGAAACCCTAAAACAGGATCCATGCGAAAATCAATTAATTCAGAGGTTTAGAGATTATACGAGATATAAACAAAAAACGAGAATCTGAAACCATTACCTCGAATCTCCAACGCAATACAAACCGATTGCGCCTCTCACAGTATCCACATCGAACGCCGCATGAACAGTCGAACGATTACGCAATAAGAAGGACTTGCGGTACTAGCCACCAAAAGGAATGGATTTTACAAACTGTTTTCTCTCTAGTCTCTCTCTAAGAGCGGCTAGGGTTTTTCAATTATGATATCTTACCCTAAGTAGCTGCTATATATCATATATATAGTAGTTAAAAGGAATTAATCAAATCAAAACCTAATTTTATAAAATCCAAATTTATATATATATATCTCTTAATTAAGTCTTACTTAATTAATATACATATATACAAATTATCCTTTTAATTTAAATTCATGATTTAAATACTATTAATCATATTAATATATTTAAATCCTTAAAATTTAAATTAATTCCCTTTAAATAACGTTACATGTGTGTGACCACATAGGTTATTATTACGTTGGCAATAATTTTAAAATCATATTATAAAATTATAAGCGATTGAAAGCGGCATCTAGTAATAATGCATCACTGCTACCCAAGTAATAATAAGATCGATGATTCGATGCAACCTTTTAAATGACCAATGTTTTAATGTAATTTAATCCTTTTAACCTTAATATCCTAGATTAAACTCGAGTCATGGAATGTGTCATACTCTTCATAATTTAATCTGAGTTTTCTTGATCAATGAGTAGACTATATGAAACAAATAACTATTTGAGCATGGCCATGCATTTCATAGTCCTACTCAATCAAGAGAACCTATGGATATCACCCATAATATATAGGATGGTTAAATTCCATCTAGATCACTCATATTTCTCACACGATTATTGATGAACCCAATAATCACCTTTATAGTCCACCCTATTAAAGGTGACATTTGATGATATCAAAGTACATAAATTCTCGTGTAGTAATATAGCGATTTGGTCGGGAGGACCATTACATCATTGTCACTATGAGAATTGCTAACGACACTTAGCATAATGCTCCATATAGAATTCTCATGGTGGATCATCATCGATTACATCGTTCTCTAACATGTACCTATGCATTGACTTAATATCTCATATATTTATGACCAATGAGATTTGGTCATCGATCGATCCACATACTAGTCTCCATGCATCATTGTTGTCCCATCAACAATGATACTCGACAAGGGACATTTAAGAACAACGATACTAATGGTAATATATAATCTCATGTTCAAGTCACATACTTGAAACTATATAATTTGTATCACTATTCTAAGGAATTTTATTATGTTAACAATTATATTACGCGATAAATAAAACCATAATAAAATCATATATTTATTCAATCAAATATAATATCAAAACGTTAAGCAATTATATCAAATAATTGGCCTCTGGGGCATAAACTCTAACAGTCTCCCACTTGCACTAGAGCCAATCACTCATGTATCTAATACCCATGGAACTAGTGTGGCCAGTCGTTAGCCTGCTGCGACAAAGCCTTGGTTAGTGGATCTGCAACATTATCATCTGTTGGCACTCTTCCTATATATACATCTCCTCTATCAATGATTTCACGGATGAGATGGTACCGCCTAAAGTATATGCTTGGATCGTTGGTGAGATCTGGGTTCCTTAGCTTTGCAATGGCTCCATTATTATCACAATATAGAAACAACCGGATCAACAATGGTTGGAACAACACCAAGTTCGATGATGAACTTTTTAATCCATCTGACCTCCTTGGGTTTTGCCTAGAAGCGACAATATACTCGGCCTGCATTTGTAGAATCGACTCTTGTCTCTTGCTTGAACTTTTCCATTCTTGACACCACCATTAAGGCAAAACACAAAACTGGTTGAGACTTATAGTCATCATTGTCGGTCTGAAACTAACATCTGTGTAACCCTTTACCGCTAGTTCGTCTTCACCTCCATATACTAAGAATGAATCCTTAGTCCTTTTCGGTGCTTGAGGATATTCTTGGCTATTTATCGATGACCTTCACTTGGATTCGATTGGTATCTGCTCGTCATGCTCAAAGCATCTGAGACATCCGGACAGTACATATCATTGCATACATAATAGATCCAATTGCCAAGCATAAGGGATCTTTCTCATCGCTCCTCATCATCTTGTGATTTAGGACATTGGGCCTTAGAGATCTTTACACCATGAGTCACGGGTAAGTTTCCTCTTTTTGCCTCTTGCATCTTTGAACCGTTTCAACACTTTATCAATATATGTACTTTGACTTAGGTAGAGCATTTTTCTTGATCTATCTCTATAGATCTTGATACCTAAAATGTAAGCGACATCGCCCAAATCTTTCATGGAGAAACATTTTCCTAACCATGTTTTTGACTATAAGGAAGGAATGTCATTCCCAATAATTAATATGTCATCAACATATAATACTAGGAATACAATGTGACTCCCACTAACCTTCTTATATACACAAGGTTCATCTTCATTTTTAATAAAGCCAAATTCTTTGGTGCTTCATCAAATCGAAGATTCCAACTCAGAGAGGCTTGCTTCAATCCATAAATGGATCGTTGTAGCTTACATACCTTTCCGACATCCTTTGGGTGACAAAACCCTCGGGTTGTGTCATATACACATCCTCAAGGAGATTTCCGTTAAGGAAAGCGGTTTTGACATCCATCTGCCGGATTTCATAATCATAAAAAGGCTGCAATAGCAAGTAAGATCTGATGGATTTAACCATTGCCCTTTGGAGAGAGGTTTCATCATAGTCAACACCTTGAATTTATTTGAAACCTTTTGCTACCAATCGGCCTTTATAGGTTTGTACATTACCATCCATGTATGGTTTTCTTCTTGAAAACCCACTTGCACCGATTGGTTTTACCCCTGGGTGGATCAACCGAGTCCATACTTGGTTAGTATACATGGAGTCCATCTCGATTTCATGGCTTCAAGCCATTTCTCGAAATCTGGTCCATTCATAGCTTTTTGGTAGGAAGCGGGCTCATCTTGATCTATGAGCATCACATCGTAGTATTGAGTCACAAGATATCCATAATATCTCTCGGGCTCTTGGCGTGTCCTACCGAGATCTCTGAATGACTTGTGTAATTTGAAGCGGAGTTCACTTTCCACAATTTCTTGTGGTTCTGCTCATGTTCCAACTTCGAGTTCAATGATATTTTGTGGTTCTCGAATTTCTTGAGTTCTACTTTCCTCCTTTTGTTTCCTTTAGAGACAAATTCTCTTTCTAGAAAATACCGGTTCGAGCAACAACCACTTTGTTCTCGGAAGGTTTGTAGAAATAATACCCTTTTGTTTCCTTTGGGTATCCCACAAAATTACATTTGTCGATTTGGGTCCGAGCTTGTCGAATTTAGGCGTTTCTGAGCGCCTCATGACCCCAAATCTTCATGAACGACATACTAGGGCGTTTCCCAGTCCACATTTCATATGGTGTCTTCTGAACCGTCTTTGTAGGAACACGGTTAAGTGTGAATGCTGCTGTCTCTAGGGCATGACCCCAGAAGCTTATTGGAAGATCTGCATGACTCATCATTGATCGTACCATGTCCAACAAGGTTCGATTCCTCCTCTCGGATACACCATTCCATTGCGGTGTTCGGTGGAGTGAGTTTGTGATATAATACCACACTCCTTTAGAAGGTCATCAAAGTCTTGGCTTAAGTATTCACCTCCTCGATCGGATCGAAGGGCTTTTATGCTTTTGCCAAATTGGTTTTGAACTTCATTCTTGAATTCCTTGAACTTTTCAAAGGATTGGTTTGTGTCTCATAAGATACACATATCCATATCTACTAAAGTCATCGATAAATGTAATGAAGTAATAAAACCTACCTCTTGCTAACGAACTCATGGGTCCATATACATCACTATGTATAAGTCCCAATACATCGCTAGCCCGTTCACTGTGTCCAGTGAAAGGGGCTTTAGTCATCTTGCCTAATAAACAAGACTCTCATTTCTCATATGATTCAAAATCAAATGAATCCAAGAACCCATCTTTATGGAGTTTGGATATGTGTTTCTCATTTATATGGCCTAAACGACAGTGCCAGAGATATGTCGGATTTGAATCATTTGATTTAAATCGTTTTGTATTTATGTTATAGATAGGCATTTCTAAATCAAGAATATAGAGACCGTTAAACAATTGTGCAACACCATAACAAATATCATTTAAGTAAAACAAACAACGATTGTTCTTTATTATAAATGAAAAACCTTTCTTGTCCAAATAAGAAACAGAAATAATGTTTTTGCTTATAGCAGGCACAAAATAACAATCTTCTAATTCTAAAACTAGCCCAGTGGGCAAAGATAAATGATAAGTTCCTACGACCGGTCTGCGGCAACTTTTGCTCTATTTCCAACTCGTGGTCAACCTCTCCTTTTCGCCAAAGTTCTACTCCTTGAGTCCACGGACATTAACACAAATGTGAGAACCACATCCGATTATCCAATACCCATGATGTAGAAGTAGATAAGTTGACTTCTATAACATATATACACGAATCGAAGTCGTACTTCCTTTTCTTTTCTTCACTTCTTCCGGATAAGCATGACAGGTTCCTTTTCCGGTGTCGGGGTTTTCCACGAAGTGACATTCACCTTCTTTAGCCACCCCACCTTTAGGTTTTAAAGCTGTTTGGTTTTGGAATTGGGTTTGGCAAAAGATTTAGATCCTATCTTCTTCTTGCCTTTCCAATTTCCTTAGCATTCCCTTTTTGCACCATCATTATGGGAGCGGGTCTGCCTTTTTCATGTTGTTCTCGGCGAGTCTTAACATGCTCAACAACTTCGATGAGGGTTTCTCAATTTCATTCATAAGATAGTTCATAACAAATTGAGAGTAGGCTGCTTTGTTCAAAGATTGCAAAACAAGGTCGATTTGGGCTTAGGAGTGATTGGAAAACCCAACCTATCAAGGTACTCAATATACCCAATCATTTTCAACACATGTGGACCAATTTGGATAACGTTCACCCATTTTGCGGTGATACAACGCCTTGCTTGTATCATACCTCTCTGTCGAGCATGCCCTTGAACAATTTCTTGAGATGCTCGATCATCTCATAAGCATCCATTAACTCATGTTGCTTACGAAGCTCGGCGTTCGTGGTTGCTAGCATGACACAACTCACATCGAGCATCATCTTGATGCTTCTTGTAAGCATTATGCTCACTTGCGTGGTGCGATGACGGTTTGGTCTTTGCGAGGAATGGGTCCATCAAGGACATATAACTTACGCTCTTGTTTGAGGACAATCCTCAAGTTCCTATGCCGATCGAAATTAATTCCACTTAGCTTGTCCTTTTCAGGGATGATCGTAATGAAAGACTATTTGTGTTGTTGTTGTTTGCCATTTGATATCTACAATTTATAAGTGCTTGAAATAATAAGTCAAATTCTGAGTTGATATTATATAATTGATAATAGTACATTCAAAATATACCTCCCACTATTTTATTCAAATTAATAGCCCTCACCATTAATTGGAAATCATTTTCTATTAAATCTTTCTAGTGAGCCAAGATCCATATTTCATTATGCCTTAAGTTAGCTTTGGCTATTCTCTCAAAACATAATTATTTAGGTAGACAACCCTTTGTCAATTATATCATATATAACTCTGGATAGTTTGGTAAACAACATTTGTTTCTAGTCCATCTAATGGTACAAACCAAACTCTATGCCTCTAAGTCCACAATCTATTGAGATAACTTAGTTAAGTCAGGCCCAATGATTTTAATAGTTTGGATATCACAATTATCCTATCGCATCTTACCTAGATAAATAGGGTACTTTGCTTTGGCAAACCTACATCTATTGATCAAGGTCTTGATGAGTATTATTCATTGGAAGGCATCGATTTAGACTTAATAATTTAATGAGGATTTTATTAATTTAGATCTCACCAATTTTAATCTTGTTAAGCATGCACATTATTAATCATATCATATCACATACAAGCATAAATAAAGTGCAAAATTAAATGTGTCACGATTATGGCCCAATCCACTGTCGATCTTTTCAAGCTAATGAAAGATTGAAGGTCAATCTAAGGTGGTAAAAGATCTTAAAATAAATAACTTCCTTGGATCTTCCTCTAGCATCGCCTCCTCTCCATCATCATCTTTCCATTGTGTTCTCCATCTTGACATCTTCATCAATTCTGATTATTACATGACATAAAGAAACCTCGAGTTACATTCGAGGGGATTTAGATGAGAAGAGAATATTACATTAGAATTTATAGAAAGGCCGACATGCAATAGTATTTCAAAACCAAAAACCACTAACCTATGGGTCAAAAGGCCATAACTGTGCACCATGCATATCACAATAAGCACATAACAATTTATATATAATTAAAGAAAACTATAAATTAAAACGATTCTTCATGCTTCTAATCCGATTAGAATAGTTATATTGTTATTCCACCGATTAAAGATACGATTAACGTGATATCATATATATATATTACCGAATACACATTCAACGGAATATCATATCATATATCATATATATCGAATACAATTAAAACACGTAATCTGAATTAATCTTTTACGCAAGTAGCTCGATACCACTTGTTGGGCTTGGGCTTGGAAAATTGACAGGAAAATTAAAATTTTAAAGCAATTTAGAAACCTAAAAGCAGGATCCATGCGAAAATCAATTAATTGAGAGGTTTAGAGATTATACGGATATAAACAAAAAGCGAGAATCAAAAGCCATTGCGCCTCGAATCTCCAACGCAATACAAACCGATTTAACCTCTACGGTATCCACCACGAGCAGCACTTACGAACCGTCGAACGATTACGCAATAAGAAGGACTTGCGGTACTAGCCACCAAAAGGAATGGATTTTACGAAGCTGTTTTCTCTCTAGTCTCTCTCTAAGAGCGGCTAGGGTTTTCAATTATGATATCTTACCTAAAGTAGTACTTATATATCATATATATAGTAGTTAAAAGGAATTAATCAAATCAAAACCTAATTTTATAAAATCCGAATTTATATATATATATATATCTTAATTAAGTCTTACTTAATTAATATACATATATACAAATTATCCTTTTAATTTAAATTAAATGATTTAAATACTATTAATCATATTAATATATTTAAATCCTTAAAATTTAAATTAATTCCCTTTTAAATAACGTTACATGTGTGTGACCCTATAGGTTATTATTACGTTGGCAATAATTTTAAAATCATATTATAAAATTATAAGCGTGGCGGCATCTAGTAATGCATCACTTGCTACCCAAGTAATAATAAGATCGATGATTCGATGCAACCTTTTACGTGACCAATGTTTCAATGTAATTTAATCCTTTTAACCTTAATATCCTAGATTAAACTCGAGTCATGGAATGTGTCATACTCTTCATAATTTAATCTGAGTTTTCTTGATCAATGAGTAGACTATATGAAACAAATCACTATTTGAGCATGGCCATGCATTTCATAGTCCTACTCAATCAAGAGACCTATGGATATCACCCATAATATATAGGATGGTTAAATTCCATCTAGATCACTCATATTTCTCACACGATTAATGATGAACCCAATAATCACCTTTATAGTCCACCACAATTAAAGGTGACATTTGATGATATCAAAGTACATAAATTCTCGTGTAGTAATATAGCGATTTGAATTAGGAGGACCATTACATCATTGTCACTATGAGAATTGCTAATGACACTTAGCATAATGCTCCATATAGAATTCTCATGGTGGAGTGCATCCGATTACATCGTTCTCTAACATGTACCTATGCATTGACTTAATATCTCATATATTTATGACCAATGAGATTTGGTCATCGATCGATCCACATACTAGTCTCCATGCATCATTGTTGTCCCATCAACAATGATACTCGACTAAGGACATTTAAGAACAACGATACTAATGGTAATATATAATCTCATGTTCAAGTCACATACTTGAAACTATATAATTTGTATCACTATTCTAAGGAATTTTATTATGTTAACAATTATATTACGCGATAAATAAAACCATAATAAAATCATATATTTATTCAATCAAATATAATATCAAAGCGTTAAGCAATTATATCAAATAATTGGCCTCTGGGGCATAAACTCTAACAGATCTCCCACTTGCACTAGAGCCAATCACTCATGTATCTAATACCCATGGAACTAGTGTGACCGTCGTTATACCCTGCTGCGACAAAGCCTTGGTTAGTGGATCTGCAACATTATCATCATTGGCACTCTTCTATATGTACATCTCTCTATCAATGATTTCACGGATGAGATGGTACCGCTTAAGTATATATGCTTGGATCGTTGGTGAGATCTGGGTTCCTTAGCACGTGCAATGGCTCCATTATTATCACGATATAAACAACCGGATCAACAATGGTTGGAACAACACCAAGTTCGATGATGAACTTTTTAATCCATCTGACCTCCTTGGGCTTTGCACTAGAAGCGACAATATACTCGACCTCATTTGTAGAATCGACTCTTGTCTCTTGCTTGAACTTTTCCATTCTTGACACCACCATTAAGGCAAAACACAAAACTTTGGTGAGACTTATAGTCATCATTGTCGATCTGAAACTAACATCTGTGTAACCCTTTCTTTGCTAGTTAAATCTTCACCTCCATATACTAAGAATGAATCCTTAGTCCTTTTCGGTGCCAGAGGATATTCTTGGCTAACATCGATGACCTTCACTTGGATTCGGTAGTATCTGCTCGTCATGCTCAAAGCATCTGAGACATCCGAGACAGTACATATCATTACATACATAATAGATCCAATTCTTAAAGCATAAGGGATCTTTCTCATCATGCTCCTCATCATCTTGTGATTTAGGACATTGGGCCTTAGAGATCTTTACACCATGAGTCACGGGTAAGTTTCCTCTTTTAGCCTCTTGCATCTTTGAACCGTTTCAACACTTTATCAATATATGTACTTTGACTTAGGTAGAGCATTTTTCTTGATCTATCTCTATAGATCTTGATACCTAAAATGTAAGCGACATCGCCTAAATCTTTCATGGAGAAACATTTTCCTAACCATGTTTTTCTGACTATAAGGAAGGAATGTCATTCCCAATAATTAATATGTCATCAACATATAATACTAGGAATACAATGTGACTCCCACTAACCTTCTTATATACACAAGGTTCATCTTCATTTTAATAAAGCCAAATTCTTTGTTTACTTCATCAAATCGAAGATTCCAACTCAGAGAGCTTGCTTCAATCCATAAATGGATCATTTGCGACTTACATACCTTTCCGACATCCTTTGGGTGACAAAACCCTCGGGTTGTGTCATATACACATCCTCAAGGAGATTTCCGTTAAGGAAAGCGGTTTTGACATCCATCTGCGATTTACGTAATCATAAAAAGGCTGCAATAGCAAGTAAGATCTGATGGATTTAACCATTGCCCTTTGGAGAAAGGTTTCATCATAGTCAACACCTTGAATTTATTTGAAACCTTTTGCTACCAGTCGGGCCTTTATAGGTTTGTACATTACCATCCATGTCGGTTTTCTTCTTGAAAACCCACTTGCACCGATTGGTTTTACCCCTTGGTGGATCAACGAGTCCATACTTGGTTAGTATACATGGAGTCCATCTCAGATTTCATGGCTTCAAGCCATTTCTCGAAATCTGGTCCATTCATAGCTTCTTGGTAGGAAGCGGGCTCATCTTGATCTATGAGCATCACATCGCCAGTTTTTTGTCACAAGATATCCATAATATCTCTCGGGCTCTTGGCGTGTCCTACGAGATCTCTGAATGACTTGTGTAATTTGAAGCGGAGTTCACTTTCCACAATTTCTTGTGGTTCTGCTCATGTTCAACTTCGAGTTCAATGATATTTTGTGGTTCTCGAATTTCTTGAGTTCTACTTTCCTCCCACTTTATTTCCTTTAGAGACAAATTCTCTTTCTAGAAAAATACCGATTCGAGCAACAACCACTTTGTTCTCGGAAGGTTTGTAGAAATAATACCCTTTTGTTTCCTTTGGGTATCCCACAAAATTACATTTGTCGATTTGGGTCCAGAGCTTGTCGAAATTTAGGGCGTTTCTGAGCATACTCATGACCCCAAATCTTCATGAGCGACATACTAGGGCGTTTCCCGGTCCATTTCATATGGTGTCTTACGAACCGTCTTTGTAGGAACACGGTTAAGTGTGAATCTGGTTTGTCTCTAGGGCATGACCCGAAGCTTATTGGAAGATCTGCATGACTCATCATTGATGATCGTACCATGTCCAACAAGGTTCGATTCCTCCTCTCGATATACACCATTCCATTGCGGTGTTCGGGTGGAGTGGTATTTGTGATATAATACCACACTCCTTTAGAAGGTCATCAAAGTCTTGGCTTAAGTATTCACCTCCTCGATCGGATCGAAGGGCTTTTATGCTTTTGCCAAATTGGTTTTGAACTTCATTCTTGAATTCCTTGAACTTTTCAAAGGATTGGTTTGTGTCTCATAAGATACACATATCCATATCTACTAAAGTCATCGATAAATGTAATGAAGTAATAAAACCTACCTCTTGCTAACGAACTCATGGGTCCACATACATCACTATGTATAAGTCCCAATACATCGCTAGCTTGGATTCAACATGTCCGATGAAAGGGGCTTTAGTCATCTTGCCTAATAAACAAGACTCTCATTTCTCATATGATTCAAAATCAAATGAATCCAAGAACCCATCTTTATGGAGTTTGGATATGTTTTTCTCATTTATATGGCCTAAGCAGCGATGCCGAGAGATATGTCGGTTTGAATCATTTGATTTAAATCGTTTTGTATTTATGTTATAGATAGGCATTTCTAAATCAAGAATATAGAGGCAGTTAAACAATTGTGCAACACCATAACAAATATCATTTAAGTAAAACAAACAACGATTGTTCTTTATTATAAATGAAAAACCTTTCTTGTCCAAATAAGAAAGCGAAATAATGTTTTTGCTTATAGCGGGCACAAAATAACAATCTTCTAATTCTAAAACTAGCCCGGTGGGCAAAAGATAAATGATAAGTTCCTACGGCGGTCACGACAACTTTTGCTCTATTTCCAACTCGTAGGTCAACCTCTCCTTTTCGCCAAAGTTCTACTCCTTGAGTCCACGCACATTAACACAAATGTGAGAACCACATCCGATATCAATACCCATGATGTAGAAGTAGATAAGTTGACTTCTATAACATATATACACGAATCGAAGTCGTACTTCCTTTTCTTTTCTTCACTTCTTCCGGATAAGCATGACGGTTCCTTTTCGGTGTCGGGTTTTCCACAGAAGTGACATTCACCTTCTTTAGCCACCCCACCTTTAGGTTTTAAAGCTGTTTGGTTTTGGAATTGGGTTTGGCAAAAGATTTAGATCTATCTTCTTCTTGCCTTTCCAATTTCCTTAGCATTCCCCTTTTGCACCATCATTATGGGAGGCGGGTCACCCTTTTTCATGTTGTTCTCGGCGGTTCTTAACATGCTCAACAACTTTCGATGAGGGGTTTCTCAATTTCATTCATAAGATAGTTCATAACAAATTGAGAGTAGGCTGCTTGTTCAAAGATTGCAAAACAAGGTCGGTTTGGGCTTAGGGTGATTGGAAAACCCAACCTATCAAGGTACTCAATATACCCAATCATTTTCGACACATGTGGACCAAGCTGGATCACGTTCACCCATTTTGCGGTGATACTGCGCCTTGCTTGTATCATACCTCTCTGTCGAGCATGCCCTTGAACAATTTCTTGAGATGCTCGATCATCTCATAAGCATCCATTAACTCATGTTGCTTACGAAGCTCGGCGTTCATGGTTGCTAGCATGACACACTCACATCGAGCATCATCTTGATGCTTCTTGTAAACATTATGCTCCATTGCGTGGTGCGATGACAATTTGGTCTTTGCGAGAATGGGCCATCGAGGACATATAGCTTACGCTCTTGTTTGAGGACAATCCTCAAGTTCTATGCCGATCGAGAAATTAATTCCACTTAGCTTGTCCTTTTCAAGGGTGATCGTAATGAAAGACTATTTGTGTTGTTGTTGTTTGCCATTTGATATCTACAATTTATAAGTGCAACAATAATAAGTCAAATTCTGAGTTGATATTATATAATTGATAATAGTACATTCAAAATATACCTCCCACTATTTTATTCAAATTAATAGCCCTCACCATTAATTGAAAGCATTTTTCTATTAAATCTTTCTAGTGAGCCAAGATCCATATTTCATTATGCCTTAAGTTAGCTTTGGCTATTCTCTCAAAACATAATTATTTAGGTAGACAACCCTTTGTCAATTATATCATATATAACTCTGGATAGTTTGGTAAACAACATTTGTTTCTAGTCCATCTAATGGTACCAACCAAACTCTATGCCTCTAAGTCCACAATCTATTGAGATAACTTAGTTAAGTCGGACCCAATGATTTTAATAGTTTGGATATCACAATTATCCTATCGCATCTTACCTAGATAAATAGGGTACTTTGCTTTGGCAAACCTACATCTATTGATCAAGGTCTTGATGAGTGTTATTCATTGGAAGGCATCTGATTTAGACTTAATAATTTAATGAGGATTTTATTAATTTAGATCTCACCAATTTTAATCTTGTTAAGCATGCACATTATTAATCATATCATATCACATACAAGCATAAATAAAGTGCAAAATTAAATGTGTCACGATTATGGCCCAATCCTTTGTCGATCTTTTCAAGCTAATGAAAGATTGAAGGTCGATCTAAGGTGGTAAAAGATCTTAAAATAAATAACTTCCTTGGATCTTCCTCTAGCATCGCCTCCTCTCCATCATCATCTTTCCATTGTGTTCTCCATCTTGACATCTTCATCAATTCTGATTATTACATGACATAAAGAAACCTCGAGTTACATTCGAGGGATTTAGATGAGAAGAGAGAATATTACATTAGAATTTATAGAAAGGCACGACATGCAATAGTATTTCAAAACCAAAACCACTAACCTATGGGTGAAAAGGCCATAGCATGCACCATGCATATCACAATAAGCACATAACAATTTATATATAATTAAAAAAACTATAAATAAAATATATTCTTCACGACCATCGATCTTCTTATAATCCGATTAGAATAGTTATATTGTTATTCCAATACGAAATTTATCATATATTTCGGTTTCATTAATCATATATTATTATTCTTTATACATTCATCGGAATATCAATATTTATATTTTATTCCATAAATTAAAGATCGATTATATCATCATATATATTATATATTCAACGAATATCATATATTCAATTTTATATGGTAAACATGCATCATCATATATCTATATATCGAATAAGTATTAAAACACGTAATCTGAATTAATCTTTTTTAAGTAGCTCGATTGGGCTTGACGAAGCATGCAATGAAATTAAAATTTTAAAGCAATTTAGAAACCTAAAAAGCAGGATCCATGCGAAAATCAATTAATTGAGAGGTTTAGAGATTATACGGATATAAACAAAAAAAAGAGAATCTGAAAAGCCATTGCGCCTCGAATCTCAACATTGATACAAACCGATTTACGCCTCTCATCCATCCACCACGAGCAGCACTTACGAGCAGTCGAGCGATTACGCAATAAGAAGGACTTGCGGTACTAGCCACCAAAAGGAATGGATTTTACGAAGCTGTTTTCTCTCTCTCTCTCTCTCTAAGAAGCGGCTAGGGTTTTTCAATTATGATATCTTACCTAAAGTAGGCTGCTATATATCATATATATAGTAGTTAAAAAGTTAAAAAATTAATCAAATCAAAACCTAATTTTATAAAATCCGAATATATATATATATATATATATATATTAAATTAAGTCTTACTTAATTAATATACATATATACAAATTATCCTTTTAATTTAAATTAAATGATTTAAATACTATTAATCATATTAATATATTTAAATCCTTAAAATTTAAATTAATTCCCTTTTAAATAACGTTACATGTGTGTGACCTATAGGTTATTATTACGTTGGCAATAATTTTAAAATCATATTATAAAATTATAAGCGTTGGCGACATCTAGTAATGCATCACTTTGCTACCCAGTAATAATAAGATCGATGATTCGATCTGACCTTTTAAATGACCATGTTTCATGTAATTTAATCCTTTTAACCTTAATATCCTAGATTAAACTCGAGTCATGGAATGTGTCATACTCTTCATAATTTAATCTGAGTTTTCTTGATCAATGAGTAGTATATGAAACAAAAATCACTATTTGAGCATGGCCATGCATTTCATAGTCCTACTCGATCGAGAAACCTATGGATATCACCCATAATATATAGGATGGTTAAATTCCATCTAGATCACTCATATTTCTCACCACGATTAATGATGAACCCAATAATCACCTTTATAGTCCACCTATTAAAGGTGACATTTGATGATATCAAAGTACATAAATTCTCGTGTAGTAATATAGCGATTTGGTCGGAGGACCATTACATCATTGTCACTATGAGAATTGCTAATGACACTTAGCATAATGCTCCATATAAATTCTCATGGTGGAGTGCATCCGATTACATCGTTCTCTAACATGTACCTATGCATTGACTTAATATCTCATATATTTATGACCAATGAGATTTGGTCATCGATCGATCCACATACTAGTCTCGATGCATCATTGTTGTCCCATCAACAATGATACTCGACTAAGGACATTTAAGAACAACGATACTAATGGTAATATATAATCTCATGTTCAAGTCACATACTTGAAACTATATAATTTGTATCACTATTCTAAGGAATTTTATTATGTTAACAATTATATTACGCGATAAATAAAACCATAATAAAATCATATATTTATTCAATCAAATATAATATCAAAAGCGTTAAGCAATTATATCAAATAATTGGCCTCTAGGGCATAAACTCTAACAGTCTCCCACTTGCACTAGAGCCGATCACTCATGTATCTAATACCCATGGAACTAGTGTGACCGTCGTAGCCTGCTGCTGCGACAAAGCCTTGATTTAGTGGATCTGCAACATTATCATCTGTTGGCACTCTTCCTATATGTACATCTCCTCTATCAATGATTTCACGGATGAGATGATGCCTTTAAAATATATGCTTGGATCGTTGGTGAGATCTGGGTTCCTTAGCACATCTGATGGCTCCATTATTATCACGATATATAAACAACCGGATCAACAATGGTTGGAACAACACCAAGTTCGATGATGAACTTTTTAATCCATCTGACCTCCTTGGTTTTGCTTTAGAAGCGACAATATACTCGACCTCTGTTGTAGAATCGACTCTTGTCTCTTGCTTGAACTTTTCATTCTTGACACCACCATTAAGGCAAAACACAAAACTTTGGTGAGACTTATAGTCATCATTGTCGGTCTGAAACTAACATCTGTGTAACCCTTTCTTTGCTAGTTAAATCTTCACCTCCATATACCAAGAATGAATCCTTAGTCCTTTTCGGTGCTTGAGGATATTCTTGGCTAACATCGATGACCTTCACTTGGATTATTTGTATCTCTGCTCGTCATGCTCAAAGCATCTGAGACATCCAGAGACAGTACATATCATTGCATACATAATAGATCCAATTCTTAGAAGCATAAGGGATCTTTCTCATCGCTCCTCATCATCTTGTGATTTAGGACATTGGGCCTTAGAGATCTTTACACCATGAGTCACGGGTAAGTTTCCTCTTTTAGCCTCTTGCATCTTTGAACCGTTTCAACACTTTATCAATATATGTACTTTGACTTAGGTAGAGCATTTTCTTGATCTATCTCTATAGATCTTGATACCTAAAATGTAAGCGACATCGCCCAAATCTTTCATGGAGAAACATTTTCCTAACCATGTTTTTCTGACTGTAAAGGAAGGAATGTCATTCCCAATAATTAATATGTCATCAACATATAATACTAGGATCTGATGTGACTCCCACTAACCTTCTTATATACACAAGGTTCATCTTCATTTTTAATAAAGCCAAATTCTTTGTTTTGCTTCATCAAATCGAAGATTCCAACTCAAGAGAGGCTTGCTTGATCCATAAATGGATCGTTGCGACTTACATACCTTTCCGGCATCCTTTGGGTGACAAAACCCTCGGGTTGTGTCATATACACATCCTCGAGGAGATTTCCGTTAAGGAAAGCGGTTTTGACATCCATCTGCGATTTACGTAATCATAAAAAGGCTGCGATAGCAAGTAAGATCTGATGGATTTAACCATTGCCCTTTGGAGAGAAGGTTTCATCATAGTCGACACCTTGAATTTGTTTGAAACCTTTTGCTACCGATCGGCCTTTATAGGTTTGTACATTACCATCCATATCGGTTTTCTTCTTGAAAACCCACTTGCACCCGATTGGTTTTACCCCTTGGTGGATCAACGAGTCCATACTTGGTTAGTATACATGGAGTCCATCTCGATTTCATGGCTTCAAGCCATTTCTCGAAAATCTGGTCCATTCATAGCTTCTTGGTAGGAAGCGGGCTCATCATCTTGATCTATGAGCATCACATCAGCCGTTTTGAGTCACAAGATATCCATAATATCTCTCGGGCTCTTGGCGTGTCCTACGAGATCTCTGAATGACTTGTGTAATTTGAGCGAGTTCACTTTCCACAATTTCTTGTGGTTCTGCTCATGTTCAACTTCGAGTTCAATGATATTTTGTGGTTCTCGAATTTCTTGAGTTCTACTTTCCTCCTTTGTTTCCTTTAGAGACAAATTCTCTTTCTAGAAAATACCGATTCGAGCAACAACCACTTTGTTCTCGGAAGGTTTGTAGAAATAATACCCTTTTGTTTCCTTTGGGTATCCCACAAAATTACATTTGTCGATTTGGGTCAGAGCTTGTCGAATTTAGGGCGTTTCTGAGCGCCTCATGACCCCAAATCTTCATGAGCGACATATCTTAGGGCGTTTCCCGGTCCACATTTCATATGGTGTCTTACGAGCCGTCTTTGTAGGAACACGGTTAAGTGTGAATCACGGTTGTCTCTAGGGCATGACCCGAAGCTTATTGGAAGATCTGCATGACTCATCATTGATCGTACCATGTCCAACAAGGTTCGATTCCTCCTCTCGGATACACCATTCCATTGCGGTGTTCGGTGGAGTGGTTTGTGATATAATACCACACTCCTTTAGAAGGTCATCAAAGTCTTGGCTTAAGTATTCACCTCCTCGATCGGATCGAAGGGCTTTTATGCTTTTGCCAAATTGGTTTTGAACTTCATTCTTGAATTCCTTGAACTTTTCAAAGGATTGGTTTGTGTCTCATAAGATACACATATCCATATCTACTAAAGTCATCGATAAATGTAATGAAGTAATAAAACCTACCTCTTGCTAACGAACTCATGGGTCCACATACATCACTATGTATAAGTCCCAATACATCATTGCTTGGATTCAACATGTCCGATGTGAAAGGGCTTTAGTCATCTTGCCTAATAAACAAGACTCGCATTTCTCATATGATTCAAAATCAAATGAATCCAGAACCCATCTTTATGGAGTTTGGATATGTTTTCTCATTTATATGGCCTAAGCAGCGATGCGAGAGATATGTCGGTTTGAATCATTTGATTTAAATCGTTTTGTATTTATGTTATAGATAGGCATTTCTAAATCAAGAATATAGAGGCCGTTAAACAATTGTGCAACACCATAACAAATATCATTTAAGTAAAACAAACAACGATTGTTCTTTATTATAAATGAAAAACCTTTCTTGTCCAAACAAAAAAGCGAAATAATGTTTTTGCTTATAGCGAGCACAAAATAACAATCTTCTAATTCTAAAACTAGCCCGGTGGGCAAAGATAAATGATAAGTTCCTACGGCCGGTCACGGCAACTTTTGCTCTATTTCCAACTCGTAGGTCAACCTCTCCTTTACGCCAAAGTTCTACTCCTTGAGTCCACGCACATTACTACAAATGTGAGAACCACATCCGATATCAATACCCATGATGTAAAGTAGATAAGTTGACTTCTATAACATATATACACGAATCGAAGTCGTACTTCCTTTTCTTTTCTTCACTTCTTCCGGATAAGCATGACAGTTCCTTTTCCGATGTCGGGTTTTCCACAGTGACATTCACCTTCTTTAGCCACCCCACCTTTAGGTTTTAAAGCTGTTTTGGTTTTGGAATTGGGTTTGGCAAAGATTTAGATCTATCTTCTTCTTGCCTTTCCATTTCCCTTAGCATTCCCCTTTTGCACCATCATTATGGGAGCCAGGTCACTGCTTTTTTCATGTTGTTCTCGGCGATTCTTAACATGCTCAACAACTTCGATGAGGGGTTTCTCAATTTCATTCATAAGATAGTTCATAACAAATTGAGAGTAGGCTGCTTTGTTCAAAGATTGCAAAACAAAAGTCGATTTGGGCTTAGGGTGATTGGAAAACCCAACCTATCAAGGTACTCAATATACCCAATCATTTTCGACACATGTGGACCAAGCTGGATCCGTTCACCCATTTTGCGGTGATCTGACGCCTTGCTTGTATCATACCTCTCTGTCGAGCATGCCCTTGAACAATTTCTTGAGATGCTCGATCATCTCATAAGCATCCATCAACTCATGTTGCTTACGAAGCTCGGCGTTCATGGTTGCTAGCATGACACACTCACATCGAGCATCATCTTGATGCTTCTTGTAAGCATTATGCTCACTTGCGTGGTGCGATGACAATTTGGTCTTTGCGAGGAATGGGCCCATCGAGGACATATAGCTTACGCTCTTGTTTGAGGACAATCCTCAAGTTCTATATGCCGATCGAGGAAATTAATTCCACTTAGCTTGTCCTTTTCAAGGGTGATCGTAATGAAAGACTATTTGTGTTGTTGTTGTTTTTGCCATTTGATATCTACAATTTATAAGTGCAACAATAATAAGTCAAATTCTGAGTTGATATTATATAATTGATAATAGTACATTCAAAATATACCTCCCACTATTTTATTCAAATTAATAGCCCTCACCATTAATTGAAAAGCATTTTCTATTAAATCTTTCTAGTGAGCCAAGATCCATATTTCATTATGCCTTAAGTTAGCTTTGGCTATTCTCTCAAAACATAATTATTTAGGTAGACAACCCTTTGTCAATTATATCATATATAACTCTGGATAGTTTGGTAAACAACATTTGTTTCTAGTCCATCTAATGGTACCAACCAAACTCTATGCCTCTAAGTCCACAATCTATTGAGATAACTTAGTTAAGTCGGGCCCAATGATTTTAATAGTTTGGATATCACAATTATCCTATCGCATCTTACCTAGATAAATAGGGTACTTTGCTTTGGCAAACCTACATCTATTGATCAAGGTCTTGATGAGTGTTATTCATTGGAAGGCATCGATTTAGACTTAATAATTTAATGAGGATTTTATTAATTTAGATCTCACCAATTTTAATCTTGTTAAGCATGCACATTATTAATCATATCATATCACATCACATACAAGCATAAATAAAGTGCAAAATTAAATGTGTCACGATTATGGCCCAATCCACTTTGTCGATCTTTTCAAGCTAATGAAAGATTGAAGGTCGATCTAAGGTGGTAAAAGATCTTAAAATAAATAACTTCCTTGGATCTTCCTCTAGCATCGCCTCCTCTCCATCATCATCTTTCCATTGTGTTCTCCATCTTGACATCTTCATCAATTCTGATTATTACATGACATAAAAAAACCTCGAGTTACATTCGAGGGGATTTAGATGAGAAGAGAATATTACATTAGAATTTATAGAAAGGCCACGACATGCAATAGTATTTCAAAACCAAAAACCACTAACCTATGGGTCAAAAGGCCATAACTGTGCACCATGCATATCACAATAAGCACATAACAATTTATATATAATTAAAGAAAACTATAAATTAAAACGATTCTTCATGCTTCTAATCCGATTAGAATAGTTATATTGTTATTCCACCGATTAAAGATACGATTAACAGTATCATCATATATATTACCAGAATACACATTCAACGGAATATCATATATTCAATTTTATATCGGTAAACATGCATCATCATATATCATATATATCGAATACAATTAAAACACGTAATCTGAATTAATCTTTTTAACATAGTAGCTCGATACCACTTTTGTTGGGCTTGACGACACGAAGCTTGAAAAATGAAATTAAAATTTTAAAGCAATTTAGAAAAACCTAAAAGCAGGATCCATGCGAAAATCAATTAATTGAGAGGTTTAGAGATTATACGAGATATAAACAAAAAAGCGAGAATCTGAAACCATTGCAAGCCTCGAATCTCAGCAATATACAAACCGATTAACGCCTCTCTACAGTATCCACCACAGCGCAGCGCCGCATGGCAGTCGAGCGATTACTGCAATAAGAAGGACTTGCGGTACTAGCCACCAAAAGGAATGGATTTTACGAAGCTGTTTTCTCTCTCTCTCTCTCTAAGAAGCGGCTAGGGTTTTTCAATTATGATATCTTACCTAAGTAGTAGGCTGCTATATATCATATATATATAGTAGTTAAAAGGAATTAATCAAATCAAAACCTAATTTTATAAAATCCGAATTTATATATATATATCTCTTAATTAAGTCTTACTTAATTAATATACATATATACAAAATTATCCTTTTAATTTAAATTAAATGATTTAAATACTATTAATCATATTAATATATTTAAATCCTTAAAATTTAAATTAATTCCCTTTTAAATAACGTTACTATGTGTGACCCTATAGGTTATTATTACGTTGGCAATAATTTTAAAATCATATTATAAAATTATAAGCGGTGAAAGCGGACATCTAGTAATGCATCACTTTTACCCAGTAATAATAAGATCGATGATTCGATGCAACTTTTTAAGTGACCAATGTTTTCAATGTAATTTAATCCTTTTAACCTTAATATCCTAGATTAAACTCGAGTCATGGAATGTGTCATACTCTTCATAATTTAATCTGAGTTTTCTTGATCAATGAGTAGACTATATGAAACAAATCACTATTTGAGCATGGCCATGCATTTCATAGTCTACTCAATCAAGAAACTATGGATATCACCCATAATATATAGGATGGTTAAATTCCATCTAGATCACTCATATTTCTCACCACGATTAATGATGAACCCAATAATCACCTTTATAGTCCACCACTATTAAAGGTGACATTTGATGATATCAAAGTACATAAATTCTCGTGTAGTAATATAGCGATTTGGTCGGAGAGACCATTACATCATTGTCACTATGAGAATTGCTAATGACACTTAGCATAATGCTCCATATAGAATTCTCATGGTGGAGTGCATCCGATTACATCGTTCTCTAACATGTACCTATGCATTGACTTAATATCTCATATATTTATGACCAATGAGATTTGGTCATCGATCGATCCACATACTAGTCTCGATGCATCATCATTGTTGTCCCATCAACAATGATACTCGACTAAGGACATTTAAGAACAACGATACTAATGGTAATATATAATCTCATGTTCAAGTCACATACTTGAAACTATATAATTTATATCACTATTCTAAGGAATTTTATTATGTTAACAATTATATTACGCGATAAATAAAACCATAATAAAATCATATATTTATTCAATCAAATATAATATCAAAAGCGTTAAGCAATTATATCAAATAATTGGCCTCTAGGGCATAAACTCTAACCTTGGAGGAAAGAGATACTCTCCAGTCATAGTCGACAACTTCACTAGATTTACATGGGTGTTCTTTCTAACCTCAAAAGATGAGACAGGCTCCCACCTGATCAAAATGTTCAAGCTTGTGATGAGCGAGAAAGAGAGAAGATCAAGGCTATAAGAAGTGATCATGGTAGAAAATCGACTTCTCGAAATGGATCAATTACGCTTCTCGACAATGGCATCACCAACTTCTCAGCTCCACGAACTCCTCAACAAAATGGAGTTGCTGAGAGAAAGAACAGAACACTAATAGAGGCTGGAAGGACTCTACTAGCAGCAGCTCATCTGCCTGAGTACTTCTGGGCAGAAGCAGTCAACACTGCATGTTATACTCAGAACAGATCACTCATACACTCTACGATTAAGAAGACTCCCTATGAACTATGGAAAGGAAGAAAACCTAGTGTCAGCTACTTTCATGTCTTTGGGTGTGCATGCTACATACTCAACAATGGAAAGCAGTACTTGACAAAGTTTTAACCGAAATCAGACGAAGGAATCTTTCTTGGATATGCCACAGACAACAAGGCTTACAGAGTGTTCAATAAGAAGACACTAAGTGTAGAAGTCTAGATTCACATCATCTTTGACAAAATAGACTTAGACAAAACAGTGCTCCAAGACACTACGATCAAAAGTGAAGACACTACGAACGAAGTCGTCAAGCTCAATACTACGATCGTAGTACCAGACAGTGAAATCGTTGAGCAATGAAATGAGATCGTAGAGAGGCCCGTGCCAAACAATTAGCCTCCACATCAAGAAGAAGAAATAGATCTTGAGGATCTAAGACAAGAAGGCATAAGAACGGATGTTCCAACTGGAAGCAGATAGGCAAAAGATCACACTCAAGATCTAATCATTAGAGCTCCAAATGCAAGAGTCAGAATAAGAGATGCTACTCAAAATGAATGCTTCTATCTAAGCTTCCTATCTCAAATAGAACCAAAGAAGATAGAGGATGTTATGGAAGATTCCAGCTGGATAGAAGCGATGTAGGAAGAACTTAATTAGTTTGAGAGAAGCAAAGTTTGGAGATTGGTTCCAAGACCAAAGAACCATCCTATAATTGGAACCAAGTGGGTCTTCAGAAACAAGATGGATGAAGATGGGGTGATAACCAGGAATAAGGCCAGACTAGTAGCCAAGGGCTACTCTTAGGAAGAAGGCATTGACTATGATGAGACATTCACACCCGTTGCCAGACTCGAAGCAATTAGAATATTCCTTGCTTTTGCTGCTCACATGAAGTTCAAAGTCTTCCAGATGGATGTCAAAAGTGCATTCTTGAATGGTGAACTTCAAGAAGAAGTCTATGTAGAGCAGCCTCCAGGTTTCATCAATCCATCTCTTTCTAATTATGTTTTTAGATTAGATAAAGCCTTATATGGTCTTAAACAAGCACCTAGAGCATGGTATGAAACACTGACTAACTTTCTTATTGAAAATGGATTTACTAGAGGAAGAGTAGATACCACATTATTTCTTAGAAAGCATAAAGATAAGGTCCTATTAGTTCAAATCTATGTTGATGATATTATCTTTGGTTCTACTGATGAAAAATTATGCAAGAGATTCTCCAAGCTTATGCAGAGCAAATTTGAAATGAGCATGATGGGTGAGCTGAACTTCTTTCGTGGACGGAAAGTAAAGCAGACTGATGAATCAATTTTCATAAACCAAGCCAAGTACATTAAAGACTTACTCAAAAAGTATGGCATGGAATCAGCCTCTCCCATGAAAACCCCAATTGCTCCTGCAACCAAGCTTGACAAAGATGAAAAAGGTAAAAATATTGATATAACTCAATACAGATGTATGATAGGCTCTCTTTTATGTCTTACTGCCAGTAGACAAGATATAATGTTTGCAACATGCATTTGTGCTAGATTTCAGGCTTGTCCTAAAGAATCTCATTGAACTACTGTAAAGAGGATTTTCAGGTACCTCAAAGGTACACCTCACTTGGGGCTTTGGTATCCCAGGGAATCCTCATTTGAGCTAACAGGTTATACATATGCTAATTTTGCAGGCTGCAAAATAGATAGAAAAAATACCAAATGGCACTTGTCAACTACTAGGTAATGAGACTTGTGTCCCGTTTAGCAAGAAGCAAAACTCGTGATCTACCTTAACTACGGTTGAATACATTCTTCACCGGCATTTGCTTGTGCTTTCGAGATCCTATGGATGTAAAATCAGCTAGCAGATTATGGGTTTGAATTCAAATCCATACCTATTCATTGTGATAACACAAGTGAAATTGCTATAACTCATAATCCTGTCATGCATTCTAGGACTAAGCATATAGAAATAAGGTATCACTTCATTAGGGATCATGTACAAAATGGAACAATATCTTTACAATACATCCCTACTGAAAATCAACTTGCTGATGTTTTCACAAAGCCTCTAGATGAATCCAGATTCAACAAATTGATAAGTGAACTAGGCATGCTTAACTTGCAAACATGAAATATTGTGCTTTAGTTTGTGCTAACCATACAGATTTAAAGGCTGTGTTCGAAATCAAAGACATGATCAAAGGAAGTCCACAATCGTAGAGTCAAAGTACCTAAAATTCGACGAATGCTGAATAGAATCAACGATCGTAGTACAAACTCAACGATAGCTGAGCTACAACAACAAAACCAAAGGAGCACCCGATGATGATCAAGCATAAATCTAAGAATTCTCCCTGATTAGTGCCTTAGGGACAAACCTAACCCTTATTTCATTCAAGAGGTTGGCCCTTCCTGAGCTACCTTAAATCAAGAATAAAGCTAAACCAAAGGCTCACAATGAGAACTTGATCAGACTCTACGATTTCTAGTCAGACTCAATGGTCGCAGTTCAAACTCTACGTTTACAGCTCAGACATGACGATTGCTACACAAACTCGACGACTCCAAGGACCATCTCAACGATCGTAGTCCCACTAAAGAATACATCATCCCAGAAGAAGTTAAGGGCAATTTAGTACAATCCCTCTCTGTCAAAATTCGTAGAGCCAAGAAAAATTCGACACCTGTCCCACTACGTAAAATAGAGAGAGGGAAGTTTCAAGTACAAATTAAAATCGTCTGTTTGAAATCTGAAGTTCAAAAGACCATCTTTCTCTTTTTCTCTCAAGAAGAAACCCTAAAATTAGTAGCAAGCTCAGTCAGTCTCACTTCCTATAAAGAAATCAATGGCAGCTTCCAGTGTTGTCTCCGGCTACAGACTCTGTTTTGACGTGTTTAAAACAGCTAAACCCCAATTTCACAAGACATTGTCACTAGTGAAGAAGGAAGGTCTAGAAAAAGCCTTGGGTACGGACACATTGATCTACCCAAAGCTGGTAAAAGAGTTCTACAATAACGGGGTATTTGAAAACAACACTATCACTTTAAAAGTAAGGAACGTTCAAATCAGGCTAAAAGATGAAGACATCAATTTAGCCCTAGGGCTCAAATCTGAAGGGTATCCATCCTTAGATGGAATAGACTTCCATAAAGGTCTCAAGAAGATGCATCACAAGAAATCACCCTCTGTCAAAGGATACAAAAAGAAGGAGTTTCCACATAGGTATGAGTTTCTAGTTGATATTGTTGGAAAAAGTATATGCTGTAAGAGCTCAGGTCATGACTCTGTGAATGAGGTACAACTCAAACTCATGACTGCCATATGTTACAAAATACAACTCAACTATAGGGCTTTATTACTTGAGTGGATTGGAAAATGGTTAATTAGCTCAAAGAAAACAAAGAGCTCACAGAAGATGCTCTACGGACGATTTATCAGCATTATCCTACAGGCTGCTCTTGGTGACCTAATTGAGGATGATGAAGGAGAAGCCATAAATCCAAATCGACGAATGACTCAGCAATTGTTTGAAAATTGGAAAAGAAATCCAGCTGAAAATGTGAAGATGATGTCTAAATCCAGTGGTCAAACTGGTGAAATAAAGGGAACAAGAGTGCCAGGGAATATGTCTGTTGTCCAAGAAACTGAGGAAGAAGAAGAAGCTAATCAAGGAGAACCCATTGCTTTAATTAGAAAAAGCAAAGGGAAAAGGAAATCTAGAACTACAGAAGAAGAAAGGAACAGCAGGCTGAGGCAGAAGAAGAGTCCTCAGATATTGAGACTCTAAGGATACTGAGAAGAAAGGAACAGCAGGCTGAGGCAGAAGAAGATAGAGTAACTATATCTCAGCTGTTGAAGATGAGTAAGATCAGCCACAAGAGCAAAAAGCCATCAGCCTCTTCGATCGTAAAGTCTCCTCCGATCGTAGAGCCCAGACCAAACAAGGAAGCATATGCATTGGCTGATCTGAAGGACAAAACTGAAGAAAGTCCTGAGGTTGTGGCACGACCTAAAAAGCCAAGAAGGAAATTGGTCAAGAAGTATATTCTAAAAAGCTCTAAAGAGGGAAGACAAAGAACTGTCTGCTAAAAAGGAACCAGCTGAGGGGGAGACACTAAAAGATCTGATGATAGTAGATACTCTTGTTGAGGGGGAGATGCCTGAAGATCTCCTGCCAGAGGATGCTCCAGTTGAGGGGGAGCTATTGACATTTCAAAAGAATGATCAAGCTGAGGGGGAGGATTATAACACCTCAATAGCAGAAAAAGAAATTCTTGGAGGAGATAATGAAGAACTAATGCAAGAACATCCTGAAGCAATTGACATAATGGAATCCTCCAGTGAAAATAGAGAAGAAGATGATGAGATTGAGATCATAGCTGTAGGCATTGATGGACACAGAAGAGCCAACTATGAGCAACTATTTGCATATCTTTCTATGATGCCCTTGCACCGAGCTAAAATTCTGAACTCTTGGGATCACATATTCTGGAGTTTCAAAGAGTATCCAACTATCTTTGTACTCGCAAATGGATTCCCAGGGAAATTCAATTTTGCCAAGAAGCTTCTCACCAACAGTTCTTCCTCAGAAAACACACTTGAGGTACTATCTATCCCAACACTTTTCAGAAATAATCACTTGCCATCATCCTCATTTAATCAAATTTATGAATTCCCGCAATGGTTGGAAGTGATTCTTCATCCACTAAATCAATTTCCAGTTGCAGAATCTCAAAATTCTGTAACTGAGGAACCAAATAAGAGCCACTCCCTATTACTCCCACAGCCTACCACCTCTACGATCACTGACTCTAGCCCCTTAGTATAGTATCTACCACAAATCGTAGAGTCACTAAGCTTCAACATTCAAACCCAGTATCCTCCTTCAGATATTCCCTCCTCATCTTAAAATGAATGCTTCAATCTTGAACTTGCTCTCTACTCACTGTAAGATCAATTCAAGAGCACATCACCTCCCTCACAAATTCCAAATCTAGATGAAATCCTGTCAGAACTATCCACAAAGGCTGATTTGTCAGTCATGTCTGAGAAAGTAATCAAAGAACTAGATGAGAGTTTTGAAGATCATACTGCACTTATACAGCTGAGATTGACATCAATGATCAATGTTGCAAACAATCTTCCAAGCTCCCTAATCTCCGAGTTGTCTAAAACACTCAAAGAGATCATCAAAGAAATGCTTCAAAGCATAAAAGACAGGGACGACATTCACTTTCTTGCAGCTAAAAGGCATCGGGATGCTGTCTTAATATTACAGAAAACACAAGAATCTTAGAACAATCTGATGATATAGAGCATCAAAAGTATTCAAACTGCAGTCAAAGAATTTTAAGATTTCTCCATGGGCCAAATGAAGCAGACTGAGACTATCCTCGACATTCTTCAACGATGAGAAACTCGTTCTGATGCCTTAATCCAAGAGAATCGTGAGGACATTTCTCAAACTCAGAGTCAACTTAATGAGCTTGTCCAAGGAGTCACTCGCCTCTTAGCAGACATTCGAAACCTTGATGCTGACATAAAGGGGGAGAGTAAAGGGCAAGGAGATCAAGGAGGCAAGGGCAGAGGCAAAGGACACTTCCAATCAAGGCCAAGGCAAATCACTCAGCAAACTCCACGATCCAGCCATCAGACTCAATGATCTGATCAGCAGGAAATTTTAATGGCTCAACCATTAAGGAGTCAAGGGCCAACTATCAGTTCTCATGCGGTGACAACAACAGGCCTACGAATGCCAATTGGAGATCCTGCATTCATGAATAGGCATGATCACAATCTAAGGCTAAGCCCAAGTGAGCTGGAAGATCTGGCCAGAAGAGATGAAGCAAGCAGAAAGAGGAGAGCTAAGGAATATGCAAATCCTCCAAGAAGCAAAATGCAAAAGAAATAGAGATAAGTTGAATTTCAAATTGTATCGATGTAGTCAATATTAAATGTAATATCTGTCTCCATACATCAATAAATTCATGCTTATTCTCTAGAAATTTCAACTGCTCATTGAAATACTAAGTCATGTTTACTTTACTGCAACTGCATATAAAACTTTATAATCATGACAACAAATCTCCTTGGTTATGTCAACATCAAATAGGGGGAGATTGTTGGAAGAATGCATATTGTGATTTGATGTTTTATGAAAAAGCTCATGATTATGTAAAGTCCTTCAAAGAATATATGTACTAGGACTTAGTGATAGATCAAAGTTGTTAGGTTGATCTTAGCCTTTTTAATGTTTACTTATATAGATAAGGAGATCAAATCTGTTAGGTTGATCTATGGCTAGAAAGAAATAGATAGGCTAGTAGTCTATTCATCTGATTAACAGAATACAGAAGTTAATGCAGGATCGCAGAGGTGAGATGATCGTAGTGTATCTACCTTGAAGGGCCTCTCCAGGAATCGTAGAGTGGCCCATACGTTTACCGAGCTAACTCAGAGATCATAAGGTGTTCTCGGAAATGCAGAGTTTGCAAGGCGAGCAAGCGAAGATCGTAGTGTTAACAGATCGTAGTGAGAAATCGTAGTGATCTCTTAAGTACGAGCACCAATATGACAAGGCACTAAGATATTGATAGTAGAGTGACATATGTCTTGTGTCAGAAACATCAAGCCCTATCGTTCATTTGAAGATAGACTCCAACAAATATGGAATGGGTTTTGAACGTTGAAGCTCTCACCAGTCCCAACGTACAAAAGATATCCTTAGTATTGATCAAAAGAAATGTATTCAAGAAGCTAAGAAAAGGACCATTGGGGAGAGGAAAACACCTTTTGAGGTGTTAGGTGAGAAAGCAGTCTACTGTGTCAGTGGGCCAGAGTGCAATTCAGAAGATGTGTAGAAAAGTCTCCATCAAAGCTCAGAAATGTCAAACGCATTTAATGGTTCATCAGATGACTTCAACGGATAGATTTCAAGATCACATATATACAGATCAAAGACAGATGAAAAAAAAGAAGTAAGTATTGAACAAAAAGCACAAGAACCCTAAACGCCGAACTCTACGATCTGAGAAAAAGGGAAAGCTTGCTCAGCTACTCAGTTCTTTCAAACAAGTGCTTAACTGCAACTGAGTAGCCTTAATCACAACTCAACAATCATCAATCTACTGAAGTAAAAAGTTCCAAGTCAGAAGGACTTGAAGAGTTCTAAGTGAACTGTGAAGAGCCAAGTCTGCTGGACTTGAAGAGTTCAAAAGTGAACTTAGAAGTGCCTGGATCATTGGTCAGAAGGAATCATTAGATTCAAAAAGTGTACAAGACATCCTTAGTGGATTTCTTACTCAAGGAGTAAAAGAGTGGACTAGGAGCTTTGAGTGCTCCGAACCACTTTAAAACAACTGTGTCTTTATAACTGCTATAACTGCTCTAACCGCAATAGTTGTCTTTCTCTCTTTAATCTGCTATCTAAAAGGGATTTCGAAGAATCAATAGTTCCGCTGTGCTTAAAAGATTTATCAAAACAGTTTTTAAACAAAGAGAAGTTTTTAATATCTATTCAACCCCCCCTTCTAGATAATAATTGTGCTTTCAGGAACTAACATACTTATCCCAACTCCCTTTGAAGTCTAGGACACAGAGTCTTAATAGATCTTTAAGAGTTTGAATAGTCCTCTATGATTGTCCGTCCATTTGAGGATGGTATGCCGAACTGAATCGTAAATCTGTGCCCATAGCTTTTTGCAAGCTAACCCAAAATCGTGAAGTAAATCTTGGGTCATGATCCGAAACTATGGATATTGGCATGCCATGCAATCTCACAATCTCATTTACGTACATACGAGCAAGATGTTCAAGGGAATAAGTCTCCCATATCGGCAAGAAATGATCGGACTTAGTTAATCTATCAACAATAACCCAAATAGCATCTATGCCTTGAGAAATTGTGGGAAGACCCGTAATGAAATCCATAGTAATGTGTTCCCACTTCCATTTTAGAATCTCAAGTGGTTGCAATGGACCCTTCGGCACTTGATGCTCCACCTTTACCCATTGACAAGTTAAACACCTCTAGATAAACTTCGCGATCTCTCTCTTCATATTGTTCCACCAAAATGTATGTCAAAGATCACGATACATTTTGGTACTTCCAAGATGGATTGCAAACGGTGTATTGTGTGCCTCCATCATGATCTTGTACTTCAAATCAGAGTCGTTAGGAACACAAAGTCTTGAGTTGACTTAAAGTATTCCTTCTTCATCGATTCTTGCCTCTAGGAGAACACCTTCTTGTACTTTCTTCTTCATACGCATTAGCTCTGGGTTTGTGGCTTGAGCAACTTTAACTTTATCGATTAAAGTTGGTTCTATGCATATACTTGACATCATCGCATGGGTCCTCGGAGTCTTGAATTCTATCTTTATCTTTTATAAATCACACAAAATAGGCCTTTGTGTTAACAACATCGCACTCATTCCCGCATATGATCTTCTACTCAACGCGTCAGCTACCATGTTCGCTTTTCCAGGATGGTATTGAATGGTGTGGTCGTAGTCTTTCAACAGCTCAAGCCAACGTCGTTGCCACATGTTTAGTTCCTTTTGGGTGAAGAAATATTTAAGGCTTTTATGGTTTGAATATATCTCCACTTTCTCCCCATATAGATAGTGCCTCCATATCTTTAGCGCGAAAACAACTGCTGCCAACTCTAGATCATGAGTAGGATAATTCCTCTCATATTCTTTAAGTTATCGCGAGGCATAGGCTATGACTTTCCCATGTTGCATGAGAACACATCCTAACCCTTTGCCTGAAGCATCATTGTAAATAACAAATCCATCCGAACCAGACGGTATTGTCAGAATAGGTGCCAAAATAAGTCTCTTCTTGAGGTCTTGAAAACTCTTCTCGCATTCCTCGCTCCATACAAATTGTGTATCCTTCCGAGTCAGTTGAGTTAACGGAGTAGCGATTAGAGAAAATCCTTCCACGAATCTCCGATAATAACCAGCTAAACCCATAAAGCTACGTACTTTGGTCACCGACTTAGGTTTCTCCCAACTTTGTATTGCTTCAATCTTCATCGGGTCAACAAATACTCCATGTTTTGATACCATGTGCCCAAGAAATGCTACTTCCTCAAGCCAGAACTCGTATTTCTTTAACTTGGCATAAAGCTTGTTTTCACAAAGCCTTTGGAGTACCAGCTTCAAATGGTGCTCATGATCTTCACGGCTTTTGGAATATATGAGGATGTCATCAATAAAGACAAAAATGAACTGATCTAAATATTCTATAAATACTCGGTTCATCATATCCATGAAAGCCGTATAAGCATTAGTCAATCCAAAAGACATGACTAGGAATTCATAATGCCCGTACCAAGTTCTGAAGGTAGTCTTTGCAATATCCTCAGTTCTAATCTTCAGCTGATGATATCCAGAATGAAGATCGATCTGTAAAAAGAATTGTGCTCCTTGCAACTGGTCAAATAGGTCATCAATGCGAGGTAGCGGATACCTATTCTTGATGGTGACATGGTTCAATTCCCTTAGTCAATATTAAAGTTGCATACTCCGCCTTTCTTCTTTACTTTCTGATAAAACAGGAGCACCCCAAGGAGATGTACTAGGACGAATGAAACCAATGTCCAACAACTCCTGTAGTTGGACCTTTAACTCCTGAAGTTCAATAAGAGCCATTCGATATGGGATTTTAGAAATGGGCTTTATACCAGGTTCAAGATCAATAAAGAATTCAACTTCATGTTCTGGGGGTAGACCGGGAAGTTCTTCAGGAAATACGTCAGGAAACTCACTAACAACAGAAATATTATTCAAATCTGATGTGTCTTTATTCAAATCCATAACATGGGCTAAGAAAGCTTGACATCCGTTTTTCAATAAACGAATGACTTTATGGCTTGATATGACAGTGATTGATTTTAGTGATTTAGTTGTTTGAATTCGCATAACAGGTTGGTTAGGAATATGAAAACTAACAACCTTACGAAAACAATCAATTTTGGCATGATGAGTTGTTAACCAATCAATCCCTAAAATCTCATCAAAAGAAAGTATCTTTAAAGAGATAAGATCAACAGTTAATGTTATGGTGCCAACTTGGATCAAACAAGATTTATAAATAGTGGATGTAATGAAAGTTTCTCCTAACAGAGTCTCCACAGATAAGTCAAAGTCTAATTTCTCCGGAGTTAAGTTTAAATGTTGAGCACAAGCAGGAGAGATAAAAGAATGGGTAGAACCGGTATCTAGTAAGGTATAAACTTCTTAAGAATTTATGATTAGCTTATCCGTGATCACCTCGTTTGGGTTCCTCGCATTTTGACCAGTCACGACAAACGCTCTTCCAGGAACCATTGACTTTGACTTTTTTGGGACAACCTTTTGAGTCACCATCCATGTGACGCTGCCAAAATAGGTATACATCACCTATTCTGAGTCGCCAAATACATGGTACAGAATACAAATATAATCTAAAATATACAACAAGAGCTGTGAGTTTTAATACAAATATTGTCTTCTAGACAATATCCACTCTCAGAATAAGTCCTCATTATATTTATTATTACACTATTTTATAGAATAGTGAGGACTACTAAGACACCATCTCGGACCATCACTCCGTTCCCCGACTAGTCTTGGCTACGTTCTCATTTCCTGAAGAAAACAGTGAAAGAAAGGGTATTCATTGCTCAACTAGCCCAGTAAGAAATATTATGACTAAGATAATGCAGAATAAATTATCATTAGTCTTCAACAATGTTAAACTAATAAAATATAATAGACATCAAGTTTAACTGCAGCAGAACAAACAATCCATTAAAAGAGTCAAGTAAAGAATAAAATCTACTATCTTTTATGATTTAAAAGGTTTTTCATCACTTTTATCGCTGGGACTCAGCTTAATAAATAATCCACATCATCCCTGCACTACGGCCAAGGATATTCATTAGTATCACGACCACAAATTATCCATGCACTACGGGCCAAGGATATTCGTGTATTCATCAATGGTCATGATCATGCCAATAATTATCCATCAATGCACTACGGGCCAATGAGGACTTTTACCACATCATTTGTAACATTACGGTCATGATTACAATCGAATAATCCTCGGTCATAATCATACCAAGTCCATCTATGCACTACTGTGCCACGAGATGACTTTCAAAAAAAAATATAAGCATGAGGATGATGACAATGATATAAGAATTCAATAAAACAAGTTCAAGAATTAATTTATTCAGGAACTAATAACGTCCAAATTGTCAACATGATACTTCTTTGTAGAGAAAAATTCAAGAATACTCAGAAAAATATTTCCATGAAAAGATACTGGATGAAGCGCAAATATCAAGGATATTCCACTAATTTCATGAAGTATAGAAATCAAAACTTTAACCAACTAAATATAATAAAGAATGGAATAACAAAAGAAATCACCAGGCCTGCGATAGATCAAGCAGTAGGAGTTATTCCAACAGAATAATAAATTACAAAACCAGTCCGGCAGAAAACGCATTGCAGACGATATATTCAAATGAATAATAAAGATTTTAAACAATTCCGACGTAAAACGCGTGCATGACGAAGCTATTCCAACAAAATAATAAAGAATGGAATAATAGAAGAATTTCACCAAGTATAGGGTAGCCCGCATATACAGGTTATTCCAACAGAATAAATAATGGAATAACAGAAGAATTTCACCAAGTATAAGGTTGCTTCATGTATACGAGTTATTCCAATGAATAATAAAGAATGGAATAACATAAGTTCTCTTCATGAATAAAAAAGAAATAATACCCCTTACCTTAGAAGAAACTGGATATAGAAGTAGTGAAGTAGCAGAAAACTTTTCTTCTTTCTCTCTATAGTTTCTATCTCTAGAGTTTTAGTGAATTCGTAAGAAATAATGAAGGAATGAGCTTCTAATTATAGAAGAATGGACTGAATAATAACTAATCCATGAACGATCCAGATTGATTTACTTTTAAACGGACGGTCCAGATTGATTTAATAAAAAAACAAAATCTTTTAAATAAAGTATAATATATTCTATTTATAATCTAATAAAACGAATAACTTTATAAAAATATTCTGTTTTATATAAAAAGATTTTTACTATGCAAACACTATCACGTAACTATGCAAAACACTATGCATAATAAAATATAATATATTCTAATTATTGTCTAATAAAACGAATAACTTTATTAAAATATTACATTTTATATAAAAAGATCTTACTATGCAAAACACTATGCATAATAGAATATAATATATTCTATTTATAGTCTAATAAAATGAATAACTTTATAAAAGTATTCTGTTTTATATAAAAAGTTTTTCTGTTTTATTACATTAATAATACTAATAAAACAAAACTTTATCATCATTATTATAATTCACACTATTAATCTACCAGGTCGTTCCCAGGAAAGAGGGGGCTTTCTAATAAGGATTTCTCCCTATTGGCGCGCAATTAGGTGACTAAACTTCTCCTTGGAAAAACTTCTAGACATCGTTAATATTACAAATAATAATATTAACAAATTTGTTATCTCAATTATTGATTTAATAATATATAAAATATTGACAATAATTGAATCAAATAACGTGAGATACTATCAAAGCAATTCTTCGTAGCAATAATTGAACAAAACTAAGTGACTTCTCACGTAAGCATCAATAATCAATACCGTGTGCTACTATGCAACCATGCGTATTACTGTACTTTTACTACCGAGTAGTTCAACAGTATTAACGGTAAAACTTCTGCCGTTATTTTCAATAAAATATTTTTGTCGTTTTCTCAATCTGACAATAATTCCGTTGTGGGGTCCACTAATGATTGTGCCGTCGTACGAATATTCCCCGACCAATCGAATATTATATAACAACTTGCGTACTTTGCAAAATTTATAAATATTACCCACAACTATAACATAATATCAAATTCATTTCATAATATTCAAAAATGATAATTATAGAAAATTCATCTTTATTCATAAAAGTTGGGGTCTTACAATCTCCCCTTCTTATAAAGTTTTGCCCTCAAAATTAGGGTACGTACCTGGTATGTCAAAGAGGTAAGGATACCTTGATTTCATTTCAGATTCTAACTCCCAGGTCATTTCCTCAACATCGTGGTTCCTCCATAAAACTTTGACTTGAGGTATAACCTTGGAGCGTAGAATATGTTCCTTCTTATCTAAGATTTGAACATGAACCTCTTCATACGTTAAATCTTTCGCTATTTCGTCCGGTTCTAACTCAATAATGTGGTTCGGGTCTTTCACATATTTACGTAACATGGATACGTGAAAAATGTTATGAACACGAGACATACATGGCGGCAAAGCGAGTCTATATGCTACAGTCCCTACTCGATCTAGGATTAAAAATGGGCCAATGAATCGAGGATTAAGTTTTCCTCTCGTTCCAAATCTCGTAACTCCTTTCCATGGAGCAACACGTAACAACACATGATCTCCAATATCGAATTCCACATCCTTTCGGTGAAGATCAGCATAACTCTTTTGTCGGTCTTGTGAGATTTTTATACGTTGTCGGATCGTTTGAATCTTTTTCGTAGTCATACATACCAACTCCGGTCCCAACAACATTGCTTCACCCACCTCATCCCAGCATACTGGAGAACGACACTTTCTTCCATACAACGCCTCGAATGGAGCCATGCCAATACTTGTTTGATAACTGTTGTTGTAAGAAAACTCCACCAATGGTAAGAACTTGTCCCAACTTCCCTTGAAGTCAAGGACATAGAGTCTTAATAAATCTTCAAGAGTTTGAATAGTCCTCTCTGATTGTCTGTCCGTATGAGGATGATATGCTGAACTAAATCGTAAATTCGTGCCCATAGCTTTTTGTAAACTAATCAAAAATCGTGAAGTGAATCTTGGGTCTCGATTAGAAACTATGGATACTGGCATACCATGCAGTCTTACAATCTCGTTTATGTACATACAAGCAAGACATTCAAGTGTATAAGTTTCTCGTGTTGGTAAGAAATGAGCAGACTTGGTCAATCTATCAACAATGACCCAAATTGCATCTATGCCTTGAGAAACCTTGGGAAGACCAGTAACGAAATCTATGGTAATGTGCTCCCACTTCCATTCTGGAATTTCAAGTGGTTGCAATGGACCTTTTGGTACTTGATGCTCTACCTTGACTCGTTGACAAGTTAAACACCTTGAGATAAATAGCGCTATCTCTTTCTTCATATTGCCCCACCAAAATGTATGTCGAAGATCATGATACATTTTGGTACTCCCAGGACGGATTACAAACGGTGTGTTGTGTGCCTCTATCATGATTTTATACTTTAACTCAGGGTCGTTATGAACACAAAGTCTGGAGTTGACTCGAAGTATTCCTTCTTCATCGATTCTTGCTTCCGGCATAGCACCTTCTTGTACTTTTTTCCTCATATGCATCAGCTCCAGGTCTGTAGCTTGAGCAGCTTTAACTTTATCGATTAAAGTCGGTTCTACTCGTATATTCGCCATCATCACGTGGGTCCCTGGAGTCTTTATCTCTATCTCCATCCTTTATAAGTCATATAAAATGGGCCTCTGCGTTGACAATATCGCATTCGTACCCACATATGATCTTCTACTCAATGTGTCAGCTACCACGTTTTCTTTTCCAGGATGGTATTGGATGGTATGATCATAATCTTTCAACAGTTCAAGCCAACTTCGCTGTTGCATGTTGAGTTCCTTTTGAGTGAAGAAATATTTGAGGCTTTTATGATCCGTAAAGATCTCCACTTTCTCCCCATACAAGTAATGCCTCCAAATTTTAAGTGCGAAGACAACAGCTGCCAACTCTAGATCTTGAGTAGGATAATTCCTCTCATATTCTTTGAGTTGTCGAGAGACATAGGCTATGACTTTCTTATGTTGCATGAGAACACATCCTAACCCTTTTCCTGAAGCATCACTGTAGATGACAAATCCCTCCGAGCCAGATGATATTGTCAGAATAGGTGCTGAAATGAGTCTTCTCTTGAGTTCTTGAAAACTCTTCTCACATTCCTCGTTCTAACCGAATTTTGTATCTTTTCGAGTTAGCTGAGTTAAGGGAGTAGCGATTCGAGAAAACCCTTCTACGAATCTCCGATAATAACTAGCTAAGCCGAGAAAGCTACGTACTTTATTCACTGATTTAGGTTGCTCCCAGCTTTGAATAGCTTCAATCTTTGTTGGGTCAACAAATATTCCATGACTTGATACCACGTGCCCAAGGAATGCTACTTCCTTAAGCCAGAACTCGCATTTCTTCAACTTGGCATAAAGCTTATATTCATGAAGCTTTTGAAGTATCAGCCTCAAGTGTTGCTCATGATCTTCATGGCTTTTGGAATAAATAAGGATGTCATCAATAAAGACGATCACAAAGTGATCCAAATATTCCTTGAATACTCGGTTCATCATATCTACGAAGGCAGCAGGAGCATTAGTCAATCCAAAAGACATGACTAGGAATTCATATTGCCCGTACCGAGTTCTGAAAGTCGTCTTTGGAATGTCATCGGTTCTAATCTTCAATTGGTGATATCCGGAACGAAGATCAATCTTTGAAAAAAATTTGGCACCTTGCAACTGGTCAAACAGGTCATCAATGCGAGGAAATGGATATCTATTTTTGATAGTGACATGGTTCAACTACCGATAATCAATACAAAGTCTCATACTCCCATCTTTCTTCTTCACGTATAGAACAGGAGCACCCCAAGGAGAAGTACTAGGACGAATAAAGCCAATGTCTAACAATTCCTGCAGTTGGGTCTTTAACTCTTAAAGTTCAATAGGAGCCATTCGATATGGGGCTTTGGAAATGGGTTTTGTACCTGATTCAAGGTCAATACAAAATTCAATTTCATGCTCTAGGGGTAGGCCATGAAGTTCTTCAGGGAATACGTCAGGAAATTCATTAACAATAGAAATATCATTCAAAACTGACGTATTGTTGTTTAGATCCGTGACATGAGCTAAGAAAGCTTGACATCCATTTTTTAATAAACGAATAACTTTATGGCTTGAGATGAAAGTGATTGATTTTAATGGTTTGGTTGCTTGAATTTGCATAATAGGTTGGTTAGGAATATGAAAGCTAACAACCTTATGAAAACAATCAATTTTTGCATGATGAGTGGTTAACCAATCAATCCCTAGAATTACGTCAAATGCAAGTATTTTCAATGAAATAAGATCGACAAGTAATGTGAGGGTACCGATTTGAACCAAACAAGACTTATAAATATTGGATGTAATGAAGGTTTCTCCCAACGGAGTTTCAAAAGATAAGTCAAAGTCCAATTTCTCCGGAGTCAAATTTAAACGTTGAGTGCAAGTAGGAGAAATAAAAGAATGGGTAGAACCGGTATCAAATAAGGTATATACTTCGCTAGAGTTTATGATAAGCTTACCCGTGATGACCTCATTTGGGTTCCCTGCTTTCTGGGAGGTCACGACAAATGCTCTCCCTTGCACTACTGGCTTTGACTTTTTTGGGACGTACTTTGGTGCCTTCATCCTAGCTGAACTTGTCTTCGGTGAATGACAAAATCGGGCTAGGTGACCTTCTCTTCCACAATTATAACATGCTTTGACTCGGCATCGTGCGCTTTGACCGATGTGTTCTTCCCTCCGCATTTGAAGCATATGATAGGTGGTCATTCTCCTTCCTTAACCACGGTGTCTTTGGTCTTTGACGTCTTTCCATCATTGTTGAATCTCCTCTTCTTGAAATGTCCATTCTTATTATTTTGGCCATGATTACCACCGAAGTGGTTACCATTTCTAGCATTTTGATTCCCTCCACGCTTATTGTCACCGCTTCGATGACTGTTATCACTGGTATTATCATTTTGCCGGCTACTCTCTTTTGGTTGGATTGACTCATTATCGCGCTCCAATAACTGAGCCCTATTAACAACATATAAATACAAACACAGTTTATGAGAGATAAGATATTGACGTATCTCGGGTTTCAAACCTCTTAGAAACATTCGCGTCATTCTCTCCTCATTATCAACCAAATGGGATGCAAACCGGGACAACTCAACAAACTTGGCTTCGTACTACGACACGGTCATGTTGTTTTGCTCCAGCTTGATGAACTCTATCTCTTTAATGTGACGAATACTTTCGGAAAGTACTTATCGTTGAACAATTCTTGGAACTTCTCCCAAGTCATCTTCAGTACGGCAGGTTTTTACAGATTCCCACCAGTAAGTTGCCTCTGCACGCAACATGAAGGTGGTAAAGAGAACCTTTTGCTCCTCGGAGCATCCCAAGACATCAAATATCTTGCAGATTTATTTTATCCACGTCTCCGCCTTAAGTGGTTTTGGCTCTCCAAAAAACTCCGGTGGTCCTAGTTCCTTGAACTGCTTAGCAGTGACCATCCGAGAGTTTCCAGTGTTTCCACCTGCATTTTGGACAGGAGCCACTCTTGCCTGAGGTTGCATGAATTGCATAAAGCCTCTGAACATTCCATCGTTCATCATCTGGTCAGTGTTGTTGTTTGCCTGAGGATTGTCGCCTTCCTGATGCACATTATCCTGATATTGATCTGTGGAGACTCAACAGTCTCCTGTGATCCATTGATGTTCTCAACATTCTCGGATGCCATTTTCAAACACTGCCACAAAACAAGGGTTAATTAACATATCACATATATCCCTATACTCAAACCGACCAATTAAATATAAAATAAACTTAGGTAGGTCGTACTAATGAAGGAATTCCCCGTCTCTCCCCTCCTAGTCTTGTCTCACATCTCAGCCAGGGATCATATCCCTAAGCTTTGATACCAATTGTGACGCCCCCAAAATAGGTATATATCACCTATTCTGAGTCGCCAAATACATGGTACAGAATAGTAATACAATCTTAAATATACAACAAGAGCTGTGAGTTTTAATACAAATATTGTCTTCTAGACAATATCCACTCTCAGAATAAGTCCTCATTACATTTATTATTACACTATTTTATAGAATAGTGAGGACTACTAACACCATCTCAGACCGTCACTCCATTCCCCGACTAGTCCCGGCTATGTTCTCATTTCCTGAAGAGAACAGTGAAAGAAAGGGTGAGCTCAACTAGCCCAGTAAGAAATATTATGACTAAGATAATGCGAATAAATTATCATTAGTCTTCAACAATGTTAAACCGATAAAATATAATAGACATCAAGTTTAATGCAAAGATGGGAACAAGCAATCCATTAAAAGAGTCAAGTAGAGAATAAAATCTACTATCTTTTATGATTTAAAAGGTTTTTCATCACTTTTATCGCCGGGACTCGACAATAAATAATCCACATCATCCCCACACTACTACGCCAAGGATATTCATTAGTATCACGACCACAAATTATCCATGCACTACGGGCCAAGGATATTCGTGTATTCATCAATGGTCATGATCATGCCAACAACTCGTCCATCAATGCACTACGGGCCAATGAGAACTTTTACCACATCATTTGTAACATTATGGTCATGATTACAATCAATAATCCTCGGTCATAATCATACCAAGTCCATCTATGCACTACAAAGCCACGGATGACTTTCAAAAAAATTATAAACATGAGGATGATGACAATGATATAAGAATTCAATAAAACAAGTTCAAGAATTAATTTATTCAGAACTAATAACGTCCAAATTGTCAACATGATACTTCTTTGTAGAAAAAATTCAAGAATGCTCGTAAGAATATTTCCATGAAAAGATATCTTTGGATGAAGCGCAAATATCAAGGATATTCCACTAATTTCATGGAGTATAGAAGTCAAAACTTTAACCAACCTAATATAATAAAGAATGGAATAACAAAAGAAATCACCAGTTCTGCGATAGATCAAGACATACAAAGTTATTCCAATGTAATAATAAATAACAAAACCAGTCCCACAGAAAAAGCGTGCATGTGATATTCCCAATGAATAATAAAAAGATTTTAACCAGTCCGCACAGAAACGCATGAGCAGTGATATTCTAATGTAATAATAAAGAATGGAATAATAGAAGAATTTCACCAAGTATAGGGTAGCTCACAGATACAAGTTATTCCAATGTAATAAATAATGGAATAATGAAAGAATTTCACCAAGTATAGGGTAGCTTTCAGCGTATACATATTATTCCAATGTAATAAATAATGGAATAATGTAAAAATTTCACCAAGTATAGGGTAGCACAGATACTGAAAGTTATTCCAACAGAATAATAAAGAATGGAATAACAGAAGTTCTCTTCATGAATACAAAAGAAATAATACCTCTTACCTTAGAAGAAACTGGATATAGAAGTAGTGAAGTAGCAGAAAACTTTTCTTCTTTCTCTCTATAGTTTCTCTCTCTAGAGTTTCAGTGAATTCGTAAGAAATAATGAAGGAATAAGCTTCTATTTATAGAAGAATGGACTGAATAGTAACTAATCCATGAACGGTCCAGATTAATTTACTTTTAAACGGACGGTCCAGATTGATTTAATAAAAAAAACAAAATCTTTCAAATAAAATATAATATATTCTATTTATAATCTAATAAAACGAATAACTTTATAAAAGTATTCTGTTTTATATAAAAAGATTTTTACTATGCAAACACTATGCAGGCACTATGCAAACACTATGCATAATAAAATATAATATATTCTAATTATTGTCTAATAAAACGAATAACTTTATAAAAGTATTCTGTTTTATATAAAAAGATTTTACTATGCAAAACACTATGCATAATAGAATATAATATATTCTATTTATAGTCTAATAAAATGAATAACTTTATAAAATTTTCTCGCTTTATATAAAAAGCTTTTCTGCTTTTATTACATTAATAATACTAATAAAACAAAACTTTATCATCATTATTATAATTCACACTATTAATCGACTGTGTCGTTCCCAAGAAAGAGGGGCTTTCAATAAGGATTTCTCCTATCATGGCCGCAATTAGGTGACCAAACTTCTCCTCGCGTAACTTCTAGACATCGTTAATATTGCAAATAATAATATTAACAACTTTGTTATCTCAATTATTAATTTAATAATATATAAAATATTGACAATAATTGAATCAAATAACGTGAGATACTATCGTGAAGAATTCATCGTAGCAATAATTGAACAAAACTAAGTGACTTCTCACGTAAGCATCAATAATCAATACTGCGTATGCTACTATGCAACCACGCAGTATTCTCAGACTTTTTACTACCGAGTAGTTCAACAAGATAATAAAGAAAACTTCCGCCATTATTTTCAATAAAATATTTTTGTCGCTTTTTTCTCAATCCGACAATAATTCCGTTGTGGGGTCCACCAATGATTGTATCGTCGTACGAATATTCCCCGACCAATCGAATATTATATAACAACTTGTGTACTTTGCAAAATTTATAAATATTACCCACAACTATAACATAATATCAAATTCATTTCATAATATTCAAAAATGATAATTATAGAAAATTCATCTTTATTCATAAAAGTTGGGGTCTTACAATCCCCGCTGGACTTGATTTCGCTATAGTACAATCTCGAGCAATATGTCCTTTCTTTCCACAATTATAACATACCTTGAACTGTTCTGGACAGTTTGGGCTAATGTGTCCCTCTTTTCCATATTTATAGCATACGATCGGTGGTCGTTCTCCTCCCTTAGAAACAGTTATTGCTGGTGCTGACGTCTTCACATTGTCGTTGTTGTACCTTCTCTTTTTAAAATATCCTCCTGACTCGCTTCTTTTATTATCATGGCCGTGACTACCACTAGAGTGGTTACCACTTTTGTCCGTATTTTTCTTTCCCCGCTGGTTATCTTTGCTCCGATGATTGCTATTACCGGTATTACCCTAGTTGTGGTCCCTCAGTTGCACGTACTTGTTATCTCGCTCTAATAATTGAGCCCTGTTGACAACATCTGAATATAGAGAAAATTTATGAGAAATGAGATATTAACGTATGTTGGGTTTTAAACCTCTCAGAAATATCCGCGTCATACGTTCCTTATTCTCCACCAAATGAGGTGCAAACCTGGATAACTCTACGAACTTTGCCTCGTACTGGGACACCGTCATGTTGTTTTGTTCCAGTCTAATAAACTCCACTTCCTTTATATGACGAATACTTTCAGGAAAGTACTTGTCATTGAACAGTTTCTGAAATGTTTCCCAAGACATGTTGAGTGCGGCTGGCTGGGTACGCTTCACAGATTTCCACCAATAATCTACCTCATTACGGAACATAAAAGCGGCAAATGGAACCTTCTGTTCCTCCGTGCATCCCAAGACATTGAATATCTTGGTAATTTTCTTGACCCACGTCTCCGTCTTAATCGGATCCGGCTTTCCCTAGAATTTTGGTGGTCCTAACTCTTTGAACTGCTTGGCTGTGACAAACCGTGCGCTGCTATCATTTCCACTTGTATTTTGTACACGAGTCTCCCTCGTCTGATTTTACATGAACTGCAAAAAGCTTCTAAACATCCCATCGTTCATCGTCTGATCAGTGGTGTTGTTTACAGGAGGAACATTGTCGTCATGTTGCACGTTCTCCTGATTGGTGAGTAAAGGTGTCTCCACGGTCTCATTTACACCACTGTTAACATTCTCAGTTGTCATTCTTAAATACTGCCATAAAACAAGGGTTAATTAAAGAAATAAACATATCACATAATATCCCTATATTCTGACTAACCAACAAATAAGCTTAGGTAGGACACAATAACAAAAGATTTACTTGTCTCTCCCCTCCTAGTTCTATTCCTCGATCTCCGCCAAAGACCATATCTCTAAGCTCTGATACCAACTGTGACGCCCCCAAAATAGGTATACAACACCCATTCCGAGTCGCAAAATACATGGTACAAAAACAACTATAACTTTATTAATACAATTATCGTGCAAAATACGACAACACATAAACTGTGAGTTAAAATACAAATATTGTCATCTAGACAATATCCACACCCAAATAAGTCATCATCACAATTATTGATACACTATTTTACAAAATAGTGAGGACTACTATAACAACTGCCATGGAACATCACTCCACACCCCGACTACTCCCCGCTCTATTGTCGCTTCCTGAGAAGAAAAATGGAACAAAAAGGTAAAGGGTGAGCTCAACTAGCCCAGTAAAGAATATTATGACTAAGATAATATATAACAAATTATCGTTAGTCCTCAACAGGAAAAAATCGATAGAATACACTAGACAACAAGTTTTAAATCAATATTCATAATGAAATAACAATTCATTAGAAGAGTTATGTAGAGAATGAAATCTACTTTCTTCTATGAATTTAAAAGTTTATCATCAATATTTTATCCTTGTAACATCAATCAATATATATCTTGAATTAAATATTCATCTTTGCACTAAAGGCCAAAGATATTCATCGATTGGTCATGTTCATCTCAACACTGCTTACAACTTTTCAGACTACGGGCCAAAGATATTCATCAAAAAATCATTCATCTTTGCACTCTGGGCCCAAAGATATTCATTATATATCATCATTTAGGACCGAGGATGCCAAAAATATTTTAAAAAAAGCGAATCCAAAGGAAAACAAAAGAACAAATATTACGGATTCGTACTTCGGTTTATCCATGTTCAAAAATACTCCATAATAAACTATTGTGGAGAAAAATTCAAGAATGAAGTTCAAAACATGGATACAATCAAAGCTAGTAATCATAATAAACAACTTAGATGAAGAAAAAAAAAATTAATTTTTTTGTGAATAGTCTTAGATATCATTGAATAAGACCAGATACGTGAATAGTAACCCCGACACAAAAAGACAAGAATTTCACAAGAAAAATCTTACCAATATTCCGACATAATGATATTGAAAGAAATAATATCATTTAAAAAAAATAACATCCCTTACCTCGAAAGAATAGTACTTCTGGCTGGAATATCAGATATAACACTGAAGGAACTTGCACCGTATAGCAACACTTAAAGTATCAAAATACTCACAAGAATACGCTCCATAATATAGAGAGAGAAGATTTCAATTTCTGGTGTGATTTTCAATTCTTACCTAAGCACCCTATTTATAGGAAAATGCTTAGAACACCAAAGCAGAAAATTTAATAAAATATTAATATATATTAAAAAATTTCCTACGCACACCAAAGAAATTAAATTCAGCATGCTTTCAATACTAGAGGGGCACACCAATATAATAAAAACATTTTTCTTAAAAAAAAATTAAAACTTCAAAAATCAATTATTTCAGAAATTCAATAATTCATAATAAATAGCCCTTTTATCAAAAAAATTTGAATCTTATGTCCATTCCATAGGAAATTCAATTCTCTACAACTTTGTAGTTTTAAGTTTTTCCAAATTCCAAGCAGAACTTAACTGAATTCCACATACGGACGATTTTGCGGGCTATAATCAAATTTCAGTCAAGAAATGGGGCCCACGAACATGTTGAACATGTTTTAAACATTTTTTATAACAAAAATACTCTTCCTCCTCATTTATTCATATATCACACATTCATTATAAAATATCACCATTATTATATTATTATAATATAATAATATATTTGAATGAATTATTTTATCAGAAAAGATAAAATATCAATTTTCAACAATTATCATATTAAAAATTTTCTCCATTTATATCCACATAAAATGAATATTTTCCTTATCATATAAATCAATAATTAATTATTCACAAATAATATTACAGAATCACAATACTGACAACCAAGTCATTCCTAGGAAAGAGGGGGCTTTCCAATAAGGATTTCTCCTTACTGGCGCGCAATTAGCTGACTAAACCTCTCCTTAAACAGAACTTTTTAGACATTGCCAATAATGCTATCTAATAATATTATTCAATTAATATGAAATATTGATCTGATAATGGAAAATACTATGTATTGACAATTATTAAAACAACAATAATATAAAATATCAACGTCGGAATTATTGAATCAATAAAATGAAATATTGAACCTTAATTACTGTAACAATTATTGAGTAGTTCCTATTACGTAAGAATCAATAATTAGTGCAATACCGCAAAGCTTCTTGTATTTTAACCACCGGTATTCCAACAGATTAATTGGTAATAACTACGCCAAGTATTTATAAACAACTTATAATTATCGTTTTCTTCATCCAATCGCTTTCTGTTATGGGGCCCACACAAGGATGCACCGTCGTACGAATATTTCCCGACAGTAAGATTATTCCACCACCAAACGAATATTCCCCGACAACAATGAATATTTTATAACCACTTGCTTATTTGAAATATTTACGCATTTTACCCATAACTAACCACATTAATCAAATCAACCCTTACTATTTCAAAATAATAAATAGAGGAAATTCAATTTCATTTATATTAATTTGGGGTCTTACAAATAATCTGGCAACTCAATCTCCAGTCTGACACATAATCTGCCCAAGGATAAAAACTCTTTTGCTCTAGATTAAACAAGACAGTAGGTAAGAAAATAAGCAATTAGTCCAACAGTAATTATGTAAAAAAATCATTTCTGCTTCCTTGTAGATTATCATAGGTTAATCAATGTAAGCCAAAAATGAAACAAAGAAGTTAGTCTACCTTGTAACTGTGTATGAAATACTAGTTCCACCGCTTCATAGTCTCTAAGTTCATTACTCAACCAATTTTTATTTTATTTTTTAAGACTTCCAGTAGCCATATATGCTATGTTGGTAGTTTATACAGGATGGGAGAGTAAACTAGTTAGTTGTTATGGACTGTTATATATATTTATATATTTTAGTTGTGTTGCAGTCACTATTTTTGTGTTCTCATGTGTGGATTATTGTTTTACTAGATAATATTGGAGATTAGCCCAACAATTCTTTGTAGATTTGTATTTAGTTTGTTATGGTTATAAAAATATACTACTATACTAGTTAGTTATCTTTGGATTTGTATTGACTTTGTGCTTATATTTTCTAGTGAGAGGAATGATGTACTATAAGGAAGCTCTTGAACTTCAATGCTTCCTAGATTTTGCCGGGGATGATGGTTAGTAATTATTCTTTCACCTCTTAAACTCAATCAATAGCTATGATGACTTGAAGTGAAGGCAATTATTTTTATTGACCACTGATGTTTCTTTTACAGCTATCTTTGGTGGTTATCGGACTATTGATATGAAGGAGGACCATAGAAATCTCAAGGAACATGCCAAGCTTTGGCAGATTTGAAGTTTACCTATGTTGTTTCTTGTAAGGTCTATGGCGCGCAGAAAAAATCCAGTGATGCTCAAGATCAAAGTTGTTATGCCAACATTTGAATCTCATGCTAACTTAGGTTACAATATTTGTAGATAATCAGTTGTAATTTATAGTGATATCACAAATTGACAGTATTTTTGGTATTGTGATAATTTTCAGGTATGCATCTTTACGTGTTGCGTATATTGATGAAAGAGAGGAAACACTCAATGGAAAATCGAAGAAGGTTTATTACTCTGTTCTTGTGAAGAGTGGGGATAAGTTAGACGAGGTAATTAGTATAACTATTATCAAAAGTTACAGATCGAGGGGGTTAAGATTGAGAGAGGTTATAAAGGAAAATGAGTTGTTAAATACTTGTTATGATGATGTAGTGTGGCTTATAATCTGTTACCTATTATTAATAGGGGAAGCCCTGCAGACCATTGACATGAATCAGGTGAGTAACATCTTTCTGCTTTATTAGAAAAGGCTTTATCAAGCGACTAATTGCTTATATTCAAGATAATTACTTTGAGGAAGCTTTCAAAATGAGAAATGTATTGAAGGAATTTCTTAAAGCTCATCATGGGCAGCAAAGACCAACAATTTTGGGATTGAGAGAGCATATTTTCACTGGAAGGTTTGCCTTACATTTATTTCTCTAGAATTTGATCTTGATTTATGTTTGGCTATCAAGTATTGTCAAACAGAAAAACAACCCGAGAAAAAATGTGGTTGAGTAATTTTGACAGTGTTTCATCTTTGGCTTGGTTCATGTCCAATTAAGAGACAAGTTTTGTAACTATTAGCCAAAGAGTATTGGTAGACCCATTAAGGTTATACTCTCTTTCCCCTTACTATTGGCCAAAGAGTATTGCCTATTATATTATATTATCCGAGTACTAGGCTCTAATCATCTTTGAAAGAAAGAAGTATGTGTAGGATACTTTTGTTGTCATCTTCTTAATTTTGGAGTGGGAGTTATAGAAAGATAAAGATATAATAGAAGAGAGTGAGATTAGTCCAAAGAGTGGGTTGTCAAGCCTAGAAGCAAAATTGGGGATGCAAGTTGTGACGCCCCCAAATTTGGGTATCTTCCAACCCGACAGATGGTGCGACACGGTACTACCATTCAGACATACATTCAATTGAAAAGCCTCAAAGGAACAAACATGTCTTCTATATATTCAAAATAATATTAACATTCCCCCAGGTTCTTTATAACCATTACATTGTTCTTGTCATAATATCAAATATATTACAATCATTCACCCTATACTATTACATAAGTATTCTACGGGTTCATCTTCGCCTTGCCTTTATCTTTGCCGGAGCCTTCGGTCTGTTCGATCTTAGCTGTGTTCATATGGTTCAAGCAAGAATGAGCATGACTAGCTCAGCAAGTACAAAAATTCTAATACACAACGTGCTTGAAATATAGGACTCGTATATCTTCAATAACTGAACAATAATTATAAAGTACTATCGATAATTCAAAATAGCACTTGTTTTCCTTCAAAACGTTTTACAACAACAATATTCAGTAAAACATCAATTCCATTCCAAGACCTTGAGCATTTCATAAGTTCTTTTGAAAAGGACATCCCGACACTAAGTTCGTAAGTCCGACATTTCTTATGAGCACGTCTAGGTGATCAGCCTATAGTACTCTATGTTGATCAACACTACATTCATTAAATGTATCTACGTTTAAGTTGTGGCAACCTCACGTGCCTGTCGTTCGACGACAAAACATTTTTTAGCATACTCAGTCTTCGTTTGAAAACCATCCCAATATAACTTGGTAAACATTGACCATGCTTTGATAAAAACATAATATAAGTCTAGCCGAAAGAGTTGGCTTGGATTTCATCATACAATACTTCATGAGTAAGAATATATGAATTAGAAAGCTTGTCCAGATTGAACTGGAACAAGGGTCGGAATACTTGCCTTTAGCGTCTGCTACAATTAATAACACGTTCTCGTTTAAGTCTTTAAGTCTCTACAGTAATTGATAACATCACATAACACATTAGGTCATGAATAAACATACATAGTCCCTAATGTATCTTACCCTTCTTCTCAATCTAATTATGACTTAGATTTGTTATTATTGTTCCGACTTTCCATTATGTTGTTCTTACATTGTCATTCTGTTCATATTCAATTGATTATCAACCTTTAATCATCATACATTAAGCGTCTAACAACGCCTTAACAATGTTATAGTTAAGCTTTAGTTTGTTACTAATGAGTTACCATTCATTTCATACTTGTAAACTTTCATTACTGTCCAAACCCTAGGGTTGGCACTGCGGCGCCACCCTTCTTTCTCTATGCCGCGTTGCGGCGCCACTCTGCAGTGGGTAAAGACCGAACTCGGTGCTGCAGCGCGAGTCTCAATGTTATATGTCGTGTTGCGACGTGACTCTGTAGAAGGTTGTGACACTGTGCTCGGCACTATCGTGCCACCATTTGGCCTTGGGTTGGCGCCGCGGCGCCAACTCTGTGCCTCAGAAAAATTTGACAGACTTTTAATTTTGCGAAACTCCCGGACGCATAACCTCTTCATTATAAGTCCGAATTGGCTCGTTCAAGAGCCTACGGTTCACAAATTATATACTCTACGTGTTCATGCAAGAATTTTATCTATTTGACTTCGTTTGCTAAAATTTCAACTATTAGTTCATTTTAAACGAAAACGATAAACGTTCATGAACGTTCAACACTCGTTTCTTCGTTCTAAGTCGGAATCCGGTCATTTTTGAGTTCGCAACTCTATAATGCCAAATATTACTTGTCTCCGTCTAAAATCAACATTTTTGAGTTCAAACAAAAAATACGACATCCATTCCGAGAATTGCACGAATTCGACGATTATCGTCCAATCGTGTGAATTCCGGTGAACTTCATTATTAATGATTTGATCAACGTTTTAAATGGATTCTAACCATCATTTGAACATTTTAAACTACTTATTTCATCAACTTATTATCAAGTTAGGTTTTGACTTATTCGTCATTAGTTCATGACTTAACAACTTATAAACTAAAATTTTCATTTCTTATGACTTATTATTGACTTAAGTCCTTTACTTCATGTTCTCACATCTTATCAAACATACTAACTTCATATGACAATCATATGACAAGTTCATTATAAGTTAATAACTTATTTAGGTTCAAGTTACTTATTCATGACTTATTCGGCTTAAGTCCATTGCTTAATCAATTCTTATGATTGCTTAGCATACATGCTTATTAAGTTACACTTCTCTTATCACCCTACAATGATAAAGATGAAGATTTATTAGACAAGAGTCTTACCCTTGAAGAACTAGTACTTCTCTTCTTTGAAAATCTAACAAAGGTTGTCTTGACTTATAAGTGCTTCTCTCTAACCAATAAGTTGCTTTGTATTGGAAGTTATTGGTGTTTTGAACAATGAATAAATGACTAACAAACTTCTTCTATTTATAGGAAACTCAAAGTTAGGGCATTATGGACATTTAGAACATCCCACCTCCTTACTATTCATTTGCTTAGCAATTAAGTCTACTTGTTAGCCACTTATCTTTCTTGCTCATCACATAACATATCCTATACTTGGCCATCACATAAAGTACTTGATCACCAAGTCTAACCCACATTAACCTTAGTTTGCTCCATGGATCGTGGCTAACCCATTGGATCATTATATTGGGCTTGCTTTAATTAATTTAGCTTATTCCTATTGGGCTTGCATTACTTTAGTTTAGAATTTTGATTAACAAACACTTGGGCTTGCACATCCAATACCTAATGGACTATTCAATTGTTACACAATCCTACAAGTCCATATATTTTAATTAAAAACCTTATCACTTATACTATACGTATAATCCTTGTATTGTAGCTCGTATATTATTTTGTAATATACGTTATTTCATTCTCCATACATACTCGTATAATACATCGTATTATACTCACATTCAATACCTTGTACAACACTTACGTATCATACAATCAATATAATCTCTTCTTAACGCTCAATATTCCTAACGTTCTCTAATTAAGTCCGCATGTGAAATATTTCATTTTCCATACTTAGGTTATTATTACATAATCCATCTCACCTTGATATTATAACATTACGTATTTCTCAGAAATTCAAAAATAATTCCCGAGCGAAAATCGATGAATAGTATTTTTTGGAAAATTTCTCGGAAAGCTTTTATTTTCATCTTGGAAATTCAAACACTTTAATTCCTTCACATAGTTAAAATACTACAACGTTCCGATATTTTTAGGTTATAGAACGACATTCATCTTACTAACACATAATAATAACAAATAATATTATTTTATTCATTATTAAATTATTTTTACAAAGGATCCGAATTTCTCGGTTGTTACACAAGTGGAGGATTTGCGGGATATACAAGAACCCCAAATCAGTCCTACTGAAAAGTTAAATGCTTTCTTTGAGAGCATCCCTGTTTCTTCATTCCCCCCTGCTCCTCCTTCTCAAGGTAATGTTATTATTTCATATTCCACTATTTTTATAACTACCTTTTTTGTTCTATATTTTATTCATTTCCAGTTGTTGCAGCATGTAACAATTTGTTCTTATTAATTTTTTCTATTGTAATTCTTGATATATTGCTTGCATGAATTTATATGGAGAATTGGAAGGGTTCTACTTATCAAATAAACAAAAAAAAGAGGAAAGGTTCTTAACCGCACTTTTATAGATTGTGTTAAGTTTATTAAGTAATGAAAATCTATTGAATTCTAGTGGGGTGTCAGGGAGGGATATGTGATGTTCATTTGGATGAATCCCACTGCCTCCTTTTGTGTATTGTAATATTAGTATGGTTGAATATGATAATCTTCCATTATCTTTGTGTGGGTGGGTAAAGAAATAAGGGGTTGGGTTCCAAACTTCGGATAATATAATATACTCTCTTTTATAGACTTATAGGCAGGCTTTTAGAAGTGTTCTTACTTTACGTCACGTGCACATGAACTTTTATAACTATTAGGCAGGGTCAAACTTTTAGTAGTGTCTTTCTTCATTTGAGAAAGAGTAACATAAAAATTCTTGTACACTATTAAGCTATTTGAGTACATTATGTTAACATTCCTCATGGATAAAATTTACTATTGGATGAACTAAACAGAGTCAATAAATTCTTTTCAATGTTGCATTGTTTTGCTTAGTTAATTTGTTTAATTTTGTGCAGGATTAAAATTCCATACCCACTTCAATGGGGTGCACCAACTTTTGATCTTTGATGTCGGGTCATGCTTTTGGAATGATGGTCATTGTATTAATCTCCCTGATAGAGGTAAACCTCACACATTAAAACATCAATAAAGATAAATTTTCTAAACAAGGATTTTACTATGGAATTTTTTTTGACAGTCAACAGGAGCATATAAGGCAACATCTCATTTTGCAAGTGCTACACCGCCTCGCTCATGTTCTCGATCGTGGTATTGGTACGCCAAGTCTCAGAAATTATTGTAGTTCAATTAATGCGTGAAGAAAATCTTAATATAAATAATGCACCATATATCCACTTAACAAATGTTAGAGAGATATTCTAAAATTAGTTCAGACATTTAAGAAGAAATCCAAGAAAAGAGGCTTACATAAGATTTCATTATATATAAGGAATCGGTATCCTCTTGGATGGACTCTTTGGAACACTCACTGGTTCTACCGTCTCAGTGTAAGTAGTCTTACCATCTTGTTTCAGCGATGGCCATGAACTTTCAGTTTTTTTTTTAATAAACTTTGTGAATTTATTCTACAAACTGGGAAAATGTTGGCCTCCTTGGGAGCACTAGAGTTGGTAGCCGTAGAGTTCAAATATCAGCTGGTTTTATGATATTCTTCTCAAATTTAGGTGAGTGATATCTCAGCTTGCACCTCTTTATTATATTGAATATCATGACTTTCTCTACTTGAAGTTGACCTTTTTTACATATCCATAGGAAAATTTGATGCATTGTTTGCATCAATACCTTTCACAATATTCGCAGCTATATATTATGTTCTGTTTGGTCTAGTTGGTAAGTTTTTGAATCTCATTTTATCTCCTGCTCTATACTTTCATAAGGTACACAATAACATTTTAATTATTAATCTGTTACTATTTCCAGCTTCGCTAGGGTTGTCAATCTTGCAATTCACAAACATGAACTCGATGAGAAATCGCTACCGCCACGCTTCTTCATGCTCCTTCACATACCAAAGTTGGATGGGTAAACTTTTTGAACATACAAAAAAACAAAATTTCATCTACATGACTAGGCATAACTAGCTAGGCATTTGCTTTCTTTATTCTTGAAGGTACAAATAAAGATTAGAAGGACATGTGCCACATTTTAGCTAGTACTTGTGGATTATAAATGCATAGTCCTATGAAATAGACTTGTTGTCAAATAAATTATGTGGTTTTACCTAAACTCATATGAACCATCTTCTTTTGTCGTGTAGTTCAATGATTTCCTAAATAACATCTTTTTATCATCCCCAACTGTTGCCTTGATGGTTACTGTGTTCCTTGACAATACACTAGAATTCAAAGACAGTGCCAGAGATAGGGGAATGCCATGTTGGTTTTCAGAGTAAATGTAAATGGGAAATAATTACATGATGTTGTGACTTGTGCAATGTAGGTAAAGTGTCTTCGGTAAAATTTGGTCCGGATGCAAAATACATAACAGTTGGATCAATGGATCTGAACCTCCAGATCTTTGGATTGCCTGGTGAGGATGGTTCAATGGAGTCTCGATAAAAATGCTTTCACCACACCAATGTAGGTGGGTAATTTCTAGCAATTCTGCAGATTCTTTTATCATCATTTGGATCATTGTACTTAATGGGCTGAAGAAGTGAAAGTTGATAGTGGGATCTATTGTTTTATCATATTAATATTTTTTATATTTTATTTTATATTGTATTTGTGTTTGTTGAATAAATGTGCATTATTAATTAATTTTTTTTTAATATAAAAAGGCTATAGTGACGGTCATCGATCGTAGCTATAGTGTTATATAAAACACAGACCTATAGCGATGGTCGCCAAGCGTCGCTATAGACATCTATAGCTACGGTCATGGCCGTATCAATAACTTTCAGCGACCGTTAGTAAAGAGAAAATACACTATTTTGTCATGACCTATAGCAATGATCGATGACCATCGCTATAGGCCAAAAGACCGTCGCTAAAACCTAAAGTTATGGCTTCTATGGCGACGGTCGGTAATCGTCGCTAAAACCTTTAGCGACGGTCGGCGACCGTCGCTATAGGCCAATTTTCTAGTAGTGAAAGTACTTGTAATTGAACAGTTTCTGAAATGTTTCCCAAGACATGTTGAGTGTGGCTGGCTGGGTACGCTGCTTGGCTGTGACAAACCACGCATTGCTATCATTTCCACCAGTATTTGTACACGAGTCTCCCTCGTCTGATTTTGCATGAACTGCAAAAAGCTTCTAAACATCCCATCATTCATCGTTTGCTCAGTAGTGTTATTTACATGAGGAATATTGTCTTCCTGTTGCACGTTCTCCTGGTTGGTGATTAAAGGTGTCTCCATGGTCTCATACACTCCATTGTTAACGTTCTCAACTGCCATTCTCAAATACTGCCACAAAATAAGGGTTAATTAAAGAAAATGACATACCACATAATACCCCTTTATTCTGACCGACCAACAAATAAGCTTAGGTAGGACACACTAGCGAAGGATTTACTCATTTCTCCCCTCCTAGTTTTATTCCCCGATCTCTTCTAGAGACCATACCCCTAAACTCTGATACCAACTGTGTCACCCCCAAAATAGGTATACATCACCCATTCTAAGTCACCAAAAACGTGGTAGAGAAACAACTACAACTTTATTAATACAATTGTCGTGCAAAATACAACAACACATAAATTGTGAGTTTAAATACAAATATTATCTTCTAGACAATATCCACACTTAGATAAAGTCCTCATTACAATTATTGATGCACTATTTTACATAATAGTGAGGACTGCTAAAACAACTATCTTGAACCATCACTCTATACCCCGGTTAGTTCCTGCTAAATTCTCACATCATGAGAAGAAAAATGGAACAAAAAGGAAAAGGGTGAGCTCAACTAGCCCAGCAAAGAATATTATGACTAAGATAATGAAAAAAAATTTATCGTTAGCCTTTAACAAATCAGATAAAATATAACGGACAACAAGTTTTAAATCAATATTCACAGCGAAAATAACAATTCATTAGAAGAGTTTAGTAGAAAATGAAGTCTACTATAATCTATAAATTTAAAAGTCCATCATCAATATTTTATCCCTACAACATCAATCAATATACATCTTGAATTAAATATTCATCTTTGCACTACGGGCCAAAGATATTCATTTGTATCACCAGTTGGTCATGTTCATCTCAACACCTATCCATCTTTGCACTACGGGCCAAAGATATTCATCAGGTAATCATTCTTCTTTGCACAACAGGCCAAAGATATTCATCAAGTATCACCATTAAGGACTGATGATGATGAAAAATATTTTAAAGAACGAATCTAGTGAGATAAAAGAACAAAGATTAAAGATTCGTACTTTAGATAATCCAAGTTTAAAAATACTCCATAATAAATCATAGTGGAGTAAAATTCAAGAATGAAGATCAAAACATGGATACAATCAAAGATAGTAACCATAATAGACATCTGGGACAAAGAAGAGAAAATTTTATTTTTCGGTGAATAGTGTCGTATTTGTGAATAGTGCCATATAAGTGAATAGTAACTCCGACATAAAAAGGTAGAAATTCCACAATAAAATTCATACCAATATTTCAGCATAATGATATTCAAAAACAATAATATCATTTACGAAAAAAATAAACATCCCTTACCTCAAAAGAATAGTACTTCTGACCGAAATATCAGATGAAATGTTGAAGGAACTTGCACTGAATGACAACTCTCAAAGTATTTAAATACTCACAAAAATACGCTCGATAATATAGAGAGAGAAAACTTATGTTTCTAGTGTGATTTTCAATTCTAACATAAGCACCTATATATAGGAAAATGCAAGAACGTCAAAGCAGACTAAATTAATAAAATAATATTTTTTTTCTTCTCTTCTACGCATGCCAACCAAGACCAGCCCTCCACCTTTGAACAAAAATTTCCAGCACATGTTTTTCGCAAAAAACAAAAGTGGGTCCCACCCATAATTTGAATAAAAATATTTATTTTCAAAACTTCAATAATTCATAATAAATAGCCTTTTATCAGAAAAATACGAATTTTATGTCCATTCCATAGGAAATCAAATTCTCTAAAACTTTGTAGATTTAAGTTTTTCGAAATTCCAAACTAAAAATGCCCGAAATCCACATACGGACGATTTTTAATATCTCCATTCCGACATAATGTGACGCCCCCAAAATAGGTACACATCACCCATCTTGGGTCGTCAGATACAAGGTACTGAATACAAATACAAACTAATTATACAACAGTCATGTAAAATACGACAAAATATAAATTGAGAGTTTTAATAAGAATATTGTCATCTAGACAATATCCACACTCAAAGGAGTCCTCAATACATTTATTGTCACACTATTTAACAGAATAGTTAGGACTACTAATACTATCATCTGGACCGTCACTCCGTTCCTCGACTAGTCTCGTCTACGTTTTCATTTCCTGAAGAGAACAGTGAAAGAAAGGGGTAAGCTCAACTAGCCCAGTAAGAAATATTATGACTAAGATAATGCAGAATAAATTATCATTAGTCTTCAACAATGTTAAACTGATAAAATATAATAGACATCAAGTTTAACTGCAGCAGAATAAGCAATCCATTAGAAGAGTCAAGTAGAGCATGATATCTACTATCTTCTATGATTTTAAATGTTTACATTAATTTTTATCGCTGAGTCTCAGCTTAATAAATAAGCCACATCATCGAGTCATCCCTGCTTTACGGGCCAATGATATTCATTAAATTATCAATGGTCATGACTATACCGAATAATCCCTGGTCATAATCATACCAAAAACTATCCGTCAATACACTACAAGCCACTGAGAACTTTTACCACATCATTTATAACATTAAAGGTCATGATTATACCGAATAATCCTTGGTCATAATAATACCAAGTCCATCTATGCACGTAAGCCAAAGATGACTTTAATTACAATATAAACATGAGGATGATGACAATGACATAATAATTCAATAAAACACGTTCAAGAATAAATTTTAAAGATTTATAAGTTAATTTATCCTGAACTCAATAATGTCCAAATTGTCAACATGATACTGCTTTGTGGAGTAAAATTTAAGAATGCTCAGAAGAATATTTCCATGAAAAGATACTCGATGAAGCGCAAATATCCAGGATATTCTACTAATTTTATGGAGCATAGAAGCCAAAACTTTAACCAACTGAGAATAATAGAATATATGAAACTACAAATGGATTTTTTTCCGCCATGCGGTAATCCACGTAGACAGATCATTTTCACAATTTAATAAGGAATGAATACAAATGATCATTCACCATGCATGCGGTAATCCACATAGACAGGTTATTCTAACAAAATAATAAAGAATGGAATAATAGAAGAATTCACCATGCATGCGATAAACCACACAAACAGGTTATTCTAAGAGAATAATAAATAATAGAACTAGGTCATGCGTAAACGCACAGACATGATATTCCAACAGAATAATAGAGAATTGAATAACAAAAGACTTCACCAGGCATGCGATAGACCGCATAGACAGGTTATTCCAACAGAATAATAAATAATGGAACCAGGTCATGTGTAAACGCACAGACAGGATATTCCAACAAAATAATAAATAATGGAACCAGGTCATGCGTAAACGCATTGCATGTGATATTCCAACAGAATAATAGAGAATGGAATAACAAAAGACTTCACCAGGCATGCGATAGACAGCACAGACAGGTTATTCCAACAGAATAATAAAGAATGGAATAACAAAAGTTCTCTTCATGAATACGAAAGAAATAATACCCTTACCTTATAAAGAAGAGTACTTTCACTGGGTAGAGGAATATACTTAAAGAAAACTTGCACTACGCTCAAAGCTTTCTTAAACTCTAAAGAAATACTCTTTAAGATTATAGAAGAAGAATTCTCTGAACTTCTGGTGTGATTTCAATTCTAACTAAGCATCGTATTTATAGAAAATAGAAAGGATACTATGCAATAAAATATAATATATATATATATATATATATATATATTTATATATTTTTATTTAAAATCTATTAAAACAATTAACTTTATAAAAGTATTACATTTTATATAAAAATATTTTACTATACAAACACTATGCGGTAGTACTATGCAAAACACTATGCATAATAAAATATATTATATTCTAATTATTGTCTAATAAAACAAATAACTTTATAAAAGTATTCTGCTTTATATAAAAAGATTTTACTATGCAAAACACTATGCAGTAACTATTCAAACACTATGCATAATAAAATATAATATATTATAATTATTGTCTAATAAAACAAATAACTTTATAAAAGTATTTTGTTTTATATAAAAAGCTTTTCTATTTTATTACATTAATAATACTAATAAAACAAAATTTATATATATATATATATATATATATATATATATATATATATATATATATATATATATATAAACTTCGTGACTTCATAAAAAGACACCTCAATATATTTAACAACATTTATCATCATTATTATAATTCACAATATTAATCGACTGTGTCGCTCCTGTGAAAGAGGGGCTTCCTAATAAGAATTTCTCCCTATCATGCGCAATTAGGTGACTAAACCTCTCCTTGGTAGAACTTCTAGACATCGTTAATATTGCAAATAATAATATTAATAATTTTGTTATCTCAATTATTGATTTAATAATATATAAAATATTGACAATAATTGAATCAACTAACGTGAGATACTATGTAACAATTACTGTAGCAATAATTGAACAAAACTGAGTGACTTCTCATGTAAGCATCAATAATCAATACAGTGTGCTACTATACAACCACGCATATTACTGTACTTTTATCACCGGGTGTTTCAACAGTTAATGGTAAAACTTCCACCATTATTTTCATAAAAATATTTTTGTCGTTTTCTCAATCCGACAATAATTCCGTTGTGGGGTCCACCAATGATTGTGTCGTTGTACGAATATTCCCTATTAAAACGAATATTACCCACAACTATAACATTATATCAAATTTACTCCATAATATTCAAAAATGATATTTATTAAAAATTCATCTTTATTCATAAAAGTTGGGGTCTTACAACCTCCTATTCTTATGAAATTTCGCCCTTAAAATTAGGGTGCATAGCTGGTATGTCGAAGAGGTAAGGATACCTTGATTTTATTTCAGATTCCAACTCCCAGGTCATTTCCTCAACATCGTGGTTTCTCCACAAAACCTTGACTTGAGGTATAACCTTGGAGAGTAGAATATGTTCCTTCTTATCTAAGATTTGAACATGAATATCTTCATACGTTAAATCTTTCGCCATTTCTTCCAGTTCTAACTCAATAATGTGGTTCGGGTCTTTCACATATTTACGTAACATGGATATATGAAAAATGTTATGAACACGAGACATACTTGGGTTTTGTACTGGGGTCAATATAAAATTTGATTTCACGTTCTGGGGTAGGCTAAGAAGTCTTCAAGAATACATCAGGAAATTTATTAACGATAGAAATATCATTCAAAACTGTGACTCTCATCCAAGACTTGGATAGCACATGTAATGAAGGTTTCTCCTAACGGAGTTTCAATAGATAAGTCAAAGTCTAACTTCTCCGGAGTCAAATTTAAACGTTGAACGTAAGCAAGAGAGATAAAAGAATGGGTAGAATCGGTATCTAATAAGGTATAGACTTCATAAAAAATTATAATTAACTAACCCATGCTAACTTCGTTCGGGTTACTCGCTTTTTGAGAAGTCACAAAAAACGCTCTTCCTGAAACCACCGAGTTTGTTTTGTCCGTATCCAACTTTGGTGCCACCGTCCCAGCTGAACTTGACTTCACTATACGATAAAATCGAGCTAAATGACCGTCTCTTCTTGAAATTTCCACTTATATTATCTTGGCCATGATTACCACCAAAGTGGTTACTATTTTTGGCATGATAATTTCCCCTACGATGGTCATCATTAATCCGATGGCCGTTGCCACCGGTATGATTATTATCATATTGTTGGTCGTTACCTTTTGGTTGTGCTAACTCATTATCGCGCTCCAATAACTGAGCCCTATTCACAACATCTGAATATAAACAAAGTTTATGAGAAATGAGGTATTGAAGTATATCGGGTTTCAAACCCCTTAGAAATATTCGCGTCATTCACTCCTCATTATCGACCAAATGGGATGCAAACCGGGATAACTACGCAAACTTAGCCTCGTACTGCGATACGGTCATATTATTTTGCTCAAGCTAGATGAACTCAACCTCCTTCATGTGACGAATACTTTCAGGAAAGTACTTGTCGTTGAACAATTCTTGGAACTTCTCCCAAGACATCTTCAGTGTGGCAGGTTGAGTACGCTTTACTGATCCCCACCAGTAATCTGCCTCTGCACGCAACATGAAGGTGGCAAAGGGAACCTTTTGTTCCTCGGAACATCCCAAGACATCAAATATCTTGTTGATCTGCTTTATCCACGTCTTTCTCTCCAAAAACTCCGGTGGTCCCAGCTCCTTGAACTGCTTAGCGGTGACCGTCCGAGAGTTGTCAGTGTTTTCACCTGCATTTTGGACAGGAGCCGCTCTCGCCTGATGTTGCATGAATTACATAAAGCCTCTGAACATCCCATCGTTCACCATTTCATCGGTGTTATTATTTTCATGAGGATTATTGTCTTTCTGTTGCACATTACCCTAGGCATTGATCGTTGGTGACTCAACGGTCTCATGTGCTTCATTGCTTATCTCAATATTTTTGGATGCCATTTTCAAATGCTGCCACAAAATAAGAGTTAATTAACATATCATATATTATCTCTATACTCTGACCGACCAATTAAATACCAAATAAACTTAGGTAGGTCATACTAGCAAAGGAATTCCCCGTCTCTCCCCTACTAGTTCTTGTCTCACATCTCAGCCAGGGATCATATCCCTAAGCTTTGATACCAACTGTGATGCCCTCAAAATAGGTACACATCACCCATCTTGGGTCGTCAGATACAAGGTACTGAATACAAATACAAACTAATTATACAACAGTCGTGTAAAATACGACAAAACATAAATTGAGAGTTTTAATAAGAATATTGTCAACTAGACAATATCCACACTCAAAGGAGTCCTCAATACATTTATTGTCACACTATTTAACAAAATAGTGAGGACTAATAATACTATCATCTGTACCGTCACTCCGTTCCCCGACTAGTCCCAGCTACGTTCTCATTTCCTGAAGAGAACAGTGAAAGAAAGGGGTGAGCTAAACTAGCCCAGTAAGAAATATTAAGACTAAGATAATTGATGAGTGAGTTTTATACCCATGAATTGGATACATTCGGGCTTAATTTATTGTTGTTCTTAAGTCTTTTAGGATGTTTTTATGTGTTTGTGTCTATTCATGCATGTTTTATGTTATTTTATAGGAATTGGGACAAAAGTTACATGGATCGATGTTTGGGGTGGCTAGATTCGCGTTTTCGGCTTGCCATTTACACAGCAGCCACTTCGGAGCCAATTTGACAATATCTCCTGACATTATTTCGACAAACTTCAAGAATGAAAGTTGTAGATCTACTTCTCCTCTTTCCGGAACATCTTGAATCATCAAAATCGGAGTTCGGACGAAGACGTTATGGCCATTTTCCCAAAGGACGCTTGAAGCGAGAAAATTTCAGATTTTGGGGCCGTAGCGGGCGCCTTTTTTTGGCCTATGCCCAGCCAAGGGCGCTAGGGGCAGACTCAACAGCCGTTTGCCAGTTATTTGAAGCGCCTGGGGAAGGGTTTGGTGCAGCCGGGACGCGTTTTGGGCGAATTTTGACACCTTTTAGACTCCAAATTGGATTGGGTTTGTTCCTAAACTAAAAATTGTACTTGTAACCTATAAATACATGATGTAAGGCATAAAATAAAGGGAGATTACATAGCTTAGCCTAGATTAAACACTCCTTTAGATTAGAAAATAACCCTAGTTCTTATTAGTTTTGGAGATTGAAGCAACTTGGAGACCATTGAAGATCAAGAGCAAGAACAAGAGGGGAGCATCGATTTCTTCGACAATGATTCTATTCTCTTCTCTCATCTTACTTTTATCTTTTGATGTCTATTCAACCAGGGATTCTTGGTTTTAATTCATTAATTATGAACTAACTATTTTTGAGATTTCAATTGAACTTTTTATGGCTATGAATTAGTTATTCATTATATTCTAATTATTTATGTTAAAGTTAGTTGTTTATCTTGTCTTGTGCTTATTGCTTAATTATTTGATCAGTAATTACTTTGTTACTCTAGAAGGAATTGGAAGAGGAATTCTATGGTTAGAACTGGGCATGATATCATGTGACTTAGTTATTTGCACAGTGAATAATTAGGTTTGTGAATAGAATGGAAATATCTTTTCACCGCATGTAACACGTAAGGAATTGGGATTGAAAAGAGATTAATTCAATTGTTTTGCATAGGAATATAGCAAAATTAATCTGGATTAAATAGAAGGCAATTGATCACTTGGAAAGGACTTTTGGCATTTGAGAATTCTGTTAACAATTCAAAGAGGGCATAATAATTGGGATAATTGGATAATTGATTTATAATTCATAATTGGGGATATTGAAGTCTTAATCTTTATTTATTTGAATTCATTCGTTAAAATCTTAGTTTTAATTAGTTAATTTAGTTTTCTTAATTAGAAAAAATACGATTTGAGATTGTTTAAATAAAATTAGTTTGGTTAAGAATTAGTACTTGGTGATTTTTATTAAATAATTCCTCGTGGGAACGATACTCTACTTTTACTTTATTACTTGTTGAATCGTATATACTTGCGTATTCATTGATTATTGAAATCGATCAACAAGTTTTTGGTGTCATTCCGGGAATTAATTTAATAATTATTTACCAATATTAATTTCAATCAAATTAGTCTTAATTTAAACATTTTTATTTTTATTTTTAATTCTCTTTCTATATTTCTCTCTTTTTGTACCACCATGGATGACTTTGTGTATCAATGGCCATACACGAACATGACTCAACCAAGGGGAGTGGAGATTGAAAGACTCGAGAAACTTTCTGCATTGTCAGCACAGATTGAGACACTTTCGAGGATGTTTGAAGCTTTTGAAGCTCAGCGTCGTCAAAGTATGGTGGTTACTTGTGATTATTGTCTTTGGAAATCATATGAGTCATCAATGCACCATCGGGTTTTGAGCCGAAGACAAGATAGTGGTGATTACCCCAATAATTATGTCTATCCCAACAACTATCATCGAGATTGGGGTATCACCCGGATTTTCATGGAGTAACAATCAAGATCAATTTTATGCTCCAAGTCCAACATACCCACAGTGATTTCTTGTGTCCACCTCCACTACAACAGGAAGAACATTCAAATTGGGAGGAAGCCTTTGAAAAATTTATTAAAGCTTCAGAAAAAAGGAATGAGGAAAAAGACAAGAAAATGAATCAAGTAGAGCTGAATTTGCAAAGTCAAGGGGCGTTGATTAAGAATTTGGAAAATCAAGTGGAACAGATAGCACATGCGTTAAACAACCGTCCTCAATACACCTGGACCTATGACATGGATTCCGAGACTGATGGAGAGCCCGAGCCAAATCTACAACTGGATGAGCCACGAGATGAAAAAGAGGAGACAAGTGGGGATAATGACAACAAGGTCGGTGAAGAACTAATTGTGAGAACCAATGATGATGAGCCAATGTTATTTATGCCTCAAGTGCCTTCTCCTCCACAGCTTCAAGAGTCCTAAGTAGATTTGCAAAACCTTGTCCGATTGGTAGTCATGTCGCCGGGCAATACTCTCTGTGATGTAAAAGCAAGTACACCTTCAAACCATGGTGCGATGAAATGGAGAAGATAGAAGAAGAAAAAGCTGTTGTGTCCGATGAGCTTCAATACCAGAATATATTCGCAGACACAATGGAGAAACCACCTAGATGCTGGACGTTCTTGAATGTGATCTTATCTAAAGAAAGAATGCTAGGTGACTTTAATACAATGGCTATCGTAAATGGGAACCTACCAAAAGCTATATTATTTCCGATGGATGGAGGGTTCCTCAACTTTCGTAGGGAATTGGATAGAGAATTGAAGAAGTCAGTTGAGACTATAAAACAAGCGCTTATTGGGAGGCAACCCAAGTTTAATTTTTATTTTTAGTTTTTATTAAGTTTTATATTAGTAGTTTTGAATTTGCATTTATTTAGGATTTAATAAAATTTCTTCTATCATGGTTTTACAGGTTATTCAAGTCAAATTCAAGTGTGGTGCCCAATTTATTCCATGTGCTTAGCCTATTCTCCAAACTTAGCGGGCAAGGAGGAAGATTGCTATATTTTCAGGGAAGTCCTCTGCTTTAATTTTTTCTATTTCAGTCATTGAGGACAATGTCTAGTTTAAGTTTGGGGGCATTTTAGTGTCGTATTGCATATAATTAGTTATTTACATTGTAGTTCGTTATGTTTTCGGGTTATTTACATTTAGTTGTTGCATTCATTTTTTTTATTTTTATTTTTTTTAAAAAAAAATTTAAAAATCGCAAAAATAGTAGTTAGTTTACTATGTTTGTTGCAGTTAGTTTATATTTGCATGATTCCAACTGTTAGATAGTAAAAGTCTATTTTGGCCAATGATGAGACCGGAGTTAAGTAGATAAGTATAGTATTGAATATTCAAAGCTTTGATGTGATTTCTTGTTATGAATTGAATCTTTTCCTGTTTGAAATCGGTATAATCAAGGTTAAGACGTTAATAACAAATTATGTTAACTCGATTAAGTTTAAATTGATACATAATGGATTTCTTAAGTATAATACTAGTGTGAAGGAATGAAAGACATGAATAGGCGGAGATGGCTAAATTTTGATAAAAACTTAAGTTTGGGGGGAAATTTTAGGGTATATAAGCTTTAAAAAAAACATGTTGAGTCTTGTGGTGAGTTGAGGAGAAACACTCCCCATAAACACAAGCGTGAGATGGAGCGTAAAACGCACTCACCAACCATCTATAAAAAAAAAAAAAAAAAAAAATTTACCGTGGCTAGTTTTGTTTCGGGGCCTTTGTTACTTGAGTAAAATGCGCTCAAGGGGTATCTTAAAACCTAAGCGCCTAAGGTCTTATATGGTCCAGGAGTCGTTGGTCGAAAAGCTCGCTAAGGGTGACAATCATTAGCCTAATGGAATGAGACATTGCACGCTTATGGTTAAAAAAAAAACAATAAAACGGAAAAGAGCAAAAAGCCCGTAATGAAAAGTAAAGCATAAGTATCCCGTATGGACTCTTGAACTTGGTGGATGTTTGACTTTAGTTGGATATAGCTTGTTCGTGAATTTTGTGAATTTGCACTTTGTGATGCCTTCAAAGATATCTATTATGTCTTAAATTTGATTTTATATCAGTTAACATTGTTGTGGAGCACACACGCACTATATCAGTGATAACAGTCTGAGATTTGATGATTGATTGGGAAATTACTGATTTGTTTTAATATGATGTTTATCCAGTTTTACTTGATTTCTCTAAAGCGGTTGAATAGACTTGTTTCGTCATTACTTGTTGGATTCAGTGAGGCATATAGATTAGTTTCATTACATTACATTGCATTGCATAACATTTTTGTGTTTTTGCTTGAGGACAAGCAAAGATTTAAGTTTGGGGGTATTTGATGAGTGAGTTTTATACCCATGAATTGGATACATTCGGGCTTAATTTATTGTTGTTCTTAAGTCTTTTAGGATGTTTTTATGTGTTTGTATCTACTCATGCATGTTTTATGTTATTTTATAGGAATTGGGACAAAAGTTACATGGATCGATGTTTGGGGTGGCTAGATTCGCGTTTTCGGCTTGCCATTTACACAGCAGCCACTTCGGAGCCAATTTGACAATATCTCCTGACATTATTTCGACAAACTTCAAGAATGAAAGTTGTAGATCTACTTCTCCTCTTTCCGGAATATCTTGAATCATCAAAATCGGAGTTCTGGACGAAGACGTTATGGCCATTTTCCCAAAGGACGCTCGGAGCGAAAAATTTCAGATTTTGGGCCGCCTTAGTAAGGCGCCTTTTTTTGGCCTATGCTTGGTATGCCAAGGGCTTAGGGGCAGACTCAATAATAGTTACCCAGTATTTGAAGCGCCTGGGGAAGGGTTTGGTGCGGCCTGGACGCGTTTTGGGCGAATTTTGACACCTTTTAGACTCCAAATTGGATTGGGTTTGTTCCTAAACTAAAAATTGTACTTGTAACCTATAAATACATGATGTAAGGCATAAAATAAAGGAGATTACATAGCTTAGCCTAGATTAAACACTCCTTTAGATTAGAAAATAACCCTAGTTCTTATTAGTTTTGGAGATTGAAGCAACTTGGAGACCATTGAAGATCAAGAAGCAAAACAAGAGGGAGCATCGATTCTTGACAACAGATTCTATTCTCTTCTCTCATCTTACTTTTATCTTTTGATGTCTATTCAACCAGTGGATTCTTGGTTTTAATTCATTAATTATGAACTAACTATTTTTGAGATTTCAATTGAACTTTTTATGGCTATGAATTAGTTATTCATTATATTCTAATTATTTATGTTAAAGTTAGTTGTTTATCTTGTCTTGTGCTTATTGCTTAATTATTTGATCAGTAATTACTTTGTTACTCTAGAAGGAATTGGAAGAGGAATTCTATGGTTAGAACTGGGCATGATATCATGTGACTTAGTTATTTGCACAGTGAATAATTAGGTTTGTGAATAGAATGGAAATATCTTTTCACCGCATGTAACACGTAAGGAATTGGGATTGAAAAGAGATTAATTCAATTGTTTTGCATAGGAATATAGCAAAATTAATCTGGATTAAATAGAAGGCAATTGATCACTTGGAAAAGGACTTTTGGCATTTGAGAATTCCTGTTAACAATTCAGTAGGCATAATAATTGGGATAATTGGATAATTGATTTATAATTCATAATTGGGGATATTGAAGTCTTAATCTTTATTTATTTGAATTCATTCGTTAAAATCTTAGTTTTAATTAGTTAATTTAGTTTTCTTAATTAGAAAAAATACGATTTGAGATTGTTTAAATAAAATTAGTTTGGTTAAGAATTAGTACTTGGTGATTTTTATTAAATAATTCCTCGTGGGAACGATACTCTACTTTCACTTTATTACTTGTTGACCGTGTATACTTACACGTATTCATTGATTGCGAAATCGATCAACAATAATGCAGAATGAATTATCATTAGTCTTCAACAATGTTAAACTAATAAATGAGATTGTGATATTGTATGACATGCCAGTATCCATAGTTTCGGATCGTGACCCATGATTTACTTCACGATTTTGGGTTAGCTTACAAAAGGCTATGGGCATGGATTTACGATTCAGTTTGGCATACCATCCTCAAATGGACGGACAATCAGAGAGGACTATTCAAACTCTTGAAGATATATTAAGACTATGTGTCCTAGACTTCAACGGGAGTTGGGATAAGTATTTACAACTGGTGGAATTTTCCTACAACAACAGTTATCAGGCAAGTATAGGTGTGGCTCCATTCGAAGCATTGTATGGACGAAAGTGTCACTCTCCATTATGTTGGGATGAGGTGGGTAAAGCAACATTATTGGGACCAGAGTTGGTACGTATTACTATAGAAAAGATCCAAATGATTCGACAACGTATACAAATGGCACAAGATCGACAAAAGAGTTATACGGATCTTCATCGAAAGGACATGGAATTTTGTATTGGGGATCATGTATTGTTGCGTGTTGCTCCATAGAAGGGAGTTACAAGATTTGGGAAAAGAGGAAAGCTCAATCCACGATTTATTGGTCCATTTTAGATTCTTGACCGAGTAGGACATGTGGCCTATAGACTCGCGTTACCTCCAAGTATGTCTCGTGTTCATAATGTTTTTCACATATCTGTGGTTCGTAAATATGTGAAAGACCCGAACCACATTATTGAGTTAGAACCAGATAAAATAGCCAAAGATTTAACGTACGAGGAGGTACCTGTCAAGATCTTGGATAGGAAGGAGCATGTCCTACGCACAGAGGTCATACCACAAGTCAAAGTTTTGTGGAGGAACCATGCAATAGAGTAAATGACCTGGGAGTTGGAAACGGAAATGAAAGCGAGGTATCTTCACCTTTTCGAAACACTAGGTACGTACGTCAATTTCGAGGATAAAATTTCATAAGGAGGGGAGGTTGTAAGACCCCAACTTAATATAAATGAAATTGAATTTCCTCTATTGATTATTTTGAAATAGTAAGGGTTAATTTGATTAATGTGGTTAGTTATGGGTAAAATGCGTAAATTTCAAATAAGCAAGTGGTTATAAAATATTCATTGTTGTCGAGGAATATTCGTTTGGTGGTGGAATATTCTTATTGTCGGGGTATATTCGTACGACGACGCAGCCTTGTGTGGGCCCCATAACGGAAAGCTATTGGATGAAGAAAATGACAAGTTTAAGTTGTTTATAAATAACGACGTAGTTGTTACTGTTAATACTGTTGGAATACCCGGTGGTTAAAACACAGTAGCACACAGTATTGCACTAATTATTGATTCTTACGTAAGAAGGCACTACTCAATAATTGTTACAGTAATTACTGTTCAATATTTTATTTTATTGATTCAATAATTGCTACGTTGATATTTTATATTATTGTTGTTTCAATAATTGTCACTACACAGTATTTTCCATTATCAGATCAATAATTCATATTAATTGAATAATATTATTAGATAGCATTATTGGTAATGTCTAGAAAGTTCTGTCTAAGGAGAGGTTTGGTCACCTAATTGCGCTACAAAGAAGTAGAAATCCTTATTGAAAGCCCCTCTTTCCTAGGAATGGTCCGGTTTATCGATGATTGTGATTCTATAATATTATTTATGAATAATTAATTATTGATTTATATGATAAGGAAAATATTCATTTTATATGGATATAAATGGAGAAAATTTTTACTATGACAATAAAATAATTCATTTAAATATATTATTATATTATAATAATATAATAATGGTGATATTTTACAATGAATGTGTGATATATGAATAAATGAAGAGGAAGAGTATTTTTATTACAAAAAATGTTTAAAATATGTTAAACATGTTCGTGGGCCCCATTTCTTGACTGAAATTTTATTATAGCCTGCAAAATCGTCCGTATGTGAATTTCGGTCAAGTTCTGCTTAGAATTTGGAAAAACTTAAAACTCCAAAGTTGTAAAGAATTGAATTTCCTATAGAATGGACATAAGATTCAAATTTTTCTGATAAAAGGGCTATTTATTATGAATTATTGAAGTTCCGGAATAATTGATTTTTGAAGTTTTAATTATTTTTTTTAAGAAAAACATTTTTATTATGTTGGTGGGCCCCACTAGTATTGAAAACATGCTGAATTCAGTTTCTTTGGTGTGCGTAGGAAATTTTTTAATATATATTAATATTTTATTAAATTTTCTGATTTGGTGTTCTAAGCATTTTCCTATAAATAGGGTGCTTAGGTTAGAATTGAAAATCACACCAGAAATTGAAATCTTCTCTCTATATTATCGAGCGTATTCTTGTGAGTATTTTGATGCTTTGAGTGTTGCTATTCTGATCTGCAAGTTCCTTCAAATATTATATCGATATTCCAAATGTAAGTACTATTCTTTCAAGGTAAGGGATGTTATTTTTTTTTAAAATGATATTATTTCTTTCAATATGATTATGCCGGAATATTGATAAGATTTTTCTTGTGAAATTCTTTTCTTTTTGTGTCGGAGTTACTATTCACGTATACGACACTATTCACGTATACAACACTATTCACGTATACGGCATTATTCACGAAAAAATTAAAATTTTCTTTTCTTCGTCTAAGTTGTTTATTATGATTACTAACTTTGATTGTATCTATGTTTTGAACTTCATTCTTGAATTTTGATCCACAATAGTTTATTATGAAGTATTTTTGAACATGGATAAACCGAAGTACGAATTCGTAATATTTGTTCTTTTATTTCACTGGATTCATTTTCTTTAAAATATTTTTCATCATCCTTAGTCCTAAATGATGATATAACTGAATATCTCTGGCCTGTAGTGCAAAGATGAATGATTTTCTGATGAATATCTTTGGCCTGTAGTGCAAAGATGAACATGTGTTGAGATGAACATGACTAACTGTTGAATATCTTTGTCATGTAGTGCAAAGACGAATATTTGATTCAAGATGTATATTGATTGATGTTACAGGGATAAAATATTGATGATAAACTTTTAAATTCATAGAAGAGAGTAGATTTCATTCTCTACGTAACTCTTTTAATGAATTGTTATTTTCGCTGCGAATATTGATTTAAAACTTGTTGTCTATTGTATTTTATCAGATTTTTCCCTATTGAGGACTAACGATAATTTTTTCTATATTATCTTAGTCATAATATTCTTTACTGGGCTAGTTGAGCTCACCCTTTTCCTTTTTGTTGCATTTTTCTTCTTAGGAAGCGAGAATATAGCGGGCAGTAGTCGGGGTGTGGAGTGATATTCCAAGGCAGTTGTTATAGTAGTCCTCACTATTTTATAAAATAGTATATCAATAATTGTGATGAGGACTTATTTGGGTGTGGATATTGTCTAGATGACAATATTTGTATTTTAACTCACAGTTTATGTGTTGTCGTATTTTGCACGACAATTGTATTAATAAAGTTGTAGTTGTTTCTGTACCATGTATTTGGCGACTCAGAATGTGTGTTGTATACCTATTTTGGGGGTGTCACAAATAGTACCCCGAGTGAATAGTACCCCATGAATAGTACTTCGTGAATAGTATTTCAGGAATAGTACTATATAAATAATACCCAGTGAATAGTACTTTGTGAATAGTACCCCGTGAATAGTACTCCGGCATAAAAAGCTTAAAATTTAACAAGAATATTTAAAAAAATATTCTTGTGAAATGATACTAGATGAAGCGCAAATTTTAAGGATATTCTACAAATTTCACAGAATATAGAAGCAATACTTTAACAAAATGAGTGTAGAATTCAGAATCTGAAACGAATTAATATTACTTACATACTATAGAGTATGAAATAAAATATTATTTCATACAAATATTGAATAAAAATAATATCATTTACCTTAGTAGAAGATTAGATACTGCAATAGTGAAGTAACATAATATTCTTCTTTTTCCTCTCTATAGTTTCTCTCTCTATAGTTGCTCTTGTGAGTCTTTGTGAATTGATGAGAATGAAAGAAAAAATGAGTTTGTATTTATAGGAAAACATAGTTTCGATAATTTCACGTTTAGGGACTCGAATTATTATAGTATAGTACATTCATCTTTACCTCTATTTTTAATTTAGTCCCTCAAGTATTATCAATATTGCACAACCTCCCCTAATAGTACATGCATGTGAATCAATAGTTCCATACATCTGAACCAACAATAATTTGCATGTGAACCAATAGCAATTAATTGCTCATTTATCCGATTAATTGCCCGTTTGGTCAATAATAACAAAACCAGCAAATCACAGAATTACCTCCTTTGAGGGTAATTGGGTCACGAAAGAATTAATGAAAACTAAATGAAAAAACATCTTTAATCAACACGAACTTATTCATCATTAATATTATAACTCATAATATTTAACAACCAGATCATTCCCAGGAAAGAGGGGACTTTCCGATAAGGATTTCTCCCTATTGGCGCGCAATTAGGTGACCAAACCCCTTTGCTTGACAGAACTTTCTAGACATCGTCACTAATGCAAATAATAATATGAATAACTTTGTCGTCTCAATTATTGATTTAATAATATAAAATATTATGCAGATGATACTGTGACAATAATTGAATCAATAATATGAGAGATACTATGCAGCAATTACTGTGGCAATAATTGAATAAAACTGAGTAACTTCTCATGTAAGCATCAATAATCCAAGATACTGTACAATACCGTGTGCTACTATGCAACCACGCGAATTACTGTATTTTTACCACCGAGTATTTCAACAATTTAACGGTAAAAGTTTCGCCGTTATTTTTATAAAAAGATATTTATGTCGCTTTCTAACTCCGATAATACTTTCCTTGTGGGGTCCACCAATGATTATGTCGTTGTACGAATATTCCCTGTTAAAACGAATATTTCTCGACCAATCGAATATTTTATAACAACTTGCTTATTTTGTAAAATTTACAAATATTACCCACAACTATTATATCAAATCCACATCATAATATTCAAAAATATATTTCGAGAAAAAAATAATCTTTATTCATAAAAGTTGGGGTCTTAATTACAGCCCTACTATAAATAGTCTTGTGAGTCATTTTATTTAATTAAGAGAGAAGTGATATATAAGTGGAATCAAGTTGAAGGAAAATAATTCTTCCTATATCTCTACTTCTTTTCTAAATTATATTCTCTTCCATATTTTTCAATATTTTTTTTAATCTTTCCTTATTAACCCATATACAAACACATACATAATGTATAACCAATTTATATATATCTCATTTAGTGCTTCCAAGTCTGATGCTAATAACCAGTTGAAAGTCTTGAAATTTATGTGCATTGTTACTTCTTTTTAACATCTTTCTCTCTGCTGCAAGTGGCAAAAAATTTCGGTTATTGTTTACAACTGTGTATCATGAGTTAAAATGTTTAAATTCAAACTGTCAAAAGAGGACTTTATATTTTTTATGGAGTTGGTACAAAAATATATAGAGATATCAAAATACTAATTAATAATGGCGTTAATTATGTGTTTAACTGAAATAATTACTTAATTCTTACAAAGTTCGTAACTGTGACGAATGAATGAATTGATTGAGTGGTGATTCTGGAGACAAAATTTTTGTAAGGAGGGAAGGATGGAACGATCGGGAATTTTTATATGTAATTTAAAATATTTATTGAATTAAATAAAAATTTTAGTTAATGTGTTTATTAGTTAAATAAATATTTGATTTATTTATTTATTTATTAAATAAATAATTCATGAATTGTTGTTGCTTAATTTAATTAAGTGTAATATATTAATTAAGTTGATGTTTGGTAATTTTGTGACTTGAGGTTTTAATTTAATGTGTTAATTAGATGAATGGTTAACTAATCATTATATTATATAATGGTAGTATACTAATTTAATTTGATAATTAAATTAGAGAGTTGATAATGATTAAATGAATTTTTGATTAATTATAATGTTGTTCTAATTTAATTTAATGATTAAATTAGAGATTTAATAATTGTTTAAATAAAATTATAATTTATAATGAAATTATAATTATGTAGGAATTTGATTTATGTGGCAATTTGATTTAATAAGTTGATGTTAACTTTAATTTAATTGAATTTGGTTATTAGAATTTAATTAAATAAAGTGTGATAAATAAACCATAAGATAAAGGAGTTATTAAAATAAATTAAAAGAGATTAACCTATTTTTTGCTAAACAAAGTTTTAATGCTTTTTGAATTCTTAAATTAATCTAGTTTTTGCCAAACAATGCCTTAGTGGCTTTTGAATTTTTTTAAAAAATAACTGACAAAGGGATTTAAGAGGGATATTATGTTTTATCAGTTTATATTATATGTATATCAATTATATTTGTACGTTAAGTATTATCAGCTTAACTCTAAAAGAGAGAAGAAGAGAGTTTACAGAGAAAGAAAAGAGAGAGAGAGAGAGAGAGAGTTCTAGAGAAAATTGGAAGAAGGGAGGATTATCAAAGCAATTTGCTATCATCTAACAAAGCTAAACAAGAGATTGAAGGTATAATTTTAGTTTTTAAAGTTTTAGTTTTTTGTTTTGTTTAAAAGTTCTCTGTAATTGATGGTGATGATCAATTTGTTGAATATATGGTTGTATGTGTTAATTTATATATATAATCTGATGTTATGTGGGTTGTATGTGATTTAAAGTTGTTTAATCCATAAAAACATGATAAATATGAAGAAATCATGTTTACAACGAATTATATTTGTATATGGCTTATTTGATACAAAAATTAGTGTTCAATTCATGTTGTAATGTATAAATTATTTGTTGATGGTGTAAATACATGAATAAACGAAAAAAAAATGATTTAAATAGACTGTTTTGGTGGTAAAATGAATTTACAATGATTAATTTCGCTAAACATGTTCAAAAGTGAAGAAATAGCAAAAACAATGAAATTTAAAGGCTTTAATTTATTGTTAATGTGGTTAAAATCAAGCTTGGTATGTTGGGTTATGATTATATATGATTTGTGGTGTTTGGGTATAATTATTGCACTATTATATTGATGAAAATAGGATTATTTGGCTTTGTTCTGTTTTATTCGCGAACCTGAACGACACTGGAATCTGTGATGATGTAGGCTGCAATGCTGTCCGAAACAGCATTCGATGATGATGCGATCTTGAACCAAAGACGCACGTCGATTACTGTCGAGAACTGTCATGTTGAGCGCGGCAGCGTGTCGATCCTCGATACAAAAAGAGTCTGCAGCGTCGATTGACGATTTGGCCCGTAAATGCGATTTTTAATATATAATCCTGTAAATACTAATGTACTATGATCTTATGATTATAAAATATGATTAATCATGTTATATGATGAAAGAACTGATTGTGGTGTTGTATAATATCAAATGTGAATATTATAATTAGTAATTAACGAGTTATATGGCAATTGAAATTGATGTTGATTAGAAGTGTGGTTTGATCATGTGATTAAACCTAAGATTAAAGGTTGTGAGTTAAATGAAATAGATATTTAATCATGTAACGTGATCATGTGATAACTAATTGTGTTACAATTTTAAATGACATGTGCGTAGAATATTTGGGAATCAAGTTATAAAAGTTTAGCTTACGCGCAAGACATGTTCTCTAACCCTAAACTTTCTTTGAGCAAGTCACTTAACCCTAATCTTTTATTAAGCTCTTGAACCCTATTTCTTTTGTATTATGCAAATCTTATCGATACATTGAGAAAGTTCCTTACTTTATTTCAATTATGATTGTTCAAGTTGTATCTTATTGAACAAGTTTCCTATTCCTATATTGAGAAAATTTCCTAAATTGTTTCCTTATTGAAAAAAAATATGACCTTAGCTTATTTTTATTGTTCAAGCAAGGTTTATTTTACTTTTCAATGCTTCCTAGTTTATTCCTAAAACATGATTTTGATGCGTAATGATTAATCACTTATGACTCATGGCTATTTCATACTACGTTGTTATCGAATCCTTGAAATGTTATTAAACTTTTGATTCAACTAGTCCTTAGTTGATGAACGTTGAACTCTAAATTACCCTTGAAGCTAATGTAAACCAAACTTCCTTTGACGCGGACTCGTATGTTAAAACTGAGATGAACAACCCTATTATAAGGGGGTTATTTACGCGAAAGCGTTACGATATTTGTGCACAATACATGATACAAAGAGCTGATTCCCCTAAGTACGAGAAGGAAGGTCCATATAGTCTGACGACTGTTAAAGGTTTAAGTAGAAATACTTATAACCTGAGACATAGTTCATGGTCTTGTGACCCTCAAATGAAATCTAAATCTTGATGTTCAGCTCTTGACTATCATTGGTAGAAAACGTTATTCTATTCTGCGACGCTCCTAAAATAGGTATACATCACCCATTCTGAGTAGCCAAATACATGGTACAGAATTCAAATACAAACTTAATTATAAAACATGAGCTGAGAGTTTTAACATGAATATTGTCTTCTAGACAATATCCAAACTCAAATGGAGTCCTCATTACAATTATTATCACACTATTTTTATAAAATAATGAGGACTACAACAACCACCATCTCGGACCGTCACTCCATTCCCCGACTAGTCTTGGCTATATTCTCATTTCCTGAAGAGAACAGTGAAAGAAAAGGGTGAGCTCAACTAGCCCAATAAGAAATATTATGACTAAGATAATGCAGAATAAATTATCGTTAGCCTTCAACAATATAACAACTGATAGAATACAATAGACAACAAGTTTTAGATCAACAACTGCAGAAGAACAAGCAATCCATTGGAAGAGTCAAGTAGAGCATGATATCTACTATCTTCTATGATTTAAACTTTTATCTTCAATTTTATCACTGAGATTCAGCTTAATAAATAATCCACATCACCGAATTATCCATGCACTACGGGCCAAGGATATTCATTAATATCACAACCACGAATTATCCATGCACTACGGGCCAATAATATTCGTGTTTTCACCAATAGTCATGAACATGCCAAACAATAATTCATCTTTGCACCCTTGGCCGAAGAGAACGCATGTTCATGATCATACCAACAACTGTTCACCAATGCATTACGGGCCAATGAGGACTTTTATCACATTATTTGTAACATTACAGGTCATAATTATACTGAATAATCCCTGGTCATAATTATACCAATTAATAGTTCATCTTTGCACCCTTGGCCGAAGATAACTTTCATCACAATATAAGCATGAGGATGATGACAATGATATAAGAATTCAATTAAACGAAATCAAGGATAAATATTAAAGACTTTAAATTTATCCAGAGTTTAAAAATATCCAAATTGTTAACATGATACTGCTTTATGGAGTAAAATTCAAGAATAATATTGTATCAAAAATGATTTGGACAGAAAAGAAATCAATTTTTGTCATGAATAGTACCCCAACTAAATAGTACCCGAGTATAGTATCCTGTGAATAGTACTTTGTGAATAGTACCCATACGTATGAATAGTACCGTACGTATAAATAGTGCTATACGTATGAATAATATCGTATAAATGAATAGTACCCATGAATAATGTAAGACCCCAACTTTTTATTAATAAAATTAAATTTTCTCTAATTATTATTTTGAATAATAATGTGTTAATTTGATATAATGCTTTCGTTATGGGTGAAATGTGCAAATTTTTCAAAATAAGCAAGTGGTTATAAAATATTCATTATTTTCAGGGAATATTCGTTTAGTCGTGGAATATTCTTGCTGTTGGGGAATATTCGTACGACGATGCAGTCATTTATGGGCCCCATTACGGAAAACGGTCGAATGAAGAAAACGACAAGTTTGAGTTTTTATAAATAACGATGTAATTATTACCGTTAACACTGTTGGAATATTTGGTGGTCAAAATACAGTAATACGCGTGGTTGCACAGTAGCACAAGGTATTGCACAGTTTTTTTGAATTATTGATTCTTACGTAAAAAGGCACTACTCAATAATTGTTACAGTTATTACTGTTCAATATCTTATTTTATTGATTCAATAATTCCTACGTTGATATTTTATATTATTGTTGTTTCAATAATTGTCACTGCACAGTATTTCCATTATCAGATCAATAATTCATATTATTTGAATAATATTATTAGATAGAATTATTAGTAATGTCTAAGGAAGTTCTGTCTAAGGAAAGAGATTTGGTCATCTAATTGCGCGCCAGTAAGGAGAAATCCTTATCGGAAACCCCCTCTTTCCTGGGAACGACCTGGTTGTCATAATTGTGACTCTGTAATATTATTTTTGAATAATTAATTATTGATTTATATGATAAGGAAATATTTATTTTATGTGGATATAAATGAAGAAATTAATGCTGAGGTGTTTTATCATTATTTTTTCGGAATGAAGGTATTAAAAATCAAATAAAAAATAAAATTTGGAAATTTTCAGAAAAATTAGTTTATTACTTGATTTTGTAAAATTCATAACTCTTTGTGTATAATGAGTTAGGAGATGAGCCATATATCAAAAGAAAGCCCTGGAAGTAAGCTAAAAGCAGAAATTTGAATGACCCAAAAATTCTGTGGATTTTTCGTGGTGACTGTTTGAGTGAAACTAGTATGAGGGACTCATAGTTCGAAAAAAATTAGTGTTCAAGCTCTATTGGATTGTTGTGATTTTTAGATATGTTATACATATATACGTTGAGTATATATCCACAAATTTTGAACCGTAAAATTAACGTATGATTTGTTATGAATTTTAAGAGGTGACTGATTCAGAAATTGTTGTAGCAGAAATTTCAGTAAGCCTTTCTCTCTATGTTAGAGGCGGAATTTGGAAAAACTTTTTTCTACAAAGTTGTAAAGAATTTATTTTCATATGGAATGAACATAAAATTTATATTTTTCTAATAAAAGGGCTATTTATTATGAATTATTGAAATTTCAGAAATAAATATTTTTATTAAAAATATGGGTGGGCCCCACTTTTGGTTGGTGTGGAAAATGTTGATTTTGGTGGGCCCCACTTATGGTGGCTGATTTCTGGTCTAGAATTTTTCTATAAATAGGTGCTTAAATTAGAATTGAAAATCACACCAGAATCTGAAGTTTTCTCTTTCTAATTATCGAGTGTATTTTGTGAGTATTTAGATACTTTGAGAGTTCTTATTCAGATCTGAGTTTCCTTGATTATATCCGATATTCGAGTCAGAAGTACTGTTCTTTTGAGGTAAGGGATGTTATTTTGTTCGTAAATGATGTTATTCTTTCAATATCATTATACCAAAATATTGGTATGAATTTTATTATGAAATTTTTACCTTTTCATGTTGAGGTTACTATTCACATATATGACACTATTCACGTATACGACACTATTCACGAATACGGTACTATTCACGAAGTATGATTTTTCTTGTGGAAGTTCTACCTTTTTGTGTCGGGATTACTATTCATATATACGACACTATTCACATATACGACACTATTCACAGGAAAATTAAATTTTTTTCTTTGTCCAAGTTGTCAATTATGGTTACTATCTTTTATTGTATCCATGTTTTAATCTTCATTTTTGAATTCTGCTCCACAATTGATTATTATGGAGTATTTTTGAACTTGGATAAACCGAAGTACGAATCCCTAATCTTTGATCTTTTATATCACTGGATTTATTTTCTTTAACATATTTTTCATCATCCTCAGTCCTAAATGATGATATAACTGAATATCTTTGGCCTGTAGTGCAAAGATGAATGATTACCTGATGAATATCTTTGGCCCGTAGTGCAAAGATGAATAGGTGTTGAGATGAACATGACCAACTGGTGATACAAATGAATATCTTTGGCCCATAGTGCAAAGATAAGTATTTGATTCAAGATGTATATTGATTGATGTTATAGGGATAAAATATTGATGACAGACTTTTAAATTCATAGATGATAATAGATTTCATTCTCTACTTAACTCTTCTAATGAATTGTTATTTCCGCTGTAGTTGTTGATCTAAAATTTGTTGTCTATTATATTCTATCAGATTTTTTCCTGTTGAGGACTAAGGATAATTTGTTGTACATTATCTTAGTCATAATATTCTTTATTGGGCTAGTTGAGCTCACCCTTTTCCTTTTTGTTCTCTTTTTCTTCTTAGGAGGTGAGAATTTAGCAAGAACTAGCCGAGGTATGGAGTGATGATTCAAGATAGTTGTTTTAGTAGTCCTCACTATTTTGTAAAATAGTGTATCAATAATTGTAATGAGGACTTATTTAAGTGTGGATATTGTCTAGAAGACAATATTTGTATTTAAACTCACAGTTTATGTGTTATTGTATTTTGCACGACAATTGTATTAATAAAGTTGTAGTTGTTTCTGTACCATGTATTTGGCGACTCAAAATGAGTGATGTATACCTATTTTGGGGGTGTCACAGTTGGTATCAGAGCTTAGGGATATGATCTCTGGCGGAGATCGGGGAATAGAACTAGGAGGGAGAGCAGTAAATCCTTCAGCTAGTGTGTCCTACCTAAGCTTATTTGTTGGTCGGTCAGAATATAGGGGTATTATGTGGTATGTCAATTTCTTTAATTAACCCTTGTTTTGTGGCATTATTTGAGAATGGCAGCTGAGAACGTTAACAATGGAGTGTATGAGACCATGGAGACACCTTTAATAACCAACCAGGAGAACGTGCAACAGGAAGGCAATATTCCTCATGTAAACAACACTACCGAACAAACGATGAATGATGGGATGTTTAGAAGTTTTTTGCAGTTCATGCAAAATCAGACGAGGGAGACTCGTATACAAAATAAGGGTGGAAATGATAGCAACGCGCGGTTTGTCACAACCAAACAATTTAAAGAGTTGGGACCACCAAAGTTCTGGGGAAAGCCAGATCCGATTAAGGCAAAAATATGGGTCAAGCAAATTACCAAGATATTCGATGTCTTGGGATGTATGGAGGAACAGAAGGTTCCATTCATGCATATTACTGGTGGGAATCTGTGAAGTCTACCCAGCCAGCCGCACTCAATATATCTTGGGAAATATTTCAGAAACTATTTAATGACAAGTACTTTCCTAAAAGTATTCGTCATATGAAGGAGGTAGAGTTTATAAAACTGGAACAGAACAAAATGATGGTTTCCCAATACGAGGCTAAGTTCGTGGAGTTATCCAGGTTTGTACCTCATTTGGTAAAGAATGAGGAACGTATGACGCGAATGTTTCTGAGAGGTCTAAAACCCGAAATTCATCAATACCTTATCTCTCACAAATTTTCTCTATATTCAGATGTTGTCAACAGGGCTCAATTATTAGAGCGAGATAATGAGTATGTTTAACCGAGGAACCACAACCAGGGTCATATCAGTGACAGCAATCATCAGAGCAATGATAACCTGCGGGGAGGGAAAAATACGGACAAAAGTGGTAACCACTCTGGTGGCCATGATAATAGGAGAGGTGAGTCAAGTGGAAATTTCAAATAGAGGAGATTCAACAATGACGGGAAGACATCAGCAGTAGCAGCAGCACCAGTAACAAATTCTAGGGGAGGAGAACGACCGCTAAGTAGATGCTACAGATGCGGAGAGGAGGGACACATAAGTCCAAACTGTTCACAGCCTTCCAAGGTGTGTTTTAGTTGTGGAAAAGACGGTCATATAACCCGATTTTGTCTGGTAGCAAAGTCAAGTCCAATTGGGACGGTGGCACCAAAGGCGACTATGGGCAAAAAAAAGTCGGTGGTTCAAGGGAGAGCGTTTGTCGTGACTGGCTATAATGCGAGAAACCCAAACGAGGTGATCACGGTTAAGCTAATCTTAAACTCTTGTGAAGTTTATACCTTACTAGATACCGGTTCTACCCATTCTATTATCTCTCCTGCTTGTGCTCAACGTTTGAACTTGACTCTGGAGAAATTAGACTTTGACTTATCTGTTAAAACTCCGTTAGGAGAAACCTTCATTACATCTACTGTTTATAAATCTTGCTTGATTCAAGTTGTCACCATCACATTACCCGTTGATCTTATCTCTTTAAAGATACTTACATTTGACGTGATTTTAGGGATTGATTGGTTAACTACTCATCATGCTAAAATTGATTATTTTCATAAGGTTGTTAATTTTCATATTCTTAACCAACCTATAATGCGAATTCAAGCAACCAAACCACTAAAGTCAAACACTTTCATATCAAGCCATAAAGCCATTCGTTTATTGAAAAACGGATGTCAAGCTTTCTTAGCCCATGTTATGGATTTAAACAAAAACACGTCATATTTGAATGATATTCCTATTGTTAGTGAATTTCCTGACGTATTTCCTAAAGAATTTCCCTGGCCTACCCCCAGAGTGTGATATTGAATTTTGTATCGACTTTGAACCCGGTACAAAACCCATTTCCAAAACTCCATATCAAATGGCTCCAATTGAACTTCAGGAGGTAAAAACCCAACTACAAGAGTTGGTACCCGAGCCTCTATCTGGTGACTTCCTTTGTGGAATGCACAAAAGCCAGACTCTCCGTAGGGGACGCTATATTTGTGTGGTGGTAAAACGATAGGTGCCATTGTGACGTGCTATAAAAGATTGGGATATGAGTCACAGTTAAGATCAACCTAGGTCAGTAATCGAAATATGTAGCTTTCTAGGCTTAGCTGGTTACTATCAGAGATTCGTGGAAGGATTTTTTTCGAATTGCTACTCCATTAACTCAGCTGACTCATAAAGATACAAAATTCGGATGGAGCGAGGAATGTGAGAAGAGCTTCCAAGAACTCAAGAGGAGACTCATTTAGGCACCTGTTCTAACAATATAATCCTGAAAAAATGAACGTGGTAGCTGACACGTTGAGCAAAAGATCATATGCGGGTACAAGTGCGATATTTTCAAACACAAAGATCCATTTCGTATAACTTACAAATGATGGAGATAGAGTTAAAGACTCTAGGGACCCACATGATGATGTTAAATATACACGTAGAACCGACTTTAATCGATAAAGTTAAGGCTGCTCAAGCCACAGATCCGGAGCTGATGCGTATGAAGAAGAAGGTATAAGAATGTGTTATTCCAGAAGCAAGAATCGATGAAGGGAGAAAATCTCAACCCTTAATTTATTGCTCCATTTGAGATTCTTGACTGAGTAGGAACTGTGGACTATAGACTCGCATTACCGCTAAGTATGTCGCATGTTCATAACGTTTTCACGTATCGATGTTACGTAAATATGTGGACGACCCGAACTACATTATTGAGTTAGAATCAGACGAGATAGCCGAAGATTTAACGTACGAGGAGGTACTTGTCAAGATTTTGGATTGGAAGGAGCATGTCCTACGCACAAAGGTTATACCACAAGTCAAGGTTTTGTGGATGAACCATGCTATTGAGGAAATGATCTTAGAGTTGGAATCTGAAATGAAAGCGAGGTACCCTCACCTTTTTGAAACACTAGGTACATACGTCAATTTCGAGGATGAAATTTCATAAGGAGGGGAGGTCGTAAGACCCCAACTTTTTATTAATAAAATAAAATTTCCTCTAATTATTATTTTGAATAATAAGTTGTTAGTTTGATATAATGCTTTGGTTATGGGTGAAATGTGAAAATTTTGCAAAATAAGCAAGTGGTTATAAAATATTTATTGTTGTCAGGGAATATTTGTTTAGTCGTAGAATATTTTTACTGTCGGGGAATATTCGTATAACGGTGCAGCCATTTATGGTCCCCATAACGAAAAATGGTCGGATGAAGAAAACGACAAGTTTGAGTTTTTATAAATAATGACGTAATTATTACCGTTAACACTGTTGGAATACCTGGTGGTTAAAATACGATGTCTGGCGTGGTTGCACAAAGAGCATGGCACCAGTATTGCACACGAGATTTTTAAATTATTGATTCTTACGTAAGAAGGCACTACTCAATAATTGCTATAGTTATTTCTGTTCAATATCTTATTTTATTGATTCAATAATTACTACATTGATATTTTATATTATTGTTGTTTCAATAATTATCACTGCACATTATTTCCATTATCAGATCAATAATTCATATTATTTGAATAATATTATTAGATAGCATTATTGGCAATGTCTAAGGAAGTTCTGTCTAAGGAAAGGGGTTTGGTCATCTAATTGCGTGCCAGTAAGGAAAAATCCTTATCGGAAAGCCCCCACTTTCCTAAGAATGACCTGGTTGTCATAATTGTGACTCTGTAATATTATTTGTGAATAATTAATTATTGATTTATATGATAAAGAAATAATTATTTTATGTGGATATAAATGAAGGAATTAATGCTGAGGTATTTTATCATTATTTTATTGGAATTAAGGTGTGACGCCCCCAAAATAGGTATACATCACCCATTCTGAGTCGCCAAAAATATGTTACAGAAACAACTACAACTTTAGTAATACAGTTGTCGTGCAAAATACGACAACACATAAACTATGAGTTTAAATACAAATATTGTATTCTAGGCAATATCCACACTCAGATAAAGTCCTCATTACAATTATTGATGTACTATTTTACATAATAGTGAGGACTGCTAAAATAACTATCTTGAATCATCACTCCATATCCCGACTAGTTCTTGCTAAATTCTCACTTCATGAGAAGAAAAATGGAACAAAAAAGAAAAGGGTGAGCTCAACTAGCCCAGTAAAGAATATTATGACTAAGATAATGAACAAAAAATTATCGTTAGCCTTCAACAAATCAGATAAAATATAATGGACAACAACTTTTAGATCAATATTCGCAGAGGAAATAACAATTCATTAGAAGAGTTTAGTAGAGAATGAAATCTACTATCATCTATGAATTTAAAAGTTCATCATCAATATTTTATCCATGTAACATCAGTCAATATACATCTTGAATCAAATATTCATCTTTGCACTATGGGCCAAAGATATTCATTTGTATCTCCAGTTGGTCATGTTCATCTCAACACCTGTCCATCTTTACACTACGGGCCAAAGATATTCATCAGGTAATCATTCATCTTTGCACTACAGGCCAAAGATATTCATCAAGTATCACCATTAAGGACTGAGGATGATGAAAAATATTTTACAGAACGAATCCAGTGAGATAAAAGGACAAAGATTAGAGATTCGTACTTTAGATACTCCAAGTTTAAAAATACTCCATAATAAACCATAGTGGAACAAAATTCAAGAATGAAGTTCAAAACATGGATATAATTAAAGATAATAACCATAATAGATATCTGGGACAAAGAAGAGAAAATTTCATTTTTCGGTGAATAGTGTCGTATTCGTGAATAGTGTCGTATACGTGAATAGTAACTCCGACACAAAAAGGTAAAAATTCCACAATAAAATTCATTCCAAGATTTCAACATAATGATATTGAAAGAAATAATATCATTTACGAAGAAAATAACATCCCTTACCTCAAAAGAACAATACTTCTGACCAGAATATCAGAGGAAATATTGAAGAAACTTGCACTAAATAGCAACCCTCAAAGTATTTAAATACTCATAAAAATACGTTTGATAATATAGAGAGAGAAAACTTATGTTTCTGGTGTGATTTTCAATTCTAACATATTTATAGGAAAATGCTAGAACGCCAAAGCAGACTAAATTAATAAAATAATATTTTTTCTTCTCATCTACGCATTCCAACCAAGACCAGCCCTCCACCTTTGAATTTTTTTTTCCATCACATGTTTTTCACAAAAAACAAAAGTGGGTCCACCCATAATTTTAATAAAAAAACTTTTATTTTCAAAACTTTAATAATTCATAATAAATAGCCCTTTTATCAGAAAAATACGAATTATATATCCATTCCATAGGAAATCGAATTCTTTACAACTTTGTAGATTTATGTTTTTCCAAATTCCAAACAAAAATGCCCGAAATCCACATACGGACGATTTTTAATACCTCTATTCCGACAAAATACTGATAAAACACCTCAACATTAATTCCTTCATTTATATCCACACAAAATAAATATTTTTCTAACCATCATTTATGTCCACATAAAATAAATATTTCCTTATCATATAAATCAATAATTAATTATTCACAAATAATATTATAGAATCACAATTATGACAACCAGGTCGTTCCCAGGAAAGAGGGGGCTTTTCGATAAGGATTTTTCCTTAGTGGCGCGCAATTAGGTGACCAATCCCCCCTTAGACATTGCCAATAATGCTATCTAATAATATTATTCAAATAATATTAAAATATTGATCTGATAATGGAAAATACTATGCAATGACAATTATTGAAACAATAATAATATAAAATATCAACGCAACAATTATTGAATCAATAAAATAAAATATTGAACAGTAATTACTGTAACAATTATTGAGTAGTACCTTCTTACGTAAGAATCAATAATTCAAAAATATTGTGCAATACTGGTGTCTAAGCATAAGCAACCACGTGTATTATGGTATTTTAACCACCGGGTAATCCAACAGTTGTTAATTGGTAATAATTACTGTAGTTATTTATAAAAACTCAAACTTGTCATTTTCTTCATCCGACCATTTTCCATTATAGGGGCCCACAAATGGTCATGCGTCGTCATCTGAATATTCCACGACAATGAAGAATATTCCACGACCAAACGAATATTCCCCGACAACAATGAATATTTTATAACCACTTGCTTATTTTGCAAAATTTGCACATTTCACCCATAATTAAAGTATTATGTCAAATTATCACCTTATTATTTCAAGATAATGAATAGAGGAAATTCAATTTTATTTATTAAAACGTTAGGGTCTTACAACCTCCCCTCCTTATAAAATTTTGTCCTCGAAATTGACGTATGTACTTGGTGTTTCAAAAAGGTGAGGATACCTCGCTTTCATTTCTGATTCCAACTCCCAGGTTATTTCCTCAATAGCATGGTTCCTCCACAAAACTTTGACTTGTGGTATACCCTTTGTGCATAGAACATGTTCCTTCCTATCCAAGATCTTGACAGGTACCTCTTCGTACGTTAAATCTTCGGCTATATCGTCTGGTTCTAACATAATAATATGGTTTGGGTCTTTCACATATTTACAAAGCATATATATGTGAAAAACATTATGAACACGAGACATGCTCGGAGGTAATGCGAGTCTATAGGCCACATTTCCTATTCAGTCAAGAATCTCAAATGGACCAACAAATCATAGATTGATTTTTCCTCGCTTCCCAAATCTTGTAACTCCCTTCCATGGATCAATACGTAACAATACATGATCTCCAATATTAAATTCCACGTCCTTTCGGTGAAGATCCACATAACTCTTTTGTCGATCCTGTGCCATTTGTATACGTTGTCGAATCGTTTGGATCTTTTATGTAGTCATGTGTACCAATTTTGGTCCTAACAACGTTGCTTCAACCACTTCATCCCAGCATACTGGAGAACGACACTTTCATCCATACAACGCCTCGAATGGAGCCATGCCTATACTTGCTTGATAACTGTTGTTGTAGGAGAATTCCACCAATGGCAAGTACTTATCCCAACTTCCTTTGAAATCTAGGACACAGACCTTTCTGATTGCCCGTCCGTTTGAGGATGGAATGCAGAACTGAATCATAAATCCATGCCCATATCTTTCTGCAAACTAACCCAAAATTGTGAAGTGAATCTTGGGTCACGATCTGAAAATATGGATACTGGCATGCCATGCAATCTCACAATCTCATTTATGTACATACGAGCAAGACGTTCAAGGGAATAAGTCTCACTTATAGGCAAGAAATGAGCAGACTTGGTTAATCTATCAACAATAACCCAAATTGAATCTATGCCTTGAGAAACCTTGGGAAGACCCATAACGAAATCCATAGTAATGTGTTCCCACTTCCACTTCAGAATCTCAAGTGGTTGCAATGGACCCTTTGGCACTTGATGCTCCGCCTTTACACGTTAACAAGTTAAACACCACGTTGATCAACACTACATTCATTAAACGTATGTACGTTTAAGTTATGGCAACCTCATGTGCCTGTCGTTCGACGACAAAACATTTTTTAGCATACTCAGTCTTCGTTTGAAAACCATCCCAATATAACTTGGTAAACATTGACCATGCTTTGATAAAAACATAATATAAGTCTAGCCGAAAGAGTTGGCTTGGATTTCATCATACAATACTTCATGAGTAAGAATACATGAATTACAAAGCTTGTCCAGATTGAACTAGAACAAGAGTCAGAATACTTGCCTTTAGCATCTACTGCGATTAATAACACGTTCTCGTTTAAGTCTTTAAGTCTTTACAGTAATTGATAACATCACATAACACATTAGGTCATGAATAAACATACATAGTCCCTAATGTATCTTACCCTTCTTCTCAATCAAATTATGACTTAGATTTGTTATTATTGTTCTGGCTTTCCATTATGTTGTTCTTACATTGTCATTCCGTTCATATTCAATTGATTATCAACCTTTAATCATCATACATTAAGCGTCTAACAATGCCTTAACAATGTTATAGTTAAGCTTTAGTTTGTTACTAATGAGTTGCCATTCATTTCATACTTGTAAACTTTCATTACTGTCGCTACCCTAGAGTTGGCACTGCGGCGCCACCCTTCCTTCTCTATACCGCACTGCGGTGCCACCCTTCCTTCTCTATGCCGCGTTGTGGCGCCTCTCTCTGATGGGTAAAGAGACCACTCAAAGGTCATGCACATGAGTCTCAACGTTATATGTCGTGTTACAACGTGACTCTGTAGAAGGTTATGACACTATGCCCGGCACTGTCGTGCCACCATTTGGCCTTGGGTTGGCGCCGCGACGCCAACTCTGTGCCTCAGAAAAATTTGACAGACTTTTAATTTTGCGAAACTCCCGGACTCATAACTTCTTCATTATAAGTCTGAATTGGCTCGTTCAAGAGCCTACGGTTCACAAATTACATACTTTACGCGTTCATGCAAGAATTTTATCTATTTGACTTCGTTTGCTAAAATTTCACCTATTAGTTAATTTTTAACGAAAACGATAAACGTTCGTGAACGTTCAACACTCGTTTCTTCGTTCTAAGTCGGAATCCAGTCATTTTTGAGTTCGCAACTCTATAATGCCAAATATTACTTGTCTCCATCTAAAACCAACATTTCTGAGTTCAAACATAAAATACAACTTCCATTCCGAGAATTTCACGAATTCGACGATTATCGTCCAATCGTGTGAATTCCGGCGAACTTCATTATTAATGATTTGATCAACGTTCTAAATGGATTCTAACCATCATATGAACATTTTAAACTACTTATTTCATCAACTTATTATCAAGTTAGGTTTTGACTTATTCTTCATTAGTTCATGACTTAACAACTTATAAACTAAAATTTTCATTTCTTATGACTTATTATTGACTTAAGTCCTTTACTCCATGTTCTCACATCTTATCAAACATACTAACTTCATATGACAATCATATAACAATTTCATCATAAGTTAATAACTTATTTAGGTTCAAGTTACTTATTCATGACTTATTCGGCTTAAGTCCATTGCTTAATCAATTCTTATGATTGCTTAGCATACATGCTTATTAAGTTACACTTCTCTTATCACCCTACAAGGATAAAGATGAAGATTTATTAGACAAGAGTCTTACCCTTGAAGAACTAGTACTTCTCTTCTTTGAAAATCTAACAAAGGTTATCTTGACTTATAAGTGCTTATTCTCTCTAACCATAAGTTGCGTTGTATTGGAAGTTATTGGTGTTTTGAACAATGAATAAATGACTAACAAACTTCTTCTATTTATATGAAACTCAAAGTTAGGGCATTATGGACATTTAGAACATCTCACCTCCTTACTAACCTCCTTACTATTCATTTGCTTAGCAATTAAGTCTACTTGCTAGCCACTTATCTTTCTTGCTCATCACATAACATATCCTATACTTGGCCATCACATAAAGTACTTGATCACCAAGTCTAACCCACATTAACCTTGGTTTGCTCCATGGATCATGGCTAACCCATTGGATCATTACATTGGGTTTGCTTTAATTAATTTAGCTTATTCCTATTGGGCTAGAATTACTTTAGTTTAGACTTTTTGATTAACAAACACTTAGGGGCTTGCACATCCATACCTAATGGACTCTTCAATTGTTACACAATCCTACAAGTCCATGTCTTTTAATTAAAAACTTTATCACTTATACTATACGTATAATCCTTGTATTCTAGCTCGTATATTATTTTGTAATATACGTTATTCCATTCTCCATACATACTCGTATAATACATCGTATTATACTCACATTCAATACCTCGTCCAACACTTACGTATCATACGATCAATATAATCTCTTCTTAACGCTCAATATTCCTAACGTTCTCTAATTAAGTCCGCATGTGAAATATTGCGTTTTCCATACTTCGGTTATTATTACATAATCCATCTCACCTTGATATTATAACATTACGTATTTCTCGTTCTCAAGGTAATGTTATTATTTCATATTCCACTATTTTTATAACTAGCTTTTTTGTTCTATATTTTATTCATTTCTAGTTGTTGCAGCATGTAACAATTTGTTCTTATTAATTTTTTCTATTGTGATTCTTGATATATTGCTTGCATGAATTTATATGGAGAATTGGAAGGGTTCTACTTATCAAGTAAACATAAAAAGAGAAAGGTTCTTAACTTGAGTCCTTTTATAGATTGTGTTAAGTTTATTAAGTAATGAAAATCTATTGAAAATTCTAGTGGGGTGTCGGGGAGGGATATGTGATGTTCATTTGGATGAATCCCACCGCCTCCTTTTTGTATATTGTAATATTAGTATGGTTGAATATGATAATCTTCCATTATCTTTATGTGGGTGGGTAAAGAAATAAGGGTCGGGTTCCAAACTTTAGATAATATAATATACTCTCTTTTATAGACTTATAGGCAGGCTTTTAGCAGTGTTCTTACTTCACGTCATGTGCACATGAACTTTTATAACTATTAAGTAGGAGAAGGCTTTTAGCAATGTCTTTCTTCATTTGAGAAAGAGTAACATAAAAATTCTTGTACTAGTAAGCCATTTGAGTACATTATGTTAACATTCCTCATGGATAAAATTTACTATTGGATGAACTAAACAGAGTCAATAAATTCTTTTCAATGTTGCATTGTTTTGCTTAGTTAATTTGTTTAATTACATGCGGATTAAAATTCCATACCCACTTCAATGGGGGTGCACCAACTTTTGATCTTGAGTCATGCTTTTCGGAATGATGGTTGTTGTATAGTCTCCACGATAGAGGTAAACCTCACATTAAAAAACATCAATAAAGATAAATTTTTTGAACAAGGATTTTACTATGGAATGTTGTTTTTGATAATCAACAGGAGAGCATATAAGGCAACATCTCATTTTGCAAGTGCTACACCGCCTCCTCGCTCATGTTCTCGATCGTGGTATTGGGTGGCGGTGTCTCAGAAATTATTGTAGTTCAATTAATGCGTGAAGAAAATCTTAATATAGATAATGCACCATATATCCACTTAACAAATGTTAGAGAGATATTCTAAAATTAGTTCGGACATTTAAGACGCGAAATCCAAGAAAAGAGGCTTATATGAGATTTCATTATATATATGGAATCGTAATCCTCTTGGATGGACTCTCTAGAACACTCACCGGTTCTATCGTCTCGATTAAGTAGTCTTACCATCCTGTTTCAAATGATGTCCATGGACTTTCAGTTTTTTGAATAAACTTTGTGAATTTATTCTAAAAACAGGGAAAATATTAGCCTCCTTGGGAGCACTAGAGTTGGTAGTAAGAGAGTTCAAATATCAATTTGGTTTTATGATATTCTTCTCAAATTTAGGTGAGTGATATCTCGACTTGCACCTCTTTATTATATTGAATATCATGACTTTCTCTACTTGATGTTGACCTTTTTACATATCCATAGGAAAATTTGGAGCATTGTTTGCATCAATACCTTTCACAATAATTGCATACTATATATTGTGTTCTGCTTGGTCTAGTTGGTAAGTTTTTGAATCTCATTTTATCTCCTCTCTACTATACTTTCATAAGGTACACAATAACATTTTAATTAGTAATCTGTTGCTATTTCCGACTTGGTGGGGTTGTCATTCTTGCAATTCACAAACATGAACTCGATGAGAAATCTGCTACGCCATTGCTATGATGCTCTTCATGGTCCTTCACATACCAAAGCTGGATGGGTAAACTTTTTGAACATACAAAAAAACAAATTTTCATCTACATGACTAGGCATAACTAGCTAGGCATTTGCTTTCTTTTTTCTTGAAGGTACAAATAAAGATTAGAAGGACATGTGCCACATTTTAGCTAGTACTTATGGATTATAAATGAATAGTCCTGTGAAATAGACTTGCTGTCAAATAAATTATGTGGTTTTACCTAAACTCACATGAACCATCTTCTTTTGTTGTGCAGTTCAATGATTTCCTAAATACCATCTTCTTATCATCCCCAACTGTTGCCTTGATGGTTGCTATGTTACTTGACAATACACTAGAATTCAAAGACAGTGCCAAAGATAGGGGAATGCCATGTTGGTTTTCAGAGTAAATGTAAATGGGAAATAATTACATGATGTTGTGGCTTGTGCAATGTAGGTAAAGTGTCTTCTGTAAAATTTGGTCCGGATGCAAAATATATAGCAGTTGGCTTAATGGATCGGAACCTCCAGATCTTTGGATTGCCTGGTGAGGATGGTTCAATGGAGTCTCGATAAAAATGCTTTCACCACACCAATGTAGGGTGGGTAATTTCTAGCAATTCTGTAGTATTTATTGTTGCTGTCACTGGATCATTGTACTTAATGGGCTGAAGAAGTGAAAGTTGATAGTGGGATCTATTGTTTTATCATATTAATATTTTTTATATTTTATTTTATATTGTATTTGTGTTTGTTGAATAAATGTGCATTATTAATTATTTTTTTTTAAATATAAAAAGGCTATAGCGACGGTCATCGACCGTAGCTATAGTGTTATATAAAACACAGACCTATAGTGACGGTCGCCAAGCGTCGCTATAGACATCTATATCTACGGTCATGATCGTATCAATAACTTTCAGCAACCGTTGGTAAAGAGAAAAGACACTATTTTGTCATGACCTATAGCGATGGTCGATGACCATTGCTATAGGCCAAAATACCGTCGCTAAAACCTAAAGTGATGGCTTCTATGGCGACGGTCAGCAACCGTCGCTAAAACCTTTAGTGACGGTCTTTTAGCCTATAGCGATGGTCGGTGACCGTCGCTATAGGTCGATTTTTTAGTAGTGAAAGTACTTGTCATTGAACAGTTTCTGAAATGTTTCCCAAGACATGTTGAGTGCGGCTGGCTGGGTACGCTTCACAGATTTCCACCAGTAATCTGCTTCACCACAGAACATAAAGGTATTGAATGGAACCTTATGTTCTTCCTTGTATCCCAAGACATCGAATATCTTGGTAATTTGTTTGACCCACGTTTCCGCCTTAATCGGATTCGGCTTTCCCCATAACTCTGGTGGTCCCAACTCCTTAAACTGCTTGGCTGTGACAAACCACGCGTTGCTATCATTTCCACCCATATGTTGCATAACTCTGGTGGTCCCTCGTCTGATTTTGCATGAACTGCAAAAAGCTTCTAAACATCCCATCATTCATCATTTGCTCAGTAGTGTTATTTACATGAGGAATATTGTCTTCCTGTTGCACGTTCTCCTGGTTGGTGATTAAAGGTGTCTCCACGATCTCATACACTCCACTGTTAACGTTCTCAACTGCCATTCTCAAATACTGCCACAAAATAAGGGTTAATTAAAGAAAATGACATACCACATAATACCCCTTTATTCTGACCGACCAACAAATAAGCTTAGGTAGGAAACACTAGCGAAGGATTTACTCATTTCTCCCCTCCTAGTTCTATTCCCCGATCTCCGCCAGAGACCATACCCCTAAACTCTGATACCAACTGTGACGCTCCCAAAATACGTATACATCACCCATTCTGAGTCACCAAAAACATGGTAGAGAAACAACTACAACTTTATTAATACAATTGTCATGCAAAATACGACAACACATAAACTGTGAGTTTAAATACAAATATTGTCTTCTAGACAATATCCACACTCAGATAAAGTCCTCATTACAATTATTGATGCACTATTTTACATAATAGTGAAGACTGCTAAAACAACTATCTTAAACCATCACTCTATACCCCAGTTCGTTCCTGCTAAATTCTCATATCCTGAGAAGAAAAATGGAACAAAAAGGAAAAGAGTGAGCTCAACTAGCCCAGCAAAGAATATTATGACTAAGATAATGAAAAAAAAATTATCGTTAGCCTTTAACAAATCAGATAAAATATAATGGACAACAAGTTTTAGATCAATATTCGCAGCGAAAATAACAATTCATTAGAAGAGTTTAGTAGAGAATGAAGTCTACTATCATCTATGAATTTAAAAGTCCATCATCAATATTTTATCCCTGTAACATCAATCAATATACATCTTGAATCAAATATTCATCTTTGCACTACACGGGCCAAAGATATTCATTTAATGTCACCAGTTGGTCATGTTTCATCTCAACACCTATCCATCTTTGCACTACGGGCCTAAGATATTCATTAGGTAATCATTCATCTTTGCACTACAAGCCAAAGATATTCATCACGTATCACCATTAAGGACTGATGATGATGAAAAATATTTTAAAGAATGAATCTAGTGAGATAAAAGAACAAAGATTTGAGATTCGTACTTTAGATAATCCAAGTTTAAAAATACTCCATAATAAATCATAGTGGAGTAAAATTCAAGAATGAAGATCAAAACATGGATACAATCAAAGATAGTAACCATAATAGACATCTGGGACAAAGAAGAGAAAATTTATTTTTCGGTGAATAGTGTCGTATTTGTAAATAGTGTCGTATAAGTGAATAGTAACTCTGACACAAAAAGGTAAAAATTCCACAATAAAATTCATACCAATATTTCAGCATAATGATATTCAAAAAAAATAATATCATTTACGAAGAAAATAAACATCCCTTACCTCAAAAGAACAGTATTTCTGACCGGAATATCAGATAAAATGTCGAAGGAACTTGCACTGAATAGCAACTCTCAAAGTATTTAAATACTCACAAAAATAATCTCGATAATATAGAGAGAGAAAACTTATGTTTCTAGTGTGATTTTCAATTCTAACCTAAGCACTTATTTATAGGAAAATGCAAAAATGCCAAAGCAGACTAAATTAATAAAATAATATTTTTTTTCTTCTCTTCTACGCATGCCAACCAAGACCAGCCCTTCACTTTTGACAAAAATTTTTAGCACATGTTTTTCACAAAAAACAAAATTGGGTCCCACCCATAATTTTAATAAAAACATTTATTTTCAAAACTTCAATAATTCATAATAAATAGCCCTTTTATCAGAAAAATACGAATTATATGTCCATTCCATAGGAAATCGAATTCTCTACAACTTTGTAGATTTATGTTTTTCCAAATTCCAAACAAAAATGCCCGAAATCCACATACGGATGATTTTTAATACCTCTATTCCAACAAAATACTGATAAAACACCTCAGCATTAATTCCTTCATTTATATCCACACAAAATAAATATTTTCCTATCCATCATTTATGTCCACATAAAATAAATATTTCCTTATCATATAAATTAATAATTAATTATTCACAAATAATATTATAGAATCACAATTATGACAACCAGGTCGTTCCCAGGAAAGAGGGGGCTTTCCGATACGGATTTCTCCTTAGTGGCGCGCAATTAGGTGACCAATCCCCCCTTAGACATTGCCAATAATGTTATCTAATAATATTATTCAAATAATATGAAATATTGATCTGATAATGGAAAATACTATGCAATGACAATTATTGAAACAATAATAATATAAAATATCAACGCAACAATTATTGAATTAGTAAAATAAAATATTGAACAGTAATTACTGTAACAATTATTGAGTAGTGCCTTTCTTACGTAAGAATCAATAATTCAAAATATTGTGCAATACTGGTAGTAACTTCTTTAACTAACCACGCGTGTATTACGGTATTTTAACCACCAGGTAATCCAACAGTGTTAACGGTAATAATTACGCCGTTATTTATAAAAACTCAAACTTGTCATTTTCTTCATCCGACCATTTTCCATTATGGGGCCCACAAATGGTCATTTTGTCATCACTGAATATTCCCCAATGAAGAATATTCCACGACCAAACGAATATTCCCCGACAACAATGAATATTTTATAATCATTTGCTTATTTTGCAAAATTTGCACATTTCACCCATAACTAAAGTATTATGTCAAATTATCACTTTATTATTTCAAGATAATGAATAGAGGAAATTCAATTTTATTTATTAAAACGTTAGGGTCTTACAACCTCCCCTCCTTGTAAAATTTTGTCCTCGAAATTGACGTATGTACTTGGTGTTTCAAAAAGGTGAGGATACCTCGCTTTCATTTCTGTTTCCAACTCCCAGGTTATTTCCTCAATAGCATGGTTCCTCCACAAAACTTTGACTTGTGGTATACCTTTTGTGCATAGAACATGTTCCTTCCTATCCAAGATCTTGACAGGTACCTCCTCGTACGTTAAATCTTCGGCTATCTCATTTGGTTCTAACGTAATAATATGGTTTGGGTCTTTCACAAATTTACGAAGCATATATATGTGAAAAACATTATGAACACGAGACATGCTCGGAGGTAATGCGAGTCTATAGGCCACATTTCCTATTCAGTCAAGAATCTCAAATGGACCAACAAATCATAGATTGATTTTTCCTCGCTTCCCAAATCTTGTAACTCCCTTCCATGGATCAATACGTAACAATACATGATCTCTAATATTAAATTCCACGTCCTTTCGGTGAAGATCCGCATAACTCTTTTGTCGATCCTGTGCCATTTGTATACGTTGTCGAATCATTTGGATCTTTTATGTAGTCATGTGTACCAATTTTGGTCCCAACAACGTTGCTTCAACCACCTCATCCCAGCATACTGGAGAACGACACTTTCATCTATACAACGCCTCGAATGGAGCCATGCCTATACTTGCTTGATAACTGTTGTTGTAGGAGAATTCCACCAATGGCAAGTACTTATCCGAACTTCCTATGAAATCTAGGACACAGACCTTTCGGATTGCCCGTCCGTTTGAGGATGAAATGCAGAATTGAATCATAAATCCGTGCCCATATCTTTCTGCAAACTAACCCAAAATTGTGAAGTGAATCTTGGGTCACGATCTGAAAATATGGATACTGGCATGCCATGCAATCTCACAATCTCATTTACGTACATACGAGCAAGACGTTTAAGGGAATAAGTCTCACTTATAGGCAAGAAATGAGCAGACTTGGTTAATCTATCAACAATAACCCAAATCGCATCTATGCCTTGAGAAACCTTGGGAAGACCCGTAACGAAATCCATAGTAATGTGTTCCCACTTCCACTTCGGAATCTCAAGTGGTTGCAATGGACCCTTTGGCACTTGATGCTCCGCCTTTACACGTTGACAAGTTAAACACCTCGAGATAAACTCCGCGATCTCTCTCTTCATATTGCTTCACCAAAATGTATGTCGAAGATCATGATACATTTTGGTACTCCCATGATGGATTGCAAATGGTGTGTTGTGTGACTCCATCATGATTCTATGCTTCAAGTCAGAATCGTTATGAATGCAAAGTCTGGAGTTGACTCGAAGTATTCCTTCTTCATCGATTCTTGCTTCTGGAATTAATCCTTCTTGTACTTTCTTCTTCATACATATCAGCTTTGGGTCTGTGGCTTGAGCAGCTTTAACCTTATCGATTAAATTCGGTTCTACTCGTATGTTTTATATCGTCACGTGGGTACTTGTAGACTTTAACTCTATCTCCATCCTTTGTAAGTCATACAAAATGGGTCTTTGTGTTAACAACATCGCACTCGTACCCGCATACGATCTTCTAAATGCATCAGCTACCACATTCGCTTTTTTAGGATGATATTGAATGCTATGGTCGTAATCTTTCAACAGCTCGAGCCAAAGTCATTGGTGTATGTTGAGTTCCTTTTGGGTGAAGAAATATTTGAGGCTTTTATGATCCGTATAAATCTCCACTTTCTCCCAATACAGGTAGTGTCTCCGGATTTTTAATACAAAAATGACTGCTACCAATTCCAGATCATGAGTAGGATAATTCTTCTCATATTCTTTGAGTTATTGCGAGGCATAGGCTATGACTTTCCCATGTTGCATGAGAACACATCCTAATCCTTTTCCTGAAGCATCGCTATAAATAAAAAATCCATCCGAACCAGATGGTATTGTCGAACAGTCTTAAAATGAGTCTCTCTCTGACTCTTGGAAACTCTTCTCGCATTCCTCGCTCTATACGAATTTTGTATCCTTCTGAGTCAACTGAGTTAACGAATTAGAGATTTGAGAAAATCCTTCCACGAATCTTCGATAATAACCATCTAAGCCCAGAAAGCTACGTACTTCGGTCATCGACTTCGGTTGCTCCCTAATTTGTATTGCTTCAATCTTCGTCGGGTCAAGAGATACTCCATATTTTGACACTACGTGCCCAAGCAATGCTACTTCCTCAAGCCAGAACTCGCATTTCTTCAACTTGGCATATAGCTTGTTTTCACGAAGCCTTTGAAGTACCAGCTTCAAATGGTGCTCATGATCTTCATGGCTTTTGGAATAGATGAGGATGTCATTAATAAAGACAACAACAAACTTATCTAAATATTCCTTGAATACACGGTTCATCATATCTATGAAAGCAGCAGGTGCATTAGTCAATCCAAAAGACATGACTAAGAATTCATAATGCCTGTACCGAGTTCTGAAGGCAATCTCGGGAATATCCTCAATTTTAATCTTTAGCTGATGATATCCAGAACGAAGATCAATCTTTGAAAAGAATTGTGCTCCTTGCAACTGGTCGAACAGGTCATCAATGCGTGGTAGGGGATACCTATTCTTGATGGTGACATGGTTCAATTCTCGGTAGTCAATACAAAGTCTCATACTCCCGTCTTTCTTCTTTATGAATAAAATTGGAGCACCCCAAGGAGATGTACTAGGACGAATGAAACCGATGTCTAACAACTCCTGTAATTGAACCTTTAACTCCTGAAGTTCAATAGGAGCCATTCGATATATGGTTTTAGAAATTGGCTTTGTACTCGGTTCAAGGTTAATAAAGAATTCAACTTCACGTTCTGGGGGTAAACCAGGAAGTTCTTCAGGAAATACATCAGGGAATTAACTAACAACAGAAATATTATTCAAATCTGACGTGTTTTTGTTCAAGTCCATAACATGGGCTAAGAAATCTTGACATCCATTTTTTAATAAACGAATGGCATTATGGCTTGATATGACAGTGATTGACTTTAGTGGTTTGGTTGCTTGAATTCGCATAATAGGTTGGTTAGGAATATGAAAAGTAACAACCTTACGAAAATAATCAATTTTGGCATGATGAGTAGTTAACCAATCAATCCCTAAAATTACATCAAATGCAAGTATCTTTAAAGAGATAAGATTAAAAGATAATGTGATGGTGCCAACTTGGATCAAGTAAGATTTATAAACAGTGGATGTAATGAAAGTTTCTCCTAACAGAGTCTCTACAAATAAGTTAAAGTCTAATTTCTTCGGAGTCAAGTTTAAACGTTGAGCACAAGCAGGAGAGATAAAAGAATGGGTAGAACTGGTATCTAGAAAGGTATAAACTTCGCAAGAGTTCAAGATTAGCTTACCCGTGATCACCTCGTTCGGGTTTCTTTCATTTTGGCCAGTCACGACAAACGCTCTCCTTTGAACCACCGACTTTGTTTTGTCCGTAGTCACCTTTGGTGCCGCCATCCCAGCTGGACTTAACTTTGCTACCGAACAAAACCAGGCTATATGACCATCTTTTCCACAACTAAAACACACCGTAGAAGGCTGTGAACATTTTGGACTTATGTGTCCCTCTTTTCCGCATCTGTAGAATCTAATTGGCGGTCGTTCTCCTCCCCTAGAATTTGTTACTGGCGCTGGTACTGCTACTGATGTCTTCCCATCATTGTTGAATCTCCTCTTTTTGAAATTTTCACTTGACTCACCTCTCCTATTATCATGGCCACCAGAGTGCTTACCGCTTTTATCCGTATTTTTCCTTCCCCGCTGGTTATCATTGCTTCGATGACTGCTGTCACCAGTATGACCCTGGTTGTGGTCCCTCAGTTGAACATAATCATTAACTCGCTCTAATAATTGAGCCCTTTTGACAACATCTAAATATAGAGAAAATTTGTGATAGATAAGGTATTGACAAATTTCAGGTTTTAGTACTCTCAGAAACATCCGCGTCATACGTTACTCATTCTCTACCAAATGAGATGCAAACCTGGATAACTCTGTGAACTTCACCTCGTACTAGGACACTATCATGTTGTTCCATTTTAGTATAATAAACTCTACCTCCTTCATATGACGAATACTTTCAGGAAACACTACTAGAAATTTGACATATAGCGACGGTCGGCACGGAACCGTCACTATAGGGTATCTATAGCGACGGTCGGCACAAAACCGTCGGTATAGAGTTTTTTTTAGAAAAAACCCTCTCACTTTCCCCTAAATCATTTCAGTATCTTCACTCCAATTTTTTCCCCAAATTATGTTCGTCCTCTCAAGTCATCTCCCTCCTTTCTAACACTTTCTCTCTCGTTACTCTTCCTTTACAGTTTGTTCTCCTCTCTAACCCAAATCATTTCAGTATGTGCCGCTCGTTACTCGATCAGCCACTCGTCATCTTCTACGTACTCGGATTGGGCACACTTTTTTGAATTGCAAAACCCTAAAGTTGTCATGTGTTATATGTTGGACGTATTTCAGTTCAACTAGGGGGGTTCTTCCATGTGGACATCAGTTTTGTTTTCCTTGCATACAGAGCTAGGCTGGTCATATGGTATACATTCTTTGCTTTATTTACTTCTCACTGGTCTTCATATTATTAAAGAAAATTAGAATGGCATTCTTTGCTCATGTTAAAATATCAAATTTACAATTTTTGCAAATATTTATTTGTTCATTTTTGCCTTTGTTTTCTCATTTATAATCTTTGCATACAACATGCTCTGATGTTCTTTCTGGATCTGGCACAAACTCCCCGTGTCAAGCAAAATCCTTATATTTCTATAATTCCTAAGATATGCAGATTAATCAACACATGCTTATTAATTTAATGGACTTACAGAAACTTTGGCTTCTATATTTGCTAGTTCTCCATGCTAGAGTTTTAAAATGCCATTATTTTCTGACTGATAACTGTACTGATGTTGAAGACATCAAGTTCTTGCAAGGTTGTTTAAAGTTTTATCAGATCAGTATAAATGAGACAAGTTACCCCAAGTAGGTTGGTTAAATGGGTTGAGCTGAATTTAAGCCAATGCAAATTATACAAATTGATCTACCATTTAACAGATAAGAAAACTAGGTGACCAACCTCGTTTCGCCATAATCTTTTGTAGATGCTCTGTTAATGAAATTAAATTATTATTATTATGAGTACTTTAGGGTTAACTTAAGTTTTTAAGAATAAATAATGTGACGCCCCCAAAATAGGTATACAACACCCATTCTGAGTCGTCAAATACATGGTACAGAAACAACTACAACTTTATTAATATAATTGTCATGCAAAATATGACAACACATAAACTGTGAGTTAAAATACAAATATTCTCATCTAGACAATATCCATACCCAAATAAGTCCTCATCACAATTATTGATACACTATTTTACAAAATAGTGAGGACTACTATAACAACTGCCTTGGAACATCACTCCACACCCCGACTACTCCCCGCTATATTCTCGCTTCCTGAGAAGAAAAATAGAACAAAAAGGAATAGGGTGAGCTCAACTAGCCCAGTAAAGAATATTATGACTAAGATAATATAGAACAAATTATCTTTAGTCCTCAATAGGTAAAAATCTGATAGAATACAATAGACAACAAGTTTTAAATCAATATTCGCAGCGAAAATAATAATTCATTAAAAGAGTTATGTAAAGAATGAAATCTACTTTCTTCTATGAATTTAAAAGTTTATTATCAATATTTTATCCATGTAACATCAATCAATATACATCTTGAATCAAATATTCATCTTTGCACTACAGGCCAAAGATATTCATCAGTTGGTCATGTTCATTTCAACACCTGTTCATCTTTGCACTACGAGCCAAAGATATTCATCGAAAAATCATTCATCTTTGCACTACTGGGCCAAAGATATTCGATTATATCATCATTTAGGGTGAGGATGATGAAAAATATTTTAAAGAAAATGAATCCAGTGAAACAAAGAACAAATATTACGGATTCGTACTTCGGTTTATCCATGTTCAAAAATACTCCATAATAAACTATTGTGGAGCAAAATTCAAGAATGAAGTTCAAAACATGGATACAATCAAAGCTAGTAATCATAATAAACAACTTAGACGAAGAAAAGAAAATTTTAATTTTTCTATGAATAGTCTTGAGTATCGTGAATAGTGTCGATATCGTGAAACAATAACTCGACACAAAAAGACAAGAATTTCACAAGAAAAATCTTACCAATATTAAGCATAATGATATTGAAAGAAATAATATCATTTAAAAAAAATAACATCCCTTACCTCAAAATAATAAGTATTACATTTGGAATATCGGATATATATTTGAAGAAACTTGCACCGTATAGCAACACTCAAAGTATCAAAATACTCACAAGAATACGCTCGATAATATAGAGAAAGAAGATTTTAGTTTCTGGTGTGATTTTCAATTCTAACCTAAGCACCCTATTTATAGGAAAATGCTTAGAACACCAAAGTAGAAAATTTAATAAAATATTAATATATATTAAAAAATTTCCAACGCACACCAAAGAAATTGAATTCAGCATGCTTTCAATACTAGTAGGGCCCACCAACATAATAAAAACGTTTTTATTAAAAAAATAATTAAAACTTCAAAAATCAATTATTCTGGAACTTTGATAGGAACTTCAATTTCAGAATAAATAGTCCTTTTATCAGAAAAATTCAAATCTTATGTCCATTCCATAGAAAATTCAATTCTCTACAACTTTGTAGTTTTAAGTTTTTCCAAATTCTAAGCAGAACTTGACCGAAATCCACATACGGACAATTTTGCAGGCTATAATCAAATTTTAGTCAAGAAATGGGGCCCACGAACATGTTTAACATGTTTTAAACATTTTTTGTAACAAAAATACTCTTCCTCCTCATTTATTCATATATCACACATTTATTGTACAATATCACCATTATTATATTATTATAATATAATAATATATTTAAATGAATTATTTTATCAGAAAAGATAAAATATCAATTTTCAATAATTGTCACATTAAAAAATTTCTCTATTTATATCCACATAAAATGAATATTTTCCTTATCATATAAATCAATAATTAATTATTCACAAATAATATTACAGAATCACAATAGTGACAACCAAGCCGTTCCCAGGAAAAAGGGGGCTTTCCAATAAGGATTTCTCCTTACTTGTGCGCAATTAGGTGACAAAACCTCTTATTAGACAGAACTTTCTAGACATTGCCAATAATGCTATCTAATAATATTATTCAATTAATATGAATTATTGATCTGATAATGGAAAATACTATGTATTGATAATTATTGAAACAACAATAATATAAATATCAATGTAGCATTATTGAATCAATAAAATAAAATATTGAACAGTAATTACTGTAACAATTATTGAGTAGTGCCTTCTTACGTAAGAATCAATAATTGGTGCAATACTGGTAGTCATTTCTTTGTGTTTCACCACCAACGGGTATTCCAACAAAGATAATTAGCAGAATAACTACGCCATTATTTATAAACAACTTATACTTGTCATTTTCTTCATCCAATCGCTTTTCGTTATGGGGCCCACACAAGGCTGCGCCGTAGTACGAATATTTCTTGACAGTAAGAATATTCCACCACCAAATGAATATTCCCCGACAACAATGAATATTTTATAACCACTTGCTTATTTGAAATATTTACGCATTTTACCCATAACTAACCACATTAATCAAATCAACCCTTACTATTTCAAAATAATAAATAGATGAAATTCAATTTTATTTATATTAAGTTGGGGTCTTACAACCTCCCCTCCTTATAAAATTTCGTCCTCGAAATTGACGTACATACCTGGTGTTTCAAAAAAGTGAGGATACCTCGCTTTGATTTCTGTTTCCAACTCCCAGGTCATTTCCTATATAGCATGGTTCCTCCACAAATCTTTGACTTGTGGTATGACCTTTGTGCGTAGGACATGCTCCTTCCTATCCAAGATCTTGACAGGTGCCTCCTCGTACGTTAAATCTTCGGCTATTTCATCTGGTTCTAACTCAATAATGTGGTTCGGGTCTTTCACATATTTACGAAGCACAAATATGTGAAAAATATTATGAACACGAGACATACTTGGAGGTAACGCGATTCTATAGGCCACATTTCCTATTCGGTCAAGAATCTGAAATGGACCAATAAATCATGGATTGAGCTTTCCTCTTTTTTCAAATCTTCTAACTCCCTTCCATGGAGCAACACGCAACAATACATGATCCCCAATACTAAATTCCATGTCCTTTCGATGAAGATCTGCATAACTCTTTTGTTGATCATGTTCCATTTGTATACGTTGTCGAATAATTCAGATCTTTTCTGTAGTAATACATACCAACTCTGGTCCCAACAATGTTGCTTTACCCACCTCATCCCAACATATTGGAGAGAGACACTTTCTTCCATACAATGCTTCGAATGGAGCCACACCTATACTTGCCTGATAACTGTTGTTGTAGGAAAATTCCACCAATGGTAAATACTTATCCCAACTCCCTTTGAAGTCTAGGACACAGAGTCTTAATAGATCTTCAAGAGTTTGAATAGTTGTCCGTCCATTTGAGGATGGTATGCCGAACTGAATCGTAAATCCGTGCCCATAGCCTTTTGCAAGCTAACCCAAAATCGTGAAGTAAATCTTGGGTCACGATCCGAAACTATGGATACTGGCATGCCATGCAATCTCACAATCTCATTTACGTACATACGAGAAAGACGTTCAAGGGAATAAGTCTCCCATATCGGCAAGAAATGAGCGGACTTAGTTAATCTATCAACAATAACCCAAATAGCATCTATGCCTTGAGAAAGCGTGGGAAGACCCGTAATGAAATCTATAGTAATGTGTTCCCACTTCCATTTTGGAATCTCAAGTGGTTGCAATGGACCCTTCGGCACTTGATGCTCTGCCTTTACCCGTTGACAAGTTAAACACCTCGAGATAAACTTCGCGATCTCTTTCTTCATATTGTTCCACCAAAATGTATGTCGAAGATCATGATACATTTTGGTACTTCCAAGATGGATTGCAAACGGTGTTTTATATGCCTCCATCATGATCTTGTACTTCAAATCAGAGTCATTAGGAACATAAAGTCTGGAGTTGACTCGAAGTATTCCTTCTTCATCGATTCTTGCCTCTGGGATAACACCTTCTTGTACTTTCTTCATCATACGCATTAGCTCCGGGTCTGTGGCTTGAGCAACTTTAACTTTATCGATTAAAGTTAGTTTTATGCATATACTTGACATCATCGCATGGGTCCTCGGAGTCTTGAATTTTATCCTCATATTTTGTAAATCACACAAAATAGGCCTTTGTGTTAACAACATCGCACTCGTTCCCACATATGATCTTCTACTCAACGCGTCAGCTACCATGTTCGCTTTTCCAGGATGGTATTGAATGGTGTGGTCGTAGTCTTTCAATAGCTCAAGCCAACGTCGTTGCCGCATGTTTAGTTCCTTTTAGGTGAAGAAATATTTAAGGCTTTTATGGTCTGAATATATCTCCACTTTCTCCCCATATAGATAGTGCCTCCATATATTTAGCGCGAAAACAACTGCTGCCAACTCTAGATCATGAGTAGGATAATTCCTCTCATATTCTTTAAGTTGTCACGAGGCATAGGCTATGACTTTCCCATGTTGCATGAGAACACATCCTAACCCTTTGCCTGAAGCATTGCTGTAAATAACAAATCCATCCGAACCAGACGGTATTGTCAGAACAGGTGCCAAAATGAGTCTCTTCTTGAGCTCTTGAAAACTCTTCTCGCATTCCTCGCTCCATACAAATTTTGTATCCTTCCGAGTCAACTGAGTTAATGGAGTAGCGATTTGAGAAAATCCTTCCACGAATCTCCGATAATAACCAGCTAAGCCCAGAAAGCTACGTACTTCGGTCACCGACTTCGGTTGCTCCCAACTTTGTATTGCTTCAATCTTCGCCGGGTCAACAGATACTCCATATTTTGACAACATGTGCCCAAGGAATGCTACTTCCTCAAGCTAGAACTCGTATTTCTTCAGCTTGGCATAAAGCTTGTTTTCACGAAGCCTTTGGAGTACCAGCTTCAAATGGTGCTCATGATCTTCACGGCTTTTGGAATATATGAGGATGTTATCAATAAAGACAACAACGAACTGATCCAAATATTCCTTAAATACTCGGTTCATCATATCCATGAAAGCCGCAGGAGCATTAGTCAATCCAAAAGACATGACTAGGAATTCATAATGCCGATCTGAGTTCTCGAAGGCGCCTCTTTGGAATATCCTCAGTTCTAATCTTCAGCTGATGATATCCAGAACGAAGATCGATCTTTGAAAAGAATTGTGCTCCTTGCAACTGGTCAAATAGGTCATCAATGCGAGTTAGCGGATACCTATTCTTGATGGTGACATGGTTCAATTCCCGGTAGTCAATACAAAGTCTCATACTCCCGTCTTTCTTCTTTACGAATAAAACAGGAGCACCCCAAGGAGATGTACTAGGACGAATGAAACCAATGTCCAACAACTCCTGTAGTTGGACCTTTAACTCCTGAAGTTCAATAGGAGCCATTCGATATGGGATTTTAGAAATGGGATTTGTACCAGGTTCAAGATCAATAAAGAATTCAACTTCACGTTCTGGGGGTACACCGGGAAGTTCTTCAGTAAATATGTCAGGAAACTCACTAACAACAAAAATATTATTCAAATCTGACGTGTCTTTATTCAAATCCATAACATGGGCTAAGAAAGCTTGACATCCGTTTTTCAATAAACGAATGGCTTTATGGCTTGATATGACAGTGATTGATTTTAGTGATTTAGTTGCATGAATTCGCATAACAGGTTGGTTAGGAATATGAAAACTAACAACCTTACAAAAATAATCAATTTTGGCATGATAAGTAGTTAACCAATCAATCCCTAAAATCTCATCAAAAGCAAGTATCTTTAAAGAGATAAGATCAACAGGTAATGTGATGGTGCCAACTTGGATCAAACAAGATTTATAAACAGTGGATGTAATGAAAGTTTCTCCTAACGGAGTCTCCATAGATAAGTCAAAGTCTAATTTCTCCAGAGTCAAGTTTAAACGTTGAGCACAAGTAGGAGAGATAAAAAAATGGGTAGAACAAGTATCTAGTAAGGTATAAATTTCTCAAGAATTTATGATTAGCTTACCCATGATCACCTCATTTGGGTTCCTTGCATTTTGACCAGTCATGACAAACGCTCTTCCAGGAACCGTTGACTTTGAATTTTTTGGGACAACCTTTTGAGTCACCATCCCCGCTGGACTTGATTTCGCTATAGTACAATCTCGAGCGATATGTCCTTCCTTTCCACAAATATAACATACCTTGAACTGTTGTGGACAGTTTGGGCTAAAGTGTCCCTCTTTTCCACATTTATAGCATACGATCGGTGGTCGTTCTTCTCCCTTAGAAACAATTTATGCTGGTGCTGACGTCTTCACATTGTCGTTGTTGTACCTTCTCTTTTTTAAATCTCCTCCCGACTCGCTTCTTTTATTATCATGGTTGTGACTACCACTAGAGTACCACTTTTGTCCGTATTTTTCTTTCCCCACTGGTTATCTTTGCTCCGATGACTGCTATTACCGGTATGACCCTGGTTGTGGTCCCTCGGTTGAACGTACTCGTTATCTCGCTCTAATAATTGAGCCATGTTGACAACATCTGAATATAGAGAAAATTTATGAGAAATGAGATATTGTCGTATGTCGGGTTTCAAACCTCTCAGAAACATCTGCGTCATACGTTCCTCATTCTCCACCAAATGAGGTGCAAACCTGGTTAACTCTGCGAACTTCGCCTCATACTGGGACACCTTCATGTTGTTTTGTTCTAGTCTAATAAACTTCACTTCCTTCATATGACGAATACTTTCAGGAAAGTACTTATCATTGAACAGTTTTTAAAACGTTTCCCAAGACATGTTGAGTGCGGCTAGCTAGGTACGCTTCACAGATTCCCACCAGTAATCTGCCTCATTACGGAACTTAAAAGCGGCAAATGGAACCTTATGTTCCTCCGTGCATCCCAAGACATCAAATATCTTGGTAATTTGCTTGACCCACATCTCTGCCTTAATCGGATCCAGCTTTCCCAGCACTGTGGTCCCAACTCTTTGAATCGCTTGGGCAGGAGAAACGTAACGTTGCTATCATTTCCACCTGTATTTTGTACACGAGTCTCCCTCGTCTGATTTTGCATGAACTGTAAAAAGCTTCTAAATATCCCATTGTTCATCGTTTGATCAGTGGTGTTGTTTATAGGAGGAACATTGTCGTTATGTTGCACGTTCTCCTGATTGGTGAGTAAAGGTGTCTCCACGGTCTCATTTACACCACTATTAACATTCTCAGTTGCCATTCTCAAATACTGCCATAAAACAAGGGTTAATTAAAGAAATTAACATATCACATAATATCCCTATATTCTGACCAACCAACAAATAAGCTTAGGTAGGACACACTAGCGAAAGATTTACTCATCTCTCCCCTCTTAGTTCTATTCCTCGATCTCCGCCAGAGACAATATCCCTAAGCTCTAATATCAACTGTGACGCCCCCAAAATAGGTATACAACACCCATTTCGATCCGCCAGATACATGGTACAGAAACAACTATAACTTTATTAATACAATTGTCGTGCAAAATACGACAACACATAAACTGTGAGTTAAAATACAAATATTGTCATCTAGACAATATCCATACCCAAATAAGTCCGCATCACAATTATTGATACACTATTTTACAAAATAGTGAGGACTACTATAACAACTACCTTGGAACATCACTCCACACCCCGACTACTCCCCGCTATATTCTCGCTTCCTGAGAAGAAAAATAGAACAAAAAGGAAAAGGGTGAGCTCAACTAGCCCAATAAAGAATATTATGACTAAGATAATATATAACAAATTATCGTTAGTCCTCAACAGGGAAAAATCTGATAGAATACACTAGACAACAAGTTTTAAATCAATATTCGCAGCGGAAATAACAATTCATTAGAAGAGTTATGTAGAGAATGAAATCTACTTTCTTCTATGAATTTAAAAGTTTATCATCAATATTTTATCCTTGTAACATCAATCAATATACATCTTGAATTAAATATTCATCTTTGCACTAAAGGCCAAAGATATTCATCAGTTGGTCATGTTCATCTCAACACCTGTTCATCTTTGCACTACGGGCCAAAGATATTCATCAAAAAATCATTCATCTTTGCACTACAGGCCAAAGATATTCAGTTATATAATCATTTAGGACTGAGGATGATGAAAAATATTTTAAAGAAAACGAATCCAGTGAAACAAAAGAACAAATATTACGGATTCGTACTTCGGTTTATCCATGTTCAAAAATACTCCATAATAAACTATTGTGGAGAAAAATTCAAGAATGAAGTTCAAAACATGGATACAATCAAAAAGACAATAATTTCACAAGAAAAATCTTACCAATATTCCGGCATAATGATATTGAAAGAAATAATACCATTTAAAAAAAATAGCATCCCTTACCTCGAAAGAATAGTACTTCTAGCTGGAATATCAGATATAACACTGAAGGAACTTGCACCGTATAGCAACACTCAAATTATCAAAATACTCACAAGAATACGCTCCATAATATATAGAGAGAAGATTTCAGTTTCTGATGTGATTTTCAATTCTAACCTAAGCACCTTATTTATAGGAAAATGTTTAGAACACCAAAGTAGAAAATTTAATAAAATATTAATATATATTAAAAATTTTCCTACGCACACCAAAGAAATTGAATTCAGCATGCTTTCAATACTAGTGGGGCCCCACCAATATAATAAAAACATTTTTCTTAAAAAAAAATTAAAACTTCAAAAAAAATTGAATCTTATGTCCATTCCATAGGAAATTCAATTCTCTACAACTTTGTAGTTTTAAGTTTTTCCAAATTCCAAGCAGAAATTAACTGAAATCCACATACGGACGATTTTGCAGGCTATAATCAAATTTCAGTCAAGAAATGGGGCCCACGAACATGTTTAACATGTTTTAAACATTTTTTGTAACAAAAATACCCTTCCTCCTCATTTATTCATATATCACACATTCATTATAAAATATCACCATTATTATATTATTATAATATAATAATATATTTAAATGAATTATTTTATCAGAAAAGATAAAATATCAATTTTCAATAATTGTCACATTAAAAATTTTCTCCATTTATATCCACATAAAATGAATATTTTCCTTATCATATAAATCAATTATTAATTATTCACAAATAATATTACAGAATCACAATACTGACAACCAGGCCATTCCTAGGAAAGAGGGGGCTTTCCAATAAGGATTTCTCCTTACTGGCGCACAATTAGGTGACTAAACCTCTCCTTAGACAGAACTTTCTAGACATTGCCAATAATGCTATCTAATAATATTATTCAATTAATATGAAATATTGATCTGATAATGGAAAATACTATGTATTGACAATTATTGAAATAACAATAATATAAAATATCAACATAGCAATTATTGAATCAATAAAATAAAATATTGAACAGTAATTACTGTAACAATTATTGAGTAGTGCCTATTACGTAAGAATCAATAATTTGTGCAATACAGTGTGCTACTGTGTTTTAACCACCGGGTATTTCAACAGTATTAACGGTAACAACTACGCCATTATTTATAAACAACTTATAATTGTCGTTTTCTTCATCTAATCGCTTTCCGTTATGGGGCCCACACAAGGATGCACCATCGTACGAATATTTCCCGACAGTAAGAATATTCCACCACCAAACGAATATTCCCCGACAACAATGAATATTTTATAACCACTTGCTTATTTGAAATATTTACGCATTTTACCCATAACCAACCACATTAATCAAATCAACCCTTACTATTTCAAAATAATAAATAGATGAAATTCAATTTCATTTATATTAAGTTGGGGTCTTACAAATAATCTGGCAACTCAATCTCCAGTTTGACACATAATCTGCCCAAGGATAAAAACTCTTTTGCTCTAGATTAAACAAGAACGTAGGTAAGAAAATAAGCACTTAGTCCAACAGTAATTATGTAAAAAAAATCATTTATGCTTCCTTGTAGATTATCATAGATTAATCAATGTAAGCCAAAAATGAAACAAAGAAATTAGTCTACCTTATAACTGTGTATGAAATACCAGTTCCACAACTTCACAGTCTCGAAGTTCATTACTCAACCAATTTTTATTTTATTTTTTAAGACTTCCAGTAGCCATATATGCTATGTCGGTAGTTTATACAAGATAAGAGAGTAAACTAGTTAGTTGTTATGGACTGTTATATATATGTATATATTTCAGTTGTGTTGCAGTCACTATTTCTGTGTTTTCATGTGTGGCTTATTGTATTACTAGATAATATTGGAGATTAGCCCAACAATTCTTTGTAGATTTGTATTTAGTTTGTTATGGTTATAAAAATATACTACTATACTAGTTAGTTATCTTTGGATTTGTATTGACTTTGTGCTTATATTTTCCAGTGAGAGGAATGATGTACTCTAAGGAAGCTCTTGAACTTCAATGCTTCCTGGATTTTGCCGGGGATGATGGTTAGTAATTATTCTTTCACCTCTTAAACTCAATCAATAGCTATGATGACTTGAAGTGAAGGCAATTATTTTTATTGACCACTAATGTTTCTTTTACAACTATCTTTGGTGGTTATCGGACTATTGATATGAAGGAGGACCATAGAAATCTCAAGGAACGTGCACAAGCTTTGGCAGATTTGAAGTTTACCTATGTTGTTTCTTGTAAGGTCTATGGCGCGCAGAAAAAATCTAGTGATGCTCAAGATCAAAGTTGGTATGACAACATTTTGAATCTCATGCTAACTTAGGTTACAATATTTGTAGATAATCAGTTGTAATTTATAGTGATCTCACAAATTGACAGTACTTTAGGTATTGTGATAATTTTCAAGTATTCATCTTTACGTGTTGCGTATATTGATGAAAGAGAGGAAACACTCAATTGAAAATCAAAGAAGGTTTATTACTCTATTCTTGTGAAGGGTGGGGATAAGTTAGACGAGGTAAGTAGTATAACTATTATCAAAAGTTACAAACTGAGGGGGTTAAGATTGAGAGAGGTTATAAAGGAAAATGAGTTGTTAAATACTTGTTATGATGATGTAGCGTGGCTTGTAATCTGCTACCTATTATTAATAGGGGAAGCCCTGCAGACCATTGACATGAATCAGGTGAGTAACATCTTTCTGCTTTATTAGAAAAGGCTTTATCAAGTGACTAACTGCTTATATTCAGGATAATTACTTTAAGGAAGCTTTCAAAATGAGAAATGTATTGGAGGAATTTCTTAAAGCTCATCATGGGCAGCGAAGACCAACAATTTTGGGATTGAGAGAGCATATTTTCACTGGAAGGTTTGCCTTACATTTATTTCTCTAGAATTTGATCTTGATGTATGTTTGGCTATCAAGTATTGTCAAATAGAAAAGCAACCCGAGAAAAAATGTGGTCGGGTAGTTTTGACAGTGTTTCATCTTTGGCTTGGTTCATGTCCAATTAAGAGACAAGTTTTGTAACTATTGGCCAAAGAGTTTTGGCAGACCCATTAAGGTTATACTCTCTTTCCCCTTACTATTGGCTAAAGAGTATTGCCTATTATATTATATTATCCGAGTACTAGGCTCCAATCATCTTTGAAAGAAAGAAGTAAGTATAGGATACTTTTGTTGTCATCTTCTTAATTTTGGAGTGGGAGTTATAGAAAGATAAAGATATAATGGAAGAGAGTGAGATTAGTCCAAATAGTGGGCTGTCAAGCCCAAAAGAAAAATTGGGGATGCAAGTTGTGACGCCCCAAAATCTGGGTATCTTCCAACCCGACAGATGGTGCTACACGGTACTACCATTCAGACATACATTCAATTGAAAAGTCTCAAAGGAACAAATATGTCTTCTATATATTCAAAATAATATTAACATTCCCCCAGGTTCTTTATAACCATTACATTGTTCTTGTCATAATATCAAATATATTACAATCATTCACCCTATACTATTACATAAGTATTCTACGGGTTCATCTTCGCCTTGCCTTTATCTTTGTCGAAGCCTTCGGTCCATTCGATCTTAGCTGTGTTTATATGGTTCAAGCAAGAATGAGCATAACTAGCTCAGCAAGTACAACAATTCTAATACACAACATGTTTGAAACATAGGACTCGTATATCTTCAATAACTGAACAATAGTTCCGAAGTACTATCGATAATTCAAAATAGCACTTCTTTTCCTTCAAAACGTTTTACAACAACAATATTCAGTAAAACATCAATTCCAGTCCAAGGCCTTGATCATTTCATAAGTTCTTTTGAAAAGGACATCCTGACACTAAGTCCGTAAGTTCGACATTTCTTACGAGCACGTCTAGGTGATCAGCCTCTAGTACTCTATGTTGATCAACACTACATTCAGTAAACGTATGTACGTTTAAGTTGTGGCAACCTCACGTGCCTGTCGTTCGATGACAAAACATTTTTTAGCATACTCAGTCTTCGTTTGAAAACCATCCCAATATAACTTGGTAAACATTGACCATGCTTTGATAAAAACATAATATAAGTCTAGCCGAAAGAGTTGGTTTGGATTTCATCATACAATACTTCATGAGTAAGAATACATGAATTACAAAGCTTGTCCAGATTGAACTGGAACAAGGGTCAGAATACTTGCCTTTAGCATCTACTACAATTAATAACACGTTCTCATTTAAGTCTTTAAGTCTCTACAGTAATTGATAACATCACATAACACATTAGGTCATGAATAAACATACATAGTCCCTAATGTATCTTACCCTTTTTCTCAATCAAATTATGACTTAGATTTGTTATTATTGTTCCGGCTTTCCATTATGTTGTTCTTAAATTGTCATTCCGTTCATATTCAATTGATTATCAACCTTTAATCATCATACATTAAGCGTCTAACAATGCCTTAACAATGTTATAGTTAAGCTTTAGTTTGTTACTAATGAGTTACCATTCATTTCATACTTGTAAACTTTCATTCTTGTCATTGCCCTAGAGTTGGCCTGCAATTTCCACCCTTCCTTCTCTATATATGCATGACTGCTGCGCCACCCTTCCTTCTCTATGCCGCGTTGTGGCGCCTCTCTACAGTGGGTAAAGACCGGACTCAGCGCTGCGGCGCGAGTCTCAACGTTATATGTCGTGTTGCAGCGTGACTCTGTAGAAGGTTATGACACTATGCCCGGCACTGTCATGCCACCATTTGGCCTTGGGTTGGCGCCGCGACGCCAACTCTGTGCCTCAGAAAAATTTGACAGACTTTTAATTTTGCGAAACTCTCGGACTCATAACTTCTTCATTATAAGTCTGAATTGGCTCGTTCAAGAGCCTACGGTTCACAAATTACATACTTTACGCGTTCATGCAAGAATTTTATCTATTTGACTTCGTTTGCTAAAATTTCACCTATTAGTTAATTTTTAACGAAAACGATAAACGTTCGTGAACGTTCAACACTCGTTTCTTCGTTCTAAGTCGGAATCCAGTCATTTTTGAGTTCGCAACTTTATAATGCCAAATATTACTTGTCTCCATCTAAAACCAACATTTCTGATTTCAAACATAAAATACAACTTCCATTCCGAGAATTTCACGAATTCGACGATTATCGTCCAATCGTGTGAATTCCGGCGAACTTCATTATTAATGATTTGATCAACGTTCTAAATGGATTCTAACCATCATATGAACATTTTAAACTACTTATTTCATCAACTTATTATCAAGTTAGGTTTTGACTTATTCTTCATTAGTTCATGACTTAACAACTTATAAACTAAAATTTTCATTTCTTATGACTTATTATTGACTTAAGTCCTTTACTCCATGTTCTCACATCTTATCAAACATACTAACTTCATATGACAATCATATAACAAGTTCATCATAAGTTAATAACTTATTTAGGTTCAAGTTACTTATTCATGACTTATTCTATTAAGTCCATTGCTTAATCAATTCTTATGATTGCTTAGCATACATGCTTATTAAGTTACACTTCTCTTATCACCCTACAAGGATAAAGATGAAGATTTATTAGACAAGAGTCTTACCCTTGAAGAACTAGTACTTCTCTTCTTTGAAAATCTAACAAAGGTTATCTTGACTTATAAGTGCTTATTCTCTCTAACCATAAGTTGCGTTGTATTGGAAGTTATTGGTGTTTTGAACAATGAATAAATGACTAACAAACTTCTTCTATTTATATGAAACTCAAAGTTAGGGCATTATGGACATTTAGAACATCTCACCTCCTTACTAACCTCCTTACTATTCATTTGCTTAGCAATTAAGTCTACTTGCTAGCCACTTATCTTTCTTGCTCATCACATAACATATCCTATACTTGGCCATCACATAAAGTACTTGATCACCAAGTCTAACCCACATTAACCTTGGTTTGCTCCATGGATCATGGCTAACCCATTGGATCATTACATTGGGTTTGCTTTAATTAATTTAGCTTATTCCTATTGGGCTAGAATTACTTTAGTTTAGACTTTTGATTTACAAACACTTAGGGCTTGCACATCCAATACCTAATGGACTCTTCAATTGTTACACAATCCTACAAGTCCATGTCTTTTAATTAAAAACCTTATCACTTATACTATACGTATAATCCTTGTATTCTAGCTCGTATATTATTTTGTAATATACGTTATTCCATTCTCCATACATACTCGTATAATACATCGTATTATACTCACATTCAATACCTCGTCCAACACTTACGTATCATACGATCAATATAATCTCTTCTTAACGCTCAATATTCCTAACGTTCTCTAATTAAGTCCGCATGTGAAATATTGCGTTTTCCATACTTAGATTATTATTACATAATCCATCTTACCTTGATATTATAACATTACGTATTTCTCGTTCTCAAGGTAATGTTATTATTTCATATTCCACTATTTTTATAACTAGCTTTTTTGTTCTATATTTTATTCATTTCTAGTTGTTGCAGCATGTAACAATTTGTTCTTATTAATTTTTTCTATTGTGATTCTTGATATATTGCTTGCATGAATTTATATGGAGAATTGGAAGGGTTCTACTTATCAAGTAAACATAAAAAAGAGGAAAGGTTCTTAACCGTCCTTTTATAGATTGTGTTAAGTTTATTAAGTAATGAAAATCTATTGAAAATTCTAGTGGGGTGTCAGGGAGGGATATGTGATGTTCATTTGGATGAATCCCACCGCCTCCTTTTGTATATTGTAATATTAGTATGGTTGAATATGATAATCTTCCATTATCTTTATGTGGGTGGGTAAAGAAATAAGGGGTCGGGTTCCAAACTTTAGATAATATAATATACTCTCTTTTATAGACTTATAGGCAGGCTTTTAGCAGTGTTCTTACTTCACATCATGTGCACATGAACTTTTATAACTATTAGGCAGGAGAATGCTTTTAGCAATGTCTTTCTTCATTTGAGAAAGAGTAACATAAAAATTCTTGTACACTATTAAGCCATTTGAGTACATTATGTTAACATTCCTCATGGATAAAATTTACTATTGGATGAACTAAACAGAGTCAATAAATTCTTTTCAATGTTGCATTGTTTTGCTTAGTTAATTTGTTTAATTCTGTGCAGGATTAAAATTCCATACCCACTTCAATGGGGTGCACCAACTTTTGATGTTGGTCATGCTTTCGGAATGATGGTTGTTGTATTAGTCTCCCTGATAGAGGTAAACCTCACACATTAAAACATCAATAAAGATAAATTTTTTGAACAAGGATTTTACTATGGAATGTTGTTTTTTGACAGTCAACAGGAGCATATAAGGCAACATCTCATTTTGCAAGTGCTACACCGCCTCTGGCTCATGTTCTCAGTCGTGGTATTGGCTGGTAGGTCTGTAAATTATTGTAGTTCAATTAATGCGTGAAGAAAATCTTAATATAGATAATGCACCATATATCCACTTAACAAATGTTAGAGAGATATTCTAAAATTAGTTCAGACATTTAAGACGAAATCCAAGAAAAGAGGCTTATATGAGATTTCATTATATATAGGGAATCAGAATCCTCTTGGATGGACTCTCTGGAACACTCACTGGTTCTATCGTCTCAGTGTAAGTAGTCTTACCATCCTGTTTCAGCGATGGCCATGGACTTTCAGTTTTTTTGAATAAACTTTGTGAATTTATTCTAAAAAGAGGGAAAATGTTGGCCTCCTTGGGAGCACTAGAGTTTGTAGCCGTAGAGTTCAAATATCAGCTGGTTTTATGATATTCTTCTCAAATTTAGGTGAGTGATATCTCAGCTTGCACCTCTTTATTATATTGAATATCATGACTTTCTCTACTTGATGTTGACCTTTTTTACATATCCATAGGAAAATTTGGAGCATTGTTTGCATCAATACCTTTCAAATTATTCACAGCTATATATTGTGTTCTGTTTGGTCTAGTTGGTAAGTTTTTGAATCTCATTTTATCTCCTGCTCTATACTTTCATAAGGTACACAATAACATTTTAATTAGTAATATGTTGCTATTTCTAGCTTCGGTGGGGTTGTCATTCTTGCAATTCACAAACATGAACTCGATGAGAAACTGCCACGCTACGCCGATGATGCTCTTCATGGTCCTTCACATACCAAAGTCGGATGGGTAAACTTTTGAACATACAAAAAAACAAATTTTCATCTACATGACTAGGCATAACTAGCTAGGCATTTGCTTTCTTTTTTTGAAAGGTACAAATAAAGATTAGAAGGACATGTGCCACATTTTAGCTAGTACTTGTGGATTATAAATGAATAGTCCTGTGAAATAGACTTGTCATCAAATAAATTATGTGGTTTTACCTAAACTCACATGAACCATCTTCTTTTGTTGTGCGATTCAATGATTTCCTAAATACCATCTTCTTATCATCCCCAACTGTTGCCTTGATGGTTGCTATGTTACCCGACAATACACTAGAATTCAAAGACGAAGTACAAAGATAGGGAATGCCATGTTGGTTTTCGTGAGTAAATGTAAATGGGAAATAATTACATGATGTTGTGGCTTGTGCAATGTAGGTAAAGTGTCTTCAGAAAATTTGGTCCTGATGCAAAATATATAGCAGTTGGCTCAATGGATCGGAACCTCGGATCTTTGGATTGCACAGTGAGGATGGTTCAATGGAGTCTCGATAAAATGCTTTCACCACACCAATGTAGGGTGGGTAATTTCTAGCAATTCTGTAGTATTTATTGTTGCTGTCACTGGATCATTGTACTTAATGGGCTGAAGAAGTGAAAGTTGATAGTGGGATCTATTATTTTATCATATTAATATTTTTTATATTTTATTTTATATTGTATTTGTGTTTGTTGAATAAATGTGCATTATTAATTATTATTTTTTAAATATAAAAAGGCTATAGCGACGGTCATCGACCGTAGCTATAGTGTTATATAAAACACAGACCTATAGCGACGGTCGCCAAGCGTCGCTATAGACATCTATATCTACGGTCAAGATCGTATCAATAACTTTCAGCAACCGTTGGTAAAGAGAAAATACACTATTTTGTCATGACCTATAGCGATGGTCGATGACCATTGCTATAGGCCAAAATACCGTCGCTAAAACCTAAAGTGATGGCTTCTATGGCGACGGTCAGCAACCGTCGCTAAAACCTTTAGCGACGGTCTTTTAGCCTATAGCGATGGTGGGTGGCGACCGCCGCTATAGGTCGATTTTTTAGTAGTGAAAGTACTTGTCATTGAAACGGTTTAAAATGTTTCCCAAGACATGTTGAGTCTGCGGTGGTGGGTACGCTTCACAGATTTCCACCAGTAATCTGCTTCACCACAGAACATAAAGGTGGTGAATGGAACCTTCTGTTCTTCCTTGTATCCCAAGACATCAAATATCTTGGTAATTTGTTTGACCCACGTTTCCGCCTTAATCGGATTAGGCTTTCCCCATAACTCTGGTGGTCCCAACTCCTTAAACTGCTTGGCTGTGACAAACCACGCGTTGCTATCATTTCCACCCGTATTTTGCATAACTCTGGTGGTCCCTTGTCTGATTTTGCATGAACTGCAAAAAGCTTCTAAACATCCCATCATTCATCGTTTGCTCAGTAGTGTTATTTACATGAGGAATATTGTCTTCCTGTTGCACGTTCTCCTGGTTGGTGATTAAAGGTGTCTCCACGGTTTCATACACTCCATTGTTAACGTTCTCAACTGCCATTCTCAAATACTGCCACAAAATAAGGGTTAATTAAAGAAAATGACATACCACATAATACCCCTTTATTCTGACCGACCAACAAATAAGCTTAGGTAGGACACACTAGCGAAGGATTTACTCATTTCTCCCCTCCTAGTTCTATTCCCCGATCTCCGCCAGAGACCATACCCCTAAACTCTGATGCCAACTGTGACGCTTCCAAAATACGTATACATCACCCATTCTGAGTCACCAAAAACATGGTAGAGAAACAACTACAACTTTATTAATACAATTGTCATGCAAAATACGACAACACATAAACTGTGAGTTTAAATACAAATATTGTCTTCTAGACAATATCCACACTCAGATAAAGTCCTCATTACAATTATTGATGCACTATTTTACATAATAGTGAAGACTGCTAAAACAACTATCTTGAACCATCACTCTATACCCCAGTTAGTTCCTGCTAAATTCTCACATCCTGAGAAGAAAAATGGAACAAAAAGGAAAAGGGTGAGCTCAACTAGCCCAACAAAGAATATTATGACTAAGATAATGAAAAAAAATTATCGTTAGCCTTTAACAAATCAGATAAAATATAATGGACAACAAGTTTTAGATCAATATTCGCAGCGAAAATAACAATTCATTAGAAGAGTTTAGTAGAGAATGAAGTCTACTATCATCTATGAATTTAAAAGTCCATCATCAATATTTTATCCCTGTAACATCAATCAATATACATCTTGAATCAAATATTCATCTTTGCACTACGGGCCAAAGATATTCATTTGTGTCACCAGTTGGTCATGTTCATCTCAACACCTATCCATCTTTGCACTACGGGCCTAAGATATTCATTAGGTAATCATTCATCTTTGCACTACAAGCCAAAGATATTCATCACGTATCACCATTAAGGACTGATGATGATGAAAAATATTTTAAAGAATGAATCCAGTGAGATAAAAGAACAAAGATTAGAGATTCATACTTTAGATAATCCAAGTTTAAAAATACTCCATAATAAATCATAGTGGAGTAAAATTCAAGAATGAAGATCAAAACATGGATATAATCAAAGATAGTAACCATAATAGACATCTGGGACAAAGAAGAGAAAATTTATTTTTCGGTGAATAGTGTCGTATTTGTAAATAGTGTCGTATAAGTGAATAGTAACTCTGACACAAAAAGGTAAAAATTCCACAATAAAATTCATACCAATATTTCAGCATAATGATATTAAAAAAAAATAATATCATTTACGAAGAAAATAAACATCCTTTACCTCAAAAGAACAGTACTTCTGACCGGAATATCAGATAAAATGTTGAAGGAACTTGCACTGAATAGCAACTCTCAAAGTATTAAAATACTCACAAAAATAATCTCGATAATATAGAGAGAAACTTATGTTTCTAGTGTGATTTTCAATTCTAACCTAAGCACCCATTTATAGGAAAATGCAAGAACGCCAAAGCAGACTAAATTAATAAAATAATATTTTTTTTTCTTCTCTTCTACGCATGCCAACCAAGACCAGCCCTTCACTTTTGAACAAAAAATTTTAGCACATGTTTTTCACAAAAAACAAAATTGGGTCCCACCCATAATTTTAATAAAAACATTTATTTTCAAAACTTCAATAATTCATAATAAATAGCCCTTTTATCAGAAAAATACGAATTTTATGTCCATTCCATAGGAAAATCAAATTCTCTAAAACTTTGTAGATTTAAGTTTTTCAAAATTCCAAACTAAAAATGCCCGAAATCCACATACGGACGATTTTTAATATCTCCATTCTAACATAATGTGATGCCCCCAAAATAGGTACACATCACACATCTTGGGTCATCCGATACAAGGTATTGAATACAAATATAAACTAATTATACAACAGTCGTGTAAAATACGAAAAAACATAAATTAAGAGTTTTAATAAGAATATTGTCATCTAGACAATATCCACACTCAAAGGAGTCCCCAATACATTTATTGTCACACTATTTAACCGAATAGTGAGGACTACTAATACTATCATCTGGACCGTCACTCCGTTCCCCGACTAGTCCCGGCTACGTTCTCATTTACTGAAGAGAACAGTGAAAGAAAGGGGTGAGCTCAACTAGCCCAATAAGAAATATTATGACTAAGATAATGCAGAATAAATTATCATTAGTCTTCAACAATGTTAAACTGATAAAATACAATAGACATCAAGTTTAATCTGCAGTGAATAAGCAATCCATTAGAAGAGTCAAGTAGAGCATGATATCTACTATCTTCTATGATTTAAAATATTTTCATCAATTTTTATCGCTGAGACTCAGCTTAATAAATAAACCACATCATTGAGTCATCCCTGTTTTACGGGCCAAGGATATTCATTAAATTATCAATGGTCATGACTATACCGAATAATTCCTTGTCATAATCATATCAAAAACTGTCCGTCAATACACTACAGGCCACTGAGGACTTTTACCACATTATTTATAATATTACAGGTCATGATTATACCGAATAATCTCTGGTCATAATCATACCAAGTCCATCTATGCACGTAAGTCAAAGATGACTTTCATTATAATATAATCACGAAGATGATGACAATGACATAATAATTCAATAAAACAAGTTCAAGAATAAATTTTAATGATTTATAAGTTAATTTATACTGAACTCAATAATGTCCAAATTGTCAACATGATACTGCTTTGTGGAGTAAAATTCAAGAATGCTCAGAAGAATATTTCCATGAAAAGATACTGGATGAAGCACAAATATCAAGGATATTCTACTAATTTCATGGAGTATAGAAGCCAAAATTTTAACCAAATGAGTATCATAGAATATATGAAACTGCAATAGATTTTCACCCGCCATGCGGTAATCCACGTAGACAGATCATTTCCACAATTTAATAAGAAATGAATACGAAGGGTCATTCAGCATGCATGTGGTAATCCACATAGATAGGTTATTCCAACAGAATAATAAAGAATAGAATAACAGAATAATTCACCATGCATGTGATAGACCGCACAGACAGGTTATTCCAACAGAATAATAAATAATGGAACCAGGTCATGCATAAACGCACAGACAAGATATTCCAATAGAATAATAAATAATAGAATCAGGTCATGCGTGAACGCACAGATAGGATATTCCAACAGAATAATAGAGAATGGAATAACAAAAGACTTCACTAGGCATGCGATAGACCGCACATACAGGTTATTCCAAAAGAATAATAAATAATGGAACCAGGTCATGCGTAAACGCATAGACAGGATATTCCAACAGAATAATAGAGAATGGAATAACAAAAGAGTTCACCAAGCATTCGATACACCGCATAGACAGGTTATTCCAACATAATAATAAAGAATGGAATAACAAAAGTTCTCTTCATGAATACGAAAGAAATAATACCCCTTACCTTATAAAGAAGAGTACTCCGACGGGTAGGGCGGGAATATACTTGAAGAAAACTTGCACTACGCTCAAAGCTTTCTTAAACTCGAAAGACATACGCTCAAGATTATAGAAGAAGAATTCTCTGAACTTCTGGTGTGATTTCAATTCTAACTAAGCATCCTATTTATAGAAAATAGAAAGGATACTATGTAATAAAATAAAATATATAAATATATATATATATATATATATTATTTAAAATCTAATAAAATAATTAACTTTATAAAGGTATTCTGTTTTATATAAAAAGATTTTACTATGCAAACACTATGCAGGTACTATACAAACACTATGCATAATAAAATATATTATATTCTAATTATTGTCTAATAAAACAAATAACTTTATAAAAGTATTTTGTTTTATATAAAAAGATTTTACTATGCAAAATACTATCGCGAGCACTATGCAAATACTATGCATAATAAAATATAATATATTCTAATTATTGTCTAATAAATTTAATAACTTTATAAAAGTATTCTGTTTTATTACATTAATAATACTAATAAAATAAAATTTATCTATATATAATATATATATATATATATATAAACTTTCGTGACTTCATAAAAGACACCTCAATATATTTAACAACATTTATCATCATTATTATAATTCACAATATTAATCGACCAGGTCGTTCCCAGGAAAGAGGAGGCTTTTCAATAAGAATTTCTCCCTATTGGCACACAATTAGGTGATCAAACCTTTCCTTGGAAGAACTTCTAGACATCGTTAATATTGCAAATAATAATATTAATAACTTTGTTATCTCAATTATTGATTTAATAATATATAAAATATCAACAATAATTGAATCAAATAACGTGAGATACTATGCAACAATTACTGTAGCAATAATTGAACAAAACTGAGTGACTTCTCACGCAAGCATCAATAATCAATACCGTGTGCTACTATGCAACCACGCGTATTACTGTACTTTTATCACCGGGTGTTTTAACAGTTAATGGTAAAACTTTCGCCATTATTTTCATAAAAATATTTTTGTCATTTTCTTAATTCGACAATAATTCCGTTGTGGGGTCCACCAATAATTGTGTCGTCGTATGAATATTTCCTGTTAAAATGAATATTCCCCGACCAATCGAATATTATATAACAACTTGCATACTTTTCAAAATTTCTAAATATTACCTACAACTATAACATTATATCAAATTTACTCCATAATATTCAAAAATGATATTTATTAAAAATTCATCTTTATTCATAAAAGTTGGGGTCTTACAACCTCCCCTTCTTATGAAATTTCGCCATCGAAATTAGGGTACATACCTGGTATGTCGAAGAGGTAAGGATACCTTGATTTTATTTCAGATTCCAACTCCCAGGTCATTTCCTCAACATCGTGGTTTCTCCACAAAATCTTGACTTGAGGTATAACCTTGGAGCGTAGAATATGTTCCTTCTTATCCAAGATTTGAACAGGAATCTCTTCATACATTAAATCTTACGCTATTTCTTCCGGTTCTAACTCAATAATGTGGTTCGGGTCTTTCACATATTTACGTAACATGGATATATAAAAAACGTTATGAACACGAGACATACTTGACGGTAAAGCGAGTCTATAGGCTACAGTTCCTACTCGATCGAGGATTAAAAATGGGCCAATGAATCGAGGATTGAGCTTTCCTCTCTTTCCAAATCTCGTAACTCCTTTCCATGGAGCAACGCGTAACAACACATGATCTCCAATATCGAATTCCACGTCCTTTCGATGAAGATCAGCATAACTCTTTTGTCGATCTTGTGAGATTTTTATACGTTGTCGGATCGTTTAAATCTTTTTTGTAGTCATACATACTAACTCCGGTCCCAACAACGTTGCATTACCCACCTCACTCCAGCATACTGGAGAACGACACTTTCTTCCATACAACGCTTTGAATGGAGCCATGCCAATACTTGCTTGATAGTTGTTGTTGTAGGAAAACTCCACCAACGGTAAGAACTTGTCCCAACTTTCCTTGAAGTCAAGGACACAGAGTCTTAATAAATCTCCAAGAGTTTGAATAGTCCTCTCTGATTGTCCTTCCATCTGAGGATGATATGCCGAACTAAATCGTAAATCCGTGCCTATAGCTTTTTGCAAACTAACCCAAAATCTTGAAGTGAATCTTGGGTCTCGATCAGAAACTATGGATACTGGCATACCATGCAGTCTTACAATCTCGTTTATGTAGTGTATAAGTTTCTCGTATTGGTAAGAAGTGAGCAAACTTGGTCAATCTATCAACAATGACCCAAATTGCATCTATGCCTTGAGAAACCTTGGGAAGACTAGTAACGAAATCTATGGTAATGTGCTCCCACTTCCATTATGGAATTTTAAGTGGTTGCAATGGACCTTTTGGCATTTGATGCTCCGCCTTGACTCGTTGACAAGTTAGACACCTTGAGATAAACAACGCTATCTCTCTCTTCATATTGCTCTACCAAAATATATGACGAAGATCACGATACATTTTAGTACTCCCAGGATGGATTGCAAATGGTGTGTTGTGCGCCTCCATCATGATTTTATACTTTAAATCAGGGTCGTTAGGAACACAAAGTCTGGAGTTGACTCGAAGTATTCCTTCTTCATCGATTCTTTCTTCTGGCATAGCACCTTCTTGCACTTTCTTCCTCATATGCATCAGCTCCAGGTCTGTAGCTTGAGCAGCTTTAAATTTATCAATTAAAGTTGGTTCTACTCGTATATTCACAATCATCAAATGGGTCCCTGGAGTCTTTAACTCTATCTCCATCCTTTGTAAGGCATACAAAATGGGCCTTTGCGTTGACAATATTGTACTCGTACCCGCATATGATCTTTTACTCAATGCGTCAGCTACCACGTTCGCTTTTCTAGGGTGATATTGAATGGTCGTAACCTTCAATAGCTCGAGCCATCGTCTTTGGAGCATTATACGTTCGTTTTGGGTGAAGAAATATTTAAGGGTTGAAGAAATGGGTTTTGTACTGGGGTCAATACAAAATTCGATTTCACGTTATGGGATAGGCTAATAAGTCTTCAATAATACGTCAAGAAATTTATTAACAATAGAAATATCATTCAAAACTGTGACTCTCATCCAAGACTTGGATAACACATATAATGAAGGTTTCTCCTAACGGAGTTTCAACAGATAAGTTAAAGTCTAACTTCTCCGGAGTCAAATTTAAACGTTGAACGCAAGCAAGAGAGATAAAAGAATGGGTAGAACCGGTATCTAATAAGGTATAGACTTCGCAAAAAATTATAATTAACTAATCCGTGCTAACTTCGCTCGGGTTACTCGCTTTTTGAGAAGTCACGAAAAAACGCTCTTCCTGAAAACACCGACTTTGTTTTGTCCGTATTCGACTTTGGTGCCACCGTCCCAGTTGGACTTGACTTCACTATACGATAAAATTGAGCTAAATGACCTTCTCTTCTTGAAATTTCCACTTCTATTATCTTGGCCATGATTACCACCGAAGTGGTTACCATTCTTGGCATGATAATTTCCCCTTCGATGGTCATCATTGTTCTGATGGTCATTGTAACCGGTACGATTATTATCGTGTTGTTGGTCGTTTCCTTTTGGTTGTGCTAACTCATTATCGCGCTCCAATAACTGAGCCCTATTCACAACATCTGAATACAAACAAAGTTTATGAGAAATGAGGTATTGACGTATATCGGGTTTCAAACCTCTTAGAAATATTCGCGTCATTCGCTCCTCATTATCGACCAAATGGGATGCAAATCGGGATAACTCCTTAAACTTAGCATCGTACTGCGATATGGTCATATTATTTTGCTCAAGCTTGATGAACTCCACCTCCTTCATGTGACGAATACTTTCAGGAAAGTACTTGTCGTTGAACAATTCTTGGAACTTCTCCCAAGACATCTTCAGTGCGGCAGGTTGAGTATGCTTTACAGATTCCCACCAGTAATCTGCCTCTGCACGCAACATGAAGGTGGCAAAGGGAACCTTTTGTTCCTCGGAGCATCCCAAGACATCAAATATCTTGTTGATCTGCTTTATCCACGTCTCCGCCTTAAGTGGTTTTGGCTCTCCAAAAAACTCCGGTGGTCCCAGCTCCTTGAACTGCTTAGCGGTGACCGTCCGAGAGTTGTCAGTGTTTCCACCTGCATTTTGGACAACAGCCGCTCTCGCCTGATGTTGTATGAATTACATAAAGCCTCTGAACATCCCATCGTTCACCATTTCATCGGTGTTATTGTTTTCATGAGGATTATTGTCTTCCTGTTTCACATTACCCTGGGCATTGATTGTTGGTGACTCAACGGTCTCATATGCTGCATTGCTTATCTCAACATTTTTGGATGCCATTTTCAATTACTGCCACAAAACAAGGGTTAATTAACATATCACATATTATCTCTATACTCTAACTGACCAATTAAATACCAAATAAACTTAGGTAGGTCATACTAGCGAAGGAATTCCCCGTCTCTCCCCTATTAGTTCTTGTCTCACATCTCAGCCAGAGATCATATCCCTAAGCTTTGATACCAATTGTGACGCCCCCAAAATAGGTACACATCACCCATCTTGGGTCGTCAGATACAAGGTACTGAATACAAATACAAACTAATTATACAACAATCGTCTAAAATACAACAAAACATAAATTGAGAGTTTTAATAAGAATATTGTCATCTAGACAATATCCAGACTCAAAGGAGTCCTCAATACATTTAATGTCAGACTATTTAACAGAATAGTGAGGACTACTAATACTATCATTTGCATCGTCACTCCGTTCCCCGACTAGTCCCGGCTACGTTCTCATTTCCTGAAGAGAACAATGAAAGAAAGGGGTGAGCTCAACTAGCCCAGTAAGAAATATTATGACTAAGAAAATGCAGAATAAATTATCATTAGTCTTCAACAATGTTAAACTGATAAAATACAATAGACATCAAGTTTAACTGCAGCGAAATAAGCAATCCATTAGAAGAGTCAAGTAGAGCATGATATCTACTATCTTCTATGATTTAAAATGTTTTCATCAATTTTTATCGCTCAGACTCAGCTTAATAAATAAACCACATCATTGAGTCATCCCTGCTTTACGGGCCAAGGATATTCATTAAATTATAAATGGTCATGACTATACCGAATAATCCCTGGTCATAATCATACAAAAAATTGTCCGTCAATACACTACAGGCCACTGAGGACTTTAACCACATCATTTATAACATTACAGGTCATGATTATACCGAAAATCCCTGGTCATAATCATACCAAACCCATCTATGCACGTAAGCCAAAGATGACTTTCATCACAATATAAGCATGAGGATGATGACAATGATATAATAATTCAATAAAACAAGTTCAAGAATAAATTTTAAAGATTTATAAGTTAATTTATCCTGAACTCAATAATGTCCAAATTGTCAACATGATGCTGCTTTGTGGAGTAAAATTCAAGAATGCTCAGAAGAATATTTCCATGAAAAGATACTGGATGAAACGCAAATATCAAGGATATTCTACTAATTTCATGGAGTATAGAAGCCAAAATTTTAACCAAATGAGTATCATAGAATATATGAAACTACAATGGATTTTCACCCGCCATGTGGTAATCCACGTAGACAGATCATTTCCACAATTTAATAAGAAATGAATACGAAGGGTCATTCACCATGCATGTGGTAATCCACATAGACAGGTTATTCCAACAGAATAATAAAGAATGGGATAACAGAAGAATTCACCGTGCATGCGATAGACCGCACAGACAGGTTATTCCAACAGAATAATAAATAATAGAACCAGGTCATGTGTAAATGCACAGATAGGATATTCCAACAGAATAATAAATAATGGAACCAGGTCATGCGTGAAAGCACAGACAGGATATTCCAACAGAATAATAGAGAATGGAATAACAAAAGACTTCACGGGCATGCGATAGAATCCGCATGCAGACGAGTTATTCCAACGAGAATAATAAATAATGGAACCAGTCATGCGTGAACGAATGAGCGGGATATTCCAAATGTAATAATAAATAATTGAACGGTCATGCGTAAAACGCACACATAAAGATATTCCAATGTAATAATAGAGAATGGAATAACAAAAGACTTCACTGTGCATGCGATAGATCAAGATGCATACGGAGTTATTCTAACAGAATAATAAAGAATGGAAAATAACAAAAGTTCTCTTCATGAATACGAAAGAAATAATACCTCTTACCTTATAAAGAAGAGTACTCCGATGGGTAGGGTGGGAATATACTTGAAGAAAACGTGCACTACGCTCAAAGCTTTCTTAAACTCTAAAGAAATATGCTTAAGATTATAGAAGAAGAATTCTCTGAACTTCTGGTGTGATTGTGTCGTCGTACGAATATTCCCTGTTAAAATGAATATTCCCCAACCAAACGAATATTATAAAACAACTTGCATACTTTTCAAAATTTCTAAATATTACCCACAACTATAACATTATATCAAATTTACTCCATAATATTCAAAAATGATATTTATTGAAATTCATCTTTATTCATAAAAGTTGGGGTCTTACACATAATACTGATAAAACACCTTAGCATTAATTCCTTCATTTATATCCACAAAAAATAAATATTTTCCTATCCATCATTTATGTCCACATAAAATAAATATTTCCTTATCATATAAATCGATAATTAATTCTTCACAAATAATATTACAAAATCATAATTATGACAACAAGGTCGTTCCCAGGAAAGAGGGGGGTTTCCGATAAAGATTTCTCCTTACTGGCACGCAATTAGGTGACCAAACCCATTTCCTAGACAGAACTTTCTAAGACATTGCCAATAATGCTATCTAATAATATTATTCAAATAATATGAATTATTGATCTGATAATGGGAAATACTGTGCAATGACAATTATTAAAACAATAATAATATAAAATATCAATACAGTAATTATTGAATCAATAAATAAAATATTAAACAGTAATTACTGTAACAATTATTGAGTAGTGCCTTCTTACGTAAGAATCAATAATTCAAAAATATTGTGCAATACCGTGTACTACTGTGCAACCACGAGTATTACTTTATTTTAACCACCAGGTAATCCAACAGTGTTAATGGTAACAATTACGCTGTTATTTATAAAAACTTAAACTTGTCATTTTCTTCATCCGACCATTTTCTGTTATGGGACCCACAAATAATAAGCTGCTTGTCATTTAATATTATTCCCTAGATAGCAAGAATATTCCACGACCAAACGAATATTCCCCGACAACAATGAATATTTTATAACCACTTGTTTATTTTGCAAAATTTACACATTTCACCCATAACCCAAGTATTATATCAAATTATCACCTTATTATTTCAAGATAATGAATAGAGGAAATTCAATTTTATTTATTAAAAAGTTGGGGTCTTATAACCTCCCCTCCTTATAAAATTTTGTCCTCGAAATTGACGTACGTACCTAGTGTTTTGAAAAGGTGAGGATACCTCGCTTTCTTTTCTAATTCCAACTCCCAGGTCATTTCCTCAATAGCATGGTTCCTCCACAAAACTTTGACTTGTGGTATAACCTTTGTGCGTAGAACATGCTCCTTCATATCAAAGATCTTGACAAGTACCTCCTTGTACCTTAAATCTTCGGCTATCTCGTCTGGTTCTAACGTAATAATGTGGTTTGGGTCTTTCACATATTTATGAAGCATAGATATGTGAAAAGTATTATGAACACGAGACATGCTCGGAGGTAATGCGAGTCTATATGCCACATTTTCTATTCGGTTAAGAATCTCAAATTGACCAACAAATTGTGGATTGAGTTTTCCTTACTTCCCAAATCTTGTAACTCCCTTCCATGGAGCAATACGCAGCAATACATGATCTCCAATATTAAATTCCACGTCCTTTTGATGAAGATCCGCATAACTCTTTTGTCGATCCTGTGCCATTTGTATACAGTGTCGAATCGTTTGGATCTTTTCTGTAGTCATACGTACCAATTCTTGTCCCAACAACGTTGCTTCACCCACCTCATCCCAGCATAATGGAGAACGACACTTTCGTCCATACAACGCCTCAAATGGAGCCATGCCTATACTTGCTTGATAACTGTTGTTGTAGGAGAATTCCACCAATGGCAAGTACTTATCCCAACTTCCTTTGAAATCTAGGACACAGAGTCTTAATAGATCTTCAAGCGTTTGAATAGTCCTTTCTGATTGCCCGTCCGCTTGAGGATGGTATGCCGAACTGAATCGTAAATTCGTGCTCATAGCTTTATGCAAACTAACCCAAAATCGTGAAGTGAATCTTGGGTCATGATCCGAAACTATGGATACTAGCATGCCATGCAATCTCACAATCTCATTTACGTACATACGAGCAAGAAGTTCAAGGGAATAAGTCTCACGTATAGGCAAGAAATGAGCAGACTTGGTTAATCTATCAACAATAACCCAAATCGTATCTATGCCTTGAGAAACCTTGGGAAGACCCGTAACGAAATCCATAATAATGTGTTCCCACTTCTACTTCGAAATATCAAGTGGTTGAAATGGACCCTTTGGCACTTGATGCTCCGCCTTTACATGTTGACAAGTTAAACACCTCGAGATAAACTCCGTGATCTCTCTCTTCATATTGTTCCACCAAAATGTATATCGAAGATCATGATAAATTTTGGTACTCCCAGGATGGATTGCAAATGGTGTGTTGTGTGCCTCCATCATGATTTTGTGCTTCAAGTCAGAATTGTTAGGAATGCAAAGTCTGGAGTTGACTCAAAGTATTCCTTCTTCATCGATTCTTGCTTCTGGAATAACTCCTTGTACTTTATTCTTCATACGTATCAGCTCTGGGTCTGTGGCTTGAGCAGCTTTAACCTTATCGATTAAAATCGGTTCTACTCGTATGTTTGATATCATCACGTGGGTACTTGGAGCCTTTAACTCTATCTCCATCCTTTGTAAGTCGTACAAAATGGGTCTTTGTGTTAACGACATCGCACTCGTACCCGCATACGATCTTCTACTCAATGCGTTAGCTACCACGTTCGCTTTTCCAGGATGATATTAAATGCTATGGTCGTAATCTTTCAACAGCTCGAGCCAACGTCGTTGTCGCATGTTGAGTTCTTTTTGGGTGAAGAAATATTTAAGGCTTTTATGATCCGTATAAATCTCTACTTTCTCCCCATACAAGTAGTGTCTCCAGATTTTCAATGCGAAAATGACTGCTTCCAACTCCAGATCATGAGTAGGATAATTCCTCTCATATTCTTTGAGTTGTCACGAGGCATAGGCTATGACTTTCCCATGTTGCGTGAGAACACATCCTAACCCTTTGCCTGAAGCATCGCTGTTGATAACAAATCCATCCGAACCAGATGGTATTGTCAGAACAGGTGCCGAAATGAGTCTCCTCTTAAGCTCTTGGAAACTCTTCTCACATTCCTCACTCCATACGAATTTTGTATCCTTCCGAGTCAGCTGAGTTAACGGAGTAGCGATTCGAGAAAATCCTTCCACGAATCTCCGATAATAACCTACTAAGCCCGAAGCTACGTGCTTGGTCCGCAAACTTCGATTTGCTCCCAACTTTGTATTGCTTCAATCTTCGTCGGGTCAACAGATACTCCATGTTTTGACACCACGTGCACAAGGAATACTACTTCCTCAAGCCAGAACTCGCATTTCTTCAACTTGGCATATAGCTTGTTTTCACGAAGCCTTTGAAGTACCAGCTTCAAATGGTGCTCATGATCTTCATGGCTTTTGGAATAGATGAGGATGTCATCAATAAAGACAATAACGAACTAATCCAAATATTCCTTGAATACATGGTTCATCATATCCATGAAAGCAACAAGAGCATTAGTCAATCCAAAAGACATGACTAAGAATTCATAATGCCCGTACCGAGTTCTGAAGAAGTCTTGGGAATATCCTCAGTTTTAATCTTCAGCTGATGATATCCAGAACAAAGATCGATCTTTAAAAAGAATTGTGCTCCTTGCAACTGGTCGAACAAGTCATCAATGCGTGGTAGGGGATACCTATTCTTGATGGTGACACGGTTCAATTCTCAATAGTCAATACAAAGTCGCATACTCCCGTCTTTCTTCTTTAAGAATAAAACAGGAGCACCCCAAGGAGATGTACTAGGACGAATGAAACCGATGTCTAACAACTCCTGTAGTTGGACCTTTAACTCCAGAAGTTCAATAGGAGCCATTCGATATGGGGTTTTAGAAATGGGCTTTGTACCCGGTTCAAGGTCAATAAAGAATTTAACTTCACGTTCTGGGGGTAGACCAGGAAGTTCTTCAGGAAATACGTCAGGAAATTCATTAACAACATAAATATTATTCAAATTTGACGTGTTTTTGTTCAAGTCCATAACATGGGCTAAGAAAGCTTGACATCCGTTTTTTAATAAATGAATAACTTTATGGCTTGATATGACAGTGATTGACTTTAGTGGTTTGGTTGCTTGAATTCGCATAATAGGTTGGTTAGGAATATGAAAACTAACAACCTTACGAAAATAATCAATTTTGGCATGATGAGTAGTTAACCAATCAATCCCTAAAATTACATCAAATGCAAGTATCTTTAAAGAGATAAGATCAACAAATAATGTGATGGTGCCAACTTGGATCAAGCACAATTTATAAATAGTGGATGTAATGAAAGTTTCTCCTAACATAGCCTCCACAGATAAGTCAAAGTCTAATTTCTCCGAAGTCAAGTTTAAACGTTGAGCACAAGTAGGAGAGATAAAAGAATATGTAGAACCAGATTCTAGTAAGGTATAAATTTTGCAAGAGTTCAAGATTAGCTTACTCGTGATCACCTCGTTTGGGTTTCTTGCATTTTGGCCAGTCACGACAAACACTCTCCCTTGAACCACCGACTTTGTTTTGTCCGTAGTCGCCTTTGGTGCCGCTGTCCCAGCTGGACTTGACTTTGCTACCGGAGAAAACTTGGCTATACGACCATCTTTTCCACAACTGAAACACACCTTGGAATGCTGTGAACAGTTTGGACTTATGTGTCCATCTTCTCCGCATCTTTAGCATCTAATTGGCGGTCGTTCTCCTCCCCTAGAATTTGTTGTTGGTGCTGGTGCTGGTGCTACTGCTGATATCTTCCCGTCATTGTTGAATCTCCTCTTTTTGAAATTTCCACTTGACTCACCTCTCCTATTATCATGGCCACCAGAGTGGTTACCGCTTTTGTTCGTATTTTTCCTTCCCTGTTGGTTATCATTGCTTCGATGACTGCTGTCACCGGTATGACCCTGGTTGTGGTCCCTCGGTTGAACATACTCATTATCTCATTCTAATAATTGAGCCCTGTTGATAACATCTGAATATAGAGAAAATTTGTGATAGATAAGGTATTGCCGAATTTTGGGTTTTAGACCTCTCAAAAACATCTGTGTCATACGTTCCTCATTCTCTACCAAATGAGGTGCAAATCTGGATAACTTCGCGAACTTCGCCTCGTACTGGGACATCGTTATGTTATTTTGTTCCAGTCTAATAAACACTACCTCCTTCATATGATGAATACTTTCAGGAAAGTACTTGTCATTGAACAGTTTCTGAAATGTTTCCCAAGACATGTTGAGTGCGGCTGGCTGGGTACGCTTCACAGATTCCCACTAGTAATTTGCCTCACCACGGAACATAAAGGTGGCGAATGGAACCTTTTGTTCTTCTGTGCATCCTAAGACATCGAATATCTTGGTAATTTGTTTGACCCACATTTTTGCCTTAATCGGATCTGGCTTTCCCCAGAACTCTGGTGGTCCCAACTCCTTGAAATGCTTGGCTGTGACAAACCGCGTGTTGCTATCATTTCCACCCGTATTTTGTACACGAGTCTCCCTCGTCTAATTTTGCATGAACTGCAAAAAGCTTCTAAACATCCCATCATTCATCGTTTGCTCGGTAGTGTTGTTTACATGAGGAATATTGCCTTCGGGTTGCACGTTCTCCTGGTTGGTGATTAAAGGTGTCTCCACGATCTCATACACTCCATTCTTAACGTTCTCAGCTGCCATTCTCAAATAATGCCACAAAACAAGGGTTAATTAAAGAAAATGACATACCACATATGTGACGCCCCCAAAACAGGTATACATCACCCATCTTGAGTCGCCAGATATATGGTACATAAATTTAAATACAACTTAATTATACAATAGTCGTGTAAAATACGAAAAAACCATAGTGAGAGTTTAAACAAGAATATTGTCATCTAGACAATATCCACACTCAATGGTGTCCTCATTACAATTATTATCACATTATTCTGTAGAATAGTGAGGACTACTAAAGCCATTTATCCTGGACCATCACTCCATTCCCTGACTCATCCCAGCGATATTCTCATTTCCTGAAGAGAACAATGAAAGAAAGGGTGAGCTCAACAAGCCCAAGAAGAAAAATATTATGACTAAGATAATGCGAGAATAAATTATCTTTAGCCTTCAACAAAGATAACAACCGATGAGAGTACAATAGACAACAAGTTTTAGATCAACAACTGCAGTGGAAATAAGCAATCCATTAGAAGAGTCAGGTAGAGCATAAATCCACTATCTTTAAAAAGTTTTTCATCAACTTTATCGTTGAGACTCAGCTTAATAAATAAAACCGAATCATCCCTGTATCACGGCTAAGGATATTCATGTAATCATCAATGGTCATGACTATACCGAATAATCCCTGGTCATAATCACACCAACAACTGTCCATCAATGAACTACAGGCCAATGAGGACTTTTACCACATCATTCGTCACATTACGGTCATGATTATACCGAATAATCCCTGGTCATAATCATACCAAAAATATTCACGTACCAAAAATAATTTGGACATAAAAGAAATATATTTTTTGGGTGAATAGTACTTCGGGAATAGTACCCCGTGAATAGTACCCCGACACGAAAAATGTCCAGAATACCCGAGTGAATGATACTAGAGTGAATAGTAATCGGGTGAATAGTAACTCGTGAATAGTACTCCGGCACGAAAAGTACCCCGAATACCCGAGTGAATAATACCAGAGTGAATAGTAACCAAGTGAATAGTAACCCGTGAATAGTAACTCGTAAAAAAAATACCAAAGAAAATGATATTCCATAGATTTAATACAAAAGAAATGATATCTCGAATTTAGTATAATAGAATATACTGAAACCGCAAATGGATTTTCAAATATGCGATAATCCACGTGAGCAGATCATTTCCACAATTTAATAAAGAATGAATACGAAGGATCATTCACCATGCATGCGGTAATCCACATAGACAGACTATTCCAACAGAATAATAAAGAATGGAATAACAGAAGAATTCACCGTATATGCGATAGACCGCACATACATGTTATTCCCAACAGAATAATAAAGAATGGAACCAGGTCATGCGTAATCTGCACAAACAGGATATTCCAACAGAATAATAAAGAATAGAATAACAACAAAATTCACTAGGCATGCGATAGACCGCACAGACAGGTTATTCCAACAGAATAATAAAGAATGGAATAATAGAAGAATTTCACCATATATGCAGTACTTCGCATAGACAGGTTATTCCAACATAATAATAAAGAATGGAATAACAACCCTTACGAGTATTGAAAGAAAAATAACTCTCTTCATGAATACGAAAGAATAATACCACTTACCTTAGAAGAAAACTGGATACTGGAATTGTGAGGTAGCAGACTTCTCTTCCTCTTTCTCTCTATAATTTCTCTCTATAATAATTGCTCTATAGCTTTAGTGAATTGGTGAGAAATGAAGGAAGAATGAGCTTCTATTTATAAGAAAATATAGTTTCGATAATTGCACGTTTTGGGGCTCAAAATATTATAGTATAATACCTTCCTCTTTTTCTTTATTTTTAATTTAGTCCTGCAAGTATTATCAAACTTGCACCACCTCCCCTAATAGTAAATTATGTGAATCAATAGTAAATCATGTGAATCAATAGTTCTAGACATGTGAAAATACAAATTATAGTATAGTACCTCCATCTATACCTCTATTTTTAACTTAGTCATGCAAGTATTATCAATCTTGCACCACTTCCCCTAATAGTACAAGAATGTGAATCAATAGTACACACATGTGAACAAATAGTTATAATCATGTGAATCAATAGCAATTAAAGGCTCATTTATCCGGTTAATTACCCGATTGGTCAATATAACCTCCAGATATCAATTATTATCAAAATAAATGTGGATTTCCACTTACACTAATAATTCCAACACAATGGAACTATAAATTTCATCTTTAATCAACACGAACTTATTCATCATTAATATTATAATTCACAATATTTAACAACAAGGTCGTTCCTAGGAAAGAGGGGGCTTTCTGATAAGGATTTCTCCTTATTGGCGCACAATTAGGTGACCAAACCTCTCCTTTACAGAACTTCTAGATATTATTAATATTGCAAATAATAATATGAATAACTTTGTCGTCTCAATTATTGATTTAATAATATAACATATTATACAAATGATACTGTGACAATAATTGAATCAATAATATGAGAGATATGATGCAGCAATTACTGTAGCAATAATTGAGTATAACTGAGTGACTTTTCACGTAAGCATCAATAATCAATATTGTGTGCTACTATGCAACCATAGCGTATTCTTCGTACTTTTTTACTACCGGGTAGTTCAACGCTTTTAATGGTAACACTTTCACCGGCGCCCCCCAAAGCAGTATACATCACCCATCTTGAGTCGCCAGATATATGGTACATAAATTCAAATACAACTTAATTATACAATAGTCGTGTAAAATACGAAAAAACATAGCTGAGAGTTTAAACAAGAATATTGTCATCTAGACAATATCCACACTCAATGGTGTCCTCATTACAATTATTATCACATTATTCCGTAGAATAGTGAGGACTACTAAAGCCATTTATCCTGGACCATCACTCCATTCCCTGACTCATCATCCCAGCGATATTCTAATTTCCTGAAGAGAACAATGAAAGAAAGGGTGAGCTCAACAAGCCCAGTAAGAAATATTATGACTAAGATAATGCAGAATAAATTATCTTTAGCCTTCAACAGTATAACAACTGATAGAATACAATAGACAACAAGTTTTAGATCAACAACTGCAGTGGAAATAAGCAATCCATTAGAAGAGTCAAGTAGAGCATAAAATCTACTATCTTCTATGATTTAAAAAGTTTTTCATCAACTTTATCGCTAAGACTCAGCTTAATAAATAAAATCGAATCATCCCTGCACCATAGCCAAGGATATTCATGTAATCATCAGTGGTCATGATTATACCTAATAATCCCTGGTCATAATCATACCAATAACTGTCCATCAATGAACTACATACCAATGAAGACTTTTACCACATCATTCGTCACATTACGGTATGATTATACCAGAATAATCCTCGGTCATAATCATACCAAGTCCATCTATACTGCGTAAGCCAAAGATGACTTTCATCACAATATAAGCATGAGGATGATGACAATGACATAATAATTTAATAAAACAAGTTCAAGGATAAATTTTAAAGATTTATAATTTAATTTATCCAGAAATCAATAACGTCCAAATTGTAAACATGATACTTCTTTGTAGAGTAAAATTCAAGAATAATATTCATGTACCAAAAATAATTTGGACAGAAATGAAATATATTTTTTGGGTGAATAGTACTTCGGGAATAGTATCTCATGAATTGTACCCCGACACGAAAAGTGTCCCAAATACTCGAGTAAATGATACTAGAGTGAATAGTAATAGGGTGAATAGTAACCCGTGAATAGTAACTCCTAAATAGTACTCCGACACGAAAAGTACCCCGAATACCCGAGTGAATAATACCAGAGTGAATAATAATCGGGTGAATAGTATCCTGTGAATAGTAACTCATAAAAAAAATACCAAAGAAAATGATATTCCTTGACGAGTACAAAAAAAAATGATATCTCAGACGAGTATAATAGAATACACAAAACTACAAATGGATTTTCACTCGCCATGCGATAATCCACGTAGACAGATCATTTCCATAATTTAATAAGAAATGAGTACGCATAATCTTTCACCAGGCATGCGATAGACCACACAGACATGTTATTCCAACAAAATAATAAAGAATGGAACCAGATCATGCATAATTGAATGCATGGATATTCCAATGTAATAATAAAGAATGGACATGATGTGATATTCCAACGTAATAATAAAGAATCGGAACTGTGTCATGCGTAATCCGCAGACAGATGGATATTCCAAATGAATAATAAAGAGTGGAATAACAACAGAATTCACTGGCATGCGATAGAGCCAAGACAAACAAAAGTTATTCCAATGAATAATAAAGAATGGAATAACGTAAGAATTTTACCATGTATGCGGTATTGCATAGACAAAGTTATTCCAACATAATAATAAAGAATGGAATAACAACGAAATTCACCGGGCATGCGATAGAATCAATATGAGATAGGTTTTTTCAACAGAATAATAAAGAATGGAATAACAGAAGAATTTCACCATGTATGCGATACTTCGCATAAACAGGTTATTCCAACATAATAATAAAGAATGGAATAATAACCCTTACGAGTATTGAAAGAACATAACTCTTTTCATGAATACGAAAGAATAATATGTAAAATCCCAAATTTTACGAATAAAGATTTAATTTTCTCGAAATATTTTTTTCAAAATTATGGTATGGATTTGAGATAATATTATAGTTGTGTGTAATATTTATAAATTTTGAAAAGTATGCAAGTTGTTGTATAATATTCAATTGGTCGGGGAATATATTTTTTTTCGGGAAATATCTGTACGATGGTACAATCACTGGTGGACCCCACAACGGAATTATTGTTGAATTGAGAAAACGACAAAAATATTTTTATGAAAATAACGGCAGATGTTTTACCGTTAAAACTGTTGAACTACTCGGTAGTAAAAAAATACGATGTACGGCGTGGTTTGCATAGTAGCACCACGATTGATTATTGATGTTTACGTGAGAAGTTACTCAGTTTTGTTCAATTATTGCTACAGTAATTATTGCATAGTATCTCACGTTATTTGATTTAATTATTGTCGATATTTTATATATTACTAAATCAATAATTGAGATGACAGAGTTATTAATATTATTATTTGCAATATTAACGATGTCTAGAAGTTCTGCCAAGGAGAGGTTTGGTCACCTAATTGCGCGCCAATAGGGAGAAATCCTTATTGGAAAGCCCCCTCTTTTCTGGGAACGACCTGGTCGATTAATATTGTGAATTATAATAATGATAATAAATATTGTTAAATATATTGAGGTGTCTTTTTATGAAGTCACGAAAGTTTATATATATATTTATTATATATATAAATTTTGTTTTATTAGTATTATTAATGTAATAAAATAGAAAAGCTTTTTATATAAAAATGTAATACTTTTATAAAGTTATTTGTTTTATTAGACAATAATTAGAATATATTATATTTTATTATGCATAGTATTTTTCATAGTAAAATCTTTTTATATAAAAAATGTATACTTTTATAAAATTATTTGTTTTATTAGACAATAATTAGAATATATTATATTTTATTATGCATAGTATTTTGCATAGTAAAATTCTTTTATATAAAATGTAATACTTTTATAAAATTATTTATTTTATTAGACAATAATTAGAACATATTATATTTTATTATGCATAGTATTTGCATAAGGCTCAAGATAGTATTTGCATAATAAAATCTTTTATAAAAAATAGAATACTTTTATAAAGTTATTACGTTTTATTTAATTATAAATAGAATATATTATATTTTATTTAAAAGATTTTATTTTATTAGAATATTTTATTTATACTGCATATTAAATCAATATGGACCGTCCGTTCAAAAGAAAATCAATTTGGACTACTCATGAATTAGTTACTATTCACTCCATTCTCCTATAAATAGAAGCTCATTCCTTCATTATTTCTTACTTAATTCAATTTGAAACTCTAGAGAGAAAACTATAAAGAGAAAGAAGAAAAGTATTCTGCTATTTCACTACTCCTATATCCAGTTCCTTCTAAGGTAAGGGGTATTATTTCTTTTGTATTCATGAAGAGAACTTCTGTTATTTTATTCTTTATTATTCTGTTGGAATAACCTGTATACGCGGACTACCCTATACTTGGTGAAAGTCTTCTGTTATTCCATTCTTTATTATTGTGTTGGAATAACCTGTCTATGCGAAGTACCGCATATATGGTGAAATTCTTATGTTATTCCATTCTTTATCATTATGTTGGAATAACTTGTCTATACGAAGTACCGCATACATGGTGAAATTCTTCTGTTATTCCATTCTTTATTATTCTGTTGGAACATCATATGCGTGCGCTTTCGCATGACCGGTTCCGTTATTTATTATTCTGTTGGAATATCCCGCTTGCGTATTACGCCTGACGACCGGTTCCATTAATTATTATTCGTGGGAATAACTCCGTGCATGCGGTCTATCGCATGCATGGTGATTTCTGTTGTTATTCCATTCTTTATTATTCATTTGGAATATCCTCTGCGTAAGTAATTACGCCTGACTTCGGTTCCATTAATTATTATTCTATTGGAATAACTTTGTTTATGCGGTTCTATCGCGATGCATGGTGATTTCTGTTGTTATTCCATTCTTTATTATTACATTGGAATATCCTATCTGTCATGTAATTTCTTTGACCTAGTTCCGTTATTTATTATTCGCTGGAATAACCTGTCTATATGGTCTATCGCATGCCTGGTGATTTCTTTTGTTATTCCATTCTTTATTATACTCGGTTGGATAAAGTTTTGACTTCTATATTCCATGAAATTAGTGGAATATACTTGATATTTGCGCTTCATCCAGTATCTTTTCATGGAAATATTCTTCTGAGCATTCTTGAATTTTACTCTATAAAGATGTATCATGTTGACAATTTGGACGTTATTAGTTCCTGGATAAATTAATTCTTGAACTTGTTTTATTGAATTCTTATATCTTGTCATCATCATCATGTTTATATTATGTTGAAAGTCATCTGTGGCCTATAGTGCATAGATGGACTTGGTATGATTATGACCAGGGATTAATCGGTATAATCATGATCGTAATGTTACAAATGATGTGGTAAAAGTCCTCATTAGCCCGTAGTACATTGATGGACAGTTGTTGGCATGATCATAACCATTGATGAATACACGAATATCCTTGGCCCGTAGTGCATGGATAATTTGTGGTTGTGATACTAATGAATATCATTGGTTGTAGTGCAAGGATGAGGTGGATTATTTATTAAGCTGAGTTCCAGCGATAAAAGTGATGAAAAACTTTTTAAATCATAAAAGATAGTAGATTTTATTCTCTACTTGACTCTTTTAATGGATTGCTTATTCTACTGCAGTTAAACTTGATATTTGTTATATTTTATCAGTTTAACATTGTTGAAGACTAATGATAATTTATTCTACATTATCTTAGTCATAATATTTCTTACTGGGCTAGTTGAGCTCACCCTTTTACTTTCATTGTTCTCTTCAGGAAATGAGAACGTAGCAGGGACTAGTCGGGGAATGGAGTGACGGTCCAGATGATATCATTAATAGTCCTCACTATTCTATGAAATATTGTGTTAATAAATGTAATGAGGACTCCTTTGAGTGTGGATATTGTCTAGATGATAATATTCTTATTAAAACTCTCAATTTATGTTTTGTCATAGTTTACACGACAGTTGTATTATTAAGTTGTATTTGTATTTTTGTACCATGTATTTGGCGACTCAAGATGAGTGATATACACCTATTTTGGGGGCGTCGCAATTGGTATCAAAACTTAGGGTTATGATCCCTTGCTGAGATGTGAGACAAGAACTAGGAGGGGAGAGACGGGGAATTCCTTCGCTAGTATGACCTACCTAAGTTTACTTGTTATTTAATTGGTCGGTCAGAGTATAGGGATAATATGTGATATGTTAATTAACCCTTATTTTGTGACAGTGTTTGAAAATGGCATCTGAAAATGTTGAGATCAGCAATGAAGCATATAAGACCGTTGAGTCACCAACGATCAATACTCAGGATAATGTGCAGCAGGAAGACAATAATCCTTAGGTAAATAACAACACCGATCAAATGATGAACGATGGGATGTTCAGAGGCTTTAAGCAATTTATGTAACATCAGGTAAGAAAAACTCATGTTCAAAATATAGGTGGAAATAATGGCAACCCATGGTCGGTCACCGCTAAGCAGTTCAAGGAGCTGGGACCACCGGAGTTCTTGGGAAAGCCAGAACCACTTAAGGCAGAGACGTGGTTAAAGGAGATCACCAAGATATTTGATGTCTTGGGATGCTCCGAGGAGCAAAAGGTTCCCTTTGCCACCTTTATGTTGCGTGAAGAAGAAGATTACTGGTGGGAATCTGTAAAACGTACCCAGCCTGATGCACTCAAGATGTCTTGGGAGAAGTTCCAAGAGCTGTTCAACGACAAGTACTTTCCCGAAAGTATTCGTCACATGAAGGAGGTGGAGTTTATCAAGTTGGAGAAAAACAATATGACCGTGTCACAATACGAGGCTAAATTTGCGGAGTTATCCCATTTTGCATCCCATTTGGTCGACAATGAGGAGAGAATGACGCGAATGTTTCTAAGAGGTTTGAAACCCGATATACGTCAATACCTTATTTCTCACAAACTTTGTGTATATTCAGATGTTCTGAATAGGGCTCAGTTATTGGAGTGCGATAATGAGTCAACACAACCAAAAGGCAACGACCAACAACACGATAATAATCGTATCGGTGGCAACGACCATCGGAACAATGATAACCATCATGGGGGAAATTATCATGCCAAGAATGGTAACCACTTAAATGGTAATCATGGCCAAGATAATAGAAGTGGAAATTTTATGAAGAGAAGGTTAAACAACGATGGAAAGACAGCAGCACCAACACCCATTTTTAAGGAAGGAGAACGACCACCAATTGTATGCTTCAAATGCGGAGGGGAGGGACATATCAGTCCAAACTGCGTGATGCAGTCCAAAGCATGTTACAATTGTGGAAAAGAAGGTCACCTAGCCCGATTTTGTCGTGCACCAAAGTCAAGTCCAGTTGGGACGGTGGCACCAAAGGCGGATACGGACAAAACAAAGTCGGTGGTTTTAGGGAGAGCGTTTTTCGTGACTTCTAAAAAAGCGAGTAACCCAAACGAAGTTAGCACGGGTTAGTTAATTATAAATATTTGTGAAGTCTATACCTTATTAGATACTAGTTCTACCCATTCTTTTATCTCTCTTGCTTGCGTTCAACGTTTAAATTTGACTCCGGAGAAATTAGACTTTGACTTATCGATTGAAACTTCGTTAGTAGAAACCTTCGTTACCTCCACTGTTTATAAATCTTGTTTGATTCAAATCGACACTTTCACGTTACCTGTCGATCTTATCTCTTTGAAAATAATTGCCTTTGATGCGATTTTAGGAATCGATTGGTTAACTACTCATCATGCTTTTCGTAAGGTTGTTAGCTTTCATATTCTTAACCAACCTATCATGCGAATTCAAGCAACCAAACCACTAAAGTCAATCATTGTCATATCAAGCCATAAGTAAAGAGCCCCGAATCTTTTGCTGGTGACTTTCTTGTGTGGAATGCACAGAAGCCAGACTATCCATAGGGGATGCTGTGAATAATGGTGGTAAGTTGATAAGTATCAATGTGACGTGTTATCCAAGTCTTGGATGAGGGTCACAATTTTGAATGATATTTCTATCGTTAATAAATTTCTTGACGTATTCCTGAAGACTTTTTAGCTTACCCCAGAGCGTGAAATTGAATTTTGTATTGACCCCAGTACAAAACATATTTCTAAAAACCCTTAAATATTTCTTCAACTAAAACGAACGTAACATGCGCCAAAGACGTTGGCTCAACCTGTTGAAGATTATGATCATACCATTCAATATCATTGTGGAAGAGAGAACGTGGTAGCTGACGCGTTGAGTAGAAAATCGTATGCGTTTACGAGTGTGATGTTATTAACACAAAAACCCATTTCGTATAACTTACAAATAATGAAGATATAGTTAAAGACTCTAGGGACCCACGTGAAGATAACGAATATATGAGTAGAATCGACTTTAATCGATAAAGTTAAAACTGCTCAAACTATACACCTGGAGCTGGTGAATGTTCAAGAAGGCGTTATCTCAACCCTCGATTTTAATTGGCCTATTTGAAATCCTCAATCGAGTAGGAACTGTGGCCTATAGACTCATTTTACCGCCAAGTATGTTACGTGTTCATAACATTTTTCATGTATCGATGTTACGTAAATATGTGGATGACCCGAACCACATTATTGAATTAGAACTAGACGAGATAGCAAAAGATTTAACGTATGAGGAAATACGTGTTAAAATCTTGGATAAGAAGGATCGTATTCAACGCTCAAAGGTTATACCTCAAGAGTTAGAATCTGATGAAGTGTCCTCATTTGTTCGGCATACCAGGTACGTACGTAAATTTTGAGGGCGAAATTTCATAAGGAGGGGATATTGTAAAATCCTAAATTTTACGAATAAAGATTTAATTTTCTCGAAATATTTTTTTCAAAATTATGGTGTGAATTTGAGATAATGTTATAGTTGTGGGTAATATTTATAAATTTTGAAAAGTATGCAAGTTGTTGTATAATATTCGATTGGCCGGGAAGTATTCTTTTTGTCAGGGAATATCCGTACGATGGTACAATTATTGGTGGACCCCACAACGGAATTATTATCGGATTGAGAAAATGACAAAAATATTTTTATGAAAATAACTACGAAATTTTACGATTAAAAGTGTTGAACTACTCTCAGGTAGTAAAAGTACAATGAATACGATGTGCATTTGCAAGAGTAGCACTTGCGGATTGATTATTGATGCTTACGTGAGAAGTCACTCGGTTTTGCTCAATTATTACTACAGTAATTGTTGCATAGTATCTCACATTATTTGATTCAATTATTGTCGATATTTTATATATTATTAAATCAATAATTGAGATGACAGAGTTATTAATATTATTATTTGCAATATTAACGATGTCTAAAAGTTTTGCCAAGGAGAGGTTTGGTCACCTAATTGGGCGCCAATAGGGAGAAATCCTTATTGGAAAGCCCCCTCTTTCCTGAGAACGACCTGATCGATTAATATTGTGAATTATAATAATGATGATAAATATTGTTAAATATATTGAGGTGTGTTTTTATGAAGTCACGGAAGTTTATATATATATTTATTATATATATAAATTTTATTTTATTACTATTATTAATGTAATAAAATAGAAAAGCTTTTTATATAAAACAGAATACTTTTATAAAGTTATTTGTTTTATTAGACAATAATTAGAATGTATTATATTTTATTATGCATAGTGTTTTGCATAGTAAAATCTTTTTATATAAAATGTAATACTTTTATAAAGTTATTTATTTTATTAGACAATAATTAGAATATATTATATTTTATTATGCATAGTGTTTTGCATAGTAAAATCTTTTTATATAAAATGTAATACTTTTATAAAGTTATTTGTTTTATTAGACAATAATTAGAATATATTATATTTTATTATGCATAGTGTTTTGCATAGTGCCTACATAATGTTTTGCATAGTAAAATCTTTTACTTTTATGAAGTTATTCATTTTATTAGATTATAAATAGAATATATTATATTTTATTTAAAAAATTTTGTTTTATTAGAATATTTTATTTATACTGCAAATTAAATCAATATGGATGATCTGCTCAAAAAGTAAATCAATCTGGACCGTTCATGAATTAGTTACTATTCAGTCCATTCTCCTATAAATAGAAGTTCATTCCTTCATTATTTCTTACAAATTCACTGAAACTCTAGAGTGAGAAACTATAGAGAGAAAGAAGAAAAGTATTGTGCTACTTCACTACTCCTATATCCAGTTCCTTCTAAGGTAAGGGATATTATTTCTTTTGTATCCATAAAGAAAACTTCTGTTATTTTATTCTTTATTATTCTGTTGGAATAACATGTATACGCGGACTACCCTATACTTGGTGAAATTCTTCTGTTATTCCATTCTTTATTATTATGTTGGAATAACATGTCTATGCGAAGTACCGCATACATGGTGAAATTCTTATTTATTCCATTCTTTATCATTATATTGGAATAACCTGTCTATGCGAAGTACCGCATACATGGTGAAATTCTTCTGTTATTTCATTCTTTATTATTCTGTTGGAACATCCTGTCTGTGCGTTTACGCATGACCTGGTTCCGTTATTTATTATTCTGTTGGAATATCCTGTCGGTGCGTATTACGCCTGACCTGGTTTCATTAATTATTATTATGTTGGAATAACATGTATGTGCGGTCTATTGCATGCATGGTGATTTCTGTTTTATTCCATTCTTTATTATTCTGTTGGAATATCTTGTTGGTGCGAATTATGCATTACCTGGTTCCATTAATTATTATTCATTAGAATAACTTTTCATGCATTTGGCCTATCACATGCATGGTGATTTACATTGTTATTCCATTCTTTATTATTCATTTGAATATCCTCGCAATTACAAATTTTGCCCGACTTCGGTTCCGTTATTTATTATTATGTTGGAATAACTTTATGCATGCGGGCTCTATCGCATGCCTGGTGATTTCTTTTGTTATTCCATATTTTATTATACTCAGTTGGATAAAGTTTTGACTTCTATACTCCATGAAATTAGTGTAATATCTTTGATATTTGCGCTTCATCCAGTATCTTTTCATGAAAATATTCTTATGAGCATTCTTGAATTTTACTCTACAAAGAAGTATCATGTTGACAATTTGGACATTATTAGTTCCTGGATAAATTAATTCTTGAACTTGTTTTATTGAATTCTTATATCATTGTCATCATCCTCATGTTTATATTATGTTGAAAGTCATCTGTGGCCTGTAGTGCATATATGGACTTGGTATGATTATGACCAGGGATTAATCGGTATAATCATAACCGTAATGTTACAAATGATGTGGTAAAAGTCCTCATTAGCCCGTAGTGCATTGATGGACAGTTATTGGCATGATCATGACCATTGATAAATACATAAATATCTTTGGCCCGTAGTGCATGGATAATTTGTGGTTGTGATACTAATGAATATCCTTGGCCGTATTGCAAGGATGATGTGGATTATTTATTAAGCTGAGTTCCAGCGATAAAAGTGATAAAAAAAACATTTTAAATCATAAAAGATAGTTGATTTTATTCTCTACTTGACCCTTTTAATGGATTGCTTGTTCCGCTGCAGTTAAACTTGATGTTTGTTATATTTTATCAGTTTAACATTATTGAAGACTAATGATAATTTATTCTACATTATCTTAGTCATAATATTTCTTACTAGGCTAGTTGAGCTCACCCTTTTACTTTCATTGTTCTCTTCAGGAAATGAGAACGTAGCAGGGACTAGTCGGGGAACGGAGTGACGGTCCAGATGATAACATTAATAGTCCTCACTATTCTATGAAATAGTGTGTTAATAAATGTAATGAGGACTCCTTTGAGTGTGGATATTGTCTAGATGATAATACTCTTATTAAAACTCTCAATTTATGTTTTGTCATAGTTTACACGACAGTCGTATTATTAAGTTGTATTTGTATTTTTGTACCATGTATTTGGCGACTCAAGATGGGTGATATACACCTATTTTGGGAGCGTCGCAATTGGTATCAAAGCTTAGGGTTATGATCCCTGGCTTAGATGTGAGACGAGAACTAGGAGGGGAGAGACGGGGAATTCCTTCGCTAGTATGACCTACCTAAGTTTACTTGTTATTTAATTGGTCGGTCAGAGTATAGGGATAATATGTGATATGTTAATTAACCCTTATTTTGTAACAATGTTTGAAAATGGCATCTGAAAACGTTGAGATCAGCAATGAAGCATATAAGACCGTTGAGTCACCAACGATCAATAACCAGGATAATGTGCAGCAAGAAGACAATAATCCTTAGGTAAATAACAACACCGATCAAATGATGAACGATGGGATGTTCAGAGGCTTTAAGCAATTTATGGAACATCAGGTAAGAAATATTCCTGTTCAAAATATAGGTGGAAATAATGACAATCCACGGTCGGTCACCGCTAAGCAGTTCAAGGAGCTGGGACCACCGGAGTTCTTGGGAAAGCCAGAACCACTTAAGGCGGAGTCGTGGTTAAAGCAGATCACCAAGATATTTGATGTCTTGGGATGCTCCGAGGAGCAAAAAGGTTCCCTTTGCCACCTTTATGTTGCGTGAAGAAGCAGATTACTGGTGGGAATCTATAAAACGTACCCAGCCTGATGCACTCAAGATGTCTTGGGAGAAGTTCCCAGAGCTGTTCAACGACAAGTACTTTCCCGAAAGTATTCGTCACATGAAGGAGGTGGAGTTTATCAAGTTGGAGCAAAACAATATGACCGTGTCGCAATACGAGGCTAAATTTGCAGAGTTATCCTGGTTTGCATCCCATTCGGTCGACAATGAGGAGCGAATGACGCGAATGTTTCTAAGAGGTTTGAAACCTGATATACGTCAATACCTTATTTCTCAAAAACTTTGTGTATATTCAGATGTTGTGAATATGGCTCAGTTATTGGAGTGCGATAATGAGTCAACACAACCAAATGGCAACGACCAACAACACGATAATAATCGTACCGGTGGCAACGGCCATCAGAACAATGATAACCATCGTGGGGGAAATTATCATGCCAAGAATGGTAACCACTTCAGTGGTAATCATGGCCAAGATAATAGAAGTGGAAATTTTAAGAAGAGAAGGTTCAACAACGATGGAAAGACAGCAGCACCAACACTCGTTTTAGAGGAAGGAGAATGACCACCAATTGTATGCTTCAAATGCGGAGGGGAGGGACATATCAGTCCAAACTGCGTGATGCAATAGTAATTAATTGCTCATTTATCCGGTTAATTACCCGATTGGTCAATATAACCTCCAGACATCAATTATTATCGAAATAAATGTTGATTTCCACTAGCACTAATAATCCCAACACAATGGAACTATCAATTTCATCTTTAATCAACACGAACTTATTCATCATTAATATTATAACTCACAATATTTAACAACCAGGTCATTCCCTAGAAAGAGGGGGCTTTCTGATAAGGATTTCTCCTTATTGGCGCGCAATTAGGTGACCAAACCTCTCCTTGACATAACTTCTAGACATTGTCAATATTGTAATTAATAATATGAATAACTTTATCGTCTCAATTATTGATTTTAATAATATATCATGTTATGCAGATGATACTGTGACCATAATTGAATCAATAATATGAGAGATATGATGTAGCAATTACTGTAGCAATAATTGAGTATAACTGAGTGACTTTTCACATAAGCATCAATAATCAATACAATGTGCTACTATGCAACCACGCGTATTACTATACTTTTACTACCGGGTAGTTCAACAGTTTTAACGGTAACTCTTTCGCCGTTATTTTTATAAATGATAATTTTGTTGTTTTCTTACTACGGTAATACTTCCGTTGTGAGGTCCACCAATGATTGTGCCATCGTACGAATATTCCCCGACAAAAAGAATATTCTCCGACCAAACGAATATTTTATAACAACTTGCTTACTTTGCAAAAAAAATTCACATATCACCTTTAACTTTAACCTTTTATCAATTAAACCATTTACGAAATAAAATAATAATTATAAGAAAATTGAATACTTTCATTTCATAAAATTCGGGGTCTTACATTCGCCGTTATAAAAAGATAATTCTGTCATTTTTTTACTACGACAATACTTCCGTTGTGGGGTCCACCAATGATTGTGTCGTCGTATGGATATTCCCCGACAAAAAGAATATTCCCCGACCAATCGAATATTTTATAACAACTTTCATACTTTGCAAAATTTTCACATATCACCCTTAACTTTAACCTTTTATCAATTTAACCATTTACGAAATAAAATAATAATTATAAGAAAATTGAATACTTTCATTTCATAAAATTAGGGTCTTACAATCTCCCTCTTTATAAAATTTACGCCCTCGAAATTTACGTGCATTTATGGTATGTCAAGAGGTGAGGATACCTTGACTTCATTTCAGATTCTAACTCTTGAGGTATAACCTTTGAGTGTCGAATATGATCCTTCTTATCCAAGATTTTAACACGTATCTCCTCATACGTTAAATCATCTGCTATCTCGTCTAGTTCTAATTTAATTACGTGGTTTGGGTCATCCACATATTTACATAACATCGATACGTGAAAAATGTTATGAACACGCAATATACTTGGCGGTAAAACGAGTCTATAAGCCACAGTTCCTACTCGATCAAGGATTTCAAATGGGCCAATAAAATCGAGGGTTGAGATTTCCTCTCTTCATCGATTCTTGCTCCTAGAATAACGCCCTCTTGAACCTTCTTCTTCACATTCATCAGCTCTGAGTATGTAGCTTGCACGGCTTTAACTTTATCGATTAAAGTCGATTCTACTCGTATATTTGATATCACCACATGGGTCCTTAGGGTCTTTTACTCTATCTCCATCATTTGTAAGTTATATGAAATGGGTTTTTCTGTTAACAACATCGCACTCGTAAACGCATATGATCTTCTACTCAACGTGTCAGCTACCACGTTCTCTCTTCCACAATGATATTAAAAGGTATAATCGTAATCTTCAACAGCTCGAGCCAACGTCTTTGGCGCATAATACGTTCGTTCTAGGTGAAGAAATATTTAAGGGTTTTAGAAATGGGTTTTGTACTGGGGTTAATACAAAATTCGATTTCACGCTCTAGGGTAGGCTAGGAAGTCTTCAGAGAATACGTCAGGAAATTTATTAACAATAGAAATATCATTCAAAACTGTGGCCCACATCCAAGACTTGGATAACATGTTACATTGATACCTATCAACTTGCCACCGTCATTTACGACGTTGCCTACAGAAAGTATGGCTTCGGTGTTTCCAAGACTTGGAAGTCACCAGCGAAAGGCTCGGGGCTCATTACTTATAGCTTGATATGACAGTGATTGACTTTAGTGGTTTGGTTGCTTGAATTAATCAATATAATGTTGGTTAGGAATATGAAATCTAACAACCTTACAAAAAGCATGATGAGTAGTTAACCAATCAATTCCTAAAATTACATCAAAGGCAAGTATTTTCAAAGAGATAAGATCGACAGGTAACGTGAAAGTGTCGATTTGAATCAGCAAGATTTATAAACAATGGAGGTAATGGAGGTTTTTACTAACGAAGTTTTAACTAATAAGTCAAAGTCTAACTTCTCTGGAGTCAAATTTAAACGTTGAGCGCAAGCAAGAGAGATAAAAGAATGGATAGAACCGGTATCTAATAAGGTATAGACATCACAAGAATTTATAATTAATTAACCCCTACTAACTTTGTTTGGGTTACTCGCTTTTTGAGAAGTCATGAAAAACGCTCTTCCTGAAACCACCGACTTTGTTTTGTCCGTATCCGCCTTTGGTGCCACCATCCCAGCTAGACTTGACTTTGGTGCATGACAAAATCGGGCTAGGTGACCTTCTTTTCCACAATTGTAACATGCTTTGGACTGCATCATGCAGTTTGGAATGATATGTCCCTCCCCTCCGCATTTGAAGCATACAATTGGTGGTCGTTCTCCTTCCTTAAAAATGGGTGTTGGTGCTGCTGTCTTTCCATCGTTGTTTAACCTTCTCTTCTTAAAATTTCCACTTCTATTATCTTGGCCATGATTACCACCGAAGTGGTTACCATTCTTGGCATGATAATTTCCCCCACGATGGTTATCATTGTTCCGATGGTCGTTGCCACCAATACGATTATTATCGTGTTGTTGGTCGTTGCCTTTTGGTTGTGCTGACTTATTATCGCGCTCCAATAACTGAGCCCTATTCACAACATCTGAATATACACAAAGTTTATGAGAAATAAGGTATTGACGTATATCGGGTTTCAAACCTCTTAGAAACATTCGCGTCATTCTCTCCTCATTATCGACCAAATGGGATGCAAACCGGGATAACTCCGTAAATTTAGCCTCGTATTGCGACAAGATCATATTGTTTTGCTCCAACTTGATAAACTCCACCTCCTTCATGTGACGAATACTTTCGGGAAAGTACTTGTTGTTAAACAGTTCTTGGAACTTCTCCCAAGACATCTTGAGTGCGTCAGGCTGGGTACGTTTTACAGATTCCCACCAGTAATCTGCCTCTTCAAGCAACATAAAGGTAACAAAGGGAACCTTTTGCTCCTCGGAGCATCCCAAGACATCAAATATCTTGGTGATCTGCTTTAACCACGTCTCCGCCTTAAGTGGTTCTGGCTTTCCCAAAAACTCCGGTGGTCCCAGCTCCTTGAACTGCTTAGCGGTGACCGACCATGGGTTGCCATTATTTCCACCTTTATTTTGAACAGGAGTCTCTCTTACCTGATGTTGCATGAATTGTATAAAGCCTCTGAACATCCCATCGTTCATCATTTGACCGATGTTATTATTTACCTTAGGATTATTGTCTTCCTGTTGCATATTATCCTAGGTATTGATCATTGGTAACTCAACGGTCTCATGTGCTTCATTGCTGATCTCAACATTTTCAAACACTGTCACAAAACAAGGGTTAATTAACATGTCACATATTATCCCTATACTATGACCGACCAATTAAATACCAAATAAACTTAGGTAGGTCATACTAACGAAGGAATTCCCCGTCTCTCCCCTCCTAGTTCTTGTCTCACATCTCAGCTAGGGATCATATCCCTAATCTTTGATACCATCTGTGACGCCCCCAAAACAGGTATACATCACCCATCTTGAGTCGCTAGATACATGGTACAAAAATTCAAATACAACTTAATTATACAACAACTGTCATGACTATACCGAATAATCCCTGGTCATAATCACACCAACAACTGTCCATCAATGAACAATAGGCCAATGAGGACTTTTACCACATCATTCGTCACATTACGGTTATGATTATACCAAATTATCCATGGTCATAATCATACCAAGTCCATCTATGCACGTAAGCCAAAGATGACTTTCATCACAATATAAGCATGAGGATGATGACAATGACATAATAATTCAATAAAATAAGTTCAAGGATAAATTTTAAAGATTTATAATTTAATTTATCCAAAAATCAATAACGTCCAAATTGTCAACATGATATTGCTTTGTAGAGTAAAATTCAAGAATAATATTCATGTACCAAAAATAATTTGGACAGAAAAAAATATATTTTTTGGGTGAATAGTACCCTGTGAATAGTACTTCGGGAATAGTACCCCGACACAAAAAGTGTTCCGAATACCCGAGTGAATGATACTAGAGTGAATAGTAATCGGGTTAATAGTAACCTGTGAATAGTAACTCATGAATAGTACTCCGGCACAAAAAGTACCTTGAATACCCGAGTGAATAATACCAGAGTGAATAGTAACCGGGTGAATAGTAAACCATGAATAGTAACTCGTAACAGAAAAATAGCAAAGAAAACGATATTTTATGACGAGTACAAAAGAAATGATATCCCAATTGAGTATAATAGAATATACGAAACTGCAAATGGATTTTCACCCGCTATGCGGTAATTCACGTAGACAGATCATTTTCACAATTTAATAAAGAATGAATACGAAGGATCATTTACCATGCATGCGATAATCCACATAGACAGGTTATTCCAATAGAATAATAAAGAATGGAATAACAGAAGAATTCACCATGCATGCGATAGAGCCGCATGCATGTGTTATTCCCAATGAATAATAAAGAATGGAACTGAGGTTATGCGTAATCCGCATGCATGTGATATTCCAAATGTAATAATAAAGAATGGAATCAGGTCATGCGTAATCCGCACAGATAGGATATTCCAACAGAATAATAAAGAATGGAATAACAACAAAATTCACCAGGCATGCGATAGACCGCACAGAGAGGTTATTCCAACAAAATAATAAAGAATGGAATAACAGAAGAATTTCACCATGTATGCGGTACTTCGCATAGACAGGTTATTCCAACATAATAATAAAGAATGGAATAACAACCCTTACGAGTATTGAAAGAAAAATAACCCTCTTCATGAATACGAAAGAATAATACCCTTTACCTTAGAAGAAAACTGGATACTGGAATTGTGAGGTAGCAGACTTCTCTTCCTCTTTCTCTCTATAATTTCTCTCTATAATAATTGCTTTATAGCTTTAGTGAATTGGTGAGAAATGAAGGAAGAATGAGCTATTATTTATAGGAAAATATAGTTTCGATAATTGCACTTTTTGGGGCTCGAAATAATACAGTATAATACCTTCCTGTTTTTCTTCATTTTTAATTTAGTCCTGCAAGTATTATCAAACTTGCACCACCTCCCCTAATAGTAAATTATGTGAATCAATAGTTCTAGACATGTGAAAATATGAATTACAGTATAGTACCTCCATCTATACCTCCATTTTTAACTTAGTCATGCAAGTATTATCAATCTTGCACCACCTCCCCTAATAGTACAAGAATGTGAATCAATAGTACACACATGTGAACAAATAGTTATAATCATGTGAATCAATAGCAATTAATTGCTCATTTATCCGGTTAATTACCCGATTGGTCAATATAACCTCCAGACATCAATTATTATCGAAATAAATGTGGATTTCCACTAACACTAATAATTCCAACACAATGGAACTATCAATTTCATCTTTAATCAACACGAAGTTATTCATCATTAATATTATAATTCACAATATTTAACAACCGTGTCGTTCCTGTGAAAGGGGGGCTTTCCGATAAGGATTTCTCCTTATTATGCGCGCAATTAGGTGACAAAACCTCTCCTTGACAGAACTTCTAGACATTGTCAATATTATAAACAATAATATGAATAACTTTGCCGTCTCAATTATTGATTTAATAATATAACATATTATACAGATGATACTGTGACAATAATTGAATCAATAATATGAGAGATTTAACGCAGTAATTACTGTAGAAAAAATTGAGTATAACTGAGTGACTTTTCACGTAAGCATCAATAATCAATACCGTGTACTACTATGCAACCATGCATATTACTGTACTTTTACTACCGGGTAGTTCAACAGTTTTAACGGTAACACTTTCGCCGTTATAAAAAGATAATTCTATCATTTTCTTACTACGACAATACTTCCGTTGTGGGGTCCACCAATGATTGTGTCGTCGTACAGATATTCCCCGACAAAAAGAATATTCCCCGACCAATCGAATATTTTATAACAACTTGCATACTTTGCAAAATTTTTACATATCACCCTTAACTTTAACATTTTATCAATTTAACCATTTACGAAATAAAATAATAATTATAAGAAAATTGAATACTTTCATTTCATAAAATTCGGGGTCTTACAACATAATACCCCTATATTCTGACCGACCAACAAATAAGCTTTAGATAGGACACATTAACGAAGGATTTACTCGTTTCTTCCCTCCTAGTTCTATTCCCCGATCTCCGCCAGAGACCATATCCCTAAGCTCTGATACCAACTGTGACACCCCCAAAATAGGTATACATCACCCATTCTGAGTCACTAAAAACATGGTACAGAAATAACTATAATTTTATTAATACAATTATCGTGCAAAATACGACAACACATAAACTGTGAGTTTAAATACAAATATTATCTTCTAGACGATATCCACACTCAGATAAAGTCTTCATTACAATTATTGATGCATTATTTTACATAATAGTGAGGACTGCTAAAACAACTATCTTGAACCATCACTCCATACCCCGGCTAGTTCCTGCTAAATTCTCACTTCCTGAGAAGAAAAATGGAACAAAAAGGAAAAGAGTGAGCTCAACTAGCCTAGTAAAGAATATTATGAGTAAGATAATGAATAACAAATTATCTTTAGCCTTCAATAAATCAGATAAAATATAATGGACAACAAGTTTTACATCAATATTCGCAGTGAAAATAATAATTCATTAGAAGAGTTTAGTAGAGAATGAAATCTACTATCATCTATGAATTTAAAAGTCCATCATCAATATTTTATCCCTGTAACATCAATCAACATACATCTTGAATCAAATATTCATCTTTGCACTACAGGCCAAAGATATTCATTTGTATCATCAGTTGGTCATGTTCATCTCAACACCTGTCCGTCTTTGCACTACGGGCCAAAGATATTCATCAGGTAATCATTCATCTTTGCACTACAAGCCAAAGATATTCATCAAGTATCACCATTAAGGACTGAGGATGATGAAAAATATTTTAAAGAACGAATACAGTGAGATAAAAGGACAAAGATTAGAGATTCGTACTTTAGATAATCCAAGTTTAAAAATACTCCATAATAAACCATAGTGGAGTAAAATTCTAGAATGAAGATCAAAATATGGATACAATCAAAGATAGTAACCATAATAGACATTTGGGATAAAGAAGAGAAAATTTCATTTTTTAGTGAATAGTTCCGTATTCGTGAATAGTGTTATATATGTGAATAGTGTCGTATACATGAATAGTAACTTCAACACAAAAAGGTAGAAATTCCACAATAAAATTCATACCAACTTTGTAGATTTAAGTTTTTCTAAATTCCAAACAAAAAATGCCTGAAATCCACATACAGACGATTTTTAATACCTCCATTCTGACAAAATACTGATAAAATACCTCAGCATTAGTTCCTTCATTTATATCCACACAAAATAAATATTTTCCTATCCATCATTTATGTTCACATAAAATAAATATTTTCTTATCATATAAATCGATAATTAATTATTCACAAATAATATTACAAAATCATAATTATGACAACCAGGTTATTCCCAGGAAAAAGGGGGCTTTCCGATATGGATTTCTCCTTACTGGCGTGCAATTACGTGACCAAACCCCTTTTCTAGACAGAACTTCCTTAGACATTGCCAATAATGCTATCTAATAATATTATTCAAATAATATGAATTATTGATCTGATAATAGGAAATACTGTGCAATGACAATTATTGAAACAACAATAATATAAAATATCAACGCAGTAATTATTGAATCAATAAAATAAAATATTGAACAGTAATTACTGTAACAATTATTGAGCAGTGTCTTCTTATGTAAGAATCAATAATTCAAAAATACTATGCAATACCGTGTGCTACTGTGCAACCACGTGTATTACTGTATTTTAACCACCAGGTAATCCAACAGTGTTAATATTAATAATTACGCCGTTATTTATAAAAACTCAAACTTATCATTTTCTTCATCCTACCGTTTTCCGTTATGGGGCCCACAAATAGTTGCGCCGTCGTACGGATATTCCCCGACAGCAAGAATATTCCACGACCAAATGAATATTCCCCGACAACAATGAATATTTTATAACCACTTGCTTATTTTGCAAAATTTGCACATTTCACCCATAACCAAAGTATTATATCAAATTATCACCTTATTATTTCAAGATAATGAATAGAGGAAATTCAATTTTATTTATTAAAAAGTTGGGGTCTTTTAGAAGGTATTAAAAATCAAATAATAAACAAATTTTGGAAATTTTTAGAAAAAATAGTTTATTATTTGATTTTGTAAAATCCATAACTCTTTGTGTATAATGAGTTAGGAGATGAGCTATATATCAAAAGAAATCCCTGGAAGTAAGCTAAATGCAGAAATTTGAATTACCCAGAAATTCTATGTGGATTTTTCGTGGTGACTGTTTGAGTGAATTTGGTACGAGGGACTCACAGGCCGAAAAAAATCAGTGTTCTTAAGTTCTATTGCGTGAGTTATAATTTTTAATCCGACCGTTGGATCATTGTGATTTTTGGATATGTTATACATATATAAGTTTAGTATATATCCACAAATTTTGAACCGTTAAAAATTAACGTATGATTTGTTATGAATTTTAAGAGGTGACTGATTCAGAAATTGTTGTAGCAAAAATTATTGTAGTAGAAATTTCGGTAAGCCTTTCTCTCTATGTTAGTGGCGGAATTTGGAAAAACTTTCTTCTACAAAGTTATAGAGAATTTAATTTCCTATGGAATTGACATAAAATTTGTATTTTTCTGATAAAAGGGCTATTTATTGTGAATTATTGAAGTTTCAGAAATAAATATTTTTATTAAAAATATGGGTGGGTCCCACTATTGGTTGGTGTGGAAAATGTTGATTTTGGTGGGGCCCATTTGTGGTGTCTGATTTATGGTCAAGGAAGTGTGCGGGAGAAAATTTTAATAAAATATTATTTTATTAATTTAGTTTGCTTTGGCGTTCTAGCATTTTCCTATAAATAGGTGCTTAAGTTAGAATTAAAAATCACACCAGAATCTAAAGTTTTCTCTCTCTATATTATCGAGTGTATTTTGTGAGTATTTAGATACTTTGAGAGTTGCTATTCAATGAAAGTTTTCTTCAGCGTTATATCCGATATTCGAGTCAGAAGTATTGTTCTTTTGAGGTAAGGGATGTTATTTTGTTCGTAAATGATGTTATTATTTCAATTTCATTATACCAAAATATTGGTATGAATTTTATTATAAAATTATTACCTTTTCATGTCGAGATTACTATTCATGTATACGGTACTATTCACGTATACAACACTATTCATGAATACGGTACTATTCACGAAGTATGATTTTTCTTATGGAATTTCTACCTTTTTGTGTCGAGATTACTATTCATATATACATCACTATTCATGTATATAACACTATTCACAGAAAAATTAAAAAAAAAATTCTTTGTCCAAGTTGTGAATTATGGTTACTATCTTTTATTTTATCCACGTTTTGATCTTTATTTTTGAATTATGCTCCATAATTGATTATTATAGAGTATTTTTGAACTTGAATAAACCGAAGTACGAATCCCTAATCTTTGATCTTTTATATCACTGGATTCGTTTTCTTTAAGTTATTTTTCATCATCCTCAGTCCTAAATGGTGATATAACTTAATATCTTTGGCCTGTAGTGCAAAGATGAATGATTACCTGATGAATATATTTGGCCCGTAGTGCAAAGATGAACAGGTGTTGAGATGAACATGACCAACTGGTGATACAAATGAATATCTTTGTCCCGTAGTGCAAAGATGAATATTTGATTCAAGATGTATATTGATTGATGTTACATGAATAAAATATTGATGATGGACTTTTAAATTCATAGATAATAGTAGATTTCATTCTCTACTTAACTCTTCTAATGAATTGTTGTTTCCGCCGTAGTTGTTGATCTAAAACTTGTTATCTATTATATTCGATCAGATTTTTCTCTGTTGAGGACTAAGGATAATTTGTTATACATTATCTTAGTCATAATATTCTTTACTGTGCTAGTTGAGCTCACCCTTTTTCTTTTTGTTCCATTTTTCTTCTCAAGAGGTGAGAATTTAGCAGGAACTAGCCGGGGTATGGAGTGATGATTCAAGATAGTTGTTTTAGTAGTCCTCACTATTTTGTAAAATAGTGTATCAATAATTGTAATGAGGACTTATTTGAGTGTGGATATTGTCTAGAAGACAATATTTGTATTTAAACTCTCAGTTTATGTGTTGTCGTATTTTGTACGACAATTGTATTATTGAAGTTGTAGTTATTTCTGTACCATGTATTTGGCAACTCAAAATGGGTGATGTATACCTATTTTGGGGGCGTCACAAATAGTACTCTAGTATGAAAAGCTTAAAAATGAATAAGAATGTTCAAAAGAATATCCTTGTGAAACGATACTAGATGAAGCGCAAATTTCAAGGATATTCTATTAATTTCAAGGAGTATAGAAGGAATACTTATCAACGTGTGTGTAGAATTATGAATACGAAATGAAATAATATTACTTATATACTATAGAGTATGGAAGAAAATATTATTTCATATGAATATTGAACAAAAATAATATTCCTTACAACTGTTGAATGAAAATAATATTCCTTACGAATATTGAACGAAGATAATATTCCTTACGAATATTAAACGAAGATAATATTTCTTGCGAATATTGAACGAAATAAAATTTCTTACGAATACGAAAAATAATATCATAAGCGAATATGAAATAAATAATACCCCTTACCTCAAAAAAAGAGCAATTCCGACTGGTATAACGGATATATTCTTGAAGAAAACTTTCACTATTTTCTACACTCAAAGCTTCCTTAAACTCAAAAGAAATACGTTCAATATTATAGAAGAAGAATTATCTGATTCTGGTGTGATTTTTTATTCTAAACTGAGCATCTTATTTATAGGAGAATGGTTGGATACTATTTGGATGCACAGTAAGGAAAAAAAATCATGGATTTTACAGTAGAATTAGACAAAATCTTCACGGGCGAAACTGATTTTCAAATTTTTACTATGCAAACACTATGCAAACACTATGTATAATAAAATATAATATATTCTATTTTTCATATAAAATAAAACTTATAATAATAATAATAATAATATACTCCCTCTTGTGACCAAAAATTCATCCCCCCATATGTCATTTTAAACATATATATATATATATATATAATACTCATAACACACATTATTTTGAAAAATGGATAAGTGAGGGTCTATATAATAAGCAAAATTTATAACAAATACTTCATAAAAATCCCCTATATTTATCTCAATATTTTTAACAATATTTATCATCATTATTATAACTCGCAATATTTAACAACCAGATCATTCCCAGGAAAGAGGGGGCTTTCCGATAAGGATTTCTCCCTATTGGCGCACAATTAGGTGACCAAACCCCTTTCCTCGACAGAACTTTCTAAACATCGTCAATAATGCAAATAATAATATAAATAACTGTATTGTCTCAATTATTGATTTAATAATATAAATTTTGTGACAATAATTGAATCAATAACGTGAGATACTATGCAGCAATTACTGTGGAAATAATTGAATAAAACTGAGTGACTTCTCATGCAAGCATTAGTATGTATCAATACTGGTAGTATACTTATCAACCAGCGTATTCTTTGTACCTTTCACACGGTATTTCAGCGATTAACGGTAAAACTTTTGTCGTTATTTTTATAAAAGATATTTACGTCATTTTCTAATTAAATAGTAATTCCATTATGGGGTCACTGATGATTGCGTGTTATCTGAATATTCCTAATAAAATGAATATTTTCCGACCAATCGAATATTTTATAACAACTTGCTTACTTTGCAAAATTTATAAATATTACCCACAACTATAACATTATATCAAATCCACACGTTAATATTAAAAAAAATATTTCGAGAAAATTAAATCTTTATTCATGAAATTTGGAGTCTTACAAATTAAATTGAACTTATTCATTGATAGTTATGATGTTGTCATTACTTAATATCATTCCAAGTGAGCATTTGTTTTCACTCTTGCATATATAACCATTGCAGCTAAAGTTGAGAAAGTTGACCAGCCATCTACCAGTAAAGGAAAAGACAAGATGAACAAGTGTTGAAGATTTGTTTCAATTTATTTTAATAGTTTATGTAACTAGACTTGATTATTGATGTGATGTAATTAATTTTTTCGCACTTGATGATTATATTAAGGTTAGATGACCTGAGATTTATTTGATTAAGTTATATATCCTTTTAATGGGAAAATTTATTGCTTAATTTATCTTTAACTTGGGTAGTTAGATGTGAAGTGAAAACTATATCTTGTGTGAATGATGTACCCAGATTTGAGGGTGTTACAAGTTGGTAAAAGTTTTAGGTTATGAATGTAAGACCCCAAATTTTATGAATAAAGATTAAATTTTTCTCGAAATATAATTTTGAATATTGTGGTGTGGATTTGATATAATGTTATAGTTGTGGGTAATATTTATAAATTTTTCAAAGTAAGCAAGTTGTTATAAAATATTTGATTGGTCGAGGAATATCCGTTTTAACAGGGAATATTCGTATGACGACCTAATCATTATTGGTAGACCCTACAATGTAATTATTTTGAGTTAGAAAATGATGTAAATATCTTTTTATAAAAATAACGACGAAAGTTTTACCGTTAAACTGTTGAAATACCCGGTGGTAAAAGTACAGTAATACGCGTGGTTGCATATTTACACATGGTATTGATTATTGATGTTTACGTGAGAAGTAACTCAGTTATACTCAATTATTGCTACAGTAATTGCTGCATAATATCCTCATATTATTAATTCAATTATTGTCACAGTATCATATGCATATTATTTTATATTGTTAAATCAATAATTGAGACGACAAAGTTATACATATTATTATTTGCATTATTGACGATGTCTAGAAAGTTCTGTTGAGGAAAGGGGTTTGGTCACCTAATTGCGCGCTAATAGGAAGAAATACTTATCGGAAAGCTTCCTCTTTCCTGGGAATGATATTGTTGTTAAATATTGTGAGTTATAATATTAATGATGAATACGTTCGTGTTGATTAAAGATGTTTGTTCATTTAGTTTTCTTTAATTCTTCCGTGACCCAATTACCTTCAAAGGAGGTATTTCTGTGATTGGCTGGTTTTATTGACAAAACGGGAAATTAATTGAATAAATGAGCAATTAATTGCTATTGGTTCACATGCAAATTACTGTTGGTTCACATGTATGAAACTATTTATTCACATGCATGTACTATTAAGGGAGGTTGTGCAAAATTGATAATACTTGAAGAACTGAATTAAAAATGGAGGTATGGCTGAAGGTACTATACTATAATAATTAGATCTCCTAATTGTGCAATTATTGAAACTAAACTATGTTTTCCTATAAATAGAAGCTCATTCTTCTTTCATTCTCACCAATTCACTAAGACTCACAAGAGCAATTATAGAGAAAAACTATAAAGAGGAAGAAGAAGAGTATTCTGCTACTTCACTATTGCAGTATTCAGCCTTTTACTAAGGTAAGGGATATTATTTTTGTTCAATATTCGTATGAAATAATATTTTCTTCCATACTCTGTAGTATGTAAGTAATATTATTTCGTTTCGTATTCCAAATTCTACACTTATTCTGTTAAAGTATTGCTTCTATACTTTGTTAAATTAGTAGAATATCCTTGAAATTTGTATTTCATCTAGTATCGTTTCACAAGGATATTTTTCTAAATATTCTTGTTAAATTTTAAACTTTTCATGCCGGAGTAATATTCACGGGGTACTATTCACAAAGTACAATTTATGGGGTACTATTCACAAAATACTATTCATGGGGTACTATTCATAGAGTACTATTCTCGAAATACTATTCACGAAGTACTATTTACGGGATATTATTCACTCGAGTACTATTCACCCGGGGTACTATTCATGACAAAAATTGATTTTGTTTTTGTCCAAATCATTTTTTATACAATATTATTCTTGAATTTTACTCCACAAAGCAGTATCATGTTGAAAATTTGGACATTATTGAATTCTGGATAAATTAAATTATAAATATTTAAAAATTTATCCTTTGCTTTCTTTTAACTGAATTCTTATATCATTGTCATCATCCTCACGCTTATATTATGATGAAAGTTATCTTTGGCCGTAGTCCATAGATGGACTGTTGATTGGTATAATTATGACCAGGGATCATTCTATATAATCATGACCCGTAATTTTATAAATGATGTGGTAAAAGTCCTCATTGGCCTGTAGTACATTGATGGATAGTTGTTGGCATGATCATGACCATTGGTGATTACACGAATATCCTTAGCCCGTAGTGCATTGATAATTCATGGACGTGATACTAATGAATATCATTTCCCATAGTGCATGGATAATTCAGTGATGTGGATTATTTATTGAGCTGAGTCTCAGTGATAAAGTTGATGATATACTTTTTAAATAATAGAAGATAGTAGATATCATGTTCTACTTGACTCTTCTAATGGATTTCTTGTTCCGCTGCAGTTAAACTTGTTGTTATTATCAGTTTAACACTGTTGAAGGCTAACTATAATTTAATCTACATTATCTTAGTCATAATATTTCTTACTGGGCTAGTTGAGCTCACCCTTTTGCTTTCATTGTTCTCTTCAAGAAATGAAAACGTAGCCGGGACTAGTCGGGGAACGGAGTGATGGCCCGAGATGGTGGCTATAGTAGTCCTCACTATTCTATGAAATAGTGTGATAATAAATGTAATGAGGATTCCATTTGAGTTTGGATATTGTCTAGAAGATAATACTCGTGTAAAAACTATCAGCTACGCTTTTGTCGTATTGTATAAAAGAAGTTTGTATTTGATTTCTGTACCATGTATTTGGCGACTCAGAATGGGTGATGTATACCTATTTTTGGGGCATCACATTTGGTATCAAAGCTTAGGAATATGATCCTTGGCTGAGATGTGAGACTAGAACTAGGAGGGGAGAGACAAGTTAATCCTTCACTAGTATGACCTACCTAAGTTATTTGTTATTTAATTGGTCGGTTAGAGTATAGGGATAATATGTTGCATGTTAATTAACCCTTATTTTGTGGCATTTTTTGAAAATGGCATCTAAAAATGTCAAGTTAAGCAATGGAGCACATGAGACCGTTGAGTCACCAACGATCAATAACCAGGATAACATGCATCAGGAAGGCAATAATTGTCAGGTAAACAACAACACCAACCAGATAATGAACGATGGGATGTTCAGAGGCTTTATGAAATTCATGCAACATCAGGCGAGAGAGACTCTTATTTAAAATGCAGGTGGAAACACTGGCAACTCTCGGATGGTCACCACTAAGCAGTTCAAGGAGCTGGGACCACCAGAGTTTTTAGGAAAGCCATAACCACTTAAGGCAACGACGTGGATAAAGTAGATCACCAAGATATTTGATGTCTTGGGATGCTCCGAGGGGCAAAATATTCCCTTTGCCACCTTCATGTTGAGAGGAGAGGCTGATTATTAGTGGGAATCTATAAAACGTACTCAACTTGCCGTACTAACGATGTCTTGGGAGAAGTTCCAAGAACTATTCAACGACAAATACTTTCCCGAAAGTATTCGTCATATGAAGGAGGTGGAGTTCATTAATTGGAGCAAAACAATATGACCGTATCGTAGTATGAGGCTAAATTTTTAGAGTTATCCCGGTTTGCATCCCATTTGGTAGATAATAAGGAGAGAATGATGCGATACGTCAATACGTCAATACCTCATCTCTCACAAACTTTGCTTGTATTCAGATGTTGTGAATACGGCTCAGTTATTGGAGCGTGATAATGAGTCAACAACGAAGAGAGAGCAACCAAAAAAACAATAATACTAGTGGTAGCAGTCATCGAAACGGTGACAACAAGCGTGGAGGGAATCAACATGCCAGAAATGGTAACTACTTCGGTGGTAATCATGGCCAAGATAATAGAAGTGGAAATTTCAAGAAGAGAAGGTTCAACAATGATGGAAAGACTTCAGCACCAACACCCGTTGTTAAAGAAGGAGAACGACCACCTATCGTATGCTTCAAATGTGGAGGGGAGGGACAGATCAGTTCAAACTGCACGATGCAGTCCAAAGCGTGTTACAATTGTGGAAGAGAAGGTCACCTAGCCCAATTTTTTTGTGCAGCAAAGTCAAGTCCAGCTGGGATGGAGGTACCAATAGCCGTCCCAGACAAGACAAAATCGGTAGTTAAAGGGAGAGAATTTATTGTGACCTCCCAAAAAGCGAGGAACCCGAACGAAGTTATCATGTGTAAGCTAATCATAAAATCTTGCGAAGTTTATACCTTATTTGATACCGGTTCTACCTATTCTTTTATTTCTCCTACTTGCGCTCAACGTTTAAATTTAACTCGGAAGAAATTAGACTTTAACTTGTCTATTAAAACTCCGTTCGGAGAAACCTTCATTACATCAACTGTTTATAAGTCATGTTTGATTCAAATCGGTAACCGCAAGTTACCTGTCAATCTTATCTCTTTGAAAAATACTTGCATTTGATGTGATTTTAGGGATTGATTGGTTAACCAATCATCATGCAAAAATTGATTTTTTTCGTAAGGTTGTTAGCTTTCATATTCCTAAACAACCTATTATATGAATTCAAGCAACCAAACCACTAAAGTCAATCACTGTCATATCAAACCATAAAGCTATTTGTTTATTAAAAAATGGATGTCAAGCTTTCTTAGCTCATGTCATAAATTTAAATAAAAATACATCAGATTTGAATGATATTCCAATTGTTAATAAATTTCCTAACGTATTCCCTGAAGAACTTCTTGGCCTACCCCCAGAGCATGAAATCAAATTTTGTATCGACCTTGAATCCGGTACAAAACCCATTTCCAAAGCCCCATATCGAATGGCTCCTATTGAACTTCAGGACATAAAGACCCAACTACATGAATTGTTAGACATCGGTTTCATTCATCCTAGTATGTCCCCTTGGGGTACTCTTGTTCTATTCGTAAAGAAGAAAGATGGAAGTATGCGACTTTGTATTAACTATCGGGAGTTGAATTATGTCACCATCAAAAATAGGTACCCGTTGCCACGCATGGATGACCTATTTGACCAGTTGCAAGGGACCAAATTCTTTTCAAAAATCGATCATCGTTCCAGATATCATCAGTTAAAGATTAAAACCGATGACATCCTAAAGACTGCTTTCAGAACTCGGTATGGACATTATGAATTCCTAGTAATGTCTTTTGGATTGACTAATGCTCCTGCTGTCTTCATGGATATGATGAACCGAGTATTCAAGGAATATTTGGATCATTTTGTAGTTTTCTTTATTGATGACATCCTCATATACTCCAAAAGACATGAAGATCATGAGCAACACTTGAGGCTGATACTCCAAAAGCTTCGTAAAAATAAGTTATATGCCAAGTTGAAGAAATGAGAGTTCTGGATTGAGGAAGTAGCATTCCTTGGGCACGTGATATCAAGTCATGGAATATCTATTAACCCAGCAAAGATTGAAGCAATTCAAAGCTGGGAACAACCTAAGTCAGTGACCGAAGTATGTAGCTTTCTGGGCTTAGCTAGTTATTATCGGAAATTCGTGGAAGGATTTTTTCAAATTGCTACTCCATTAACTCAGCTGACTCAAAAAGATACAAAATTCGATTGGAGCAAGGAATGTGAGAAGAGTTTTCAAGAACTCAAGCGAAGACTTATTTCAGCACCTGTTCTAACAATACCATCTGGTTCGGAGGGATTTGTCATATACAACGATGCTTCAGGCAAAGGTTTAGGATGTGTTCTCATGGAACATGGAAAAGTCATAGCCTATGCCTCGCGACAACTTAAATAATATGAGAGGAATTATCCTACTCATGATCTAGAGTTGGCAGCAGTCGTTTTTGCACTAAAGATCTGGAGACATTACCTGTATGGGGAGAAATTGGATATCTATACGGATCATAAAAGCCTTAAATATTTCTTCACCCAAAAGGAACTCAACATGCGACCACGGCATTGGCTCGAGCTATTGAAAGATTATGATCATAGCATTCAATACCATCCTGAAAAAGCGAACGTGGTAGCTAACGCGTTGAGTAAAAACTCATATGCGGGTACGAGTGCGATATCGTCAACACAAAGGCCCATTTTGTATGACTTACAAAGGATGGAGATAGAGATAAAGACCCGAACCACATTATTGAATTAGAACCAGATGAGATAGCAGAAGATTTAACGTATGAAGAGGTACCTGTTAAAATCTTGGATAAGAAGGAACATATTCTACGCTCCAAGGTTATACCTTAAGTCAAAGTTTTGTGGAGAAACTACGACGTTGAGGAAATGACCTAGGACTTAGAATCTGAAATGAAGTCAAGGTATCCTCACCTCTTTAACATACCAGGTACGTACCCTAATTTCGAGGACAAATTTCATAAGAAGGGGAGGTTGTAAGACCCCAACATTTATGAAAAAAGATTAAATTTTTCTCAAAATATATTTTTGAATATTATGGTGTGGATTTGATATAATGTTATAGTTGTGGGTAATATTTACAAATTTTGCAAATTAAGCAAGTTTTTATAAAACATTCGATTGGCCGAGGAATATTCATTTTAACAGGGAATATTCGTACGACGACACAATCATTGGTGGACCCCACAACAGAATTATTGTTGGAGTTAAAAAAATGACAGTAATGTCTTTTTATAAAAATAATGACAAAAGTTTTACCGTTAAACTGTTGAAATACCCGTTGGTAAAAGTACAGTAATACGCGTGGTTGCATAGTTGCACGTGGTATTGATTATTGATGCTTATGTGAGAAGTCACTCAGTTATACTCAATTATTGATATAATAATTGCTGCATAATATCTCTCATATTATTGATTCAATTATTGTCACAGTATCATCTGTATATTATTTTATATTATTAAATCAATAATTGAGACGATAAAGTTATTCATATTATTATTTGCATTATTGACGATGTCTAGAAAGTTCTGTTGAGGAAAGGGGTCTGGTCACCTAATTGCGCGCTAATAGGAAGAAATACATATCGGAAAGCCCCCTCTTTCCTGGGAATGATATCGTTGTTAAATATTGTGAGTTATAATATTAATGATGAATACGTTCGTGTTGATTAAAGATGTTTGTTCATTTAGTTTTCTTTAATTCTTTCGTTGCCCAATTACCCTCAAAGGAGGTATTTCTGTGATTGGCTGATTTTATTGACCAAACGGGCAATTAATCGGATAAATGAGCAATTAATTACTATTGGTTCAAATGCAAATTACTGTTGGTTCACATGTATGGAACTATTGATTCACATGTATGTACTATTAGGGGAGGTGGTGCAAGATTGATAATACTTGAAGGACTGAATTAAAAATGGAGGTATAGATAAATGTACTATTTTGTAATAATTCGAGCCCCTAATCGTGCAATTATCGAAACTGTGTTTCCTATAAATAGAAGCTCATTCTTCTTTCATTCTCACCAATTCACTAAGACTCACAAGAGCAATTATAGAGAGAAAAACTATAGAGAGGAAGAAGAAGAGTATTCTGCTACTTTATTATTGAAGTATCCAGCCTTCTACTATGGTAAGGAATATTATTTTTGTTCAATATTCGTATAAAATAATATTTTCTTCCATACTCTGTAGTATGTAAGTAATATTATTTCGTTTCGTATTCCTAATTCTACACTTATTCTGTTAAAGTATTGCTTCTATACTCCGTTAAATTAGTAGAATATCCTTGAAATTTGCGCTTCATCTAGTATCGTTTCACAAGGATATTTTTTCTGAACATTCTTGTTAAATTTTAAACTTTTTATGTCGGAGTAATATTCACGGGATACTATTCACAAAGTACTATTCACGGGGTACTATTCATAAAGTACTATTCATGGGGTACTATTCATAGAGTACTATTCCTAAAGTACTATTCATGAAGTACTATTCACAGGGTACTATTTACCCGGGGTACTATTCATGACAACAATTGATTTCTTTTTTGTCCAAATCATTTTTGATACAATATTATTCTTGAATTTTACTCCATAAAGCAGTATTATGTTGACAATTTTGACATTATTGAATTCTGGATAAATTAAATTATAAATCTTTATAAAGTTATCCTTTTCTTTCTTTTAACTGAATTCTTATATCATTGTCATCATCCTCATGCTTATATTATGATGAAAGTTATCTTTGGCCATAGTGCATAAATGGACTGTTAATTGGTATGATTATAACCAGGGATCATTCGGTATAATCACGACTCATAATGTTACAAATGATATGGTAAAAGTCCTTATTGGCCCGTAGTGCATTAATGGATAGTTGTTATAATCATGACCATTGGTGATTAGACGAATATCCTTAGCCCGTAGTGCATGGATAATTCATGGACGTGATACTAATGAATATCCTTGGCCCGTAGTGCATGGATAATTCAATGATGTGGATTATTTATTTACCTGAGTCTCAGCGATAAACTTGATGATAAACTTTTTAAATCATAGAAGATAGTAGATATCATGCTCTACTTGACTCTTCTAATGGATTGCTTGTTTCGTTGCAGTTAAACTTGTTGTTATTATCAGTTTAACACTGTTGAAGGCTAATGATAATTTATTCTGCATTATCTTACTCATAATATTTCTTACTGGGCTAGTTGAACTCACCCTTTTGCTTTTATTGTTCTCTTCAGGAAATGAGAACGTAGCCGGGACTAGTCGGTGAACAAAGTGATGGTACGAGATGGTGGCTATAGTAGTCCTCACTATTCTATGAAATAGTGTAATAATAAATGTAATGAGGACTCCATTTGAGTTTGGATATTGTCTAGAAGACAATATTCGTGTAAAACTCTCAACTACGCTTTTGTCGTATTGTATAAAAGAATTTTGTATTTGATTTCTGTACTATGTATTTGGTGACTTAGAATGGGTGGTGTATACGTATTTTGGGGGGGTCACAATGAACCTTAGGCGGGGAAAAATTTAGGAAGTAAAATTATAGGAGATCAAAAAGATAGTGGTTATTGAGTTATAAAGATGTTGAATTAAGGAATTCATTAGAAGATAAATAATAAAAGACTCTATGTGCTTATGTGTTTATACTCTATGTGTTTGCGAGTACCGAGTAGTGACGATTAGTAATTAAAAAACTTAAAATTTTGTTGTTAGGATGGCTAATGTTGGAGGATCCAGTCAAGCTAGGGAGGAGGAACCTCATATGCCTAGAGAGGAGGAGCCTCGAGATATTCATGTAGTCTAGGAGCAGCTAGTGCCAAGGGAGTCAACTCCATTGGTTACAGTTGTTGGTTATGACCCTAAGTTTGAGCACGAGGAGTTACCGGATGATGAGGAAGAGGTAGAGACGGATGAGGAGGATCTTGTGGAGCTACCATAGATAGATGAGGTGGAGGAAGAGGAAGAGTTTCCACTAAACTCGATTGTAGCTCAGATGTATGACGAGGTGTACGAATCGTAACATTGAGCTACAGAATAAAATCAAAGAATTATAGGAGCTAGCGATGGAACGTTAGACCGCGATGCCACAGAAGGATGACGAGATCCAGGATCTTGATGAATGTCTTAGTAATGTGGAATGGAAACTGGTTCACACGAAGAGTGATAAAAAATAGTTGTTGGCAGAGGTTGCAAAGCTGAAAGATAACCTAAAAGAAGAATCCGCCAAGAGAGCGAGAGCTGAAGATGCTTACGAGAAGTCTTCCCAGCGTGAAGATGTAACTAAAGAAGAAGTACAGGCAAAGAAGGCTAAGATGGGAGAGATAGATTATGTCTTTCATACTGCTATGAACAGAGCTCGGGATTGAGTTATCTACTATCCGACTCAGTTCGAGGAATTGTCGTGGTATATGTTAGATCGTAAAATGTTGTTCCATATTATGGAGGAGAAGCAAGATAAGGCTATGCAACGTCTTAATAGTCCTTAATAGAAAGTGTAATTATTATGTGAATAACTATGTAATAAATAAGATGTAAGTCCCAAGTGTTATGTGACTAATGAGATATATGATGATGTTATCCTGAAACCTTATCAGTTCAGGAAGGTTGATGTAAATAGTAGTAATGCTATATTTCCTACATTTAAAAAAGTTATGAATGAATAAAATATCAATATTTATTCAAGATGTTATGTATTACGTGTTAATTTTTAAAATGTTCAAGTTAAGTATTAAATATTTAAGAAATTGAATGATGATTTAATAAGTATATCTTTTAAATAGAAAATGCCGCCAAGAAGACATCAACCATGACAACAAAACCCTGAGGGTAATAATAATGACACCAATGCTAATCTGGTTCAGTAGTTGGTGACCATGTTGATGGGAGCACTGCAAAATCAACCACAGAATCAAGCTACGACCTTTAAAGATTTCAAAGCGGTTGGACCACCAGAATTTTGAGGATCCATGAATCTAGTGGATTCCAAAACCTGGATTATGGAAATGGAAAAGGTATTCAACATTGCTAGGGTTAATGACGATCAAAAGACTGCTTTCGCAACGTTTATGCTGAAGTCTTAAGCCAGCTACTGGTGGAAGGCGAATAAGATGCGAGGTGGATAAGGGATAATATCGTGGGACAGATTCAAGGAAATATTCTTCGAGACATATTTTCCAATGAGCTCATAGAACCAGATGGAGGTCCAGTTTCTAGAGTTGAAGTAGGGTGCAATGACGATGTTGGAATTTGCAGCAAAATTCAACAAGATGGCCAGTTTTGCGCCGTATCAGGTCAATATAGATGAGCGCAAAGAGAGAAGATTTGAATAGGGATTGAAGCCTTGGTTTTACAGTAAAGTCTTGATGTTCCAGCTTAATACATTTCCAGCTGTGTTGGAAAAGGCAGTAATAACAGAAGGTGGGATTGACGCTCTGACCAAGTATAACCAGGAGCTGAAGAGGAAGAAGAATGAAGTTGAGAATAAGGCTGGTAGTAGTAACAACGGTGGCAACACTAAGTGGAAGTGGAATAAGAATACAAACACTGGAACTCAGCAGAGCAGTCAACAAAAGAGGAAATTCGAAGCTTGTGCTATTTGTGGGAGGAATCACATTGGCATGTGCCTGAGGGTCAGGAGGGTCACATTTCTCTGAATTTCCCTAATTCGAAGAAGGGTGTTCGCTTCACATGCAGGTCAAAGGATCATCTAGCTCGCGAGTGTCCTAAGAAGGCAATTGGAGGTGAAAGTGGAAATAAGGGAGGAGACAGTGGAGGTACTTTGACTATTGCTGGACCAAAGCCGTCGAATAGACCCACAGCCAAAACCTTCAACATGACCGTGCAGGATGCTGTACAGTCAAAGGATGTGGTGTCGGGTATCATTCCGATCAATGATATAAATGTATATATATTATTTGATTGGGGTGCTACTTGCTCATTTATATTTGATGATTTTACTAAGAATTTGAGTTTTCTTAGAGAAGAGTTAAATTTTCCTTTGAACATAGAAATTGCTAATAGGAAAGTGATTCCTGTTAAGTAGTATATAAGAACTGTAGGGTGAATATTACGGGGAACGTGATGGTGGTAAATTTAATCCCGATTAAGCTTGGGGAATTTAACGTTATATTGGGGATGAATTGGTTATTCAATTATGGAGCGATAATTGATTGCCAAAAGAAATGTGTTAACTTTATGACTCCGTCAAAGGTAGTTTTCTATGGCAGCAAGTTGCCTAGACAAGCGAATTGTCTGACGATGATGCAAGCTAAGAAGTTATTAAGACAAGGCTATATAGGATATTTTGCTTAAATAGTTGATACTCAGAAGAAGGGTGAGAAACTGGAGGAGATACCAGTTGTTAAGGATTTTGTGGACATTTTTTTAGACGATTTGCCAGGACTTCTGCCAGACAGAGAAATTGAGTTTGTTATTGACTTAGCACCAGGGAATGCTCCGATATCGAAAGACCCATACAGAATGGCCTCAGTGGAGATGAAAGAGTTGATGGTGCTACTTCAAGAGCTGCTAGATAAGACATACATTTAACTGAGCTTGTCGCCATAGGGAACACCGATATTATTCGTGAAGAAAAAGGATGGGTTAATGCGTTTTTCCATCGACTATAGAGAACTGAACAAAGTCACTATTAAGAATAAATATCTATTACCAAGAATAGATGACTTGTTTGATCATCTGAAGGGAGCTAGATACTTCTCAAAAATAGACTTGAGAAGTGGGTATCATCAGCTAAAGGTAAGGAAGGAGGATATACCAAAGATGGAATTCAAAACTTGGTATGGACATTACGAGTTTCTAGTAATGTCTTTTGGTTTAACCAATGCCCTCGCGACATTCATGGATTTGATGAACATGGTGTTTAAACCATTCTTAGATAAGTTTGTGGTGGTGTTCATCGATGATATTCTAGTGTACTCCAAAACTCTAGAGGAACACGTAGAACATTTACGTTTGACGTTGGAGACACTAATAAAAAAAAATTGTACGCTAAGTTCTCTAAGTGTGAATTCTGGCTAGAGTACGTGTAATTCTTGGCCATGTGATTGACAAAGATGGAATTTCGGTAGATCCATAAAAGTTAGAAGCTGTAATAAATTTGGAATAGCCAAAGACACCATCAGAGGTAAGAATTTTCTTGGGATTAGCAAAATACTATAGACACTTTATTCAAGACTTTTTTGAGATCGCCACTCTATTAAAAAATTTGACAAGAAAAGCCATAAAATTCATTTGGACGGAGAAGTACGAAGAGATTTTTCAAGAGTTGAAGAAGAAGCTAAGTATGGCACCTGTGTTGTCTTTACCAGATAATACAGGAAACTTTGTGGTGTATAATGACGCATTGCATAAAAGACTAGGCTGTGTGCTTATGCAAAATGACAAAGTCATTGCATATGCCTCAAGACAACTAAAGGACTATGAAAAAGGGTACCCGACTCATGATTTAGAACTAGCTGCGGTAGTGTTTACTTTGAAAATACGAAGGCACTATCTCTATGGAGAGAAGTGTGATATATATACCGATCATAAAAGTCTGAAATATATTTTCACACAGAAGGATTTAAATATGCATCAGAGAAGGTAGTTAGAACTGATAAAGGATTATGACTGCTAGATTCTTTATCATTCGAGTAAAGCGAATGTGGTTTCCAATGCCTTAATTAGAAAGGGTCGGGAGAAATTGATGTTGTTAACAGCTCAGGAGGAGCTAATCTCAACAATGGCGAAACTAGAGTTAGTGATAAGATATCCGAAGGAGTCGGATGAAAGATTTTTTTAGATGAACACTAGTTCAACTTTGGTGGACAAGGTAAAAGAAGCTCAACTTCAAGATGAAGAGTGTTAGATGATACGAAACAAAGTGCTTGAAGGCAAAGAAGTGAAATTCAAGATCGACACTGAAGGGTTACTGAGATTCAAGGGAAGAATCTAGGTTCCGCTAATACCCGAGATTAAAGACAAAATTTTGATGAAAGCTCATAACTCAAGATATACAATTCACCCGGGGAGTAAAAGGATATACGAGGATCTTCAACATCATTTCTGGTGGCCGAACATGAAAAGAGATGTTGCAGAGTGTGTCGCAAAATGTTTGACATGCCAGAAAGTTAAAATCGAGTATCAGAGACCAAGCAGATTTTTATAGCCGTTGGAAATACCAGAATAGAAGTGGGAGCATATCACGATGGATTTCATGGTAGGTCTTCCGGCTACTCAGAAAGGATACGATGCAATTTGGATGGTTGTAGACAGACTGACGAAATTAGAACACTTTTTGCTAATCAGTATTAGATTCAATCTAGATCAATTGGCAAAGTTATATGTCAAGGAGATCATTTCGAGCCATGGTGTTCCATTGTAAATTGTATTAGACAGAGATCCGCGATTCACATCGAACTTCTAAAAGAGATTACAAGAATGCATGAGAATATAGTTGAGAATGAGTAAGACATACCATCCTCAAATGGATGGCCAAAGCAAACCAACAATCCAAACATTAGAAGATATGATGCGATCGTACATTATGGATTTCAAAGGAAATTGGGATGATCATTTACCATTAGCTGAATTCGCCTCAATAACAGTTACCACACGAGTATTGGCATGCCGCTTAACGAAGCATTGTACGACAAAAAGTATAGAACTCCACTGTGTTGGGATGAAGTTGGTGAACGTCAACTACTAGGGTCGAAACTAGTACAGCAGACCGATTTGGTAAGAAAGGAAAATTAAGTCCGAGGTTTATTAGACCCTTTGAGGTACTCCGAAGAGTTGGTGAAGTAGCATATGTGATAGCTTTTCCTTTAGAATTAGAGCATATTCACAATTTCTTCCATGATTCAGTGTTACAACCGTACAAGCCCAACTACAAACATGTGATTGAGTATGAACCGTTACAATTTGATAAAGATTTTTCTTACGAGGAAATTCTTATCCAGATAGTTGACAGGAAAGAACAAGTACTCAGGAATAAAGTTATACCTTATGTGAAGGTGGTATGTAGGAACTACAGAGCTAAATAAGCTACGTGGGAACTCGAAGAAAAGATGATGAAAACCTATCCTGAGTTATTTTTTTTATTTATCTCTTCGATTCTGGGGACATAATCCTTATAAGGAGGGAAGAATGTGACGAATGAATGAATTGATTGAGTGGTGATTCTGGGGATAGAATCCTTGTAAGGAGGGAATGATGTAACGATCGAGAATTTTTATATGTAATTTAAAATATTTATTGAATTAAATAAATATTTTAGTTGATGTTTTTATTGGTTAAATAAATATTTGATTTATTTATTTATTAAATAAATAATTCATGAATTGTTGTGGCTTAATTTAATTAAGTGTAACATATTAATTAAGTTGATATTTGGTAATTTTGTGGCTTGAGGTTTTAATTTTATGAGTTAATTAGATGAATTGTTAACTAATCATTATATTATATAATGCTAGTATTTTAATTTAATTTGATAATTAAATTAGAGAGTTGGTAATGATTTAATGAATTGTTGATTAATTATAATGGTGTTATAATTTAATTTAATGATTAAATCGTAGATTTACTAATTTGTTAAATAAAATTATAATTTATAATGAAATTATAATTATGTAGAAATTTGATTTATATGTCAATTTGATTTAATAAGTTTATGTTAACTTTAATTTAATTGAATTTGGTTATTAGAATTTAATTAAATAAATTTTGACAAATAAACCATAAGGTAAAGGAGTTATTTAAATAAATTAAAAGAGATTAACCTAGTTTTTGCCAAACAAAGCTTTAAGGCTTTTTGAATTCTTAAATTAATTTAGTTTTTGCCAAACAAGGCCTTAGTGACTTTTGAATTTAAAAAAAAATAACTGACAAAGGATTTAAGAGAGATATTATGTTTTATCAATTTATATTACATTTATATTATATGTATATCAATTATATTTTTACATTAAGTTTTATCAGTCTAACTTTAAAAGAGAGAAGAAGAGAGTTTAAAAAGAAAAAAAATAGAGAGAGCTCTAGCGAAAATTGGAAGAAAGAGATATTATCAAAGCAATTTGCTATCATCTAACAAAGCTAAACAAGAGATTGAAGGTATAAGTTTAGTTTTTAAAGTTTTAGTTTTTAGTTTTTGTTTAAAAGTTCTCTATAATTGATGGTAATGATCAATTTGTTGAATATATGGTTGTATATGTTCATTTATATATATAATCTGATGCTATGCGGTTTGTATATGATTTAAAGTTGTTTAATCTATGAAAACATGATAAATATGAAGAAATCATGTTTACAGCAAAGTATATATTTATATGGCTTATTTGATACAAAAATTAGTGTTTAATTCATGTTGTAATGTATAAATTATTTGTTGATTGTGTAAATACATGAAGAAACGAAAACAATGCGATTTAAACGGACTGTTTTGGTGGTAAAACAAATTTATAGTGATTAATTTTGCTAATCATATTTAAAAGTGAAGAAATAACAAAAATAATTAAATTTAAAGGCTTTAATTTGTTGTCATGTGGTTAAAATCAAGCTTGGTATGTTGGATTATGATTATATATGATTTGTAGTGTTTGGGCATAATTAATTCATTATTATATTAATGAAAATAGGATTATTTGGCTTTGTTCTGTATTCTTCGCGAACTAAAATGACTGAAATCGCGTCTTAGATGCAATCGCAGCCTTCTGTCAGAGCATAGTTCCAACGCCATAGCTTGGCAGTATTTTTGTTGGTAGTTTGGCCCAAAAATGCAATTTTTAATATACAATCCTGTAAATACTAATGTAACATGATCTTATGATTATAAAATATGATTAATCATGTTATATGATTAAAGAACTGATTGTGGTGCTGTAAAATATCAAATATGAAGATTATAATTTGTGACCCCCCCAAAATAGGTATACATCACCCATTCTGAGTCGCCAAATACATGGTATAGAATTCAAATACAAACCTAATTTATACAATACGACAAAAGCGTAGCTGAGAGTTTTAACATGAATATTGTCCCATAGATAATATCCAAACTTAAATGGAGTCCTCATTACATTTATTATCACACTATTTCATAGAATAGTGAGGACTACTATAGCCACCAACTCGGACCATCACTCCGTTCTCCGACTAGTCCCAGCTATGTTCTCATTTCCTGAAGAAAACAATGAAAGCAAAAGGGTGAGCTCAACTAGCCTAGTAAGAAATATTATGACTAAGATAATGCAAAATAAATTATCGTTAGCCTTCAACAGTGTTAAAATGATAGAATATAATAAACAACAAGTTTAATTGAAGCGGAACAAGCAATCCATTAGAAGAGTCAAGTAAAGCATGATATCTACTATCTTTTATGATTTAAAAAGTTTATCATCAATTTTAGCGCTGAGACTCAGTTCAATAAATAATCCACATCACTGAATTATCCATGCACTATGGGCCAAGGATCGATATTCATTAGTATCACATCCATGATTTATCCATGCACAACGGAGCAAGGATATTCGTGTTATCACCATTGGTCATGATCATGCCAACAACTGTCCATTAATGCACTACGGGCCAATGAGGACTTTTACCACATCATTTGTAGCATTACAGGTCATGATTATACCGAATAATTCCTGGTCATAATCATACCAATCAACAGTCCATCTATGCACTACGAGTCAAAGATAACTTTTATCATAATATAAATGTGAGGATGATGACAATGATATAAGAATTCAATCAAATGACAGCAAGGATAAATTTTAAAGATTTATAATTTAATTTATCAAAAATTCAATAATGTCCAAATTATCAACATGATACTGCTTTGTGGAGTAAAATTCAAGAATAATATTGTATCAAAAATAATTTGGACCGAACGAAATTAATTTTTGTCATGAATAGTACCCCAAGTGAATAGTACTTGAGTGAATAGTATCCCATGAATAGTACTTCATGAATAGTATCCTATAAATATTATTTCATGAATAGTGTCATACATATAAATAGTACCATACGTATGAATAGTATCATACGTATGAATAGGGTCGTATAAATGAATAGTACCATGAATATTACTCCGACATGAAAAGCTTAAAATTTAACAAGAATATTCAAAAAAATATTCTTGTGAAACGATACTAGATGAATCACAAATTTCAAGGATATTCTACTAATTTTAAGGAGTATAGAAGCAATACTTAATAAAATGAGTGTGGAATTCAGAATCTAAAATGAAATAATATTACTTATATACTATATAGTATGGAAGAAAATATTATTTTTTACGAATACTTAACAAAAATAATATCTTATACCTTAGTAAAAGACTGAATACTGCAATAGTGAAGTAGCAGAATACTCTTATTCTTTCTCTCTATAGTTTCTCTCGATATAGTTGCTCTTGTGAGTCTTAGTGAATTGGTGAGAATGAAAGAAGAAATGAACTTCTATTTATAGAAAAACATAGTTTCGATAATTACACGTTTAGGGGCTCAAATTATTATAGTTTAGTACCTTCATCTTTGCCTTCATTTTTAATTTAGTCATTCAAGTATTATGAATCTTGCACAACCTCCCCTAATAATACATGCATGTGAACCAATAGTTCCATGCATGTGAACAAATAATTATTTTCATGTGAACTAATAGCAATTAATTTCTCATTTATCCGATTAATTACCCGTTTGGTCAATTTAACATCCAGAAATCAACTATTATCGAAATAAATGTCGATTTTGACTAACACTAATAATCCCAACACAATGGAAATATTTTTAACAATATTTATTCATCAATAATATAACTTACAATATTAATAACCAGATCATTCCCAGGAAAGAGGGGGCTTTTCAATAAAGATTTCTCCCTATTGGCACGCAATTAAGTGACCAAACCCCTTTCCTCGACAGAACTTTCTAGAAATTGTCAATAATGCAAATAATAATATGAATAACTTTGTCGTCTCAATTATTGATTTAATAATATAAAATATTGTGCAGATAAAACTGTGATGTTGATTATATCACGTTCTAGCCTAATGTTTTGATGATGACTTGTTTATTGGTACTAAATTCTTTATTGTGAATTTCAGGAAACTGTTTCAAGAATTGTTTGATGGATTATTCAAGAAGAATGAAGATGCTTTGGATCTTAGGAAAAATATGTAAGGTCATTGCAAATATACGATTTTTCAATACAAGGCTCTAGGACATTTTATGTGTGCATTAAAATGTGATTTAATTGTGCATATTTAAAATATGTTTTTCATTGCTATAAGAACTGAGTTTATTTTTGCATGCATAAAAATCCTATCTGAATTAATTGAATGTGAAGATAATTCATGAATTGGTAACTGAAAAGTTGTTTGTGCCGATTGAGGAGTGATAACTATCTGTTAGAGGTTTAATTGTACATATCTTGGTAAGTTGCATATGGCGGTAGAGCTAAAATTAGCACATACCTTGAAAGAAGGAAATCATGATTATCTTTGAGGAATTGGAATTTGTTACAATAACTGTTGGCGGCAGACTTTATGGGAATTAGTCTTAAATTACTTTTTGTATCTGACTTGGACTCAATTCTGGATTGTTATTGAAAGAGTCCAACACATATCTATAACCACCAAAGATAATTTGTTGTATCATTCCTTAGCCATTAACGGATGTATTTGTTGGCCACAAAAATATTTTCTCAACGGAACTATATTTTGTAACAATGGTAATATATTTGGACTATAAAAAGAATTGAGATCAGTGATAAAATTACAACACTTACAACACTTGAATCAATTATTGCACTTACATACTTGGAAAGCTATTCTATTTTTGGTGCAAATTTTGAGCTGCTGATATTCTCAGTCAACTTTCATGAGCTTCATATTGGTGATATCTATCTTTTATTACTTGATCATTGCATTCACTAGTTGAGTCTTGCATTGTTAAATTACTTATTTGCTTTGATCATTGGACCTCTATTATTGTAATCTTATTTTTGTTAGAACTAAGTGTTGTCTAAGGAAATTTAATCCAGGTGGATTAAGGTTTGTTTACAAACAGGTTCAAGGAAGCATAGGTGCTTAAGGAGTGCATTGGTGCACAAGGAGCAAGAGTGCTCAAGTGAATTATTGTAATTCAATTTTATAGAATCTGTATTGTAACAAGAGTCTTTTAAAGAAATAAAATTGAGTCTCCAATACTAGTTGGTATTGGACGTGGAGTAGGCTATTATTATAGAGGTAATAAATAGAACCACGTAAAAATCTTGGTGTTATTTTTATTACTTGATTTAACTTAATTTCATTCAAGTTTATTGATTTGCTAAATAAACAAAATCTAATCGTGAGAATTTTTGTTATCATTAAATATTTTATTTAACTTACAAAAATACCAAGTTATTTTTTTAAACAAAAATTTAATTCGGTAGACCATATTCATTCAGCAAGCTGCATTCATCAATATAGTTGACTACATTCAATAATTTCGTTTAATGTTTTTAAATTGGTCATAGTTTGTACCAACACTTATTCAACCCCCCCCCCCCCCTTCTAAGTGTGCCTTATCTGAATTTCATTTGGTATCAGATCTTGGCTCTACTTACTTGGTCTTAAAAGTGACTTGTAGGGAAAGATTCTAACATGACACAGTTCAGAAACAACAATCAAGAAGGTCAATCAACCAATAGACCCCCACTACTGCATGGAATGTAAAACTACAACTTCGGAAATTCGAATGAGGATCTACCTTGAAAGAGATCCTTGGGAATGGTGGGTTGTGGAGAATGGACCGATTATTCCAAGGAAAGATGATGGTACTCCAAAGACTTTGCTAGAGATGGATTCAATTGAAACCTTCATGGTCTCCTATGACTCAAGGCGATGAATACTCTATTAAGTGGCATGGTGCGGTCAAAGATTGACAAAGTATCCTCATGCAACACACGACTAAGGAAATTTGGGATACTCTAGTGGTGAGTCATGAAGGAACATCAAAAGTTTGAGAAGTTAAACTAAGCATGCTTATGCATGACTATGAGATGTTCAAACTTGAGAAAGATGAAACTATAAAGATGGCTCAAGCAAGATTCCTTGTTCTTCTAAACTCTTTAAAGTTACTGGACAAATCTATTCCACAAAGTGAGATTAATCGTAAGTTACTTCGGGCTATGCCCAAGAGGTTTGCATCTAAGATTACTACTCTTCAAGATTCCTCTACTATATCTACTATGGATACACTAACCCTTTTTGGTGAACTTGAGGAATATGAACATCAGTTAAAAAGGTATGATGATGAGGAGGAAACTCCTCGTAGAAAGGTTTTAGCTCTTAATGCAGGAAATGAAGAAGAGCTTGATGATGATTCTGATGAAGAGATAGCTATGATGTCATGGAGACTCAAAGGACTTCTATAAAGAAAGAATAAACGAAAGAATATCTTCAACTCAAATAAAGGCAAAGGAAAGCAAACTAAAAACGTGTTTTGAATTTGGACGTCCAGGGCACTTCAAGAAGGACTGTTTTCAACTAAAGAATAAAGGAAAAACAGGCTTCAAGGATAATAAGAAAAATAAGGCACTGGTCACTTGGATTGATGAAGAAGAATCTGAAGTTGAGGTCGACGCCAAGGATGAGATAGCTCAAGTATGCTTCATGGGAATAGAAGGTGAATCAAATGAGGTATCTATTTTTGAAAATATTTCTTTGAAACAAGAAAATGAGAAATTGAATGAAAAGAATGCATATTTGAAAGACTTAGTTAACACATTAATGGGTGAAGTAGAATCTTTGATAGATGAAAAGAAAAATATTGAAAAGGAATCTATATATAAAGAAGAAAAAGTTTTGATTGCTAAAACTGATTTTCTTGAAAATTATAACAAAGTTCTTTTTAACAAAGTGACTTACTTGAACAATGAATTTGAAAAATTGACAAATGAACTGAAAATGCGAGATGTATGTATTGATACTTTTGGTAATTAATCCCAGTCTAAACCCAATCATACTAATGAACTTCAAAAGGAAGTAGATTCATTAAAAATATCTCTTGCTAGATTTGGAGAAGAAAATCTAATTGTCATGTTAGGAAAGCAAAAACCTAGTTTTGATAGACAAGGAATAGGTTATAATCCCACTCATAAAACCGGTAATGTGAATATGCTTAGATCCAAGTCACGTTTCAAATTGAATTATTGTTCTCCTTTCACAACATGCAAAAACTGTGGTATTAAAGGTCACTTGGACATAAATTATTTAAAGAAAAATAAGATTAAAAAGGTATGGGTGAAAAAGGTTGATTTACTTGTAACTAACCCTAAAGGACCCAAAAAGATGTGGGTACCAAAAAGATAAATCAATTTTTCTTGACAGGTATGTTTCAAGGCAAAGGTTCCATCTCAAAAATGGATTCTTGATAGTGGATGCTCTCGTCACATGACTGGTGATAAATCAAAGTTCGTGGAACTAAAAATCAAGAAGAAAAATGGAACGGTCACATTCGGAGATAATTGAACTTGTGAGATTGTTGGAAAAGGTAAAATGGGTAATGGTAAGGTTAACATCGATAATGTTCATCTTGTTAACGGTCTTGAATTTAATCTTATTAGTATAAGTCAATTAATGGACAATGGTCACTAGTCAGTTTTGATAAAGAAAAATGCATTATTTCTCATGGTACTAACAATGTTTCTCTAGTTGCACAAAGAGAAGGAAATATATATATTATTGACTTTGAGGAACAAGATGAAGAATTATGTCTTACATCTGTGCAAGATGAGGCTAATCTGTGGCACAAGAGGATGAGACATGTTCATATGGATCTAATCAAGAAATTGTCCTTAAAGAATCTTGTCAAAGGTTTACCAAAGATAAAATATGAAAAGAAGGGAATATGTGTCCCTTGCCAACTTGGAAAACAAGTAAGGACATCATTCAATTACAAAAGAATATGGTATCAACCTCTACTCCTTTACAATTACTTCATCTTGGTTTATTTGGCCCAGAAAGGCATGCTAGTATTAATGGTAAATTTTATGCATTTGTCATAGTTGATGATTTTTCTAGATATGCATGGGTATTATTCTTAAGAACCAAAGATGAGGCATTTAAAGAGTTTGAGAAATTGATAAGAAATTTAGAAAATAAGTATAGTTTCAAACTTATAAAAATTAGAAGTGATCATGGTACCAAATTTCAAAAAGATTTTGTTACATTTTGTGATCAAAAAGGTATAAGCCATGAGTTTTTAGCTCCTAGAACTCCTCAACAAAATGGAGTAGTGGAAAGAAAGAATAGAACACTTCAAGAAACAGCTAGAACACTTTTACAAGAAAGCAAACTTCCAAAGAAATTTTGGGCTGAAGTTGTTAATACTTCATGTTATGTGTTAAATAGAGTTCTTATTCGTCCTATTATTTTGAAAACTCCTTATGAACTTTTGAATAATAAAATTACTAATATAAGTTATTTCAAAGTATTTGGGTCTAAATGTTATATATTAAATACTAGTGATAACTTGGGAAAATTTGATGCTAAATCCTATGAAGGTATTTTCATTGGTTATTCACATAACAGCAAGGCATATCGTGTATTTAATGTTTTATAAGTTATGTGTTGAATAATCAATTCATATAACTTTCAATGAGACTAATAATGATCTTCCAAAAGAAAGAGAAGAGGATGCAGGAAATTTGGAGATTTTCACAAATTTAAGAAATCAAGAGAACCATTCGTGAAATACCGAATGGACAAACTCAATAAATTTGGATTGAATGATCCACATGAAAATGAACAAGAAGCAACACAAGATCTTGAAGAAAATTTTCCTCAACAAGAAGAGGTAATACACGATGTTCAAATGCCAAAGACAGCAAAATATCTCAAGGATCATCCACCGGAAAATATCATTGGAGATATAAACAAAGGAGTTACTACACGAAGAAACCTACAAAATCAATGTGCATTTTCTGCATTTCTATCACAAGTTGAGCCAAAGAATGTTAAAGAAGCTATACTGGATGAAAATTGGCTGATGGCAATGCAAGAGAAACTTCAACAATTTGAATGATGTCAAGTTTAGGAATTAATGTCTCCTCCTAAAGATAGTTCTGTCATTGGAACAAAATGGGTGTTTAAAAATAAGCTTGATGAGCATGGAACAATCACTCGCAACAAAGCAAGGCTAGTGGCTCAAGGTTATAATCAACAAGAAGGGATCAACTACGAAGAAACTTATACTCTAGTTGCAAGACTAGAGTCTATTCGAATCTTGTTAGCATTTGCTTGTTATAAGAAATTCAAGCTTTATCAAATGGATGTAAAGAGTGCGTTTCTTAATGAATACATTAATGAAGAAGTATATGTCAAACAGCCTCCTGGATTCGAACATGAGAAATATCCAAATCATGTTTTTAAGCTAAAGAAAGCTCTCTATGGTCTCAAACAAGCTCCAAGGGGGCTTGAGTACGAGAGAGTTGAGTAAGTATCTTATTTCAAGTGGTTTCACTAGAGGTAAAATAGATTTTACCTTATTTATTAAACATGAAAAACAAAAAATAATCATTGTTCAAATATATGTAGATGATATAATATTTGGTGCTACTAATGATTTTCTTTGTGAGTGGTTTTCAAAGTGTATGCATAAGGAATTTGATATGAGCTTAATGGGAGAGCTAAATTACTTTTTGGGACTTCAAATCAAGAAAATAAGGGAAGGGATCTATATTCATCAAACCAAGTACACAAAAGAGTTACTCAATAGATTCGGCTTTGAAGGAACCAACCCAAAGGCTACACCAATGAGTACATCAATAAAGCTCACTTCAGATGATAAAGGTATAGATGTAGAGGTAACTAAATATCGAGGTATGATCGGCTCTTTATTATATTTAACTGCATCTAGACCTGATATAATGTATAGTGTATGTCTTTGTGCTCGATTTCAAGCACAACCCAAAGAATCCCACTTATAAGCAGTTAAACGAATTTTTAAATATTTAAGTGGTACTATAAATTTAGGGTTATTTTATCCAATAAGTAATCATTTTGAACTAATGGGTTATTCAGGATCTCGGATGTGACTATGCAGGGTTTCAAATTGATAGAAAAAGTACAAGTGGTGTTTGTACATTTTTGGGACAAAGTCTTGTTTAGTGGCATAGTAAAAAGCAAACTTGGTTGCTTTATCAACCAATCGAGGGTGAATATTTAGTCTGCGAGGGAGTTGTTGTTCTCAAATATTATGGATGAAACAAACTCTATGTGATTTTGACATAATCTGCAATAATGTGCCTATATATTGTGATAATTCTAGTGCTATTGACATATCAAAGAATCCTATTTTGCATTCATGTACAAAACATATAGAGGTAAGGCATCATTTCTTAAGGGATAATGTTTCAAAAGGGTTAGTTAAATTGGTTTTTATTCCTACCGAAAAATAATTAGCTGATATTTTTACTAAACCCTTGAGTGAGGAAAGATTTTGTATGCTAAGGAGAGAACTTGGAATGTGCATGATATAAATATGATTTACGACATGCAGATTATATTTTATACATATATGTATCATTTATTTTCTGCATGATATCTGATAAAATATATATCTGTTAGACATTCCTTATCTGTTTAAATGATATTCTAGATACACGGGTCTATTAAAAATCAATGTTTATCGTCGAATATCAATTAAGTAGGAAATGTAAAGACTTCTACCTTGAAACTCGGAACAGCAGCCGAACAGTTTTTGAAATTGAAAAGACACAAGTCTTTCGGTGACAAATATTTACTTGATCTTTATATCTTCTTCTTCTTCTTAAATCAGATCTTTCACATCCGTTATCTATCCTAAACCTTTCTTTTCATCTTCACGAGTTGATAACACCATGAAAACCAGAGCTAGCAAGCGATCTACTGGAAAATCAACCGACGAAGGTTCTTCGTTGCAGAACGTTATGAGAACAAAGATGAAATCCAAGAAGAAAGCTGTGCATGTGTTATCTGATGCTACAATCTTTTCCGACGACTCAGACTCTAGTTTTTCTTTCTTAAAAACCTCAGAAGTCGAACTGGCTCACCAGGGAAAATCGAAGCAGCCAGAAGATGAAGAATAATTTTTCTCACAGCCAGAATCTCCCTCAAATCTGGTAAATCCATTTTCATCTTCATTTGATATGCAAGAAAATTTCTTTAGAGGACCTAGTTTTGAAACTCGTTTTAAAAACTCCATTGCTACAAAGCAATTTGTGTACGAAAAATCTTTGGATCTATTTTATCTAAAACACTCTGTTTTGGAAAAACTCTTCACTAATTGCAATATTTCTTCTATGCTGCTCCCTCCTACTATTGCTTATCCTAGGTTAGTTCAACAATTTTATACTAATCTTGAATGCAATGGGGATTTTTTACAACATTTGTTAAGGGTAAGTCATTATTTTTCACTAGTATTGACTTTGGTAGCATTCTTGGTATTTCTTCTACTAGACCTTGCCCTTTTACTCTTAAAGGTGCTGCTAATATCCCTTTTCATCCCTTGGAACAACTTCATATTGTTATGAATAATTATTCTCTTTCATCTCTGTCTCTCCCAAAAACTATGAGTGTGTGTCCTACTGCATGTGTGTTACATAAATTGGTTCGGTATAATTTGTTTCCCCGACTTGGTGGTGGGGCAGATTTTACTATCAGGATTTAGTAGTTGTGGCTGTGATTCTTAAAGGAAAATCTTTCAATTTTTCTCAAATGATGTTGTCTCATATGCAAAGTTGCATTCGTCAAAGCAAGAAGTGTCTTCCTTATAGCAAGTTTTTAACAAAACTCTTCCAACATTTCAAAATCTCTTTTGATGATGAAATTTCTGTTTCAAATCATGAGTTTATCGACACTGCTAATCTGACAAAATCTCACATCACTTTTCATGCTGGTGAGTTTGTTCGTCTTTTCCCTGATCCTCCTATTACCTCACCTCCTCCTATTTCTCCTATTCCTGACTCATCTTCATCTTCATTGCAAAATTCTCATGGGTCTGACATTATGAATATTTTAAATGAGATTTTGAAAAATCAAAATTCTGTGAAAGCTGATTTGGTCGACATAAGAAATCGACTTGTGATTCTTGAGAAAGGAAAACTACCGATGGATGCTCCCGAAATAACAAACTGTACCATCGTGTGGAAGATGAATTTATTGATCTTTAGGCTGGTTTTGAGATTCAGACACTGGCTATGGTTGAAGCACTCCAACGGAAATTTAATTGGAACACATGTCAGTTAAGTCAAGAGGTAAAATTTATTAGTTATCAACTCGGGGAACTTGCAGATTTTATGGAAACCAAGTTCAATGATATAGGACAAAGGTTTCATGTTCCAACAATGTATTCTCCAATCCCAGAGTGGCCGATGAACAATTGGATGGCTGAATACAAGGGTGACTTTCTGGATATGGAACTTCCTCCTGCAACCTTTATACCTTGACCACCTCGACTTGCAAATGATTACACTTTGGAAGAGCGTCTTCATCGCCTTCGTCATCATCCTTACTTTACCACTTGTGCTGAACAGCGGGCTAATCTCGAGGATATTGATTGATTGTGGTATTCTCTTTTTACATGATGACAAAGGGAGAGAATTTCTGAGCATTTCAGATTCTGTTGATGCTATTTTTAAGACTATGTTTTCACTTGATTTAGTTTTTGGAAGGCATGTTTGTCGGTGTTAAGACTGATGATAGACTCATTTTGATGCATGCATATTAAGACTTGATGCATATTACGCATCTATGAAATATATTTGGTTTAGTATGATACTAATATATGCAGGTTTTACAAATTTTTCCTGAAATATGCATGAATTTATGGGGAGTTTTATTTATCTATGTTGTCATCATCAAAAAGGGGGATAATGTTGATTATATCACGTTCTAGCCTAATGTTTTGATGATGACTTGTTTTTTGGTACTAAATTCTTTATTGTGAATTTCAGGAAACTGTTTCAAGAATTGTTTGATGGATTATTCAAGAAGAATGAAGATGCTTTGGGTCTTAGGAAAAATATGTAAGGTCATTGCAAATATAGAATTTTTCAATACAAGGCTCTAGGACATTTTATGTGTGCATTAAAATGTGATTTAATTGTGCATATTTAAAATATGTTTTTTCATTGCTATAAGAACTGAGTTTATTTTTGCATGCATAAAAATCCTGTCCGAATTAATTGAATGTGAAGATAATTCATGAATTGGTAACTGAAAAGTTATTTGTGCCGATTGACGAGTGATAACTATCTGTTAGAGGTTTAATTGTACATATCTTGGTAAGTTGCATATGGCGGTAGAGCTTTAATTAGCACATACCTTGAAAGAAGGAAATCATGATTATCTTTGAGGAATTGGAATTTGTTACTGAGAATCATTGGCGGCGGAATTTTATGGAATTAGTCTTAAATTACTTTTTATATCTGACTTGGACTCAATTCTGGATTGTTATTGAAAGAGTCCAACACATATCCATAACCCCCAAAGATAATTTGTTGTATCATTCCTTAGCCATTAACGGATGTATTTGTTGGCCACAAAAATATTTTCTCAACGGAACTATATTTTGTAACAACGGTAATATATTTGGACTATAAAAAGAACTGAGATCAGTGATAAAATTACAACACTTACAACACTTGAAACAATTATTGCACTTACATACTTGGAAAGCTATTCTATTTTTGGTGCAAATTTTGAGCTGCTGATATTCTCAGTCAACTTTCGTGAGCTTCATATTGGTGATATCTATCTTTTATTACTTGATTATTGCATTCACTAGTTGAGCCTTGCATTGTTAAATTTCTTATTTGCTTTGATCATTAGACCTCTATTGTTGTAATCTTATTTTTGTTTAGACTAAGTGTTGTCTAAGGGAATTTAATCCAGGTGGATTAAGGTTTGTTTACAAACAGGTGCAAGGAAGCATAGGTGCTTAAGGAGTGCATTGGTGCACAAGGAGCAAGAGTGCTCAAGTGAATTATTGTAATTTAATTTTATAGAATCTGTATTGTAACAAGAGTCTTTTAAAGAAATAAAATTGAGTCTCCAATACTAGTTGGTATTGAACGTGGAGTAGGCTATTATTATAGAGGGTAATAGCCGAACCACATAAAAATCTTAGTGTTATTTTTATTACTTGATTTAACTTAATTTCATTCAAGTTTATTGATTTGCTAAAACAAAATCTAATCGTGAGAATTTTTGTTATCATTAAATATTTTATGTAACTTACAAAAATACCAAGTTATTTTCTTAAACAAAAATTCAATTCTAGAGACCATATTCATTCAAAGAAGTCGCATTCATCAATATAGTTGACTACATTCAATAATTTGGTTTAAAGTTTTTAAATTGGTCATAGTTTGTATCAACACTTATTCAACCCCCCCCCCCTTCTAAGTGTGCCTTATCTGAATTTCATGTGACAATAATTGAATAAATAATGTGAGATACTATCGTGAATTATCAGTAGTAATAATTGAGTATAACTGAGTAACTTCTCATGTAAGCATCAATAATCAATACTGTGTGCTACTATGCAACCACACGTATTATTGTACCCTTACCACCGGGTATTTCAACAATTAACGGTAAAAACTTTCGCCGTTATTTTTATAAAAAGTTACTTCATTTTTTTAACTCAAGCCATGATGAATTACATTGTAGGGGACACTAATGATTGTCAGGCTGTCGTCATTTAAATATTCCCTGATAAAACGAATATTCCCCGACCAATCGAATATTTTATGACAACTTGCTTACTTTGAAAAATTTATAAATATTACCCACAACTATAACATTATATCAAATCCACACCATAATATTCAAAAATATATTTCAAAAAAAAAATAATCTTTATTCATCAAAGTTGGGGTATTACATAATTAGTAATTAACGAGTTATATGACAATTGAAGTTGATGTTGATTAGAAGTGTGGTTTGATCATGTGATTAAACCTATGATTAAAGGTTGTGAGTTAAATGAAATAGATATTTAATCATGTAACGTGATCATGTGGTAACTAATTGTGTTACGATTTTAAATGACACTAGTTGATAGCCCGTGCAATGCACGGGCTAGTTTGTTTTTCGATTGTATAATTTTCTAAAATTGGAATGAGAAAGATTTCTCATAATAATAATATTTTTTTCATATAAACTTTTAGATTCTTTTTTGCATGGCATATCAATTACATTTATAAATATGTTGCTATTGCTATTTTATTACTTCCACTTTTATTACGATAACCCATTTTATTTAAGGTCGTTCAGTTGTTGCTCAATTTTATGAATCTTCTCTTTCATGGCTTCGATCTTTGTTTGTAACGTAACAATAGTTTTTTCGATCTTTGCATTCTTGGCATATCCATAACGACCATTGTCACTACTGCTATTATCGCTTATTTCAATAATTTGGCGTTTGTTCTGCCCTTTGTTTTTTATTGGTATAGATCTGCAAAAAAAATGAAAACACATAAATTTTTAAAAATAACATGAAAAATAAGAAGAATATATTAGTTAAGGAAATCATACTAATTACTTTACCTGGTATCCATTATTTAGTATTTTGTATGGTATTGTTTGTGTATTGGATTTTTTATTTAAGTGATAGTGGTATTTATAGGTGTTTTATATTTAATGAGTATTTATTTATTTTTGTTATCAATGCTTATCTGTTATATGTTATAAATTTTTATAGAATATTGTTATAATATTTTATGTTTTTTTGTTAGTGACTTTTGGGGTCTTATGTGTTAGTTTTTTTATTTGTGGACAACTGGACGCTTGGCTTTCTTTTATAATTATTCACTGAATGTAATAATATTTCAAGTCCGTTTATTTTTCTGTCTTTCCATTTTCATTCGTCAGCGTTTATTTTATCTGACTAATATGGGGGAATTCCATCATCGAAATCGATTTGTTGAAGTCGTCGGTGTGTGCATTTTAGCGTCGTGTTAGGGATTTGCATATGGGTGGTTACAATTTATGCAGCTATTCTATTGGGGTGGTTTCACATTTTTTTGATTTCAGTGGGTGATTTACCTCCAATCATCGCCGGTGTGACGCCCCCAAAACAGGTATACATCACCCATCTTGAGTCGTCAAATACATATGGTACATAATTCAAATACAAACTTAATTAATACAACTGTCGTGTAAAATACGACAAAACATAAGCTGAGAGTTTAAACAAGAATGTTGCCTCCTAGACAATATCCACTCTCAATGGAGTCCTCATTACAATTATTATCACATTATTTCATAGAATAGTGAGGACTACTAAAACAACCATCTGGACCGTCAATCCGTTCCCCGACCAGTCCTAGTTATATTCTCATTTCCTGAAGAGAACAGTGAAACAAAGGGTGAGCTCAACTAGCCCAGTAAAAAATATTATGACTAAGATAATGTAGAATAAATTATCCTTAGCCTTCAACAGTATAACAACTGATAGAATATAATCGACAACAACTTTTAGATCAACAACTACAGCGGAATAAGCAATCCATTAGAAGAGTCAAGTAGAGAAAAAATCTACTATCTTCTATGATTTAAAAAGTTTTTCATCAACTTTATCACTTAGACTCAGCTTAACAAATAAAATCGAATCATCCCTGCATCACGGCCAAGGATATTTATGTAATCATCAATGGTCATGATTATAATGAATAATCCCTGGTCATAATCATACCAACAACTGTCCATCAATGAACTACAGGCCATTGAGGACTTTCACCACATCATTCGTCACATTACGGTCCTGATTATACCGAAAAATACCTGGTCTTAATCATACCAAGTCCATCTCTGCACGTAAACCAAAGATGACTTTCATCACAATATAAGCATGAGGATGATGACAATGACATAATAATTCAATAAAACAAGTTCAAGGATAAATTTTAAAGATTTATAATTTAATTTATCCAGAAATCAATAACGTCCAAATTATCAACATGATACTGCTTTGTAGAGTAAAATTCAAGAATAATATTCATGTACCAAAAATAATTTGGACAGAAAAGAAATATATTTTTCGGGTGAATAGTACCCCGTGAATAGTACTTTGGGAATAGTATCCCGTGAATAATACCCCGACACTAAAAGTGTCCCGAATACCCGAGTGAACGATACTAGAGTGAATAGTAACTGGGTGAATAGTAACTCGTGAATAGTACTCCGGCACTAAAAGTGCCCCGAATACCCGAGTGAATAATACTAGAGTGAATAGAAACTGGGTGAATAGTAATCCGTGAATAGTAACTCGTAACAGAAAAATACCAAAGAAAATAATATTTCATGACGAGTACAAAAGAAATGATATCCCAGATGAGTATAATAGAATATACGAAACTGCAAATGGATTTTCACCCGCCATGCAGAATCCACGTAGATGCATCATTTCCACAATTTAATAAAGAATGAATAAAAGGATCATTCACCATGCATGCGGTAATCCACATAAACAGGTTATTCAAACAAAATAATAAAGAATGGAATAACAGAAGAATTCACCATGCATGCGATAGACCGCACTTACAAAAGTATTCCCAACAAAATAATAAAGAATGGAACCAGTCGTCATGTAATCCAGATGCATGGATATTCCAAATGTAATAATAAAGAATGGAACTAGGTCATGCGTAATCCACACGCATGTGATATTCCAAATGAATATTAAAGAATGGAATAACAACAGAATTCACTGTGCATGCGATAAATCACATGCATATGTTATTCCAATGTAATAACAAAGAATGGAATAACAGAAGAATTTCACCATGTATGCGGTACTTCGCATAGATAGGTTATTCCAACATAATAATAAAGAAGAATAACAACCCTTACGAGTATTCAAAGAAAATAACTCTCTTCATGAATATGAAAGAATAATACCCCTTACCTCAAAAGAAAAGTGGATACTGGAATAGTGAGGTAGCAGACTTCTCTTCTTCTTTCTCTCTATAATTTCTCTCTATAATAATTGCTCTATAGCTTTAGTGAATTCGTGAGAATAAAAGAAGAACTAGCTTCTATTTATAGGAAAATATATTTTCGATAATTGCATGTTTTGGGGCTCGAAATATTACAGTACAATACCTCCCTCTTTTTCTTCATTTTTAATTTAGTCCTGCAAGCATTATCAAACTTGCACCACCTCCCCTAATAGTAAATCATGTGAATCAATAGTTCTAGACATGTGAAAATACGAATTACAGTATAGTACCTCCTTCTATACCTCCATTTTTAACTTAGTCATGCAAGTATTATCAATCTTGCACCAACTCCCCTAATAGTACATACATGTGAATCAATAGTACACACATGTGAGCACATAGTTATAAGCATATGAATCAATAGCAATTAATTGCTCATTTATCCGGTTAATTACTTGATTGGTCAATATAACTTCCAGACATCAATTATTATCAAAATAAATGACGATTTCCACTAACACTAATAATTCCAACACAATGGAACTATCAATTTCATCTTTAATCAACACGAACTTATTCATCATTAATATTATAATTCACAATATTTAACAACCAGGTCGTTCCCAGGAAAGAGGGGGCTTTCGGCGTGCAATTAGGTGGCCAAACCTCTCCCTGACAGAACTTCTAGACATTGTCAATATTGCAAATAATAATATGAATAACTTTGTCGTCTCAATTATTGATTTAATAATATAATATATTATGCAGATGATACTGTGACAATAATTGAATCAATAATATGATAGATATGATGCATCAATTACTATAGCAATAATTGAGTATAACTGAGTGACTTTTCACGTAAGCATCAATAATCAATACCGTGTGCTACTATGCAACCACGCCAGATTCTTTATTTACTTTTACTAAAGGGTAGTTCAACAGCTTTAACGGTAACACTTTCGCCGTTATTTTTATAAAATGATAATTCTGTTGTTTTCTAACTACGATAATACTTCCGTTGTGGGGTGCACCAATGATTGTGTTATCGTACAAATATTCCCTGTTAAAACGAATATTCTCCGACCAATCGAATATTATATAACAACTTGCTTACTTTTCAAAATTTATAAATATTACCCACAACTATAACATTATATCAAATCCACACCATAATATTCAAAAAAATATTTCGAGAAATTTAAATCTTAATTCATAAAATTTGGGGTCTCACAATCTCTCCTCCTTATGAAATTTTGCCCTCGAAATTTACGTAGGTACCTGGTATGATGAGGATACCTTGACTTTATTTCAGATTCTAACTCTTAAGGTATAACCTTTGAGTGTTGAATACGATCCTTCTTATCCAAGATTTTAACACGTATCTCCTCATACGTTAAATCTTCTGCTATATCGTCTAGTTCTAATTTAATAATGTGGTTCGGGTCGTCCACATATTTATGTAACATCGATACGTGAAAAACGTTATGAACACGCGACATACTTGGCGTTAAAACGAGTCTATAGGTCACAGTTCCTACTCAATCAAGGATTTCAAATGAGCCAATTAAATTGAGGGTTGAGATTTCCTCTCTTCGTCAATTCTTGCTTCTAGAATAACGCCCTCTTGAACCTTTTTTCACATTAATCAGCTCCGGGTCTGTAGCTTGAACGACTTTTAACTTTATCGATTAAAGTCGATTCTACTCATATATTCGTTATCTTCACGTGGGTCCCTAGAGTCTTTAACTCTTTCTTCATCATTTGTAAGTTATACGAAATGGGTTTTTGTGTTAACTACATCGCACTCGTAAACGCATACGATCTTCTACTCAATGCATCAGCTACCACATTCACTCTTCCACGATGATATTGAATTGTATAGTCGTAATCTTCAACAACTCGAGCCAACGTCCTTGGTTCATGATACGTTCGTTTTGGTTGAAGAAATATTTAAGGGTTTTAGAAATGGGTTTTGTACTGGGGTCAATACAAAATTCGATTTCACGCTCTAGGGTTAGGCTAAGAAGTCTTCAAGAATACGCCAGGAAATTTATTAATAATAGAAATATCATTCAAAACTGTGACTCTCATCCAAGACTTGGATAGTACGTCATATTGATACATATCAACTTGACATCGTCATTCACAGCGTCGCCTACGAAAAGTCTGGCTTCGGTGTATTCCAAGACTTGGAAGTCAACAGATAAAGGCTCGAGACTCTTTACTTATGGCTTGATATGACAGTGATTAACTTTAGTGGTTTGGTTGCTTGAATTCGTATAACAGGTTGGTTAGGAATATGAAAGCTAACAACCATATGAAAAGCATGATGAGTAGTTAACCAATCGATTCCTAAAATTGCATCAAATGCAAGTATTTCAAAGAGATAAGATCGACAGGTAACGTGAAAGTGTCGATTTGAATCAATCAAGACTTATAAATAGTGGAGGTAACGAAGGTTTCTCCTAACCAATTTTCAATCGATAAGTTAAAGTCTAATATCTCCGGAGTCAAATTTAAACGTTGAGCGCAAGCAAGAGAGATAAAAGAATGGGTAGAACTAATATCTAATAAGGAATAGACTTCGCAAGAATTTATAATTAACTAACTAATGCTAACTTCGTTCGGGTTACTCATTTTTTGAGAAGTTATGAAAAACACTCTTTCTGAAACCACCGACTTTGTTTTGTCCGTATCCGCCTTTGGTGCCACCGTCCCAACTGGACTTGACTTTGGTGCACGACAATATTGGGCTAGGTGACCTTCTTTTCCACAATTGTAACATGTTTTGGACTGCATTATGCAGTTTGGACTGATATGTCCCTCCCCTCCGCATTTGAAGCATACAATTGGTGGTCGTTCTCCTTCCTTGAAAAGGGGGTTTGTTTCTGCTGTCTTTCCATCGTGGTTGAACCTTCTCTTCTTGAAATTTCCACTCCTATTATCTTGGCCATGGTTACCACCGAAGTGGTTACCATTCTTGGCATGATAATTTCCCCCACGATGGTTATCATTATTCTGATGGTCGTTGCCACCAGTATGATTATTATCGTGTTGCTGGTCATTACCTTTTGGTTGTGCTGACTCATTATCTCGCTCCAATAACTTAGTCCTATTCACAACATCTGAATATAAACAAAGTTTGTGAGAAATGAGGTATTGACGTATATCGGGTTTCAAACCTCTTAGAAACATTCGCATCATTCGCTCCTCATTATCGACCAAATGGGATGCAAACCGGGATAACTCCGCAAATTTAGCCTCGTATTGCGACACGGTAATATTTTTTTGCTCCAACTTGATAAACTCCACCTCTTTCATGTGACAAATACTTTCAGGAAAGTACTTGTCATTGAACAGCTCTTGGAACTTCTCCCAAGACATCTTGAGTGCGTCAGGCTGGGTACGTTTTACAGATTCCCACCAATAATCTGCCTCTTCACGCAACATAAAGGTGGAAAAGGGAACCTTTTGCTCCTCGGAGCATCCCAAGACATCAAATATCTTGGTGATCTGCTTTAACCACATCTCCGCCTTAAGTGGTTCTGGATTTCCCAAAAACTCCTGCGGTCCCAGCTCCTTGAACTGCTTAGCAGTGACCAGCCGTGGTTTGCCATTGTTTCCACCTGCATTATGAACAGGAGTCTCTCTCGTCTGATGTTGCATGAATTGCATAAAGCCTCTAAACATCCCATCGTTCATCATCTGATCGGTGTTGTTATTTACCTGAGGATTATTCTCTTCCTTTTGCACATTATCATGGGTATTAATCTGTGGTGACTCAACGGTCTCATGTGCTTCATTGTTGATGTCAACATTTTCAGATGCCATTTTTAAACACTGTCACAAGACAAGGGTTAATTGACATATCACATATTATCTCTATACTCTGACCCACCAATTAAATACCAAATAAACTTAGGTAGGTCATACTAGCAAAGGAATTTCCCGTCTTTCCCCTCCTAGTTCTTGTCTCACATCTCAGTCAGGGATCATATCCCTAAGCTTTAATACACCCTGTGACGCCCCCAAAACAGGTATACATGACCCATCTTGAGTCACCAGATACATGGTACATAATTCAAATACAAACTTAATTAATACAACTGTCGTGTAAAATACGACAAAACATAAGCTGAGAGTTTAAACAAGAATATTGCCTCCTAGACAATATCCACTCTCAATGGAGTCCTCATTACAATTATTATCACACTATTTCACAAAATAGTGAGGACAACTAAAACAACCATCTGGACTGTCAATCTGTTCCCCGACCAGTCCCAGCTATATTCTCATTTCCTGAAGAGAACAGTGAAACAAAGGGTGAGCTCAACTAGCCCAGTAAGAAATATTATGACTAAGATAATGCAGAATAAATTATCCTTAGCCTTCAACAGTATAACAACTAATAGAATATAATAAACAACAAGTTTTAGATCAACAACTGCAGCGGAATAAGAAATCCATTAGAAGAGTTAAGTAGAGCATAAAATCTACTATCTTCTATGATTTAAAAAGTTTTTCATCAACTTTATCACTGAGACTCGGCTTAACAAATAAAATCGAATCATCCCTGCATCACGGCCAAGGATATTCATGTAATCATCAATGGTCATGATTATACTCGATAATTCTGGTCATAATCATACCAACAATCGTCCATCAATGAACTACAGGCCAATGAGGACTTTCACCACATCATTACGTCACATTACGGTCATGATTATACCGAATAATCCACTCGGTCATAATCATACCAAGTCCATCTCTGTAGCGTAAGCCAAAGATGACTTTCATCACAATATATAAGCATGAGGATGATGACAATGGCATAATAATTCAATAAAACAAGTTCAAGGATAAATTTTAAAGATTTATAATTTAATTTATCCAGAAATCAATAACGTCCAAATTGTCAACATGATACTGCTTTGTAGAGTAAAATTCGAGAACAATATTCATGTACCAAAAATAATTTGGACAGAAAAAAAAAAATATTTTGGGTGAATAGTACTTCAGGAATAGTACCCCGTGAATAGTACCCCGACACAAAAAGTGTCCTGAATACCCGAGTGAATGATACTAGAGTGAATAGTAACTGGGTGAATAGTAACCCATGAATAGTAACTCATGAATAGTACTCTGGCACGAAAAGTGCCCCAAATATCCGAGTGAATAATACTAGAGTGAATAGTAACTGGGTGAATAGTAACCCGTGAATAGTAACTCGTAACAGAAAAATACTAAAGAAAATGATATTTCATGACGAGTACAAAAGAAATGATATCCCAGATGAGTATAATAGAATATACGAAACTGCAAATGGATTTTCACCCACCATGCGGTAATCCACGTAGACAGATCATTTCCACAATTTAATAAAGAATGAGTACAAAGGATCATTCACCATGCATGCGGTAATCCATATAGACAAAGTTATTCCAATGTAATAATAAAGAATGGAATAATGTAAGAATTCACCATGCATGCGATAGACCGCATGAATAGGTTATTCCCAAATGTAATAATAAAGAATAGAACCGTGTAATCGTAATCCGCACGCATGTGATATTCCAACAAAATAATAAAGAATGGAACCAGTCATGCATAATCCGTATGCAGACGGTATATTCCAAATGTAATAATAAAGAATGGAATAGCAATGAAATTCAAAGAAGTCGATATGATCGCATGCATGAAAGTTATTTCAATGTACTAATAAAGAATGGAATAACATAAGAATTTCACCATGTACGCGGTACTTCGCATAGACAAGTTATTCTATCATAATAATAAAGAATGGAATAACAACCCTTACGAGTATTGAAAGAAAATAACTCTCATCATGAATACGAAAGAATAATACCCCTTACCTCAGAAGAAAACTTGATACTGGAATAGTGAGGTAGCTGACTTCTCTTCTTCTTTCTCTCTATAATTTCTCTCAATAATAATTGCTCTATAGCTTTAGTGAATTGGTGAGAATGAAAGAAGAATGAGTTTCTATTTATAAGAAAATATATTTTCGATAATTGCATATTTTGGGGCTCGAAATATTACAGTACAATACCTCTCTCTTTTTCTTCATTTTTAATTTAGTCCTGCAAGTATTATCAAACTTGAACTACCTCCCCTAATAGTAAACCATGTGAATCAATAGTAAATCATGTGAATCAATAGTTCTAGACATGTGAAAATACGAATTATAGTATAGTACCTCCATCTACCTCCATTTTTAACTTAGTCATGCAAGTATTATCAATCTTGCATCAACTCCCCTAATAGTACATACATGTGAATCAATAGTACACACATGTGAGCACATAGTTATAAGCATGTGAATCAATAGCAATTAATTGCTCATTTATCCGGTTAATTACCCGATTGGTCAATATAACCTCTAGACATCAATTCTTATCGAAATAAATGTCGATTTCCACTAACACTAATAATTCCAACACAATGGAACTATCAATTTCATCTTTAATCAACACGAACTTATTCATCATTAATATTATAATTCACAATATTTAACAATCAGGTCGTTTCCAGGAAAGAGGGGGCTTTAGATAACGATTTCTCCTTATTGGCGCAGCCTTGATTAGGTGACCAAACCTCTCATTAATGAACTTCTAGACATTGTCAATATTGCAAATAATAATATGAATAACTTTGTCGTCTCAATTATTGATTTAATAATATAACATATTATGCAGATGATACTGTGATAATAATTGAATCAATAATATGAGAGATATAATTCAGCAATTTCTATAGCAATAATTGAGTATAACTGAGTGACTTTTCACGTAAGCATCAATAATCAATACCGTGTGCAACTATGCAACCACGCGTATTACTGTACTTTTACTACGAGGTAGTTCAACAATTTTAACGGTAATACTTTCGCCGTTATTTTTATAAAATGATAATTCTGTTATTTTCTAACTACGACAATACTTCCGTTGTGGGGTCCACCAATGATTGTGTTATCGTACAAATATTCCCTGTTAAAACGAATATTCCCCGACCAATCGAATATTATATAACAACTTGCTTACTTTGCAAAATTTATAAATATTACCCACAACTATAACATTATATCAAATCCACACCATAATATTCAAAAAAATATTTCGAGAACTTTAAATCTTTATTCATAAAATTTGGGGTCTCACAGCCGGCCTTGCATAACTATGGATACAACCATCACAGTAGGTTCTCGATCCTTTATTTAACTTAGATCTTTCTTTAATTTGGTTTTCACTTATCTCTGTTTATATATATATATATATATATATATATATATATATATATATATATATATATGTGTGTGTGTGTGTGTGTGTAATGACCTATTGTTTTTGTTTTCGTAATAAATGTTTTGTGTGTATGTTGTATTTAAATGGTATTCTATTTTAGAAGAAGTATTAATCAAGTATTTGAAGGCTTATTTTGGAAGTGCATGATTCATAACATAATGATGGGGATTGCATGTGGTTTACTTTCATCTTTAATGTCTTTATTGATAGGACTGTTTTAGTAGTATGTATGTACTCTATGGTTTGTATTGAAAATGGGATGTTCTTCTAGTTCTTCTATTTCAGAAAAGCCTGATGACTTTGTTGTTATATATTATTCTAGTGCCTCAATTTGACTACAGAGGCTTCTAGGATTATAAGGCCCTATAGTTTTGAAAGGGTTATTTTGAGTTTTGTTGTGTATCCGGTACAAAGTTTTCTTTCCCCTTGATGTGTTTTTTATTGTCGTGCTTTCAGTTGATGGTTGTGTTTTAAATGGTTCTACCAACTCAATACTCTTGAAAAATAGCGAAACAATAACCAAGTAACACTTAAAAAAACTTTTCTGATGATTGAAAGAAAAGAAAGAAAAAGGGAAAATGTTACCATTTAAGGTTAGAATTGCACATCATTATATATGGCTGATTATTGGTACCCTGATGTATCATTATTACTATGCTGACATGAGCAGTGTACAAATTTATTCACCTATGCTACATAGGCATTTCTAATAAAACTTTTTATGGAGTCATGGAGTTTATACATGTTGCAAAAGTTGAAGGACTACCAAAGATTGTCAGTATTCAAAATAGTTACAGCCTGATAGTTAGATGTAAATTTGAAGGTAAATTATTTTCCTTTATAATTCTCTATTACTATGGAAATTTAAAAAAGGAACTGTTTCCATGGAAAGTTTTGAGTTATTGATTTGTCAAGAGAAATTTGTTTTAAACTATACTATTATAACTTTGAACATTAGACATCTCTTTATTTATTTGATAAGTAACATTAGATATATTACTCCTTTGTTTTATCTTAAGTTCATGAAGACTCCAACTTTTCAATTACAAAATAGTCCCATCATTAGCCAAACTTGAAGGAATTCATACAATACTACTGAAAATAATCAGACAGCTGGGAAAAAGTTCGAGTTAACATGGATATCCTCTTCCAAATATTCCCCAAAATCAGCTATCTTTCTTTTGTTCTTCTTTTCCCAGTCTGTTGTATTTTTTGGCTCATCAGTTTTGTCATTGTTTTGATGCTTTATCTCTCCAAAATTTTTTGTGGTGTCATGTTTTGTCTCTCCAGATTTATCCTCTTATTTGATGTTTTGAACCTTTGATACTGTATATTCTTTGTAGCCCAATCATGTGTTGTACGGTGTAATTTTGATCTGGAACGTACAATTCTTTCCACGTATATTTTGAATTTTTGGTGGCAGTTCTTGCATATTTATACCCTGCATAATATTAAATGGTTAGCAAGTGTCATTGTGTGATTCAACATTATTTTTTTGAATAATGTGTATATACAAAAGACTTACTGTTGGGGAACATTCTTTGTTGATGTCATTTAGTAGTTGTTCGATAGGAACTCCTATAACATGCGCAACTTCTCGATTAAACATGACAAATGTTTTTTCTCCTGTGGTATCCTTTACCTTAATTGTCAGCTTATACCGTTTAGTAGTTTCTATTTTTTCGCTCAGACAATTGTGGCATTGTAATTTTGTGGATAACTCCTTAATTTGTTTGAGGCAATTATTGCAGGCTACATAGTACCATCCTTGTTCCAGTAGAATTTGAACTATTGTGACTTCACATGTGCAGTACATGATCTATAGCAGTAATATTCATTTTATAAGCATTATAATATTTTTTATTATTATATTTTTTTAATAGAATGTTAAAAAGATAAAAGTAAAGAAATTTACTTCTGATCCCTCTGGTAGCTTGACAGTAAGAATTTGTTTGATACAGAAATGTTCAGTTGTATCATCTGTTTGTTCATTCTTCCCTCCAGGTGGATTTTTTGGCAGTTGTTTGTGTACCTGAACCTTAGAGACTGTGTATTCTTCATAGCCTCTTTGAGTGTTATATGGAGTGATTTTGACTTGAAACAAACAACTCTTCTTTCAGATATTATATATAATTGGTGGAATGTCTTGCATTGATATATCCTGTATTTTATGATTTTATTAATAGATATGACCCAATCATTATAACAATATAACTGTATACAATGGTAGATGTTATTAAAAAATGGTTTTATTATTAAGTAATGTACCAAATTTGAGGCGAGTTTCTTTCTTTGATTGATGAGATGGTCAATAGGAACACCTATGAGGTGTGCAGCCTCTCGATTGAATAAAATGAATGTTGTTTCGCATGTGTTATCCTTAACTTTGAGCGTGACTTTGTAGCGCTGTGTAGTCCCAATCTCTTCGCCTATGCAATTTTGACATTGTAATTTGCTTAATGGATCCTTTATCTTACGGAAACATTTTTTGCATGCAAGATAATACCATCCTTGGTCGAACACTATATCATCAATTGTTGTTTCACACGTGCAATACATAAACTGTTGGCATTTTGAGAGGCTTTAGTATGTGTTAAGTTTTAAATGAAAAAACCTTTTCAGTAATGTTAAAAAATCAGTTATAGTAGGTATTTACCTCTAAACCTTGTGGTAATTTCGCATTTAATAGCTGGTTTATGTTAAAACATTCAATGTTATAGTTTTCTGGATGTGTGTTTAATTGAACGTTTGGAACAATTTCAATACTTGAGGTGATTCCTTCATTGTTTTGTATAGTACTCCTTAGGGTGGATATTGGTTGGTAAGGGATGTTAAAATAAACCCTTGTGGCAGCTGTTGATGATAAATTGATCTCCCCTATAAATAAAATAAGTGCATGTTAGTAATTATTCTTGAAAACAATTAAAAATTCCTAAATCACCTTTAAATTCCTTTGCAAGTGTTCCAATCACTACTATAACAATCAAGTTATCATTTTGTCTTAAAAAATCTCTTTGAAAATTTAATGCATGTTCTCCCCACATAGTTACTATGATTGTGTGGTGGCTGTTTGTAATAACATAAAATTTTTATTATTGGTATGAGAGAAATAATTCGAATTGGAAAAACATCACACTATTTTTGACACATACCTCTCATTCGTTAAGAGAATATCCATTTTTTGAATTCCTTGTCCAACTGATTGCAAGTCAGTTATCGTTGTAAGCTTTCCAATAACATCTGTGAGGAAATGAAATCTAATAAGTATAAGAAGAAAAAATTCAAGTATTTATTGCGTAATGAGGTTTTGAGTATTTTTTTTACCTATGAGATATGTTTTATCTCCAGCCTTGTTTCTTGTTTCAGCAAACGTTAATAACTCAAATTTATACCTTGCAATTATATATGTGTTGTTTACCTGAGTTATCGTTGTCTTGTGAAAAAAGTTAATCACCTTATCACCATTAATTGCTTTATATTTAGGTGGGGCTGGTACAATCTTAAAATTGGATATGACGTATACGTTGTCTTCGTTCAATCTTTTGATGTATTGTGCTCATTGGTTGAATCTCAGAATGAGCATCACGTGAATATCCTGCACATAATATATATAAGATAAATAATCTATTTATAAGATAACAACTTTTAATTCTTAGTAATATTTATTTATGAAGTAATATAAAATTTAGAATACTACCTCTTCATCAAGCAATATAGCTGTGGTGTTGACAATCTTTCCAGTGCTCAAATTGATCCTCCCATTTTCTTGTTTATCTGACCTTTATTGTATAATCATCTTTATGGCTTGTTAATTCGTTCAAAGTTATATAATTTATTGGCATAGTGAATAAGTGTAGAAACAAATGTAGATGTGGAGTACTTCTGTGTGTAGTATGAGATTTTTATAGGGTGAAGTACTATGATAAGTAGTATTTTTATTAAATGTATTTAAACTTTCATTTGTAACTGTTTAGTAAGAAGTCATATATACTTAATGATTTTATTAAAGATTTTTTTACTGTTCATGACTCCTCCTTTTCCAGATTCTTAATTATTTTTTTAAAGATGTTTTAAATGTTCATGAATGTTGTGTTCTCAGATTTTTAATGGTTTTAATAAATATATTTTAAATATTCATGAATGTTGATGTTCATCAATCTTGTATTATCATATTCTTAATGGTTATATAATTTCTTGGCATAGTGAATAAGTGTAGAAACAACTGTAGATGTGGAGTACTTTGTGTGTAGTATGAGGTTTTTATAAGGTGAAGTACTATGATAAGTAGTATTTTTATTAAATGTATTTAAACTTTCATTTGTAACTGTTAGTGAGAAGTCATATACTTAATGATTTTATTAAAGATTTTTTTATTGTTCATGACTCATACTTTTCCAGATTCTTAATTATTTTTTTAAAGATGTTTTAAATGTTCATGAATGTTGTGTTATCAGATTTTTAATGATTTTAATAAATATATTTTAAATGTTCATCAATCTTGTTTTATCATATTCTTAATTGTTTTAATAATGATATTTTATCTGTTTTAGATAACATAACATCTATGTAATTCTATAATCAAAGCATAAGAAGATAAAGGCCCAAAATAGACACACAATTATGATTATAAATTCACTAAATAACACTAAAATTATAAAAATAATCACATTAATTTATCTCTGAACAATTAACTAATTACCCTATAACTCCAATATATTGTTCCGCATCAGTTAGTTACAGGCTTGTTACTCTACCTGCTATTCTACATGCTCTCATATACTCTCAATTGCTTCCTTCTCTCTCCTTAATCTCGAATAATCTTATTCAGTTTATCATCAGCAGCAAAAGCCTAAACCTCACCAACATCACTCTTAATGGCTGAGTAATCAAGGAGACAGAACATTAGGCTACAACTAATATAGGAACTAAAAACAGGCCAGACGAATAAAAAGAATTTATAAATTCTTTTATCTTAGAAGGACCACAGTAGTAACTCATTCAAAATGACATGATTACCTGCTATGTTTGTCTCGAGTATAAAACATACACTCTAAATTGGTAGCATAATTTCATCATGATAATGTTTATGCTTTATTTTATCATACAATAGTCCAGAGAGGAACAAAAGAATTGCTGGAATCCCAAATCCTAATTTCGATCCCAAATGATCTTGAATGTAGACAATAACCGTCAATACCCTTTCATTCTTAGTAGGACTTTATCTCTTGTCTAATTGTTCACTGTTCATGATCTCCCCAAACTAAGTTGTTATATATTGCACCTTATTTTATACTTTTGTGACTTATAATATGTCATATTTGAGTTTGATAAAACTCATCTGTGGACATAATTTAAGTAAGTATAAAAGGTATAAATTAATGTCCTCTACGTGGAGAATAAAAGAGAATTTTATTTGATTTGTGTAGAAATCATTTGACTAGTGTCTATAGTGAGACATTTAATAAGGTGCAAAATTGTTTGATAAAAACTATTTTTCCTTAGTTCCATTTAATAGAAGTCTATTTTATTTTATTTTTTGGAACAAAAGGAAAATATTGAGTGCTATTTAAATTCTAATTAATCACTACATTAATACTAACTAGTATGTAACTTACATATTTAGTATTAATACATATGGTTAAATATAGAATTAAATAGTATATTATGTAACTTATATATATATATATATATATATATATATATATATATATATATATATATATATATATATATATACAGTCAGGGATCAAGAGCATTCTCCTTAAATAGCATTCCGCCTTAAATAGCATTCTTTTATTAAAATTATGTCATTTTGGAGGGACGCGGTGGTATTTTTGTAAATACGCGATGGCATTGTATTTACAAAAATGTCACTGCGTCCCTCCAAAACGACGTAGTTTTAATAAAAGAATGCTATTTAAGGCGGAATGCTATTTAAGGAGAATGCTCTTGATCCTTACCGTATATATATATATGCATAAGTTTACATATATGATTTTGCACATGTATTTTTTCTATCTTCTCCAATATTTCTACAAACAAACAACTACTACAAAGTAGTGTTCTATTAGAATTTTCTGTGAATTGCTATCACAGATAATTCACCAAGGCTTGCCATATATCCTAGAGGGATATCGTCTGTAACTCTTAGCAAACCGATAGTGGCGAGGGCGATAAAGACCTTAAGGACAGGGATCACCCGTGTCATGTCTTCAACAACAATTTTGACTCTACTAAACTACAATTCTAACAATCTTAAGGTCTTTATCTTAGTTGTTGGAGTCATGATTTTGGTGAGATAGAAGACAACAAGGTTTTCAAAGATAAGTGTCATTTTTCTTGTATCTATTTTATCAATGGAATGTTTATGATAATTAGTAATATATTGAGATATTAAGCTAATTATTTTTATTGATAATTCTTGTTAGAAGATGGACTGTGGAGAAAAATGAAAGTGAAAAGATTTGCAATTTACAAGTTTGTAAATTGATATGGAGAAGATGAAGAGTCATCATGGAAAACACCAAATTTTGATGCCTAAAATTTTTCCTAAAGAGATTGTGGTGTTCTTCGGATTTAAATCCAAAAGGTGTGTTTTTTAACGATTGCCTTTATTTTTATACATTACAAAAAATGGGCCTTTAGGAACGATTTTTCGGGCAACCACTTTATAAGTTGTTGCTAAAAGTATATGTTTAGCAACGAAATTTGTCCTTCGTTGCAGATTGTCTTAGGCTTTCACTTTTTGCAACGAAATTCATAAGTCGTTGCAAAATTTCGTTGCTAATTCATTGGCGGGAAAATTTTTTATTAGAAATTCGTTGCAAAATTTTCGACCACTTGATTTCCCGTCATCGTGGGCGGCAACAAAAGTTTTTTTGTTGCTAAAAATGGGACTTTAGCAAAGATTTTTCAGGCAACGACTTTATAAGTCGTTGCTAAAAGTGTATGTTTAACAACGAAACTTGTCCTTCATTGCAGCTTGTGTGAGGCTTTCACTTTTTGCAACGAAATTCATAAGTCATTGCAAAATTTGAAAACAAAATTCGTTAAAAATTCGTTGCAAAATTTCTAACCACTTGATTTCTCCTCATCGTGGGCAACGAAAGTTTTTTTATTGTTATATTTCGTTGCCTAATATGGACCACATTCATTGGCAACAATTTTTATTTTCGTTGCATATTTTATACACCTTTTGCAACGACTATTAAAATATTGTCTTAAATTAAGATAATCCCAATAAGCATGTTTTTGTAAGACCATATTCGGTATTCAGAGAATTGTCAAAAAATATTCGCATTTAGTATTTAAAAATTATGTCCAAATGTGGAACATATTCGTTTCTATTTTTAATTCGAATAAACAAATTATTCAAATATCCGAATTCGAATGTCAATCACCTAATAAACAATTTATTCAATTTATTTATAAAAAGTAAAAATAAAAAAATATTGACCAATTACTAACAAATCACAACCAATTAAAGTTGTAAAAATACATATCATAAATGGGAGACATATCAAATACATCATCATTCATAATTGATCATAAAAATCAATTAAAATTTACTAATATAAATTATACATATAAGATGTATAAATTGTACTTATAAGTTGTTCCATATTATTTAATTTATTTTTTGCTAAATTTAAATGTATATAAAAGAAGAGAAATACATATACTTAGGGGCATTCCCCAGATCGATACAAAATGTCAAGAAAGGGAACTCAACATGATAAACAGTGAAACTCAGATTCTAAGACAATACAAGAGCATAAGGCCAAAACAGATCAAATGAGCACAACATTGGACTTCAAGAACACTGCAGAGCATCCGACCAACAAAACAATAAACGAACGGAATGCTGACTGTGCATATTGGCCTGTTATTTTTGTTGACGTGGCCCGTTATTGCTGACGTGGAGGACAGAAATGCCTGGCTTAAAAATTTCCTTAAAGAAAATGTTGCTCACAAGTATCGAACTCCAGACCTCTCCAAACTAGAAACCTTATATTCCAACAAAAGCCACTAGACTAACTACCTATTATACTAAAATTTATGTAACATTAATATTTAAACCACCTAACATCGTTTCTATGCATGTGAGGATGAGATAATACACTTTTTGGTCACTGTACTAGGAATTGTAATAATAATAATAATTATAATTATTATTATTATTATGGTACTAATCCTGCAACCTGTCAGTATTAAGACTGGAACAAAATACAAAAGATGATATATTGAGATATAAATTTCAACATAGATTTGTCAGCCATGAAATAAGTCATGTTGCTGCATGCGTGCATTTACCAATGTTAGAAACTAAAAAGTGTTCACAAGACAAAAGTGTTTACCAATGTGATAATTAAAATTTTAAATAATAATAAAATAATAATAATTATTATTATTATTTTAATTTTATTATTATTATTATTATTATTATTATTATTATTATTATTATTATTTTAATTATTACAATTACTACAATTATTATTATTATTATTATTATTATTATTATTATTATTATTATTATTTTATTATAATTGTAATAATTGTAATAATAATAATAATAATAATTATAATTAAAATAATAATAATAATTAAAAAATAATTAAAATTAAAATAAGAGTGATAAAGAAGACCAAATAAAGAAGTAAATGTGAATGTAGTGTACTACCTTGGACAACTGGACTTAATAAAGAAGTACCAAATAAGAAGAAATTTTAATAAGACTAATTGCTAGAGTTTTTTGCATGTTTAGATGAATCTCAAACGGAAAAACACAATTGTGATGTAACATCATGAATTTATATGACATTTTTTATTGTCTATATTCCTTTTATTCACTTTATTAATAATTTTATTGCAGGGGATCTTGGTCAGAGTTATGATTCGAATCAGACATTTAACCATTATGAACTAAATCCAACGAAAGAAAAAGATGTGTTGTTTGTCGGGGATCTTTCATATGTAGAAAACTACCCTAATCATGACAATACAAGGTAACTTTATTTATTTAAAATAGTTTTTAATTTCTTGCAGTCTACAATAAATTTTCAGAAGTTTGTTTGTTTCTTAGCATAAATTCATCTTTGTTTAATCTACTACGTATGGTAGAGTAAGTCAGTACTTGACATATTCTTATGTTGAAGCAATCTATATATGAATAACTAATACATAAAATATACAGGAACTTATTTTTGTTTTGAGAAATGTTCCTTAATATTCTCATATGGAAGTAATATTTATAGGAACATTGTCACATAAAATGTTAATTAATCTAAAATTTATTTTAAGTGGTGAGCATAATATTGTGAAGTGAAATTATTCAATGAGATTTCAATTATTTAAAAGTGTGGGGATGATTCTTTAAGATTTTTATTTATAGACTAAATTTGGCCTTTGAACTATTTGGTGCATAATTTTATTTATGTAAGAAATAGTAAGGCTTATGGATTTCATGTTACGAAATTCAATTTGATTGTGTAGTCTTAAGAAATGAAAGTCTTTAAAACACAAACTTTTGAATAATATTGAAATGTGAACTTATTTTACTTAATTAATTCTCTAAGGTCCTAGAAAGTTATAAGTTGAACCTATAGCTAGAAAGAACAATATTGATTTGGTGAAGGAAATTAATATAATAATTTGGTAAATAAAATACCTATTTTATTAGCCTAAATATGATCCAAAATATTTATTGTGATTTAGTTCAATAGTGAGATTGAAACTAAGTTATAAATATTCAAGTGGATACATATTAGGTGATAATATGTGCATATTAACCGTGAGATTCTATCGGATATAGAATTATTTATATGTTTACACTAACAATATATTGTTAATTGTATAAACTATAATGTGATAGTTTTTGTGTATATTAATGATATGTTGATTATTTTACATAGTATTGTTAACGTAAACGAGTTTAAGAAATATCTATTTTTGTCTTTATGTTGAAAGACTTGTAAAATAGATGTTATCTTATTATCATGTGAAAACATAGTGAGGATTCCAACTAAACCAATTAAATTGTATTGAGAGGTTATACTAAACTAAGTTTGATATACCTTGAGATTGAAGAATTTAATAATTCTTTAATAGTAGTGGTACACTGAAAGTTAATTTTGATATAGCTATTGTAAATCTCAAGTACACATTCGCTAGTGGGAGCCTTGTGTTTGATATGCAATGCGCGAGATCAGATATTACATACAGTTTTAAACTTAGTATACTAATGATTTACATTGGTTTTTGTTAGATCTCTCAATGTTTTAATAGATCACATAAGTGTCACTTATACTTTAGTGAGGAAAATTACAAATTTATAAGTAGGTGAATTTTCACTCAATCTTGGGTTTTGTTCCTTAGATGAGTAAGAAACAAATGAGTATTTCCCATTTCACAATATGAATCTAATGTTATTATTTTATGAGGGAAGTTTAATGAATTAGGGTGTTTGTTAAAATATTGACTGTAGCCTAGTCTAAAGCCTCCTATTTCACAATATTGTGTTAGTGAAATTTTTTATGTAGTACAAATTAATAATCTTGGATTCATAACTGGTTGTGATCTTGAATAAGTATGAAAATATTCACAAGTAGGTGAATATATAATTATATTTTTACAAGTAGGTGGATATATTATTACCCTTAGTGAGGAAATAATTTACTTGGAGTAGCAAGTAATACTATTGCTTTATATGATGGAGAAAGAAAATGGAATCGAAATTTGTTGTTAAAACATCAAATTGTGGCCACTTCCATTGCTTAGTTCATTATGATGTGATAATGAAATTATTTTGTATAGAGCATATGAGATTACCTTTAATGGTAAGTCTTGACATGTTGGTCATAGACATAATTTTTGTTAGATAATTGATACAAGAAGGTATTATAATATTTATCTACGAGAAATTCAAGTGACGACTTGACTTATCTTTTTACTAAGACTTTGACGAGATCTTAGTAAGTTTAACTACTTGTGACATGAAACTTAAACCACTTTGAGTCAGGGGTGATGGGAACCCAACCTATTCCTAGGTTACCCCTAGTTTATAGGTTCAATGGGAAAATAAGTCACAGTTGTTGACTGTGTTACTATCGATGTGGTTCCATATGTAGTTTAAGATAGTAACGTCTGTTGCACGACCGAGGCTGAGTTATACTCTTAACAAAGTTGTTGTGTTCTTAGCAACAGAAACACATGTGAAACACTTTGCCTATATGAACTAAAAGTGGAGCCGCTTCTTATAGAGGGTTGTGGTTTACTCTATTAGAGGTTCATGAAACAGGGTATTGCGCATGGCCATATTAGCGCAAAGCAATTGAGAATACTTACCGTGGTAGGTGGATTTTGTGTGTGTGTGACAATTCCGGTCATATCATATAAAAGTAAAGGTTCAATCTACGGACACCTTCAACTTCGATGTGACTTTGAGTTGTTTACACTAAGGGAAAGTTCAATGTTCGTCACACCCTCTTTTATGCGCACATGCCTTGGAGTTGTTTGATAGGAAGTTGTTTGGATGAAAAATAGTTTTTCCAAATAAGTGGGGGATTGTTATATATTGCACCTTATTTTATACTTTTATGACTTATAATATGTCATATTTGAGTTTGATAAAACTCATCTGTGGACATAATTTAAGTAAGTATAAAAGGTGTAAATTAACGTCCTCTACGTGGAGAATAAAAGAGAATTTTATTTGATTTGTGTAGAAATCATTTGACTAGTGTCTATAATGAGACATTTAATAAGGTGCAAAATTGTTTGATAAAACTATTTTTCCTTAGTTCCATTTAATAGAAGTCTATTTTATTTTATTTTTTGGAACAAAAGGAAAATATTGAGTGCTATTTAAATTCTAATTAACCACTACATTAATACTAACTATTATGTAACTTACATATTTAGTATTAATAAGTATGATTAAATATAGAATTAAATAGTATATTATATAACTTATATATATATGTATATATATATATATGCATAAGTTTACATATATGATTTTGCACATGTATTTTTTCTATCTTCTCCAATATTTTTACAAACAAACAACTACTACAAAGTAGTGTTCTATTGGAATTTTACGTGAATTGCTATCACGAGATAATTCACCAAGAAACGACATATATCCCGAAGGTATATAAATGTAGCTGTAACTCTTAAAAACCGATCATGGTGAGGGCGATAAAGACCTTAAGGACAGGGATCACCCGTGTCATATCTTCAACAACAATTTTGACTCTACTAAACTACGATTCTAACAACTAAACTATTGTAGACAACAAAAACTAAATTATCTGCCTGTTATACCTTAAAACAATAGACACCCAAATGTTGTGTCTTCGTGTTGAAGTAATTCTAGACAATTTTTCTAGGAGGACAAAGATCAATAACACATTTATCTGGATTAGAAAACTTTCAATAGACAGCCTTGAGCTTACTTTCTGCAACAGCTGCATGATAGCTGATAAAGAGCTTTGCATAATCCCTCAATTGATCCCTAGAGTAGCCAGTGTAGTGCTTAAGTGTTTTGGTCCAAAAAGGGCTCTTGTTGAGCGTAGATCGTGCAACATAAACAGGTGAAGCAACAATCATAGATGGGCAGCAGTACATATATATTTGCAAATCAAAGCAATAACAACGAAGTATTCCACCTACTGTTCTGCAAATCTATTTTGTTGGTTAAATAGATATTATAACTCCATAGTGTTATTTGATTATAATCATGAGTTTGAAGAGTGGTCAAGTTTTTTTTGTTTTTTTTAACTGGTCTACTGAGGGATTGAATATTGTTAATAGAAATGCGTGTCATTTGATTTACATAATGACTAATGATTATATCTTGTTTTTTATTCAAACTACAGTCAATTCTTTTGTTTTATGTGCCTTCACTGTAAAATAGTTTTGTTTCTCTAATATATTTCATTTGTTATGTTTCAGTTTGAACTTTTGAAAAGTTGATCCTACATCATGGTAAATGCGATCAAAGGACTATATATTTCATGGTAAATTTATTTCTACAAAGATTTTACTATTAACGTTCATTGATCATCATTTTATGTACATTGCTCTTACGTTAGTGGATCATGTCTTGTTATTCTGGGGAATTGAGGGACATCTATTTCTAGCACTAAATACACTATAAAGTGCTCAAGAAATTGAAATTCCTAGATGTATACGCTCTATAGGCAAATCTGACACAAACATATCATAGAAGATAGCATCATGCTGTTAAAGAGCGTGTTAGGAAAATAAAGACCCGAATGATGTCTCATCATACACTGAAATATTTAATTAGTTTCTATATATGTCATCCAAATTAATTTTTGTTTTCTCCTCAAACTCAGGTGTCTTAAAATATTTCTTAAACCATTCATCCTCCAAAATTTCAGGTATCATGATGAGCTGCCAACAGATGTATTAATTCAAATGGTAAAGTTAAAAAAAGTATAATTGGTATATCAAAGCATTTAAATGATGACTATGCCATTTGTGCAAAAAGCTATTGGTATCCCTATGTTATTTAAATCATTCTACAACTCCATCTATGTTCTTTTTTTACTATCAAATATCAGCTGTATATGGACCTGTGATCACATTTTCGAAAATTTAGTCTTTACACCTAAAGATATCTACATCAAACAACACATACGAACCATATATAGATTCTCTTCAGACTGAAACATATTGCATTGATGAACCCCCAGGCTTGTAGTATAGTAGGTGGCTTATGTAGAAAAAGTGTTTTCCTATATAGTTCGAGGGATATAATTAGTATTAAAGATTTTTTTTACTGTTCATAACTCATCCTTTTCCAGATTCTTAATTATTTTTTAAAGATGTTTTAAATGTTCATGAATGTTGTGTTCTCAGATTTTTAATGGTTTTAATAAATATATTTTAAATGTTCATGAATGTTAATGTTCATCAATCTTATTTTATCATATTCTTAATGGTTATATAATTTCTTGGCATAGTGAATAAGTGTAGAAACAACTGTAGATGTGGAGTACTTTTATGTGTAATATGAGATTTTTATAGGGTGAAGTACTATGATTAGTAGTATTTTTATTAAATGTATTTAAATTTTCATTTATAATTGTTTAGTGAGAAGTCACATAATTAATGATTTTATTAAAGATTTTTTTACTATTCATGACTCATCCTTTTCCATATTCTTAATTATTTTTTTAAAGATGTTTTAAATGTTCATGAATGTTGTGTTCTCATATTTTTAATGGTTTTAATAAATATATTTTAAATGTTCATGAATGTTGATGTTCATCAATATTTTTTTATCATATTCTTAATGGTTTTAGTAATGATATTTTATCGGTTTTAGATGGAATTTTGTTATAAAATGTATGCAAATATTTACTAATGATATTAAGAAGAAATAACATTATATTTCTTTGGTAGAGAAAACTATATAACAACTTTTAATTCTTGGTAATATTTATTTATGAAGTAATATAAAATGTAGAATACTACCTCTTCATCAAGCAATATAGTTGTGGTGTTGACAATCTGTCCAGTGCTCAAATTGATCTCATCCCACTTTCTTGTTAATCTAACTTTTGTTGTATAATCATCTCTATGACTTGTTAATTCATTCAAAGTTATATAATTTCTTGGCATAGTGAATAAGTGTAGAAACAATTGTAGATGTGGAGTACTTCTGTGTGTAGTATGAGGTTTTTATAGGGTGAAGTACTATGATAAGTAGTATTTTTATTAAATGTATTTAAATTTTCATTTATAATTGTTTAGTGAGAAGTCACATAATTAATGATTTTATTAAAGATTTTTTTACTATTCATGACTCATCCTTTTCCATATTCTTAATTATTTTTTTAAAGATGTTTTAAATGTTCATGAATGTTGTGTTCTCATATTTTTAATGGTTTTAATAAATATATTTTAAATGTTCATGAATGTTGATGTTCATCAATATTTTTTTATCATATTCTTAATGGTTTTAGTAATGATATTTTATCGGTTTTAGATGGAATTTTGTTATAAAATGTATGCAAATATTTACTAATGATATTAAGAAGAAATAACATTATATTTCTTTGGTAGAGAAAATTGTATTACTGAAATGGTTACAAATTATTGAAAACTTCATGGTAGACAACATTTTTTGTAAAACCTTTTTCAGGATGACTTTCTTCTTCACATAATATTTTTAGGCCCGTAGGTGATGTAACTCTTGATATAGCCACGTAAAGTTGTCCATGACTGAACACTGGTTTGGGAAGATATAAGCCTACATTTCTTAAGGTCTGTCCTTGACTTTTATTTATCGTCATTGCATAGCAAAGTGCAACGGGAAACTGCTTACGCTTGAAAGTGAAGGGCAGCGATGCATCTGTGGGTGTCATGATTATTCTAGAAATAAATACTTTTTCACCAACGTTGTTACCTGTAATGACAATGGCTTCAATTACCCACTTTGACAACTGTGTCACAATTAATCTTGTACCATTACACAAACCCTTACTTGGGTTTATGTTTCTTAGCAACATAATTGGAGCTGCAATTTTTAGTTTGAGTTCATGGTTTGAAATTCCATTAAACTTCAAGGAGTTTAAAAACTCAACTGGGTACATTGTCTCTTGAGCTTCAAAATTCACAGAACTCTTGCATATTGTGTCAGAGCTATGATACACCATTGATTTAGTTGGTAAATACTGCAAGACATAATTGTTAATTAAGTCTACATCTTCATTCCTTGGTGTTAAAATGGCTCTATCCCTCATGTATTGTGCTTCATTCACTTCATACTGTATATCTGTATAGATTTCTCAAACAATTGTCTCAACTCCATTATCCCTTGCATGAACTAATATTTCATTTGGAATTTGTATCCAGTTTGGTTCATCTTCAATGTGTGATGTAGAAGGCTATTTGCCATCCCCGATATTAAGTACCCAATCTCGGAATGCAACAGTTCGATCCCCAATTGTTAGAGGTGGCACATTTGTCTCAATTCTCATATTTTCCTCTAATTTGATAACCTTACAACTTTCCCATAAATATGATCTGTTGATTGAGGACATTACAATTTCTTCTCTTCCCTTCTTAGGTATCACAGGTGAAATTTGGCGGAAATCACCTCCTAACAAAATTGTTTTTCCTCCAAATGGTTTGTTCATTGAGTTTGGATCTATCTTTTGAAGTATATCACGAAAGCTTCTGTCAACCGCCTCAAACACAAATTTGTGATTCATAGGAGCTTCGTCCCAAATAACCAAGTTTGTAAGACAAATTAGTTCACTTAGCATAGTATTGTGTTTTATATCACATTTTGTAAGACCCCAAATAATTAATAAATGAAATTTAATTTCCTCTAATTATTATTTTGAAATAGTAAGGGTTGATGTGATTAATGTGGATAGTTATGGGTAAAATATGCAAATATTTCAAAATAAGCAAGTGGTTATAAAATATTCATTGTTGTCGGGGAATATTTGTTTGGTGGTCGGAATATTCAGATCGCTGTGGGAATATTCAGATGCGACAACAACGACCATGTGTGGGCCCCATAACGGAAAGCGATATTTTATTACTGTTCAGTATTTTATTGGTTCAATAATTGTTGCGTGATATTTTATATTGCTGTTGTTTCAATAATTATCATTACACAGTATTTTTCATTATCGAAGCAATAATTCATATTATCTGAATAATATTATTAGATAACATTATTGGCAATGTCTAGAAAGTTCATCTAAGAAGAGGTTTGGTCACCTAATTGCGCCGCCATGATGAGAGAAATTCTTATTGGAAAGCCCCCTCTTTCCTGGGAACTGCCTGGTTGTCAATATTTTGATTTTGTAATATTATTTGTCAATAATTAATTATTGATTCATATGATGAGAAAAATATTGATTTTATGTGGATATAGATAGAGAAATTTTTTAATGTGACAATTGTTGAAAATTGAAATTTTATCTTTTTACGATAAAATAATTCATTTAAATATATATATTATTATATTTTAATAATATAATAATGATGATATTTTTTTACAACGAATGTGGGATATATGAGTATATGAAGAGGAAAAGTATTTTGTTGGATTAAATGTTTAACACATGTTTTGTGTGTTGGTGGACCCATTTCTTGAAAAAAATTGATTATAGTATCGTAAAATCGCCTGCTTTGTGGATTTCTTAGCTATTGCTTTGGAATTTGGAAAACTTTCTTACAGAAGTTGTAGAGAATTGAATTTCCTATAAAAAGTCACGCGATTCAAATTTTTTGATAAAAGGGCTATTTATTATGAATTATTGAAGTTCTGAGGTTCCGAAATAATTAATTTTTGGGAGTTTTAGTTAATTATTTTGAGAAAAACGTTTTTTGCAACTAAGTTGGCCTCACATGTGATTCAAATGCGCTGAGATCAGTTGTCTAAGGTGGGCTAAGGAAAATGTGAAAAATATATTAATATTATATTCAATTTTCTACTTTGGTGTTCTAAGCATTTTCCTATAAATAGGTGCTTAGGTTAGAATTGAAAATTACACCGAAATCAAGTTTTCTCTCTATATTATCGGCGTATTCTTGTGAGTATTTTGAGTATACTTTGAGTATTGCTATACGGTGCAAGTTCAAGTTATAGCCTATATCCAGTATTCCAGTGAGAAGTACTGTCTTTCCGAGGTAAGGGATATTATTTTTTTCGTGATGATATTATTTCTTCAATATCATTATGCTGAAATATTGATCTGAAGTTTTTATCAAATTTGGAACTTTTTCATGTCGGGGTTACTATTCATGAGTTACTATTCATGAGTTACTATTCACGAGTTACTATTCACGAGTACTATTCACGAAGCGTGAAGATGTTTTTTGTGAAATTTCTATCTTTTGGTGTCGGAGTTACTATTCACGTATACGGCACTATTCACGTATACGATACTATTTACGAATACGACACTATTCATCGAAAAATGAAAATTTTTCTTTTCGTCCAAAATATTTATTCTGGATACTAGCTTTGATTGTATCCATGTTTTGATCATTCTTGAATTTTACACCACTATGATTATTTTTGAGGTATTTTGGACATGGATAAAATAAAGTACCGAATCCTTAATCCTTAATCCTTGTCATTTTGTTTCAATTGGATTCGCTTTTTTTAAAAAATATTTTTCATCATCCTCGGTCTTAAATGATGATATTATTGAATATCTTTGGCACAGTAGTGCAAAGATGAATGATTTCGATGAATATCTTTGGCTCAGAGTGCAAAGATAAATGATTTCTGATGAATATCTTTGGCCCGTAGTGCAAAGATGAACAGGTGTTTAGATGAACATGACCAACTGGTGAATGTCCTTGGCCTGTAGTGCAAGGATGAATATATATGATTCCAAATATATATTGATTGATGTTACAGGGATAAAAATATTGATGATGGACTGTTAAATTCATAGATATTAGTAGATTTCATCCTCTACGTAACTCTTCTATGAATTAATATTTTCCGCTGCGAATATTGATTTAAAACTTGTTGTCTATTGTATTCTATTATATTTTTCCCTGTTGAAGACTAACGATAATTTTGTTGTATATTATCTTAGTCATAATATTCTTTACTGAGCTAGTTGAGCTCACCCTTTTCCTTTTTGTTCCATTTTTCTTCTCAGGAGGCGAGAATATAAGCGAGTACGCAGTCGGGGTATAGAATGATGGTGTTAGAGAGTTGTTTAGTAGTCCTCACCATTTTGTAAAATAATGTATCAATAATTATGATGAGGATTTATTTGTATGTGGATATTGTTTAGATGGCAATATCTCAGATTTAAACTCACGCTTCTCACTGTTGTAATAATAAAGTTGTAGTTGTTTCTGTACCGTGTATTGACAACTCAGAATGGGTGGTGTATACCTATTTTGGGGGTGTCACACATATGTTATTTTCATCTATCTTTAACGGAATCCTGAACCGCGAGTGAGTTGTTCTACCACCCTCTACTAACAATGAAGCAATCTCGAAAGAAGCAACTGGTAACACGATCTTGCCTTCTGATCTTAACTTTGCAATGATGCTTTTCCATAAGAAGGTTTTGCATGTACCTCCATGACCATAGACAAAAAATAGCTCACCTTCTTCTTTTTCAACTGATTGAAGGACAACCTCAAACACTTCTCGTTGTTTTTCATTAAGCATGTTAATATAACTTGCACTCTCAGATGCCAATGAAATTTTGTCATACATTGTTTCCTCATACAACAATCTGTTATTAAATTATTGCGTCAACATCAAATACTGGTAAGGTTGGGAAGTCTGATATGGTCTTACCATTTTCACGCAGAAGTAAGTCGATGTCATAGAGAGATAAAGACTGCATACGTTCTTCTGATAGAATCAAGTTTGGCATGTTGTAGATTTTCCTTTGCATGTATTGAACATCATCAGATAAATCCTTCCAATGTTTGAGCCACAATTCTAAAACATTTGATGGCTCAAAGAATAACAAAATTATGACAAATAATTCCCGTAATTACTGACCTGATTGATGAATTGCTGCATCACTTAATGCCACATGCCTTCATTATCCGAGTCTAACAATCCTCGATGGTAACATGCTTCCTTGAAAGTGTTTTAAAATATTCCATCAACGGTTCTAATTTGTTCATATGTTGTAACACCTCTCACCACATTCAACAACATTCTTAAATAAAATCGTTCTCCGCTGGTTGGATGGGCATAAACCATCCGCCCTATGACCGATATTGATTTTTTCCTTTGCACCCATGTTCTTTTTTGTTTGTCCCATCTATAATGTTCGGGAAATTCAACAAATTTTAAATTTTGACTACTGTTGTTGTGTCTATTGCACTTCATCCACTGCATAAACATTGTTTTTGTTGGGTCACTACGGTTAATTACTGATGGCAACTCTTCGTTCTCATTGAAGCATATTTTTTGTTCATTTTGTAGATGAAAATATAAACGTTGGCCTGCAAGCTTGCGATAGTGAATTGGGAAATCAAAGATTCTCCAACATGCTTCAGAACATGATATGTATCGGCAAGATAGGTAATTCTGCACTTCATCATTAGGATTTGAATGTGGTAGCTGAGATGTATTTTCTACTTGTTTATTGTCTTTGGATTCAAGCATCGTTATAGCCATGTCTAGACCTTTCGACACATATTTGAATAAATACTTTATCAGTCGACCTTTATTGCACCATTCCACATTAATATGGGCCTGATATTTGATTAGTAGACCTCTGTTATATGGTACAATGAACCTGTTAGAACAGTAATTGTTGGTCAAAGTTATATAATAGTAAAAGCTAAAATATTTATTTATCTATGAAGATAATCTTACTTGTTGTCAATTTGTATTCCGTAATATGTGATTTTCTTTCCATCATCACGTCTACGGTATATTGGGAAACCATTTTCATCCATTGTTGTAGTTGTAGCTGACATAAAACTCTTTGGAAAATGCTTTGAACATTTGTTATTTTTTATGCATGGAGAATTTTGGTTGCATGGACCACAGGGGCCATGAATCATGTATTGTGGCACTGCTTCATATGCCAAAGGATCAGTCTCTCTATCTGGAATTTTAGCTAAAATATCTTGAGTAGTGTGGCATTTGTCGGCCTCTGCCAACCAAACAATTATGTGAACATGTGGAATTCCCCATTTTTGGAATTCTATTCTGTATGCAACTGTTATACGAGACATCAAAAAAAATAACAATAATTATTTCTTTAAGGTAAAAATTGGTATTTGTAAATTTTGTAAGTATAAGTTTTCTTACTTGCAATCACATGCCCAAAGATATTGTTCTTAGTCAAATCTTCTATTAGTAAATATACCTTTATCTTGAAAACTCTAGATATGATGTCAGGCCTCACTGAGGCATCTGAGTTACGAATCTTGTGTACCAAATTTCCAATTTTGGGCCATTTGGGGTTGCACGTAAATGTTATGAATAAATCTGGATGACCAAGTTTACGGCACACTGCTAAACAGTCTTGATAAATTTGTTGCATGAATCATGGGCTGCTAGTATAAGATGCAGGTAGCACAATACGCTTGCCAACAGTAGATGCATCAGTATCTCCTTTGTTCACACAATCTATAATGTTATTGTAGACTTCAGATCATAGTGTTTTTTGATTAGCAAGAACCCAGAGTAGCCATCCATGTTCAATGCAACACCAAGCATCTACTACAAATTGTAAAAACAAACATCCTCCTCTAATCAATTATTGGCCCTCATTTGCACGAATTTGCAATCTAAATGCATAGTACTGTCTTATTGTCACGGTTGATCTTTTTTTTGGGTAGTGGAGATGCGAGTGATCGATGTAAAATACTGGGTCTGAAACCATATTCACCAAATGGAAACAACAATGGGTACTGTAAAGCCATGAAATTGGGATGAATGTTTGATATTCGTTTCAGTTTGTTGTTTTTATACTCCACAATAATATCCCTTGAGTTGGTTAAATCATCGTTGGGAACCAATGCCGCAAACTCATATGCATTTTTCGGGATATTGGTTTCTCGACCATCAGTAATTCGATATGCTAGGAGCCTTAGATTTATCGCCATGTAGTCTGTTTCGCAAAATTGCTCTCTTACCTGTTTAAAAATTTTGACCATCTCATTCTCCCGAATTAACATTTCAGTAAATGACTATATTATATTTTTATTTATAGTGTCTTCACGGATAAGGAAATTAAGCCTGCCTGAGTAAGCATCTTCTGTATCATACATGTAGAGTTGGGCAAAAACAACACTTTTTCCCTCCGAAGGCAATAAGGAGCCTATTCGATGATTCGATTGTCCATTCATTCTGAACACATATGGACCTCCTCCATTATTGCAACTTGTGTCTACCTTGCCTCCAAAAGAAGTACATGTAAACATATTGTTATATAAATGTATATGCCGTCGAAAATCAACACATTGTTCTTCTATCCCATCCAATAAATGGTGTAATTCTATAGGACTTGGTTGTAGTAAAGGAAACTGTACTTTTCCCTGATTGCAGCACAATGTAAATGTAGAACCTTACTCCCGTTGTTGTGTCATTGATTGTTCATACATCCACATAATAGCTTCATAATTTTCACACTCACGGTTTGGCTCTCCTATATTTAGAATCTCATAAGTCTGACCTGTAAGCATGGAGACTTTTTATACTACACATGCACTATGTAGTTAAAATTTTATAGCACCATTCACAAAAATTTTCTTGGTATTTATGTCATTCTAAGATAATAATTTCATATACGTACCGAACAATTGTTTTTTTTTGTTAATAAGGTTACGCATCCTTGTAGACTCGCACTTGTTACCTAGTACAATACCAAAAAAAACAAATTACTAAAAAGGCAATTCAAAATCAATTATGAAATATTTGTAGAAATAGTAAACTGTATTCATTTGTTTTTTTATAGGCAATGGGAATTCATTGTTACTCATCAAATATGTTTGCACGTTGTGTAAAAATGAATATAAACTCACGTGGGGAATGTTTTCTTTGATTGGCCTGCAAATTGTTGTTGTGATTGTGATATTCAAATATGGGATTACAGACATTTAGGCCATCATTATCTTCGGTTCCAACTGCAATTGCATAATTAGACTTCATTTGCATACATTTTAATTTATATATTATTCTACATTAGTAATATATGATAGATTTAGTATGTTAATATCACAATATGCTAACCATTATCACATGCTTGGTGAGTTGAAGTATCTGTCGGAACCACATTGAGAATAGTTTGTGGTTCATTATGGAAACTGTTTCTCTCATTAAATGTAGAATGCAGATTCAAAGGTATATCATGAAGCGTCAAATCTATTGCATATGAAAAATAGTAATCAGATTTTAGAGACATTATGACAAATTCATAACTTACATTTATGTCTAAAAAAATATTGTTACCTTCATAACGTGGCTGCTGTTCTATTAAACTCTAAGGTGGAGGACTTGTATCTATGGAAATTGGATGCCAAATTCGTTCAATATTAATCAACTCAGGATCGATTTCTACAGGTATATCATACGGTATGATATCTGTTTATTTAGAGGTCACCAATCAGTTATTGAATCAATTTGTTTGCAGTTCTGTATTAAATTTGCCAACTCACTTCCTGTTTACTTGTAGTTTCATTCACAAACAAACAGACAATTACACTAACGCAACAAATCTAGGGTACCAAATTTATCACTATCTTTTGATCAGATATGGTTTTCCAGTAACCAAAATTTGTGTCGGTTGGATTAAATTACAAATACATTTCTAATGCTTATTGATTTACATCTTTTTTCACTATAATTTTGTAGATATGCTTTGATAAAATGGTGATCTATGAGCCTATAATGTCTGGTCAGGTATAGAATTTTGAATGCTATTAGATCTTATATCCTTTGTTTATGAAATTGAAGTGTCGAAGTTAAAGCTTTTGGTTGAATTATAGTTTACACATTGTAGTTCATATATGATTAAACTATTTACCGAGTATTTATAATTTGATACTCTCTTGAAATAGAGAATTTATGTGTGTTAAGTTCATAGTTTATGAATGATTAAAGGCAATGCAGTATGTTCAAATTGTATAGTGAAAGTTATTTTTTAATTTTTTTAATGGTAAAATTATGATTTCTTGCTCATTAAATTGATTTTTATCCTTGAAATATTAATTTCACACTAGCTTATGGGAAGACAATTGTGTTGTTAAGGATTATGCAACATAATGAAGACTTGAAGCATATATGGAAATAAAACTTAGCTGAGGATATGGAAGCATATATCTTTTTTTAAGCTTTTCATCATGATTTCTGTAGACCTAACTATTTTTGGTGCTATTAATTCCCTCAGGAATGAGGATATAGTAAGACTAAAAGGATTGTTTGGATGGGGAAATCACATGTGCATCCTATGCCTAATGTGCAGTCGTATAGACTTTTTTGTGAATATTATTAAACAAACTGTAGGATAGTAGTTGGTATCATCTATCATCATATAATCTGTTTATTGTTTCTTTGAAGTTCCGTAAACAATTCATTAACTAATATCTGAAGCACAATGACACGTCTCTCTCTTCCTCATTCATGAAATCAAATTATAGTTATCTTTGTCTTTTTGATTCCTTGCTTGATGTGATGAATTTATTATTCTCATTTGATATATGTTGTCCAATTATAGGTTTCTTTTCTCCTTGGGTTTGTCCCATTGTTTGTAGCATGGTTATGTTCTGAACTATTGGAGTATAAGAAAAACTCAGCGCCATCCAAAGTGTAAGTTAGACAACACTTCAACACTGATTTTCTTATGTCTTGCTACCTTTAACATTATGAATTTTAAGTATTTGCTTACATGTATTACTTGTATTATTTAGTCTTTCTGACCACTTCTCTTAAAATCAACTTTTTATGCAAGTAAAAATAGTTCTCTTCAATCAAAATTCTCGACTGATTATGCGTGCAAATTATCTAAATAACATCTTAGAGTTGGTAATTTTATTACGTGCTTTTCTGTTTTATTTATAAAAAAAAAAGTATGTTTCATTTTTTATCCACCAAAATCAGTTCTCTCATCTTGTAGAACACTCATTATGATCAAACGACAAAATGTCAAATGACCGGTTCGAGATGGGTTTTGTTATTGATTTCCTAGACCTTTTCTAGGGAAAATAGAATAATGAGTATGGCATTTTGTTAGATATGAAAAAAAATAGTTTGATCATGAAAACAAGAATTTTTTCTTTGTTACAAATGTGCGCTCCAGAAATATGTGAAAATGAAGGTAAAAACACTGTCCTATTATAGTGAGATTAAAGAATTATAATTCTTTAGTTTGATCAAAGTCTGATCATAATGCTTCTAAGAAAAAAAATATATCAAATGTTCTCTATGACACAAACACAAATTTATGATCTTATCTATGTATGAATTATTGTATAGGAAACGGTCGCCAATTAAAATCTTTACAGTGACTTTAGGCAGCAATATTACACGAAAATTGTTTGAGATGTTCTTATTAAAAGTTATAGAGCATAGGAACGGAAAAGGTGGATAGCAAGTATTACATATCATCATTTGGTTTGATATGTTATCATGGGTCTATTTATATTTTAAGAATGTTATTATGAGGCATTTTTCTATTAAAAATTATTATTTAAAAGCCATTATGGGTTAACGGGAATTATGCAAAGGGAGGATGAGAGGTGGGGATCCTTTTTGCTGTTATGATTAAAAGTTGTCTATTTTACCCATTTTGAGACATTATGACGTATTATGATGTTAACACTGCTCGTGTATACAGTATACAGTGTCAGTGTATCAAATTTTAACTCATTTCCTTTTATTTTATAATTTATGTTTCTATAAGAAGTTCTTAATTTAACTTCAACTCTTTTAAGAAACAAACTTTTAGGGAGGTTTAATCTGTAATGGTGAAGGTGTTTGGATAACTGGTTTTCATGGAAGAGTTGGCAAGTATGGGCTATTAGGGAGGGGCTTACTATACCATTGTTGGAAGTTAAGACCGACTCGAAAAAATAGAGTTTTTAAAAAGTGTGGAGTCATGAAGCAGCCGTTGCAAGAATATACATTCTTGATATTTCACAGGTGTGTGGTAATATAAGAGATTATTTTGTAGAGTATGAGTTTGTTTTTCAGTTAGATTTTGAAGTTATTTGGCAGATAAGTAATACCTCTTACATGGCACCTCTTGGTTTGTGCACTACCAAGATCAACTTCTGATTGTATTACATGCATTGTTATTTTAATTTTATTTATGATGGAATTTTCCAATTTCAATAGTAAAGGATTAAGCATATGTCTTTTAATTTATGTGGAATGTAGAATGTAGATTCAAAGGTATATCATGAAGCGTCAAATCTATTGCATATGAAAAATAGTAATTAGATTTTAGAAACATTATGACAAATTCATAACTTGCATATGTCTAAAAAAATATTGTTACCTTCATAATGTAGTTGATGTTCTGTTAAACTCTGAAGTGGAGTACTCGTATCTACAAAAATTGGATGCCAAATTCGTTCAATACTAATCAACTCAGGATCGGTTTCTACTGGTATATCGTAGAGTATGATATCTATTTATTTAGAGGTCACCAATCAGTTGTTGAAAAATTAAATTCATATAAATATTTACCAAACTCAATGCTTACCATATATTCTATCTATTTGCAATTGCATAATTATATTTCTTTAGCATACATAATAATTTATGTATACAGGTCTAATACAACAACAATTTATTGTGTTAATGTCATAATATGCTCACCATTATCACGTGTCTGTTGTGGTGGAGTATCTGCTAAAATCACATTGAAAAAAGATTGCATTTCCTTTTGGAATTTATTTTTCTCACTGAATGTCAAGTGCACATTCAGATATTTCATGAAGCATCAAATTTATTTCATACGCAAAATAGCAATCAAATTTTAAAGACATTATGACCAATTCATAACTTATATGTATGACTATCAAATATTCTTACCTTGACAATATGGTAGTTGTGTTGTTAAACTTTGGGGTGAAGCACTCGTATCAACTAAAATTGGATGCCAAGTTCGTTTAGAACTAATCAAGTCAGGGTCGGCCTCAAGAGGTAAATCATAGAGCATGATATATGTTTAATTAATAGGTCACCAATAAGTCATTGATAAATTAAGGAATTCATATAAAACTTTACCAAAATCAATGCTTATCATATAATCTATATTAATTTCAGGCTCAAGATAGTATACTTATCATTTATACATGTTGGCATGTTATTTAAAACTGATTTAACCATATTAGCATTAGGGCAACTTCTGATGCTTACTAACATGCTAACATGAAAAAAATGATAATTATGACAAAATCATAACTTACATGTATGACTAACAAATATTCTTACCTTGACAATGTGGTAGTTGTTCTGTTAAACTTTGGAACGGAGCATTCGTATCAACGAAAATTGGATGCCAAGTACGTTCAGAACTAATCAAGTCAGGGTTGGCCTCAAGAGATACATCATAGATCATGATATCTGTTTAATTACAGGTTACCAATCACTCAATTGATAATTTTAGAAAAACATATTACCTATACATACATAACTTAAAAAGGAATTTTTTATACTAACAATTACGTTTTGCAGTCCACAGCGGTTTCGATTGCGCATTCGTTCTAACCTTAAACATAGAGGCTATGATGTTATGTGTTTAGCCCAACTTACATTTAGTTCAATTTGAGATTGCTACAATTTTGCAGTGTTTTTTGTTAATACCTGTATATACATGTTGCTATTTGGAAGAGAAAAGAAAAAGAAAAAATAATGGATTGGAAAAGGCAACTAGATTGCAGTTTTGAAGATGAAAGAAAAAGAAAAATCGTTGGATTGGAAGAGGTAGCTGAATTAATGGATTGCAGTTTTGAAGATGAAAGAAAAAGACCATTGGATTGGAAGAGGCAGCTGAATTAATGGTTTTCTGTTATGTATTAATGGTTAATTGATTTCAAATTAATCTGAAACTATTTTATGTACTAATGGTTTTATTAATATCAACTGTATATGGGATTTCAATTGATTAAAATTGGGTGTGTTAATTGATTGATTTGAAATTAATTGAATTAACTCTGTTGGAAATCAAATTGGAAGCCAGATTAATTAATTGATTTGAAATTAATTGAGTTAACTCTGTTGGAAATCAAATTGTATGCCAAATAATTTCAAATTAAGTGAGTTGACTCACCTAATTATGCAATTTAAAGGATAGGCTATGATGCCTTTCTATATAAGGTATTGATGTCGTAGGATATTTAGGAATCAAGTTATAACTGTTTAGCTTACGCGCAAGGCAAATTCTCTAACCCTAAACTTTCTTTGAGCAAGTTACTTAACCCAAATTTTTTATTAAGCTATTTATCCCTATTTCTTTTGTATTATGCAAATATTATTGATAAATTGAGCAAGTTCTTTACCTTATTTTAATTATGATTGTTCAAGTTGTATCTTATTGAACAAGTTTCCTATTCTTATATTGAGCAAAGTTCCTAAATTGTTTCCTTATTGAAAAAAAATAAATATAACCTTAGCTTATTATTGTAAGACCCCAACTTTTATGAATAAAGATGAATTTTCTATAATTATCATTTTTGAATGAATTTGATATAATGTTATAGTTGTGGATAATATTTATAAATTTTGCAAAGTACGCAAGTTGTTGTATAATATTCGATTGATCGGGGAATATTCGTTTTAAACAGGGAATATTCGTACGACGACACAATCATTGGTGGACCCCACAATGGAATTATTATCGGATTGAGAAAATAATAAATATATTTTTTATGAAAATAACGGCGGAATTTTTACCGTTAACTGTTGAAACACCCGGTGTTAAAAGTACAGGAATACGCGTGGTTGCATTGTAGCACACGGTATTGATTATTGATGCTTACGTAAGAAGTCATTCAGTTTTATTCAATTATTGTTGATATTTTATATATTATTAAATCAATAATTGAGAAGACAGAGTTATTAATATTATTATTTGCATTATTAACGATGTCTGAAGTTACACGCCAAGGAGAGGTTTGGTCACCTAATTAAGGCTATGAATAGGGAGAAATCCTTATTGAAAGCCCCTCTTCCTCAGGAACAACACAGTCGATTAATAGTGTGAATAATAATAATGATGATGAAGTTTTATTTTATTAGTATTATTAATGTAATAAAATGTAAAAAGTTTTTTATATAAAATGTAATACTTTTATAAAGTTATTCGTTTTATTAGGCTAATAGTAAAATCTTTTTATATAAAAATGTAATACTTTTATAAAGTTATGTCATTTTTATTAGACAATAATTAGATTATATTATATTTTATTATGCATAGTGTTTGCATAGTGCCTGCATAGTGTTTGCATAGTAAAATCTTTTTAAAAGTTATTCGTTTTATTAGATTATAAATAGAATATATTATATTTTATTGTAAACCAATCTGGACCGTCCGTTTAAAGTAAATCGATCTGGACCATTCATGGATTGGTTACTATTCAGTCCATTCTTCTATAAATAGAAGCTCATTCCTTCATTATTTCTTACGAATTCACTGAAACTCTAGAGAGAGAAACTGTAGAGAGAATTATTCTTCTATAATCTTGAGCGTATTTCTTTAGCGTTTAAGAAAGCTTTGAGCGTAGTGCAAGTTTCTTCAAGTATATCCCCACCCTACCGTCGGAGTACTCTTCTTTATAAGGTAAGGGTATTATTTTTTCATATTCATAAAGAGAACTTATGTTATTCCATTCTTTATTATTACATTGGAGTAACTTTTGTACGCTGGCCTCTACCCTATACTTGGTGATTTCATTTGTTATTCCATTCTTTATTATTACATTTGGAACATCCCGTCTATCGTTTCTGTGGGACACCGATTCTCGTTATTTATTATTCGTTGGAATAACTTTATGCGTGTGTAAGTATGCATGCATGGTGATTTACATTGTTATTCCATTCTTTATTATTATGTTGGAACATCCTGTTCACAGGTTTTTATGCCGGACTGGTTCCGTCTTTTTATTATTCTCATTGGAATATCCTCATGCATGCGTTTTTTACTGCCGGGACCTAATTCCATTATTTATTATTCTATTGGAATAACTCACTTATGCAAAAAGTACCGCATGCATGGTGATTTACATTGTTATTCCATTCTTTATTATTCTCGTGGAATATCATGCCGGTCATGTATTACGCGTGACCTAGTTCCATTATTTATTATTCTATTGGAATAACTTTATACATCTGAATACCGCATGCATGGTGATTTCTTTTGTTATTCCATTCTTTATTATACTCAGTTGGTTAAAGTTTTGACTTCTATACTCCATGAAATTAGTAGAATATCCTTGATATTTGCACTTCATCCAATATCTTTTCATGGAAATCTTTTTCTGAGCATTCTTAAATTTTACTCTACAAAGAAGTATCATGTTGACAATTTGGACGTTATTAGTTCCTGAATAAATTAATTCTTGAACTTGTTTTATTGAATTCTTATATCATTGTCATCATCCTCATATTTATATTTTGTTGAAAGTCATCTGTGGCCTGTAGTGCATAGATGGACTTTGTATGATTATGACCAGGGATTATTCGGTGTAATCATGACCGTAATATTACAAATGATGTGGTAAAAGTCCTCATTGGCCCGTAGTGCATTGATGGACAGTTGTTGGCATGATCATGACCATTGATGAATACACAAATATCCTTGGCCCGTAGTGCATGGATAAATTGTGGTTGTGATACTAATGAATATCCTTGGTCGTAGTGCAGGGATGATGTGGATTATTTATTAAGCTGAGTCCCAGCGATAAAAGTGATGAAAACATTTTAAATCATAAAAGATAGTGGATTTTATTCTCTACTTGACTCATTTAATGGATTGCATGTTCATTGCTATGCTAAACTTGATGTCTATTGTATTTTATCGGTTTAACAATCATGTTGAAGACTAATGATAATTTATTCTGCATTATCTTAGTCATAATATTTCTTACTGGGCTAGTTGAGCTCACCCTTTCTTTCATTGTTCTCTTCAAGAAATGAGAACGTAGCCGGGACTAGTCGGGGAACGGAGTGACGGTCCAGATGATAGTATTAGTAGTCCTCACTATTCTATTAAATAGTGTGACAATAAATGTAATGAGGACTTATTCTGAGAGTGGATATTGTCTAGAAGATAATATTTGTATTAAAACTCACAGCTTTCTTGTTGTATATTAAAGATTGTATTTGTATTCTGTACCATATTTTTGGAGACTCAGAATAGGTGATGTATACCTATTTTGGGGGCGTCACAGTTGGTATCAAAGCTTAGGGATATGATCCCTGGCTGAGATGTGAGACAAGAACTAGGAGGGGAGAGATGGGGAATTCCTTCGCTAGTATGACCTACCTAAGTTTATTTGATATTTAATTGGTTGGTAAGAGTATAGGGATTATATGTGATATTTTAATTAACCCTTGTTTTGTGGCAGTATTTGAAAATGGCATCCGAGAATGTTGAGAACATCAATGGAGCACAGGAGACCGTTGAGTCTCCACAGATCAATAATCAGGATAATGTGCATCAGGAAGGCGACAATCCTAATGCAAACAACAACACTGACCAAATGATGAACGATGGAATGTTCTGAGGGTTCATGCAATTCATGCAACATCAGGTGAGAGTGGTTCCTGTCCAAAATGCAGGTGAAAACACTAGCAACTCTCAAACAGTCACCGCCAAATAGTTCAAGGAGCTGGGACCACCGGAGTTTTTTTGGAGAGCCAAAACCACTTACGGCGGAGACGTGGATAAAGCAGATCAACAAGATATTTGATGTCTTGGGATGCTCCGAGGAGCAAAAGGTTCCTTTTACCACCTTCATGTTGCGCGCGGCGATTCTTGGTGGGAATCAGAAGCGTACTCAACTTCGTCAGACTTTGAAGATGTCTTGGGAGAAGTTCCAAGAATCGTTCAACGACAAGTACTTTCCCGAAAGTATTCGTCACATGAAAGAGGTAGAGTTCATTAAATCGGAACAAAACAACATGACCGTGTCGCAATGATCGAAGCCAAGTTTGCCGAGTTATCCGGTTTGCGTCCCATTTGGTTGATAATGAGGAGAGAATGACGAATGTTTCTAAGAGGTTTGAAACCGGAGATACGTCAATATCTTATCTCTCATAAACCGTGTTTGTATTCGGATGTTGTTAATAGGGCTCGATTATTGGAGCGCGATAATGAGTCAACCCAACCAAAAGAGAGCGGTAAACAAAATGATAATACCGGTGATAATTGATCATCGAGCGGTGACAATAAGCATGGAGGGAATCAACATGCCAGAAATGGTAACCACTTCGGTGGTAATCATGGTCAAAGCAATAAGAATGGACATTTCAAGAAGAGGAGATTCAACAAAGATGCAAAGACGTCAGCATCAGCACCTGTTGTTAAGGAAGGAGAACGACCACCTATCATATGCTTCAAATGCGAAGGGGAGGGACACATCAGTCCAAACTGTGCGATGTCGTCCAAAGCATGTTATAATTATGGAAGAGAAGGTCACCTAGCCTGATTTTGTCATTCACAGAAGACAAGTTCAGCTAGGATAGAGGCACCAAAGGACGCCCTAGAAAAGTCAAAGCCAGTAGTGCAAGGGAGAGCGTTTGTCGTGACCTCCCAGAAAGTAAGGAACCCGAATAAGGTCATCACGGGTAAGCTTATCATAAACTCTAGCGAAGTATATACCTTATTTGATACTGGTTCTACCCATTCCTTTATTTCTCCTACTTGCGCTCAACGTTTAAATTTGACTCCGGAGAAATTGGACTTTGACTTATCTGTTGAAACTCCGTTGGGAGAAACCTTCATTATATCTACTGTTTATAAGTCTTTTTTGGTTCAAATCGGTACCCTCACATTACCTGTCGATATTATTTCATTGAAAATACTTGCATTTGATATAATTCTAGGGATTGATTGGTTAACTACTCATCATGCAAAAATTGATTATTTTCGTAAGATTGTTAGCTTTCATATTCCTAATCAACCTATTATGCGAATTCAAGCAACCAAACCATTAAAATTAATCACTGTAATCTCAAGCCATAAAGCTATTCATTTATTGAAAAACGGATGTCAAGCTTTCATAGCTCATGTCACGGATCTAAACAAAAATACGTCAGTTTTTAATGATATTTCTATTGTTAATGAATTTCCTGACGTATTCCCTGAAGAACTTCCTGGCCTACCCCCAGAGCGTGAAATTGAATTTTGTATCGACCTTGAACCCGGTACAAAACCCATTTCCAAAGCCACATATCTAATGGTTCCTATTGAACTTCAGGAGTTAAAGACCTAACTGCAGGAATTGTTATACATTGGCTTTATTCGTCCTAGTACTTCTCCTTGGGGTGCTCCTATTCTATTCGTGAAGAAGAAAGATAGAAGTATGCGACTTTGTATTGATTATCGGGAGTTGAATCATGTCACCATCAAAAATAGGTACCCATTGCCATGTATTGATGACCTGTTTGACCAGTTGCAAGGTGCCAAATTCTTTTCAAAGATTGATCTTCGTTCTGGATATCACCAATTGAAGATTAGAACCGATGAAATTCCAAAGACGGCTTTCAGAACTCGGTACGGGCATTATGAATTCCTAGTCATGTCTTTTGGATTGACTAATGCTCCTATTGCCTTCATAGATATGATGAACCGAGTATTCAAAGAATATTTGGATCACTTTGTGGTCGTCTTTATTGATGACATCCTTATTTATTCCAAAAGTCATGAAGATCATGAGCAACACTTGAGGTTGATACTCCAAAAGCTTCGTGAATATAAGTTTTATGTCAAGTTAAAGAAATGCGAGTTCTGGCTTGAGGAAGTAGCATTTCTTGGGCACGTGGTATCAAGTCATGGAATATCTCACTTGACCAAAAGAAAGATTGAAGCTATTCAAAGCTGGGAGCAACCTAAATCAATGATAGAAATCGTAGCTTTCTAAAGCTTAGCTGGTTATTATCGGAGATTCGTAAAAGAGTTTTCTCGAATCGCTACTCCCTTAACTCAGCTGACTCGGAAAGATACAAAATTCGATTGGAGTGAGGAATGCGAGAAGAGTTTTCAAGAACTCAAGAGGAGGCTCATTTCAGCACCTGTTCTGACAATACCATATGGCTCGGAGGGATTTGTCATCTACAGTGATGCTTCGGGCAAAGGGTTAGGATGTGTTCTCATGCAACATGGGAAAGTCATAGCCTATGCCTTTCGACAACTCAAAGAATATGAGAGGAATTATCCTACTCATGATCTAGAGTTGGCAGCTGTTGTCTTTGCATTTAAAATTTGGAGGCATTACTTGTATGGGGAGAAAGTGGAGATCTTTACGGATCATAAAGCCTCAAATATTTCTTCACTCAAAAGGAACTAAACATGCGACAGCGACGTTGGCTTGAACTGTTGAAAGATTATGATTATACCATCCAATACCATCCTGGAAAAACGAATGTGGTAGCTGACGCATTGAGTAGAAGATCAGATCATACGTGCACGAAAAGTGCGATATTGTCAACGCAAAGGCCCATTTTGTATGACTTACAAAGGATGGAGATAGAGATAAAGACTCCAAGGACCCAAGTGATGATGACGAATATACGAGTGAAACCGAATTTAATCGATAAAGTTAAAGTTGCTCAAGCTACAGACCTGGAGCTGATGCATATGAGGAAGAAAGGACAAGAAGGTGCTATGCCGGAAGCAAGAATCGACAAAGAAGGAATACTTCGAGTCAACTCCAGACTTTGTGTTCCTAACGACCCTGAGTTAAAGTATAAAATCATGATGGAGGCGCACAACACACAGTTTGAAATCCATTCTGGGAGTACTAAAATGTATCATGATCTTCGACATACATTTTGGTGGGGCAATATAAAGAGAGAGATAGCGCTGTTTATCTCAAGGTGTCTAACGTGTCAACGAGTCAAAGTGGAGCATCAAGTACCAAAAGGTCCATTGCAACCACTTGAAATTCCAGAATGGAAGTGGGATCACATTACCATGGATTTTAATACTGGTCTTCCCAAGGTTTCTCAGGGTATAGATGCAATTTGGGTCATTGTTGATAGATTGACCAAGTCTGCTCATTTCTTACCTATACGATAAACTTATACACTTGAACGTCTTGCTCGTATGTACATAAACGAGGTTGTAAGATTGCATGGTATGCCAGTATCCATAGTTTCTGATCGAGACCCAAGATTCACTTCACGATTTTGGGTTAGTTTGCAAAACGTTATGGGCACGGATTTACGATTTAGTTCGGCATATCATCCTCAAACGGACGGACAATCAGAGAGGACTATTCAAACTCTTGAAGATTTATTAAGACTCTGTGTCCTTAACTTCAAGGGAAGTTGGAACAAGTTCTTACCATTGGTGGAGTTTTCCTACAACAACAGTTATCAAGCAAGCATTGGCATGGCTCCATTCGAAGCGTTGTATGGAAGAAAGTGTCATTTTCCAGTATGCTTGGATGAGGTGGGTGAAGCAACGTTGTTTGGACCGGAGTTAGTACGTATGACTACGAAAAAGATACGACTGATCCGGCAACGTATAAAAACCTCACAAGACCGACAAAAGAGTTATGTTGATCTTCATCGAAAGGACGTGGAATTCGATATTGGAGATCATGTATTGTTACGTATTGCTCCATGGAAAGGAGTTACGAGATTTAGAAAGAGAGGAAAGCTCAATCCTCGATTCATTGGCCCATTTTTAATCCTCGATCGAGTAGGGACTGTAGCCTATAGACTCGCTTTATCGCCATGTATGTCTCGTGTTCATAACATTTTTCATATATCCATGTTACGTAAATATGTGAAAGACCCGAACCACATTATTGAGTTAGAACCGGACGAAATAGCGAAAGATTTAACGTCTGAAGAGGTTCCTCTTCAAATCTTGGATAAGAAGGAACATATTCTACCTTCCAAGGTTATACCTCAAGTCAAAGTTTTATGGAGGAACCACGATGTTGAGGAAATGACCTGGGAGTTAGAATCTGAAATGAAATCAAGGTATCCTTACCTCTTCGACATACCAGGTATGTACCCTAATTTCGAGGGCAAAATTTCATAAGAAGATGAGATTGTAAGACCCTAACTTTTATGAATAAAGATGAATTTTCTATAATTATCATTTTTGAATGAATTTGATATAATGTTATAGTTGTGGATAATATTTATAAATTTTGCAAAGTACGCATGAAGTTGTTGTATAATATTCGATTGGTGGGGAATATTCATTTTAAATGGGGAATATTAAATGCGACGACACAATCATTAGTGGACCCCATTAACGGAATTATTGTCGGATTAAGAAAACGACAAAAATATTTTTATATGAAAATAACGGCGAATTTTTACTTTAATTAATTGTTGAAACACCCTAAGTTAAAAAATGCGAGAATACGGCGTGGTTGTATAGTAGCACACGGTATTGATTATTGATGCTTACATAAGAAGTCATTCAGTTTTATTCAATTATTGTCGATATTTTATATATTATTAAATCAATAATTGAGATGACAGAGTTATTAATATTATTATTTACATTATTAACGATGTCTAGAAGTTCTGCCAAGGAGAGGTTTGGTCACTTAATTGCGCGCTAATAGGGAGAAATCCTTATTGGAAAGCCCCCTCTTTCCTGGGAATGACCTGGTCGATTAATAGTGTGAATAATAATAATGATGATGAAGTTTTATTTTATTAGTATTATAAAACAGAATACTTTTATAAAGTTATTCGTTTTATTAGGCTAATGGTAAAATCTTTTTATATAAAACAGAATACTTTTATAAAGTTATCTGTTTTATTAGACAATAATTAGATTATATTATATTTTATTATGCATAGTGTTTGCATAGTGCACGTATAGTGTTTGCATAGTAAAATCTTTTTAAAAGTTATTCGTTTTATTAGATTATAAATAGAATATATTATATTTTATTAAAACCAACTGGACCATCCGCTTAAAGTAAATCGATCCGGACCGTTCATGGATTGGTTACTATTTAGTCCATTCTTCTATAAATAGAAGCTCATTCCTTCATTATTTCTTGTGAATTCACCGAAACTCTAGAGAGAAAGCGTAGAGAATTATTATTCTTCTATAATCTTGGCGTATTTCTTTAGCGTTTAAGAAAGCTTTGAAGCGTAGTGCAAGTTTCTTCAAGTATATCCCACCTCTACCGTTGGAGTACTCTCCTTTATAAAGTAAAGGGTATTTTTTTTTCATATTCATGAAGAGAACTTCATTATTCCATTCTTTATTATTACATTGGAGTAACTTTGTATCGTGGTCTACCCTATACTTGGTGATTTCATTATTATTCCATTCTTTATTATTACATTTGGAACATCCTATCTATACATGCGTTTCTGCGGGGACTGGGTTCCGTTATTTATTATTCTGTTGGAATAACTTTTGTCTATCTGATACCGCATGCATGGTGATTTCGTTGTTATTCCAATCTTTATTATTACATTTGGAACATCACGTGCATGCGTTTTACGGCCGGACCTAGTTCCGCCTTTATTATTATTCTGTTGGAATATCATATACATGCGTTTCTGCCGGACTGGTTACATCTTTATTTTTACATTTGGAATATCCTGTCATGCATGCGTTTCTGTAGAACTCGTTCCGTTATTTATTATTCATTGGAATAACTTTGTCTATCTGAAGCACCGCATGCATGGTGATTTATGTTGTTATTCCATTCTTTATTATTACATTGAAATATCGTATGGTCGCGTATTACCGACTCAGTTCCGTTATTTATTATTACATTGGAATAACTTGTCTATCTGAAGCACCGCATGCATGGTGATTTCTTTTGTTATTCCATTCTTTATTATACTCAGTTGGTTAAAGTTTTGACTTCTATACTCCATGAAATTAGTAGAATATCCTTGATATTTGCGCTTCATCCAATATCTTTTCATGGAAATGTTCTTCTGAGCATTCTTAAATGTTACTCTACAAAGAAGTATCATGTTGACAATTTGGACGTTATTAGTTCCTGAATAAATTAATTCTTGAACTTGTTTTATTAAATTCTTATATCATTGTCATCATCCTCATATTTATATTTTATTGAAAGTCATCTGTGGCCTGTAGTGCATAGATGGACTTGGTATGATTATGACCAGGGATTATTCAGTGTAATCATGATCGTAATGTTATAAATGATGTGGTAAAAGTCCTTATTGGCCCGTAGTGCATTGATGGACAGTTGTTGGCATGATCATGACCATTGATGAATACACAAATATCATTGGCCCGTAGTGCATGGATAAATTGTGGTTGTGATACTAATGAATATCCTTGGTCAGTAGTCTAGATGATGTGGATTATTTATTAAAATTTGAGTCCCAAATGATAAAAGTGATGAAAACCTTTTAAATCATAAAAGATAGTAGATTTTATTCTCTCTACTTGACTCTTTTAATGGATTGCATGTTCATTGCAGCTTAAACTTGATGTCTATTGTATTTTATCGGTTTAACAACATTTGAAGACTAATGATAATTTATTACGCATTATCTTAGTCATAATATTTCTTCTTGGGCTAGTTGAGCTCACCCTTTCTTTCACTTTTTCTTCTCTTGAAAAAAGAACGTGGCGGGACTAGTCGGGGAACGGAGTGATGGTCCAGATGATAGTATTAGTAGTCCTCACTATTCTGTTAAATAGTGTGACAATAAATGTAATGAGGACTTATTCTGAGAGTGGATATTGTCTAGAAGACAATATTTGTATTAAAACTCACAGCTTTCTTGTTGTATATTAAAGATTGTATTTGTATTCTGTACCATATTTTTGGTGACTCAGAATAGGTGATGTATACCTATTTTGGGGGCGTCACAATTATTATTGTTCAAGCAAGGTTTATTTTACTTTTAGATGCTTCCCAGTTTATTCCTAAAGCATGATTTTGATTTGTAATGATTAATCACTTATGACTCATGATTATTTCATACTACGTCGTTATCGAATCCTTGAAATGTTATTAAACTTTTGATTCACTAATCCTTAGTTGATGAACGTTGAACTCTAAATTACCCTTGAAGCTAATCCAAACCAAACTTTCTTTGGTGCGGACTTTTATATTAAAACTGAGATGAACAACCCTATTATAAGGGAATTATTTACGCAAAAGTGTTAAGATGTTTGTGCACAATACATGGTATGAAGGGCTGATCCCGCTAAGTAGGAGAAGGAAAGTCCATATAGTCTAACGATTGTTGAAGATTTAAGTAGAAATACTTATAACCTGAGAAATAGTTCATGGTCTTGTGACCCTCAGATAAAATCTAAATCTTGATGTTCAGTTCTTGACTATCATTGCAGAAAATGTTATTCAATTCAATTGAGCTTATTCATTGATAGTTATGATGTTGTCATTACTTATTATCATTTCAAGTGAGCATTATTTTTGCTCACTCTTGCATATATAACTATTACAGCTAAAGTTGAGAAAGTTGACGAGCCATCTATCAGTAAAGAGAAAGGCAAGATGAACAAGTGTTGAAGACTTGTTTCAATTTATTTTAATGATTTATGTACCTAGACTTGATTATTGATGTGAGGTAATTAATTTTTCCGCACTTGATGATTGTATAAAGGTTAGATGACTTGTGATTTATTTGATTAAGTTATGTAACCCTTTAATGGGAAGATTTATTACTTATGTTTTCTTTAACTTGGGTAGTTAGTTGTGAATGTTTGGACAATGAACACCAAATCTTGTGAGAATGAAGTATCTGAATTTAGGAGTGTCATAATAACAACAGTTTTTAGAGTAAGCTCCGAGTTTACTATTAACTTCTACAATTAAGCTATAAACAGTATAAATTATCTACTCAATTAGCTATTTGGTATTTTCTTTCATATATGAAAAGTTGATAAAAGATTTTGATTCTTTTCTTTTTAATCGAAGTTTGTACAATATATACATTCCTAGCTTCATGGTAAAATATTCGATTAAATTAAAAATAAAATAAATTATTCAATAAGTTATTTAAAAAAATAAAATAAAGTACGTAATGAAAGTTATGGAGTTAACTACTAGATTTATTTTCTTAAAAGGAGTTGTGATCCTTTTCCTTTTCGGAAGTCATAAAGTCGAACCCGAAGAAGTCCACCACGACTCCGAAGTAAATGATCCGAAGCCAGAAGAGACTCCCGAATTTGAAAGCTAAACTTAGAACTCTCAATCCTGAAGTCATCCATCATTCTTGCGCTGATACACTAACTCATCGTCGGACTCAAATTCTCCTACATCAACTTCTGTTACACTAAGTACCACCAAATTTATAATTTGACCCCCAAAATAATTGTGCCCACAAATCCCTACATAAAATACCGAGTTGCATATATATAATGATTCCAACTCAAAATCATTTTCCGGCATAAATTGACTGAAATGCGCCATTTGCTGGTAACCATTTGGTCTTGTACGGTTTGATCAGTTTGACTTTATTAAACAATAAAAATAATAATTTAAAGAATCTATTAGATATACTAAAACACAGTACATGATACTGTAACTTGACACCTGTCATTCCCGCAATTCAACATGTGTCGTGTCTAATTAATGTTCCTTAAGACCCTTAACAAAATTGTCCAACTAACCTAACAAATGAGGATGAAAACAAATCCTAATTCATTCCCCTAAATTTTAGATTTATAATCCCCTAAATGACTACAAATCTAATCTGTTTTGATAATATCAACTGTTTTGATATTATCCTTTGTAATTTAATTATTATTTAATAAAATCACTACTTTATGTTATTAATTAATTTTTTGAATTTATAATCTTCTAAATCACTACAAATCTAAACAGTTAATAGCATAATGTCATTCTCTTAATTTTTTAGATTTATAATCCCCTAAATCATTAAAAATCTAAACTGTTTTGATATTATCATTTGTAATTTAATTATTATTTAATAAAATCACTACTTTATCTCAACACTACCCTCTACAATGTATATTCATCTGTTTTTTTGGGTAAAATTTGATCATCGCACAACAATCTACCATGTTCTTATTATATTTTAATTTATTAATTGTACGTACACATTTAATATTAAAAGATTGAAAATCCCGCCGCAACACGGGGGTTTGTATCTAATTATCTCTATAATAACTAACTCAAAGACTTAATTAAGATAATGATCATAATATAAAAAAAATTAATTTTAATTAAACATATATGATAATGTAAAAAACATATACTAACAATAGTTTTTTTGCTTTATTTATATTTTACTTATTTTTGTTAAAATTTTATATACATTTTTTTAGGAAACTTCAATCAATTTTCAAATCTAAAACATTATTTTCCAAAAGTAATAATTAATTTTGTATGTTTTTGTTGTTAACTTGGTTTATGTTCTCAAATATAATCTATTTAATTTCTATTTTAATTTTTTTATTTTATTTTTTAATCTTTTTTATTTGTTTTAATGTCATAAACGTTTTTTTTGTATAAAAAAAATCAGTACTCAAACCATATTTAAATACGATCAAACCGTATATAAATTAAACCAATCAGGTTGCTGGCTGGGTGGGTTATTCCGACTAATTTTAGCCGGAATCTAAATTAATTAACCGATATTGATTTCAATTATATTATCTAAAATTATAAACATATGGTGTATTTGATGAAATTGGAGGTAATGCCCAAGAGCCAGCAGCATAGCTAAAATAAAGGGTCCTTTACACTAATATACAACATTTAGAAAGTAATTACAAAAATAAAACACGCACAACATAATTACAAAAATAAAACAACACAATATAAAATTGCTAAAATCACGTATATGTCAGTTATGGACTCTCCTATATGCAACTAACCACTCCTAAAATCAAGCGACTGAACAAAACATGCAACTTTGATACCGGAGAAATCCAAATCTTCACCACTGCGCGACACACCACTGAGATCGGAGAAGACGAAGCTTTTCGCCGCGACACACCACTGCAGTAATCTTGCATCTCTAAGAAGAAAACTGTTGTCGCGACGAATCTGTAAGATCGAAAATAGCATACAAAATCAACGCCGCCTTCAAGATCAGTAACCAAAAACATTGTTGCAGTGATTGTTGAATACAAAATCAACATCAGCTTTGATTCAAATACTGTGGTATGTAAGTTTAAAACTTATAAGCATATAGATACTTATAGTTACTACGAATTACTAAATTGATTATCTTTCTTAAGTTTTTCGAACTTAAATTGTCACAAAGTTTGAATATTAATGTTGTGCTTGCAAAATGTATTTGAAAACATGTTTTATATTATGGTTACTAAGGTTATATAAATTGGTTACTGTCTAATGTTGGTTTGGTTACTGATTATTTTGTATTGGTTACTGTGTAACATTATACCGTCTAATGATGTCTTAGTTACTGACTAATGCTATTTTGGTTACTGCATAATATTACTAATTAATGCTGACTTGGTTACTGACTAATGCTGATTTGGTTACTATGTAATATTATATTGGTTACTGACAAATGCTGACTTGTTTACTGTGTAACACTATAATGGTTATTGACTAATTCTGAATTGGTTACTGTATAAAATTATTATAATGCTGACTTGGTTACTGTGTAAAAATATTATTTAGTGACTCATGCTGACTTGGTTACTGAATAATGCAAACTTAATTACTACAGTGATTAATTAGTTACTGTATTATTGGTTGCTGAAGCATATTAATGTACACTTTTACTTATGTTTTTTATATTAATGGTTACTTGTTAGCCAAATTGGTTACATTCTTACAAAAGTCTGCCTTTAGTTGGTAACAAATAAATTATACTGGTTGTTTTTTATTGTAAAATGCAAGGAAAACCCTATTTTTACTGGTTGTTTTTGGTTACTGATTAATGCTAATTCGGTTACTGTGTAACATTATATGGTTACTGAATATTGCTGAGTTGGTTCTTTCATTGTAAAATTATAATGGTTAATTGACTAATACCGACCGATATCTTTGTTTTACATTATATTGGTTCTTGCCTAATCTTGATCGTTACTATGTAAAATTATAATGGTTACTCAATAATAGTCTTGACACAGTTATTGTGTAAAATTATAATGTTATATTCTTTTGTAATTGTTTCATTTATATTGATGTTACTTATTGACTACATTGTATTGGTTACATGGACTAATAGTAACCAATACACCAAATTTGATGTTTGGACTAATAGTAACCAATACACCTTTTAAAGTACATATTGATATTTTTTATATTATTTGTTTTTTTTGTAAAATGTCATCAAATATGTTTTATATTATGGATACTAAGTAAATATATGTTGATTCTTGTCTAATCTGGATTAGGTTAGTTTATAATGTTGACTTGTTTATCGTAATATTACCATGGTTACTACACATAATATTACCGTATTTTATACCGATTTTTTATATTGATGGTTACCGATTAACTACATTGGTTACCTTTATACACCGTTAGTCTTTAATTTGTAACAAAGTCATTAATGATTATTTTGGTTGTAAAATGAATGTAAAAATATTTTTTATAATCTTGGCTACTAATTACATATATCTTAGTTACTGTATAATATGTATTTAGATACTGAAAGGTGTTTATTTGGTTACTCTATAATGTTATTGAGTTTTATAATTGTTTATTTTATATTGGTAGTTACTTATTGACCACATTGGTTACCTTCATACAACTGTTAAATATTGGTTGTTGTATACTATTTAATTAGTTACAGTATAATATTTATTTGGTTGCAGTGACAATTTGATAATTTCCTGTCAAGTTTGGAGTGTCAGATTTTGGCGTTTTCAGAGCCTAATTTCATTGGAAACGGGTCAACAATCAAAAGTTACTAGCTTTGCTGGTGAACTGCATGGTTTTTTGGTCGAATTCCATCATTTAGGGCTTCAAATTTGCATGTAAAAATTTGGTTTATTTTCTGGTTACTAATATTATGTAATTTGGTTACTGCCTAATATTGATTTGGTTACTTTATAATGTTTATTCAAATTTTAGACAATGGAGACCGATAAAGAATTGATACAACAAATCTAATTGTTTATGAGAATATATAATTGTTTATCGTTAGTAACCATTAACCACATGGTTGGTAACATTTTTGATGGTGTACAAAGAACCAAAATTGATGTTGATTAATATTTTTATTTTTGATTCCATTATGAGTTATCAATATAAAGTAAACATATGCAAGCTTTATAATGGGTCTTGATACAAGCTTATAATTATCTCGTTACTAACAAGCTAGTAACTATCTATGATAATTATTCGTTACTAACAAGCTTGTAGATAAATAGACACTCACACACGTACATTTAACAATTAATGTTTGTCCCGATACAAGCTTGAATTATCTCGTTACTAATAACAAGAACTATAATGTAACATAATAAAATAGTGACCATATAATTATATGATAAGAACTGCAACATGTTTTAATGGTAGCCAAAATGTAAACATCATGTAATGAAACTTCGGTTTAAGCAATCCATGTATACTATAACCATAATGTAACATAATAAAACAAAGAACTATATAATTATATGATAGTAACCATAATAGGTTTTAATGGTAACCAAAATGTAAACATCATGTAATGAAACTCAAATTTAAGCAATCCATGTATACTAAACAATTACATATTAACCGTAATAAAAAAAATAAAAGTATCCAAAATCCCACATTGAGGACACAATAATAAGAGCCAAACCATAAGGTAACAAAGAATCAAAACATAATAAAGAAGTAACCAAATAGTTATATGAAAGTAACTTGAAACATGTAAGATGTGTTTGTGGAAATGGAAGTAGAAATAGAATAACATAAACCTTGTAGAATATATTTGAAGGAATTTACAAAATAATACATCAATGTATACTAAGCAAATACATGGTTTATTATGACTTGGGTTTATTATTTATAAAATAATACATCCACAAACTAATGATGCCTTAAACTTCTTCAACCTGTCTTGGGTTCAATTTCTTGGTAATAATGTCGGGGACTTCCATGTCACACCAATATATAACTTTTCCAATGAATTTTCTATTGCATTCCCCATAAGAAAGATTCCATAACGCAAATAAAAAATCGATTTACACAAATCATTAGTAACTCAGATATAAACAATATTTATATAATAAATAGGTTTACCAAACAAATACATTGTAACAAAAACAACATATAAAAGTAACCAAAATCTCAATTGAGGAAAAAATGGTATCCAAATCATAAGCTAACAAAGAATAAAAAAATATACTAATGAAGTAACCAAATGCATTTATATGTTAGTAAATCAAAACATATATTAATGGTAACCAATACATAAACAACATATAGACCAAACAAAGTTTAGTCAACCCATATATTAAGCAAATATATTGTAACCGTAACAACAAAAAACAAGAAGCAAAATCCCAACTCAAGGAAACAAAAATGGAATCCAAATCGAAACTAACAAAGAACTAAAAACATACTAAATAAGTAACCAAATATTTATATGATAAGAACTAAAAATATATTTTAATGGTAACCAATACATAAACAACATGTACACCAAAATCGGTTTAGTCAATCATGTATACTAAGCAAATAAATGGTAACCATAACAACATAAAAAAGTAACCAAAATATCAAATCAAGGTAACAAACATGGTATCCGAATCTCAAGCTAACAGTAACCAAAACATAATGCAGAAGTAACCAAACAGATATATGATAGTATCTATTTTTTATTGTTTGACGTATCTACAACGTAAGTATTACATCAAGCCCCCATAAATTAGTCTAGTATACTAAACAACATGTAGTCCAAACTCAGTTTAGTCAATCAATGTATACTAAGCAAATACATTGTAACCAAAACAACATATAAAAGTAACCAAAATCCCAATTGAGGAAAAAAGAATGGTATCCAAATCATAAGCTAACAGTAACAAAAAATATACTAATGCAGTAACCAAACAGTTATATGTTACTAACCAAAAATAATGTACATGTGAGGGTACATAATGTACATATTAGAATAAAATAACCAAACAAATTATATGCTTTAGTAACCAAACCATGTTTTAATGGTAACCAACACATAAACAACATGTAGACTAAACCCAGCTTAGTCAACCAATGTATACTAAACAAATACATTGTAACCAAACCAACATATAAAAGTAACCAAAATCTCAATTGAGAGAAAAGAATGGTATCCAAATCATAAGGTAACAAAGAATAAAAAATATACTAATGAAAAACCAAACAGCTTATATGTTAGTAACCAAAACATATAATAATGGTAACCAATACATAAACAACATGTACACCAAAATCAGTTTAGTCAACCATGTATACTAAGCAAATACATGGTAACCATAACAACATAAAAAAGTAACCAAAATACCAAATCAAGGTAACAAAAATGATATACTGAATCACAAATTAACAAAAGAACAAAATATAATGCGTAAGTAACTAAACAATTTATATGATAAAGAACACTAACAAAATTTAAATTAACACACCTTTAAAAATTATATGATAATAGAACAACATGTATGCTTTCTGATCCAAAACCTTTTTTTCACTAAAATGAACAACCTGTGAATCAACAAGTGTAACAAAAGTAAATTAAAAAATAATTAAAAAATAATTAAAAAATAATTAACTAATTAATTTACGCCACCAAAAAAAGAAGACTAATCAGTAGAAAAAAAATGAAATATTAGTAGAAATATCAGTACAAAAAAAAAAAAAATAAATAAATAAAAATATCACCCTAATTAATAGAAAAAAAGAAGACTAATTAATTAATGATGAAGATGAAGAAAAAGAAGAACTACCAGTAGAAATACCAATACAAAAAGATGAAGAAATATCAGTAGATGAAGAAATATTAGATGAAAAAATATCAGTAGATGAAGAAATACTAGTAGATGAAGAAGAGGACGACGACGAGTAAGAGAGATCTGGTATTATTGGCGGCGACACAAGCGCAAGCAAGGAAGAAGATGATTTACTTGAGATGCTTGAGAGAGAGAGAGAAGTAGTAAGAGAGAAGAGAGAGAAATAGTAAGGGCGGATAGAGAGACTTAAGGAAGATGAAAATTAATTTACGATGTCAACCAATTAATACTAATCTCTTAATTTAAGGACTTTTAATTGTATTAGGTTTGAAAATAAAAATGATAAAGTGTAGTATTTTTATAATTATTTTATAACTGTATGATTTTTGTAATTATTTTCAAAAATGTACTAATATATGTAATTGTTCCTAAAATAAAATGTTTTTTTTATTTTACTTTGAAATGTAGCCATTGAGAAAAGGATATTAATAAGATATAAGCTAGCACTTTAAAAAAATTCTGCCAATGAAATGTGTATCAGTTTGTAAACACAACTCTACTTTAGTTATATAAGATACAAGTGCCTAAGAGTGGAAGACTTTGAAGGATTCACGGCATTGCCCCGTCAAGCCATCCATAGAAATTACAGGCGACATTTCAAAGAATACCGTTAAAGTCCCATAATTTTTTGTTAGCATAATAGCATTTGTAGATAATGGTACTGTTCATCTTAGATGAAAACATAAATATGTGTGTGTAAATTTGTTGTCATTTATAGGCTAGTCTTCTCCTAGAAAAGTCTTTAGTCTTTTGATGCCAGCTTATGCTTCACGTTAATTGCATTTAACATAAAGTCCAAATACATGGTCCTGTGGACTATATTGTTCATCTTAACCTTGAGTTTATCATTTTTTGTAGAGCTATGATAGCAAATCTCTATCTCGCGGTACTATTACTGGTGCAAAATCGTATCTTTTAATGTATAACTCACAGTTCAAAATTGATCCCAAATATACATATTACACTCCTACTTGTAACACGAGGTAACGGTTTGCTATATTATAAAGTTAGGTAGGTACAATATATTTTGTATTTTAATTAGTCTCATCTTAATTGAGAACTTAATATGTCTCTGAAAGTTAATATGTTTTCTCCTTGAAAAGTCTTACGTCCAGCTTACTCAAAACTCTCTGTCACACTGAATGAGTCAATAGGATAGGACCTACTATTTAAGTTACTCGAAAACGAAGACTGACCCGGGAATGCATTGCCAGATTAGCAAGATATTTCAATCTAATAGGAGGGTAGTATATATTTGGACAAATGACAAAACTGTCCCCAAATGTGTGGACGGATTTCATTTGCACATCAATCAGTATAAACAAAGACCATTTAAATTTACTTGCACAAGCTCTATGGATAGAGACATCATGATTCTGGCACTTAGAAATTAAATGATTTGCCACTAGTTAGAACCAAATATCACGGGACTTAAATTTCCATGGGTTGCTGGACTAGCTAGGCAGTAGGCACTGCGCGCGCTTAAGTCTATCAAAGTCTTACACTCCAAGGCACTTGGTTGAGTATTTAAGTAGAGTTAGATTAAACATTTCTACAAAAGTTTTACACAGATCAAAGTGTTAGCTTATATCTCGTCTATTTCCATGGCTAAATTCTACTTGGAAGTAAGTAGCAAACATTTTATGGCAGCTATGCTCCTGCTTATTGCTCTCTTGGTGCCTTGCTTCAAAATGACAGGTCTCTCTCTCTCTCTCACACGCACTCTTTCAATAAACTATATATCTGGTCATTTATTTTTTACTTGTATTAGGATTTTAACCCAATAAGCCACACGGATAGTTAAAAACTTAATTCTAATACCATGTTGATGTATCCATTTTAAAATCACTAGGTCAGGAGGCCTTTCACTATATTTAGTGAATTTTCAGGTTAAACATAGTTGATGTGTACTTTTAACCCAATAAGTTGAGTTGGGGTTTACTATGAAGTGCTATTTAGAATAAAAAAATTAAGCAAATACATAAGGTTCTCACTTTGCATGTTAACAGAAAAATACCTGGTATATACGTCGCTGCTTATTTTAAATTAGCTTATAGCTTATTTACTAACTTATTTTAAGTAGAACTTATTTAATAAGTTAGAGAATCTTGTTGCATGGGCACAACTTTTTTAAAACATACAGGAATAAGTTACATGTATGACAAATAAGCTGAAAATGTATACCTAAAATGTCCAGTAAACAAAAACTTGAAAATAAGCACCTTGATACGCTTTATTATTAACCTCAAGGTCTTAAATACTACAAAAAAAAACATTATTCCAATCTATAAAATTTTTTCTTACCTGACATTACTTTTGATATAACCTAGTTCTCCTCATTTGATGACAAGAAGGGATAAATGAAGATTTTTCATTTTCTGATCTCCCTCTGTATGCTCTCTAATACCCTTGAAACATTATTCCAATCCATATATATTGCAGGTGCACAATCCATAGGCGTCTGCTACGGAAGAAACGGCAACAACTTACCATCAGAACAATCTGTCATCAACCTTTATAACGCCAACGGCATCAAAAGAATGAGAGTCTACGATCCAGTTCCAGCAGTACTTAAGGCTCTTCGAGGAACCAACATAGAAATAATCCTCGACGTCCCAAAGAACGACCTCCCATCCCTCATCAATCCCTCAACCGCATCCGCATGGGTCCAGAGGAACATCATAAACTACACGCCAGCCGTCAGATTCAAATACATTGCCGTTGGTAATGAAATTGATCCTGACACAAATTCCGGAACGTCTCAATACGTTCCTTTCCTCCTTCCAGCCATGCAAAACATATACAATTCAATAGTATCAGCTGGACTACAAAACCAAATTAAGGTTTCAACAGCCACATACTCGGGCCTAATAGGAACATCATTTCCCCCATCACAAGGTGCTTTTCGCGATAATGTGAATTCGTTTATCGTTCCAATTATTGGCTTTTTAGCAAGAAATAATCTCCCATTGCTTGTGAATATATACCCTTATTTTAGCTATGTCCGTTCTACCCAAATAGACCTTCGTTACGCCTTATTTACTGCCCCGGACGTGGTTGTCCAGGATGGAAATCTCGGATATCGAAACTTATTTGATGCATTGCTAGATGTTCAATACGCAGCCATTGAGAAATCTGGTGGTGGAAATGTGCAGATTGTTGTATCGGAAAGTGGGTGGCCTTCTTCGGGTGGGAATGCCGCGAGTGTGGAAAATGCGCAAACTTATATTCGGAATTTGATTAATCATGTTAGAGGAGGGAATGGGACACCAAAGAGACCAGGAAGGGCAATAGAGACCTATTTGTTTGCAATGTTTGATGAAAATATCAAGGTTGGGGAAGAAGTAGAAAAACATTTTGGTCTTTTCACACCAGGTTAGCAGCCAAAGTACCAACTTAGTTTTAACTAAGTTGGTTAAGTGAATAAATATGTTATCAAGTATGTGTAATACGAATTAATTTGCTTCTGAATAAATGGTTACTCTGAAAAAAAGGGATTTAGAATAAAGTTGTGCATTTGATGTTTTATATATTTTCATTGTTGTACAATGCATGAATCCTACTTTCAGCTCACAACTTTTTTGCGTATACTTGGTGCACATAGTATTAATTATTCCAGAATAAAATGGTTTGTCTTTGAATTGCTTGTCTCCATCCATATATAGATCGTCTTTTGTTCTTCGTGCGCCTGCTAATAAAAATTTAAGAATTTTTTCTTATATATTATTTCTGTCTACAATACATATACCCCCTGCACCCAAAAATGAGCTTGTGACTTTTTTTGTGTTGGATTTTTTCTCAGTCATTATCGGTTACTTGTTAGTACTTGTGGATGGGTAAAAAGGATTAAAACTGTGATCTCAATTATAAACGAGTGTATAATTTAGAGTTAGATTTTTACTATTAACCATATTTTTTAAGACGTACGTAGAAAAAAACATTTAAGAAGTAGAAAAAACAACAAAAATAAAAGAAAAAAGAAAAAGGACAAAAACCAACCAATAATGATATCTTATATTAGTAGTTTCTCTTATATTAGTAGTTTTTAATTTCTCATACAAGGGATAATATTGAAATAATTTACAAGTTTTAATCATTAAATAATTTTTATAATCCATTTGCATGAAGTTAAAACGACTATTATTATGGAATAAAAAAAATAGTTATTTTAGTCGTTTCATATAGATTAAGAAAGTCATTAAATAATTATCTCTAGTAAAATTTCAATATTACTCTTTATGGGGACAAACAAATAATACAAGAGTGGGAATTCTCTTTAAAAAAAAGAGAGAGAAATTAGTCATAACATAAGAATGTAAATGTTAAAAGTATATATATAGCTTATCCCATATCAAATATCTTGAGAACAGCGAACGCCTTTGGCTCGATTTGAAAACTAATAATGAGGTAACATTCTAGGAATCCAAATCTATTAAATAATAAATATAACAAGTAATTCAATCTCTTATATTTTTATAACTTAATTATTATGATTTAATCTTATTTATCCTTAATTTAGTAATTTTATAATTAACGTGGGCAAAAATAGATTATGAAAATTTAATGATCAACTATAACCCATCAAAAAAATTTCGGACAAACATGAATTATAAAAAAAACACATGTTAACGATAACTTATCAAAACCTCTTAATTAATTTAAAATCACATAAGAACTATAAAACGAAGATAGTGAAACATGAAGACAAAATCAATTAAACATAGAAGCATAAATAATAGAAGAGATGTAGAATATTATCATGAATAATTATTTAATTTCATCTTTATCCTAGATATAAAAAATTAACTAGACATAAAAATAAATAAACTAATTAAAAATAAATAAGAAATCTCCCAAATTAACTCCTTGTGATTTTCATTATGATTTGAAACAATTTTACTTCTCGATTTTGAGTTATTGATGAACCACCAAAAGTAACTACCAAAGTATGAGGGAGCCGACCCAATCAGTATTAGTTATTAACCATTATTCAATCAGCATATAATGAAAAAGTAATTTAAATTAATCTTACTTTTAACCTAAATTATTACATCAAAAAAATTAACTATTATCTCCCTTACTTATAAGTCATTAATTTTTTTTCCATGTAGGTTTAAACTTGCTAAATTTGACTTCACATCAAAATTATTCCACCTCCTTTCTTCTCATTATAGGATTCTTCTTAAATATTTCTTTACATGAATAAGAGCATTAAATATTATTTGATCACCAAAATTTTGACTTTATTACAACAAAATATTAAATCCTATAAAACAAAATAAAACATATTAATTAAATAAACTAATATAATTAAAATGACAAAATTAAGAATAATAAAATGTATGAATTATGCGTCTTTTTTTGTTAGTTTTTGATAGAAATTAAACTCACACCCTAGTTAACCACTGTCAAGGTTCGAATCTAGGACCTTCTGCTTTGCAGAAGGCCTATCACTCACCTCAATCACCTACATTTTAATGGTTTCTTACCCAGAAAAAAAAAATCATAATTAACATATCTGAAATGATATTTAACTCTCCCATCCTAAAAACGACATTGACAGAGAGTTAAGAGCAGTAGAAATACCTTGGCATTTCAAAAATTCACTACTTGAGAGAAGTCATACTGAGGGTAGAAGTGCTACGCAGCACTGGGACAATGTTAGAAGAAGACGATGTAGTGGTTATTGGAATGCTATCATCTGATTCAGCTGAACTAGATCGTAGGAGAGATTGTTGATCAGGGGAAAATTTTCTAGGAGACACAAAGAGAATATCAGGAAAGACGTGCTCTAAGTTGCAGTGATTGGCGGAATTACAGAGTATTAGAAACAAACACTACAAGAAAAGATAAGTCACCCTTACTGCCACTCTACAGAAACGTACATGAGATTTTCACCTCATACGGCTCCTTTCGAAAGTAGTTATTTCTGACGGAATTATTTTCGACGAAAAGAGATAAGTTAGTTCCGACTGATCATTCAGTCGAACATAAAATAATTTCGACGGATGTCCGTCAAAAGGAATCCTTTGGCACCAAAATTCGCGCCAGCGCCAATCTTATACTCAACGGAATGAAGATTAAGTTCGATGAAATGTCAGTCAAGGATAAGTTACATACGACGGAATTAGGTTCAACGGATATTCTATTGAAAATAACCTTTAAAACCTAAACTGATCATTTTCCTCTAGCCGCCTTTACTATTCTCTCATTTTCTCTATCTCACTCTACGTCAGCACTCTCCCGACTCTTATCTCTCATCACTCCACCACCACCGTGTCGTGCCGCCCTCTGAATCCACCACCACCATCGTACCAGCCGCCGCCGCCCTCGATCTGCACTACCATATCAGCCGAAAATTGTTCTTCCTTATTTCTCCTCCTTTAGTAAGTACAATAATTCAAGGTTTGTTTTATTTATTTATGTTTTTAGGGTTAATTTGTCGCAAAGAGTTAAATAAAAATGATTTTTGAATTTCTGAAATTTATGAGATTTACTCAATTCGGATCTAACAAAAATAGTTGGTAATTTTTGTATGATATTTCTGAAATTTGTGGCTTAAATTTTTTTAGGGTTAGTATGGGTTTTGATATGAGATTAATCCAATTTGGATAATATATGTTGTTTCTGTGAATAATAGTACTGTCGAAAATTTGGTTCATTTGGATAATATATTGTAAGACCCCAACTTTTATGAATAAAGAATAATTTTTCTCGAAATATATTTTTGAATATTATGGTGTAGATATGATATAATGTTATAATAGTGGATAATATTTACAAATGTTGCAAAGTAAGCAAGTTGTTATAAAATATTCGATTGGTCTGGGAATATTCGTTTTAACGGGGAATATTAAATGACGGCAGCACAATCATAGTGGACCCCACAATGAAGTTTTTTCGTAGTTAGAAAACATGAAATATCTTTTATAAAAATAACGGCGAAAGTTTTACCGTTAAACCGTTGAACTACCCTAAGTGATAAAGTACACGATATCTGGCGTGGTTGCATAAGTAGACACCGGTATTGATTATTGATACTTACGTGAGAAGTCACCCGCTTATACTCAATTATTGCTACGAATTGCTACATAATATCTCTCATATTATTGATTCAATTATTGTCACAAAGATTATCTCGTCTAATATTTTATATCAATAATTGAGACGACAAAGTTATTCACATTATTATTTGCAATATTGACGATGTCTAGAAAGTTACATCGAGGAGAGGTGTGGTCACCTAATTCTGGCGCCATAGGAGAAATCCTTATCTGAAAGCCCTTCTTTCCTGGGAATGATCTGGTTGTTAAATATTGTGAGGTATAATATTAATGATGAATAAGTTCGTGTTGATTAAAGATGAAATTAATATTTTTATTGTGTTAAAATTATTAGTGTTAGTGAAAATCGATATTTATTTCGATAATAATTGATTTCTGGAAGTTATATTAACCAATTGGGTAATTAATCGGATAAATGAGCAATTAATTGCTATTAATTCACATGCTTATAACTATTTGTTCACATGTACACATGCATGTACTATTAGGGGAGGTGGTGCAAGATTGATAATACTTGCATGACTAAATTAAAAATAGAGGTATAGATGAAGGTACTATATTGTAACTATTTTTTCACATGTATAGAACTATTGATTCACATGAATGTACTATTGATTCACATGCATGTACTATTAGGGGAGGTGGTGCAAGTTTGATAATACTTGCAGGACTAAATTAAAAATAAAGGAAAACATGAAGGTACTATACTGTAATATTTTGAGCCCCAAAGCGTGCAATTATTGAAATTATATTTTTCTATAAATAGAAGCTCATTCTTCTTTCATTCTCACCAATTCACTAAGACTCACAAGAGCAATTATAGAGAGAGAAGCTATAGAGAGAAAGAAGAAGAGAAGTCTGCTACCTCACTATTCAAGTATCGAGTCTTCTTCTGAGGTAAGGAGTATTATTTCTTTTGTATTCGTAAGGGATATTATTTTTTTCAGTATTCGTAAGAAATAATATTTTCTTCCATACTCTGTAGTATGTGAGTAATATTATTTCATTTTGTATCCCTAATTCTACACTCATTTTCTTGAAGTATTGCTTCTATATTCCATGAAATTAGTAGAATATCCTTGATATTTACGCTCAATCTAGTATCTTTTCATGAAAATATTATTCTGAGCATTTTTGATAATTTTTGATCTTTTCATGCCGGGGTACTATTCACGAGTTACTATTCACCCAGTTACTATTCACTCAAATATTATTCACTCAGGTATTCGGGACACTTTTCATGCCGGGATACTATTCATGAGTTGCAATTCACAGGTTACTATTCACTCGATATTATTCACTCGGGTATTTGGGGCACTTTTCATGTCTGGGTACTATTCACGAAATATTATTCCCGAAGTACTATTCACAGGATACTATTCACCCAAAAAATTTATTTTTTTTCTGTCCAAATTATTTTTGATACATGGATATTATTCTTGAATTTTACTCCACAAAGCAATATCATGTTGAAAATTGGATATTTTTAAACTCTGGATAAATTTAAAGTCTTTAATATTTATCCTTGGTTTCGTTTGATTAATGCTTATATCATTGTCATCATCCTCATGCTTATATTATGATTAAAGTCATCTTTGGCTTACATGCATAGATGGAGTGTTGATTTGTATGATTATGACCAGGGATCATTCGGTGTAATTATGACCCGTAATATTACTAATGATGTGGTAAAAATTCTCATTGGCCCGTAGTGCATTGATGGACAGTTGTTGGTATGATTATGACCAGTGATTATTTGGTATAATCATGATCATTGGTGAAATCATGAATATCCTTGGCCCGTAATGCATGGATAATTCGTGGTCGTGATACTAATGAATATCCTTAGCCGTAGTGCAAGGATGATTCGATGATGTGGATTATTTATTAATTTGAGTCTCAGCGATAAAATTGATGATAAACTTTTTAAATCATAGAAGATAATAGATATCATGCTCTACTTGACTCTTCTAATGGATTGCTTGTTCCGCTGCAGTTATTGATCTAAAACTTGTTGTCTATTGTATTCTATCAGTTGTTATACTGTTAAAGGCTAAGGATAATTTATTCTACATGATCTTAGTCATAATATTTCTTACTAGGCTAGTTAAGCTTACCCTTTTCTTTCACTATTCTATTCAGGAAATGAGAATATATAGCTGGGACTAGTCGGGGAATGGAATAATGGTCCGAGATGGTGGCTATAGTAGTCCTCACTATTTTTATAAAATAGTGTGATAATAATTATAATAAGCACTCCATTGAGTGTGGATATTGTCTAGAAGACAATATTCTTATTTAAACTCTCGGTTATGTTTTGTCGTATTTTACACGACAATTGTATAATTAAGTTTGTAGTTGTATTATGTACCAAATATCTGGCGACCCAAGATGAGTGATGTATACCTGTGTTTGGGGGCGTCACACCTTTGATCTGAAAATTATAAAGAGTCTTTTAAATGAATGCACGCCCTACAACTTGGCCTACTTCTTGCTGTCATCTTTTGAATTCTGTTTTCAAAATAACTATCTTAATTTTGGTCTAATACTCACACATGTTTTCAATTATCTGAACATTCCTTTGTCAAATCATCAATCCCAACTCGTTCCTACCAGCAAAATTGTATCCCACTTAAATCTGCCACCTCAGTCACTTATTATTTTTAAACCCATTGATCATGAGATTTTTGAAACCAACATCAACATGACCACAAAAATTTATTCACTTAAAAAGTATGAACCAACTTCTTCTGCACAACCAAACTCTAATTTTAGAACAGTTAGAAGATGTTCAGTTATCTTTACATACTGTTAAATCTGTGGTATGTTTTTTAATGGAGAACAATAACCTACTGATGGATCCCTATCCGTTTAATGCCAATATCACTGCTGACTCCACTGCTCTTATTCCCCAACAAAAAAGATCCTGATGGCAACATGCCTGACATTTCTCACTTCTCTCCTCTAAATTTAGAGGACATCTAACTATTTATTCAAATTGTCTAACTATTCGAATAACTGTAAACTTAACTCCCTCTCCTACTACACTACTACTACTACTGATTTCATATCTTTACTAGTTTTATATATTTTTGCTAACTAACTCTCTGTGCAGGTTTTCCTTAACTTGCTATTTTCTACAGATTAAAGATTTTCTTTACCCCATCATTTTTTATGATGACAAAGGGGGAGAAGAAAAATATTAATAACTGCTATGTGATTGATATAACTATACTGCTATGAGATTGGATATAAACTGCCATGCGATTGGATATAACTGCTATGCGATTGGATATAACTGTTATGCGATTGGATATAAACTGCTATGTGATTGGATATAAACTGTTATATAAATGAAACTTAAAATGTTCATAGTTTAAGGGGGAGCTTCTTAAAAGATAAAAATATTTTTATAATTGTCATCGTCAAAAAAGGGGGGATTGATAGATATAATTTTATTTTATATATTTTGATGATAACAATTATATTTTAATTAAATATATAATTATTTTCTTATTATTTTATTTTCTGATTTTACTTGAATTAATTTTTATTGACCTTGATAATTTAAAATGTCAAGTGTTAAATAAATTAATTCATATAAAATTCAAGGCAAGGAGATCCTATTTCTTTTTTAAAAATCAAAGTTGGACAAAAAGTTTTATGCATGCATACATCATAAGCATTAAATATATACTAAAACATGTAGTAAGTATACTTATTATATTTATGTATAGAAACTGGATATATATATATATATATATATATTACTATCTTTGAAACTATATCGAAGATACTAATATATGTTTAGAATATGTTTTACTATATACATATAATGATCATACATGTATCTCTCACACACACACACACACACACACATATATATATATATATATATATATATATATATATATATATAAAATGGATGTATAGATATATATTAAAAGTCATGCAGGCATTAAATAAGAGGATGTGTATATTTTGTGTACTGACAAATTTTTATGTCACTCATTTTGGGACTAAAGGAAACGCGTAAGTGTACTGACATTCTTTTTTATTTTTAACATGTGGTCAAAGTAAGAAATAAATGATAGGAAGAAAGAATTTGGCCTGGGCGGATTTTTGAGAACTTTCGCGTAAAAATTATATTCCAACAGAGAAAGTAAAGAGGGACACGATAAACACCCAAAGAAGAGATGACTTACCTTTAAAATCACAAAACTTAACTGGGATCACAACTTTGGTGAAAGATCGAGATAGGGAGAGGATTTTAGTTGCCATCTATGGAGAAGATGGGAAGAGTTGTTTAGTTTGCCGTCTAGAGAAGATTGGGAGGATTGAGGGATTTTCGTGACTGAAATAGGGAACTAATTTAATTAGCTTAGATTTTTTTTTGGTTTAATTTTCTTTTTATATACTCTTTAAACAAAAAGAGTAAAATTTAATTATTTTTAGTAAATTTTTGAAATATGAATTAATTGATCCACTAATAATTAAGTATAAAATTGTTATTCAAAAAAGTAAATAAATTAAAATAATATTAAAATTTTATATCATTTTTTAGATTAAATTTAAAATTAAATGTCTTTTCTTTTATTATTTTAATTTTAACTGTTTAATTTAATAATTATTTAATCACAAGCCTCATAGGGATTTGTTTTATGTATTTAATTACTTTATTTATTTAATTTGTTATATATAGTATTAATGTTTAGTTTACTTGAAAGTGTAAAGATAATCATTGACCGTGTATTGAATTATGTGCTTACTTATTTCCGATAAGTAAATACATGACACAAAATGCTTGTAAATTTTATGTGATTAATTATTTTGTATATGTTGGGTATATAAATTGTTCTTTGTACTGTTGAATGTTACTGTCTTGCAGATAGGTAAGATGCTAATTGATTTTGGAGCCAGTAAAGTAGTGAATAATTTTGAAATTGCATTACAATATCATCTTGAATAATTTTTTTTATTTATCCTATACTTAATTATAAGTTTTTTTTCTTCTCCAGCTATGGTGAGAACTAGAGGTGGGAGTAGTCTTTTTCTGGTATGAGATCAACTCTTCCTCATAATAGTGACGAGACTATTAACATGGAGAGAATGAGAGATGAGCCTATTGTATCTCATAATAGTGGTGAGAGTGTTGATGGGGCTACACCAAATACTACACAAGCCAAAAGTTTATCTGGTAAGAAAAGGGGACCAACTCTAGGGATAATGAAGCCTAAATCAGGCCAAACAAAGATGCTTGTCAATATCATTGGACAAAAGTAAATTTTTACAAATCTATTCATGTTTGTCAATATGCAAGATATATCTATGCAAGATACATACAATCAATTCTTAACACGTTTAAGATTCGTTTTCTGACACATAATATAACGTCTGTTTTTAACTATAATAAGGTAACCCATGTAACACAATGTAATCCAAAGAACATAAAAACAACTAATCATATCATGTTACTATAAAAGCAATTAATAGGGGTTCCATTTAACAAGATTTGATTAATCCTATTGTGACAGCTTTGTTTTTATTTTTGCATTATTGTTGTACTAATCATATCATGCTATGTAACTGATAGGTATAATTTTATTTTATATATTTTGATGATAACAATTATATTGTAATTAAATATATAATTATTTTCTTATTATTTTATTTTCTGATTTTACTTGAATTAATTTTTATTGACCTTGATAATTTAAAATGTCAAGTATTAAATAAATTAATTCATATAAAATTCAAGGCAATGAGATCCTATTTCTTTTTCAAAAACCAAAGTTGGACAAAAAAATTTATGCATGCATACATCATAAGCAATATATACTAAAACATGTAGTAAGTATACTTATTATATTTATGTATAGAAATCGGATATATATATATATATATATATATATATATATATATGATATACCGTATATATTAGAATATATATATTAAAAATCATGCAGGCATTAAATAAGAGGATGTGTATATTTAGTGTACTGGCAAATTTTTATGCCACTCATTTTGGGACTAAAGGAAACACGCAAGTGTGCTGGCATTCTTTTTGGTTTTTAACATGTGGTCAAAGTAAGAAATAAATGATAGGAAGAAAGAATTTGGCCTGGGCGGATTTTTGAGAACTTTCGCGTAAAAATTATATTCCAATCTGGACCGTTCAATTAAAAAATTCTTCATCCAAACTGTGCATTCAAAATCAGATTTTCAAAATTATATTTTTGCCCCAAACTTCAAAAATTCTATAAATAGGGAGTATTTCATTCATTTGGTTTTTACCAATTCAATGAAAATCAAAGCATACTCTCCTTGCCTACATTCTCTCTAAAAGCTTTATATCTCTTCTTACAAAAGTTCTGATTAATTTTAGAAGAGAAAATTGGTCCAAGTATTGAGATAAGTCATTTAAGTTTAACTTCTGTTGAATTATTTCTTACTTGTTTTATTCTATATAGATATACAAATATACATTGTTCTACACGATTTTATATATCTATATTTTATCTATTTGTCAAATAAAAGGATACTTGGGCGCCGCAAGGCTACGGAGATACACCTCTACAGAGAGGAATTTGAACCGTACGATTACTTATACTCTTTAGTAACCTTTTATCGACATTATTTATATAAATATCGTAAAATAGATACGACAATTGATAGCTCAAAACGACACTGAGATACTACTCCAAAAAGGGTAGTCATCCGAACTGAATTTGAGAATCGTAGTGATCTATTGAAAATATTTATATAAATATCAATTGTGAAAATTATAAATTTTGTCATACTTATACGTCTCAAGGCTACGGAGATACACCTCTACCGAGAGGAATTCAAACTGTATGATTACTTATAGTACTAAGTGACATTATTTATAAAAGTTCACATAATAGATAAAATATTCTTATATTTTATCTAAGTTAAACAATAATATTTGTTATATCAGTTTGTGCTTAATCGATTTAAATATTATACATGATAAATATTGTTTAAATTGATTTATTACTTTATACAAGTATTAAAACATAAACATCTTTTATATAATACTTGTTAAAGATTATCTCGAGAAACAATTTTATTTAATCCATAGAAAAACACTCTTTATTTTAAAGAGTTAATAATTCTTTATAAAGTACATTAAAATTATATATCTGCATAAACCTAAGAATTATTGAACTAAAGATTAAATTGTCTTATCTGCTTATTCAAAAAGCATCTTTCAAAAACATAAAAGTTACTTGAACTTTTATAACTGAGCATTTTATACATACTTGCTTGATCAGATGCTTCATTTGATCTAAACAAAATTTCTATTTGCTTTAAAGAAGCACATTGTTGAATATAAAAGTCTTTGAACTTATATATATATATATATATATATATATATATATATATATATATATATATATATATATTTGTTCTAAAATTAATATCTCGCTTATTTGAAGAAGCATTCATTTGTACTAAATTCTTATCTGCTTATTTAAGAAGCACATTGTTATAAATCATTTGTAAAGAGAGAAAAGGTTAGAGTTAGTTTATTTTATGTACCTGTGAGAAAGACGAGTAATTCTTCGACCATGACCAGAGTCTTAGAGAGGTCAGCGGGAAGTTGGGTCTCTAGTGTACTTGTGAGGTGAGGAAGAAGTTGTTGTTTCAAGACCAGATCATAAAATAGAATTGAACTCAAAAGGTGGTACAAATAGACTTGAGGAAGGAGCGGGGAGCTTGCTGTCCAAGATAGAATAGTTGAAAAAGTTGAAAGTTTGTCTATAAAACTTTGTAAAGGCTTCTCCGCCTGTTGAAGGAGTTTTTATTACTGATAGTAATAGGATCTCAAGTTCCAAGTAGGGACTTGAGACTAAACGTAGTAACATATCAAGGGGTGTATGTTGTGAACCAGATAAATCTATGTGCATTGTGTGATTGAATATTTATTATCTTGCATGCTAATTTCTAAAACTGCAAATTAATTACTAAAAATTCAAAAAGGCCTAATATAATTTTTAACCTGTAATAATCTATTCAACCCCCCTTCTAGATTATTATTGGACTTTCAGTTACTATATCTTGTAATTAGCTTCCTTGAACCTGAAGCTCGAAGCAAGACTCGTATATTATTTCAAAAACGTTTTAAAGAAGCTCGAAATTGAACTTCTTTGGGGATAATATTTGGTATGTTTTAATGAACACAAACTTCAATTGTAGAAGAAAGTTTATCAAAAAGTATATTATTCATTATGTATTAATTAATATTTTTACTTGTGGTGTTGTAGAAATATTTTCGTTTCTCTTCATCCGAGGAGGAGGGAAGGGGTCGAATCATATGGGAGGAAAATGCACGAAAAAGCTACCCAAACTATTTATGGAGATGGAAATATAATGCCATTAAGAAGCTTGGTTCCATTGACGAAGCAAGGGATAAAAAGCCTAGTTGGACAACTCTTGATGTGTGGCAGGAGATGTGTGATTATTGGTTGAGTAAAGACTTTTTAGACTCTAGTGAGCTACAAAAAAAAGAACTGAAACATAACTACGTATGTTCCTCACACATCAGGCTCCATACCGTACGTCGTTAGGAGGGAACAAGAGGCAAATTATAAGTTGACAAAATCAAATTAATAATATGTGTAGTTGATAAATGCACATGATAACGGTAAAAGATTCATATCATGATGCTCTGTTTGGAGTTTTTAAGTGTTCATGGTATGTATTGGTTATTTTTAATGTTAATGTTTTAAATTAAAATAATTATTATTTTGTTTGTTTTGTCTTAGAAACAAAGATTGCATCGTCTGCCAACACAATATGGGTTATATAAACAAACTCATATAAGGAAGGAGAAGGGTAGCGAAGAAAAAACGTGGGTTTATGATGAAGCAAAGAGAAAATTGGTATGATTTTCTATCGTAAAATTATAAACTTTGTTTACTCATGTGAAAGTGAAGATTGTTGTTCGTTCTATTCGCAATTAGTTATGAGTATTGTTAATTATATATAAATATTTTATGCATTGTATAGGATGATTATGAGAGAAGAATCTTAGCTAAACATGGTGATACAGATAAGCCCGTGAATGAGTTAGATGATCAAAATTTGGAGACATGGAAGGAAACTATTGGAGGCGTAAAAAATGGTAGACTTGTTGGTCGACTAGGGGGAAAATGGAGTTCTCTTCGTGGTTCGTATTGTCCATTTTTGGTTGCAGATGAGAACTATATTAAATTAAAGAAAATGGAAAGCTACATGACTTATCTTCATCAATATGCAAAGAATATGGCTGAAACACTTGTACTTGATCCTCCTATAAACCTAAATGATTTGTTTGCTTTATCAAATGCATCAACTGATATTCCAACTAATAACTCAACCACGCATGTTGAGAATGACAACGCAAATGATTACGACTCTCAAAAGGACACCGTGGAGAATTTAGGATGATTTATCTTTCCTTTACTTATCAATTTTACTAGTTTAGGGTTCTTTGATAGATGTTGGGTTTGTTAATTGTTTGATGAACCCATGACATGTAGCTACCTATTTAAGTAGTTGGTTATGAATTTATTTTTAATTAAATGGATCATATTTCGTCATTTTAATAAATTTGTATTATTTTAAGTTTCAAATTTATTGTAATTTATGGCATTTACATATTTGAAATATAAAATTGGCAATTAAATATATTTTAATATAGGAATTTTGTGATGGCTTTACTATCACCAAAACGTATAAAAAGGTTACAAAAATAAGGATAATTGTGATTGTTTTAGCCATCACAATAGACTTATGTGCCTGACTGCTTTGGCCATCATAAAAACCTTAACAATTATGTGATAGTCTTGGCCATCACAAAAGGATGTGATTGCTTTAGCCATCATAAATAATTGGCGATTATTTTGACCATCACAAAAAGATGTGATTGTTCAGCCATCACAAATAACTACTATGCTATCGAGATTACTTTCGCCATCACAAAAGACTTGTGGGATTTTGTGATGGTCAAACTAATCACAAAATACATGTGCGTTAATGTGACTAATTTAATCATCACAAAAGGATTGAATGTTTTGGTGATTGCCAAAACCATCACATAAAATCTTTTATGATGGGTGTATACAAGACGACCATCGTGCTTACTTAAAACCATCAAGTAAACCTTTCGTGATGTATTTTTTAGTTTTTGTGATGGATTTTTGCCATCACAAATGACTATTTTTTTAGTAGTGACGTTATTTGACATCGGATTTAAATTTATCTCAACTTGCATTATCTCATGTTTATTGACATAGTTTTTTAATAATTACAAATGCGCCTAATCGACGACACCGAGGGCATAACCTCGGTATCTTTGGTCAGCCGCCAGCATCTCCACTTACTGTTCTGGTGGATGTCTAGTCTGGACAATAAGTATTAATCCATCCTTTTTGTAACACGGTTAAATATATATTTTTTTTTGCATGACAAAATTAATGTAACACATAATGTTATATTTCTACTGTAGTATACTAGACCCAGTCGTTAAACACACGTTACACGCAATCTGTCTGACGCACCCCCTGGGTAGGTGTGTGCGCTTCACTCATTACGAGCAGTACGATCGCTCCTTTATGGATACTGTATTGCAGGAGTTTTACGTAAGTTAATAAGTTTATATTAGCCAATTTTATATTATTACATACTTGTAGCATTTAAAAAATTAGTTGTTCCTAACTTTTAGACTTTTGTTATAAGCTTATTATAGATTTACCGAGGGAATCTCTCAAAACAAATAGGTGATGCACGTTGATTATTGGACATGTCATTTGTAAATTTCTTTGGTCGGTTTGTATGAGTCATGCGATGACGGAAGCTTGGGCGATTGATGACCAGCCCGGGACCACCATCATAGTTCACTAGCCCCGTATAGTCTCCGATCTCGCATGGCAGGCTATATGTACGCACTGGGAGGCTGCAGATTTCAAGAAGAAGTCTGAGCAGGCAAAGAAGAACTGGGCCAAGCTCTGCATAGTACACACGACTTGCTCATAGTCTTTCGATGAGGCGAAGACGGTAAGCGTAATGTATTTAGAAATAACTTATCAAATTCTAACACGAATAATAATTAGTAACTATTTTATGACTACATCTATTAGGCCTTGGGGAGGACCTTGGGCAGAGCTCTGACTATGTTAGAGTTCTGGGATAGGGCCCATACGCCTAAGGAGGAGCGTGCTTTGTCTCAGGCAGCATTAGCTATACAGGTAAAACTACTCTTACTTTCTAGTAATCTCAATATTCACAAAATAAAATAAAATGGTATAATTAACTCACGTATACAATATAAATTATATGACTGATTTTAGAAGTTTTGGGACCAGCGTATAGCTGAGTTGGAGGCTGCTAGGGGGGTTCTGAGCTATTAGATTCCACCATCCCCACTCCCCAGATTGAGTTATCTCGAGATGAGGAGCTGACACTATGGGTCGAGTCTCAGGATCCCCCTACTAGTAGTATCGACAGGTATCGAGTGGTTGGCCTGCCGAGGATACCTGCATATACACTACTTGGAGGTAATAATATTAATTCTTTATTTTTCATGAAATTCTCACAACTTATCAGAACTTATAAATTATTAATGATAGCCAAGTTATATATATTTTTGCAGGATCTAGCCATCTCCAGCGTCTGAAAGCACCTATTGGACCATCTCACATGGGCGCTGGCTTGGACGATGAATTATTCCTAAGGCTGATAGCGGCGATGTCGGATAGGTTCCATACCAATCCGATTTTTCTTCGTTAGTAGTTGCCTAGCAGGTCTCGTCTTGACCTGCTCTTTCAGGAGGTTTTACTTGGGGCCTCCGTAGAGAGTATAGGCTTACCACATGAGCAATTCGACTCATTGGGCGACGAGATGCTCCGGATGGTGGTTACCCTTCTAAAGCAGGCTTTTCGTCAGCCCCCGCCTTCTCATGTATTCTGCATATTTATTTTACTAACATGTTAACAATATCTTTTTCATTCTCACATATATATAGAGTAATGATTTTTATTTTTAATTCTATCAACAGGGTGGCGATGGCGAGGGGACTAGAGATGGCTATAGCGATGGCAAGCGGGGGGACGATAATGCTGCTTTTCATATACCAGAGCAGCATCATCGTCCACCTACACTTGATGATGATCCTCATACTAGTTTATAGACTCATTTGTCGATCATTTGTACTTATTATTGTAGTCGATCATTCTTAGCTTACATATATATAATTGTAGATCATTTGTCGATCATTTGTACTTGGTAGATCATTTGTAATTGTTAGCTTACATATATGTCATTGTTAACTTAGTTGATGATTATTGGACAGATGATATATACAGGTTTTTAGCAATATATATGTTGAATGACTGTAATATATTATTGTTATTGGGCTGAAACAGGTTGCAGGTACAAAAATATTGTGTTTAAACACTTGGGAATCAAAATTTTAAAAAAATTATTAAAAAAAATTATTTTATTTCCGACGGAATAAGGTATTTTCGACAGATATTTCATCGAAGATAGGTTTTTCCTAAATTAGGCTAAAGATAAAATTTTCATTTATGCTCGACGGAATTATTCAGTAGTAAATATTCCCTCAAAGATAGCTTATTTACGATGGAATTTCGTTGCAAATAAATCAGTCGAAAATAAATGATTTCGACGAAATTATCGAAGAACTTATTTTCGACGCGTGTATATATGAAGGAATTTTTGACGGAATATTCCCTCATAAATAAGTTAGTTTCGACGGAATAGGCTTAGTTCCGACGGAATGGTACGTCAGAAATATGCTTTTTTCTTGTAGTGAAATGACGTAATAACACCTAAAAGATGTTGGAAATATATGGAAGAGGATAAATTATAGAGATGAAGTGGATATATAGTAATAATTATCTTACTTCAACTTATATCTCTTACCCATTCACCTAATAATAAAAATATTAAGACAATTCATAAATATTCTATAAGACATTTATTAATTTGGTTTAATTTGCTAACAAGGCGTAAACCAAATTTATTTTTTACAATGTCGTAAAAAAATTTAATCTTTCAATTCCTTCAAACGCAAGAAACTCTTTTGCCATCTCCATTGATGTATATGGCAAAAATAATTGTCTTAGCGTACTCGAGTCTTTAACACGTTGGAATACTTTCATCATTTTTTCAATTTTCTTGGACTTGAGAATTTTCTCTCTTTCTTTCACTTTTTTGCCTCCTGATGTGTTAAATTTATGTACTGCAAATGCACAGCGTCTACTGTAGATTTGACAAGTGCAGGTCGAACCACAGAGACTAGATCAATTCTTTAATATATCCTTAATTAATATTTTAGGCAAATTAGAAACAAAGATGGTGGTGATAATTAATTAACTAAACTATGCAAACTAATAATTAATAACAGAAACTATTAATGAGAAAAGATACCTAGGAATCCCAATCCACTAAATACTAACATAATTAACAATTTCTTATTTTTCAAATTAATTCCCAAATTATTTTTACTTCTCTTTAAAAATAATGATTCATATATGTAATATGGGCAATCATAAGTTATGAAAAAATAATAATTTAAGTATAACTTATCAAACCTTTGCAATCAATATAAGAACCACAATGAATTTTGCATGAAAGTAAAAATAAAGGAGTAAACAATTAGGCATTAATATCAGAACGATAAGAAATTAATTATTATGAAATACCTAGTTTCATCATCATCCTAGGTATTAAAATTTTAGTTAGCAATGAAATCAATATGAATTAAAAGAGAAATTTATTAATATTATTACTATTTATGAGAACAAAGGAGTAATAATTAAAAATTTAAAGATTCATCAAATATGAACCATCTAACCGGACGTTGAGAATTAAAAGAAAAATAAAGGAAATGTGAACTAGTAATCCTGCTAACCTAAAAGGAAGGAAATAAAATAATATTAAAACTGTAAAACCACCAATACACTTGAACAATAAAACTTGGAAGTTATCAACATTTAGAAAAGAAGTATTGTTCACTCCTTGCCCGGCAAAAATATAGAAGAAAAAATAATAATAATAATAATAAAAAGTGGTCTCTGTTAGTAAAATATGGAAATAAAGAGATCGATAAAAGAACCAAGAACACAAATAAACTTGAAGTAGAAAAATGGCTTGAAACACGTAAAATCGCTTTCCTAAAAACAATATTTGCTCCCTCTCCTTCTTGGATTGCTATAGGATAAATGCAAATAGTCTTAGTGGATATGACAAGCCTTGAGAAGTTTTGCACTTAGCAAATAATGAAAAACTTCAAATTAGGAATATGAGAGATTAGAATTTGATCTTTTGATTTGAAGTAAAGATAATTTTAGAGAGAAATAAGAAGTTTGAACAACAAATTTCAGCACACATAATAATCTGAAAATTTATATATTTATAATAGAATTCTCAAAAGATGAATATAACATTTGGTATATAACTACCAATAACTTCTTTTTTAATAACTACCTTTTAATAACTATTTTTTAAATAGGAAATATCATTTTCTTATTTGAATAATTTATAATAATCCCCCACTTATTCAAATATGAAAATTTCTCCAAAAAATCAAGTTATATATGTTTATGAATACAGTAATATATCTTTCGATTTGAATATTACTTTAGTGTAAATTGTGACACCCCCAAATCTGGGTACTTCATTCCCACAGGATTTGGTGTTCATTATCCAAATATTCATTTCTAACTACCCAAATTCAATAAAATTTAAGCAATAAATCTTCCTATTAAAGGGTTACATAATTTAAACCAATAAATCCCAGGTTGTCTAACATTAAAATAATCATCAAATTCGAAAAAATTAATTAATTACATCTCATAAATAAAAATAAGTCTGAAAACATAAGTCTCAACAAAGTAACAAGTCTTCAACACTTGTTCATATTTCTTTTCCCTTTGCTAGTGGTTGGCTCGTCAACCTTCTCAATTTTATCTGCAATTGTTATATATATGCAAGAGTGAGCAAAACAAATGCTCACTTGAAAGGACATAATAAATGGAAATGAATAATCTTAACTGAATTGAATAACATTTTATAGTATCGATAATCAAGAACTGATATTGAAATTCATCTGAGGATCACAAGACCATGTATTATGTCCCAAGTTATAAGTATTTCTACTTGAACCTTTAACAGTCCTTAGACTATATGGACCTTCTTTCTCGTACTTAGGGGGATCAGCCCTTCGTACCATGTATTGTGCACAAACATCTTAACGCTTTCGTGTAAATAATCCCTTATAATTAGGTTGTTCATCTCAATTTTAACATATGAGTTCACACTAAAGAAAGTTTTGTTTGGATAAGTTTCAAGGGTAATTTAGAGTTCAATGTACATCAACTAAGGATTAGTTGAATCAAAATTACAATGACAATGCAAAGGTTCAACAACAACATAATACAGAGTAGTTATGAACCATAAATTAATATTATAAAGCAACAAGTTCTTGCTTTAAGAATAAAGTTCAAAGCATTGAAAAGCTATAATAAACCTTTCTCGAACAAAATGGTAAGCTAAGGTTACAATTTTCAATAAGAAAACAAGATTAAAAACTTTGCTCAATAGATTTCAAGAACTTGCTTAAATAAAGTTAGGTTTAGAAACTTGCTCAAATAAAGTTAGGGTTAGAGAACTTGCTCAATATAAAGAAGTAAGGTTTAGGAACTTGCCTTGTGAGTAAGCTAAACATTTATAATTCACGTTCACAAATATCCTATAAACATGTCATTGTGACATAATTAGTTACCACGTGATCATGGTACATAACTAAATTTTTATTTCATTTACAACTCTTAGTCTTAGGTTTAACCACATGGTTAATCCACATATCTCATTTATTAACACAAATTTTCAGTTATCACACAACTCATTAATTACTAATAATAATTTTCATATTTGGTATTATAACAACACCACAATATGATTCATCACATTTTATAGTCATAAGATTTAACAATTATAGAATTGTATATTAAAATTAAATTTCGTACAATGCTAAGCTTGGCTGCACTTCCATTTGTCTTTTGAGAACCGTGACAATGCGATGCTGTACTTTCGTCGATAGGCACCTTGAGTGGTCTTTGCAACACCTTGTTTCTTCGCAGGACAGGCGTTGTGGCGCCACTGACACGATTTCTGTGAGATAGTGTTCATGAAAGAACACAAAACAAAGCCAAATTGACCTAAAAACTTCTTTCTAACAACAAATTTAGCACACATAATACACATAAACTTTACAGAAACAAAAACTAATGTTTCTAACATGTTATTAACAACATAACTACACAAACTTCCCCTTTAAATTCACTTTTTTTGCTATTTCTTCCTTTTTAGACATTCTTAGCGAAACAAATTACTATAAATCTGTTTGTTAACCAAAATAATCCGTTTAAATTACTTTTTTTCATTTCTTCATGTATTTTCACAATCAAAAGTTAATTTACACTTTATACTATGAATTGAGTATCAATTTTGATTCTAAAATAAGTCATATCATATATATATATATATATATATATATATATATATATATATATATATATCACTCTAAACTCAATGTAATATGATTTTCTTCATATTAAAACATACCTCATGGATTAAATTACTCTAAGTCACATATAAATCATATAAAAACAGTTTATATGAACAAATTAACATGTTTAACCCATACTTTCAACTAATTGTTCATGAAACTCAAACACAGAGAAAATAAAAATAAAAACTAAAACTTTAAAAACTAAGATTATACCTTGGTTGCTAGTTTAGCTAGAGAAGATGGTAGAATCCTTCTTGGTTTGCTCAAACTCACAGAGAAATTCTTTTTCTCTTCTTCCCCCTTCTCCTTTTTCTCTCTTCTTTTTCTCTCTTCTAACTTTACGTAAAACAACTGATATATTATAACTAATACATATTATTACGTATAAAAAAAACTGACAAGTATATAATACCCTTACTTAATAACATATCAGTTATGTTTATTTTTAATTCAAAAGCCACTAAGGCTTGTTTGGAAAAACTAATTTAAAATAAAGACTTAAAAGTCTTAAGCCTTGTTTGGTAAAACTAAATTAAAACTCTTTTTAGCTTATTTAAATAACTTACTTACTATATAGTTTATTGTCACACATTATTTAATTAAATTTTCATATTCAAATTTAATTAAATTAAAGCTAACAACAACTTATTAAATCAACATGCCACATAATCACATGACCACAAAATTATAATTTTCACTATAATTCTTTTTAATAAATTAGTACATCACTTTAATTATTAAAATAAATTAAAACAACATTATAACAATTCCTTTAATCCTTACCAACTCTCTAATTTAATTATTAAATTAAATTAGAATATTATCACATAATAATTAATTCATCACTCTTTTAATTTAATTAACTTCAAAATACCAAATTACCGAATATCAACTTAATTAACATATTACACTTAATCAAGTTAATTCCTCACAACTCATGAATTATTTATTGAACTAATAAATAATCAAATTAAATAAATATTTATTTAACAATAAACACATCAACTAAAATATTTATTTAATTAAATAAATATTTTAAATTACATATAAAAATTTTGGATTGTTACATAAATGCCACAAAACAAAGTCAAAATCCCAAGTAGCATGAAAGCTATAAACTTGTTAGTCATTGTGACAATATCAATGACATCACACACATACACACAAAAAAATCTCATATTCTACACAATCACATGCTTAGCTCTCGTAAGGCCATGAGCTGATCCAACATTCATGATAAACTTTTATGAGATGAACTCTAAATCTCAATCAAAGAGAAACCACTTCTAATTTAATATAGGTGAGGTTCTTTCAGTGTATTTACCATATTTTAGACACTTGTTCCACTAAATGAACTTCATTAAGAAATTAAATCTCAGCCCTCTAACTATGGCAACCAGTACTTTTATCTCAAGTGGCCATACTAGTTTAAGTACTGAGTATTCACTTTTCAATAACTTGTTGTTACCCTTTAAACCCAAAACTATTCATTTAATAGTGTTAGGTAGGGTTACCATTATTGGTGAATTAATTTAGGAGTTTTAGCCCCATTAAATTTGAGGTTTTTATCACCATATCTCTCGAAAGAGGTTTGGTGAATGGATCGGCTAAATTCCCACTAGATCTTACATATGTGAGCGAAATAATCCCATCCTTGATTAATTTCCTCACATAATCATATCGAATACTAATATGTCTTGACTTTCCATTGTATATCTCACTATATGCTCGAGCCAAAGTGGCTTGACTATCACAAAGAATTGAGACTGAACTTCTATTCTTAGAAGTCAACATAATTTCTATAAGAAAATTCCTCAGTCACTCAACTTCTTTTCTAGTTTCTGCTAAAGCAAAAAATTCTGACTCCATAGTTGAGTGTGTTATACAAGTTTTTTTCTTGGATTTCCAAGAAATTGCACCTCCTTCTAAGGTAAACACCCAACCTATAGTGGATTTACTTTCTCCCAAACTCGATATCCAACTAGCGTCAGTATATCCTTCTAATATATCAAGAAACTTTGATTATTGTAGGACTAAATCTTTAGTCCTCTTAAGGTATCCAAGAACTCTCCCAATGGCCTTCCAATGTTCAACACTTGGGTTACTGGTAAATCTACTAAGTTTACTAATCGCAAATGTTATATCCGGTCTTGTTCATTGCATTGCATACATAAGACTTCCAATAGCACTAGCGAACTCTGATTGAGCTACTGCTCTTCCATCATTCTTGATTAACTTGATACTTGGATCAAAAGGAGTACTTCTTTAAATTTTAAGTGACTGATTTTTTTCAACACTTTCTCAATGTAATGAGATTGACTCAATACATTTCCCCGACTATTTCTTTTTACCATGATACCAAGGATTGTATTCACTTGTCCAAGATCCTTCATCTGAAATGTAGAAGATAAAAAAAATTTCGTTTCTGTAACTCCTTCCATGTGATTGCTTACAATCAACATGTCATCAACATACAAACAAATTAACACCACGTAATTATCACAAGTTTTGATATAAACACATTTATCGGCTACATTATGTTTAAAATCATATGATAAAACTGTTTTATCAAATTTCTCATGCCATTGTTTAGGTGCTTGTTTTAAACCATATAAAGACTTGACTAATTTACAAACTTTATGTTCATTTCCTGGTAGGACAAACTCTTCTGGTTGTTCCATATAGACCTCATTGAGAAATTTCGTTTTGACATCCATTTGATGAACATATAAGTTATAAATTGAAGCTAATGTAAACATTATTCGGATTGAAGTTATTCTTGCTAATGGTGAATTGTGTCAAAATAGTCAATACCTTATTTTTGTCGAAAGCATTTGGCCACTAACCTAGCCTTGAAGGTGTGCAAAGTACCATCGGTATGATACTTTCTATGAAACACCCACTACCAGCCAATAGATTTAGAACCAGAAGGCAAATCAACAAGCTCCAAAGTGTCGTTTGACATTATAGAATCCATTTCATCTCTAATAGCATCCTTCCAAAAAACTGCATCTCTAGAAGCCATAGCCTCTTTAAACATCTTTGGGTCATCTTCCACTTGAAGAACTATAGGGATCGTTCTCACAACTTCATCTCTATAACCTTCTACAAGGTAAAAAGAAATACGTTGAGAGTTGATCTCCCAAAAATTTTACTTTTTGTACCCTTTTATTTTTCCTTTGATCCCTCTAGGCCCCAATTTGGTCCTCTTTGGATCATTTTTTTTGCAATATACAAGACACCCCCACACTTTAAAATATCCAATGTTGGGTTTTGGGCCCTTTCATAACTCATATGGAGACATATGATTTCTTTTCATGGGAATCCTATTCAGTATATGACAAGCAGAAAATAATGCTTCACCCCCCAAATTAAAAGGTATTCCAGCATGCAATAACATAACATTAACATTTCCAAATAAGTTCTATTATGTCTTTCGGCTAATCCATTTTGTTCTGCTATTCGTGGAGCAGTACATTCATGAATTATGTCATTTTCTTCACAAAATGTATTAAATTCATTAGGAAAGTATTCACCTCCTCTATCACTTCTAAGTATTTTAATTTTCTTTTCTAACTGATTCTCAACTTCTACTTTATAGTTCTTAAACACACTAAATGCCTCATTTTTATGCTTTGATATACCTAAGTATATCTAGAACTATCATCAATAAATGTTATAAAATACCTATTGCCACTTCTAGTTAACGTGACATTTAATTCACAAATTTTAGAATGTACTAATTCTAATAAACTAATGTTTCTTTTAACATTTTTAAATAGCTTCTTTATCATCTTGGATTTAACACATAACTCACATTTCTTAAAGTCATTTACATTTCAAGATATCAAACCATTTTTAACCATTCTTTTCATATTACATAAGCCTACATGTACAATTCTATTATGCCATAAAGAAATTGAGTCAACCATATAAACAGAATCATTATTCTTATTATTAATAGAATCATTAGATACAATTCAGAGTTTAACCATTCCATCACTAGAATAGCCTTTTCCAACAAAATTGTCATTTAGGGACAAGATTAACTTTCCCAATTTGAATATAGATTTAATACTCGGTTTTCCCAAAAGATCCCCACTAACAAGATTCCTATTCATATCTGGAACATGGAGAACATTGGTGAGAGTCACTTTCTTGCCTGAAGTGAAGACAAGTTCCAAATTTTCTTTGCCTATCACTTTAGACCTCTTCTCATTTCCCATTTGAATTTCTTTCCCATCATCAATATGCTTATAGGTCTTAAAAAGGGATTTATCATAACACACATGGACTGTTGCACATGTGTCATACCACCAACCGGTTACTTTTCCTTGAATAGCATTGATTTCACTCACAGTAGCAACAATATCATCACTCTCTTTCAAGGAATTAATCTCAGCTTTTTGGGTCTTCTTAAATCTTCATTCTCTTACATAGTGTCCTAGTTTGCCACACACAAAACATCCTCCATTCTTAGACTTCTTGAATTTTCCTTTATCCTTTTTAGGACCTAAAAAATTCCCTTCGCCATTTTTTTCTTTTATTAGAATTGTTGGAGGGCTTATTCACAACATTGGCCTTATTATTGCCATCATAAGAATTTTCATTCTCATATCTCACCCTCGTCTCCTCTTTGATTTGAAGATGTTTTTGAATATCTTCCAAAGTGTTCTCCTTGGAATCATGAAGATTTTTTTTCCTATAACCCTTCCAAGATGGAGGCAATTTTGCCACTATTGCTCCTACTTGAAATGGTTCAGGAAGTTCAATCTCCGCTGCTCTCAGTTGATTCACAATGACTTGCAACTCATGTACTTGCACTAAAATAGGCAAGTTATCAACAAATTTCATTTCAAAATATTTTGTTATAAGAAATTTTTTCGTACTTTCTTCTTTTGCCTTATATTTAAATTCTAAAGCCTACCAAATTTTTGCGGCAGAAGGCTCCACTGTGTAGAGATCATATATGTGATCCGTAAGTGAATTAAGAATATGTTCATGACACATGACTTCATCTTCTTGTCTTTTTTGTCTTTGTACTTTCAATTCAGTTGAATCATCATTTTTTGGTGGAGGAATGGGAGGAAGGTTTGGGTCAAGAACATAGAAGATTTTCAGGGTGATAAGCATGAAAATCAATTTTTCCTTCCATCTTGTGAAGTTGGTTCCATCAAAACGATTAATGTAAGACCCCGAATTTTATGAAATAAAAGTATTCATTTTTTCTTATAATTACTATTCAGTAAATGGTTAAATTGATAAAAAGTAAAGTTAAGGGTGATATATGAATTTTTTTTCAAAATAAGCAAGTGGCTATAAAATACTTATTGTTATCGGAGAATATTCGTTTGGTCGTGGAATATTCTTGCTGTCGGAGAATATTCGTATGATGGCGCAGCTATTTGTGGGCCTCATAACAGAATAACTGTCGGATGAAGAAAACGACAAGTTTAAGTTTTTATAAATAACGGCGTAATTGTTACCGTTAACACTGTTGGAATATCCGGTGGTTAAAATATAGTAATACGCGTGGTTTCACAGTAGCACACGGTATTGCACAGTATTTTTGAATTATTAATTCTTACATAAGAAGGCACTACTCAATAATTGTTACAGTATTTACTGTTCAATATTTTATTTTATTGATTCAATAATTGTTGCGTTGATAGTTTATATTATTGTTGTTTCAATAATTGTCATTGCATAGTATTTCCCATTATCAGATCAATAATTCATATTATTTGAATAATATTATTAGATAGCTTTATTGGCAATGTCTAGAAAGTTCTGTCAATGAGAGGTTTGGTCACCTAATTGCGCGCCAGTAAGGAGAAATCCTTATTGGAAAGCCCCCTCTTTCCTGGGAACTGCCTGGTTGTCATTATTGTGATTCTGTAATATTATTTATGAATAATTAATTATTGATTTATATGATAAGGAAATATTTATTTGATGCAGATATAAATGATAGATTTATTTATGTGGTTATAAATGAAGGAATTAATGTTGAGGTGTTTTATCAGTATTTTGTCGGATTGGAGGTATTAAAAATCAAATCAGTATTCTTAAAGCTCTATTGTGTGAGTTATAATTTTAATCTGACTGTTGGATCGTTGTGATTTTTGGATATGTTATACATATATAAGTTGAGTATATGTCCACAAATTTTGAACCGTTAAAAATTAACGTATGATTTGTTATGAATTTTAAGAGGTGTTGAAAATTATCCGTTTGTGAATTTCAGATATTTTCTGTTTGGAATTTGGAAAGACTTAAAGCTACAAAGTTGTAGAGAATTCGATTTCATATGGAATAGACATAAAATTCGTATTTTTTTGATGAAAGGGATATTTATTATGAATTATTGAAGTTTCTGATTATTATTTCAATTTAAAACCATTTTAAAAAATTATAGAAATGAGTGGGCCCCACCTTTGGTTGGTGAAAAATGTGCTAAAATTTTATTTCAAAAGTGGTGGGTGGGAATAGTAGCAGGTATAGCGATCAGGTTGCAGGTCAAGTCTGCTTCGGCGTTCTAACATTTTCCTATAAATAGGGTGCTGAGTTAGAATTAAAAATCACACCAGAAACATAAGTTTTCTCTCCCTATATTATCGAGCGTATTTTTGTGAGTATTTTAATACTTTGAGAGTTGCTAATCAGTGCAAGTTTTCTTCAAATATCATATCCGATATTCCAATCAAATCTTTGCTTTTTTGAGGTAAAGAGATTGTAAGGATTTTAAGGGATTGTAAGGGATGTTATTTTCTTCTTAAATAATATTATTTTCTTCAATATCATTATGTCGAATTATTGATATGATTTTTATTTTGGAATTTCTACCTTTTTCATGTCTGGGTTACTATTCACGATATCTGACTATTCACGATCTGACTATATTCATGTATATGGCACTATTTACGTATATGATATTTTTTACGTATACGGTACTATGTACGAATACGGGTTACTATTCATGAGTTACTATTCACAAGTTACTAATCATGAGTTACTATTCACGGGTACTATTCATGACAAAATTGGTTTCTTTTTCTGACCAAATTATCGTTGATTTATGAATCTTACTCTTGAAATTAAAAATAGTTGTTGATCATATTGTTTTTATTATCATATATAACATTTTTATAACCCTAATGATGATATTTCTCTTTGACTTGAGTGTAAAGATGGGTAGATTATTGGTATGATCGTGACTATAGGTTCTCTTTGGCCAGTAGTGCAAAGATGAATTGTTGACTGGCATGATCATGACCATTGAATTTATAATTGAATATCTTTAGCTTAAGTGCAAAGGTGAATTGATCAACATGGTTATAATTATTGTTTATTTAAATTCTGAAATGATTATATATTTCTTTGAGATATTAATATCTTTGGCATGTAGTGCAAAGATGACTTGTTGTTGAATATCTTTGGCCCGTAGTGCAAAGATGACCCGTTATTGAATATCTTTGGCTTGTAGTGCAAAGATGATCTGTTGTTGAATATCTTTGGCCTGTAGTGCAAAGACGAATTATTGATGAATATCTTTGGCCCGTAGTGCAAAGATGACCTGTTGTTGAATATCTTTGGTCTGTAGTGAAAAGATGACCAGTTGTTGAATATCTTTTTAGTCCAGAGTGAAAAGATGACCTGTTGTTGAATATCTTTGGCATGTACTGCAAAGATGAACTGTTAATGAATATCTTTGGCTCGTAGTGCAAAGATGAACCTATTAGTATGATTATGAATAAGAACTGTGATTTAGTATAACCATGATTTTTGATGTTTCAGGTAAAGACAGGTGATGAAAATTATCTTCGTCCTGGATACGAAGAGGAATTTAGAACCTCATTTATGATTATGAGTTATTCACATGAATGTGGACAGGAACTGTTGATTGGTGTTACAAGGATAAAACATTATTGGTGGACTTTTAACATGGAGAAGATAATAGACTTTATGGTCTATTTGACTCTTCTAATGGATTGCTCGTTCCGCTGCAACTATGGTTGAAAAGTTTTATTATCTACCATATGTTGTAAATCTCTGATTCATTACTGATGAAGGCTATTGATAAATTATTTATCTTAGTCATGATATTCTTTCTCGGGCTAGTTAGCGCCACCCTTTTGCTTCGAAATTCCTTTCGTGTAATAAGAGTGTTCTTGGTCGAGACGGGGATAACAGGGGAATAGAACGGTGGTCTATAGCTATTGAGGTTCTCACTAAATAATATGAAAATAATTTTATTAAGAACTTTAGATAAGTGTGTCGTATTATATACGTCATTTGATATTTAATCTTGGTGAACCGAATAAGGTGAGGTGAACCCAACTTTGGAAGGGTGTTTTTCCACTATCATACAAGATGTATAATGACATACAACCTCGTGTTATCATAAGACAGGGTTGTGCACATCCACTTGCTGAGTATATCTACGAGCACTACCTATATGATCTTGGAGTTTGGTTGAAATATAATTTTCAATTGCAGACAGTGGAGATAGTTATATGTCAAGAGAAGACTCACCATTGGAAAGAACATGATAGTAATCTTCTCATTTTTTTTGGGGGTCTATTGGGTTAACCAAGGATAATTCTCCAGTCATATGATATCTATTATAACTTAGATGCATGGCCTTCCATGTACGAAGGTTTTCTTGAGCATTTTTCAAAGATTTTAATTTCTAAAACAGTTATTGACTGTACCTTTATGTAATGTATCAATGTGAGGTGCTGACACAAGTTAGTGTCCAGAGTCACAGTTGGTATTTAAACTCACAACATGTGTTGTTGAATGTTGCACGACAATTGTAGTAATAAAGTTGTAGTTGTTTTCTGTACCATGTATTTGGCGACTCAGAATAGGTTGGATGGATTGGACCTATTTTGGGGGCGTCACAATTAAGGCGAATAAAATCTTGGTTCATGAGTTTGGTGGTGTTTGAGGATTCCATGGTGTTTGATTGGTGTTTTAAATAGAAGAAGAAATATTGCTTTTAGATTGTTAGGAAAATATGGAAATACGGAGATCGATAAAAAAACCAAGAAAATAATAAACTTGAAGTAGAAAAATTTCTTGAAACCCATAAAATCGCTTTCTTAAAAGCAATATTTGCTCCCTCTCCTTCTTGAGACTGCTATAGGATGAATGAAAATAGCCTTAGTGGATATGACAAGCCTTGAAAAGTTTTGCACTTAGTAAATAATGAAAAAATTTAAAGTAGGAATATGAGAGATGAGAATTTGATCTTTTGATTTGAAGTAAAGATAATTTTAGAGAGAAATAAGAAGTTTGAACAATAAATTTCAGCACACATAACAATCTAAAAATTCATATATTTATTATATAATTCTCAAAAGATGAACATAATATTTGGTATATAACTACCAATAACTACCAATAACTTCTTTTTTAATAACTTCCTTTTAATAACTATTTTTTAAATAGGAAATATCATTTTCTTATTTGAATAATTTATAACAGTCTCCCCTCTCTCTAAAACAAGAGATTTATTTATAAGGAAAAATAAATTGCAACCTAATCTAAGATAAATTGAACTTGGTCTTCTTTTCTCTATCTCCAAATTGACTCCAACTTCTTCATGATAATCTTCCAAGAGTCTCATGTTATCTTTAAAAGCTGGATAGTAATCTTTTATTTGCTCCCCAAGATAAATCCTACAAAATCAAATAAAATGTATAGTTAAATAAAATAAACACACAAAATAATAAATATGGGAATATTAAAATGTATTAATTATGTGTCTATCAAATACCCTCATACATAGCTTTTGTTCGTCCTTGAGTAAAATAAAAATAAAATAAAAATAAAACAAAATTTATACTACCCCATTTTCATAGGAAGCACGTTTGCACTTAGCATGTGCAACAAGCCTTTAAACCCCAAAGGTACCCCAAGTGGACGAGTTGTGTCTCGTGAGAGTTTGCAGTGAATATACCCACAAAATTCAAAAATATTTTTGAGTTGAACAAGCCATGAAATTGAAATAAAACTTTTAAATATCCATGAGCATTATACATAAGCAAGATTAAATTCAAAATTACACATTTTACCTTATAAAAAATATTCAATCTTCATTTTAGACACCATCCTTCATTAAATTAATTTCATGTGATGCATGCATGTGTATATGATGTAACTCTTAGCAGGGAATTTTACCATGAAAATAAAGCAAACTCGTTTTTCTTTTCTTTTTTCCTTTTTTTTGTCTTTACTTGTGCAATGTCTCATTTTCTTAGGCTTTTCAGAGTTACTCATGTAGCGAGAGTTGGACCAATGACTCCCAAACCAGTTGGCTTTAGGGCATTAAGTGTAGAGAAACCCATAAGGGCTTACTAACTCGAGTAACAAAGGCCACATAACTAGACTAGTCAAACTACTTTTATCCAACACACTTTTCAGCGTGAATATCGATGCTTGTGAGGCTTGGATACCCAGTTATTTCGTTCAATGGACACTAAAGTAGTTATTTCTTTCTTTCAACATTTTTTAACTTTTTTTCTTTTATCCTTTTTTTCTTGAAATTGCTCCAATCATAGTTTATACCCCACAACTAAGAGTTAGTGCGAACGTGAAGTATAGAAATGTATATGGACTTTATTGGGTAAATGTTCAAAAATGCCCCTGAAGTTTACCCCAAAATCCCACTTACACCTTAAACTTTTTTTTTCAAAAGTGCACTTGACGTTACTGTAACGATCAAGAAATTTGTAATTTAATTTAAATATTTATTGAATTAAATAAATATTTTAAATAATTTATTTATTGAGATAAATAAATAATTGATGAATTGTGGTGAATTAATTTAGTAACTAAATTTATTAATGTTAATTAAATTGAATAATGATAATTTTATTTGAAGGATTTAATTTAAGGAATAATTAAATTAAATTAATCGCTTAATATTTAAGAAAATAATTAAATTAAATGAATTGTTTAATATTAAAGGAAATAAATAAATTAAATAAAGTGATGTTTCTAATTTATTAATTAAATTAGATATATAATTATTTATTAATTATAAGTATAATTATAATGAGATTATAATTATAATTATTATAAGTTATTTAAATTAACTAAACTAGAGTTATTTAAATTAATCCAATTAAAGTGTGACACATGAAATCATATAATATAATACTAATTAAAATAATCTAGTTTGGGGGATAGGTGGTAGCCAAACAAGGCCTTCTGGCCTTTGGCTTACTGTAACTTACGTCTATTGGTTTTTGTTAACTGATATTCACGATTATCAGTTGGCTTATTTTATTTCCCGTATTCTTCTAAAGCCTTAGAGCAGAGAAAGAGAGTTATGAGGAAGAGAGTGATTCTCTGTTTATTTTGCTAAGGAGTTGGAGTATCAAGGTTCTTATTATTCTTCTTCCCAACAATCAAGGATTTAAGGTATAAATTTCTACTAATGTCTAGGTTTTGATTTCTTAGTGAATATCTACTGTAAATTGGTAGTTGTATTGGATTGATACATGTATGTATGTTGTTATAATCTACTAATCATCAATTGTGAGTACCATTTGATGATTAACTACATGAAATTTGAGTTTATAAGGAGAAAAGTAAGTAACAGTGTTTTTGTTTTAAAATGGCTTTAGAAAGTACAAAATTTCATGCTCAATATGTGTTATAATCTGTTATTTGATGTTAGAATATGTTAGTATGTTAAGAAACGAAAGCGGCGTAGTTTAAATCATGTCAATTGGTTAAGAAACGAGTTCGTGGCGATCGAATTTGTTAAAAGTGTCAAAATTGAAGAAATTTGGAAAACTAGGGTTTTGATTACTCAAAATTGCGTATATGTAATGTTTTTTGTATATAGAATGGTTTATAACATGCTTAACTATGTTATTACAGAGTTTTAGATGTTTAGGTTTGTGAATTTTGTAGTGTTTTGGCTTGAATTGGGCAACTGCTATGTAATGTAGTCTGTTGCTTAGTTGTTTACATCATGCCATGCAAAGGCATTTCTTGCTGTTACAAAGACGTGAAGCGACGAGAAAACGCACGCATTATGCCATTGGTTTTTGGTTAGCAGTGAAGTCAATGCGGTAGCATTCTTGCAGTTAAAACTTAGGCGGCCATGCAATGCTAGGCTGCGTGTACGAGCCTAAAGTAGAGAGTTACATTTATTTGTAGGTTATGATTTATAGACTTATGTTGGTTAAGCATGCATGCTAATGATGTTAAGACATAATATAAACTATAATAACAGATTGTAATGTGTTGTAATTCAAAGTGTGAAGATTTTAAGTAATTATTTAAATAAGTTAGGAAATGGAGTCAAATGTGATGTTTTCAAAAGTTAGAGATGAACGATTAAGTTATGTTGGATCGTAATGAGATTTCAGATTCGTTAAGTATGTTAACCTACATGGTTAGGTGCTAGGTTAGGGTTATGACCTAAATGATGGTTTAAACCCCTAAAGCTAATATTCATACAATTAATTATTGTTGCGATTTCAATGATATATGTAGGGTAATTGGAAAATATTATACTTGTGTAGCTTACATACAAGGAAAGTTTCTAAACCTTAACTCTTTACATTGAGAAAGCTTTCTAACATCATTCTTGTAGACACTCAAAATTTTCTTTTCCAGTTACTAACTATGCAGGAGGGCAAAAGCGTCTTTTTCACTCCAGAGATAACCCTGGAGGACCACAACCTCAATTCCAACCTCAAAGATAACCCTAAGGATATTCAGAGTTAACAGCATGACAACCTCAAAGATAACCCTGCGAAAAGACGACTACAAATGTGCGAAAATCAGAGATAACCCCGAGAAGGTCAAAATGGTCATTCTGCCAACTCAACTTCACTACAAATCAAATACACTCATTTCAAATCAAATTTCTTTAAAAGAAGTCCCACAAGAACCATTTATTAACTTCGGAGCGCAAACTACGCATAACAGCTTACCAGATTGCCTGACGGAGACCCGGAAATGTCATTTCGGTCATGGACCCATCTTCTTGGAATCAAAAAAGGGCAAATCATATGTCATTGCATAGCTCTCAGAAATAGCTTTCCAGAATGGTATGGCACACCGCGATCAGAGGCTAGGATTGAAGTTCTGCAAGTTCGAGTGGACATCACAGTACACGAGTGCACGTACTTTGAGACGGCGGGACTGCAAGCTCCTATAGGTTCCACCGGGCACCAAGTGCATCTGCATGGGTACCAGTGTACACTACGACTCCCCTCTATAAATAGAGGGCTTGGGTGGCGAGGAAGTCCTGTCCAATTTGCTTTATACAAACCTTATATTGAGTGTTTCCTCATTTTAAACACCTGTTAGCCCACATACAGTTATATATTTACCAGTGGGAGCTGAGTGTTTATCCATTTAGAGTTATAGAAGCCTGCATTGGCAGCCCACTGTAAGCCTTCTTATACTCTATAAAGCCTCTTTCTTCATATTTGCACACACTATTCCACACATTGAGAGTCGTGTTGTGTGCGTATGCCCGGACTTCGGTCCGTGGTTTTCATTTGTCTGTATATATATACTTATATATGTATATATTTTTTATATGGACTAACATTATCGAGTTATGCCTCGATTGAGCCTAGACTTATGTCAGTTACTTTTATTTTTATATATATATATATATATATATATATATATATAATTGTTGTCGTACATATCTCGATGAGCCCGGATTTTACATCCTGAGCGTTTATCGCTTTTATATATATATATATATATATATATATATATATATATATATATATATATATTTACATTTCTTGTCAGGGCCTTGAGTTTACTTACGTGGTGGTGATCATGCACATATATATATATATATATATATATATATATATATATATATAGCTTTTATATATATAATCGCTCACTTGCTTTCCATACAAATTGCAAGATTATGTGAGCCTAGGAATCATGTGATCACAGTGATTCAGGTCTCTCAATCTAGATTTGGTTCCGTGATGGACTTTTTTCACCAGTAATCGCTTGTACATTTATTTACAAGGTACAAATTTCCTTGGATGGTCATCATGCCCATGAGGAGTTTGACATCTGCTTGTATATATTATTTTCTCGAAAAAGATGCCTCGATCTCAAAAAAAAAAAGCAAACAAAGTAGAACATAATAATAATAAAATGGAAGTATGAAAAGGTCTCAATTCCTATTGAGCACAGGGTTTGAAAAACCTCTTTTTATAAAACTTCATTGCTATATCTTGGTTAAAACTGAATTTTTCTATAAATTCAAACCTTGTGTATATAGGTGCGAACGAGGCCTCGCACTACTTTCAAATAATTGTACATTGACTCACACACACACACACACACATATTTATATAACAGTTTCTTTGAGAAGTGGCGGTCACCGTGGAAACACGGATGTCAGGGGGTGCCTAACACCTTCCCTACGTATAATCAAGCCCCCGAACCCAAATGAATCTCGGTTTCACAAACCCGTTTAGCAGTGTCACATCACTAGGTCAATGTGAAAACCTTTTCGGTTGCGTTGGTGCAACCAGTTAAAAACACCAACTGGCGACTCTTGAAGTCAAATCGTTGACATTACACAAGTCGGACCTTTTTCACTTGTTTTTTTAAACAAATCTCACATTAACATGAGAACACCAAAGAACAAGTAACAAAAAGGGACAACTAAAATTCCCGACGTCGATAGGTGGCGACTCTGCTGGGGACTCCAGTAAGAGGGCTTAAGCCGCTATTACAAGCTTTTCAAAACTATTATATGCTTGTGTGTGAATGTTGCATTTACATTTATGATGAATGTGTACGAATGCATTTTACTTACTGCATTGTACTATATCTGCCTGTGATATTAGTGCTTCGCACATGTCATCATTTTCATAAACGGTGAGACACGTTGTATGTAAATGTATGTTGTGTGGTCCCTCCTATCCGGAGGCTATCCTGTCGGTGTTTGATTACTGGACTCATAGGGAGACTAATTCTAACGAGGCTCAGGAAAGGCACCACCCAAATTCTCTCTAGTTGAAAGACCGGATTAACTTCCCGTCAAGTAAATTGCGATGATTTGGGAACCTTCATGACAAAAAGCCACGAGAGTAGCCTAAGATAGGTCAGCCTCTGATAAACCAAATGCGGAGGGAAGTGTCTTCATACTTACCATATTCAATTACTTGTAAAAGCCTTTACTTGTAATTTCATTTCATGCCAATCTATTATAATGGAAAATATGAAGATATATGTGCAAATGCATATTTAAATTAGCATGCTATCCTGTGTTACAAACAGCTAACATTCGTTTTGCAGGATAAAATTCCTAAAACGGATACATCACATAGCATGTAACATTTATACATTCCCTAAGACTAAACTACGTAAGTCTTTTTGTAGGGAAGCAATTGATCCTATTTCCCGTTCAAAGTCCAAAAGGGAATTAAGCCCGCAGTCAGATATGGATAAAAGTGCCCAGCCCGATCCTACTCCTGTCTCTCGCAAAGAGTTCAAAAAATTAAGCTATCAAATTTCGGAGTTAGCTGTTATGCTCAAAGAACTACACCAATCTACTTAGGGTCCACAAATACCCATCCACACAGAATCCTCTGCACATGGAAGAATCCAGGGCCAAACAATGCCCACTCAACTAGAGTCATCCATACTAGGGGGCAGTCAGGGTATTGGCAAAAAGATGGAAACCCAGATACCTAAACCTCATTCCAATAAAGAAATCACAAATCTCATGGATGATCGAGAAACTGGGGATATAAGAAAGAAAGTCCAATAAATGGAGAAGATCATCCGGTCAATCAAAGGAACTGGAAACTATGGGAGTGTCACCTATTCAGATCTTTGCATATTCCCAGGGGCTCGCTATCCTTCCAAGTTTAAAGTCCCAGAGTTTGAAAAGTACAATTGGCCTACACCTTTCTAAATTAGTACAGTTTTCAGTCACAAATCGCACCGGATCGATACCAAGTGACTAAAGTCAAAAAGCAAAGTACTGAATCTTTCCGAGAATATGCCTAAAGGTGGAGACATCTAGCAGTGCAAGTCATTCCATCAATGATGTAAAAGCGAGATGGTAATGACGTTTATTGATATCCAAGAGGCTCAGACTACGAGAAGATCCTAGCAGGCATAGGAAAGTCATTCTCGGAAATGATCAAACATGGCAAAATGGCAGAGATGGGCCTGAAGGCAGGCAAGATTAAAGACTTCACTGCCTTGGAAGCAGTCGCCAAAAATATACAGACTGGAAGGTATGTGAGCGATCCCAAGGGTGTACCCGATAAAGGCAATGAAGATGTATCCCTTATTGTACAGGGGCAAGCTAGGAGACCAACCTACAGTCCCCCCATTCGGAAAATGCAAGACAATCTGCCATCTCAACAACAGGCTACGTTCAACCAATACCCAGATAGAAAAAGAAAATTTGAAAGAACGGAAAATAGGGTGTTCACTCCATTAGGCGATTCCCTTGAAAATGTGTTGGCAATATTAATGGATCACAAGAAAATTATCGAACTGGCTCCACCTCTGGAACCAGGGAGCAAAAGATACAATCCAAGTCAGAGATGCGCTTACCACTCAGGGTCTCCAGGACACGATACAGAAGATTATTGGTCCTTAAAGCATAAAATTCAAAATCTAATTGAAAGTGGAAGCATTGTGGTTCAGAAACCTGATCAATAGAATGTCAACGCCAACCTTCCATTGCAGCATGATACGAGGGAAGTAAACATGATCGGGTCAAAAAGCGCTAAAAGGTATCCAATTTGTAAGACAGAAGAATGCCCCCAAAGGCACAGATCAAATGTCCTAAAGTGGGAAAACTCGAAGGAGGGTATGATAGTAATGCAAAAGTTAGAGACAATTTAAAATCAAGTCAATCTGCTAGCTAAGCTGATAGTGCGCCAACATCATGATACGAGGCAGTTTTTTACTCAACTATCAGAAGGCCAAGAAAAGGGGGATGATAAAATTGCTAGAAGATCTCGCCAACAGAAAAATCGCTTGGGGGAATGCGAGTTCTCAAAGAAGAAAGATCAAACAACCTCCACAAGAGTCCAAAAATTCACCCCTCTAAGCAAATCCAATGAAGAAATGCTACACTTTCTGATAAGCGAAGGAAGGATTACTAAGTTGCTGCCTCCTATAAATCCCAAGATAAAGAGTTATGATTCCACCAAGATATGTCTCTACCATTCTAACTCACTTGGACATACGACTAAGGAATGCTGGTCTTTGGGACATAAAATCCAGGATCTAATTGAAAATGGAGAGCCGGAGATAGAATTTCCCAAGACAAAAAAAGGCAAAAAGGAAATAAAAAGCTTAAGATGTCCACTTGTGACAGGCAGCTCAAATGAGGTGAAGGCTATGAGCGATGATCCTGGCAGAACCCAAGATGGAATGATCCTAATGCAGGAAATGACAGAGGAGACAAAGGAATCCCCAAAGGAGATTCATCCACCAACATACAACATCCTGTGGTCCAAAGATGACAATCATATTGCAGATCTTATAACCTTGGATGATGCGGAGGAAATACTGATCCTTTCCAAGGAAGAAAAAGCAAAAAAGGAAAGTTCCTTGCAAGAAATGCGACAACAGTTCGAGGGAGATTTCATGGTCAAATCCTCTCAAGCCCAGGAAAAGCGTGAAGGAACAGATGAAGGAAAAGGTGGTGAGGTTGTCGGGGAAACTAACCCATCAAAGAATCAAGAGTTCATACCTTTTTGCGATGGGTCCAGCTCAAGCATCCCTGGGGAATGTACTGAACCAAGAAGCGATCAAGTTATGGCCATAAGTGAAGACATTCAAAACCAAAAAGTAACCTCTGTCGCGAGCCTTGAAGGCAATATAACCACTGACAACTGGACTATCAGGCCTCAACTAGCCAAAAAGATGTAGATCCAGGGGATAAAGTTGCGAGTTCCAGAAGATGTTGGGATAGTATCAATTTCTTCGTAGTATGCCTTTTATTTTCCAAGCGAGTAAATATTGAAAAAAAAGAAAGAAAAAAGAAAAAAGAAAAAAGAAAAAAGAAAAAAAAGAAAAAAAGAAAAAGAAAAAAGAAAAAAAAAGGAAAAATCAAAAAATCAAAAATCAAGTCATTCAGGTTTCAGCTCATAGGGGCGAACTACGTCGTCCTGATCTCCTTGATACACAGGAGTACGTAGGCAACCATATTCTATATATGCCCTTACATGATAAAAAAACACAAAAACATTTTTACCCTTTCTCAAAAAAAAAAAACCACAAAAATACTTCTACACCCTTCTTCATCGATAAATCTTTTACACCCATCTGCCTTTCACATTCAGCGTTGAACCTCTTACACCAGGCCTGAATTACGAAAGACCTTATCTCCCCTCATCAATGGGAGTACGTAGGCAACAATTTATGGTGCGATCAAACCAAACAAAAACCTAAAAACCCAAACGAACACTTCTCAAAAAAACACTTGTCAAACTGTTTATCTTATCAAGCAGAACTACGCATACCTGATCTCCCTCACATACAGGAGTATGTAGGCAACCATCATTGGTGCGGTCTGTCCCTCAAAATAAATATCCAAACCCAAACAACCCTCCAAGTCAGCGACCCATGTGGAGAAGATCCAACAACACTTCATGTCATTCCATCAAATCTGGCACAAATCCTAGAAAGGAAGAAACAGCGATACGCCAAGACAACCAGCAGCGAGAACCTTCAAAGAGCTGACACCCTCAATCAATAAGTCTTCATAAAACCATTAAAGCCGATTACAAGAACAAGTCAGGAACAATGATTGAGGACATCCAAGCCTACATCCACTACATGTTCACCATCTGGTACGGAGGTAAAAGCCTCTTGCGAGTTTGGTATCTTATCAGCCCATCTGTCAAAGCAACTATCCCAGACAACAAGCAAGGCTGGGGCAATTTCAAAATCGGCGACAACTTGATATTGGGACCCTTACAACAAGATTGGGGCAATCTCGAAAACAGCGATAACTCAACACTGGGGCATTTATCAACCATCCTAAGGAGAAAAATGCACCAGTCAACACCATCAGCATGGTCCATCATCATTGGAGCTTCCCTTATATTATCTCACTGGCGATTTGGATATTGTTCACTCGCAATTTGGTCAACAAAGAGACTTTCTCGTATGAATCCCTGGCAACAACATGCGAAAGGACTGGGGCATTTTTCCGATTCCAAAAAAGTGAAGGATTTTAAGGCAGGATCAGGCCTCTCATCAAAAGAAAGAAAACGCCTGAAAAAAATTATGGCGACATAAGCGTGCCCCTACGAAAAAAGGGGAAAATTTTCAAAAAGTTCTTAACTCAAGGCCAACGACAAGAGGTCTGGCGAATGAAATCTACACCGTCAAAAGTGTTAATTTGCGTCAAATCCTCATAAATTGAGGCCTCTATACTAAAGTTCAAAAGTTCAACAGCGAAAGAGCGAGCTGCACCCTCCAAGGATATCAACGGCATTCAGGTCATCAGTTCAGCCGGATTGCGAATCAAATGTTCAAAGAAATGGGGCACAAGCATTCAACAGCGAAAAGAAACTATAAATCACCTCAAAAAGGGTGAGGCGCTACATCAATGTACATCTCTATCCAGCATAACATCAGGCAGAGTCTAGCGAAGCAAACCTTTAAATATTACTTCAGCGAAGGTATCGGGAGATCCGATATTCAAAACCATTGGCATCAATTCAGCGCAACATCAAGATAGTTCAGCGATGACAGCTTTGTATACCGTCGTTCGAGTGGGAACTGAAATAGTTGGGCGATGTTAGTGTATTCAACTACCAGCAGGGTAGGATCTGTTGTCAAACTACCATCAGGGTAGGCACCATTGTAAACTACCAGCATATGCATCGGCGACATCTCCATTTCTCTTCATCAAATAGGCATTAGCGACATCGACAAAAAGCCAAACCGTTGTAGTCAACCCCAACATAGGCATCAACAATCCCCAGTAAAGGTAAAGAGATTTGCGAAAACATTTTAAACATACATCATAACATTCATTACATTGCGATTTGCGATATACGAAATGCGATGTGTGAGTTACGAAGTGTGATTGGGCAAAAGAGAAATGCGAAGTGCGAAGTGAGAAATGCGATGTGCGATTTACGAACTGCGATTTGCAAAAACATTTTAACATTCATCAACACATTCACTACATTTTGCATCATTAAAAATACCTTGTCATATTTCAAGTGTTTACTAATCTTTATCATGTCCATTCCATTGCATTGCATGAACATGATAAAGAGGGGCATCTGTAGACACTCGAAATTTTCTTTTCCTATTACTAACTATGCAGGAGGGGAAAAGTGTTTTTTTCACTCCAGAGATAACCCTGGAGGACCATAACCTCAATTCCAACCTCAGAGATAACCCTGAGGATATTCAGAGTTAATAGCATGACAACCTCAAAGATAACCCTGCGAAAAGATGACTATAAATGTGCAAAAATCGGAGATAACCCCGGGAAGGTCAAAATGGTCATTCTGCCAACTCAACTTCACTTCAAATCAAATACACTCATTTTAACTCAAATTACTTCAAAAGAAGTCCCACAAGAACCATATATTAACTTTGAAGCGCAAACTATGCAAAACAGCTTACCGGATTGCCTGACGGAGACCCGAAAATGCCATTTCGGTCATGGACCCATCTTCCTGGAATCAAAAAAGGGCAAATCATATGTCATTTCATAGCTCTCAGAAATAGCTTTCCAGAATGGTATGGCACGCCGCGATCGGAGGCTCGAATTAAAGTTCTACAAGTTCGAGCGGACATCATAGTACACGAGTGCACGTAATTCGAGACGGCAGGACCCGTGAAGCCCGGGGCATCTCGGGCAGCTGCAGGTGCATCTGCGGCTACCGCAGGTACACCTCCGACTCCCCCCTCTATAAATAGAGGGCTTGGGGTGGCCATATTTGGAAGAAAAAAAGCGAGGAAGCCCTGTCCAATTTGCTTTGTACACACCCTATATTGAGTGTTTTCTCATTTTAAACACATGTTAGCCCACATACAGTTATATATTTACCGGTGAGAGCTGAGTGTTTATCCATTTAGAGTCATAGAAGCCTACATTGGCAGCCCACTTTAAGCCTTCTTATACTCTATAAAGCCTCTCTCTTCATATTTGCACACACTATTGTGATATCCTGAATTTTATAAAATAAAAGTATTCAATTTTTTCTATTTTAGTAAATAGTTAAATTGATAAAAGGTTAAAGTTAAGGGTGATATTTGAAAATTTTTCAAAGTAAGAAAGTTTTCATAAAATAATTGGTGATAAAAGTACGGTAATACGTTTGGTTGCATAGTAGCACACGGTATTAATTATTGATGCTTACGTAAGAAAGTCACTCAGTTATACTCAATTATTGCTACAGTAATTGTTGCATCATATCTCTCATATTATTGATTCAATTATTGTCACAGTATCATCTGTATAATATGTTATATTATTAAATCAATAATTGAGACGATAAAGTTATTCATATTATTATTTACAATATTAACAATGTCTAGAAGTTCTGTCAAGGAGAGGTTAGATAATCTAATTGCGCGCCAATAAGGAGAAATCCTTATCGAAAAGCCCCCTCTTTCCTGAGAACGACCTGGTTGTTAAATATTGTGAATTATAATATTAATGATAAATAATTTCATGTTGATTAAAGATGAAATTGATAGTTCCATTGTGTTGGGATTATTAGTGTTAGTGGAAATCGACATTTATTTTGATAATAATTGATGTCTGAAAGTTATATTGACCAATCGGGTAATTAATCGGATAAATGAGCAATTAATTTCAATTAATTCACATGCTTATAACTATGTGTTCACATGTGTGTACTATTGATTCACATGATTTACTATTAGGGGAGTTGGTGCAAGATTGATAATACTTGCATGACTAAGTTAAAAATAGAGGTATAGATGGAGGTACTATATTGTAATTCATATTTTTATATGTTTAGAACTATTGATTCACATGATTTACTATTGATTCACATGATTTACTATTAGGGGAGATGGTGCAAGTTTGATAATACTTGCATGACTAAATTAAAAAGGAAGAAAAAGGAGAAGGTATTATACTGTAATATTTTGAGCCCCAAAATGTACAATTATTGAAACTATATTTTCCTATGAATAGAAGCTCATTCTTCCTTCATTTCTCACCAATTCACTAAAGCTATAGAGCAATTATTATAGAGAGAAATTATAGAAAGAAAGAAGAAGAGAAGTCTGCTACCTCTCTATTCTAGTATCCAGCTTTATTCTAAGGTAAGGGATATTATTATTATAGTAAGGGGTATTATTTCTTTCATTTTCATGAAGAGAGGTATTGTTATTCCATTCCTTATTATTATGTTGGAATAACCTGTCTATACAAAGTACCGCATACATGGTGAAATTCTTCTGTTATTTGATTCTTTATTATTCTATTGGATTATCCTGTCTGTGCGTATTACGCATGACCTGGTTCCACTATTTATTATTCTGTTGGAATAACTTGTCTATGCAAAGTACCACATACATGGTGAAATTCTTCTGTTATTTCATTCTTTATTATTCTGTTGGAATATCCTGTCTGTGCGTATTACGCATGACCTGGTTCCATTATTTATTATTCTATTGGAATAACCTATCTGTGCAGTTTATCGCATGCCTGGTGAATTCTGTTGTTATTCCATTCTTTATTATTACATTGGAATATCCATGCTCATGCGTAATTTCGCATGACCTGGTTCCATTCTTTATTATTCTGTTGGGAATAACCTGTCTGTGCGGTCTATCGCATGCATAGTGAATTCTTCTATTATTCTGTTGGAATAACCTATCTATGTGGATTACCACATGCATGGTGAATGATCCTTTGTATTCATTCCTTATAAAATTGTGGAAATGATCTGTCTACGTGGATTACCGCATAGCGGGCAAAAATCCATTTGCAATTTCATATATTCTATTATACTCAGTTGGTTAAAGTTTTGACTTCTATACTCCATGAAATTAGTAGACTTTCCTGGATATTTGTGCTTCATCCAGTATCTTTTCATGGAAATATTCTTCTGAGCATTCTTGAATTTTACTCCACAAAGCAATATCATGTTGACAATTTGGACGTTTTTAGTTCAGGATAAATTAACGTATAATTCTTTAAAATTTATTCTTGAACTTATTTTATTGAATTATTATGTCATTGTCATCATCCTCATGTTTATATTATGTTGAAAGTCATCTGTGGCCTGTAGTGCATAAATGGACTTGGTATTATTATGGCCAGGGATTATTCGGTATAGTCATGACCGTAATGTTACAAATGATGTTGTAAAAGTCTTCATTATCCCGTATTGCATTGATGGACAGTTGTTGGCATGATCATGACCATTGATGAAAACACGAATATCTTTGGCCCGTAGTGCATGGATAATTTGTGGTAATGATACTAATGAATATCCTGGCCGTAGTGCAGGGATGACGTGGTTTATTTAATAAGCTGAGTCTCAGCAATAAAAGTGATGAAAAACCTTTTAAATCATAGAAGATAGTAGATTTTATTCTCTACTTGACTCTTCTAATGGATTGCTTGTTCCGCTGTAGTTAAATTTAATGTTTGTTATATTGTATCAGTTTAACACTGTTGAAGGCTAACGATAATTTATTCTGCATTATCTTAGCCATAATATTTCTTACTGGGCTAGTTGAGCTCACCCTTTTGCTTTCATTGTTCTCTTCAGGAAATGAGAACGTAGCAGGGACTAGTCGGGGAACGGAGTGACGGTCCAGATGATAGCATTAGTAGTCCTCACTATTCTATGAAATAGTGTGATAATAAATGTATTGAGGACTTATTTTGAGTTTGAATACTGTCTAGAAGACAATATTTGTATTAAAACTCATAGCTCATGTTGTATATTTAAGATTGTATTTGTATTCTGTACCTTGTATTTGGTGACCCAAGATGGGTGATGTATACCTGTTTTGGGGGTGTCACATTTGGTATCAAAGCTTAGGGATATGATCCCTGGCTGAGATGTGAGACAAGAACTAGAAGGGGAGAGACGGGGAATTCCTTTCTTGTATGACCTACCTAAGTTATTTGGTATTTAATTGGTCGGTCAGAGTATAGGGATAATATGTGGCATGTCAATTAACCTTTGTTTTGAAGATATATTCTAGAATGATATCTGAAATACAGCAGATGAGCAATGGGAAAATTATGATACATAGGAAATAACCAGGAAGGTACAATTCGAAAAGAAAGCAAGGTATTCTCATCTCTTCGAACTACCAGGTACGTAAATTTTGAGGGCGAAATTTCATAAGGAGGAGAGATTGTGAGATCCCGAATTTTATGAAATAAAAGTATTCAATTTTTTCTATTTTAGTAAATAGTTAAATTGATAAAAGGTTAAAGTTAAGGGTGATATTTGAAAATTTTTCAAAGTAAGAAAGTTTTCATAAAATAATCGTTGATAAAAGTACAGTAATACGTTTGGTTGCATAGTAGCACACATTATTGATTATTGATGCTTACGTAAAAAAGTCACTCAATTATACTCAATTATTGCTACAGTAATTGTTGCATCATATCTCTCATATTATTGATTCAATTATTGTCACAGTATCATCTGTATAATATGTTATATTTTTAAATCAATAATTGAGACGACAAAGTTATTCATATTATTATTTACAATATTAACAATGTCTAGAAGTTCTGTCAAGGAGAGGTTAGATAATCTAATTGCGCGCCAATAAGGAGAAATCCTTATCGGAAAGCCCCCTCTTTCCTGGGAACGACCTGGTTGTTAAATATTGTGAATTATAATATTAATTATGAATAAGTTCGTGTTGATTAAAGATGAAATTGATAGTTCAATTGTGTTGGGATTATTAGTGTTAGTGAAAATCGACATTTATTTTGATAATAATTGATATCTGGAAGTTATATTGACCAATCGGGTAATTAATCGGATAAATGAGCAATTAATTGCTATTAATTCGCATGCTTATAACTATGTGTTCACATGTGTGTACTATTGATTCACATGATTTACTATTAGGGGAGTTGGTGCAAGATTGATAATACTTGCATGACTAAGTTAAAAATAGAGGTATAGATGGAGGTACTATATTGTAATTCATATTTTCAACTGTCTAGAACTATTGATTCACATGATTTACTATTGATTCATGTGATTTACTATTAGGGGAGATGGTGCAAGTTTGATAATACTTGCAGGACTAAATTAAAAAGGAAGAAAAAGGGGAAGGTATTATACTGTAATATTTCGAGCCCCAAAATGCGTAATTATTGAAACTATATTTTCCTATAAATAAAAGCTCATTCTTCCTTCATTTCTCACCAATTCACTAAAGCTATAGAGCAATTATTATAGAGAGAAATTATAGAGAGAAAGAAGAAAAGAAGTCTGCTACCTCTCTATTCCAGTATCCAGCTTTATTCTAAGGTAAGGGATATTATTATTATTATAGTGAGGGGTATTATTTCTTTCATTTTCATGAAGAGAGGTATTGTTATTCCATTTCTTATTATTATGTTAGAATAACATGTCTATGCGAAGTACCGCATACATGGTAAAATTCTTCTGTTATTCCATTCTTTATTATTCTGTTGGAATATCCTGTCTGTGCATATTACGCATGACCTGGTTCCACTATTTATTATTATGTTAGAATAACTTGTCTATGCGAAGTACCGCATACATGGTGAAATTCTTCTGTTATTCCATTCTTTATTATTCTGTTGGAATATCATGTCTGTGCGTATTACGCATGACACAGTTCCATTATTTATTATTACATTGGAATAACTTTTCTGCATGCGGTCTATCGCATGCACGTGAATTATGTTGTTATTCCATTCTTTATTATTACATTGGAATATCACATGCTGCGCGAATTTCGCATGACACAGTTCCATTCTTTATTATTACGCTTGGGAATAACTTTGTGCATGGCGATCTATCGCATGCATGGTGAATTCTTCAATAATTCTATTCTTTATTATTCTGTTGGAATAACCTGTCTATGTGGATTACCACATGCATGGTGAATGATCCTTTGTATTCATTCCTTATTAAATTGTGGAAATGATCTGTCTACGTGGATTACCGCATGGCGGGCGAAAATCCATTTACAGTTTCATATATTCTATTATACTTAATTGGTTAAAGTTTTGGCTTTTGTAGTTTCATATATTCTATTATACTCAGTTGGTTAAAGTTTTGGCTTCTATACTCCATGAAATTAGTAGAATATCCTGGATATTTCAAGCTTCATCCAAAGATCTTTTCATGGAAATATTCTTTTGAGCATTCTTGATTTTTACTCCACAAAGCAGTATTATGTTGACAATTTGGACGTTTTTGAGTTCAGGATAAATTAACGTATAATTCTTTAAAATTTATTCTTGAACTTGTTTTATTGAATTATTATGTCATTGTCATCATCCTCATGTTTATATTATGTTGAAAGTCATTTGTGGCCTGTAGTGCATAGATGGACTTGGTATGATTATGACCAGGGATTATTCGGTATAGTCATGACCGTAATGTTACAAATGATGTTGTAAAAGTCCTCATTGTCCCGTAGTGCATTGATGGACAGTTGTTGGCATGATCATGACCATTGATGAAAATACGAATATCCTTGGGCTGTAGTGCATGGATAATTTGTGGTCGTGATACTAATGAATATCCTGTCCGTAGTGCAGGGATGACGTGGTTTATTTAATAAGCTGAGTCTCAGCGATAAAAGTGATGAAAAACCTTTTAAATCATAGAAGATAGTAGATTTTATTCTCTACTTGACTCTTCTAATGGATTGCTTGTTCCGCTGCAGTTAAACTTGATGTTTGTTATATTTATTCTGTATTATCTTAGCCATAATATTTCTTACTGGGCTAGTTGAGCTCACCCTTTTGGTTTCATTGTTCTCTTTAGGAAATGAGAACGTAGCAGGGATTAGTCGGGGAACGGAGTGATGGTCCAGATGATAGCATTAGTAGTCCTCACTATTCTATGAGATAGTGTGATAATAAATGTATTGAGGACTTATTTTGAGTTTGAATACTGTCTAGAAGACAATATTTGTATTAAAACTCACAGCTCATGTTGTATATTTAAGATTGTATTTGTATTCTGTACCATGTATTTGGCGACCCTAGATGGGTGATGTATACCTGTTTTGGGGGCGTCACACTATTCTACACATTGAGAGTCGTGTTGTGTGCGTATGCCCGAAATTCAGTCTGTGGTTTTCATTTCTGTCTATATATATATACTTATATATGTATATATTTTTTATATGGACTAACATTATCGAGTTATTCCTCGATTGAGCCTGAACTTATATGCGGAGCGCTTTACTCAACTTTTATATATATATATATATATATATATATATATATATATATATATATATATATATATATATATATATATTATTTCGAAGCTTTGGAGTTTACTTACGTGGCCTTTTATAGCTTTTATTTACATTTCGTCCCACAAGTTTACTTCATGGCGGTTGATAACATTCTTTGCTTTATTTACATTTCGATTCCCCATGGAATTGCTTCGTGGTGGTGATCATGCACACACACACACACACACACACACACACACACACACACACACACATATATATATATATATATATATATATATATATATCTGACTTTTATATATATATATATATATATATATATATATATAACTCTTCGCTTTCCATACAAAATTGCAGATCATGTGAGCCTAGGAATCATGTGATCACAGATTCACCTCTCAATCTAGATTCTGGTTCCCATGATGGACTTTTTCACTATGTTGACTTGTACATAATTTACATATGTGTACTGAATTTCCTTGGATGACCATCATGCCCATGAGGGGAGTTCGACATCGCTATATATTATTTTCTCAAGATGCCTCGCATCTAAAAATAAAAAAAAAAAAGCCAAACATAATAATAATAATAAAATGGAAGTATGAAAAGGTCTCAATTCTTATTGAGCACAGGGTTTGAAAAACCTCTTTTTATAAAACTTCATTGCTATATTTTGGTTAAAACTGAATTTTTCTATAAATTCAAACCTTGTGTTTATAGGTGCGAACACGGCCTCGCACTACTTTCAAATAATTGCACATTGACTCATACACACATTCATATAACAGTTTCTTTGAGAAGTGGCAGTCACCGTGGCAACATGGATGTCGGGGGGTGCCTAACACCTTCCCTACGCATAATCAAGCCCCCGAACCCAAATTAATCTCGGTTTCACAAACCCGTTTAGCAGTGTCACATCACTAGGTCAATGTGCAAACCTTTTCGGTTGCGTTGGTGTAACCAGTTAAAAACACTAACTGACGACTCTAAAAGTCAAATCGTCGACATTACACATGTCGGACCTTTTTCACTTGTTTTTTCAAACAAATTTCACATTAACATGAGAACACCAAAGAACAAGTAACGAAAAGGGACAACTAAAAATCCCGACGTCGACAATTCTTTTATTAATGAATGCAAGTTCCTAAATTTTTATTGAGCAAGACTATTGATTCTATCCTTATGTACGATTGGATAAACTCTTGTAACCTAATTCGTTACCTCGAGCGAGTTTTACTTTTTTAAACCTTGATATTATTATTCAAATCATATATTGTTCTAATACATCGATTCAAATGAGATTGTTCTAACTCTTTTGGATATAGCACTTTGCATGTATATTATGTTTATTCAATTATATATTGTTGTTATCCGATCTTTGACTTTAATAGCCTTGTCCAGTTATACATTCTTGTATTAGACCTTCAAGTAGTAAGAAAACTTTTATTGATTGAATTAATCCATAATTGAATAGTGTTCTAAAATTCTAGAAACACTGATAAGCTAGCTCCAAACTAAACATTCTTTAGTGCGGAAATTCTAAAACAAAACTGAGACGAACAACCCTAACATAGGGGATTTTGTACGTGTAACGCTTAGATGTTTGTGCACAATACATGGTACAAAGGGATGATCCCCCTAAGTACGTTAAGAAGGGTCTGTATAGTCTAATTATCATGTTAAGGTTGAGGTAATAATACCTTAAATAATGAGACATAGTTTGTGGTCTTAAGACCCTCGGATATTAAAGTCGAACTTGTTTTCTATTTTGATTCGTAGAACAAGTTCATTATTGTTCAGCATTCGTTGTTCATTCTCATGTTGTTATCATTACTAGTTTCTATATCAGTGAGCAGTTGTTTGCTCACTCTTGCAATTAACACTGCAGCTAAAGTGGAGAAAGTTGATGAGCCATCTACTAGCAAAGGAAAGGGCAAAATGTCCAAGTGTTGAAGACTTATGAGAATTTTATTTTAATGAATTATGTTAAAGACTTGTTTTATTTTATGATGTATTTCGTAAACTGATGTAATAAATTTAAGGTTAGATTACCTGGGATTATTTTGAGACGATGATGTAACCCTTTAATGGGAAAGATTATTTTTTAAGTTATTTAAATTATGTTTTTATCCTTTGTGATGGGTAGTTAGATATAATGGTTTTGGATAGTGAACACCAAATTCTATGGGAATGGAGTACCCGGATTTGGGGGTGTCACAGGTTGGTATTAAAGCTTTAGGTTATGAACCTTAGGTGGGGAAACCTTAGGAAGTAACCTTTAAGGAAATAGAAAACATAGAGGTGTCCGACTCTTATCGAGTTTTAAGGAATGGAATAAGGTATCCATTGAAGCTAAATAATAAAAGATACTTTGTGCTATGTGTTAATAACTTATGTGCTCGTGAGTATAAAAAAATGTTAAGTAAAACTTAAAATATTTTGTTGTCAGGATGTCTAACGAAGGAGGATCCAGTCCAGCTAGGGAAGTGATACCTCAGGTACCTAGAGATGACGAACCCCGGGATATTTATATAGTGCGGGAGCAGTTGATCCAGGAGGATGAGCCTGTGACCGATCTTGAGGAGGATAGTTCTGAGGAGATAGAGGAGGATGATGAGGAAGAGGATCCTGAGGAGTTTCCACCAAACTCCATATCAGCTGAGATGTATGACGCTCTGTATGACCGTAACATAGAATTACAGGACAAAGTTGAGGAGCTAAAGGAGATGGTTGAGATGCATCACACTACAATGGAGTAGAAGGATGCGGAGATTCAGGAACTCGACTCACGCCTTGGAAACACGGAGTGGGACCTAGTTCAAACCAAGGGTCAGTATGAAGACCTGTTGGCAGTAAACGAGAAGATGAAGACTGACATGGAGAAATTAAAAGATGACTTAAAGGAGGAATCAGCTAAGCGTGCAAGAGCTGAGAATGCTTGGATGAAGGCGATTCAACATGTAGATCGTGCTGAGGCTAAGGTCCAAGTGAAGAAAGCCAAGATGAACGAGATGGATTACACTTTTAATTCTGCGATTGATAGGGCCCAGGATCGAGTCTTTTATTATCTACCTCAGTTTGAAGATTCGCCGTGGTTCGTGATGGATCGTAGAACGGCGTATCGTATCATGGAGGAAGAGCGTCGAGAAGCCTTACGACGTCTTAATATGCCTAGATAGAATAAGAGTGATAATAATATGTGTTAATTATGTGAATAAATAAATTATGAATCCCTTATTCTTAGATGAATAAAGGGATAGTATGAGTATGTAATCTTGAAACTTGTCTAGTTTAGGAAAGTGAATGTTAATAGCGTATATGCTATCTTTAATATGTTTTAAAACGTTATGAATGAATAAAAGTTTATTTAAAATGTTATGTGTATTATAGCTTTAATCTTGGAATGTTTAAGTTAAACTTCAAATAAACAAGAAGTTGAGTAATGAACTAATAAGCGTATATTTTAACAGAAAATGCCTCCTAGAAGAAGACAACCACGTTAGCAAGCACCTCCTGAGGGGTCTACTAATAATAATAACCAGACCAACGCTAATCCAGTTCAGCAGATGGTAGCTCTGTTGACAGGTGCACTTGCGAATCAACCGCAAGCTCAAGTCATGACCTTTAAGGAATTCAAAGCGGTTGGACCGCCAGATTTTCAAGGGTCTATGAATCCAGTGGAAGCCCAAACCTGGATCATGGAAATGGAGAAGGTGTTTAACGTTTCTAGAGTTAACGAAGATCGGAAGACTGTGTTCGCAACATTCATGTTGAAGTCTGAAGCCAGCTACTGGTGGCAGGCAAATAAGGTTCGTGGGGGACAATGAGTGGTAGCATGGGATAGATTTAAGGAGATGTTTTTCGAAATGTACTTTCCAGCGAGTTCTCGGAATCAATTAGAAGTGCAATTTTTGGAGTTGAAACAATGAACTATGACGGTGCCAGAATATGCTGCGAAATTTAACGAGTTGGCAAGGTTTGCCACATATCAAGTCAATACCGACAAGCGTAAAGTGAGAAGGTTCGAACAAGAATTAAAACCCTGGCTGTATAGCAAGGTTTCAATGTTCCAATTAAATACATTTGCGGTTGTACTGGAAAAGGCAATTATCACGGAAGGTGGAAGCGATGCCTTGACCAAGTACAATCAAGAACAGAAAAAGAGGAAGAATGAGAATGAAAATAAGGTTGGTGGAAGTAACGTTGGAAATAATAGTCAGAAGAGGAAGTGGAGCAAAAATTCGACTATGGGAGGACAACAAGGAAGTCAACCAAAGAAGAAATTTGAAGTTTGAGCGACGTACGGAAAGAACCATACTGGGATTTGTTTGAAGGGAAAGTGGGTGTGTTTTACTATTTTAGTCCAAAGAAAGGAGCATGCTTTACCTGCGGTTCGAAGGATCACATGGCTCGTGATTGCCCTAAGAAGCCAGCAGGAAATGCAAGTGGTGGAAAAGGAAACAACAACTGTCGTGGTGCATTGACTATCACTGGACCAAAGACAGTTAAAGTTTCACCCTCTTCATGAGGACTTTCAATATGACCGTGCAGGATGCTGTACAGTCTAAGGATGTGTTGTCAGGTATCATTCCAATTAATGGTAATAATGCTTATGTACTATTTGATTCGGGTGCTACTTGTTCATTTATATCCGATGAATTTGCTCAAAACTTAGATTTGCCTCAGGAAGAATTAGAATTTCCCTTAAGTATAGAGACTGCGAATAGGGAAGTAATTCCTGTTAAATTCATATATAGGAATTGTATAGTGGTTATAAAAGGTCACGAGTTGATGGTAAACTTGATACCGATTAGACTTGGTGAGTTTGATGTTATACTGGGAATGGATTGGTTATTCAATTACGGAGCAGTAATTGATTGCCAAAGGAAGTGTGTTAACCTTATGACCCCGTCAAAGGTTGTGTTCTTTAGCAGCAAGTCACCTCGACAAGCATGTTGTCTGACAGTAAAGCAAGCCAAGAAGTTATTGAGACAAGGATGTATAGGATACTTAGCCTACATAGTCGATACATAGAAGAAGAGTGTGAAGCTAGAAGAGATACCGATCATAAGAGATTTTGCAGACGTATTTCCAGATGATTTACCGGGTCTTCTACCGGATTGACAAATTAAGTTCGTGATTGACTTACTACCAGGAATGACCTCGATATCTAAAGCACCATACAGAATGGCCCCGGTAGAAATAAAAGTGTTGATGGTGCAATTGCAAGAATTGCTCGACAAGAAGTATATTCAGCTAAGTGTGTTGCCATGGGGAGCACCGGTGTTGTTTGTTAAGAAGAAAGATGGATCGATACGGCTCTACATTGATTACCGAGAATTGAATAAGGTCACGATTAAAAATAAGTATCCATTACCTAGAATCGATGACCTGTTCGATCAGTTGAAGGGAACGAGGTATTTTTCAAAGATAAACTTGAGAAGTGGTTATCATCAATTGAAGGTGAGGCCGGAGGATGTTCCAAAAACAGCGTTCAGAACTCGGTATGGTTATTACGAGTTTTTGGTTATGTCTTTTGGTTTAACCAACGCACCTGCAGCGTTCATGGAATTGATGAACAGGGTGTTTAAACCATTTTTAGACAATTTTTTAGTGGTGTTTATTGATGATATATTAGTATATTCCAAAACCAAAGAGGAACATGTGGAACATTTAAGAGTGACATTGGAGACATTGAGAAAAGAGAAGTTGTATGCTAAGTTCTCAAAATGTGAATTTTGGTTGGAACATGTACAGTTTCTCAGACACGTTATTGATAAGGATGAAATTTCGGTAGATCCATCAAAGGTTGAAGTCAGAATAAATCGGGATCGTGCAGAAGACAAGTCGTAAGTAAGGAGTTTCTTAGGATTGGCAGGTTACTATAGGCGTTTTATTCAAGACTTTTCCAAGATCGCGACTCCGTTGACGAATTAAACTAGGAAAATGGTTAAGTTTGTTTGGACAGAGAAGTGTGAGGAAATTTTTCAAGAATTGAAGAAGAGGTTGAGTTCAGCACCTGCGTTGTCGTTGCCTGATGATACATGAAATTTTGTGGTGTATAGTGACGCATCGCATAAAGGACTAGGCTGTGTGCTTATGCAGAACGACAAAGTTATTGCGTATGCATAACGTCAGTTGAAAGATTACGAGAAAGGGTATCCATTCATGACTTAGAGTTGGCGGCGGTGGTGTTTGTCTTGAAAATTTGGAGACATTATCTTTATGGAGAGAGGTGTTAGATATATACCGACCATAAAAGTCTGAAGTATATCTTTACACAGAAAGATTTGAATATGCGACAAAGAAGATGGTTGGAGCTTATCAAAGACTATGACTGCGAGATTTTCTATCATCCCAGAAAGGTGAATGTTGTTGCTGATGCTTTAAGTAGGAAAGGACGGGAGAAGTTAATGTTGTTAACTGCTCAGGAGAAGCTAGTGTCAGAAATGGCTAAGATGGAGTTGGAAATTAAATATCTGACAGAATCTGATGAAAAGTTGTTCTAGATAGGTAACAGTTCAACGTTGGTGGATAAGGTGAAAAATGCACAACTTCAGGATGAAGACTGCGAAAAGATAAAACAGAAAATATCTGTAGGTGAGGAAAACAAATTCAAAATCGATTCGGAAGGGTTACTTCGATTCGAAGGGAGAATTTAGGTTCCGCCAGTACCAGAGATTAAAGAAGAAATTCTGATAGAAGCTCCAACTCAAGATATTCGATTCACCCTGGGAGTACAAAGATTTACCGGGATCTTAGACATCATTTTTGGTGGCTGAATATGAAAAAGGATGTGGCTGAGTGCGTGGCGAGGTGCTTAACATGTCAGAAAGTTAAAGCTGAACATCAAAGGCCAAGCGGATTGTTACAACCGTTGGAGATACTAGAGTGAAAATGGGAGCATATCACAATGGATTTTATGGTAGGTCTTCCAACGACCCAGCAAGGTTACGATGCCATTTGGGTGATTGTCGATCGATTGACGAAATCGGCACACTTTTTGCCAATCAAGATTAGATTTACTCTAGATCGGTTAGCAAAACTATACGTGATGGAAATTGTTTCGAGACACGGTGTACCTATGTCCATTGTATCAGACAGAGATTCACATTTTACATCTAATTTCTAGAGACGACTAGAGTGCTTGGGAACACAGCTGAGAATGAGCACAGCGTACCATCCTCAAACCGACAGACAGAGTGAGAGAACCATCCAAACACTAGAAGATATGATCACAGCATGTATCATGGATTTCAAGGGAAATTGGGATGACCATCTACCATTGGTGGAATTTGCTTATAATAATATTTATCACGCAAGTATTGGCATGTCGCCTTACGAAGCGTTATACGACAGGAAATGAAGAACTCCGTTATGTTGGGATGAGGTAGGCGAACGTCAGCTATTGGGTCTAAAATTGGTACAACAGACTGTCGAAATCATCAAGGTTATTCAAGCAAGATTGATAGCCGCACAGGATAGACAGAAGAAATATGCCGATCAGCATCGACAAAATCGGGAATTCGAGGTCGGTAGTTATGTTTTCTTGAAAGTGTCTCCCTGGAAGGGGAAAATTTGGTTTGGCAAGAAGGGGAAATTAAGCCCTAGGTTTATAGGACCTTTTGAAGTGCTTCGACGAGTTGGTGAAGTGGCGTACGAGGTAGCTTTACCTCCGGAGTTGGAGCATATTCATAACATTTTCCATGTATCAGTATTGAGGCCATATAAGCCTGATTATAAACATGTAATAGAATATGAGCCCTTACAGTTTGAGAAAGATTTGTCATATGAAGAAGTCCTTATTCAAATTATTGACAGAAAAGAGCAAGTACTGAGGAATAAAGTGATACCTTCTGTTAAGGTAATCTGGAGGAACCACAATGCTGAAGAAGCTACGTGGGAACTTGAAAGCGTTATGATGAAGAATTATCCTCAGTTGTTTGCTTGATTTTGTATAGCGATTCTGGGGACAGAATCTTGTTAAGGAGGAAAGAATGTAACGAATAAATTTTTCGAGTCGTGATTCTGGGGACAGAATCCTTTTAAGGAGGGAAGGATGTAACGATCAAGAAATTTGTAATTTAATTTAAATATTTATTGAATTAAATAAATATTTTAAATAATTTATTTATTGAGATAAATAAATAATTGATGAATTGTGATGAATTAATTTAGTAACTAAATTGAATAATGTTAATTAAATTGAATAATGATAATTTTATCTGAAGGATTTAATTTAAGGAAATAATTAAATTAAATCAATTGCTTAATATTTAAGAAAATAATTAAATTAAATGAATTTTTTAATATTAAAGGAAATAAATAAATTAAATAAAGTGATGTTTTAATTTATTAATTAAATTAGATATATAATTATTTATTTATTATAAGTATAATTATAATGAGATTATAATTATTTATTAATTATAAGTATAATTATAATGAGATTAAATTAGATATATAATTATTTTTATAAGTTATTTAAATTAACTAAACTAAAGTTATTTAAATTAATCAAATTAAAGTGTGACACATGAAACCATATAATATAATACTATTAAAATAATCTAGTTTTGGGGATAGGTGGTAGCCAAACAAGGCCTTGTGTCCTTTGGCTTACTCTAACTTACGTCTATTGGTTTTTGTTAACTGATATTCACGATTATCAGTTGACTTATTTTATTTCACGTATTCTTCTAAAGCCTTAAAGCAGAGAAAGAGAGTTGTGAGGAAGAGAGTGATTCTCTGTTTATTTTGCTAAGGAGTTGGAGTATCAAGGTTCGTATTATTCTTCTTCCCAACAATCAAGGATTTAAGGTAAAAAATTTTACTAATGTCTAGGTTTTGATTTCTTAGTGAATATCTACTGTAAATTGGTAGTTGTATTGGATTGATACATGTATGTATGTTGTTATAATCTGCTAATTATCAATTGTGAATGTTATTTGATGATTAACTACATGAAATTTGAGTTTATAAGGAGAAACGTAAATAATAGTGTTTTTATTTGAAAATAGCTTTAGAAAGTACAAAATTTCATGCTCAATATGTGTTATAATCTGTTATTTGATGTTAGAATATGTTAATATGTTGAGAAACGAAAGCGGCGTAGTTTAAATCATGTCAATTGGTTAAGAAACGAGTTCGTGGTGATCGAATTTGTTAAAAGTGTCAAAATTGAAGAAATTTCGAAAACTAGGGTTTTGTTTCCCCAAAATTGTGTATATGTAATGTTTTTTTATATAGAATGGTGTATAACATGCTTAACTATGTTATTACAGAGTTTTAGATGTTTAGGTTTGTGAATTTTGTAGTGTTTTGGTTTGAATTGGGCAACTGCTATGTAATGTAGTCGCTGCTTAGCTTTGCTTCACAAGAATCTGTGAATCGCTACCGTTACATAAAGTGTAAAATCACAATGCAAATTGCATCGTTTAGATTTTTTGGTGTCAGTATGGCAATGTAATTCTTGTAAGGTTACAGAGCTTAGAGGCGTAGCTTGTTGTCTTGCGTCTCTGAGCCTAGCGAGAGAGTTCATTTATTTGTAGGTTATGATTTATAGACTTATTTGGTTAAACATGCATGCTAATGATGTTAAGACATAATATAAACTATAATAACAAATTGTAATGTGTTGTAATTCAAAGTGTGAAGATTTTAAGTAATTATTTAAATAAGTTAGGAAATGGAGTCAAATGTGATGTTTTCAAAAGTTAGAGATGAATGATTAAGTTATGTTGGATCGTAATGAGATTTCATTAGATTAAGTATGTTGACCTACATGGTTAAAAAGCTAGGTTAGGGTTATGACCTAAATGATGGTTTAAACCCCTAAAGCTAATATTCATACAACTAATTATTGTTGCAATTTCAATTATATATGTAGGGTAATTGGCGAATATTATACTTGTGTAGCTTACATACAAGGCAAGTTTATAAACCTTAACTCTTTACATTGAGCAAGCTTTCTAACTTCATTCTTTTATTAATGAATGCAAGTTCCTAAATTTTTATTGAGCAAGACTATTGATTCTATCTTTATCTTTATGTACGATTGAATAAGCTCTTGTAACCTAATTCGTTACCTCGAGCGAATTATCGAAGCATATATTGTTCTAATACATCGATTCAAATAAGATTGTTCTAACTCATTTGGATATAACACTTTGCATGTATATTATGTTTATTCAATTATATATTGTTGATATCCGATCTTTGACTTTAATAGCCTTGTCCAGTTATACATTCTTGTATTAGACCTTCAAGTAGTAAGCAAACTTTTATTGATTGAATTAATCAATAATCGAATAGTGTTCTAAAATTCTAGAAACACTGATAAGCTAGTTCCAAACTAAACTTTCTTTAGTGCAGAAATTATAAAACCAAACTGAGACGAACAACCCTAACATAGAGGATTTTGTAGGTGTAACGTTTAGATGTTTGTGCACAATACATAGTACAAAGGGGCGATCCCCCTACGTACGTTAAGAAGGGTCTGTATAGTCTAATGACTATTAAGGTTGAGGTAATAATACCTAAATACCGGAGACATAGTTCGTGGTCTTAAGACCCTCAGATATTAAAGTCAAACTTGTTTTCTATTTTGATTCGAAGAACAAGTTCATTATTGTTCAGCATTCGTTGTTCATTCTTATGTTGTTATCATTACTACTTTCTATATCAGTGAGCATTTGTTTGCTCACTCTTGCAATTAACACCGCAGCTAAAGTGGAGAAAGTTGATGAGTCATCTACTAGCAAAGGAAATGGCAAAATGTCCAAGTGTTGAAGACTTATGAAAATTTTATTTTAATGAATTATGTTAAAGACTTGTTTTATTTTATGATGTATTCCACAAACTGATGTATTAAATTTAAGTTTAGATTACCTGAGATTATTTTGAGACGATGATGTAACCCTTTAATGGGAAAGATTATTGTTTAAGTTATTTAAATTATGTTTTTATCCTTTGTGACGGGTAGTTAGATGTAATGGTTTTAGATAGTGAACACTAAATTCTGTGGGAATGGAGTATCCGGATTTGGGGGTGTCACAGTTATAAAATTTAGGTCAACTGTGCTCCTGACCCTAACGGATATGCCACCTAGACTAATTTCGTTTACAGGTGAATATTTATTGCTGAGGTCCATTTTCTCTCTCTAAACTCATTCTTCTCATATCCATAGATCAAGACCTAACTCCAGAATCTGGTGAACCCGAGACTGATTTTGCCGACAGCAAATCACAAATCTAATATATGAAAAAGATAAACATTAAACCTACAAATACACAGACCCGAAAACCACCAACAACATAGAAGGGAGGATAAAACCACCTACGAGCAATTTAAATCGGTGGTCATGGGTGTTGCCTTTTGTTGATCTTTCTCTCTCTAATGTTGATCAGATTTTGAGGGTGCACATATCATATGATTTCCACCATAAGCTTGCTTATTTGCTGAAATTTTACCCCACAATTATTCCCTCTGCATACGTCTGGATGATACTGATCAAATTTCCACAAACACCCAACAATTATTATTATTATTATTATTATTATTATTATTAAAACACATTTAATAAAATAAAAACCCCAAATTAATCAAATTCATCCAGAAAAGTCAATGAAAACAGGGGAAGATGAGTAATCAATCAACATATCAAAGAGATTTTAATTTTTGCCTCAAATCCAAAACAAAATCTTTCTTGACCTCAGATTCAGAACAGCGGGATGAATCTGAGAGTTTTTTATGGATCAAACACAGTAGAAACACAGTTAACCATGAATCCATTGCTTTGATTTCTTTTATTCTTCTTCAGATCTTTCTTTATCTCAAAAAATGAACAACACCCATGACCACCAATTATCCCACCAACAGTTGCCTTATGTCGATCTTTCTCTCTCTAATGTTAATCAGATTTGAGGGTGCACATATCATATAAATATATGGAGGAAAAAATTGATGGTTCTTCGATAGACATGGATAGATAGATATATCCAGTTTAACTAGGTGGTTTCTTGTTGTTGTTGATCTGTCAATAATCTTGATTTTGGAACCGAGGGTATTAATTACAATGAGAGGCTATGATGATATTTTTCTATTCCAACAGAGCAAACCTAATCGGACATGGTGAAACTTTAGAGAGAGAAAATGAATCTGAGAAGAATGAGTTTAGAGAGAGAAAATATATCTAAATTTTTTGGGTAATAAAAATTTATCCAGGTTTTAGCCTCGTCAGTAAATTTAGTTCAAATGTTAGCCATATATGTCTTGGTGGCATGTCCTAACGAGGCAGGGGCACAGTTTGATCTAAATTCTGTAACGTTAAGTGCGTTTTTGGAAGAAAAAAAAAAATTAGGGTGTAAGTGGAATTTCGGGATAAATGTCAGAGACATTTTTGAACCTTTGTTTGGACTTTATTTTACTCAAGATGGTGTTTAAAACTAAGATTTGGTATCTTATCAAATGTTCAAAAAAATCTAAATCTTTTAATCTTACTCATAAGTTTTAACTCCACATATACTTAGAAGAATAAATTCAATCCATAAAGTCAAATAAAAATTTTCAATTTTATTTACAAAAAGAAATAATTTCCTAAACAGAAAAAGAAAAAAAATGCAACTCCCCTATACCTAAATCATGCATTGTCTTCAATGTATGCAAATGAAGAAAGAGAACAAAGAAATAAAAGAATTGTACCTCGTAGGATATGACAAGTAGTTGATGACAATATTGTACAAAAGAAAAAATATACGTACAAACTTACAAATACAAGTGCAGTACTAGTCATTCTGAATCAGGTGGGTCAACAAGGTACACCACCTCCTCTAGTTCGTTTGGCATTTCTAAAAAGGGTTTGAGTCGTTGGCCATTCACTTTGAAAATTTCTCCACTATTTGGATTTTCAATTTTGACTGCCCCGTGAGAATGTAAACTACCTTTACTACAAAAGGTCCATCCCATCTAGCATGTAATTTGCCAGGAAATAGATGTAGCCTAGAATTATACAAAAGAACTTTTTGACCAGGTGAAAATAATTTTCTCAAAATTTATTTATCATGAAACACTTTTATTGTTTCCTTATAAATTTTAGCATTTTCATAATCATCATTCCCAATCTCATCTAACTCAGCTAATTACAGTTGTCTATGACTCCCAATAGTGGAAAAATCAAAATTCAATTGTTTTATGGCCCACAAAGCACGATGTTCAAGTTCAACAGGTAAGTGACAAGTTTTTTCAAACACAAGCCTATACAGTGACATTCCTAAATTAGTCTTAAGGTAATACAGTAAGCCCACAATGCATCTAACAATTATAGAGACCAATCTTTTCTATTTAAACTCACCGTTTTTTCCAAGATTTATTTTATTTGCTTATTTGAGACTTCTACCTGACCACTTGTTTGAGGGTGATATGGTGTTGCAAGCTTGTGGGTGATGGAATACTTTTTTAGTAAGGATGCAAAAGGCTGATTTCAAAAATGTTTTCCTTGATCACTGATTATGGCCCTAGGGGTACAAAAAGCGAGAGAAAATGTTCTCTTTCAAAAATTTAACAAAAATCTTGTTGTCATTGGTCTTGGTTAATATAGCTTCTACCCACTTAGACATGTAATCAATCACAAGTAAAATGTACAGATTTCCAAAAGAATTTGGAAATGAGCCCATGAAATCTATTCCCCACACATCAAACAATTCAATTACTAGAATGGGTTGCATTGGCATCATATTCCTCCTAGTGATCCTCCCTAATTGTTGACACATGTTTCAATTGGCACAAAATTATGTGGCATCCTTGAATAGACTGGGCCAATAGAAACCACACACAGGAGGACTTTGGCGGCCGTCTTTTTGCCTCTAAAATGTCCTCCACAAGCTTGGTCATGACAAAATAACAGAACACTTCTAAACTCATGGTCGAGTACACACCTCCTAATGATTTGCTCATAGCAATATTTAAACAAGTAGGGGTCATCCCAATAAAAGTGTTTGACTTGTGAAAGAAATTTGGAACAGTCTTGTTTGGACCAATGTGAAGGAATCTCACTAATAATTAGGTAATTCACAATATCAGCAAACCAAGATGTAGCATATATGGAGAAAAGGTGCTCATCTGGGAAAGATTCATTTAAGGGCACGTTAGAGTTGGACTCCACAACTAAACGGGACAAATGATCAGCTACCACATTTTTTGGACCCTTTTTTGTCTCGTATCTCTAGGTCAAATTCTTGGAGAAATAAGAACCAACAAATTAAACCCGCTTTTGGAAAGAAGATGTATGACGGCAACATAGTCAGTGCACTACAAGAAAGAGGCCTAATAGAGACCAAAACTATCAGCGACCGCATATGCAATCGTCGATATTAATAATAGCGACCAACATGTGCGACCATGATTGACTCCAGTCGCTATATTATATCAGTGACCGCATGCGGTCGCTTGCATAAATTTTCCTCCCAAAAATTGGCGTGAAATGTTGGTGCGGAGGTTTTGTGCAACCACTTACTATCAGCGACCGTATGCGATCGCTAATATGTCCATGTCATTAAAAATCAGGACCGCATGCGGTCGCTAATATCAGTCACTGATAAATTTTAATGTAATCAGTATCAGGCATTCGCTCGACATAGTAGCCGAAGGAAAACGAAAGAGGGAGAAGAAGAGGGAGAAAGGGGGAGAAGATAATAGGGAGAAGAGGGACCAGACCCGCTGCCACCACCACCACCGCCGCGGTGCACAGGTAACCCTTTTTAATTTGTTATGTATATGTTAATGCAATAATAATTCCAATTTCTGCCAGGGTATGTTGATGCTTTGTTCCTCATAAATAAATTATGGACCCAAGTCGTTAGTTCCACAGATATGGGAGTGAATTCCGTTGTTCTTTAGGATTTAACTTTGTTTGATGTGTCAATTATAGTATTAAGTAAACTGAGAAGGACCATGATGCGAAGAACTTCTTCAAATTGGGAGTCTATTATGAAAACTTGTTTTAATATATTCTAATTTTTCCTATTTTTTGGTTATTCAATATCTTGCTGAACCTTTCTATGATGAATATGTTTTGGGTGATTATATTTTAGAAAGATTTTTATTGGTGACGCATGACAAGTTTGGTAATACAACTGGTATGTATGCGTATGTGAAGTTAATTTCATGTTAACCACTCCATATAGTTATCTTGAATGATATATGGAATAAACACAATTCTGAATCCTAGAGAATTTTATCCCCAAATAGAAAGAAATGAAAAAATAAAGGGAATCAATCTCTTTCCTACACCTCCTAAGATATCAAGTCTTAACATCTCATTTATCAGTGTTCGTCTATTGTAAACCTTCACATGGACTATATGATGAAAAGCAAAACCTCAAAGATTCTAACAAGTATGCTCAAGTCATATGCTTACAAGTATGCTCTAGTTATATGCTTACAAGCATGCTTAAATGTTAATCATATGCTTACAAGTATGCTCAAGTCATATGCTTATAAGCATGCTTAGAGAGCCTGAAAATAAGCTCATGTTGTATGTAATAGTTACCGTGGTATCATAGACCTCTATTCAAACCGTAGTTGGATGACACGATGAAATTCAAGTGCCCAAATAGATGTTACAACTAAATTTAGAGCTGGTTGCCAAGTGTTTTTAGAGTATGCGTATAGTCACCCGAAATGTGTGAATGGTCAAAACAAGATAAGATGCCCTTGTTTAAAGTGTAAGAATGTAAATTATATGGACAGGGACATGGTAAACTATCGTTTACTTGTTTCTGGGTTCATGAAAAATTACGAAGAATGTTGGTTGTCACATAGGCAGAGAAGATATGGTGGCATCATAGAATTACACAATCTGGGTAGCAGTACACGTCGTATGAATGAAATGGTTCATGATATTGCAGGGCCTGATTTTGATTGCGAACAAGGCAGAGAGCAACCTATGAATTCTGAGGTTAAAGTCTTCTTTAAGTTGTTAAACGAGGGTAGTGAGCCATTATGGCATGGTTACACCAAACACACTACATTGTCTGCAATGACGACATTACTTAACAACAAGGTTGATCACAACATGAGCCATGAGTGTTTTGAGTCACTTTTGAAGGCCATTAAGAGTATGTTGCCTGATGGTGAAAAATTACACGATAACTATTACTATTATAAGAAAATGGTGAAGAAGTTGGGTCTTGGATACCAAAAGATCGATGCATGTCCCAAAAATTGCATGTTATTTTATAAGGAAAATGAACAGATGATAAGGTGTACGTTTTGCAGTCATGATCGGTTTAGGCTTAATAAAGAGGGCGTGACTACAAAAAATCAAATATATCGTTTAAGATTTTAAGGTATTTTCCAATTACACATCGGCTAAAAAGATTGTACATGTCTTCAAAAACAGTTGAACATATGAGTTAACATGCGAAATCTCCAGCTAAAGACGGAGAACTAAATCATCCCGCAGTTGGGAAGGCTTTGAAAGATTTCAATTTAGCACATCCTGGGTTTGCATTGGAACCTAGAACTATGAGGGTTGGATTGTCCACCGATGGTTCCAACCCGTTTGGCCACTCAGTTGTTCCGTACCCATGTTGGCTTATGATTGTCACTCCTTACAACTTGCCTCCTTGGATGTGTATGAAACAGCTATACTTTTTTCTTTCACTCGTGGTTCCTGGTCCTAAGAGTCCTTGAAAGAACTAAGATGTTTACTTGAGACCTCTTATAGATGAATTGAAGGTATTGTGGGAGGATGGAGTACAAACTTGGGATGTTTTAACGAAAACAAATTTTAACCTTAGGACAGCGGTTATGTAAACTATAAGTGACTTTCCAGATTATGGTATGTTAGTTGGATGGAGTACACTCGGGAAGTTGGCTTATCCGTATTGTATGGAGCATACAAAGTCTTTCAATCTATCATAAGGTCGAAAGCCTTGCTGGTTTGACTATCATCGTCGGTTCTTACCGATAAATTACCCGTTTTGAAGAAATAGAGAACACTTCAGGAAAGAGAAAGTAGACAATTATATGCCTGCACCGTGATTGTCGGGAACGAAGATGAGAGACCGTGTAATAAGATTTTTGGTCATCCCATTTGGTAAGATTGATGCCACAAACATAATCAATGGGTTTGGCGAATCTCATAATTAGGTTCAGAGAAGTATCTTTTGGGAATTGTCTTATTGGTATACAAATTTGATTCGTTATAATCTAGATATGATGCATATTGAGAAGAATGTGTTAGACAATGTGCTTAACACCGTGATGAATGTTACAGGGAAGATAAAAGATAATGATAAGGCACAGTTGGACATTAAAGATATTTGTAAGCGTCCTAAATTAGAACTTTATAAATCTCCTAATGGTCAAACCGCATGCAAGGTACACATTATCCAAAAAGCAAGTTAAAGATGTGTGCACATGGGTTAAGTCTCTAAAACTACCAGATGGATATGCGTTAAATATTGCAAGGTGTGTTACAGGTGGAAAATTGTAAGGGCTGAAGAGTCATGAATGTCATGTGTTCATGGAGAGACACATTCTTATAGCATTCCAGGATCTGCTTGATAAACCAATATGTGATGCTTTGACGGATCTTAGTCGTTTCTTCAAAGACTTGTGTTCAAAAACATTAAATGAGAAGGACATGTCTGTACTTGAGAAGAACATCATAGAGATCACATTTAAGCTTGAAAAAATATTCCCACCTGGTTTTTTTGACTCCATAGAGCATTTGCAAATCCATTTTCCCTATGAAGCTCGTGTTGGGGGTCCAGTTCAATATATATGGATGTACCCTTTCAAGAGAGTGATGGGAAACCTTAAGAGGAAGGTGAAGAATAGTGTGACGCCCCCAAAATAGGTATACATCACCTCTTCTGAGTCGCCAAATACATGGTACATAATACAAATACAATCTTAAATATACAACAAGAGAGCTGTGAATTTTAATACAAACATTGTCTTCTAGACAATATCCACTCTGAGAATAAGTCTTCATTACATTTATTAACACACTATTTAACAGAATAGTGAGGACTACTAATACTATCATCTGGACCGTCACTCTATTCCCCGACTAGTCCCGACTACGTTCTCATTTCCTGAAGAGAATAGTGAAAGAAAGGGTGAGTTCAACTAGCCCAGTAAGAAATATTATGACTAAGATAATGCAGAATAAATTATCATTAGTCTTCAACAATGTTAAACTGATAAAATATAATAGACATCAAGTTTAACTGCAGCGGAACATGCAATCCATCAAAAGAGTCAAGTAGAGGATAAAATCTACTATCTTTTATGATTTAAAAGGTTTTCATCACTTTTATCGCTGGGACTCAGCTTAATAAATAATCCACATCATCCCTGCACTACGGCCAAGGATATTCATTAGTATCACAACCACAAATTATTCATGCACTACGGGCCAATGATATTTGTGTATTCATCAATGGTTATGATCATGCCAACAACTGCCATCAATGCACTACGGGCCAATGAGGACTTTTACCACATCATTTGTAACATTACGGTCCATGATTACAATCGAATAATCCTCGGTCATAATCATACCAAGTCCATCTATGCACTACAGAATACGATGACTTTCAACAAAATATAAATATGAGGATGATGACAATGATATAAGAATTCAATAAAACAAGTTCAAGAATTAATTTATTCAAGAACTAATAACGTCCAAATTGTCAACATGATACTTCTTTGTAGAGTAAAATTTAAGAATGCTCAGAAGAATATTTCCACGAAAAGATACTGGATGAAGCGTAAATATCAAGGATATTCCACCAATTTCATGGAGTATAGAAGTCAAAACTTTAACCAACTGAGTATAAGAAAGAATGGAATAACAAAAGAAATCACCATGCATGCGGTATTGTGATGACAAAGTTATTCCAACGAGAATAATAAATAACGGAACCGTGTCAGCGTAATACGCACCGATGTGATATTCCAATGTAATAATAAAGAATGGAACAACAATGTAAATCACCATGCATGCGGTATTACACATAGATGTGTTATTCCAATGTAATAATAAATAATGGAATTAGGTCCGGCGTAAAAAAGCATGTATATAAATATTCCAACAGAATAATAAAGACGGAACCAGTCCCGCGTATAACGTCTGCATGTGGATGTTCCAATGTAATAATAACGAATGGAATAACAACAGTATAGGGTAGATCACAGATCACAGTTATTCCAATGAAATAATAAAGAATGGAATAACGAAGTTCTCTTCATGAATATAAAAAAAATAATACCCCTTACCTTATAAAAGAAGAGTACTCACTCAGAGAGGCGGGATATACTTGAAGAAACTTGCACTACGCTCAAAGCTTTCTTAAACGCTAAAGAAATACGCCAAGATAGAAGAATAATTCTCTTTACGCTTCTCTCTCTAGAGTTTCAAAGAATTCAAGAAATAATGAAGGAATGAGCTTATTTATAGAAGAATGGATCGAATAAGAACCAATCCATGAAACGGTCCAGATCGATTTACTTTAAACGGACGGTCCAGATTGGTTTACAATAAAATATAATATATTCTATTTATAATCTAATAAAACAAATAACTTTTAAAAAGATTTTACTATGCAAACACTATGCAGGCATTATGCAAATACTATGCATAATAAAATATAATATATTCTAATTATTGTCTAATAAAATGAATAACTTTATAAAAGTATTCTATTTTATATAAAAAGATTTTACTATTAGCCTAATAAAACGAATAACTTTATAAAAGTATTCTGTTTTATATAAAAGCTTTTCTGTTTTATTACATTAATAATACTAATAAAACAAAACTTCATCATCATTATTTTTATTCACACTATTAATCGACCAGGTCGTTCCCAGGAAAGAGGGGGCTTTCCAATAAGGATTTCTCCTTATTGGCGCGCAATTAGGTGACCAAACCTCTCCTTGGCAGAACTTCTAGACATCGTTAATAATGTAAATAATAATATTAACAACTTTGTTATCTCAACTATTGATTTAATAATATATAAAATATTGACAATAATTGAATCAAATAACGTGAGATACTATGCAACAATTACTGAAGTAATAATTGAACAAAACTGAGAGACTTCTCACGTAAGCATCAATAATCAATACCGTGTGATACTATGCAACCACGCGTATTCCTGTACTTTTAACACTGGGTGTTTCAACAGTTAACGGTAAAACTTCCGCCGTTATTTTCATAAAAATATTTTTGTCGTTTTCTTAATCCGACAATAATTCTATTATGGGGTCCACCAATGATTGTGCCGTCGTACGAATATTCCCCGACCAATTGAATATTATAAACAACTTGCGTACTTTGCAAAATTTCTAAATATTACCCACAACTATAACATTATATCAAATTCATTCCATAATATTTAAAAATGATAATTATAGAAAATTCATCTTTATTCATAAAAGTTGGGGTCTTACAAATAAAGCTTATGTCGAGGGGTCGATATGTGAGGCATACAATTTCGATTAGATATCTACGTTTGTCTCAAACTATTTTCCAGACAAAGTATTGACAAAGGTCAATCGAGTCTCGAGACAGATGATGGGGAAAATGTTGAACTAAATGGTCGGCTTTCTGTATTTAGTCTATCGGGTCGCGCTTATGGAAAAAGGAAACGCATATTCCTCTCTAAGCAAGAATTACATGTTGCAGATACTTACATTCTTCTCAATTGCGAGGAGATTGACGAATTTGTGAGTTACATATGTAAAATTCATATATATCCCTTAACTTTCAATGACATATAATATACATTCCAATATGTTAATGTTTATAAAATTGTATAGATCATACAATAACGAGTTAAAAGTGAAACATCCCGGCATAACTGATAAAGATATTTAAATCAGTCGTGATAAAAAATTTGCACTTTGGCTAAAGGAAAAAGTAAGTTAAGTTACTTAAGCACGACATTAAGGCAATAAACGAGCCAAACTGTTCAGGCTCGATTCGATCTTGACTCAAAAAATATGAGCGAGACTCGGATTCGTTAATAATATGATCCAAATCTGAGCATTAAAAATAGTTCGAATAAAAATATGAGTAGAATCTGAGAAAGGTTATACTCGACTTGTGTAAGATTCAAACTATTTGAATTCTTGATTGTGATTCAATACATACTCGGTTGATTCACATTCGATTAAATGTTCGATACATTCTCTTATAATATATACAAATTTAAATCAAATTAGGATAATTAATTATTATTTTATTTTGTTTTTAATTTTAATTGTGATTTATATTTTTAAAGTATAATGGTAAATATATTTTCTCATTTTTAAGTAAAATAACAAATTCAACTTATAATTATATTTATTATAAAACTAGTTATTATGTGGAGACTCGAATTCGAGCTTGAATTTGAAGCTCGCGAGTAGTTTGAATAAATATTCGAGGCGAGTCGAATCTGAGTAGAATTTTTCAAATACAATTCAAATTCGAGTCGAATTAGAGAACGAATTTATCATTTCAAGTTGAATTCGAGTAACTCTCTATTCGCTTCGGTTCGACTCGTTTACACCCTTACACAACATATATAAACTCTATATTAACTATAACTTCATTTAATAGGATGGAGTTTTTGTAGGCTTTTACTGAGGGAACGATTCCAGATAATGTAAAAGTCCTAGCTATGGGACAAGACATGGACCAAGTCAGCCGCAATGGTTACAAAATAAATGGTTGTGAATTTCATACAAAGGCATATGGTCGCGGTAAAAGAACAACGAACACTGGAGTATGTGTCCAATGAGATTGTTGCAATGAGCTTGGTCGTGCCTTTTATGGGGAGTTGGAGGAAATCATAGTGTTTTCGTACAAGGGAACTTAAGGCGGGCAGATTAACTTATTCAAGTGTCATTGGATTGATTCAGAAAAAGGGATACGTGTTGACAGACATGGAATTGTCGATATTGACCTCCATAGGTCCGCGTACGCCAATGAACCATTTGTGTTACCAACTCAAACAGTACAAGTATACTAAACTCCCAGTCATGTAAGGAAAAGGGATAGACCGCCTGCAAATTGGCAAGATGTACTTCATACTCACGTGCGCAGTCATTATAAGACCCCAACTTTTGTTATATAATATTCGATTGGTCGGGAAATATTCATTTTAACAGGGAAAATCCATACGACAACACAATCATTGGTGGACCCGGTGTTAAAAGTGCAGTAATACAAGTGGTTGCATAGTAACACACGGTATTGATCACCTAATTGCTCACCAATAGGGAGAAATCCTTATCGGAAAGCCCCCTCTTTCCTGGGAATGATCTGGTTGTTAAATATTGCGAATAAAAATAATAATGAATAAATGTTTTTAAAAATATTGAGGGGATTTTTATGAAGTATTTGATGTAAATTTTGCTTATTTTATGGACCCCCATTTACCCAATTTTCAAAATAATCGGTAGAAAGTTATTCAGTGTGTGTGTATATATATATATATATATATATATATATATATAATGGCGGGGGCCACGAGTGGGTTAGGTGGGGCCCATATGTTGGTGGAATGATGAATTTTGGTCAAAAGGAAAAATAGGGGGGAGGGAATTGCCGTATATGGCAAGGTAAGTAATATATATATATATATATATATATATATATATATATATATATATATAAGATTTGTTTTATTTGACTATAAATAGAATATATTATATTTTATTTGCATAGTATTTTACAATGCAGTGCACAGTAAATCTTGGGAATCAAAAAGTTGCGCCCGTGAAATTTCGTTTAAAAAGTTACTGTGCAGTCTTTGATTATTTTCAAATAGTATCATTTCCATTCTCCTATAAATAGGATGTTTAGTTATAATTGAAAATCACACCAGAATCAGAGAATTCTTCTTCTATAATATTGAGCGTATTTCTTTCGAGTTTTAGAAAGCTTTGAGCGAAGAAAACAGTGAAAGTTTTCTTTATGAATATCCCCAATATACTAGTTGGAATACTCTTCTTTTTAAGGTAAGAGATATTATTTTTGTTCAATATTCATATTAAATAATATTTTCTTCCATACTCTATAGTATGTAAGTAATATTATTTCGTTTCAGATTTCGAATTCTACACTCATTTTGTTAAAGTTTTAGCTTCTATACTCCATGAAATTAGTAGAATATCCTTGATATTTGCGCTTCATCCAGTATCTTTTCATGGAAATATTATTCTGAGCATTCTTGATAAGTTTTAACTTTTTCATGTCGGAGTACTATTCACGGGTTACTATTCTTGAAGTACTATTCACAGGGTATTATTCACTCGAGTACTATTCACCCGGGGTACTATTCATGATAAAAATTGATTCGTTTACGGTCCAAATTATTTTTGGTACAATATTATTCTTAAATTTTACTCCACAAAGCAGTATCATGTTGACAATTTGGACGTTATTGATTTCTGGATAAATTAAATTATAAATCTTTAAAAATTTATCATTTGCTTTCATTTAATTGAATTCTTATATAATTGTCATCATCCTGATGCTTATATTATGTTGAAAGTCATCTGTGACCCGTAGTGCATAGATGGACTTGGTATGATTATGACCAAGGATTATTCGGTATAATTATGACCATAATGCTACAAATGATGTGGTAAAAGTCCTCATTGGCCCGTAGTGCATTGATGGACAGTTGTTGGCATGCTCATGATCATTGATGAAAACCCGAATATCCTTGGCTCGTAGTGCATGGATAATTCGTGGTCGTGATACTAATGAATATCCTTGGTCGTAGTGCATGGATGATTCGATGATGTGGATTATTTATTAAGCTGAGTCTCAGCGATAAAATTGATGATAAACTTTTAAATCATAGAAGATAGTAGATATTATGCTCTACTTGACTCTTTTAACGGATTTCTTATTCCGCTGCAGTTAAACTTGGTGTCTATATTATATTTTATCAGTTTAACACTGTTGAAGGCTAACGATAAATTATTCTGCATTATCTTAGTCATAATATTTCTTACTGGGCTAGTTGAGCTCACCCTTTGATTTCATCATTCTCTTCAGGAAATGAGAGTATAGCTGGGACTAGTCAGGGAACGGAGTGACGGTCCAGATGTTTGCATTAGTAGTTCTCACTATTTTGTGAAATAGTGTAAAAATAAATGTAATAATATTGAATTTGAGTTTGGATATTGTCTAGAAGACAATATTTATGTTGAAACTCCCAGCTTATGTTTTGTCGTACTTTACACGACAGTTGTATAATTAAATTGTATTTGAATTCTGTACCATGTATTTGGCAACTTGGAATGGGTGATGTATACCTATTTTGGGGGCATCACAGTCATGTAGAAGTAGTAGACGGGGAAATCTACCAAGAGGAGATGCTTCATAGACTTACTATAATAAATGTGGAGGACGACAATGAATTAATCTAGTTAGAGGGTGGAGATGAACCTAATGAATTGGATCCTAAGTCAATACTTGTGTTAGATGACATTAATACTGAGGATAAAGAGTTATTGACTGACACTAACACTGAATCTGAAGCAGATGATGGTTATGAATCTGCAATACGTATACAAGATGATTTTGAGTCAGACTTTGATTAAAAAAATAAAATGTATGTTTAGTATTACATGTTCTTTATATCATTGTCATGCTTATGTACTTAACTATTTAATGCAATTTCCTGTCATAATTGTCATTTTATATTCATATATGCATGTAATCAAATATAACTCATAATAACATCTTGAAATTTGTATTTATAGATGGCTTCTGAAGCAGCGCAAAAAAAAAAGCACGACTTTGGTAGGGGTCCTAATCATGTGCCAAAGGCCCCTGCTAATCCGGATGACCGGATTCTTATACAGATTATTCCTCCTTCGGACAACACGTACGTCCGCATCATTTATATATAAGCATTTTAGATTTCCATTGTTGCAGATATATACTAATGTAAATTGCTTTAAATAAAATAATAAATCTACTTATCTTTAATGTAAATTGTTGTATATATGTTGTAGTAATTTTTCAGATAACAAGATAGTCAAGTGCATTTCATAACTGTGCTTACAGAACTGGTCGATAGTTGTGATTACGTGGGCGAGCACACCTATCGCCCACAAGGATGCAGTTTGAGCTGAATTCCAGGTATATTTTTTTTAATTCTGATAGATAATATAATTAATAAACTAATATTGTTTAGTAGTGTTGGATTATATATTACTAACACCGTTTTAATATTATTGTTGTTATTTTATTTGAATAAAAGGTATAGAGGGATGACGCTTACGAGCTTCAAAGGATACGAGACAACATTATAAGGCGTAAGTGCGTCTGCACTAAAGACAACTTGAATAAGGAACAACAAAAAACCCTACACAATACATCGATCGACCATCCAGGGTAGGGAGAGGAATACATGCATGAGCATAGCCTCTTGAAAGGTCTTGTATGACCCATATAAATTTGAGATGTGTGCCCAGTGGAGAGCTGAGAGCTGGGTCGAGAGATATAAGACTGCTACAACTAACAGAGCATCGAGTGTACCTGAAGACAAAAAGGCGAAAGGCACCTAGAAGGGCGGCAGTATATCACAACTGCAATATATTACTACCAGGGTACATATGAATATAATAGAATTGTTTTATGTTTACAATCATGGTTTGTAGAATATCACATGTTTACTTAGTAATATAAGAGTATGTTTTGTATAGGAGTCTCAATCTCAAGGTCAGCCTATGCATTGGTTGGATGTGTACGTGGCCACTCGTGATGGTCTACCTGATGTTATCTAGATAGCGGTAATAAGTTTTGATAACTTTGATGTTGTTTATCAAGTTTATGTTATTATTTAGAATTTAATATTTATTTTTAACTAGTTAATTGTTAATCTACGGACAGGATACTTATAAGAGCTTATTGAATGAGCGTTATCCTGAAGGCACCCCACATCCGGCTATTGATCAAGAATTATGGGAGAGGGCGTCAGTTGTGAAGAAGAACTATGTCAAAGGCCAAGGACAACGATGACGTCCAACCATCAGTGGCACAGGCAGCTTTGCTACCCAGTTTACACAGTCATTGAACCATCTAGCTCATCATACTCCTGCTGGCTGTGTGAGAGCAATCTGTCGAGATCGTGATCTTCTTCGTATACTGGGCGGGCATCTGGCGGCTCTGAGTTCTGATGAGTTAGCTACTGCAGTGGCGGCAGTAGTAGTATCACAACATGAGGATGGCAACAAGGTAATCTTAGTATTTATTACAATCAAATTAATCACTTATATATATATATATTGTTGTGTTTAGTTTGTTGTATGTTGTCGTAATAAAAGTATCAACATATATATTATATATGTAACTTTCTTTATTCTTTTGTTAATTAAGAGAAACTAATTTGGACGATGATGCATGATGACCGACCTATAGGCTTGTTTTCTAGATATTTATGAGCCTTGTACTTTTATATTCATTCTTTGGATGATTGTATGTTACTTAAAGATTAGATTTGTATATATTTCTTCAGTTCATATTGGTTTTTTAATGTTTATATAGTTTATACTGTGTTAGTTTATGTGTCGGTATATGGATGGATGTTTATATTTTTGTGCATGTGTTGGGATATATATAACTCGGTTTGAAGTTTATATATATTGTCTGTTGTGTGTTAGGATATAAAGCAGGTACAGAACAGGTACAATTTTTTGAGAAATCCAGAGAGCAGCAAAAAAAATTAAAATTTTAAACATCAGCGACCGTATTAGCGACTGTTAATTGGATCAGGGTGTTAGCGACTGCGACAGTCGCTAATGTGATGCCCCCAAAATAGGTATACATTACCCATCTTGAGTCGCCAAATACATGGTACAAAATTCAAATACTACTTAATAATACAACTATCCTGTAAAATACGACAAAATATAAACTGAGAGTTTTAATACGAATATTGTCTTTTAGACAGTATTCAAACTCAAATGGAGTCCTCAATACATTTATTATCACACTATTTCATAGAATAGTGAGGTCTACTAATACAAACATCTGGACCGTCACTCCATTCCCCGACTAGTCCCGGCTACGCTCTCATTTCCTGAAGAGAACAATGAAAGCAAAAGAATGAGCTCAACTAGCCTAGTAAGAAATATTATGACTAAGATAATGCAGAATAATTTATCGTTAGCCTTCAACAGTCTTAAACTGATAAAATATAACAAACATCAAGTTTAACTGTAGCGGAACAAGCAATCCATTAGAAGAGTCAAGTAGAGCATAAAATCTACTATCTTCTATGATTTAAAAGGTTTATCATCAATTTTATCACGAGACTCGACAATAAATAATCCACATCATCGAATCACCCCGCACTACTTACCAAGGATATTCTTTAGTATCACAACCACAAATTATCCATGCACTACGAGCCAAGAATATTCGTGTATTCATCAATGGTCATGATCATGCCAACAACTGTCCATCAATGCACTACGGGCCAATGAGGACTTTTACCACATCTTTTGTAACATTACGATCATGATTATACCAAATAATCCCTGGTCATAATCATACCAAGTCCATCTATGCATTACGGCCACAGATGACTTTCAACATAATATAAGCATCAGGATGATGACAATTATATAAGAATTCAATTAAATGAAAGCAAAGGATAAATTTTTAAAGATTTATAATTTAATTTATCCAGAAATCAATAACGTCCAAATTGTCAACATGATACTGCTTTGTGGAGTAAAATTTAAGAATAATATTGTACCAAAAATAATTTGGACCGTAAACGAATCAATTTTTATCATGAATAGTACCCCGGGTGAATAGTACTCGAGTGAATAGTACCCCATGAATAGTACTTCAAGAATAGTAACCCCGTGAATAGTACTTCGACATGAAAAAGTTAAAACTTATCAAGAATGCTCGGAATAATATTTCCATGAAAAGATACTGGATGAAGCGCATATATCAAGGATATTCTACTAATTTCATGGAGTATAGAAGCCAAAACTTAAACAAAACGAGTATAGAATTTGAAATCTGAAACGAAATAATATTACTTACATACTACAGAGTATGGAAGAAAATATTATTTCAAGCGAATATTGAACAAAAATAACATCCCTTACCTTGAAAATAAAAGTATTCCGACTGGTAGGACGGGGATATTCTTGAAGAAATCGAAAGAAATACGCTCAATATTATAGAAGAAGAATTCTCTGATTCTGGTGTGATTTTCAATTCTAACTAAGCATCCTATTTATAGGAGAATAGAAAGGATACTATGCAATAAAATATTCTAATAAAATGAAAAATTTTAAATAAAATATAATATTATATATATATAATACATATAATACTCCCGTGACATATATATTCTATACATATACATATATAACCAAACCCCCCCTTCCCACCCACCCACCCACCCGTGATAACCTACAAGATATATATATATATATTATCTTACTCATAACACACTATTTTAAAAAATGAGTAGGTGGGGATCCATATAATAACAAAATTTACATCAAACACCTCATAAAAATCCTCTCAATATTTTAAACAACATTTATCATCATTATTATAATTCGCAATATTTAACAACCATATCGTTCTCAGGAAAGAGGAGGCTTTCCAATAAGTATTTCTCCTTATTGGCGCGCAATTAGGTGACCAAACCTCTCCTTGATGTAACTTCTGAGACATTGTCGATATTGCAAATAATAATATGAATAACTTTAATCGCCTCAATTATTGTTTTAATAATATAAAATATTATGCGAGATGATACCGTGACAATAATTGAATCAATAATATAGAGAGATGATGATGCAACAATTCTTCGTAGCAATAATTGAGTATAACCGGTGACTTCTCACGTAAGCATCAATAATCAATACCGTGTGCTACTATGCAACCACGCGTATTACTATACTTTTAACACCGGTTATTTTAACTGTTAACGGTAAAATTTCCGTCGTTATTTTCATAAAAAGATATTTCTGTCGTTTTCTCATTCCAACAATAATTACGTTGTGGGGTCCACCAATGATTGTGTCGTCTTACTAATATTCCCTGTTAAAATGAATATTCCCCGACCAATCGAACATTATATAACAACTTGCTTACTTTGCAAAATTTATAATTATTACCCACAACTTTAATATTATTACAAATCAACACAATAATTATTCAAAATGATATTTATAGAAAAATTCATCTTTATTCATAAAAGTTGGGGTCTTATAGCTGACACGTGGCCCACGACAACCTTTGACCCTGAATTATGCTGACTTAGCTTAGCGACGGCCCCAGTTACTACTATCGGTCGAAGATAAGGCGATCGCTACTAGTAGTTGCTGATGTGCACTCCAGTTACTAGATTTTATTCAACGACTATCCGTGATGGTAATCGGTCGCAGATGACTATCAGCGACAGAGCTCGGTTGCTGATATGCGGTCGCAGATAAACCTTTTTCTTGTAGTGGTGTAAAAAATTATTTTAGACCCAATAGGATAAAATCGAAACTTTTCTAGGGCAAAAACTACAACTAGAAGTTCTTTTTCAGTAGTGGAATAGTTCAATTGTACATCATTTAAAGTCTTACTAGAATAGTCTATGACATGGAGAATCTTCTTAATTCTTTGCCCTAGAACATCACCAACTACATAGCCAGATGCATCACACGTTAACTTAAATGGTTGACTCCAATTAGGTGATTTGATGATAGGAGCTGAATTCAACTCCATTTTGAGTTGTTCAAAAGATTGAAGACATTTTTCATTAAATTCAAATTTTGCATCTTAACCTAGAAGATTGGTCAAGGGTCTTGCTTTCTTACTGAAATCTTTAATGAATTGCCTATAAAAGCCCGCATGTCCTAGGAAAGAATGAATTTTTTTGACTGTTCTAGGTGGTGGAAGATTGGCAATGAGGTCGATTTTGGTTTTGTCTACTTTAATTCCTTTTTCAGATATGATATGACCAAGAACAATTCCTTTTTTTTTACCATGAAATGATATTTTTCCCAATTTAGGATTAAGTTAGTTTCCTTACATCTCCTTAGAACTATGTCAAAGTTGTGAAGGCACTCATGAAATGTAGACCCAAATATGGAAAAATTGTCTATGAAAATTTCTAGGAATTTCTCCACCATGTCAAAAAAGATGCTCGTCATGCACCTTTGAAAGGTGGCAGAGGCACTACATAACCCAAAACGTAGACGATGATATGCAAAGGTTCCATAAGGACAAGTAAATGTGGTCTTTTATTGGTCTTCTTGGGCTATGGAAATTTTAAAGTAGCCCAAGTACATATTAAGGAAACAATAGTAAGCATGACCAGCTAACCTTTCTAGAATTTGGTCTTTGAAGGGTAAAGGAAAATGATCTTTTCTTGTGGGGACATTGAGTTTTCTATAGTCTATACAAACCCTCCAACCAGATTGGACATGAGTGGGAACTAACTCATTAGCTTCATTTTGAACCACAGTTAAGCCAGACTTTTTAGGCACCACCTAAATAGGACTTACCCATGAGCAATCGAAAATGGGATAGATGATCCCATTATCTAGATACTTAAGAATTTCCTTCTTAACAACCTCTTTTAAAACTGGGTTCAACCGCCTTTATGGCTCTCTCACTGGTTTAGCATCATCTATTAAGTGGATCTTATGTTGGACAATGGCTGGACTGATCCCCTTAATATCAGTTATGCTCCATCCTATGGCTTCCTTATTCTCTCTCAGGATCGTCAATAACTCTTCCTCCTGTGTGTTTGTTAAATTGGACGGAATGATCACATGAAGAGTTTTGGAAGGACCTAGATAAGCATATTTAAGATTATCAGGAAGAGGTTTGAGTTCTAGCTCTGGTGGACTATTTTCAAGAGGTATTGGTTCAATCACGGGTTCTCATTTAGAGTAAGACATTGATGTGAATGACTCTAACATTTCATTCACCCCATTTACATATTATGTCTCAACCCCATTTTGACCAAAATAATTTAGACAAAAATTAAAAATTTTGTCTTCTCCCGTAAGTTCATTTTCAGATATTTCCTGAATCATGTTCATTTCAAAGGGTTGGTCAGAAAAATTAGTAGGTTGGTTTCTAACATTAAACACATTTAAATCAATTGTCATGTTCCCAAAAGTGAATTTCATTAGTTCATTTATATAATTGATTAACGCATTAGAGGTTACTAGAAATGGTCTACCTAAAATGACAGGAATTTGACCATTGGGATTGGTAACAGGATGGGTTTCAAGGACAAAAAAGTCAACAGGGAAGACAAAATCGACAACTTTAATGAGTACATCCTCAATTATTTCCCTTTGGCACTTTAACTGAATGGTCAGCTAGTTGGAGTGTCACACTTGTCTTTTTTAACTCCCTTAAGTGTTAGAAAAGTTTTCTTAGGAACATGAGTGGTTCTTTTATGTGTGCATAAATCTTTTAGACATTTAACATATGATGGAACTTGTTGAATGGCATCCAAATCCTGGTCCGTACCAACAAATCCCTCCCTAGTGGATATGAAATTATTTGGTAGGCTATATAACCACTTTTTAGAATTATCTTTTAAAGCAAGTGTGATAAATCTTAGCCTAATTGAGTAATCAGATAATTGTTGAATTTTTATTAAAGCACATACTTCCTCAAATTCCTGAATAAATAAATATGCATCTTCTATCCCCGTAAACCTAGTTAACATATTTATAAAATGTGGTTAAAGTTCAAAATTGTTACCAGTTACTAGTGGTAGATTGATACATGAAAGTTGGGCTGAGCCGGAAAGATAACATCGATCCCTTAAAGAAATAGTTTGTGCGGCCTCCATTTTTCTTAAAGTGAGATCTTTTAAAGTGAAATCCGAAAAAAATCAAGTTTTCTCACTAATCGGGATGTTTCGTCCCTAATCCACACTTTATGCATACATTACTTAGCAAATAAGCAGATAAGCACAAAAAAATAAATAAGAAAAAAAGTAGTAATAAAAAATATTACTTCTAAGGTCAACCTAAATAAAATCTAAACAGCTCTTAATTGTTCCAAGTTACACTGCAAGGTCCACCAAATTCGAAATTAATCACACCACTAGCCAGGTAAGTGTAAGAAAGGTGAGAATCTCTCCGTAGATACGGTGACTAATTGAATAACCATACATTCTTTAGGCGTGTACCTTTTGAACCACTTGCCTAGACACCAATAGTTTGATTAATTTAAAATTCAGCCTCCTCTTGGATTTTCTTTTCCTAATTGAGCTCGAGAGTCCTTGGGGTCAACGTCTACTTTATTTTATTAGGTCAAGGTTATGCAAAAGTTAGGTTGTTTGTGGATCAAGGAAGGGTGATGAAATCCACACCTTATCTTGTTATAGGGTTTTGCCCTTAATGTTAGATTAAAGATGAAATTGCACAAATAAAATAAAAAAATTGTAAACAAATAAAGTGTCTTAAAACTATGTGAATTACGAAAGAAGAAGAAATTTTGACATACCTCAATCCTCCAGTAATTACCACAGTTTATATTTGACAAAAAATAAAAAACAAAAACCTAAACAGGATGTGCTCTACGTGATTGAATGCATGAATGCGACAAACTAAAAAGTAAAAGACTAAACTAATATATTTTTTTAAAAAAAAAGTAATTAAAAATTAAAAAAAAGAGAGATACGAAGTACTCAAAAAACGCAGTAACAAAATCTTTATCTTTTCGCTCCTTCGATCCGCTTTGATAATTCTAAAGAAAAAAATAGAGTTAAAAACTAATTCGAATAAATAAAAATTAAGGAATGAAAAATTAATTCTAGTCCCCGCCAACGGAACTAAAAATTTGATGTGTTAAAATTATGTACTGCAAGTGCATAGCGTCTATTGTAGATTTGACAAGTATAGGTCAAACCACAAAGACTAGATCAATTCTTTAATATATCCTTAATTAATATTTTAGGCAAATAAGAAACAAAGATGGTGGTGATGATTAACTAATTAAACTATGCAAACTAATAATTAATAACAGAAACTATTAATGAGAAAAGATACCTAGGAATCTAAATCCACTAAATACTAACATAATTAACAATTACTTATTTTCTAAATTAATTCCCAAATTATTTTTCTTTTTCTTTAAAAATAACGATTCATATAATTAATATGAGCAAGCATAAGTTATTAAAAATTCATAATTTAACTATAACTTATCAAAATCTCGCAATTAATATAAGAACCACAACGAATTTTGCGCGAAGGTAAAAATGAAGGAGTAAACAATTATGCATTAATATCGGAACGGTAATTATTATAAAATACCTAGTTTCATCATCATCCCAAATATTAAAAATTTAGTTAGTCATGGAATCAATGTGAATTAAAAGAGAAATTTATTAATATTATTACAATTTACGAGAACAAATGAGTAATAATTAAAATTTAAAGATTAATCAAATATGAACCATCTAACAGGACGTTGAGAATTAAAAGGAAATGTGAACTAGTAATCCTGCTAAGCCAAAAGAAGAAAATAAAATAATATTAAAACTTTAAAACTTCCAATAGACCGATAAAACTTGGAAGTTATCAACATTCAGAAAAGAAGTAAGATACATCCAACTTGGTCTTCTTTTCTCTATCTCCAAATTAACTTCAACTTCTTCATGATAATCCTTCAAGTGTCATGTTATCTTTAAAAGCTGAATAGTAATATTTTATTTGTTACCCAAGATAAATCCTACAAAATTAAATAAAATATATTAGTTAAATAAAATAAACAAAATAATATATATGAGAATATTAAAATGTATTAATTATGAGTCTATCACCTCCATATTTCTTCACATATGCTTGAAATTTTGAAGTATTCTTCTTGTTCTTGATTATTAGTTTCTCATATTTTACATGGTTGTATTTCTTCTCCATTTCACTAGAGATACCCATTTGACTCAAAAGTAAATCAAACACATGAGCAATATATAGTCAGTTGTACGAATGGACCTTCCATGGAGAACAGAATCTTCAAGGTTAGGGATATCTCCCTTGTCATTACTGCTGCCATTGCCATTAATGTCGTAATCACAAGATTTATTTATTTCCTGTGGTGCATTCAGATCAGATGCAACGGTTGGAGAAATATCTTCATCTTTGCTATCATTACTCCCTACAACAATATATGAAATCTAATTAAATACCTCTAAATGCAGATTTTGGAGCTGCAGGTTTTTCTATCTTCGGAATCCTTTGTTGCAAACCTCACATAGGAATCGATTTGTAGCCATCATCTCCGCGTTGGGACTTATCATCACTAAAAATAAACAAACAAAAAAAAAGAAAACATTAGAAAATTCATGAAACTACATAGCACCTCACTAATAGACACAAAAGAAAAGGACCCCTTTTATAAATAAATACATTATACTCATGTTGATTATATGGATTCATCCCTTATGAACTTTCAAATTAGGGTTATTAATTAGTGGAGCATGTACATCACTAGCTAAAAGACATGTATATACAAGTTTTGATATATCTATACATATACAGACAGAAAAAGAGTAAGAGAAAAAGATTTATATATATATGGTAGATTTTGTATAAAACTGGTAATTAAGATACTTGCTTGGGGTTCCTGGTTGGTTTCTTCTCTTCTTCTGGCCAGGAGGAGAAGTTTGTATCCCTTGTTGTTTTAAACGATATTAAATCCGCCTGCTGCAAATCAAAATCCACTTGCTACAAATTAAAGTCCACCTGCTGCATATCTTTTTGTGTGTGTATATATATATATATATATATATATATATATATATATATATATATATATATATATATATTTAGTTTGTATTTTAATAATACATACTGAATTGTAAAGACAAAATTGCCCCTTAAGAAAATATGTCTGGTCACAATTTGGGCAGATTTAAGTGAAATTTGAAAAAAGGAACATAATTGACACCCATCGATCACTTTAAGTTAAATTTAAGTCAAAGATCTTTAGTCGCGTTTGATAAAAATTGAATGAATCTGAATGAGCTGAATCTGAATAAAAAAAAATTATTTGATAATTAACATGTCTGAAACATTGACATATGAATAACAGATTTTTATTATTTTACCCCTCTGAAAAAATTCAAAATTATTGTAAAAATATATATATTCATTCAGCCGTCATTCAGCATAAAAAATAGAACTTAGCCATTCAGTTCAAATCGTCTGAATGATTGACTGATTCGATCAGACAAATTTCGATCAGTCAACCATTCAGTGTTAATCAAACAACCTCTTACTCTTTTCGTCTTGGAACCCTTATTTTGCAAGAGGCCTAGTATACCAACTGAGCTAGTACTTAGATGTAAATACTCTTTTGGTGATTCAAATCATTTGAAATAATCTTGGACACTAGGGTACATCATTTTGGTATAAAGCATATACTAAAAGATAATTTACACCCCAAATTTTACATCGATGTTGACTTTTGCACCCCAAACTGATAAAGATGTCTAAGTACACCCCAAACTTCGTTATACGTAACAAAACGCACACTTTCTTCATTTAACCGATCAAAAGTGACCGGCTAAGGCTGTAACACAAGTTTGGGGTGCAAATTGTCTTTTAGTCTTAAAAATTGGTAAAAATAATTAATTTTAAATAAAATAATTAGTTTTAAAAATAAAATTAAAATAAATATTTGGAATTAATGATTAATAATTAATCATTAACTTGTAAAATGATTATTTTATTTTTATTTTTAAAATTAATTATTAATCATTTCGGTTAAAAAAATCATTAATGTGTAAAAAAATCATTTTTGCCACAAAAAAAAATTCTGTTTTTTTTTAAAAACAAAATTTTGTAAAAACAAAATTTTTAAAAATAGAATTTTTCAAAAACAGAATTTTGATGAAATTGTCTTCTGAAGAAATTGTTTTCATTGAAAATGACTTGCTTTTCATTTAAAAATGAGATGAAAAGGATCTATCATCTTCTCTACTTGAATTAATTAATGTTTTTTAGCGTACTTTAATTTCTTTTTTCACTTCAATATATGCCATATTATAATAAATTAATATTGCTACATTTATAATTTCTTCTGAATAGAAAAAAAATAGACGAAATAGGAGAGGGAGAGAAATATTACCAAATTTGAGAGCTTAAAGACGTATAAGAGCTATATGTGAAAAAAATAAGTGAATTAATTGAGTAAAAATGAATTAGTTTGCTAAAGATTGAAAAAATAAATAAAGAGAATAAAAAATAAAACTTATTGTTAGAAGATAGAGTTGGATATTCCGTTGACGTAACAATTTTTGAAAAGAAAGGAGTATATTCCCTTTGACAAGAAATGATGTATCGCAATTTTAGGAAAATGATGGATTTTTATTTTATCACATTTTCTTTTTATTGAGTTTTTTAGTTAAAATAAAGAAGAAAAATAGACGGAAAATTTCAAACACTTTATTTGCCGAAAAATTTTGTTCATTTTTTGGACATATTTGGAAAAACTGAATAACATAAAAAATATATTTTATGATCCTTATTATCCTTATACAGTAACAAACAAACAAAATTAATAACAGAATTTTTTTTAACTTGTAAAATAAAATTCTGTTTTTGAAAAATTCTATTTTAAAAAAAAAATTCTGTTTTAAAAACAAAAACAGAATTTTTTTTATGTGGCAAAAATGATTTTTTTACAAGTTAATGATTTTTTTAACTGGAATGATTAATAATTAATTTAAAAATAAAAATAAAATAATTATTTTACAAGTTAATGATTAATTATTAATCATTAATTCTAAATATTTATTTTAATTTTATTATTTTAATTATTTTATTTTAAATTAATTATTTTTTTTTATTTTTAAAACTAATTATTTTATTTAAAATTAATTATTTTTGCCAATTTTTAAGATTAAAAGACAATTTGCACCCCAAACTTGTGTTACAGCTTTGAAGAAAGTGTGTGTTTTGTTACGTATAATGAAGTTTGGGGTGTACTTAGACACCTTTTTCGGTTTAGGATGCAAAAGTCTACACCCGTATAAAATTTGAAGTGCAAATTGACTTTTAATCTAAAGCATATAAGAAATCATCAAAAACCATATTTATAAGAATGACAACGTTATGTTATGTATAAAATGACATGTCTAAAAATGTAGAAGAACATACAATGGGGGACAATAAGAAAAAAACTAGAACATGAACACCCTAACCTTTTGGTGACTCACTAAAACGATGTGGAGAAGGAACATTCACAAATAACACACTGTCATCTGCTTCGTTGTCATTCTCATCACCACCTTCCACGCCTCGTTGAACTACCATTAAGTTTCTCTCGTCAATATTTTTGTATTTTGGTGACAGCTAGGGTTTTCGATTACCACCCTTTATATACATATACACATCTATATTTACAATAGGGCTAGGGCCCAGTATTTTTACGGCCCATTGAATTCTTTGAAACACATTTCCATTAGAAATTTTAAGAACAGAATCAAAACCCTTATGAATATTCGATTTTCTATATAAATTACTTTAATAAAAAACTAATAAAAATATCTAGTTTATCCAACAAATTTTGATTCCAATCTTTATAAGGAAGAGAATCAAAACCCTTAATCAAGTTACCATGTTTGAAAGTAAATACATACTTTATTTTTTTCGATAACTTAAATAAATAAATTATTTTGAGTATAACCTAAATGAATAAGTTAATAGTGAATCTTAATTAGATGTCGATTCTACAAACTTTGATTGCAAACACTATAAGAATACAGTATTTATCACGTTCAAACAAAGAACTAGAGCTATTATTAATTAGTATACATTCATTATTTACACTATTTATACTCCCTCCTATTCAGATTAAATGATATTTTAGATTTAAGCATACTTATTAAGAAATAACACAAAAATGTCTTTTATGTCCCTAATTAATTATTTCTCTCTCCACAATTGCATTTACTAAGCATATTAAATAGAGGGGTAAATTAGGAAAAAATAGTGCAATATTGCATAGAAATTCCAAAATGACATTTATATAGAATAAAATTACTCTCTAAAACGTCATTTAATCTGAATAGGAGGGAGTACTAAATAAGTACATGCCCGGGTCTTACTTATACAATATGAACTAATACATTAGTTCCAAAATATTACATCAATAATTATTTATTTAACTAATACAATATTATTTATTGATCCTCCTTGTTAGCCTCTCTCTTTCCTTTATCTTTTATACCAGTCATCTCGGTTTCCTCTGTCTTAGCTGCCAACATAAAGTTTATGCAACAGTAAGCAACTGATTTGCTTGTCAAGTATAGCAGTTTAAAATAAAATAAAATAAATGACTGACATCAAATTAATATTTAAGGATTTAGAAATAATTAATATTATCAACAATTCAAGGAAGTCAACAAAAATCTCTGAACAAGATAATACACATTAAATTTCTGAGTATGATTAAATTTTGGAATCTCAAATTTAATCAAATGTTCACAAGAAAAAATATTTATTTTGAGGGTCACTGGGTAATCATAATGACCATAAACTCTTTACATAAATGTTCAATAATTACAAAGACCATAAACCTTTACTTGGCGTTCAACAGTCACAAAGACTCTAAACTCTTATCTCCCAGAGCATCATTAGGTGATCAACCTAATAATACTCATATGTTACGCGTAACCTTTAATCACGTTGTAATTACAGAACGTGATAATGTTGGTTACCTGACCATAACACAGTACCCTTATTTGTAGGGTTGTTCATACTCAGTCATAACCTCAGGATGTGCACCAAAGTAATTTGAATTGAATTAATATATCACCAAATAATCATAAAACAATTCAATAAATTGATAGGAAACATAACAATGAGTTTAGTCGAACAAATGGCATAAACTCCGAATCCGTCTATAAATTGTCCAATAAACTTTTTAGAAAAATTTATAATTTAATAATGAGCGAAGTTCAAATGCACAGGAGTGCGGGACCTTGCATGTTGTGGTCGTACTTTCCTCGAGTAGGATATTTCCCGTCTCGAAATAGAAATTTACACCAACCATAAGGATTTATTTAATTCTTAGTTATTGTCGATAACTATTTAAAATTTTGTTTCGATATTTTTGGGTACCATAATTTATCCTCAAATATATTTTTATACCATTAAAATCTCATTACAATATTTAATTATTAATCACATAGCTTCATAAGTCCCTTTTTTGACGGATTTTAACCGGTAAAATATACTACTTATTTCCTGACTTTATTTTAATTAATTTTACAGATATTTTTATACTTTACTTTATCCATTAAACCAGTATAACTATTTTATTATTATTTTTCTCCTTCTGACCCACCTTGATAATTATAATTTAGCTAGTTTTTTTATTATTCCCAACACTGTTACTATTTATTTTAAGCCCATTTCTATCCAAATTTGTGAAATACTTTAAAATTCGAAATTAAGTCCAAAAATTATGAATTTTGGACAGTATTGTTATCACATCAAATTACACTTTTATCCAAAATTTCATCTTAATTTTATATACAGAACTTAAGTTATGATTGTTTTAATTTTTAAAATCCTGATTTTATTTTAGTTTCAACTATTTCATTACAAGTTCATTTATGTTCATTATATTCTTGGGCCAAAATAGACTTTAGACTGTCAAGTTTAATTCCCCAGAAGCCCAGAAATTTTCTTCATAGTTATGTGCCCATAACTTCATTTTCTAAAACTAAGCCATAAAGTTGTCCAGTCTGCCATCTTTTACTAGAAAATTCACCAAAAATTATTTACAAGGATTTTTGAGCTGAAATCAGTGCATGATTTTAGTTGACTCGTATATCTTCGCACAAAAATTTGAAATACACTAAAAATATTGTTCGTTACAAAATCAGTCTCTGCTTTAGGGTTTTTACCCCATATACTGAAAATTTTTACAACTTTGTTTAATTTTTCTCTTTTCTTGTTTTTTACAAGATCTTTGATTTCTTTTTCCATAGTTTGTGTTATCATAGTCCAACATATTATTATCTACCCTTAGCATGAACAAATTCATATACACAAATAATTACTTCATAAATTATTTACAGAAGCTATTTTAGAGTTTTCTTTACCTAGTTTATTTTTCTTTCTTGTTTTTCTTCCATGAGCCATTGTATTAAAACATATATATGTTCAACATGATCTCAAGTATATGTGGGCAAGAAAATCGTACCTTGCTAGGGTTAGGGTTTCGTGTTGGCTGAGGAGGAGAAAAATCCACAAAAAGTACGGAATTAATTGATTGATTGATTGAAGAGGAGAGAAGAACAGGTGAGCAATTACTCCAACAACACGTGGAAGAACTCCTAAAATCCGAGAACCTTGTTAGGGTAGCAAGGATTCATATAGCCTTCTTGAGTCTTCGGGTTGAGAGAGAATATCCAAGTCTCCTAGTCTTCCAAAAGGTCCAAGAGTCAAAAGTGAGGTCCCCTTCCCAATGGAGTGGAAGGGGTATTTATATGGTTTTCTGGAGAGTGGTCATGTGTTAGGCACATGACCTCGGAGAAATTCCAAATTTACTCTTGGTCATTAAAGTAATGCCCAGATAGTCCCGCCCTTCTAGCCACCAATCTAATCCCTCAATAAATTCCCAAAATGAGTCGCCTCCGCGTGTCTTCTGCCTCGGGACACGTGAAAGATTCTCTCAGGTCTTGCTTCTTTATTTTTGGCTCTTCCGTCTTTTCATTTAATCATAATGTGAACCTTCATTTGTGTATTTAATTCAATTAGGTCAAGTGAACCCTAATTTGTACTTGGACCCACATATTCCCCATGCGCGAGGGTCGCGTCTTTGGAGTGATGATCGTGCAAAATACTTTAACTTTGTAAATCCTGCTTCAAATTTCTTAAAAAACCGCGGAGCTCGATCTTGCAAGTCCTGAAAACAGAAAATCCTTGGATAGGAGATCCCTAGGAGAGCTCTCCCAAGATATCTTGAAAATCTTTCCCAAATCTTGCTCAATCTTTGTTTCCTTAATTTTTCTAGAAATGGATGAGCGAATCAAGGGTTCTTCCCTTCGGTGGGTTGTTGGGTAAAATCTAATTACGCACAACACGCAAGTATACGTGGTCAACAAGTAATAAAGTGATAAGTTGAGTATCGTTCCCACAGAGAATTAATTAATAAGAATTACCAATTATGTACTAACCTATGACCAATTTAATCTTATTTAAACAAATAATTTAATAATTTAATTTAAAATAATTAAATAAACTATTACTAACTATCCCTAGAATGAAATAAGATATTGAAGACTTGATATTACAATTTCACATATTGTTTCATTTAAATCAACACACTTCCCGTTAAGCCAAATTATTTATACTGGATTGTTAATCAAGAACACGAAAGTAAAATATGGCCATCTCTCAATGCACCATACTCATATCAAATCAAATCCACAGATGATAGAATCAATTTGAACACCCTAATTAACTAACCCACTATATCTCTATGTGAATTACAATTAAAAATGGTTTAAGTTCAAGTTCTTATTAGACTACATATGGCGTAAAGGCATATCTCTATCCTAAACACGAATCATGAATTCCATCCATGCAGAAATCATAAACGCATGCTATCATGATCAGATCTAAATCTATACTTCATCTCTCGAGTTCATATAGATTATCACGGTAATTGTTAGCTAGGCAATTAAGCAATTCATTATAAATCATAATAGACAATCCAAATATAGCTAATAAGACTAACAAAGAAGCATATCAAAGTAAACTACACAATAAGATCCATAGTAATCTCAAAATAGAGTTTAATTCATAAATGAACTAGAATCCATCATCCACAATTGACTAAGCATTAAAAGATACAAATAGATAAGAAAAGAAATTAGAATTGAGATAAACAAATCTGCATTCTCTTGCTTCCAATTTGATTCTCCAATGATAATCAATAGCTTCAATCTTCAATTCTAATCTAATCTAGGGTTCCTAATCTAAGAAAGAAAGTAAATAATAAGTTAATAGAAATCTATCTCAAGAGGGATTTTTTATGGAGTCTTGGAACTAGCCTAAATATCTTTTTTTATGCCTCTCATCATGTATTTATAGTTCTAATAGATACCTTAGCAAGTTAGGCAACTAAGAATCCTATTCTAACTCAAATTGGAGACCAAATAACCCAATTCAGCTCTCCACCCGCTTCCTAGCGCGCCCCGTGCCGTCCCTAGGCCATTCTGGGCGCGCCCCGCGCTACAGTGTCAGACATTCTGGTGGCCTAGCACGCCCTGCGCTATGCATAGTTCATTTATAGCGCGGTCCGCGCTACGCTGTTTTCTGCTGCGACGTCTTTTGGTAAAACAGACATAACTTTTGATCCGCTTGGAGTTATGGGGCCTGCCACCTATCAAATCAAAGATATCGATGAGATCTATAACTTTCATTATTTGAGGATTGATAGATTCTGTCCGGATCAAGGCCTAAATCGAGCTTGAAGTAGATGCTGTGCAAATGGCAAATATGACAACTCTTAGCTTTGATCTTCATTGATAAAAAGGCCATAACTCTCACATCCGAACTCCGATTGGGATGATTCAAGATGTTCCGAAAAGCTAAGAAGTAGAGCTTCAATAAAATCCAAGTTCCAAGCCAAGAACATGCATCCAACTTGGTGTTAAAAGTCCTTCAATATTCCCTTCTTGCATTTGCTTGCGTATTTTAGTCCAAAAGATGTCCAAATTGCTTTCCCTTGCTTCTTCATGCCCATGTCGTGTCATAGCCTACAAATAACATAAAATGTTTTAAAATTAACTAAGAAGCATGAATATAAGCAACTAATTTAAGTAACAGATACCGGATAAGTAGATATAAAATCTATTTATCAAATACCCCCAAACTTAAACCTTTGCTTGTCCTCAAGCAAAAACACAAAATAATAATGCTATGCAATGTAACTAATCTACATGCTTAGGAATCCAGTAGTAATGACAGAAACAAGTCTTATCAACCGGCCTTAGAGAAATCAAGTAAACATGATAATACATCATATCAAAACAAATCAATAATTTCCCAATCAATCATCAAATCTTAGACTGTTATCACTAATATAGTGCGTGTGTGCTCAACAACAATGCTAACTAATATAATGCTAAATACAACACATAATAGATCTCTTTAAAGGCATCAACAGTGAAAACTCACAAAATTCACGAACAAGCTAGATCCAACTAAAGTCAAACATCCACCAAGTTCAAGAGTCCAATCTGGGATACTTATGCTTTACTTTGCTTTACGGGGGCTTTTTGCTCTTTTCCCGTTTTATTCACTTTTTTTTACCTTTTTTTTAACCATGTCTGTGCAATGTCTCATTCCATTAGGCAAACAGTGCTACCCCTTAGCGAGCTTTTGACCAATGACTCCCAGACCATATAAGACCTTAGGGCGCTAGGTATAAAGACAATCCCCTTGGGCTTACTTACTCAAGTAACAAAGGCCCCGAAACAAGACTAGCCACGGTATTTTTTTTCCATCATTTTTTTGTTCTTTTTTTTTGAAACTTATATATCCCATATTTTCCCCCTAAACTTAAGTTTTTGTCTAAATTTCACTACAAAAATAAAGATCATTCTTGACGGCCTTCGCCGTCCGCCAATGACTCTCTTCTTGCGTCGGCGATGAGGTCATTAAGCGACGACGGCGTTCGCCGCCCTCCCCGTCGCCAGGAGGTCGTCGCCCCTGGCTCCCGTCGCTCGCCATCTGGAAATTGATCATTGCCGACGGGGGCATTACCGACGACACGTCGTCATCAATGGGTCATTGTCGACGGCCATAACGATGGATCTGTTGTCATTCTAAACATTATTGAGTTTTAATTTACTTGGTCATTCTTGACGCGAGGCTTTAAATTAGCCAATGAGTGTCTAATCCGTCATGATGACCTTGGTCATTGCTTACGCTGACCCCCATCACCAATGACTGCTTTGAAAAAAATAAAAATTGAAAAATTCCCCTGTTCATTTACATATATATAATTGTACCTGTTAAAAATTAAAGAAAAACAAATAATGACAATGCACGGATATCAATAACAATCATATCTTTTACCATCAACAATCAATATAGTTAGATACAAAAGTCTAGTCTGTACAACTCAAAAGGTATATAAATACATGCATAAAAGTCAAAATATAAACTTAAACTAACTACAGCCAAAGATCAGGAATGTCAGGGTCACCATCACCTGTCCCACCTCCGATCCCACCCTCTATAGTCTCATCAGCTCGGCGGTCATCACCATCTCCGCCACGGGCATCGCCTGTGCCGCAGCCTCCACCCCCACGAGTCTCATCAACAAGACCCTACAAAAGTAAAATATTAAAAACGAAGTCAAAAACTAAGCATATTTAAATTATTTTAGTTTGTGTTCTACAAGTGTGGCAAACATGCTGATAACTCGGCATCCGTATATCAGAATCGAGTCCCGTAAGTTGAAACACGTGCCTAATGCCTATGTGGTACTACGTGTGTGTTTACGTGTCATTCGGACGACCGAGGCGGGTTTTGGTCTCTTTTTCGGCTTTTTGCCTAACTGTTGGCAAGTTTTGCAATTTGGGCGATAACTCGATCTCCGTATGTCGGAATCGAGTTTCGTAAGTTGCAACACGTGCCTAATGCCTATGCGGTGCTACGTGTGTGTTTGCGTGTCGTTTAGACAACTGAGGCGGGTTTTGGTCTCTTTTTCGGCTTTTTGCCTAACTGTTGGCGAGTTTTGCAATTTGGGCGATAACACGATCTCCGTATGTCGGAATCGAGTCCTGTAAGTTACAACATGTGCCTAATTCCTATGCGGTGCTATGTGTGTGTTTGAGTGTCTTTCGGATAACCAAGACGGGTTTTGGTCTCTTTTTCGGCTTTTTGCCTAACTGTTGGTTCATCGGGCAAACGGGCTGATAACTCGGCATCCGTATATCAGAATAGAGTCCCGTAAGTTGCAACACGTGCCTAATACCTATGCAGTGCTACATTTGTGTTTGCGTGTCGTTCGGACAACCGAGACGGGTTTTGGTCTACTTTTCGGATTTTTGCCTAACTGTTGGCGAGTTTTACAATTTGGGCGATAACTCGATCTCCGTATATCGGAATCGAGTCCCGTAAGTTGCAACATGTGCCTAATGCTTATGCTGTGCTATGTTTTTGTTTGCGTATCGTTCGGACGACCGAGGCGAGTTTTGGTCTCTTTTTCGGCTTTTTGCCTAACTGTTGGTTCATCGGGCAAAAGGGCTGATAACTCGGCATCCGTATATAGGAATCGAGTCTCATAAGTTGCAACATGTGCCTAATGCCTATGCGGTGCTATGTGTGTGTTTGCGTGTCATTCTGACGACCGAGGTGGGTTTTGGTATCTTTTTTGGCTTTTCCAGAAAAAAGAAATCCTCTTTCCGGAAGGTCGGAGCAGCCCCCGCAGAAGAGTTGCCTAACTTTTGGCGAGTTTTGTAATTTGGGCGATAACTCAAATCCCGTATGTCGGAATCGAGTTCCGTAAGTTGCAACACGTGCCTAATCCCTATGCGGTACTACGTGTGTGTTTGTGTGTCGTTCGGACGACCGAGGCGGGTTTTGGTCTCTTTTTCGGCTTTTTGCTTAATTGTTGGCGAGTTTTGCAATTGGGCGATAATTCGATCTCCATATGTCGGAATCGAGTCCCGTAATTTTCAACATATGCCTAATGCCTATGCTGTGCTATGTGTCTATTTGCGTGTAGTTCGGACGACCGATGCGGGTTCTGGTCTCTTTTTTGGCTTTTTGCCTAACTGTTGGTTCATTGGGAAAACGGGCTGATAACTCGGCATCCGTATATTGGAATCGAGTCCCGTAAGTTGCAACATGTGCCTAATGCATATGCGGTGCTACATGTGTGTTTACGTGTCGTTCGGACGACCGAGGCGAGTTTTGGTCTCTTTTTCGGCTTTTTGCCTAAATGTTGGCGAGTTTTACAATTGGGCGATAACTCGATCTCCGTATGTCAGAATCGAGTCCCGTAATTTGCAACATGTGCCTAATGCCTATGCGGTGCTATGTTTCTGTTTGCGTGTCGTTCGGACGACCGAGGCGGATTTTGGTCTCTTTTTCGGCTTTTTGCCTAACTGTTGGTTCATCGGCCAAACGGGCTGATAACTCGGCATCCGTATATCGGAATAGAGTCCAGTAAGTTGAAACATGTGCCTAATGCCTATGCGGTGCTACGTGTGTGTTTACGTGTCGTTTGGACGACCGAGGCGGGTTTTGGTCTCTTTTTCGGCTTTTTGCCTAACTATTGGCGAGTTTTGCAATTTGGACGATAACTCGATCTCCGTATATCAGAATTGAGTCCCGGAAGTTGAAACACGTGCCTAATGCCTATGCGGTGCTACGTGTGTGTTTGCGTGTCATTCGGACGACCGAGACGGGTTATGGTCTCTTTTTCGGCTTTTTGCCAAACTGTTGGCGAGTTTTGTAATTTGGGCGATAACTCGATCTCCGTATGTCGGAATCGAGTCCCGTAAGTTGTAACACGTGCCTAATGCCTATGCGGTGCTATGTTTCTGTTTGTGTGTCGTTCAGACGACCGAGGCTGGTTTTGGTCTCTTTTTTGGCTTTTTGCCTAACTATTGATTCATCGGGCAAACGGGCTGATAACTCGGCATCCGTATATCGGAATCGAGTCTCGTAAGTTATAACACATGCTTAATGCCTATGCGGTGCTACGTGTGTGTTTGCGTGTCATTCGGACGACCGAGGCGGGTTTTGGTCTCTTTTTCGGCTCTTTGCCAAACTGTTGGCGAGTTTTGCAATTTGGGCGATAACTCGATCTCCGTATGTCGGAATCGAGTCTCGTAATTTGCAACATGTGCCTAATGCCTATGCGGTGCTATGTGTCTTTTGGTGTCGTTCGGACGACCGAGGCGGGTTTTGGTCTCTTTTTCGGCTTTTTGCCTAACTGTTGGTTCATCGGGCAAACGGGCTGATAACCCGGCATCCGTATATCGGAATCGAGTCCCGTAAGTTGTAACACGTTCCTAAAGCCTATGCGGTGCTACTTGTGTGTTTACGTGTCGTTCGGACGACCGAGGCTGGTTTTGGTCTCTTTTTCGGCTTTTTGCCTAACTGTTGGCGAGTTTTGCAATTGGACGATAACTCGATCTCCGTATGTCAGAATCGAGTCCCGTAATTTGCAATATGTGCCTAATGCCTATGCGGTGCTATATTTCTGTTTGCGTGTCGTTCGGACGACTGAGGCGGGTTTTGGTCTCTTTTTCGGCTTTTTGCCTAACTGTTGGTTCATCGTCCAAACGGGCTGATAACTTGGCATCCGTATATCGGAATAGAGTCCGATAAGTGAAACATGTGCCTAATGCCTATCGCGGTGCTACGTGTGTGTTTACGTGTCGTTTGACGACCGAAAGCGGGTTTGGTCTCTTTTTCGCTTTTTGCCTAACTATTGGCGAGTTTTGCAATTTGGACGATAACTCGATCTCTGTATGTCAGAATTGAGTCCCGGAAGTTGAAACACGTGCTTAATGCCTATGCGGTGCTACGTGTGTGTTTGCGTGTCATTCGGACGACCGAGACGGGTTATGGTCTCTTTTTCGGCTTTTTGCCTAACTGTTGGCGAGTTTTGTAATTTGGGCGATAACTCGATCTCCGTATGTCGGAATCGAGTCCCGTAAGTTGTAACACGTGCCTAATGCCTATCTTGGTGCTATGTTTACATTTGTGTGTCGTTCGAGACGACCGAGGTCGTTTGGTTTTGGTCTCTTTTTTGGGTTTTGCCTAACTATTGATTCATCGAGCAAGCGGGTGATAACTTCGGCATCCGTGATATCTCGGAATCGAGTCTCGTAAGTTATAACACGTGATTAATGCCTATCACGGTTACTACGTGTGTGTTTGCGTGTCATTCGGACGACCAAAGCGGGTTTTGGTCTCTTTTTCGGCTCTTTACTTAAATCGTTGGCGAGTTTTGCAATTTTGGCGATAACTCGATCTCCGTATGTCAGAATCGAGTCTCGTAATTTGCAACATGTGCCTAATGCCTATGCGGTGCTATGTATCTTTTGGTGTCGTTCGGACGACCGAGGCGGGTTTTGGTCTCTTTTTCGGCTTTTTGCCTAACTGTTGGTTCATCGGGCAAGCAAGCCGATAACCCGAAGATCCGTATATCGGAATCGAGTCCCGTAAGTTGTAACACGTTCCTAAAGCCTATGCGGTGCTACTTGTGTGTTTACATGTCGTTCGGACGACCGAGGCCGGTTTTGGTCTCTTTTTCAGCTTTTTGCCTAACTTTTGGCGAGTTTTGCAATTTGGGCGATAACTCGATCTCCGTATGTTGGAATCGAGTCCCGTAAGTTGCAACACGTGCCTAATACCTATGCAGTGCTACGTGTATGTTTACGTGTCATTCGGATTACCAAGGCGGGTTTTGGTCTCTTTTTTGGTTTTTTGCCTAACTGTTGGTTCATCGGGCAAATTCGCTGATAACTCGGCATCTGTATATTGGAATCGAGTCCCGTAAGTTACAACACGTGCCTAATGTCTATCCGGTGCTACGTGTGTGTTTACGTGTCGTTTGGACGACCGAAGCGGGTTTTGGTCTCTTTTTCGGCTTTTTGGCTAACTGTTGGCGAGTTTTGCAATTTGGGCGATAACTCGATCTCCGTATGTCGGTATCGAGTCCCGTAAGTTGCAACATGTGCCTAATGCCTATGCGGTGCTACGTGTGTGTTTGCGTGTCATTCGGACGACCGAGACGGGTTTTGCTCTCTTTTTTGGTTTTTTGCCTAACTATTGACGAGTTTTGCAATTTGTGCGATAACTCGATCTCCGAATGTCGAAATCAAGTCCCGTAAGTTGCAACACGTGACTAATGCCTATGCGGTGCTACGTGTGTGTTTGCGTGTCGTTCGGACGACCGAAGTGGTTTTTGGTCTCTTTTTTGGCTTTTTGTCTTACTGTTGGCGAGTTTTGCAATTGGGCGATAACTCGATCTCCGTATGTCGGAATCGAGTCCCATAATTTTCAACATGTGCCTAATGCCTATGCGGTGCTACATGTGTGTTTGCGTGTCGTTCGTACGACCGAGATGGATTTTTGTCTCTTTTTTGGCTTTTTGCCTAACTGTTGGTTCATCGGGCAAACGGGCTGATAACTCGGCATCCGTATATCGGAATCGAGTCTCGTAAGTTGCAACACGTGCCTAATGCCTATGCGGTGCTACGTGTGTGTTTGCGTGTCGTTCGGACTACCGAGGTTGGTTTTGGTATCTTTTTCGGCTTTTTACCTAACTATTGGCAAGTTTTGTAATTTGGGCGATAACTCGATCTCCGTATTTCGGAATCGAGTCCCGTAAGTTGCAACACGTTCCTAATGCCTATGTGGTGCTACGTGTGTGTTTGCGTGTCATTCGGACTACCGAGGCGGGTTTTGGTCTCTTTTTCGGCTTTTTGCCTAACTGTTGGCGAGTTTTGCAATTTAAGCGATAACTCGATCTCCGTATGTCGGATTCGAGTCCCGTAATTTGCAACATGTGCCCAATGCCTATGCGGTGCTATGTGTCTGTTTGCGTGTCGTTCGGACGACCGAGGCTGGTTTTGGTCTCTTTTTCGGCTTTTTGCCTAACTGTTGGTTCATCGGGCAAACGGGCTGATAACTCGGCATCCGTATATCGGAATCGAGTCCCATAAGTTGCAACACGTGCCTAATGCCTATGCGGTGCTACGTGTGTGTTTACGTGTCGTTCGAACGACCGAGGCGGGTTTTGGTCTCTTTTTAGGCTTTTTGCCTAACTTTTGGCAAGTTTTGCAATTTGGGCGATAACTCGATCTTCGTATGTCCGAATCGAGTCCCATAAGTTGCAAAACGTGCCTAATGCCTATGTGGTGCTACGTGTGTGTTTATGTGTCATTCGGACGACCGAGGCGGGTTTTGGTCTTTTTTTCGGCTTTTTGCCTAACTATTGGCGAGTTTTGCAATTTGGGCGAGAACTCGATCTCCGTATGTCGGAATCGAGTGCCGTAAGTTGCAACACGTGCCTAATGCCTATGCGGTGCTATGTTTCGGTTTGCATATCGTTCGGACGACTGAGGCGGGTTTTGGTCTCTTTTTTGGCTTTGTGCCTAATTGTTGGTTCATCGGGCAAACGGGTTGAAAACTCGGCATCCGTATATCGGAATCGAGTCTCGTAAGTTGTAACATGTGCCTAATGCCTATGCGGTGCTACGTGTGTGTTTACGTGTCATTTTGACGACCGAGGCGGGTTTTGGTCTCTTTTTTGGCTTTTTGCCTAACTATTGGCGAGTTTTGCAATTTGGGCAATAACTCGATCTTCGTATATCGGAATCGATTTCCGTAAGTTGCAACACGTGCCTAATGCCTATGCGGTGCTACGTGTGTGTTTACGTGTCAGTCGGACGACCGAGATGGGTTTCGCTTTCTTTTTCGACTTTTTGCCTAACTATTGGCGAGTTTTGCAATTTGGGCGATAACTCGATCTCCGTATGTCGGAATCAAGTCTCGTAAGTTGCAACATGTGTCTAATGCCTATGCGGTGCTATGTTTTTATTTGCGTGTCGTTTGGATGACCGAGGCGTGTTTTGGTCTCTTTTTTGGCTTTTTGCCTAACTGTTGGTTCATCGGGCAAACGGGCTGATAACTCGGCATCCGTATATCGGAATCCAGTCTCGTAAGTTGCAACACGTGCCTAATGCCTATGCGGTGCTACGTGTGTGTTTACATGTCGTTCGGATGACCGAGGTGGGTTTTGGTATCTTTTTCGGCTTTTTACCTAACTGTTGGCGAGTTTTGTAATTTGGGCGATAACTTGATCTCCGTATGTCAGAATCGAGTCTCGTAAGTTGCAACACGTGCCTAATGCCTATGCGGTACTACGTGAGTGTTTGCGTGTCATTCGGACGATCGAGGCGGGTTTTGGTCTCTTTTTCGGCTTTTTGCCTAACTATTGTCGAGTTCTGGAATTTGGGCGATAACTCGATCTCCGTATGTCAGAATTGAGTCCAGTAAGTTGCAACATGTGCCTAATGCCTATGCGGTGCTATGTGTCTATTTGCGTGTCGTTCGGATGACCGAGGCGGGTTTTGGTCTCTTTTTTCAACTTTTTGCCTGACTGTTGGTTCATCGGGCAAACGTGCTGATAACTCGGCATCCGTATATCGGAATCGAGTCCCGTAAGTTGCAACACGTGCCTAATGCCTATGCGGTGCTACGTGTGTATTTACGTGTCGTTCGGACAACCGAGATGGGTTTTGGTATCTTTTTCGGCTTTTTGCCTAACTTTTGATTCATCGGGCAAACGGGCTGATAACTCGGCATCCGTATATCGGAATCGAGTCCCATAAGTTGCAACACGTGCCTAATGCCTATGCGGTACTACGTGTGTGTTTACGTGTTATTTGGACGACCGAGGCGGGTTTTGGTCTCTTTTTCGGCTTTTTGCCTAACTGTTGGCGAGTTTTGCAATTTGGGCGATAACTCGATCTCTGTATGTCGGAATCGAGAAGTTGCAACACGTGCCTAATGCCTATGTGGTGCTACGTGTGTGTTTGCTTGTCGTTCGTACGACTGAGATGGATTTTTGTCTCTTTTTCGGTTTTTTGCCTAACTGTTGGCGAGTTTTGCAATTTAGGCGATAACTCGATCTCCGTATATCGGAATCAAGTCCCGTAAGTTGCAACACGTGCCTAATACCTATACGGTGCTATGTGTGTGTTTGCGTGTTGTTGGGGTTTTATCTTAAGTTTATCTAGGCAATACAATTACAAATTACATAAATTAAATAAGGAAATACAGAATTTAATTGTTTTTACCTGTCGATTATGTGGTGGAAAGATGTTGGCCAAGACAACTGCACACACGCAGATGGCCTCCACCCGTACTACACCCATGAGGTCGTCAACGACAGCTGTAGGATCGATAAAGCCGTGGACAACCTCCTGAGCCAGCTGATAGATCCGCTCGCGTGATGGTGCGCCTGACTGCACAACACCGCTCGCCATGCACCCTTCTATGATCCGCCGGAAGAAGTCGTCGGATAATGAAGGGCCGGCGCCCGATCCACTCGCACTACAATTGAAACTAATACATTGTAAATTACAAAGAATATATAATTAAGAACTAAATACTTATATTATAGTAATACTATATAGGATTATGAAATTATCTATGAGTCCCAACACGACATATAAGCGGCGCCTGGGGGGGATTCCCTAGCAAGCCATGTGCTAGTCCCCGCGGAGGCCTACGTCGATCACCTATGTAGTGAAATACATCAATATTTATATAAACGAATATAATGACAATACAATATAAAATAAAAAATAATAAGATGTATCCCAATAAAATATGTAATTATACCTAACGATCCGGCCTGATCTTCACGCGTAGAATCGCCACAGCCCCCACGACCTGCACACCCACCACGATCGCCATATGGTGTGCGAGCCATATGTATGTATACCACCAAAACTAAAAAAAAATACTATATTAATACAACTAAAAGAATGCAACATACAGTAAAAGAGGGATAACATAGCGGATAACATACAGATACAGATAAAAGAAGATAACATATACTGTCAAATCATATGTATGTATACATACGTAAATACTATATTTGTGAACAAAGAATAAAGAGGATAATATACAAAGTCTTTGGCGTAATAAACCAAAACTTTCAAGCAGTCACAGAACATTATACGATTACTTTTGTTTGTAAAAATGATAGATGTAATAAAATTATACATTAAGTGCGACAGTAATGGTTTAAACGATACAGTGGGCAAATTTTATTTATTTGTACCTCAATTCTTTCTATATATATCAATTCCAGTAGGTTAACTTATATGGAAGTTTCATAAATAGTAAACTCTAACTTTCTCACAATGTTTTCTGTTGAGTCCGATTGCAAACACAGGAATTTTCCCAATACTCCAAACACATTTCTTCTTACAAAACGATTTACCACGTAAATTACTACCTCAATTAATCATAGGTGGGAATAGGGATGGATCCACGACCGACAATCAAAGATTTGCTAGCTTTCTTTCTTCATGAACAGAGACAAATATATATATAGTTGGATCTAACTCATAGCAGGAGCAGGAGGATCCTTAGCTTCTTTATATGATTTTAGTGTAAATTTTTATAAATTAAGGCAACTTAGGTTCCAAACCTCCTTTAAGAGCCAAGATAAATATTACTTACCATTTCCATTTGGTTGAACCACTATCTTTTGATTGATGTTGCTCCGCGTACTTGTTATTTAGATATATTTTTCATAACATCTATTGATTTGCTCTTAATTACTATGATTAGATATTAATATCATTCATACCTAATTAGTCTAACAACATGTTGAGATTGGACTTCATATGATTAGATTGAATGTTAAGCTTCTTTATTATTAAAAAAACTCATATTTTAATAGCTCTAGTACACATAATGTCTCATATACTAATGATAACACAAAACATAACCCCCAAAGAATAAAAAATAGAAATAAACGAAAGATTCGTTTAAACAAGACATCGAAAGCACGCATACAAGACGATGCGACCTTTGAATATACAACAACAAAAAAAGTGCGAATAGCTTACAACACAACGAGAGATTAGTGCATTTATTCACATTTTAGAAACTAAAATAGTAATGGCATACGGAATTGACCTGGGACACAAATATTCTCAACATAAGATGGTAGCACACAGAAATTAACCATCACACACACATAGAAATATATATACTATGTACATAACAATATGCTACAGAATGGTACGTAGATTTATCTCTACGTACATAACAATAATACAGATATGTACAAAATATAAAACAATAAGCAAAATGAAAAGGTAAGATTTTTTTTTACAAATCCTACAAAACTGAAAATAGAATGCAAGACCAACCCGGGATTTAGGCTTTAAAACCCACTTGACAATCTCAACTTTTTAATTTGAAGAATAACACAATGCCCAAAAGTTTTCATACTTTGATTTAAAGAAGTTAAACACAAGCACTGTACTTTGGATTTTGGCAAAAAAAATTGGGAAATTTACCAAACTAGCTTAACACAAGCACTGTCAATACCAGTATAAATCAAATAATATAGACCTTAAATCAAATCTTATTATACATTGAGATGATAACAAAGCTATTATAATGGTTCCATAAGTTAATTAGGGGAAAAAGTTGAATTGGAAAAACTTACTGAGCTCGAGGCGAGGACTGTCGACGGTGAGGACAGAGGCAAGGCGGCGACGGGGACTCGACGACGAGGTGGTATGTGGTAATCGGAAGCTGGGCGACGACGTAATCGGAAGATGGACGACGGTGAGCTACTCAGGGCGACGACAGGAGGAAGAGGGAAAGAAGATTCGCGCGAGGGGTGGGGGGAAGAAAAAGGATAAGCAAAAAAATTAAAATTGATTTGTTATATAGGACTCATTCTCGACGGAATAGCCGTCACTATTACTCCCGTCGCCAATGACTTAATACAGACAGTACAGTCCCGTCGCCAATGCTAAAGCCCGTCGACCTAAATCCTTCCCGCGCGTGGGTAGTTGAAAAGATGGCGCCATATGAGTGAAAATAATTCATTGCCAACGGCATACATTAACGACGGCTTGGTCGTCGCTAGTGAGGTCATTCCTGACGGCTATTCTCCCGTCGCCATTACTCCCGTCGCCTATGACCCAGTTTTTTGTAGTGTTTAGCCATCTTTGCCTATTCATGTCTTTCATTTATTCAAACTAATATTATCCTTAAGAAGTCTATTATGTATCAATTTAAACTTAATCATCAGTCAACAAAGTTGTCTCTAATTGTGCAAACCTTATTATACCAGTTTCAAACAGAAAAAGACTCAATTCATAACAAGAAATCACATCAAAGCTCTAATATTCAGTATTATACTTGTCTACCCAATTCCAATCTCATCATTGACCAAAACAAACTGTAAATATCAAACAGCTGGACTCATGCAAGATGTACTAAATGCTATATAAACATAGTAAACTAACTACTAAATTTTTTTAAGTTTTTAATTTTTTTTTCAATTTTTTTTTATTTTAAAAAAACTGAATGCAAAAACTAAATGTAACTATACAAACTACAATGTAAATAATTAACTATATGCAATACGATACTAAAATTTCCCCCAAACATAAAACAGACATTGTCCTAAATGGCTAAGATAGGAGAAATTAAAGAGAGGACTTCCACTAAAAATACAAGACATGTTCCTCCTCATCTCGCTAAGTCCAAGAATAGGTCAGACACATTGGAATAAATCGGGAACCACACTTGAGTTGGACTTGACTAACATTGCAATTAAACCACTTTTAACGCCTGGGATTTCCGAGCGGCGCGAAAATTGAAAACCAACGTGGATTGGAAATGGAAAACCAACGTGGATTGGAAGTTGGGGATGGATGGGTTTAATGGGAATGAAAGTTGAAAAGGAGAAGGAGAGGTAAGGATGGTGTAATGGGGGTTATGGAGTATTGGAAGTGTAATGGGTGTAAGAAAAGTGGAGAAGTTGCATGTATTAAGGAGAATTGGCTTTGTTCAAATCTGAGACACGTCGATTAAATCCGTTCAGTGCCTGAAATTCCCGAGTAGTGCGGTCCGCTATTGTGTATAAACCGGCATGCATAGCAGCCTCCTCGCGCTAAATAAGCGATGGCTTACAGTGCAGTAGCGCCCTGCGCTTCATTTAGGCAGTGTGTAGTGCGGCCCGCGCTGGGTAGTCAGTAGGTTGAGGGCGCATGAGCGCATTCTGCATTGTCTGTTACGATGATGTAACCACGGTCGTGTTGGGCTGCAATTGCTTCGAGATATTAGCCACGCCCGCACTTGGTCTAAGCATTGTGTAGCGGCGCCTACCGAAGTATAAATCTGATGTTGCACTGAATGCTAGCGCTTTCTCATTCTTGATTAGATGGTGGGTAAAGACGACCACACTTGATCTTGGCGATGAATTGCATGGTGATTTTCCTTGAACTTCCTGCAATTTTTTTCACAGATGTAGTTAATTCTCCTATTACAACATGTATTTGACTAGATTATAAACTAAGATGTACTAGTAATTAAGAGGAATATTTTAGAGCTTGGGTTGCCTCCCAAGTAGTGCTAGTTTTAACGTTGTAAGCCCGAATTTGTCTGGTTAGCACTATCCAATTCCTCTTCTATAATTGAGGAAGCCTCCATCCATCGGAAACAATGTAAATTTTGGTAGGTTCCCTTTTGTGATGGCTATCGAATTAAAGTCACCTAGCATGCTCTGATTTGGTATGATCTCCATGAAGAAGGGCAAATAACTAGGTGCTATCTCCATTGTGTTTGTGATCATATTTGGGCATGGAAGTGTGTTAAACACAATGGGCTCTTCATCTATCTTCTCTTTCTCGTCCCACCACGGCTTCATTGTTGCACTCGCTCTTATGTCATAAAGAGCTTCGCCGATGACATGACTACCTAGCAGGCAAGGTTTTGCAAATCTGACTGAATTCTTGATCTTTGGTGGAGAAGGCACTTGGGGAACTAACAGAATCGGTTCATTTTCTTTGGAATTTAGATCTTCGTCGACCTCTATTTCATTATCCCTAATTGTCTCCACATTTTCGATATCTTGTAGCTCATCCAGTCGCAGATTCAGTTCGGGTTCTCCGTCAATTTCGTCATCCATGTCATAAAGCCAAGTGTTTGGAGGAAGATTGCTTACGGCTTTTGTCATTTGATCTATCTTATTCTGAAGATTTTGAATTGATATCTCTTGATTCTGAATTGACCGCTCTTGATTAATCCTCCTTTCCTCATTTGATGCTACGAACTTGGAGAACAATTCCTCCAACCCTGAATTATCTGTCTCAATTTTGGAATCCATGTGTTGAGGACCAAGGTTTGAAGTAATGATGAGTTGTTCCATCTGATTATTAAAATTTTGGGTTGACAGCTCTTGGCTAATCATCATCTCCTCTAGGTTTGCTATTCCCTTCAATATTACATCCCTCAGATTTGGCTTTTCATCTTGTGGCAATGGAGGTGGACATGAAAATTCTGGTGTGTATGATGGATTTGGAGCGTAGTATTGGTCTTCATAATTGTAGCTCCATGACGAATCCGGGTGATACCCCCAAACTTGATGATAATTGGTGGGATAAGCATAATTGTTGGGGTAATCACCGCCATATGGTACCGGCTCGAAACTGTTGGTACATTGATGACTCGGATGATATCCAGCACAATAATCATGAGTAACCGCCACAATTTGACGACGTTGTGATGCAAAAGCGTTCAACCTCCTCGAAAGTGTCTCAATCTGTGTTGATAATGCAGAAAATGTCGCGAGTCCATCAATCTCCGCTCCTTGTTGAAGTCATGGGCCAGATATCTGACCATTCATAATTAAATTCGCCATGGTATCTGAAAAGAAAGAAAGAAAAAATAGAAAGAGAATTAAATATAAAAATAAAAATGTTTAAATTAAGAATAATTTGATTGAAATTAATATTGGTAAATAATTATTAAATTAATTCTCCGGCAACGGCGCTAAAAACTTATTGGGTAAAATCTAATTACGCACAACATGCAAGTATACGTGGTCAACAAGTAATAAAGTGATAAGTTGAGTATCGTTCCCATAGAGAATTATTTAATAAGAATTACCAATTACTAACCTATGACCAATTTAATCTTATTTAAACAAATAATTTAATAATTTAATTTAAAATAATTAAATAAACTATTACTAACTATCCCTAGAATGAAACAAGATATTGAAGACTTAAGATTACAATTTCACTTATTGTTTCATTTAAATCAACACACTTCCCGTTAAGCCAAATTATTTATACTGGATTGTTAATCAAGAACACGAAAGTAAAATATGGCCATCTCTCAATGCACCATACTCATATCAAATCAAATCCACAGATGATAGAATCAATTTGAACACCCTAATTAACTAACCCACTATATCTCTATGTGAATTACAATTAAAAAGGGTTTAAGTTCAAGTTCTTATTAGACTACATATGGCGTAAAGGCATATCTCTATCCTAAACACGAATCATGAATTCCATCCATGCAGAAATCACAAACGCATGCTATCATGATCAGATCTAAATCTATACTTCATCTCTCGAGTTCATATAGATTATCACGGTAATTGTTAGCTAGGCAATTAAGCAATTCATTATAAATCATAATAGACAATCCAAATATAGCTAATAAGACTAACAAAGAAGCATATCAAAGTAAACTACACAATAAGATCCATAGTAATCTCAAAATAGAGTTTAATTCATAAATGAACTAGAATCCATCATCCACAATTGACTAAGCATTAAAAGATACAAATAGATAAGAAAAGAAATTAGAATTGAGATAAACAAATCTGCATTCTCTTGCTTCCAATTTGATTCTCCAATGATAATCAATAGCTTCAATCTTCAATTCTAATCTAATCTAGGGTTCCTAATCTAAGAAAGAAAGTAAAGAATAAGTTAATAGAAATCTATCTCAAGAGGGATTTTTTATGGAGTCTTGGAACTAGCCTAAATATCTTTTTTTATGCCTCTCATCATGTATTTATAGTTCTAATAGATACCCTAGCAAGTTAGGCAACTAAGAATCCTATTCTAACTCAAATTGGAGACCAAATAACCCAATTCAGCTCTCCACCCGCTTCCTAGCGCGCCCCGTGCCGTCCCTAGGCCATTCTGGGCGCGCCCCGCGCTACAGTGTCAGACATTCTGGTGGCCTAGCACGCCCCGCGCTATGCGTAGTTCATTTATAGCGCGGTCCGCGCTACGTTGTTTTCTGCTGCGACGTCCTTTGGTAAAATAGACATAACCTTTGATCCGCTTGGAGTTACGGGGCCTGCCACCTATCAAATCGAAGATATCGACGAGATATATAACTTTCATTCTTTGAGTATTGAAATATTCCGTCTGGATCAAGGCCTAAATCTAGCTTGAAGTAGATGTTGTGCAAATGGCAAATATGACAACTCTTAGCTTTGATCTTCGTTGATAAAAAGGCCATAACTCTCACATCTGAACTCCGATTGGGATGATTCAAGATGTTCCGGAAAGCTAAGAAGTAGAGCTTCAATAAAATCCAAGTTTCAAGCCAAGAACATGCATCCAACTTGGTGTTAAAAGTCCTTCAATATTCCCTTCTTATATTTGCTTACGTATTTTAGTCCAAAAGATGTCCAAATTGCTTTCTCTTGCTTCTTCATGCCCATGTCGTGTCATAGCCTACAAAATAACATAAAATATATGAAAATAACTAAGAAGCATGAATATAAGCAACTAATTCAAGTAACAGATACCGGATAATTAGATATAAAATCTACTTATCATGGGCACCAATCTCCATAAATCACAGCAGGATATATATATCTATGTAATAATACTTTTTGGTAATATCACACATCACTCCTTTAGCGCCACTATCACTTTATATTATAAAATAATCATCTAATTAGCCTCCCATAAATTCTTGCAAATCCAATTCTTTCATACCACTCATTTCAACACTTTTTTTTAATAATTTATAATGCATGACGATTGATTGGCCTCAAAATAAAAACTAACGATTTCCCCAATATATATATATATATATATATATATATATATATATATATATTTGAAAACTAAATCATGATAAATTAAATTAAATTTGAAAATTTCATATTACCAGGATCCAGAATTGTTTTGGCATGGGGATAATAGGAAACCGAATATCCCTTAACGCGGCTATCTCTTCGTGTAAAAAACCTTTCTCTGAATTCTATTTTTGCAAGCATCCTGGCATGATCTGGTTGACGCGTTGAAATAATTGGAAGACACAATTGAGTTATTCTATGACTACCTCCCATATGGAAAGACACAATTGAATTACGCCATGACTACCTCCCATTATGATAATAATATAGATATCTAAGCTAAAGCACCAGGCTACATAGATATTAGTCTTAAGGTATCCATAATGTTGTATTCTAATTGATAAAGAATTCTCGTTTGCATCAACAAATACATCTTTAGAACTTTGGACGGCTCTGTCCCTAAGATCTAATCTCAACTCCACCTCTGAAGAATAATCAGAAAACTTGCTAGGATCACTTCACCTTTCAACAAACATCAAAGTCCTAATATATATAAAGTATTTTGTCTATACTTCAAGATTTTTTTTTTAAACTAATAAACTTTTGATGTAGATTTTTTTTTTTATGAGAAGTCATAACTTTGTTGAATAGCTAAGGCATCATATTATAATTGCCTTTCAAATAGAAAAGACACAAATTAATAAAATCACACCATGTTGCATCGGAGTGTGTGTTTTTGTGTCATCAGACTTGGTCACTTAGGTTGCAGATATGGTACTTATGATGTAGGAACCATGGAATGCACTTATCAAAAATAATATTTTTTTTTGTGATTGTTTTATCGACTTCTCTTTTCAGGTAACTGTAGTATTTTTTTTTTGGACCACAACACTGCAACGAGGAAACATTTATTCCGGGCCATTTCACCTTAAAAAGGATCTTGGCTCGGATAGTCTCAAAGAAAAAGCAACACCACAACTAGGAAGTATCCATTCCGGGCCATTTCACCTTAACAATGATCTTGGCTCGGATATTCTCAAAGAAAAGGCAATACCGTAAGGAGAAAGTATCTATTTCGGGCTATTTCACCTTAACAAGGATCTTGGCTCGGATATTCTCAAAGAAAAGAGGCAACACCACAACGAGGAAGAATTTATTCCGGGCCATTTCAACTTAACAAGGATCTTGACTCGGATATTCTCAAAGAAAGGACAACACCGCAAGGAGGAAGAATCTATTCTGAGCTATTAATTTCACCTAACAAGGATCTTGGCTTAGATATTCTCAAAGAAAAGAGGCAACACCGCAAGGAGGAAGTATCTATTCCGAGCTATTTCACCTTAACAAGGATCTTGGTTCAGATATTCCGGCAAAGTAACATTTATTTCAATTAGTTGATTCAACGAGTAAGGAGAAGTTAAACGTAAGAGGGGAGAGCTCCTTAGGTGGCTAAACCCTATGGGCCAACCCGTAGGGGGACCAAACTAATGGCCTTCTCCTTCACATTTTTCTGTTCTTCTTCTACCCTATTTTTATTTGAATGGCTCTTAATGCTTGTGCTATTTTTTTTTCTTTTTTGCTTCTTCTTTTAGGTGTCCATAATCTCTCTTTCCTGAGTCAAGTCTTCTTATTTAAGTTTCATACCTTCTCTCTTGTTATGGTAAGCACTTAATTTCAAATGCTCATTCACTTTCTTTCCTTGTTTCTAGAATTCTCATGTTAAGTTTTTCTTGTTGCAGGCCAATTCCAGCGAACGTTCCATAGACCCGAAAACTACTAAGGAAGTTCCTTTCATCAACGATTGGGGAAAAGCTCCCTTTTATGGGTCTTCTGACATTTTCTAGGAGCAAATGAAGAATTATGATCGTACAACCTTTCCTCCTCCAGAGAAAGCATGCTTATTTCTATATGTTACGGCTTATGAAGCTTAGATGATTTTCCTGCTCGCCTTTCGCATTCCCCGTATGTGTATAGAAAAACAGGAGTACCCCTACAGTCCCACTCGTTTCCTATCCGACTCATCCAATCGTCTTCAGGGGTGGCAACATTGGACGGACGAGGGCCGGCATTCTGCGTTGTATTCAGCTATGCAGGGATCTTCGCATCCAACAAGACCATGATGCTCTTACCGTCTTGATTTCGTGTTGGTGTTCTTCCACATGTACATTTATTACTGCTTGGGGGGAGTTCACCCCAACTCTAGAGGACATTTATGCCATTTACCAATAATCCTCTTTTCTATTTCATTCATTTTTTTAGACTATGAACTCATTCTGGATTATATCTTGTAGCCTTCTTGCTGTTGTCTCGACTTTCTGTAGCATATCTAGCTTGTCTCCTAGAGATGTTGAGTGCATTACTTACTTGACGGAAGCTTTCAAGCGGGCACCCAATTATATCTCGCGATTTCAGGGTGACACACTCCTTCCAAACTTTGAGACCTCTAACCGGCAAAAGAATTCCTGGTTATCTTGGGTGCGCTACTTCTTCAGGGATTACTGGCATGGCCACAGAAATAGTTCTGACTATAACAAGTCTGTCCTCGCTCTCAATGAAGAGCCTTGCCCTTTTCCCTTGGCTGCTTATTTGGCTATGTGGTTGTCTCACTTCATTTTTCCTGGGTCTCCTATAGATGATCCTTCGACCCGCTTGGTTTGGCTTCTTTTCTTATCTCGAGGTCAAAATGTTCCTCTTGCTCCTCTCTTCTTAGGAACATTGTATCGTCGTTTGGACGAAACCATTCTCGCTATGAGGGAATCTGTTGGGAGGTACTCATTTTCGTATTTTTATTAACTGTCTTTCACACTACATTTTTTTCTCTTTTTTTTCCTTATCAATCATTTTATTCATTTACTCAGGTATGACGTAAATTGCTTCGTTCCCTGCTCCTTTCTTCAAATCTTTCTCTTCGAGCACTTTTTGAGATATTCTATTCCTGCACATCTTCCTAAGAAGAAAAAGAAGTATTCAAATCCTTTTTCATCGCCCAACATTTTCCCCTGCACAGCTCGCTGGATTGATCATCAATCTAGTTCAGATTTATGGCATTTTATCGATGATTCTTCATGCTTCACTGCTCGTCCCTACACCATTGTTTCAGAAAGCGACGGTCGTCTGCCCCACTTCTATAGGCGTAACTTTCGCTCCTACTCAAACATCAACGAATTGAGTGGTTCTTTGCTGTCCTTGTTCGTTTTCCTTCGGGTTGTGGAGCTTCCCTATTTCGTTGAAGATAATGATTTTGGCACTGTGTTTTATTCTCCTCACAGGCTCATGAGGCAGTTTGGATTTGACCAGGAGCATCCCTTTGGCCACACTTATCAGGAGACTTATGAGACTGCCCTTCTCAACTTCGTCTCTACCCCTCACTCTTTTACATGGGCATTTCCAAGGCCTCAAAATGTTCCTCATAAATCCCTTCCTTTTGCCATACCAAATGATTCTCAGATTGGGCGATATATTACCAGCGAGCGTAATTATTGCAAGTCAATCTTAAAAGGTGGGAGGATGATACTTTGATTTGTTCTCTACCAGTTTCTATTCCTGAACGTCTCCAATGGGCCAGGTTTCTATGTTCTCCTAAGACCAATGTCCGTTCAGAACGTTGGTCAACCAGTAGTCGGCTCATTGAGCGTGAGGCTTTAATGCCTAAGTCTTTTCATCCTCGAAGTGACCCAAATATTCTTCCCGCACATGCCCCTACTACCTCCAGGATTCTTCCACCATGGGCTTCGTCTCATGTATCTCTATCACAGATACCTTCTTCGATTCCTCCCTAGGGATCCTCTAGTGCCGAGGAAATGAGAATCACTCGTTCTAAAGCGAAAGCATCTACCACTACTGATTCTGAGGTGGATCCTCCTATTACTTCTATCGTGGTCCCGGTTAGTCGTTCCGTTATTAGACTCAGCTTAAAGCCATCGTCGAAATACCCTCTTGACGATGCTGGTTCTAGTATGCCGGCAGCCAAGGATTTAGTCAAAAAGCAATGTACAAATTTGGTAAATTTTTTGTGACATTTCCATTTTTTGTCTTTTATCCCTCGTATAGTTGCTTTCATGTTTCCTTATTGTGACGCCCGCAAAATAGGTATACATCACCCATTCTGAGTCGCCAAATACATGGTACAGAAACAACTACAACTTCATTAATACAATTGTAGTGGAAAATATGACAACACATATACTGTGAGTTTAAATATAAATATTGTCTTCTAGACAATATCCACACTCAGATAAAGTCCTCAGTACAATTATTGATGCACTATTTTACAAAATAGTGAGGACTGCTAAAACAACTATCTTGAACCATCACTCCATACCCCGGCTACTTCCTGCTAAATTCTCACCTCCTGGGAAGAAAAATAGAACAAAAAGGAAAATGGTGAGCTCAACTAGTCCAGTAAAGAAATATTATGACTAAGATAATGCAGAATAAATTATCCTTAGCCTTCAACAATATAACAACTAATAGAATATAATAGACAACAAGTTTTAGATCAACAACTGCAGCGGAACAAGCAATCCATTAGAAGAGTCAAGTAGAGCATGATATCTACTATCTTCTATGATTTAAAAGTTTATCATAAATTTTATCACTGAGACTCAGCTTTAATAAATAATCCACATCACTGAATTATCCATGCACTATGGGCCAAGGATATTCATTAGTATCACGACCACGAATTATCCATGCACTACGGGCCAAGGATATTCGTGTTTTCACCAATGGTCATGATCATGCCAACCACTGTCCATCAATGTACTACGGGCCAATGAGGACTTTTACCACATCATTTGTAACATTACAGTCATGATAATACCGAATAATCCCTTGTCATAATCATACCGATCAACAGTCCATCTGTGCACTACGGACCAAAGATGACTTTCATAACAATATAAACATGAGGATGATGACAATGATATAAGAATTCAATTAAATGGAAGCAAAGGATAAATTTTAAATATTTATAATTTAATTTATCCAGAATTCAATAAAGTCCAAATTATCAACATGATACTGCTTTGTGGAGTAAAATTCAAGAATAATATTGTATCAAAAATGATTTGGACATAAAAGAAATCAATTTTTTTCATGAATAGTACCCCGGGTGAATAGTACTCGAGTAAATAGTATCCCATGAATAGTACTTCAAGAATAGTACCTCATGAATAGTACTCCGGCATGAAAAGATTTAGCTTTAACAAGAATGTTTAGAAAAATATCCTTGTAAAACCATACTAGATGAATCGCAAATTTCAAGGATATTCTACTAATTTCAAGGAGTATAGAAGCAATACTTACCAACATGAGTGTAGAATTCAGAATCTAAAATAAAATAATATTACTTACATACTACAGAGTATGGAAGAAAATATTATTTCATACGAGTATTGAACAACAATAATACCCCTTGCGAATACGAAAGAAATAATACCCCTTACCTTAGTAGGAGATTGGATACTGCAATAGTGTAGTAACAGAATACTCTTCTTCTTTCTATCTGATTCTCTCTCTATAGAATTCTCTTGTGAGTCGTAGTGAATTGGTGAGAATGAAAGAAGAAATAAGCTTCTATTTATAGAAGATTTCCAGCTTAACCCTTGTAATGGGAAGAGGCAAGTGGCTTGACGACTGGTGATGTGAAAAGAAAAGTGGTTTGACACCTGTAATGTGAAACAACAAGTGGTTCGACGCCTGTAATGTGAAATGACAAGTGGTTTGACGTCTGGTAAAGGTAAGTACTATTGGCAAAAGTGACTCTTAGATGATGACATATGGGCCCCATAGAATAAACCAAATTTATAACAAACGTCTCATAACAGACTTCTTATTTATATCAAAGATTGAATAAATATTTACTACAAATCATTTTATCTTTAATCAACACATTTTTTTTAATCTTTAAACAATTATTCATCATTAATATTATAACTCACAATATTGACAACCAGATCATTCCCAAGAAAGAGGAGGCTTTCTGATAAGGACTTCTCCTTATTGGCGCGCAATTAGGTGACCAAACCCCTTTCCTCGACAGAACTTTCTAGACATCATCAATAATATAAATAACAATATGAATAACTTTATGGTCTCAATTATTAATTTAATAATATAAAATATTATGCGAATGATACTGTGACAATAATTGAATCAATAACGTGAAATACTATGCAGCAATTACTGTAGCAATAATTGAGTATAACTGTGACGCCCCAAAATAGGTATACATCACCCATCTTGAGTCGACAAATACATGGTACAAAATTCAACTACAATTAACTTAATAATACAACTGTCGTGTGACATACGACAAAACATAAAATGAGAGTTTTAAAAAGAATATTGTCTTCTAGACAGTATTCAACTCAAAAGGAGTCCTCAATACATTTATTATCACATTATTTCATAAAATAGTGAGGACTACTAATGCTATCATCTGGACTGTCACTCCGTTCCCCGATTAGTCCCGACTACGTTCTCATTTCCTAAAGAGAACAATGAAAGCGAAAGGGTGAGCTCAACTAGCCCAGTAAGAAATATTATGACTAATATAATGCAGAATAAATTATCCTTAGCCTTCAACAGTATAACAACTAATAAAATATAATAGACAACAAGTTTTAGATCAAAAATTGCAGCTGTGACGCATATCAGTGACCGCATGAGTTTATAGTCATGCGGTCGCTGATATGCTTTTTGTCGTTCCTTGTTCAGATTATCTTGAGTTCGGACGGCGCACTTCATCCAGAACAATGTCTGAATAACTGATGCCTGTGCGTCGTCCCATCTATACCACTTCTGCAAATAAAACAACATTAATAATATTAAAACTGTTATATTATATTACCATAATCCAACATTACTAAACAATATTATTTGATTATATAACTATGTATTATCTATCAGAGTGATAAAAAATATACCTGAAATTCAGCCCAAACTGCATCCTTATGGGCGAGAGGTGTGCTCGCACATGTAATCACTGGCGTAGGCCAGTTCTGTAAGCATAATTGTGAAGTGCACTTCACAATTTTACTATCTTGAAAATCACTACAATATACAATAATTTACAGTCATATATATTTATAACAATGGAAATATTAAACCCTTATATATACACGATGTTTAACTTATGTGCTTTCTGGAGGAGGACGGATCTGTATAAGAATGCGATCATCCGGATTAACCGGAGACCTTTTGACACATGATTAGGGCCCAGAGACCCAACCCAAGCTTTTCGTCTTGCGAGTTCGAAGACATCTATAAATAAAAAATTTAGGATGTTAGTATGAGTTATAAATGAAAGATACATAAACGCATCAAGGATATAGAGAACATGTACATATATAATTGTATGTAATACAATTAAAACTAAACATACATTTTATATAAAAGGACAATAATGACAATTAATTGTATGAAATAGTTAACTACGACAACTATAAATGAAAGGTACATAAACATGTTAAGGATATAAAGAACATTCCTATATGTAATTCATTGTAATACAATTAAAACTAAACATACATTTTAATGAAAATCGTTGTCTAAGTCAGAATCATTTTGAACAAGTGTCGGAGATTCATAACCATCTTCTTCTTTAGATTCTGTATCAGTGTCAGTCAATAACTCTTCCTCAGTATCACTGTCATCTGGCATAATAACTGTGTCGGGATCCAATTCATCAGGTTCATCTCCACCCTCTAACTGGATTACATCATTGTTGTCCTCTATATTTATTATAGGAGGTCTATGAAGCATCTCCTCTTGGTAGAAATCCCCGTCTATTACTTGGACACGACTGCGATCAGGAGTATGAATTATAACTTGCCAATCTGTAGGCGGTCTATCCCTTTTCCTAACAGGACTAGGAGTGTAGTATACTTGTACTATTTGAGTTGGTAAACAAATGGTTCGTTGGAGTAAGCCAACCTATGGAGGTCAATATCGAAGATTCCATGTCTATCAACATGTATCCCTTTTTCTGAATCAAACCAACGACACTTGAACAAGTTAATATGACCCCAGTATGTGCCCTTGTACGACAACTCTACGATTTCCTCCAACTCCCCATAAAAGGTACGACCAAGCTCATTGTAACAATCTCCTTGGACACACACTCCATAGTTCGTTGTTCTTTTTTGCCGCCCATATGCCTTTGTATGAAATTCACAACCATTTATTTTGTAACCATTATGGTGACTTGGTCCCTCGTCTCGGTCCCATAGCTAGGACTTGTATATTAGCTAGAATCGCTGATCCTTCAGTCAAAGCCTACAAAAACTCCACCTTATTAAATGAAGTCATAGTTAACATGGAGTATATATATATATACTACGTGCTTAAAAAATTGAACTTACTTTGTCCTTTAGCCAAAGTGCAAATTTTTATCATGATTGATTTGAATATCTTTATCGATTATCTTAGGGATGTTTCACTTTTAACTCGTCATCGTGACAATCTATACCATGTTATAAACATTAACATATTGGAATAAATTTTCAACTTAAAAGATAAATTATCAAGTTTACATGTGTACCTCACAAATTCATCAATCTCCTCGCAATTAAAAAGAATGTAATTATGTGCAGCATGTAATTCTTGCTTAGAGAGGAATATGCGCTTCCCTTTTCCATAAGCGCAACCCGATAGACCAAATACAGAGATCCGACCATTTAGTTCAACATTTCCCCCATCATCATGTCTCGATACTCGATTGGCCTTTGTCAAGACTTCGTCCAAAAAATAGTCAGAGACAAACGTAGATATCTCTTTGAAACTGTATGTGTTGCCTCTTTTATAGTTCTAATAAAAGAGCTCTAACCCATGCAAGCATACACGGGTCAATAAGTAATACAGAGTAAGTAGAGTATCAATCCCACAGAGAAAGTTGTTAAATTTAAACTATCATGCATCAATTAACTCACCAAATTTATATGCCTAAACTAATTACTAAAAGTGTTGAATTAAACTAATTGTGAATAACAACTGAAAATAAGAATACAAATGGAATACATATAATCTAAAAATAATGGGACCCTAACTTCATTTAATATTTCATCTAATCGCCACTATCATGCAAGAAGTGTTCACATATCACAGGAAAATAGCCAAGAGCACGAATAGAGTTATAACCATTTTTCAATGCACTATAACCTACTTACACAACATTTACAGATATTAAACTCTATGTAATCACCAATACAACCAAAATCACTATATGTCTATGTGAAATTGCAATTATATTGATTTCAAGCTCAAGCCCTTATTCTAGCTCATACGGTGAAACAATATATGTCTATCTGGTTCACAAAATACGTAAGCCATATACAATAGCCCCATATTCGCATGCTATCATGATTATAATCCATACCTATATGTTCATTGTCAATTCCATACAAGTACTGAGATGAATGGTGATCAAGCATTCATACATGTAAAACAACCATGACAGATATTCCATATGATATGCAAAGAAATCCTAGCATTTAAGCGTGCAACCAAACTACATATTAAAATCAGTTAGAATCCCACAATAGAATTTAGTTCATGACTGAACCAAAAGCCATTATGGGATCAACGCTAAACATGATCAATAAACAAACAATTGAAATAAGAGAGATATAACGATCAAACCCAATCGCTGAATAGAAATCAATGATCAACGTTTAAATCCTCATAGAAATCTAGTAAATAAGAATAGAAATCCACAATGGTAGATAATCCCAAGAAGAATTGGAGAAGTAGACGTTTTGGCTTCGTTCTACGTTGGAATCTCTCCCAAGGTGTAAACCCTAGTTTCTATGATGAAAATACGCTCAAAATAATCTCTTCTTTGTCTGACACCAGTCAGAATCATTTAAAAACCAATTACAAATCATTTAATTAAAATTTAAAATTAAAAAAATTACAAGATCAAGATCGCAGCATGCCATATGCCTCTCCGAAATTTATGTCTCAGCCAGGGCGCGAGACTTACAATGTCTCTGCCTCGTCGACCAACCTCTTTCTCGGGCATGCGTCTCCTGCTTGCGGCCGCGCAACTTGCAGTTGGTCATCATCGTGCAGTCGGCACTCATACGGGCATCTGCCCCCAAGTTGTTATCTTGCCATGCGGCTTTGCTTTCTGCAAGTTCTCGGTTTTAGTTTTAGCTGTCACTGCTATCTCTCTGCTCTTCCATGCTTGATCCTCTTGTTTGCTTGGTCTGCATGCTTCATTGTACCTTCATGCCATGCACATCCCCGCTTGTGCCTCGTCTTCACGCATCCATTGGCCTCGTGCCCTCTAATACCACCAAAATTAAGCCGATTCCTGCACTTATTTACCAAAAGGAGTTTTAAGTAAATGCAATACAAAATAAAGTGAAATGCAACTAAAACACAATAAAATGTACTTGAGATGGGCACAATTCGCATGAATTGGTATTCAATAGGTAGGTAAAAATACCACTTATTAGTATGCCTCACATATCAACCCCTCGACATAAGCTCTATTCTTCACCTTCCTCTTAAGGTTTTCCATCACCCTCTCGAAAGGGTATATCCATCTATATTGAACTGGACCCCAACATGAGCTTCATAGGGAATATGGATTTATAAATGCTCCATGGAGTTAAAAAAACCAGGTGGGAATAATTTTTCCAGTTTACACGTGATCTCTATGATGTTCTTCTCAAGTACAAACATGTCCTTCTCATTTAATGATTTTGAACATAAGTCTTTGAAGAAACGACTAAGATCCGTCAAAGCATCCCATATTGGTTTATCAAGCAGATCCCGAAATGCTATAGGCATGAGTCTCTCCATGAACACATGACAGTCATGACTCTTCATCCCTTGCAATTTCCAACCCGTAACACACCTTGCAATGTTTGACGCATATCCATCTAGTATTTTCAGAGACTTAACCCATGTTCACACATCCTCAACTTATTTTTTGGACAATGTGTACCTTGCATACGGTTTGACAATTTTACCATTAGGAGATTCATAAAGTTCTAATCCAGGACGCTTACAAATATCTTCCATGTCCAAACGTGCCTTATCGTTATCTTTTGTCTTCCCTATAACATTCATCACAGTGTTAAACACATTGTCAAACACATTCTTCTCAATATGCATCACATCTAGATTATGACGAATCAAATTTGTAGACCAATAAGGCAGTTCCCAAAAGATGCTTCTCCGAACCCAGTTGTGAGATTCGCCAAACCCATTGATTATGTTTGTGGCATCAATCTTACCAAATGGGATAACCGAAAATCTCATCACACGATCTCGCATCTCCGTTCCCGACAATCGCGATGCAGGCATATCATTGTCTACTTTCCCTTTCCTGAAGTGTTCTCTATTTCTTGAAACGGGTGATCTACCTAGTGAACCGAGCGATGACAATCAAACCAAAGAAGGCTTTTGACATTTTGATAGATTAAACGACTTTGTATGTTCCATACAATACGGACAAGCCAACTTCCGTGTGTACTCCATCCAAATTAACATACCATAAGTTGGAAAGTAACTTATAGTCCACATAACCACGCCTAAGGTTGATATTTTTTTTCGTTTGCAACATCCCAAGTCACATACTCCATCCTCCCACAATACCTTCAACTCTTCTATAAGAGGTCTCAAGTAAACATCTAAGTTCTTTCCAAGACTCTTGGGACCGGGAACCACGAGTGAAAAAAAAACAAGTATGGTCATTTTATACACATCCAAAGAGGCAAGTTATGCGAGTAACAATCACGAAGCCAACATGATTACTGAACAATTTGAGTGGCCAAACGGATTGAAACCATCGGTGGACAATCTAAGCCTCACATTTCTAGGTTCCAATGCAAACCCAGGATGTGCTAAGTTGAAATCTTTCCAAGCCTGCCCATCTGCGGGATGATTTAGTTCTCCATCTTTAGCTGGAGATTTCGCATGCCAACTCATATATTCAGCTGTTCTTGAAGACATGTACAATCTTTTTAGCCGATGTGTTATTGGAAAATACCTTAGAATCTTAAATGGTATACTTGATTTTTTTGTAGTCACACCCTCTTTATTAGGCCTAAACCGATCATGACTGCAAAACATGCACCTTGTTATCTGTTCGTTTTCCTTATAAAATAACATGCAATCGTTGGGACATGCATCAATCTTTTGGTATCCAAGACCCAACTTCTTCACCATTTTCTTATAAAAGTCATAGTTATCAGGTAATTTCTCACCATCAGACAACGTACTCTTAATGGCCTTCAAGAGCGACTCAAAACACGCATGGCTCATATTATGATCAGCCTTGATGTTAAGTAATGTCGCCACTGCAGATAATGTAGTGTGTTTGGTGCAACCATGCCACAATGGCTCGCTACCCTCGTCTAACAACTTAAAGAAGTCTTTGGCATCAGAATTCATAGGTTGTTCTCTGCCTTGTTCCCAATCAAAATCTGGCCTACAATATCATGAATCATTTCATTCATACAATAAGTACTACTGCCCGAATTGTGTACTTCTGTGATGCCACCATCTCTTCTCTGCCCATGTGCCCACCAACATTCTTCGTAATTTTTCATGAACCCAGAAATAAGTAAATGATAGTTTACCATGTCTCTGTCCATATAATTTACATTCTTACACTTCAAACATGGACATCATATCTGCGACTTACCATTCATACATTCCGGGTGACTATACACATACTCCAAAAACACTTTGCAACCAAATTCTAAATTGGTTGAAGATTTATCTCCGGCACTTGACTTTCGTCGTGCCATCCAACTACGGTCTGAATAGAGGTCCATGATTCCACGGTACCTACTACAGACAACATGAGTTATTAATCATATGACTTGAGCATACTTATAACCATATGACTTGATCATACTTGTAACCATATGAATACGTAAGGTATGAGAAACTTTAAATGAAACTTTAAATGTGAAACTTTACTTAGTATGAGAAACTAAGTAAATACTACTTAGTTTAATAGTTATATTATATCATGTTATTTTATTTTAATTTGTTTTAAATTTGTTTTTATTGTTAATCATAAGTGAATACGTAATGTATTTCATTCATGCTAGCTTTATATCAGAGTTATATCATGTTGGGATAGTCACAACTTGGTTGAGCAATTTATAGCTTTTATAACATTTTTGTAGCTTTATTCATGTATACATAAGTGTTAAATACCCTTGTTTTTCTGTTATAGCCAAAATAGTCTCTTTATTGACCAAGTGTGTCTAGTTACCTCCTCTGTTGCACTAACAGTTCCCTAGCACTGCCTATTTTGGCTTAATAGCCCCCCAATAGCTTACCATGCTGACAACTAAGCTTGGCTTGGCCCCGTGAGGCTTAGCTAAGCTTGGTGGCTTCTCGTGTAATATTCGCGGCTTTAAGCCCAACCCATCGGCTCCAACAAATTTCTTTAATAGGCTCTAGTGGATCGCCAATATATTTATATCCAATTGATAAGCAGCACCCAGGCTATCTATATAAACAGAACCCAATTTACTGAGAATTAATAAAATTAAGCTACTCACATATTCAAATAATTCAATTTCTCATTTTATTTCAATAATGGGCATAGCTTTCTGATAACCAAAAGCTATTATATATTTTAAACCTAAAACTGTTCACAATAAAAGAGGTAAAAAAAATTAAACTACAAACTTATACTTATAATACTTAAGAAAATTTCATCAGAGTCTCCCCTACAATATGGATTAGCCACATGCACGACGGCATGCATATGGACATTTCTAGGCACCCAAGACACAAATCAAGAGAAATATACAAATTCCCAATACAATAAGACCAAAACAATAACGATTGAATGCAAATTAAAGCAGTAAAAAATTCAGCAAATTAAATCAAATTCTTTGTTACGTGAATAAGAATAACATTTGGGTTGTGTTCAATTTTTTTTTAAACCTTTCTATGTGTTCAATTTTTTTAAAATTGAACCTTTCTATGTGTTCAGCCAAATCTGCAGGTTTCTTCCTTTTTCTTTAAACCTTTCTATGTGTTCAGTTTTTTTTGATCAAATTCAAAAAAACAAATTCTATTTGTGTGGAAGCAAGCAATTGTGATAATAATCAACATAATAGTTCACTAACACAACAATGGTAAGAAATAATAGTTCACTAGCAAAACAATTGTCAAGTAGAGAACCCATAATGGTAATCAACAATGGTAAACAATTATAATAATCAACAATTGCTTACCTTTGTTGATTATTATAACTTTCACTTCTCTCTCTCTCTTTCACATCAATTTCCCGACTTTTGAATCCTACATAATTTATAATTATCCGAGGGCTCATCTTACATAATGCTATATATATAAATGTCTTGGGTTTTTCTTGTTTACATCCAAAATTATCGTGTTTTAAGCTCATATAATTGAATCAAGTAAACAAAAGCGGTGTACTCCACTCCATTGCATTTTCATCGTCTTAACGCACTAAAAGTTCTTGGAAATAAATAAATAAAGGAAATGGAGGCATTTTCACCGGCCTAATTTCTTGTAGAATCTTATTGACTACACTCTGCGGGTCCCTTTAATTTTGAAAAAGGAAAGTCGACTTTAAGCATGCCCAAACTTCATCTCAATCCATTTAGTTGGGTCTAAGGTTATAACTTATTTATGAATCATTATGTCTATAATTGTGTATCTTTTCACATTATTAGTGACATTAGTGACATTTAACATATAAAAGTTTGACAGGTATATATATATATATATATGACTATATTTAAATTTCAGTTATTACATTCCATTTTGTTTTCTAAATGAGATAATTTATTGTGGACTTTTGCCATAATAGTTCACTAGCACAACAATGGTAAGCAAGCAATAATAATCAAATTCTATTTGTGTGGAGTAATTATGATACTAAAAACAAATTACAACAAAAACCTAAACGAATTACCCAATACCCAGATTAGGGTTACCAGATTTGATGACAAAAACCTATTTTAAAACAAAAACAAATTACCCAATTTGATAGGTGACTAAACGAATTACCCAATACACGGTGTATTCATGCACACAATCGCCAAATCCAAAGAATTCAAATACAATTTCAAACACGATTCAAGAAATTACAATGAATGAAGATAAATACATGTTTAGAAGATTCAATCAAACTCGTTTGAAAATTTTGATCTCCTTAGGCAGGTGGTAGGTGGCAGGTGGCGGCGGCAACGACCGAACTCCTCTTCCTCTCCCCCATTTCTCCCTCTTCTCTCTATTTCGCAGCTCCCTCTTTTTTTTCCTTCTCTGTTCTGTGTCGAGCGAATTCCTGATACTAATTTCATTTAGGATGATCAGCGACCACTATCTGCGACCGCATGCGATCGCTAATTACAATGGGTCGCAAAAAAACTACGCGCCAATATTTCCTTCCAATTTTTGGGTGGGTAATTTGTTCTAGCAACCGATCAGCGACCGACTGCGGTCGTGGATATCACTTAGCTATTGGGATTATAGATCGGTCATTGTTGTTGATCAAGCTAGTAAGACTATCAATGACCGGATATGCAAATGATATATATTTGGTCGCTGATAGGCCTTTTTCTTGTAGTGAAATAGGTCCACACGACCCATTCTGAGTTGCCAAATATCACTCTTTAAAAATCAAATACAAACTTCATTTATAAAATTGTTGAACTGTCGTGCAGAGTACGACAACAGATAAGCTATGAGTTTCAATACAAAATTTATGTAACTCTCATGGTGCCTCGACCACAACACCTTACAAAGGTACTTTACATAAAAGTACAGTCAATAACTATTTTAGAAATTAAAATCTTTGGGAAGTGCTTAAGGAAACCTTCGTACATGGGAGGCCATGCGTCTAGGTTATGATAGATATCATATGTCCACAGAATTATCCTTGGTTGACCCAATAGACCCCAAAGAAATACAAGAAGATTGCTATCATCTTTTTTTCCAATGGTGAGTCTTCTCTTGACATATAATTATCTCCATTGTCTCCAAGTGAGAATTATATTTCAAATATACTCCAAGATCATATAGGTAGTGCTCATAGATATACCAGCAAGTGGATGTACACAACTCTGTCTTATGATAACACGAGGTTGTATGTCATTAGACATCTTGTATAATAGTGGCAAAACACCCTTCCAAAGTTGGGTTCACCTCACCCTATTCGGTTCACCAAAATTAAATATCAAATGACGTATATAATACGACACACTTATCTAAAATTCTCAATAAAATTATTTCCATACTATTTAGGGAGAACCTCAACAAACTATATAGACCACTGCTCTATTATCCTCATTACCCCGCTTTCAAACCACTACACTCTAATTACCTGAAAGGAATTGTGAAGCAAAAAGGGTGAGCACAACCAGTCCAGTAAAGAATATAATGACTAAAGATAATTAAATTATCAATAGCCTTCATCAGTAATAAATCGAAGATTTAGAACATATGGTAGATGATAAAACTTTTCAACTATAGTTGCAGCGGAACTAGCAATCCATTAGAAGAGTCAAATAGACCATCAGATCTATTATCTTCTCCACATTAAAAGTCCACCAATAATGTTTTATCCCTGTAACATCAATCAACAATTCTTGTCCACAATCATATGAATAACTCATAATCATAATTGTGATTCTAAATTCCTCTTCGCACCCAGGATGAAGATAATTTTCATCACCTATCTTCACTTGAAACATCAAAAATCATGGTTATACCAAATCACAATTCCTGCTCATAATCATACTAATAAATTCATCTTTGTACTACAGCCAAAGATATTCATTAACAATTCATCTTTGCACTACAGGCCAAAGACATACAATTGTATAACCAATAACCAACAGTTCATCTTTGCACTACAGGCCAAAGATATACAACTGTAAAACCAATAATGCTGAGACCCAGCTTAAAAGTATCACGACCACGAATTATCTATGCACTACGGGCCAAAGATATTCATTTTTTCAATTACGGTCATGATTATACCGAATAATCCCTGGTCATAATCATACCAAGTTCATCTATGCACAATATAAGCATGAGGATCATGACAATGATATAAAGAATCGATCAAATGAGATAAAGGATAAATATTAAACATTTATAATATAATTTATCCATGGTTCAAGAATATCCCAATGTTATCAATCACTTAATAATCTCATAATCTAATATCATTAATATTATAACAATATTTTAATTTTTTTCTTAAACTTATAAATAATTTATTTTAATTATTTATACTTTACCAAATAATGCATTTAATCATTCAAAAATGTCATACTCATAAGATATCATCATCAATGATCAAATCCTTCACCAAAAATCTGTATATATACCTTATATAGGATTTTTAAGCCATAAAATCATATTTACCAATTTTTTTCACTTCACATAACATATTAACTCATATGTTCGGAATTAAACCATTTTTATGAAAAATTACCAAATCAACTTATTATTTTTCTATCCTTTGTCCAAACATATATACATATATTTCATACACAACAAGTATTTTTTTATAATTTTTCAACTCCCTTAAGTATTTTTCAAAAATCAATTTCTAATTAATTCCTTAAGAAATTAGCTACCTCAAGGTTAACTCCAGGAATTTCCAAATCTTGGCGTGATCTTACACATGTTAACGTGAGCTTCCGGTTTTAAATTTCATGGTCATCGGAGTTATAGAACTCCGGTTATAGCATTTTTCGTCGAAAAAACCTAAATATTGAAATAGTCATAACTTGCTTATTTTAAGTCGGAATGAGCTCATTTTTGGACAATAGGTACTTTATACCATATATTTTCATGTCCCAAAAGGCCGGAATTTATTTAACAAACTAAGTGGCCAAAAATTCCCTTTTAAATTTCAAGCAAGAGCTTTTTGGTACTTTACGCTTTTGACTCTTTGCTAAAAAATCACCCACACAAAATCTACAACACCTTTTCGGTGATTCCACTTGGATAAGTTAGAAAGCTCATAGATCTAACTCTAGAACTTGACCACACTCAAAAATTCAAAATATAATAGGAGATATGGTCAATTGAATTTCATGTTCCATTTTCACCAAAATCTAATTTTCAACCCTTTGTGATTTCTAAGAAACTTTCATGTTTTCACATAATAACCAATATAACTCATCATAACACTTACTAATACTACATATACCCATGATTTTCATCAGTTCAATGCTTTATTATGACTTTCATCATAATCAATAGTCTAATGCTTATATTATGAATTTCATCATAATCCACGTAAACAGATCATTTCCACAATTTAATAAGGAATGAATACAAATGATCATTCACCATGCATGTGGTAATTTATATAGACAAGTTATTCCAATAGAATAATAAATAATGAAATAACAGAAGGATTCACCATACGTGCGATAGACTGCACAGACAGGTTATTCCCAACAGAATAATAAAGAATGGAACCAGGTCATGCGTAAACGCACAGACATGATATTCCGACAGAATAATAAAGAACGGAACCAGGTTAGGCAAAATTACACCCGAAGCGATATATTCCAACAGAATAATAAAGAATGGAATAACAACAGAATTTCACCATGTATGCGGTACTTCGGATAGACAGGTTATTCCAGCAGAATAATAAAGAATGGAATAACAACAAAATTTCACCATGTATACAGTAGTCCGCGTATATAGATTATTTCAACAGAATAATAAGGAATGGAATAACAATAGCTCTCTTCTTGAATACGAAAGAAATAATACCCCTTACGAGTATTGAAAGAAAATAATTCTCTTCATGAATACAAACGAAATAATAACCCTTACCTTAGAAGAAACTGGATATTGGAAAAGTGAGGTAGCAGACTTCTCTTCTTCTTTCTCTCTATAATTTCTCTCTCTAGAGTTTTAGTGAATTCGTAAGACATAATGACGGAATGAGCTTTTATTTATAGGAGAATGGACTGAATAGTAACTAATTCATGAACGGTCCAGATTGATTTACTTTTAAAACTAGACGGTCCATATTGATTTACTATGCAAGATTAATAAAATATTCTAATAAAACAAAATCTTTTAAATAAAATATAATATATTCTATTTATAATCTAATAAAACGAATAACTTTATAAAAGTATTACATTTTATATAAAAAAGATTTTACTATGTAAATACTATCTGTGCACTATGCATAATAGAATATTATATATTCTATTTATAGTCTAATAAAATAAATAACTTTATAAAAGTATTCATTTTATATAAAAAGATTTTACTATGCAAATACTATGCATAATAAAATATAATATATTCTATTTATAATCAAATAAAACAAAACTTTATAAAACGTTTTCTATTTTATATAAAAGTTTTCTGTTTTATTACATTTATAATAATAATAAAACAAAACTTATCACCTTTATTATAATTCATAATATTAATCGACTAGGATTTCTCCCTATTGGCGCACAATTAGGTGACCAAACCTCTCCTCAAGCGTAACTTCTATAATCATTAATATTGCAAATAATAATATTAATAACTTTGTTATCTCAATTATTGATTTAATAATATATAAAATATCGACAATAATTGAATCAAATAACGTGAGATACTATGCAACAATTACTATAGCAATAATTGAACAAAACTGAGTGACTTCTCATGTAAGCATCAATAATCAATACCGTAGCTACTATGCAACCACGCCAGACATCGTACTTTTTTAACATCGGGTGTTTCAACAATTAACTACGGGCCAAGGATATTTTTTAGTATCATGACCACGAATTATCCTTGCACTACGGGCCGAAGATAATCGTGTTTTCATCAACGATCATAATCATGCCATAAAATAATTCATCTTTGCACCCTTGGCCGAAGAGAATCCATGATCATAATCATACCAAAAACTGTCCATCAATGCACTACGGGCCAATGAGGACTTTTATCACATCATTTGTAACATTACGGTCATGATTATACCGAATAATCCCTGGTCATAATCATACCAAGTCCATCCATGCACTACGGGCCAAATATTACTTTCATAACAATATAAGCATGAGGATGATGACAATGACATAATAATTCAATAAAACAAGTTCAAGGATAAATTTTAAAGATTTATAATTTTCTTTATCCAGAATTCAATAACGTTCAAATTGTCAACATGATACTTCTTTGTGGAGTAAAATTTCAAGAATAATATTGTACCAAAAATGATTTGGACCGAAAACGAATCAATTTTTATCATGAATAGTTCCCCGGGTGAATAGTACTTTGTGAATAGTAACTGTAATAACCCGAGATTTCCTATATATAAAATAAATAAAAAATTTTGCGTATAAATTTTTTTTATTTATTTAATGACGAGAATAAGTGTCTAGTAATGTGAACGATAGATACGAATATATTTATTACTTAAAAAAATTAGAAATAATTTTGGAATAATTAATTACTACAAATTATATTTTTATGGTAATTAATTTACATAAGCGTAAATGTTTTATTAATTATTTTCCATGATAACATGATTGGAAATAATATATGAAGTGATAATTAGAATTTATATAATATATATTTTATTATATGAATTGTTCGAATATTTAAATCAAGTATTTTAACTTGATATGCGAAAGAGAAGTCGAGATATGAGATCCAAACCACGAATTGGGATTGTGATCAAGAGATGAGAATAATAATATTATATTATTGTTATAATGATTTTACAAAGACAATAATTATGTATTCGTGTATGTATGTGAGACAAATAATATTGAGCAATGACGGTCAATTAGGTCATAGCATATTACCGTGTTGTGAAACCCTAATTATTAAACTCAGTTATAAGAAATGACTGAGTAGCGACTGTGTATATGAAGTTTACTGTGTATATGAAGTTACTGTACACGAATGTCGGTAATTAGAAGAAAACCCTAATTACTATTTTTACGCTGATAATTAGGACAAACCCTAATTATTATAACCTTAATCGGTTGAAGTTAGAGATCCTAATGACTGTGTTAGAACATACACAGATAATTAGATAACCCTAATGGTCAATTAGAAACCCTAATTGATGGCGTTAAGAAACCCTAATTATAGAACCCTAATTTTTTTCTATAGAAAACCCTAATTTAAATTACCGGGTTTAATTACGATGTTATTGTATAAATATTTTAATTTACCAAAGGATAGAAATTAATTGGTAAATGGTAAGAATTATAATCTAATGGTTAAATATTACATTTAATTGCTATGTACAAAAATGCCCATGAAATTATATGCGAAATTACCAAATTACCCTTTTTGGTTTATTAGTGTATTATTAGTTACATTGTTGATGGAATCTTGCCAAAAATCATGGCCAACATCCCTACCCTACCAATTGAGCATCCAATACTCAATTATGCTCACTCAATCAACTAATCTAGCATCCAATGTATCTATATAATTTTATATAAATTAAAGAGAGAGAAAATGCATTTTAGTGCATTATTGAGCTACCAATCCCTAAAAATCCGGCCAACCACTCCATAATTATCATGTGAGCTCAATTATACCAGCCATATAAGCATCCAAGGCAATCTGAGGGTCTATATATAGAGATTGAAGGAGAAATAATGAAAACACACTCTAATATTTTCTAAACTCTCTAGCTACACTCTCTCAACCTCTAGCCAACGAATTTTCCTTGCCCATAAGCTCCTAATCAAAGCCCAGCCACCACAAACAACAAATCAGAAGCATCAAAGGATCAAAATCAAGAAATCAAAGCTAGAAAAGGTAAAAACCCTAAATTCTAGAAATCCTTCGATTCGATGTTAATTGGTGCAATTGATTGTTTAAAGTTGTGTAATAGGGAGTCTATTAATGTTCTGGGTTGTTAAATTCAGGACCCATAACATCAAAGTGCTCAAAAAAGTTTTTCTAACTTTTGTAAAACCGAATTCTGTTATTTTTGGGCAAATGTCAAGCCTTATATCTCTGTAGTTATTTACTGTTTTTGGTGTTTGTAAGATGTTATGTGTAGCTTGTTATGAGTTATTTAAGATTCAAAAAGAATTAAGGCCATATCTATTATAGATCACAAGTTATAATCAGTCAAACAGGGTTGACCAAAACTGCAAAACCAACGAATCCAGAAATTTCTTGAGTGCTGTCCGTGGTCGACTTTGACCAGTAATTTATAGTTCGATCTGATGTTATTATGATGATGTTAAGGTTTTTAGTTGTAGTCCTACATGTTTTCTACACACTAGAAGTGATAGAGCACAAAAAGGTTACACGATCACCAAGTTATAGAGGTCCAAAGTAGGCACCTCGAAGCTGTTTTTCGTGAAGAACAGCTTTGGAAGCTACTTTGAGGTTCGTTTTCTCCCAGATATGATGTTGTTTAGAGGTTATGTTTGTTGGATCTTGTAGTCTTGTATTTCCTCTACAAGACCCAATTTATAGATTGTCCAAATTCGTTAAGATGAGAGAGAGTTATTCACGGTCAAAAAATAGCCCACTTCGGTTACGCCTTATGAAGATCCGGGTAGGCTCAAGAACACCTATATACGGTTCTGTCACTATAGGGGCCTTTAGCTTACGCTTTAATTATTTTAATTTACGATTTTCCTAAATTAATTTAAAAATTAGAAAAATTAGTTTTAATTATTAAAAATACCAAATAAATTATGAAAAATTATTTTAAAGTCCTAAAAATAGTTTTTAATTATTTTGAGTATATTTCATAAATATTTAATATTTTGAAATATAAAAGGTATTTATTTATTTAATTATAATATTAAATAAATGATTTAAAAATAGTTTTAATTCATGAAAAATTATTTTATGGTATAAGAAAATATTTTGAGTTATTTTCCATGACTTTTAATATTTTGTGATGAATTTCATTAATTAATTATATATTAATGATATTAAAGTTATTTAATGATTATATTAAATAATTTAGTTTAAAAATAATTTTAATATTATAAAAATCATTTTAAATGAAATTAAGGTATTTAAAAATATTTTAAGTTATAAAATATAACTTTTAATATTTAAAGGATAATTTCATTAATAATTTAATATTAATGATATTTAGTTTATTTAATAATTATTATTAAATAAATAGTTTAAAAATGGTTTTATTTATTTAAAAATCATTTAAAGAGGATATTAAGGATTTAAAAATATTTTAAGTTATAATTAATGACTTTTAATATTTGGATGAATAGTACATTAATATTTATATATTAATGGTGATTATTTAAAAATGATTTTAATTGTTTTAAAAATCTTTTAAGGGTAATATAAATGTTTTAAAATAGTTTGAGTTATTATAAATAACTTTTTATTTTGGCAATGGTTTCATTAATAGTTTAATATAAATTAATTATTAATGATAATGGAATTGTTTAATGTTTAAGTCATTTAATTATGATTCCGATGTTTGAAAGTTATAATGGCAAACTAGTCGACTGACTAGAGAATCTAAGTTATGAAGTCCAGAATTTGATGAAGAGCACCCATAGTAATGCTTATATATCACTATAAGCCCTTGAGTGATGATTTGATTTATTTTAAATTTTTCAATTTCGGAAAATTCAAAAATGATTAAAAGTAAAATGTCCGATATTTACGAGATGTTGAGGTATAGAATAAGAGTCTTAGACTCAGATTATTTACCGATAAAGTCAGCTTTCGACGCGGCGACAAATGTCGAATCTCTATAATAGAAAGAAAAGGCTCTTGTAAGAACATGGATGAGATATTTGAAAAATGTATAAAAATATTTCAAGTGTAGAATATGAACTAAAAGTATGATCACCGCGATTATGTGATGACGTGATTAGACTATGTCTTGTTCGTAATAAACGATTACTATGTGTTATGATATATTGTTCTAATCGAACGAATGATCTGATTCTTGATAGGTTGTGATAAAGAGATAAAACCTAAGTTGAGATTTGTAATCAGCAAATCAGGCAAGTATCTTACCTTTGCATTTCCTTTATGCAATGGACATGAGTAAGAAGTTTCAGAATTATTCTATTCTGTCTGATTATATACGCTTTGATTATCAACATGTTAGCTCAGATATATATTCTGTTAAGTTGATTTCTAAATGGTTATACAAGTGTCCCCACTTGGATAATCATGGCATTTATTCACATGTTGATATACCTTTGTCAATTACCCGTATACATATATATTGAATTACATATTATTGTTGAAAGCAAGATTAAAACCTTCGGGTTTGGAACCGTGCATGTATGAACAACCCGATAATGGGAAAATTTTTATAAACTTGGCGGACAAAGGGTGAGCGATGAATTTCGTTCAAGTTATGTAGTATTGATCAATACAGGTACAACGAAATTGATCACCCTCCGTGCCCGTAAGTTATGACGGTTTGCCTGGATGAATTTCTGCTAAACCTTTTCGAAAATGAAAAACCATGTTCATAGTATGTTTCTTAAACCCTATTCATGGGTGGAGCCTAATTTCAAGAAATTGAAAGAGAGTTGTTACGTGGATCTTTTATCAAGATGATACTTCACAACTTTTGATTCGTTGTAGAAGTGTTATGTAAAGAGAATACTTATATTCTTTCATCTTATATATATAATTGTTATTACTTCTTTGGGCACTCAAATGCTCATCCTTGCTTAAATTAAATGTTTTCGATTCGTCGTGATGATCGACACAAGGCTCGAGCACGAAACAAGGAAAAGAAAAGCTATTCGAATGAGATTTAGTATGAGTTAATGGTTATAGTTAGTAAAGACAATGGAATCTATTATCGAGATATTGTAAGGAATGTATTTGAAGGTCACGTGCACTGGGAAGTAAACTTTGATGTATGTAAATTAAGTTCGAATGTATTATTATTTAGTATTATTCAGCTTAAAGAAATGGTATCGTGGAGAACCGAGTTCGGGTTTCAAGTACCTGGATTTGGGGTCGCCACAGTAACCCATGAATAGTACTCTAGCATGAATAAGTTAAACTTTAACAAGAATGCTCAGAATAATATTTCCATGAAAAGATACTGGATGAAGCGCAAATATCAAGGATATTCTACTAATTTCATGGAATATAGAAGCCAAAACTTTAATCAAATGAGTATAGAATGAAGATCAAAACATGGATACAATCAATGATAGTAACCATAATAGACATCTGGGACGAAAAAGAGAAAATTTCATTTTTCTAATTGAATAGTCTTGATTTGTGAATAATGTAATAGTGATTCGTGAATAGTCTTGTAGTATCGTGAATAGTAACCCCAGCACAAAAAGGTAGAAATTCCACAATAAAATTCATATTAATATTTCGACATAATGATATTGAATAAAATAATATCATTTACGAAGAAAATAACATCCCTTACCTCAAAATAACAGTAGTTCTGATCGAAATATCGGATGTAAAGCCGAAGAAAACTTGCACTGAATAGCAACTCTCAAAGTATCTAAATACTAACAAAAATACGCTCGATAATATAGAGAGAAAGAAAACTTGTTTCTGGTGTAATTTTCAATTCTAACCTAAGTGCCTATTTATAGGAAAATGCTAGAACGCTATAGGAGACTAAAATAATAAAATATTATTATTTCTTTCTTTTTCTCTACGCATATTAGCCATCCAAGACCAGCATGCCAATTCTGAAAACCAATTTTGCAGCCCACATGTTGAAAACAAAAGTGGGTCCCACCCAATTTTAATAAAAATTATTTTATTTTTCGGAACTTCAATAATTCATAATAAATAGCCATTTTATCAGAAAAATATAAATTTTATGTCCATTGCACACGAAATTGAATTCTCTACAACTTTGAAGCTTTAAGTTTTTCCAAATTCCAGACAGAAAATATCCGAAATCCAAATACCTCTTAAAATTCATAATAAATCATACGTTAAATTTTAACGGTTCCAAATTTGTGGACATATACTCAACTTATATATGCATAACATATCCAAAAATTACAACGATCCAACGGTCGGATTAAAATTATAACTCACGCAATAGAGCTTTAAGAACACCGATTTGAGTTTTTAATACCTCCAATTCGACAAAAATAATTTGAAAAATACCTCAACATTAATTCCTTCAATTATAACCACATAAAATAAATATTTTCCTATCTATCATTTATGTCCACATAAAATAAATATTTTCTTATTATATAAATCAATAATTAATTATTCACAAATGATATTATAGAATCACAATAATGACAACCAGGCCGTTCCCAGGAAAGAGGGGGCTTTCCGATAAGGATTTCTCCTTACTAGCACATAATTAGGTGACCAAACCTCTCCTTAACAGAACTTTCTAGACATTGTCAATAATGTTATCTAATAATATTATTCAAACAATATGAATTATTGATTTGATAATGGGAAATACTGTGCAGTGACAATTATTGAAACAACAATAATATAAAATATCAACGCAGCAATTATTGAATTAATAAAATAAAATATTGAACAGTAATTATTGTAACAATTATTGAGTAAAACTAAGTGACTTTTCACTTAAGCACCAATAATCAATATAGTGTGTTACTATGCAACCACATATATTACTGTACTTTTACTACCGGGTAGTTAAACAGTTAACGGTAAAACTTCCACCGTTATTTTCATAAAAAGATATTTCTGTCGTTTTTTCATTCCGACAATAATTTCGTTGTGGGGTCCACCAATGATTGTACCGTCGTACGGATATTTTCCGATAAAAAGAATATTCCCCGACCAATCGAATATATTATAACCACTTGGTTACTTTTCAAAATTTATAAATATTACCCACAACTATAATATTATCTCAAATCCACACTATAACATAAAAAAAATATTTTGAGAAAATTAAATATTTATTCATAAAATTTGGGGTCTCACAATAACTGAGTGACTTCTTACATAAGCATCAATGATCAATACCATGTGCTACTATGCAACCACGCATATTATTGTACTTTTATCACCGGGTATTTCAACAATTAAAGGTAAAACTTTCGTCGTTATTTTTATAAAAAGATAATATTGTCGTTTTCTAACTCCGACAATAATTCTATTGTGGGGTCCACCAATGATTGTGTCGTCGTACGAATATTCTCCAACCAAACGAATATTTTATAACAAATTGTTTTAATTTGAAAAATTTTCACATATCGCCCTTAACTTTAATCCTTTTATCAATTTAACCATTTACTAAATAAAATAATAATTATAAGAAAATTCAATACTTTCATTTCATAAAATTCGGGGTCTTACACTTATGTATTTATTTTCTTGATTTTTAGATTACAGAGGTTGATGAAGAGGATGATGATGTTCCTCTTATGATTATTTCTGGTACTACAAATGAGGTAGCTGCAGCGGCTTTTACCAGTCGTGAGCCTCCCCAACCTATCCTTATTGGTGTCGAGTCATCTTCTTCGCATAATAATTGTGTTAGCCTTGACACTTTATCCGATGTAAGCCCAAGTCCTGTTGTGGGTGATACAACGATTTCCTCAATCCTTCTTATGACTTCTCCACCTGATGGGCCTGAAGATGCTATGAGGCTCATACCTCCTCGAGGGGGAATCCTTCTAAGACTATTGTCGATGTCCATCCTCCCTAGAAGGAGTCTGCCGAGTTGGTGATTGCTCAGGAGGGCATTATTGATAGTACTTTGGGTGGGCTAAATGACATTCTTGTTTCTGTGTCATCTCCTGACTCTTTTTCCATTGGCTATATTGTGAGTATATTTCTTTAGTCAACATATAATTCTTCTTGAATTTCCTATCTTTTTTCATAATATATTATGCTTTGACATTTTATTTTCAGAGTGAAAAAATGAAAGATTTGCCTTTGCCTGTTGAGGCCCTTGCTTTGTTTGATGCTCTCCATCAGGATGTTGCCCACTCACCTTATAGTGACCTTGGTTATCCTCCAGGTGGCCAAGGCTTCGACGAATCATCAGCTATACAGCATCTTTCTTCTCCTCCATCTCTTGTCTCGACAAATTCCATGGTGGCATCTAAAGTAGCTTCTACCAGAGCTTCCTTCAATCCAAGAGGGGATCTTATTTCTTGGAGGGATTTCCAGATATCATCTTCTAGTTAGGAAAGTCTGGAGCGTCTCCTAGCTCGGTTTCCGCAGATACTTGACCGATTGATTATTAAGACAACTTCCACCCAAACCTTCTTCCTAGATCAGCTCACAGGCCTTGTTCTTGGGTTTCACACTTTGTCTTTATATTCCTTGCGAGTCGAGGACTTGAAGAAGTTTAGTGATGATGTGGATGACCTTGAAGCCATGGGTGTTGACATTTCTTCTTTTTGTGTTAGGCTGGATCTTCTCAAGTCAAGTTTTAATCTTGTTGCACTACGTTCGAAGGTTGTGGTATGTAAGTGTGAAGATGAATCCTTTTCAGTACATCTTTCTGAGCATGATGAAGCCACAAACAAATTGAAGATCCAGTCTCGAGATTTAGAGGACAAGCTTCGGGATCTAGAGGCCAAGTTGAAGGATGTAGAGTGCCAGCGACGGGACTTAGAGTCAACTACCCGACAGATTAGGGAAGCTGAAAGCTGCAAATCTTAAGATTCAAGATTTTTTCATTGCTGACTTGGAAGCTTTAGCTATGCCGCCACTTCAATTTGATATGTCTTGGCCTTTAGATCATAACATGTTGTAGTAGTTTTTTTTTCGATCTCCTGTTTCGGAAACTCATTTACACATATTTCACTTATCAAAATGTAGTTTCCTTAACCTTGTTGATTGCTTTTAATTTGAATGATTCCTTAAAACTCAATATTTATCATTGATTCTCAAGTTATTCAAATTAATATTCCAAGACAACAGTAGGTATTATAAGCAAACATGAATTTTGTCAAAAATATGTATATAAATTTTCCACAAACTAGCACTTGAATTTATACCTTTTTTTGTTAAGAAATTTAAAAAAAACATTCAAGTATAAGTGAGTTTTTCAATTAATTGATAATCAAATTGCTTTTAACGAAAAGCATAACGTTTCATATAGTAAAAATCTTAAAGATTCATATAGTAAATTGAGTAGATAACATAATCAAATTGCTTTTGTCGAAGAAAATATAACGTTTGCCACTTTTAGAGATAAAGTATAACTTTCTTGCTTTTATCGGATAAAGCATAACGTTTGCCACTTTTAAAGATAAAGTGTAACTTTCGGGGTTGAGGGCTTATACTCAGGTGCCTCAGTCACTTTTGAAGTTGAAAGGGTAACTTTTGAGGGCTGTCAATCAGGTGCCTCAATCACTTGTGAAGTTGGAAGTGTAACTTCTGAGGGCTGTTAGTCAGGTGCCTCGATTACTTTTGAAGTTGAAAGTATAACTTTTTTATCCGAGGGCTGGTAATCAGGTGCCTCGATTACTTTCGAAGTTGAAAGTATAACTTTTTTGTGATGCTCTTCTCATGTATAATATTTCTTTACCCACTTCAAGTTTAATGGGCCTGAGACAACATCTGATCCCACACGAGATATCTTGTAATACTCGCTTTCGGAGATCTCTCGTACCCTATACGGGCCTTCCCACTTGGGTAAAATTTGGTGGTTGGGGTCCCTCTCATGACTTGAGTTGCCGTTTTGAGCACCAGGTCTCCCACCAGAATTTGTCGTGGTACCACCGCGGAATTGTATTGTCGTCGTAGTCTTTCGTGGCACCGTTCAAGCTTTTCTTTAGCCTTGTCTCGAAAGTCAACTAAGGCCTCCAGGGCGGCTGGTCAGTTCTCTTCCTCGACTAAGCTTCGAAGTCTCATTCGAATCGAAGGTATTTCTATTTCGGCGGGCAAGATATCTTCTTCATCATAAACCAAAGCGTATGGGGTTTTGCCTGTAGGCTTTCTTTTTGAAGTTCGATATGCCCACAACGCTGTTGGTAGTTGTTCTGCCCATGTCTTCGGATGATCGTCTAGGGTTTTTTATAAGATTTTTATCAAGGTTTTGTTTGTAGCCTCTGCTTGTCCGTTGCATTTCGGGTAGTAGGGTGATGATTTGTAGTGTTTCACCCTGTATCTTTCCATCAGATTTTTGATGTCCCTATTGATTAAGGGAGCTCCATTATCTGACAAAATGATCTTCAGGATCCCGAAACGGCAAATGATGTGTTCCTTGATAAAATTTGTCACTGCTGGTCCTGTAGCCTTTTTCAAGGGTATTGCTTCCACCCACTTTGTGTACATCTCAATGGCAATTAAAATCCAGATGTTACCCTTCGAATTAGGGTGAACAGGACCTATAAGATCCATTCTGTTAGAGTTTATGCCCTAGCGTCCAATTATTTGATATAATTGCTTAACATTTTGATATTATATTTGATTGAATAAATGAATGATTTTATTATGGTTTTATTTACTGCGTTATATAAATGTTAACATAATAAAATTCCTTAGAAAAGTGATACAAATTATATAGTTTCAAGTATGTGACTTGAACATGAGATTATATAATTACAATTAGTATCATTGCTCTTAAATGTCCCTAGTCGAGTATCATTGTTGATGGGACAACAATGATGCATTGAGACTAGTATGTGGATTGACTGATGACCAAATATCATTGGTCATAAATATATGAGATATTAAGTAAATGCATAGGTACATGTTAGAGAACGATGTCTCGGATGCACCCACCATGAGAATTCTATTGGAGGAACAAGATGCAAAGTGTTATTAGCAATTCTCATAGTGACAATGATGTAATGGTCCTCCGACCTGAAATCACTATATTACTACATGGGAATTTATGTACTTTGATATCATCAAATGTCACCTTTAATAGGGTGGACTATAAAGATGATTATTCGGTACATCATGAATCGTGTGAGGAATATGAGTGATCTAGATGGAATTTAACCCTCCTATATATTAAGGGTGATATCCATAGGCCTCTTGATTGAGTAGGACTATGAAATGCATGGCCATGCTCAAATAGTGATTTGTTTCATATAGTCTACTCATTGATCAAGAAAAAACAGATTAAATTATGAAGAGTTTAACACATTCCATGACTCGAGTTTAATCTAGGATGTCAAGGTTAAAAGGATTAAATTACATTGAAACATTGGTCACGAAAAGGTTGCATCGAATCATCGATCTTATTATTACTTGGGTAGCAGTGATGCATTACTAGATGCCACTTGTGACGCCCCCAAAATAGGTATACATCACCCATCTTGAGTCGCCAAATACATGGTACAAAATTAAAATACAACTTAATTATACAACAGTCGTGTAAAATATGACAAAACATAATCAAAGAGTTTTAATAAGAATATTGTCATCTAGACAATATCCACACTCAATGGAGTCCTCATTACATTTATTGTCACACTATTTAATGTAATAGTGAGGACTACTAATGCTATCTTCCGGACCGTCACTCGCTCCCCGACTAGTCCGATTCGTTCTCATTTTACGAAGAGAACGGTGAAAGAAAGGGTGAGCTCAATTAGCCCAAGAAGAAATATTATGACTAAGATAATGCGAATAAATTATCATTAGTCTTCAACAATGTTAAACCGATAAAATACAATAGACATCAAGTTTAATCTGCGCATGAAAAAAAGCAATCCATTAGAAGAGTCAAGTAGAGCATGATATCTACTATCTTCTATGATTTAAAATGTTTTCATCAATTTTTATCGCTGAGACTCAATTTAATAAATAAACTACATCATCGAGTCATCCCTGCACTACGGGCCAAGGATATTCATTAAATCATCAATGGTCATGACTATACCAAATAATCCCTGGTCATAAAAACTGTCTATCAATTCACTACAGCCCACTAAGGACTTTTACCACATCATTTATAACATTACAGGTCATGATTATACCGAATGATCCCTGGTCATAATCATACTAAGTCCATCTATGCACGTAAGCCAAAGATGACTTTCATCACAGTATAAGCATGAGGATGATGACAATGATATAGTAATTCAATAAAACAAGTTCAAGAATAAATTTATAACTTAATTTATCCTGAAATCAATAACGTCCAAATTGTCAACATGATACTACTTTGTGGAGTAAAATTCAAGAATGCTCAGAAGAATATTTCCCTGAAAAGATACTAGATGAAGCGCAAATATCCAGGATATTCTACTAATTTCACGGAGTATAGAAGCCAAAAATTTAACCAACTGAGTAAAATAGAATATATGAAACTGCAAATGGATTTTTGCCCGTCATGCGGTAATCCACATAGACAGATCATTTCCACAATTTAATAAGGAATGAATACAAAGGATCATTCACCATGCATGCGGTAATCCACATAGACAGGTTATTTCAACATAATAATAAAGAATGGAATAACAAAAGAATTCACCATTCATGCGATAGACCGCACAGACATATTATTCTCAACAGAATAATAAAGAATGGAACCAGGTCATGCGTAAACCGCATGCATGTGGATATTCCATGATGTAATAATAAAGAATGGAACGGTCAAATGCGAAACCGCATGCATGTGATATATTTCAACAAAATAATAAAGAATGGAACTAGGTCATGCGTAAATCGCACAAATAGGATATTCCAACAGAATAATAAAGAATGGAATAACAACAGAATTCTCCATGCATGCGATAGACCGCATAGACAGGTTATTCCAATAGAATAATAAAGAATGGAATAACAGAAGAATTTCACCATGTATGTGGTACTTCGTATAGACAAGTTATTCCAACATAAAAATAAGGAATCGAATAACAATAGCTCTCTTCATGAATACGAAAGAAATAATACCCCTTACCTTAGAAGGAACCGGATATTGAAATAGTGAGATAGAAGACTTCTCTTCTTCTTTCTCTCTATAATTTCTCTCTATAATAATTGCTCTAAAGCTTTAGTGAATTGGTGAGAAATGAAGGAAGAATGAGCTTCTATTTATAGGAAAATATAGTTTCGATAATTGCACGCTTTTGGGGCTCAAATATTACGATCTACAATACCTCCAACTTTTCTTTCATTTTTAATTTAGTCCTGTAAGTATTATCAAACTTGCACCACCTCCCCTAATAGTAAATAATGTGAATTAATAGTACAATCATGTGACTCAATAGTTATAATCATGTGAAAATACGAATTACAGTATAGTACCTCCATCTATACTTCCATTTTTAACTTAGTCATGCAAGTATTATAAATCTTGCACCACCTCCCCTAATAGTACATGAATGTGAATCAATAGTACACACATGTGAACAAATAGTTATATAAGCATGTGAATTAGTAGCAATTAATTACTCATTTATCAGATTAATTACCCGATTTATCAATATAACCCCCAGACATCAATTATCATCGGAATAGATGTCGATTTCCACTAACACTAATAATCGCAATACAATGGAACTATCAATTTCATCTTTAATCAACACGAACTTATTCATCATTAATATTATAACTCACAATATTTAACAACTAGGTCGTTCCCAGGAAAGAAAGGGCTTTCCGATAAGGATTTTTCCTTATTGGCGCGCAATTAGATGACCAAACCTCTCCTTGTGTAACTTACAGACATTGTAAATATTGCAATTTAATAATATGAATAAATTTGTCGCCTCAATTATTGATTTAATAATATAACATATTATGCGATGATCTTGTGATAATAATTGAATCAATAATATGAGAGATATGATCTGACCAATTATCATGTAGTAATAATTGAGTATAAGCGAGTGACTTCTCACGTAAGCATCAATAACCAATACATGTGCTACTATGCAACCACGCCAGACATCGTACTTTTTTACTAAGGTAGTTCAATGGTTTTAATCGCTGTTTTTATAATCCGCCGTTATTTTTATAAAAAGATAATTACATCTGTTTTCTTATTACGATAATACATCTATTATGGGGTCCACCAATGATTGTGCTTGTCGTCTTTAATATTCCCCTGTTTAAACGAATATTCCCCACCAATCGAATATTATATAACCACTTGCTTACTTTGCAAAATTTATAAATATTACCCACAACTATAACATTATATTATATCCACACCATAATATTCAAAAATATATTTTGAGAGAAATTAATCTTTATTCATAAAAGTTGGGGTCTTACAACCTCCCTTCTTATGAAATTTCGTCCTCGAAATTAGAATACGATACACGTATATCGAAGAGGTGAGGATATCTTGACTTCATCTCAGATTCTAACTCACATGTCATTTCTTCCACATCGTGGTTTCTCCACAAAACTTTGACTTGAGGTATAACCTTGGAGCGTAGAATATGATCCTTCTTATCCAAGATTTTAATAGGTAACTCTTCATACGTTAAATCTTCCTCTATCTCGTCTGGTTCTAATTCAATAATGTGGTTTGGGTCTTTCACATATTTACGTAACATAGATATTTGGAAAATATTATGAACACGAGACATACTTGGCGGTAAGGCGAGTCTATAGGCCACAGTTCTTACTCGATCGAGGATTAAAAATGGGCCAATGAATCGAGGATTGAGCTTTCCTCTCTTTCCAAATCTTGTAACTCCTTTCCATGGAACAACACATGATCTCCAATATTGAATTTCATGTCTTTTCGATGAAGATCAGCATAACTCTTTTGTCGATCTTGTGAGGATTTTATACATTGTCGGATCATTTGAATCTTTTTCGTAGTCATACGTACCAAATCTGGTCCCAACAACGTTGCTTCACCTACCTCATCCCAGCATACTGGAGAATGACACTTTCTTCCATACAACGCCTCAAATGGAGCCATGTCAATACTTTCCTGATAACTATTATTGTAGGAAAACTCCACCAATGGTAAAAACTTATCCCAACTTCCCTTGAAGTCAAGGACATAGAGTCTTAATAAATCTTCAAGAGTTTGAATAGTCCTTTCCGACTGCCCATCCGTTTGAGGATGATATGTCGAACTAAATCATAAATACGTGCCCATAGCTTTTTGCAAACTAACCTAAAATCTTGAAGTGAATCTTGGGTCTCGATCAGAAATTATGGATACTGGCATACCATGCAATCTTACAATCTCGTTTATATACATACTAGCAAGACGTTCAAGTATATAAGTTTCTCGTATCGGTAAGAAATGAGCAGACTTGGTCAATCTATCAACAATGACCCAAATTGCATCTATACCTTGAGAAACCTTGGGAAGACCAGTAGCAAAATCCATGGTAATGTTCTCCCACTTCCATTCTGTAATTTCAAGTGGTTACAATGGACCTTTTGGCACTTGATGCTCTGCCTTGACTCGTTGACAAGTTAGACACCTTGAGATAAACCCCGCTATCTCTCTCTTCATATTGCTCCACCAAAATGTATGTCGCAGATCACGATACATTTTGGTACTCCCAGGATGGATTGCAAACGGTGTGTTGTGCGCCTCCATCATGATTTTATACTTTAAGTCAAAATCATTAGGAACACAAAGTCTGGAGTTGACTCGAAGTATTCCTTCTTCATCGATTCTTACTTCCAGGATAGCACATTCTTACACTTTATTCTTCATACGCATTAGCTCCAGGTCTGTAGCTTGAGCAACTTTAACTTTATCGATTAAAGTCGGTTCCACTCGTATATTCGCCATCATCACATGGGTCCCTAGAGTCTTTAACTCTATTTCCATCCTTTCCAAGTCATACAAAATGGGCCTTTGCATTGACAATATTGCACTCGTACCCGTATATGATCTTGTACTCAATGCGTCAGCTACTACGATCGCTTTTCCAGGATGGTATTGGATGGTATGATCATAATCTTTCAACAACTCAAGCCATCGTCGTTGCCGCATGTTGAGTTCCTTTTGAGTGAAGAAATATTTGAGGCTTTTATGATCCGTATAGATCTCCACCTTCTCTCCATACAGGTAATGCCTCCAAATCTTAAGTGCAAAACGATCACGCTTTAACTATAGATCATGAGTAGGATAATTCCTCTCATATTCTTTGAGTTGTCATGAGGCATAGTCTATGACTTTCCCATGTTGCATGAGAACACATCCTAACCCTTTGCTCAAGCATCATCAGAGATGACAAATCCTCCGAGCCAGATGGTATTGTCAGAATAGGTGCTGAAATGAGTCTCCTCTTGAGTTCTTAAAAACTCTTTTCACATTCCTCACTCCAACCAAATTTTGTATCTTTTTGAGTCAGCTGAGTTAATGGAGCAGCGATTCGAGAAAATCCTTCCACGAATCTCCGATAATAACTAGCTAAGTCGAGAAAGCTATGTACTTCGGTCACTGACTTAGGTTGCTCCTAGCTTTGAATTGCTTCAATCTTTGTCGGGTCAGTAGATATTCCATGATTTGATATCACGTGCCCAAGGAATGCAACTTCCTCAAGCCAGAACTCACATTTCTTCAACTTGGCATAAAGCTTATTTTCACGAAGCTTTTGAAGTATCAGCCTCAAGTGTTGCTCACGGTCTTCACGGGTTTTGGAGTATATGAGGGTGTCATCAATAAAGACGACCACAAAGTGATCTAAATATTCCTTGAATACTCGGTTCATCATGTCCATGAAGGTAGCAGGAGCATTAGTCAATCCAAAAGACATGACTAGGAATTCATAATGCTCGTCGAGGGTTACGAAAGCGATCTTTGGAATGTCATCAGTTTTAATCTTCAACTGATGATATCCAGAACGAAGATCAATCTTTGAAAAGAATTTGGCTCCTTGTAACTGGTCAAATAGGTCATCAATGTGAGGCAACGGGTGCCTATTTTTGATGGTGACATGATTCAACTCCCGATAATAAATACAAAGTCGCATACTTCCATCTTTCTTCTTCACGAATAGAACAGGAGCACCCCAAGGAGACGTCTTTAGACGCCAATGAAACCGATGTCTAACAATTCCTGTAGTTGGGTTTGTAACTCCTGAAGTTCAATAGGAGCCACTCGATATGGGGCTTTGAAAATAGGTTTTGTACCGGATTCAAGGTTGATACAAAATTCAATTTCACGCTCTGGGGTAGGCCAGGAAGTTCTTCAGGGAATATGTCAGGAAATTTATTAACAATAGAAATATCATTCAAATCTGACGTATTTTTATTTAAATCCGTGACATGGGCTAAGAAAGCTTAACATCCATTTTTCAATAAATGAATAGCTTTATGACTTGATATGACAGTGATTAACTTTAGTGGTTTGGTTGCTTGAATTCGTATAATAGGTTGGTTAGGAATATAAAAGCTAACAACCTTACAAAAATAATCGATTTTAGGATGATGAGTAGTTAACCAATCAACCCCTAAAATCACATCAAATGCAAGTATTTTCAAAGAAATAAGATCGACAGGTAACGTGCGGTTACCGATTTGAATCAAACAAGACTTATAAACCATGGATGTAATGAAGGTTTCTCCCAATGGAGTTTCAACAGATAAGTCAAAGTCTAATTTTTCCGGAATCAAATTTAAACGTTGAGCGCAAGTAGGAGAAATAAAGGAATGGGTAGAACCGGTATTAAATAAAGTATAAACTTCGCAAGATTTTATGATTAGCTTACCCGTGATCACCTCATTCGGATTCCTCACTTTTTGAGAGGTTACGACAAACGCTCTCCCTTGAACTACCGGTTTTGTCTTGTCTGGGACACCCTTTGATGCCTCCATCCCAGCTGGACTTGTAAAATCAAGCTAGGTGACCTTCTTTTCCACAATTATAACACGCTTTGGACTGCATCGTGCAGTTTGGACTTATGTGTCCTTCCCCTCCACATTTGTAACATACGACCGGTGGTCGTTTTCCTTCCTTAATAACTGGTGCTGATGTCTTTCCATCCTTGTTGAATCTCCTCTTCTTGAAATGTCCACTCTTATTGTCACGGCCATGATTACCACCGAAGTGATTATCACCGAAGTGATTATCATTTCTGGCATGTTGATTCCCTCCACGTTTGTTGTCACCGCTTTGATAACTGCTACCACTCGTATTATCGACTTGTTGGTTGCTCTCTCTTGGTTGGGTTGACTCATTATCGCGCTCCAATAACTGAGCCCTATTCACAACATATGAATACAAACACAGTTTGTGAGAAATTATATATTGACGTATCTCGGGTTTCAAACCTCTTAGAAACATCCTCATCATTCTCTCCTCATTATCAACCAAATGGGACGCAAACCGAGATAACTCCACAAACTTAGCTTCGTACTGTGCCACGGTCATATTGTTTTGCTCAAGCTTGATGAACTCTACCTCCTTTATGTGACGAATACTTTCAGGAAAGTACTTGTCATTGAACAGCTCTTAGAACTTCTCCCAAGACATTTTGAGCACGGCAGGTTGAATACGCTTTACAGATTCCCACCAATAATCTGCCTCTGCTCGCAACATAAAGGTGGCAAAGGGAACCTTTTGCTCCTCGGAGCATCCCAAGGAATAAAATATCTTGTTGATCTGCTTTATCCACGTCTCCCCCTTGAGAGGTTTTGGCTCTCCAAAAAACTCCGGTGGTCCCAGCTCCTTAAACTGCTTAGCGATGACTGTTCAAGAGTTGTCAGTGTTTCCACCTGCATTTTGGATAGGAGCCGCTTTCGCCTGATGTTGCATGAATTGCATAAAGCCTCTGAACATCCCATCGTTCACCATTTCATCGGTGTTATTGTTTACATTAGGATTATTGTCTTCCTGTTGCACATTATCCTGGGCATTAATCTATGGTGACTCAACGGTATCATGTGCTTCATTGCTTATCTCAACATTTTCGGATGCCATTTTCAAATACTGCCACAAAACAAGGGTTAATTAATATATCACATATTATCCCTATACTCTAACCGACCAGTTAAATACCAAATAAACTTAGGTAGGTCATACTAGCGAAGGAATTCCCCGTCTCTCCCCTCCTAGTTCTTGTCTCACATCTCAGCCAGGGATCATATCCCTAAGCTTTGATACCAACTGTAACGCCCCCAAAATAGGTATACATCACCCATCTTAAGTCGCCAAATACATGATACAAAATTCAAATACAACTTAATTATACAACAGTCATGTAAAATACGACAAAACATAATCTAAGAGTTTTAATAAGAATATTGCCATCTAGACAATATCCACACTTAATGGAGTCCTCATTACATTTATTGTCACACTATTTAACAGAATAGTGAGGATTACTAATGCTATCTTACGGACCGCTACTCTGCTTCCCGACTAGTCCGATTCGTTCTCATTTCTGAAGAGAACGAAAGAAAGAAAGGGTGAGCTCAACTAGCCCAGTAAGAAATATTATGACTAAGATAATGCCGAATAAATTATCATTAATCTTCAACAATGTTAAACTGATAAAAGACAATAGACATCAACTTTAACTGCAGCAGAAAAAGCAATCCATTAGAAGAGTCAAGTAGAGCATGATATCTACTATCTTCTATGATTTAAAATGTTTTCATCAATTTTTATCGATGAGACTCAGTTTAATAAATAAACCACATCATCGAGTCATCCCTGCACTACGGGCCAAGGATATTCATTAAATCATCAATGGTCATGACTATACCGAATAATCCCTGGTCATAAAAATTGTCTATCAATGCACTACAGGCCACTAAGGACTTTTACCACATCATTTATTACATTACAGGTCATTATTATACCGAATGATCCCTGGTCATAATCATACTAAGTCCATCTATGCACGTAAGCCAAAAATGACTTTCATCACAGTATAAGCATGAGGATGATGACAATGATATAGTAATTCAATAAAACAAGTTCAAGAATAAATTTATAAGTTAATTTATCCTGAAATCAATAACGTCCAAATTGTCAACATGATACTACTTTGTGGAGTAAAATTCAAGAATGCTCAGAAGAATATTTCCATGAAAAGATACTGGATGAAGCGCAAATATCTAGGATATTCTACTAATTTCACGGAGTATAGAAGCCAAAACTTTAACCAACTGAGTAAAATAGAATATATGAAACTGCAAATGGATTTTCGCCCGTCATGCGGTAATCCACATAGACAGATCATTTCCACAATTTAATAAGGAATGAATACAAAGGATCATTCACCATGCATGCGGTAATCCACATAGACAGGTTATTTCAACAGAATAATAAAGAATGGAATAACAAAAGAATTCACCATGTATGCGATAGACCACACAGACAGGTTATTCTCAACAGAATAATAAAGAATAGAATCAGTCATCGCGCATAAACCAAACAGCATGCATGGATATTCCAATGAATAATAAAGAATAGAACCGTGTCATGCGTAAACCGCATGCATACAAGATATTCCAAAGAGAATAATAAAGAATGGAACCAAGTCATGCGTAAATAAGCATGCATACAAGATATTCCAATGAATAATAAAGAATGGAATAACAACAGAATTCACTATACATGCGATAGATCAAGATGCATGAAAGTTATTCCAATGTAAATAATAAAGAATGGAATAATAGAAGAATTTCACATAGTATGCGGTACTTCGCATAGACAGGTTATTCCAACATAATAATAAGGAGAATAACAATAGTTGTCTTCATGAATACGAAAGAAATAATACCCCTTACCTTAGAAGGAACTGGATATTGGAATAGTGAGATAGTAGACTTCTCTTCTTCTTTCTCTCTATAATAATTGCCCTAAAGCTTTAGTGAATTGGTGAGAAATGAAGGAAGAATGAGCTTCTATTTATAGGAAAATATAGTTTCGATAATTGCACGTTTTGGGGCTCGAAATATTACAGTACAATACCTCCAACTTTTCTTTCATTTTTAATTTAGTCCTGTAAGTATTATCAAACCTGCACCACCTCCCCTAATAGTAAATAGTGTGAATTAATAGTACAATCATGTGACTCAATAGTTATAATCATGTGAAAATATGAATTACATTATAGTACCTCCATCTATACTTCCATTTTTAACTTAGTCATGCAAGTATTATAAATCTTGCACCACCTCCCCTAATAGTACATGAATGTGAATCAATAGTACACACATGTGAACAAATAGTTATATAAGCATGTGAATTAATAGCAATTAATTACTCATTTATCCGATTAATTATCCGATTTATCAATATAACCCCCAGACATCAATTATCATCGGAATAGATGTCGATTTGCACTAACACTAATAATCCCAACACAATGGAACTATCAATTTCATCTTTAATCAACACGAACTTATTCATCATTTATATTATAACTAACAATATTTGACAACCAGGTCGTTCCCAGGAAAGAGGGAGCTTTCTGATAAGGATTTCTCCTTATTGGCGCGCAATTAGATGACCAAACCTCTCCTTGACAGAACTTCTAAACATTATAAATATTTCAATTTAATAATATGAATAACTTTGTCGTTTCAATTATTGATTTAATAATATAACATATTATGCAGATGATACTGTGACAATAATTGAATCAATAATATGAGAGATATGATGCAGCAATTACTGTAGCAATAATTGAGTATAACTGAGTGACTTCTCACGTAAGCATCAATAACCAATACCGTGTGCTACTATGCAACCACGCCAGATTATTCTTGATTTTTACTACCTCGTAGTTCAACAGTTTTAACGGTAACACTTCCGCCATTATTTTTATAAAAAGATAATTCTGTCATTTTCTTATTACGACAATACATCCGTTGTGGGTTCTACCAATGATTGTGTCGTCATACGAATATTCCCTGTTAAAACGAATATTCCCCGACCAATCGAATATTATATAACCACTTGCTTACTTTGAAAAATTTGTAAATATTACCCACAACTATAACATTATATTATATCCACACCATAATATTCAAAAAATATATTTCGAGAGAAATTAATCTTTATTGATAAAAGTTGGGGTCTTACACCGCTCACTGTTTATAATTTTATAATATGATTTTAGAATTATTGCCAACGTAATAATAACCTATAGGGTCACACACATAGAACGTAATTAAAATGGAATTAATTTAAATTATAAAGATTTAAATATGTCAATATGATTGATATTATTTAAATTACAAATTTAAATTAAGAGGATAATTTATATATATGGGTATATTAATTAAGTAAGACTTAATTAAGATATATATATATATATATATATATTCGGATTTTATTTTAATTAAATTAGGTTTTTGATTAATTCGTTTTTAACTGCTATATATATGATATGTAGTAGCCCTATTAGGAATTATCATTAACCTAAAAACCCTAGCCGCTCTTAGAGAGAGACTAGAGAAAAAGTTTTCAAAAATCATGTTCCTTTGGGGGCTAGTACCGCAGCTCCCTTTATTGCAGAATCGTGCAACGGTTCGCGTACGTTCGTGTGGATACCATAACGATGCAGTTTCATGAGAGATTGCGTTAGAGATTCAAAGCGTTTCAGAGGCTTTTTCATAATCGGTATAATCCTTAAACACTGAATTAATGTCTGTTTCGCATGGATCCTGTTTTAGGTTTCGAATATTGTTCTGTTTTATTCAATTTTATTCCGTTGTGCGTTGCTTTGATGTGCCGAAAACCCAACACATTCCCCATGTATGAAAGGGACATGGTGTTGCTACGGTTCGCAAATCCATGGCGGGAGCATGGATCAAGTTTCCATGTATTTGACAAATATGGCACGTTTTAACAAATTTTAGACAATCTCTTTCCATCTTTGGCCAGTAATAACCATGCTCAATAAGTTGTTTCCTTGTGCATTTGGTATACCAAATCTTTGGCTTTGCCTAGTTCCAGACACCGTAAGGGCTTGCCATTGAACCCTCTTCTGAACAGTTCTCCATTTTTCAAGAAGAATTGTTGTGACTTCCTTTTTATTATAATTGCGTCCTTCTTATCGGTCGGAAGATTCCCGCTTTGTAAGAACTCCATTTAAGGAATTCGCCAATCCGCTATGTCATCAATGAAGGCACATTCCTCCTCCCCAGGGTATTCTTGGCATGAAACACATTGGCGTTGTACGACATCTGCTTCTTTCTTCATTTCAAGCCAATAATACCCTTGGCATTGTAGCCTACGATACAAGCCTATGTCTGTAAATCCGCAGTTCTCATCATGCACCTGATGCAAGACTCTATTTGCTTCCTGCCTCTCCAGGCATCGTGTCAATACACCATATGGTTCTTTGTGATATAAGACACCTTTAATGATGTTGTACTTCTGTAGCTCCATGATTGGTATTGTTCCTTCCTTTGTTTGTAATTGATGGGAGATGTCATGTCTCCAATCATCTATTATGTCTTTGGGGAACAAGTCCATCACCGTGGTTGGGAGGGTTCTCTTCATTACCTTCATATCTAAGTCTTCTTATTGGACATAGACTCGAGATGCTACTGTTGCTAATTCATCAGGTTGTTTATTTTGTCCTCTTGGCACATATTCAATCACCACCTTCTTGAAAGCCTCCATCACCTTCTGTGCTAAAGTTTGATATGGTGCCAAGATAGGTTCCTTCATTCCGAATTGGCCTCTTATTTGCTTCACTATAAGGTTTGAATCTCCCTTTACTTTAAGATGTTTGGCTCCCAATTCTTGAGCCGCCAACAATCCTAGTATGAATGCCTCATATTCTGCTTCATTGTTTGTGCATGGGAAATACAATTTGTATGACAAGGCCACTTCATTTCCTTCTTTGGTGGTCAACACCACTCCTGCTCCACCTTTACCTTCTGCAGACGATCCATCAAAAGCCAAACTCCACCATTCTGGGTCCTCATCCATCAAGTCGATTGATTCAACTTCTCCGCCTAGAAGATCCTCAGAAGGGGGTTCATATTCTCCATTTGGAAATTGAGCTAGCAGGTCTGCCAAGGCTTGACATCAGATCGCCTTTGGTGTAACACACTTGATGTCGTATTCTGGAAGAATCATCATCCATCGGGCAGGTCTTCCTACTAATGTTGGCCTAGTCAATAGATATCTGATTGATCAGTTCTTGTTGCAAGCTTTACTTCGTACGCTAGAAAATAATGTCACATTTTCTGCGCAATGAACACCAACGCTAAGCAATGCCTCTCCACCTGTGAATACCTAGTTTCCGATCCTCTAATTATCCAACTAATGTAATACACAGGTTTCTCTTCTACATCCACCTCCTACATGATCAATCTGCCTATAGACTTCTTGGTAGATGTGATGTACAACTGCAATGGCATTCCTCTTTGTGGCACTACCATAATTTACGCTGAAGCCAAAATTCTTTTCACCTTCTCAAAGGCCTGTTATTGGTCTTGCCCCCAGTCCCATTATGCCTTTCCTTTTAGCAATTTACCGAAAGATTCTGTGACTTCGGCTAATGCTGGCATGAATCTTCTTATGTACAAAACTTTCCCTAGAAAGCTCTTTAACTGTTTTTGCGTCTTTGGTGGGGGCATCTCTGTAATTACTTTTCCCTTGCTTGGGTCCTCCTCTAAACCTTTGTTATGCACCAAAAAGCCCAAGAATTTTCCAGCCGTCATTCCAATGGCGCACTTCTTTGGATTCATCCTCAACTTGTACCTTCGACATCGCTCAAAAACTTTCTTGGATTTTACTACTATGTCGTCCACGTAGTCCTCCACTATGTCATGAATCATGTCATAAAATATAACATGTATTGCCCTTTGATAAGTTGCCCCCGCATTCTTCAACCTGAATGGCATTACTACATAGTAGAAATTCCCAAACGGGGTACGAAAGGTTGTCAACTCTGCATCTTCTACGGACATCTTTATCTGATTGTAACCCACAAACCCGTCCATGAATGACATCATCTCGTGATTGGTCATTGCATCTACCAAAGTGTCTATGTTGGGTAATGGGTACATGTCCTTCGGGCATGCCTTATTCAAGTCTCTGAAATCCACACACATTCGTAGCTTTCCATTTGATTTCTTTACTGGTACAATGCTAGATAGCCATATTCGATGTTGGATTGGCTTTATGAACCCTACTTCCAGCAACTTCTTGATCTCTTCCTTTATTTGAGTTTTAACTTCGGGTGCATAGTTGCGAGGTGCTTGCTTCACTAGCTTCATTCCTGGGCTTATGTTTAGATTGTGCTCCACAAGATCCTTGTCAATGTCGGGCATCTCGTCGTAATTCCAAGTAAAGACATCCCTATACTCTTGCAATAATTGCACGAGCTCCTCTTTCTGGTTAGCATCCAGCTCCTTGCTGACATAAGTCGGCCTTGGCGTTCCTCCATCTACTGCCAAATTAGCTTCTTCTAATTCATTTTGTTGAGGTTTTGGCCTATTCTCAAAGCATTCTGGAGCTGGTCCTACCTCCTGCTGCACAACTTCTCCTTCTTAATTATTACTGGAGTGGGGGACACCTCCTGAGCCATCGGGTTCGCATGCTTCCTTGGCTCTTCCCTTTAGCCCTATCACAAACGAAACACCACATTTTCGTCGGTTTTAACAACCCTCTCCCATTTCATCTTTTGGCCATCCTCTGACTGTGCTATTTGCTTGGCATTTATTATATTTCTTGTATCTTCAGGGTCTGCTGGACTTTTCTTTTCTCTTCTTCCTTCCTTCTCTAGGTCTACTACCACTGGCTTCTTATTTTTGGAACATTCTCGGTGTTCTGAGATCTTCTTCTCTTTTTCTGTAGGCACAAACTTATCTTCCTGCACTTCCTCCCAGCTTGCTAGTCTTAGGGAATTAGGCCTTGCAATCTGGTTCTCTCCCTCATTAGCGACATCATCAAAAAATGTTACCTCGGTGACGTGTGCCTCCTCTGGTCCAAAGGGATTCCGAGTTGCTGGTACCTTCACTTCTTTCCTTTTCCAGATAGCTTTCAGGCACTGATGAAAGACTGGGGGTACCACCCTTTAGTCATTTTGCCAAGCCCTTCCCAGCAAGACATGATATCATGCATCCACCTCCGCAACATGGAACATTACAGGCCCTCGAATCTTCCCAACTTGCATATCCACCTTGATGTGTCCCAAGGTTCTTGTACTCTGGTTGGCGAATCCTGTAATGTTTGTTTGTTCCTTCATAATCTTCTTCTCTGGCAGGCCTAACCGTTTAAACACGGTGTAGGGCATAATATTTACAGACGCACCATTGTCAATGAATGCCCTCTGCACTTTAATGCCATTGATTACTTCTGTCACATATAGTGGCCTATTGTGCGAGTATCTTATCTCTTTATCGGCTTTAGAAAAAGATATCTTATTTTCTTCTTCCTTCATTGTCTTCACAAATCCTTTGCTTATGGCCATGCAAGTCTCTTGCATCTCGGCAGCCTTAATGATTGCCTTGGTTGCTTCTATCCTTGCTTCCTTGGCCAATCTTATCTGATCAAAAAAAAAATTTGAACTTGGCTCCGTTCATCAACGTCGTCACCTGCAGGGCTGGATCGCACTCCTCATTTTCTTCCATCATCATCTCCAATTCTGGATTTGTGCTGTGAATAACAGTTTTGCACATTTCTTTCCCCTTGTGATTCGGTAGTGGCTTGTCATGAACACTGTTTTCCTTTCCAAGTTCAATTTCCCAATTTGCCAACTTTTCATGGTATATCCTCCTTAGGCTGTAACAGTCCATAGTGGAATGTCCCGCGTATTGGTGGTATACACAGAAGTCTGGTCTTCTTTTCATCTCTTCCGTCACTACAAATCTAGGCCTTGGGGGTTTCACCACCCCAAGTTCAACCCATTGTTCGTATAGACCCTTGAATGCCTTCTCACTGCATGTGATAGCCTCTGGGACTGACTTTCTTGTATATTTTTCCCCAGGCCTTCCTCTACTTCGTTCGAAATTTTTCTCATGCTTTTCCCTCTTGCCCCCTTGTGGTTTTGACTGAGAGTCAGCCAAAGCCATAGTTGTTATCATCTTTCCCTTCCATGTAACCGTCGCATGGCTAGTGGGCAATGTCATGATTCCTCCCAAGTCTTGTGCAAAAAATGAGTTGGTCGCGAAGGAATCACAAGCCTTGGTAAAGAGGTGGGGCTTGAAGGCATCTAAGGCACCATTGTTGCAAATGCTGACCAAATTCTTTTCTTCAATCGGCTCTGCACACTTCTGTGTTTGGACCCTAAACCTGTCAACATAATCTGATAGCTTCTCGTTCGGCTTCTGCTTGAATCGCTTACAATGGTTACCTGTTTCTGCACATAGAAAAATTTCTTAAAAATTTGTAATTTTAGGTCATCCCAATCATGGACTGACCCCTTCTCCAAATTATAGTACCAACTGAAGGCACTATCCATCAAATTCTTGTTGAACTCCCACATCAACAAGTTGTGGTTGTTTACTTCATCATATCCTACCAACGGAGACATCGACTCTACGAACCTGGCAATATGTTCCATGACATTTCCTTTATCCCAGTCATATTTTAGAAACTGCGGGGGATACTCAATATACCCTGTAGGTTAAGGTTACCTCCGAATATGTGTCGTGTAAGGTGGAGTAACGTCTAACTCCGAGGGTTGGGATGTCTGCCTGCAAAGTTGATTGATCACATTGATCATATCATCCTTTGTCACGTACTGGCTCGTGGTGTTAACTCTATGGGGTGTTGTGATATACTGTTGTATTGGCGGTGTGTATGGTAAAGAGATTGGTTGATGCATAGTTACATCGTGCAAAGCTAGCCCTTGTGGCAGTTGTTGGCTCACTCGCTGGACATGGCTTGGGATGGTTCGCATCTGCACTTGTGAAAATACTGGAAGAGCGGTTGGGATGATGTGTGTCTGAGGTTGGTTTGCTTCTAACCTGGGTTGTTGTGCGTCACCACTGTTCTGGGGCTCCAAGTTGATGATTGGAACCGACTAATTCTCTGTCGATGGATGTACAATCTAGTTCTCTTTGTTGTTGCTGTCATTGTTGTTGCCTTCCACTCCTGCTTGTTCCCCCTGCGAACTGCCTGGGAACATGGCCTTGAAGGTGGGAATCTGCATCAACTGTTGGTAGAAATTCCCCATTTCCTCTTGCATTCTCTGCATCTCTAGCATCATGGCCATCATCATCCCTTGTCCTTCCCATGCTTCCTTCAATGCCTTGAGCATCTCCAGTTACACAGCATTCGTCTGCTCTCTGCTTGCATTGTAACGCCCCAAAATTCGGTCTATCTTCACACCCAGATTCCGTACATCACGGTCCCACTTCTTTCCAAACATACATTGTAATAACCGTGAATTTTAAGTCACCATGAATGTATGTACATTTTTTTTTACTTTGTGTTATATATGGATACATACATTTATGGATTTCATTAAAAATGAAAGCCTTGTGACCTAATTATACATTAGGTAAGGATATTAAATAACCTAAGGGTTATGGTAACACGAAAAAGTTAGTATTTTATATGTATACTAACTTAAGTGGGTAAACTTAGTATTTCAAGTGACTAATAATTTTAAACCTAATTCTTGTAAATCTAATTAGGTTATGAGATAAAATCATATGTATAAGTAATTAAACTTCATATGATTGGAGATGAAAACCCTAAATTATCAAATTAGGTAACATTATTAAAATTGTTGGACTATGTTTTATCTAGCCCAAATCAATTAAAAGAAAAGCCCAAGGAAAATAAAATGTAATCCAATACTTAGCCCACTTGATTGGGGGTATTCTAGACATTTGATTAATCAAAATTGGGCATTTAAAATAAAAGCTAAATGGTGGATATTATGAGGATCCTAAGTGGATTAATTAATCTAGCTTGTCCATTAGTAGACATGATTAAACATAAGGACAATGTTGTAAGGCTCCCATTGGTTGCCACTCCATTATGCACATTTAATCATGTTTAACCTAAGGTAAGTAATAATACAAAGTGTTTTACCTAATGGGCAACAAAATGATTGTAGGAGAATTAATAATGAATTGCCCATTACATTTTGAATGCACATCTCATTCTTCCAACACTTCATTCATTCCAACATTTCATTTCTCTCCATCTTCTTCTTTCTTCTTCTATCTCTTGCTCCCAAGCTAGCCAACTTCAAAGAGAGAAAAGAAAGAGAGAATTTCATCCATAGAAAGAAAAAAAATATAGGAGTGCTAGTTGTTTATGCCCCTAAGTTTATTAGTTACTTTGGAAAATCAAGGAAGGTAGCCACTAAGTCAAGGTATAATGTACCTTCATCTTCTTCTCTTACCTTGTTTTGATAGCTTGAGTTTTGATGGGGTTATGTACAACTACTCAAGATACACTAGTTATACGTACCATCATGCATGGAACTAAGTATCTTGAGTGTTGGATCTAAAACTTAGAGGAAGAAAATGAGCATATGTTCTCCAAGGGTGAAAACTCTTGTTTTTCTTCCACTAAATCTTGTGTAACTCAAGTTCTACAACTTGGAATTATGATCCGTCGAAGGGGGTGCTAGATACATGAGTTATCTAGTAAACCCAAGTGGTAGATCACAAATCTAGTAAGTTTTGAAACCTTTAAGATTATTTTTCCCAAAACAGTCCACTTTATATGCTAAAGCTTTGAAACTCTAAATCAGCTACTGACTTGTTTTTCATGAGGCTGTTTCGGTCAGTTCCTTGTCTTGTAAAAATTTGGAAAAATATTACAGAGGTACCTTATGAAGTTATCTACAGCGTAGGAAAAAAACGGACACGTTTGAGTTATATATTGTCGCGTAATGACTATTTCCGTAAAGGACTCCATAAATATTATCCTACGAATATCTCATTGTGTATACATTGGAAAATTCCAAAATTTTTACAGTAGCTTCATATATGTTAAGAGAGCATACCCTGAAAATTTCAAATTTTTCTGAGTAAAACTTAATTTATGAAAAATAGAGCAAGATCCGAGTGTTTTAGACACTCTAAAAATAGTAAATCATTTTCTAAAATTCTAGAAAAATTAGAGGATCATTGTTGGTTCATATTCTGTTAAAATCCAGAAGCTGAGAATTTTTGGAATTAGTTTGCTATTTTCCTAAAAATGATTAGGTTATGAATAAAAGGAAATAAATAGTTAAATGATGCCTTTAATGAGAAAAATATGATTTTTATGCTTGAATGCTCATAATATATTATATCATGACTATCTTAGGGCATTTTGGTAATTTATAATAATAAATATTACTTATGACCTTTTATGGATATTAAATAAGAGGTTATTAAAGGATGAACAATTAGAATAAATTGTTTATTAATTTAATAAATCATTGGAAAATTATTATAATACTAATAATATTATAATATGATGTTGTTATGTAAATAAAAATATTAGATTAGAGTATTATTATTAAATAATAATATTAGAGATTAAATAAAATATTATTAAATGATTAATAATATTAGTAAGTGAATAAAATATTATTAAATGATTAATAATATTAGTAAAGGGATAAAATATTATTAAATGATTAATAATATTAGTAAGTGAATAAAATATTGGTAAATGATTTAAAGTATTATTAGTGAACCTATAATACTAGAAGGTGAATTAATATTATCTAAGTTAATAATATTATGTGAATTAAAGGTAGTCGTTAATTAATAATAACACTATCTAGGCATGATAATGTTTATAAGAACTTATTGTAATGTATGATATCTATGTGATTACATAATCGATGTTATGCATTGACTAATTGAAAGACTAATTATAGGTCTCTCAAAGGAAGATAATTTAACTACATAGTGGATAGAAATTTATTTACGTGGGCAGAACTTCTGATCGAGGCAAGTTTCCTAACTCAACTTGAGTTATTATTTTCAAAGCATATTAGTGAATAATTATTGATGATTATTCACGTCTTTATTGATTATTGAAATTAGCACTTTGTGCGATTGAATTCCGATTCTCTTGCCGTTTGAACTGTGAATTAAATTAAAGTTCTTCATTTATGAACTGTTTATGGGATAGATCTATGCTAATTGTATCGCCTAGATCAAGCATGTCTAAATTTGTTAAATCAAATGGATTTTAAATAAGCTGTTCTTATTAATTGATATGGTAAGAACTCTTGGTGAAAATGAACAAATTTGATTAAGGCATGATATCAATGTCGGATTATTAAGTGTTTATGCATAAATCACGGGGTATGAAAATTTGATCCCTTGAATACCAAAACTTATTAAAAGGTCTAGTTTAAATCACTTTGAGCACCTTGGCAAATGTTCATGGTTATTCAAAACCACTCGATTCATGTTATTCAATTATCGAATATTCAATTGTTAATTATTAATTCATGTTCCTTCACAATCTTATATTATTGTTGAACATTGAAGGCAATATTTCTTTCTACGTCATGATATATCTCCTTTGTCTTTATAAACTTGTGAAGAAAATTAGTTGCTTACTCTTGCTATATCATGACCTCTATTTTCGATTAAGCTCAAGGATCTAATCACGAAGGACAAGGGCAAGGGCAAGATCCGGGGGAGTAATTTTAGAATGAATGTTAAATTAGTTATTATCTAATGGAATTTCTTGAGTAAACTGTTTGTATTATAAATGGTGTATTTAAAGTTAAGGTTAGAGAGACCTTGGGACCATGTTTTGAGACTTTTGTATAATGAACAATGTATGTTTATTATTTGAAATAGTTATAGAATGCTTATGATGATGATAGGATCGTGAGCACTTTGAATCGAGGTTAGAGAACACGGATTTGGGGCGTCACAAAGTTGGTATCAAAGTCAGTAGGTTATAAACATTAGGAATGCTAAAAACCTAGGTTATAACCTTAGTAGAAAACTCTTACGGAGTATGTTAGAGAGATGGATTGTGGAAATTCATCGAGTATATGTGTTATACTAATAAAATATTATTTCATTTCATCAATGGATATATTTTATTGTAGTAATCGATGTTGTATCCTTGTTTTATAGGATGCGGTGATAGTCGGGGAGCCATTACAGAGACCAGGAGGAGGTCGTCCGGAGGAGGTGTCGGACACCTCGAAGGATGTGATGATTAGTAACTGTTAGAAAAAACTATGCTCGTGGAGCAAAAGGATTTTGCAATTGGAGGCGGAGAATATGAACCATCAACACACGGAAAGAGCAAATAAGGATCTTGCTTATCGTGCATGTATGGAGCTAGCAGAGATATCTGAGTCCAAATGAAGCGAGGAGAAGGCAAAGTTCGCAGCATTGAGAGTAGAGCATCTGGCGATGCAGAGTGAGTTTGACGTAGAGATTACAGACAAGATACGGGTGGAAGAAGCATTTCATAAGTCGGCCAAATAGGTGGACCTATTAGAGATGGCACTGGATGCCATGAAGGTCAGAGTGGAGACTTTAGGACTGGCATTAGACGCTGCGTATGAGGGCCAGCGCAGTGGGGCTAGGAGGGTCCACTCTGAGATAGGAGAGTCTAGTCGATCCGTTCGACGTAGAGTTCTGGAGTAGTTGCTTCCCTAGGAGCCTGTGCAGGTGACCTGGCAGGGCCACCAGTGGTGATGATGTGATGGCCCAGTTGTAAATAGATGCATTAGTACCTTTCTTGTTGTGTAATAAGGTTTTATGTTGATGTAAACCTCAGCAGGTGTGAGGTAGTAAATGGTTATGTACTTTCCCTAATTGTGTTTGTAGGGAGGTATCATTATGAGTTAATCCCATCTTTTGTGTTAAAATGGGATAGTAGCATTTATAAAATATACCTGTATTAATCGTGTAAGTCACCGAAGATTGGTGTATGAATATAAATGCGATATTATTATGATATGTGTTAGAAAATTTTAAATAGTAAATTTTCTATTTAATGTTATGTGAATTCATGGTGATTTGGAAAATGTTCTTTAAAAACAAACTTAACCCACTAAGTAGGAGAAAGACTTCCAAATCTCAGGTAACTTAAAACTCTCACATAATGATCATCGATTGTTTAAATAAATAGCGTATTACATATACTAAGTAATCATATGATAATAAATCCGAAAGTAACGTGTTAGAATTTTTTGTTTCACTAGATAATGGCGCATGAGACGTGGACTCGTGAACCAAGATATTGAAGAGTCGATTAATAATGCAATGGGATCTCAACAAAACCCAATGCAAGATTTTATTAACATGATGGTTGAAGCCATGAGAATCAAGCTCAACTGCAGAAAAATCGAGCGAGCACCCAAATAGTAAACTTTAAGGACTTCAAGGCGGTGGGACCGCCAGAGTTCGAGGAACAACAGATTCGATAGAAGCCCAAATATGGGTAAAGGAGATTGAGAAGGCCTTTGTTATTGCTAGAGTAGCGGAAGAACAGAAGACCATTTTGCTACCTACTTAATGAAGGGGGAGGCTAGCTATTGAAAGCGATGCCAACCGTAACAAAGTCGGCCGGAATCGTGACTTGGGAAGCATTCAAGAAGTTGTTCTTGAGAACTACTTCCAGAGCGTTCAAGCAAGAATGGAGATCAAGTTCTTGGAACTAAAAGCAGGAGAATATGTCAATGTCGTAGTATCTTTGCGAAATTTAATGAATTGGCGGATTCGCTCCACATCGGTGGACACAGAGAGGTGAGGAAAGCGAGAAGGTTTGAAAATGGACTAAAGCCGTGGATTTATAGTAAGGTAGCGGTTTTACAAATCCCATCATTCTCAACTCTGTTGGAAAAAGCTCTTATAAGCGGAAGGAGGAAGCGGCGGTCTCAAGATACAATCGGGAGAAGAATAAGAAGAAATCGAAGGTGGGAATCAAAATGTCGGCGATGGCGGTAGGTAACAATAATAAGCGGAAATGGAGCAATGGGGGTAGTAATCGGAGATCAAAGAAGGAAGCGTGCAACAAAAGAAAGTCGGTGTGTGGGAATCAGGAAAAGGGTCACTTTCGAAGTCTTTGGAAAGGAAAAATGATATGTTATACATGTGGACAAGAAGGCATACCTCACCCAATTGTACTAAGTTGAAGAAAGGAGGTTGCTTTAATTGTGGTGAAGTGGGACATCGGATCAAGGATTGCCCAAGAAGAAAAGCATGGATGGCGGAAATGGCGGCGAGGGCAATAACACAAAGACAACCAAAGGAGGACCAAATTTCCAAACAAGCCAACAAACACGGACATTCAATATGGCGGTCTGCAAGATGTCAGTGGCATCCGGGGAGGTGGTGTTAGGTATAATTCCGATCAATGATATAAATGCCTATGTGTTATTCGATTCTTGAGCTTCATGTTCTTTTTATGTCGATGAATTTGCTCAAAGATTAAGTTTACCTCATAAACTATTAGAACACCCAATGAATGTAGAAGTAGCAAACAAAGAAATTATCCTGTAGACTACATCTATAGGAACTGCTTGTGCTAATGTAAGAGGTTTTAAGCTTAACGTGGATTTGATACTGATTCGCTTTGGAGAGTTTGATGTAATCCTTGGGATGGATTGGTTATCAAGTCATGAAGCGGTCATTGATTGTAAGAAAAAGTGCGTATACCTAAAGACTCAAATAAGTTAAAGGTGGTATTTTATGGCGATAAATCGCCAAGACAATCTTGTTGTCTGACGATGATGCAAGCAAGAAGTTGCTTAGGAAGGGTTGTATAGGTTATTTGGCTCACGTTGTGGATACCCATGAGAATCGAGGGTGAACTGGGTCAAATACCTATTGTAAGGAAATTCGTTGACGTTTTCCCGATGAAATTCGGGATTGCCACCGTATAAAGAGATAGAGTTTGTTATCGATTTGGCACCGGGGACATCACCGGTATCCAAAACGCCGTGTCGTATGGCTCTGTGAGAAATGAAGGAACTGATGGTTCAACTACAAGAGTTGTTAGATAAGGGATACATTCGACCAAGCGTATCACCATGGGGAGCACCAGTCTTATTCGTAAAGAAGAAGGATGGGTCATTAAGACTTTGTATCGACTACCGAGAGTTAAACAAGGTCACCATTAAGAATAAATACCCATTGCCTAGGATCGACGATTTGTTTGATCAGTTGAAGGGGGCAAAATACTTTTCAAAAATTGACTTGAGGACTGGTTATCACCAACTGAAGGTGAGACATGAGGATGTTCCAAAGACGGCATTCAGAACTCGGTATGGACACTTTGAGTTTCTGGTAATGTCTTTTGGGTTAACTAATGCACCAAAGAAAGATTCATGGATTTGATGAACAGAGTTTTAAGCGATGATTGGATAAGTTTGTTGTCGTGTTCATCGACGACATTATGGTATATTCCGAGACAGAGGAAGATCACGCTGAACATCTAAGGAAAGTGTTGGAGACGTTAAGGACGGAGAAGTTGTATGCAAAGTTCTCCAAGTGTGAATTTTGGTTGCGGAGGGTGCAATTTTTGGGTCACATTATCGACAAAGATGGTGTTTCGGTAGATCCAAAGAAAAGTAGAAGCGGTTATCAACTGGGGAACGACCAAAGACACCGGCAAAAATTAGGGAGTTTCTTGGGATTAGCAGGATACTATCGAAGATTCATCCAAGATTTTTCAAAGGTAGCATCGCCATTGACCAACCTTACTAGAAAGGCAGTGAAGTTCGTTTGGACGGAAAAATGTGAACAGAGTTTCATGGAATTGAAGAAGAGGCTCACCAAGCACTGTGTTGGCTTTTAATTTGACAACGCGGAGGATTTGTAGTGTATAGTGATGCGTCACACAAGGGTCTTGGTCGCAGTATCTTGATGCTTTGAGATGGCAAGGTCATTCGTCGACGCTTCACGCCGCCTAAAGGACTATGAGAAGGGTTATCCGACTCATGACCGGAGTTAAAGAAGATAGTTTTTGCCTTGAAAATTTGGAGGCACTATTTGTATGGAGAGAGTGTGAGATATATACGGATCATAAGAGTCTAAAGTATATCTTCACCCGTAAGGAGCTAAATATGAGGCAACACCGATGGCTAGAATTGATCAAGGATTATGATTGTGAGATTACTGTACCATCCGAGCAAAGCAAATGTAGTGGTGATGCCCTAAGCGAAAAAAAGCGAGAGAAGTTATTGAAGTTAACCATTCAAGAGGAATTGGTGAAGGAATTGAACGACTTGACTTAGAGGTTAAGTACCGACGGAGGTCAATGAGAAATTATTTATCATGGTGGCGAGCCCTACTTTATTAGATAAGGTTAAAGAGGCTCAAGAAAAGGATTTAAGATTGCGACAAAGATCAAGAAGCTAGTTAATAAGGGATGAATTGAAATACAAGATTAATGGCACCGAATCGCTAAGATTTGAAGGACGAATTTGGGTACCAATTAATACTAGAACTAAGAGAAGAGATTCTGCAAGAAGCACATAATACGAGGTACTCGATACACCCAGGAAGCACAAAAATGTATCAAGACTTACGTCAACACTTTTGGTGGCCAAACATGAAGAGAGATGTTGCAGAATGTGTCAGTAAATGTCTAACTTGTCAAAGAGTCAAGGCAGAACATCAATGACCGAGTGGACTATTACAGCCTTTAGAGATTCCAGAGTGGAAATGGGAGCACATCACGATGGATTTTGTGGTGGGACTTCCAGCAACGCAAAAGGGACACGATGCCATATGGGTGATCGTAGATCGTCTTACTGTCGGCTCACTTTTGCCGATCAAGATCGGTATAGTCCGGACCAACTAGCCAAACTATACATCAAAGAAATTATATCGAGACATGGCGTATCAAGATTCTATTGTGCCGGATAGGGATCCGCGTTTCACGCCAAACTTCGGAAGAGTCTTCAAGAAAGAATGGGGACGCATCTACTACGGATGAGCACCGCGTATCATCCATGTGCAGCCGATGGGCAAAGTGGGAGAACGATTCAAACACTTGAAGACATGCTCGAGCTTGTGTGATGGACTTTAAGGGTAGTTGGGAGGATCATCTTCCATTGGTAGAGTTCGCATACAACAATAGCTACCACGCCAAGCATCGGAATGCCGCCGTCTTTAAGCATTGTATGGGAGAAAATGTAAACGCCCAGTATCTTTGGGATGAAGTGGGTGAACGCCAACTGTTGGGACCAGGCGAATCGTGCAGCAGATCAGAGACCATTAAGGTGATTAGAGCCCGACTGGTAGCAGCTCAAGATCGCTAGAAGAAGTATGCAGACTTACATCGCCAGAAGAGAGATTTTGAGGTGGGAAGCCATGCATTTTTGAAAGTATCTCCTTGGAAAGGAAAGATAAGGTTTGGAAAGAAAGGTAAGCTGAGTCCGAGATTTATTGGACCTTTTGAGATCTTGAAGAAGATAGGCGAAGTGGCGTCTGGTAGCTCTACCTCCCGAATCGGAACATATTCATAATGTGTTTCATGTGTCGATCTTTACGACCATATAAGCCTCGACACAAGCATGTGATATCGTAAGAGCCAATTCAGTCGAAAAAGATTTATCGTCGAGGAAATTCCAAATGAAGTTTTAGATGAAAGGAATGTAAATTGCGAAATAAGGTTATACATTTTGTAAAAGTTCTTTGGAGGAACCACAATGCTGAAGAAGCTACGTGGGAACTTGAAGAAAGGATAAGAGAAAATTACCCACACCTTTTTGAGTAACCTTATATATAATTCCGGGGACGGAATTCTTATAAGGGGGGAGGATGTAATAACCGTGTGAATTTTAAGTCACCATGAATGTATGTACATTTTTTTACTTTGTGTTATATATGGATACATACATTTATGGATTTCATTAAAATGAAAGCCTTGTGACCTAATTATACATTAGGTAAGGATATTAAATAACCTAAGGGTTATGGTAACACGAAAAAGTTAGTATTTTATATGTATACTAACTTAAGTGGGTAAACTTAGTATTTCAAGTGACTAATAATTTTAAACCTAATTCTTGTAAATCTAATTAGGTTATGAGATAAAATCATATGTATAAGTAATTAAACTTCATATGATTGGAGATGAAAGCCCTAAATTATCAAATTAGGTAACATTATTAAAATTGTTGGACCATGTTTTTATCTAGCCCAAATCAATTAAAAGAAAAGCCCAAGGAAAATAAAATGTAATCCAATACTTAGCCCACTTGATTGGGGGTATTCTAGACATTTGATTAATCAAAATTGGGCATTTAAAATAAAAGCTAAATGGTGGATATTATGAGGATCCTAAGTGGATTAATTAATCTAGCTTGTCCATTAGTAGACATGATTAAACATAAGGACAATGTTGTAAGGCTCCCATTGGTTGCCACTCCATTATGCACATTTAATCATGTTTAACCTAAGGTAAGTAATAATACAAAGTGTTTTACCTAATGGGCAACAAAATGATTGTGGAAGAATTAATAATGAATTGCCCATTACATTTTGAATGCACATCTCATTCTTCCAACACTTCATTCGTATTCCAACATTTCATTTTCTCTCCATCTTCTTCTTCTATCTCTTGCTCCCAAGCTAGCCAACTTCAATGAGAGAAAAGAAAGAGAGAATTTCATCCATAGAAAAAAAAAAATATAGGAGTGCTAGTTGTTTATGCCCCCTAAGTTTATTAGTTACTTTGGAAAATCAAGGAAGGTAGCCACTAAGTCAAGGTATAATGTACCTTCATCTTCTTCTCTTACCTTGTTTTGATAGCTTGAGTTTTGATGGGGTTATGTACAACTACTCAAGATACACTAGTTATACGTACCATCATGCATGGAACTAAGTATCTTGAGTGTTGGATCTAAGGCTTAGAGGAAGAAAATGAGCATATGTTCTCCAAGGGTGAAAACTCTTGTTTTTCTTCCACTAAATCTTGTGTAACTCAAGTTCTACAACTTGGAATTATGATCCGTCGAAAGGGGTGCTAGATACATGAGTTATCTAGTAAACCCAAGTGGTAGATCACAAATCTAGTAAGTTTTGAAACCTTTAAGATTATTTTTCCCAAAACAGTCCACTTTATATGCTAAAGCTTTGAAACTCTAAATCAGCTACTGACTTGTTTTTCATGAGGCTGTTTCGGTCAGTTCCTTGTCTTGTAAAAAAATCTGGAAAAATATTACAGAGGTACCTTATGAAGTTATCTACGCGTAGGAAAAAGAACGGACACGTTTCGAGTTATATATTTTGCGTAATGACTATTTCCGTAAAGGACTCCATAAATATTATCCTACGAATATCTCACTGTGTATACATTGGAAAATTCCAAAATTTTTACAGTAGCTTCATATATGTTAAGAGAGCATACCCTGAAAATTTCAAATTTTTCTGAGTAAAACTTAATTTATGAAAAATAGAGCAAGATCCGAGTGTTTTAGACACTCTAAAAATAGTAAATCATTTTCTAAAATTCTAGAAAAATTAGAGGATCATTGTTGGTTCATATTCTGTTAAAATCCAGAAGCTGAGAATTTTTGGAATTAGTTTGCTATTTTTCCTAAAAATGATTAGGTTATGAATAAAAGGAAATAAATAGTTAAATGATGCCTTTAATGAGAAAAATATGATTTTTATGCTTGAATGCTCATAATATATTATATCATGACTATCTTAGGGCATTTTGGTAATTTATAATAATAAATATTACTTATGACCTTTTATGGATATTAAATAAGAGGTTATTAAAGGATGAACAATTAGAATAAATTGTTTATTAATTTAATAAATCATTGGAAAATTATTATAATACTAATAATATTATAATATGATGTTGTTATGTAAATAAAAATATTAGATTAGAGTATTATTATTAAATAATATTATTCGAGATTAAATAAAATATTATTAAATGATTAATAATATTAGTAAGTGAATAAAATATTATTAAATGATTAATAATATTAGTAAAGGGATAAAATATTATTAAATGATTAATAATATTAGTAAGTGAATAAAATATTGGTAAATGATTTAAAGTATTATTAGTGAACCAATAATACTAGAAGGTGAATTAATATTATCTAAGTTAATAATATTATGTGAATTAAAGGTAGTCGTTAATTAATAATAACACTATCTAGGCATGATAATGTTTATAAGAACTTATTGTAATGTATGATATCTATGTGATTACATAATCGATGTTATGCATTGACTAATTGAAAGACTAATTATAGGTCTCTCAAAGGAAGATAATTTAACTACATAGTGGATAGAAATTTATTTCAGTGTCAGTAACCTCACGATCGAGGCAAGTTTCCTAACTCAACTTGAGTTATTATTTTCAAAAGCATATTAGTGAATAATTATTGATGATTATTCACGTCTTTATTGATTATTGAAATTAAGACTTTGTGCAATTGAATTCGCTCTACCGCCATTGAACCGCGTGAATTAAATTAAAGTTCTTCATTTATGAATCGTTTATGGGATAGATCTATGCTAATTGTATCGGCTTAGATCAAGCATGTCTAAATTTGTTAAATCAAATGGATTTTAAATAACCGTTCTTATTAATTGATATGGTAAGAACTCTTGACCGAGAAATGAACAAATTTGATTAAGGCATGATATCAATGTCGGATTATTAAGTGTTTATGCATAAATCACGGGGTATGAAAGGTCGATCCCTTGAATACCAAAACTTATTAAAAGGTCCAGTTTAAATCATCGAGCACCTTGGCAAATGTTCATGGTTATTCAAAACCACTCGATTCATGTTATTCAATTATCGAATATTCAATTGTTGATTATTAATTCATGTTCCTTCACAATCTTATATTATTGTTGAACATTGAAGGCAATATTTCTTTCTACGTCCATGATATATCTCATTTGTCTTTATAAACTTGTGAAGCAAATTAGTTGCTTACTCTTGCTATATCATGACCTCTATTTTCGATTAAGCAAGAAGGATCTAATGCGAAGGACAAGGGCAAGGGCAAGATCCGAGAGTAATTTTAGAATGAATGTTAAATTAGTTATTATCTAATGGAATTTCTTGAGTAAACTGTTTGTATTATAAATGGTGTATTTAAAGTTAAGGTTAGAGAGACCTTGGGACCATGTTTTGAGACTTTTGTATAATGAACAGTGTATGTTTATTATTTCGAAATAGTTATAGAATGCTTATGATGATGATAGGATCGTGAGCACTGAATCTGAGGTTAGAGAACCTGGATTTGGGGGCGTCACATACATCATCATACAGTGAAATATAACAACATACATTCTCAATTCCCAGGTTCTAATACCTTATAACCTCGTTCATTACAAATAATGATAATTATATTATTCTTTACATCTTATAAGAGTGACTTTCATCCGCCACCAAGGATACATAACATTTCATTAAACTATTCTATAGTTTAATTAAACTATTCTACATTACAAGTCTTCGCTTGATCTTTAGAATATGAATGAAGTTAGGAAACTTGCCTTACACACAGCTACAGCTTAGAGTTTATGTTGAACTGCTCATTCCAATTCCTATATAGCACATAAGGAAATAACACATACACCAATTATTCATATACTTGACTTATGCATTGGTTTAAACTTAATTTTACTTCTTAGGGTTCGCGTTCTTTCAGTCTAAGTTTACGCAACTAACTTTCTTTACCGATTTATGACTTCATGACATACGGAGATGTCTTAACTCATATGATCATCATCTTTGATGATTTGCATTCTTATCTTCTTCTTATAACTCTTCTAGGACTCAGCACACATCGTGTCTCTTCTAGTAGTCCATATGGTACTCTGAGTGGTTTGCCACAAACAACCAACAAACAAGTTTCCGTCTCATCCACACTGTCTTTCACAGTGAGTTAGATCGGTTGCATATTTCGTATATACCTCCGCTCTCTGAAGGAATTGTTTAGCCCAGCTCCTATATGTCAACCATCAAATATTACGATTGTACTACAACCTAAAATCATCTTAACTTATCCGAACTATTAAACTATAGTGTTCGTTAAGTCAAATTATTATTCCTTATGGCTTTCTGGAAAATAAATGCCATACATCAGGATTCATTTCTTATCGTCTAAGTCATACAGTCTTTGGTATACTTAGAACGATCATGCAATATCAATTCTACGCATTCATAGCGTTAAGCATTTTACGCTACCTTATTCGTATCTTACAACGTCAGGTTCATTTGACTCGGAACGTACTCCGACTTATAATCATTAACTCGGCTTTTTTACATTATACTTTATTGTCTTTAATTCATTTCTTCACCGTTCACGGGTTTAATCATTGGTCTTCATTATCTTACGCTCAAACCATACACGGGGTGTAGGTTCTGCCCGTTTAATATTCGCGTACACTCAACCCTCACGTCGGCTAAAGTGTTTAACGCTTACTTCATTTTAACATTCTTTATCCGACACACATTTGGACTTTTATTACCCTTATTACCGTTCGTTACAGCTTTCTCAATAATTCATATCTTACTATATTCGTCAACGTCTAAAGAACTACAGTCCTAGCAATCCCACACGGTCATTTTATCGCTACCACGGTCCCTGGATATTGGTTACGTAATCTGCGTTTACATTCTTTTTCTTTTAATCTCATTCAATCATTTTGTTCAACCTTTACTAAAGGTTTAAATCACTTGTTTAAGTGTTACCTTACGTGAACTATATGTTCATTATCTATCCGTACACTTCCCCAAGAAGTTGAACAATTAAAACCTCATCATTTGGGCATTGCCTACGTAATGCTATTATTCCGGGCACGGCCTTCCTTCTCTCTTCCTCGCACATCAACGCCACTCACCAATACCTTCATCCCCGGTCTGGCGCTGCGGCGCCGCCTTCCAAGGCATGACTGGCGTTGCGGAGCTAAGCATCAATCCTTGAACAAATATTCTAAGTCTTTTACATGCTTGAGACGCTTACTTTGTAATCCCCTAACTTCTTCGTTATAACTCGGAATGAGGTCATTCTAAATCTATTCTCTTCCTTATCTTACGTACTTCAACTTCCCTCAAATATAAATTCATTCTAAATCCTTTAACATGCCATTCAATTGGCTTAATCTTCATCATTTATTCGTTTTACATTATTAACGTTCTTCGTTCGTTCGTCTGTAATTCGGTCATCCGAACTCGGAACTCATTCTTTCTTGACTCCACAACTCACGTTTTCTATGTTCTCTTACATTCTTATGAAACCCTACATCTTCAGGTTCATTTACACACTTTCTAGTTCTCGTTTGTCTTTTACAAAATTTTTGCCATAACTTCGTTATAACTAAGTTTAATCAGTTCTTCATGAACGTTTCTATCGTCCCTAACCAAGCAATAAGCAACTAACTTATATGCGATGGTTTTAAACTTGTCCATCAACAATAAATTATACTACGATGGTTTTAAATTTGTCCATCAACAACGTTCTTCGTGTTCTTTTCGTTTTCTTCGCGTGTTCTTCGCGTTCTTCGTTCATTCTTCATTTTTCCATACTTTGATTATGATTTTACTTTTTCTTGGAATTTAGTGTTATAAAACACCATTCCTTATTTATTTCATCGAATCGTTCATATGATTCATTCGAATCGTTCAAATTTATTACGAAATTTATACTTCCTTAAGAAAGCTTTTAAACTAAACTTCAAATTCTTATTTCTTCTTTTTCTCATAATTTTAACCATATGAAATCATTCTTACATCTTTTACTTCTATTCTTATTAAGCTATGTTTTAACATATAAAACTTAAAGAAAATTTTACTTAGATTTTAGGTTTCGGATTACCTTTCATCTTTAATCTCCTCCCGTTGGACAAAGTTTGCTCACGAGCTAACTTTTCCTCTTCCTTTTCCTTCCCATCCAAAATCTCTCTCTCTCTCTCTCTCTCTCTCTCTCTCTCTCTCTCTCTCAAGTGTTGGTGATTTTCAAAATCACCAACAAATGAGTTTAGGCTTTCTTATATAAAAAACCAAGGTTAGGAGCAAAATAGTTATTTAGCCCCTAAGTTACTATTCCCACCTCCTTACTCCACCTTCTTACTATTCACGAAGCTTTCCTTGGAAGCGTCATGCTTCCGTCTTGCGGAATTCGTCCGATAGTTCGAAAAAATGCGATTCTCGGAATCCAAATATTTTTGGATATTTCATCTTTCCTTTACAGATTAACTTTTACGCATTCTTCGGAACTCCGAAAAACTGAAAAACACTTTTTGATGATAAGAGTTTTCCTTCACGTTTTCCCCTAACATAGTTAAACGAATGAAAAGTATATAACAGTACTTTACGTCATTTTTATTTCGTCCGATTTCTGCACATTTTTCGAGAAAAACTTTTATCGGCTTACTTAACTTTTCACGATATATTTTCGTCAAATCTTTCGACGGAATGTCATTTCTACATACCGAACTCTCAGAAAGGCTTAGGTTATTCAAACCCTAACCTTTAGGGTTTCGTCGGGTGAATAGTGCATATTTCGTCTTTTTCCCCGAAAATATTTTTGTTCCCAGAAATTTTTTATTTTTGTCTTGAAAATTCTTACTCGATCAGTCTACCTCATAGCCAGAAATCCTCCCATTTCATAATCATCCTAGGTTCTAGAACGATTAATAAACACATAACACATAATATTATTAATAAAAATTCATTTTATTAATAACTAATTCTTTAAACTTAAATTCTGGACAATCCGATTTTCCGGGTTGTCACATTCTTCTCCCCTTATAAAAATTCCATCCTTGAAATTCCTTAAAACCACAATTATTCCCGGGTCATCACATTCACCCCTTCTTCACAGAATTTCATCCTCAAAATTTTAACTTACCCTTCTTCTCAACTTCTCTTCAAAGAAGTTCTTATCTTTCAAACATTCTCTAACCTTCATAACTTATGAAGAATTATGAAGTAAAAGGAATAAATAGGAATATAAAGATTCCTTTATAACATTTCACACTTTTGTTGAGAGGTCAAATCGACCATGAACTCTTACTAGGTTTAACAGCATTTCACCGTAAACCCTTCAATCACGGCCAGTTTACAATCACCAAGAAAGTAAACTACCTCTTCCATACGTAGGTGATCAACCCATTGTATAACCCCATTTTGGGGTGTGTTCACCTCAGACTTAATCATTAGATTCAGCACCAAAGAAATTTCGTTTGGCACAACTTCTTAAAGAAAGCTCGATTTTCTTTTAAACATGACATACCATTTGTCTAGCCGAATCAAATAGCTTAGACCATACCAATAAATTGGATATCAACTTGAAACATTCGTCTAGTCAAATCATTTGACATCGACTACTCTTTAAATTCCTTTTGCAATACATCAAAACGTTTTATGACATCATGATACCGTACTTTTCATAGTACGTTAAGGACTTCATCAGTTTATGATTTCGTCATTATACATCATACCATAGTGGGTTGTTGATTCTAAGATCACATCCAACACTAGGTTTAATTTCATTAACAACTCCATCTTTTTACCATCTTTGCATAAAATGTACTGATGATATAAAATTCATTTTGATATTTCAAATCAATTTTTGTTTAGTTGAAATAATTAGCATAGACATATAAAGAATAGTTCTTTTAAAATCTATTGGTTCCAAAAGTTGAACTAATTCTTTCTTGTTTTTTCAAACGCACCCATAAGCACGATTTTAATAAACTTCGAAATCTAGCATAGCTAATTGACTTGGAATATCCTATTTCTTCATCTTCCTTCATTGTCTTACTTGCGATAATACTTAATCTTATCTAGCACCTTCAATGCTAAGCATATTGAAACTAACTCGTTTCCAGTCTAAACATTCCTATACCTTAGTATAGTCCATCCACTTACCACACTTTATGTGTTTAGGAACTTTCCACAACCATATATGCTTAAGAACTTATCTTCGCAATATGTAATCCAAGAACAAATCAAGGATTATCCATACGCTCAGGGCTTAGAAACATAGCATATAACTATGAGTCACAAACTTTTCATAAGTATAAGTTTCAAGAACTCGCACCTAACTTATCATTCTCTACCTATCAAGCATATACATGAGACAAGATTCACCTTCTTTTCATATACATATTAATAGCGTGATATATTCCAATTATTATCACTGTAATAAGCTAAGTAGTTGTTACACCAAAGCACAAACCTCCGGTCCATAATAGAGGTTCATACAACTCAGCTATCATATGAGTCCTCAATTGAAATTTATAACTTCTAATTTTTCTCTTTACTTAATACAAATTTTCTTTAATTCGTATGATATCCTGTACAACTCAACCTGAGTTCTTCTTCCCGTACTAATTAATAGTACCATTCATGTATAACATTAGCTATAAATCATCCATTGTTTAACAGAACATCTGCTATTATGATCATGTGGTGATCTTCTTCCTTAATTGTTTAACTCAATAATCTTCTTATACTTCTCTCTACGATTATAGCCTTAGGTACTCATACCTAAGGTTTATAACCTATCAGCTCTGATACCACTCTGTAATGCCCCAAAATACGGTCTATCTTCACACCCGGATTTCATACATCACGGTCCCACTTCTTTCCAAACATACATCATCATACAGTGAAATATAACAACATATATTCTCAATTCTCAGGTTCTAATACCTTATAACCTCGTTCATTACAAATAATGATAATTACATTATTCTTTACATCTTAAAAGAGTGACTTTCATCCGCCACCAAGGATACATAACATTTCATTAAACTAATCTATAGATTAATTAAACTATTCTACATTATAAGTCTTCGCTTGATCTTCACGCTCATTCATCTAATGAATGGCACTTCTTCTGGATATCGATCAGCTTGATCTTCACGAGATCCTTAAGTTCTTCTACTCGTACGCTGAAAATGTTTTTTATTTAAATCAAGTGTGAGCATTCAATTGCTTAATAAGTCATAGCAGTTGAACAAACAACTTCAAGAATTTACACATTCCCTTAGAACTTTGATAACCGAACAAAGGTTATGAAGCAACTTGAATATTAGGAATAATTCTGATTCCTATCATTTTAAAACATTAATCACATTTACTTTAAAATACTTTCATTTTTCTACCTTTTTCATACACATCCTTTCTGGCTAGAATCATTAGCACAGACTTAACAATAACAGTTCATGTATAAACAAAACATTCTCATATGGAACAATCCATCTCATAGAAACACCGAAGTGTTAAAATTATGGCACAAGGCCTCATACGTTTAACCACCTTGTACAAATATCGCACATTTGCACATAGACAAAACTTCTCAAGTTCAACATCTGAGAAAGGTTAAGAAACTAGCATTCATTTAGAATATGAATAAAGTTAGGAAACTTACCTTACACACCGCTACAACTTAGAGTTTACGTTGAACTGCTCATTCCAATTCTTATATAGCACATAAGGAAATAACACATACACCAATTAGTTATATACTTGACTTACGCATTGGTTTAAACTTAATTTTACTTCTTAGGGTTCGCGTTCTTTCAGTCTAAGTTTACGCAACTAACTTTCTTTACCGATTTATGACTTCATGACATACGGAGATGTCTTAACTCATATGATCATCATCTTTGATGATTTGCATTCTTATCTTCTTCTTATAACTCTTCTAGGACTCAGCACACATCGTGTCTTTGCTAGTAGTCCATATGGTACTCTGAGTGGTTTCCCACAAACAACCAACAAACAAGTTCCCGTCTCATCTACAATGTCTTTCACAGTGAGTTAGATCGGTTGCTAGTTTTGTATATACCTCCGCTCTCTGAAGGAATTGTTTAGCACGATTGTACTACAACCTAAACTCATCTTAACTTATCCGAACCATTAAACTATAGTGTTCGTTAAGTCAAATTATTATTCCTTATGGCTTTCTGGTAAATAAATGTCATACCTCAGGATTCATTTCTTATTGTCTAAGTCATACAGTCTTTGGTATACTTAGAACGATCATGCAATATCAATTCTACGCATTCATAGCGATAAGCATTTTACGCTACTTTATTCGTATCTTACAACGTCCAGTTCATTTGACTCGGAGCGTACTCCGAGTTATAATCATTAACTCGACTTCTTTACATTATACTTTATTGTCTTTAATTCAGTTCTTCACTATTCACGGGTTTAATCATTGGTCTTCTTTATATTACGGTCAAACCATACACAAGGTGTAGGTTCTGCCCGTTTAATATTCGCGTACACTCAACCCTCACGTCGGCTAAAGTGTTTAACGCTTATTTCATTTTAACATTCTTTATCCGACACACATTCAGACTTTTATTACCCTTATTACCGTTCATTACAACTTTCTCGATAATTCATATCTTACTTACTACATTCGTCAACGTCTAAGGAATTACAGTCCTAGCAATCCCACACGTTCATTTTATCGCTACCACGGTCCCCAGATATTGGTTACGTAATCTGCGTTTACATTCTTTGTCTTTTAATCTCGTTTAATCATTTTGTTCAACCTTTACTAAAGGTTTAAATCACTTGTTTAAGTGTTACCTTATGTGAACTATATGTTCATTATCTATCCGTACACTTCCCCCAGGAGTTGAGAAATTAAAAGCGCATCACTGAGCATTGCCCTGCACCGGCGCTGCGGCGCTGGTTCCTTCTCTCTTCCTCGCGCTGCAGTGCCACTCACCAATACCTTCCTCCCCGATCTGGCGTTGCGGCGCCGCCTTCCAAGGCATGACTGGCGCTGCGGCACCAAGCATCAATCCTTGAAAAAAAATTCTAAGCCTTTTACAGGCTTCAGACGCTTACTTTGCAATCCCATAACTTCTTCGTTATAACTCGGAACGAGGTCATTCCAAAGTCATTCTCTTCCTTATCTTACGTACTTCAACTTTCCTCAAATAGAAATTCATTCTAAATCCGTTAACATGCCATTCAATTGGCTTAATCTTCATCATTCGTTCGTTTTACGTTATTAACGTTCTTCGTTTGTTCATCCGTAATTCGGTCATCCGAACTCGAAACTCATTCGTTCTTGAGTCCACGACTCACGTTTTCTACATTCTCTTAAATTCTTATGAAACCCTACATCTTCAGGTTCATTTACACACTTTCTAGTTCTCATTTGTCTTTTATGAAATTTTTTCCATAACTTTGTTATAACTAAGTTTAATCCATTCTTCATGAACGTTTCTATCGTTCTTAACCAAGAAATAAGCAACTAACTTATACACAATGGTTTTAAACTTATCCATCAACAATAAATTATAATACGATGGTTTTAAATTTATCCATCAATAATGTTCTTCGTGTTCTTCGCGTGTTCTTTGCATTCTTTGTTCATTCTTCATTTTTAATCCATACTTTGATTATGATTTCACTTTTTATTGGAATTTAGTGTTATAAAACATTATTCCGTACTTATTTCACCGAATCGTTCATATGATTCATTCAGATCGTTCAAATTCATTACGAAACTTATACTTCTTTAAGAAAGCTTTTAAACTAAACTTCAAATTCTTATTTCTTCTTTTTTTCATGATTTCAACCATATGAAATCATTCTTACATATTTTACCTCTATTCTTATTAAGCTATGTTTTAACATATAAAACTTAAAGAAAATTTTACTTAGAAGTTAGGTTTCGGATTACCATTCTTCTTTAATCTCCTTCCGTTGGACAAAGTTTGATCACGAGCTAACTTTTCCTCTTCCTTTTCCTTCCCATTCAAAATCTCTCTCTCTCTCTCTCTCTCTCTCTCTCTCTCTCTCTCAAGTGTTGGTGATTTTTAAAATCACCAACAAATGAGTTTAGGCTTTCTTATATAGAAAACCAAGGTTAGGGGCAAAATAGTCACTATTCCCACCTCCTTACTCCACCTCTTTACTATTCACGAAGCTTCCCTTGGAAGCTTCGTGCTTCCGTCTTGCAGAATTCGTCCGACAGTTCGAAAAACTGCGATTCTCGAAATCCAAATATTTTTGGATATTTCATCTTTCCTTTACAGATTAACTTTTACGCATTCTTAGAACTTCGAAAAACTAAAAAACACTTTTTGATGATAAGCGTTTTCCTTCACATTTTCCCCTAACGTAGTTAAACGAATGAAAAGTACATAATAGTACTTTTCGTCGTTTTTATTTCGTCTGATTTCTGCACATTTTTCGAGAAAAACTTTTATCGGCTTACTTAAATTTTCACGATATATTATCATCAAATCTTTCGACGAAATGTCATTTTGATATACCAAACTCTCAAAAAGGCTTAGGTTATTCAAACCATAACCCTTAGGGTTTCGTCGGGTAAATAGTGCCTATTTCATCTTTTTCCCTGAAAATATTTTTGTTCCCGAAAAATTTTTATTTTTGTCTTGAAAATTCTTACTCGATCAGTCTAGCTCGTAGCCAGAATCCTCCCATTTCATAATCATCCTAGGTTCTAGAACGATTAATAAACACATAGCACATAATAATATTAATAAAAATTCATTTTATTAATAAATAATTCCTTAAACTTAAATTCTGGACAATCTGATTTTTCGGGTTGTCACATGCATCCTCGCCCATCCTTCCTGTGTTGGTTTGTTATTGATTGGCCATGTATGGTGATGTTGAACTCCCTTCCGAAGCGTCTTCAATAAGTGGTTGGTCTAAATCCAGGTTTGTGCCTTGGAAAGCTTGAGTTGCTTGCCTTGGAACTGGATCCGGTGAGGTAATGCTATTTGTTGGTGAAGCAGCTCTTTCTGTAGTTCTCCCACTTTGAGTTGTGGGCATACCCTTCATGAATTCTACACCTCCCCAGCAGAGTCGTCAAAAAAATATGGGCAAGAAAATCGTACCTTGTTAGGGTTAGGGTTTCGAGTTGGCTGAGGAGGAGAGAAATCCACAAAAAGTACGAACTTATTTGATTGATTAAAGTGGGGAGAAGAACAGGTGAGCGATTACTCCAACGACACGTGACAGAACTCCTAGAATCTAAGATCCTTGTTAGGGTAGCAAGGATTTAGAGAGCCTTCTTGAGTCTTTGGGTTGAGAGAGAATCTCCAAGTCTCCTAGTCTTCCAAAAGGTCCAAGTGTCAAAAGTGAGGTCCCCTTCCCAATGGAGTGGAAGGGGTATTTATAGGTTTTCTGGAGAGTGGTCATGTGCACATGACCTCGAAAAAATTCTAAATTTACCCTTAGTCATTAGAGTAATGCCCAGATAGTCCTACCCTTCTAGTCACCAATCCAATCCCTCAATCAATTCCCAAAATGAGTCACCTCCGCGTGTCTTCTGCCTCGGGACACGTGAAAGATTCTCTCAAGTCTTGCTTCTTTATTTTCGGCTCTTCCATCTTTTAATTTAATCATAATGTGTTCATTTGTGCATTTAATTCAATTTGGTCAAGTGAACCCTAATTTGTACTTAGACCCATAGTATACATCAAAGAAAGATTTTTAAGCTTTAAAAGGTTAGGGTTTATTCCTAGCTTGTGTGTGTGCTTGCTCTTTGGCTTAGATCTCCTTGTTTTTCCTTCTTGGTTGGAAAATTTCTTCTCATTTTCTCTCCTCCCTCTCAGCTTTATCTGAATGTCTCTCTCTCTCTTTCTTCTTTTGTAGCTTTTATTTGTGTTGGATGAAAGGGGAGGAAAAGGAAAAATTTGGGGTATTTATAAACTAAAGTTGGCAATTTTTTCACAAAAAAATCTTATGATCCTTATCCCCTTTGTTGGTCAGCCGAGCTTATCCCTTCCTTTCTTTTCTTTTCTTTCTCTAACTTTTTTGGAAATTTAGAAGATTTCTCTAGAGTTTTTAACTTTTTGACCCCCCCCCCCCTTTGTCCAACTTCTTGCTTGCTTCTATATATACATATATATAAATAGATGACACACAATGCCTATATATGTATATATGTGATTTATACATGTATTTATAGTTGGATTAATCGTAAGCCTACTTGTATACATTGTAAACAATTAAATGCTCATACTTGCTTAAAATTAAAAAAAAATTAACGAAAACAAAAGAACTAAAGGATCCTGTAAAGATCAAGTTGATCGGTATCCTGATTAAGTGATATTCATTATATGAATTAGCGTGATGTTGAAAGAGAAGTCCAAGCCGAGACTTGTAGAATAGTTAATTAAATTGTTATGTATTTGTTGTAATGGATGAAAGTCACACTTGTAATGAAGTAAAAAATAATGTAATTATCATTATCTGTAATGAATTGAATATTTTAAGGTAATAGAATTTGGGATTTGAAGAAATATATTGTTATATTTTGAAGTTCTAAATACATCTTTAAGATATATTGATGTATGTAAAGAATGAGAAGCACTAGTGATGCACCGAATCCAAGTTTGAAGATAGACCGGATTTGGGGCCGTTACACTCCATATTATTTTTAATGGATTTCTTATCTCTCCCCGTGGCTTTTTCTCGAGTAGGTTTTCACGAATTTTGTTCATATTTTATATCTCTTACAATAATGTGTGTGTGTGTGTGTGTGTGTGTTTTATCTGAGTATATTTCATGAGTTTAACTTTACAACAACACAATCCACTATTCCAGCAACTATTAGCGCTTTGTTGACCTGTTGTTTTGATGATTTCATCAGACACACAAAATTTGGCGTTAATAAGAGTTGTGTGCTCAAGATTGTTGTGAAATCTATTATATAAGGAGTTTAATACTTTATAATTGATTATTTATATTAAAGGAAACTTGTAGGATATCAATTGTGATAGGTCTCTAACTTTAAGTTTATTTTGATGATAACAATAATTAGAAAATAGCTTAATTAAAATGGTAGAATCATATCCATATATTTTATATTTTAACTATCTTATTTAGTTTAACCTAAAATATTTTCTAAATCTTATTGAATTGATTTTATTGACCTTGATAATTTAAATATTAAGTATTAAATAAATTAGGTCATATAAAAATATTTCCTAAGGTAAGGAGATCTCTTATTATTTTCCAAAAAAAATCACTTTCACAAAAAGAGGCAAAATTATTTTTTGCATGTATATATATATATATATATATATATATATATATATATATATATATATATATATACAGTCCCCTTCAGTTGAGGGATCCCTCAAATAGTGTTATTTGAGGGATAGGGCGCTCAACCGTTGGATCTGTTTTAATGACTTTATGTGGTTTAGATTGTTTTACATCTTTTAACCCATTTTCTCCAAATAACCCAACACATTCATTAGAACTTATATCATGAATTCATCATTAGAACCCAAATCAAGAATTTAACAGACATTAAAAATAATCCATTAGAACTTATACCAAGAATTTATCAATGGAACCCAAATTAAGAACTACCCATTAGAACCTATATCTAGAATTCATCATTATAACTAAAATAAAAAATTACTCATTAGATGTTTGATTCTCTTGCTTCGTGTCTCTTGACTTTTCTTTTCTTTCAACAATAATAAGTTACATGAATTTTTACAAATCCATATTAAATTTGGAGATGTAATCTCAACTCAGATTTAAAAAATCCAATTCAAAAAACCCTCGTACATCTCCAAATCAAACCTAGATTTTGTTCGGAAAAAAAAACTACGTGGATACCTTATAGAAATAGAAATTTTGCAAGTTGAGTTGAAAATTGTGAAAATGGTGGGTCATCTCTTCATCTCGAAAGGGTTGGTCTTCTCTTAGGCTTGCACGGGACTCTTCCTCTTTTCCCTTTTGCGTTACTTAGGTTTTCTCCAGTATTGGATGTGTTGGGTTATTTGGAGAAAACGGGTTAAAAGATGTAAAATAATCTCAGCCACATAAAGTCATTAAAATGAGATCCAATCTGTTGAGCTCCCCCATCCCCTCAAATAACACTATTTAAGGGATCCCTCAACCTGAAGGGGACTATATATATATATATATATATATATATATATATATATATATATATATATATGCATGATAAATGAGTAAAAGTTCAAAGGATTAAAATCCTTATGTTGATCGCATGCTTGGACACTTATTTTGAGACAAAATTAGCTCTTTTCTTCAAGTTCATATGCTGAGGTTTTTTTATGAGATGAAGTAAACATTAATTAAGTCCATGAGTTGTTTTGACCAAATTAAATGAGCATGATTACTCTTTGGAAGTCAATTTTTGATGGGCTGAAAAGTTTGAAAATTTTCGAAAATGATGCTGGCAATCCATGTGAATACACATTTCATCCAAACCACTCATTTCACAAAAACAAATCTTAGCCATTAATTTTTAAAACAAATTTCAAAATTACCTTTTTACTTTCAACCTCAAAAATCTATAAATAGGAGGGATTTTCATTCAATTTTTTTTGTCAATTCACTTGAAAAAAAAAACTTACTCTCCTTGCCTACATACTCTCTAAAAAGTTTTTTTTCTCTCTTCTTATCAAATTTTTAATCATTTGAGAGGAGAAAATTGATCCAAATATTTGAGATAAGTTATTTAGTTTAATTTATTTGAAATATCTCTTTTTTATCTAGATTTATAGTTGTTATACGCAATTATATATATATATATATATATATATATCTATATTTCATTTATTTATCAAATAAAAAGTCAATACTTAGGCACCGAGATTGCGGAGATATTCCTCTTAAGTGAGGGAATTGACCGTACAAGATCTCAAAGTCCTAAGTGACCTTTTATTAATATTATTTATATAAATATTGTAAAGTAGATTAACACTTGATAGTTCAAAACAACCCCGTGATATTCCTCTGATAGAGTGAATCATCCGAATCGGATTTGAAAATCTAAGTGATCTGTCAAAAATATTTATATAAATATCAATTGTGAAACTATAAATTTTGTCAATTTTTCGACACCGAGATTGTTGAGATATTTCTCTAAAGTGAGAGAATTGGTCGTTCACGATCTCAAAGTCCTAAGTCGCTTTATTTATAATCATTCACATAATAGATAAAATATCATTATATAATCTCTAAGTTAAACAAATATTTTTGTTATATCAAGTATTGTTTAACTGATTAAATCATTATACTTGATAATTACTGCCTATCAGATTTATTCATTATATTGGTGATTACAAGTATTTGAACATAAATTCATTAATTGAATACTTGTTAGATAACACTTGAAATTATAATTATAATCTGTTTAATCCATAGAAACACATTCTTTATTATAAAGAACAAATAATTCTTTATAAAATTGCTTTAATCTATATATCTGCTTTTATAAAAGCATTTTTTAGCTAAATCAAAATTAATCTATTTGCTTAATTAAGAAGCATATTTACAAGCATAAAATTATATCTGCTTACACAGAAGCACATTTCACTCATATAAAAGTTATTAAACTTTTATTACTTGATCTTAAATTGTTATATACTTATTTTAGAAGCATTTCTTTATTAAGTTTTCTATAAAAAGGAAAAAGGAATAGAGTTAGTTTATTTTATGTATCTGTGAGAAAAACGAGTAATTCTTTGACCAAGACCAGAGTCTTAGAGAGGTCAGCTGGGAGTTGGATCTCTAGTGAAATTATGAGGTGAGGAAAAGCTTGTTGTTTCAAAACCAAATCATATAATAGATTTAAACTCAATAGAAGTACAACTAAGCTTGAGGAAGGAGTTGAGACCTTGTTGTCCAAGATAGATTAATTGAGAATAGTTAGAAGTTTGTCTATAAAACTTTGTAAAGGCTTCTCCGCCTGTTAAAGGAGTTTTTATTACACGAAGTAATAGGATCTCAAGTCCTGAAGAGGAACTTGAGACTGGACGTAACAACATACCCGGGATGTATGTTGTGAACCAGACAAATCTCTGTGTATTGTCTGATTGAATTTTTACTGTCTTGCATATTAACTTCTAACACTGCAAATTAATTATTTAAAAATTCAAAAAGGCCTAAGATAATTTTTAAATTTTTAATAATATATTCAACCCCTCTTCTAAATTATTATTGAACTTTCAAATTGATATCTAACCATGGATGCAGGCTATTAGTTGGAGTATTAAGGGTCAAACCAAGTATAAACATGTCTTATGCATTGTTTTTTTTTCTATCTTGCATACATTTAGTATTTTGATCACTACACTTAGTTTAATATCACTTAATATCAAAAATAAAAAAAAAAGTAAATTCAAATTAAAACAAGTTTAACATAGAAAGCAGTCGACTGCATTCAATATCTATATATCTAGTCGACTGGATTAACTTATCCAGTAAATTTTAAATTGTCACCGTTTCTCACTCACACTTATCAACCCTTTTCTAGGTGTACTTTACATAAATTTTATTTGAAATCAAAGTTTGACTTTACCAATCATTGTTTTTGTAGATTGTAGGGCAAGATCTTATGGTACACCAATTTCAACAAGAAGAGCAATTCACCAATAAACCACTATTGTTACATAGAAGTGAGAATTATAATTTTTGAAAGTTCAAAATAAAGATTTATTTCAAGAGGGATCCATGAGAATGGTAGGTGGTGGAAAACGGATCAGTTGTTCCTAGACATGATGATTCTGACTAGGGCTGTAAATAAGTAAGGTTAAAGTAGTAAAGGGCAAGAATATGAACATATTAATATTGGCACTTTCATTGAGTAGTCCTTATTGGGGTATTATTAGTATTTCAATGAGATATATGTAATAAACAAAACAAAGAGTTGAATATAAAGATTCAGGGGTAAAGGGTCAAAAATGCCCCTGACTTTTATCGCGATATCTACTGAGTACCCTATATATTTTTTTGTCCAAAAGTACCCTTAATGGTATATTTTTTTGGTCGCTCGTGCCCCTACCATTAAGAGATCTGCCAACTAGACAAACGGGGTTAAAATATCGATGACGTGACTGACACATGAAGGCTTAAATATAAAACATATTCTAAATAAAATAATATATATCATTTAATCAAAACAAAAGATACTAAAATTCAAAAAAAAAAGCATAACATATTTACATCATTTAATCAAAATACTAACTTTCAAATTATTTTGTTAACTAATCAAAACAACTAATTAAATAAACTAAGTTGTATAACATATTTACATCATTTAATCAAAATACTAAAATTCAAAACATAACATATTTACATCAAATACTAATTAAAAAAAATACTAAAATACTAAAATTCAAATTATTTTGTTAATTAATCAAAACAACAAAAATTCAAATTACATCATTTAAATACTAAAATCATAACATATTTACATCATTTACATCATAACATAGAATATTATCATATTTACATCATCATATTTACATCATAACATATTTTACTAAAATATTTACATATTTACACCATTTAATCAAAATATTAAAATTCAAATACCATAGTTGTATAACATATCAAAATACTAAATATTAGTATTTTAGTAATATTTTAGTATTAGCGTTATATATTTAGTATTATATTTTAGTAATTTTACTAAAAATATTAACGTTAAAAATATTATATCAATTAGTTGTATAACATATCATATTTACATCATAACATATATTTTTTTACAAAAAAAATTGATACGTTTTATCAACTAATTGATATAATATTTTTAAAATTCAAAATACTAAATAACGTTACCAATACTAATTAATATCAACTCTTGAATTTTTTATATCAATACTAGTTGATATAATTGTAATCAATACTAAATAACGTTATTTTTAAAATACTAATTGATATAAAAAATTGATAACGTTATTTAGTAATATTCAAAATATTAACGTTAAAAAATTGATAACATTATTTAGTATTTTGAATATTAACGTTAAAAATATTATATCAATTAGTTTTATAACGTTATTTAGTATTTTGAATTTAAAAATATTATTTAGTATTATTATTTTAGTAATTTAAAATTTTTATATCAATTAGTATTTAGTATTATGATTTTATTATTTTAATGATGTAATTTGATTTTTTGTTGTTTTGATTAATTAGCAAAATAATTTGAATTTTAGGATTTTAGTATTTTTTTTTTAAATTTGATTTTTTTAGTATTTAGTATTTTTTTTAATTAGTATTTTAGTATATTTTTTTAATTAGTATTTGATGTAAATATGTTATGTTTTTTGAATTTTAGTATTTTGATTAAATGATGTAAATATGTTATACAACTTATTTTATTTAATTAGTTGTTTTGATTGGTTAACAAAATAATTTGAATTTTAATTTTTTGATTAAATGATGTAAATATGTTATGCTTTTTTTATTTTGAATTTTTGTATTTTTTTTGTTTTGATTAAATGATATATATTGTTTTATTTAGAATATATTTTATATTTAAGCCTCCATGTGTCAACCACGTCATCGACATTTTAACCCCGTTTATCTAGTTGGCAGATCTGTTAACGGCAAGGGCACGGACAATCCAAAAAATATAACGTTAAATATACTTTTAAACAAAAAAATATATAAAATACTCGATAAATATCGCGGTATAAATTAGAGATATTTTTGATCCTTTGCCCAAAGATTCAGACTCAGATAGTTTATTCTTTGTGACCATTAAGTATCATCCTTTTGCTATATTATAGTTTGCGAGTACAATTGGGATATATAGGTAAATAATTTTAAACAAGAAATTAATTACCCTTATTCATAAAACAATTCTTATTTAGTTTATTCGGATGTTTCAGACATGTCAATTATAAAATAATTTTTTTTATTCAATATTCAGAATTCTACCTTTATTCAACTCATTCAGATTATTTAAATATTCAGAATTATTTCATTCAGTTTTATCAAACATCTCCTTAATTTGACCCCAAAGTGACGTATATAAACAAACATCATTTATACTAAAAAAAATTATTATTTTCAAATTATTTTAAGAAAATATTTTATTTTAAAATATTAAATTAAATTATTATTTAATTTTTTTAAATTAATATTTTCTTTTGAAATATTAAAATAATAATTATTAAAAAAATATTTATTTTTAAATATTAAATAAAATCTTATTTTAAAAATAATATTTTCTTTTAAAATATTAAAAATAACTATTTTTAAAATAATTGTTGTATTTTAAAATATTAAAAATAATTACTATATTTTAAAATTTTAAAAATCAGTGTTAGGTCAAATTGGGTCGGGTTGGGTTTAAATTGGGTAAGAGGAACTGAAACGCTAAAAATGTCATTTTAAAGACTTAATTGATAAAAAAATAAACTTTAAAGATAAATTTAAAAATGAGTGATAATTTGGAGGGACAGAAGTGTCATTCAACCATTTGGAATATCTGAGTAATAAACAAAACAAAGAGTTTGTTATGGTGTTAAAAACTATTTTAAGTCATGTGAAAACATTAATTTCTTATTTGTTTATACACGTGCTTGTGGTTGTCATCATGAAAAATGAAAAATGTTTAACTTCTTCATATTGGTGATTTTGATGATGACAATATCTTTGTCTAGATTGTGATGTTATTTTGCAAGAAGAATATTTTTTGGACAAAAAACTTAAAGATGTTAAAATTTCAAAGAACGAAGATTTGGAGAATTTTAGAAAGTTAATTGTTAAATTCATAATATTTATTATTTTATTTCTACAACAAAAATATCATTTGTAAATATATAGCGATGGTGAAAACCGCGCTATAAGATTTATAACGACATATAACGATGTTTAATAATGGAAATAAACATTCCCTTTAGAAATTAATGTAAGATCTTTTCTAAGTAATATTTTTTCAAGGCTCTAGGAATTAAAACATTTTATAAAATAAAATACTTGGGCTGATAATTTTAAATAGAATTCTATTTGGACTATGACTAATTTAAGAGATAAAGATCTATCCTACATTATCAAGTTGATTTAACAAATAGATTTTATATAAAAAATATTTTTGGATGACCAAATAGTGCAACTCAGCCAACTAAATCTGATTGATTTTCAAGAACATAAAGGATTGTCAATTGAATTAGTGTAGAAATATTAAATTAAAACTTTGAAAACATCATTATTAAATTATTAAATATTTATTATACTAATTAATTGGAGTACATTAATTTAGGTCCCTTCATTCAAATATTAATTAATATTAGAAATCTAGGAAGATAATTAGTGTATTGCTTAAACTTTAATTTGGTAAAGAATAAAATTAAGACTATCAAAATTAAAATTATAAATTATTAAACTTCTCATTTATAAATTGTCTATTTAAATAGTTATGATAACAACAATTTTAATTTTTTAATTGTTTAGGTTTTCTCAATGATTCATTAAAATTTTCAAAACATTTATCTTTTAACTTTTACAATATTAATAATTTAGGCTTTCTCAGTGATTCATTAAATTTTTCAAAACATTTATTAATTTATTGATAGATAAAAATTCAAAATTATTTATATTTTATTAGATAGATTGCATTGACTAAACTTTCCTTAATTAATATTACTTTAAAATTCAAAGATATTTTAATTTTGCTTTTAAAGTCAAAATTAACTTTATATTTTATGACAAAATGACTATAATTAAGAGGGAAAATAAATAATATATACAGATTCTACCGTTTGACTTACTGATAAAATTCATTTATTTTCACATACTTTTTTACCATTCAACACACGAAGGAGTAGCTTTTCCACAGTTTGTTCATATTGAATACTCTGACGTTTGGTTAATAGTACAAAGCAATATTTCCACATGCATCTGCCTGACGTTTGGTTATTTCTAAAATCAATATTTCCAAATCAATTTTTAAAGTTCCAAAGTTTTTCTCATAGGAGAAAATAAAGCAAATTTCATCTCAAATGAAAAAAAATCAACTATGCAAAAATATCAAAAATAATTGTAAAAATATCAATTTCCAATTTAAATATTTATATACCAAGTAATTATTTTTTAATATCCTCTTGATCAGTTAGGGGTGTATAATCATTATTAATATTGTAAGAGAAGGGGGGTGGGTTTAGAAAAATAATACACCCTCCGTCACTTAATGACTTTAAAATTATACACAAGTATTAAAAAAATAATTATATAATATTAAATATAATATCAAATATCTATATTGCCCTTATATTAAATAAAAAAATTATTATTTATTGAACAAAAAATAATTAAAAAATGTTCAAACTTATATTTAATACTTTTTTGCATAATATTAAAAACTAATCAATTAATGATCATTTAGAATTCTAAACATGGTATATTAATGGACAAAAAACTCTAAAACGTCTTAATATAAGAGAGCAAAGAAGCAAAAAGAGAATGCAACACAGGTGGATCCGGTAAATGGAGTAACTTATTCTAGAAAAGTTCTAAACAACAAATATTTTTAAATTTTTTTTCATATAATTTTTTTAATTGATAAATAACAATCTTTTTAAGAAACGGATACATATATTAAGGGATAAATATTCTATAAATCGTCTTGTAAGGGGTCTTAAAAATTAAGAGGAGAAAAGAAGCAAAAAAGAGTGCAGCACATGTACATGTCTTTCTATAACATAATGAAAAACATGCCAAAACAAAAGGGCACCAAGACCCATAAAACAAAAGGCCAATCAATGAAGTATTTTTAAAAATCTGAAATGAGACCAGAAGAGACTGAAAGCGAAAGAAGTTCTTGGTGCCACCCTGAGATACCATTCAAATGGGTGCCAGCACCACATGTGATAATATGGCCCCCACCTTTCATGTCCACCAAAAAGAACCCACAAAATAAGACAAAAGAGTTCCTAAAGTTGCCTTTAACCACTTAAATAAAAACACCCTTTTATTTCACAAACAAAACACACCCTTCTTCTTTTTCCTTTTCTCTCTCCTATACTATTTTCTAAATCACAAATTGAACCCTATGGTTTAGACTTAAATCATTTTCACCCCAAACTTTACTTTTGATTATAGCACCCTAAACTTTGTTTATCAAAACAATTTGCACAATACAAGTTAAAGTTTAGGGTGCAAATTATTTTAATACAAATCGGAGGAGAGAATGCAAAGTTTTCAAATACTCAAAATTTTGGGTGACCGAAAATAAAGTTTGGGGGTGGAAATGAAATTTGAGCCTAAATCATATGGTACACGTGTTGCCCTTTCTAATGGATGTAAAAAGCTGTGTAATGACCAAAAGCTATCAAAACAAAAAATGATTATACATAAACCTACCTTTACCCTTGTCATTTCTTTCCCCCTTATGGGGTTTGTTTATATCAGTGTAATTGTTGCTCTTATTTTCAACTAAAATTGAGCTTTCTGAATGATCTGCTTCATCTAACCACATTGCAGGCCTCAAATTCCTCCTACACATACTTCTTTTTTTTAAAAAAAATATCTTTTCCAGCAAACAAAGAAAAACAGGATTGCCAAAAGACAGATGAAGAACAAGAGTAAATTGACAATATGTAGATAAAAGTTACTACTACTATGGACATCATAAAAGAAAATTTACTGCTAGTACTAGTCCTTTGTTATGGTATTTTTCTGTGGTCCAGCACGCTACTAAAAGACAGGTAAAAACGTAAACAAAGAAAGACCCTACTACCGTAAATCAGTTCATTCAGCCCTTTACGTATGCATTATTATGTATTGTTGTAAGTAGTAATGTGGTATTGATATTGATCTTGAGGAGATCTTCCTTACAGATTTTTTCTTTGTTGTGGGTATGGTCTGGCTATACAGCTAGAGGACTTTTCTTCCTTGTATATGCTTGCTACTCAAAATTTTCTGCATTAATGAACAAAAAAAAGTACCAAGAATTAAAGAGAATCTATGTAACCAGAAATCCATCAACTTCAAATTTAAAGCCGCATGATTCAAAACATGCATAATTGATGCTCTTTTTATTTGGACAAGTATAATCTATGCTCTTACCCAAAAGATAAAGTCAATCCCTCCATGCTGGCCACGCTCACCTCTATCACCTACATTTTAATGGCTTCTTGCCCAGAAGAAAATATCATAAATAACATATCTGAAATGATATGCAACTCTCCCATCCTAAAACAACATTGATAAGAGTTAAGAGCAGTAGAAATACCTTGACATTTCAAAAACTCACGACTTTAGAGAAGCCATACTGAGGGTAGAAGTGGTGGGCAGCACTGGGACAATGTTAGAAGTAGTGGTTATTGGAATGCTATCATCCGATTCAGCTGAACCAGAGTGTAGACAAGATTGTCGATCAGCGGCAGATTTTGTAGGAGACGCAAAGAGATTATCAGGAAGGATGTGCTCTAAGCTGCTGTAGTGACGGACGGAATTACAGAGTATTAGAAAGAAATGCGTTATAACACCTAAAAGAGCATAACTAGAGATAACCCATTTGACTTGAAAGTAAATCAAACACATGTGAGCAATAATATATAGTCAGTTGTAAGAATGGGGAAAGCTTGATTTTCATCTAGAATTGAAGTTCTCTATACCTTCCATGGAGAACAGAATCTTCAAGGTTAGGGATATCTCCCTTGTCATTACTGCTATCATTGCCATTGTTGTAATTACAAGATTTATTCATTTCCTGTGGTGCATTCAGATCAGCTGCAACGGTTGGAAAAATAGCTTCATCTTTGCCACCATTACTCCCTACAACAATGAAATCAAATCAACTACCTCTAAAACGTATGAACCAAAATATGGGTATTATCATTTATTCCAGTAAGGAAAATTAACTTGACCAATTAACCTTCTAAAACTTCTTGATTGATAGCATCTGATGCATGCATGAGACTTTGATTGATTTGAGCGTGAGCTTGAGTTGGCGAGGGAATAGGAACAGCGGCCAATAAATGAGGCTGGAGTTGATGATTAGGGTGATTATTTGTCAAGTCTGGGAGTTGAAAATTCATCAGTCTTCTTCCTTGGTATTCAATTGCTTGTTGCAATTCTGCCTGCTCCTCTAGTTTTCTCCTCAATATCATCTCCTGACTACTGTAAACTAATCTTCCTCCTATACAGAGGAAGAAAAGAAGCTTCAGAGCATAAAATCTACAAATGGACTGGAAACAGGACAGATTGCCTGCTAACTTACCGAAGGGGAGATCATAAGGCTCTCTAGAATCGAGCCCAGATGGACTTAAACATGCAGGAAATTCTCCTTTCTCCATCTGTTGCTTCCTGTATATTGTTCAATTTACAATTCAACATAAATACAGAGATTGGGCAATTTGGATAGAAGCTAACTAAAGACTAAGCAAAGGTCTAATACTTGTCTGGGATTTTTCCCTTCTCCTTGTAGGGCTTAACAAGCACACGCGAGTCACACACAAAATGAGGGTTCCCTTTGGCTAAAATTTGCTTCACAGTTTCTGGATAAACAAACGTAACGAAACCAAACATTCGCTTCTGCTGATAAGGGATCCTAACATCTTGCACTGGTCCAAAAATACTTCAAGATAATTAAAAAAAGAGTGTCAAGTAAATTTCTGCACTTCAGCTTTGAGCTTTAAGCAACCACATGTCACTTACCTAAAGTAATTGGAAACATCCTCTTCCTTAAAAGTGCTATCAGCTGGAAATGTCAAGTAAATTTGTCTCGAGCTAGAATTAGCATTTCCTCCATATCCCATTGCTGCAAAATCATTCCTATCAGGTCGGCACCGACCAAATGTATGATATTCTTCCCCCATCATTAATGCCGCTGCCGCGGATCTACAATGTACCACAAACACCACTACAAATCATAAACAACCAATCCCAATCCAGATTCTTCAACGTCAAACAATGTCTTAATCAAGAAATTGATTGGTCCTCAAAAACTTTCTACAAGATAAAAAGACTCAACTTTATTTACATACGCATTTCCAATTCCACACCAAAAAAAATACCTAAAGATGTGCACAAGCACAAAATCAAATAAATAAAGATATAGAATCATTACAATTTAAAGAGAACCTAAAGAAAAAATCAATCATCATTACAAATTAAAAACCCAGAACCAAAACGAATTCCAAGTCAACAACCTCATTTCTAAAACAGGGGCAAAATGAGTCATTACGCATTAATAATAAAAATAGTAATAATTATACCTTGGATTCTCATTGAGAAAGTTCATGCATCTATTGTACGGATGTGGAGCTCCTCCAGCCATAGCTAATCTCTGCTGCTGAATAGCCTTCATCCTTATGAACTCATCAAACCCATCAAGATTAGGAGAACCCACAATTGCATCCGGCGAATCCGCAAAGCCACCATGCACAAACTTACAACCATTTCCATTCTTGCAAAATCCCTTAGCAAAGTACATACACGGCCTCCATCCACCGCCACCATGGTTATCATCCGACTGACTTCCACCGAGAAACATATCACTAACTGAAACACTTCTCCTATGTAGAAGATGGTGACGATTTTCATTGCAATCCCCATATGGGAACAGAATCGAATCACTCCGCCCACTCGGGCTCATAATGGGGTCCATAAAGTTCATATCTTTAGTATCATCAAGAAACAAAAGCTCATCTTCAACTGGGGCATTGCTGTATTCCTCATCATCACAAGCGGCGTTACTATAAAAAGGTAAAAATGAGGAATTTGACGGAGAGGAAAATGACTGACAAGAGTTATTATTGCTGGTGCCATTAACCACAGCAGCATATGACAGAGAAGAAGCTGGTCTTGGACTCATATGACTAGCATTTGAAAACCCAGAAACTGACCACGGAGAAGAAGGAGAAGATGGGTTTATGTGAAACCCATTATTCGGTACAATGATTCTAGGCGAAGATAGGGGAAATGGGTTGTTGGGTCTATGAGGGTTTGAAATGGGATTAAACGGCGAAGGAGATGAAGGTGTAGAAGGTGCAGATGAACTGTTTGATGAAAGTCCTAAGAAAGATTTAGCTTGATTTATGAGAGAAATCAACTGATTCTCAGGCCCAAAAGCTAATCTAATCATTTCTTTGTCTCCAGGATCTTGTATCAAAATGTAACCCATGATTTTGCAAGCATTTTCTGGATCTAATCTTTGGATTCTTGACATCACTGTACTTGTTGCCTCATTGTTATCCATAGTGGGAAGTGTTTGAACCACACTGCCTGCCCTTTGAGTTTCCACTTCCCTGAAAACTCTTCAGTGTTTTCTGAAGAGAGAAAGTGAGAGGAAGTAGGGTTTTAAATAGTGGGTAAAAGAAAAAGAAAACCCTTTTGTCCTAAAAGAGAGTAGAGAGTGGGAGGCAAATGTTGGAGCGGTGTGTTTATTTTGGGAATCATTTATATTATGAAAAAATGACCAAGGTTTAATTTTGTTATAATAATAGGTAATGATGGGCTGGTCTTATAGTAGGATATATTTGTATTAGATAATCATATACTCCCTCCATTTTATAAGAGAAATTTATTTGAATTTATTCTTGTATATTTATAAATCTTAAAATACAATTATTATGTGAATTTATTTAATTTTAAAAAATTAAGTTTTCTAGTTAAAAAAATTATAATATTAAAGTAAGACTGGTGATATTGTCATTTTCCTACTAAAAATAATTATATCGGAGCAAATACTTATTTAATGATAGTTTTATGATTGTTCTGATAACGATATTTATTGGTCTAACAACATTTTATTCTGTTAATATTAATTGTCTAAAAAATGTACAAAATAATGTAAACTTTAAAATTTTATAAATTAATTATTATCAAACTCACAGACTTTTTTGTGGAACAAATTAATATATATACACTACTAGTCCTATCAAGAATAAGTAAAATCTAAAAGAATAAAAATCATCTCATACAAAATGTCTAAAATAAATAATCTAAGTATAAATTTTTAAATAAAATGTATTTTATCCTCATAAATATTGAAGTAAGGTCCGTTATTTAAAGAAAAGTTGCTGAAATGTGCTTTTATGCAGATAAAATGAAACCTTATTTATATTGTCTTGTTTTTTTATTTTATTAATTTGTATAAAAATAAAACTCTCTATTTTCCCTCTTACCCTCTTTTCATCCCCTCCCCCCTATCTCTCTCTCTCTCTCTCTCTCTTTATATATATATATATATAAAGCATACATACGACGGATTTAAAACATATCTTTTAAATAATATATTTTTTTTAAATAATATATATTTATTAAAATTACGTCGTTTTAATTATTTTTTTAAAAAATAAAATAATATTAAAAAAGAGGGGTACAATTTACTTTTTTTTATTTATAAAAATATTTCAATCCCACTTATTTTTAAAAAATTATCAAAATAACGTAATTTTAATAAAAATATATAATTTATTTATTTTAAAAAATATATTTTAGATCGATTTTATATATATATATATATATATATTATAAATAATTTTAAAAAAACTAATTTTAATAAATCATCTGAACAAGACTGTTAATATATATATATATATATATACTGTATGCACTACGTAGAAGGTAGTCTGATAAAAAAAGGTAGTCTGATTTTGGGACGAGGGTCAAAGGGTGTGTTCAAAATGGTCAGAAGTGGAGGGGATTGAAGAGTAATTGATTGAGAAATCCAATTTGCTTTGGTGGTAGTGCAGCAGCCTGCAACAGGAGCCTTAAATTAAGAACCACCACACCTTTTGGTGGCAGTGAAAACCTGCACAAGCCTTGATTAGAGAGTTTAAAAATAATACTAGTACTATATGACTTTTCTTCTCTCTCTTATGTATTGTGGGCCCCAAAGGTACCAAAGTAGACAATATAAGGATAGTGGTGTCATGTCACATAAAGGATGGGTAAATACTATTCTGATCAATTCACTTGCCCACTTAGTTTTCATAACATCCCGAAATTAATTTTATTTTATATATTGATAATTATAGTTGGTCATATTTTAATTATATATTTGATATAGTCATTCAATTTTATATTCATATTCAATCACATGTATTATTGATATACGTTACAATAGTTAGGGGTGTTCACCGAAAAAATTCGGATAGAACCTTATGAACCTCGACCAATAATCTGATAATACCTAAATTATGGAACAAATCTGATATCTGAGTTGAACTGATATACGAATCGAATAATAGGTTTCGCCTCGGTTTATACCTTACAAAAAACCAAATTTAAATATTAACCAAAACTCAAATTTCACTTTTAAACCAAAATCGACCCAATTAAGAGCAGCCCAAGACTTGATTTTCAGCAAAATTTCGGACCAAGATCAAGAAATTGGTCCAAGGTCAAGAAATTTTGAGCCATAAAAAATAAAAGACTTGGAAGTCTTTTTATAAAAAAAAACTTACTTGGCTCCAATAAAAAAATAAAAGACTTGGAAGTCTTTTTATAAAAAACTTATTTGGACTTTCATAAAAATAACCAATGTGGGACTTGGCTATTAAGGTCATGTGCATTTTTATAAGGAAAACTTCCTTAAACTTTTATAAAAAAATCAATGTGGGACTTGGCTATTAAATCTCAGTATTTTTATAAGAAAAACTTCCTTAGACTTTTATAAAATAACCAATGTGGGACTTGACTATTAAGGTCTCACTTGTAGTTTTATTATATTAAAACTTCCTTAGACTTTTTATAAATAACCAATGTGGGACTTGAATATTTGACTTTCATTTGGTAGTCTTTTTTATTAATCAATGTTGACCACCAAGGCCTTCCTTAAATTGCAAACAACCATATTCTATCCAATTAAGTAAGACTTTTATTCTAACTTTGAAGCAAATTTTTCCTTGATAAATAATTTAAGTTTATCTAATTTCTTTTATTTTTACCAATTTGATCAAAATATAGAACTTGTAAACAACCAACTATTAATTTATTTAAATTTATCTATTTTCTTTTATTTTTACCAATCAATATAGAACTTGTAAACCACCAACTTTAATGTTTCTCTTTAGTATTATTTTTATAAAAAAAATTTACTTGATACTTGGTAGTAAATTTACTTGATTGTCTTTTATAAGGAAAACTTCTTTAGAACTTCTTTGAAAATTAAGGTCTCACTTGATAGTCTTTTATAAGAAAAATTTCATTAGACCAAAGTGGGACTTGAGTACTTGACCTTCACTTGGTACTCTTTTATAAGAAAAACTTCCTTTGACTTTTATAAATAACCAATGTGGGACTTGAATACTTGACCTTCACTTGGTAGTCTTTTATTAATTAATGTGGGACTTCCAAACAACCATATATATGTGTTCTCTTATCTTACCAATATCCCACTTTGTCTAATTTGTGTTCTCTTGTCTTACCTCTATTTTATAAATAGGAAAGACCACCAATAATTTCATCAAGTCCTAAATATTATACTACATATGTCTTTTCTTGTGTTATTTCTATTATATAAATAGAGAAGAAGAAGACTTCAAGCCAATTTTACAAGCTAAGTAAAAAAATTATTTTAAAAGATTTTTTGACGTAGTACAATAGGTTTGGTCCAGATGTATGTCTGGGACCTATAAACCAAATAACCTAATCGGAACCAAAAATCGGTTTATCTTAACCTGGTCCGAACTGCTTTTTTTTTTATCTTAGAACCAAATAGGTTCGAACCAATCCGGTTCACCTAAAAAATCAAAAATACCGAAATTTATGAACAGCCCTAACAATAGTAATTTGATAAAAAAAATCTCGCAATATATAACAGGACTCTTATAAATATTAGTTGATTGTGATTCGGAAAAAAACTCTATTATAAATATTAGTCAATGTGATACATGTTATGCTTGTGCAATATAAATTTACTAGTTGTGTCCCGTACCTCCGGCACTACATGGACGGTGAGATTTATGTGACACCCCCAAATTCGGGTACTTCATTTCCACCAGATTTGGTGCTCACTTGATAAAAATATTTATATCTAACTACCCAAACATAATAAAGTTTAATAATAAACCTTCCCATTAAAGGGTTACATCAAATAGTTCAACAAAATCTCCCATGTTATCTAACCTTTAAATACAAACATCATATGCGAAAAATTAATAATTACATCACAAGATTTAAAATAAAGTCCAACAACATAAAAGCTAACGGGTTTACAAGTCTTCAATACTTGTTTATCTCCCCTTTCCCTTTACTGGTTGTAGGTTCATCAACCTTCTTAACTTTACCTGTAATATTAATATAAGCAAGAGTGAGCAAACGATGCTCACTTGAAATGACAATGAATACATCATATCAACTGCCAAATGATTAGGCTCAATAGAAATGAATAAGGTACTTCATCAATAATAATCAAGAACAAAATTTGAAATATATATATAACTGAAGGTCAAAAGACCACGAACTATGTCCATAGTTTAAGTATTCTTTCAACCTAAACTTTAACAGTCATAAGATTATAGGGACTCCTCGTACTTAGGGGGATCAGCCCTTCGTACAATGTATTGTGCACAAACATTTCAACGCTATGCGTAAATTATCCCCTGTAATAAGGTTGTTCATCTCAGTATTTAGAATACAAGTCCGCACCAAAGTAAGTTTGGTTTGGATAAATTTCAAGGTAATTTAGAGTTTAACGGACATCAACTAAGGATTAGTTGAATAAAAATGTAATAACATTCTGCTATGGAATAATTGTATCAATGAATTAACATTGTATACCAAGGTCATGCTTTAGGAATAAACTACGAGCATAAACATTGAATAATATAACATATCTTGCTTGAATAATGTTAAGCTAAGGTTATAATCTTGTTTAAAATTTAGAATTGAGCATGCATAAGAAACGGTAAACTGAACGATAAAACTTGTTCAACATTAGAGTATCAGAATTTAGAAACTTGCATGCTAAATAACAAGATAAAAATTAGAAAATCTTGCTCAATATCAAAAGGTAAAGTTTAGGACGTGAAATTTAGTAATGGGGATCATGTATTGTTGCGTGTTGCTCCATGGAAGGGAGTTACAAGATTTAGGAGAAGAGGAAATCTCAATCCACGATTTATTGGTCCATTTCAGATTCTTGACCGAGTAGAAAATGTGGCCTATAAACTCGCGTTACCTCCAAGTATGTCTCGTGTTCATAATGTTTTTCACATATCTGTGCTTCGTAAATATGTGAAAGACCCGAACAACGTTATTGAGTTAGAACCAGACGAGATAGCCGAAGACTTAACGTACGAGGAGGTACTGTCAAGATCTTGGATAGGAAGGAGCATATCCCTACGCCTGAAAGGTCATACCACAAGTCAAAATTTTGTGGAGGAACCATGCTATAGAGGAAATGACCTGGGAGTTGGAAATGGAAATGAAAGCGAGGTATCCTCACTTTTTTGAAACACCGTGTATGCGTCGTCGTCAATTTAGAGGACGAAAATTTCATAAGGAGGGAGGTTGTAAGACCCCAACTTATTATAAATGAAATTAAATTTCCTCTATTTATTATTTTGAAATAGTAAGGGTTGATTTGATTAATGTGGTTAGTTATGGGTAAAATCATAAATATTTCAAATAAGCAAGTGGTTATAAAATATTCATTGTTGTTTTGAGAATATTCGTTTGGTCGTGGAATATTCTTCTTTGTCCGAGAATATTAAATGCAACGGCCTAGCACCTTGTGTGGGCCCCATAACGAAAGCGATTGGATGAAGAAAACGACAAGTATAAGTTATTTATAAATAACGGCGTAGTTATTCACAGATTATCTTGTTGAAATACTCAAATTGGTTAAAACACAATAGCACGGTATTGCACTAATTATTGATTCTTACGTGAAGGCACTTTACTCGATAATTATTACGATAATTACTGTTCAATATTTTATTTTATTGATTCAATAATTGCTACGTTGATATTTTATATTATTCTTGTTTCAATAATTGTCACTACTACGATATTTTCCATTATCGGATCAATAATTCATATTATTTGAATAATATTATTAGATAGCATTATTGGAAATGTCTAGAAAGTTACATCTAAGGAGAGGTTTAGTCACCTAATTGCGCGCATGATGAGGAGAAATCCTTATTGAAAGCCCCTCTTTCTGGGAGCGTTACGGTTTATCGATATTGTGATTCTCGTAATAATATTTGTGAATAATTAATTATTGATTTATATGATAAGGAAAATATTCATTTTATGTGGATATAGATGGAGAAAATTTTTAATGTGATAATTGTTGAAAATTGTTATTTTATCTTTTTCTGATAAAATAATTCATTTAAATATATTATTATATTATAATAATATAATAATGGTAATATTTTTACAATGAATGTAGGATATTTGAATATATGAGAAGGAAGAGTATTTTTGTTACTAAAAATATTTAAAACAGGTTTTTCATGTTTGTGGAGCCCATTTCTTGACTGAAATTTGATTATAGCCTGTAAAATCGTCCGTATGTGGATTTCGGCCAATTTCTGCTTGGAATTTGGAAAAACTTAAACTTATAAAGTTGTAGAGAATGGAATTTCCTATGGAATGGACATAAGGTTTGAATTTTTTTGATAAAAGGGCTATTTATTATGAATTATTGAAGTTCCAGAATAATTGATTTTTGAAGTTTTAATTATTTTTTTTAAGAAAAACATTTTTGGTGAGTTGAGTGGGTCCCACATGTGATATAAATGTGTTGAATTCAGATTCAAGAGGTGGGCATGACAAAAATTTATATATAATAATATTTTATTAAATTTTCTACTTTTGTGTTCTAAGCATTTTCCTATAAATAGGGTGCTAGAATTGAAAATCACACCAGAAACTAAAGATTTATCTCTCTATATTATCGAGCGTATTCTTGTGAGTATTTTGATACTTTGAGTGTTGCTATATCTGGTGCAAGTTCCTTGACCTACTATATCCGATATTCCGATCCAAATCTTGTCTTTTTTTGGAGGTAAGGGATGTTATTTTTTTTATAAATGATATTATTTCTTTCAATATCATTATGCCAAAATATTAGTAAGATTTTTCTTGTAAAATTCTTGTCTTTTAGTGTCGGGGTTACTATTCACGTATACGACACTATTCACGTATATGACACTATTCACGAATACGGCACTATTCACAGAAAAATTAAATTTTCGTTTTTTGTCCAAAATATCTATTATGGATACTAGCTTTGATTGTATCCATGTTTTGATCATTCTTGAATTTTACTTCACTATGGTTATTTATGAAGTATTTTTGAACTTGGACTGTTTAAAGTACGAATCCTTATTATTTGTTCTTTTGTTTCACTGGATTCGTTTTTTTTAAAATATTTTTCATCATCATCAGTCCTAAATGATGATATTACTGAATATATTTGGCTTGTAGTGCAAAGATGGTTGATTTTCTTATGAATATCTTTGGCCCGTAGTGCAAAGATGTACAGGTGTTGAGATGAACATGACCAACTGATGAATATCTTTGGCCTGTAGTGCAAAGATGAATATTTGATTCAAGATGTTTATTGATTGATGTTACAGGGATAAAATATTGATGATAAACTTTTAAATTCATAGAAGAAAGTAGATTTCATTCTCTACGTAACTCTTCTAATGAATTATTATTTTCGCTGTGAATATTGATTTAAAACTTGTTGTCTATTGTATTCTATTAGATTTTTCCCTGTTGAGGACTAACGATAATTTGTTCTATGTTATCTTAGTCATAATATTCTTTACTGAGCTAGTTGAGCTCACCCTTTTCTTTTTTGTTCTATTTTTCTTCTCACGAGGCGAGAATGTAGCGAGTACTAGTCGGGGTATGGAATGAAGGTTCTAGAAAGTCATTTTAGTAGTCCTCACTATTTTTTAAAATAGTGTATCAATAATTGTAATGAAGACTTATTTGAGTGTTGATATTGTCTAGAAGACAATATTTGTTTTTAAACTCACAGTTTATGTGTTGTCGTATTTTGCACGACAATTGTATTAATAAAGTTGTAGTTGTTTCTGTACCATGTATTTGGCGACTCAGAATGGGTGTTGTATACCTATTTTGGGGTCGTCACATAATACGTATATATATATATATACACTTTATAACTTCCTACCGATTATTTGAAAAATGGGTAAATGGGGGTCCATAAATAATAAGCAAAATTTACAATAAATACTTCATAAAAATCCCCTCAATATTTTTAACAACATTTATCATCATTATTATAACTCGCAATATTTAACAACCAGATCGTTCCCAAGAAAGAGGGGGCTTTCCGATAAAGATTTCTCCCTATTGGCGCGCAATTAGGTGACCAAACCTCTCCTCGACAGAACTTTCTAGACATCGTCAATATTGCAAATAATAATATGAATAACTTTGTCATCTCAATTATTGATTTAATAATATATAAAATATTGACAATAATTGAATCAAATAACGTGAGATACTATGCAATAATTACTGTAGCAATAATTGAATAAATCTGAGTGACTTCTCACGTAAGCATCAATAATCAATCTGGTATGCTACTACTACTATGCAACCACGCATATTCTTCGTATTTTTTATCACCGGGTATTTCAACAGTTAACGGTAAAACTTTCGCCGTTATTTTTATAAAAAGATATTTCTTTCGTTTTCTTATACCGACAATAATTCCATTGTGGGGTCCACCAATGATTGTGCCGTCGTACGAATATTCCCTGTTAAAACGAACATTCCCCGACCAATTGAATATTTTATGATAACTTGCATACTTTGAAAAATTTATAAATATTACCCGCAACTATAATATTATATTAAATCCATACCATAATATTCAAAAATGATATTTATAGAAAAAAATCATCTTTATTCATAAAAGTTGGGGTCTTACATTATAAACGTGTTCCAACTCTGGAGGTAGAGCTATCTCATAAGCCACATCTCCTACTCTTCGCAGCACTTCAGAGGGTTCAATAAACCTCGGGCTTAGCTTTCCCTTTTTACCGAAATGAATTTTCCCCTTCCAAGGAGAAACTTTTAAGAACACATAATTTCCTACGTCGAATTCACGATCTTGTCTGTGTTGATCAGCATACTTCTTCTATCTGTCTTGAGCAGCTATAAATCTTGTCATGATGAGTTTAACAACCTCAACAGTTTGTTGTACCAGTTCCGGACCTAACAGTTGACGTTCACTAACTTCATCCCGGCACAGTGGAGTTCTGCACTTACTGCTATACAATGCTTCATAAGGCGGCATGCCGATGCTTGCGTGGTAACTATTATTGTAGGCGAATTCCACTAATTTTAAATGTTCATCCCAGCTTCCTTTGAAATCCATGATGCATGCTTTAAGCATATCTTCCAATGTCTGGATCGTTAGTTCGCTTTGGCCATCTGTTTGTGGATGGTATGCCATACCCATTCTCAACTATGTTCCTATGCATTCTTGTAGTCTCTTCCAAAAGTTTGATGTAAATCACGGATCTCTATCTCACACAATTGATACTAGAACTCCGTGTCTCGAAACGATTTCTTTCACGTACAACTTTGCCAACTGATCAAGATTGAATCTAATCTTTATTGGCAAAAAGTGTGCTGACTTTGTCAGTCTGTCCACTATTACCCAAATCGCATCATATCCTTTCTGAGTAGTTGGAAGACCTACCACAAAATCCATTGTGATATGTTCCCACTTCCATTCTGGTATGTCCAATAGTTGAAGTAATCCGCTTGGCCTCTGGTTTTCTGCCTTTACTCTTTGACATGTCAAGCATTTCGCAACACATTCTGTGACATCTCTTTTCATGTTTGGCCACCAAAAGTGTCATCGTAAATCTTGATACATCTTCGTACTTCCTGAATGAATTGAATATTTTGAGTTATGAGCTTCGGTCAAGATTTCTTTTTTAATATCTGGTACTGCTGGAACCCAGATTCTCCCCTCGAATCTTAGTAGCCCTTCACTATCGATCTTGTATTTCACTTCACTACCCTTAACCACTTTCTCTAGGATTTTTCTACATTCTTTATCTTGTAGTTGAGCATTCTTTACCTTGTCCACCAAAGTTGGACTAGCTTCTATTTAGAATAGTTGTTCATCGGATTCTTTTGGAAATTCTATTTCTAACTCTAGCTTCGTAATTGCTGAAATAAGCTCCTTCTGAGTGGTTATCAGCATCAACTTTTCCCGACCTTTCCTTTTTAAAGCATCTGCAACCACATTCGCTTTGCCTGGATGATAAAAGATCTCACAATTGTAATCTTTTATCAATTCCATCCATCTCCTTTGACGCATGTTCAGCTCTTTTTGAGTGAAAATATACTTCAGACTCTTATGGTTTGTGTAGATCTCACATTTTTCTCCATAGAGATAGTGTCTCCATATTTTTAAAGCAAATACTACAACAGCCAACTCTAAATCATGAGTCGGATATCCTTTCTCATATTCCTTCAGTTGTCTTGATGCATATGCAATAACTTTGTCGTTCTGCATAAGAACACAACTCAATCATTTATGTGAGGCATCACTATACACCACAAAGTTTCCTGTATTATCTGGTAATGACAACACAGGTGCCACACTCAACTTCTTTTTCAATTCTTGAAAACTCTCTTCACATTTCTTCGTCCAAACAAATTTTACAGCTTTCCTTGTCAAATTTGTTAGCGAGATGGCAATCTTGGAAAAATCCTCTGAATAAACCGCCTATAATAATGGCCAAGCATTACAAGAAACTCCTCACCTCAAAGGTATTCTTGGTTGTTCCCAATTTATTACGGCTTCAACTTTTGATGGATCCACTGAAATCCCATCTTTGTCAATCACATGCCCAAGAAATTGTACACGTTCTAACCAGAATTCACACTTAGAGAATTTTGCGTACAACTTTTCCTTTCTTAGTGTCTCCAACGTCAAATGTAAATGTTCCACGTGATCTTCTTGAGATTTGGCGTACACCAGGATGTCATCAATGAATACCACCACAAACTTGTCTAAACATGGTTTAAACACCCTGTTCATCAAATCCATGAATGCAGCAGGGGCATTTGTCAATCCGAAAGACATTACCAGAAACTCGTAATGTCCATACCGAGTTCTGAATGCCGTCTTTGGTACATCCTTCTTTCTTACTTTCAATTGGTGATACCCACTTCTCAGATCTATTTTTGAGAAATATCTAGCACCCTTCAATTAATTAAACACGTCATCTATTCTTGGCAATGGATATTTATTCTTAATAGTGACTTTGTTTAATTCCCTATAATCAATGCAAAGACTCATTGACCCATCCTTCTTCTTCACAAATAACACCGGTGCTCCCCACAGTGACACACTCGGTGGAATGTACTTCTTGTCTAACAGCTCCTGCAATTGTACCATCAGTTCCTTCATTTCTACCGGAGCCATTCTGTACGGGGCCTTCGATATCGGAGCGGTTCCTGGCGCTAAGTCGATCACGAACTCAATCTCTCAGTCAGGCGGAAGTCCTGGTAAATGTGACAACCCGAAAAATCGGATTGTCCAGAATTTAAGTTTAAAGAATTAGTAATTAATAAAATAAATTTTTATTAAATACTATTCTGTGCTATGTGTTTATTAATTGTTCTAGAGCCTAGAATGATTATTAATCGGGAGGATTCTAGCTACGAGCTAGACTAAACGAGTAAGAATTTTCAAGATGAAAATAAAATTTTTCCGGGGAAAAAGACAAAATAGGCACTATTCATCCGTTTCTGCTCGGAGATTTATTTTGAATTTCCGAGAAACGCATAATGATATAATTCTGAGACATGATGTAATATTCAATAATATTTCAGTTATGGCAAAAATGAAGTTTTCGCCTGCAGACTTGAAACCTAAGGGTTAGGAAAAGTGAGTTCCGAGAATTTTATGATTTCGTATAATAATTAGAGTTATTATGCGTGAGAAATACGAGTATAATACTATTTATTATACGAGTATAGTACGAAGATTAGTACGACGTAGAATACGAATATCGTACAAAGTATATACGAAGAGAATACTAGAATACGTGAATGGAATGCGTAGAATACGATTAGTCTAAATGAACTTTGAGTTCATGGACTTTGAAGAATCCAATTGGACTTGGATTATATCAAGCCCAATGGAATGTGTAATCAAGCCTAGGGTAGGCCCGAAGAAATTAATGTAAGGCCCAGTGTTAGATTTAATTAAGCCCGATCCAAGAAAATAAACCGCGGATCGAACCGATGGGTCACCGGATGGGTAAAACCTATGGGGCAACCCATGGGGAAGACCCATGGGAATGTGGGGTGGCCACTTGGCCACCAAGTAAGGGTGGTGACCAAGTAAACTTGGTGGCTAAGCCATGAATAGTAAGGAGGTGGGGTGAAATGACCAAAATATCCCTAGCTTTGGTTTTCTATATAAGTAAGCCTTAAGCTCATTTGTTTGGTTTGAAATTTCAACCAACACTTGAGAGATAGAGAGAGAGAGTTCGGATGGGAGAAGAAGAGGAAGAGGAATGAGGAAAAGCTAGCTCGAATGCATGCTTTGTCCGACGGAAGGAGATTAAAGAAGAACGGTAATCCAAACCCTAGTTTCTTCTAATTTTCTTTAAGTTTATATGTTTAAAACATAACTTAATGAAGATAAGAAGTAGAAGATGTTAGAAATGATTTCATATGGTTGAAATCGTAAGAAAATGAAGAAATACGAAATTAGAAATTTAGTGTATAAATTTCTTAAGGAAGTGTAAGATTCGTAAGGATTTTGAGCGATCCGAATGAATCTTATGAATGAGTAGGTCAAATAAGTAAGGAATGATGTTCTATAACATCAAATTCCAAGAAAAAGTAGAATCATAATCAAAATATCGATTAAAAACGAAGAACACGCGAAGAACGCGAAGAACGTTATTGATGGACAAATTTAAAATCATCGTAGGATAATTGTTGTTGATGGAAAAGTTTAAAACCATCGCGTATAAGTTAGTTTCTTATTGCTTGGTTAGAAACGTTCATGAAGAACGGATTAAAACTGAGCTATAACGAAGTTATGGCGAAATTTTCATAAAAAAAGAACGAGAATTAGAAAGTTCATAAATGAACCCGAACATGTAGGGTTTCATAAGAATGTAAGAGAATGTAGAAAATGTGAGTCGTGGACTCAAGAATGAATGAGTTCCGAGTTCGGATGACCGAATTACGGACGAACGAACGAAGAACGTTAATAACGTAAAACGAACAAAGAGCGAAGATTAAGCCAATTGAATGGCATGTTAATGGATTCAGAACGAAGTTCTGTTTGAGGTTAATCAAAGTACATAAGATAATGAAGAGAATGGCTTTGGAATGACCTCGTTCCGAGTTATAACGAATAAGATATGAGATTTCAAAGTCAGCGTCTCAAGCTTGTAAAAGACTTAGAAAATTTTTTTAGGTTTCATGCTTGGCGCCACAGCGCGAGTCATGCCTTGGGGGCCGGTGCCACAGCGCGAGCTCGGGCCATTAGCTACTACTAAGTGGCGCCGCAGCGTGAAAGAAAGGGAAGGGCACGGCACCGCAGCGCCGGTGCAGGGCAATGCCCAAAAATGAGCTTTTTACTGCTCAATTACTGGGGGATGTGCAAGAAAGAAATATGAACATATAGTTCAACTAATGTAACACTTAATTAAGTGTATTAAACCTTTGATGAAGGTTGAACGAAAAGATTATATGAGATTAAAAGATAAATAATGTAGACGCGGGTTACGGAATAAATATCCGGGGACAGTAGTCGGGATAATCGAACGTGAGGGATTGCTTTGATTGTGATTCCTTAAACGTTGATTGACTAGGGTAATGAATAACATTTTAATGTTATGTCATGGTCATGAGAGAAGAATGTAAAGCGTTTAGACGCTGTGAACTCAATGTTGTTGCGATGAACAATCGGTCTTAGCATACAACGAACCGTATGGCTTTGACATTAAGAAAGACTAATGAACATGGGGTTCAGGTGACGAGTAATGAATGAAAGTAATTAAAACCTTGGATGAAGGTTGAATAGAATTAAGAGGCAAGTAACGTAAATGTTGAATATGTAAACGATCCTCGTGAATCATATTCACGTCAAGCGAACGTTCTAAGTATACATTGGTAGTATAACTTAGATGTTGACGAAGGTAGTAAGTAAGATATGAATTATCAAGAAAGCCGTAGTGAACGGTAATAAGATTAACAAGGGCCGAATGTGAGTCGGATGAGAATGTTAGAATGAAATATAAGCGTTGAACACTTGAACCGGGCTAAAGGTTAAGTGTACGCGAATACTAAACGGGTAGAACCTATACCCCGTGTATGGTTTGACCGTAAGGTAATGAAGATCATTGATTAAACCTGTGAATGGTAAATAAGCTGAATTAAAAATAAATACGTATAACGTAAAGAAGCCGAGTTAATGTTTATAACTTGGATGACGTTCCGAATCGAATGAATCGAATGTTGTAAGATAAGAATAAGGTAACGTAAAATGATTATAAATGCGTAGAATGAATATTGAATTATCGTCCTGAGTATACAAAAGATTGTATAACTTAGACGATAAAGAATGAATCCTGAGGTATGGCATTTAGTTGCCAGAAAGCCATAAGGAATAAAAATTTAACTTAACGAACATTATAGTTTAATAGTTTGAATAAGTTAAGATGAATTTAGGATGTAGTACAATTGTAACCTTTGATGGTTGACATATGGGAGCTGGGCTAAACAATTCCTTCAGAGAGCGAAGGTATATACAAAACAACAACCGATCTAACTCATTGTTGTGGGCAGTGTAGATGAGACGAGAACTTATTTGTTGGTTGTTTGTGGGAAACCACTCAGAGTACTATATGGACTACTAGCAGAGACACGATGTGTGCTAAGTTCTAGGAGAGATATAAGAAGAAGATAAGAATGTAAATCATCAAAGATGATGAACGTTTTGAGTAAGACATCTCCGTATGTCATGGCCGTTAACCGGTAAAGGAAGTTGGTTGCGTAAAGTTAGTTTGTAAGAACGTGAACGCTAAGAAGTAAAGTAAAGTAAACCAATGCGTAAGTCAAGTATATGACTAATTGGTGTATGTGTTATTTCCTTATGTGCTACATAGGAATTGGAATGAGCGATTCAAATGTAACTATAAAATTTCATAGTGCAAGCGTAAAAAGCAAGTTTCCTAACTTCATTCATATTTCAAATGAATGCTAGTTTCTAAAACTTCTCAGATGTTGAACTTGAGAAGTTCTGTCTATGTGCAAATGTGTGATATTTGTATAAGGTGTTAGAATATATGAGGCCTTGTGCCACAATTTGAACACTTCGGTGTTTCTATGAGATGAACTGTTATGTGATTTAACTTTTCAATAAGAGAATATTCTGTTTATACATGAACCGTTATTTTTAAGTCTGTGATATTGATTCTAGCCAGACAGAATGTGTATGAAAGAAAGTAGAGAATAAAAGTATTTCAAAGTGAATGTGACTAATGTTTTAAAATGATAGGAATCGAGATTATTCATATTATTCAAGTTGCTTCATAACCTTTGTTCGGTTATTGAGGTCTTAAAAGAATGTTTAAATTCCTGAAGTTGTTTGTTCAACTGCTTTGACTTGCTGAGCAATTGAATGCTCACACTTGTTTTAAATAAAAACATTTTCAGCAAACGATGTTAGAAAGAACTTAAGGATCCCGTAAAGATCAAGCTGATCGGTATCCAGAAAAAGCGTCATTCATTATATGAATGAGCATGAAGAGCAAGCGAAGACTTGTAATATAGAATGATAGAATTAAACTATAGAATAGTTTAATGAAAGATTATGTATCCTTGGTGGCGGATAAAAGTCACGTGTACAAGATGTAAAGAATAATGTAATTATCATTATTTGGAATGAAAGAGGTTTTAAGGTTTTAGAACCTGGGATTTGAGGATGTATGTTGTTATATTTAGCTATATAATGATGTATGTTTGGAAGAAGATGGGATCGTGACGTACGGAATCCGGATGTAAAAATAGACCGTGACGCCCCCAAAATAGGTATACATCACCTATTCTGAGTCGCCAAATACATGGTACAGAATACAAATACCGTGACGCCCCTGAAACAGGTATACATCACCCATCTTGAGTCGCCAAATACATGGTACAGAATACAAATACAAACTTAATTATACAACTGTAAGTGTAATATACGACAAAAACATAGTGAGAGTTTAAAAGCAGAATATTGCCTTCTAGCAATATCCACTCTCAAATAGAGTCCTCATTACATTTATTGTCACACTATTTTATAGAATAGTGAGGACTACTAATACACCATCTCGGACCATCACTCGCTTTCCTCGACTAGTCCCTGCTACATTCTCATTTCACAGAAGAGAACAATGAAAGCAAAAGGGTGAGCTCAACTAGCCCGATGAAAATATTATGACTAAGATAATGCAAAATAAATTATCATTAGTCTTCAACAATGTTAAACTGATAAAATACAATAGACATCAAGTTTAACTGCAGCGGAATAAGCAATCCATTAAAAGAGTCAAGTAGAGCATAAAATCTACTATCTTCTATGATTTAAAAAGTTTTTCATCAACTTTATCACTGAGACTCAACTTAATAAATAAAATCGAATCATCCCTACATCATGGCCAAGGATATTCATGTAATCATCAATGGTCATGACTATACCGAATAATTCCTGATCATAATCATACCAACAACTGTCCATCAATGAACTACAGGCCAATGAGGACTTTTACCACATCATTTATAACATTACGGTCATGATTATACCGAATAATCCCTGGTCATAATCATACCAAGTCCATCTATGCACGTAAGCCAAAGATGACTTTCATCACAATATAAGCATGAGGATGATGACAATGACATAATAATTCAATGAAATAAATTCAAGGAAAAATTTTAAAGATTTATAATTTTAATTTATCCAGAAATCAATAACGTCCAAATTGTCAACATGATACTTCTTTGTGGAGTAAAATTCAAGAATACTCAGAAGAATATTTCCATGAACAGATACTGGATGAAGCCCAAATATCCAGGATATTCTACTAATTTCATGGAGTATAGAAGCTAAAACTTTAACCAACTGAGTATAATAGAATATATGAAACCGCAAATGGATTTTTGCCCGCTATGCGGTAATCCACGTACACAGATCATTTCCACAATTTAATAAGGAATGAATACGAAGGATCATTCACCATGTATGCAGTAATCCACATAGACGAGGTTATTCTAACGAGAATAATAAAGAATGGAATAACGAAGAATTCACCATGCATGCGATAGACCGCATGCATGACGAGTTATTCCCAATGAAATAATAAAGAATGGAACCCGGTCAAATGTGCGTAATCCGCACGGCATGCTTTATTCCAACGAAATAATAAAGAAATGGAACCGAGTCATGCGTAAATCCGCATGAGCGAGGATATTCCAACGTAATAATAAAGAATGGAACCAGTTCATGCATAATCCGCATGCATACGATATTCTAACGAATAATAAAGAATGGAATAACAACGAAATTCACCGGGCATGCGATGAATCCAGACAGACGAGTTATTCCAACATAATAATAAAGAATGGAATAACGGAAAGAATTTTACCATGTATGCGGTACTTAGCATGTATGCAGTTATTCAACATAATAATAAAGAATGGAATAACAACCCTTATGAGTATTGAAAGAAAATAACTCTCTTCATGAATACGAAAGAATAATACCCCTTACCTTAGAAGAAGACTGGATATTGGAATAGTGAGGTAGCAGACTTCTCTTCTTCTTTCTCTCTATAATTTCTCTCTATAATAATTGCTCTAAAGCTTTAGTGAATTGGTGAGAAATGAAGAAAGAATGAGCTTCTATTTATAGGAAAATATAGTTTCGATAATTGCACATTTTGGGGCTCAAAATATTACAGTATAATACTTTCCTCTTTTTCTTCATTTTTAATTTAGTCCTGCAAGTATTATCAAACTTGCACCACCTCCCATAATAGTAAATAATGTGAATCAATAGTTCAATCATGTGAATCAATAGTTATAATCATGTGAAAATACGAATTACAATATAGTACCTCCATTTATACCTCCATTTTTAACTTGGTTATGCAAGTATTATCAATCTTGCACCAACTCCCCTAATAGTACAAGAATGTGAATCAATAGTACACACATGTGAATAAATAGTTATAATCATGTGAATTAATAGTAATTAATTGCTCATTTATCCGATTAATTACGGTCGTCGTCAAGATAACTTCCAGACATCAATTAATATCGAAATAAATGTCGATTTCCACTAACACTAATAATTCCAACACAATGGAACTATCAATTCATCTTTAATCAACACAAACTTATTCATCATTAATATTATAATTCATAATATTTAACAACCAGGTCATTCCCAGGAAAGAGGGGATTTTTTGATAAGGATTTCTCCTTATTGACACGCAATTAGATGACCAAACCTCTCCTTGACAGAACTTCTAGACATTGTCAATATTGCAAATAATAATATGAATAACTTTGCCGTCTCAATTATTGATTTAATAATATAACATATTATACAGATGATACTGTGATAATAATTGAATCAATAATATGAGAGATATGACGCAGCAATTATTGTAGCAATAATTGAGTATAACTGAGTGACTTCTCATGTAAGCATCAATAACCAATACCGTGTGCTACAATGAAACCACGCATATTACTGTACTTTTACTACCGGGTAGTTCAACAGTTTTAACGGTAACACTTTCGCCGTTATTTTTATAAAAAGATAATTCTGTCATTTTCTTACTACGAAATACTTCCGTTGTGGGGTCCATCAATGATTGTGTCGTCGTACGAATATTCCCTGTTAAAACGAATATTCCCCAACCAATCAAATATTATATAACTACTTACTTACTTTGTAAAATTTATAAATATTACCCACAACTATAACATTATATCAAATCCACACCATAATATTCAAAAAAATATTTCGAGAAATTTAAATCTTTATTCATAAAATCTGGGGTCTCACAATCTCCCCTTCTTATGAAATTTTGCCCTCGAAATTTACGTACATACCTGGTATGCCGAAGAGGTGAGGATACCTTGAATACCTTTATCGTTGAAAACATTACACGTTACATACGTGCATGCCCGATGTCCTTTGATTGCCTCTGAATGCAAATCAATCCCTAAAATAGCCATTTTAGGCCTTGATACGGACCTCAAATCTCAAAATATAAAAAATAAAGTTTTAGGTCTACTCGTTATCTTTCCGAATCATCCTGAATCACCTCAATCGGAGTTTGTATGAAAACGTTATGCCCAATTTACTAAAGGGCGTCCCTATGATTTTGGCTTAACACTTGACCCGGTAGCTAGGCGCCCAAATTTGGCCTTGGGCAAGCACCTAGGCGCCCAAGAACAGATTCTAAGCACTGAGCCTAGTGCCTAGGCACTCGACCTTTGGCACTTAACTCCAATTTTCCAGATTTTGTAACTTTTGACACACATACTTCAAATCTTCATAACTTCTTCATCTGTTATCGGAATTAGTACATTTTCGAGGCTATGGAAAGCTTGTAACATGCTCTATAAAACCCCCATGATTTCATAATTTTTCAGATTCATTAATTATTTCAAAATTTGGCTCCAAAGTCCCCCAAGACTAAGTTTTTTTTACTAACGATGATATGTGAAAAACGTTATGAACACGCAACATACTTGGCGGTAAAACGAGTCTATAGGACACAGTTCCTACTCGATCGAGAATTTCAAATGGGCCAATTAAATTGAGGGTTGAGATTTCCTCTCTTCATCGAGTCTTGCTTCTAGAATAACGCCCTCTTGAATCTTCTTCTTCACATTCATCAGCTCTGGGTGTGTAGCTTGAGCGATTTTTAACTTCATCGGTTAACGTCGATTCTACTCGTATTATTTGACATCATCACGTGGGTCCCTAAAGTTTTTAACTCTATCTTCATCATTTTTAAATTATACGAAATGGGTTTTGTGTTAACAACATCGCACTCGTAAACTCATATGATCTTCTACTCAACGCGTCAGCTACCACATTCGCTCTTCCATAATTATATTGAATGGTATGGTTGTAATCTTCAATAGCTTGAGCCAACGTCTTTAACGCATGATACGTTCGTTTTGGTTGAAAAAATATTTAAGGGTTTTAGAAATGGGTTTTGTATTGGGGTCAATACAAAATTCGATTTCACTCTCTAGGGGTAGGCTAGGAAGTTTTCAAGAATACGTCAGGAAATTTATTAATAATAGAAATATCATTCAAAACTGTGACTCTCATCCAAGACTTGGATAGTACATCACATTGATACCTATCAACTTGCCATCGTCATTCACGACGTCGCTTACAGAAAGTCTGGCTTCGGTGCATTCCACACAAGGAAGTCAACAACGAAAGGATCGAGGCTCTTTACTTATGGCTTGATATAACAGTGATTAACTTTAGTGGTTTGGTTGCTTGAATTTGCATGATAGGATGGTTAAGAATATGAAAGCTAACAACCTTACGAAAAGCATGATGAGTAGTTAACCAATCGATTCCTAAAATCACATCAAAGACAAGTATTTTGAAAGAGATAAGATCGACGGGTAACGTGAAAGGGTCGATTTGAATTAACAAGATTTATAAATAGTGGAGGTAACAAAGGTTTCTACTAACTAAGTTTCAACCAATAAGTCAAAGTCTAATTTCTCCGAAGTCAAATTTAAACGTTGAGCGCAAGCAAGAGAGATAAAAGAATGGGTCGAACCGGTATCTAATAAGATATAGACTTCGCAAGAATTTATAATTAACTAACCTGTGCTAACTTCATTCGGGTTACTCGCTTTTTGAGAAGTCATAAAAAACGCTCTTCGTGAAACCACCGACTTTGTTTTATCCGTATCTGCCTTTGGTGCCACCATTCCAGCTGGACTTGACTTTGGTGCACGACAAAATCGGGTTAGGTGACCTTCTTTTCCATAATTGTAACATGCTTTGGACTGCATCGTGCAGCTTGGACTGATATGTCCCTCCCCTCCGCATTTGAAGCATACAATTGGTGGTCGTTCTCCTTCCTTGAAAACGGGTGTTGGTGCTGCTATCTTTCCATCGTTGTTGAACCTTCTCTTCTTGAAATTTCCACTCCTATTATCTTGGCCATGATTACCACCGAAGTGGTTACCATTCTTGGCATGATAATTTCCCCCACGATGGTTATTATTGTTCTGATGGCCATTCCCACCGGTACGATTATTATTGTGTTGTTGGTCGTTACCTTTTGGTTGTGTTGACTCATTATCACACTCCAATAAATGAGCCCTATTCACAACATCTGAATATAAACAATGTTTGTGAGAAATGAGGTATTGACGTATTTTGGGTTTCAAACCTCTTAGAAACATTCGCGTCATTTGCTCCTCATTATCGACCAAATGGGATGCAAACTGGGATAACTCCGCAAATTTAGCCTCGTATTGCGACACGGTCATATTGTTTTGCTCCAACTTGATGAATTCCACCTCCTTCATGTGACGAATACTTTCGGGAAAGTACTTGTCGTTGAACAGCTCTTGGAACTTCTCCCAAGACATCTTGAGTGCGTCAGGCTGGGTACGTTTTACAGATTCCAACCAGTAATCTGCCTCTTCACGCAACATAAAGGTGGCAAAGGGAACCTTTTGCTCCTCGGAGCATCCCAAGACATCAAATATCTTGGTGATCTGCTTTAACCATGTCTCCGCCTTAAGTAGTTCTGGCTTTCCCAAAAACTCTGGTGGTCCCAGCTCCTTTATCGCTTAGCGGTGACTGGACCGTGGGTTGCAGGTGTTTCCACCTGCATTTTGAAGGAGTCTCTCTCACTTTGATGTTGCATGAATTGCATAAAGCCTCCCAGAACATCTCATCGTTCATCATCGATCGGTGTTGTTATTTACCCAAGGATTATTGTCTTCTGTTGCACATTATCCAGGTATTGATCGTTGGTGACTCAGCGGTCTCATGTGCTTCATTCTTGATCTCAACATTTTCGGATGCCCTTTTTAAACAAAGTAACAAATCAAGGGTTAATTGACATATCATATATTATCCCTATACTCGACCACCAATTAATTAAATAAAATAAACTTAGGTATGTCATACTAGCGAAGGAATTCCCGTCACTCCCCTCCTAGTTCTTGGCTCACATCTCGGCCGAGGGATCATATCCTAAGCTTTGATACCAAACGTGGACGCCCTAAAAAGCAGTATACATCACCCATCTTGAGTCGCCAAATACATGGTACAGAATACAAATACAAACTTAATTATACAACCATCGTGTAATATACGACAAAACATAGCTGAGAGTTTAAACATGAATGTTGCCTTCTAGACAATATCCACTCTCAAATAGAGTCCTCATTACATTTATTGTCACACTAGTTTATAGAATAGTGAGGACTACTAATACACCATCTCGAACCATCACTTCGTTCCCCAACTAGTCCCGGCTACGTTCTCATTTCCTGAAGAGAACAATGAAAGCAAAAGGGTGAGCTCAACTAGCCCAGTAAGAAATATTATGACTAAGATAATGCAGAATAAATTATCATTAGTCTTCAACAATGTTAAACAGATAAAATACAATAGACATCAATTTTAACTGCAGCGGAATAAGAAATCCATTAAAAGAGTCAAGTATAGCATAAAATCTACTATCTTATATGATTTAAAAAGTTTTTCATCAACTTTATCAATGAGACTCAGCTTAATAAATAAAATTGAATCATCCCTGCATCACGGCCAAGGATATTCATGTAATCATCAATGGCCTTGACTATACAGAATAATCCCTGGTCACAATCACACCAACAACTGTCCATCAATGAACTACAGGCCAATGAGGACTTTACCATATTATTCGTCACATTACGGTCATGATTATACCGAATAATCCCTGTTCATAATCATACCAAGTCCATCTATGCACGTAAGCCAAAGATGACTTTCATCACAATATAAGCATGAGGATGATGACAATGACATAATAATTCAATAAAATAAATTCAAGGATAATTTTAAAGATTTATAATTTTAATTTATCCAGAAATCAATAACGTCCAAATTGTCAACATGATACTTCTTTGTGGAGTAAAATTCAAGAATACTCAGAAGAATATTTCCATGAACAGATACTGGATGAAGCCCAAATATCCAGGATATTCTACTAATTTCATGGAGTATAGAAGCCAAAACTTTAACCAACTGAGTATAATAGAATATATGAAACCGCAAATGGATTTTTGCCCGCTATGCGGTAATCCACGTACACAGATCATTTCCACAATTTAATAAGGAATGAATACGAAGGGATCATTCACCATGAATGAGTAATCCACATAGACAGGTTATTCTAACAGAATAATAAAGAATGGAATAACAGAAGAATTCACCATGCATGCGATAGACCGCACAGACAGGTTATTCCCAACAGAATAATAAAGAATGGAACCAGGTCATGCGTAATCCGCACAGACAGTTTATTCCAATAGAATAATAAAGAATGGAACCAGGTCATGCGTAATCCGCATAGACAGGATATTCCAACAGAATAATAAAGAATGGAACCAGTTCATGCATAATACGCACAGACAGGATATTCTAACAGAATAATAAAGAATGGAATAACAACAGAATTCACCAGGCATGCGATAGACCGCACAGACAGGTTATTCCAACATAATAATAAAGAATGGAATAATAGAAGAATTTCACCATGTATGCGGTACTTCGCATAGATAGGTTATTCCAACATAATAATAAAGAATGGAATAACAACCCTTATGAGTATTGAAAGAAAATAACTCTCTTCATGAATACGAAATAATAATACCCCTTACCTTAGAAGAAGACTGGATATTGGAATAGTGAGGTAGCAGACTTCTCTTCTTCTTTCTCTATATAATTTCTCTCTATAATAATTGCTCTAAAGCTTTAGTGAATTGGTGAGAAATAAAGAAAGAATGAGCTTCTATTTATAGGAAAATATAGTTTCGATAATTGCACATTTTGGGGCTCAAAATATTACAAAGATAATACTTTCCTCTTTTCTTCATTTTTAATTTAGTCACCGCAAGTATTATCAAACTTGCACCACCTCCCCTAATAGTAAATAATGTGAATCAATAGTTCAATCATGTGAATCAATAGTTATAATCATGTGAAAATCTGAATTACAATATATTTTAAATAAAAAAAATAAACATTATTTACTTATTTATTAAATAATTAATTATGTAATTTATTCATCATAACAATATATATTTAAAAAATGCAAGAAAACATGCTTAGTAAAGTAACTAAAACTCAATATTAAAGATAAAATATAATTTTAATTATATTATTTTAAAATTATTCTAAATAAATTTGTTTAATCGTGTTAAACGTGTCAACCTATTAATAATATGTTTTTGACCCATTTAGAATGTGTGTTAAACAAGTTGATATGTTTATAACTTAAAAATTGTTTATACTCAACACCAACTCTCTTATTTTATATTGTGTTATCGTATCATGTTAAAAAATCTTGTCTTCAACTCACAACAGAACGTTCTCTCTACAACGAAAGAACTTTCATGAATAAGTTGAAACGTGAATAAAAGAAGCTATCGTGCTAGTTTCAAATCCATTATTAAACTAACTCGATAATCTAAAAAATTTGTTATGACTTAAAGAACTGCGTATTTATAATTTTTTTCTAAACATAATATTTTGATGTATCGGCATTGTTGGGCCATAATATTTTGGACCTATCTGGACTGCCTTCATTTAGACCTTAGGAGTATTGGACCGGACCATTGTGTAAATATGGTCTAATTTGGGCTTGGACTGGTGATCATTACAGAGATAAACTTTGACTGTTATCTCTACAAGATAATTAATGAGGATTGGACTGAATCTTAGTCAGTGGCATACAGTGATGGGATTAGCCGGCGTGCTGCCTGCAGTTAGCTGAGGTCAGAGTAAGTCGGCGGCATGCAAGACAAAATAAGGAGTATATGAGGACAAAGGATAACAAGAAAGAGGGAACTAATATTCTTATCATCAAAACACTAGAACTTATCACCTTCATTGTTAACCTTGTGTCTGTCTGTACTGACTCTCACATCAGAGCTATCCTCTGACGGTCCAAGCTGTCAAGCTTCTGGTATTGACTTGTTTACTTTGTAGGATTGGGCGCACTTTTTGGTGATTGAGGCGCGTAGAAAGATCTTGGCATTAACATTGGCGCTAGAAGGAGGGCTTTTTCTAGTTTCTGGGTTTCAATCACAAATATTAATTGTTCTACGTCAGAAGTTGTAAGACCCCAACTTTTTATAAATAAAATTGAAGTTCTTATATTCATTATTTCGATATAATAAGGTGTTAATTTGATATAATACTTTGGTTATGGGTGAAATGTGCAAATTTTGCAAAATAAGCAAATTTTGTAAAATAAGCAAGTGGTTATAAAATATTCATTGTTATCGGGGAATATTCGTTTGGTCGTGAAATATTCTTGTTTTCGGGGAATATTAAATGCGGCAGTATGCTGACCATTTATGGGCCCCATAATGTAATAATTGTTTGGGAAGAAAACGACAAGTTTAAGTTTTTATAAATAAGCGGTAAATTATTACCAATTAACAATCGTTGGAATACCTGGTGGTTAAAATATAGTAATAAGTGTGGTTGCACAGTAGCACATGATATTACACAGTATTTTTGAATTATTGATTCTTACGTAAGAATGCACTACTTAATAATTGTTACAGTAATTACTGTTCAATATTTTATTTTATTGATTCAATAATTGCTACGTTGATATTTTATATTATTGTTATTTCAATAATTGTCACTGCACAGTATTTCCATTATCAGATCAATAATTCATATTATTTGAATAATATTATTAGATAGCATTATTGGCAATGTCTAAGAAAGTTACTGCTTAAGGAAAGGGTTTTGGTCATCTAATTGCGGCTTGAGAAGGAGAAATCCTTATCGGAAAGCCCCCTCTTTCTTGGGAACGACCTGATTGTTATAATTGTGATTCTGTAATATTATTTGTGAATAGTTAATTATTAATTTATATGATAAAGAAATATTTATTTTATGTGTATATAAATGATGGATACATAAATATTTATTTTGTGTGGATATAAATGAAGGAATTAATGCTGAGCTATTTTATTAGTATTTTATCAGAATGGAGGTATTAAATATCGTCCATATGTGAATTTCGGGCATTTTCTGTTTGGAATTTGGAAAAATTTTCTTCTACAAAGTTGTAGAGAATTCGATTTCCTATGAAATAGATATAAAATTCGTATTTTTCTGATAAAAGGGCTATTTATTATGAATTATTGAAGTTTCGGAAATAATTATTTTTATTAAAAAAACATGGTGGGCCCCACTTTTGGTTGGTGTAGAAAATCTAATTTTGGTGGGCCCCACTAGAGGTGTGCTGAGTTTTGGGCAAAGATGGTGGGCATAGAAATATTTTAATAAATTAATATTTTATTAATTTAGTCTCCTTTGGCGTTCTAGCATTTTCCTATAAATATGGTGCTTAGTTAGAATTGAAAATCACACCATAAACATAAGTTTTCTCTCTCTATATTATCGAGCGTATGTTGTGAGTATTTAGATACTTTAAGAGTTGCTAATCAGTGCAATTTTCCTTCAGCGTTATATCCGATATTCCAGTCAGAAGTATTATTCTTTTGAGGTAAGGGATGTTATTTTCTTCGTAAATGATGTTATTCTCTCAAGATCATTATACCGAAATATTGTTATAAATTTTATTATTAAATTTTTACCTTTTCATGTCGAGGTTACTATTTACGTATACGGCACTATTCACGAATATGGTACTATTCACGAGTACTGTTCACGAAGTATAATTTTTTTTGTGAAATTTCTACCTTTTCGTGTCGAGATTACTATTCACGTATACGACACTATTTACGTATACGATACTATTCACAAATACGACATTATTCACCGAAAAATAAAATTTTCTCTTCTTTGTCCCAGATGTCTATTATGGTTACTATCTTTGATTGTATCCATGTTTTAATCCTCATTCTTGAATTTTACTCCACTATGGTTTATTATGGAGTATTTTTAAACTTGGATTTTCTAAAGTCCGAATCTCTAATCTTTGTCCTTTTATCTCACTGGATTCGTCCTTTAAAATATTTTTCATCATCCTCAGTCTTTAATGGTGTTACTTGATGAATATCTTTGGCATGTAGTGCAAATATGAATGATTATCTGATGAATATCTTTGGCCCGTAGTGCAAAGATGAACAGGTGTTGAGATGATCATGACCAACTGGTGATACAAATGGATATCTTTGGCCCATAGTGCAAAGATGAATATTTGATTCAAAATGTATATTAATCGATGTTACAGGGATAAAATATTGATGATGGACTTTTAAATTCATAAATGATAGTAGATTTCATTCTCTACTTAACTCTTCTAATGAATTGTTGTTTCCGCTGCAGTTGTTGATCTAAAACTTGTTGTCTATTATATTCTATCAGATTTTTTCCTGTTGAAGACTAAGGATAATTTGTTGTACATTATCTTAGTAATAATATTCTTTACTGGGCTAGTTGAGTTTACACTTTTCCTTTTTGTTCCATTTTTCTTCTTAGGAGATGAGAATTTAGCAGGAACTAGCCGGGGTAAAAGTGATGGTCCAAGACAGTTGTTATAGTAGTCCTCACTATTTTGTAAAATAGTGTATCAATAATTATAATGAGGACTTATTTGAGTGTGGATATTGTCTAGAAGACAATATTTGTATTTAAACTCACAGTTTATGTGTTGTCGTACTTTGCACGACAATTATATTAATAAAGTTTTAGTTGTTTCTGTACCATATATTTGGCGACTCAGAATGTGTTATATATACCTATTTTGGGGGCGTCACAATTGGTATCAGAGCTTAGGGATATGGTGTGACGCCCCCAAAACAGGTATACATCACCCATCTTGGGTCGCTAGATACATGGTACATAAATTCAAATACAACTTAATTATACAACAGTCGTGTAAAATACGACAAAAAATAGTTGAGAGTTTAAACAAGAATATTGTCATCTAGACAATATCCAAACTCAATGGTGTCCTCATTACAATTATTATCACATTATTCCGTAGAATAGTGAGGACTACTAAAGCCATTTATCCTGGACCATCACTCCATTCCCCGCTCGTCCCAGTTATATTCTCATTTCCTGAAGAGAACAATGAAAGAAAGTGTGAGCTCAACTAGCCCAGTAAGAAATATTATGACTAAGATAATGCAGAATAAATTATCCTTAGCCTTCAACAGTATAACAACTAATAGAATACAATAGACAATAAGTTTTAGATCAACAACTGCAGCAAAAATAAGCAATCCATTAGAAGAGTCAAGTAAAGCATAAAATATACTATCTTCTATGATTTAAAAAGTTTTTCATCAACTTTATCGCTGAGACTCAGCTTAATAAATAAAATCGAATCATCCCTGCACCACGACCAAGGATATTCATGTAATCATCAATGGTCATGATTATACCAAATAATCCCTGGTCATAATCATACCAACAACTGTCCATCAATGAACTACAGGCCAATGAGGACTTTTATCACATCATTCGTCACATTACGATCATGATTATATCGAATAATCCCAAGTCATAATCATACCAAGTCCATCTATACACATAAGCCAAAGATGACTTTAATCATAATATAAGCATGAGGATGATGACAATGACATAATAATTCAATAAAATAAGTTCAAGGATAAATTTTAAAGATTTATAATCTAATTTATCCTGAAATCAATAACGTCCAAATTGTCAACATGATATTGCTTTGTAGAGTAAAATTCAAGAATAATATTCATGTACCAAAAATAATTTGGACAGAAAAGAAATATATTTTTTGGGTGAATAGTACCTCGTGAATAGTACTTCAGGAATAGTACCCCGTGAATAGTACCCCGACACAAAAAGTGTCCCGAATACCCGAGTGAATGATACTAGAGTGAATATTAATCGGGTGAATAGTAACTTGTGAATAGTACTCCAGCACGAAAAGTGCCCCTTAATACCAAAGTGAATAATACCAGAGTGAATAAGTAATCGGGTGAATAGTAACTCAGAATAGTAACTCGTAAAAAAACCAAATAAAATGATATTCCATGACGAGTACAAAAGAAATGATATCACAGACGAGTATAATAGAATATATGAAACTGTAAATGGATTTTCACCCGCCATGCGGTAATCCACGTAGACAGATCATTTCCACAATTTAATAAAGAATGAATACGAAGGATCATTCACCATGGATGCGGTAATCCACATAGATAGGTTATTCCAACAGAATAATAAAGAATGGAATAAAAGAAGAATTCACTAGGCATGCGATAGACCGTACAGACAGGTTATTCCAACAGAATAATAAAGAATGGAACAAGGTCATGCGTAATCCGCACAAACAGGATATTCCAACAGAATAATAAAGAACGGAACCAGGTCATGCGTAATCCACATAGACAGGATATTCCAACAGAATAATAAAGAATGGAATAACAACATAATTCACCAGGCATGCGATAGACCGCATAGACAGGTTATTCCAACAGAATAATAAAGAATGGAATAACAGAAGAATTTCACCATGTATGAGGTACTTCATATAGACATGTTATTCCAACATAATAATAAAGAATGGAATAACAACCCTTACGAGTATTGAAAGAAAATAACTCCCTTCATGAATACGAAAGAATAATACCCCTTACCTAAGAAGAAACTGGATACTGGAATAGTGAGGTAGCAGACTTCTCTTCTTCTTTCTCTCTATAATTTCTCTCTATAATAATTGCTCTATAGCTTTAGTGAATTGGTGAAAAATAATGAAGGAATGAGCTTCTATTTATAGAAAAATATAGTTTCGTTAATTGAATGTTTTGGGGCTCAAAATATTACAGTATAATACCTTCATCTTTTCCTTCATTTTTAATTTAGTCCTGCAAGTATTATCAAACTTGCACCCTCTCCCCTAATAGTAAATCATGTGAATCAATAGTAAATCAAGTGAATCAATAGTTCTAGACATGTGAAAAATACGAATTACAATATAGTACCTCCATCTATACCTCCATTTTTAACTTAGTCATGCAAGTATTATCAATCTTGCACCAACTCCCCTAATAATAAATGATTGTGAATCAATAGTACATACATGTGAACAAATAGTTATAATCATGTGAATCAATAGCAATTAATTGCTTATTTATCCGGTTAATTACCCGATTGGTTAATATAACCTCCAGACATCAATTATTATCGAAATAAATGTCGATTTTCACTAACACTAATAATTCTAACACAATGGAACTATCAATTTTATCTTTAATCAACACGAACTTATTCATCATTAATATTATAATTCACAATATTTAACAACCAGGTCGTTCCCAGGAAAGGGGGGCTTTCCGATAAGGATTTCTCCTTATTGGCGCGCAATTAGGTGACCAAAGCTCTCCGTGACAGAACTTCTAGACATCGTCAATATTGCAAATAATAATATGAATAACTTTGTCATCTAAATTATTGATTTAATAATAATAAATATTATGCAGATGATACTGTAACAATAATTGAATCAATAATATTAGAGATATGATGTAGTTATTATTGTAGCAATAATTGAGTATAACTGAGTTACTTCTTACATAAGCATCAATAATCAATACTGTGTGTTACTATGCAACTACACGTATTACTGCACTTTTACTACCGGGTAGTTCAACAGTTTTAACGGTAACACTTTCGCCTTTATTTTTATAAAATGATAATTCTATCGTTTTCTAACTAAGACAATACTTCCGTTGTAGGGTCCACCAATGATTGTGCCATCGTACGAATATTTCCCGACAAAAAGAATATTCCCCGACCAAACGAATATTTTATAACAACTTGCATACTTTGCAAAATTTTTAAATATTACTCACAACTATAACATTATATCAAATCCACACCATAATATTCAAAAAAAATATTTTGAAAAATTTAAATCTTTATTCATAAAATTTGGGGTCTCACAATCTCCCCTTCTTATGAAATTTCACCCTCGAAATTTACGTTCGTACTTAGTATGCCGAAGAGGTGATGATACCTTGACTTCATTTCAGATTCTAACTCTTGAGGTATAACTTTTGAGTGTCGAATAGGATCCTTCTTATCCAATATTTTAACATATATCTCCTCATACATTAAATCTTCTGCTTATCTCGTCTAGTTCCAATTCAATAATGTGGTTCGGGTCATCCACATATTTACGTAACATCGATATGTGAAAAATGTTATGAACACACAACATACTTGGCGGTAAACGAGTCTAAAGGCCACAGTTCCTACTCGATCGAGGATTTCAAATGGGCTAATTAAATCGAGGGTTGAGATTTTCTCTCTTTATCGACTCTTGCTTCTAGAATAACGCCTTCTTGAACCTTCTTCATATTCATCAGCTCCAGGTGTGTAATTTGAGCGGCTTTAACTTTATCGATTAAAGTCAATTCTAATCGTATATTCGTTATCTTCACGTGGGTCCCTAGAGTCTTTAACTCTATCTTCATCATTTGTAAGTCATACAAAATGGGTTTTTGTGTTAACAACATCGCACTCGTAAACGCATACGATCTTCTACTCAATCGTCGCCACCACCACGTTCATTTCTTATATAATGATATTGAATGGTATAGTCGTAATCTTCAACAGCTCGAGCCAACGTCTTTGGCACATTATACATTCATTTTGGTTGAGGAAATATTTAAGGGTTGAAGAAATGGATTTTGTACTGGGGTCAATACAAAATTTGATTTCACGCTCTAGGGGTAGGCTAAGAAGTCTTCAAGAATACGTCAGGAAATTTATTAACAATAGAAATATCATTTAAAACTGTGACTCTCATCCCAAGACTTGGATAGCACGTCACATTGATATCTATCAACTTGCCACCGTTATTCACGACATCCCCTACAGATATTCTAGCTTCGGTGTATTCCAAGACTTGGTATGACAATGATTGACTTTAGTGGTTTGGTTCCTTAAATTCACATAACATGTTTGTTAGGAATATGAAAGCTAAAAACCTTACGAAATGCATGATGAGTAGTTAACCAATCGATTCCTAAAATTACATCAAAGGCAAGTATTTTCAAAGAGATAAGATCGACAAGTAACGTGAAAGTGTCGATTTGAATTAAACAAGATTTATAAATAGTGGATGTAACGAAGGTTTCTACTAACGAAGTTTCAACCGATAAGTCAAAGTCTAATTTCTCCGGAGTTAAATTTAAACGTTGAGCGCAAGCAAGAGAGTTAAAAGAATGGGTAGAACCGGTATCTAATAAGGTATAGACTTCGCAAGAATTTATAATTAACTAACCCGTGCTAACCGTTTTGGGTCACTTTCGCTTTTTTTGAGCGATTCTGAAAAATGCTCTTCCTGAAACCACCGACTTTGTTTTGTCCGTATCCTCCTTTGGTGCCACCGTCCCAGCTGGACTTGATTTCTCTACAAGACAAAATCGAGCTATATGACCATCTTTTTCACAACTAAAATATACCTTGGAAGGCTGTGAATATTTTGGACTTATGTGTCCCTCCTCTCCGCATCTATAACATCTAACTGGCGGTCGTTCTCCTCCCCTAGAATTTGTTGCTGCTGCCGACATCTTCCCATCATCGTTAAATCTTCTCTTCTTGAATTTTCCAATTCTATTATCTTGCCCATGATTACCACCGAAGTGGTTACCATTCTTGGCATGATAATTTCCCCCACGATGGTTATCATTGTTCCGATGGCCGTTGCCACCGGTACGATTATTATCGTGTTGTTGGTCATTGCATTTTGGTTGTGCTGACTCATTATCGCGCTCCAACAACTGAGCCCTATTCACAACATTTGAATATAAACAAAGTTTATGAGAAATGAGGTATTGACGTATATCGGGTTTCGAACCTCTTAGAAACATTCGCGCCATTCGCTCTTCATTATCGACCAAATGGGATGCAAACCGGGACAACTCGGCAAACTTAGCTTCGTACTGCGACACGGTCATATTGTTTTGCTCCGGCTTAATGAACTCTACCTCTTTCATGTGACGAATACTTTCGGGAAAGTACTTGTCGTTGAACAGTTCTTGGAACTTCTCCCAAGACATCTTGAGTGCGTCAAGCTGGGTACGTTTTACAGATTTCCACCAGTAACACGCAACATAAAGTGGCAAAGAAAACCTTTTGCTCCTCGAAGCATCCCAAGACATTAAATATCTTGGTGATCTGCTTTAACCATGTCTCTGTCTTAAGTGGTTCTAGCTTTCCCAAAAACTCTGGTGGTCCCAACTCCTTGAACTGCTTAGCGGTGACCGACCGTGCGTTGCCATTATTTCCACCTATATTTTGAACAGGAGTCTCTCTTACCTGATATTGCATGAATTGCATAAAGCCTCTGAACATCCCATCGTTCATCATTTTATCGGTGTTGTTATTTACCTGAGGATTATTGTCTTCCTGTTGCACATTATCCTGTGTATTGATCGTTGGTGATTCAACGGTCTCATGTGCTTCATTGCTGACCTCAACATTTTCAGATGCCATTTTCAAACACTGTCACAAAACAAGGGTTAATTAACATATCACATATTATCCCTATACTCGTGAGCCAATTAAATACCAAATAAACTTAGGTAGGTCATACTAGCGAAGGAATTTCCCATCTCTCCCCTCCTAGTTCTTGTCTCACATCTCAGCCAGGGATCATATCCCTAAGCTTTAATACCAACAGTGACTCCCCCAAAATAGGTATACATCACCCATCTTGGGTCTCCAGATACATGGTTCATAAATTTAAATACAACTTAATTATACAACAGTCGTGTAAAATACGACAAAACATAGCTGAGAGTTTAAACAAGAATATTGTCATCTAGACAATATCCACACACAATGGTGTCCTCATTACAATTATTATTACATTATTCCGTAGAATAGTGAGTACTACTAAAGCCATTTATCCTGGACCATCACTCCATTTCCTAACTAGTCCCAGCTATATTCTCATTTCCTGAAGAGAACAATGAAAGAAAGGGTGAGCTCAACTAGCCCAGTAAGAAATATTATGACTAAGATAATGCAGAATAAATTATCCTTAGCCTTCAATAGTATAACAACTGATAGAATACAATAGACAACAAGTTTTAGATCAATAACTGCAGCGGAAATAAACAATCCATTAGAAGAGTCAAGTAGAGCATAAAATATACTATCTTCTATAATTTAAAAAGTTTTTCATCAACTTTATCGCTGAGACTCAACTTAATAAATAAAATTGAATCATCCCTGCACCACGGCCAAGGATATTCATGTAATCATCAATGGTCATGATTATACCGAATAATCCCTGGTCATAATCATACCAACAACTGTCCATCAATGAACTACAGGCCAATGAGGACTTTTACCACATCATTCGTCACATTACGGTCATGATTGTACCGAATAATCCCTGGTCATAATCATACCAAGTCCATCTATGCACGTAAGCCAAAGATGACTTTAATCACAATATAAGCATGAGGATGATGACAATGACATAATAATTCAATAAAATAAGTTCAAGGATAAATTTTAAAGATTTATAATCTAATTTATCCAGAAATCAATAACGTCCAAATTGTCAACATGATACTGCTTTGTAGAGTAAAATTCAAGAATAATATTCATGTACAAAAATAATTTGGACAGAAAAGAAATATATTTTTCAGGTTAATAGTATCCCATGAATAGTACTTTGGGAATAGTATCCCGTAAATAGTACCCCGACACGAAAAGTGTCCCGAATACCTGAGTGAATGATACTAGAGTGAATAGTAATCGGGTGAATAGTAATTCATGAATAGTACTCCGGCACGAAAAGTGCCCCGAATACCAAAGTGAATAATACCAGAGTGAATAGTAATTGGGTGAATAGTAACCCGTGAATAGTAACTCGTCAAAAAAATACCAAAAAAAATGATATTCCATGACGAGTACAAAAGAAATGATATCATAGACGAGTATAATAGAATATACGAAACTGTAAATGGATTTTCACCCGCCATGCTATAATCCACGTAGACAGATCATTTCCACAATTTAATAAAGAATGAATATGAAGGATCATTCACCATGCATACGGAATCCACATAGGCGGAAAGTTATTCCAACGAATAATAAAGAATAGAATAACGAAAGAATTCACCAGTACATGCGATAGATCAGCACAAACAGTTATTCCAATGAATAATAAAGAATGAAACCAAGTCATGCGTAATCACTTGCAGACGGGATATTCAGCGAGAATAATAAAAAGAATGGAATAACAACGAATTCACCGGCGCATGCGATGAGCCAGCATAGGCAGGTTATTCCAACAGAATAATAAAGAATGGAATAACAGAAGAATTTCACCATGTATGCGGTACTTCGCATAGACAGGTTTTTCCAACATAATAATAAAGAATAGAATAACAACCCTTACGAGTATTGAAAGAAAATAACTCTCTTCATGAATACGAAAGAATAATACCCTTAACTTAGAAGAAACCTGATCTTTGGAATAGTGAGGTAGCGAGACTTCTCTTCTTCTTTCTCTCTATAATTTCTCTCTATAATAATTGCTCTATAGCTTTAGTGAATTGGTGAAAAATAATGAAGGAATGAGCTTCTATTTATAGAAAAATATAGTTTCGTTAATTGAATGTTTTGGGACTCAAAATATTACAGTATAATACTTTCCTCTTTTCCTTCATTTTTAATTTAGTTCTGCAAGTATTATCAAACTTGCACCCTCTCCCCTAATAGTAAATCATCTGAATCAATAGTTCTAGACATGTGAAAATACGAATTACAGTATAGTACCTATAACGACTCCAAAATTCATACAATTTAATTCTCGACTTCGGTCGTTAATAATAAATTCAACCTCTAATTTTACATCCTTAAACGATAATACAACCATTGAAATCTGCGGAATAATTAAAATTTTCTATTACAAACTATCCTCGTTTCCAAAACCTTCAACCTTTACATCTAAATATTTCAGAATCATTTTAATACTACAATAGTTTACATCACAAAATGATATTACAATTCAACATTAATACATTATTCGTAACCTTAAGAATGGTTTAAATAATAATAACACAACCAAAGTGTATAAATCTTCAAGTATCACATCTGATTCATGTCTTTCAAGTAACACATAACTTTACCTTGAATCTTTAACCTGCTAAAATGGTTATTTGCAAGGTTGAGCTCGACAGCTCAGCAAAATCTAACAGTTTTCAGGCATCACATAGCACATAATAACATGCTCAACATATAACATACATGCTACAGTTCATATAACAAGTATAAAAATTGAGTCCTTACTCAATCAACATGCTTTAATCAATCAACATAGTCATAAATCGACTTTAACATTTCATACTTCAACATATATATAACACATCATGCTTTTTGCAATAAAGATTTAAAACAGTTAATCATCAAGTTCACATAGCAAATAGGAACTGAAAGACTTGTCTGATCCGTAGTTTATGAATTACGATCTAACTTCTCAACGCTCTTCTTCACTTCGTGTATTCCTACGCAGTTATATAATCATGGATTCACATTTATTATTCATATATTAACGTATAGTAGTTGTAATGTAAACTTTACGCTATATCTCATAAGTCCGATGACATCCAACTTTAGTTATGCTATAAACATCATATTAACCTATTTTTAAAAGTTATTGGACACCCATTTCGGATAAGATAAACAGTCCAAAACAGTGTTTAAAAAGGGCGTTCAAATCTGTTTTTCATTCTTTCCCAGCTTTACCCTCTCTCGCTAAAACAGTCATAACTAATTCGTTTCAAAACATTTTTGAGCGATTCTTGAGCCCACGCGAAGCTAACTTCCGAGGCTACAACTTTCATTCTTTGACCATTACCAAATTCAAAACACAGAATTCCGGAATATTCGTTCAAGGTGACTGTCCCGAGTTGGTTAGACAGTTTTGACGCGACTACTTTGAATGATCATAACTCTTTGCTCCGAAGTCGGAATTAGTCCGTTCCAGAGTCTATGGAAATCTAATTCAGTGTATTATAACATACCAAAAGCCCAGAAGTTTATGGAAATATTAACTAATCAAAATAGTGTCCCGAATAGCACCTCCCGCTGTTGACTTTCAGTTTGACAAATTCAACACATTTCCTTTCAATCACCGTAACTCCCTCATCCGAGGTCGGAATGAGGTCATTCCAAAGCCTATGGCTTCCTAACTCAGTGCACTACAACTACTCAGAAACTCAGAATTTTTCAGGCAACATAGCTATTCCAGAATTTGACACTATAGTCACTGTTCATTCAGTTTTCATTTCTAGACATGGTTTACTAAAATCTTCACCACAGATTCATTTTAACTCCGTTTTGGTTCATTCAAGTTAGGTAATCTTCATAACTTAGAGGGATATAACATACAATCATCAAATTAAGCTTTTAGACATAAATCAAAAGCACAAATAGTCCTCAAGCTCAGTCCCAAAAATTGTCCAACATGGTTCTTTGTAAATATTTTATTTTGTGAGTTTTGGTTACACTTGGATGATGTTAAGGTTTCATATCTCTAATTACAATCATTAGAACTCATTTACATAATCAATTACAAGCCAAAATAAACGTAGTAAACTAACTAGTTTACTAAACAAAACTAACTAAACTTTCAAAATTTAAACTTTAACTAACAAACTAAATACAATATTTAAAATAATAACATTACCAAAAATTAAATAAGAAACATACCCGAAAATATGAGTTTCATAAACTGAATACGCACTTCTACGCCAAAATTTAACTAAGGAGATCTTTATAAAAAGTCCTCCCACAACAAAGCCTTTCTCAAAAATTGGAGGCCTTATTGTTGGTGAATGAAACAAAGGATCAAACCCTTCTATTTATAGGTTCAAAGAAAGGTAAAGTTCTCAATTTAGTTGATGTGGGACTTGGTTTATACTAATTCTAATTTGTTTATACTAATTTTTCCTATTTTCAACATGCTAAGTGTATTCATTCATCACGAATTCGTTTCTTAACCAATTCGATCCGTTCAAGTTGCGTTGTTTTCGTTTTATAGAGGAGAACAACAATCATCCATCAATTTAAAATTTCCATCACGAATTCATCATCAACTTTAGTCTCAAAGTACACAAAAACACACATTACAATCAAAACTCAAACTCCTCTTCTTTAGTATAAATACATGAATTTGATTTTTTTGAAAATTTATTTCTAGATGACCATTATCAAATTATAAATATCTAATAACATATAAAACATCATAACCCACAAATTCATTAACCAAAACTCCAATTTTAAAAGAAACTCAAGAACATATATACTAGAAATATAAACTAGATTATGTACCTTTAATTCCTTAAGAAATAAAATTAACCTTATCAGCAAAATTATAATTTCTATTCAACCATTATAATCATAATATTATTTAACAAATTCTCACTCCTCTAATTTAAATATTTAATTAAATTAGAATATAACAATTATACTAGCGTAATAAAATACATATAAATCCCATCTATTTTATCACACTTAAATAAACTATCCCATAACAATTTTCATCAAATATTTATTTAATACCATAAATATTCATTTTATTCCATAAAGTTTGCAACTAAAATATTTAATATACTTAATAAATATTTTACTCGCATTATACTAACATTTACATCATGCAACATATTACCTTCTCACTTTATTAAATCAATTATACTTGTATTAATTCACTATTTTAATTAAGTGAATTATTCACACTATTTATGAAACTTAACTCATAATAATTTTCATTGCCCACAAGGCATAATAATTAAAATTATATTATCTCATAACATAATTTCAACTTAATTAAATAAACTAATATTATTTAATTTCTTTAATAGTTTAATTAACTATTAAATCTCACATTCTCCAACATAAGAATATATAATTCTCTTCACACCAAATCACATAATTCAAAATATATACACTTCATAATAAGAATTTTAATTATTAAATTTTTATTTTAATAACTTATAAAAATTCGGGTTGTCACAGTACCTCCATCTATACCTCTATTTTTAATTTAGTCATGCAAGTATTATCAATCTTGCACCAACTCCCCTAATAGTAAATGAATGTGAATCAATAGTATACACATGTGAACAAATAGTTATAATCATGTGAATCAATAGCAATTAATTGCTCATTTATCCGGTTAATTACCCGATTGATCAATATAACATCCAGACATCAATTATTATCGAAATAAATGTCGATTTTCACTAACACTAATAATTCTAACACAATGGAACTATCAATTTCATCTTTAATCATCACAAACTTATTCATCATTAATATTATAATTCACAATATTTAGCAACCAGGTCGTTCCCAGGAAAGAGGGGGCTTTCCGATAAGGATTTCTCCTTATTGGCGCGCAATTAGGTGACCAAACCTCTCCTTGACAAAACTTCTAGACATCGTCAATATTGCAAATAATAATATGAATAACTTTGTCGTCTCAATTATTGATTTAATAATAATAAATATTATGCAGATGATACTGTAACAATAATTGAATCAATAATATGAGAGATATGATGCGTGATTATCATGCTTGATAATTGAGTATAACTGAGTGACTTCTTTCGTAAACATCAATAATCAATATTGTGTGCTACTATGCAACCACGTGTATTACTGTACGTTTACTACCGGGTAGTTCAACAGTTTTAACGCTAACACTTTTGCCGTTATTTTTATAAAATGATAATTCTGTCATTTTTTAACTACGACAATACTTCCATTGTGGGGTCTACCAATGATTGTGCCATCATACGAATATTTCCCGACAAAAAGAATATTCCCCGACCAAACGAATATTTTATAACAACTTGCATACTTTGCAAAATTTTCAAATATTACCCACAACTATAACATTATATCAAATCCACACCATAATATTCAAAGAAAATATTTCGAGAAATTTAAATCTTTATTTATAAAATTTGGGGTCTCACATATGGTCTCTGACAGAGATCGAGGAATAGAACTAGGAGGGGAGAGACGAGTAAATCCTTAGCTAGTGTGTCCTACCTAAGCTTATTTGTTGGTCGGTCAAAATATAGGGGTATTATGCGGTATGCCATTTTCTTTAATTAACCCTTGTTTTGTGGCAGTATTTGAGAATGGCAGCTGAGAACGTTAACAATGGAGTGTATGAGACCGTGGAGACACTTTTAATCACCAACCAGGAGAACGTGCAACAGGTAGGCAATATTCCTCCTATAAACAACATTACCGAACAAACGATGAATGATGGGATGTTTAGAAGCTTTTTGCAGTTCATGCAAAATCAGACGAGGGAGACTCGTGTACAAAATACAGGTGGAAATGATAGCAACGCGCAATTTGTCACAGCCAAGCAGTTTAAAAAGTTAGGACCACCAAAATTTTGGGAAAAGCCGGATCCGATTAAAGCGGAAACGTGGGTCAAGCAAATTACCAAGATATTCAATGTCTTGGGATGCACAGAGGAACAGAAGGTTCCATTCGCCACTTTTATGTTCCGTGGTGAGGCAGATTACTAGTGGGAATCTGTGAAGCGTACCCAACTAGCCGCACTCAATATGTCTTGGGAAATGTTTCAAAAACTGTTCAATGACAAGTACTTTCCTGAAAGTATTCATCATATGAAGGAGGTAGAGTTTATTAGAATGAAACAGAATAACATGACGGTGTCCCAGTACGAGGTGAAGTTCGCGGAGTTATCCAGGTTTGCACCTCATTTGGTAGAGAATGAGGAATGTATGACGCGGTTATTTTTGAGAGGTCTAAAACCCGAAATTCGTCAATACCTTATCTCTCAAAAAATTTCTCTATATTCAGATGTTGTCAACAGGGCTCAATTATTAGAGCGAGGTAATGAGTATGTTCAACCGAGGGACCACACCCAAGGTCATACCGGTGACAGCAGTCATCGGAGCAATAATAACCAGCGGGGAGAGAAAAATACGGACAAAAGCGGTAACCATTATGGTGGTAATCGTGGCCAAGATAATAAAAGAAATGATTCAAGTGGAAATTTCAAGAAGAGAAGATTTAACGATGACGGGAAGACATCGACAGCAGCACCAGCAACAAATTTTAGGGGAGGAGAACGACTGCCAGTTAGATGCTATAGATACGGAGAGGAGGGCACATAAGTTAAAACTGTTCACAGCATTCTAAGGTATGTTTTAGTTGTGGAAAAGACGGTCACATAGCTCGATTTTGTCCTGTAGCGAAATCAAGTCCAGTTGGGACGGTGGCACCAAAGACGGATACGGACAAAACAAAGTCGATGGTTTCAGGAAGAGCGTTTTTTGTGACTTCTCAAAAAGTGAGTAGCCCAAATGAAGTTATCACGGGTTAGTTAATCATAAACTATTGCGAAGTCTATACCCTGTTAGATACCAGTTCTACCCATTCTATTATTTCTTCTGCTTGTGCTCAACGTTTGAACTTGACTCTGGAGAAATTGGAATTTGACTTATCTGTTAAAACTCCGTTGGGTGAAACCTTCATTACATCTACAGTTTATAAATCTTGCTTGATTCAAGTTGGCACAATCACATTACTAGTTTATCTTATCTCTTTAAAGATACTTGCATTTGATGTGATTTCAGGGATTGATTGGTTAACTACTAATCATGGTAAAATTGATTATTTTCGTAAGGTTGTTAGTTTCATATTCCTAACCAACCTATTATGCGAATTCAAACAACCAAACAACTAAAGTCAATCACTTAAATATCAAGCCTTAAAGTCATTCATTTATTGAAAAACGGTTATCAAGCTTTCTTAGCCCATGTCATGAATTTAAACAAATATACGTCAGATTTGAATGATATTTCTGTTGTTAGTGAATTTCCTGACGTATTTCCTGAAGAATTTCCTGGCCTACCCCCAGAGCGTGATATTGAATTTTGTATCGACTTTAAACCCGATACAAAACTCATTTCTAAAATCTCATATCGAATGACTCCTATTGAACTCCAAGAGTTAAAAACCCAACTACAAGAGTTGGTACCCGAACCTCTATCTGGTAACTTCATTTATGGAATGCACCAAAGCCACAGTCTCCGTAGGAGATGCCATATTCGTGCGATGGTAAACTGATAGGTGCCATTGTGATGTGTTATCCAAGATTGGGATATGAGTCATAGTTGAGAGAAACCTAAGTTAGTAATCGAAATACGTAGCTAAAATTCTAGGCTTAGCTGGTTATTATCGGAGATTCGTGGAAGGATTTTTTTGAATCGCTACTTCATTAACTCAGCTGACTCGTAAGGATACAAAATTTGAATGGAGCGAGGAATGTGAGAAGGGCTTCCAAGAACTCAAGAGGAGACTCATTTCGGCACCTGTTCTGACCATACCATCCTGGAAAAAAAATGAACGTGGTAGCTGACGCGTTGAGTAGAAGATCGTATGCGGGTACGAGTGCGATATTGTCGAACACAAAGACCCATTTCGTATAACTAACAAATGATATAGATAGAGTTAAAGACTCTAGGGACCCACGTGATGATGTCAAGTATACGCGTAGAACAGACCTTAATCGATAAATTTAAAGCTGCTCAAGCTACAGACATGGAGCTGATGAATATGAAGAAGAAGATACAAGAAGTCGTTATTCCAAAAGCGAGAATCGGCGATGTGAGGAAAGCTCAAACCTTCGATTTATTAGTCCATTTGAAATCCTCGATCGAGTAGGAACTGTGACCTATAGACTCGCTTTACCGCCAAGTATATCGCGTGTTCATAACATTTTTCACATATCGATGTTACGTAAATATGTGGACGACCTGAACCACATTATTGAGTTAGAACTAGACGAGATAGCCGAAGATTTAACGTACGAGGAGGTACCTGTCAAGATCTTGGATGGTAGGAGCATGTCTTACGCACAAAGGTTATACCAGAAGTTAAGGTTTTATGGAGGAATCATGCTATTGAGGAAATGACCTGGGTGTTGGAATCGGAAATGAAAGCAAGTTACCCTCACCTTTTCGAAACACCAGGTACGTACGTTAATTTCGATGACGAAATTTCATTAGCAGGGGAGGTTGTAAGACCCCAACTTTTTATAAATAAAATTAAAGTTCCTATATTCATTATTTCAATATAATAAGGTGTTAATTTGATATAATGCTTTGATTATGGGTGAAATGTGTAAATTTTGCAAAATAAGTAAGTGGTTATAAAATATTCATTGTTGTCGGGGAATATTCGTTTGGTCGTGGAATATTCTTGTTGTTGGGGAATATTCGTACGATGGGGTAACCATTTGTGGGCCCCATAACAGAATAACTGTCGGATGAAGAAAACAACAAGTTTAAGTTTTTATAAATAACGACGTAATTATTACCAGATTAACACTATTATTGGAATACACGGTGGTTAAAATACGATGTCTGGCGTGGTTTGCACATGGCACACGGTATTACCAGATTACGAGATTTTTGAATTATTGATTCTTACATAAGAAGGCACTACTCAATAATTATTACGAGAATTCTTGCTTCAACATTTTATTTTATTGATTCAATAATTGCTACGTTGATATTTTATATTATTGTTGTTTTCATAATTGTCACTGCACATTATTTCCATTATCAGATCAATAATTCATATTATTTGAATAATATTATTAGATAGTATTATTGGTAATGTCTAAAGAAGTTCTGTCTAAGGAAAGGGGTTTGGTCATCTAATTGCGCGCCAATAAGGAGAAAGCCCCCTCTTTCCTAGGAACGACCTGGTTGTCATAATTGTGATTCTGTAATATTATTTATGAATAATTAATTATTGATTTATCTGATAAGGAAATATTTATTTTATAAGGGTATAAATGATGGATAGGAACATATTTATTTTGTGTGGATATAAATGAAGGAATTAATATTGAGGTATTTTATTAGTATTTTATCAGAATGGTGGTATTAAAAATCGCCCGTGTGTGGATTTTGAGCATTTTCTGTTTGGAATTTGAAAAAACTTTCTTCTACAAAGTTGTAGAGAATTCGATTTTCTATGGAATAGACATAAAATTCAAATTTTTCTGATAAAAGGGCAATTTATTATGACTTATTAAAGTTTCGGAAATAAATATTTTTATTAAAAAAAATGGTGGGCCCCACTTTTGGTTGGTGTAGAAAATTTGATTTTGGTGGGCCGCACTAGAGGTGTGCTGAGTTTTAGGCAAAGATGGTGGGCATAGATGTTTTTAAATAAATTAATATTTTATTAATTTAGTCTCCTTTAGCGTTCTAACATTTTCCTATAAATAGGGTGCTTAGTTATAATTGATAATCACACCAGAAAAATAAGTTTTCTCTCTCTATATTATCGAGCGTATTTTGTGAGTATTTAGATACTTTGAGAGTTGCTAATCAGTGCAAGTTTCCTTCAGCGTTATAACCGATATTCCAGTCAAAAGTACTGTTCTTTTGAGGTAAGGGATGTTATTTTCTTCGTAAATGATGTTATTCTCTCAATAGTATTATACCGAAATATTGGTATGAATTTTATTATGAAAATTTTACCTTTTCATGTTGAGATAACTATTTACGTATACAACACTATTCACGTATACGACACTATTCACGAATACGGTACTATTCACGAGTACTGTTCACGAAGTATAATTTTTCTTGTGGAATTCCTACCTTTTCGTGTCGGGGTTACTATTCACGTATACGAAACTATTCACAAATACGACACTATTCACCAAAAAAATAAAATTTTCCCTTCTTTGTCTCAGATGTCTTTTTGTCTTCATTCTTGAATTTTACTCCAGTATGGTTTATTATGGAGTATTTTTAAACTTGGATTATCTAAAGTACGAATCTCTAATCTTTGTCCTTTTATCTCACTGAATTCGTTCTTTAAATAATTTTTCATCATCCTCAGTCTTTAATGGTGATACTTGATGAATATATTTGGCATGTAGTGCAAAGATGAATGATTACCTGATGAATATCTTTGGCCCGTAGTGAAAAGATGAACAAGTGTTGAGATGAACATGACCAACTGGTGATACAAATGAATATCTTTGACCCGTAGTGAAAAGATGAATATTTGATTCAAGATGTATATTGATTGATGTTACAGGGATAAAATATTGATGATGGACTTTTAAATTCATAGATGATAGTTGATTTCATTCTCTACTTAACTCTTCTAATGAATTATTATTTCCGCTGCAGTTGTTGATATAAAACTTATTGTCTATTATATTCTATCAGATTTTTTCCTGTTGAAGACTAAGGATAATTTGTTGTACATTATCTTAGTAATAATATTCTTTACTAGGCTAGTTGAGCTTACCCTTTTCCTTTTTGTTCCATTTTCTTCTTAGGTGATGAGAATTTAGCAGGAACTAGCCGGGGTATGAAGTGATGGTCTAAGGCAGTTGTTATAGTAGTCCTCACTATTTTGTAAAATAGTGTATCAATAATTGTAATGAGGATTTATTTGAGTATGGATATTATCTAGAAGACAATATTTGTATTTAAACTCACAGTTTAAGTGTTGTCGTATTTTGCACGATAATTGTATTAATAAAGTTGTAGTTGTTTCTGTACTATGTATTTGGCGACTCAGAATGGGTGATGTACACCTATTTTGGGGCGTCATGAAAGATTATGGTGAAGAGTAAGGCGATTCTTTGCTTTGAAGGACGGTGGCGGGCACGCTCTGAGTTCATCTGTACAAAGAATCTCTGTTAAGGATATGTTGGGTCCTTTAAAAAGTATCCTTGACAGCACCGCATCACAAGATGTTTCAGAAGGTTCTCATGCAAAAGTCCATGGCGATACCAAAAGAAGATTATTTTTTACCGCTAGTAAAGGACTTGACCAGGATCAAAGAAGGGTAGAAGGCACACCGCTAGAACACAACGCTGAGATGGTCACACCGACAGAGCATCCAAGTTGGCCAAGATGGCAGAAGAAGCTAACAAAGCTTTAGAAGTCCTTCTGAAACAAAGGGAAGAAATTGCTGAACAGATGGTTTATGTGACGCCCCCAAAATAGGTCCATTCCATCCAACCCATTCTGAGTCGCCAAATACATGGTACAGAAATAACTACAACTTTATTATTACAACATATAAACTGTGAGTTTAAATACAGATATTGCCATCTAGACAATATCCACACGCAAATAAATTCCCATCATAATTATTGATACATTATTTTACAAAAATGGTGAGGACTACTAAACAACTCTCTCTATAACCTTCATTCCATACCCCGAGGCTAGTACTTTCGCTACATTCTCTCGCCTCCTCGAGAAGAAAAAAATGGAACAACAAGAAAATGGTGAGCTCAACTAGCCCAATAAAGAATATTATGACTAAGATAATATACAACAAATTATCGTTAGTCTTCAACAGAAAAAATCTAATAGAATACAATAGACAACCAGTTTTAAATCAACAACTGCAGCAGAAACAACAATTCATTAGAAGAGTTAAGTAGAGAATGCAAACTACTATCTTCTATATATGAATTTAAAAGTTCATCGTCGATATTTTATCCCTGTAACATAAATCAATATATATCTGGAATCAAATATTCATCTTTGCACTACAGAGCCAAAGATATTCATCGATTAATCATGTTCATCTAAACACCGATCATCTTTTGCACTACGGAAGAAAGATATTAATCGATGAGTCATGTTCATCTCAACACCTGTTCATCTTTGCACTACGGGCCAAAGATATTCATTAACAAATCATTCATCTTTACACTACAGGCCAAAGATATTCAGTAATATCATCATTTAGGACTGAGGATGATGAAAAATATTTAAAAAAAATGAATCCAGTGAGACAAAAGAACAAATATTAGGGATTCGTATTACAGTTTATCCAAATTCAATAATACTCCATAATAACCAAATATGAAATAGAATTTCAAAAATAAAGACCAAAACATGGATACAATCAAAGATAGTACCCATAATAGACATTTTGGACAAAAAGAAAAAATTTTATTTTTTGGTGAATAGTGCCGTATACGTGAATAGTAACTCCGACACCAAAAGATAGAAATTTCACAAAAAAAACATCTTCACGCTTCGTGGATAATACTCGTGAATAGTAACTCGTGAATAGTAACTCATGAATAGTAACCCCGACCTAAAAAATTCCAAATTGGATAAAAATTCCAACCAATATTTCGGCATAATGATATTGAAGAAATAATATCATTTTTGAAGAAAATAACACCCCTTACCTCGAAAAGCAAGACTTCTAGTTGAAACACCTTGATATAGGCTATGACTTGAACTTGCACCAGTATAGCAATACTCAAAGTATACTCAAAATACTCACAAGAATACGCTCGATAATAGAGAGAAAAACTTGATTTACGGTGTGATTTTCAATTCTAACCTAAGCACCTATTTATAGGAAAATGCTTAGAACACCAAAAGCGAAAAATTTAATATAATAATATTATATATAATCAAATTTCCTCGCGCACACAATTCTGGTCCAAACTTCACCACACATGTGACAAAAAAATAATAAAAACGTTTTTCTTAAAAAATATTTTAAACTTCCAAAAATCAATTATTTGAGCTTGAACTTCAATAATTCATAATAAATAGCCCTTTATCGGAAAATTTGAATCTCGCGTCTTTTTATAGGAAATTCTATTATCTACAACTTTTCGGAAGAAACTTTTTCCAAATTCCAAACAAAATTGACCAAAATCCACAAAACAGACGATTTTACAAAAGCATAATCAAAATTCAATTCGATAATTGTGTCCCAACACACAAAATATGTGTTAAACATTTAATGCCACAAAAATACTCTTCCTCCTCATATACTCATATATCCCACATTTATTATAAAATATCACCGTTAATATATTATTAAAATAATATATTTAAATGAATTATTTTATCAGAAAAAGATAAAATATTAATTTTCAACAATTGTCACATTAAAAATTTTCTCCATCTATATCCATATAAAATCAATATTTTTCTCATCATATAAATCAATAATTAATTATTCACAAATAATATTACAGAATCACAATATTAGCAACCAGGCCGTTCCCAGGAAAGATGGGGCTTTCCAATAAAGATTTCTCCTTACTGGCGCGTAATTAGGTGACCAAACCTCTCCTTAGACAGAACTTTCTAGACATTGCCAATAATGTTATCTAATAATATTATTCAGATAATATGAATTATTGCTTCGATAATGAAAAATACTGTGTAATGACAATTATTAAACAACAACAATATAAAATATCAATGCAAAGAATTATTGAATCAATAAAATAAAATCTTTGAGCGATAATTAATTATGTAACAATTATTGAGTAGTGTCTTCTTACGTAAGAATCAATAATTGGTGCAATACTGCATCTTCTTTGTTCAACAACGCCAGATTAGTGTGTTTTAACCACCGGGTATTTCAACAATGATAATTGTAATAACTACGCCAATTATTTATAAACAACTTATTCTTGTCGTTTTCTTCCTTCAATCGCTTTCCGTTATGGGGCCCACACATGGTCAAAGGCCTGTCGTAAATTTAATATTCCACAAAGCATTTAATATTCCACGACCAAACGAATATTCCCCGACAATAATGAATATTATATCACCACTTGCTTATTTAAAATATTTAGCGCATTTTACCCATAACTAACCATATTAATCAAATCCACCCTTACTATTTCAAATTAATAAATAAAAGGAAATTCCTTTTATTTAAAAAATTTGAGGTCTTACAACCTCCCTCCTTATGAAATTTCGTCCCTCGAAATTGACGTCACGCACGACCTGGTGTTAGAAAATATGAGAATACACGGCTTTCATTTCGCTTCCAACTCCCAAGTCATTTCCTCAATAGCATGGTTTCTCCACAAAACTTTAACTTGTGGTATAACCTCGAGTGACATAGGACATGTTCTTTCCTATCCAAGATCTTGACAGTACCTCGCACGTTAAGTCTTCTTGGCTATCTCGTCTGGTTCTAACTCAATGACGTGGTTCGGTTCGTCCACATATTTACGTAACATCGATACGTGAAAAATGTTATGAACACGCGTCATACTTGGCGGTAAAAAGCAGTTATTAGGCCACAGCCCTATTCGATCGAGAATTTCAAATGGATTAATAAATCAAAGGTTTGAGCTTTCCTCACCTCACCGATTCTCGTTTTTGAAATAACAACTTCTTGCACCTTCTTCTTCAAATTCATCAGCTCCGGTGTGTAGCTTGAACAACTTTAACTTTATCGATTAAAGTCGATTATACTCGTATATCATCACGTGGGTACCTAGAGTTTTTATCTCCATCTCTATTATTTGTAAATTATACAAAATGAGTCTTTGAAAATATCGTACTCGTACTTGTATACGATCTTCTACTCAACACGTCAGCTACCACGTTCGTTTTTCCAGGATGGCATAGTCAGAACATGTGCTGAAATGAGTCTCATCTTGAGTTCTTCGAAGCTCTTCCCACATTCCTTGGTCCATTCGAATTTTGTATCTCTACGAGTCAGCTGCGTTAATGGAATAGCGATTCGAGAATATCCTTCAATGAATCTCCGATAATAACCAATTAAGCCTAGAAAGCTACGTATTTCGATTACCGACTTAGGTTGTTCTCAATCGTGACTCATATCCCAACCTTGATAAAGCGTCACAATGGCACCTATCGATTTACCACCGCATGAATATGGCATCCTCTACTGAGAGTCCGGCCAGCGTATTCCACAAAGGAAGTCACCGGATAGAGGCTCTCTGGTATCAACTTCTACAATTGGGTTTTTAACTCTGAAGTTCAATAGAGCCATTCGATATGAGATTTTAGAAATGGGTTTTGTATCGGATTTAAAGTCGATACAAATTCAATATCACGCTCTGGGAGTAGGCCAAGAAATTCTTCAGAAAATACGTCAGGAAATATCAATAACAACAGAAATATTATTCAAATCTGACGTGTCTTTATTCAAATCCATAATATGAACTAAGAAAACTTGACATCCGTAATAAACGAATGACTTCATGGCTTGATATGAAAATGTTTGACTACAATGGTTTGATTTCTTGAATTCGAATAACAGGTTGCTTAGGAATATGAAAAGTAACAACCTTACGAAAGTAATCAATGTCGGCATGATGAGTAGTTAACCTTAAAATCACATCAAAAGCAAATATCTCTATAGAAATAAGGTTAACAGGTAATGTGATAGTGCCAACCTGAATCAAGCAAGATTTCTAAACAACGGATGTAATGAAAGTTTCTCTAACTGAGTCTCCATAAATAGGTCAAAGTCTAATTTCTCCGTAGTCAAGTTCAAACGTTGGCGCAAAGCAAAGAGATAAAAGAATGGGTAGAACCGGTATCTAATAAGGTATAAAGTTTGCAAGAATTTATAATTAACTAACCTGCTAACCCGTTCGGGTTCCTCGCATTTTGATGGAATCCACGACAAACGCTCTTCCGAGAACCGTTGACTTTGACTTTTACGGGACATCCTTTTGAGTCACCATCCCATTGGACTTGGTTTCGCTTCTGCATAAATCTCGAAAGCGATATGTCCTTCTTTTCTACAATTATAACATACCTTAAACTGTTGTGAGCAGTTTGGACTGATATGTCCCTCTCTCCCGTATTTATAACATATGACCGGTGGTCTTTCTCCTCCCTTGGAACTAGTTGTTACTGGCGCTGACGTCTTCACATGGTCGTTGTTGAATCTCCTCTTTTTAAAATCTCCTCCCGACTCGCTTCTTCTATTTTCATGGCCACGATTACCACTAGAGTGGTTACTGCCTTTGTCCGTATTCTTCTTTCTCCGCTGGTTATCGTTATTCTGATGACTGCTATCTTCGGTATGATCCTGGTTATGGTCCCTCGGTTGACCGTACTCGTTAACATGCTCTAACAACTGAGCCCTGTTGACAACATCTGAATAGAGAGAAAATTTATGAGAAATGAGATACTGACGTATGCCGGGTTTCAAACCTCTCAGAAACATCCGCGTCATACGTTCCTCATTCTCCACCAAATGAGGTGCAAACCTGGATAACTCTGCAAACTTCGCCTCGTACTGAGACACCGTCATGTTGTTCTGCTCCAGTCTAATAAACTCCACTTCCTTCATATGACAAATACTTTCAGGGAAGTACTTGTCATTGAACTGTTTCTGAAACGTCTCCCATGACATTACGAAAGTGCAATTTGGATGGAGTGCGCTTCACGATTCCCACCAATGTCCTTTCGTTCATTTAACATAAAAGTAGCGAATGAAACTTTTTGTTCCTCCGTATCCCAAGACATCGAATATCTTGGTAATTTGTTTGACCCACGTCTCACTTTAATCGGATCCGACTTTCCCCAAAATTCTGGTGGTCCCAACTCTTTGAACTGCTTGACTGTGACCACCCGTGAATTGCTATCATTTCCTCCTGTATTTTGAACACGAGTCTCCCTCGTCTGATTTTGCATGAACTGCAAAAAAACTTCTAAACATCCCCTCGTTCATCATCTGCTCAGTGGTATTGTTCACACGAGGAACATCGCCAGCCTGTTGCACGTTCTCGTCGTTGGTAAGTACAAGCATCTCCACGGTCTCATTTACTCCACTGTTAATATTCTCAGTCGACATTCTCAAATACTGTCATAAAACAAGGGTTAATTAAGGAAATCAATATATCACATAATATCCCTATATACTGACCAACTAACAAATAAGCTTAGGTAGGACACACTAGCGAAGGATTTACTCGTCTCTCCCTCTAGTTCTATTCCCGATCTCATGCCAGAGTTCATATCCCTAAGCTCGATACCAACCGTGGCGCCCCAAAAATAGGTCCATTCCATCCAACCCATTACGAGTCGCCAAATACATGGTATGTAAATAACTACAACTTTATTATTACAACATATAAATCTGTGAGTTTAAATACAGATATTGCCATCTAGACAATATCCACACGCAAATAAATCCCCATCATAATTATTGATACATTATTTTACAAAAATGGTGAGGACTACTAGACAACTCTCTCTAGAACCTTCATTCCATACCCCGACTAGTACTACTCATATATTCTCGCCTCCGAGAAGAAAAATGGAACAACAAGGAAAAGGGTGAGCTCAACTAGCCCGAAGAAGAATATTATGACTAAGATAATATACAACAAATTATCGTTAGTCTTCAACAGGGAAAAATCTAATAGAATACAATAGACAACCAGTTTTAAATCAACAACTGCAGCGAAAACAACAATTCATTAGAAGAGTTAAGTAGAGAATGCAAACTACTATCTTCTATATATGAATTTAAAAGTTCATCGTCGATATTTTATCCTGTAACATCAATCAATATATATCTGGAATCAAATATTCATCTTTGCACTACTGAGCCAAAGATATTCATCGATTAGTCATGTTCATCTAAACACACGATCATCTTTGCACTCTGAACCAAAGATATTAATCGATGAAGTCATGTTCATCTCAACACTTTGTTCATCTTTGCACTACGGGCCAAAGATATTCATCAAGAAATCATTCATCTTTGCACTACTGAGCCAAAGATATTCATAATATCATCATTTAGGGTGAGGATGATGAAAAATATTTTAAAAAAAGCGAATCCGGTGAGACAAAAGAACAAATATTAGGGATTCAGATTACAATTTATCCAATTCAATAATACTCCATAATAACCAAATATGAAGTAGAATTTCAAAAATAAAGATTAAAAACATGGATACAATCAAAGATAGTACCCATAATAGACATTTTGGACAAAAGAAAAAATTTTATTTTTCTTGAATAGTCTTGATATCGTGAATAGTAACTCAGACCACCAAAAGATAGAAATTTCACAAAAAAACATCTTCACGCTTAAATGAATAATACTAAATGAATAGTAACTCGTGAATAGTAACTCGTAAATAGTAACTCATGAATAGTAACTTCGTGAATAGTAACTCATGAATAAGAACTTGAGCATGAAAAATTCCAAATTGGATAAAAATTCAAACCAATATTTCAAGATAATGATATTGAAGAAATAATATCATTTTGAAGAAAATAACACCCACCTTACCTCGAAAAGACAATGACTTCTAGTTGAAACAGGATATAAAGCTATGACTTGAACTTGCATCAGAGCAATAATACTCAAAGTATACTCAAAATACTCACAAGAATATGCTCGATAATATAGAGAGAAAAACTTGATTTAAATTGTGATTTTCAATTCTAACCTAAGCACCCTATTTATAGGAAAATGCTTAGAACACCAAAGCCAAAAATTTAATATAATAATATTATATATAATCAAATTTCCTCGCACAATTACGTCCAAACTTGACCACACATGTGACAAAAACAATAAAAACGTTTTTCTTAATAAAAATATTTTAAACTTCCAAAAATCAATTATTTCGGAGCTTCGGAACTTCAATAATTCACAATAAATAGCCCTTTTGTCAGAAAATTCGAATCTCACGACTTTTTATAGGAAATTCCATTATCTACAACTTTGCAGAAGAAAATTTTCCAAATTCCAAACAAAAATTGACCAAAATCCACAAACGGACGATTTTACAGGCTATAATCAAAATTCAGTCAATAATTGTGTCCACCAACACACAAAATATGTGTTAAACATTTAATGCCACAAAAATACTCTTCCTCTTCATATACTCATATATCCCACATTTATTATAAAAATATTACCGTTAATATATTATTAAAATAATATATTTAAATGAATTATTTTATCAGAAAAAGATAAAATATTAATTTTCAACAATTGTCACATTAAAAATTTTCTCCATCTATATCCACATAAAATCAATATTTTTCTCATCATATAAATCAATAATTAATTATTCACAAATAATATTACAGAATCACAATATTAGCAACCGGTAGTTCCTGGAAGAGGGGCTTTCAATAAAGATTTCTCCTTCTTGGCGTAGCAATTAGGTGACCAAACCTCTCCTTGAGATGTAACTTTCTAGACATTGCCAATAATGTTATCTAATAATATTATTCAGATAATATGAATTATTGCTTCGATAATGAAAAATCGTGTAATGACAATTATTGAAAACAAAAGAATATAAAATATCAATGCAAAGAATTATTGAATCAATAAAATAAAATATTTGAATAAATTCTTCGTAACAATTATTGAGTAGTGTCTTCTTACGTAAGAATCAATAATTGGTGCAATATCTGCTATCTTCTTGTTCAACAACGTGTATTAGTGTGTTTTTTAACCACCGGTATTTCAACAAGATATTACTTGTAACAACTTCTGTGAGTTATTTATAAACAACTTATTCTTGTCGTTTCTTCCTCCAATCACTTTCCGTTATGGGGCCCACACATGGTCTAGCGCAATCGTCATTTAATATTCCCAACAAGTCTGAATATTCCACGACCAAATGAATATTCCCAAGCAATAATGAATATTATATCACCACTTGCTTATTTAAAATATTTAGCATTTTACCCATAACTAACCACATTAATCAAATCCACCCTTACTATTTCAAATTAATAAATAAAGGAAATTCCTTTTTATTTAAAAAAATTTCGGGGTCTTACAGTTTATATTGCTGAGATGAAGGATGAAGCATCAAGCTATGCTCGATCCGAAGAGAGTAGTAGATCTATGGAAAGGCAATCAAGAAGAGGAAAAAAGCCCATGCACTCTGGAAATATGTCTCGAGGCTATCCTCGTGACCAAAGAAGGCCAATGAAATAGACTCTTGAAGATCCAAAGAGGGTACCTCACCCTAGGGATTCTCGGGATTATGGTAGAAGTAGACGAATGAGCAGGTCAAGAGGATATACACCCGAAATACAAAGAAGTCACCCCACCTTGAGTATTCTCACCACAGCGAAAGGGCTCAATGTCGAAGCAGATCTAGAAGCCATACTCCTGAGAAGCCCGTCTAAAGCTGCAAGCTCAGATGGAAAAGACCAATCTATTCAAAAAAAGGGAAGCTCTCCGAAGAAGGAAGTTTCTTCACAACCAGAATGAGTAGAGTTCTTGGTTAAGGAAGTAAATGAGCTTCGGAGACAGTTTGCCGAAGTCCAACAAGTAAAAGACGATTTAGGGAAAATGTGTCTCCTTTCTCCTCGGAAATTCTTAAGGAGAAGGCAGACCCTACTAAAAAAATCCCTTATATGGAAAGTTATGATGGTTTAGGTGATCCATACGACCACAACCAGGCGTTTGATAGGCTGATGGATTACTATGATTTTTTAGATGCATCCAAATGTCAAACTTTTGTGACGACACTAAGGAATGATGCGAGACAGTGGATAGGAACTCTATCTTCAAACTCTGTTTCATCTTTGGCAGATTTATGTGGTAAATTCCATGCCCAATTCAGGAGTAACAAGAGGAGAGGCAAATCTACTGGGTCATTAGCACAAGTTTGTCAATATTCAAATGAGTCCTTGGGCCAATATGTGAAAAGATTCAGAGAAGCGATGGGTCAGGTGACCGATCTCAACGATCTTCAGGCTGGTGGGTTATTTTAGAATGGTCTAGACTTGGTGAAGTCTGAAAAACTGGTGAAAAAGTTGATGTTTAGCCACCCGAAGAGCCTAGCCGAAGTGTTTGAGAAGGCTAAAGCTACGTCGTGGTAGAGGAAGCTATGGATAGCCTGAAGCATGGTACTTCAGAAAAAATGAAGGATAAGGATAACGATAACGATAAAGATGGTGGTGATCAGAAAAAGAATTCTGGAAATAATGATCGATCACATGGGAATTCCAAGAAATACAACAGTACTTGGCGTTCGGAAGGAGGTCGTCCGCCTATTCCGAACCAGAAGGTGAACAAGGTGTATACTCAGTTGAATACGGATAGGGCTACCATTTTGTATCAGATAAAAGAACAACCCTATTTTGAACCAACTCGTGACAATCTTAAGCCCGAGTCTGGTAATCCTCGTAAATACTGTGATTACCATCAGGCATTTGGTCACAAAACTAAAAACTATTGGAATCTAAATGAGTTTATTGAAAGAAATGTCCAAAGTGGTGCTTTGGTTCAGTATGTGGCTGGAAGAGAAACTCAAAGAGAACAACAGAGGAGTATTAGGCCTATTCAGGCTGCTCAACCAGTTCCACCTGTGCAACTAGCTACTAATTAGCCAGCAAGGCATGTCGTTGATGTAATTACTGGGGGAACTGCCGGTAAGGTTGTTGGGAAGAAAAGACGAGGATACTTGGATTCGTTCATGTCAGTGGCGGGTACACTCCCAAAGACTGAAAGGTCGTATCCAGGTTCGGTAATTTCTTTTACCAATGAGGATTACCCTTCTGAGCACATCGAACCCCATGAAGGAGCTCTAGTGATTACTGCACAAGTGGTTTCGGTAGATATGAAGAGAATGATGATCGAAAATGGGTCTTCTGTGGATATTCTGTACGCCCATGCTTACCAGAGGATGCATTTGGATGGAAGGAAAATGGAGATCGGACAGGAGGCTCCCTTATATGGCTCAGTAATGATCCAGTTAAGGTGGCAGGGACTATAAAGCTGTCAGTCATCTTTGGTACGGCCCCACAGCAGGTAGAGATTATGTGTAAATTTTATGTAGTGCATGTGGATTCAGATTTATAACGCCATTCTGGGAAGACCCACCTTGACTGCTCTTTATGTAGTGACATCAATTCCCCATTTTAAAATCAACTTCCCAACATCCCATGGAGTGGGGGAAGTGGCTGGAGATCTAGATTTAGCACGAAGATGTTATCAGAACGCCTTGATTGCCTCAGGTGTAGGGGTTAGCAAACAAAAGTAGATTATGGCTATTGAGATTGAACCATTTACTGAAAGCAGTTCAGAGCCGTTAGTCATGCCGGCTGAAGAGATTGAGGAGTTCGAGCTTGTTCCTGGGAAGAAGGAAAAGACGGTGATGATAGGTTTAGGTCTTTTGAAAGCTCTCCGGACGAACCAAATAGAATTACTTTGGTGTTATATTGACATTTTCGCTTGGATTCCTAGCGATATGCCTGAAGTAAGCAGAAAGGTTACTAAGCATCGGTTACAAGTGGACCCAGCAAAAAAGCCAGTTCGGCAAAAGAGACGAATATTTGTACCTGAGTGACAGAAGATTATTGATGAAGAGATCGTAAAGCTGCTGGCTGCTGATTTTATATTTGAGATAGACTATCCGGAGTGGATGACGGATGTGGTTCTGGTACAGAAGCAAAATAGAAAATGGCGAGTTTGTATATATTACACTGATTTGAATAAGGTGTGTCTGAAGGACTATTATCCCTTGCCTCACATTGATCAGCTTATTAATGCGACTTCGGGGTATGCCTTGCTTAGCTTTATGGATGCCTTTTCGGGTTATCATCAGATTTATATGTGTAAAGAGGATATTTCGAAGACGGCTTTCATTACTCATCGGTCAGTGTATGCTTATAAAAAGATTATGTTTGGTTTGCTGAATGCAGGGGCCACATATCAGAGGATGATGAACTACGTCTTCACAAGGCAGCTGAAGAGGAATATGGAAGTCTATGTCGATGATATGATTATTAAGGGCATGTATGTTCAAGGTCATTTGGATGATTTAGAAGAATATTTTCAGACAGTGAGTCATTATAATTCGAAGCTGAATCCTACCAAATGTACCTTCGGACATGGTGCAGGAAAATTTCTGGGTTATCTGGTTAGCAAACAAGGTATAGAAGCAAACCCAAAAAAAATCCAGGCTATTATGAACATGAAGTCTCCTCAATCCTACAAAGATGTTCAACATCTGGCGAGTAGAATAACAGCTTTGAAGAGGTTCATGTCCAAATCGGCAGAAAGATGTTTGCCGTTCTTTGAAACGTTGAAAGGGCCGAAGAATGCTAAGACATTTCAGTGGACTTCAGAATGTGAGGACGCTTTCCAAGGAATAAAGAAGTATTTGTCTTCGGTGCCTTTGTTGGTGAAACCAGCTCCTGCTGAACCATTGTATTTGTATTTGGCAGTCGGTTCATTGGCAGTAGGAGCAGTTTTGGTGCGAGAAGTTGGGGGTAAGCAGCACCGGGTTTACTATGTAAGCCATGTCCTTAGGGATGCTAAAACAAGGTAACCAAACCTTGAGAAATTTGACTTTGCTTTGATAATAGCTAGTCGAAAGCTTTGACAATATTTCCAAGGTCGGTTGATAATAGTATACACAGATCAGCAGCTAAAGAAGGTGCTGGGTAAGCCTGAAGTTTCGGGGAGACTTGCTGCTTGGACGATGGATTTGTCTCAGTTTTTCATAGAATATTATCCCCGAACGGCTATTAAAGGTCAGGCTTTGGCTAATTTTGTGGTCGAATGTTTGTTCTCCGAAGCTGATGATAATATGGGAGGAGCTGAAGGGTCTGATAAAGTAGTTGTCGTGCTTCAGCAGATGCAGAGTTCGTGGACGCTATATGCTGATGGATCTTCTACTTTGGATATTAGTGGAGCGGGGGTTATACTGACAAGTACGAAGGGATTCAAGGTGCAGCAGGCTATCAGATTTGGGTTTAAGGCAACGAACAATGAAGCTGAGTAAGAAGCAGTGTTAGCTGGGTTGCGATTAGCTAAGAGTCTCGAGGTGTAGAGATTGATCATCTACAGTGATTCTCAGTTGGTCATAAAGCAATTTTCAAGGGAGTATGAAGCCCGGGGTTTAAGAATGATTAAGTATCTAGCAGAATTAAAAGAGTGGCTTCAGTATTTCCTTTCTTATGAGTTTCAGGGGGTTAATCGCAATGATAATTCCATTGCTGATGTGTTTTCAAAGTTGGCTACCATTGAAGTAAACACCTTTGATGGTTCTGTATATTTGGAGACTTTGCAACAACCTAATATCCAACACGAAGTAGTGATGTGTCTAGAGCGTTCTAATTGTTGGTTAACCCCATACTTAAAATATTTGACAGATGACGTACTTCCTTCGGATCAGATGTTGGCTAAGAAGGTGAAGTATAAGAGTGCCAATTTCCTATTTATTGATGGTAATCTTTATCGAAGGGCTTATTCATCTCCATTATTTAAGTGTTTGGTTCCTTCCGAAGTTGAGTATGTCCTTCGGGAAGTTCATGATGGTATTTGTGGCAATCACATGGCTGCAAAGTCGTTAGCCTACAAAGTACTTCGATAGGGATATATTGGCCCTTAATTTTCAAAGGGGCCACTGATTATGTGAAGAAGTGTCAGAAATGCCAGCTGAATAGTCCGATCCCACATCAGCCACCAGAAGAGCTATACTCGATTTTATCTCATATACCTTTTGTTGTCTGGGGGGTAGATATACTGGTTCCATTGCCGAAAGCAAAGGGGCAGGTCAGTTTTAATATAGTAGCAATTAATTATATGACCAAGTGGGTGGAAGCGAAGCCACTTAGGATGATAATAGAGCAGGAATGTTTAAAATTCTTAAAAGAATCTATAGTGTTTCGTTTTGGCATTCCTAAGGTGGTAATCTCAGACAATGGACGCCAGTTTGTGGGATCAAAGTTTGAAGCATTCTTGAAGGAATTGGAGATTCAGCATAGAAGGACTTCGGTAGCTCATCCACAGTCTAATGGACAAGTTGAGGTAACTAACAGAATGCTTTTATATGGAATCAAGCGAAGACTGGATGAGGCAAAGGGAAGATGGCTTGAAGAGCTACTTAGTGTATTATGGGCTTATCGAACTACCACGAGGACTACAACTGGCGATTCACCTTTCAGGTTGGCTTATAGTACAGATGCATTAGTTCCTGTTGAGATTGGATATACAAGTCTTTGGGTTAGTTAGTTTAAGGAGATATATAATGATGAAGGACTTAGAGTCAATATAGATTTACTTGAAGAAGTTAGAGAAACAGCTTTGATAAAGTTGGCAGCCTATCAGTGACGTGTGGCTAAACATTATAATAAAGGGGTAAAGCTTCGAAGGTTTGAAGTGGGAGATCTCATTCTTAGAGAAGTTGAAGCTTCTATGCCTCATAATTTAGGAAAGCTGATGCCGAATTGGGAAGGTCCTTATGAAGTTGTTGAAGTGCCAAAGATAGGGACTTATCAGTTGCGAGCATTGGATGGATCTGAAATTAAGAATACGTGGCATGTTGGGAGGCTTCAGAAATATTTTCAGTAGGGACAGTGTTAATGTACAGAAGTTTGTAATTGTGCCAACAGTTATTAATAAAAGAAGCTTTTTCTCCAATCGTGTTTTATTTATAGGATTTTATAAAGGTTCGGTTGGATTTGTTCGTCCTTATAATGGCAAACAAAATTTTATAAAGGTTCGGTTGGATTTGTTTGTCCTTATGATGGCGAACAAAATTATATGGAGGTTCGGTTGGATCTGTTCATCCTTTAGACGCTGAACAGAAACTGCTCATCCTAAAGATGGTGAGTGGGGTCCTGTTTCGTCCTAAAAACGGTGAACTGGATTTTATGGAGGTTCGGTTGGATTTGTTCGTCCTTATGATGGCGAACAAAATTATATGGAGGTTCGGTTGGATCTGTTCATCCTTTAGACGGTGAACAAAAACTTCTCATCCTAAAGATGGTGAGTAGGGTCCTGCTTCGTCCTAAAGATGGCAAACTGGATTTTATGGAGGTTCGATTGGATTTGTTCGTCCTTATAATGGCGAACAAAATTATATGGAGGTTCGGTTGGATCTGTTCATCCTTTAGACGGTGAACATAACCTGCTCATCCTAAAGATGGTGAGTGGGGTCCTGCTTCATCCTAAAGACGGCGAACTAAATTTTTTGTAGGTTTGGGGGAATGTTCATGTAAGACCCCAACTTTTATGAATAAAGATTAATTTTTCTCGAAATATATTTTTGAATATTATGGTGTGGATATGATATAATGTTATAGTTGTGGGTAATATTTACAAATTTTGCAAAGTAAGCAAGTGGTTATAAAATATTCGATTGGTCGGGGAATATTCATTTTAAAAAAGAATATTCGTACGAAGGCACAATCATTGGTGGACCTCACAACAGAAGTTTTGTCGTAGTTAGAAAATGATAGAAATATCTTTTTATAAAAATAACGGCGAAAGTTTTACCATTAAACTGTTGAACTACCCAGTGGTAAAAGTAATGCGATGTCTGGCGTTAGTTGCATAGTAGCACACAGTATTGATTATTGATGCTTACGTGAGAAGTCATTCAGTTATACTCAATTATTGCTACAGTAATTGCTGCATAATATCTCTCATACTATTTATTCAATTATTGTTAGGGTATCATCTGCATAATATTTTATATTATTAAATCAATAATTGAGACGACAAAGTTATTTATATTATTATTTCCAATATTGACAATATCTAGAAAGTTCTGTTGAGGAGATGTTTGGTCACCTAATTGCCCGCCAATAAGAAAAAATTCTTATCGAAAACCCCTCTTTCCTGGGAATGATCTGGTTGTTAAATATCGTGAGTTATAATATTATTAATGAATAAGTTCATGTTGATTAAAGATGAATTTGATATTTCCATTGTGTTGGGATTAATAGTGTTGGTGGAAATCGATAATTATTTCGATAATAATTAATTTCTGGAGGTTAAATTAACCAATCAGGTAATTAATTGGATAAATGAGCAATTAATTGCTATTAATTCACATGCTTATAACTATTTATTCACATGCTTATAACTATTGATTCACATGAATGTACTATTATGGGAGGTTGTACAAGATTGATAATACTTGCATGACTAAATTAAAAATGGAGGTATAAATGAAGGTACTATACTGTAACTATTTTTTTCACATGAATAGAACTATTGATTCACATGACTGAATTATTGATTCATATGATGTACTCTTAGGGGAGGTGGTGCAAGTTTGATAATACATGCAGGACTAAATTAAAAATGAAGAAAAAGATGAAGGTATTATACTGTAATATTTTGAGCCCCAGAATGTGCAAATATCGAAACTATATTTTCCTATAAATAGAAGCTCATTCTTCTTTCATTATCACCAATTCACTAAGACTCACAAGAGCAATTATAAAGAGAGAAGCTATAGAGAGAAAGAAGAAGAGAAGTCTGCTACTTCACTATTCCAGTATCCAGTCTTTTTCTGAGGTAAGGGATATTTTTTTTTTAGTATTCGTAGAAATAATATTTTCTTCCATACTCTGTAGTATGCGAGTAATATTATTTAATTTCGTATTCCTAATTCTTCACTAATTCTGTTAAAGTATTGCTTCTATACTCCGTGAAATTAGTAGAATATCCTTGATATTTGTGCTTCATCTAGTATCTTTTCATCGAAATATTATTCTGATCTTTCTTGATAATTATTGATCTTTTCATACCGGAATACTATTCATGAGTTACTATTTACCCAGTTACTATTTACTCGAATATTATTCACTCGGGTATTCGGGGTACTTTTTATGCCGGAGTACTATTCACGGGTTACTATTCACCCAATTACTATTTACTCAAATATTATTCACTCGAGTATTTGGGGCACTTTTAATGTCGGGATACTATTCATAAGTTACTATTCCCGAAGTACTATTCACGGGGTACTATTCACCCGAAAAATATATTTCTTTTCTGTCCAAAATATTTTTGATACATGAATATTATTCTTGAATTTTACTCCACAAAGCAGTATCATGTTGACAATTTGGATATTTTTAAATTATGGATAAATTTAAAGTCTTTAATATTTATCCTTGATTTCGTTTGATTAATGCTTATATCATTGTCATCATCCTCATACTTATATTGTGATAAAAGTCATCTTTGACTTAAGTGCATAGATGGACTGTTGATTGATATGATTATGACCAGGGATCATTCAGTATAATCATGACTAATAATGTTACAAATGATGTGGTAAAAGTCATCATTGGCCCGTAGTGCATTGATGGACAGTTGTTGGTATGATTATGACAAGGGATTATTCAGTATAATCATGACCATTGATGATTATATGAATATCTTTGGCCCTTAGTGCATGGATGATTCGATGATGTGGTTTATTTATTAAGCCGAGTCTCAGCGATAAAGTGGATGAAAAACTTTTTAAATCATAGAAGATAGTAGATATCATGCTCTACTTGACTCTTCTAATGGATTGCTTGTTCCGCTGCAGTTAAACTTGATGTTTATTGTACTTTATCAGTTTAACATTGTTGAAGGCTAATGATAATTTATTCTGCATTATCTTAGTCATAATATTTCTTACTAGGCTAGTTGAGCTCACCCTTTTGCTTTCGTTGTTCTCTTCAAGAAATGAGAACATAGTTGGGACTAGTCGGGGAATGGAGTGACGGTCCGAGATGGTTATTTTAGTAGTCCTCACTACTTAGTGTGATAATAAATGTAATGAGGATTGAATTTGAGTTTGGATATTGTCTATGAGACAATATTCATGTAAAAACTCAGCTATGTTTTGTCGTATTTTTACACGACAGTTGTGTTAAAGAATTTTGTATTTGATTTATGTACCATGTATTTAGCGACTCAGAATGGGTGATGTATACTTATTTTGGGGGCGTCACAGTTCATCCTTAAGATGGTGAACAAATCATGTTCGTCCTAAAGATGGCGAACATGCATGTTCGGAGGTTCGGTTGGATCAATTCATCCTAAAGATGGCGAATTAGATTATTGCAGATCTGTGACACACTTCAGTAATGAATAAGTATTACATTGCTTTATTACCTGATTTTATTTAAAGTGTTGAGTTCAGATTTTATTATTACTTGGTTTTATTTGTTGTTCATTTTGCTTAATTATTGACTAACAGTTCAGGCTAAATCTAAAAGGGGTAATAAGGATGAGAATTTAATATCATTTCATTAAAATATAAAAAAAGATTACAAAATTATAGTAAATTTTTACAAAAAGTTCTAAAGTTAACAGTGAAGGGAGGTCGTCTTCAAGCATTATCCTCATCTTCATCATCCGAAGAGTTGAGAACAGTTGGATCCACCGAAGCCGCAACGAACTTTGCCTTGCCATTGCTTCAGGCAATTTTATATCCCTCGGCATACACCTTAATTATTTCATTGTTCAAATTTCGGGGCGATTTATGGTATTCAACTTAGATTTCTTTTACTGAAGCTCTTGATCGATGGGGACCAAGAGCCTTGAGTTCCCGAAGTTCAGTTTCAATCTTGCGACGATGTGCGAGATATCATTCTTCGATAACTTTGGCATTATTATCTTCCTTCTCCAAGCTTTAGTTGGACTGTGCCAGAGCGTCGTTCTTTTAAACCAATTTTACATTCACCTCAACCGTTGTTCAATGAATGGCTTCGATTGTCTCCAGTTGCTCTTTAACTTTGTCAAGCTCCTTTCTGAGACATTCATTGTTGAAGAGAGCATCTCCAAGTTGACTTCTCTCCCTTGCCAGAGCAGACTTCAAAATGGCATTTTCTTTTCGAGCAGCATCTTCTTCGGCTTCAATTTCTTTGTATTTCTGGTTTATAGATATTCAGAGTTAATCAATGGATTTCAAGCAGATAAATATGAATATAAATGGATAAGTCCTTGATAACTTACCCTGTCTTGGTGCATCATGCCAGCTTCAATCAGATCCTTAATGGAGCTATTGCCGAAACGATGGTCATCAGTATTGCGTACAGAAGAATTGTAGAGGTGGAAAGGGAAGTTCTCGTTAAGGTCTGGCCATAGAGTGGGAGATGCCACAGCTTCAGGCCTAGCCTCAGAAGAAGACGGTCTTTGGGGAGAGGGTACAGTTTGTTTGGGGGGAGGTGGAGTATTGGTTATTGTAGGTTCATGTGGTGGTGTTGGTTGGTTGTTTGAAGTGTGCTTTATTTTTCGAACAAGAGAAGGAGTGGGTTAAACTTGTTCTTCAGGTTCTTCTTCTGAAATATTGATTTCAACAGGAATGACTGGAGGAGGAATAGCTTCCGAAGAGGGTACCCTAAGTTCTTCGGCTGAAAGGGGGGTTATCTTAGCTCTTTTCTTTTTTGTCCTAAGGACTCGGGTACGTTCGTCAATGGGGGCATGTCAAGAAGGCTTTCGGTTAAGGTTGGGACAGAAAAGTATTTTTGTTTTTGGGCGGCTCTTTTTCTTTGGCGAGGTTGGTTGATTTCTTCAGTGGGAGTTGGTTCGGTGGTTTGTGGTTCGGTATTTTGGGGTTCATAAACTGGAGGTTCAGCAGTTGGGGGTTCGGTAGAAGTTTCAGAAGATTTGGCTGACAAAAAGGCTTCGAGGTCTCTTCGATCAGAGGAGGTCGACTTGATAAGAGACACTGTGAAGAAAGAGAAATAATAATTCAGAATAAGTATCAATGGAAATTTGAAAAATTGTACATCAATTGAGTTCGGGACTTGCATTTGTGGTCATACAACCACGCTTGCTTGGTAAGGAGTCTGAAGCTCCATTACTTCTTCGGGAAATTCTCCATAAGCTCTATCATCTCACTTATGCGTTCATCTGAGATGTCACCAAAGTCTGCAGGGAGACGATCGACAGTAGTCCAGTCCAGAAAGCTATGAAAGCTAGAACGTGAATGTAAGAATTTGGGACTAGTTGGGCAAATCCAACACCAACAAACCCTAAAAGGGTAACAAGGAAAGCATGAAGGGGGAAGCGAAATCCTTTCTCTAAGAGAGTGAGAGGAATGGCAGTCCAACTATGTGGACGTTGGTACATTCGTTCAGTAGAAGATGGCAACCTTAGATGGTGGGTATCTGGAATCAAATAGCGTTCTCGGATGATCCGAAGATTATCCTCTGAAAGTGCAGAAGGGGTATTGGCGTGTGGAAATTTCTCTTCATTTTTGAAGAACAGAGTAGGGCTTGGAATGGGTTTCGGTGGAGGATTTTTGCTGGGGGTAGCAGAGGATTTGGGATTTGATCTCGAAGCCACTTTAGTAGGGCTTTGAGTAGGTGGAATAGAAGAAATGAGTGTCACAGAGATGGGGATAGTATTGCCTGAATCTTGAGAAGCCATTGATAGTGATTTGCAGAGAGAAAGAAATCGAGAGGAAGAAGAAAACCAAAGGAGTCTGAAATTCAAATTAAGCAGGTAAAACTGTCAAATGGGGGAAAAGGGCTTTTATAGTGGCTGTCTTTTCATTTATTCGCGAAACACGAAGTCGGCGCATTTAATATGGATCATGATGATGAATTTGGAGAGTTGGAATACAGTTTTGGTTTCCTTACTTATTGGGCTTGACTCAATTATATTTGGGGCTTCCAGATTGGGCTTCAAATGATTTCATCTGGATTTCTTTAAATCTTGGGCCATTTTTATCTATACTCTTTTTATTAAACATCATGTTTAATAAAAGACTGGAGGGAAATGTTGGGCCATAATATTTTGGACCTATCTGGGCTGCCTTCATTTGGACCTTGGGAGTATTGGGCCAGACTATTGTGTAAATATGGTCTAATTTGGGCTTGGACCGGTGATCATTACAGAGATAAACTTTGACTGTTATCTCTGTAAGATAATTAATTAGGATTGGACAAAATCCTAGTCGGTGGCGTACAGTGATGGGATTAGTCGGTGTGCTGCCTGCAGTTACCTGAGGTCAGAGAAGGTCGGTGGCATGCAAGACGAAATAAGGAGTATATGAGGACATAGGACAACAAGAAAGAGGGAACTGATATTCTTATCATCAAAACACTAGAACTTATCACATCCATTGTTAACCTTGTGTCTGCCTGTACTGACTCTCACGCCGGAGCTATTTCCCGACGGTCCAAGCCGTCAAGCTGCTGGTATTAACTTGTTTACTGTGCAGGATTGAACGCGCTTTTCGGTGATTGAAGCGCGTGGAAAGATCTTGGCATTAACAGGTACTTTAAATTTAATGAATCAAAAATATTTTTTATTATTTTATCTATAATTGTCGAATATTAATATTATAATTTAGTACTAGATGTTCAAACATTAAATTTATATTAAATTATTTATAAAGCAATTAACTTATTAATTTAGAATAAACTTAGTTTATTGCATTTAAATTAATTCTAAGAGAATTTTTCTTAAATTTTTTGTATAATATAAAGTTATCATTACGTACCATGATGCATTACTATATATATATATATATATATATATATATATATATATATATATATATATATATTTTTATATATATTTTTGATATTTTTATATGATTTTTCTCACATGAAGATGAGATTCATTATATACTCATATGAGAGAGCATCATGTGGAGATATCAAAAATACATAAAAATATCAATTCCTTATATATATATTATATCATATTTTGGTGTGTTTAGTACGTTGAAAAAATATATAGTCCATCTGGGGGGACCGATTTTGCACGACCGGTACAGCAATCGGCCAATTTTTTTTATGACTCCCAAACAATCATGTTTTGTATAATTCTTTTTTTATATGTATTCAAATGATACCTAAATTATTGAATTTTATAAAAAATTTAATTCTAATAAATATTATAAATTATTTAGTAGTCAAAAAAAAAAAAAATAGTTGATCGCTAGACAGGTCGTCCAAAATCAATCCCCCTAGACTTTTCCAAAAATATATTTAAATGGCTTTTAAGGGCCAAATGTATCACATACAACTTGATGTGGTGAACTTAAAAGTTACATTTATAAATTCAAGAAAGATATGCTTAAAATAAATTTATATAGCTCCAAAAGTTCCAAAACCGTCGTAAACCAAGCATGCAGTAAATTATATGTTGTCGTCCCCTTTCCGTCTCTTGAGATAATTTTTTTGTTAAAAATTACGGAGTATTACTATGATAACAAAATAATTTTATAAAAGTTAATTTATAAAATGATATGACAAAATACATAAATAAATATAATTAATCACAATAATTATATTATTTTATATTTATTTTAGTGATCATTCTTTAGTCGTTAAATTACTATTAAAAATTACATAGTTTGTCAATAATATTCTTCATATATTACTTTTTGATCATTTAAATATTGGTTAAGCAAATTCTTGATTCTGAAAAGGTAAATAAATTTTCAACAAACTTTGACCAGAAAGATAGGGAATGAGGCTCCTAATTTTTTGCACATACTATAAAATATAGTACCATTTTCGTTCTATAATATATGATGTTTTAAATAATTTTATTTTTTTAAAATTATTAATCATTTTATATAATTTAAAAGAATTAATTATATTTTTTTTTAAAATTATCCCTCATGAAAAATTATTACAGATAAAATAGAATGAGATAAATATTGTAATTATAAAAATTTAAATGTATTATAGACAATTAATATTATACTTAATGCTATATAATTATTTTTTTAATTTTTATTCGTTAAATATTATGGGACAGAAACTTGTCAAATTGGATTGCGTGTAATGCACGCGCAGTTACTGAGTGTGGACTCCGTTCTTAGTGTGACTGGGCTTTGAATAGTATACCTTAACTTTTGTCAGTACTCTTTTAGTAATCTTCAAGGGTAATGCTACACAGGTTTATTGGACAGGTGATTTTTTTTTTTTTTTTTTTTTTTTGACTCTCAAAAAAGTATATAGTATTTATTTTAATAAGAATTTTTATAAAATATAGTGAAAAAAAAACCAATAAAAAACAACAAAAAAAAAAACAAACTAAAAATGTCCAATATTCATGTCTAAAAAACCGGTCAGTGTAGACTTATTCAACGTTCAAACTCGCTCTAGATTTTGATGCTTAGAGATATTCTGGTGTTTCTCAGGAGTGTGAAAGCCCTAGTCCCAGAAGAATCTATGATGGAGCGATGATCATATAATGTCAAAACAAAATAAACTGTCCAGGCTAGGGGTGTTAAATCGATAAAAACCGGTTCGAATCGGTCCGGTCCGGTATTAAATCAAATCGGTACTAAAATCGACCCAATTTTGATTTCAATACCGATTGGACCGGTATACCGAATCGAAGGTACTGATTTTTACCAAAAATTAATATAGTTATTATTTTTATTTTTATTTTATTATTATTATTATTATTATTTTTATTATTATAAACATTATTTTATTTATTTATTATTATTAATAAATTATTAATAATAATAAAAAAATTAGAAAATTGGGATATACCGATCCGGTTCGGTAAAATCGAACCTTAAAAACGTCAAACCGAAATCGGTACAGAAAAACTGGTATATACTGATTTTTTTGTACCAAATCGGACCAGTTCTGTTAACGCTAAGATCTTCGGCCACGTCCCAATCACGTAAGACGCTCTGATCCTGCACACTAAACACAGTCAACACCAAAAGCTTGACGGCTTCGACCGTCGGGGGATAGCTCAGGCGTGAGAGTCAGTACAGGCGATCACAAGGTTAACAATGGAGGATAAAAATATCTAATGCCTTGAGAGAGATAAATTTATCAGTTACCTTTTGCTTGAAGACTTTCTTGCTATGTTATACCCTTTTGCCCGATTTACCGTGCCACCCACTACTGTCAGACACAGCCCCCCACTCCTCCATGATCTCTGTCAACTGCATGCAGGCTGTCACCTTTTTCCTGCACTGTTTATACCGCCGGCCGACTATAATCCCATCCACATTAATGATCTGCAGACTTCTTGGTCAACAGCCTTACTTTTTCATCATTATAAGTCAAAGATGAAGATATTAAAATATCCAATGGGTCAATCCACTGACCTGACCCGATTTTATAAGGGCCTAATAGGAATAAGATGGTGACCAAGCCCGATAACTTTAGGACCCAATAGAGAAGATCCAACGGACTAGCCAAATAAATAGGCCCAATCCATTCGGCCCAATATATGAGATATTACGACCCAACATTGTCCCCTAGTTTTTTATTAAACAGAATATTTAATAAGAAACTATAAGTTGTGCATGATATGATAGGACTTACTAAAGGCCCATAGTGAGGATAACTGAACCAAAGCCCAACCAGTATGATCCATAAAACAAAATAGAAAGAGACCGGAGGTCCAATATGAAAGGCCCAATTTGGAAAATGCTTGAGATTTAATTCGGACGCTACCCATTCGAATTTTCCATCATAACCAGCATTTAATGTGCCGCCCTCGTGCTCCGTGTAACCCTCAGTATAAAAGTTAATTTTCCCCAAATTTGACAGTTTTACCTGCCAATTTGAATTTCGGACCTTTGAGCTCTCTTCTTCTCTCTAGAACCTTTCTTCTCTTCTCTGCAAAACCTCAATCAAGATCTCAACAATGGTGGTCCTCAATTCAAACCAGAACTCTCCTCTTCGTGTGACCCCTATTAACACCATCCCACCGAACCCAAAACCCAGCAAAGAGGCATCAAGCTCAAACCCTAATGCTGCAACCCCAAGTAAGAATCCAACAACGAAGCCCCTTCCCAACCCTTCTGCATTTTATAGGAGTAAGGAACGATACTCCCATGCCAACACTCCATCGATAGTTACTGAGATTGACTTGAAGAGAATCCGAGCTCGTTGCCATATCCCGAACACCCACTTGGTGAGGGCTCCCAAGTCAGGGGAGCGAATGTATCAACGACCAGAGGGTTGGACGGCTGTCCCGGTAACTATCCTTGAGAAGGGAACCCGATTCCCTCTCCATGCTTTCATAATAACCCTCCTAGGGTTTATTGGCTTTGGATTTGCCCAACTGGTGTCAAATTCCTACATACACATCCTAGCATTTATCGCCTTTTGCCATGAACTGGGCGTCGAACCCACACTCGACTTCTTTTTCACTGTCTACAAAATCGGTCAGTCCCGAGAAAAGGGCTTCAAGGCCTTGAACAAACAACCACCAAAGACAAGCAAAAAATTTGAGAGACGCTCTTTGGTTTCTACTCCTTCCAGTAACAGGGGATGGCACGAAAAGTGGTTTTTTGTAAAGGGACCAGAGATCGCTTCCCTGCCGAACTGGGCTACTGATGAGAAGATATCTGCTGAGTTTGGAGACATTCCTGAGGAGTGTGAGGCCGAAATGATAGAGCTTTTTGACAACTTCCCGAAGGAGGAATGGAACTATGGACTTCTCTCCAAGCAGGCATGGTTATATGACCACAAATGTAAGTATTAATCTATCTTATATATACATAAATTTGGAAATTTATGTAATGTGAATTCGACATAGATCACATACTTTATGCAATGTCTTTGATCGGAATGAGCTCCTCAGAGAAATAAAGGAATTCAAGATTTTTTATCTGGAAAATCTTGAAGTCATGAAATTCCACCGCTAGAAATCAGCATGCAAGATGATCCAACTCTTGAAGAACATACCACTGAACTCCGGGTAGACGAGCGGGCAGTCAAGATCTTCTTCCACCGAAGAAAAACCTTTAATTCGTTGGAAAAAGAGAGCTGTTTGCAAACCCCGATTAGTCCCCACTCCAACTTCTCCTGAACCCACCCCAGAAATTGAGACCATCCCAGAGCCTGAAACTGCCCCAGAATCTGCACCAACTACCAACCCAACTTCTGGCCAAAGGAGTCTACTCAATCTACCCGTAGGTGATCGAAAATGACTCCTTTGAGTCAAAAAATTAAGAACCAAAATTACCCCTCTAACAACCGAAGAGCTCAGAGTGCCTCCTCCTTCATCTGATCTTCCCCCAACAGTTCCCATTGAGATTCAAGAATCCGATGAAGACGAACAGGCCGAACCTGTCCCTTCTCTATCCCGAAAAAGGAAACACCCATCTGACAGTCATCCAAGTTCAGCATCCGCTCCATCCCCACTTTGTGAACCTATTCCTATCCGATCGCCATCTCCCGAAAACATATATACGGACCCAATACCATCTCCTGAATGGCCCGTGCAGTCTTCTGAAAGATCGAAGCCATCCCCACCTAGGCCTTCATCTTATGAATTCCAGAATGAGGCTATGGCATCACTGACCCTATGGCCTCGATACAATGCCAACTTCCCCTTCCATCTCTTTAATGCCTTCGTGCGAGATACCGACGATCACAAGTTTGGCAACAGCACAATCGGGGATCTGCTCAATGAAGGCATGAGCTATATAGCACAGGTAAATTTACTTTCTCGATCTTTGCACTCCTCTTCATGCTTGGATCAGATATATTTGAAATTGATTGATTGATACTGAATATGTACAGGCCAATGCTGTTTTTGGGCGTTTACGCCCTAAACATATGGAATCCGAAGTTGCAGAAGAAGTTGCTAGGAGAGAAAACATCATCTTGTAGTCAGCTTTGGCGAAGGAGAGGCATGAGCGAGATATTGCAGAATTCAATAATGGTCATCTTCGGCGGGATTTGGATCAGACCAAAGAGGACCTGAAGGCCCTCAAAGAAGAGTTAAAGGTGACCAAGGCCAGCCAGCAAGATATAACCAATATGAACGCCGACCTCTTTGAAAAAAATGAAGTTCTGAAGACCAATAATGAAGAATTCGCTATATCCAATCAAAGTCTGGCAATACAAGTTGATAACCTCCAGGAAAAGGCTCGTGAAGACAAGGAAAGGCATCTGGTTAGGCATCAGAAGCTCCAGGATAAGCTAAAGGCTCTGAAGGAATTAGGTCATCCTCTAACTGATGACCTTCGTAAGCAAGTTCAAGAAGAATACCAAAAATTTGACGAATTGAATGCAGAAATCCTGAAAGTGTATTCTGAAGGTTATGACATTTGCAGAGGTCGGGATAAGGAGAAGTTGAGTGCAGCCCAGCTAGATCCGGCCTTGCTCGACTCTTCTGAAGGCGAGGATAATGCCTGAATATATTCGTTCTGCTTTACTCTGATTTTTAGGAATTTTATGGAAAATTTTCTTACTTTCTATGTAATCTGGTTAACTATTAATGAAATTTCAGCTTTCTTTTTCGTGACTTCTGTTAAATTCATTTCTTGTCAATAATTTAGTGTCAATCAACTTGAAAACTGTATAAGATTCTGTTGAACTTAGCTTGAATTGTGGATCAGAGAAGGCATATAACAGTTAAGTTAAAAAATGATATGAACTTAATTCAATGAGCTGAACTCAACACTTGAATAAAATAAAGTAATGCATACTTATCGTTTCCGAAGTGTGAGATAGATTAGGCATACGGTGAATTCGGCTAATCCTCCTTGCACCATCGGGATTTTGTTTACCACTCGGGGTAAAACAAGTATATAAGGACATTTGTCTACCATGCGGGGTATAGCAAAGATATAAGGACATTGGAATTTGTTTACCACATGGGGTGAAACAAATTCATTAGGACACTCCTGACAAAAAGGCTACCATCGAATGGTCAGCGAGTCCGACCATACCTCCTTACTTCGGTGCATATTGGTTTACCACTCGCGGTAAAAACAATATTAAAAGGACCATGGAATTTGTCTACCACGCAGGGTATAACAAACCCATAAGGACACTCCTACCGATAAGGCTACCATCGAATGGTCAGCGAGTCCACTCGTCCTCCTTAAACCGATGAAGTTTGCCTACCCCGAAGGGCCTGACAAATTCATAAGGACTACCTGCCAAAAAGGCTACCATCAATTTGTCAGCGAGTCCCCCCCGCCCTCCTTACACCATTGTGAATTTAAGATCAACAGGAAGAAGATCAATTGTGAAAAAGTGAATCTTTTATTAATGATGAACCACCATTTACAGACTTCCGATAAACTGACTCGATCGCTACTGAAAATATTTCTGAAGTCTGCCAGCATGCCAAGTATTCTTGATCTTGGATCTGTCCAATGCCTTCAACCGATAAGTTTCTGGATTTGGTACTTCAATTACTTCATACGGTCCTTCCCAGTTCGGCATCAGCTTTCCTAAGTTCTGAGGCATAGATGCTTCGACTTCCCTAAGGACGAAATCTCCCACTTCAAATCTCCGAAGCTTTACCCCCTTATTGTAATGCTTGGCTATTCTTCGTTGATAGGCTGCCAGTTTGATCAAAGCCACCTCTCTGACTTCTTCCAACAGATCCAAGTTGACCTTCAGCCCTTCTTCATTGTAGATCTCCTTGAACTGACTGACCCGAAGACTGGTGGATCCAATCTCAACAGGGACTAAGGCATCAGTGCCATAAGCCAATCTGAAAGGTGAGTCCCCCGTAGTAGTCCTCGGAGTAGTCCGATAAGCCCATAACACGCTGAGAAGCTCTTCGGGCCATCTCCCCTTAGCTTCATCCAGTCTGCGCTTGATCCCATTTAGCAGCGTTCTGTTGGTCACCTCGACTTGCCTGTTTGACTGTGGATGATCCACTGAAGTCTTCTTGTGTTGAACCCCCAGCTCCTTCAAAAATCCTTCAAACTTCGATCCCACAAACTGGCTTCCGTTGTCCGATATCACCACCTTAGGAATTCTAAAATGAAACACTACGGACTCCTTCATGAACTTCAAGCATTCTTGTTCCGTTATCAACCGAAGTGGCTTCGCTTCTACCCATTTAGTCATATAATCAATAGCGACTATAACAAAACTGACCTGACCCTTAGCTTTCGGCAATGGACCCAGTATATCTAACCCCCCAGACAGCAAAGGGTATAGGAGATAAGATCGAGTATAGCTCTTCTGGTGGCTGATGTGGGATCGGACTGTTGAGCTGACACTTTTCACACTTCTTCACGTACTCGGTAGCTTCCTTGAAAATAGTAGGCTAGTAGAATCCCTGCCGAAGTACTTTATAGGCTAATGACTTAGAAGCTATATGGTCGCCACAGATGCCCTCGTGAACCTCTCGAAGAGCATATTCAGCCTCGGACGGGACCAAACACTTTAACAATGGTGACGAAAAATGCCCTTCGATAAAGATCCCCATCAATAAGAACGAAGTTGGCACTCTTGTACTTGATCTTCTTTGCCAGCATTTGATCCGAAGGAAGGACGCCATCTGCCAGATATTCAATGTAGGGAGTCATCCAACAGTTAGAACGTTCAATACACATCACCGCTTCATCTTTGAATACTCTATCAACAGAGAACCTCCAAATAGACTGACCCATTGAAAACGTTAGCATCCATAGTGGCTAGCTTTGACAATGCGTCGGCAATAGAATTGTCGTTACGCTCTATACCCTGAAACTCATAGGAGACGAAATATTGAAGCCGGTCTTTCAACTTTGCCAAATACTTGATCATTCTTGTTCCACGAGCTTCATAATCTTCGGACACTTGCTTGACGACCAGCTGAGAGTCACTATAAATGATTAACTTCTGAACCTCCAGACTCTTCACTAATCGGACCCCTGCTAGCACTGCTTCGTACTCGGCCTCGTTGTTCGTTGCTCTGAACCCAAATCTGATGGCCTATTGCACTTTGAATCCCTCTGGACTTGTCAAGATAATCCCTGCCTCACTGACATCTACAGTAGAAGACCCATCTACATACAGCGTCCATGAACTCTAGTTGTCTTTGAAGAATCTGCAATCGCTTTCGATCGGACGTTTTCACTCTCCCGATAACTCAAAGATCTGCTTCGGAGAACGAACATTCCACCATGAAATCGGCCAAGGCTTGACCTTTGATAGCAGTTCAGGGATGATACTCAATAAAAAATTGAGATAATTCCATTGTCCATGCTGCTAATCTCCCCGAAACTTCTGGCTTGCTTATCACCTTCTTCAGCGGTTGATTTATGTAGACGACCAGGAGTCGACCTTGAAAATATTGCCGAAGCTTTCGACTAGCAATTATCAAAGCAAAGGAAATTTTTTCAATATTTGGGTACCTGGTTTCAGCATCTCTTAGGACATGGCTGACGTAATAAACCGGATGCTGCTTTCCCCCTGTCTCCCGAACTAAGACAGCTCCCACTGCCAACGAACTAGCTGCCAGGTATAAATAAAAAGTCTCAGCTGGAGCAGGTTTCACCTATAAAGGGGCCGAAGACAAATACGTCTTTATGCCTTGGAAGGCGTCTTCACACTCTGAAGTCCACTGAAACGTCTTTGTGTTCTTCAGTCCCTTCAACGTATCAAAGAACGACAGGTATCTCTCTGCCAATTTGGACATGAACCTCGTCAAAGCTGCAATCCTACCAGTCAGACGTTGAATATCTTTGAATGATTGAGGAGTCTTCATGTTTAGAATAGCCTGGATCTTCTCCGGATTGGCCTCAATGCCCCTTTGACTGACCAAATAACCTAGGAACTTCCCCGCACCGAGGCCAAAGGTGCACTTAGTTGGATTGAGTCTCAACTTGTGATGACGGACCGTCTGGAAGCATTCTTCAAGATCATCCAAGTGCTTTTGAACGATCATACTCTTCACTATCATGTCATCCACATATACCTCCATGTTCCTTCCTAGCTGCTTTTGGAAGACAAAGTTCATCATTCTCTGGTATGTGGCTCCATCATTTATCAGGCCAAAGGTCATCTTCTTATAGGCATACACCGAACGGTGTGTGATGAATGCTGTCTTCGAAATGTCCTCCTTGCACATTGATATTTGATGATAACCTGAAAAAGCATCCATAAAGCTTAGTAGTGCATACCCCGAAGTCGCATCAATAAGTTGATCAATGTGGGGTAGAGGATAGAAGTCCTTCGGGCAAGCTTTGTTCAGGTCCGTGTATTTGATGCAAACTCGCCATTTCCCATTCTTCTTCTGCACCAACACTACATTTGCCATCCACTCCGGATAGTCGATCTCAAAGATGAAGTCAGCAGCTATCAGCTTTGCGATCTCCTCATCAATGATCCTCTGCCGCTCAGGTGCAAAGATCCGCCTTTTCTGCCGAACTGGCTTCTTTGATGGATCCACATCCAGTCGGTGCTCGGCAATATTTTGGCTGATTTCAGGCATGTCTTGTGGCTCCCATGCAAAGATGTCCGTATAGCAGTGAAGAAGTTCTATAAGGTTTGTCCGGAGAGGTTCCGGCAAACCCGAACCTATCTTCACTGTTTTGTCTTTCTTCCCAGGAACAAGCTCGATCTCCTCTGTTTCTCCTGTAGGAATAACCAGTGGCTCCGAACTGCTTTCAGTGAAGGGCTCGATCTCAATCGCCATGGTTTGCTTCTGTTTACTGACCCCTATTCTCGAGGTAATCACAACATTCCTGTAGCATCGTCTGGCTAGATCCAAGTCCCCTACTACCTCTCCAACTCCATGTGCTGTTGGGAACTTGATCTTGAAGTGAGGGATGAAAGTCACAGCTTGGAGAGCTGTCAGAGTAGGTCTACCCAGAATGGCGTTGTAGGCCGAATCTACATGCACAACATAAAATTACATGTTATTTCTACCTGCTGAGGAGCTGTGCCGAAGATTACTGGTAGTTCAATAGTGCCTGCAACTTTGACTGGATCGTTGCTAAAACCATATAGGGGAGCCTCCTGCCCAACCTCCATCTTTCGCCCATTAAGATGCATCCTCTGATAAGCATGGGCATACAGAATATCCACAGAAGACCCGTTATCATCATCATACGCTTCACATCCACCGAACCCACTTGTGTAGTGATTACCAGCGCTCCTTCATGGGGTTCGATGGGCTCCGAAGGATAGTCTGCGTCGGTGAAGGATATAACAATCACTGGAAATGGTCTGTCGATCTTCGGGGGAGCACCCTCCACGGACATGACTAAATCCAGATACCCTCTCCTCTTCTTCCCTACTAATTTCCCTGTCGTCCCACCGATTATTACATCAACGACGTGCCTTGGTGGTTGATTTGGAGCAGGTAGCACGGGTGGAACCGTTTGAAAATGTCTCGAAACGATCAATTGGCCAACATTTTGGTGCTCTTGTTGATGGTCCCTCCCGGCCACATACTGAACCAACATACCGCTCTGAACCTTTCTTTCTACGAAGTCCTTCAGATTGCAACATTCATTAGTGTCGTGACCTGTATCTTGATGATAGCCACAAAATTTTCAAGAGTTGCCCTGTCTTGGCTTAAAATTATCACGAGGTGGTTCAAAGAACGGCTGGTTCCTGATCTGATCCAAAATCACCGACCTATCCGTATTCAGTTTGGTGTAAAACTTATTCACCTTCTGGGCAGGAGCAGGTGGGAGATTACTTCCCTGTCACCATGTGTTGTTGTACTTCTTCGAGCTGCCCTCTGGCCGATCATTATACCCTCCCACCTTCTTCTGATCGCCTTCAGCCTTAAAAGTGTATGCCTCCTTCATTTTGTCCGAAGAAGGACGTTTCAGGCTATTCATAGCCTCTTCCACCACAATGTAGCCCTCCGCTTTATCGAAAGCTTCGGCCAAGCTCTTCGGATGGTGAAACATCAGCTTCTTCACCAACTTTTTGGACTTCACTAGATCCAGCCCATTCTGAAATAACCCGACAGCCTGAAAATCATTAAGGTCGAACACTTGGCCAACGGCTTCCCTTAATCGCTTCACATACAGACCCAAAGATTCATTGGAGAACTGTTGGACCTGTGCCAAAGAACCAGTAGGCTTTCCCCTCCTTCGGTTGCTCCCAAAACGAGCATGGAACTTGTCACACAACTCGGACCATGAAGATACTGAATCTGCAGGCAAAGTCCCCATCCATTGCCTCGCATCCTTCCTCAACGTTGTAACGAACGTGTAACACTTGGCAGCATCGATGAAATCATAGTAATCAATCATCCGGTCGAACGCCTGGCTATGGTCATAAGGGTCCCCGGACCCATCATAACTCTCCATGTGAGGCAACTTCTTGGTGGTGTTTTCCTTCTCCTTAAGAATATCCGAGGAAAAGGGAGACGCCTTCTTTTCCGGGGTATCTTTCACCTGTTGAACCTCAGCTAATTGCTTCCGGAGCTCCTTCAACTCCTTAATTAAGAAATCCACACCTTCTAGTTGCGAGGAGACTTCTTTCTCCTGAATAACCTTCTGCCTCTGAGTGGATCGACCTCCTACATCCGACCCCACTGCCTTCGTTGGACTTCTGGATCTACTCCTACGTGCAGTTCTATTCTCATGATGAGAATATTCGCGTTGATGCTCTCTCCCTCGATTCTCAGGTGCATACTCTCTCGACCTGCTTCTCGGTCTACCACCATCACGACCTTGAGAACCGATGACGATAAGTGCTTTCTTTGATATCTCGGGAGTTCTGCTTCTTGATCTCCTTCTCTCCTGAGGCCGACCCCGAGACTCATGCATAGAATGCTCCGGCTCCTTACCCTCTCGATGTTGTACATCCTTATGCCTACTATGCCTTTCGGACTGAATATAGGTGGACGCCTCATCCTTTAGATCGGCCATTCGAAGCATCTGCACAGCTATATCCTCCCTCTGCTTTAGAAGAACCTCTAAAGCTTTATCTGTTTCTTCTGCTATCTTCGCCAACTTGGCAGCTTTGTCATCTCGACCACTTTGGTGATGAGTTCTAGGTGGTGAACCCTCCACCTGCCTTCGATCCTGGTCACGGCCTTTATCATCAGCAAACATCAACCTCCGTCTGGCTCCACCATGAGCTCTCGAACGAGAACCCTTGGAAACACGCTTGGAAGCATTGCTCTCACTCTCATGAGCACTCTTTGAAGGACCCAGACTATCCTTAATAGAAATATGTTGGACAGACGAACTCACAGCCTTCGGTTGTCCTTCCGGTGTATCTGCTCTACTCCTGACCATCTTTTCCGACGTAGAACAAATGAAAGTTGTGATTGAAAATTACAAGACACTAGAACACACCCCTCCTTCTAGCTCCAATGTTAATGCCAAGATCTTCGGTCACGTCCCAATCACGTAAGACGCTCTGATCCTGCACACTAAACATAGTCAACACCAAAAGCTTGACGGCTTCGACCGTCGGGGGATAGCTCAGGCGTGAGAGTCAGTACAGGCGATTACAATGTTAACAATGGAGGATAAAAATATCTAATGCCTTGAGAGAGATAAAATTATCAGTTACCTTTTGCTTGAAGACTTTCTTGCTATGTTATACCCTTTTGCCTTGGCCATCGTACCACCCACTTCTCGTCGACATGCCCCCCTCCTCCATGATTTCACGATCGATTGCATGCAGTCACACTTTTTTTCTTGACTCGTTATACCTACCAAATTGACTATAATCCCATCCACATTAATGATCTGCAGACTACTCGGTCAACAACCTTACTTTTTCATCATTACAAGTCAAAGATGGAGATATTAAATATCCAATGGGTCAATCCACTGACCCGACTTGATTTTATAAGGGTCTAACAGGAATAAGATGGTGACCAAACCCGATAACTTTAAAATTCAATAGAGAAGATCCAACGGACTAACCAAATAAATAGGCCTAATCCATTCGGCCTAATATATGAGATATTATGATTCAACATGTTCTTTTTATACCGAACGGCCGAACCGGTCAGTCCGATCCAGTCCGAAAAACCAAAAAAACCGAACCATTTGAACATTCCTAGTCCAGGCTTGATCCTTGATCTGTAGCTGTATGTTAATCGTTCATGACTTGCATTGTTATAACTTATATATAAAATAAAATTTATGCGCATATTAAATATGAAAAATTGATATTTTCATAAGTGTTTTTTTCATAAAGAGTTTGATACCTATTTATTATTTACGTGAGAAGAAAATAGTGAAATTATTATTTTTATTTGTAAACATTCGTAATATATATTATTTTTTATGAGTTTTTTTTACCCTCGAATGAGGTTTTATTTCTTCTAATTTGAATTATTTTTTCAATTTATGGAGTCTTTTTCTCCTATTTTGGATTTTTTTTTCATTCTATGAAGCCTATTTTTGAATTTATGATTTCTCCCTACATGAAATTTGATTTGCATTAATCAGTGAAGATAAATTTACTCAAATTTGTGTATCGAATTATCACGACAATCTTCTTTTTCGTTGATTGTGTTAAATAATTACTAGTCTATTTTATTTTATTTTGTATATAGTTTATAAATTTATATATTCTTGAGTTTCAATTGAAAATTGTAGAATGTATTACCTCAACTCTAATGCATTTGCAATTAAATTCATTTATCAATGAGAATGATTCTTTGTTCTTATTTCATAATTTTGTCAAACAAAAATAAAAAAAGAAAAGATATCAACGCATGTGTTTATGTGAATACATCGCATAAAAAAAAGGTAATACTCCCACAGATCACTTTACTTGTTGTTTCAGAACAAAAAAAATCACAAAAATTAAGAAATGAAATAAATATTTTTTTTAATTAACTAAAATAGTTATAAAATCTCAATAATATTCTTTTAAAATTTATTGATAAATATAAAAGAGACGCAAGTTGATATTTAATATATGGAAAATTTAGTCTTTAATATTTTTTTAAAATTTACAAACGACAAGTAAAAAGAACATAAAATTATTTGATAATGAATATATACGAAACATCTTAATAATAATTCTTTACCCCTTAGTCCTCCTAATGCAAAATAAAGTAAAACTCAATTACTCAAATCTTTAAAAACATCAAGGCCATATATGTTTATTTACAATGATTATAATTGTGACGCTCTCAAAATAGGTATACATCACCCATCTTGAGTCGCCAAATACATGGTATAAAATTCAAATACAACTTATTTATACAACAGTCGTGTATAATACGACAAAACATAATCTAAGAGTTTTAATAAGAATATTGTCATCTAGACAATATCCACACTCAAAGGAATCCTTATTATATTTATTGTCACACTATTTAACAGAATAGTGAGGACTACTAATACTATCATCTGGACCGTCACTCCGTTCCCCGACTAGTCCCGGCTACGTTCGCATTTCCTGAAGAGAACAGTGAAAGAAAGGGGTGAGCTCAAGTAGCCCAGTAAGAAATATTATGACTAAGATAATGTAGAATAATTTATCATTAGTCTTCAACAATGTTAAACTGATAAAATATAACAAACATCAAGTTTAACTACAGCGGAACAAGCAATCCATTAAAAGAGTCAAGTAGAGAATAAAATCTACTATCTTTTATGATTTAAAAAGGTTTTTTCATTACTTTTATCGCTGAGACTCAGCTTAATAAACAATCCACATCATCCCTGCACTACGGCCAAAGATATTCATTAGTATCACAACCACAAACTATCCATGTACTACGGGCCAAGGATATTCGTGTATTCATCAATGGTCATGATCATGCTAACAACTGTCCATCAATGCACTACGGGCCAATGAGGACTTTCACCACATCATTTGTAACATTCTTTATCATGATTATCTTAGAATAATTCCTGGTCATAATCATACCAAGTCCATCTATATGCAATAAAAGGCCATAAATGACTTTCAACATAATATAAGCATGAGGATGATGACAATGATATAAGAATCCAATAAAACAAGTTCAAGAATTAATTTATCCGAATTCAATAACGTCCAAATTGTCAACATGATATCAGTAGCACTTCCCATATCCCAAGGGTTTCTTCCAACCCGAAGCGGATGGTGCTATATCTTGTCTTAACATTCATACATTCATCCAATTGAAAAGCCTCAAAAAATGAATATCTCTTCTATATAATCAAAATAATATTTATATTTCCCCAAGTTCTAAACCCATTACAAAAGTTCTTTGTCATAATATCAACTATATTACAACATTAAACCTATACTATTACATGCATAGGCGACTTAACGATCTTTCTTTAGCTTTTCCTGTATCCTTATTCGATCCTTCGGGACGTTCAGTTTTAGCTGCATTCATATGGTTCAAGCAAGAGTGAGCATAACTAGCTCAGCAAGTATGACAATTTCAATAAACAACGTGCTTGACACATAAGAATCGTATATCTTCAATAACTGAACAATAGTTATGAAGTACTATTGATGATTCAAAATAGCACTTCATCTTTCTTTTAAAATATTTTACAATAAAAATAATATACAGTAAAACATTAACTTCGGTCCAAGACCTTGAGCATTTCATTCTTTCTTTGAAAAGGATAACCCAGAACTAAGTCCGTAAGCCCGGTATTACTTACGAGCACTTCTAGGTGATCAGCCTATTGTACTCTATGTTGATCAACACTACATCCATTAAACGTATGTACGTTTAATTTGTGGCAACCTCACGTGCCTATCGTATGACGATAAAAACATTTGTTTAACATACTCAGTCTTCTTTTGAAAACCATATCAAGTAGTTGACAAAAGATAACAACATTTAATAATAGATGGATAGATTATCAATAATCCAACCAATATTTCAAGTCTAGCCAAAGGATTGGCTTTAACTTCATCATATATCAATTCATGCGTAAGGATACATGAACTTCAAAACTTGTTCAGATTGAACTGAGATAAGAGTTAGAATACTTGCCTTTAGCGTCTTCTACAGTATAATTACATTATGTTCGAGTCTTTCAAGTCTCTACAACACATGATCACATAATGCCTCATATTATGTCATACATAATCAAATATGTATATGACTATATCTTACCCTTCATCTCAATCTAATTTATATATTAGATTTATTTACTATCAGTTCTGACTTATCCTTCTACTTGCATTCATATTTGAATAGGTTATCAACAACCTTTATATACTATCCTTACAATTTAACAAAGTTTTAACAATGTTACTTCAAGTTCCTTAAGGTGTGTTTACTTTTAAAACAATTACATTCCTTGCTTTATGTTTGTAAGCATTCATCACTATATTTATTTTAGAATTTGGTATTTGCAGCTGATCATACTCTACATCTCGTCTTTGCACATTGAGTTAAAAGTGAGGATGCCCCGGACTTGGTGTTTGCACATGAGTCCTTACTTCGATGGACATGCCTGCTACGCTACTCATAGAGAGGTCGTCGTCTCACAATACATGGCTGGCTGTGGGCCCATCATTACTCTATGATTATGATTTGTGGCGCGAGTTTCTAGTGTCTTTCGGTTTTAGTCTCGTCTCATGCGGCGTGACAAAATGGCCTAGAAATTTGGCGCCATTGGCGCCAAACCACATACCTGAATAGTTTTGATGATTTTTCAACTTTGCGAATTTCCCGGGCTCATAACTTCTTCGTTATAAGTCCGAATTGGCTCGCTCAAAAGCCTACGGTTCACAAATTACATACTCTACACGTTCATGCAAGAATTTTATCTATTTGACTTCGTTTACTAAAAATTCACCTATTAGTTCATTTTTAACGAAAACGATAAACGTTCGTGAACGTTCAATGCTCGTTTCTTCGTTCTAAGTTAGAATTCGGTCATTTTCAAGTCCGCAACTCTAGAATATCAAATATGACTTGTCTCCATCGAAAACCAACGTTTTCGAGTTCAATCACAAAATTTGACTTCTAATCCGAGAATTTCACGAATTCGACGTTTAACGTCCAATCATGCAATTTTTCGACAAATCTTTATTACTTATGATTTGTTCATTACTTCAAATGAATTCAATTCATCATATGAAAATCTCAACATACCTAATACAACAATTTATTTACATGTTGGATTTTGACTTATTCTTTCATGAGCTTATAACTTATTAAAGTATAAACTACTTATAGCTTCATTGTTCATAACTTATGAAAGTTAAGGTCTTTTAATCACTATACTTATATGTTCTTAACATATAATATCATTCATGTATACATGATACAAATTCATATAAACTCTTAGTTTTCATACAAACATTCAAGGTTAACTTATAATAAGTTCATAACTTTTATAAGTTCAAATGACTTAATTCCAACTTATGTGGCTTAAGTTCATTGATTACACATTCTTCTAACTTCTTAACATTCATGTTCCTTAATCCATACTTTTCTTATCAACCTATCATGGTAGAGATAGAAGATAATTGGAGAAGAGGTCTTACTCTTTGAAGTCTTTGCAAAGTAACCTTCTTCTTCTTCTTGAAAATGAAAGTAACTTATTTATGGCTTATTCTCCCTAACACTTAAGCACTTTGAATATGTTGGATTGTTTGAACAAGTGTTAAATGGCTAGCAAACTTCCTCTATTTATAGAGTTCACAAGGTTAGGGTAGTTTGGACAATAAACCAATCCCACCTCCTTAAGCCACCTCCTTACTATTCATTACTTGATTAGCACAACTCTTATCCTTTACTTGGCTATTACTCCTAAGTCTTGGTCATTACTCCTAACACTTGGTCATCACTCATAATGTTTGATCACCAAGATTAACCACATTAACATGGTTTGCTCCATGGGTCAATCAACCCATTGAATTCTAGCTTGGGCTTAAATTAACTTAACCTTTGGGCTTTGCATTAACAAACACTAACTTGCTTATTAATCAATAGTTGGGCCTCACCATTAATTCACTTAGGCTTGTACAAATTCTAATCAATCTTACAAGTCCAATATCATTGCTCAATACATATACATATTGTCTATCTATCATTTTCGTATTCTAACTCGTATAGAAATTTATTATATACGATATTCCACCCTTCATACAAATTTGTATAATACTTCGTATTATACTCATTTTCATTACCTTGTACAATACCTAAGTATCATACAATTATTACTTACTCGTTAATACTTCGCCTTCCTTAACTTACTCAAATTAAGTCCGCAAGCCAAATATTACGTTTTCCATACTTAGATTATTATTACATAATCTGTCTTACCTTGATATTCTATCATTACGTATTTCTCAAAAATTCAAAAATAATTCCCGAGCAAATACCGATGAATAGTGTTTTTCAGAAAATTTCTCGAAAAACTTTTATTTTCGTTTTAGAAATTCAAACACTTTAATTCCTTCACATAGCTAAAATACTACGACATTCCAACATCATTAGGTTATAGATTTACAACCATCTTGATATCACATAAAATATAATTTTATTATTATTTAATTCATTAAAAATATTTTACAATAAAATCTGAATTTCTCGGTCGTTACATCCTTCCCCCCTTATAAGGATTCTGTCCCCAGAATCTCGTCTTATTTTAATCAAATAACTGAGGAAAATTTTTCTTCATCTTTTCTTCTAATTCCCACGTTGCTTCTTCGGCATCGTGGTTCTTCCATAATACCTTTACCGACGGTATAACTTTGTTCCGCAGAACTTGTTCCTTTCTATCAATGATTTGAATCGGCGATTCTTCATAGGTTAAGTCCTTTTCAATAAAAATTGGCTCATATTCGATTACTGTTGCCTCTTTTTCAGTTCTGATAAAAGAGCTCTAACTCATGCAAGCATACATGTGTCAACAAGTAATACAGAGTAAGTAGACTATCGATCCCACAGAGAAAGTTGTTAAATTTAAACTACTATGCATCAATTAACTCACTGTATTTATATGCTTAGACTAATGAATATAATTGTTGACTTAAACTAATTGTAACTAACAACTAAAAAAAAGTATACTAATGGAATGAATATAATCTGGAAATAATGGGACCCTAACTTCATTTAATATTTCATCTAATCGCCACTATCATGCAAGAAGTGTTCATAGATCATAGGAAAATAGCCAAGAGCACGAATAGAGTTATAACCATTTTTCAATGCACTATAACTTACTTACATAGCATCCACAGATGATAGACTCCATGTAATCATCAATACAACCAAAATCACTATATGTTTATGTGAAATTGTAATTATATTGATTTTAAGCACAAGCCCTTACTCTAGCTCATACGGTGAAACAATATATGTCTATCTGGTTCACGAAATACACAAGCCATATACAACAGCCCCATATTCGCATGCTATCATGATTACAATCCATACTTTCATGTTCATTGTCAATTCCATGCAAGTACTGAGACGAATGGTGATCAGACATTCATACATGTAAAACAATCATGACAGAATTCCCATATGATATGCAAAATAACCCTAGCATTTAAGCATGCAACCAAACTACATATTAAAATCCGTTAGAATCCCATAATGGAGTTTAGTTCATGACTGAACCAAAAGCTATTATGGGATCAACGTTAAACATGATTACAAAATAAATAATTGAAAGATGAAAGATAGAACGATCAAACCCAATTACAGATTTGGAACCAATAATAACATTCAAATCCTCATAAAAATCCAGTAAACAATAATAAAGAACCACAATGACAGAGAATCCCAAGAAGAATTGGAAAAGTAGATGTTTTGGCCTCGTTCTACGTTGGAATCTCCCTCATAGTGTAAACCCTAGTTACGATATCAAAAATACGCTAAAAGTTTCAATCCTCCCGTCTGACAGCAGTCAGAATCATTTTAAAAACCATTACAACTCATTTAATTAAAAATTAAAATAAAACAAATACACAGCTTGAAAGATCATGACGCTACCGCACGCGCTCCTCCAAAGACGCGTTTCGCGCGGGTGTGAGACTTACAGAAAGTATGCCCTGTCCAAATTGAGTCCTCGTCTTGGTAGCGTTTTCTTTAAGGCTTTTTATGCGCACATGGTATGCATGACGACTGCAATCTGCAAGTTCTGGTTCTAGTTACATAAATGCTATGCTGCTTGTGCGACTTGTTCATTCATGCTTAGTTTTCTTCCATGCTTGAGCTCCTTGATTCATAGCACCTTCATGTTAGGCAAATCCTCGCTTGTGCCTTGCCTTCATGCATCCATTAGCCTCATGCCCCCTAATTCCAACAAAATTAAGCCAATTCCTGCGCTTATTCACCAAAAGGAGTTTTAAGTAAATGCAATGCAAAATATTATGAAATGCAACTAAAACACAATAAAATGTTCTTGAGATGGGCATAGTTCGCGTGAATTGGTATTCAATAAGTAGGTAAAAATACCACTTATCAAATACCCCCAAACTTGAACTGTTGCTTGCCCTCAAGCAATGCACACTAATGAACAATGAAAATATAACTACAATACTATGCAACTAATCTATGATGCAACCTAGTCTCACATAGTCCCAACCATAACAGAATTCAGCCCAAATTACCTTAGTGAATTCTCCAGATCCAAGATTACAATTTCACACCAAACTATAGGCATAATATCATACACTCAAATAATTCATATATCTGCTATATAGAGATGTCAGGTGTGTGTGCGTGTTCACCAAAACTTGATTTAAGCAAAGAGTATATATGCACATTGCTCCAAATAGAAAATTATAGTCTAAATCAAGACTCATGTATACTCATGCCACACAGACTGTTTCAACATATCAACACAAACTAAAGTTCAACAATGGGCTTATTGCTTTATTGCTACTCACGAGGGCGATTTACGCACTTTCTCGCAGTGTTTATTGCTATTTTTCTTTTTTCTTTTTTTCTTTTTTTCTCTTTTTTTTTTCACATGACTGTGCAATGTCTCAATCCATTAGGCACACTGCTACCCCTTAGCGAGCTTTCAACCAATGATTCCCAGACTATGAAAGACCTTAGGGCGCTAGGTGTAGAGACAATCCCCTCGGGCGTACTTACTCAAGTAGCCAGGGCCCCGAATTAAGACTAGCCACGTTATTGCTATTTGATTTTTATTTTTTTTTATACATAGCATACCCATATTTTCCCAAAGTTTGCATGTCCATGTTTCATACAGTCTAAAGATAACTTTCCACATATTTCTCTTTTTAAAACTACATGTTCTATCAAGCAATGCAACACACACTTCTTAAACCTACAAGTGATTGTGAACACGTTTGTGCAAACCGAAAGCATTTAAACAGCAACATGAATTTTATCGTGTGAAACATTATAACTACGTTCATGTTATCCAATATACTCTAGAATCCTTCACAATTCACTATCATCATTGGCTAGGCAAGAATTTCCATAAAGCTAAACATTGTGAGACATGCAAACTAAAACATACTAACACAAACAATCATGACTAAAAATTAAAAATTTTCAGCAAAATTTTATAACATGCAAAATTACACTAAACAAACATGCAAAAAATAAATGAAATTACACTACAACCCCAATACCCCCAAACTTATAATATTCAATGCCCCATTGAATGAAGGTAAATGGTACAAAAAACTCCCCTAATGATCAGCTTGACCACCCTCCTTGGGTGGTGAATCTGGTGGTGGATATGGCACTGCGGTCCCAAACTGAGGCCACTCGAGCATTGTCCCTTGCTGCGCGAAGGCTTCGGCCAAGGCCCTGGTGAGTCTCATGGTAAACGTTCCCAAATTATCATACATGGCGTCGACTTTGCGCTCCAACCTTCGGAGTTATCGATCGCTAGGAACGGTGTGTGCTCGGGTGGATGGGCCTGCCTCATCTGTCTGAGGGGGCTGCTGGGATTGCTCGGGGAATGTGGGCCTGAGAATAAATCCTCATCCACGCGGGTGTGCTTCGCCTCCTACCCAGTCCTCGAATTTCGCAATGGTGGCATGGGTGATGTCCTGGCTTGGATATTGCATTTGTTCGTTACCCCAATTGCACCCCTGATGAGCACATAGCATGACGACCATTGACGTATGTGGAATGCTCCCCGTGGTACTTCCCTTCAGATACTTCACGATGTTTTAATGAATCAAATACCCCACGTCGATATACTCGCCAGTAATTATGCCCCAGAGAATTATGGCCCTTTTCGCCGTTATCTCATGCTGATGCGATGAAGGCAATAACTTGGCACAAATAAACAGGTTCCACGCCTTGGCGTATCGATTCAGTGCGGCTGCTGGGAATATGCAAGGCTAGGTCATGCCGACTTTGTAAGTCCACTTCGTGCCTGGTATGAACAACTCTGCAATGACTCGCTCCAAGTCCGTTTCCTGATGTGCCCCTGTGATCCAATTGGCAGCCCCTCGTGGTGGTGTCTCGGTGATTCTCAGAATGGTTCTGATAGCGGAAGGTCTGTAGGCTATCTCAACACCTCAAACCATAGAGGTATCGTTCATGTTGACTTTGGCATTGGCGTAAAACTCTCGGACTATGCTCATCGGAATGGGCGTGGGAGATGCAGTCAGTCCACCCTAGCCTCGTTCCTGGATCATGGCACAAAGCTGTCCATCCTGGCCTTCTGGTTTGAATCCTCTTTCCTTGATAAATGTTTTTGCTACGATCCGGTAGTACTCCTGCTGGGCTTCCAGACACAAGAACTTGGTGTGGTCAACAATGTCCTCCTCGTGACTGCCGGAGGAGGATGAGGAAGATGAAGATGGTCGTGCTCTTTTTGGACCCATTTATAGATATTTGAGCAAGAGTGCAGATGAACTTACTGAGAATGAATGAGAATTTGTAGTGTGTTAATCTCCCAACTTGTATCTGCCAACCCAATTAGGAGCCCTAGCTTTATAGAGTGGATGAGAGCGTGGGTTGAGCTTTGAATGTGGAGAGAATCGTGGAGATGTGATTGAGAAAAGCATGGTTTCAATTTGTAACTGATAGAGAGATAGAGACGTGAGTTATGGAGAGGGAGAGATTTTCCCGTCTGTTAGTATCCCAAATGAGAGTCCAAATGGTCCACAACTCTTTTTTAAAAATGTTCAGATCTGACTTAATTCGGTGTCGCGCGCGGCCGCGCAAGTGTGTAGTGGGCTAGGTGCGCGGGCGCGAGACTTGCAGAATGTTTGTTGGTCAAATTGACTTGCACAGCGGTGCATGAGTTTATACTTCATAGAAATTCATGCTTGCATGCATGAAAGCATGATATCTGCAATGCTCAAGTTCAACTCCATTCAGCCTATCAGTGATGCTTTCCAATGATGGTTCCTGCATAGACATTAATGCACATTGTTAAGATATGAATTAGTGGCCTCATAATGCTATCCTCTTGCAAATATTCGCAAAGCAATTCTTGCTACACACTTAAGCATGAAAATCTAATATCCTATTAAAAATGAATGAGATATAACTAACTAAAGTAATTCAAAATGAATAACTAAAAAGTCAATGGGGGTAGAAATAATGGGTTGTCTCCCATCCAGCGCTAAGTTATAGTCAATTAGCTTGACTATCTCTGAATCTTACGTCACGTCAAGAATTGAGGTGCCTTCCTTATTGTCCACCGCACCCTGAAATTTAATGACTTCAACTTTCATTAACGGCTCTACCTTCCACTCTGAATTTTCACCCGTTACACACCTCAATGGTCCATACTTCCCCAGTTTTTGTATCTCATCCTTTAGTCCCAAATCCACCAAGTCAACCAGGAAGCATTCTTCTTCATCAGTTGGTAACTTTATTGCTTTAAAGACGTTGAAGGTGATCTTCTGATCCTGAACACGCATAGTGAGTTCACCTTTTTGTACATCTATCAAAGTTCTGCCTGTAGCTAAGAATGGTCTCCCCAGTATGATCGGTATACTCTTATCCTCCTCGTAGTCTAAAATGATGAAGTCAGCCGGAAAATTAAACTTGTCAACCTTAACCAACACATCTTCAACAATTCCCCGTGGATACGTGATGGATCTGTCAGCTAGCTGTAGAGAAATGTTTGTCGGCCTTGGAGCAGGGAATCCCAACTGGTTGAACACTGACAAGGGCATTAAATTTATACTTGCCCCCAAATCACATAAACACTTACTAAAGTTCATATTCCCAATTTTGCACGGAATCGTGAAGCTGCCTGGATCTTTCAACTTTGGAGGTAGTTTATGGCTGAAGCATTTGCCTTTGCATTCCTCGGTCAAGGCTACCATTTCAAACTCATCTAATCTTCTCTTCCTTGACAATATACCCTTCATGAACTTTGCATAGCTTGGCATTTGTTCCAATGCTTCGGCGAAAGGTATATTAATTTGCAGCTTTTTAAATACCTCCAGAAACTTGCTGAACTGTTTGTCTTCTTTCTGCTTAATTAATCTCTGCGGATACGGTACTTAAGGGTGAATTGGTGGCTCTAGACTCTTGACTTTTTCCTCTGAACCTGCTTTATTTTTCTCTTCCTGCTGAACATCAGAATTTTCCAGATTTTCCTCCTCCTCACCACTGCTCTACCTCCTTGTGCAGCAGGCCCTCTCTTAAGATTATCAGTAGCAGCGCGATGCGACATAGAACCTCTCAAATCTTTCCCTGATCTCAATGTGATCACTTGACACTGCTCCTTCCTGTCTCTTCTTGGATTTGTCTCAGTGTTACTTGGCAATGAACCCTGGGGCCTGTTGTTAAGCATACTCGCCATTTGCCCCATTTGAGTCTCCAAATTCTTGATAGCCACTGCTTGGCTTTTGATCATGACTTCTGTATTTGCCATGTATTTCAACATCACCTCCCCCATCTCTAATTTCTTTTCTGGCTATGGTGCAGCTGGAGTGTGATGTTGTTGTTGTTGAAAGAATCCCGGTGGAAATGGTGGTTTTGGTGTAAACTATGGTTGAGATGACTGTGACTGGAATTGATGATTCGGCTGAAACTGACTTTGTTGATTTCCTTGGTTATTCGACCAGCTAAAGTTTGGATGATTTCGGTTGTTGGGGTGGTATGTGTTCTGAAATTGACCCTAGTCTTTCCTGAAGTTGCTTATATACTGCACCGACTCCGAGCTGATAACACATTGATCTGTAGAATGTGACCCCGTACAAATCTCACAAACGAAGGCAACTATTTTCACTTTACTTTCTGCCAAAGTATCTATCTTCTTAGCCATAGCTGCCATCTGTGCTGACAACTATGTAATCGCATCTACCTCCAACACACCTGCAATCTTGGGTTGTGGCATCCGACCTGTGGTGTGATGCCCCCAAATTTGGGTATCTTTCAACCCGACATATGGTGCTCCACTGTACTAACATCCATACAATCATTCCATTGAAATACAACAAAATGAATGTAATTACTATCTTCTTATTACAATCAAAGTAAAAATCCTTCCCAGGTTCATAAACTGGTTACATCGTTCATTGTTCATAATGTATAATACATACAAACTTACTAAACTATTACACAATGCCTAAGCATCCATCTTAGCTTTGCCCTTATCACTCTTGGCATTCACGATGACGTTCATCCTTAATCGCAGCTTATATAATTCACGCAAGAAGTGAGTATGATACTCAACAAGTTTAATCAATGATAATGTGAGAATACCACATTCGTGAATTATATAACAATTCCGACATAACTGAACAATAGTTATGAAGTATTATGAATCAATAATACTTTTACAGCTCATAACATCAATTCGCAAAGTATAGAATAGATTAGGAATTCTGAACCGGTGGATAGACCATGAACAGTAACTTTCAATTTTCATACTTGAAAAGGAGTCCACATCACTAAGCCCATTCATCCGATAACTTATGAGCACTTCTAGGTGATCAGTCTATAGTACTTTATGTTAATCAACACTCATTCATTAAACGTATTTACGTTTAATATTTTTGGCAAACTCGCGTGCCCATCGAATAATGGATGAAAAATACTTTTGTTTGTTCATAGACAAACCTTACCTTCACATCCGTACCAATCACTTGGCATAGGATAACGTTAACATTTCTATATAGAAAGATATGAATCATAATCAATCTATATATTACGAATAGTCTAGCCGAATTAAAATCTGACATCGACCCTTTCTTTAAAACAAGTCTTGCAATCCAGTTCAAAGAATCACATAAAACTTGGCTAACATGGAAGTTAGACAAGCGTTAAGAAAACTTGCCTTTCAAATCTTTCAAATAATTTAATCGATCGACCACGACCTTTCTGAGAATCTACATGATATATTCACATAGCACACTGTAATTAGCTATCAAACAAATGTTCACATTGTTTCTACAAGCTTCTTTCTCTTCTATATCTTAGTTAACTTAATATCAATAATAAAGTCAACTCGACTTTTTACCCTTCGTCCCGGCTTATTAACCAACTTATGTTATTAACCGGACTCTAACATTGTCGGCGAGGTACCAACGTTGTTCATCACTCATAACTCATTAACATGCATTCAGTTCCTAAGTTCAATACCATATACCTGAGTATAGGTAGTATAGGAATAGCTTTAATACACTTATGAAGTGTACAAACATTACCCCTTTAGGTTCCTAAACAAATGAAGTTCAAAACCTAAGTCACTAACAACATTCTTGAACTTCATACATTGCTGGCCTGGCTATCTTGATATTAGATCGGCGTTGCGGCGCCGATTAGCGATTGTCTGGGCCTCGATCATGGCTATTGCATCTGAGCGATGGCTATGCCTCATTTATTTAATAATACTCAACTTTATCAGGTTGGTATTGGCCGGTATTTTTATGACTATGTCTGCATCATGGCTGCACCTCGATTCAGATTCCAACAAAATTTAAAAAACTTTGTGAAATTCCCGGGGCCATAACTTCTTCGTTATAAGCCCGATTTGGTCCGTTCAAAAGCCTACACGTCATAAATAACATAATCTACACATTCATATAATAATTCGATACTTTCGAATCCGATAACTCAAAATTCACTATTGAGTTCATTTTTAGACGTTCGTAAACATTAAAGAGCGTTCAATGCTCGTTTTCTTCGTTTTAAGTCGGAATGCGACGATTCTCGAACCCACAACTCTTAATCACCCTATCTCACGTGTTGACATAGAAAACCAACATTTTCAAGTCTCACGGTAACTTTTAACCTCTAATCCGGAATTTAACATTTTCAATGTTTAACGTCTAATTAAGTAAAATTCGCCATAACTTCGTTACTAGGGTTCTCTAAGACAAATCACATGGAATACTCCATGGATTTCATATCTACATCCTAACCAAACAAGATGCAAATATTAACTTATTGATGGAGTTCAATCGTTTATAAACGATCAATCTCAACAAACAATATTTTCATGGTTCAAAACTGTATTAAACCTTATGATTTTTATAATCTCATGACTTATAGAGATTGAATCTATGATAAGCCATCATTAATCTCCTATACAAGACATATACTACCCATCTATGATTCTTCAAGATAAAAGAAAAATCAAAAAGAGATGGAGATGAAAGGTAAGGATTATACCTTAAGAATCCTTGTGAAACTCTCTTGGAAAACTAGAAGATCAAGCTTCCAAAGTGTATGTTTTATAAGTCTAGCTCTCTTTCTCTCTCAAATAATCTAGGTTGGAAAATTTCAAAACTCCAAAATGAATCAACCTAGCTTTCTATTTATAGGAAATGAGAATGGAGGGTAATTTGGACAATGAACCATCACCTCCTTACTATTCACTCTTGGTCACCAAGTAAAATACTTGCCTAGGGCTGGCGCCGTGGCGCCAGCTCTGTGCACCAGATAGTTTGGACAGTTTTTCAACTTTGCGAATTTCTCGAGCTCATAACTTCTTCGTTATAAGTCCGAATTGGCTCGCTCAAAAGCCTACCATTCACAAATTACATACTCTACGCGTTCATGCAAGAATTTTATCTATTTGACTTCGTTTACTAAAAATTCACCTATTAGTTCATTTTTAACGAAAACGATAAACGTTCAATGCTCGTTTCTTCGTTCTAAGTCGGAAGTCGGTCATTTTCGAGTCCGCAACTCTAGAATACCAAATATGACTTGTCTCCATCGAAAACCAACGTTTCCGTGTTCAAACACAAAATTTGACTTCTAATCCGAGAATTTCACGAATTCGACGTTTAACGTTCAATCGTGCAATTTCCGGCAAATCTTTATTACTTATGATTTGTTCATTACTTCAAATGAATTCAATTCATCATATGAACATCCCAACATACTTAATACAACAATTTATTTAAATGTTGGATTTTGACTTATTCTTTCATGAGCTTATAACTTATTAAAGTATAAACTACTTATAGCTTCATTGTTCATAACTTATGAAAGTTAAGGTCTTTTAATCACTATACTTATATGTTCTTAACATATAATATCATTCATGTATACATGATACAAATTCATATAAACTCTTAGTTTTCATACTAACATTCAAGGTTAACTTATAATAAGTTCATAACTTTTATAAGTTCAAATGACTTAATTCCAACTTATGTGGCTTAAGTTCATTGATTACACATTCTTCTAACTTCTTAACATTCATGTTCCTTAATCCATACTTTTCTTATCAACCTATCATGGTAGAGATAGAAGATAATTGGAGAAGAGGTCTTACTCTTAGAAGTCTTTGCAAAGTAGTCTTCTTCTTTTTCTTGAAAATGAAAGTAACTTATTTATGGCTTATTCTCCCTAACACTTAAGCACTTTGAATATGTTGGATTGTTTGAACAAGTGTTAAATGGCTAGCAAACTTCCTCTATTTATAGAGTTCACAAGGTTAGGGTAGTTTGGACAATAAACCAATCCCACCTCCTTAAGCCACCTCCTTACTATTCATTACTTGATTAGCACAACTCTTATCCTTTACTTGGCTATTACTCCTAAGTCTTGGTCATTACTCCTAACACTTGGTCATCACTCATAATGTTTGATCACTAAGATTAACCACATTAACATGGTTTGCTCCATGGGTCAATCAACCCATTGAATTCTAGCTTGGGCTTAAATTAACTTAACCTTTGGGCTTTGCATTAACAAACACTAACTTGTTTATTAATCAATAGTTGGGCCTCACCATTAATTCACTTGGGCTTGTATAAATTCTAATCAATCTTACAAGTCCAATATCATTGCTCAATACATATACATATTGTCTATGTATCATTTTCGTATTCTAACTCGTATAGAAATTTATTATATACGATATTCCATCCTTCATACAAATTTGTATAATACTTCGTATTATACTCATTTTCATTACCTTGTGCAATACCTAAGTATCATACAATTATTACTTACTCGTTAATACTTTGCCTTCCTTAACGTTCTCAAATTAAGTCCGCAAGCGAAATATTACATTTTCTATACTTAGATTATTATTACATAATCCGTCTTACCTTGATATTCTATCATTACGTATTTCTCGGAAATTCAAAAATAATTCCCGAGCAAATACCGATGAATAGTGTTTTTCGGAAAATTTCTCGGAAAACTTTTATTTTCATTTTAGAAATTCAAACACTTTAATTCCTTCACGTAGCTAAAATACTATGACATTCCAACATCATTTGGTTATAGATTGACAACCATCTTGATATCACATAAAATATAATTTTATTATTATTTAATTCAATAAAATTATTTTACAATAAAATCCGAATTTCTCGGTCGTTACAGATACTGCTTTGTAGAGTACAATTCAAGAATGCTCAGAAGAATATTTCCATGAAAAGATACTGGATGAAGCACAAATATCAAGGATATTCCACTAATTTCATGGAGTATAGAATTCAAAACTTTAACCAACTGAGTATAATAGAATATATGAAACTACAAATGGATTTTTGCCCGCTATGCGATAATCCACGTATACAGATCATTTCCACAATTTAATAAGGAATGAATACAAAGGATCATTCACCATGCATGTGGCAATCCACATAGACATATTATTCCAATAGAATAATAAAGAATGGAATAACAGAAGGATTCACCATCCGTGCGATAGAATAGATGCATGGTATGTTATTCCCAAATGTAATAATAAAGAATGGAACCAGGTCATGCGTAAACGCAAAGACAAGATATTCTGATAGAATAATAAAGAACGGAACCAGGTCAAGTGAAATTCGCATTTACAGGATATTCCAACAGAATAATAAAGAATGAAATAACAACAGAAATCACCATGCATGCGATAGAATCATACCGCATGTGTTATTCCAACGTAATAATAATTAATGGAACCGTGTCAAAGCGTAATACGCACCGATAGGATATTCCAACGTAATAATAAAGAATGGAATAATGTAAGAATTTCACCATGTATGCGGTATTTGGCGTATATAGTTATTCCAACATAATAATAAAGAATGGAATAATGTAAGAATTTCACCAAGTATAGGGTAACAAAGTTATTCCAATGTAATAATAAAAATGGAATAACAGAAGTTCTCTTCATGAATACGAAAGAAATAATACCCCTTACGAGTACAACAAATAATATCTCTTACCTTAGAAGAACTAGATATTGGAAAAGTGAGGTAGCAGAATACTTTTCTTCTTTCTCTCTATGGTTTCTCTCTCTAGAGTTTCAGTGAATTCGTAAGAAATAATGAAGGAATGAGATTCTATTTATAGTTGAATAGACTGAATAGTAACTAATTCATGAACGGTCCAGATTGATTTACTTTTAAACGGACGGTCCATATTGATTTACTATGCAGTATTAATAAATTATTCTAATAAAACAAAACCTTTTAAATAAAATATAATATATTATATTTATAGTCTAATAAAACAAATAACTTTATAAAAGTATTCTGTTTTATATAAAAAGCTTTTCTGTTTTATTACATTAATAATACTAATAAAACAAAATTTATATATATATATATATATATATATATATATATATATATATATATATAAACTTCCGTAACTTCATAAAAAGACATCTTAATATATTTAACAACATTTATCATCATTATTATAATTCACAATATTAATCGACCAGGTCGTTCCCAAGAAAGAGGGGGCTTTCCAATAAGGATTTCTCCCTATTGGCGCGCAATTAGGTGACCAAATCTCTCATTGGCAGAACTTCTAGACATCGTTAATATTGCAAATAATAATATTAATAACTTTGTCGTCTCAATTATTGATTTAATAATATATAAAATATCGACAATAATTGAATCAAATATCGTGAGATACTATGCAGCAATTACTATAGCAATAATTGAACAAAACTGAGTGACTTCTCACGTAAGCATCGATAATCAATACCGTGTGCTACTATGCAACCACGCGTATTACTGTACTTTTACTACCGAATAGTTCAACAGTTTTAAAGGTAAAACTTTCGCCGTTATTTTCATAAAAATATTTTTGTCATTTTCTCAATCCGAAAATAATTCCGTTGTGGGGTCCACCAATGATTATACCGTCCTACGGATATTCCCCGACAAAAAGAATATTCCCCGACCAATCGAATATTATATAACAACTTGCATACTTTGCAATTATAAATATTACCCACAACTATAACATTATATCAAATTCATTCCATAATATTCAAAAAATATTTTGAGAAATTTAAATCTTTATTAATAAAATCTGGGGTCTCACAATCTCCCCTCCTTATGAAATTTCGCTCTCAAAATTTACGTACGTACCTGGTATGCCGAACAGATGAGGATATCTTGACTTCATTTCAGATTCTAACTCTTGAGGTATAACCTTTGAGTATTGAATACGATCCTTCTTATTCAAGATTTTAATACGCATTTCTTCATACGTTAAATCTTCCGCTATCTCGTTCGGTTCTAAATCAATAATGTGGTTTGGGTCATCCACATATTTACGTAACATCGATACGTGAAAATCTTTATGAACACGCGACATACTTGGCGGTAAAACGAGTCTATAGGCCATAGTTCCTACTCGACCGAGGATTTCAAATGGGCCAATTAAATCGAGGCTTGAGATTTCCTCTCTTCATCGATTCTTGCTTCTCAAATAACGCCCTCTTGAACCTTCTTCTTCACATTCATCAGCTCTGAGTATGTAGCTTGAGCGGCTTTAACTTTATCGATTAAAGTCGATTCTACTCGTATATTCGTTATCTTCACGTGGGTCCCTAGAGTCTTTAACTCTATCTTCATCATTTGTAAGTTATACGAAATGGGTCTTTGTGTTAACAACATCGCACTCGTAAACGCATACGATCTTCTACTCAATGCGTCAGCTACTACGTTCGCTCTTCCACGATGATATTGAATGGTATAGTCGTAATCTTCAACAGCTCGGGCCAATGTCTTTGGCGCATGTTACATTTATTTTGGTTGAAGAAATATTTGAGGGTTTAAGAAATAGGTTTTGTACTAAGGTCAATACAAAATTTGATTTCACGCTCTGGGGTAGGCCAAAAAGTCTTCAAGAATACACCAGGAAAATTATTAACAATAGAAATATCATTCAAAACTGTAACTCTCGTCCAAGACTTGGATATCACGTCACATTGATACCTATCAACTTTCCACCGTTATTCACGACGTCCCCTACGGAAAGTCTGGCTTCGGTGCATTCCACACAAGGAAGTCACCAAATAAAGGCTCGGGGCTCTTTACTTATGGCTTGATATGACAGTGATTGACTTTAGGGTTTGGTTGCTTGAATTTGCATAATAGGTTGGTTAGGAATATGAAAGCTAACAACCTTACGAAAAGCATGATGAGTAGTTAAATAATCGATTCCTAAAATCACATCAAAGGCAAGTATTTTCAAAGAGATAAGATCGACAGGTAACGTGAAAGTGTCGATTTGAATCAACAAGATTTATAAACAGTGGAGGTAATGAAGGTTTCTACTAACGGAGTTTCAACAGGATAAGTCAAAGTCTAACTTCTCTGGGTCAAATTTAAACGTTGAGCGCAAGCAAGAGAGATAAAATAATGGGTAGAACCGGTATCTAATAAGGTATAGTCTTCGCAAGAATTTATAATTAACTAACCCGTGCTAACTTCGTTCGGGTTACTCGCTTTTTGAGAAGTCACTAAAAATGCTCTTCCTGAAACCACCGACTTTGTTTTGTCCATATCTGCCTTTGGTGCTACCGTCCCAGCTGGACTTGACTTCACTATACGATAAAATCGAGCTAAATGACCTTCTCTTCTTGAAATTTTCACTTCTATTATCTTGGCCATGATTACCACCGAAGTGGTTACCATTCTTGGCATGATAATTTCCCCCACGATGGTCATCATTGTTCCGATGGTCGTTGCCACCGGTACGATTATTATCGTGTTTTTGGTCGTTACCTTTTGGTTGTGCTAACTCATTATCGCGCTCCAATAACTGAGCCCTATTCACAACATCTGAATATAAACAAAGTTTATGAGAAATGAGGTATTGACGTATATCGGGTTTCAAACCTCTTAGAAACATTCGCGTCATTCGCTCCTCATTATCGACAAAATGGGATGCAAACCGGGATAACTCCGCAAACTGAGCCTCGTACTGTGATACGGTTATATTATTTTGCTCCATTGTTTATCTCAACATTTTCAGATGCCATTTTCAAACACTGTCACAAAACAAGGGTTAATTGACATATCACATATTATCCCTATACTCTGACCGACCAATTAAATACCAAATAAACTTAGGTAGGTCATACTAGCGACGGAATTCCCCGTCTCTCCCCTCCTAGTTCTTGTCTCACATCTTAGCCAGGGATCATATCTCTAAGCTTTGATACCAACTGTGACGCCCCAAAAATAGGTATACATCACCCATCTTGAGTCACCAAATACATGGTACAAAATTCAAATACAACTTAATTATACAACAGTCGTGTAAAATACGACAAAACATAATCTAAGAGTTTTAATAAGAATATTGTCATCTAGACAATATCCACACTCAAAGGAGTCCTCATTACATTTATTGTCACACTATTTAACAGAATAGTGAGGACTACTAATACTATTATCTGGACCGTCACTCCGTTCCCCGACTAGTCTCGGCTACGTTCTCATTTCCTAAAGAGAACAGTGAAAGAAAGGGGTGAGCTCAACTAGCCCAGTAAGAAATATTATGACTAAGATAATGTAGAATAAATTATCATTAGTATTCAACAATGTTAAACTGATAAAATATAACAAACATCAAGTTTAACTACACCGGAACAAGCAATCCATTAAAAGAGTCAAGTAGAGAATAAAATCTACTATCTTTTATGATTTAAAAAGGTTTTTTCATCACTTTTATCGCTGAGACTTAGCTTAATAAATAATCCACATCATCCCTGCACTACGGCCAAGGATATTCATTAGTATCACAACCACAAATTATCCATGTACTACGGGCCAAGGATATTTGTGTATTCATCAATGGTCATGATCATGCCAACAACTCGTCCCATCAATGCACTACGGGCAATGAGGACTTTTACCACATCATTTGTAACATTACGGTCATGATTATACCGAATAATCCTCGGTCATAATCATACTAAGTCCATCTATGCACAACAAATACGAGATGACTTTCAACATAATATAAGCATGAGGATGATGACAGTGATATAAGAATCCAATAAAACAAGTTCAAGAATTAATTTATCCAGAATTCAATAACGTCCAAATTGTCATCATGATACTGCTTTGTAGAGTAAAATTGAAGAATGCTCAGAAGAATATTTCCATGTAAAGATATTGGATGAAGCACAAATATCAATGATATTTCACTAATTTGATGGAGTATAGAAGTCAAAACTTTAACCAACTGAGTATAATAGAATATATGAAACTGCAAATGGATTTTCGCCCACTATGCGATAATCCACGTATACAGATAATTTCCACAATTTAATAAGGAATGAATACAAAGGATCATTCACCATGCATGTGGCAATCCACATAGACTGGTTATTCAAACATTATAATAAAGAATGGAATAATAGAAGGATTCACCATGCGTGCGATAGACTCGCATGCATGTGTTATTCCCAATGTAATAATTAAGAATGGAACGGTCATGCGTAAACGCACGCATGTGATATTCCGGCGTAATAATAAAGAACGGAACCGAGTCGTGAAATTACGACCGATGTGATATTCCAAATGTAATAATAAAGAATGGAATAACAACAGAAATCACCATGCATGCGATAGACCGCACAGACAGGTTATTCCAACAGAATAATTGTTGCCTCTTTTATAGTTCTAATAAAAGAGCTCGAACTCATGCAAGCATACACGGGTTAACAAGTAATACAGAGTAAGTAGAGTATCGATCCCACAGAGAAAGTTGTTAAATTCAAACTATCATGCATCAATTAACTCACCAAATTTATATGCCTAGACTAATGACTAAAAGTGTTGAATTAAACTAATTGTGAATAACAACTGAAAATAAGAATACAAATGGAATAAATATATTCTGGAAATAATGGGACCCTAACTTCATTTAATATTTCATCTAATCGCCACTATCATGCAATAAGTGTTCACATATCACAAGAAAATAGCCAAGAGCACGAATAGAGTTATAACCATTTTTCAATGCACTATAGCCTACTTACACAGCATCTACAAATGTTAGACTCTATGTAATCACCAATATAACCAAAATCACTATATGTCTATGTGAAATTGCAATTATATTGATTTTAAGCTCAAGCCCTTATTCTAGCTCATATACGGTGAAAACAAAGATATGTCTATCCTGGTTCACAAAATACGCAAGCCATATACAATGACCCCATATTAGCATGCTATCATGATTACAATCCATACCTATATGTTCATTGTCAATTCCATACAAGTACTGAGACGAATGGTGATCAAGCATTCATACATGTAAAACAATCATGACAGATATTCCATATGATATGTAAAACAATCCTAGCATTTAAATGTGCAACCAAACTACATATTAAAATCATTAGAATCCCATAATGGAATTTAGTTCATGGTCAACCAAAAGCCATTATGGGATCAACGCTAAACATATGATCAATAAGCAAACAATTAAAATAAGAAAGATAGAACAATCAAACCCAATCGCTGAATAAAAATCAATGATCAACGTTTAAATCCTCATAGAAATCCAGTAAATAAGTATAGAAATCCACAATGGTAGATAATCCCAAGAAGAATTGGAAAAGTAGACGTTAAGGCTTTGTTCTACATTGGAATCTCTTCCGAGGTGTAAACCCTAGTTACTATGATGAAAATACGCTTAAAGTTATCAAGTTGTTCGTCTGACACCCATCAGAATCGTTTAAAAACCAATTACAATTCATTTAATTAAAAATTAAAATTAAAACAAAATTACAACATCGGATCGCCACATGCCATGCTGCCTTCTCTCAAATTTATATGTCTCGCGCGGGTGCGAGACTTATAGAATGTCTGTCCTGTCTAGCCAACCTCTCGCGGGTAGCGCTCTCTTCTTTTCGTGGCACAAGAACTTGTCAGAGGTCATCATCGTCTAGCCGGTACTAAGCGCAAGCGCGCGCCTCCCAGTGCTATGCCATCTTGCACATGGCACATGCAACTTCTTTACCGCAAGTTCTGGTTTTGGTTTTTTTTTTTGGCTTCTGTCATGCTGCTGCTATTTGTTCTTTTCATGCTTGATCTCTTGCTCCATTGTACCTCCATGTCATGCACATCCTCGTTTTTGCCTCGCCTTCACGCATCTATTTGCCACGTGCCTTCTAGTACCACCAAAATTAAGCCGATTCCTGCACTTATTCACCAAAAGGAGTTTTAAGTAAATGCAATGCAAAATAACGTGAAATGCAACTAAAACACAATAAAATGTACTTGAGATGGGTATAATTCGCTTGAATTTGTATTCAATAAGTAGGTAAAAATACCACTTATCAATAATAATTAATGGAACCAGGTCAGGCGTAATACGCATCGACATGATATTCCAACAGAATAATAAAGAATGGAATAACAGAAAAATTTCACCATGTATGTGGTACTTCATATATACAGGTTATTCCAACATAATAATAAAGAATGGAATAAAAAAAGAATTTCACCAAGTATAGGGTAGCTCACAGATACGAGTTATTCCAATGTAATAATAAAGAATGGAATAACAGAAGTTCTCTTCATGAATACGAAAGAAATAATACCCCTTACGAGTACAACAAATAATATCACTTATCTTAGAAGAACTGGATATTGGAAAAGTGAGGTAGCAGAATACTTTTCTTCTTTCTCTCTATAGTTTCTCTCTCTAGAGTTTCAGTGAATTTGTAAGAAATAATGAAGGAATGAGCTTCTATTTATAGGAGAATGGACTGAATAGTAACTAATTCATGAACGGTCCAGATTGATTTGCTTTTAAACGAACGGTCCATTTACTATGCAGTATTAATAAATTATTCTAATAAAACAAAATATTTTTAAAAAAATAGAATATATTCTATTTATAGTCTAATAAATCAAATAACTTTATAAAAATATTTTTTTTTATATAAAAAGATTTTACTATGCAAACACTATGCATAATAAAATATTATATATTCTAATTATTGTTTAATAAAACAAATAACTTTATAAAAGTATTATGTTTTATATAAAAAGATTTAACTATGCAAAATACTATGCAGTACACTATGCCAACACTATGCATAATAAAATATAATATATTCTAATTATTATCTAATAAAACAAATAACTTTATAAAAGTATTCTGCTTTTATATAAAAAGCTTTTCTATTTTATTACATTAATAATACTAATAAAACAAAATTTATATATATATATATATATATATATATATATATAAACTTCCATGACTTCATAAAATGACACCTCAATATTGTGACGCCCCCAAATCTGGGTATCTTCCAACCCGACAGATGGTGCTACACGGTACTCATAACTGTACATTCATTCTATTGAAACGACATCAAAATGTGTGTATCAACGACATTCTTATTACATTAATAATATTACATCCCGTTCCCAGGTTCTAAAACCATTACATTCTTTGGTCATCATTCTATAATATATACAACTTACTAGTTTATTACAAGGTAAACTAATCGTTCAGCTTCATTTTGCCTCTATCCTTGTTAGATCCCTCGGTTCGTTCGATCCTAGTTACATTCATATGGTTCAAGTAAGAGTGATCATAACAAACTCAGCAAGTACAATAATTTCTTTTAAACAACATGCTTGAAACATAGGCATCGTATATCTTCAGTAACAGAACAATAGTTATGAAGTACTACCGATAATTTAAAATAGCACTTCTTTTCCTTCAAAACATTTTACAATGATAATATTCAGTAAAACATCAATTCTGGCTCAAGACCATGAGCAATACATAATTTCTTTTAAAAGGACAACCCGACACTAAGTCCGTAAGTCCGATATATCTTACGAGCACTTCTAAGTGATCAACCCATAGTACTCTATGTTGATCAACGCTACATCCTGTTAAACGTATGTACGTTTAAGTTTTGGAAACCTCGCGTGCCCATCGAATAATCGATGAAAATACATTTGTTTATTCATACTTAGGCTTACCTTGAATCCGTACCAAACAATTGGTGTAGGATAGCGTTAACAATTCTATATTTGAAAGACTTGTAAATAAATCAATCAACTCTTCAAGATTAGTCTAGCCTAGGTAAAACTGGCATCGACCCTTTAGTAAAACAGTTCATGCATCTCATAGCATGAATCACAGAAAACTTGGCTAACACGAAGGTTAGACAAACGTTTAAGAAAAACTTGCCTTCAACATCTGCTACAGTAAAAATAACTTTTCCTTTCAGTCTTTACGGTCTCTACAATACATAACCACATAACATACCACATTAGGTCATGAATGAACATACATGGTTCCTATTGAATCTTACCCTTCTTCTCAATCTAATAATACATTAGATTTGCTACTATTGGTTCCGGCTTGCCATTATCTTTACATCATTCTTACCAACTTCTTTCTCTTCTATGTCTTACGTGGATTTACTTCATTAATAGAACTCGTTTCGAGTTAATCATCCTTCTTAATGACTTATTAACATTCTTATGTTATTAATCAAAACTCGATCATCGTTAGTTAAGTACACTTTATTGCATACCGTTTACGTTTACCTATTACTTAACAAATTTTAGTTGTAACTCTTAACGTTATAGGCCTTATCATTATTGAATACGGTTCACGTTCTTTATACTTTATGTTCGTCGTTTAACTATTCATTAAACAACATTAAATTCCTAAAGTCATCACTATAACAGTGATTTAGGAAAGGTCTTATCATTATTCATTAAGTAATTACATAACCCATACTTGTATTGCAAACCATTGGATTCATAATCAACTTGGTCAACAAATTTCTATAGTCGGCTTAACACATTACGTTGTTCTCATTATGTTCATCTTCAATTGATTATTAACCTTTAATCATCATACATTAAGTGTCTAACAATGCCTTAACAATGTTATATTAACACCTTATTTCATTACTAATGAGTTATCTTTCCTTCTATACTTGTAAACATTCTTGTCTATCAAAACTACGGGATGGCTGTTTATGCATTTTACATTTAGCTCTTCATCTTGCGCTTGCCATGATGCGAGTTAACGATATGCCACGGCATTGTTACGGTTACAAGCAAGCACCACCATTTGTTTTGGGTTGGCCAAGGCCTTCAACTCAGGCTTAGAAAAAATTTTGCAGACTTTAAATTTTGTGAACTTCCCGGACGCATAACTTCTTCGTTATAAGTCTGAATTGACTCGTTTAAAAGCCTATGGTTCAAAAATTCCATACTCTACGCGTTTATGCAAGAATTTTATCTATTTGACTTTGTTTGCTAAAATTTCACCTATTAGTTCATTTTTAACGAAAACGATAAACGTTCGTGAACGTTCAACGCTCGTTTCTTCGTTCTAAGTCGGAATTCGGTCATTTTCGAGTTCGCAACTCTATAATGCCAAATATGACTTGTCTCCATTGAAAACCAATGTTTCCAAGCTCAATATCAAAATTCGACTTCCATTCCGAGAATTTCACGAATTCAACGATTATCGTCCAAACTCGTAAAGTTCGCCTTAACTTCATTTCTTATGATTTGTTCATCGATTTAAATGGATTCAATCCATCATATTAACATCTTGACATACATAATTCACTAACTTATTGACATGATAAGTTATTACTTGTTCTTCATGAATTTATAACTTATAAAAGTATAACTACTTATGATTTTACTTCACATAACTTAACATGGTCTAAATCTTTTAACCATCATTCTCTCATCTTCTAGCCATATATATTTCATTATTGTTACATATTACAAGTTCCTATAAGTTCTTTCTTGATTCATAACTTATATGATTACGAATAGCTTATTCATAACTTATACGTCTTATTAAGACTTAAGCCCTTTAATTACTCATTCCTATCATTTCTTAGCATACATGTTCTACCACTACCCATCTCCCTACCAATGGAAGAGAAAGAGATTCATGGTTTAAGTTCTTACCGTTGAATATCACTTGACTAAGCTTTAATCTCCTTCTTGCTTCTTGAAAATCTCATAATGGAAGTTTGACTTATAAGTGCTTATTCTCTCTAAGCAATAAGTTGCTTAACTTGAGAGGAGTTGGGAGAAATTTATTAACCAACAAATGAAGTGAGGCTTCTCTATTTATAGGCAATCCAAAGTGAGGGTATTATGGACATTAGGTCATCCCACCTCCTAACCTCCTCAACTTCACCTCCTTACTATTCATAACCTTGGCTCTAAGTTAACTTGCTAGCCACTTCCCTTTCTTGCTCATCACAACACCTGATCACCACACAAAGTTTTTGCCCATCAAGTCTACCCACATTAACATGGTTTGCTCCATGGATCATGGCCAATTCATTGGGCTTGCTTAATTAATCTAGCTAATTTCTTGTTGGGCTCATAGTAAAATAGTTTGGACTCATGACATATCAAACACTTGGGCTAGAGTATCACTTACTAATTGGTCTTCTACCATTAAGCTAATAATCCTACAAGTCCATTACATTAAATTTAGAATCTTAACATATATACACCACATATAATTCTCGTATGCTAACTCGTATACTTATTTAATATACGTCATTCCATCATTCATACATACTCGTATAATGCCTCGTATTATACTCGTATTCATTACCTCGTATAATACCTACGTATTATACAATCATAGCTTTAATTCATTATATGCATTTAAATTCCTTCTCGGAACTCACTTTCCCTAACTGTTAGGTTTTAAGTCCGCAGGCGAAAAAACTGCGTTTGCCATAACTGAAATATTATTGGATATTCTATCTCACCTCGATATTCTATCTCACCTCGATATTCTATCATTACGTATTTCTCGGAAGTTCAAAAATAATTCCCGAGTAGAAATGCGTGAATAGTGTTTTTCGGAAAATTTCTCGGAAAGTTTTTATTTTCGTCTTGAAAATTCAAACACTTTAATTCTATTACGTAGCCAAAATACTATGACATTCTATTATGTCTAGGTCATAGAACGAACTTCAATTAGCTTACTCCCATAAATAATTAATTAAATTCATTTAATCCACATAATAAAAATTAAAATTTAATTCTCAAAAATCCAAATTTTCTGGGGCGTTACAAATATATTTAACAACATTTATCATCATTATTATAATTCACAATATTAATCGACCAGTCGCTCCTGTGAAAGAGGGGCTTTCCAATAAGGATTTCTCCCTATCATGCCATGATTAGGTGACCAAACCTCTTCTTGCGTAACTTCTGACATTGTTAATATTGTAAATAATAATATTAATAACTTCGTCGTCTCAATTATTGATTTAATAATATATAAAATATCGACAATAATTGAATCAAATAACGTGAGATACTATGCATCAATTCATCAGAGTAATAATTGAACAAAACCGAGTGACTTCTCACGTAAGCATCAATAATCAATACCGTGCTACTATGCAACCACGCCCAGACATCGTATTTTTATTACCGAGTAGTTCAACGGTTTTAACGGTAAAACTTTTGCGCTTATTTTTATAAAAAATATTTTTGTCGTTTTTCAATCCGATAATAATTCCGCTAGGGTCCACTAATGATTGTACCACGCATTTAATATTCCCCGACAAAAAGAATATTTCCCGACCAATCGAATATTATATAACAACTTGCATACTTTATAAAATTTATAAATATTACCCACAGCTATAACATTATATCAAATTCATTCCATAATATTCAAAAAATATTTCATAAATTTAAATCTTTATTCATAAAATCTGGGGTCTCACAATAATCTCAAGACTATTAATCCTAAGATTAAATAGTTCTAGTCGCATGTTTATTTTTTATGAGATTATTCATATGATAATTTAAAATAATCTCATGTTATGTTTTTTTTTTTTAGGATTAATTAAAGTATTAAATTAAAAAAATTATTATACACTTACCAATAATAACATATTTTAAACTTATTTATACATCAAAAAATATTTATTGATTATACATACAACCCCACTCCCACCCCACCCCCACCCCCACCCCCAACCCCAACCCCAAAAAATAATATTTTCTGATTATGTATACACTCCCCCCACCCCCCACCGACCCCACCCCACCCCACCCCACCCCCCAAACCCAAACCGAAACCCAAAAAAATAATATTTTCTCGATTATGTATACACTCCCACCCCGCCCCCACTCCCACTCATCCATCCACCCGCATCCCCAAAATAATATTTACTGATTATGTATACACTCCCACCCTGCCTACCCCCCATCCCACCCTTATCCCCCACCCCGACCCAAAAAAAATAATATTCATTATTATGTATACACCCCACCCCACCCCCACCCCCACCCCCACTCCCATCCCCCAAAAAATAATATTCTTACAACCCAAAAATAATATTCAAAGTGATTATACATAACCCCACCCCTCAAAAAATAATATTTATCGATTATGTATACAACCCCCCCCCCCCCCCCCCACCCCCACTTCCACTTTCACTTCCTATATATGTAAGACCCCAACTTATTATAAAATTTGATATAATGCTTTGGTTATGGGTGAAATGTGCAAATTTTATAAGATAAGCAAGTGGTTATAAAATATTCATTTTGTTAGAAATATTCTTTTGGTCGTGGAATATTCTTTTTTTGTTTGGGAATATTCGTATTTACTTGCCAAGCACCCATTCGTGGGGCTCATAATGTAATAACTCGCTTGGATGAAGAAAACGACAAAGTATGAGTTTTTATAAATAACGGCGTAGTTATTACAATTAACACTCGTTGGAATACCGGTGGTTAAAATACGAATGCTATGGTCAGTGGTTATGCTGACACCAGATTATGCATGCAAGATTATTGAATTATTGATTCAGACGTAAAAGGAACTACTCAATAATTGTTATAGTAGTTACTGTTCAATATTTTATTTTATTGATTCAATAATTGTTGCGTTGATATTTAATATTATTGTTGTTTCCATAATTATCACTGCACAGTATTTCCCATTATCATATCAATAATTCATATTATTTGAATAATATTATTAGATAATATTATTGGCAATGTCTAGAAAGTTCTGTCTAAGGAGAGGTTTGATCACCTAATTGCGCGCCAGTAAGGAGAAATCCTTATTGCAAAGCCCCCTCTTCCTGGGAACAGCCTGGTTGTCATAATTGTGATTCTGTAATATTATTTGTGAATAATTAATTGTTGATTTATATGATAAAAAAATATTTATTTGATGTGGATATAAATGATGAATTTATTTATGTGGTTATAAATGAAGGAATTAATGCTGAGGTATTTTATCAGTATTTTGTCGGAATGGAGTTATTAAAAATCACCCGTTTATTGATTTCGGATATTTTCTAGTTGGAATTTGAAAAAACTCAAAGCTACAAAGTTGTAGAGAATTCGATTTCGTGTGGAATGGACATTAAATTCGTATTTTTTTGATAAACGGGCTATTTTTTATGAATTGTTGAAGTTTCAAAAAATAAAATAATTTTTATTAATTTATGGGTTGGACCCACTTTTGGGTTGGTGTTGAATACACATGGGCTGCTATTTTTTTCTTCTAAGATGGCATGCTTGATTTTTCCAAAGGTGTGCGTAGAGAAAAAAGAAAGAAATAATAATATTTTATTATTTTAGTCTCCTATGGCGCTCTAGGATTTTCCTATAAATAGACGCTTAGGTTAGAATTGAAAATCACACCAGAAATAAGTTTTCTTTCTCTCTAGATTCTTGAGCGTATTTTTGTGAGTATTTTGATACTTTGAGAGTTGCTGTTCGGTACAAGTTTCCTTCTGCTTTCTATCCGATATTCCTATCAGAAGTACCGTTATTTTAAGGTAAGGGATGTTATTTTCTTCTTAAATGATATTATTTTCTTCAATATCATTATGCCGAAATATTGGTGAACTTTTTAATTAAATGTGGAACTTTTTGTGTCGGGATTATTATTCACGTATACGGCACTATTCACGTATATGGCACTATTCACGAATACGACACTATTCACCAAAAAATAAAATTTTCTTCTTTTTGTCCAAGATGTCTATTATGGTTACTATCTTTGATTGTATCCATGTTTTGATCTTTATTTTGAATTACTTTCACAATTGGTTATTGTGAAGTATTATTGATCTTGGATAAACCTGCTTATACTGAATCCCTAATATTTGTTCTTCCGTCTCACTTTGGATTCGTTTTCTTTAAAATATTTTTCATCATCCTCGGTCCTAAATGATGATATTACCGATATCTTTGGCACTGTGTAGTGCAAAGATGAATGATTAATCGATGAATATCTTTGGCCCGTGGTGCAAAAGATGAACAGTGTTGAGATGAACATGACCAACCTAAGGTGAATAAATGAATATCTTTGGCCCAGTGCAAAGATGAATATGTGATTAAAAGATTTATATTGATTGATGTTACAGGGATAAAATATTGATGATGGACTCTTAAATCTTAGAAGATAGTAGAATTTATTCTCTACGTGACTCTTTTAATGGATTGTTATTTCCGCTGTATTTGTTGATCTAAAACTTGTTGTCTATTATATTCTATCAGATTTTTCCCTGTTGAAGACTAATGATAATTTGTTGTATATTATCTTAGTCATAATATTCTTTACTGGGCTAGTTGAGCTCACCCTTTTTCTTTTTGTTTCATTTTTCTTCTCAGGAGGTGAGAACATAGCAGGATCGAGTCGGGGTATGGAGTGATGGTTCTAGAAAGATGTTTTAGCAGTCCTCACTATTTCTATAAAATAGTGTATGAATAATTGTAATGAGGACTTATTTGAGTGTTGATATTGTCTAGAAGACAATATTTGTATTTAAACTCACAGTATATGTTGTCGTATTTTGCACGACAATTGTATTATTGAAGTTGTAGTTTGCTTTCTGTACCATGTATTTGGCGACTCAGAATGGGTGTTGTATACCTATTTTGGGGGCATCATAGTTGGTATCAAGGCTTAGGGATATGGTCTCTGGCGGAGATCGAGGAATAGAACTAGGAGGGGAGAGATGAGTAAATTCTTCGCTAGTGTGTCCTAACTAAGCTTATTTATTGGTTGGTCATAATATAGGATATTATGTGTTATGTTAATTTGTTTAATTAACCCTTATTTTATGAAAGTATTTAAGAATGGCTGCTGAGAACGTTAACAATGGAGTGTATGAGACTGTGGAACAACCTTTAGTCACAAACCAGGAGAACGTGCAACAGATGGCAATATTCCTCCTGTAAACAACACTCACAGAAAGCAACGATGAACGATGGAATGTTTAGGATCTTTTACGCTTCATGCAAAATCAAACGAGGGAGACTCGTGTACAAAATACTGTGGAAATGATGGCAACACGCGATGATGCATCACGACCAAGCGATTCAAGGAGTTGGGACCATCGAATTTCTGGGGAAAGCCCGATCCGATTAAGGCGAAAACATGGGTCAAGAAAATTATCAAGATATTCGATGTCTTGGGATGCACGGAGGAACAGAAGGTTCCATTCGCCACCTTTATGTTCCGTGAGGAGGCAGATTACTGGTGGGAAAATATGAAGCATACCCAGCCAGCCGCACTCAACATGTCTTGGGAAAGATTTCAAAAATTGTTCAATGACAAGTACTTTCTTGAAAGTATTCGTCATATGAAGGAGGTAGAGTTTATTAGACTGGAATAGAACAACATGACGGTGTTTCAGTACGAGGCGAAGTTCGCGGAGTTATCCAGGTTTGCACCTCATTTGGTAGAAAATGTGGAATGTATGACGCGGATGTTTCTGAGAGGTCTAAAACCCGAGATTCGTCAATACCTTATCTCTCATAAATTTTCTCTGTATTCAGATGTTATCAACATGGCTCAATTATTAGAGCGAGATAGTGAGTATACTCAACCAAGGGACCACAACCAGGGTTATACCGGTGACAACAATCATCAGAACGATGATAACCAGCGAGGAGGGAAAAATACGGACAAAGGCGGTAACCACTCGGGTGGTAATCGTGGCCATGATAATAGAAGAGGTGAGTCAAGTAGAAATTTCAGAAAGAGGAGATTCAACAATGACGGGAAGACATCATCAGAAACACCAGCACCAACAACAAATTCTAGGGGAGGAGATCGACTGCCAGTTAGATGTTACAAATGCGAGAAAGAGGGATATATCAGCCCAAACTGTCCACAACAATCCAAGTATGTTATAACTGTGGAAAGGAGGGCCATATAGCTCGAGACTACTCTGTAGCAAAACCAAGTTCAGCGGGGATGGTGACTCCAAAGGCTGTCCCAGATAAGTCAAAATCAGCGGTTCCTGGAAGAGCGTTTGTTGTAATTGGCTAAAACATGAGGAACCCGAACGAGGTGATCACGGATAAGATAATCTTAAATTCTTGCGAAGTTTATACCTTACTAGATACCGGTTCTACCCATTCTTTTATCTCTCCTGCTTGTGCTCAACGTTTAAACTTGAGTCCGAAGAAATTGGACTTTGATTTATCTGTTGAAACTCCGTTGGGTGAAACCTTTGTTACATCTACAGTTTATAAATCTTGCTTGATCCAAGTTGGCACTATCACATTACCTGTTGATCTTATCTCTTTAAAGATACTTACTTTTAATGTGATTTTAGGAATTGATTGGTTAACCACTCATCATGCCAAAATTGATTGTTTTCGTAAGGTTGTTAGTTTTCATATTCCTAACCAACCTGTCATACGAATTCAAACAACTAAATCACTAAAATCAGTTACCGTCATATAAAGCCACAAAGCTATTCGTTTATTGAAAAACGGATGCCAAGCTTTCTTAGCCCATGTTAAGGATTTGAATAAAGACAAGTCAGATTTGGATAATATTTTTGTTGTTAGAGAATTTCCTGAAGAACTTCCCGGTCTACCCCCAGAACGTGATGTTGAATTCTTTATTGATCTTGAACTGGGTACAAAACCCATTTCTAAAATCCCATATCGAATGGCTCTATTGAACTTCGTGGAGTTAAAAGTCCAACTACAGGAGTTATTAGACATCGGTTTCATTAGATCTAGTACATCTCCTTGGGGTGCTCTGCTTTTATTCGTAAAGAAGAAAAGACGGGGTATGCAACTTTGTATTGACTCTGAGAATTAAACCATGTCACCATCAAGAATAGGTATCTGTTACCTCGCATTGATGACCTGTTCGACCAGTTACAAGGAGCAAAATTCTTTTCAAAGATCGATCTTCGTTCTGGATATCATCAGCTGAAGATTAAAATTGAGGATATTCCAAGACTGCCTTCAGAACTCGATACGGGCATTATGAATTCTTAGTCATGTCTTTTGGATTGACTAATGCTCTTGCTGCTTTCATGGATATGATGAACCGAGTATTCAAAGAATATTTGGATCAGTTCGTTGTTGCCTTTATTGATGACATCCTCATCTATTCCAAAAGACGTGAAGATCATGAGCACCATTTGAAGCTAATACTTGAAAGGCTTCGTGAAAACAAGCTATATGCCAAGATGAAGAAATGCGAGTTCTGGCTTAAAGAAGTAGCATTTCTTGGGCACGTAGTGTCAAAACATGGAGTATCTGTTGATCCGGCAAAGATTGAAGCAATACAAAGTTGGGAGCAACCGAAGTCGGTGACCGAAGTACGCAGCTTTCTGGGCTTAGTTGGTTATTATCGGAGATTCATGGAAGGATTTTCTCAAATCGCTACTCCATTAACTCAGCTGACTTGGAAAGATACAAAATTTGTATGGAGTGAGGAATGTGAGAAAAGTTTTCAAGAGCTCAAGAGGAGACTCATTTTGGCACCTATTCTGGCAATACCATCTGGTTCAGATGAATTTGTCATCTACAGCGATGTTTCAGGCAAAGGGTTAGGATGTGTTCTCATGCAACATGGGAAAGTCATAGCCTATGCCTCGCGACAACTCAAAGATTATGAGAGGAATTATCCTACTCATGATTTGGAGTTGGCAGCAGTCGTATTCGCGTTGAAGATATGGAGACACTACTTTTATGGGGAGAAAGTGGAGATTTATACGGACCATAAAAGCCTCAAATATTTCTTCACCCAAAAAGAACTCAACATGCGGCAACGATGTTGGCTTGAGCTGTTGAAAGATTACGATCAGACTATTCAATATCATCCTAGAAAAGCGAACGTAGTAGCTGACGCATTGAGTAGAAGATCATATGCAAGTACGAGTGCGATATTGTCAACACAAAGGCCCATTTTGTATGACTTTCAAAGGATGGAGATAGAATTAAAGACTCCAGGGACCCACGTGATGATGGTGAATATACGAGTAGAATCGACTTTAATCGATAAAGTTAAAGCTACTCAAGCTACGGACCTAGGGCTGATGCGTATGAAGAAGAAAGTGCAAGAAGGAGCTATTCCAGAAGCAAGAATCGATGAAGAAGGAATACTTCGAGTCAACTCTAGACTTTGTGTTCCTAACGATTCTGACTTAAAGCATAAAATCATGATGGAGGCACACAACACCCCGTTTGCAATCCATCCTGGGAGTACCAAAATGTATCATGATATTCGACATACATTTTGGTGGAACAATATGAAGAGAGAGATCGCAGAGTTTATCTCGAGGTGTTTAACTTGTCAACGTGTAAAGGCGGAGAATCAAGTGCCAAAAGGTCCATTGCAACCACTTGAGATTCTGAAATGAAAATGGGAACGCATTACCATGGATTTCGTTACAGGTCTTCCCAAAGTTTCTCAAGGCATAGATGCGATTTAGGTTATTGTTGATAGATTAACCAAGTTTGCTCATTTCTTGCCTATACGTGAGACTTATTCCCTTGAACGTCTTGCTCGTATATACGTGAATGAGATTGTGAGATTGCATGGCATGCCAGTATCCATAGTTTTGGAACGTGACCCAAGATTCACTTTAAGATTTTGGGTTAGCCTACAGAAAGCTATGGGCACGGATTTACGATTCAGTTCAGCATACCATCCTCAAACGGACGGGTAATCGGAAAGGACTATTCAAACCCTTGAAGATCTATGAAGACTCTGTGTTCTAGATTTCAAAGAAAGTTGGGATAAGTACTTGCCACTGGTGGAATTCTCCTACAACAATAGTTATCAAGCAAGTATAGGCATGGCTCCATTTGAGGCGTTGTATAGACGAAAGTGTTATTCTCCAAAGATCTTTGGGGCGAGGTGGGAGAAAGCAACAATGTTGGGACCGAAATTAAAATGTACGCATGACTACGAGAAAAGATCCAAATGATTCGACAACGTATTCAAACCTCACAAGATCGACAAAAGAGTTATCTTTGATCTTTATAGAAAAGGACGTGGAGTTTAATATTGGAGATCATGTATTGTTACGTGTTGCTCCATGGAAGGGAGTTACAAGATTTGGAAAAAGAGGAAAGCTCAATCCAAGATTTGTTGGTCCATTTGAGATTCTTGACCGAATAGGAAATGTAGCCTATAGACTCGCATTACCTCCAAACATGTCTCGTGTTCATAATGTTTTTCATATATCAATGCTTCAGTAAATATGTGAAAGACCCGAACCATATTATTGAGTTAGAACCGGACGAGATAGCCAAGATTTAACGCGTCGAGGAGGTACTGTTAAAATCTTGGATAGAAAAGAGCATGTCCTACACACCAAGGTTATACCACAAGTTAAGGTTTTGTGGAGGAACCATGCTATCAAGAAATGACACAGGAGTTAGAATCGAAAAATGAAAGTGAGGTACCTCACCGCTCGACACACATTGTGCGTCACGTCAATTTCGAGGACGAAATTTTATAAGGAGGGGAGATTGTAAGACCCCAACTTATTATAAATAAAATTAAATTTTCTTTATTCATTTTCCTAAATTAATAAGGTGTTAATTTGATATAATGCTTTGGTTATGGGTGAAATGTGCAAATTTTATAAGATAAGCAAGTGGTTATAAAATATTCATTTTTTTCGGGGAATATTCTTTTGGTCGTGGAATATTCTTTTTGTCGAGAATATTCGTATGCACCCAGTAGACCATTCATAGGGCTCTCATAATGTAATAAGCTGTTTGGATGAAGAAAATGACAAAGTATGAGTTTTTATAAATAACGGCGTGGTAGTTGTTACCAATTAACAATCGTTGGAATACACAGGTAGTTAAAATACGATGAATGGCGCGTGGTTGCACGAAGAAGCACGGTATTACGCAGATATTATTGAATTATTGATTAAATGCGTAAGAAGACACTTTACTCAATAATTGTTACAGTGAGTTATTGCTTCAATATTTTATTTTATTAATTCAATAATTGTTGCGTTGATATTTAATATTATTGTTGTTTCAATAATTGTCACTGCACAGTATTTCCCATTATCAGATCAATAATTCATATTATTTGAATAATATTATTAAATAACATTATTGGTAATGTCTAGAAGTTCTGTATAAGGAGAGGTTTGATCACCTAATTACGCGCCAGTAAGGAGAAATCCTTATTGCAAAGCCCCTCTTTCACGGAACAGTTGCGTTTGTCATAATTGTGATTCTGTAATATTATTTGTGAATAATTAATTGTTGATTTATATGATAAGAAAATATTTATTTGATGTGGATATAAATGATGAATTTATTTATGTGGTTATAAATGAAGGTAATTAATACTGAGGTATTTTATCAGTATTTTGTCGGAATGAAGTTATTAAAAATCACCCGTTTATTGATTTCGGATATTTTCTAGTTGGAATTTGGAAACACGCAAAGCTACAAAGTTGTAGAGAATTCGATTTTCGTGTGGAATAGACATAAAATTCGTATTTTTCTGATAAACGGGCTATTTTCTATGAATTGTTGAAGTTTCGGAAAATAAAATAATTTTTATTAATTTATGGGTGGGACCCACTTTTGGGTTGGTGTTGAATACATATGGGCTGCTATTTTTTTCTTCCAAGATGGTATGCTTGATTTTTCCAAAGGTGTGCGTAGAGAAAAAAGAAAGAAATAATAATATTTTATTATTTTAGTCTCCTATGGCGTTCTAGCATTTTTTTATAAATAGACTCTTAGGTTAGAATTAAAAATCACACCAGAAATAAGTTTTCTTTCTCTCTAGATTCTCGAGTGTATTTTTGTGAGTATTTTGATACTTTGAGAGTTGCTGTTCGGTACAAGTTTCCTTCGGCTTTCTATCCGATATTCCGATCAGAAGTACCGTTATTTTAAGGGAAGGGATGTTATTTTCTTCTTAAATGATATTATTTTCTTCAATATCATTATGCCAAAATATTGGTGAACTTTTTAATCAAATTTTGAACTTTTTGTGTCGAGGTTACTATTCATGTATACGTCAGTATTCACGTATACGGCACTATTCACCAAAAAATAAAATTTTCTTCTTTTTGTCCAAGATGTCTATTATGGTTACTATCTTTGATTGTATCCATGTTTTGATCTTTATTTTGAATTCTGTTTCACAATTGGTTATTATGAAGTATTATTGATCTTGGATAAACTGTTATACGAATTCCTAATATTTGTTCTTCCGTCATCTCCTTTGGATTCGCTTTCTTTAAAATATTTTTCATCATCCTCGGTCCTAAATGATGATATTCTTGAATATCTTTGCCTTTGTGAGTGCAAAGATGAATGATTAACTGATGAATATCTTTGGCCCGTAGTGCAAAGATGAACAGGTGTTGAGATGAACATGACCAACCGGTGAAATAAATGAATATCTTTGGCCTGTAGTGTAAAGATGAATATGTGATTAAAAGATGTATATTGATTGATGTTACAGGGATAAAATATTGATGATGGACTCTTAAATCTTAGAAGATAGTAGAATTTATTCTCTACGTGACTCTTTTAATGGATTGTTGTTTCCGCTGTATTTGTTGATCTAAAACTTGTTGTCTATTATATTCTATCAGATTTTTCCCTGTTGAAGACTAATGATAATTTGTTGTATATTATCTTAGTCATAATATTCTTTACTGGGCTAGTTGAGCTCACCCTTTTTTTTTCCATTTTTCTTCTCGTGGAGGTGAGAACATAAAGAGGATCGAGTCGGGGTATGGAGTGATGGTTCTAGAAAGATGTTTTAGCTGTCCTCACTATTTCTGTAAAATAGTGTATGAATAATTGTAATGAGAGCTTATTTAGGTGTGGATATTGTTGTTAAGACAATATTTGTATTTAAACTCACAGTATGTGTTGTCGTATTTTGCACGACAATTGTATTATTGAAGTTGTAGTTTGCTTTCTGTACCATGTATTTGGCGACTCAGAATGGGTGTTATCCCTGTAACACCAATCAATAATTATTTTCAATCACGGACCAAAGATAATCGTTTGTATCACTAGTGGTCATGATCATGCCAAAACCTGTCCATCTATGCACTACGGGCTAAAAAGGACTTTCACCACAAACCTTTATCTGTAATATTAAAGGATATGATTATACCAATACACAATTCCAGGTCATAATCATACCAATCAACAGTCCATCTTTGCACTACGAGCCAAAGATGACTTTCACCACAATATAAGCATGAGGATGATGACAATGATATAAAGAATAAATCAAGTGAGATCAAGGATAAATATTAGAGATTTATAATTTAATTAATCCAGAGTTCAAGAATGTCCAAATTATTAACATGATCACCAATTGTGGAGTAAAAATTCAAGAATGATATTTAAGATTCAAATTTCAAAGATAATTTGGATAAAGAAAAGAAACTAAATTTCTTCATGAATAGTACTCCGACATAAATAGTTCCCTAGATAAATAGTACTCTGACATGAATAGTACTCCGGTATAAATAATACCTCAGATATAGTGGATAATAGACCTTTGGTGTTGGAGTGGTCATAAATTTTAGTGAATTTGAGCAATTTAAATGTTGATATGCTACTTGGGATAAGTGGAGTCAAATCATTCCATAAATTTGTTGAAACAAGTGATTTTCGAACTCTCTTTGAAGGATTTAATGTTAATTCAAATAATTCAAAAATCTGGATCTGCGAATCGGGTTGATAATGTTTGTCTTGATGATTACACTGTTAATACGAATGCTGAAATTGATGAAGAAATTATGGTTGATTTTCTTGAATAATCAAATTCTACTAAATTGGGATCTCAGATGGCAATCAGTAATGGAGAAGATCATCGAGAACTTAAAAGAGGGACAACATATGTAAAAAATTTATTTAGTGGGCTTATGGATGAATCAGATGAAAAATAACAGTTTATTCGGTCTGTCTAATTGGTCTTACCGATTCAACCATTAAGATCATTTTTATTCAAAATAAACGGACTGGATGATTTAAGTCTTAAATAAACAACATCTAAATTTGATAGTTTAATAAGTTTCTCTTTACATGAATAGTAAGTGGGGGTCTACACTCATGTGAGAGAATATCTTGTGGAATTAACACTTTCACTTGTAAAAATATCAATTCTATTTATTTTTTACTTTTGTATCTTTAAAAAAGTATATATTTTCAATAGCTCTATGAAATGCAACATAATACTTTTAAACTTAACACTAAAATTTATTATAATACAATCACTATTAAATTAATTAATTAGCAAATTAAGAGAGACACGTATTAAAGATTTATATTCTTAAAAACTTAGTAAATTTTATAGATGAATTATTGTCGTTTTGAGTTGTGACAAAAATGGAAAGGAAATTCAATGATGGCCTAGTAAAACTTTAAATGAGTATGCTATAATATGCTATAATGAAAACTTAAAAAAGTAACAAGAAAAATGATTCTAAATTTCTTCTTTAAGCGAGAAATAATTAATTATATAAATTGGAGTATTATTAGAATAATTCCACTTTTTTGGGAGTAATTTTTTTCCATTTGTCGCATGTAGATAATTGATTTGTATATATGCTTAAAAATAGATGTAAGATACGACATGTCTCTAACAATTGTTTATTAATTATTTTTTAATTTTTTTAGTTAAATAATAAAGGTTTGTAACAAATTTTATTTTTAAATAAAATAATTTTTCCCTTCAACTCTATCTTACATAAAAGTCTAATTTTTATAATTAAATAAATATATTTTTTATAATCTTATTCACAAAGTCTATCAAAAAATCAATGGTGGTGTCTATTCATAATTGAAAGAACAATAATAATCTAGAAGGTGGATTGAATAGATTATTATCATTTTAAAAATTATCCTTGGTCTTTTTAAATTATTTAAATTCAATTAACAATTATGTGATTAATTAAAATGCGGAAGAGTTGAGAGAATAATTAATCACACATAACACATATATTTAGTTGGTTCACAACATACTTCTCAGATATATTGCTATGTTCAGTCTCAAGTTACTCTCTAGAAGTTGGGATCCATTACTATCAGTAATAAAAAAAAAATATTTCTCCTGCAAACGGAGAAACATTTACAAAACTGTTCAAAAAAACTTTCAAGTTATCCTACAACTATTTCTCTTGGACTGTAGCTCCCCGCTGCTTCCTGAAACGTAGTTGTATATGTTCGTTGAGTTCAATTCTATTTTACAATCTAGTCTTGAAACAAGAAATATGTCCCTCACCTGACAAGTGCACTAGAGACCCAATTGTTCAACTCTCTAAGACTCTGCTCTTGGTCTTAGGATCACTCTCTTTGTCTCAGATACATATAAAATAAAATAACTCACACCAAATACCTTTTTATAAAAAATGTTTTGAATATATATATATATATATATATATATATATATATAATGCAACATAATTTTTATAAAATTTTAATAACTTTTATAAATAGTCTTTATGTTAAGAATATATCAATTTCAAAATCAAGTGTGTTGGGAGTTGCATATTTAAATTTGATGTTCGAATATATAAACAAAGATGCATGCATTATCAAAAAGATGTAAAATCCTTCTTAGATCATATGTGCAAGGACTTAGATTAAAGATCAGAAATGTTAAGTTGATTTGAGCTGAATGATTATCTTATTGTAAAGACCTCGATAATATAGAGATCAAACTTATTAGGTTGATCTTATGTGTTATAATAGATATGCTAGAACAGGTTCGTAGTCTTTCGAGCCAGCCAAGAGATTGTAGAAGCCAAGGCAGAATCGCAGTCTGTCAAAGAAAGTCATTCTCGAAATCATAGAGACAGTCTGCCGAGTGCCTGCCGAGCCAAGTCAAGAATCGTAAGCTTCGCTAAAAATCGTGGAGTCTACAAGTCGTCACAAATGAAAATCATAGTCAGTCAAATGCTTACAAAGCTAAGGCGAAACTCTATGATTCTCATCAAATATGCAATCCAGAATGAATCGCGCACAAGCACTCATCAACACACAATGTTCATATCGTAGTTCTCATCAGTCTGAGTTGAAATTATCAAAGTTCGTTTGTCTGATGAAAAAGGGTGTCTTACAGTGAAGACTGACATGTGAACATTGATGTTTGAGAATCCCAATGCTCTCACCAACTTCCTCGGTCTAAATCAAAGAATCAAAAGGAAGGAGACTTCCAACTGGTCTGCTGAAAGTGACATTTCAGAGGTATTAGGTGAGAAATCAGTCGACTGTGTTAGGCAAGTCAGAAATGAGTGTGCACATAAACCTAGGATGTCAACATCAAGATCCCAGAATATCTGAGGCATTAAATGCTCCAACGGAAGCCTCTCAACGAGAAGATTTCAAAGGCTCCTATATAAGGCAAAATGATTGAAGATTACAGATATGCAAGAATGCACAAATCATTAGAACATCTGTCAAAGCCACACTCTATGAATATCTTGCTTCGCTACTCAGTCTTTCAGAACTTATACTTAATGCAAATGAGTAGCACAACAACGAACAAACTCTCATCATAGAGCAACCAAGTTTGCAGGGCTTGAAGAGTTCTTAGTGAAATAGAGTTCTAAATCTGTTGGTCTTGAAGGAATCTTAGTGATTCAAAGTTGTACCTATATCCTTAGTATATTTCCTACTCGTGGAGTAAAATTGTGGATTAGGAGTCTTGATTACTCTGAACCACTTAAAACAACAATGTCATTTACTAACTGTCATATATGTTATATCTATTATAATTGCTATTTGAACTATATCTTTGGTTTTATCTAAAGGGGGTTAATTAAAACATATATTTCGTTGTGGTCAATTAATTATTTAATTAAGAAATCTATTAAGATACTATTTGAAAAGAAAAAGATTTTGAATATCTATTTAACCCCTCTTTCTAGATAACTTTCGTGCCTCCGGGAACTAACAAAGCGTATAAAAGTTTTCTGTAACTTTTATATTTGAGAAATATACTTGTTAAATAGATATAAATTTCAGCGTAGATATGAAAACATATTTATAACACAAATGCTTCTTTTTAAGCAACTATGGAGTTTAAATCAATTTATATAAAAGTTAATTTAAATTTTATATAAGAGAGAAAAATGCTTGCTTTTTAAAGGATATAAATATTTAAAGATCAATTATAAAAGTTTACTAACTTTTATAATAAGTATTATAACAAGTATATGAATTAATTTAATTATGAGCAAATACTTACAAGATATATATTTAACAAGTATATTCAATTTTATCCTTATCACAAATATTTAATCACAGATTAAATATTAAATACTTAAAATATATATTTATATATCTTTTCTATTTAAGAAAACCTAATATAAATTCTTATTCTTGTAGAGTTTAAGCCTTAATGACTAAGGAAAAACTAGTAAAAGTTAGTTAACTTAATTTTTCATACTATATTCGTTACTTAACCACCAAACTATTATGTTTGTAATATTCATGGACGCAATCAAATTGCACAAAGTAAGCGAAATCGTGATAAAATAGAGTTTTAAAATTTTACAAACCATATAACCGGATTATCCTTTATGCACAATTATTAATTAAACGAAAAGATAAAGAACAAGAATTATACCCTTGAAGATTCGAGTTTCCTCAGGTACAAGTTCACCTCCAAATCCTTTTGCGTTCAACTTGAATCCACCGGTTTTGGTTCCTTCCTTTGATCAATGTTAGCCACCCAAGTGTTTGGCCTCTAGAGGTGATCCACCAAGGAAGAAGAAAGATCCAAGAAGTTGGGTATTTGGCAAAATTCTAGTTTTTCTATCTCTCATAGAAAATGGTGAACTCTCCCAACTATTGGAATTACGTATTCACGTATTTTATGAAAGTGTCAACCACCCTCACCCATAATAAGACTCCTCTTATTTATAGATGTGGGCAACCCTCCTTAATAATTAAGCAATTGGGTTTTATTTTACTTAATTAATCTTCTTTAATTAATTTAATCTCCTAATCTTATTAGGAATATATAAGAGTACTTTTATTAATTAATTTCCAAACTCCTTCAAGAATTTAATAATAATAATAGTAATAATAATAATAATAATAATAATAATAATAATAATAATAATAATAATAATAATAATAATAATAATAATAATAATAATAAGACTCCTCTTATTAAATTATATTTAATATTTCTAAAATATTAAATAATAAATATTAAGCTATTTAATTTATTCTATCATCATAGATTAAATTAAATATACTTAACTTATTATTACGATTATGCCATTAACTTCTTAAATAATTATTCTTCCTTTTATGGCGTGACCCTTTAGGTTCTCCATATTCAACTAGTTGTGAATAAATCAATTAGAACAATTCTAATCTTATTTAAATAAATAAATTAAATAATTAATTTATTTAAATAAATAATATTTATTCTACAATAGGGATAAACCTCCCTAGCGATTAAGGACTTTCCATATAATATAGATTTCAACATTAATCTTAAAAGAACCTTTGAGTAAATAGTTACCGTACAATTCAATCCTTCCACCATACAATGTCCCAATTAAATATAAGACATGAAATTACTGTCAAGTCTTATTTTATTTAATTATATATTTTTTAATTCTTAAATGTACAACACCAAATAATGCAAATTAGAAACTCTTTTCTAATTTCATTCTACATTGGCCAAGGACTACAGGGTTGTCATTTATCGAATTACATTAGACATTTCACTTCTTTTACTAGAAGCGGTAGATTCTTTATTGATCATACATTATCTCCATGTACAACTTATTATACCTAAGCATACCCTTTGATATACCCTAAGGGTCTTAAGGAATAAGTCAAAGTATAACTCATCATAACCAAGATACTATAATGATGTCAAATCTAAGGATCACTTGTACTACTATCACTACAGGAATTCCTATTGACAGACAAGTAAAACTCCATTAGGTATTCCTTAGTGAGCCACGTTCAGTGAACTTATTCTCTAATAAGCACCAACATACTTGATTTAGTGTCTCCACACAAATGATCATGAGATCAATCATCCTCATCCAACGAGCAAGAAATGTATGTACCTATCTATCTGGATTCACTAATCCCCAATTTAGTAATCCAATGATTGGGAACTATTTTAGTTTTAAGCTTTCTAAGAATTTAGATCTCATTAGAATGATGATCATCATTATTCTAATAACATTGCTTAAAACTATAGGTTTATCACATATTATAAAGCAGCATCGTGTAGATAATTAAAAGCCTTTAATAAATTAATACTTTTTAATAATAAATGAACAAGATTGTTACAAAGTATATGCTTTATCATCAAACATGATTGGCTTGTGTGCATACTACTTTCAATCTCTCACTTGTACTAAAGCCAATCGCCATGGTATCTCATACCCTTCTTCTCTAAGTGACGATTATCCTGCTGTTGGATAAGCTTTAGTTAATGGATATGTAATATTTTTCTTGAGAGTCCACTATCTCTATAGTGATTTCCCATCTTTTAATGATTACTATAATCAAATGAAAGTTCCAGAACACATGTTTAGATCCAATATGAGACTTAGGAACTATTCCTAGTTCTGTAATAAATTTTTCATCCAAACAATCAACTTTCAGCTTCATTTATAGCTATATACTTTGTCGTTATCACTAAACCAGCAACTCTTTGCTATTTGAAACCTTTCCAATTCACTACACCACCGTTAAAGGTAACGTTTTATCTTAAAGTGAATTTTCTGTCGTCTTGGTCTATTTGAAAAACTTGAGTCTATTAAGCTCTCTAGTTTTAATTTAGACCCGCCATAAATTTTAACCACGTCCTTAGTGCCGGTTAAGTACTTTAAGATATTTTTCACTGACCTACAGTGATCTTCTTCAGAATATTATTGATCAATATCAGATCTCGTATATTGTATTGCATACATGATTGTCACTCATGCAATCTCTCTTTTCAGGAGTCTATATGGACTATTAAGAGTGATACACTCCATGACTCATCAACGTGAGACATCTCTTGGAGTTTGCCATGCTAAACGACTTTAGCATCAAATGAATATACGTTCCTTAGGTTAAGTTGAACATCCTCTTAAATCTATCTATATAGATTTGTATCCCCAATTAAGATACTCTTTCCAAATCATTCATGGATGAATTTTTAGACAACTTTATTTTTACTGATTGTAGCATTGGTATGTCATTCCTTATCCGTGGTATATAATACTAGGAATATCACAACGCTCCCACTAATCCTTTTGTACACATTAGGTTTATTCTTGTTTTTGATAAAATCAAACTCTTTTGATTATTACATCAAAAAGAATGTTCCATTTTTGAGAAGCTTGCTTCAATCTATTTCTCTGAGTGTCTACAACTCTTACCTCATGTGTACCTCATCATCATCATCTATGATGAATTTATACCTCCTAGGTATCTTTGGTACTATTCCATATTTATGATTCAGTTGTGGTATAATATGTCTATCTATAGGTTCCTCTTATTTGATTTATAGTGCTTTATGGTTCTTGAACTCTTCAAGATCTATTATCCTCCCACTAGCCCCTTTAACAACAAATATTTTTATCTTTGAAGCGTGTTTCGCAATAAACACCTTTTGCTATGTAGGATTATAGAACATATACCCTAAACTTATTTTAGGATGTCCCACAAATCTACACTTGTCAAATCTTATCCCAAACTTATTCCTTTGAAACCTTTTCACATAAGTTGGACAACCCTTTATCTTAAAATACTTAAGATTAGGAATCCTCCCTGTCCATAACTCTTATAAAGTCTTGGGTCGAATTTTGAGGTTACCTTTTTCGTAGATATGCAACCATTTCTAGGGCATGACCCAAGAAGGATACTGAAATGTCGGTATAATCATTACGGACCGCACCATGTCCAATAAGGTACGATTTTTCCTTTTAGGTACATCAATCAATTATTGTGTATTAGGAGGCGTCCATTATGAGAAAACCATTTTGAGATGATCTAGAAACTTATTACATGAGTATTTATTCCTTGCTCTAATCAAAGAATCTTAATACTTTTCAAATTAGTTTCATTTCTGAATTCTTTGAACCTTTCAAGTAATTCAGAATTGTATTTCAGCAAATACACACATTCAACTTTTTGAATGATCATTTCCTTTTTCTTATACTAGTTTGTTCAATTTGCAAAATATTTTTTCACGTAAGTCACGTATACAAAATCCATTAAGTAATATTTCAGTTATATACAAAAGATTATTATTATAAATAGAACAACAATTGTTCTTAAATATAATACCAAAGATTTTATTGCCAACAATAAAATGGAAATAATATTTCCAAAGTGAACTGGAATATAATAACAACTTATTGACTTAATATATTTTCCCGTAGGCAGTGCTAAAATATAAGTTCCTATGGTTAATGCAACAACCTTTGCTTCATTTCCCACACATAGGATTAATTATCTTTGTTTAGCTTTCTACTTCTGCTTGGTCCCTTCATAAATCTAAATTTATGATAACCAAAATCGGTATCCAATACCTAAGTAGAACTTTGACTTAAAGAAAAATTTATTTTAAATCATGAACAAAATTGTATTTGTAATTGAAATTTCACTAAGTTTCTTCTAGTTAGCCTCTGCAAGATGCTTCTTGCAGTTTCTTTCCAGTGTCCAGGCTTATTGCAGTGGAAGCAAACTCCTTTGTTATCCGTATCAGTTTTGTTCTTATTATCCTTTGTTTTTGCCTTTCTATTTACCTTCTTTGAATTGTTCTTCTTTTAGAAGATCCTTTGGCCCCTACCAGTAAGACTTGGTCTTTCTTGGTTGGAAAATTACTCTCAACATTTTTCAACATGTTAAGCAAATCAGCGAGGCTGATATCTAGCTTGTTCATATGAAAAATTCACAACAATTGTGAAAGGAGTCTGGGAGTGAGCACAAGCTCAAATATTGACACAACTCTCCATCCATGACAAACTCGTTGTCCTAATTATTAAATCAAATTGATAATGTTAAGGACTTTTGTTTGTACTGTAGTGTCATAGGTCATTCTAGATCCGAAAAGCTTCTTAGATATCTGATATCTTTCAGTCCTACTTTCTTCACCATCAACTACTTGATGTGCAAGAATATAGTAAGAGGATCCATAGTTTCATGCTGACGCTGAAGCTCGTTACTCATGGATGCGGACATGATGCATTGAGCCAACTGTGCATCATCTTGCCACTTTCTAAAAGTAGTAATATCTTCCTCAGAGGCATTTTCTGCAACCATTGCAGGGATAGGCGTATTACGGACATAAGATAACTTTTCAGCCATGAGAACTATTCTCAATTTCCCTAACCAATCCGTTTAAATCGGTCCGATTAATTTAGCATCTAATATGCTATGCAGTGATAGTAATTTAAACATTGTAAAATTCTATAAATGAATTTGTTCTTAACAACATTTTAGCATACATTCTTTTATTAATTATCAAAATAATCTAGGTCTTGTTTTAAATTGGTAAATCCCACTATTTTCATCAAACTATATTACCCTCACTTATATAGTTCGACAAAATCTAATTAAAGATTTGCTAGTGAGAATATGGATCCCATTTTAAATATATATAGCCTTATGGTGACACAACAAACTATATACAAATAAATAGGTAGACAACTCTTGTCAATTACGTCATCATGTAACTCCTTTGTTTTGCCTCTTAGATTATTTTGATCAAGTGGTGGCACATCCGAATTAAAATTATCTAAGTTAAGTCCAACCTAGCACTCCAAATATTCAAAAAAGAAAAACATAGTCCTTGTGGTGACACAACAAAACAACATTATTCAATTTTCTTTATAAGCATCAAATGTGATAAAATTAACATCTCAAAGAATTAAGATAAGCCTTGTGGTGACACAACAAACTTATAATAATTAATTGATACTCTATTATTTTATCATGCTAAGAAAGCTTACGTTCGATATTCCAAATATCTTTGAACGCTTAGGACTTAATATAAAATCTTTGAGGGGTTTGTTATTAATTTATCTCATCTTGTTTAGCTGCATGCATGCACATATATATATAAAATATATATCATATTAATTAACATGCAAAAAGCATGTTTGCATAATATATATATATATATATATATATATATATATATATATATATAGTATAAGCATGCACATATAGAATACTATATTCTACCCGAATTGATTATGGACTTTATTCTAGTTTGGTTCACTAGAGCCACCAAGTGAACCAAGAGGTCAAACCTAGAGTGCAAGAATTAAATTTAAATATAACTATTACATATAAACCCGGGCTCCATTACAAACGGGTCTTCAAACGATCCTTGCTCCTTGATCTCCGATTCTTCAAAATTAATTCTAACTATTCATATTACAAAACTATTTTAAAATAAATACAAACCTTGATCAACAGTCAATGGGAAGTACATAGGAGGGAGATAGAATTTACATTAAGAAAAATTTAGAGAAGACGAGGTACGCAGACCCCATTTAATAAAACACATACATTCACGCATCCAACTAAAATAAAATCGAATCACATTGGTCAATAGTCCATAATCAATCACATTTATTATCATACACATCTACATATGCATCAATAAATAAATTCATAAAATCTATATATATTGATAATAAACATTAATCAAATTTAGTTATCATAAAATCTAATTTTGATATATATTCAATATATATATTGATATCATTTAATGGACAAATTTAGTTATCATAAAATCTAATTTTGAATTAAAATAAACTCCTTTATTTTAATCCAAATTTAAATAAAAATAAACATATTTTATTTTAATTTATCCAATTTAGAATAAAATAAACTATTTTATTTAAATCAAATTCTTTAATCAAAATAAACTCATTTATTTTAATTAATTATGGAATCCAATTCCAAGTAAAAAAACTCCTTTATAAAAGGAAATACGGATTTCCTTTCCTATTCATAAATAAACTCCTTTATTTTGAATAATATGAAATCTTATTCCATATCTAAATAAACTCCTTTATTTTAAAAAATACGGATTCTCATTCCTATTCACAAATAAACTCCTTTATTTTGAACAATATGAAATCTTATTTCATATCTAAATAAACTTCTTTATTTAAGAAAACATGGAATCCAATTTCAACTCCAATTAGTTATCATGGAATCCAATTCCAACTCTAATTAGTTAGCATGAAATCCAATTTTAAAATTAAAATAAACTCTTTATTTTAATTATAAAATTATTAAGAATATATATATATATATATATATATATATATATATATATATATATATATATATATATATATATATATAATATAATATAATATTAGTCATGTGAATCATGTTAGATCCTATTAAGGAATTTGCTTGGAAGTATGATATATGTTATTACTAATCATATTATAATATTTATATGAAGCAACAAAGTAATCCTGTAATCATACTTCTATGATTCGCGTGAGTTATACAAAGAATCAGAAATCGTTTATCATTTTCCTTTTTCAAAATTGCCATTTTCCTCTTGTTCGGAAGTCACCTAGCTTACTGTAGTCCACCTTGTTCGTGTTTAACCTTTGTAAGTCTCTTGGGTGAGCAGTGTCTGGTTAAAGAACATAGGTATGAGTCTGCTTAAAGTAAGAGGGTATGCATGAAAGAACAATGAGTAAAGCTTAATTTTGAAACTGGTAAAAGATGAATAGATTGTTTAGATCTAACTCCACAGCTAGTAACAGATCAACTTTGCCTCCTGTCCCTGACATAGTTAAACAGGAAGAACACAGTTATGAAAACATTAGTCAAGTTCTACACAATTGGAATATACCCAGAGTATCTCCTAAAGAAATTTACCAGTCAACTTTTTTGGATAATTTCAAAACAGATTATAATGTAAAAACAGTTGAAAAGGTTTATGCCATTAACAAAGAATTTAAAATTGTAGTCTTTTGTCTCCTGATGTTATTAAAAAACATAGGAAGAAAGGTTATAATTTTATTCACATCGGTCTTGTTCATATTACAGTTAAACCATTAAACATTAAAGGAATCAATTCGAGTATCTACCTCTGCTTCAGAGATGCTAGATTCTTGAATTATTATCCTAGTATGATTGGTGCTATGGAATCAAGTTTGTATAATGGACCTATCCATTTCAATTGCTTTCTTGATTTCACATTAAGCTTAAGTGATCAACATTTATTAAAAGCTTTAACTTTAAACATAAAACTGCTGGTCAAATTACTCATATGATCGAGGGTTCTCAGCCCATAGCTTTGATTTATAGGATTTATTATAAGACCATGAAAACGAACTTAAACGTTCATGCTCTTAATAAAAGTCTTAAAGATCAAACTGTTTTAATTCAAAGTTCAACTAGTGATGCTAATATTCAGATCCCGAGAACCATCCTCTAGAAAGATATTACGTTACCTAGTCAATGGACTTTACCCAGTAAAATACCTCAACAACCTATAGTTAATAATCTACTAAACATAGAAAATGTTAAACAATTTTCTGATGGAACGGTCAAAATAAGCTTTGAACGTACTAGAAGACCAATTATTATAGAAGACTTTACCAGTTTTTTAGCACCTTATGTTCATATTAGAAGAGATACTGAAGTAATTAGTAACCCTTCTATTAGGGATATAAAAATGAAAGGTATCTTTAATCAAGGTCAAACTAGTCACCCTTGTTATACTAAAAATGACCCCGTAGAGGAAGAAGGTTTTTCTTCTCCTACCCCTTCTGAGTTTCCAACTCAATCAAATTTTGAAATTCCCATTAACAACCAATTAAGAGTCATTAAAAAGGATTTCATATTAGATTGGGACAATCTTGTTAAAGATTTTAATTCCAAGTCTAATAAGGAAAAAAGACATTTATTTCGTTCTAATCACCCATCTGATAAAGAACGAGATAAAGTTGTTAATAGATGGAAGAGATTTATCATTAATGAATTATTAAATAGCCAATGCTTAATACCAGGATAAAGTAATTTCCACTACCTATCAAACAAATGATTAAAATATGAAAACAATTCATTATCTCAGTTTTAAAACGCATGTGGTTTCTAACAAGAAATACAGCTCAAATCATACTAAAATACCATATATAACCAAAGAATCCTAATCTTCATTAAACATCATGAATACTATGTTTCCAATTTTAGATTTGTCAAATTTCAACGCAGATACTAATGATAAAGGATATCTAATTAAGTTGTAATTAAACTCCCATCAAATAATTGGAAGGGGTCAATATTTAAATATTTATCAATTTTTGTTGGGCACTCTCAAAGAATATCACTAAGAGAATTCACTGATCAATTAAGATCTCACTTGTCCCAAAGGTTCAAGTTGACAGGTGGTAATAAAGATGTGTTTACTTCACGATTTGATGCAAATGATAAGAAATAAACCTCTGAAAGAGAAATTCACCTAATGATTTACCTTCATTATTCGCTTATAAAGTTCAGAAGGTAAAAAATTTAGGATATATCGAAATCGATAACCTTAACTTATGTGGTGACATAATCGCTTATAATTCAAAAAAGTTTGATTAAAAATGTGTACTGATTTTAAATTAAAGCTCCCTACCAGATGCAAGAAAAGCTAAACAAGTGTAGAACCAAGAATGGAACAATATGGTTTCTTCTCTCATTCTCTGTAAAGGAAGCACAAACATAAACATTCTTTGATCCCTCAGCTCACAGACATTTATAAACAAAAACGCTTAGTTATAAAAAAGATAAAAATTAGACCATGATCTACTAAGTACCCAAACTCAAAATAAAAATTAAATCTAAAAAAATTTGATAAAAGTAAAATTATTCGCCACATTTCATTAGGCGTAGCGGCATTAAACAAAATCAAAATAAAACTAAAAATTATCAGCTTAAATGTTTTATGAAGCACTTCTATTAAAATTAATGCAGGATTGGCAATTCAGCCATCTGTGAATGAATAAGTTTCGATATTCTTATTCATCTAAAGCAAAGATTTCAGATTAATTCAAATGAAACAGATCAATGACAATCACTTTCAGGTCCATCCATTGCAATGAAAAATATCATTGCTACAAGATTAAATGTGATTACTAAAGAAGAATTCAAGAAAGCCAAAACTCACATTTAAAGATACAAGAATCCCAGCTAAAGGTTCCACACCAAACAATTAAAAGACATGATTAATTAAAGACGCCAAGTGAGTTCAAAGACACACTCTCAAACCTAAAGTCAGCCAAAGATGTATCAAAAGGAAATTAATGACCTTCAGGTATGATTAAACTCAATAATCTCCATCAAGTTCACACTTTTTATGCCAGTAATGAACAAAAAGAGAGGAACCTATTCAACTACAAGCCAGTTTAACTCGGTTAAGACAGTCTGAAGAGTCCTTACCTAACAAAGACGACCTCCCAAATATTACAATGATCCACAATCTTCTAAAGAATTAATGACTCCTTGAAGAGTTCACCCCATGCCCATAAAATCACTTTATGGTTCATGTGTCGTAATATTCAAGATTTCATTGAAAAATGCCCCTGTTGAATCATTCTATACAAACCTTTCAACTTCAAGACACCTCTTCCTGTCAGTTTATCGTCTTGCTCATTTAATCCAAATCTATCATTCACATTGGGAAAAACCTTTTAAATTCAATACGGAATTTTTCCTTCATCATTCAGTTCTTCTTCTTCATTTCATTCATCTATTCTTCGTTCTAAGAAAACTGTAAGTCACTTTAATTTTCAGCTTTTGTCCGTAGAAATATTTTCAGCTATCAATAAAATTATTATGTTTTAGTAATCAAACTATTAAAGTGAAAATATTATAATATTTTCAGCTTAATGTGAAAATATTTATGGACAAAACTGAAAATTAAAGTGACTTATAAGTTTTCTTAAAACATTAAGAATAGTAGATGAAGAGGAAGAGAACAGAGGCTAAAGATTTATCAGAGAAGGAACTCTGAGTCTTTCTAAGTCTGTCTCACTAACTAAGTTCAAGTTCCTTTTATAGAATAAGGAAAGAACTATTACAAAATTACTATTACATAAAGTAAATGATTACAGACAATAAATACTATTGATGAACAGTAAAACAGTGCTGACTTTTTTTACTATGCAAGGACGCTTTTGGCAACTTTTGACGGCGGCGTATTATTTTGATTTAACTTTGATGCTTTCTTGGGAAGAACATCTTTTCGACTAATCGGCCAGTAGGAGCAGTGTGCATGGACCGAGACGCCAGTGCAAATGGGTCCTGAGCATCTTGTAGGTCGATGGTGCCATATGGGTCATCATCATTAAATTTACTGGTAGAAGCATTTCTGAAAGAAGACGAAGAACATGTAGAGGCTTCTTCTTATAACTCATCAATTCTGTCATTCAGGGCATGGGCCAATAATTTTAACTCTTTACTGGAACAATTTTTAATATTAGAAATGCCAAGGGAACAAGCTGAACAAGATGGACTTACTTTAGACTCTTTTGATTTACTGGTAGACTCTTTAGTCATAACCGAAAGAACTTTAAGAGGGACAGTGGGAAATTCTAACTAAACCTGACCAACAATTCTATTAACATCAAATTTATCCCACCATTTGATAAAGAATTGCCGGGAGACATGTGGAACGGGTTCAACTGTGGTACAGGATACCAAATATTTATATTATTGAGACTAAAAATCGGTTACTTTAGTTGGAGTTTGAATATCGTACTACCATTTAAGAATCCAAGGAATCTTATATTTACTCACAAATTGAAGAATGCTAGGGATACCATCATATTTTGATTGTGTTTACTGTGGTTGAAAAAATGACTGAGCTGAACTTTCAAAAGATCAAGAAGGAGGTCGAAAGTAGAACCAAACATTGACCACCAAAGAGTGAACCAAAAAGGGATCTGGCTTTTGAATTTGTGGTCGAACTGAATAAACCACGAGTGACTGTTTGACTCATTTTGATGAAGGAAGACCTTATACCAAGCTTCCATATAATCAAAATAACAGTAAGAGTTATCTTGATTAGAAAGCTGCATAAGATCAGAGGGGTGTTTTCCCCAATCGGTCATCTGAATGAACTGTTTAATATACAAGGAATGATAGAGTACTTTAGATTTATCATTATTAGCATAAATAGGTTTAATAAAGACTGACTCAGTTTCAATGAGGATATCCTTATAATACACAAGGGATTTATAAGGAGCAAGGGGAATGAAGTGTCATCCATTAGGAAAGAACTGGGAGGCCAGTTTAATAGGGTCATCTTTAGGTTTCATATAGGATTCAATATAAAATAGGTGATTATTCCATCTAAGCATGTACTCAGAAGGGGGATGATTGGGTTTTGAAGAGGAGGCCTTGGTCTGATTGCAAAAAGGGTCAATCGGTTCAGGGTTACTAGCTAAGGCTGGACTGTAGGGTTTGGGAATTGTACCAAGGACAGTGAATTTGTTAACTGGGTTAGTTTGAGGAACTGGGTTAACTGGATGAGGAATTAAAGTTCTCCTCTCGATGATTACTCTCTATGTAAGGGCTAATTTCGCCACGAGAGGATGATCCTCCACGGACACTCATTTTGATTGTATAGTACCTATATTAATGAATTCTTGAGTGAGAAAATCAGGAATAGAATTCTTACTGCCTTTAATATACTCAATTTCAAAATAAAAAATACTCAATAGGGCTTGCCATTTAGCAAAGGAATGTTTAGAGGCTATGTTTTCCACATCCTTTTTTAAAACATATTTTGCAGACTTGCAATCAACATGAGCCAAAAACTTTTGATTTAATAAGTCACTTTGGAATTTATTAATACATAATACTAAAGAAAGTATTTCTTTTTTAATAGTACTATAATTTAACTATGTACTATTCCATGCACCGGAATGAAAATGAACAATTTGTTCAGGAGAATTGAGAGTAAGTTTTTGTTTAAGAATTCCCCCAAAACCAATATCAGAGGAATCAGTTTCAACAATTTTAAAGGCTGAATCATTGGAGATGCCAAGGCGGGGTAATGCCTTAACATATTTTTTAACTTGCCGGACGACATAGGTGTGAATGCCAGTCCAAGGTAGAGGATTATCTTGCAAACGCTGGAAGAGAGGTTTGCAGATCTTCCTGAGATTTTTATAGAACTTGCCAATATAATTAAGCGAGCCCAAAACTATCTGCAGTTGGGTTTTATTGGTTATCTTGTCAGGAAATCTGTCAGCGAATTGAATAGCTCTGTCAATAGGCTTAATAAGTCCTTGATAGATATTAAGACCAAGAAACCGAACTTTAGCTTGAAACAAGCTGCATTTGGAAGGGGAAAAGACAAGTCCATTATCTTTAACTATTTTGAAGAACGATTTCAAATGTTTAATGTGTTCTTCAATAGATTTGGAAAAAATGAGAATATCATCAATGTAAACGACAACAAAATGACTGAAAGGATTCAAAATGTCATTGTGAATATTCGAAAATTCACTAGGGGCATTTTTCAAACCGAATGCTTGAATATTCCACTCATAATGACCAAATGGGGTGGTAAAGGCTGTTTTATACCTATCATCGGGGTGAATGACAACTTGCCAGAAACCGAATTTAAGGTCAAATTTACTGAAGATAGTGGCATTACGTAATCTATTTATGAGATCATCTTTGTTAGGTAAAGGGTACCTAATCCACTTTAAAACCTTGTTTAATGGCTTGTAGTTGATAACTAAGAGGGGAACTCCTCTTTCCTTTTCTGCTTCACTGTTGACATAAAAGGCGTGACATGACCATGGAAATTTACTAGGTTTAATTAATCCTTTACTAAGAAGGTCATTAATTTCCTTTTTACATAACTCATTTGTATCGGCCTAGCCTTAGTAGGAATCAAGTGTTCTTTGAATTCCTTAGCGTAAAGAAGCTTTACAATGTGCTTCTTCAGATGCCAAAAGGCATTTGGAGAATCAGAACAAAGGTTGTCCTTTAAATAGGTTTTTAATTCTTCGATCTTATCTTGAATTCCTTTATTCTTAAGTTGTTCTTCAATATGTTTATATTTAATTTCTTCCTTTACGAAATTCAAATGGATGGATTTACAGTTTAATAAATTCAAAGATTTAGAGATAGATTCATCTTAAATAAATCTTAAATCTCTTTCTTTAGGTTTAATAAGAAATTTAAATGTTATTCTTTTCCTTAAATGTTTACAACTTAATCCTTCATTATTGGTAGTAAAAGGGTACAATAAATATATAAACGGTAACCCTAAGATGATCTTATTAGTAAGATTGCGGATTAAAACAAATGATGTTTTAAAGCACATGTTATCTTGACAAATATGAACTTTAGGCAGTTTATATTTTATTTCCATTTGACTACCGTTAGCTGAATTTAATTTTTCACTAGTTTTTTTATAGTACTTGGTCGGGATTAGGCCTTTTTGGATACAATTTAGATCCGCACCTGTATCAACTAAGGCAGGAAGCTGTATTGAAAAGGTTTTATCAACAACCAAGTTAATGGAGATATACAATTTCTGAATGGTGATATCTGTAATTCCTTTAAGAGAAAGACCTTGAACAAAGAAATCTGGCTCTTCCTTGGTTCCTGATGATTTTGGTTCATCGTGATCTTCATCACTAGAAGAGGAATCATGAACTTGAAGGTCAGGTTTTTTGTCATCAAACTCTTTTCTTAAATTAGAAACTTCCAGTTTTAAGTTAAAAATTTCTCTTTTTAGTTTATTAACTTCTTGATTTAATTCTGGAAGGGTAATTTCTTTTTCCAGAGCTTTAAATCTTTCAAGGGTTTCATTAAGACTAAATATTGGTTTTTCCTTAGCTTTAATAATCTTGTCTTTAACTCTATTATCTTTAGTTAATAAATCCTTTAATTGTTTAGTGTATTGAACCTTTAACTCGGGATCAGAGATCTTTCTAATTAAATCAATTAACAAAGAGCTTTCTTCATCTTCTTTGGTAATCACATTTAATCTTTTATTGTAATATTTTTCATTGCAATTATCAGCACAAATAGTAACCTCTTCATTGTCACTATCTGTTTCATTGTTACTAGTACTGCTATTAGATGAATAAGGAATATTAGAACCTTCATCATTACCGATATTGTTCTCAATCCTCATTAATTCTAATAGTTGTTCAGTATCTTCACTTGAAACATTTAACTGAGATAATTTTTGTTTTATTTTGCACTCATTTTTGTAATGCCCTTTCTGCCCACAATTGTGGCAAATAATTTTACTTTTATCAAATTTTTTAGATTTAGATTTTTTATTTGTGAGTTTGGGTTTAGTATAATAATCATCTTAATTTTTATCTTTTTTATAACTACGTTTTTGTTTATAACGTCTGTGGCTTTTATGAGGATCAATATGTTTATGTTTGTGCTTCCTTCTAGAGGGAGCAATCGGGGGTAAACCATATTGTTCACAGAAGGTTCCTAACTCATACTTAGCTTTTTTCTTATCTTTACTAGCGTGCTTGGCTAATTTAAAATCAATACACATTTTTAATCTATTTTTTTGAATATAACTAATTATGTCACCATAAGTTAGGTTATCATAATCAATATATCCTAAATTTTTACTTAATTCTTCACGAACTTTATGAGCGAATAATAAAGGTAAACCATTAACGAATTTCTCTTTCCAAAATGGTTTATTGCTATCATTTCGCATCATAACTCGAGAAGTAAACACATCTTTGTACCACCTAAAGTCACTTAGAGTGGGACAAGTGAGATTACTTAATTGATCGTGAATTCTCTTAATGATATTACTGGGAGTGCCAACAAAATGTTTAATTATGATAAATATTAAAGTATTGACCCCATCAGGTGGACCAACACCGACATCTTCATCAAAGATGGGGTTGCCGTCATCGTCTAATTGGACCGCATGGATTATAGATAATCTAGTATCTTCAGTGATGTATTTTTCCCACCAAGATCTAAGAATACCAGTAAATCCACTAGCTATTAACTCAACAATGTCTAGCTGAGTCAGATTGTTTGATTTAGTTATATAGCTATTGGCTACCATTGACATATGATTTAACTTATTTAAAATTTCTTGTTCACTGAAACCATCTATGTTCCATTCATAAATTTTTTTAGATGAAACAGAGAATTGTTTATCTAGATTTCTCTCTTCGAATTGTAGATCCGGAGGAGTAGGTCTAGAATACCATTTCCTGGTTATACTAGTGTTATTAACTGTTAATTTATTTAACTGTTCATTAAAATCTTAGACCGAAATAGAATTGGAATGGTCTGACTGGCTATTGCTTTCATTATCAGTTTCAACTTGATCAATGATGATTCAGGTTCAGTTTTTATTTTTTAAAATAATTTATCAATTTCTCGGGTAAGTTCTCCATCTTTATTGGGTATACCTAGTTTACTTCTATTTTCTGGTAATTTTAACAAAGGTTGTTCAATTTTTGAATTGGGTTTTTTAACAATGGTTTCTTCAAATCTATCTAGCTGCTTACCTACCGTTGCTAGATACTGGTTATTGAAATTTAATTGTTCAATAATCTTTTTATCATCTTTATTTCCATCCGAAATCTTAATAGGACTGGCAACAACAGACGTGTTTCTTACTGGGAGGAGAACAGTTTCAAGCGGAGGATGACTAGAAGAAACTTTTGATTTATCTTCTTTAATCCACTGTGTTTTAGTTATAACATTACATTTTCGATTTGGAATTTGGAAAAAATCAAAGCTACAAAGTTGTAGAGAATTCAATTTCGTGTGGAATGGATATAAAATTCGTATTTTTCTGATAAACGGACTATTTTCTATGAATTACTGAAGTTTCAGAAAAAAAATGATTTTTATTAATTTATGGGTGGGACCCACTTTTTGGTTGGTGTTGAATACATATGTGGGCTGCTAATTTTGTTCAAAGATGGCTGATCTTGATTTTCAAACCTAGCATGCGTAGGAGAAAAGAAAAGAAAATATTATATTATATTTTATTATTTTAGTCTCCTATGGCGTTTTAGCATTTTCCTATAAATAGACGTTTATGTTAGAATTGAAAATCACACCAGAAACAAGTTTTCTTTCTCTCTAGATTATCGAGCGTATTTTTGTGAGTATTTTGATACTTTGAGAGTTGTTTTTCGGTACAAGTTTCCTTCGGCTTTCTATCCGATATTCCGATCAGAAGTACCGTTATTTTGAGGTAGGGGATGTTATTTTCTTCTTAAATGATATTATTTTCTTCAATATCATTATGCCAAAATATTGGTGAACTTTTTAATCAAATTTGGAACTTTTTGTGTCGGGGTTTACTATTCACGATACTGACTATTCACGATATCGACACTTATTCACGAATTTACACTTATTCACCAAAAATAAAAATTTTCCTTTTTGTCCAAGATGTCTATTTTGGCTACTATCTTTGATTGTATCCATGTTTTGATCGTTATTTTTGAATTCTGCTTCACAATTGGTTATTATGAAGTATTATTGATCTTGGATAAACTGCTATATCTAATCCCTAATATTTGTCATTCTCGTCTCAATCGGATTCGCTTTTCTTTAACATATTTTTATCATCCTCAGTCTTAAATGATGAAGTTACTGAATATCTTTGGCTTGTAACGCAAAGATGAATGATTAACTGATGAATATCTTTGGCCCGTAGTGCAAAGATGAACAGGTGTTGAGATGAACATGACCGATTGGTGATACAAATGAATATCTTTGGCCTGTAGTGCAAAGATGAATATTTGATTAAAGATGTATATTGATTGATGTTACAGGGATAAAATATTGATGATAAACTTTTAAATCTTAGAAGATAGTAGAACTCATTCTCTACTTGACTCTTCTAATGGATTGTTGTTTCCACTGCAGAATATTGATCTAAAACTTGTTGTCAATTATATTCTATCAGATTTTTCCCTGTTGAAGACTAATGATAATTTGTTGTATATTATCTTAGTCATAATATTCTTTACTGGGCTAGTTGAGCTCACCATTTTCCTTTTTGTTCCATTTTTCTTCTCAAGAGGTGAGAACATAGCAGGATCGAGTCGGGGTATGGAGTGATGGTTCTAGAAAAATGTTTTAGCAGTCCTCACTATTTTTATAGTGTATGAATAATTGTAATGAGGACTTATTTGAGTGTTGATATTGTCTAGAAGACAATATTTATATTTAAACTCACAGTATGTGTTGTCGTATTTTGCACGACAATTGTATTATTGAAGTTATAGTTTGCTTTCTGTACCATGTAATTGACGACTCAGAATGGATGTTGTATACCTATTTTGGGGGCGTCACACTGCTCACCCAAGAAACTTACAAAGGTTAGACACGAACAAGGTGGACTACAGTAAGCTAGGTGACTTCCAAACAAGAGGAAAAGGGAAATTTTGAAAATAGAAAAATGATAAATGATTACTGAGATCTTACCGACAAGTAAAATAAACAACTTGGCTCTGATATCATTTAGGAGCGGAAGGAGATAAAAGAAGAAGAACAGAATGACGCATATAAAGAACAAAATGACGCATATAAATAACATAATTCAATTACTAAAACATAATAATTTTATTGATAACTGAATATATATATATATATATATATATATACTATTCATGTTACCGAAGAAACAGATTCAGTCGGGTTTCGTGATTTTTTTTTATATTTCAAAAATCAAATTTTATACAACAAATTATGCCCAATTAAATTTTTCTAAACACATATTAATATACATATCAAATTTAAATAATTAATAATTCGCATAAAGGTTTGGCTCTGATTGCAAAATTGCACAAAGTAAGCGGAGATGTGATAAAATAGAGTTTTAAAATTTTACAAATCATATACCCGGATCATCCTTTATGCATAATTATTAATTAAATTAAAAGATAAAGAACAAGAATTATACCCTTGAAGATTCAAGCTTCCTCAGGTACAAGTTCACCTCCAAATCTTTTTGCGTTCAACTTGAATGCACCGGGTTTGGTTCATTCCTTTTATCAATGTTAGCGACCCAAATGTTTTGCCTCTAGAGGTGATCCACCAAGGAAGAAGAAAGATTCAAGAAGATGGGTATTTGGCAAAATCCTAATTTTTCTCTCTCTCATAGAAAATGGTCTACTCTCCCAACTATTGGAATTATGTATTCACGTATTTTGTGAAAGTGTCAACCAACCTCACCCATAATAAGACTTCTTATTTATAGATGTGGGAAACCCTCCTTAAAAATTAAGGAATTAGGTTTTAGTTTAATAAAATAAACTTCTTTAATTAATTTAACCTCCTAATCTTATTAGGAATATATGAGAGTACTTTTATTAATTAATTTCCAAACTCCTTTAAGAATTTAATAATAATAATAGTAATAATAATAATAAGACTCCTCTTATTAAATTATATTTATTATTTTCAAAATATTAAATAATAAATATTAAGCTATTTAATTTATTCTATCATCATAGATTAAATTAAATGTACTTAACTTATTATTAAGATTATGTCATTAACTTCTTAAATAATTATTATTTTTTATGGTGTGACTTTTTAGGTTCTCCATATTAAACCGGTTGTGAATAAATCAATTAGAACAATTCTAATCTGATTTAATAAATAGATTAAATAATTAATTTATTTAAATAAATAATATTTATTCTACAGTAGGTATAAGCCTCCCTACTGAGTTGTCATTTATCGAATCACATAGGACATTTCACTTCTTTTACTAGAAGCGGTAGATTCTTTATAGATCATACATTATCTCCATGTACAACTTATTATACTCAAGCATACCCGTTGATATACCCTAAGGGTCTTAAGGAATAAGTCAAAGTATAACTCATCATACACAAGATACTATAATGATCTCAAGTCCAAGGAGCACTTGTACTACTATCACTACAGGAATTCCTATTGACAGACAAGTAAAACTCCCTTCGTTATTCCTTAGCGAGCCACATTCAGTGAACTTATTCTCTAATAAGCACCAACATACTTGCTTTAGTGTCTCCATACAAATGATCATGAGATCAATCATCCTCATCCAATGAGCAAGCAACGTATATACTAATCTATCCGGATTCACTAATCCCCAATTTAGTAATCCAACGATTGGGAACTATTTTAGTTTTAAGCTTTCTAAGAATTTAGATCTCATTAGAATGATCATCATCATTATTCTAAAAGCATTGCTTAAAACTATGGGTTTATCACATATTATAAAGCAGCATCGTGTAGATAATTAAAATCCTTTAATAAATTAATACTTTTTAGTAATAAATAAATAAGATTGTTACAAAGTATATACTTTATCATCAAACATGATTGGCTTGTGTGCATACTAATTTCACAAACACCTTTTAAGAATGGTCTTAAAGGGGATTCTTTTTAAATGAAAAGGAATAATATATCTAGGCCAGTAAAAAAATCGAACTACTCGCGAACATGTTCGGTTCGGTTCGAGTTTGGTTCAATTTGATTTCCTTGCCAAGTCGAGTTCGCACATGGTATCACGTTCGATTGATCAATCGAACATGTTCGCTAACCATGTGGTTTGGTTTGAATTGTTCTCAAACAATTCAGTTCGAATTGAGTTTGATTCTAGTGATTCACGAGTAGCTCGTAGGATGCTTGAGTATTTACAATATTTGGCCTAATTTTTTCTTCAGCGCGTTGATGATGTTTGCAAACATAATGATGTTCGACTATGTTCAAAAACTGTTCGCGGACATCTAATTATTCGAAATCACGCATTTGTATTGGTTCAATCGTGTTACTCAAACATGTTCAAGTTCGAATTATTGTGTAATACCCCAACTTTTTATGAATAAGATTTAATTTATTTCAAATAATAAGGTTTTGATTTAATAAATGTTATAGTTATGGGTGATATTTGTAAATTATACGAATTAAATAGTTTGTCGAGAAATATTTGTTTAGTCGGGGAGCGTAAAATGCATTCGTGATAGAATAAAAGTAGAAATAAACCTCGTAGGGACCCCTAAACTTGGTAATTACTTAGTTTTAGCCGGTTCTTTCATGTTTGCAGAGATACTTGAATTAGAACTAAAATTTTCCTTCTAAGAAGTATGATATGTGATTAATCTTGAACTATGGTTGGTTTGGATGGTTAATAAACACACATACACACACACACACACACTACATGGGTGATAAAAGGTTTAGATTGACTGACTGGTTAGGATTATTGACTTTACATTGATTGATATAATGTTTGATTACCTTAGTGATATCTTTAAGGCCTGTTGTTAGATATCATAATGTTATATTGATTGATTCATAGGCATATTAGATAATATGTTACATGTGTATCATTGTTTTATATTTTATTGCATTATGTTATGTTGCATTGCTTGGGCACAAGCAATAGTTCAAGTTTGGGGGTATTTGATGAGTGTGTTTTATATCTACGAATCAGATCTTAATGGGCTTGGATTGTTATTTATTTCCATGGTTTTATGTTGATTTTCATACATTTCATGTTGTTTTTATAGGACATGTGCATGGGAGTTGGATTGGTAGCATTTAGATAAAAGTAGCAAGTAAATAGCTCAAAAACCTATAAAAAGGGCTCCAGCGCATCGTGCCACTCTGAAACTCCAGAAAATATCCTCTACCAATTGAGTGCGATCGCGCCCAATTCCGAGCTATTTCCAGTGCGGCCGCGCCACTTCGAATTTTGACCAAACTTTAACTTTTTAATTAATTGTTATGATTGAGTTGTAACTTGACTTGGGATTTATAGCTGGACTAGGAATTAAGTCAAAAGCTATATATAGCTTTTTATATTCCATTTATAAGATTCTTCAACTTATTCTCCAAACCCTAGTTTAAAATTTAATTTTGGAGAATTGAAGCGATTGGGATAGCAAGCAGGATTCATCGCAGGAGTTAAGGAGAGACACAAGGATTGCGACATCGGCTTTTATTCTTTTTCTTATCTTCTACTTTTGTATCTTGAATGTTTTATCAATTGTGTATTATGGTTTTTAATTCAACGATGATGAACTAAATTCTATTTTAAGATTACAATGGATCTTATTGCGTAGCTTTGACTAATATACTTCCGTGTTAATTACTTTTAACTATTATGGAATTGTCTATTATGATTTGTGTTTATTTGCTTAATTATCTGATCAACAATTACTTTGATAATCTATATGAACTCGAGAGATGGATTATAGGTTTGGATTTAATTATATTAACATGTGATTTTTTTATGCATGGTGATGGAACTTATGATTTGTGTCTAGTATAGAGATATACCTATAAATCGTATGTAATCTGATAGAGAACATGTGCTTTAAATCCTTTTTAATTATAATTCACATAGATATATAATGAATTAGTTAACTAGGGTGTTCACCTTAATTCTATCATTTGTGGATTTAAGTTGATTCATTTATGGTACATAGAGAGATGGTCATAAATATTAATGAGTTCTCGATTAACAATCCGGAATAGTTGGCATAATTTATCTGGAAGTGTATTGATCTAAGTGAAGTTGTAGTCTTAAGTCTCCATAATCTTTTTTTCAACCTTGTGGTAGTTAATATTAGTTTAATTACTTATTTATTTTTATAAAATTCACAATCTTAATCATTTGTTTGATAAAATTGAGTTAATACAAAATTGGTAGTTGTTAATATAAATTGTAGTTTTTCTCCGTGTGGACGATACTCTACTTATCATTATATTACTTGTGGACTGCATATACTTACGTATTTTACTAGTATACATTTAGGCAAACAGCTCCTCTTGTAGGGCTTTGTTGCACTCTGCGATGTAGTTACCTGGCTTCTTGCAGTTGTAGCATAGGTCCTTATCATGATCACGACTATTATTTGTGGTGGTGGTGGTTTTGTAATTGTTTTTATATATGATGTTGTTGTTATATCTTCTAGCGATTAAGACAATGCTTTCATCATCTTTTTCATCATCATCATCATCATCATCAAAATCTATTTCGACGGGAGCTTTGGAGGCTGTTATTGACACTTTGAGAGAAACTCCTATCTCTTTCTTCTTGCCTTCTGAAGTAGTCTCTGCCCTCTAGTTTAGCTCTAGCTCATATGTAAGAAGATTACCTTAGACTTTTGTACAATCATCTCATACAAACTCTTCGAATATCTGATAACAACGGTTTTAACATTCCACTTGTTAGGTAACACCATTATAAATTTGATGTTAGGATCCTTTTTTGGGTAGACCTTTTCAAACTCTCTAAAAGAGTTGAGAAACATGTTGAATCTCTTATATGTGGCTTTTAATTTCTCCCTAGGGACATGGGTAAACATTTCATACTTTTGGGTCAACACAGACTGCTTGTTTTCTCTGACTTCCTCAGTTCCTTCATGCATAACCAGAAGGGCTTCCCAAAATTCCTTTTCTATTTTGCAGTTGACGACGTTCCCGAATAATTCATCTTCTAGAGCCATAAACAGGATGTTCTTGGCCCTTTTATCCAGATGCACAAGCTTCTTTTCCTTATCTACGCACTATGCTATAAACTTGACTGCCACTTTATTTGGATCATCTTTTGTTAAGCCAAGCTTCATAGCAATATAAGGACCACTTATCAGCACATTGAATAAATCTTCATCGATAACATCCATATATGCTTGTATGTGAACTATCCCGTTAGCAAATTTATCTTTATTATAAATGGGTGACTTGTTTCCACCACCAAGCTCATAATTGGTTTTGTTTCATGTCATTAATCTACTTAAGTGATTTATGCTTTGGTTATGAGAACCTACTTTAATACCAGTTGTTTCCTAAATGCGGTAAGAGATCTAGAAGGGGTGGTTGAATAGATCATTTAAAAACTTTCTCTTTTTAAATAAGGATTACCAGATTATAAATTAAGCAAGTTAATTTAATTATACACAACGAAATTTTAGTTTAAAAACCCCTTCAAAAATTTGAGGAAATCTTGTTGTCCAATTTCTATATTAAAAATTTATGTACAAATATACACGACCAACAAGTAATATAGTAGTAAGTAGAGTTTCGATCCCACGAGGAATATGCTAATAGTGTTAACCAAATACTAACTTTTTATTAATTTAATTTAATCTAAACAAATGAAATTAATGGTAAGAAATAAAATTATTTAAACTAAAAACTAAATTACTAAGCAAGGGTTAATATCAAATTTAAATTCTAAGATTACAATTTTCCCCAATACCTCGTTTAAATCTTTTCACTCTCTTTTCAATTAATCAATTATATAAAATTATATTAAATTTTTAACTGAGAATTCAAAATTATTTATAAACATCTTTCGATGGTCAAATAAAAATATATCTTCTAATTAAATCACTATATGTCTATGTGAAATAACTTAGAACAAGTTTTATTAAGATCATATTCTCACAAAAGTTACATACATCATATATGTATATGTCTATCCTATACACAAATCACGTTATTCAATCCTAAGAAAAATAAACTAGATGCATGTTATCATATTCAGATCTAAAGCATAGAATTCATCTATCAATTTTATCTAGGTTATCAAATTAATTGCTAATCAGATAAACATACATGAAGCACAAAATATGATAAACGATTCAAATATGATCAATAATAACCAATAAAAGAAAAAATCAATCCAAACTAATCATTGGGTTCCATCGCAATCTTATTAAAAATTTAGTTTATAGCGTATCAAGAAAACAATAACAACATTGGATTATTAAAATTAAAGGAAAGATAAGAGATAAAATCTATGATAGCACGATCCTCCAATTTATGCTCTCCTCAGCGTGTCTTCTTTCTCGCTCCTTAAAATCTGATGAGAAACCCTAACTTTGATGGTGTTTAATCTGATCTGATATCTATGTTACGTGATCCCAAAAAATTAGCGTTTTTTGGTTGTGTATTCATAGCCTCTATCCAGCTAAGAGATGTTGTAAGTCCCCGAATTTTATGAAATAAAAGTAAATAATTTTTCTGGTGATCATTTAATAAAGGCTATAGTTATGGGTGATATGTACAAATTTTAAAAAGCAAGCAAGTTGTCATAAAATATTCGTTGTGTCGGGAAATATTCGTTTGGTCAGGGAATATTCGTACAACGATGCAATCATTGGTGGACCCCATAACGAAATAACTGTCAGATATAGAAAAATAACATTTTTTTATAAAATAACGGCAAAACTTTTACCGTTAAACTGTTAAAATACCAGGTGATAAAAGTAAATTAATACGCGTTGTTGAACAGTAGCACACGATATTGCACAATATCTCTGATTATTGATGCTTACGTAAAGAGTCACTCAGTTTCATTCAATAATTATCACAATAGTTGTTGCATAGTATCTTCTATTCAATTATTATCACAATAACATCTGCATGATATTTTATATTATTAAATCAATAATTGTCACGACACAGTAACTCATATTATTGAAATGATATTATTAGATAAGCATTATTGACAATGTCTAGAAAGTTCTGTCGAGGAATGGGGTTAGGTTATGAAATTACGCGCCAATAAGGAGAAATCCTTATCTGAAAGCCCTCTCTTTCCTGGGAACGATCTAGTTGTCAATATTGAAATCTATAATATTAATAGTGAATAAATATTGAAAAGATTAAATATTTTTTTGATTAAAGATAAGTGAATTACAAAAGTTAAGGGGGAATAATGCAAACTTGGAAAACTTTAATGATGTCGTTGAGGGACTAAGGTGTAAATAATGAGGTACTAAAATGTAATTAACCTAGGTACCAAACTGTAATAAGCCTAGCCCCTAACGTGCAAATATCAAAACTATATTTTTTTTATAAATAGAGAGCTAAGTTCATTAGTTCTTCACCAATTCACTAAAACTATAGAGAGATAAACTATAGAGAGAGCATAAGAGAGAAAGAAGAAGAGTATTCTGCTACTACACTATTGCAGTATCCAATCTTCTACTAAGGTAAGTTGTATTATTTATTTTATATTCTTAAAGGATGTTATTTTCTTCATACTCATAAGGGTTGTCATTATATTCCTTATTAATTTGTGGGAATAACCTGTCTACGCGAATTACTGCATGCCTGGTGAATAACCCTTCGTATTCATTCTTTATTAAATTATGAAAATGATCTGTTTAAGCAGATTACCGTATGACGGATGAAAATTCATTTGCAGTTTCTTATATTATTTCATTTCATATTCCTAATTATAAACTTATTATGGTAATTATTTCTTCCATAATTCTAATCTTTTCATGTCGGGATACTATCCATGTCGGGGTACTATTCATTTAGGGTACTTTGCATGACGGGGTACTATTCATCTGGGTTACTATTCATGTCGGGGTACTATTCACGATAAAATTAGTATCTTTTTTTGTCCAAATTATCTATGATATATGAATTTTATTCTTAAATTTGAATCCACGTTTTGATCATCATGTTGACCATTTGGTTATTCTTGAACTCTGGATAAATTGAATTATAAATTTCTAATATTTATCCTTGATCTCACTTGATTTATTCTTTATATCATTGTTATAATTCTCAGACTTAAATTGTGGTTGAAGTTATCTTTGGCCCGTAGTGCAAAGATGAACTGTTTATTGGTATGATTATGACCAGGAACTGTGTATTGGTATAATCACGACCTTTAATATTATAGATAAAGACTTGTGATGAAAGTTCTCTTTGGCCCGTAGTGCAAAGAAGAACTGTTGATTGATATCTTTGGCCGTAGTGTAAAGATGAACTGTTGATTCGTATGAATATGACTAGGAACTGTGTATTGGTATAATCATGACCTTTAATGTTACAGATAAAGACTTGTGATGAAAGTTCTCTTTGGCCTGTAATGCAAAAAAGAACTGTTGATTGATATCTTTGGTCGTAGTGCAAAGAAGAATTATTGATTGATATCTTTGGCCCGTAGTTCAAAGAAGAATTGTTGATTGATATTTTTGGCCCGTAGTGCAAAGACAGACAGGTGTTTGACATGATCATGACCACTGATGATACAAATGAATATCTTTGGGCAAAGATAGACTATTATTTGACATGATCATTGGTTTTACAGTTGAACATCTTTGGCCCGTTGTGCAAAGATAGACAATTGATTGGTATGATCATGACCATTGATATTACAGTTGAATATCTTTGGCCCGTAATGTAAAGATAGACAATTAATTGGTATGATCATGACCATTGTTGTTACATTTGAATGTCTTTGGCGTAGGGTGTAAAGAAGATATGATTATTGAGTGTCTTTAGCCTTTGTGGCAAGGACATAGAGTGAAATTTCTATTAAGCCTTTGTGGCAAGGACATAGAATGAAAGTTCTATTAAGCCTTTGTTGCAAGGAGAAACTGTTAATTTACACGATTGTAAATATGAATTGTGAATTTAACTATAATATTTGGTGGTTCAGGTGATGAAAGTTCTCTTCGTCTTTGGTACAACAAATAATTGTTGATGAGTATTACAAGAATGAAATATTAATGATGGACTTTTAATTTGAAGAAGATAATAGACATTATGTTCTACTTGACTCTTCTAATGGATTGTTGATTTCGCTGCAATTATGGTTAAAATTTTTAATCGGTAAAAATCGGTCGAACCAAATCAGTTATCGAAAAGTCGCCAAATGTTAATACCGATACTACCAAGATGAATGGACCGTATGATACCGAACCCATGATACTAGTTTGGTACTTATTTTTACTGAAAATTAATATAATTATTATTTTATTACTATTATTATTATAATATTTTTTATTAATATTATTATTTTATTATTATAATCATTATTTTAATTTATCGGATGGGGTGTTCTAACTCATCCTTAGGCAATTCTAAGTTCTTAGCAAAGTTATCGGATATAAATGAACAAGTAGCACCCGAATCAAATAATACATAAGCATTAACTTTATTGATCGGAATGATACCTGACACCACATCACGAGACTGCACTACATCTTGCACTGTCATGTTGAATGTTCTGGCGGTCGGTTGGTTGGTTTTGGAAGGTCCTGTAATAGTTAAAGTGCTTCCACCGCTGTTTCCTTTATTCCCTCCTGATCCTGACCCTCCAGATCCTTTCTTAGGATAGTCTCTTGCCAGATGATCCTTTGAGCCACAAGTGAAACAGGCACCCTTCTTTGGATTAGGACAGTTAGGTGCTATGTGTCCTTCCTGACCACAACTGTAGCATACTCATTTTCCCTTCATGAAAACTCCCAGATGAGCTTTCCCGCAGGTCGGGCACGCTTCAATCCTCTTCTTCTGCCCTCCTTGCTGATTTCCAGTTGATGAGTTATCAGACCACTTTCTCTTTTGATTATTACTACCTCCCGTGCTACTTCCACCAGTGTTGTTAATTCCTTCATTTTCACTCTTCTTCTTCTTCTAATCCTAATTATATTTAGTTACCGCATCGCTTCCACCTTCAGCGTGTATGGCCTTCTCTAGCACCCCAGCAAAAGTGTTCAATTAGAACATTGACACCCTGCTATACAACCAGGGCTTCAGTCCCTGCTCGAAATGTCTTGCCTTTCTCTCGTCAGTATACACTTGATATGTGGCGAACCTAACCAACTCGTTGAATCTTGCCGCATAGTCTGATACGGGCATATTCCCCTATTTTAACTCCAGAAATTGGACCTCCATTTGGTTCTGCGAGCTGGTCGAAAAATACATCTTGAAGAACATCTCCTTGAATCTCTCCCAGGTTATCACACCTTCTCCTCCCCGTACCTTATTTTCCTGTCACCAATAACTGGCTTCGGATTTCAGCATGAACGTCGAATAGGCGGTTTTCTGGTCCTCCCTTACTCTGGCGACATCAAACACTTGCTCCATCTCCATAACCCAGGTTTGAGCTTCGATCGGGTTCATGGAGCCCTTAAACTCTGGCGGTCCCACCGCCTTGAAATCCTTAAACGATGTATTCGGTGGAGCTTGAGGTTGATTATTAATTGCTCCGGCTAATAGGTTCACTAATTGCTAAACGGGGTTAGTGTTGGCATTGTTGTTGTTGTTATTCATCGGTTCTTCTTGAGCTTGTTGATGGTTTTGTCTTCTTCTAGGAGGCATATTTCTGTTAAGAATATACACTTATTAGGTCTTTATTCAATCCCTAAAACATTTAAGGCTCTACTAAAACATTTAAACATAATCACTTAACACATTATATCAATAAACTCTGATATTTATTCAAATCGAAAGTTTTAACATCAAACGATAGCATCACTGCTATTTACATCAACTATCCTGAGATAAAGAATGTACAGGATTAAAAACATTAAAATATTCCTTTGTTTATAAACACATCAGAATTTACATCTCTAACTACCAGATAGGTTTTCACATAATTAAACTAATCCCATCACTACATGTTAAGGCGCTGAATGGCCTTGCCACGTTCCTCTTCCATGATGTGGGACATCGTCCTGCGATCTAGCATATATGATGGTAGCCCTTTGAACTGAATTGGGTATCTCATAACTCGATCCTGAGCCTCATCCATTGCATTTTGAAGTGTAGAATACGTCTCCCCGAGCTTAGCCTTCTTCGCACGATAATCCTCTTCTGCAAGATCAGCATGATGTGACTCTCTTACCCAGCCCTCCTCTGCTATGGTAAGCCTTTCTGAGCTCTCTTTCAGTTTCTTCTTCACCTTCTCTATTTCTTCGGACTCTCCTTGGTTTGACCCTTCTCGTGAACCAAATCCCACTCCACGTTTCCTAAACGTGTGTGAAGAGTCACAATCTCCCTATCCTTCTACTCAATGGTAATCTGCTGAATAATCGTCAGCTTAGTCGATCCTCTGAACGATCACGTAACTCTATGTTACAGTCATATAACCCGTCGAACATCTCAGCATCGATGGACTTCGGTGGGAACTCCTCTTCTTCCTCAGAATCCTCCTCTGGATCAGTCTCTGGTTCATGCTCCTGACCAACAACAGTGATCAACGGAGATGGCTCTCTCGCACTAATCGCTTCCACGCATACATGAATGTCTTGGGGTTCCTCTTCTGTAGGTACTCGGGGTTCCTCCTCCCCAGCTTGACTAGCTCCTCCAACATCCGACATCCTGAGAACACAGTTTTAAGTTTTAGATTACTAATCGATACTCGCGAGCACATAAGTTTATCACATAAGCACATAAAGTCTTCTATTATCTTTAATGAATTAAGGAATTCATTTCTTAGAACTCGATAAGAGTTTACCACCACTATGTTCTAGATCTCCAAAAAGGCTACTACCTAAGGTTGTTCCTCCACCTAAGATTTATAACGTAAAGCTTTGATACCAACCTGTGACACCCCAAACCCGGTACTTCAATTTTGCGAGATTTGGTGTTCACTGTACAAATATCATCTATCTATCTACCCATAATAAATGCAAATCATGCAATAGATAGAAATAAACCTTCCCCTTATGGGGTTACAACATCTGAATAATAATAAATACAATCCCAGGTTAAACTAACCTTAAACATCTGTGCGAAAATATAAACAAATAACAAGTCTTAATAACATCAAGTCTAAAACATAAATACATAATCACATAAACAACAAGTCTTCATCACTTGTTAATCTTGCCCTTGCCTTTGCTAGTGGAAGGCTCGTTGGATCTTTCGTTCTTAACTGAAATGTTATTATTACGCAAGAGTGAGCACGATTTCCCACAAGTAACAATATAACAATAAAATAATAACATGCGAATGAATCAAAGACTTCTGAAATAGGAAAACTCATCTTTTGAATCAAGAATGAATAACAAGAATCAAAAGAACTTCTAAGGGTCATAAGACCTTGAACTATGTCCTAGGTTATCAAGTGTTTATACTTGAAACCTTTAATAGTCATAAGACTATGGACTCTTCTTCTCATACTTAGGGGGATCAGCCCGTAGTACCATACTGTGCACAATATCTTAACGCTAACGTATAAGTAATCCCCTATACAGGGTTGTTCATCTCAGTTTGACATTAGAGTCCGTACCAAAGGAAGTTTGGTTTGGATAATTCAACAAGGGTTCTGAAATTTAGAACGTTCATCAACTATGGACTAGTCGAATCATTAAGGGTTTGCTAGTCTAACAAGGTTCAACAATAACTGATATTTAAATCGAATAACGATCTCAAGAGATATACAATAGAATAAGTATTGTATAACAGAATCATACTTTGAAAGATTAATAAACTTTAATATAACAAAATAGACTTGATCAATAATAACGAGAATTTGCTCGATGTAAAGAGATAAACTTATAAACTTATATAATGATAACGAGTAGGGTTAGGAAACTTGCCTCATACGTAGATTACACGTTAATTATATACGTTCCTTGATTTAATCTTACATACCATTTACATTCACAATACCAGTTAATTATAACGTAACTAGTCATCAAAAGTTCATTCTTTTTGTCTAACTCGATTATGACTACACTTAGTCAAATTACAACACTTGTTTTCACATAATATTACACTACACGAACCACAAGCTAACTATGTGTTAATTCATTTAAACATGTAAGTATCTCATTAACATGTTAAAAGTCAAATTTTAACATCACATTATGTGACTAACACATTTTTATGTTCATTAGATTAGGTTACTATTACAGTTCCTAAATTAAAACCATTAAAATGCTCATTCTTGACAAATTCATAAATGGCAATCGCGATACCACCATCAAGTATATTATTATTGCCATGGCCATTTGACCAACATGTAGTTGAACAATGGCACTGTATGCGTTACTGGCCCATTGCAAGTGCATGGGTCTTAAGCATACATACAAATTTCATCAAGCGACATATACAAGAAGTTAGAGATCTGAGGTTGGCGAAAAAAAATGTATAAAGAAGCCAAAATCTACCAATTTCTTTATTCACACATGAATTTGAACATATCCAACCATTATAATATACACATAATCATTACTCAACCTTTCTAGCATGATTTTAATAGGTTAAAACATACAATTACTTGAATCCATTCATATAATTTCAGTGTTCTTGGTGATTTTGAAAAATATTAAACATGAAACAAAATTTGGCGTTCTTTAATTTGATATAACAATCAATCACCCATTCAAAGTTTATTTTCTTCGCTTTGACATGTGATAACATAATCCACCATTAAATTTCAAGCTAAACAACAATTTGTAACATACAAATTCTATAAGGAACCATACATATGAAACTTATACTCAAGAATTTCACAAATCAATTTATAACATGTTTGTATGCAATTAATGTTATGAAAACATACATATATGATAATGAAACATATTATATATATATATATATATCATATATAAACACATTAGTCATTAATTTTTCAATTACAGAGACTTACAGTATATTTTCATAGAAGTATAAACAACGTAAATTTGAGTTTTTGGGGAAGAAGAGATTACCCTATTACAGATGAATAAGAGTGAAGTCCCTTTTTAGATTCTTCTTCAATATCACAATTTCTCCCAACAATTCTCTGAATTCTCTGAAATTCTCTAAGTTCTACTAAAATGAAAGTACGTGAAAAGAAAACTGATGAGGCGCACTAATAACTCCAGTTACGTTGAGGTCAGTTACCCATACATGGTTAACTGCTCTTAACTTCTCATAATACCATGTTTGGCTATCACTTATTTATTACTTCTATTTATTTTAATTACTCTCTTATAATATAGTTTAATAATGTCACACCCATATACAATAATAAAACAAATATCTTATTTAATTTAATTTAAATAAATTATAATAATTTCTCATTTATTAATTATACCAAATTATTAAATCTCTAATTAATTATTAAATTAATTAAAATAATATTAGGCTTATTAAATATTTCTTTTAATTCAATACACTCACATAATTACATACTTCGAATAATAAAAATTCTCCACATTAATTTAATAAATATAACACATATAATTAAATTAATCTACCACAACTTCATCAATTAATTATTTAATTTCATAATTAAATCATCGAAAAAATATTTATTTAATCCAATAAATATTAAAATTAAATTACAAAATCTCGTTTGTCACATCTATCCCCTCTTAAAAGGATTCTGTCCTCAGAATCACGACACAATCAATTCGTCCCGTTACATTCTCCCCCCTTACAAAGATTCTGTCCCCAGAATCGCTTGCAATAATTTAATTAAATAAGTGAGGGTAATTCATCATCATATGCTCTTCGAGTTCCCACGTAGCTTCTTCAGCGCTGTGGTTCCTCCAAATTACCTTAACATAAGGCATTACTTTATTTCTGAGAACTTGTTCTTTCCGATCAACAAGCTGAACAAGAATTTCTTCATAAGATAAATCTTTGTCAAAATGTAGGGGTTCATATTCAATCACATGCTTGTAATCAGGTTTGTAGGGTCGTAAAATTGAAACGTGGAAAACGTTGTGGACATTCTCGAGAGTTGGAGGTAAGACTACCTGTGAGACCCCAGATTTTATGAATAAAGATTTAAATTTCTCAAAAAAAAAAATTTTAATATTGTGGTGTGGATTTGATATAATGTTATAGTTGTGGGTAATATTTATAAATTTTGCAAAGTAAGCAAGTGATTATATAATATTCGATTGGTCGGGGAATATTCATTTTAACAGGGAATATTCGTACGACGGCACAATCATTGGTGGACCCCACAACGGAAGTATTGTCGTAATAAGAAAATGATGTAATTATCTTTTATAAAAATAACTACGTAAGTATTTATTTGAACTATCCTAGAGTAAAAGTAATGAATATGTCTGGCGGTTCCATAGTAGCACACGGTATTGGTTATTGATGCTTACGTGAAAAGTCACTCAGTTATACTCAATTATTGCTACAGTAATTGCTGCATCATATCTCTCATATTATTGATTCAATTATTGTCACAGTATCGTCTGCATAATATGTTATATTATTAAATCAATAATTGAGATGACAAAGTTATTTATATTATTAAATTGTAATATTTACAATGTCTAGAAGTTTTGTTAAGGAGAGGTTTGGTTATCTAATTGCGTGCCAATAAGGAGAAATCCTTATCGAAAAGCCCCCTCTTTCCTTGGAACGACCTGGTTGTTAAATATTGTGAGTTATAATATTAATGATGAATAAGTTCGTGTTGATTAAAGATGAATTTGATAGTTCCATTATGAGTATTAGTGGAAATCGACATTTATTCCGATGATAATTGATGTCTGGGGGTTATATTGATAAATCGGGTAATTAATCTGATAAATGAGCAATTAATTGCTACTAATTCACATGCTTATATAACTATTTGTTCACGTGTGTACTATTGAATCACATTCATGTACTATTAGGGGAGTTGGTGCAAGATTAATAATACTTGCATGACTAAGTTAAAAATGAAGGTATAGATGGAGGTACTATACTATAATTTATATTTTTACATGATTATAATTATTGATTCACATGATTGAACTATTGATTCACATTATTTACTATTAGGGGAGGTGGTGCAAGTTTGATAATACTTGCAGGACTAAATTAAAAATAAAAGAAAAGTTGGAGGTATTGTCTTCAGAATATTTCGAGCCCCAAAACGTGCAATTATCGAAACTATATTTTTCTATAAATAGAAGCTCATTTTTCCTTCATTTCTCACGAATTCACTAAAGCTTTAGACCAATTATTATAGATAGAAATTATAAAGGGAAAGAAGAAGAGAAGTCTGCTACCTCACTATTCCAATATCCAGTTCCTTCTAAGGTAAGGGGTATTATTTCTTTCGTAATCATGAAAAGAGCTTCTGTTATTCCATTCTTTATTATTATGTTGGAATAACTTGTCTATGCGAAGTACCGCATACATGGTGAAATTCTTCTGTTATTCCATTCTTTATTATTCTGTTGGAATATCCTCGTGCATGCGGATTACGCTAAACCTCGTTCCATTCTTTATTATTCATTGGAATAACTTTTATCTGCATGCGGTCTATCGCATGCATGGTGAATTCTTTGTTATTCCATTCTTTATTATTCATTTGAAATCCTCACATGCATGCGGATTACGCTAGACCTGGTTCCATTCTTTATTATTCTGTTAGAATAACCCGTCTATGCGGTCTATCGCATACATGGTGAATTCTTCTGTTATTCTATTCTTTATTATTCTATTAGAATATCCTGTCTATGTGGATTATCACATGCATGGTGAATGATCATTCATATTCATTCCTTATTAAATTGTGGAAATAATATGTCTACGTGGATTATCGCATGGCGGGTAAAAACCAATTTACAGTTTCATATATTCTATGATACTCATTTGGTTAAAGTTTTAGCTTCTATACTCCATGAAATTAGTAGAATATCCTAGATATTTGCACTTCATCCGGTATCTTTTCATGGAAATATTCTTCTGAACATTCTTGAATTTAACTCCACAAAGCAGTATCATGTTGACAATTTGGACGTAATTGATTTCAAGATAAATTAACTTATAAATCTTTAAAATTTATTCTTGAACTTGTTTTATTGAATTATTATGTCATTGTTATCATCCTCATGCTTATATTGTGATGAAAGTCATCTTTGGCTTACATGCATAGATGGACTTGGTATGATTATGACCAGGGATTATTCGGTATAATCATGACCTGTAATGTTATAAATGATGTGGTAAAAGTCCTCAATAGCCTGTAGTGCATTGATGGACAGTTTTTGGTATGATTATGACCAGGGATTATTCGGTATAGTCATGACCATTGATGATTTAATGATTATCTTTGGTCCGTAGTGCAGGGATGACTCGATGATGTGGTTTATTTATTAAGCTGAGTCTCAGCGATAAAAATTGATGAAAGCATTTTAAATCATAGAAGATAGTAGATATCATGCTCTACTTGACTCTTCTAATGGATTGCTTATTCAACAAGCAGCTTAAACTTGATGTCTATTGTATTTTATCGCTTTAACATTGTTGAAGACTAATGATAATTTATTCGCATTATCTTAGTCATAATATTTCTTATTGGGCTAGTTGAGCTCACCCTTTTTTCATTTTTCTCTTGAGAAATGAGAACGTGGCAAGACTAGTCGATTGTGAAATCCCCGGATTCGGGTCCCAAATTACCATGGATCCCAGATAAATCATTCTATAACTAATTGCGGAAGATATAAACATAAATTGTTTATACATAAAACGTACACATTATTTCCCCAAAATTGAGTAACCTTAACTTATACACAATTCATAAACTATCTAACATATAACATATTTATCAAACTATACTATTACAAATTAGCTGCACATTTAATCCCAAGCTGAACTTGTCTTTATCTTTTCCTTGTATCCGACGCATTCATCCTAATCTGCAATGTTTATCATGATATAGCAAGGGTGAGCATGAAACTTGCCCAGCAAGTTTAAATTGATTAAGATATATCATGATTGAAAGAGTCTGAATAATAAGATGACTATAATTCATCAATATAGTTGTGAATTAGCACGAACAAAATTTTGACTGAACAAGTATTGAACATGAACAAATATATCTGGACCAACTAGTAATGAAGGTGATCAGCCTTTCATACCTGACTTATACATGCAATATGTACAGAGTACAATTCTACAGTGGCAATCAGCAATGATTAACCATAAGTATATCTGAATGAAACAACTCTTAGTAGAGTTAAGTAAAACTTGTCTAAACCGTTGATTATCGCTACGCAATATATATCGCTTTATCCGAAGACCTAATTTTAGTAATATAGATCTCCAATATTAAAATAATATCATCACAATTTAATACTATTATATATATATATAATAACCTAAACACATAACACATAACCCTATCAGTCTATACAGCACATAAAACACAACATCAAGTCAGACTATTTAAGTCTGAGTTGAAACCGACATAATTCTATCATCCCGACGGTCTAGTCGGACAAATATCTAGTTTAAGTTCAATTAAACTCTGCCTAAACACTTAACAATTATCCTAGATAATCATATTATCAGACAAAACAATTTTCATAGACTTGTAAAAATTTTCAAATAATTAATATCATTTATCATAATTTTTCAATCATTTATATCGTATTTATATTACATAAATACCACATTATTTCTTTATCATTAATATTTATTTATTATTAAATATTAATGAAAAATCATAACATAATATTATAATATATTTATAACATCACAAAGTATTTTTAATACTTAAAAATCATATTTATATGATTTTTAAAAAGCTAAATTCATTATCCGATAATTGCTATTAATATTAAAATATTAATATCTTCATGTCAAAATATCAAAATTTTAAAATATTATTATAACACTTAAAATCATTTTTATATGATTTTTAAAATAGTAATTCTATTTTTCCATAATTTATTTAATATATTTATTAAATAAATTAATTACCATTAATAATAAATTATTAATGAAATTCACCACAAAATATCAAAAGTCATCAAAAATAACTTAAAATATTTTCTAACACCATAATATAATTTTTCATGATTTTTCATGAATTAAAACCATTTTTAAATAATTTATTTAATATTATAATTAAATAAATAAATACCTTTTATATTCCAAAAATATTAAATATTTTTTGAAATATACTCAAAATAATTAAAAATTATTTTTCAGGCTTTAAAAAAAATTCATAATTTATTATGTATTTTTAATAATTAAAAACTATTTATTTATTTAAAATAATTAATTTCTGAAATTAACTGTCGCTATAGGTACCATAGGCGACAAAACCGTCGCTAATAGTTTTCTTGGGCTGTTCTTCATCAAACCCAGAAACTCATGTTAGAGTTTGAGGGGCTTGGTTTGACCATAATTTGTCCCGTGATCCTTCGATTTTCTGGGAAGTTTAAAGCATCAAGGTTGTAGTATTGATGTAACTCTACAAGAATCAACAATGTTTATGGAAATCCAACATCATAACTGAGATATATAGGCTCTCAAATCTCATGTCAGAGTTGTTCTTCATTTCTGGGTTTTCCAGAAATGAAGAATAGTTCATGGGTACTACTTTTGATCCTTGTAACTTGAAATCCAGTTCTGTTTTGTGTGATATTAAGGTTCTTATTTATAGTGGAGATGTCAGTGAACAATTATATACCATCAGATCAGTCTAACAACAATATAAAAGGAATATTTAGGCCGGTCAAAGTGCTGCTCAGGAAACGGTTCTTGAAGATCTGGGTTTCCCAGAAATCTTCATCCGTCAAGTTGGTCAACGTCTATTTGACCACGATTAATTTACATTCTAGTAATGGTATGAGTAATATAAAAGCATGATTGTATAGCCTACATGTCAGACAACAACCTTAAAGCAACAAAATGGTCTAAAACATAAACACAAGCAAGATCTGTGGCCTGAAAAAACATTGTCAGAATAATCTGGGTTTCTGGGTTACCCAGAAACCAGATTTCGTGAACGGTTAATGGGTTTTGACCAACAATAACTCTCAATCCGAACATAAAATGACCCTGATTCGAGTTTCAGATAAAAGCCCACATAACATACTACAAATATAAACATTTACAACACTAAAAACATAAACATAGACAAATCTAGGAGACCTGACATTTGACTGTCAGACACCACGTTTCCAGATTTCCAGATTTTTAAAAACTTCTAAATCATGGATCTAGATAATATGGATCTGGGATCTAACAACCCAGATCACTAAAAGACACTCTAATACACAACTTTAACCAACCAATTATAACATATAACAAAAGATCAAAGGATTTCTAAGATTTAGGGTTTTTACCACTTTCTAGCTTTGATCTAGATTCTGATCTTTGATTCATGTTCTTGGCCTGCTAAGGATCAATCTAGGGACTGAATCACTAATTAATCTTGTGGTTCTAGAGAGAGAAGGAGTTAGTTGAGAGGTAGAACAAAAATGAAGCTAGCTAGCAACTTTCTCTCTCTTGAATCTATATGTACATCATGTATGCAATGTATTGGATGCTTGATATGACTGATGTGCTGGTAATCTATAGTTCATAGGTAGGTCTAGGGGGGTGGCTTGCCAGATTTACAAAGATTTGGCTAGCAATAATTCAACAAATAAGACAAAAGGGTAAAATGGTAATTTTATTTTAATTTAAAGGGTATTTTAGATTTTTTACATACACTTTTAAGGGCGTTTTAGTAATTGAGCAAACCCTTAGGGTTTAACCCTTAGGGTTTGACCCTTAGGGTTAAAACCTAAGGTTCCCAAAAATCAATTTTCTAATATTTTCAATTTAGGTTTTCTAAATAAAAAAATTAATATCTCTAAATTATAATTAGGATTTTCTAATTATATTCTAATTTCCCAATCATAAACCAATCTTGATAATTAGGATTAATAATTCCTAATTAAAATTACTAATTTAGCAATTAGGTCCATTAGGGTTTCAAACGAAACGATTAGGGTTTTAAACCTTAAAATTAGGGTTTCTCAAATAGTCAATTAGGGTTATCCCTAATTAGGTTTGTAATTAAAAATACTTATACCATTAAATTTAGTCTTTGAATTCTCAAATTAGGGTTTTATATTCTGAATTAGGGTTTTGGATTCTCGTAACTGAATTTAGGGTTTCCAGAACCGATTTCTAGGGTTTCTTATAAATCGTAAGAATTTTCTAACTGAACGTGGACATTCTAAATATATACATAGGGTTTGGACACTGATAAAATTTATCTGGTCAACCCTTGACCCTTAACCACATTATGTACACATATAATACCATATTCACAGAACATATACACATATACCCTTAATCCTGAATAATTCACCACAAAAATTTTAAATCCACAAAATTTCTTACCAGAAAACTCAAATCCATAGACTTATTTTCTGTCTAGGTTTATTATTTAACGTTAAATTTAATAATTAAGATTTAATTAATTTTCCAAATTCTCGGGTCGTCACAGTCGGGGAACGGAGTGATCGGTCCAGATGATAACATTAGTAGTCCTCACTATTACATTAAATAAAGTGACAATAAATATAATGAGGACTCCATTGAGTGTGGATATTGTCTAGATGACAATATTCTTATTAAAACTCTTAGATTATGTTTTGTCGTATTTTACACGACTGTTGTATAATTAAGTTGTATTTAAATTTTGTACCATGTATTTGGCGACTCAAGATGGGTGATGTATACCTATTTTGGGGGAGTCAAGAGGTTGTAAGACCCCAACTTTTTAAATAAAGATAATTTTTCTATAAATATTATTTTTAAATATTATGGAATGAATTTGATATAATATTATAGTTGTGGGTAATATTTATAAATTTTGCAAAGTACGCAAGTTATTATAAAATATTCGTTTGGTCGGGGAATATTCTTTTTATCGGGGAATATTCATACGAGGACACAATCATTGGTGGACCCCATAACGGAATTATTGTCGGAGTTAGAAACGATAAAAATATTTTTATGAAAATAACGGCGGAAGAGTTACCGTTAACAATGTTGGAATACCTGGTGGTTAAAATACAGTATCACGCGTTGTTGCAAAGATGGCACCAGATTGCACGGGTATTTTTTGAATTATTGATTCTTACGTAAGAAGGCACTACTCAATAATTGTTACAGTAATTACTGTTTAATATTTTATTGATCCAATAATTGCTACGTTGATATTTTTGATTCAATAATTGTCATTACACAGTATTTCAAATTATCAAATCAATAATTTATTTAAATATATTATTATAATATTATATTATAGTAATATGATGTGATTATATGATAGTATATTTTTTTTATATAATTTGAATGGTAACATTATTATAGTAAATTCATGGTATAAAAGTAAAATGAGGTGGAAGAGAACAATTTGAATTTGAATTCTGATGATGTAAGCGATGATGTCATCGGAACGATGAGGTAAGCAATTATGTCATCGGAAGGATGATGTAAGCAATGATGTCATTTGAACGATGATGTAAGCAAAGATGTCATATGATCGATGATGTAAGCGATGATGTCATAAATTATGGAAAAAAGACTATTTTACCCTTACTCTACCAAGCTTATAAATAGAAGCTCATTCCTTCATTATTTTTTACGAATTCACTAAAGCTTTAGAGCGAGAAAGAATAGAGAGAATAAGAGAGAAAGAAGAAAAATCTTATGTTACTACAATATTGCGGTATCCAATTTCCTACTAAGGTAAGGGGTATTATTTCTTTCTTATTCATGAAGAGAACTTCTGTTATTCCATTATTTATTATTATGTTGGAATAACCTGTATACGCGGGCTACCCTATACTTGGTGAAATTCTTCTCTTATTCCATTCTTTATCATTATGTTGGAATAACTTTGCCTATCATCAAGTATCGCATACATGGTGAAATTCTCTTTGTTATTCCATTTTATTATTCTATTGAACATCCTTGCCGGTTGCATTACGCATGACTTCGTTTAGTTATTTATTATTCTGTTGGAACATCCTGTCTGTGCGTTTACGCATGACCTGGTTCCATTATTTATTATTCGGCAAAAAGAACTTTTACCCCACTGTGGTTGTTGTGTTTTAAGCAATTAGCCACTGTGCTTTTAAAATATTCAATTAACCCACTATGCTTTTTAAAAATGTACAATCAAGCCATTACCTCCAATTTCTTGGACGGACGTTAAATAATTACACACGTGGCATTGAAAAAAAAAATCAAAAAAATTATTATTTCCTGATGTGGCAAGCCAATCAGCCAAATTCTTAATACTATTGAGCCACTGCACTTTAATATAATGTTATAGTTGTGGGTAATATTTACAAATTTTGCAAAGTAAGCAAGTGGTTATATAATATTTGATTGGTCGGGGAATATTCATTTTAACAGGGAATATTCGTACAACGACACAATCATTGGTGGACCCACAACGGAAGTATTGTCGTAACAAGAAAATGACAGAATTATCTTTTTATAAAAATAACGACGGAAGTGTTACCGTTAAAACTGTTGAACTACCCGGTAGTAAAAGTACAGTAATATGCGTGGTAACAAAGTAGCACACGGTATTGGTTATTGATGCTTACGTGAGAAGTCACTCAGTTATACTCAATTATTGCTACAGTAATTACTGCATCATATCTCTCATATTATTGATTCAATTATTGTCACGAAAGATCATCTCGCATAATATGTTATATTATTAAATCAATAATTGAGACGACAAAGTTATTTATATTATTAAATTGCAATATTTACAATGTCTAGAAGTTCTATCAAGGAGAGATTTGGTTATCTAATTGCGCGCCAATAAGGAGAAATCCTTATCGGAAAGCCCCCTCTTTCCTGGGAACGACCTGGTTGTTAAATATTGTGAGTTATAATATTAATGATGAATAAGTTCATGTTAATTAAAGATGAGTTTGATAGTTCCATTGTGTTGGGATTATTAGTGTTAGTGGAAATCGACATCTATTCCGATGATAATTGATGTCTGGGGTTTATATTGATAAATCGGGTAATTAATCGGATAAATGAGCAATTAATTGTTACTAATTCACATGCTTATATAACTATTTGTTCACGTGTGTACTATTGAATCATATTCATGTACTATTAGGGGAGTTGGTGCAAGATTGATAATACTTGCATGACTAAGTTAAAAATGGAGGTATAGATGGAGGTACTATACTCTAATTTATATTTTCACATGATTATAACTATTGATTCACATGATTGAACTATTGATTCACATTATTTACTATTAGGGGAGGTGGTGCAAGTTAGATAATACTTGCAGGACTAAATTAAAAATAAAAGAAAAGTTGGAGGTATTGTACTGTAATATTTCGAGCCCCAAAACGTGCAATTATCGAAACTATATTTTCCTATAAATAGAAGCTCATTTTTCCTTCATTTCTCACCAATTCACTAAAGCTTTAAAGCAATTATTATAGAGAGAAATTATAAAGAGAAAGAAGAAGAGAAGTCTGCTACCTCATTATTCCAATATCCAGTTCCTTCTAAGGTAAGGGGTATTATTTCTTTCGTAATCATGAAGAGAGCTTCTGTTATTCCATTCTTTATTATTATGTTGGAATAACTTGTCTATGCGAAGTACCGCATACATGGTGAAATTCTTCTGTTATTCCATTCTTTATTATTCTATTGGAATATCCTGTCTGTGCGGATTACGCTAAACCTGGTTCCATTCTTTATTATTCTATTGGAATAACATGTATGTGCGGTCTATCGCATGCATGGTGAATTCTTTGTTATTCCATTCTTTATTATTCTATTGGAATATCCTGTCTGTGCGGATTACGCTAGACCTGGTTCCATTCTTTATTATTCTGTTAGAATAACCCGTCTGTGCGGTCTATCGCATACATGGTGAATTCTTTTCTATTCTTTATTATTCTATTGGAATATCACGTGCATGCGATTACGCATGACTCTGGTTCCATTCTTTATTATTACATTGGAATAACTCGTTGCGTGTGGATTATCACATGCATGGTGAATGATCCTTCATATTCATTCCTTATTAAATTGTGGAAATAATATGTCTACGTGGATTATCGCATGGCGGGTAAAAACCAATTCTGATTTCATATATTCTATGATACTCATTTGGTTAAAGTTTTAGCTTCTATACTCCATGAAATTAGTAGAATATCCTGGATATTTGCACTTCATCCGGTATCTTTTCATGGAAATATTCTTCTGAGCATTCTTGAATTTAACTCCACAAAGCAAAGATCATGTTGACAATTTGGGCGTAATTGATTTCAAGATAAATTAACTTATAAATCTTTAAAATTTATTCTTGAACTTGTTTTATTGAATTATTATGTCATTGTTATCATCCTCATGCTTATATTGTGATGAAAGTCATCTTTGGCTTACATGCATAGATGGACTTGGTATGATTATGACCGAGGATTATTCGGTATAATCATGACTCGTAATGTTATAAATGATGTGGTAAAAGTCCTCAATAGCACTTGTAGTGCATTGATGGGCGATTTTTGGTATGATTATGACCGAGGGGATTATTCGGTATAGTCATGACCATTGATGATTTAATGATTATCCTTGGCCCGTAGTGCAGGGATGACTCGATGATGTGGTTTATTTATTAAAATTTGAGTCTCGTGATAAAAATTGATGAAAATATTTTAAATCATAGAAGATAGTAGATATCATGCTCTACTTGACTCTTCTAATGGATTATTTATTCTGTTTGCAGCTTAAACTTTATATACATTGTATTTTATCAGTTTAACATTGTTAAAGACTAATGATAATTTATTCTGCATTATCTTAGTCATAATATTTCTTACTAGGCTAGTTGAGCTCACCCTTTCTTTCACTTTGCTTCTCTTGAAATGAGAATATATAATGGGACTAGTCGGGGAACGGAGTGACGGTCCAGATGATAGCATTAGTAGTCCTCACTATTCTGTTAAATAGTGTGACAATAAATGTAATGAGGACTCCATTAAGTGTGGATATTGTCTAGATGACAATATTCTTATTAAAACTCTTAGATTATGTTTTTTCGTATTTTACACGACTGTTGTATAATTAAGTTGTATTTGAATTTTGTACCATGTATTTGGCGACTCAAGATGGGTGATGTATACCTATTTTGGGGGCGTCACACTACCTCACACGCAACTTCTCCGATTCTTCGCAGTACTTCAAAGGGTCCAATGAATCTTGGGCTTAATTTCCTTTCTTCTCGAATCGATCTTTCCTTCCGTGGAGAGACCTTCAAGAACACATAACTACCCGATTCAAAATCAACATTTTTACGGTGTGGATCAGCCTATTTCTTCTGCCTATCTTGAGTTGCTATCAGTCTTGTTCGGATCACTTTGACTATTTCTGTTGTCTGTTGTACCAATTCTGGGCCTAGTAATTGTCTTTCACCAACTTCATCCCAAAGATAAGCGGAGTTCTCGCACTTTCTCGTATAACGCTTCATAAGGCGGCATGCCAATACTAGCGTGGTAACTGTTATTATAGCCGAACTCTACGAGCAGTAGATGATTATCCCAATTTCATTTAAAGTCCATTATACAAGCTCTTAACATATCTTCTAATGTATGAATCATTCTTTCACTCCGCCCATCTGTCTGAGGGTGATATGTCGTACTCATTCGTAACTGCGTACCCATGCATTCCTGTAGACGTTTCCAGAAGTTCGATGTAAAGCGCGGATCCCTATCAGAAACAATTGACACCGGAACTCCGTGTCTCGAAACAATCTCTTTTACATATAATTTTGCCAACTGGTCTAAGTTAAATTTGATTCTGATCGGAAGGAAGTGTACGGATTTTGACAATCGGTCAACGATAACCCATATTGCGTCGTAGCCTTTCTGAGTTGTCGGTAGACTAACCATGAAATCCATTGTAATTTGTTTCCGTTTCCATTCTGGGATCTCTAACGGTTGTAGCAACCCACTCGGCCTCTGATGTTCTGCTTTCATTTTCTGACATGTCAGACACTTGGCAACACACTCTGCAACATCTTATTTCAAATTTGGCCACCAAAAATGTTGTTAAAGATCTTGGTACATCTTGGTACTACCAGGGTAAATCGAATATCGTGAGCTATGAGCCTCATTCAAAATGTCTTCCTTAATCTACGCAATCGAAGCACTCAAAATTCTGCTCTCAAATCTTAGTAGTCCCTCACCGCTTATTTTGAATCTCGGTTCAGTTCCTTCAGATATTTTCTTTTTCACTTTCTCACATTCTTCGTCATGAAGTTGAGCTTCCTTAATTTTATCCAGTAAAGTTGTACCAGCTTGTATTTGGAACAGCTTCTCGTCTATCTCCATTGGATACCTCACTTCCAATTCCAGTTTTTTCATTGCTGAAATTAGCTCCTCTTGAGCGGTCAACATCATTAATTTCTCCCGACCCTTTCTACTTAAGGCATCGGCAACCACATTTAGTTTACCCGGTGGTATAAAATCTCGCAATCATAGTTCTTAATTAACTCCAACCACCTTCTCTGGCGCATATTTAAGTCCTTCTGTGTAAAAATATATTTTAGACTCTTGTGGTCTGTATATATTTCACACTTCTCCCCATAGAGATAGTGTCTCCAGATCTTCAAAGCGAATACCACTGCAGCTAACTTTAAGTCATGGGTCGGATATCCCTTCTCATAATCCTTTAGTTGTCGTGACGCATACGCAATGACTCTACCATTTTGCATAAGCACACAGCCAAGTCCTTTATGTGACACATCACTATAAACCAAAAAAATTCTTGTGTCATCCAGAAGAGATAACACAGGTGCCGTACTCAACCTCTTCTTCAATTCTTTAAATCTTTCCTCACACTTCTCCATCCAAACAAATTTCACAGCTTTTCGAGTTAAATTCGTTAACGGAGTTGCAATCTTAGAAAAGTCTTGAATGAATCTTCTGTAATATCTTGCCAATCCAAGAAAAATTCATACTTTCGATGGCGTCTTCGATTGTTCCCAGTTAATCACAGCTTCGACTATGGATGGATCTACTGAAATTCTATCTTTATCAATCACATGTCCCATAAATTGTACCCGCTCGATCCAAAATTCGCATTTCAAAAACTTGGCGTACAACTTCTCCCTTCTTAACGCCTCTAACGTTACCCTCAAATGCTCTTCATGTTCTTCCTTGGTTTTCGAATATACCAAAATGTCATCGATGAATACCACCACGAATTTATCCAGAAATGGTTTAAACACCCTGTTCATCAGGTCCATAAACGCTGCAAGAGCATTTGTTAGACCGAATGACATTACAAAAAATTCGTAGTGACCATATCGTGTTCTGAACTCTGTCTTCGGTACATTCTCTGGTCTAACCTTCAGTTGATGATAACCACTCCTCAAGTCTATCTTTGAAAAGTACCTCTCTCCTTTCAGTTGATCAAACAGGTCGTCGATCCTCGGACATGGATACTTATTCTTAATCGTGACCTTATTCAATTCTCTATAGTCGATGCGAAGCCGCATCGTCCCATCCTTCTTCTTCACAAACAACACCGGCGCTCCCCATGGTTGTGACGCCCCCAAAACAGGTATACATCACCCATCTTGAGTCGCCAAATACATGGTACAAAATTCAAATGCAACTTAATAATACAACTGTCGTGTAAAATATGACAAAACTAAACTGAGAGTTTTAATAAGAATATTGTCATCTAGACAATATCCACACTCAATGGAGTCCTCATTACATTTATTGTCACACTATTTAATAGAATAGTGAGGACTACTAATGCTATCATCTGGACCGTCACTCCGTTCCCCGACTCGTCCCAGCTATATTCTCATTTCCTGAAGAGAACAATGAAAGCAAAAGAGTGAGCTCAACTAGCCCAGTAAGAAATATTATGGCTAAGATAATGCAGAATAAATTATCGTTAGCCTTCAACAGTGTTAAACTGATACAATATAGCAAACATCAAGTTTAACTATAGTGGAACGAGCAATCCATTAGAAGAGTCAAGTACAGAATAAAATCTACTATCTTCTATGATTTAAAAGGTTTTTCATCACTTTTATCGCTGAGACTCGGCTTATTAATTAAACCACGTCATCCTTGCACTAAGGCCAAGGATATTCATTAGTATCACGACCACAAATTATCCATGCACTACGAGCCAAGGATATTCGTGTTTTCATCAATGGTCATGATCATGCCAACAACTGTCCATCAATGCACTACAGGTCAATGAGGACTTTTACCACATCATTTGTAACATTACTACGCCATGACTATACCCCTAATAATCCTCAGTCATGATAATACCAAGTCCATTTATGCACTACAGCCATGTATGACTTTCAACATAATATAAACATGAGGATGATGACAATGACATAATAATTCAATAAAACAAGTTCAAGAATTAAATTTTAAAGATTTATAAGTTAAGTTATCCTGAACTCAAAAACGTCCAAATTGTCAACATGATACTGCTTTATGGAGTAAAATTCAAGAATGCTCAGAAGAATATTTCCATGAAAAGATACTGGATGAAGCGCAAATATCCAGGATATTCTACTAATTTCATGGATTATAGTTGCCAAAACTTTAACCAACTGAGTATAATAGAATATATGAACCTGCAAATGGATTTTCGCCCGCCATGCGGTAATCCACGTAGACAGATCATTTCCACAATTTAATAAGGAATGAATACAAAGGATCATTCACCATGCATGTGGTAATCCACATAGACAGGTTATTCCAACAGAATAATAAAGAATGGAATAATAGAAGAATTCACCATGCATGTGATAGAATCGCATGCAGATGTGTTATTCCCAATGTATAATAAAGAATGGAACCAGTCATGCGAAATCCGCATGCATGACGATATTCTAACAGAATAATAAAGAATGGAATAACAATGTAATTCACCAGGCATGCGATAGATCAAGACAGCAAAGTTATTCCAATGAATAATAAATAATAGAACTGTGTCATGCATGTACGCCTGCATGTGATATTCCAAATGAGAATAATAAATAATGGAATAATGTAAGAATTTCACCATGTATGCGGTAGATTTAGACAGACAAGTTATTCCAATGAATAATAAATAGTGAAACCGTCATCAAATACGTGTACTGTATGCATGTGATATTCCAAATGAATAATAAAGAATGGAATAACGTAAGAATTTCACCATGTATGCGATTGCTTAGATGTGTTTTTCCAACATAATAATAAGGAATGGAATAACAATAGTTCTCTTCATGAAAATGAAAGAAATAATACCCTTACCTTAGAATAAAGTCGGATAATTTGGAATAAAGAGGTAGCGGAGACTTCTTCTTCTTTCTCTCTATAATTTCTCTCTATAATAATTTCTCTATAGCTTTAGTGAATTGGTGAGAAATGAAGGAAGAATGAGATTCTATTTATAGAAAAATATAGTTTCGATAATTGCTTGCGCTTTTGGGGCTCGAAAAAAATTACGAAGACAATACCTCCAACTTTTCTTTCATTTTTAATTTAGTCCTGCAAATATTATCAAACTTGCACCACCTCCCCTAATAGTAAATAATGTGAATCAATAGTTCAATCATGTGATTCAATAGTTATAATCCTGTAAAAATACGAATAATAGTAAAGTACCTCCATCTCTGCCTCCATCTTTAACTTAGTCATGCAAGTATTATCAATCTTGCACCAATTCCCCTAATAGTACATGAATGTGAATCAATAGTACACACATGTGAATAAATAGTTATAATCATATGAATCAATAGCAATTAATTGCTCATTTATCCGGTTAATTACCCGATTGGTCAATATAACCTCCAAACAATAATTATTATCGAAATAAATGTCGATTTTTACTAACACTAATAATTCCAACACAATAGAACTATCAATTTCATCTTTAATCAACACAAACTTATTCATCATTAATATTATAACTCACAATATTTAACAACCGTGTCGTTCCTCGTGAAAGAGGGGCTTTCAGATAAGGATTTCTCCTTATTGGTAGCCTTGATTAGATGACCAAACCTCTCCTTGTGAACTTCTAGACATTGTAAATATTTCAATTTAATAATATGAATAACTTTTTCGTCTCAATTATTGATTTAATAATATATCATATTATCACGATGATAATTTGAAAATAATTGAATCAATAATATGAGAGATATGATGCATTAATTCTTCAGAGCAATAATTGAGTATAATCGAGTGACTTCTCACGTAAGCATCAATAACCAATACCGTGTGCTACTATGCAACCACGCCAGATTCATCGTATTTTTACTACCGGTAGTTCAACGGTTTTAACGGTAACACTTTCGCCAGTTATTTTATAAAAAGATAATTCTGTCGTTTTCTAAATACGACAATACTTCCGTTATGGGGTCCACCAATGATTGTGCCATCGTACGAATATTCCCTGTTAAAATTAATATTCCCCGACCAATCGAATATTATATAACAACTTGCATACTTTGCAAAATTTTCAAATATTACCCACAACTATAACATTATATCAAATCCACACCATAATATTAAAAAAATATTTTGAGAAATTTAAATCTTTATTCATAAAATTTGGGGTCTCACAATCTCCCCTCCTTATGAAATTTCACCCTCAAAATTTATGTACGTACCTGGTATGCCGAAGAGATGAGGATACCTTGACTTCATTTCATATTCCAACTTTTGACGTATAACCTTTGAGTGTCGAATATGATTCTTCTTATCCAAGATTTTAACACGTATCTCATCATACGTTAAATCTTCTGCTATCTCGTCTAGTTCCAATTCAATAATGTGGTTCGGGTCGTCCACATATTTACGTAACATCGATACATGAAAAACGTTATGAACACGCGATATACTTGGCGGTAAAGTGAGTCTATAGGCCACAGTTCCTACTCAATCGAGGATTTCAAATGGGCCAATTAAATCGAGGGTTGAGATTTCCTCTATTCATCGACTCTTGCTTCTAGAATAACGCCTTCTTGAACCTTCTTCTTCATATTCATCATCTTTAGGTGTGTAGTTTGAGCGGCTTTAACTTTATCGATTAAAGTCGATTCTACTTGTATATTCATTATCTTCACGTGGGTCCCTAGAATCTTTAACTCTATCTTTATCATTTGTAAGTTATACGAAATGAGTTGTTATTTTAACAACATCGCACTCGTAAACGCATACGATCTTCTACTCAACGCGTCAGCTACCACGTTTGCTCTTCTATAATGATATTGAATAGTATAGTGGTAATCTTCAACAGCTTGAGCCAACGTCTTTGGCGCATTATTCGTTCATTTTGGTTGAAGAAATATTTAAGGGTAGAAGAAATGGGTTTAGTACTGGGGTCAATACAAAATTCGATTTCACGCTCTAGGGGTAGGCTAAGAAGTTTTCAAGAATACGTCAGGAAATTTATTAATAATAGAAATATCATTCAAAACTGTGACCCTCATCCAAGACTTGGATAACACATCACATTGATATCTATCAACTTGCCACCGTTATTCACGACGTTCCCTACGGATATTCTAGCTTCGGTGTATTCCAAGACTTAGAAGTCACCAGCGAAGGGCTCGGGGCTCTTTACTTGTGGCTTGATATGATAATGATTGAGTTTAGTGGTTTGGTTGCTTGAATTCGCATGATAGGTTGGTTAAGAATATGAAAGCTAACAACCTTACGAAAAGCATCATGAATAGTTAACCAATCGATTCCTAAAATCACATCAAAGGCAAGTATTTTCAAAGAGATAAGATCGACAGGTAACGTGAAAGTGTCGATTTGAATCAACAAGATTAATAAGCAGTGGAGGTAATGAAGGTTTCTACTAATGAAGTTTCAACCAATAAGTTAAAGTTTAACTTCTCTGGGGTCAAATTTAAACGTTGAGCGCAAGTAAGAGAGATAAAAGAATGGGTAGAACCGGTATCTAATAAGGTATAGACTTCGCAAGAATTTATAATTAACTAACTCGTGCTAACTTTGTTTGGGTTAATTGCTTTTTGAGAAGTCATGAAAAACGCTCTTCCTGAAACCACCGACTTTGTTTTGTCCATATCCGCCTTTGGTGCCACCGTCCCAGCTGGAATTGACTTTGGTGCATGACAAAATCGGCTAGGTGACCTTCTCTTCCATAATTGTAATGGTTTTTGATCATTGCATCATGAGTTTGACCGATATGTCCTCCCTCCGCATTTGAAGCATATGATAGGTAGTCGTTCTCCTTCCTTAACAACGGGTCTTTAATCTTGATGTCTTTCCATCATTGTTGAATCTCCTCTTCTTGAAATGTCCATTCTTATTATTTTGGCCATGATTACCACCGGTGGTTACCATTTCTAACATGTTGATTCCTCCACGCTTATTGTCATCGCCCTCTATGATCGCTATCACCGGTATTATCATTTTGTCGGTTTTGCTTCTCTTTTGGTTGGGTTGACTCATTATCGCGCCCAATAATTGAGCCCTATTAACAACATCCGAATACAAACACGCTTTATGAGAGATAAGATATTGGCGTATCTCTAAGTTTCAAACCTCTTAGAAATATTCGCGTCATTCTCTCCTTATTATCAACCAAATGGGATGCAAACCGGACAACTCGGCAAACTTAGCTTCGTCTTGCGACACTGGCCATGTTGTTTTGCTAAAGTTTAATGAACTCTACCTCTTTCATGTGACCGAATACTATCGGAAAGTACTTGTCGTTGAACTGTTTCTTGAACTTCTCCCAAGACATCTTCATCGACAGTTGAGTACGCTTTACGATTCCCACCAAGAATCTGCCTCTGCCAAAGAACATGAAGGTGGCAAAGGAACCTTTTGCTCTCGAGCATCCCAAGACATCAAATATCTTGTTGATCTCGCTTTAACCACGTCTCACTTTAAGTGGTTTTAGCTCTCCAAAAACTCTGGTGGTCCCAGCTCATGAACTGCTTTAGCGGAGCGGCCGAGAGTTGTCGGTGTTTCCACCTGCATTTTGGACAGGAGCCGCTAATGATATTGAAGAAAATAATATCATTTAAGAAGAAAATAACATCCCTTACCTCAAAATAATGGTACTTCTGATCGGAATATCGGATAGAAAGACGAAGGAAACTTGTCTTTGAATAAAGAACTCTCAAAGTATCTAAATACTCACAAAAAATATGCTCGATAATCTAGAGAAAAGAAAACTTATTTACGTGTGATTTTCAATTCTAACCTAAGCGTCTATTTATAGGAAAATGCTAGAACGTCATAGGAGACTAAATTAATAAAATATTAATTTTTAAACCAATAATTACGTGTATGCTTTCAATGACCGTGACCACCACCACCTTTGAAAATTTCCAAAGAATTTCACATGTTGTTAACCAAAGTGGGTCCCACCAGTAAATTTAATAAAAATTATTTTATTTTTCGAAACTTCAATAATTCATAGAAAATATTCCGTTTATCAGAAAAATGTGAATTTTACATCCATTCTGCCTGAAATCGAATTCTCTACAACTTTGTAGCTTTGAGTTTTTTCAAATTCCAAACAGAAAATATTCGAAATCCACAAACGGGTGATTTTTAATACCTCCATACTGACAAAATACTGATAAAACACCTCAGCATTAATTTCTTCATTTATAACCACATAAAATAAATAAATTCATCATTTATATCCACATCAAATAAATATTTTCTTATTATATAAATCAATAATTAATTATTCACAAATAATATTACAGAATCACAATTATGACAACCGCACTGCTCCTCGTGAGAGAGGGGTTTTCCAATAAGGATTTCTCCTTACTGGCTCGCAATTAGGTGACCAAACCTCTCCTTGACAGAACTTTCTAGACATTGCCAATAATGCTTATCTAATAATATTACTCAAATATTATGAATTATTGATCTGATAATGGAAATTACTGTGCAGTGCCAATTATTGAAACAACAATAATATAAACTATCAACGCAACAATTATTGAATCAATAAAATAAAATATTGAACAGTAACTACTGTAACAATTATTGAGTAGTGCCTTCTTACGTACAAATCAATAATTCAACAATACTGTGCAATACCGTGTGCTACTGTACCACCACGCATATTACTGTATTTTAACCACCAGGTAATCCAACAGTGTTAACGGTAACAATTACGCCTTTATTTATAAAACTCAAAATTTGTCGTTTTCCTTCATCCAACCGTTTTTCATTATGGGGCCCATTAATTAATCAAGGCCAATCGCACTAATATTCCCGAAAAAACGAATATTCCATTTACCAAACGAATATTCCCGACAAAAGGAATATTTTATAACCACTTGCTTATTTTGTAAAATTTGCACATTTCACCCATAACCAAAGCATTATATCAAATTAACCCTTATTAATTTAGAATAATGAATAGAGAAAATTTTAATTTTATTTATAATAAGTTGGGGTCTTACAACCTCCCCTCCTTATAAAATTTCGTCCTCGAAAATGTCGTACGTACCTGGTGTTTCGAACAGGTGAGGGTACCTCGCTTTCATTTCTAATTCCAACTCCCAGGTTATTTCCTCAATAGCATGGTTCCTCCACAAAACCTTAACTTGTGGTATAACCTTGGTGCGTAGGACATGCTCTTTCCTATCCAAGATCTTAATAGGTACCTCCTCGTACGTTAAATCTTCGGCTATCTCGTCTGGTTCTAACTCAATAATGTGGTTCGGGTCTTTCATATATTTACGAAGCATAGATATATGAAAAACATTATGAACACGAGACATGTTTGGAGGTAATGCGAGTCTATAGGCTACATTTCCTATTCGGTCAAGAATCTCAAATGAACTAACAAATCTTGGATTGAGCTTTCCTCTCTTTTCAAATCTTGTAACTCCCTTCCATGGAACAACACGTAATAGTACATGATCTCTAATATTAAACTCCACATCTTTTCTATGAAGATCAGCATAACTCTTTTGTCGATCTTGTGAGGTTTGAATACGTTGTCGAATCATTTGGATCTTTTCTGTAATCATGCGTACTAATTCTGGTCCCAACAACGTTGCTTCTCCCACCTCGTCCCAGCATACTAGAGAACGACACTTTTGTCCATACAACGCCTCAAATGGAGCCATGCCTATACTTGCTTGATAACTGTTGTTGTAGGAGAATTCCACCAGTGGCAAGTACTTATCCCAACTTCCTTTGAAATCTAGAACAAAGAGTCTTAATAGATCTTCAAGGGTTTGAATAGTCCTCTCTGATTGTCCGTCCGTTTGAGGATGATATGCTGAACTGAATCGTAAATCCGTGCCCATAGCTTTCTGCAAGCTAACCCAAAATCTTGAAGTGAATCTTGGGTCACGATCCGAAACTATGGATACTGTCATGCCATGCAATCGTACAATCTCATTCACGTACATACGAGCAAGACGTTCAAGGGAATAAGTCTCACGTATCGGCAAGAAATGAGCAAACTTGGTTAATCTATCAATAATAACCCAAATCGCATCTATGCCTTGAGAAACTTTGGGAAGACCTATAATGAAATCCATGGTAATGTGTTCCCACTTCCATTTTGGAATCTCAAGTGGTTGCAATGGACCTTTTAGCACTTGATGCTCCGCCTTTACACGTTGACAAGTTAAACACCTCGAGATAAACTCCGCGATCTCTCTCTTCATATTGTTCCACCAAAATGTATGTCGAATATCATGATACATTTTGGTACTTCCAGGATGGATTGCAAATGGGGTGCTGGTGTGCCTCCATCATGATTCTATGCTTTAAGTCAGAATCGTTAGGAAGCAAAGTCTAGAGTTGACTCGAAGTATTCCTTCTTCATCGATTCTTTCTTCTCGAATAGCTCCTTCTTGCACTTTCTTCTTCATATGCATCATCCCCTGTCCGTATCTTGAGCGGCTTTTAACTTTATCGATTAAATTCGCTTCTACTCAGATATTCGCCATCATCATCCGTGGGTCCTCGAGTCTTTAATTTTATCTCCATCCTTTGCAAGTCATACAAAATGGGCCTTTGTGTTGACAATATCGCACTTCGTACTCGCATATGATGATCTTCTACTCAATGCGCCACCTACTACGTTAAACTTTTCTAGGATGATATTGAATAGTGTGATCATAATCTTTCAACAGCTCAAGCCAACGTCGTTGCCGCATATTGAGTTCTTTTTGGGTGAATAAATATTTGAGGCTTTTATGGTCCGTATAGATCTCCACTTTCTCCCCATACAGGTAGTGTCTCCAAATTTTCAACGCGAATACGACTGTTGCCAACTCTAGATCATGAGTAGGATAATTCCTCTCATATTCTTTGAGTTGTCACGAAGTATAGGCTATGACTTTCCCATGTTGCATGAGAACACATCCTAACCCTTTGCCTGAAGCATCGCTGTAGATAACAAATCCATCCGAACCAGATGGTATTGCTGAACAGCTCAAATGAGTCTCCTCTTGAGCTCTTGGAAACTCTTCTCGCATTCCTCGCTCCATATGAATTTTGTATCTTCCGAGTCACCGAGTTATCTGGAGTAGCGATTCGAGAAAATCCTTCCACGAATCTCCGATAATAACCATTAAGCCCGTAAAGTCTGCGTTTTGGTCATCGACTTCGGTTTCTCCCAACTTTGTATTGCTTCAATCTTCGCTGAGTCAACAGATACTCCATGTTTTGACACCACGTGCCCAAGGAATGCTACTTCCTCAAGCCAAAACTCGCATTTCTTCGGGCCATATAAAGCTTGTTTTCACGAAGCCTTTCAAGTATCAGCTTCAAATGGTGCTCATGATCTTCACGGCTTTTGGAATAGATGAGGATATCATCAATAAAGACAACAACGAACTGATCCAAGTATTCCTTGAATACACGGTTCATCATATCCATGAAAGCAGCAGAAGCATTAGTCAATCCAAAAGAAATGACTAAGAATTCATAATGCTCGTACCGAGTTCTGAAGGCAGTCTTTGGAATATACTCAGTTTTAATCTTCAGCTGATGATATCCAGAATGAAGATCGATCTTTGAAAAGAATTTTGCTCCTTGTAACTGGTCAAACAGGTCATCAATGCGAGGTAACGGATACTTATTCTTGATGGTGACATGGTTTAATTCTCGGTAGTCAATACAAAGTCGCATACTCCCGTCTTTCTTCTTTACGAATAAAACAGGAGCACCCCAAGGAGATGTACTAGGACAAATGAAATCGATGTCTAATAATTCCTAAAGTTGGACTTTTAACTCCTGAAGTTCAATAGGAGCCATTCGATATGGGGTTTTAAAAATGGGTTTTTTACCCGGTTCAAGGTCAATAAAGAATTCAACATCACGTTCTGGGGGTAGACCGGGAAGTTCTTCAGGAAATACATCAGGAAATTCTCTAACAACAGAAATATTATCCAAATCTGACTTGTCTCTATTCAAATCCATAACATGGGCTAAGAAAGCTTGACATCCGTCTTTCAATAAACGAATAGCTTTGTGGCTTGATATGACAGTGACTAATTTTAGTGGTTTAGTTGCTTGAATTCGTATAACAGGTTGGTTAGGAATATGAAAACTAACAACCTTACGAAAATAATCAATTTTAGCATGATGAATGGTTAACCAATTAATTCCTAAAATCACATCAAAAGCAAGTATCTTTAAAGAGATAAGATCAACAAGTAATGTGATAGTGTCAACTTGGATCAAGCAAGATTTATAAACAGGAGATGTAACGAAGGTTTCACCCAACTGAGTTTCAAGATAAGTTAAAGTCCAATTTCTCCTGAGTCAAGTTTAAACGCGTTGTGCACAAGGTGAGAGATAAAGAATGGGTAGAACCGGTATCTAGTAAGGTATAAACTTCGCAAGAGTTCAAGATTAGCTTACCCGTGATCACCTCGTTTGGGTTCCTCACGTTTTGGCCAGTCACGACAAACACTCTTCTAGGAACCGCTGATTTCGACTTATCCGGGGCAACCTTAGAGTCACCATCCCCGCTGAACTTGGTTTCGCTATAGTACAATCTCGAGCGATATGTCCTTCCTTTCCACAATTATAACATACCTTGGATTGTTGTGGGCAGTTTGGGCTGATATGTCCCTCTTTCCCGCATTTATAACATCTAACTGGCGGTCGTTCTCCTCCCCTAGAATTTGTTGTTGGTGTTGGTGCTGCTGCTGATGTCTTCCCGTCATTGTTGAATCTCCTCTTTCTGAAATTTCCATTTGACTCACCTCTCCTATTATCATGGACACGATTACCACTCGAGTGGTTACCGCCTTTGTCTGTATTTTTCCCTCCTCACTGGTTATCATCGTTTTGATGACTACATCACACCCAGATGACCTCAGTTATGGTCCTTGGTTGAGTATACTCATTATCTCTCTCTAATAATTGAGCCCTGTTGACAACATCTGAATACAGAGAAAATTTATGAGAGATAAAGTATTGACGAATCTCAAGTTTTAGACCTCTCAGAAAAATCCGCGTCATACGTTCCTCATTCTCTACCAAATGAGGTGCAAACCTGGATAACTCCGCGAACTTCACCTCGTACTGAGACACCGTCATGTTGTTCTATTCTAGTCTAATAAACTCTACCTCCTTTATATGACGAATACTTTCAGGAAAGTACTTGTCATTGAAAAGTTTCTGAAATCTTTCCCAAGACATGTTGAGTGCAGCTGGCTGGGTACGCTTTACAGATTCCCACCAGTAATCCGCTTCACCACGGAACATAAAGGTGGCGAATGAAACCTTCTGTTCCTCCGTACATCCCAAGATATCGAATATCTTGGTGATTTACTTGACCCATGTTTCCGCCTTAATCGGATCGGGCTTTCCCCAGAAATCTGGTGGTCCCAACTCCTTGAATCGCTTGGGCAGTGATGCACCAGCGTTGCCATCATTTCCACATTATTTTGTACACGAGTCTCCCTCGTCTGATTTCGCATGAACTGCAAAAAGCTCCTAAACATTCCATCATTCATCCTTTGCTCGGTAGTGTTGTTTACAGGAGGAATATTGCCATCATGTTGCACGTTCTCCTGGTTTATGACTAAAGGTTGTTCCACGCCTCATACACTCCATTGTTAACGCTCTCAATAGCCATTCTTTAATATTTCCATAAAACAAGGGTTAATTAAACAAATTAACATATCACATAATATCCCTATATTATGGACCACCAACAAATAAGCTTAGATATGACACACTAAATGAAGGATTTACTCATCTCTCCCTCCTAGTTCTATTCCCCGATCTCCGCCAAAACCATATCCCTAAGCTTTGATACCAATCTGTGACGCCCCCAAAATAGGTATACAACACCCATTCTCGAGTCGCCAAATATACATGGTACGTAAAGCAAACTACAACTTCAATAATACAATTGTCGTGGTAAAATACGATAACACATACTGTGAGTTTAAATACAAATATTATCTTCTAGACAATATCAAAACTCAAATAAGTCCTCATTACAATTATTCATACACTATTTTACGTAAATAGTGAGGACTCATAAAAACATCTTTCTAGAACCATTACTCCATACCCAGACTCGATCCTGCTATGTTCTCACCTCCTGAGAAGAAAAATGGAACAAAAAGGAAAAGGGTGAGCTCAACTAGCCCAGTAAAGAATATTATGACTAAGATAATATACAACAAATTATCATTAGTCTTCAACAGAAAAATCTGATAGAATATAATAGACAACAAGTTTTAGATCAATATTCTGCAGCGGAATCAACAATCCATTAGAAGAGTCACGTAGAGAATGAATTCTACTATCTTCTAAGATTTAAAAGTTCATCATCAATATTTTATCCTCAGAATAACAATCAATATACATCTTTAATCAAATATTCATCTTTGCACCACAGGTCAAAGATATTCATTTAGATCACCAGGTTGGTCATGTTCATCTCAACACTGCTCATCTTTTGCACTACGGGCCAAAGATATTCATCGATTAATCATTCATCTTTTGCACTACAAAGCTAAAGATACTCATTAAATATCATCATTTAAGACCGAGGATGATGAAAAATATTTTTAAAAAAACAAATCCAGTGAGACAGAAGGACAAATATTAGGGATTCGTATAACAGTTTATCCAAGATCAATAATACTTCATAATAACCAATTGTGAAGTAGAATTCAAAAATAATGATCAAAACATGGATACAATCAAAGATTGTAGCCAAAATAGACATCTTGAACAAAAAGGGAAATTTTTATTTTTCAAAGAATAAAGTCGATTCGTGTGAATAAAGGTCGTGATATACGTGAATAGTAACCCCGACACAAAAAGTTCTAAATTTGATTAAAAAGTTCACCAATATTTCGGCATAATGATATTGAAGAAAATAATATCATTTAAGAAAAAAATAACATCTCTTACCTCAAAATAACGGTACTTCTGATCGGAATATCGGATAGAAAGCCGAAGGAAACTTGTACCGAACCGCAACTCTCAAAGTATCTAAATATTCACAAAAATACGCTCGATAATCTAAAGAGAAAGAAAACTTGTTTCTTGTGTGATTTTCAATTCTAACCTAAGCGTCTATTTATAGGAAAATGCTAGAACGTCATAGGAGACTAAATTAATAAAATATTAATTTTTAAAACAATAATTCTACGTATGCTTTCAATGACCAAGACCAGACACCACCTTTGAAAAATTTCCAGCAGCCCACATGTTGTTAACCAAAGTGGGTCCCACCCATAAATTTAATAAAAATTATTTTATTTTCCGAAACTTCAATAATTCATATAAAATAGCCCGTTTATCAGAAAAATATGAATTGTATGTCCATTCTGCCTGAAATTGAATTCTCTACAACTTTGTAGCTTTGAGTTTTTCCAAATTCCAAACAGAAAATATCCGAAATTCATAAACGGGTGATTTTTAATACCTCTATCCCGACAAAATACTGATAAAACTCCTCAGCATTAATTTCTTCATTTATAACCACATAAAATAAATAAATCCATCATTTATATCCACATCAAATAAATATTTTCTTATCATATAAATCAATACTTTATTATTCATAAATAATATTACAGAATCACAATTATGACAACTAGGTGCTCCTCAGAAAGAGGGCTTTCGAATAAGAATTTCTCCTTCTTGTGGCGCAAATTAGGTGACCAAACCTCTCCTTAACAGAACTTTCTAGACATTGCCAATAATGCTTATCTAATAATATTACTCAAATATTATGAGTTATTGATCTGATAATGGAAAATACTATGCAGTGACAATTATTGAAACAACAATAATATAAACTATCAACGCAGCAATTATTGAATCAATAAAATAAAATATTAAACAGTAACTACTGTAACAATTATTAAGTAGTGTCTTCTTTACGTATTTAATCAATAATTCAATAATCACTGTGCAATACCACGTCATCTTCGCCACCACGCCAGATTCATCGTATTTTAACCACCGTGTAATCCAACGAAGTTAATCTGTAAATAATTACGCCTTTATTTATAAAACTCAAATTTTGTCGTTTTCCTCCATCCAACCGCTTTTTTTAGTTATGGGGCCCACATTGATCGCTACTGTGCAGTCATCGGGATATTCCCGATAAAAAGAATATTCCACGACCAAACAAATATTCTCCTAATGAAAGGAATATTTTATAACCACTTGCTTATTTTGTAAAATTTGCACATTTCACCCATAACCAAAGCATTATATCAAATTAACCCTTATTAATTTAGAATAATGAATAGAGGAAAATTTAATTTTATTTATAATAAGTTGGGGTCTTACGGATACTGTGACAATAATATAATCAATAGTATGAGAGATATGATGCAAGAATTATCATAGCAATAATTGAGTATAACTGAGTGACTTCACGTAAGTGGCATCGATAATAATACCGTGTGCTACTTATGCAACCACGCCATTACTTTTTTACTTTTACTACCGTGGTTCAACAGTTTTAACGGTAACAATTTTGCCGTTATTTTTATAAAAGATAATTATGTCGCTTTCTAAATACGACAATACTTGATTAGGGTCCACTTAATGATTGTGTCGTCCGCATTTAATATTTCTGTTAAAATGAATATTCCCAACCAATCATAATATTATATAACAACTTGCATGCTTTGCAAAATTTTCAAATATTACCCACAACTATAACATTATATCAAATCCACACCATAATATTAAAAAAAAAATCGAGAAATTTAAATCTTTATTCATAAAATTTAGGGTCTCACAACGGTGATACGCTCGGTTAAATGTACTTCTTGTCCAGTAATTCTTGTATATGTACCATCAATTCTTTCATCTCTACTGCTAATTCAGATGCAGTGCTTTTCGATATTGAGTCGCTCCTGAGCCAAATCGATCACAAATTCAACCTCTCTATCTGGCGGAAGTCCTGGTAAATCATCCGAAAATACGTCTGTGAAGTTCCTTACTACTGGTATGTGAGATCCCGAATTTTATGAAATAAAAGTATTCAATTTTTCTATTTTGGTAAATAGTTAGATTGATAAAAGTTTAAAGTTAAGGGTCATATTTGAAAAAAAAAATTCAAAGTAAGCAAGTTGTCATAAAATAACCGGTAGTAAAAGTACAGTAATACGCGTGGTTGCATAGTAGCACACGATATTGATTATTAATGCTTATGTGAGAAGTCACTCAGTTATACTCAATTATTGCTACAATAATTGCTGCATCATATCTCTCATATTATTGATTCAATTATTGTCACAGTATCATCTACATAATATTTTATATATTATTAAATCAATAATTGAGATGACAAAGTTATTCATATTATAATTTGCAATATTGACAATGTCTAGAAGTTCTGTCAAGGAGAGATTTGGTCACCTAATTGCACGCCAATAAGGAGAAATCCTTATCGGAAAGCCCCCTCTTTCTTGAGAACGACCTGGTTGTTAAATATTGTGAGTTATAATATTAATAATGAATGTTATTAAAAATCGCATTTGAGTTCGGAGTTGAATTTGGAGATGCGAACGTAATATTTGAGTCCGGAACGATGAAATTAGTAGAAATAGACTATAAACACAAAATTTGTCGGAGTTAACTTTTTGGTAAAAAAAAAGTCAACAGTTGAATTTTTTGAAAAAAGTCAAACTTCTAAATTTCAAAAATGAAATTTTTGAGAAAAATATTTCCATTGTGTTGGGATTATTAGTGTTAGTGGAAATCGACATTTATTTCGATAATAATTGAAGTCTGGAGGTTATATTGACCAATCGGGTAATTAACCGGATAAATAAGCAATTAATTGCTATTGATTCACATGATTATAACTATTTGTTCACATGTGTGTACTATTGATTCACATTCTTGTACTATTAGGGGAGGTGGTGCAAGATTGATAATACTTGCATAACTAAGTTAAAAATGGAGGTATAGATGGAGGTACTATACTGTAATTCGTATTTTCACATAGTTATAACTATTAAGTCACATGAATGAACTATTAATTCAAATGATTTACTATTAGGGGAGGTGGTGCAAGTTTGATAATACTTGCAGGACTAAATTAAAAAGGAAAGAAAAGTTGAAGGTATTGTAATGTAATATTTCGAGCCCCAAAACGTGCAATTATCGAAACTATATTTTTCTATAAATATAAGCTCATTCTTCCTTCATTTCTCACCAATTCACTAAAGCTATAGAGCAATTATTATAAAGAGAAAGAAGAAGAGAATTCTGCTACCTCACTATTCTAGTATCTAGTTTTCTTCTAAGGTAAGGGATATTGTTATTATAGTAAGGGGTATTATTCTTTCGTATTCATAAAGAGAGTTATTTTCTTTCACTACTCGTAAGGGTTGTTATTCCATTCTTTATTATTCTGTTAGGAATAACCTGTCTGTGCAGTCTATGGCATACATGGTGAATTCTTCTGTTATTCCATTCTTTATTATTCTATTGGAATAACCTGCCTGTGCGGTCTATCGCATGCCTGGTGAATTCTGTTGTTATTCCATTCTTTATTATTTTGTTGGAATATCCTGTCTGTGCGGATTACGCATGACATGGTTCCATTCTTTATTCTTTATTATTCTATTGGAATATCCTGTCTGTGCGGATTATGCATGACCTGGTTCCATTCTTTATTATTCTGTTGGGAATAACCTGTCTGTGCAGTTTATCACATGCATGGTGAATTCTTCTATTATTCCATTCTTTATTATTCTGTTGGAATAATATGTCTATGTGGATTACCACATGCATGGTAAATGATCCTTCGTATTCATTTCTTATTAAATTGTGGAAATGATCATGCTTACGTGATTACTGCATGGCGAATTTAAAAAATCCATTTGCAGTTTCGTAATTTTTCTGACCCTCAAAAATTCTGGAAAAATTTGAAATGATAATTTGATGAGGTTTCTAGATTGTGTCCAAAAATGACGATTTTTGGATGTATAGATTAGGAGTTATGAATTTTATGGGAAAAAACTATTTTAAAAGTAAACCCTTATAACTCCTTGTGGTTAACTCCAAAATGGGTAAAAATTTTATTGGGAGTACATGTATATAACAGGAGTATACCTCAGAAATTTGGAATTTTTGGACAAAAGTACAATTTATGATAAATGTCTAAATATTCGGCAGTTTTGGCCATATGAAAAATAGTAAATTAATTTTAAAAATTCAGAGAAAAATATATGTTCAATATGGGACTATATTCTATTAAATCCCAGAAAAGAAATATTTTTGGGACTGATTTGGTATTTTTCATGAAAATGAACTAGTTATGAGTAAATGAATTAAATATGTTATGTGAAGTAACAAAATTGGAAAATAGGATTTTATGGCTTGGGAATCCTATATAGGGTATATGCAGATTTTTTATGAGGGATTTGATCATTGGTGATGAAATCTTATGAGTATGGCATTTTTGAATGATTAAATGCATTATTTGGTAAAGTGTAAACAATTGAAATAAATTGTTTATAAGTTTAAGAAGTGATTAAAATATTGTTATAATATCAATAATATTATATTATGAGTTTATTAAGTGATTGATAATATTTGGATAAATTTAAAGTCTTTAATATTTATCCTTGTTTTCGTTTGATTAATGCTTATATCATTGTCATCATCATCATGCTTATATTATGATGAAAGTCATCTTTGACTTACGTGTAAAGATGGACTGTTAATCATTGGTTTTATAGTTGTATATCTTTGGCTTACGTGCAAAGATGGACTATTAATCATTGGTTTTACAGTTGTATATCTTTGGCTTACGTGCAAAGATGGACTGTTGATTATTGGTTTTACAGTTGTATATCTTTGGCTTACGTGCAAAGATGAACTATTGATTGATGAGTATCTTTGGCTTATGTGCATAGATGAACTGTTTATTGGTATGATTATGACCAGGGATCATTCGGTATAATCATGACCCGTAATGTTATAGATGATGTGGTAAAAGTCCTCATTGGCCCGTAGTGTATTGATGGACAGTTATTGGTATGATTATAACCAGGGATTATTCGGTATAATCATGACCATTGATGATTACATGAATATCCTTGGCCGTAGTGTAGGGATGATTCGATGATGTGGATTATTTATTAAGCTGAGTCTCAGCGATAAAATATTGATTATACACTTTTAATTCGTAAAAGATAGTAGATATCATGTTCTACTTGACTCTTTTAAAATACAGTTGTATGTCTTTGGCCTGTAGTGCAAAGAATAAATTGTTAATGAATATCTTTGGTAGTAGTGCAAAGATGAATTTATTAGTATGATTATGAAAGCGAAATTGTGATTTGGTATAACCATGATTTTTGATGTTTCAGTGAAGATAGGTGATGAAAATTATCTTCGTCACAGGTGCGAAGAGGAATTTAGTATCACAATTATGATTATGAGTTATTCATATGATTGTGGACAGGAATTGTTGATTGATGTTACAAGGATAAAACATTATTGGTGGACTTTTAACATGGAGAAGATAATAGATCCGATGGTCTATTTGACTCTTCTAATGGATTGCTTCGTTCACCGCAACTATGGTTGAAAAGTTTTATCATCTACCATATGTTCTAAATCTCTAATTTATTACTTATAAAGGCTATTGATGATGTAAATTATCTTTAGTCATGATATTCTTTACTGGGCTAGTTGTGCTCACCCTTTTTGCTTCATAATTCCTTTCAGGTAATAAGAGTATAGCTGGGTCGAGTGGGGGTAACAGGAGAATAGAACGGTGGTCTATAGCTATTGAGGTTCTCTTTAAATAGTATGGAAATAATTTTATTGAGAACTTTAGATAAGTGTGTCGTATTGTATACGTCATTTGATATTTAATTTTGGTGAACCGAATAGGGTGAGGTGAACCCAACTTTGAAAGGGTGTTTTGCCACTATCATACAAGATGTCTAATGACATACAACCTCGTGTTATCATAAGACAGGGTTGTGCACATCCACTTACTGAGTATATCTACGAACACTACCTATATAATCTTGGAGTTTATTTGAAATATAATTCTCACTTGGAGATAACGGAGATAATTATATGTCAAGAGAAGACTCACCATTGGAAAGAAGGTGATAGCAATCTTCTTATTTTTCTTTGGGGACTATTGGGTAAACCAAGGATAATTCTGTGGACATATGATATCTATCATAACCTAGACGCATGGCCTCCCATGTATGAAGGTTTCTTGAGCACTTCCCAAAGACTTTAATTTCTAAAATAGGCTATGGATCCTGTACTTTTATGTAAGGTACCATTGTAAGGTTGTGGTCAAGGCACCATGAGAGTTACATACATTTGTATTAAAACTCACAGTTTAACTCGGTAATCGATTCTACACCACCATAGCTCAACAGTTGTATAAATGAAGTTTGTATTTGATTTTTATAGTATGATATCTGGCGACTCAGAATGGGTCGTGTGGACCTGTTTTGGGGGCGTCACATGGTATCTCTTCCATTTTCGGATTCTCTTTACGACTGTCGACTATATAAGCTAGATATCCTACATAGCCTTATCTTAACAACTTCTTGGCCTGCATCATCATCAGACAAATCGCTTGTCTAGGTGATTTGCTACCATAAAACATAACCTTTAATGGAGTCATAAGGTTAATATTGGCAATCAATTACTGCCCCGTAATTGAATAACCAATCCATTCCCAAGATAACGTCAAATTCTCCAAGTCGAATAGGGATAAGATCTACATTCATGATATTACCCTTAATATCCACTCTACAGTTCTTATGTATGTACTTAACAGGGATTATTTATCTATTCACAATTTCTATGTTCATGGGGTGTTCTAACTCATCCTTAGGCAATTCTAAGTTCTTAGCAAAGTTATCGGATATAAATGAACAAGTAGCACCCGAATCAAATAATACATAAGCATTAACTTTATTGATCGGAATGATACCTGACACCACATCACGAGACTGCACTACATCTTGCATTGTCATGTTGAATGTTCTGGCGGTCGGTCGGTTGGTTGTGGAAGGTCCTGTAATAGTTAAAGTGCTTCCACCGCTGTTTCCTTTATTCCCTCCTGATCCTGACCCTCCAGATCCTTTCTTAGGATAGTCTCTTGCCAGATGATCCTTTGAGCCACAAGTGAAACAGACACCCTTCTTTGGATTAGGACAGTTAGGTGCTATGTGTCCTTCCTGACCACAACTGTAGCATACTCGTTTTCCCTTCATGAAAACTCCCAGATGAGCTTTCCATGGTGCTCGGCACGCTTGATCCTCTTCTTCCGCCTCCTTGCGATTTCCAGTTGATGAGTTATCAGACCACTTTCTCTTCTGATTATTACTACCTCCCGTGCTACTTCCACCAGTCTTGTTAATTCCTTCATTTTCACTCTTCTTCTTCTTCTTCTTCTAATCCTGATTATATTTAGTTACCGCATCGCTTCCACCTTCAGCGAGTATGGCCATCTCTAGCACCCCAGCAAAAGTGTTCAATTAGAACATTGACACACCTTGCTATACAACCAGGGCTTCAGTCCCTGCTCGAAATGTCTTGCCTTTCTCTCGTCAGTATGCACTTGATATGTGGCGAACCTAACCAACTCGTTGAATCTTGCCGCATAGTCTGATACGAACATATTCCCCTATTTTAACTCCAGAAACTGGACTTCCATTTGGTTCTCATGAAATGGGTCGAAAAATACATCTCAAGAACATCTCCTTGAATCTCTCCCGGTGTTATCACACCTTCTCCTCCCCGTGCATTTTATTTTTCTCCGCACCAATAACTCGGCTTTTGATTTGACATGAACGTCGAATAGGCGCTCACAGTCCTCCTTACTCTGGCGACATCAAACACTTGCTCCATCTCCATAACCTGTGTTTGAGCTTGATCGGGTTCATGGAGCCCTTAAACTCAAGGCGGTCCCACCGCCTTTGAAATCCTTGAACGATGTATTCTTGGTGGAGCTTGAGGTTGATTATTAATTGCTCCTACTAATAGGTTCACTAATTGACGAATCAAGGTTAGCGTTGGCATTGTTGTTGTTGTTATTCATCGGTTCTTCTTAAGCTTGTTGATGGTTTTGTCTTCTTCTAGGAGGCATATTTCTGTTAAGAATATACGCTTATTAGGTCTGTATTCAATTCCTAAAACATTTAAGGCTCTACTAAAACATTTAAACATAATCACATAACACATTATATCAATAAACTCTGATATTTATTCAAATCGAAAGTTTTAACATCAAACGATAGCATCACTTCTATTTACATCAACTATCCTGAGATAAAGAATGTACAGGATTAAAAACATTAAAATATTCCTTTGTTTATAAACACATCAGAATTTACATCTCTAACTACCAAATAGGTTTTCACATAATTAAACTAATCCCATCACTACCTGTTAAGGCGCTGAATGGCCTTGCCACGTTCCTCTTCCATGATGCGGGACATCGTCCTGCGATCTAGCATATACGATGGTAGCCCTTTGAACTGATTTGGGTATCTCATAACTTGATCCTGAGCCTAATCCATTGCATTTTGAAGTGTAGAATACGTCTCCCCGAGCTTAGCTTTCTTCGCACGATAATCCTCTTCTGCAAGATCAGCACGACGTGACTCTCTTACTCAGCCCTCCTCTGCTATGGTAAGCCTTCCTGAGCTCTCTTTCAGTTTCTTCTTCAACTTCTCTATTTCTTCGGACTTCTCCTCGGTTTGACCCTTCTCGTGAACCAAATCCCACTCCACGTTTCCTAAACGTATGTGAAGAGTCACAATCTCCCTATCTTTCTACTCGATGGTAATCTGCTGAATAATCGTCCGCTTAGTCAGATCCTGAACAGTGTCACGTAACTCTATGTTACGGTCATATAACCCGTCGTACATCTCAGCATCGATGGACTTCGGTGGGAACTCCTCTTCTTCCTCAGAATCCTCCTCTGGATCAGTCTCTAGTTCATGCTCCTGACCAACAACAGTGATCAACGGAGATGGCTCTCTCTGTACCAACTGCTCCCTGACGACATGAATGTCTCGGGGTTCCTCTTCTGTAGGTACTCGGGGTTCCTCCTCCCCATCTCGACTAGCTCCTCCAACATCCGACATCCTGAGAACACAGTTTTAAGTTTTAGATTACTAATCGATACTCGCGAGCACATAAGTTTATCACATAAGCACATAAAGTCTTTGATTATCTTTAATGAATTAAGGAATTCATTTCTTAGAACTCGATAAGAGTTTACCACCACTATGTTCTAGATCTCCAAAAAGGCTACTACCTAAGGTTGTTCCCCCACCAAAGATTCATAACGTACAGCTTTCATACCAACCTGTGACACCCCAAACCCGGTACTTCAATTTTGCGAGATTTGGTGTTCACTGTACAAATATCATCTATCTATCTACCCATAATAAATGCAAACCATGCAATAGATAGAAATAAACCTTCCCCTTATGGGGTTACAACATCTGAATAATAATAAATACAATCCCAGGTTAAACTAACCTTAAACATCTGTGCGAAAATATAAACAAATAACAAGTCTTAATAACATCAAGTCTAAAACATAAATACATAATCACATAAACAACAAGTCTTCATCACTTGTTAATCTTTTCCTTGCCTTTGCTAGTGGAAGGCTCGTCGGATCTTTTGTTTTTAACTGAAATGTTATTATTACGCAAGAGTGAGCACGATTTCCCACAAGTAACAATATAACAATAAAATAATAACATGCGAATGAATCAAAGACTTCTAAAATAGGAAAACTCAGCTTTTGAATCAAGAATGAATAACAAGAATCAAAAGAACTTCTAAGGGTCATAAGACCTTGAACTATGTCCTAGGTTGTCAAGTGTTTATACTTGAAACCTTTAATAGTCATAAGACTATGGACTCTTCCTCTCATACTTAGGGGATCAAATTTATAGTACCATCAATGCGCACAATATCTTAACGCTTAACGATAAGTAATCCCCTATACTGTGGTTGTTCATCTCAGCTTGACATTATTGAGTCCGTACCAAAGGAAGTTTGGTTTGGATAATTCAACAAGGGTTCTGAAATTTAGAACGTTCATCAACTATGGACTAGTCGAATCATTAAAGGTTTGCTAGTCTAACAAGGTTCAACAGTAACTGATATTTAAATCGAATAACGATCTCAAGAGATATACAATAGAATAAGTATTGTATAACAGAATCATACTTTGAAAGATTAATAAACTTTAATATAACAAAATAGACTTGATCAATAATAACGAGAATTTGCTCGATGTAAAGAGATAAACTTATAAACTTATATAATGATAACGAGTAGGGTTAGGAAACTTGCCTCATACGTAGATTACACGTTAATTATATACGTTCCTTGATTTAATCCTACATACCATTTACATTCACAATACCAGTTAATTATAACGTAACTAGTCATCAAAAGTTCATTCTTTTTGTCTAACTCTGATTATGACTACACTTAGTCAAATTACAACACTTGTTTTCACATAATATTACACTACACGAACCACAAGCTAACTATGTGTTAATTCATTTAAACATGTAAGTATCTCATTAACATGTTAAAAGTCAAATTTTAACATCACATTATGTGACTAACACATTTTTATGTTCATTAGATTAGGTTACTATTACAGTTCCTAAATTAAAACCATTAAAATGCTCATTCTTGACAATTCACAGAGTGGCAATCACGGCACCACCATCAAGTATATTATTAGTATTTACTTGCTGACGTATTAGCAACTGGATAATGGCACTACTACTGGTATTTAGTAATAAGTATGGCTGGTCTTAAGCATACATAAACCTTCATGATCATGCACACATACAAGAAGCAGAGACTGCAGTTCGCGAAAAAATGTATAGCAAGTCAAAATCTACCAATTTCTTTATTCACACATGAATTTGAACATATCCAACCATTATAATATACACATAATCATTACTCAACCTTTCTAGCATGATTTTAATAGGTTAAAACATACAATTACTTGAATCCATTCATATAATTTCAGTGTTCTTGGTGATTTTGAAAAATATTAAACATGAAACAAAATTTGGCGTTACGGATTTGATATAACACCGAATCTGCCCATTCAAAGTTTATTTTCTTCGTTTTGACATGTGATAACATAATCCACCATTAAATTTCAAGCTAAACAACATTTTGTAGCATACAAATTCCATAAGGGCCATACATATGAAACTTATACTCAGTAACTTCACAAATCAATTTATAACATGTTTGTATGCAATTAATGTTATGAAAACATACATATATGATAATGAAACATATTAAATATATATATATATATATATCATATATAAACACATAAGTCATTAATTTTTCAATTACAGAGACTTACAATATATTTTCATAGAAGTATAAACAACGTAAATTTGAGTTTTTGGGGAAGAAGAGATTACCCTATTACAGATGAATAAGAGTGAAGTCCCTTTTTAGATTCTTCTTCAATATCACAATTTCTCCCAACAATTCTCTGAATTCTCTGAAATTCTCTAAAGTTCTACTAAAATGAAAGTACGTGAAAAGAAAACTGATGAGGCGCACTAATAACTCCAGTTACGTTGAGGTCAGTTACCCATACATGGTTAACTGCTCTTAACTTCTCATAATACCATGTTTGGCTATCACTTATTTATTGCTTCTATTTATTTTAATTACTCTCTTATAATATAGTTTAATAATGTCACACCCATATACAATAATAAAACAAATATCTTATTTAATTTAATTTAAATAAAATATAATAATTTATCATTTATTAATTATACCAAATTATTAAATCTCTAATTAATTATTAAATTAATTAAAATAATATTAGGCTTATTAAATATTTCTTTTAATTCAATACGCTCACATAATTACATACTTCGAATAATAAAAATTCTCCACATTAATTTAATAAATATCACACATATAATTAAATTAATTTACCACAACTTCATCAATTAATTATTTAATCTAATAATTAAATCATCGAAAAAATATTTATTTAATCCAATAAATATTAAAATTAAATTACAAAATCTCGTTTGTCACAAATGCTAATCGCCCATATTGCGAGAGAGGCTTTATGCTTGTGATTAAGCTGCGCGCCACCACACAATGTCGCACATGGTCCCTCATTGTTGCGTGTTGTACACACCTAAGCTCATTTTACCACATTTTGTCGCACGCCAAGATTGAATCATTTAGCCTAAAGTTTCATTCCATACACCATTCCGAGATCAGTTCCTTTTCCTACACCAAATAACTCAAAACGCATGAAAATGAACATAAAATATCCAAGGATGTACAATTTCATCGAGCCAAACGTACTCAATTCGTAGGCATAAAACTCACTCATCAAATCTCAACTCTGAATTTAGTTCACTTGTGGAATTAAGTCACAAAAAGATATAAAATATAAATGCAAAAATGTAAGTGCAGAAAAGTAAATGAGCCAAAAATTTAAGTTGTTCAAAGCAAAAAGATCTTCTACTCCATGAGTAGGAAATCCAATAAGGATATGAGTGATCACTCAGATCAGTTCACTAAAAACTATTACAAGCAACGAATCACTTAGATTAGTTCAAGTCACTCAGACTTAGCAGAAGTCACTAAGACAAAAGGGTTAGTACTAAGATCAGTTCACAAAAAACTCTTCAAATTACTTAGACTTGGTAACAGCAGGTCACTAAGACCAATGAATCACAAAGAAGTAAGTGATTTTTGCGGTGCTACTAATTAGCGTTATGCTCGGCTTCTGAAAGACGTAGTAGTAGAAAAAGGTGTTCTTTAATAGTAGAGTAGAGCTTTGAAAATTTTGTAACAATTCAAATCTTGATCGTTCTTGTTCGTTGATTATTGTTGGATTGAATTTGATAGCCTTTTATAGACATCCTCGAGATTTTCTCGTTGGAAAGTTATCGTTACTTTACTAAATGCGCCGATCCTAGAAGATCTCTGATGTTGACTTTCAATTTACTTTAGGCTCTGATATGTCACATTAAATTGCAACAACAATAAGCACGTGGGCGGCTGTCATTTCACCGAACAAGCTGTTAGACACACATTGGTCTTATCTTCATTTTGAATCTTAAAATATTCAGCAAGTGTCTTGGGATCTTCACTCTACGAGTCTGGACATTGTCATTCTTCTGTCAGAGCTAAAGTACTTTACTATTTTTCTAATCGTAAACTTTTATGGTGATCATAGAGTGTTTGTCTGAACTAACTCTACGATTCCTTAAGCTCTACGATCTTTGTCTTACCTTACAATCTTCAATAATCTTTACCATCTCTTGGCGAACTCTATGATTTTTTATTTCCCTTACGATCTCTCTGCAAACTCTGCTATCTTGATTTCGCTTTATGATTTCCAGGCAGACTCTGCGACCTTCAAATGAATGCTCTAAAATAGGTTGAACAAATTTACGATCGTTTTAATAACTCTAAAATCGTTTCATTTCCTATAGACTATACATTCATTTATCTCAATAGATCAATCAAACAAATTTGATCTTCTATTCTAAGTCCTTGTACATCAATTTCATTTTAAGGACTTTACAAAAGCTACTTGTTACAAATATATATTAACTCATCATCATCGAATTAAAATATATAATTGTCCTAACAAAATGGATTTCATTTTGTATAGTTTTTCAAGCATAGGATTATTTTGGTTCAATTTATTTTGAATGGTTTTGAATGAAGTAACTTTGAATCAATGTCAAGATGATGAATAAATATTTGACCACTATCAAACATTTAACTATTTTCGTCATCAGAGATAAAGTGATGTTGGTGACGTTATAAATATATAAAAATATATATTATTAGTATTTAATAAAAATTTAAAAAATTAAAACATAATAAATTTGAGTTATAATATTATAAAAAATGGTTAATTTTAATATTAAAAAAATTGGTACAAAAATATTAAAAAATATAAAAAAGGGTTCACTGAGTCAACTTATACGGTTTACTAATTGAACCAATTTGGTCAACCATTAATCACCTAGCTCGACCGAGAATCAACCGATTAAATACAAATTTTGACCAAACTAATTCAACCGCTTTAAATCAGACTTAACATAAAATCGGTTTTCGATTCATACTGCTAGTCCGAGCCGGGTTTCAAAAAAGCGAAGAAAGAAATTCTTTCCAACATTTCATTTTCCTACCCCATGTGAGCTAAATAAAACAACTGGCTAGAGTGGGTCAAAAAAGTAAGTATTATAAAAGTGATCCATGTGTTTGAAATTTTATTCAAGTTGTTTTATTCTTTTTATAAAATAGTAATGACTTATGAAAATTATTTTTTAAATAAACTCTCTTGCCTTCAGAAATATTGTTCTATGAGTTTATTTTCATAACACTTGATATAAATTGGCAAGATTAATTGAAATGTGCTCAATAAGTTTGAAAATGATTTTTTGGACTATTTATTGAGATAAGAAATATTTAAAACCTTTCCCTATGAAAAGGATTCTAGTGTATTCAATTATTATTTTTTATCTTCCTAATTTTATTTGTTATCTTTAAAATTACACAAAAAATGTAGACCCAACTATAGACAATTAAGAATATGTAAATATGTAGTAATATGAATGCTTATTTTATTTTTTATATTTTACCAACATTAATTAATTTGGTAGGGGAATTGTTTTTTGGGAAGCAACACAAATAATTTTCCAAACCTTTTGTGGAGGAGTGCATCTATGCGACAGCCACCCCTCCAAAGAATCAATAGAATCATATTTCCTCCTGTGTTGTTATTTTCCCAAGATTGTCTTTCAATTCCCATATACCAACAGTCTTAACATCACAATTTCCAAACCACTAAAATCGATATATATATATATATATATATATATATATATATATATATATATATATATAGTGAGGATCAAGTGCATACCCTTATCTTATTTATCCGTACTCATCCCCTTTAGCGGCGGACCCAAATGACGGTTTTGTTATACAAAACGTCGCCTATACTTTTAGCGACGGACAACATATAAGCGTCATAAAAATATAAACGACGGTTGTATGATCGAACTGTCACGTCCGTCGCTAAAGGAAAGTGAGCACGTGTGAGTAAGATAAAGGGTATGCACTTGATCCAACTTGATATATATATATATATATATATATATATATATATATATATATATATATATATAGTCCTGCTTCTTCCAACGAATCAAAGGGAGCGAATTAAGAGCGAACCAGATATAGCGACGGTTTTTTTTGTCACAATAGCATAAAAAATCATCTTTCTATGCTATAAAGAACGAAAAAACCATCGCTATATAGATTTGTTCTATATATAGCGACCAGTGCAGATAATCGTCGTCTGTTCGCTCGCTAAAAGGGGGAGAGCAAAGTATGTTAGATAAAGGGTGAGCTTAAGATCCGAATCGTGTGTGTGTGTGTGTATATATATATATATATATATATAGAAGACGACCGGTGAATCGGTAAAGCAATCTCTTTCTTTTATTTATAAACATTTAGGGAAGGGATTACGTTATATCCTAGAACTAAATGTTTGAGAGGAAGATCGAAGTATTAAGGACTTCGTCTTCATCTTCTAACTAAGAAGATCGAAGTCAAAGCTTGCGCCTCCTGCTTAACTAAGAGAGAAGGAGAGGACCTCGGAAGAGCTTTCAGAGAGAGAAGCTCCGAGGCTACATTGAATTAAGCCCAAGAAACTCTAACACTTGAGTTTCTTTAAATAGAAAATGTAAAAGTAAATTACTATTTGATTCACGCAGAATCACTATTACATTATCAAGTAAAAGTAATTTACTTAAGTAAAAGTAAAACGTAAGAAACATTTTACATTTACTTTTACATTGGTAAATGTTAAAAACATTTAACTAAGTTAAAAATATTTAACTTAAGTAAAAGCAAAAGTTATTCTTTTACTTTTACTTTTACATTTTACTAAAGTAAAAGACTTTTGCTTTTACTGGAAAGCAAAAGCTTGTCTGATGGCTTTGGGCCATCACTGTTGGCCGATCAAGACTCCTCCAGCGCGTCTTCTTCGTTGACCGTCCGCCTCTGTGGATGTTGGGTGAGGTATTTGTTGATCATCTTCTCGGATGAGTCACCATCCCCTAGAAACATTTTACATTTACTTTTACATTGGTAAATGTTAAAAACATTTAACTAAGTTAAAAACATTTAACTTAAGTAAAAGCAAAAGTTATTCTTTTACTTTTACTTTTACATTTTACTAAAGTAAAAGACTTTTGCTTTACTTGAAAGCAAAAGCTTGTCTCGATGGCTTTGGGCCATCACTGTCGGCCGATCAAGACTCCTCTGGCGTCTTCTTCGTTGGGACCGTCCGCTCTCCTGTGGATCTTTGGTGAGGCGTCATTGATCATCTTCTCGGATGAGTCACCATCCCTCTTGCTTTTCATCGTTTTATAATAAATCCTATAAATTAAGGCAATAGGCTGAGAACCCTCAATCATATGAGTGATTTCACCTGAAGTTTTAATTCTTACCTAAATGTTTACAGCTTAGGCCTTCATTATTAGTAGTAAATGGGTAAAGTAAATATATAAATGGTAATCCTAAAATGACTTTATCAGTGAGGTTGCGGATCAAAACAAATGATGTTTTGAAACACATATTGTCTTAACAGATATGTACTTTTGGTAATTTATATTTAATTTCCATTTGACTACCATTAAATGAAGTTTAATCTTTCAACGGTTTTCCTAAAATATTTGGTTGGGATTAAGCCTTCTTGTATGCAGCTTTAAATCAACTGTGTCAACCGAAAGCAGCGTAAAGTCGTATAGAGAAGCTTTTATCAACAACCAAAGTTAATCGAGATGTACCATTTTGAATGGTGATGTCTTTAATACGTTTAAGCGTAAGACCTTGAACAAAAGATCGATCATTTTTAACGCCGTAAGACTCGGGTTCATCATGATTTTCATCACTAGATGAAGAATCGTTAACTTGAAGACCGGATCTTTTATCTTCAAAATCCTTTTTAAATTAGAAACTTCTAATTTGAGATTAGTAATTTCTTTTTAAGTTTATTAACTTCTAGATTCAATTACGGGGGTGATTTCTTTAATAGGAGTTTTAAATCTTTCTAATGTCTTATTAAGGCTAAAAATTGGTTTTTCTTTGGCTTTAATGAATTTTTCATTACTATCCTTAGTTAATAAATCCTTTAATCTGCTTAGTGTAATCGAGCCTTTAGTTTGGGATCAGTAATTTTTCTAATTAGATCAATTAATAAAGAACTTTCTTCGTCATCTTTGTTAATAACATTAATTCTTTTTGTGCAACATTGCTCATTGCAATTGTCTGCGCAAATAGTAACTTCTCCTGTATCACTGCTAGACGTGTTATTGCTTTTACTACTGATGCTAATATTCAAGTTCCAAGAACGATTCTCTGGAAGGATATTACGCTTCCCAGTCAGTGGACTTTACCTAATGAATTACCCCAACAGCCCGTAGTTAATAATTTATTAAATATTGAAAATATTCAACAATTTTCTGATGGAACTGTTAAAATTAGTTTTGAACGTACTAAGACACCAATAATTATTGAAGATATTTCCGCTTCTTGACCCCTTCATTATCCATACTAGAAGAGACACTGAAGTACTCAATAATCCTTCAATCAAAAATGTTAAGTTAAAAGGCGTTCTTAATCAAGGTCAAACCCGTCACCCTTATTATGCTCATAAAGATTTTGCTGAAGAAGAAAGTTCTTCTTCTCCCACTTCTTCTGTGATGCCCACTCAGTCAGATTTTGATATCCCCATTAACAATCAATTAAGAGTTATCAAAAAGGAGTTCGTTTTAGACTGGGATAATCTAGTAAAAGATTTTAATGCTAAATCTAATATCCTCATTGAAGATAGGGTTGCCATCATCATCCAGCTGGACGGCATGGATTATTGATATTCTAGTATCTTCAATGAGATGTTTTTCCCACCAAGATCTCGAATACCAAATGAATCCATTAACAATTAATTCAACAATATCCGGTTGAGATAGATTGTTGAATTTGGTGATGTAACTGCTTTGCCACCATAGACATATGGTTCAATTTATTTAAAATTTCACTTCACTAAACCCATCAATGTTCCACTCGTAAATTTTATTACTAGAAACTGAGAAATCGCTTTATCTAGGTTTCTCTCTTGAATCATGTAAGTCCGGAGGAGTAGGTCTAGAGTACCAATTCCTAGTTATACTGGTGTTTTTAACTGTTAATTTGTTAAGCTGATCATTTAAATCTGGTAATGAATCAGTATCAGAATTATCTGATTGATAATTGCTTTCAACATCAGTTTTAACTTGATCAATCGCGGCAATAGTCCATCTCGAAATCAATAAATCTACTCAATTGTAAAATAACACATTTAAATTTCTTAAAAGAAGAAGTTAAATATAAAAGGATTGAAGAACAACTTCTTAATAGTAAAGTTCAAGAAGAAATTGAAAAATTAAAAACATATTTGAAAGATAATCTTTGTTCTGATTCTCCCAATGCCTTTTGGTATAGGAAGAAGCATATGGTTAGGCTCCCTTATTCTAAGGAATTCAAAGAACATTTAATTCCTACTAAGGCTAGGCCTATTCAGATGAATCACGAACAAATGGAATTATGCAAAAAGGAAATCAATGACTCATCTGGCTATATTGATTACTAAACTTTAGTAATCAATATCTAGCGACCGTGGGAAAATAGCTAGATAGAATTGAAGAAAAGTTTGAAGAATCTATTATTAAAAAACCCGATTTAAAAATTGAACATCCTTTAATAAAGTTACCAGAAAATAGACACAAGTTAGGATTACCATCTGATGATGATAATTTAGTTAAATCCATTGATAAGTTATTCAAAAAACTTAAAAATGAACCTGGTACAAATGGTACTATTGCCGCGATTGATCAAGTTAAAACTGATGTTGAAAGCAGTTATCAATCAGATAATTCTGATACTGATTCATTACCAGATTTAAATGATCAGCTTAACAAATTAACAGTTAAAAACACCAGTATAACTAGGAATTGGTACTCTAGACCTACTCCTCCGGACTTACAGTTCGAAGAGAGAAACCTAGATAAACAGTTCTCAGTTTCTAGTAATAAAATTTACGAGTGGAACATTGATGGGTTTAGTGAACAGGAAATTTTAAATAAATTGAACCATATGTCTATGGTGGCAAACAGTTACATCACCAAATTCAACAATCTATCTCAACCAGATATTGTTGAATTAATTGTTAGTGGATTCACTGGTATTCTCATATCTTGGTGGGAAAAACATCTCACTGAAGATACTAGAATATCAATAATCCATGCCATCCAGCTGGATGATGATGGCAACCCTATCTTCAATGAGGATATTGGCATCGGTCACGGATGGAGTTAATACACTTATATTTACAATAATAAAACACTTCATTGGCACTCCCAAGAATATAACAGAAAAGAATTCACGATCGCTAAGTAATCTTACTTGTCCCGCTTCTAAGTGACTTTAGGTGGTACAAAGATGTTTTTACGCCTAGAGTTATGTTACAAGAAGCGACAAAGACAGTAATAAACCTTTCTGGAAAGAAAAATTCATCAACGGTTTACCCTCTTTATTTGCCCATAAGGTTCGTGAAGAACTGGGTAAAAATCTTGGCTATATTGATTATGATAACTTAACCTACGGTGATATAATAAGTCACATTCAAAAAATTGGATTAAAGATGTGTATTGATTTTAAATTAGCTAAACAAGCTAGTAAAGATAAGAAGAAAGCTAAATATGAATTAGGCACTTTTTGTGAACAATATGGTTTACCCCCTGTAGCGCCCTCTAGAAGGAAGCCAAGGCATAAACATATTGAATCTCACAAAATTACTAAACATCATAAAAGAAAGCGTCGTTACCACGAAAACAGGAATCAAGAATGCGGTGGAGGCGTCATTGATATCATCTTCTCATCCGAGAAGATGATCAATGAATACCACCACCCAGATCCACAGAGACGGACCAATTAAGTCAAAGAAGAAGACGCCGCCAGGAGTCTTCAATCAACCGACAGGTGATGGCCCAAAGCCATCAGACAAGCTTTTGCTTTCCGTAAAGCAAAAGTCTTTTACTTTAGTAAATGTAAAAGTAAAAGTAAAAGAATAACTTTTGCTTTTACTTAAGTTAAATGTGTTTAACGTAGTTAAATGTTTTTAACATTTACCAATGTAAAAGTAAATGTAAAATGTTTCTTACGTTTTACTTTTACTTAAGTAAATTACTTTTACTTCAGTTAATGTAATAGTGATTCCTGCGTGAATCAAATAGTAATTTACTTTTCTGTTTTCTATTTAAAGAAACTCCAAGTGTTAGAGTTTCTTCAGGCTTAATTCAATGTAGCCTCAGAGCTTCTCTCTCTAGAAAGCTCTTCCGAGGTCCTCTCCCTTCTCTCTTAGTTAGCCGGAGACGAAGCTTTCAGCTTCGATCTTCTTAGTTAGAAGATGAAGACGAAGTCCTTAATACTTCGATCTTCCCTCTCAAACATTTAGTTCTAGGATATACTGTAATCCCTTCCCTAAATGTTTATAAATAAAAGAAAGAGATTGCTTTCTGGATTCACCTATTGCCTTCTTAATCTTTTCTTTTCTGTTTAAGTTTTTCTTTTAAAAACTTAATCTCCGCTGTTATATGGTATCAGAGCCACACGGTTGGTTCTTGATGCTATCGGTGGTTTTCAATTAAAACAGTTTGATTTGTTTACTTAAATGTTTCTTCAAACTTTTATTTTTCTTGCTTCTCTTTTACAAGTCCCGACCTTCACGGAAAACACCCAAGATCGCCTTAAGTCCCGATTAGTGCCTGCTTGTAAGTCTCCGGTTGTGGGGAAAGCAGTAATGGGCCAAGGGATCTTTAGATCTACTGGTATGAATTTAAGGCAAGTAAGGCTTTCTAAGTAGACCTTCAAGAAAAAGAATTTTTGTTTAAACAGTTAACAAATTAGTCTTCTGTTTAGATCGATTTCACTGATAGATCAGGACCAATCGAGTGATCCTTTGTTTCAGATTTCAGTCTGATTTGTTTTTAAACAAAAAATCTTGTACAAAACTTAAGAAATTTTGAAGATTTTGACCAATTTTTCGGTGAAATTTTTTTTTTCTTTCCTCCTTCTTTATAAACCAAATTTTTGGGGTTGAAAGGGTTATTTCCTGGATAAAAATTTTAAGGCGGAATAGTATGGGGATGGTGACTCATCTGAGAAGATGATCAATGGCGCCACCCAAGATCCATGTGAGATTTTGACCCGGTCCAACGAAGAAGACGCCAGAGGAGTCTTCAATCGGCCAAACAGTGATGGCCCAAAGCCATCAGACAAGCTTTTGCTTTCCGTAAAAGCAAAAGTCTTTTACTTTAGTAAAATGTAAAAGTAAAAGTAAAAGAATAACTTTTGCTTTTACTTAAGTTAAATGTTTTTAACTTAGTTAAATGTTTTTAACATTTACCAATGTAAAAGTAAATGTAAAATGTTTCTTACGTTTTACTTTTACTTCAGTCAATGTAATAGTGATTCCTGCGTGAATCAAATAGTAATTTACTTTTCTGTTTTCTATTTAAAGAAACTCAAGTGTTAGAGTTTTTACTTAAGCCATGTTTGTTTGTAATGATTATAATCTCGGGACTATAATTCATGGGATTATAATCCCAAAATTATTAATCTTAGGATTAAATAATCTTAGTCACATGTTTATTTTTTATGAGATTATTCATTGGATAATTTAAAATAATCACATGTTATGGTTGTTTTTTCGTGATTAATTAAAAGATTGGATAAAAAAATATCGCTTAGATTATTATACCCTTACCAATAATAACATATTTTAAGCTATAATTTAAACTTGTTTATATATTAAAAATGATGAACAATTAATTAGAAACTTTTAAATAAGTGGTTATACTATTCAATCAAATGCTCACCAATATTAATTATATAATTTAATTTTAAATAAAATTATAATTTTATCGGAATAATTTATGTAATACACACATAATTTAAATTAACAAAAATATTATCGTTTAAGTTTTAACATTTGTCATAGTGTAGGATTGTTTTATTGAAATTTATTTAAAATAAATTAGATAATCATATGGTAGGAATATACATACGTTATAGGGGCAGAAAGTGAATGTGAAAGAACACAGTTAATTCGGTTACGGTGGCAGATAAGGAAAAAGAAAAAAAAAGACTGGGGTTGACATTTTTTTACCGGCTGTAAATTATATTCAGAATATACCTTGTATTGATGTCATATGAACTAAATATAGTCTGTGATATAATCCATATTATTGGAGATGCTCTAATAAATCCTTAGACAACATGTTAACTCACAATTTGGGGTTTTGAAAAATGCTTTTATTTGTAAAACTTTTATTGACTTTCTATGAAAATTCTACTCGAAAATGTGCTTCATCTCAATTTAACCGTTTATCTGTAACATTTTCACATGAGAGATAATTTTGAAAAGATTATAGTTAGTTTTCTTAACTATATAAAACGATAAATAATTTGAGAAAAATAAAATCATCTAAAACGTCATATATCATGGGACGAAGGGAATACTACCTCTATCCCGTAAAAATTGACTTTTTCAGTCAAATTGATTATTTTTTTAATTAAAATTTATACTATTTTTTTATAAATATAAATGAAAAAACTATAATCATAAGAAAGTGTGTTGAATTTTCTAAGACCTCTAATTTCATAGGTTTGAAAACATAATTAAATATGTTTAATTTTTAATTCTAAAATTAGTTAATTTGATCAACAAAAAATTAAATTAAGTTACTTTTTGAGGGACAAAAAAAAAGTAATTAGATAAGGAGTTGCATTGTTCAAGAATTTTTTTGTTTTATATTAATAAAAATGTTTCATCTCACTCCGGTCCCCACCTGCCAAACCATCTCTAAGATGGTGAATTACTCGAGGGACACTTTATTTTGCTCGAATACGGCGATCTAAGATTTGATTTGTATACTCCTCCCATTCTACAATTCATTTCTAAAAGTGGAGGTATGCGTCGGAAATGATATAAAATTATTCCGTATCATGATACTCTTTTCTATTCAGATTAAATGATATTTTAAAATTAAGTACGTTTATTAAAAAAATAATATAAAATATCTTTTATGTCCCTAATTAATTACTTCTCTCTTCACAATTGTCTCTTCTCATTCTCCACAATTGTCCCTAATTAATTATTTCTCTCTCCACAATTACATTTACTAAGCATATTAAATAGAAGGGTAAATTAGGAAAAATAATACAATATTGCATAGAGATTCCAAAACGACACTTATATAGAATAAAATTAAACTCCCTAAAACGTCATTTAATCTGAATAGGAGGGAGTATATAATGTTTTAATATTAATTGTTTATATTATTTTTTACCGTATACTGTTTCACAATATATTACTATTAGATATTTTGATTTATAAAAATTGAAAGGAATTTTAAAGTCAAGATAGTATGTTAGATTAAATTTCAATATTTATTAACATCATTTCGTTACAAAATTTATAAGATTAATTTATGTTTAATTATTAAAACTAGCCGTTGTAAAATTAGTCGTTGTAAAACCTTTAATTTTCTAGTCGTTACAAAACTTTTTTGGTTTATAACTTAACCATGCATGATATATATAGGGTCTTCATCTATGACAACCGGTTGTTACGGGTACTATTTTAGCAACCATAATCTACACCGTTGATTGCAACATTGGATGACACATATTAAAATGAATTTTCCCCCTACCGCTACAGTACAGCAAAGAGTAATATATTTAGTAAATAACGGACAAGAAATTATTCATTTGCCCCTCATTTGCCCACGTGCTACACTGTCTGCCGCTACAAGTTGTTGCGACAGTGAATTTAATTGAAAAACTAAAGTGGCGGAAGGATAGCTTAGGCGCCCAATATCCTATATCGTCCCAGGTTTAAAACATGGTTGTGACAAACTTTTTGCTTCAATGTCGCGATCAGCGGTTTAGATTATGGTTGCTGAAATAGTACCCGTGGTAACAAGTTGTCACGGATGAAGACCCATATATATATGTATATGTATATGAAAGTCCAATAATAATCTAGAAGGGGATTGAATAGATTATTATAAATTAAAAATTGATATTAGTCCTTTTTGAATTTTTAGTTAATTAATTTGTAATGTTAGAAATTAATATGCGAGACAATAAAAATTCAATCACATAATGCACATAAATTTATCTGGTTCACAACATACATCCCGGGTATGTTGCTGCGTCCAGTCTTAAGCTCCTCTCCAGGACTTGAGATCCTATTACTATCAGTAATAAATACTTTTTCAACAGGTGGAGAAACTCTTACAAAATTTTATAGACAAACTTTCAACTTTTCACAACTACTTATCTTGGATGCAGAAGCTTCCACTCCAATTCCTTTCTCAAGTTTAGTTGTATCGTTTTGAGTTCGATTTTATTCTATGATCCGGTCTTGAAACAACAACCTCTTCCTCACCTCACAAGTTCACTAGAGATCCAACTCCCACCGACCTCTCTCGACTCTCGTCATAGTCGAAGAATTACTCATTTTCTCACGATACATAAAATAAACTAACTCTACCCTTTTTTCCTTTTTACAAAAAATTTTAAAATGATGTGCTCCTAAAATAAGCATATAAAATTTAACGCAAGTTGATGCTTCTCAAATAATCAGATAGAAATTAAAGATCAAAAACTTCAATGACTTTTATATAACAATTTGCTTCTTGTTAAGCAGATGTGAATTTTGACAGAGTTATAAAAGTTTAAAGACTTTTATATTTGTGTAGAAATTCTTCTTGATTAAGCAGAAAAATAAATTTAAGTGTATGTCAAATAGTGCTTCTGAATAAGCAAATACAAACTTTAATGCAAGTTTATAAAGAATTATTTATTCTTTATAATAAAGAGTGTGTTTCTATGAATTTAAAATATAAAATTAAATTCAGATATTATGAATGAATTTATGCTCAAATAATTTGTGAAGACAGATATCAAGTATACAAAGTAAATCAATTAAGCAATATTTGATATAAAAAATATATTTGTTTAACTCAGAGAATATATAGAAATATTTTATCTATTATGTGAATAATATATAAAGGAGCCACTTAGGATTTTAAATATCGTCTGAACAATTCACACTATCATTTATTCAAGGGTGAAAAAATTCAGATTGTTTTGGTGTCTAAGTTGTGACGCCCCCAAAATAGGTATACATCACCCATTCTGAGTCGCCAAATACATGGTACAGAATTCAAATACAACTTAATTATACAACTGTCGTGTAAAATACGACAAAATATAGTTGAGAGTTTTAACACGGATATTGTCTCGTAGACAATATCCAAACTCAAATAGAGTCCTCATTACAATTATTATCAAAGTATTTCATAGAATAGTGAGAACTACTATAGTCACCATCTCGGACCATCACTCCGATCCCCGACTAGTCCCAGCTATATTGTTATGCCCCCAAAATAGGTATACATCACACATTCTGAGTCGCCAAATACATGGTACATAACTTAAATACAAACTTAATTAATACATCTGTCGTGCAAAATACGACAACACAATAGCTGAATTTTAACATGAATATTGTCTTCTAAACAATATCCAAACTCAAATTCAATCCTCATTACAATTATTATTACACTATTTCACAGAATAGTGAGTACTACTAAAGCAATCATTTGGACCGTCACTCCGTTCCCTAACTAGTCTCAGCTATATTCTCATTTCCTGAAGAGAACAATGAAAGAAAAGGGTGAGCTCAACTAGCCCAGTAAGAAATATTATGACTAAAATAATGCAGAATAAATTATCGTTAGCCTTCAACAGTATAACAACTGATAAAATACAATAGACAACAAGTTTAACTGCAGCGGAACAAGCAATCCATTAAAAGAGTCAAGTAGAGCATGATATCTACTATCTTCTATGATTTAAAAGTTTATCATCAATTTTATCGCTGAGACTCAGCTTAATAAATAATCCACATCACTGAATTATCCATGCACTACGGGCCAAGGATATTCATTAGTATCACAACCATGAATTATTCATGCACTACGGCCAAGGATATTCATGTTTTCACCAATGGTCATGAACATGACAAACAACAATTCATATTTGCACCCTTGGCCGAAGAGAACGCATGGTCATGATTATACCAACAACTGTCCACCAATGCACTATGGGCCAATGAGGACTTTTACCACATCATTTGTAACATTAAAAATCATGATTACATCGAATAATCCCTACTCATAATCATACCAATCAACCGCTCATCTTTGCACCTTGGTCAAGATGACTTTCAACACAATGATATAAGCATGAGAATGATGACATTTATATAAGAATTCAATCAAACGAGATCAATGATAAATATTAAAGACTTTAAAAATGTCCAAATTGTCAACATGATACTGCTTCGTGGAGTAAAATTCAAGAATAATATTCATGTATCAAAAATAATTTGACATGTAAAAGAAATCAATTTTTGTCATGAATAGTACACAGGGTGAATAATTTTAGAGTGAATAGTATCCATGAATAATACTTAAGTGAATAGTCCTCAGACGTATGAATAGTACCATACGTATGAATAATGTCGATGCGTATGAATAGTACCATATAAATGAATAGTACTCGACATGAAATGCTTAAAATGAACAAGAATGTTTAAAAAATATCCTTGTGAAACGATACTAGATGAAGCGTAAATTTCAAGGATATTCTACTAATTTCAAGGAGTATAGAAGCAATACTTTAACAAAATGACTATAGAATTGAATCGAAATGAAATAATATTACTTACATACTACAGTAGTGGAAGAAAATATTATTTCTTTAATATTAAAAACAAATATCCCTTACAACTGTTGATCGAAAATAATATTCCTTACGAATATTGAACGAAGATAATATTCTTTACGAATATTAAACGAGGATAATATTTCTTGCGAATATTAAACGAAATAAAATTTCTTACGAGTATGAAAAATAATATCGTAAGGAATATAAAATAAATAATACCCTTACCTCAAAAAAGAAAGCAATTTTGACCGGTATAAGCGGATATATTCCTGAAGAAAACTTTCACTATTTTTTACACTCAAAACTTCCTTAAACTCTAAAGAAATACGCTCAATATTATAGAAGAAGAAATCTCTGATTCTAGTGTGATTTTCTTTTCTAAACTGAGCATATTATTTATAGGAGATGGGAATGATACTATTTAGGAAAAAGAATCACGGACTACACAATACATTATCATGGACGAACCGGTGAATTCACTAAATTTTTTTATTTTTTTACTATGCAAACACTATACATAATAAAATATAATATATTTTATTTTTCATAAAAAACAAAACTTATTATTATTATATATATATATATATATATATGTGTGTATATATATGTATATATATATATATAATAGTAACTATGAGACCCCGAATGTTATGAAATGAAAGTATTCAATTTTCTTATAATTATTATTTTATTTAGTAAGTGGTTAAATTGATATATAAAATGTTAAAGTTAAGGGTGATATTTGAAAAAAAAAATTAAAGTAAGCGAGTTGTCATAAAATAATCGGTGGTAAAAGTAATGCAAGAATATGCATGGTTGCATAGTAGCACACGGTATTGATTATTGATGCTTACGTTAGAAGTCACTCAGTTTTATTCAATTATTGTCACAATATTTTATATTATTAAATCAATAATTGAGATGACAAGTTATTCATATTATTATTTGCATAATTAACAATGTTTAGAAGTTCTGTCAATGAGAGGTTAGGTCATCTAATTGTGCGCCAATAGGGAGAAATCCTTATCGAAAAGCCTCCTCTTTCCTGGGAACGACCTGGTTGTTAATATTGCAAGTTATAATAATAATGAATAAATGTTATTAAAAATTGAATTTGAGTTCGGAGTTGAATTTGGAGATGCGGATGTGATATTTGAGTCCGGAATGATGAAATTAGTAAGAATAAACTATAAACAAAAATTGTCGGGGTTAACTTTTTGGTCAAAAAGTCAACAATTGACTTTTTCATAAAAATTCAAACTTCGAAAATTCAAAAATAAAAATATTGAGGGTATTTTTATGAAGTATTTGTGTAAAATTTTTCTTATTTTATGGACCCCCATTTACCTATTTTTTAAAATAATCGATAGAAAGTTATTTAATATAATAAAGGTGGGGGCCATATGTGAATTATGGAATCTAAAATTGGGGGGGGAGGGAGTTGACATAGGATTGAGGTAATATTATATATATATATATATATATATATATATATATAGTAGTTTTGTTATTTATGAAAAATAGAATATATTATATTTTATTATGCATAATGCCTGCATAGTGTTTGCATAGTAAAATCAATTTTTTTTATAACCAGACGAATCGTCCGTGATTTTTTTTTTTAAACAACTATGCAGTTCGTGATTCTAAAATTCTAAATAGTATCCTTCCATTCTCCTATAAATAGGATGCTTAGTTAGAATTGAAAATCACACCAGAATCAGAGAATTCTTCTTCTATAATATTGAGCGTATTTCTTTAGAGTTTTAGAAAGTTTTGAGCGTAAAAAATAATGAAAGTTTTCTTCAAGAATATATCCGCTATACCAGTTGGAATACTCTTCTTTTTGAGGTAAGGGTTATTATCTTTAGTCATGATATTCTTTACTGAGCTAGTTGTGCTCACCCTTTTGCTTTAGAATTCCTTTCAGGTAATAAGAGTGTTGTCGGGTCGAGCGGGGATAACAGGGGAATAGAACGGTGGTCTATAGCTGTTGAGGTTCTCCCTAAATAGTATGAAAATAATTTTATTGAGAACTTTAGATAAGTGTGTCATATTGTATACGTCATTTGATATTTAATTTTGGTGAACCGAATAGGGTGAGGTGAACCCAACTTTGGAAGGGTGTTTTGCCACTATCATACAAGATGTCTAATGACATACAACCTCGTGTTATCATAAGATAGGGTTGTGCACATCCATTTGCTGAGTATATCTACGAGCACTACCTATATGATCTTGGAGTTTGGTTAAAATATAATTTTCAGTTGCAGATAGTGGAGATTAGTTTTATGTCAAGAGAATACTCACCATTGGAAATAACATGATAGTAATCTTCTCATTTTTCTTTGGAGTCTATTGGGTCAACCAAGGATAATTCTGTGGACATATGATATCTATCATAACCTAGACACATGGCCTCCCATGTATGAAGGTTTCCTTGAGCACTTCCCAAAGATTTTAATTTCTAAAATAATTTTTGACTGTACCTTTATGTAAGGTGCCATTGTGACATGTTATCCAAGTTGGTGTCAAGAGTCACAGTGGGTATATATAATTGTATCAAAACTCACAACATATGTGTTGTTGTATTTTGCACGACAATTTTAGTAATAAAGTTGTAGTTGTTTTCTGTACCATGTATTTGGCGACTCAGAATAGGTTGGATGGATTGGACATATTTTGGGGGCGTCACAAATTTCATCATTCCGGACTCAAATATCATGTCTGCGTTTCCAAATTCAACTCCGAACTCAAATTCGATTTTTAATAACATTTATTCATTATTATTATAAGTCGCAATATTAACAACCAGGTCGTTCCCAGGAAAGAGGGGGCTTTTCGATAAGGATTTCTCTCTATTGGCGCGCAATTAGATGACCTAACCTCTCCTTGCAGAACTTCTAGACATTGTTAATTATGCAAATAATAATATGAATAACTTGTCATCACAATTATTGATTTAATAATATAAAATATTGAGACAATAATTGAATAAAATTGAGTGACTTCTAACGTAAGAATCAATAATCAATACCGTGTGCTACTATGTAACCACGCGTATTACTGTACTTTTACCACCGATTATTTTATGACAACTTGCTTACTTTGAAAAAAAATTCAAATATCACCCTTAACTTTAATTTTTTATCAATTTAACTATTTACTAAATAAAATAATAATAAGAAGAAAATTGAATACTTTCATTTCATAAAATTCTGGGTCTCACAATCTCCTCTCCTTATGAAATTTCTCCCTCAAAATTTACGTACGTACCTGATATTCGAAGAGATGAGAATACCTTGCTCTCTTTTCGGATTGTACCTTCCCGGTTATTTCCTCTCTATCATGCTTTTCCCATTTCTCATCTCCTGTATTTCAGATATTATTCTAGAATACATCTTCAAAACAAAGGTTAATTGACATGCGACATATTATCCCTATATTTTGACCGACCAATTAAATAACAAATAACTTAGGTAGGTCATACTAGCGAAGGAATTCTCCGTCTCTCCCCTCATAGTTCTTGTCTCACATCTCAGCCAGGAATCATATCCCTAAGCTTTGATACCAACTGTGATGCCCCCAAAATAGGTATACATCACCCATCTTGAGTAGCCAAATACATGGTACAGAATACAAATAAAAACTTAATTATACAACTGTCGTGTAAAATACGACAAAACATAAGCTAAGAGTTTTAACACAAATATTATCTTTTATACAATATCCACACTCAATGGAGTCCTCATTACAATTCTTATCACACTATTTCATAGAATAGTGAGGACTACTAAAGCCACTTATCCTGGACCATCACTCCATTCCCCGACTCGTTCCAGCTATATTCTCATTTCTTGAAGAGATCAATGAAAGAAAAGGGGAGTTCAACTAGCATAGTAAGAAATATTATGATTAAGACAATGCAGAATAAATTATCCTTAGCCTTCAACAATGTTAAACTGATAGAATATAATAGACAACAAGTTTAACTGTAGTGGAACAAATAATCCATTAGAAGAGTCAAGTAGAGCATGATATCTACTATCTTCTATGATTTAAAAAGTTTTTCATCAACTTTATCGCTGAGACTCAGCTTATTAAATAAACCACATCATCGAATCATCCCTGCACCACGACCAAAAATATTCATGTAATCATCAATGGTCATGATTATACCGAATAATCCCTAGTCATAATCATACTAACAACTGTCCATCAATGAACTACAGGCCAATGAGGACTTTTACCACATCATTTGTAACATTACGGGTCATGATTATACCGAATGATCCCTGGTCATAATCATACAAATCAACAGTTCATCTATGCACATAATCCAAAGATGATTTTCATCACAATATAAGCATGAGGATGATGACAATGATATAAGAATTCAATTAATAGAAACAAAGGATAAATTTTTAAAGATTTATAATTTAATTTATCCAGAATTCAATAATTTTCAAATTGCCAACATGATACTGCTTTGTGGAGTAAAATTCAAGAATGATATTGTACCAAAAATAATTTGGACCGAAAAGAAATCAATTTTTGTTATGAATAGTACTGTGGGTGAATAGTATCTGGGTGAATAGTACCCCATGAATAGTACTTCGGGAATAGTACTCCGTGAACAGTACTTTGTGAGTAGTACTCGTGAATAGTATCTCATGAATAGTACTTTATAAATAGTACTTTGTGAATAGTACTTTTGTGAATAGTACCGTATAAATGAATAGTACTCATGAACAGTACTCCGGTATGAAAAAGCTTAAAATTTAACAAGAATATGCAGAAAATATCCTTGTGAAACGATACTAGATGAAGCGCAAATTTCAAGGATATTCTACTAATTTCACGGAGTATAGAAGTAAAACTTTAACAAGATGAGGGTATAATCAGGAATAGAAGACGAAATAATATTACTCACATACTATAGAGTATGGAGAAAATATTATTCCTATGAATACTGAACAAAAAAATATCCCTTACAACTGTTGAACGAAAATAATATTCCAACGAATATTTAACGAAGATAATATTCCTACGAATATTGAAGGAAGATAATATTCTTTATGAATATTGAACGAAAATAATATTCATACGGATACGAAAAATAATATCTCTTCAGAATATGAAATGTAAGACCCCAACTTATTATAAATTAAATTAAATTTCCTCTATTCATTATCTTGAAATAATAAGGAGTTAATTTGATATAATATTTTGGTTATGGATGAAATATGCAAATTTTATAAAATAAGCAAGTGGTTATAAAATAATCATTGTTGTCGGGAAATATTCGTTTGGTCGTGGAATATTCTTTTTTTGTGCTGAATATCCGTCATTTACAGGCGTAGTCATTTAGGGGCCCCATAATGTAATAACTACTTAGGATGAAGAAAATGAAAAGTTTAAGTTTTTATAAATAATGGCATAATTGTTACCGTTAACACTGTTAGATTACCCGGTGGTTAAAATATAGTAATACACGTGGTTTGCACAAGAAGAATACGGTATTGCATGATTTTTTTGAATTATTGATTCTTATGTAAGAAGGCACTACTCAATAATTGTTACAGTAATTACTGTTCAATATTTTATTTTATTGATTCAATAATTGTTGCATTGATATTTTATATTATTGTTGTTTCAATAATTGTCACTGCACAATAGTTTCCATTATCAGATCAATAATTCATATTATTCGAATAATATTATTAGATAGCATTATTGGTAATGTTTAAGGAAGTTCTGTCTAAGGAGAGGTTTGGTCACCTAATTGCGCGCCAGTAAGGAGAAATCCTTATCGGAAAGCCGCCTTTTTCCTGGGAACGACTAATTGGATTCTGTAATATTATTTGTGAATAATTAATTATTGATTTATATGATAAGAAAATAATTATTTTATGTGGACATAAATGATGGGTAGGAAAATATTTATTTTGTGTGGATATAAATGAAGGAATTAATGCTGAGGTGTTTTATTAGTATTTTGTCGGAATGGATGTATTAAAAATCATCCGTATATGGATTTCGGAAATTTTCTGTTTGGAATTTGGAAAAACTTTCTTCTACAAAGTTATAGAGAATTCAATTTCCTATGAAATGGACATAAAATTTGTATTTTTCTGATAAAAGGGCTATTTAAATTCTTTTATTTATTTATTTTTCAAAAACATGTGATAAATGGGGTGGGTGAGCAAAGTTGGACAATCTTGATTCAATTAAGGTGTGCGTAGAAGAGAAGGAAATAATAATATTATTTTAGTCTCCTTTGGCGTTCTAGCATTTTCCTATAAATAGGTGCTTAAGTTAGAATAGAAAATCACACAAGAAACATAAGCTTTCTCTCTCTAGATTATCGAGCGTATTATTGTCAGTATTTTCCTTGAGTATAAGAATACTTTGAGCGTAGTTTTCTACAAGATTTTCTCAGAATAATATCCGATATTCCAGGCAAATCCAGTTTCTACTAAGGTAAATGATATTATTTTATTGCTTCTATAATTCTTGAAATGATTCGAAATCTCGCTTCATCTAATATCCTTTCATAGGAATATTAGTCTGAACTTTTTATCAAATTTGGAACTTTTCATGACGAAGCAATTGCTCAATTTATTGTTCATGGGTACTGCTCATTCCATCGTTTCACGGCATTCGCTCACGCCATCGCTTCACCTATCTTATTCACAAAAGAAAAAAAAATATTTTTTTCTCCTTCCCAGTTATCTGTTGTGACCTTTAATCTTGAAATTGAATCCATGTTTTGATCTTCATTCTTGAATTTTACTCCATTATGGTTTATTATGGAGTATTTTTAAACTTGAATTATCTAAAGTACGAATCTCTAATCTTTGTCCTTTTGTCTCACTGGATTCGTTCTCTAAAATATTTTTCATCATCCTCAGTCTTTAATGGTGATACTTGATGAATATCTTTGGCCTGTAGTGCAAATATGAATGATTACTCGATGAATATCTTTGGCCGTGAGTGCAAAGATGAACAGTGTTGAGATTAATATGACCAATCGGTTATATAAATGTATATCTTTGGCCCGTAGTGCAAAGATGAATATTTGATTCAAGCTGTATATTTATTGATGTTATAGGGATAAAATATTGATGATGGACTTTTAAATTCATAGATGATAGTAGATTTCATTCTCTACTAAACTCTTCTAATGAATTGTTATTTCAATCATGAATATTGATCTAAAACTTGTTGTCCATTATATTTTATCTGATTTGTTGAAGGCTAACGATAAATTATTGTTCTTTATCTTAGTCATAATATTTTTTACTAAGCTAGTTGAGCTCACCCTTTTCTTTTTTGTTCCATTTTTCTTCTCAGGAAGCGAGAATATAGCGGGGAGTAGTCGGGGTGTGGAGTGATGTTCCATGGCAGTTGTTATAGTAGTCCTCACTATTTGAAAAATAGTGTATCAATAATTGTAATGAGGACTTATTTGAGTGTGGATATTGTCTAGAGGACAATATTTGTATTTAAACTCACAGTATTTGTGTTATCGTATTTTGCACGACAACTGTAATAATGATGTTGTAGTTGTTTTTGTACAATGTATTTGGCGACCCAGAAAGGGTGATGTATTGTGACGCCCCCAAAATAGGTATACATCTCCTATTCTGAGTCCCCAAATACATGGTACATAATTCAAATACAACTTAATTATACAACTGTCGTGTAAAATACGACAAAATATAAACTGGGAGTTTTAATACGAATATTGTCTTCTAGACAATATCCACACTCAAATTCAATCTTATTACAATTATTGTCACACTATTTCACAGAATAGTGAGAACTACTAATGAAACCATCTGGACCGTCAATCCATTCCCCAACTAGTCCCAGCTATATTCTCATTTCCTGAAGAGAACAGTGTGACACCCCCAAAATAGGTATACATCACCTATTCTGAGTCGCCAAATACATAGTACATAATTTAAATACAGCTTAATTATACAACAGTCGTGTAAAATACGACAAAACATAAACTGGGAGTTTTAATACGAATATTGTATTCTAGACAATATCCACACTCAAATTCAATCTTATTACAATTATTATCACACTATTTCACAAAATAGTGAGAACTACTAATGCAACCATCTGGACCGTCAATCCATTCCCCGACTAGTCTCAAATTTATATTCTCATTTCACAAGAGAACAAAGAAAAAAAAGGTGAGCTCAACTAGCCAAGTAAGAAATATTATAACCAAGATATCTGAATAAATTATCATTAGCCTTCAACGATTGTTAAACGATACAATATAACAAACATCAAGTTTAACTGCAGCGGAACAAGCAATCCATTAGAAGAGTCAAGTAGAGAATAAAATCTACCATCTTCTATGATTTAAAAAGTTTTTCATCACTTTTATCGCTAAGACTCAGCTTAACAAATAATCCACATCATCAAATCATCCCTACACTACAAGCCAAGGATATTTTTTAGTATCACGACCACGAATTATCCATACACTACGGGCCAAAGATAATCGTGTTTTCATCAACGGTCCTGATCATGCCATAAAATAATTCATCTTTGCACCCTTGGCCGAAGAGAATCCAAAGCCATAATCATACCAAAAACTGTCCATCAATGCACTACGGGCCAATGAGGACTTTTTCCACATCATTTGTAACATTACGGTCATGATTATACCGAATAATCCTCGGTCATAATCATACCAAGTCCATCTATGCACTCATGAGCCACGAGATGACTTTCAACATAATATAAACATGAGGATGATGACAATGACATAATAATTCAATAAAACAAGTTCAAGAATTAATTTCAAAGATTTATAAATTAATTTATCCAGGAACCAATAACGTCCAAATTGTCAACATGATACTACTTTGTAGAGTAGAATTCAACAATGCTCAGAAGAATATTTCCATAAAAAGATACTGTATGAAACGCAAATATCAAGGCTATTCCACTAATTTCATGGAGTATAGAAGCCAAATTTTAACCAAATGAGTATCATAGAATATATGAAACTACAATGGATTTTCACCATTGTCACAGAATCCACGTGTATGCATCATTTTCACAATTTAATAAGAAATGAATACGAAGTGTCATTCACCATGCATGTGGTAATCCATATAGAAAGGTTATTCCAACAAAATAATAAAGAATGGAATAACAGAAGAATTCACCATGAATGCGATAGACCGCACAGACAGGTTATTCCAATAGAATAATAAATAATAGAACCAATCATGCGTAAATGCACGCATGTGATATTCCAATGTAATAATAAATAATAGAACGGTCATGCGAGAAAGCGCTTATACGATATTCCAATGAGAATAATAAATAATCTAAACCCGAATCACGTAAGAACCTTGCAGACAGATATTCCAACAGAATAATAAAGAATGGAATAATTGAAGAATTTCATCATATATACAGTACTTCGCATAGACAGGTTATTCCAACAGACTAATAAAGAATGGAATAATAATAGCTCTCTTCATGAATACGAAAGAAATAATACCCCTTACCTGAAAAGGAAGAGTATTCCGACGGATAGGGCGAAAATATACTTGAAGAAAACTTGCACTATCTTCTACACTCAAAGCATTCTTAAACTCTAAAGAAATACGCTCGAGATTATAGAAGAAGAATTCTCTGAATTTCTGGTGTGGTTTTCAATTCTAACTAAGCATCCTATTTATAGGAGAATGGAACGGATACTATGCAATAAAATATAATATATTCTATATAATTATATAATAAAATAAAATTTATAATATATATATATATTATTTAAAAATCTAATAAAACTAATAACTTTATAAAAGTATTTTATTTTATATAAAAAAGATTTTACTATGCAAACACTATGCAGCACTTATGCATAATAAAATATAATATATTCTATTTAAAATCTAATAAAACAAATAACTTTATAAAAGTATTTTGTTTTATATAAAAGATTTTACTATCTGAAACACTATCGCAGCACTTATCAAAAAACACTATGCATAATAAAATATAATATATTCTAGTTATAATCAAATAAAACAAAACTTTATAAAAGTTTTATGTTTTATATAAAAAGATATTACTATCTGAAACACTATGCATAATAAAATATAATATATTCTATTTATAATCAAATAAAACAAAAGTTTATAAAAAGTTTTACATTTTTTATAAAACGCTTTTCGCTTTTATTATATTTATAATAATAATAAAATAAAACTTATCACCTTTATTATAATTCACAATATTAATCGACCAATGTCGTTCCCAGAAAGAGGGGCTTTCAATAAGGATCTCTCCTATTGGCGCGCGATTAGGTGACCAAACCTCTCCTTGACAGAACTTCTAGACATTGTAAATATTAAAAATAATAATATTAATAACTTTGTCATCTCAATTATTGATTTAATAATATATAAAATATTGACAATAATTGAATCAAATAACGTGAGATACTATGCATCAATTCTCGTAGCAATAATTAAACAAAACCGAGTGACTTCTCACGTAAGCATCGATAATCAATACTGGTAATGCTACTATGTAACCACAGCGTAGACATCATGTCTTTTAACACCGTGCTTCAACAGCTTAACTGTAAAACTTCCGCCGTTATTTTCATAAAATATTTTTGTCGTTTTCTCAATCCAACAATAATTCCGTTGCGGGGTCCACCAATAATTATGCTGTTGTACTAATATTCCCTGTTAAAATGAATATTTCTCGACCAATCGAATATTATATAACAACTTGCGTACTTTGAAAAATTTATAAATATTACCCACAACTATAACATTATCTCAAATCCACACCATAATTTTGAAAAAAATATTCCAAGAAAATTAAATCTTTATTCGTAAAATTTGGGATTTTAAAATCTCCCCTCCTTATGAAATTTTGCCCTCAAAATTTACGTACGTACCTGGTATGCCGAACAGGTGAGGATACCTTGACTTCATTTCAGATTCTAACTCTTGAGGTATAACCTTTGAGTGTCAAATATGATCATTCTTATCCAAGATTTTAACACGTAACTCCTCATACGTTAAATCTTCTGCTATCTCGTCTAGTTCTAATTTAATAATGTGGTTCGGGTCATCCACATATTTACGTAACATCGATACGTGAAAAATGTTATGAACACGCGACATACTTGGCGGTAAAACGAGTCTATAGGCCACAGTTCCTACTCGATCAAGGATTTCAAATGGGCCAATAAAATCGAGGGTTGATAACGCCTTCTTGAACCTTCTTCTTCACATTCATCAAATTCGGGTGTGTAGCTTGAGCGGCTTTAACTTTATCGATTAAAGTCGATTCTACTCGTATATTCTTTATCTTCACGTGGCTCCCTAGAGTCTTTAACTCCATCTTTATCATTTGTAAGTTATACGAATGGGTTTCTGTGTTAACAACATCGCACTCGTAAACGCATACGATCTTCTACTCAACGCCTCAGCTACCACGTTCGCTTTTTCACAATGATATTAAATGGTATAATCGTAATCTTCAATAGCTTGAGCCAACGTATTTGGCGCATAATACGTTCGTTTTGGGTAAAGAAATACTTGAGGGTTTTAGAAATGGGTTTTGTACTGGGGTCAATACAAAATTCTCTTTCACGCTCTAGGGTAGGTCAAGAAGTCTTCAGGGAAAACATCAAGAAATTTATTAATGATAGAAATATCATTCAAAACTGTGACTCTCATCCCAAGACTTGGATAACACGTCACATTGATAACTATCAACTTGCCACCATTATTCACGATGTTGCCTACGGAAAGTCTGGCTTCGGTGCATTCCACACAAGGAAGTCACCAGCGAAAGGCTCGGAGCTCTTTACTTATAGCTTGATATAACAGTGATTAACTTTAGTGGTTTGGTTGCTTGAATTCGTATAGCAGGTTGGTTAAGAATATGAAAGCTAACAACCTTACGAAAATAATCAATTTTAGCATGATGAGTAGTTAACCAATCGATTCCTAAAATCACACCAAAGGCAAGTATTTTCAAAGAGACAAGATCGACAGGTAACATTAAAGTGTCGATTTGAATCAAACAAGATTTATAAACAGTAGAGGTAACAAAGGTTTCTCCTAACAGAGTTTCAACAGATAAGTCAAAGTCTAATTTCTCTGGAGTCAAATTTAAACGTTGAGCGCAAATAGGAGAAATAAAAGAGTGGGTAGAACAGGTATCGAATAAGGTATAGACTTCTCAAGAGTTTATGATTAACTTACCCGTAATAACCTCATTTAGGTTCCTCAATAAACGCTCTCACTTAAACTACCGACTTTGACTTGTCTGGGACATCCTTTGGCGTCACTATCTCAGCTGGACTTGACTTCACCATACGACAAAATCGAGCTAGGTGACCTTCTCTTCCATAATTAAAACACGCCTTCACGGGTTCTTTGCGTCTGAGTTTGGACGGATGTGTCCCTCCTGTCCGCATTTGAAACATACAACCGGTGGTCGTTCTTCTTCCTTTGAAACTGGTGCTCGTACCGACGTCTTCACGTCATTGTTGAACCTTCTCTTCTTGAAATTTCCACTTCTATTATATTGGCCATGATTATCACCGAAGTGGTTACCATTCTTAGCATGATAATTTCCCCCACGATGGTTATCATTGTTCCGATGGCCGTTTCCACCGGTATAATTATTATCGTGTTGCTAGTCATTACCTTTTGGTTGTGCTGACTCATTGTCGCGCTATAATAACTGAGCCCTATTCACAACATCTGAATATAAACAAAGTTTATGAGAAATGAGGTATTGACGTATTTCAGGTTTCAAACCTCGCAGAAACATTCGCGTCATTCGCTCCTCATTATCAACCAAATGGGATGTAACCGGGACAACTCTGTAAATTTAGCCTCATACTGCGACATGGTCATATTATTTTGCTCCAGCTTGGTGAATTCCACCTCCTTCATGTGACGAATACTTTCGAGAAAGTACTTGTCACTAAACAACTCTTGGAACTTCTCCCAAGACATCTTGAGTGCGTCAGGCTGGGTACGTTTTACAGATTCCCACCAGTAATCTGCTTCTTCACGCAGCATAAAGGTGGTGAATGGAACCTTTTTCTCCTTTGAGCATTCTAAGACATCAAATATCTTGGTGATCTGCTTTATCCACATCTCTGCCTTAAGTGGTTCTGGCTTTCCCAAAAACTTCGGTGGTCCCAGCTCCTTGAATTGCTTAGCGGTGACCAACCGTGGGTTTCTATTGTTTCCACCTGGATTATGAACAGGAGTCTCTCTCGTTTGCATGAATTCTAAAAAGCTCTTAAACGTACCGTCGTTCGTCATTTGATCAGTGTTGTTGTTTACAGGAGGATTATTGTCTTCCTGATGCACATTATCCTGATTATTGATCTGTGGAGACTCAACAGTCTCCTGTGCTCTATTGCTATTCTCAACATTCTCGGATGTCATTTTCAAATACTGCCACAAAAAAAGGGTTAATTAATATATCACATAATATCCCTATACTTTGACCGACCAATTAAATACCAAATAAACTTAGGTAGGTCATACTAGCTAAGGAATTCACCGTCTCTCCCCTCCTAGTTCTTGTCTCACATCTCAGCCAGGGATCATATCCCTAAGCTTTGATACCAACTGTGATGCCCCCAAAATAGGTATACATCACCTATTCTGAGTCGCCAAATACATGGTACAGAATTCAAATACAACTTAATTATACAACTGTCGTGTAAAATACGACAAAACATAAACTAGGAGTTTTAATACAAATATTGTCTTCTAGACAATATACACACTCAAATTCAATCTTATTACAATTATTATCACACTATTTCACAGAATAGTGAGAACTATTAATGCAACCATCTGGACCGTCAATCCATTCCCCGACTAGTCCCAGCTATATTCTCATTTCCCGAAGACAACAGTGTGATGCCCCCAAAATAGGTATACATCACCTATTCTGAGTCCCCAAATACATGGTACAGAATTCAAATACAACTTAATTATACAACTGTCGTATAAAATACGACAAAACATAAATTGGGATTTTTAATACGAATATTATCTTCTAGACAATATCCACACTCAAATTTAATCTTATTACAATTATTATCACACTATTTCACAGAATAGTGAGAACTACTAATGCAACCATCTGGACCGTCAATCCAGTCCCCGACTAGTCCCATCTATATTCTCATTTCCTGAAGAGAACAGTGAAAGAAATGGTGAGCTCAACTAGCCCAGTAAGAAATATTATGACTAAGATAATGCATAATAAATTATCGTTAGCCTTCAATAGTGTTAAACTGATACAATGTAACAAACATCAAGTTTAACTGCAGCAGAACAAGCAATCCATTAGAAGAGTCAAGTAGAGAATAAAATATACCATCTTCTATGATTTAAAAAGTTTTTCATCACTTTTATCGCTAAGACTCAGCTTAACAAATAATCCACATCATCAAATCATCCCTACACTACAGGTCAAGGATATTTTTTAGTATCACGACCACGAATTATCCATACACTACGGGCCAAAGATAATCGTGTTTTCATCAACGGTCCTGATCATGCCATAAAATAATTCATCTTTGCACCTTGGCCGAAGAGAATCCATAGCCATAATCATACCAAAAACTGTCCATCAATGCACTACGGGCCAATGAAGACTTTTTCCACATCATTTGTAACATTACGGTCATGATTATACCGAATAATCCCTGGTCATAATCATACCAAGTCCATCTATGCACTACAGGCCACAAATGACTTTCAACATAATATAAACATGAGGATGATAACAATGACATAATAATTCAATAAAACAAGTTCAAGAATTAATTTCAAAGATTTATAAATTAATTTATCCAGGAACCAATAACGTCCAAATTGTCAACATTATACTACTTTGTAGAGTAAAATTCAAGAATGCTCAGAAGAATATTTCCATGAAAAGATACTGGATGAAGCGCAAATATCAAGGATATTCCACTAATTTCATAGAGTATAGAAGCCAAATTTTAACTAAATGGGTATAATAGAATATATGAAACTGCAATGGATTTTCACCCGCCATGCGGTAATCCACGTAGACAGATCATTTTTACAATTTAATAAGAAATGAATACGAAGTGTCATTCACCATGCATGTGGTAATCCATATAGAAAGGTTATTCCAACAGAATAATAAAGAATGGAATAACAGAAGAATTCACCATGAATGCGATAGACCGCACAGACAAGTTATTCCAATAGAATAATAAATAATGGAACCAGGTCATGCGTAAACGCATTGCATGTGATATATTCCAACGAGAATAATAAATAATGGAACTAGGTCATGCGTAAATGCACGCACGAGGATATTCCAATGAGAATAATAAATAACGGAACGGTCATGCGTAAACGCATGCACGTGATATTCCAATGTAATAATAAAGAATAGAATAATTGAAGAATTTTACCATGTATGCGGTACTTCGCATAGACAGGTTATTCCAACAGAATAATAAGGAATGGAATAACAATAGCTCTCTTCATGAATACGAAAGAAATAATACCCCTTACCTGAAAAAGAAGAGTATTCCGACGGGTAGGGCGAGAATATACTTGAAGAAAACTTGTACTATCTTCTACACTCAAAGCTTTCTTAAACTCTAAAGAAATACGCTCGAGATTATAAAAGAAGAATTCTCTGAATTTCTGGTTTAGTTTTTAATTCTAACTAAGCATCCTATTTATAGGAGAATGGGAAGGATACTATGCGATAAAATATAATATATTTTATATAATTATATAATAAAACAAAATTTATAATATATATATATATATATATATATATATATATATATATTTAAAAATCTAATAAAACAAATAAGCTGTATAAAAGTATTCTATTTTATATAAAAAAAATTACTATGCAAATACTATGCAGACCTTTATCTGCAAACACTATGCATAATAAAATATAATATATTCTATTTAAAATCTAATAAAACAAATAACTTTATAAAAGTATTCTATTTTATATAAAAGATATTACTATGCAAATACTATGCGCAGCACTATCAAACACTATGCATAATAAAATATAATATATTCTATTTATAATCAAATAAAACAAAAGTTTATAAAAGTTTTCATTTTTATAAAAAGTTTTCTATTTTATTACATTTATAATAATAATAAAACAAAACTTATCACCTTTATTATAATTCGCAATATTAATCGACCGTGTCGTTCCCGAAGAAAGAGGGGGCTTTCCATAAGGATCTCTCCTATCAGTAGCGTAATTAGGTGACCAAACCTCTCTCGATGTAACTTCTAGACATCGTTAATATTGAAAATAATAATATTAATAACTTTGTTATCTCAATTATTGATTTAATAATATATAAAATATTGACAATAATTGAATCAAATAACGTGAAATACTATGCAGCAATTACTGTAGAAATAATTAAACAAAACTGAGTGACTTCTCACGTAAGCATCAATAATCAATATCGTGTGTTACTATGCAACCACGCGTATTACTGTACTTTTAACACCGGGTGTTTCAACAGTTAACGGTAAAACTTCCAACGTTATTTTCATAAAATATTTTTGTCGTTTTCTCAATTCGACAATAATTCCATTTCGGGGTCCACCAATGATTGTGTCGTTGTACGAATATTCTCTGTTAAAACGAATATTCCCCGACCAATCGAATATTATATAACAACTTGCATACTTTGGAAAATTTATAAATATTACCCACAACTATAACATTATCTCAAATCCACACCATAATTTTGAAAAAAATATTTCGAGAAAATTAAATCTTTATTCGTAAAATTTGGGATTTTACATGTATACCTATTTTGGGGGCGTCACAGTTGGTATCAGAGCTTAGGGATATGGTCTTTGGCAGAGATCGGGGAATAGAACTAGGAGAGGAGAGACGAGTAAATCCTTCGCTAGTGTGTCCTACCTAAGCTTATTTGTTGGTCGGTAGGGATATTATGTGATATGTTAATTTGTTTAATTAACCCCTGTTTTATGGTAGTTTTTAAGAATGGCAGCTGAGAACGTTAACAATGGAGTGTATGAAACAGTGGAACAACCTTCAATCACCAACCAGGAGAATGTGCAACAGGAAGACAATAGTCCTCCTGTAAACAACACTACCGAGCAAACGATGAATGATGCGATGTTTAGAAGCTTTTTGCAGTTCATGCAAAATAAGACGAGGGAGACTCGTGTACAAAATACTGGTGGAAATAATAGCAACGCGCGGTTTGTCACAACCAAGTAGTTCAAGGAGTTGGGACCACCAGATTTCTGGGGAAAGCCGGATCCGATTAAGGCGGAAATGTGGGTCAAGCAAATTATCAAGATATTTGATGTCTTGGGCTGCACGGAAGAACAAAAGGTTCCATTCGCCACCTTTATGTTCCGTGGTGAGGCGGATTCATCGTTGGGAATCAGTGAGCGTACCAACCAAATACCGCACTCAACATGTCTTGGGAAAGATTTCAGAAACTGTTCAATGACAAGTACTTTCTTGAAAGTATTCGTCAAATGAAGGAGGTAGAGTTTATTAGACTAGAACATAATAACATGACGGTATCCTAGTACGAGGAGAAGTTCGCAAAGTTATCCAGGTTTGCACCTCATTTGGTAGAGAATGAGGAACGTATGACGCGGATGTTTCTGAGAGGTCTAAAACCCAAGATTCGTCAATACATTATCTCTCAAAAATTTCTCTGTATTCAGATGTTGTCAACAAGGCTCAATTATTAGAGCGAGAAAATGAGTATGTGCAATCGAGGGTCCACAACCAGGGTAATACCGGTGATAGCAGTCATCGGAGCGATGATAACCAACAAAGAGGGAAAAATACGGACAAAAGCGGTAACCACTCTGGTGGTAATCGTGGCCATGATAATAGGAAAGGTAAGTCAAGTGGAAATTTCAAAAAGAGGAGATTCAACAATGATGGGAAGACTTTAGCACCAGCACCAACAACAAAGTCTAGGGGAGGAGAACGACCGCCAGTTAGATGCTACAGATGCGGAGAGGAGGGACACATAAGTCCAAACTGTTCACAGCCTTCCAAGGTGTGTTTCAATTGTGAAAAAGATGGTCATATAGCCCGATTTTGTCCAGTAGCGAAGTCAAGTCCAACTGGGACGACGACACCAAAGGCGACTACGGACAAAACAAAGTCGGTAGTTCAAGGGAGGGTGTTTGTCATGACTGGCCAAAACGTGAGAAACTCGAACGAGGTGATCACGGGTAAGCTAATCTTGAACTCTTGCGAAGTTTATACCTTAAAAGATACCGGTTCTACCCATTCTTTTTTCTCTCCTATTTGTGCTCAACGTTTAAACTTGACTCCGGAGAAATTAGACTTTGACTTATCTATGGAGACTCCATTAGGAGAAATTTTTATTACATCCACTATGTATAAATCTTGCTTGATCCAAGTTGGCACCATCACATTACCTATTGATCTTATCTCATTAAAGATACTTGCATTTGATGTGATTTTAGGGATTGATTGGTTAACTACTCATCATGCCAAAATTGATTTTTTTCGTAAGGTTATTAGTTTTCATATTCCTAACCAACCTGTTATACGAATTCAAGCAACTAAACCACTAAAATCAGTCACTGTCATATCAAGCCATAAAGTTATTCGTTTATTGAGAAACGGATGTCAAGCTTTCTTAGCCCATGTTATGAACTTGAACAAAAATACGTCAGATTTGAATAATATTCCTGTTGTTAGTGAATTTCCTGACGTATTTCCTGAAGAACTTCATGGTCTACCCCCAGAACGTGAAGTTAAATTCTTTATTGATCTTGAACCGGGTACAAAGCCCATTTCTAAAACCCTATATCGAATGGCTCCTATTGAACTTCAGGAGTTAAAAGTCCAACTTTAGGAATTATTAGACATCGGTTTCATTCGTCCTACTACATCTCCTTGGGGTGCTCCTATTTTATTCGTAAAGAAGAAAGACGGGAGTATGCGACTTTGTATTGACTACCAGGAATTGAACCATGTCACCATCAAGAATAGGTATCCGCTACCTCGTATTGATGACCTGTTTGACCAGTTGCAAGGAGTACAATTCTTTTCAAAGACCGATCTTCGTTCTGGATATCATCAAAAGAAGATTAAAAGCGAGGATATTCCAAAGACGCCTTGTAACTTCGATGCAGACGGAATTATGAATTCTTAGTCATGTCTTTTGGGTTGACTAATGCTCATGTTGCTTTCATGGATATGATGAACCGTGTATTCAAGGAATATTTAGACCAGTTCGTTGTTGTCTTTATTGATGACATCCTCATCTATTCTAAAAGCCGTGAAGATCATGAGCACCATTTGAAGCTGGTACTTCAAAGACTTCGTGACAACAAGCTATATGCTAAGCTAAAGAAATGCGAGTTCTGGCCTAAGGAAGTAGCATTCCTTGGGCACGTGGTGTCAAAACATGGAGTATCTATTGACACGACAATGATTAAAGCAATACAAAGTTGGGAGCAACCGAAGTCGATGACCGAAGTACGTAGCTTTCTAGGCTTAGCTGGTTATTATCTAAGATTCGTGGAAGGATTTCCTCGAATCGCTACCCCACTAACTCAGCTGACTCAGAAAGATACAAAATTTTTATGGAGCAAGGAATGCGAGAAGAGTTTCCAAGAGTTCAAGAGGAGACTCATTTCGGCACATGTTCTAACAATACCATCTGGTTAGGATGGATTTGTTATCTACAGCGATGCTTCAGGCAAAGGGTTAGGATGTGTTCTCATGCAACATGGGAAAGTTATAGCCTATGCCTCGCGACAACTCAAAGAATATGAGAGGAATTATCCTACTCATGATCTGAAGTTGGCAGCAGTCGTTTTTGCATTGAAAATCTGGAGACACTACATGTATGGGGAGAAAGTGGAGATTTATACGGATCATAAAAGCCTCAAATATTTCTTCACCCAAAAGGAACTCAACATGCGGCAACGACGTTGGCTCGAGCTGTTGAAAGATTATGACGAACATTCAATATCACCCTGGAAAAGCAAACGTTGTAGCTGACACATTAAGTAGAAGATCGTATGCGGGTACGAGTGTGATGTTGTTAAAACAAAGACCCATTTTATACGACTTACAAAGGATGGAGATAGAGTTAAAGACTCCAGGGAACCATGTGATGATGGCAAATATACGAGTAGAACCGACTTTAATCGATAAAGTTAAAGCTACTCAAGCTACAGACCTGGAGCTGATGCATATAAAAAAGAAAGTGCAAGAAGGTGCTATTCTAGAAGCAAGAATCGATGAAGAAGGAATACTTTGATTCAACTCCAGACTTTGTGTTCCTAACGATTCTGACTTGAAGCATAGAATCATGATGGAGGCACACAACACCCCATTTGCAATCCATCCCGGGAGTACAAAAATGTATCATGATCTTTGACATACATTTTGGTGGAGCAATATGAAGAGAGAGATCGCAGAGTTTATCTCGAGGTGTTTAACTTGTCAACGTGTAAAGGCAGAGCATCAAGTGCCAAAGGGTCCATTGCAACCACTTGAGATTCCGAAATGGAAGTGGGAACACATTACTATGGATTTCATTACGGGTCTTCCCAAGGTTTCTCAAGGCATAGATGCGATTTGGGTTATTATTGATAGATTAACCAAGTCTGCTCATTTCTTGCCTATACGTGAGATTTATTCCCTTGAACGTCTTGCTCGTATGTACGTAAATGAGATTGTGAGATTGCATAGCATACCAGTATCCATAGTTTCGGATCGTGACCCAAGATTCACTTCGCAATTTTGGGTTAGCTTGCAGAAATCTATGGGCACGGATTTACGATTCAGTTCGGCATACCATCCTCAAACGGACGGGCAATTAGAAAGGATTATTCAAACTCTTGAAGATTTATTAAGACTCTGTGTCCTAGATTTCAAAGGAAGCTGGGATAAGTACTTTCCATTGGTGGAATTCTCCTACAACAACAGTTATTAAGCAAGTATAGGCATGTCTCCATTCGAGGCATTGTATGAAAGAATGTGTCGTTCTCCAGTATGCTGGGACGAGGTGGGTGAAGCAACGTTGTTGGGACCAGAATTGGTACGCATGACTACAGAAAAGATCCAAATGATTCGAAAACGTATACAAATGGCACAGGATCGACAAAAGAGTTATGCGGATCATCATCGAAAGGATGTGGAATTCAATATTGGGGATCATGTATTGTTACGTATTGCTCCATGGAAGGGAGTTACAAGATTTGGGAAGAGAGGAAAGCTCAATCCACGATTTGTTGGTCCATTTGAGATTCTTGACCGAATAGAAAATGTGGCCTATAGACTCGTATTACCTCCAAGCATGTCTCGTGTTCATAATATTTTTCAAATATCTATGCTTCGTAAATATGTGAAAGACCCAAACCACGTTATTACATTAGAACCGGACGAGATAGCCGAAGATTTAACGTACGAGGAGGTACCTGTTAAGATCTTGGATAGGAAAGAGCATGCCCTACGAACAAAGGTTATACCACAAGTTAAAGTTTTGTAGAGGAACCATGCTATTGAGGAAATGACCTGGGAGTTGGAATCGAAAATGAAAGCGAGGTACCCTCACCTTTTCGAAATACCAGGTACGTACGTCAATTTTGAGGATAAAATTTCAGAAGGAGGGGAGGTTATAAGACCCCAACTTATTATAAATAAAATTAAATTTCCTCTATTTATTATCTTGAAATAATAAGGAGTTAATTTGATATAATACTTTGGTTATGGGTGAAATGTGCAAATTTTACAAAATAAGCAAGTGGTTATAAAATAATCATTGTTGTCGAGGAATATTCGTTTGGTCATGGAATATTCTTTTTGTCGAGAATATCCGTACGACGGCGCAGTCATTTGTGGGCCCCATAACGAAAAACGGTTGGATGAAGAAAAACGACAAAGTTTGAGTTTTATATATAACGGCGTAATTGTTACCGTTAACACAGTTGGATTACCTGGTGGTTAAAATACGATGTCTGGCGTGGTGGCACAATGGCTTTGCAGTGATTGCATGAAGATTAGTAAATTATTGATTAAATGCGTAAGAAGGCACTACTCTCAATAATTGTTACAGTAATTATTGTTCAATATTTTATTTTATTGATTCAATAATTGCTGCGTTGATATTTTATATTATTGTTATTTCAATAATTGTCACTGCAAAGTAGTTCCCATTATCAGATCAATAATTCATATTATTTGAATAATATTATTAGATAGCATTATTGGCAATGTCTAAGGAAGTTCTGTCTAAGGAGATGTTTGGTCACCTAATTGCGCGCCAGTAAGGAGAAATCCTTATCGGAAAGCCCCATCTTTCCTGGGAACGACCTGGTTGTCATAATTGTGATTCTATAATATTATTTGTGAATAATTAATTATTGATTTATATGATAAGGAAATAATTATTTTATGTGGACATAAATGATGGGTAGGGAAAATATTTATTTTGTGTGGATATAAATGAAGGAATTAATGCTGAGGTATTTTATTAGTATTTTATCGGAATGGAGGTATTAAAAATCATCCGTATATGGATTTCGGACATTTTCTGTTTGGAATTTGGAAAAAATTTATTCTATAAAGATGTAGAGAATTTGATTTCCTATGGAATGGACATAAAATTCATATTTTTCTGATTAAAGGGCTATTTATTGTGAATTAAATGGAATAAAGATAATCAAATTGAATTAGTTTTTAAATTGAATTTGAATTCTTTTATTTATTTATTTTTCAAAAACATGTGATAAATGGGGTGGGTGAGCAAAGTTGGACAATCTTGATTCAAGTAAGGTGTGCATAGAAGAGAAGAAAATAATAATATTCTTTTATTATTTTAGTCTCCTTTGGCATTCTAGCATTTTCGTATAAATAGGTGCTTAAGTTAGAATTGAAAATTACACCAGAAACATAAGCTTTCTCTCTCTAGATTATCGAGCGTATTATTGTGAGTATTTTTCTTGAGTATAAGAATACTTTGAGCGTAGTTTTCTGCAAGATTTTCTCAGAATAATATCCGATATTCCAGGCAAATCTAGTTTCTATTAAGGTAAAGGATATTATTTTATTGCTTCTATAATTCTTGAAATGATTAGAAATTTCGCTTCATCTAATATCCTTTCATAGGAATATTGGTCTGAACTTTTTACTAAATTTGGAACTTTTCATGACGGTCTTTGTTCACCCCATTGTTCATGGGTCTTTGTTCACGATTCTTATTCACGCATCGTGTTCAAAAAGAAAAAAATATTTTTTTCCTCCTTCTCAGTTTTCTGTTGTGACCTTTAATCTTGAAGTTGAATCCATGTTTTGATCTTCATTCTTGAATTTTACTCCATAATGGTTTATTATGGAGTATTTTTAAACTTGAATTATCTGAAGTACGAATCTCTAATCTTTGTCCTTTTGTCTCACTGGATTCGTTCTCTAAAATGTTTTTCATCATCCTCAGTCTTTAATGGTGATACTTGATGAATATCTTTGGCCTGTAGTGCAAAGATGAATGATTACCTAATGAATATCTTTGGCCCGTAGTGCAAAGATGAACAGGTGTTGAGATGAACATGACCAATTGGTGATACAAATGTATATCTTTGGCCCGTAGTGTAAAGATGAATATTTGATTCAAGATGTATATTGATTGATGTTACAGGGATAAAATATTGATGATAGACTTTTAAATTCATAGATGATAGTAGATTTCATTCTCTACTAAACTCTTCTAATGAATTGTTATTTCCGCTGCGAATATTGATCTAAAACTTGTCGTCCATTATATTTTATCTGATTTGTTGAAGGCTAACGATAAATTGTTGTTCTTTATCTTAGTCATAATATTCTTTACTGGGCTAGTTGAGCTCACCCTTTTCTTTTTTGTTCCATTTTTCTTCTCAAAAAGCGAGAATATAGCAGGGAGTAGTCGAGGTGTGAAGTGATGTTCCATGGCAGTTGTTATAGTAGTCCTCATGTATCAATAATTATAATGAGGACTTATTTGAGTGTGGATATTGTCTAGAGGACAATATTTGTATTTAAACTCATAATATTTGTGTTGTCGTATTTTGCACGACAATTGTAATAATGATGTTGTAGTTGTTTCTGTACCATGTATTTGGCGACCTAGAATGGGTGATGTATACCTATTTTGGGGGCGTTGCATGAAATAAATAATACTTACGAAAATAATATCTCTTCAGAATATGAAAAACATAATAACCCTTACCTAAAAAAGAAGAGTATTCCAACTGGTATAGCGGATATATTCTTGAAGAAAACTTTCACTATTTTTTACGCTCAAAACTTTCTAAAACTCTAAAGAAATACGCTCAATATTATAGAAGAAGAATTCTCTAATTCTGGTGTGATTTTCAATTCTAACTAAGCATCCTATTTATAGGAGAATGGAAGGATACTATTTAGAATTTTAGAATCACGGACTGCACAGTTGTTTAAAAAAAAATCACGGACGATTCGTCTGGTTAAAAAAAAAATTTGATTTTACTATGCAAACACTATGCTGGCATTATGCATAATAAAATATAATATATTCTGTTTTTCATAAATAACAAAACTACTAATATATATATATATATATATATATATATATAATATTACCTCAATCCTATGGCAACTCCCTCCCCCCCCCCCCAATTTTTAGATTCCATAATTCACATGTGGGCCCCACATGTGGCCCCCACCTTTATTATATTAAATAACTTTCAACCGATTATTTTGAAAAATAGGTAAATGGGGGTCCATAAAATAAGTAAAAATTTACACAAATACTTCATAAAAATCCCCTCAATATTTTTATTTTTGAATTTTTGAAGTTGGACTTTTTATGAAAAAGTCAACTGTTGACTTTTTGACCAAAAAGTTAACCCCGACAAATTTTGTTTATAGTTTATTCTTACTAATTTCATTATTCCGGACTCAAATATCACGTCTACATCTCCAAATTCAACTCCGAACTCAAATTCAATTTTTAATAACATTTATTCATTATTATTATAACTTGCAATATTAACAACCAGGTCGTTCCCAGGAAAGAGGAGGCTTTTCGATAAGGATTTCTCCCTATTGGCGCACAATTAGATGACCTAACCTCTCATTGATAGAACTTCTAAACATTGTTAATTATGCAAATAATAATATGAATAACTTGTCATCTCAATTATTGATTTAATAATATAAAATATTGTGACAATAATTGAATAAAACTGAGTGACTTCTAACGTAAGCATCAATAATCAATACCGTGTGCTACTATGCAACCATGCATATTACTGTACTTTTACCACCGATTATTTTATGACAACTCGCTTACTTTAATTTTTTTTTTCAAATATCACCCTTAACTTTAACATTTTATATATCAATTTAACCACTTACTAAATAAAATAATAATTATAAGAAAATTGAATACTTTCATTTCATAACATTCGGGGTCTCATAGTTACTATTATATATATATATACATATATATACACACACATATATATATATATAATAATAATAAGTTTTGTTTTTTATGAAAAATAAAATATATTATATTTTATTATGTATAGTGTTTGCATAGTAAAAAAATAAAAAAATTTAGTGAATTCACCGGTTCGTCCATGATAATGTATTGTGTAGTCCGTGATTCTTTTTCCTAAATAGTATCATTCCCATCTCCTATAAATAATATGCTCAGTTTAGAAAAGAAAATCACACTAGAATCAGAGATTTCTTCTTCTATAATATTGAGCGTATTTCTTTAGAGTTTAAGGAAGTTTTGAGTGTAAAAAATAGTGAAAGTTTTCTTCAGGAATATATCCGCTATACCAGTCAAAATTGCTTTCTTTTTGAGGTAAGGGGTATTATTTATTTTATATTCCCTTACGATATTATTTTTCATACTCGTAAGAAATTTTATTTCGTTTAATATTCGCAAGAAATATTATCCTCGTTTAATATTCGTAAAGAATATTATCTTCGTTCAATATTCGTAAGGAATATTATTTTCGATCAACAGTTGTAAGGGATATTTGTTTTTTAATATTCGTAAGAAATAATATTTTCTTCCATACTCTGTAGTATGTAAGTAATATTATTTCATTTCAGATTCCGAATTCTATAGTCATTTTGTTAAAGTATTGCTTCTATACTCCTTGAAATTAGTAGAATATCCTTGAAATTTACGCTTCATCTAGTATCGTTTCACAAGGATATTTTTTTAAACATTCTTGTTCATTTTTAAGCATTTCATGTCAGAGTACTATTCATTTATATGGTACTATTCATACGTACGACACTATTCATACGTATGGTACTATTCATACGTACGAGGACTATTCACGAAGTACTATTCGCGGGATACTATTCACTCGGGTACTATTCACCCCAGGTACTATTCATGACAAAAATTGATTTCTTTTCTGTCCAAATTATTTTTGATACATGAATATTATTCTTGAATTTTACTCCACGAAGCAGTATCATGTTGACAATTTGGACATTTTTAAAGTCTTTAATATTTATCATTGATCTCGTTTGATTGAATTCTTATATAAATGTCATCATTCTCATGCTTATATTGTGTTGAAAGTCATCTTCGGCCAAGGGTGCAAAGATGAACGGTTGATTGGTATGATTATGAGTAGGGATTATTCGATGTAATCATGATTTTTAATGTTACAAATGATGTGGTAAAAGTCCTCATTGGCCCATAGTGCATTGGTGGACAGTTGTTGGTATAATCATGACCATGCGTTCTCTTCGGCCAAGGGTGCAAATATGAATTGTTGTTTGTCATGTTCATGACCATTGGTGAAAACATGAATATCCTTGGCCGTAGTGCATGAATAATTCATGGTTGTGATACTAATGAATATCCTTGGCCCGTAGTGCATGGATAATTCAGTGATGTGGATTATTTATTAAGCTGAGTCTCAGCGATAAAATTGATGATAAACTTTTAAATCATAGAAGATAGTAGATATCATGCTCTACTTGACTCTTTTAATGGATTGCTTGTTCCGCTGCAGTTAAACTTGTTGTCTATTGTATTTTATCAGTTGTTATACTGTTGAAGGCTAACGATAATTTATTCTGCATTATTTTAGTCATAATATTTCTTACTGGGCTAGTTGAGCTCACCCTTTTCTTTCATTGTTCTCTTCAGGAAATGAGAATATAGCTGAGACTAGTTAGGGAACGGAGTGACGGTCCAAATGATTGCTTTAGTAGTACTCACTATTCTGTGAAATAGTGTAATAATAATTGTAATGAGGATTGAATTTGAGTTTGGATATTGTTTAGAAGACAATATTCATGTTAAAATTCAGCTATTGTGTTGTCGTATTTTGCACGACAGATGTATTAATTAAGTTTGTATTTAAGTTATGTACCATGTATTTGGCGACTCAGAATGTGTGATGTATACCTATTTTGGGGGCATAACAATATAGCTGGGACTAGTCGGGGATCGGAGTGATGGTCCGAGATGGTGACTATAGTAGTTCTCACTATTCTATGAAATACTTTGATAATAATTGTAATGAGGACTCTATTTGAGTTTGGATATTGTCTACGAGACAATATCCGTGTTAAACTCTCTCAACTATATTTTGTCGTATTTTACACGACAGTTGTATAATTAAGTTGTATTTGAATTCTGTACCATGTATTTGGCGACTCAGAATGGGTGATGTATACCTATTTTGGGGGCGTCACAACTTAGACACCAAAACAATCTGAATTTTTTCACCCTTGAATAAATGATAGTGTGAATTGTTCAGACGATATTTAAAATCCTAAGTGGCTCCTTTATATATTATTCACATAATAGATAAAATATTTCTATATATTCTCTGAGTTAAACAAATATATTTTTTATATCAAATATTGCTTAATTGATTTACTTTGTATACTTGATATCTGTCTTCACAAATTATTTGAGCATAAATTCATTCATAATATCTGAATTTAATTTTATATTTTAAATTCATAGAAACACACTCTTTATTATAAAGAATAAATAATTCTTTATAAACTTGCATTAAAGTTTGTATTTGCTTATTCAGAAGCACTATTTGACATACACTTAAATTTATTTTTCTGCTTAATCAAGAAGAATTTCTACACAAATATAAAAGTCTTTAAACTTTTATAACTCTGTCAAAATTCACATCTGCTTAACAAGAAGCAAATTGTTCTATAAAAGTCATTGAAGTTTTTGATCTTTAATTTCTATCTGATTATTTGAGAAGCATCAACTTGTGTTAAATTTTATATGCTTATTTTAGGAGCACATCATTTTAAAATTTTTTGTAAAAAGGAAAAAAGGGTAGAGTTAGTTTATTTTATGTATCTGTGAGAAAAATGAGTAATTCTTCGACTATGACGAGAGTCGTAGAGAGGTCAGCTGGGAGTTGGATCTCTAGTGAACTTGTGAGGTGAGGAAGAGGTTGTTGTTTCAAGACCAGATCATAGAATAAAACTGAACTCAAAACGATACAACTAAACTTGAGAAAGGAGCTGGAGCTGGAAGCTTACTGTCCAAGATAAGTAGTTGTGAAAAGTTGAAAGTTTGTCTATAAAATTTTGTAAGAGTTTCTCCACCTGTTGAAAAAGTATTTATTACTGATAGTAATAGGATCTCAAGTCCTGGAGAGGAGCTTAAGACTGGACGCAGCAACATACCCGGGATGTATGTTGTGAACCAGATAAATTTATGTGCATTATGTGATTGAATTTTTATTGTCTCGCATATTAATTTCTAACATTACAAATTAATTAACTAAAAATTCAAAAAGGACTAATATCAATTTTTAATTTATAATAATCTATTCAATCCCCTTCTAGATTATTATTGGACTTTCATATACATATACATATATATATGGGTCTTCATCCGTGACAACTTGTTACCACGGGTACTATTTCAGCAACCATAATCTAAACCGCTGATCGCGACATTGAAGCAAAAAGTTTGTCACAACCATGTTTTAAACCTGGGACGAATAGGATATTGGGCGCCTAAGCTATCCTTCCGCCACTTTAGTTTTTCAATTAAATTCACTGTCGCAACAACTTGTAGCGGCAGACAGTGTAGCACGTGGGCAAATGAGGGGCAAATGAATAATTTCTTGTGCCGTTACTAGCCATATTACTACTGCTACAGCCTGTAGCGGTAGGGGGAAAATTCATTTTAATATGTGTCATCCAATGTTGCAATCAACGGTGTAGATTATGGTTGCTAAAATAGTACCCGTAACAACCGGTTGTCATAGATGAAGACCCTATATATATCATGCATGGTTAAGTTATGAACCAAAAAAGTTTTGTAACGACTAGAAAATTAAAGGTTTTACAACGACTAATTTTACAACGGCTAGTTTTAATAATTAAACATAAATTAATCTTATAAATTTTGTAACGAAATGATGTTAATAAATATTGAAATTTAATCTAACATACTATCTTGACTTAAAAATTCCTTTTAATTTTTATAAATCAAAATATCTAATAGTAATATATTGTGAAACAATATACGGTAAAAAATAATATAAACAATTAATATTAAAACATTATATACTCCCTCCTATTCAGATTAAATAACGTTTTAGGGAGTTTAATTTTATTCTATATAAGTGTCGTTTTGGAATCTCTATGCAATATTGTATTATTTTTTCTTAATTTACCCTTCTATTTAATATGCTTAGTAAATGTAATTGTGGAGAGAGAAATAATTAATTAGGGACAATTGTGGAGAATGAGAAGAGACAATTGTGAAGAGAGAAGTAATTAATTAGGGACATAAAAGATATTTTATATTATTTTTTTAATAAGCGTACTTAATTTTAAAATATCATTTAATCTGAATAGAAAGGAGTATCATGATACGGAATAATTTTATATCATTTCCGACGCATACCTCCACTTTTAGAAATGAATTGTAGAATGGGAGGAGTATACAAATCAAATCTTAGATCGCCGTATTCGAGCAAAATAAAGTGTCCCTCGAGTAATTCACCATCTTAGAGATGGTTTGGCAGGTGGGGACCGGAGTGAGATGAAACATTTTTATTAATATAAAACAAAAAAATTCTTGAACAATGCAACTCCTTATCTAATTACTTTTTTTTTGTCCCTCAAAAAGTAACTTAATTTAATTTTTTGTTGATCAAATTAACTAATTTTAGAATTAAAAATTAAACATATTTAATTATGTTTTTAAACCTATGAAATTAGAGGTCTTAGAAAATTCAACACACTTTCTTATGATTATAGTTTTTCCATTTATATTTATAAAAAAATAGTATAAATTTTAATTAAAGAAACAATCAATTTGACTGAAAAAATCAATTTTTACGGGATAGAGGTAGTATTCCCTTCATCCTATGATATATGACGTTTTAGATGATTTCATTTTTCTCAAATTATTTGTCGTTTTATATAGTTAAGAAAACTAACTATATCTTTTCAAAATTATCTCTCATGTGAAAATGTTACAGATAAACGGTTAAATTGAGATGAAGCACATTTTCAAGTAGAATTTTCATAGAAAGTCAATAAAAGTTTTACAAATAAAAGCATTTTTCAAAACCCCAAATTGTGAGTTAACATGTTGTCTAAGGGTTTATTAGAGCATCTCCAGTAATATGGATTATATTACGGACTATATTTAGTTCATATGACATCAATACAAGGTATATTCTGAATATAATTTACAGTCGGTCAGGGGCGAAACTAGCATAGGGTTTGAAAAATTTATAAGGTCCACCCCAAGGTTGGAAAAATTAAATTTATTATAATTTTAAGTTTGTATAATTGGAGCATAATATTGTATATGTGTTATTCCAATTGAATGATACATTTGTATCCAGGTAACCAACTTAAACCCTTATTTAATTTTTTTTATTCTTTGTTTATTTTATGAAACTTGATATTTTACTTTTTAAAAGTTTAACGAGTGATTATATTCAATTTATTTTCCGATAACCAACTAAAACCTTACTTATTTGATTGTAAGTTTATGAAAATTTTATTATTAAAAAGTTCAATAAATGGGCCAATAATATTGATTAAGTCATTCTTGTAGTGTAGTTAATTGAATTTTTTATTTTTTATTTAATTAGAATCATGGGAAAATCACATATTATTGATTCATTTTTCAAGAGAAAGCAATCAAATCATGTTGACATATCTATGCTTACCCACAGCCTAATGTTAAAACATCTCCTTTTACTTACGAACAAAATAGCATTGAATTGAAGGTAAAGAATGAGATATTAATTATTTGGAGCGTGATCTGAAAAAAGCGTGTCAAAATATGGAAATGTTGTGGTGTGATTGAAGTTCTTTTTCTGAATATATATTATGTTATTAAAAAAATTTGCCCCCCTAAAAAAAAAATAAATCCTGATTTCACCCCTGCAGCCGGTAAAAAATGTGAACCCCAGAGTCTTTTTTTACTTTTTCCTTATCTGCCACCGTAACCGAATTAACTGTGTTCTTTCACATTCACTTTCTGCCCCTATAACGTATGTAGATTCCTACCATATGATTATCTAATTTATTTTAAATAAATTTCAATAAAACAATCCAACACTATGACAAATGTTAAAACTTAAACGATAATATTTTTGTTAATTTAAATTATGTGAACTACATAAATTATTCCGATAAAATTATAATTTTATTTAAAATTAAATTATATAATTAATATTGGTGAGCATTTGATTGAATAGTATAACCACTTATTTAAAAGTTTCTAATTAATTGTTCATCATTTTTTAATATATAAATAAGTTTAAATTATAGCTTAAAATATGTTATTATTGGTAAGGGTATAATAATCTAAACGATATTTTTTTATCCAATCTTTTAATTAATCCTGAAAAAAACAACCATAACATGTGATTATTTTAAATTATCCAATGAATAATCTCATAAAAAATAAACATGTGACTAAAATTATTTAATCCTAAGATTAATAGTTTTGGGATTATAATCCCATGAATTATAGTCCAAGATTATAATCATTACAAACAAACATAGCTTAAGTATTGACTATATATATATATATATATATATATATATATATATATATATATATATACACACACACACACACACACGATCCGGATCTTAAACTCACCCTTTATCTAACATACTTTGCTCTCCCCCTTTTAGCATGGATGGACCCATCGACGATTATCTGCATAGTCGCTATATATAAGCAAATACATATACGATGGTTTTTTCGTTCTTATAGCATAGAAAGTCGATTTTTTATGCTATTGTGACAAAAAAAAACCGTCGCTATATCCTGATTCATTCTTAATTCGCTCACTTGATTAGTTGGAAAACTGGACTATATATATATATATATATATATATATATATATATATATATATATATATATATATATATATATATATGATTCGGATCAAGTGCATACCCTTTATCTTACTCACGTGCTCACTTTCCTTTAGCGACGGACGTGACAGTTCGATCATACAAACTGTCGTTTATATTTTTAGCGACGCTTATATGTTGTCCGTCATTAAAAGTATAGGCGACGGTTGTATGGCCAAGCAAAATCATTGGGTCCGTCATTAAAGGGGATGAGCACGGATAAATAAGATAAGGGGTATGCACTTGATCCTTACTCTATATATATATCAGTTTTAGTGGTTTGGAAATTGTGATGTTAAGACTGTTGGTATATGGGAATTGAAAGACAATCTTGGGAAAATAACAACACAGGAGGAAATATGATTCTATTGATTCTTTGGAGAGGTGGCTGTCGCATAGATGCACTCCTCCACAAAAGGTTTGGAAAATTATTTGTGTTGCTTCCCAAAAAACAATTCCCCTACCAAATTAATTAATGTTGGTAAAATATAAAAAATAAAATAAGCATTCATATTACTACATATTTACATATTCTTAATTGTCTATAGTTGGGTCTACATTTTTTGTGTAATTTTAAAGATAACAAATAAAATTAGGAAGATAAAAATAATAATTGAATACACTAGAATCCTTTTCATAGGAAAAGGTTTTAAATATTTCTTATCTCAATAAATAGTCCAAAAATCATTTTCAAACTTATTGAGCACATTTCAATTAATCTTGCCAATTTATATCAAGTGTTATGAAAATAAACTCATAGAACAATATTTACTGCAGTGCAGAGAGTTTATTTAAAAAATAATTTTCATAAGTCATTACTATTTTATAAAAAGAATAAAACAACTTGAATAAAATTTCAAACACATGGATCACTTTTATAATACTTACTTTTTTGACCCACTCTAGCCAGTTGTTTTATTTAGCTCACATGGGGTAGGAAAATGAAATGTTGGAAAGAATTTCTTTCTTCGCTTTTTTGAAACCCGGCTCGGACTAGCAGTATGAATCGAAAACCGATTTTATGTTAAGTCTGATTTAAAGCGGTTGAATTAGTTTGGTCAAAATTTGTATTTAATCGGTTGATTACTGGTCGAACCGGCTGACCACTGGTTGAATCGGTGGTTCAATTAGTAAACCGTATAAGTTGACTCAGTGAACCCTTTTTTATATTTTTTAATATTTTTGTACCAATTTTTTTAATATTAAAATTAACCATTTTTTATAATATTATAACTCAAATTTATTATGTTTTAATTTTTTAAATTTTTATTAAATACTAATAATATATATTTTTATATATTTATAACGTCACCAACATCACTTTATCTCTGATGACGAAAATAGTTAAATGTTTGATAGTGGTCAAATATTTATTCATCATCTTGACATTGATTCAAAGTTACTTCATTCAAAACCATTCAAAATAAATTGAACCAAAATAATCCTATGCTTGAAAAACTATACAAAATGAAATCCATTTTGTTAGGACAATTATATATTTTAATTCGATGATGATGAGTTAATATATATTTGTAACAAGTAGCTTTTGTAAAGTCCTTAAAATGAAATTGATGTACAAGGACTTAGAATAGAAGATCAAATTTGTTTGATTGATCTATTGAGATAAATGAATGTATAGTCTATAGGAAATGAAACGATTTTAGAGTTATTAAAACGATCGTAAATTTGTTCAACCTATTTTAGAGCATTCATTTGAAGGTCGCATGATCACTTTGGAAATCATAAAAGCGAAATCAAGATAGCGAGTTTTGGAGAGAGATCGTAAAATAAATAAAAAATCATAGAGTTCGCCAAGAGATGGTAAAGATTATTGAAGATTGTAAGGTAAGACAAAGATCGTAGAAGCTTAAGAATCGTGAGAGTTAGTTCGACAAAACACTCTATGATCACCATAAAAGTTTACGATTAGAAAAATAGTAAAGTACTTTAGCTCTGACAGAAGAATGACAATGTCCAGACTCGTAGAGTGAAGATCCCAAGACACTTGCTGAATATTTTAAGATTCAAAATGAAGATAAGACCAATGTGTGTCTAACAGCTTGTTCGGTGAAATGACAGCCGCCCACGTGCTTATTGTTGTTGCAATTTAATGTGACATATCAGAGCCTAAAGTAAATTGAAAGTCAACATCAGAGATCTTCTAGGATCGGCGCATTTAGTAAAGTGACGATAACTTTCCAACGAGAAAATCTCGAGGATGTCTATAAAAGGCTATCAAATTCAATCCAACAATAATCAACGAACAAGAACGATCAAGATTTGAATTGTTACAAAATTTTCAAAGCTCTACTCTACTATTAAAGAACACCTTTTTCTACTACTACGTCTTTCAGAAGCCGAGCATAACGCTAATTAGTAGCACCGCAAAAATCACTTACTTCTTTGTGATTCATTGGTCTTAGTGACCTGCTGTTACCAAGTCTAAGTAATTTGAAGAGTTCTTTGTGAACTGATCTTAGTACTAACCCTTTTGTCTTAGTGACTTCTGCTAAGTCTGAGTGACTTGAACTAATCTAAGTGATTCGTTGCTTGTAATAGTTTTTAGTGAACTGATCTGAGTGATCACTCATATCCTTATTGGATTTCCTACTCGTGGAGTAGAAGATCTTTTTGCTCCGAACAACTTAAATTTTTGGCTCATTTACTTTTCTGCACTTACATTTTTGCATTTATATATTATATCTTTTTGTGACTTAATTCCACAAGTGAACTAAATTCAGAGTTGAGATTTGATGAGTGAGTTTTATGCCTACGAATTGAGTACGTTTAGCTCGATGAAATTATACGTCCTTGGATATTTTATGTTCATTTTCATGCGTTTTGAGTTATTTGGTGTAGGAAAAGGAACCAATCTCGGAATGGTGTATGGAATGAAACTTTAGGCTAAATGATTTCAATCTCGGCGTGCGACAAAATGTGGTAAAATGAGCTTAGGTGTGTACAACATGCAACAATGAGGGACCAGGTGCGACATTGTGTGGCGGTACATTAATCACAAGTAGCCTCTAATGTGGGCGATTAGCCTTTGTGACAAACGAGATTTTGTAATTTAATTTTAATATTTATTGGATTAAATAAATATTTTTTCGAAGATTTAATTATTAGATCAAATAATTAATTGATGAAGTTGTGGTAGATTAATTTAATTATATGTGTTATATTTATTAAATTAATGTGGAGAATTTTTATTATTCGAAGTATGTAATTATGTGAGCGTATTGAATTAAAAGAAATATTTAATAAGCCTAATATTATTTTAATTAATTTAATAATTAATTAGAGATTTAATAATTTGGTATAATTAATAAATGAGAAATTATTATAATTTATTTAAATTAAATTAAATAAGATATTTGTTTTATTATTGTATATGGGTGTGACATTATTAAACTATATTATAAGAGAGTAATTAAAATAAATAGAAGTAATAAATAAGTGATAGCCAAACATGGTATTATGAGAAGTTAAGAGCAGTTAACCATGTATGGGTAATCGACCCTCAACGTGCTCGGAGTTATTAGTCGCCTCATCGCTTTTCTTTTCACGTCTTTCATTTTAGTAGAACTTAGAGAATTTCGGAGAATTGAGAGAATTGTTGGGAGAAATTGTGATATTGAAGAAGAATCTAAAAAGGGACTTCACTCTTATTCATCTGTAATAGAGTAATCTCTTCTTCCCCAAAAACTCAAATTTACGTTGTTTATACTTCTATGAAAATATATTGTAAGTCTCTGTAATTGAAAAATTAATGACTTATGTGTTTATATATGATATATATATATATATATATATATATAATATGTTTCATTATCATATATGTATGTTTTCATAACATTAATTGCATACAAACATGTTATAAATTGATTTGTGAAGTTACTGAGTATAAGTTTCATATGTATGGCCCTTATGTGAATTTGTATGCTACAAATTGTTGTTTAGCTTGAAATTTAATGGTGGATTATGTTATCACATGTCAAAACGAAGAAAATAAACTTTGAATGGGCAGATTCGGTGTTATATCAAATTCGTAACGCCAAATTTTGTTTCATGTTTAAAAATATTTTTTAAAATCACCAAGAACACTGAAATTACATGAATGGATTCAAGTAATTGTATGTTTTAACCTATTAAAATCATGCTAAAAAGGTTGAGTAATGATTATGTGTATATTATAAAGGTTGGATATGTTCAAATTCATGTGTGAATAAAGAAATTGGTAGATTTTGGCTTGCTATGCATTTTTTATGAACTATGATCTCTAACTTCTTGTATGTCGCGTCATGCAAGATCTTACATTTGTATGCTTAAGACCCATTCATGATGCCATTGTCCAGTGTCAAGTATTAGGCATATAAATGGCCAGCCAATAATATACTTGATTGTGGTGCCGCAGTGCCACTCTACAGCCTGTCCAAGAATGAGCATTTTAATGGTTTTAATTTAGGGACTGTAATAGTAACCTAATCTAATGAACATACAAATGTGTTAGTCACATAATGTGATGTTAAAATTTGACTTTTAACATGTTAGTGAGATACTTACATGTTTAAATGAATTAACATATAGTTAGCTTGTGGTTCGTGTAGTGTATATTATGTGAAAACAAGTGTTGTAATTTGACTAAGTGTAGTCATAATCAGAGTTAGACAAAAAGAATGAACTTTTGATGACTAGTTACATTATAATTAACTGGTATTGTGAATGTAAATGGTATGTAGGATTAAATCAAGGAACGTGTATAATTAACGTGTAATCTACGTATGAGGCAAGTTTCCTAACCCTACTCGTTATCATTATATAAGTTTATAAGTTTATCTCTTTACATCGAGCAAATTCTCGTTATTATTGATCAAGTCTATTTTGTTATATTAAAGTTTATTAATCTTTCAAAGTATGATTCTGTTATACAATACTTATTCTATTGTATATCTCTTGAGATTGTTATTCGATTTAAATATCAGTTACTGTTGAACCTTGTTAGACTAGCAAACCCTTAATGATTCGACTAGTCCATAGTTGATGAACGTTCTAAATTTCAGAACCCTTGTTGAATTATCCAAACCAAACTTTCTTTGAGTACGGACTCTAATGTCAAATGAGATGAACAACCACAGATAGGGATTACTTATCGTTAGCGTTAAGATATTGTGCATGATGTGGTACTACTGAATTGATCCCCTAAGTACGAGAAGAAGAGTCCATAGTCTTATGACTATTAAAGGTTTGAAGTATAAACACTTGACAACCTAGGACATAGTTCAAGGTCTTATGACCCTTAGAAGTTCTTTTGATTCTTGTATTCATTCTTGATTCAAAAGCCGAGTTTTCCTATTTCAGAAGTCTTTGATTCATTCGCATGTTATTATTTTATTGTTATATTGTTACTTATGGGAAATCGTGCTCACTCTTGTGTAATAATAACATTTCAGTTAAGAGCGAAAGATTCGACGAGCCTTCCACTAGCAAAGGCAAGGGCAAGATTAACAAGTGATGAAGACTTGTTGTTTATGTGATTATGTATTTATGTTTTAGACTTGATGTTATTAAGACTTGTTATTTGTTTATATTTTCGCATAGATGTTTAAGGTTAGTTTAACCTGGGATTGTATTTATTATTATTCAGATGTTGTAACCCCATAAGGGGAAGGTTTATTTCTATCTATTGCATGGTTTGCATTTATTATGGGTAGATAGATAGATGATATTTGTACAGTGAACACCAAATCTCGCAAAATTGAAGTACCGGGTTTGGGGGTGTCACAGGTTTGTATCAAAGCTGTACGTTATGAATCTTAGGTGGGGGAACAACCTTAGGTAGTACCTTTTTGGAGATCTAGAACATAGTGGTGGTAAACTCTTATCGAGTTCTAAGAAATGAATTCCTTAATTCATTAAAGATAATAAAAGACTTTATGTGCTTATGTGATAAACTTATGTGCTCGCGAGTATCGATTAGTAATCTAGAACTTAAAACTGTGTTCTCAGGATGTCGGATGTTGGAGGAGCTAGTCGAGCTGGGGAGGAGGAACCCCGAGTACCTACAGAAAAGGAACCCCGAGACATTCATGTCGTCAGGGAGCGATTAGTCTGAGAGAGCCATCTCCGTTGATCACTTTGTTGTTGGTCGGGAGCATGAACGGTAGACCCATCCGGAGGAGGATTCTGAGGAAGAAGAAGAGTTCCCACCGAAGTCCATCGATGCTGAGATGTACGACGGGTTATATGACCATAACATATAGTTACGTGACACTGTTCAGGATCTGACTAAGCGGACGATTATTCAGCAGATTACCATCGAGTAGAAGGATAAGGAGATTGTGACTCTTCACACACGTTTAGGAAACGTGGAGTGGGATTTGGTTCACGAGAAGGGTCAAACCGAGGAGAAGTCCGAAGAAATAGAGAAGTTGAAGAAGAAACTGAAAGAGAGCTCAGAAAGGCTTACCATAGCAGAGGAGGGCTGGGTAAGAGAGTCACGTCGTGCTGATCTTGCAGAAGAGGATTATCGTTTGATGTTAAAACTTTCAATTTGAATAAATATCAGAGTTTATTGATATAATGTGTTAAGTGATTATGTTTAAATGTTTTAGTAGAGCCTTAAATATTTTAGGGATTGAATAAAGACCTAATAAGCGTATATTCTTAAAAGAAATATGCCGCCTAGAAGAAGACAAAACCATCAACAAGCTCAAGAAGAACCGATGAATAACAACAACAATGCCAACGCTAACCCCGTTCAGCAATTAGTGAACCTATTAGCCGGAGCAATTAATAATCAACCTCAAGCTCCACCGAATACATCGTTCAAGGATTTCAAGGCGGTGGGACCGCCAGAGTTTAAGGGGTCCATGACCCGATCGAAGCTCAAACCTGGGTTATGGAGATGGAGCAAGTGTTTGATGTCGCCAGAGTAAGGGAGGACCAGAAAACCGCCTATTCGACGTTCATGCTGAAATCCGAAGCCAGTTATTGGTGACAGGAAAATAAGGTACAGGGAGGAGAAGGTGTGATAACTTGGGAGAGATTCAAGGAGATGTTCTTCGAGATGTATTTTTTGACCAGCTCACAGAACCAAATGGAGGTCCAGTTTCTGGAGTTGAAATAGGGGAATATGTCCGTATCAGACTATGCGGCAAGATTCAACGAGTTGGCTAGGTTCACCACATATCAAGTGCATACTGACGAGAGAAAGGCAAGACGTTTCGAGCAGGGACTGAAGCCCTGGTTGTATAGCAAGGTGTCAATGTTCCAATTGAACACCTTTGCTGGGGTGCTAAAGAAGGCCATACTCGCTGAAGGTGGAAGCGATGTGGTAACTAAATATAATCAGGATCAGAAGAAGAAGAAGAGTGAAAATGAAGGAATTAACAAGACTGGTGGAAGTAGCACGGGAGGTAGTAATAATCAGAAGAGAAAGTGGTCTGATAACTCATCAACTGGAAATCAGCAAGGAGGGCAGAAGAAGAGGATCGAAGCATGCCTAACCTGCGGGAAAGCTCATCTGGGAGTTTTCATGAAGGGAAAACGAGTATGCTACAGTTGTGGTCAGGAAGGACACATAGCACCTAACTGTCCTAATCCAAAGAAGGGTGCCTGTTTCATTTGTGGCTCAAAGGATCATCTGGCAAGAGACTGTCCTAAGAAAGGATCTGGAGGGGCAGGATCAGGAGGGAATAAAGGAAATAGCGGTGGAAGCACTTTAATATTACAGGACCTACCACAACCAATCGACCGACCGCCAGAACATTCAACATGACAGTGCAGGATGTAGTGCAGTCTCGTGATGTGGTGTCAGGTATCATTCCGATCAATAAAGTTAATGCTTATGTATTATTTGATTCGGGTGCTACTTGTTCATTTATATCCGATAACTTTGCTAAGAACTTAGAATTGCCTAAGGATGAGTTAGAACACCCGATGAACATAGAAATTATGAATAGAGAAATAATCCCTGTTAAGTACATACATAAGAACTATAGAGTGGATATTAAGGGTAATATCATGAATGTAGATCTTATCCCTATTCGACTTGGAGAATTTGACGTTATTTTGGGAATGGATTGGTTCTTCAATTACGAGGCTGTAATTGATTGCCAAAAGAAGCGTATTAATCTTATGACTCCGTTAAAGGTTATGTTTTATGATAGCAAATCGCCTAGACAAGCGAGTTGTCTGATGATGATGCAGGCAAAGAAGTTGTTAAGACAAGGCTATGCAGGATATCTAGCTTATATAGTCGACAGTCGTAAAGAGAATCCGAAAATAGAAGAGATACCATGTGACACCCCCAAAATAGGTCCACACGACCCATTCTGAGTCGCCAGATATCATACTATAAAAATCAAATACAAACTTCATTTATACAACTGTTGAATCGTAAATGCGAGAATCGACCATAGTTAAACTGTGAGTTTTAATACAAATGTATGTAACTCTCATGGTGCCTTGACCACAACCTTACAATGGTACCTTACATAAAAGTACAGTCCATAACTGTTTTAGAAATTAAAGTCTTTGGAAAGTGCTCAAGAAACCTTCGTGCATGGGGAGGCCATGCGTACAGGTTATATGATAGATATCATATGTCCACGAATTATCCTTGGTTGACCCAATAGTCCCCAAAGAAAAATAAGAAGATTGCTATCACCTTCTTTCCAATGGTGAGTCTTCTCTTGACATATAATTATCTCCGTTGTCTCCAAGTGAGAATTATATTTCAAATAAACTCAAAGATTATATAAGTAGTGCTTTCGTAGATATACTCGGTGAAGTGGATGTACACAACCACATCTTATGATAACACGAGGTTGTATGTCATTAGACATCTTGTATGATAGTGGCAAAACACCCTTCCAAAGTTGGGTTCACTCACCCTATTCGGTTCACCAAAATTAAATATCAAATGACGTATACAATCGACACACTTATCTAAAGTTCTCAATAAAATTATTTCCATACTATTTAAGGAGAACCTCAACAAATACTATAGACCACCGATTCTATTCTCCTGTTACCCCACTCGACCCAAATTTACACTCTTATTACACGAAAGGAATTGTGAAGCAAAAAGGGTGAAACCAACTAACCCATAAAAAGAATATCATGACTAAAGATAATTTACATCATCAATAGCCTTCATAAGTAATAAATCAGAGATTTAGAACATATGGTAGATGATAAAACTTTTCAACCATAGTTGCAGCGGAACGAACAATCCATTAGAAGAGTCAAATAGACTATAAAGTCTATTATCTTCTCTACGTTAAAAGTCCACCAACAATGTTTTATCCCTGTAACATCAATCAACAATTCCTTTCCACAATCATATGAATAACTCATAATCATTATTGTGATTCTAAATTCCTCTTCACACTTAGGACGAAGATAATTTTCATCACCTGTCTTTACCTGAAACATCAAAGATCATGGTTATACCAAATCACAGTTCCTGTACATAATCATACTAATAAATTCATCTTTACACTACGGGCCAAAGATATTCATCAACAGTTCATCTTTGCATTACTGGTCAATGATATTAAACAACAAGTCATCTTTGCACTACAGGCCAAAGATATTAATATCTCAAAGAAATTTATAATCATTTCAAAATTTATATAAACAATAATTATAACCATGTTGATCAATTCACCTTTACACTTAAGCTAAAGATATTCAATTCTAAATTCAATGGTCATGATCACACTAGTCAACAATTCATCTTTGCACTACTGGCCAAAGAGAACCCATAGTCACGATCATACCAATAATCTACCCATCTTTATACTCAAGTCAAAGAGAAATATCATCTTTAGGGTTATAAGAATGTTATATATGATAATAAAAACAATATAATCAACATATAGATTTAATCTCAAGAGTAAGATTCATAAATCAATGATTTCATAACACCTTAATTCAAATGTTATAAATCACTTAATAATCTCATAATCTAATATTATTAATACTATCACAATATTTTAATCATTTCTTAAATTTATAAACAATTTATTTTAATTGTTTACACTTTACTAATTAATGCATTTAATCACCATAAAATGCCAAACTCATAAAATTTCATCACCAATAACCAAAACCCTCATAAAAAATCTGCATATACCTTATATAGGATTCCCAAGCCATAAAATCCTATTCTCCAATTTTGTTACTTCACATAACATATTTAATTCATTTACTCATAACTAGTTCATTTTCATGAAAAATACCAAATCAGTACAAATAAATTTTCTTTTCTGGGATTTAGCAGAATATAGTCCCATATTGAATATAAATTTTTCTCGGAATTTTTAAAATTTATTTATTATTTTTCATATGGCCAAAACTGCTGAATATTTAGACATTTATCATAAACTGTACGTTTGTCCAAAAATTCTGAAATTTACATAGTATACTTCTGTTACATACATGTACTCCCAATAAAAATTTTACCAATTTTGGAGTTAATCACAAGGAGTTATAATGGTTTACTTTTAAAATAGTCTTTTCTCATAAAATTCATAACTTTTAATCTATACATCCAAAAATCACCATTTTTGGACACAGTCAAGAAAACTCATCAAATTATCATTTTAAATATTTTCAGAATTTTTGAATGTTAGAAAAATTACGAAACTGAAAAACATAACAACCCTTAAAATTCCTTACCTCAATAGAAGTACTTCTAATTGGAATATCGGATATAAAGCAGAAAGAAACTTGCACTGAATCGCAACTCTCAAAGTATCTAAATACTCACAAAAATACGCTCGACAATATAGAGAGAGAGAAAACTTATTTTTGGTGTGATTTTCAATTCTAACTTAAGCGCATATTTATAGGAAAATTCTAGAACGCCAAAGGAGTCTAAAATAATAAAATATTATTATTTATTTTCTCTAATTCTACGCACACCCACCAACCAAGACTAGCACCTCATTTTTGAAAATTTTTGGCAGCCCACATTTTTAAAACAAAAGTGGGTCCCACCCAATTTTAATAAAAATTATTTTATTTTCTGAAACTTCAGTAATTCATAGAAAATAGCCTGTTTATCAGAAAAATACGAATTTTATGTCCATTCCACACGAAATCGAATTCTCTACAACTTTGTAGCATTATTATTTTTTTTCCAAATTCCAGACAGAAAATATCTGAAATCCACAAACGAATGATTTTCAATACCTTTTAAAATTCATAACAAATCATGCGTTAATTTTTAACGGTTCAAAATTTGTGGATATATACTCAACTTATATATGTATAACATATCCAAAAATCACAACGATCCAATGGTCGAATTAAAATTATAACTCACGCAATAGAGCTTTAAGAACACCGATTTGAAATATCTCCAATCCGACAAAATACTGATAAAATACCTCCACATTAATTCCTTCATTTATAACCACATAAATAAATCCATCATTTATATCCGCATCAAATAAATATTTTTTTATCATATAAATCAATAATTAATTATTCACAAACAATATTACAGAATTACAATAATGATAACTAGGTAGTTCCGGAAAAGAGGGGCTTTCAGATGGAGTTTCTCCTATTGGGCGATTAGATGACCTAATCTCTCCTTGACAGAACTTTCTAGACATTGTCAATAATGCTATCTAATAATATTATTCAAATAATATGAATTATTGATCTGATAATGGGAAATACCGTGCAGTGACAATTATTAAAATAATATAAAATATCAACGCAGCAATTATTGAATCAATAAAATAAAATATTAAACAGTAATAGTGTAACAATTATTGAGTAGTGCCTTCTTACGTAAGAATTAATAATTCAAAAATACTTTGCAATACCGTGTGCTACTGTTCAACCACGCGTATTACTGTATTTTAACCACCGGGTATTCCAACAGTGTTAACGGTAAAAATTACGCCGTTATTTATAAAAACTCAAACTTGTCGTTTTCTTCATCCGACAGTTATTCTGTTATGGGGCCCACAAATGGCTGCGCCTTCGTACGAATATTCCTCGACAACAAGAATATTCCACGACCAAACAAATATTTCCAGACAACAATGAGTATTTTATAACCACTTACGTATTTTGAAAAATTTCATATATCATCCTTAACTTTAACGTTTTATCAATTTAACCATTTACTGAATAGAAAAATTGAATACTTTTATTTCATAAAATTCGGGGTCTTACAAAATTAGTAAAAATAGACTATAAACACAAAATTTGCCGGAGTTAACTTTTTGGTTAAAAAGTCAACAGTTGTCTTTTTTAAAAAAAGTCAAACTTCAAAAATTCAAAAATAAAAATGTTGTTAAAATATTGAGGGAATTTTTATGAAGTATTTGTGTAAATTTTTGCTTATTTTATGGACCCCCATTTACCTATTTTTTTCAAAATAATCGGTAGAAAATTATTTAATATAATAAAAGTGGGGCCCACATGTGAATTACGGAATCTGAAAATTGGGGGGTTTTTAGTAGGATTGAGGTAATATATTATATATATATATATATTTTATTATTTTTATTTTTTATGAAAAATAGAATATATTATTTTTTATTATGCATAGTATTTGCATAGTGTTTGTATAGTAAAATCAATTTTTTTTATAGTCAGACAAATCATCCGTGAATTTTTTTTTAAACAACTGTGCAGTCCGTGATTCTAAAATTCTAAATAGTATCCTTCCATTCTCCTATAAATAGGATGCTTAGTTAGAATTGAAAATCACACTAGAATCAGAGAATTCTTCTTCTATAATATTGAGCGTATTTTTTTAGAATTTTAGAAAGCTTTGAGCGTAAAAAATAGTGAAAGTTTTCTTTAAGAATATATCCGCTATACCAGTTGGAATACTCTTCTTTTTGAGGTAAGGGTTATTATGTTTTTCATATTCTGAAAAGATATTATTTTCGTTCAATATTCGTAAGGGGTATTATTTATTTCATATTTTGAAGAGATATTATTTTTCGTATTCGTATGAATATTATTTTCGTTCAATATTCATAAAGAATATTATCTTCATTCAATATTCGTAGGAATATTATCGTGGTTAAATATTCGTTAGAATATTATTTTCGTTCAACAGTTGTAAGAGATATTATGTTGTTCAGTATTCATAGGAATAATATTTTCTTCCATACTTTGTAGTATGTGAGTAATATTATTTCGTCTCGTATTCCTGATTATACCTTCATCTTGTTAAAGTATTACTTCTATACTCCGTGAAATTAGTAGAATATCCTTGAAATTTGCGCTTCATCTAGTATCGTTTCATAAGGATATTTTCTGCACATTCTTGTTAAATTTTAAGCTTTTCATGCCGAAGTACTGTTCATGAGTACTATTCATTTATACGGTACTATTCACAAAATTACTATTCAAAGGTACTATTCATACAATACTATTCATAAAGTACTATTCACGAGATACTATTCACGAGTACTATTCATAAAGTACTATTTACGGGATCTTATTCCCGAAGTACTATTCATGGGGTACTGTACTATTCACCCACAGTACTATTCATGATAAAAAATAATTTCTTTTCGATCCAAATCATTTTTGATACAATATCATTCTTGAATTTTACTCCACAAAGCAGTATCATGTTGGAAATTTGAACATTATTGAATTCTGAATAAATTAAATTATAAATCTTTAAAAATTTATCCTTTGTTTCTATTAATTGAATTTTTATATCATTGTCATTATCCTCGTGCTTATATTATGATGAAAGTCATCTTTGGCTTACGTGCATAGATGAACTGTTGATTTGTATGATTATGACCAGGGATCATTTGGTATAATCATGACCCGTAATGTTACAAATGATATGGTAAAAGTCCTCATTGGTCTGTAGTTCATTGATGGACAGTTTTTGGTATGATTATGACCAGTGATTATTCGATATAATCATAACCGTTGATGATTACATGAAATTCTTTGGCCTTGGTGCAGGGATGATTCGATGATGTGATTTATTTAATAAGCTGAGTCTCAGCGATAAAGTTGATGAAAAACTTTTTAAATCATAGAAGATAGTAGATATCATGCTTTACTTGACTCTTCTAATGGATTGCTTGTTCCACTGCAGTTAAACTTGTTGTTTATTATATTCTATCAGTTTAACATTGTTGAAAGCTACGGATAATTTATTCTGCATTATCTTAGTCATAATATTTCTTATTAGGCTAGTTGAGCTCACCCTTTTCTTTCATTATTCTCTTCAGGAAATGAGAATATAGTAGGGACGAGTCGAGGAATGGAGTGATGGTCAAGGATAAGTGGCTTTAGTAGTCCTCACTATTCTATGAAATAGTGTGATAATAATTATAATGAGGACTCCATTGAGTGTGGATATTGTCTAGAAGACAATATTCGTGTTAAAACTCTCAGCTTATGTTTTGTTGTATTTTACATGACAGTTGTATAATTAAGTTTTTATTTGTATTCTGTACCATGTATTTGGCGACTCAAGATGGGTGATGTATACCTATTTTGGGGGAGTCAAAGTAACTCCCCCGTGACACCCTTTCCCCCCCCACCCCCTAACTAATCGTATATATATATATATATATATATATATATATATAACAAAAATTGAGATATCTTCTACTGATAATTTTGAAAAATGGGTAAGTGGAGATCCAAATTATGCGTCAAACTTACAACAAATACTTCATAAAAATCTCCTTTATTTATCTTAATTCACATAACTTCACAAAACACATTTTTAAACAACAATTATTCATCAATAATATAACTTGCAATATTAACAACCAGATCATTCCTAGGAAAGAGGGGGTTTTCCGATTAAGATTTCTCCCTATTGGCGCGCAATTAGGTGACCAAACCTCTTTCCTCGACAGAACTTTCTTGACATTGTCAATAATGCAAATAATAATATGAATAACTTGTCATTTTCAATTATTAATTTAATAATATAAAATATTATGACAATAATTGAATCAATAACGTGAGATACTATGCAGCAATTATTGTAATAATAATTGAATAAAACAGAGTGACTTCTCACGTAAGCATCAATAATCAATACCGTGTGCTACTATGAAACCACACGTATTACTGTACTTTTATCATCGGGTATTTCAACAGTTAACGGTAAAAATTTCGCCGTTATTTTTATAAAAAGTTACTTTTGTCGTTTTCTAACTCTGACAGTAATTTAGTTTTGGGGTCCACCAATGATTGCGCCGTCGTACGAATATTCCATGATAAAACGAATATTCTCTGACCAATCAAATATTTTATAACAACTTGCATACTTTGCAAAATTTGTAAACACTACCCATAACTATAACATTATATCAAATCCACACCATAATATTAAAAAAAATATTTTGAGAAAATTAAATCTTTATTCATAAAAGTTGGGGTCTTACATATATTCTCATTTCCTGAAGAGAACAATGAAAGCAAAGGGTGAGCTCAACTAGTCCAGTAAAGAATATTATGACTAAGACAATGCAGAATAAATTATCGTTATACTTCAACAGTGTTCAACTGATAGAATACAATAGACAACAAGTTTAATTGCAGCAGAACAAATAATCCATTAGAAGAGTCAAGTAGAGCATGATATCTACTATCTTCTATGATTTAAAAGTTTATCATCAATTATATCGCTGAGACTCAGCTCCATAAATAATCCACATCACTGAATTATCCATGCACTACGGGCTAACGATATTCATTATTATCACATCCACGAATCATCCATGCACTTCGGGCCAAGGATATTCGTTATTATCACCAATGGTCATGATCATGCCAATAACTGTCCATCAATGCACTACGGGCCAATGAGGACTTTTACCACATCATTTGTAACATTACAGGTCATGATTATACTGATACATAGTCATAATCAAACCAATCAACAGTCCTTCTATGCACTACGGGTCAAAGATGACTTTTATCACAATATAAGCATGAGGATGATGACAATGATATAAGAAATAAATCAAACAAAATCAAGGATAAATACTAAAGATTTTTAATTTATTCAGAGTTTAAAAATGTCCAAATTGTCAACATGACAACTGTTTTGTGGATTAAATTCAAGAATAATATTCTAAAAATAATTTGGACAGAAAAGAAATCAATTTTTATCATGAATAGTACCCCGGGTGAATAGTACCCCGTGAATAGTATTTTGTGAATAGTACCCTGTAAATAGTACCCCAGCGTGAAAAGATTAAAATTTAACAAGAATGTTCAGTAAAATATCCTTGTGAAACAATACTAGATGAAGCTCAAATTTCAAAGATATTCTACTAATTTCAAGGAGTATAGAAGCAATACTTTAACAAAATGAGTGTAGAATTCTAAATTTGAAATGAACTTATATTACTTATATACTATAAAGTATGGAAGAAAATATTATTTCTTACAAATATTGAACAAAAATAACACCCTTTACCTTAAAAGGAGAGTATTTCTGACTGGTAGGGCGAGGATATTCTTGAAAAAAACTTATATACTGTTTTCTACGCTTAAAACTTCCTTAAACTCAAAAGAAATATGCTCAATATTATAGAAGAAGAATTCTCTGATTCTGGTGTGCTTTTTAATTCTAAACTAAGCATCCTATTTATAGGAGAATGGCGGGATACTATTTGAAAAGAAAAATTGCGGACGCACAATAATAGAAATTCACGGGCGCTTCTTCGGTTGAAAATTTCGATTTACTATGTCTAAAGACTATGCAATAAAATATAATATATTCTATTTTTCATAAAAAAACTTATTATAATATAATAATAATAATAATAATAATAATAATAATAATAATAATAATAATAATAATAATAATAATAATAATAAACTCCTTCCCAGCCAAGTTATCCCCCTTTGTGAACTTTGAAATATATATATATATATATATATATATATATATATATATATATATATATATATATATATATATATATATATATATATAAACAACTTAGCTACTTGTAGTCCACTTTGTTAGGTGTCTAACCTTTGTAAGTCTCTTGGGTGAGCGATTATACGGTTAAAGAACATAGGTATGTGTCTACTTAAGGTAAGAGGGTATGCATGAAAGAATAATGAGTAAAATTAAATTTTGAATCTGGTAAAAGATGAATAGATTGTTTAGATCTAACTCCTTAGCTAATGCTTAGAATTAGACTTTGCCTCCGAGTCACGACATAGTTAACCAGGAAGAACACAGTTATGAAAACATTAGTAAAGCTTTACACAACTGGAATATACCCAGAGTTTCTCCCAAAGAAATTTATCAGTCAACCTTTTTAGATAATTTCAAAACTGATTATAATGTAAAAACAGTTGAAAAAGTTTATGCCATTAACAAAGAATATAAAAATTGTAGTCTTTTATCTCCTGATGTTATTAAAAAAAATAGGAAAAAAGGGTTATAATTTTATCCATATTGGTCTTGTCCAAGTTGCAGTTAAACCATTAAACATTAAAGGTATTAATTCAAGTATCTACCTCTGCCTCAGAGATGCTAGGTTCCTGAATTATTATCCTAGTATGATCGGTGCTATGGAATCAAGTCTGCACAATGGACCTATCCATTTCAATTGTTTTCATGATTTCACGTTAAGCCTAAGTGATCAACATTTATTAAAAGCTTTGACATTAAACATTAAAACTGCTGGTGAAATTACTCATATGATTGAGGGTTCTCAGCCTATAGCTTTGATTTATAGGATTTATTATAAGACCATGAAAACAAATTTGAACGTTCATGCTCTTAATAAAAGTCCTAAAGATCAAACTGTATTAATTCAAAGTTCAACTAGTGATGCTAATATTTAGATCTCGAGAACCATCCTCTGGAAGGATATTACGTTACCTAGTCAATGGACTTTACCCGGTGAAATACCTCAGCAACCCGTAGTTAACAACCTGTTAAATATTAAAAATGTTAAACAATTTTTACGATGGAGCAATTGAAATAAGTTTTGAGCATACAAAAAGATCCGATTATTATAGAAGACTTTACCAGGTTCTTGACACCTACATTCACATTAGAGCGGAATCTTTGAGTTCTAAGTAACCCTTCTATTAGAGATATAAAAATGAAAGGTATCCTTAACCAAGGTAAGGCTAGTCATCCTTGTTACACTCAAAATGACCCTGTAGAAAAAGAAGGTTCTTCTTCTCCTACCCCTTCTGAATTTCCTACTCAATCGGATTTTGAAATTCCTATTAATAACCAATTAAGAGTCATTAAAAAAGAATTCAAATTGGATTGGGACAATCTTGTAAAAGGTTTTAATTCTAAATCTAATAAAGAAAAAAGACATTTATTTCATTCCAATCACCCGTTTGAAAAAGAACGAGATAAAGTTGTTGATAGATGGAAACGATTCATTATTAATGAAAAGATAAACATTACCTTTTACAATTGGTATGATCAATATTAAGGTAAATGTAATGTTATAACTAAAACTCAGTGGATTAAAGAAGATAATCAAAGGTCTCTTCTAGTCATCCCCCGCTAGAAAGCATCTCTACTTCGATAAAAAATACATACATTGTTGCCAGTCCTTTTAAGATCTCGGATGGTAATAAAGATGATAAAAAAATAATTGAACAATTAAATTTCAGTAACCAATATCTAGCAACTGTAGGTAAGCAGCTAGATAGAATTGAAGAAAAATTTAAAGAAACTACTATTAAAAAACCCGATTCAAAAATTGAACAACCTCTATTAAAATTACCAGAAAATAGAAGTAAATTAGGTTTACCTAACAAAGATGGTGAACTCACCCATGCAATTGATAAGTTGTTTAAAAAATTAAAAACTGAACCTAAATCAAGTGGCACTATTGCTGTTATTGATCATGTTGAAACTGATATTGAAAGCAGTAGTCAATCAGATAATTCTGATGCTATCTCGGTACCAGATATTAATGATCAATTGAATAAATTAACAGTTAAAAACACTAGTATGATGAGGAATTGATATTCTAGACCTACTCCTCTAGATCTACAATTTGAAGAGAGGAATCTAGATAAATAATTCTCTGTTTCATCCAATAAAATTTATGAATAGAACATAGATGGTTTCAGTGAACAAGAAATTCTAAATAAGTTAAATCACATGTCAATGGTAGCTAATTTCTATATAACTAAATTCAACAATCTAACTCAGCCAGACATTGTTGAGTTAATAGCTAGTGGATTTACATGTATTCTTAGATCTTGGTGGGAAAAACACCTCACAGAAGATACTAGGTTATCTATAATCCACGCTGTCCAATTAGACGATGACGGCAACCCCATCTTTGATGAAGATGTTGGTATTGGTCCTCCAGATGGAGTCAATACTTTAATATTTACCATAATTAAACATTTTGTTGGAACCCCCAGTAATATCACTGAAAGAATTCACGATCAGTTAAGTAACCTCATTTGTCCCACTCTAAGTGATTTTAGGTGGTATAAAGATGTGTTTACTTCTCGTGTTATGATGCGTAGTGATAGAAATAAACCATTCTGGAAAGAAAAATTCGTAAATGGTTTACCTTCATTATTTGCACATAAGGTTCGTGAAGAATTAAGTAAAAATTTAAGATATATTGATTATGATAACCTAACTTATGGTGACATAATCAGCTATATTCAAAAAATAGGATTAAAAATGTGTATTGATTTTAAATTAGCTAAGCAAGCTAGTAAAGATAAGAAAAAGGCTAAGTATGAGTTAGGAACTTTCTGTGAACAATATGGTTTACCCCTTGTTGCTCCATCTACAAGGAAGCACAAGCATAAACATATTGATCATCATAGAAGTCATAAGCGTCATAAGCACAAACACAGTCATAAAAAAGATAAAAATCAAGATGATAATTATACTAAACCCAAACCCACGAATAAAATATACAATAAAAGATCTAAAAAATTTGATAAAAGTAAAATTGTTTGCCACAATTGTGGGCAAAAAGGGCACTACAAAAATGAGTGCAAAATAAAACAAAAATTATCCCAGTTAAATGTTTCAGTGAAGATACTGAACAACTATTAGAATTAATGAGGATTGAGAACGACGTCAGTAATGATGAAGGTTCTGACATTCCTTATTCCTCTAATAGCAGTACTAGTAACAATGATACAGATAGTGACAATGAAGAGGTTACTATTTGTGCTGATAATTGCAATGAAAAATGTTGCACTAAAAGACTAAATGTAATTACCAAAGATGATGAAGAAAGCTCTTTATTAATTAATTTAATCAGTAAAATTTCTGATCCTGAGCTTAAGGCTCAATACACTAAACAATTAAAAGATTTATTAACCAAAGATAATAGAGTTAAAGATAAGATTATTAAAGCTAAAGAAAAACCAATATTCAGCCTTAATAAAACCCTCGAAAGATTTAAAACTCCAGTTAAGGAAATTACCCTTCCAGAATTAAATTAAGAAGTTAATAAATTAAAAAGAGAAAATTTTAATTTAAAGCTAGATGTTTCTAATCTAAGAAAAGAAATTGAAGACAAGAAATCTGATCTTTAGGTTCATGATTCCTCCTTTAGTGATGAAGATCACGATGAGCCAAAATCATCAAGAACTAAAGAAGAGCCAAATCTTTTTGTTCAAGGTCTTTCTCTTAAAAGAGTTAAAGATATTACCATTCAGAAATGGTATATTTCTATTAACTTGGTTATCGATAAAACCTTTTCAATAAAACTTCCTGCCTTAGTTGATACGGGAGCAGATTTGAATTGTATCCAAGAAGGTTTGATCCCTACAAAGTACTATAAAAAGACTAATGAAAAGTTAAATTTAGCTAATGGTAGTCAAATGGAAATAAAATATAAACTGCCTAAAGTTCATATCTATCAAGATAATATGTGTTTTAAAATATCATTTGTTTTAATCCGTAATCTTACTGATAAGATCATCTTAGGGTTACCGTTTATATATTTATTGTACCCTTTTACTACCAGTAATAAAGGATTAAGTTGTAAGCATTTAGGAAAAAGAATAACATTTAAATTTCTTATTAAACCTAAAGAAAGAGATTTAAGATTTATTCAAGATGAATCCATCTCTAAATCTTTGAATTTATTAAATTATAAATCCGCCCATTTAAATTTCTTAAAGGAAGAAATTAAGTACAAACAAATTGAAGAACAACTTCAAAATAAAGAAGTTCAAGAAAGAATTGAAGAGTTAAGAACTTATTTAAAAGACAACCTTTGTTCTGATTCTCCTAATGCCTTTTGAAATCAGAAGAAGCATATTGTAAGGCTTCCTTACGCTAACGAATTTAAAGAACATTTGATTCCTACTAAGGCCAGGCCAATAAAAATGAATCATGAGCAAATGAAGTTATGTAAAAAGGAAATTAATGATCTCCATAGTAAAGGATTAATTAAGCCTAGTAAATCCCCATGGTCATGTCCCTCCTTTTATGTCAACAATGAAGCAGAAAAGGATAGAGGTGTTCCCCGTCTAGTTATAAATTACAAATCATTAAACAAGGTCTTAGAATGGATTAGGTACCCCTTGCCTAATAAGGATGACCTCATTAACCGGTTAAGTAATGCCACTATCTTCAGTAAGTTTGACCTTAAATCTGGTTTCTGGCAAGTTCCCATTCACCCCGATGATAGGTACAAAATAGCCTTTACTACCCCATTTGGTCACTATGAATGGAATGTCCAGGAATTTGGCCTAAGAAATGCCCCCAGTGAATTTCAGAATATTCTCAATAACATTTTAAATCCTTTCAATCATTTTATTGTCGTCTACATTGATGATATTCTCATTTTTTCCAATTCTATTGAAGAACACATAAAACATTTGAAATCATTCTTTAAAATAGTTAAAGATAATGGACTTGTCCTTTCACCTTCCAATTGTAGCTTGTTTCAAGCTAAAGTTCGTTTTCTTGGTTTAAATGTTTATCGCGGACTCATACAGCCTATTGACAGAGCTATTCAATTCGCTGACAGATTCCCAGATAAGATTACCAATAAAACCCAATTATAGAGGTTTTTGGGCTCGCTCAATTACATTGGCAAGTTCTATAAAACCTCAGGAAGATTTGCAAACCTCTCTTTCAGTGTTTGCAAGACAATCCTCCCCCCATGGACTGACATTCACACTTCTGTTGTCCAACAAGTTAAAAGATATGTCAAGGCATTGCCATACCTTGGTATTTCCAATGACGCTGCATTTAAAATTGTTAAAACTGATGCCTTAGATATTGGTTTCGGAGGTATTCTCAAGCAAAAGTTAACACTCAATTCTCCTGAACAAATTGTTCGTTTTTCATTCTGGTGCATAGAATAGTACACAGTTAAATTATAGCACTATTAAAAAAGAAATACTTTCTTTAGTATTATGTATTAACAAATTTCAAAGTGACTTATTAAATCAAAAGTTTTTGGTTCGCATTGACTGCAAATCAGCAAAATATGTTTTAAAAAAAGATGTCAAAAACATAGCCTCTAAACATTCCTTTGCTAGATGGGAAGCCCTATTGAGTATTTTTGATTTTGAAATTGAGTACATTAAAGGCAGTAACAATTCAGTTCCTGATTTTCTCACTCGGGAATTCATTAATACAAGTACTTTTCATCCAACATGAGTGTTCGAGGAGCATCATCCTCTCGTGGCCCGGGTCGCCCTACTGGCCCAAATAATCAACCAAGAGGAACTTTGGTTCCTCATCCAGTTAACCCAGTCTATCAATCCAACAAATTCACAGTCCTTGGGACACTTCCCAAGCCTTACAGTTCTGCCTTAACTAGTAAACCAGAACCAGTTGACCCTTTTTACAATCCGGCTAAGGCCTCCTTTTCAGCTCCTAGTCATCCTCCTTCTGAGCACATGCTTAGATGGGAAAATCACCTATTTTATATTGAATCCAACATGAAACCCAAAGATGACCCCATTAAACTTGCCTCCCAGTTCTTCCCTTCTGGATGGAACTTCACTCCCCTTGCTTCTTATAAATCCCTTGTGTATTATAAGGATATCCTCCTTGAAACAGAGTCGGTAAACATTAAACCCATTTATGCTAATAATGATAAGTCAAAAGTACTCTATCATTCTTTATATACTAAACAGTTCATTCAGTTACCTGATTGGGGAAAGCATCCCTCCGATCTTATGCAGCTCTCTAATCAAGATAACTCTTACTGTTATTACGATTATATTGAAGCTTGGTATAAGGTCTTCCTTCACCAAAACGAGTCACACGGTCATTCATGGTTTATTCAGTTTGACCATAAATTCAAAAGTCAAATTCCTTATTGGTTCGTTTTTTGGTGGTCTAGACTTGGTTCTACTTACGACCTCCTTCCCGATCTTTTGAAAGTTCAACTCAGTCATTTTTGTAACCATAGTAAAAACAATCCGAAATATGATGGTATCCCTGTCATTCTTCAGTTTGTAAGTAAATATAAGATTCCTTGGATTCTTAATTGGCAATATGATGTTCAATCTCCCTCTAAAGTAATAGAAGTTAAAGATCAAAATTTCACTTATTTGGTATCTTATACCACCGTTGATCCACTCCCTCGTCTTTCCCGTCTGTTTTTCATCAAATGGTGGGATAAGTTCGATATTAATAGAATTGTTGGTCAGGTTCAAACGGAATTTCCTGTTGTTCCTCCTCCAGTTTTACCAGTTTCGGCTATTCCGGCCAATGAACCTTCTAGTAAACCAAAAGAGTCTAAGTCAAAAGAGTCTAGAGTCAGTCCCACTGGTTCAGCTTGTTCCCGTGGCATTTCCAATATCAAAAAATGTTCCAGTAAAGAATTAAAGTTAATTGCTCAGGCATTGAATGAAAGAATTGATGAATTACATGAAGAAGCCTCTGCATGTTCTTCATCCTCCTCCAGGAATGCTTCTACCAGTAATTTTGAGGTTAATGATGACCCCTATGGCACCATCGACCTACAGGATGCGCAAGACCCATTTGCCTGACATCCCAGTCACATGCACCTGCTCCTACAGCTAGTTAGTCAAATGATGCTCTGCACCGAAAGCAGTCCTTGGCCACATGCGCTTGTCCCTGTTTTTCACCGAAAGCATCCACTCAGTAAAAAAGTTTCGGCCACCTTGTCAAAAAGTTGCCTAAAACATCTGTGAATAGTAAAAAAATCAGCACTGTTTTACTGTTCATCAATAGTAATTTTTATTTGTAATTATTTACTTTTGTAATAGTAACTTTGTAATAGTTCTTTCCTTATTCTATAAAAGGAAACTGAACTTAGTTATTGAGGCAGACTTCGAAAGACTCAGAGCTCCTTCTCTGACGAATCTTTAGCCTCTTGTTAACTTCTCCCTTCATCTACCCTTCTGATGTTCTAAGTAAATTTGTAAGTCACTTTAAGCCACTTTAATTTTGTTTTGTTTGTAAATATTTTCAGTTATCAATTAAACTATTATGTTTTAGTAATTAAATTGTGTTGTTTATATGCGCCACTCACTTATGTATGTATGTATGTATGTATGTATGTATGTATATATATATATATATATATATATATATATATATAAACAAAACTGAGATAACTTTCTACCAAAAATTTTGAAAAATAGGTAAGTGAGGGTCCATATAATAAACAAAATTTACAACAAATACATCATAAAAATCCCCTCTATTTATCTCAATTCACTTGGCTTCACAAAATATATTTTTAATAACATTTATCATTAATATTATATGTAAGACCCCAACTTATTATAAATAAAATTGAATTTTCTCTATTCATTATCTTGAAATAATAAGGAGTTAATTTGATATAATATTTTGGTTATGGGTGAAATGTGCAAATTTTATAAAATAAGCAAGTGATTATAAAATATTCATTGTTGTCGGGGAATATTCGTTTGGTCGTGGAATATTCTTTTTGTCGGGAATATCCGTACGACGGCGCAGTCATTTGTGGGCCCCATAATGGAATAACTGTCGGATGAAGAAAACGACAAGTTTGAGTTTTTATAAATAACGACGTAATTATTACCGTTAACATTGTTGGAATATCCGGTGGTTAAAATACTGATGTCTGGCGTGGTTGCACAAGAGCACACTGCACGTATTGCATAATATTTTTGAATTATTGATTCTTACGTAAGAAGGCACTACTCAATAATTGTTACAATAATTCTTTATTCAATATTTTATTTTATTGATTCAATAATTGTTGCGTTGATATTTTATATTATTGTTATTTCAATAATTGTCAACGCATGATATTTCCATCAATAATTCATATTATTTGAATAATATTGTTAGATAGCATTATTGGCAATGTCTAGAAAGTTCTCATCGAGGAGAGGTTTGGTCACCTAATTGCGGCAAGATGGGAGAAATCCTTATCGGAAAGCTCCTCTTTCTGAGAAGCGGCTTCAGTTGTCATTATTGTGATTCTGTAATATTATTTGTGGATAATTATTTATTAATTTATATGATAAGGAAATATTTATTTTATGTGGATATACATGATGGATATATTTTATGTGGTTGTAAATAAAGGAAACTGGTCCGAAGGACTCATAATCTGAAAAATCAGTGTTCTTGAGATATATTACGTGAGTTATAATTTTTAATCCAACCGTTGGATCGTTGTGATTTTTGGATATGTTATACATATATAAGTTAAGTATATGTCCACAAATTTTGAACCGTTAAAAATTAACGTATGATTTGTTATGAATTTTATGAGGTATTGAAAATCGTCCGTTTGTGAATTTCAGATATTTTCTGTTTGGAATTTGGAAAAACTTAAAGCTACAAAGTTGTAAAGAATTCAATTTCTTATGGAATGGACATAAAATTCTTACAATTGGTGGGCCCCACTATTGTTTAAATGGTAAAATATTTTGGAAATTTTTAGAATTGGTGGGCCCCACTTTTGGTTGGTGAGAAATGTGCTCAAATTTCATTTCAAATGTGGTGGGTGGCAATAGTAGCAGGTAAAGCTATCAGGTAGCATGTCAAGTCTGCTTCGGTGTGCAAGCATTTTTCTATAAATAGGTGCTTAGGTTAGAATTGAAAATCACACGATAAACATAAGCTTTCTCTCTCTATATTATCCAGCGTATTTTGTGAGTATTTAGATACTTTGAGAGTTTCTATTCAGTACAAGTTTCATTCAACATCATATCCAATATTCCATTCCGAATACTGTTTCTTTGAGGTAAGGGATGCTATTTTCTTCTTAAATGATATTATTTTCTTCAATATCATTATGCTGAGATATTGTTATGAATTTTATTGTAAAATTTCTACCTTTTTGTGTCTGGGTTACTATTCACGTATACGACACTATTCACGTATATGGCACTATTCAAGAATATGGCACTATTCATCAAAAAATAAAATTTTTTCTTTTTGTCCAAGATGTCTTTTATGGTTACTATCTTTGATTATATCCATGTTTTGATCTTTATTTTTGAATTCTACTTCACAATTGGTTATTATGGAGTATTATTGAATTTGGATAAACCGAAATATGAATCCCTAATATTTGTCCTTCTGTCTCACTGGATTCGTTCTTTAAGATATTTTTCATCATCATCAGTCCTTAATGGTGATACTTGATGAATATCTTTGGCCTGTAGTGCAAAGATGTATGATTACCTGATGAATATCTTTGGCCCGTAGTGCAAAGATGAATATTTAATTCAAGATGTATATTGATTGATGTTACAGGGATAAAATATTGATGATGGACTTTTAAATTCATAAATGATAGTAGATTTCATTCTCTACTTAACTCTTCTAATGAATTATTGTTTCCGCTGCAGTTGTTGATCTAAAGATTGTTGTCTATTATGTTCTATTAGATTTTTCCCTGTTGAAGACTAAGGATAATTTGTTGTATATTATCTTAGTCATAATATTCTTTTACTGGGCTAGTTGAGCTCACCCTTTTCATTTTTGTTCCATTTTTCTTCTAAGGAGGCGAGAATATAACAGGAACTAGTCGGGGTGTGGAGTGATGTTTCAAGATAGTTGTTTTAGTAGTCCTCACTATTTTGTAAAATAGTGTATCAATAATTGTAATGAGGACTTATTTGAGTGTGGATATTGTCTAGAAGACAATATTTGTATTTAAACTCATAGTATATGTGTTGTCGTATTTTGCATGACAATTATAATAATAAGTTGTAGTTGTTTCTGTACCATGTATTTGGCGACTCAGAATGGGTTGGGTGGAATGGACCTATTTTGGGGGCGTCACATTATAACTCACAATATTAACAACCAGATCATTCCCAAGAAAGAGGGGGCTTTCCGATAAGAATTTCTTCCTATTGGCGTGAATTAGGTGACCAAACCCCTTTTCTCGACAGAACTTTCTAGACATCGTCAATAATACAAATAATAATATGTATAACTTTGTCGTCTCAATTATTGATTTAATAATATAAAATATTGTGACAATAATTGAATTAATAACGTGAGATGATGTGCAACAATTACTGTGACAATAATTGAGTATAACCGAGTGACTTCTCACGTAAGCATCAATAATCAAAGATACTATGCAATACCGTATGCTACTATACAACCACACGTATTACTGTACTTTTATCACCGGGTATTTCAACAGTTCACAGTAAAACTTTTGTCGTTATTTTTATAAAAAGATATTTCTGTCTTTTTCTAACTCCGTCAGTAATTTCGTTGTGGGGTCCACCAATGATTGTGCCGTCGTACGAATATTCCCCAACCAAACGAATATTTTATGACAACTTGCTCACTTTAAAAAATTTATAAATATTACTTACAACTATAACATTATATCAAATCTACACCATAATATTTAATGATATTTAGAGAAAATTATTCTTTATTAATAAAAGTTGGGGTCTTACATAAGTACTGACCAAATTTATATTTTTCACACTTGTATATTTATATAAATATTTTCGATAAACTACTTGAGTTTTTAGGACAAGACGAATAGGTCTCTATGAGAAGTATCTCGGGGTCGATCAAGTGTTAATTTATAATATTTATATAAATAATGGATATATAAAGTATTTATATAAATATTTTTGATAAACTACTTGACTTTTTAGACAAGCCGAATAGTTCTTTATGAGAAGTATTTCGAGGTCAATCAAGTATAATCTACTTTACGATATTTATATAAATAATAAATATAAGAAATACTTATATAAATATTTTTGACAGAGAACTTGAATTTTCAAAACAAGCCGAATAGTTCTCTATGAGAAGTATTTTAGGGTCGATCAAGTATGCGTCTACTTTACGATATTTATATAAATAATAAATATACGAAATAATTATATTAATATTTTCGATGGACAACTTGAATTTTTAGGACAAGCCGAATAGTTCTCTATGAGAAGTATTTCAGGGTCGATCAAGTATAATCTACTTTACGATATTTGTATAAATAATAAATATATGAAATACTTATATAAATATTTTCGATGGACAACTTCAATTTTCAGGACAAGCCGAATAGTTCTCTATGAGAAGTATTTTAGGGTCGATCAAGTATGCGTCTACTTTACGATATTTATATAAATAATAAATAGATAAAATATAGATATATATAATTGTGTAAAAAAAGTATATATATATAATTGTGTAAAAAAAATTATATTATTATATCACAAGTAATAGATAATTTTAATCAAGCAATTTAAACAACTTATCTCAATACTTGTGACCAATTTTCTCTTCTTCAAATAATTAGAATTTAGAAGTAACAAAGAGAGATTAAAGCTTTGGAGAGAATACAGGTAAAGAGTAAGCTTTTCTTGATTGTAAATTGGTGAGTTGAAATGAAAGAAAGCTTTGTTATTTATAAAATTTTCAAACTAGGGGCAAATTGATCATTTTCTAAAAATTAAAGAATGAAAATTATTTGTTCAAAATGGATGGCTTGGATGAGGTTTGCAATTTTGAGCACACGGATTGCTATATCAGCAATCCTTCCGAATTTGTAAGTCTAAGACCTTTGATTTTTGACCACATGCCTTTTGATTTTTTAACCAACATTCCAGCACATGAACAAATATTAAATGCATGCCTTTTGTCAAAAACTTCCCTGCACATTCACGTTACAAGCTTTGTCCCAAAATGGTGTCTCATTCATTTATCACATTAAAACCCAATAATTTATCCAATGACACATACTTGCATAATCACTCATACACGGACATACATATATTCATACTCGGATGTATGCACGGATATATATACATAAATCTTTTGCCTGTGTAAAAAATATTTTGAAATCTTAAATACGAATATTTAAAAAAAAAAAAGGAATACTCCTTACCTTGGAAAAATATTATTTTGTGAAATAATATTTTTAACACTTGATATTAAATTATCAAGGTTAAGTAAATATTCATTCAATTAAGAAAACATTTTTTATAGTTCAATTTAGAAAATATTTTTGGTCCAAGTAAATAAGGTTTGACACACAAATAAAACCTATGGAGAGAATTCTAATTTAATTACCCTATTTCCCAATTATTGTTATCATCAAAATATTTTAAAAAAAAAATATATATATATATATATATATATATATATATATATGTATAGTTTTTTAAAGAAATTTAAACATAAAGAAGAAACTTAAAGAAGATGACCGGTGAATTGGTAAAGTAATCTCTTTCTTTTATTTATAAACATTTGAGGAAGGGATTGCGTATAACCTAGATAAACTATAAATGGAAGAGAGATGTGACGCCCCCAAAATAGGTATACACTACCTATTCTGAGTCGCCAAATACATGGTACAAAATTCAAATACAAACTTAATTATACAACTGTCGTGTAAAATACGACAAAATATAAGTTGAGAGTTTCAACACGAATATTGTCTTCTAGACAATATCCAAACTCAAATTCAATATTATTACAATTATTATCACACTATTTCACAGAATAGTGAGGACTACTAATGCAAACATCTGGACCGTCACTCCGTTCCCCGACTAGTCTCAGCTATATTCTCATTTTCTGAAGAGAACAATGAAAACAAAGGGTGAGCTCAACTAGCCCAGTAAGAAATATTATGACTAAGATAATGCAGAATAAATTATTGTTAGCTTTCAACAGTGTTAAACTGATAAAATATAATAAACATCAAGTTTAACTGCAGCGAAACAAACAATCCATTAGAAGAGTCAAGTAGAGCATGATATCTACTATCTTCTATGATTTAAATTAAAGTTTATCAACAATTTTATCGCGAAGACTCAACTTAATAAATAATTCACATCATCCCTGCACTACGGGCCAATGATATTCATTAGTATCACGACCATGAATTATACATGCACTACGGGCCAAGGATATTCGTGTTTTCACCAATGGTCATGATCATGCCAACCACTGTCCATCAATGCACTACGGGCCAATGAGGACTTTTACCATATCATTTGTAACATTACGGTCATGATTATACCGAATAATCTCTTGTCATAATCATACCAAGTTCATCTATGCACTACGGGCCAAAGATGACTTTCATTACAATATAATCATGAGGATGATGACAATGATATAAGAATTCAATTAAATGAAAGCAAATGATAAATTTTTAAAGATTTATAATTTAATTTATCCAGAATTCAATAATGCCCAAATTGTCAACATGATACTGCTTTGTGGAGTAAAATTCATGAATAATATTCTATCAAAAATAATTTGGATAAAAAAAAATTCAATTTTTGTCATGAATAGTTCCCCGAGTGAATAATATCTGAGTGAATAGTAACCCATAAATAGTAATTCGGGAATAGTACCCTGTGAATAGTACTCTAACATGAAAAAGTTAAAACTTATCAAGAATGCTCAGAATAATATTTTCATGAAAAGATACTGGATGAAGCGCAAATATAAAGGATATTCTACTAATTTCATGGAGTATAGAAGTCAAAATTTAACAAAATGAGTGTAGAATTTGAAATCTGAAACGAAATAATATTACTTACATACTACAAAGTATGGAAGAAAATATTATTTCTTACGAATACTAAACAAAAATAATATCCCTTTCCTTAAAAGGAAGAGTATTTCGACTGGTAGGGCGGGGATATTTTTGAAGAAGACTTGATCTGTTTACTACGCTCAAAGCTTCCTTAATCTCTAAAGAAATACGCTCAAGATTATAGAAGAAGAATTCTCTGATTTTGGTGTGATTTTCAATTCTAACTAAGCATCCTATTTACAGGAGAATGGAAGCATACTATTTGAATATCACGGATGCAAAGTACTAAAAGAATTCACGGACGCCCAAGAATTAAATTTCATATAATCTTACTATGCAAATACTATCCAGACACTATGCATAATAAAATATAATATATTCTATTTTTCATAAAAAATAAAACTTATTATAATATATATATATATATACTCCCTCCCGACACCTTAATCTTCCCCCCCCACCAAATTTATATCATATATATATATATACATGTCACTTTCATATATGTATATATATGTGACGCCCCCAAAATTGGTATACATCATCCATCTTGAGTCGCCAAAAACATGGTACAAAATTCAAATACAACTTAATTATACAACAGTCGTGAAAAATACGACAAAACATAATCTAAGAGTTTTAATACATATATTATCATCTAGACAGTATACAAACTCAATGAAGTTCTCATTTCATTTATTATCACACTATTTAACAGAATAGTGAGGACTACTAATGCTATCATCTGGACCATCACTCCGTTCCCCGACTCGTCCCAACTATATTCTTATTTCCTGAAGAGAACAATGAAAGCAAAAGAGTGAGCTCAACTAGCCCAGTAAGAAATATTATGACTAAGATAATACAGAATAAATTATCATTAGTCTTCAACAATGTTAAACAGATAAAATACAATAGACATCAAGTTTAACTGCAACGGAATAAGCAATCCATTAGAAAAGTCAAGTAGAGCATGATATCTACTATCTTCTATGATTTAAAATGTTTTCATCAATTTTTATCATTTGAGACTCGAAACAATAAATAAACCACATCATCCCTGCACCACGACCAATGATATTCATGTAATCATCAATGGTCTTGATTATACCGAATAATCCCTGGTCATAATCATACCTACATGTAAGACCCCAAATAATTAATAAATAAAATTTAATTTCCTCTAATTATTATTTTGAAATAGTAAGGGTTGATGTGATTAATGTGGATAGTTATGGGTAAAATACGCAAATATTTCAAAATAAGCAAGTGGTTATAAAATATTCATTGTTGTTTGGGAATATTCGTTTGGTCGTGGAATATTCAAATCTTTGTCGGGAATATTAAATGCGGTGTACGACCATGTGTGGGCCCCATAACGAAAAGCGATTGGAGGAAGAAAACGACAAATATAAGTTGTTTAAAAATAATTGACAGTAATTATTACTGCTTTACATTGTTGGAATACCCGGTGGTTAAAACACGATGTCTGGCGTTGTTGCAAGATAGCACAAAGATGTTACCAATTATTGACTCTTACGTAAGAAGGTACTACTCAATAATGGTTACGGTAATTCTTTATTCGATATTTTATTGGTTCAATAATTGTTGTGTTGATATTTTATATTCTTTGTTGTTTTAATAATTGTTATTACACATTATTTTTCATTATCGAAGCAATAATTCATATTATCTCAATAATATTATTAGATAACATTATTGGCAATGTCTAGAAAGTTACGTCTAAGGAGAGGTTTGGTCACCCAATTGCGCCGCCAAGAAGGAGAAATTCTTATTGGAAAGCCCCTCTTTCGAGAGAATCACAGTTGTCGATATTGTGATTACGTAATATTATTTGTGAATAATTAATTATTGATTCATATGATGAGGAAAATATTAATTTTATGTGGATATAGATGGAGAAAATTTTTAATGTGACAATTGTTGAAAATTGAAATTTTATCTTTTTCTCGATAAAATAATTCATGTAAATATATGTATATATATATATTATTATATTTTAATAATATAATAATGGTGATATTTTTACAACGAATGTGGGATATATGAGTATACGAGGAAGAAGAGTATTTTTGTTGCAATAAATGTTTAAAACATGTTAAACATGTCTGTGGACCCCATTTATTGACTGAAATTTGATTATAGCCTGTAAAATCTCCCGTTTGTGGATTTCGGTCAATTTATGTTTGGAATTTGAAAAAACTTTCTTCTGCAAAGTTGTAGAGAATTGAATTTCCTATAAAAACACGCGAGATTCGAATTATTTGACAAAAGAGCTATTTATTGTGAATTATTGAAGTTCCGGAGTTCTGAAATAATTGATTTTTGGAAGTTTTAATTGTTTAAAATAACAAAAACGTTTTTTATATGTTGTGAGCCTCATTAATCACATGCTAGGTGGCTGATTTCAGATTCCCAAAGGATGGCGTAGAAATTTTTTTATAAATATATTATTATATTAAAATTTCTGCTTTGGTGTTCTAAGCAATTTCCTATAAATAGGTGCTTAGGTTAGAATTGAAAATCACACCAGAAACTGAAGTTTTCTCTGTATATTATCGGCGTATTCTTGTGAGTATTTTGAGTATACTTTGAGTATTGCTATACGGTGAAAGTTCAAGTTATAGCCTATATCCAATGATTCCGGTTAAATCTTGTCTTTTCCGAGGTAAAGGGATTTTTTTTTCGTAATGATATTATTTCTTCAATATTATTATCTTTGAAATATTGATCTGAAGTTTTATTAAATTTGGAACTTTTGGTGTCGGAGTTACTATTTACGTATCGACCTTATTCACGATATCTGATGCTTATTCACGAATCGACATTATTCATCGAAAAATGAAAATTTTCCTTTTCGTCCAAAATATCTATTGTGGATACTAGTTTTGATTGTATCCATGTTTTGATCATTCTTGAATTTTACACCACTATGATTATTTTTGAGGTATTTTTGGGCGTGGATAAAATAAAAAGTACGAATCCTTAATCCTTAATCCTTAATCCTTGTCATTTTGTTTCCTTTGGATTCGCTTTCTTTAAAAAAAAATATTTTCATTATCCTCGGTCTTAAATGATGATATTATTGAATATCTTTGGCCTGTAGTGCAAAAGATTAATGATTTCGATGAATATCTTTGGACCGTAGTGCAAAGATGAGCAGTGTTTAGATGAACATGACCAATCGGTGAATGTCCTTGGCACATTTGTAGTGCAAGGATGAATATATGATTCCGTATATATATTGATTGATGTTACGAGGATAAAAATATTGATGATGGATTTGTTAAATTCATAGATATTAGTAGATTTTATCCTCTACGTAACTCTTCTATGAATTAATATTTTCCGTCATGCAGTATTGATTTAAAACTTGTTGTCTATTGTATTCTATTAAATTTTTCCTGTTGAAGACTAACGATAATTTGTTGTATATTATCTTAGTCATAATATTCTTTACTTGGCTAGTTGAGCTCACCCTTTTCCTTTTGTTCCATTTTTCTTTTCGGGAGGCGAGAATGTAAGCGAGTGCGAGTGGGGTATGGAATGATGGTTTTAGAGAGTTGTTTAGTAGTCCTCACCATTTTGTAAAATAATGTATCAATAATTATGATGAGGATTTATTTGTATGTGGATATTGTTTAGATGACAATATCTCGTATTTAAACTCACAGGTTTCTTGTTGTAATAATAAAGTTGTAGTTGTTTACATCAGGTGTATTGACAACTCGAGAATGGGTGATGTATACCTATTTTGGGGGTGTCACAGGTTGGTATCGAGCTTAGAGATATGATCTCCGGTTTGAGATCGGGGAATAGAACTAGGAGGGGAGAGACGAGTAAATCCTTCGCTAGTGTGTCCTACCTAAGCTTATTTGATAGTTGGTCAGTATATAGGGATATTATGTGATATATTAATTTCCTTAATTAACCCTTGTTTTATGACAGTATTTGAGAATGTCGACTGAGAATATTAACAATGGAAATGAGACCGTGGAGACGCTTGTACTCACCAACGAGGAGAACGTGCAACAGGCTGGCAATGTTCCTCCTGTGAACAACACCACTGATCAGACGATGAACGACGCAATGTTTAGAAGCTTTTTGCAGTTCATGCAAAATCAGACGAGGGAGACTCGTGTTCAAAACATAGGAGGAAATGATAGCAATTCACAGGTTGTCCAACAATGAAAGCGATTCAAAGAGTTGGGACCACCCGAATTTAAGGAAAGCGGATCCGATCATGGCGTAAAAACATGGGTCAAGCAAATTACCAAGATATTCGATGTCTTGGGATGCACAGAGAAACAGAAGGTTCCATTCGCCACCTTTATGTTCCGTGGCGAAAGCGACTCACTCGTGGGGAGTCTGTGAAGCGTACATCCATCCACCAAGACTCAAAGATGTCTTGGGAGACATTTCAAAACTATTTAATGACAAATAATTTCCTAAAAGTGTTCGGCTATATGAAGGAAGTGGAGTTTATTAGATTGGAGCGAAACAACATGGCGGTGTCTCGATCTGAGGCGAAGTTTGCGAGTTATCTAGGTTTGCACCTCATTTGGTGGAGAATGAGGAACGTATGACGCGGATGTTTCGAGAGGTTTGAAACCCAAGACACGTCAAGATCTCTTATTTCTCATAAATTTTCTCTCTATTCAGATGATGTTGTAAGCGAGGGCTCAATTATTAGAGCGAGATAACGAGTACGGTCCAACCGAGGGACCACAATCAAGATCATCTAGGAGATAGCAAATCGATAAAACAACGATAACCAAATGGAGAAAGAAAAAGATGGACAAAATGGTAACCACTCTGGTGGTAATCATGACCATGAAAATAGAAGAAGCGAGTCGGGAGGAGATTTTAAAAAGAGGAGATTCAACAACGACCATGTGAAGACGACAGCGTGCAAGAAAGAATCGGGTTCCAAGGGAGGAGAACGACCACTGGTCATATGCTATAAATGCGGGAAAGAGGGACATATCAGTCCAAACTGCCCACAACAGTTCAAGGTATGCTATAACTATGGAAAGGAATGACATATCGCTCGAGATTGTACCGTAGCGAAACCTAGTTCAGCGGGGACGGTGACTCAAAAGACTGTCCCAGAAAAGTCAAAGTCAATCAGTTCTGGAAGAAGCGTTTGTTGTGGATCGGTCAAAATGCGAGGAATCCAAACGAGGTGATCACGGGTAAGCTATTTATAAATTCTTGTGAAGTTTATACTTTACTAGATATCTAAGTGCTACCCATTCATTTATCTCTCTCGCTTGTGCTCAACATTTAAACTTGACTCCGGAGAAATTAGACTTTGACCTATCTGTGGAAACTCCGTTAGAAGAAACTTTCATCACATCCATTGTTTATAAATCTTGTTTGATTCAAGTTGGCACCATCACCTTACCTGTTGACCTTATCTCTTTAAAGATACTTGCTTTTGATGTGATTTTAGGGATTGATTGGTTAACTACTCATCATGCCAAAATTGATTGTTTTCGTAAGGTTGTTAGCTTTCATATTCCTAAACAACCTGTTATACGAATTCAAGCAACTAAACCATTAAAATCAATCACTGTCATATCTAATCATAAAGCTATTCGTTTATTAAAAAACGGATGTCAAGCTTTCTTAGCCCATGTTATGGAGAATAAAGACACGTCAAATTTGAATAATATTCCTGTTGTTATTGACTTTCCTGACGTATTTCCTGAAGAACTTCCCGATCTACCCCCAGAACGTGAAGTTGAATTCTTTATTGACCTTGAACCTGGTACAAAGCCCATTTCTAAAACCCCATATCGAATGGCTCCTATTGAACTTCAGGAGTTAAAGGTCCAACTACAGGAGTTGTTGGACATCGGTTTCATTCGTCCTAGTACATCTCCTTGGGGTGCTCCTGTTTTATTCGTAAAAAAGAAAGACGTGAGTATGCGACTTTGTATTGACTATCGGGAATTGAACCATGTCACCATCAAGAATAGGTATCCACTACCTCGTATTGATGACTTGTTTGACCAGTTGCAAGGAGCACAATTCTTTTCAAAGATCGATCTTCATTCTGGATATCATCATTAAAGATTAGAATCGAGGATATTCCAAAGATCGCTTTTAGAACTTCGATGCGGGCATTATTATAATTCCTAGTCATGTCTTTTAGATTGACTAATGCCCTACTGACTTTCATGGATATGATGAACCGAGTATTCAAGGAATATTTGGATCAGTTCGTTGTTGTCTTTATTGATGACATCCTCATATATTCCAAAAGTCGTGAAGATCATGAGCACCATTTGAAGCTGGTACTACAAAGGCTTCGTGAAAATAAGTTATATGCCAAGTTAAAGAAATGCGAGTTCTGGCTTGAGGAAGTAGCATTTCTTGGGCACGTGGTGTCAAAACATGGAGTATCTGTTGACCCGGCGAAGATTGAAGCAATACAAAGTTGGGAGCAACCGAAGACGGTGACTGAAGTACGTAGCTTTCTGGGTCTAGCTGGTTATTATCGGAGATTCGTGGAAGGGTTTTCTCGAATCGCTACTCCGTTAACTCAGTTGACTCGGAAGGATACAAAATTCGTTTGGAGTGAAGAATGCGAGAAGAGTTTCCAAGAGCTTAAGAGGAGACTTATTTCGGCACCTGTTCTAACAATACCATCTGGTTCGGATGGATTTTTTATCTACAGCGATGCTTCGGGCAAAGGGTTAGGATGTGTTCTCATGCAACATGGGAAAGTCATAGCCTATGCCTCGCGACAACTTAAAGAATATGAGAGGAATTATCCTACTCATGATCTAGAGTTGGCAGCAGTCGTTTTTCGCGCTAAAGATCTGGAGGCACTATCTTTATGGGGAGAAAGTGGAGATATATTCAGACCATAAAAGCCTTAAATATTTCTTCACTCAAAAAGAACTTAACATGCGGCAGCGACGTTGGCTCGAGCTATTGAAAGATTACGACCACACTATTTAATACCATCCCGAAAAGCGAGCGTGGTAGTAGCGCGTTGAGTAAAGATCATATGCGAGGAGCAGTGCGATGATGTCAAGTATACGCGTAGAGCCAACTTTAATAGAAGAAGTTAAGGTTGCTCGAGCCACCGGCACGAGTGATGCATATGAAGAAGAAAGTACAAGAAGGTGCTATTCCGGAAGTGAGAATCGATGAAGAAGGAATACTTCGAGTCCACTCTAGACTTTGTGTTCCTAACGACTCTGATTTGAAGTACAAGATTATGATGGAGGCACACAATACACCATTTGCAATCCATTCTGGAAGTACTAAAATGTATCGTGATCTTCGACATACATTTTGGTGGAACAATATGAAGAGAGAGATTGCAAAGTTTATCTCAACATGTTTAACTTGTCAACGTGTAAAGGCGGAGCATCAAGTGCCTAAGGGACCATTGCAACCACTTGAGATTCCGAAATGGAAGTGGGAACACATTACCATGGATTTCGTTACGGGTCTTCCCACGGTTTCTCAAGGCATAAATGCTATTTGGGTTATTGTTGATAGATTAACCAAGTCTCGCACATTTCTTGCCGATCACGGAGACTTATTCTCTTGAACGTCTTGCTAGTATGTATGTAAATGAGATTGTGAGGTTGCATGGCATGCCAAGATCTATAGTTTGGATCGTGACCCAAGATTCACTTCAAGATTTTGGGTTAGATTGCAAAAAAGCTATGGGTGCGGATTTACGATTCGATTCGACATACCATCCTCAAATGGACGGACAATCAGAGAGGACTATTCAAACTCTTGAAGATTTATTAAGACTCTGTGTCCTAGACTTCAAGGGCAGTTGGGATAAGTATTTACCATTGGTGGAATTCTCCTACAATAACGATTATCGAGTAAGTATAGGTGTGGCCCCATTCGAAGCATTATATGGGCGAAAATGTCGCTCTCCAAAGATTTTGGGGACGAGGTGGGTGAAGCAACATTGTTGGGACCCGAGTTGATGCGTATGACCACGAAAAGATCCAAATGATTAGACAACGCATACAAACGGCACAGGATCGACAAAAGGGTTATGCGGATCTTCATCGAAAGGACGTGGAGTTTAGTATAGGGGATCATGTAGTATTGCGTGTTGCCCCATGGAAGGGAGTTATAAGATTTGGGAAGAGAGGAAAGCTCAATCCACGATTTATTGGTCCATTTTAAATTCTTGACCAAGTAGGAAATGTAGCCTATAGACTCGCTTTACCTCCAAGTATGTCTCGTGTTCATAATGTGTTTCACATATCTGCGTACTTAAATAAATATGTGAAAGACCGAACCACGTTATTGAGTTAGAACCGGACGAGATAGCTGAAGACTTAATGTATGAGGAGGTACCTGTCAAGATCTTGGATAGGAAGGAGCATGTCCTACGCACGAATGTCATACCACAAGTTAAAGTCTTGTGGAGGAACCATGCTATAGAAGAAATGACACGGGAATTGGAAACGGAAATGAAAGCGAGGTATCCTCATCTTTTCAAACACCAGTGCGTGTATGTCAATTTCGAGGATGAAATTTCATAAGGGCGGGAGGTTGTAAGACCCCAAATAATTAATAAATGAAATTTAATTTCCTCTAATTATTATTTTGAAATAGTAAGGGTTGATGTGATTAATGTGGATAGTTATGGGTAAAATACATAAATATTTCAAAATAAGCAAGTGGTTATAAAATATTCATTGTTGTCGGGAATATTCGTTTGGTCGTGGAATATTAAATCTTTGTCGGGGAATATTAAATGCGACGGCAGTAGCGACCATGTGTGGGCCCTCATAACTGAAAGCGATTGGAGGAAAAAACGACAAATATAAGTTGTTTAAAAATAACGGTACATAATTATTACCGTTTACCTTTGTTGGAATACCCGGTTGGTTAAAAACAAGCGATGTCTGGCGTTGTTGCTTGAGAAGACACCGGTATTGCACCAATTATTGACTCTTACGTAAAAGGCACTACTCAATAATGGTTACTGATAATTCTTTATTCAATTATTTTATTGGTTCAATAATTGTTGTGTTGATATTTTATATTCTTTGTTGTTTCAATAATTGTCATTACACGATATTTTCATTATCGAAGCAATAATTCATATTATCTGAATAATATATTATTAGATAACATTATTGGCAATGTCTAGAAAGTTACATTTAAGGAGAGGTTTGGTCACCTAATTGCGGCGCATGAAGGAGAAATTCTTATTGGAAAGCCCCTTTTTCTTAGGAACGCACAGTTTGTCGATATTGTGATTACGTAATATTATTTGTGAATAATTAATTATTGATTCATATGATGAGGAAAATATTGATTTTATGTGGATATAGATGGAGAAAATTTTAATGTGACAATTGTTGAAAATTGAAATTTTATCTTTTTACGATAAAATAATTCATTTAAATATATATATATATATATATATATATATATATTTTAATAATATATAATGGTGATATTTTTACAACGAATGTGGGATATATGAGTATACGAGGAGGAAGAGTATTTTTGTTGCAATAAATGTTTAAAACATGTTAAACATGCTCTGGTGGACCCCATTTATTGATGAAATTTGATTATAACTGTAAAATCTCCCCGTTTGTGGATTTCGGTCAATTTATGTTTGAATTTGAAAAACTTTCTTCCGGAAAGTTGTAGAGAATTAATTTCCTATAAAAACACGCGAGATTCAATTATTTGATAAAAGGGCTATTTATTGTGAATTATTGAAGTTAGGAGTTAAAATAATTGATTTTGGAAGTTTTAATTGTTTAAAATAACAAAAAAAGCGTTTTTATATGTTGTGAGCCTCATTAATCACATGCTAGGTGGCTGATTTCAGATTCCCAAAGGATGGCGTAGAAATTTTTTATAAATATATTATTATATTAAATTTTCTGCTTTGGTGTTCTAAGCAATTTCCTATAAATAGGTGCTTAGGTTAGAATTGAAAATCACACCAGAAACTGAAGTTTTCTCTCTCTATATTATCGAGCGTATTCTTGTGAGTATTTTGAGTATACTTTGAGTATTGCTATACGGTGAAAGTTCAAGTTATAGCCTATATCCAGTATTCCAGTTAGAAGTACTGTCTTTCCGAGGTAAGGGATATTTTTTTCGTAATGATATTATTTCTTCAATATCATTATGCTGAAATATTGATCTGAAGTTTTTATCAAATTTAGAACTTTTGGTGTCGGAGTTACTATTTACGTATACGACACTATTCACGTATACGGTACTATTCACGAATACGGCACTATTCATCGAAAAATGAAAATTTTCCTTTTCGTCCAAAATATCTATTGTGGATACTAGTTTTGATTGTATCCATGTTTTGATCATTCTTGAATTTTACACCACTATGATTATTTTTGAGGTATTTTTGGACGTGGATAAAACAAAGTACGAATCCTTAATCCTTAATCCTTGTCATTTTGTTTCACTGGATTCGTTTCTTTAAAAAAAAATATTTTTCATCATCCTCAGTCTTAAATGATGATATTATTGAATATCTTTGGCCTGTAGTGCAAAGATTAATGATTTCGATGAATATCTTTGGCCCAGTGAGTGCAAAGATGAGCAGTGTTTAGATGAACATGACCAATCGGTGAATGTCCTTGGCTTGTAGTGCAAGGATGAATATATGATTCGGATATATATTGATTGATGTTACGAGGATAAAAATATTGATGATGGATTTGTTAAATTCATAGATATTAGTAGATTTCATCCTCTACGTAACTCTTCTATGAATTAATATTTTTCATTGCAGTATTGATTTAAAACTTGTTGTCTATTGTATTCTATTAAATTTTTCCTGTTGAAGACTAACGATAATTTGTTGTATATTATCTTAGTCATAATATTCTTCTTCGGGCTAGTTGAGCTCACCCTTTTCCTTTTTGTTCCATTTTTCTTCTCAGGAGGCGAGAATGTAGCGAGTACGAGTCGGGGTATGGAATGATGGTTTTAGAGAGTTGTTTAGTAGTCCTCACCATTTTTGTAAAATAATGTATCAATAATTATGATGAGGATTTATTTGTATGTGGATATTGTTTAGATGACAATATCTGTATTTAAACTCACAGTTTTACTGTTATAATAATAAAGTTGTAGTTGTTTCTGTACCGTGTATTGACAACTCAGAATGGGTGATGTATACCTATTTTGGGGGTGTCACACTACAATTGTCCACCAATGAACTACAAGGCCAATGAGGACTTTTACCACATCATTCGTTACATTACTATTATGATTATCTTAGAATAATCCACAGTCATAATCATACCAAGTCCATCTCTGCACGTAAACCAAAGATGACTTTCATCACAATATAAGCATGAGGATGATGACAATAATATAAGTATTAATCAAACGAAAACAAGGATAAATGTTAAGACTTTAAATTTATCCAAATATTATTCATCACTTAAATAACTCATAATCTAATATTGTTAATATTATAACAATATTTTAATCACTTCTTAAACTTATAAATAATTTAATTTAATTGTTTATACTTTACCAAATAATACATTTAATCATTCAAAAATGCCATACTCATAAGATTTCATCACCAATGATCAAATCACTCATCAAAAATCTGCATATACCTTATATAAGATTTTCAAGCCTTCAAATCCTATTTACCAATTCTTTAACTTCACATTACATATTTAACTCGTATGTTTGTAACTAAACTATTTTCATGAAAAATTACCAAATTAACTTATTATTTTTCTATCCTTTGTCCAAATATATATACATATATTTCATACACAACAAGTATTTTTTTATAATTTTTCAACTCTTAAGTATTTTTCAAAAATCAATTTCTAATTAATTCCTTAAGAAATTAGCTACCTCAAGTTTAACACTATAAATTCCCAAATATTGGCAGGATCTTACACTTGTTAACGTGAGCTTCCAGTTTAAATTTCATGGTCATCGGAGTTATAGAACTCCGATTATAGCGTTTTTCGTTGGAAAAACCTAAATATTGAAATAGTCATAACTTGCTCATTTTAAGTCGGAATGAGCTCATTTTCGGACAGGAGGTACTTTATACCCTATATTTTCATGTACCAAAAGGCCAAAATTTTTCTCACAAATTAAGTGGCCGAAAATGCCCTTTTAAATTTCTGGGCAGTAGCTTTTTGGTACTTTGCAGTTTTTGACTCCTTTGCTAAAATAAGTCCATACGAAAATCTACAACACCTTTTCCAGTGATTCCACTTGGATTAGTTAGAAAACTCATACATCTAACTCTAGAACTTGACCACACTCAAAAATTCAAAACATAATAGGAGATATGGTCAATTGAATTTCATGTTCTATTTTCACCAAAATTTGATTTTCAGCCCATTGTGATTTCTAAGAAACTTTCATGTTTTCACATAATAACCAACATAACTCATCATAATACTTACTAATACTACATATTCCCATGATTTCATCAGTCCAATGCTTTTATTATGACTTTCATCATAATCAACAGTCCAATTCTTATATTATGACTTTCATCATAATCCACGTAAACAGATCATTTCCACAATTTAATAATGAATGAATATAAAGGATCATTCACCATGCATGTGGTAATGCACATAAACAGGTTATTTTAACAGGATAATAAAGAATGAAATAACAGAAGGATTCACCATGCGTGCGATAGGTGAGCAATGACGAGTTATTCCCAATGAATAATAAAGAATGGAACCAGTCATGTGTAAACGCATGCATGTGGGTATTCAAGCGAATAATAAAAAAGAATCGGAACCGAGTCGTGCAAAATTACGCACCAACGGGATATTCCAATGAATAATAAAGAATGGAATTACAACAGAATTTCACCATGAATGCGATGCTTAAGATAGATGAGGTTATTCCATCGAATAATAAGGGATGGAATAACAATGAAATTCACCCATGAATGCGGTATCAGCATGATGAGTTATTCCAACATAATAATAAAGAATGGAATAACAGAAGAATTTCATCAAGTATAGGGTAGTTCGCGTATACAGGTTATTCCAACAGAATAATAAAGAATGGAATAACAGAAGTTCTCTTCATGAATACGAAAGAAATAATAACCCTTACGTGTACAACAAATAATATCCCTTACCTTAGAAGAAACTGGATATTGGAAAAGTGAGGTAGAAGACTTCTCTTCTTCTTTCTCTCTATAATTTCTCTCTCTAGAGTTTCAGTGAATTCGTAAGAAATAATGAAGGAATGAACTTCTATTTATAGAAGAACTGAAAGTGGCTCTTGGTCTTAACGAAGGGTCAAAATGACTCTTGGTAATATTGAAGAGACAACTACTATTTGCGAAGGGGAAATTAACTCTTGGAACACCGAAGAGACAAGTAACTCTTGAAAAATTGAAGGGACAAATAACTCTTGGAAAACCGAAAGGACAAGTTACTATTAAAACTTTAAACCAACGATCCATATTGATTTACTATTATAATTTCAACCAACGGTCTGAAAAATTAGCACATCTCCTCATGGAATAATATTGTACCCAAAAATAATTTGGACCGAAAAGAAATATATTTTTCGGGTGAATAGTACCCCGTGAATAGTACTTCAGGAATAGTAACCTCGTGAATAGTACCCCAACACGAAAAGTGTCCCAAATACCCGAGTGAACAATACTATAGTGAATAGTAATTGGGTGAATAGTAACCCGTAAATAGTAACTCATGAATAGTACTCTGACACGAAAAGTGTCCCAAATACCTGGGTGAATAATATAACCTCCAGACATCAATTATTATCGAAATAAATATCGATTTCTACTAACACTAATAATTCCCACACAATGGAACTATCAATTTCATCTTTAATCAACACGAACTTATTCACCATTAATATTATAATTCACAATATTTCATAACCGAATCGTTCTAGGAAGAGGGGCTTTCAATAAGGATTTTTCCCTATTGGCGCCTTGATTAGGTGACCAAACCTCTCATTGATGTAACTTCTAGACATTGTAAATATTGTAATTTAATAATATGAATAACTTTGTCGTCTCAATTATTGATTTAATAATATATCATATTATGCAGATAATATTGTGACAATAATCGAATCAATAATATGAGAGATATGATGCAACAATTACTGTAACAATAATTGAGTATAACTGAGTGACTTCTCACGTAAGCATCAATAACCAATACCGTGTGCTACTATGCAACCACGCGTATTACTGTACTTTTACTACCGAGTAGTTCAATAGTTTTAACGGTAACACTTTCGCCGTTATTTTTATAAAAAGATAATTCTGTCATTTTCTAAATACGAAAATACTTCCGTTGTGGGTTCACCAATGATTGTGCCGTCGTACGGATATTCTCGACAGAAAGAATATTCCTCGACCAAACGAATATTTTATAACAACTTGCATACTTTGCAAAATTTATAAATACTACCCACAACTATAACATTATATCAAATCCACACCATAATATTCAAAAAAAATATTTCAAGAAAATTAAATCTTTATTCATAAAATTTGGAGTCTCACAATCTCCCCTTCTTATGAAATTTTTCCCTCAAAATTTACGTACGTACCTGGTATGCTGAAGAGATGAGGATACCTTGACTTCATTTCAGATTCTAACTCTTGAGGTATAACCTTTGAGTGTTGAATACAATCCTTCTTATCTAAGATTTTAATACGTATCTCCTCATACGTTAAATCTTCTTCTATCTCGTCTAGTTTTAATTCAATAATGTGGTTCGGGTCATCCACATATTTACGTAACATTGATACGTGAAAAACGTTATGAACACGCGATATACTTGGCAGTAAAACGAGTCTATAGGCCACAGTTCCTACTCTATCGAGGATTTCAAATAGACCAATAAAATCGAGGGTTGAGAAAACGCCTTCTTGAACCTTTTTCTTCACATTCATCAGTTCTGAGTATATGTCTTGCATGGCTTTAACTTTATCGATTAAAGTTGATTCTAATCGTATATTCGCTATCTTCACGTGGGTCTCTAGAGTCTTTAACTATATCTTCATCATTTGTAAGTTATACGAAATGGGTTTTTGTGTTAATAACGTCGCACTTGTAAACGTATACGATCTTCTACTCAACGCGTCAGCTACCACGTTCGCTCTTCCACAATGATATTGAATGGTATAGTCATAATCTTCAACAGCTCTAGCCAACGTCCTTGGCGCATGATACGTTCATTTTGGTTGAAGAAATATTTAAGGGTTTTAGAAATGGGTTTTGTACTGGGGTCAATACAAAATTCGAATTCACGCTCTAGGGGTAGGCTAGGAAGTCTTTAAGAAAACGTCAGGAAATTTATTAATAATAGAGATATCATTTAAAAACTGTGACTTTCATCCAAGACTTGGATAACACATGAAATGAAGGTTTCTCCTAACGAAGTTTCAACCAATAAGTCAAAGTCTAACTTCTCTGGGATCAAATTTAAACGTTGAACGCAAGCAAGAGAGATAAAGAATGGGTAGAACCGATATCTAATAAGGTATAGACTTCGCAAGAATTTATAATTAACTAATCTGTGCTAACTTCGTTCAGGTTATTCGCTTTTTGAGAAGTCACAAAAAATGCTCTTCTTGAAACCACAGACTTTGTTTTGTCCGTATCCGCCTTTGGTGCCACCGTCTCAGCTGGACTTGATTTTGCTACAGGACAAAATTGAGCTATGTGACAGTCTTTTCCATAACTAAAACATACATTGGAAGGCTGTGAACAGTTTGGACTTATGTGTCCTTCCTCTCTGCATCTATAGCATCTAATTGGCGGTCGTTCTCCTCCCCTAGAATTGTTGCTGGTGTTGGTGCTGCTGCCAACATCTTCCCATCATCGTTAAATCTTCTCTTCTTAAATTTTCCACTTCTATTATCTTGGCCATGATTACCACCGAAGTGGTTACCATTTTTGGCATGATAATTTCCCCCACGATGGTTATCATTGTTCTGATGGCCGTTGCCACCAATACGAATATTATTGTGTTGTTGGTCGTTACCTTTTGGTTGTGCTAACTCATTATCGCGCTCTAATAAGTGAGCCATATTCACAACATCTGAATATAAACAAAGTTTATGAGAAATGAGGTATTGACGTATATCGGGTTTCAAACCTCTTAGAAACATTCGCGTCATTCGCTCCTCATTATCGATCAAATGGGATGCAAACCAGGATAATTCTGCAAACTTAGCCTCATACTGCGATACAGTCATATTATTTTGCTCTATTACTTATCTCAACATTTTCAGATGCCATTTTCAAACACTGTCACAAAACAAGGGTTAATTAACATATCACATATTATCCCTATACTCTGACCAACCAAATAAACTTAGGTAAGTCATACTAGAGAAGGAATTCCCCGTCTCTCCCCTCCTAGTTTTTATCTCACATCTCAGCCAGAGATCATATCCCTAAGCTTTGATACTAACTGTGACGCCCCCAAAATTGGTATTCATCACCCATCTTGAGTTGCCAAAAACATGGTACAAAATTCAAATACAACTTAATTATACAACAGTCGTGTAAAATACGACAAAACATAATCTAAGAGTTTTAATACATATATTATCATCTAGACAGTATACAAACTCAATGAAGTTCTTATTACATTTATTATCACACTATTTAACAGAATAGTGAGGACTACTAATGCTATCATCTGGACCATCACTCCGTTTCCCGACTCGTCCCAGCAATATTCTTATTTCCTGAAGAGAACAATGAAAGCAAAAGGGTGAGCTCAACTAGCCCAGTAAGAAATATTATGACTAAGATAATGCAGAATAAATTATCATTAGTCTTCAACAATGTTAAACCGATAAAATACAATAGACATCAAGTTTAAGCTGCGGTGAATAAGCAATCCATTAGAAAAGTCAAGTAGAGCATGATATCTACTATCTTCTATGATTTAAAATGTTTTCATCAATTTTTATCATTGAGACTCGAACAATAAATAAACCACATCATCCCTGCACCACGACCAAGGATATTCATGTAATCATCAATGGTCTTGATTATACCGAATAATCCCTGGTCATAATTATACCTACAACTGTCCAACAATGAACTACAGGCCAATGAGGACTTTTACCACATCATTCGTTACATTACGGTCATGATTATACTGAATAATCCCTGGTCATAATCATATCAAGTCCATCTCTGCACGTAAACCAAAGATGACTTTCATCACAATATAAACATGAGGATGATGGAAATAATATAAGCATTAATCAAACAAAAACAAGGATAAATGTTAAAGACTTTAAATTTATCCAAATATTATTCACCACTTAAATAACTCATAATCTAATATTGTTAATATTATAACAATATTTTAATCACTTCTTAAACTTATAAACAATTTAATTTAATTGTTTACAGTTTACCAAATAATGCATTTAATCATTCAAAAATGCCATACTCATAAGATTTCATCACCAATGATCAAATCACTCATCAAAAATCTGGATATACCTTATATAAGATTTTCAAGTCTTCAAATCCTATTTACCAATTCTTCAACTTCACATTACATATTTAACTCGTATGTTTGTAACTAAACCATTTTCATGAAAAATTACCAAATCGACTTATTATTTTTCTATCCTTTGTCCAAACATATATACATATATTTCATACACAACAAGTATTTTTTTATAATTTTTCAACTCCCTTAAGTATTTTTCAAAAATCAATTTCTAATTAATTCCTTAAGAAATTAGCTACCTCAAGTTTAACTCCAGAAATTCCCAAATCTTGGCAGGATCTTACACTTGTTAACATGAGCTTCCAGTTTAAATTTCATGGTCATCGGAGTTATAGAACTTTCGGTTATAAGCGTTTTAAATCGACAAACCTAAATATTGAAATAGTCATAACTTGCTCATTTTAAGTCGGAATGAGTTCATTTTTGGACAGGAGGTACTTTATACCGTATATTTTCATGTACCAAAAGGCCAAAATTTTTCTCACAAATTAAGTGGCCGAAAATGCCCTTTTAAATTTCTGGGCAGTAGCTTTTTGGTACTTTGCAGTTTTTGACTCCTTTGCTAAAATAAGTCCATACGAAAATCTACAACACCTTTTCCAGTGATTCCACTTGGATAAGTTAGAAAACTCATACATCTAACTCTAGAACTTGACCACACTCAAAAATTCAGAATATAATAGGAGATATGGTCAATTGAATTTCATGTTCCATTTTCACCAAAATCTGATTTTCAACCCTTTGTGATTTCTAAGAAACTTTCATGTTTTCACATAATAACCAACATAACTCATCATAATACTTACTAATATTACATATACCCAAGATTTCATTAGTCCAATGCTTTTATTATGACTTTCATCATAATGAACAGTCCAATGCTTTTATTATGACTTTCATCATAATCCACGTAAACAGATCATTTCCACGTTCACCATGCATGTGGTAATCCATATAGACAGGTTATTCCAATAGAATAATAAATAATAGAATAACAGAGGGATTCACCATGCATGCGATAGATCGCATGCATGAAGACGAGTTATTCCCAATGAATAATAAAGAATGGAACTGAATCACGCCGTAACGCACGCATGAGGATATTCCGATAGAATAATAAAGAACGGAACCAGGTCAGGCAAAATTCACACCAACAGGATATTCCAACAGAATAATAAAGAATGGAATAACAGAAGAATTTCACCAAGTATAGGGTAGTCCGCGTATACAGGTTATTCCAACAGAATAATAAAGAATGGAATAACAAAATAATTTCACCAAGTATAGGGTAGTCCACATATCTGAAAGTTATTCCAATGAGAATAATAAAGAATGGAATAACAGAAGTTCTCTTCATGAATACGAAAGAAATAATACCCCTTACGAGTACAACAAATAATATCCCTTACCTTAGAAGAAACTGGATATTGGAAAAGTGAGGTAGCAGACTTCTCTTCTTCTTTCTCTCTATAATTTCTCTCTCTAGAGTTTCAGTGAATTCGTAAGAAATAATGAAGGAATGAGCTTCTATTTATAGAAGAACTGAAAGTGGCTCTTGGTCTTAACGAAGGGTCAAAATGACTCTTGGTAATATTGAAGAGACAACTACTATTTGCGAAGGGGCAATGTGAGACCCTAGATTTTACGAATAAAGATTTAATTTTCTCAAAATATTTTTTCAAAATTATGGTGTGGATTTGATATAATGTTATAGTTGTGGGTAATATTTATAAATTTTGCAAAGTATGCAAGTTGTTATAAAATATTCGATTGGTCTGGGAATATTCTTTTTGTCGGGGAATATTCGTACGACGGTACAATCATTGGTGGACCCCGCAATGGAATTATTATCGGATTGAGAAAACGACAAAAATATTTTATAAATAATGGCGGAGGTGTTACTGTTAAAATTGTTGAACTACCCGGTAGTAAAAGTACGATGTCTGGCGTGGTTGCATAGTAGCACACGGTATTGATTATTGATGCTTACGTGAGAAATCACTCAGTTATACTCAATTATTGCTATAGTAATTGCTGCATCATATGTCTCATATTATTGATCCAATTATTGTCACAATATCATTTGCATTATATTATATGTTATTAAATCAATAATTGAGACGATAAAGTTATTCATATTATTAAATTGCAATATTTATAATGTCTAGAAGTTCTGTTAAGGAGAGGTTTGGTCACCTAATTGTGCGCCAATAGGGAGAAATCCTTATTGGAAAGCCCCCTCTTTCCTGGGAACAACCTAGTAGTTAAATATTGTGAGTTATAATATTAATGATGAATAAGTTCGTGTTGATTAAAGATGAATTTGATAGTTTCATTATGTTGGGATTATTTGTGTTAGTAGAAATCGACATCTATTCCGATGATAATTGATGTCTGGAGGTTATATTGTTCAATCGAATTATTCGGGAACTTTTTGTGTCGAGTACTATTCACGAGTTACTATTCATAAGTTACTATTCACGAGTTACTATTTATGAGTTACTATTCATGAGTTACTATTCACGAAGTTACTATTCACCCTATTATTATTTTTACTCTAGTATTGTGCATTCGGGTATTTGGGTACAATATTATTCCATGAGGAGATGTGCTAATTTTTCGAATAGTTGGTTGAAGTTATATTAGTGAATCAATATGGATGGGCCGGTGGAAAGTTATAATAGTGAATCAATATGGATCATTTGGTTTAAAGTTTTAATAGTAAATCGGTATGGACCGCTTTTTAAGTTTTAATAGTAAATCAATCTGAATGAGTCCGTTTAAAAAGTAAATCAATCTGGACCGTTCGAGAATTAGGTACTATTCAATCCATTCTTCTATAAATAGAAACTCATTCCTTCATTATTTCTTACGAATTCAATTGAAACTCTAGAGAGAAATTATAGAGAGAAAAGAAGAAGAGTTTTACTCGCTACTTACTTCTATATCCAGCTTCTTTTTTGCGGTAAGGGTGTTATTCTTTCTTATTCATGAAGAGAACTTATGTTATTCCATTCTTTATTATTACATTGGAATAACTCAGTGTAACGCTATGACATACCCTATACATAACCTTTTGTATCATGACATACCCTATACTTGGTGAAATCATTCATTATTCCATTCTTTATTATTCTGTTGGAATAACCAAATATACTGTGACATACCCTATACTTGGTGAAATCCTTATGTTATTCCATTCTTTATTATTACATTTGGAATATCCTGCGTCGCGTTTTTCACCGGACACGGTTCCGTCTTTATTATTATTCATTGGAATAACTTTGTATCGCGGACTCCCTATACTTGGTGAAATCCTTATGTTATTCCATTCTTTATTATTCTATTGGAATATCCTCATACATGTGCTTTATGCGGACACTGGTTCCGTCTTTATTATTCTCGTTGGAATAACTTTGTATCGCGGACTCCCCTATACTTGGTGAAATCGATGTTATTCCATTCTTTATTATTACATTGGAATATCCTATCTGTATGCGTTTTATCTTTGGACTGGTTCCGTATTATTTATTACTGTTGGAATAACTTTTGCTGTCTTTTATCTATCACATGCCCGTGATTGATTTTTTTGTTATTCCATTCTTTATTATACTCAGTTGGTTAAAGTTTTGACTTCATACTCCATGAAATTAGTGGAATATCCTTGATATTTGCGCTTCATCCAAAGATATCTTTTCATGGAAATATTCTTCGAGCATTCTTGAATTTTACTCTACAAAGAAGTATCATGTTGACAATTTGGGCGTTATTAGTTCTGGATAAATTAATTAAATGAACTTGTTTTATTGAATTCTTATATCATTGTCATCATCCTCATGTTTATATTTTTTGAAAGTCATCTCGTGGCTCATAGTGCATAGATGGACTTGGTATGATTATGACCAGGGATTATTCGGTATAATCATGTCCGTAATGTTACAAATGATGTGATAAAAGTTCACATTGGCCCGTAGTGCATTGATGGACAGTTGTTGGCATGATCATGACCATTGATGTATACACGAATATCCTTGGCCCGTAGTGCATGGATAATTTGTGGTCGTGACCCTAATGAATACCCTTGGCCGTAGTGCAGGGATGATGTGGATTATTTATTAAGCTGGGTCTCAGCGATAAAAGTGATGAAAAACTTTGTAAATCATAAAAGATAGTAGATTTTATTCTCTACTTGACTCTTTTAATGAATTGCTTATTCCGCTGCAGTTAAACTTGATGTCTATTGTATTTTATTAGTTTAACATTATTGAAGGCTAATGATAATTTATCCTGCATTATCTTAGTCATAATATTTTTTACTGGGCTAGTTGAGCTCACCCTTTCTTTCCTTTGTTCTTCTTGAAATGAGAACGTAGCAGGGACTAGTCGGGGAACGGAGTGATGGTCCAGATGATAGCATTAGTAGTCCTCATTATTCTGTGAAATAGTGTAATAATAATTGTAATGAGGACTAAATTTGAGTTTGTATACTGTCTATGAGGACTCCATTGAGAGTGGATATTGTCTAGAAGGAAATATTCTTGCTTAAACTCTCAGTTTATGTTTTGTCGTATTTTACACGACAGTTGTATAATTAAGTTATATTTGATTTATGTACCATGTATTTGGCGACTCAAGATGGGTGATGTATACCTATTTTGGGGGCGTCACAGGCAATTAACTCTTGGAACACCGAAGAGACAAGTAACTCTTAGAAAACTGAAGGGACAAATAACTCTTGGAAAACTGAAGGGACAAATAACTCTTGGAAAACTGAAAGGACAAGTTACTATTAAAACTTTAAACCAACGATCCATATTGATTTACTATTATAATTTTAACCAACGGTCTGAAAAATTAGCATATCTCCTGATGGAATAATATTGTACCCAAAAATGATTTGGACTGAAAAGAAATATATTTTTCGGGTGAATAGTACTCCGTGAATAGTACTTTGGGAATAGTAACCCCGTGAATAGTACCCCAGCACGAAAAAGTGTCCCAAATACCCGAGTGAACAATACTAGAGTGAATTGTAATCGGGTGAATAGTAGCCTGTGAATAGTAACTTGTGAATAGTACTCCGACACGAAAAGTGTCCCAAATACCCGAGTGAATAATATAACCTCCAGACATCAATTATTATCGAAATAAATATCGATTTCTACTAACACTAATAATTCCTACATAATGGAACTATCAATTTCATCTTTAATCAACACGAACTTATTCACCATTAATATTATAATTCACAATATTTCATAACCTTGGTCGTTCTGTGGAAGAGGGGCTTTCAATAAGTATTTCTCCTATTGGCGCGCAATTAGGTGACCAAACCTCTCCTTGATAGAACTTCTAGACATTGTAAATATTACAATTTAATAATATGAATAACTTTGTCGTCTCAATTATTGATTTAATAATTTATCATATTATGCACATGATACTGTGACAATAATTGAATCAATAATATGAGAGATATGATGCAACAATTACTTTGTAGCAATAATTGAGTATAAGCCGAGTGACTTCTCACGTAAGCATCAATAACCAATACCATGTCTTCTTTATGCAACCACGCGTATTCATTGTACTTTTACTACTGAAGGTAGTTCAACGGTTTTAATGGTAACACTTTCGTAGTTGTTTTTATAAAAGATAATTACGTAGTTTTTTCTAAATCACGATAATACTTCCGTTAATGGGTTCACTGATGATCGTCTTGGTCGTCTGGATATTCTCGATAAAAAGAATATTCCCAGACCAAACGAATATTTTATTAAAACTTGCATACTTTGCAAAATTTATAAATACTACCCACAAATATAACATTATATCAAATCCACACCATAATATTCAAAAAAATATTTCAAGAAAATTAAATCTTTATTCATAAAATTTGGGGTCTCACAATATATATATGAGTAATATAATAAAACCGAGATAACTTCTACCAACAGTTTTAAAAAATGGGTAAGTGGGTTCATAAAATAAGCAAAAATTTTAACAAATACTTCATAAAAATCTCCTCAATATTTTTAGTAACATTTATTTCTCATTATTATAACTTGCAATATTAACAACCAGATCGTTCCCAGGAAAGAGGGGGCTTTCCGATAAGGATTTCTCCCTATTGGCGCGCAATTAGGTGACCAAACCTGTAAGACCCCGAATTTTATGAAATGAAAGTATTTAATTTTATTATAATTATTATTTTATTTCGTAAATGGTTAAATTGATAAAAGGTTTAAGTTAAGGGTGATATTTAAAAATTTTGCAAAGTAAACAAGTTGATATAAAATATTCGTTGTGTCGAGGAATATTTTTTTGTCGGGAATATCTGTATGACGGCACAATCATTGGTGGACCCCACAATGGAAGTAGTGTCGTAGTTAGAAAATGACAGAATTATTATTTTTTAAAAATAACAGCGAAAGTGTTACCATTAAAACTGTTGAACTACCCTAGAGTAAAAGTACTGATGAATACGCTGGTTGCGTATAAGAAGACACTTGTGATTGATTATTGATTCTTACGTAAGAAGTCACTGAGTTATACTCAATTATTGTTACAGTAATTGCAACATCATATCTCTCATATTATTGATTCAATTATTGTCATAGTATCAATATTTTATATTATTAAATCAATAATTGAGATGACAAAGTTATTCATATTATTATTTGCAATATTGACAATGTCTAGAAGTTTTGTCAAGGAGAGGTTTGGTCACCTAATTGCGCGCCAATAAGGAGAAATCTTTATCGGAAAGCCCCATCTTTCCTGGGAACGACCTGGTTGTTAAATATTGAGATTTATAATATTAATGATGAATAAGTTCGTGTTGATTAAAGATGAAATTTATAGTTCCATTGTGTGGGAATTATTTGTGTTAGTGGAAATCGGCATTTATTTTTATAATAATTAATGTCTGGAGGTTATATTGACCGATCGGGTAATTCACCGGATAAATGAGCAATTAATTGCTATTAATTCACATGCTTATAACTATGTGTTCACATGTGTGTACTATTGATTCATATGATTTACTATTAGGGGAGTTGATGTAAGATTGATAATACTTGCATGACTAAATTAAAAATGGAGGTATAGATGAAGGTACTATACTGTAATTAGTTTTTTTCACATGATTATACTATTGAGTCACATGAATGAACTATTAATTCATATTATTTACTATTAGGAGAGGTGGTGCAAGTTTGATAATACTTGCAGGACTAAATTAAAAATGAAGAAAAAGAGGAAGGTATTATACTGTAATATTTCGAGCCTCAAAATGTGCAATTATTGAAACTATATCTTCCTATAAATAGAAGCTCATTCTTTCTTCATTTCTTATCAATTCACTAAGTCTCACAAGAGCAATTATTATAGAGAAATTATAGAGAGAGAAACTATAGAGAGAAAGAATAAGCGAATTCTGCTACTTCACTATTCCAGTATCCAATTTCTTCTAAGGTAAGGGGTATTATTTCTTTTGTATTTATGAAGAGAGTTATTTTCTTTCAATACTCGTAAAGGTTATTATTCCATTCTTTATTATTCTGTTGGAATAACATGTCTGTGCGGTCTATCGCATGCCTGGTGAATTCTTTTGTTGTTCCATTCTTTATTATTTTATTGGAATAACCTGTCTGTGCGGTCTATCGCATGCCTGGTGAATTCTTCTGTTATTCCATTCTTTATTATTCTGTTGGAATAACCTCTCTGAGCGGTCTATCGCATGCTTGGTGAATTCTTCTATTATTCCATTCTTTATTATTCTGTTGGAATAACCTGTCTATGTGGATTACCGCATGCATGGTGAATGAGCCTTCGTATTTATTCTTTATTAAATTATGGAAATAATCTGTCTACGTGGATTACCGCATGGTGGGTGAAAATCTATTTGCAGTTTCATATATTCTATTATACTCGTATGAGATATCATTTCTTTTGTACTCGTCATGAAATATCGTTTTCTTTGGTATTTTTCTTTTACGAGTTACTATTTAAGGGTTACTATTCACCTAATTACTATTCACTCTAGTATTATTCACTCGGGTATTCGGGGCACTTTTCGTGCCAGAGTACTATTCATGAGTTACTATTCATGGGTTACTATTCACCCGATTACTATTCACTCTAGTATCATTTATTCGGGTATTCGGGACACTTTTCATGTCGGGGTACTATTCACAGGGTACTATTCTCGAAGTACTATTCACGAGGTACTATTCACCCGAAAAATATATTTCTTTTCTGTCCAAATTATTTTTGGTACATGAATATTATTCTTGAATTTTACTCTACAAAGCAGTATCATGTTGATAATTTGGACGTTATTGATTTCTGGATAAATTAAATTATAAATCTTTAAAATTTATCCTTGAACTTGTTTTATTAAATTATTATGTCATTGTCATCATCCTCATGCTTATATTGTGATGAAAGTCATCTTTGACTTACGTGCATAGATGGACTTGGTATGATTATGACCAAGGATTATTCGGTATAATCATGACCGTAATGTAACGAATGATGTGGTAAAAGTCCTCATTGGTCTGTAGTTCATTGATGGACAGTTGTTGGTGTGATTATGACCAGGGATTATTTGGTATAATCATAACCATTGATGATTACATGAATATCCTTGGTCGTGGTGCAGGGATGATTCGATTGGGCTAGTTGAGCTCACCCTTTCTTTCACTGTTCTCTTCAGGAAATGAGAATATAGCTGGGACTGGTCGGGGATTGACGGTCCAGATGGTTGTTTTAGTAGTCCTCACTATTCTGTGAAATAGTGTGATAATAATTGTAATGAGGACTCCATTGAGTGTGGATATTGTCTAGATGACAATATTCTTATTGAAACTCTTAGATTATGTTTTGTCGTATTTTACACGACTGTTGTATAATTAAGTTGTATTTGAATTTTGTACCATGTATCTGACAACTCAAGATAGGTGATGTATACCTATTTTTGGGGCGTTACAAAACCCCTTTCCTCGACAGAACTTTCTAGACATTGTTAATTATGATGATAATAATATGAATAACTTGTCATCTCAATTATTGATTTAATAATATATAAAATATTGACAATAATTGAATCAAATAACGTGAGATACTATGCAGTAATTACAGTAGCAATAATTGAACAAAACTGAGTGACTTCTCACTTAAGCATCAATAATCAATATCGTAATGCTACTATGCAACCACGCCAGATTCATCGTACTTTTATCATTGGATATTTCAACAGTTGACGGTAAAACTTTCGTAGTTAGTTTTATAAAAGATATTTACGCTGCTTTCTAACTCCGAATAATAATTACATTGTGGGGTCCACCAATGATTGTGTCGTCGTATGAATATTCCAAGTTATAATGAATATTCCCCGACCAATCGAATATTTTATAACAACTTGAATGTGACGCCCCCAAAATAGGTATACAACACCCATTCTGAGTCGCCAAATACATGGTACAGAAAGCAAACTACAACTTCAATAATACAATTGTCGTGCAAAATACGACAACACATACTGTGAGTTTAAATACAAATATTGTCTTCTAGACAATATCAACACTCAAATAAGTCCTCATTACAATTATTCATACACTATTTTACAGAAATAGTGAGGACTACTAAAACATCTTTCTAGAACCATCACTCCATACCCCGACTCGATCCTGCTATGTTCTCACCTCCTGAGAAGAAAAATGGAACAAAAAGGAAAAGGGTGAGCTCAACTAGCCCAGTAAAGAATATTATGACTAAGATAATATACAACAAATTATCATTAGTCTTCAACAGGGAAAAATCTGATAGAATATAATAGACAACAAGTTTTAGACAACAAATGCAGCGGAAACAACAATCCATTAGAAGAGTCACGTAGAGAATGAATTCTATTATCTTCTAAGATTTAAAAGTCCATCATCAATATTTTATCCCTGTAACATCAATAAATATACATCTTTAATCAAATATTCATCTTTGCACTACAGGCCAAAGATATTCATTTATATCACCAGTCGGTCATGTTCATCTCAACACCTGTTCATCTTTGCACTACGGGCCGAAGATATTCAATAATATCATCATTTAAGGACTGAGAATGATGAAAAATATTTTAAAGAAAATGAATCCAAAGGCGATGAAGGAAAAATATTAGGGATTAGTATAACAGTTTATCCAAGATCAATAATACTCCATAATAACCAATTGTGAAGCAGAAATCAAAAATAAAGATCAAAACATGGATACAATCAAAGATAGTAACCATAATAGACATCTTGGACAAAAAAGAAAATTTTCATTTTTTATGAATGAATAGTCTTAGTATCGTGAATAAAGAACCCCAACACAAAAAGTTCCAAATTTGATTAAAAGTTTAAACCAATATTTCTAAGATAATGATATTGAAGAAAATAATATCATTTCAAAAGAAAATAAAATCCCTTACCTTAAAATAACCGTACTTCTGACTGAATTACGGATATAGTGCTGACAGAAACTTGCACCGTATAACAACACTCAAAGTATCAAAATAATCACAGGAATACGCTCGATAATATAGAAAGAGAAAGAGAGAAAACTTGTTTCTGGTGTGATTTTCAATTCTAACTTAGCCCCCTATTTATAGGAAAATGCTAGAACGCCAAAGGAGACTAAATTGATAAAATATTAATAATTCTTATCTTTTTTCTACGCATGCTAGGTTGGACAATCAGCCATCTTTGAACAAAATTAGCAGCCCATGTGCATTCAACACCAACCAAAAAGTGGATCCCACCCATAATTTAATAAAAATCATTTTATTTTCTGAAAATTCAGTAATTCATAGAAAAGAGTCCGTTTATCAGAAAAATACGAATTTTATGTCCATTCCACACGAAATCGAATTATTTACAACTTTGTAGCTTTGAGTTTCTCCAAATTCCAAACCAAAAATATTTGAAATTCACAAACGGATGATTTTTAATACCTTCATTCCGACAAAAATACTGATAAAACACCTCAGCATTAATTCCTTCATTTATAACCACATAAAATAAATAAATCCATCATTTATATCCACATCAAATAAATATTTTTTTTATCATATAAATCAATAAATTATTCACAAATAATATTATAGAATCACAATTATGACAACCAGGCCGTTCCCAGGAAAGAGGGGGCTTTTCAATAAGGATTTCTCCTTCTTGGCGCCAAGATTAGGTGACCAAACCTCCTCGATGTAACTTTCTAGACGCGTTGCCAATAATGCTTTATCTAATAATATTATTCAAATAATATGAACTATTGATCCGATAATGGAAATCTTTATGCAATGACAATTATTGAAACAACAATAATATTAAATATCAACGCAAAGAATTATTGAATTAATAAAATAAAATATTGAATAATAACTACTATAACAATTTATTGAGTAGTGCCTTCTTACGTCTGAATCAATAATTCAACAATCTTGTCTTGTACCGTGTCTTCTTCGTCTGCAACCACGCGTATTCAGTATTTTAACCACCGAGTAATCCAACGATGTGTTAATTCGTGAACAATTACGCCGTTATTTATAAAAACTCATACTTTGTCATTTTCTTCATCCGCCGCTATTTACATTATGAGCCCCACGAATGGTCATACGCCATTAAATGCGAATATTCCCCAAAAAAGAATATTCCACGACCAAAAGAATATTCCTGCACAAAATGAATATTTTATAACCACTTGCTTATTTTGTAAAATTTGCACATTTCACCCATAACCAAAGCATTATATCAAATTAACACCTTATTAATTTAGAATAATGAATAGAAAAATTCAATTTTATTTATAATAAGTTGCGGTCTTACAACCTCCCTCCTTATAAAATTTCGTCCTCGAAATTGACGTGCGATACACTGTGTTTCAACGGTGAGGGTACCTTGCTTTCATTTCCGATTCCAACTCCCAGGTCATTTTCTCAATATCATGGTTCCTCCACGAAACCTTAACTTGTGGTATAACCTTGGTGCGTAGGACATGTTCTTTTCTATCCAAGATCGTAATAGGTACCTCCTCGTACGTTAAATCTTTGGCTATCTCATCTTGTTCTAACTCAATAATATGGTTCGGGTCTTTCACATATTTACGAAGCATAGATATGTGGAAAACATTGTGAACATGAGACATACTTGGAGGTAATGCGAGTCTATAGGCCACATTTCCTATTCGGTCAAGAATCTCAAATGGACCAACAAATCGTGGATTGAGCTTTCCTCTCTTCCCAAATCTTGTAACTCCCTTCCATGGAGCAATACGTAATAGTACATGATCTCCAATATTAAATTCCACATCCTTTCGATGAAGATCAACATAACTCTTTTGTCGATCTTGTGAGGTTTGAATACGTTGTCGAATCATTTAGATCTTTTCTGTAGTCATGCGTACTAATTCTGGTCCCAACAACATTTCTTCTCCCACCTCGTCCCAGCATACTGGAGAACGACACTTTCGTCCATACAACACCTCAAATGGAGCCATGCCTATACTTGCTTGATAACTATTGTTGTAGGAGAATTCCACCAGTGGTAAATACTTATCCCAACTCCCTTTAAAGTCTAGAACACAGAGTCTTAATAAATCTTCAAGAGTTTGAATAGTCCTCTCTGATTGTCCGTCCGTTTGAGGATGGTATGCTGAACTAAATCGTAAATCCGTGCCCATAGCTTTCTGCAAGCTAACCCAAAATCGTCAAGTAAATCTTGGGTCACGATCCGAAATTATAGATACTGGCATGCCATGCAATCTCACAATCTCATTCACGTACATACGAGCAAGACGTTCAAGGGAATAAGTCTCACGTATCGGCAAGAAATGAGCAGACTTGGTTAATCTATCAACAATAACCCAAATCGCATCTATGCCTTGAGAAACTTTGGGAAGACCTGGTAACAAAATCCATAGTAATGTGTTCCCACTTCCATTTCAAATCTCAAGTGGTTGCAATGGACCTTTTGGCACTTGATGCTCCGCCTTTACTCGTTGACAAGTTAAACACCTCGAGATAAACTCCACGATCTCTCTCTTCATATTGTTCCGCCAAAATGTGTGTCGAATATCATGATACATTTTGGTAATCCCAGGATGGATTGCAAATGGAGTGTTGTGTGCCTCTATCATGATTCTATGCTTCAAGTCAGGATCGTTAGGAACGCAAAGTCTAGAGTTGACTCGAAGTATTCCTTCTTCATTGATTCTTGCTTCTGGAATAACACCTTCTTGCACTTTCTTCTTCATACGCATCAGCCCCAGGTTCGTAGCTTGAGCAATTTTAACTTTATCGATTAAAGTCGGTTCTACTCGTATATTCGCCATCATCATGTGGGTCCCTGGAGTCTTTAACTCAATCTCAATCCTTTGTAAATCGTACAAAATGGGTCTTTGTGTTAACAACATTGCACTCGTACCCGAATACGATCTTCTACTCAATGCGTCAGCTACTACGTTTTCTTTTCCAGGACAATATTGAATAGTGTGATTGTAATCTTTAAACAGCTCAAGCCAACATCGTTGCCGCATGTTGAGTTCTTTTTGGGTGAAGAAGTATTTGAGGCTTTTATGATCCGTATAAATCTCCACTTTCTCCCTATACAGGTAGTGTCTCCAGATTTTCAATGCGAAAGCGATTCAGCTAACTCCGGATCATCGTGGATAATTCCTCTCATATTCTTTGAGTTATCGTGAGGCATATATACTATGACTTTCCCATGTTGCATGAGAACACATCATAACCCTTTTCACGAAGCATCAGTAGATAACAAATCCATCCGAACCAGATGGTATTGCGAGCAGTCTTGAAATGAGTCTCCTCTTGAGCTCTTGGAAACTCTTCTCGCATTCCTTGCTCCATACGAATTTTGTATCTTTTGAGTCATTGAGTTAATCTGAGTAGAGATTAGAGAAAATCCTTCCACGAATCTCCGATAATAACCAAATTAAGCCCAAAAGCTACGTCTTGATCCACCGACTTGGTTGCTCCCACTTTGTATTGCTTTAATCTTCGCCAGTCAACAGATACTCCATGTTTTGACACCACGTGCCCAAGGAATGCTACTTCCTCAAGCCAGAACTCGCATTTCTTCAGCTTGGCATAAAGCTTTTTTCACGAAGTCTTTCAAGTATCAGCTTCAAATGGTGCTCATAATCTTCACGGCTTTTGGAATAGATGAGGATATCATCAATAAAGACAACAACGAACTGATCCAAATATTCCTTGAATACTCGGTTCATCATATCTATGAAAGTAGCAGGAGCATTAGTCAATCCAAAAGACATGACTAAGAATTCATAATGCCCGTACCGAGTTCTAAATGCAGTCTTTGGAATATCCTCAGTTTTAATCTTCAGCTAATGATATCCAGAATGAAGGTCGATCTTTGAAAAGAATTGTGCTCCTTGTAACTGGTCAAACAGGTCATCAATGCAAGGTAGCGGATACCTATTCTTGATGGTGACATGGTTCAATTCTCGGTAGTCAATACAAAGTAGCATACTCCCGTCTTTCTTCTTTACGAATAAAATAGGAGCACCCCAAGGAGATGTACTAGGACGAATGAAGCCGATGTCTAATAACTCCTGAAGTTCAATAGGAGCCATTCGATATGGGGTTTTAGAAATAGGCTTTGTACTCGGTTCAAGGTCAATAAAGAATTCAAAATCACGTTCTGGGGGTAGACCGGGAAGTTCTTCAGGAAATACATTAGGAAATTCTCTAACAACAGAAATATTATCTAAATCTGACTTGTCTTTATTCAAATCCATAACATGGGCTAAGAAAGCTTGACATTCATTTTTCAATAAACGAATAGCTTTGTGGCTTGATATGACAGTGACTGATTTTAGTGGTTTAGTTTTTTGAATTCGCATAACAGGTCGGTTAGGAATATGAAAACTAACAACCTTACGAAAACAATCAATTTTGGCATGATGAGTGGTTAACCAATCAATTCCTAAAATCACATCAAAAACAAGTATCTTTAAAGAGATAAGATCAACAGATAATGTGATAGTGCCAACTTGGATCAAGCAATATTTATAAACTGTAGATGTAACGAAGGTTTCACCCAACGGAGTTTCAACAGATAAGTTAAAGTCCAATTTTTCCGGAGTCAAGTTTAAACGTTGAGCACAAGCAAGAGAGATAAAAGAATGGGTAGAACCGTAATCTAGTAAGGTATAAACTTTGTAAGAATTCAAGATTAGCTTACCCGTGATCACCTCGTTTGGGTTCCTCACGTTTTGGCCAGTCACGACAAACGCTCTTCCAGGAACCGCATATTTTGACTTATCCGGGACAGCCCTTGGAGTCACCATCCCCGCTGAACTTGGTTTTGCTATAGAACAATCCCGAGCTATGTGACCTTCCTTTCCACAGTTATAATATACCTTGGATTGTTGTGGACAGTTTGGGCTAATATGTCCCTCTTTCCCGCATTTGTAACATCTAACTAGCGGTCGTTTTCCTCCTCTAGAATTTGTTGTTGGTGCTGGTGCTGCTGATGATGTCTTCCCATCATTGTTGAATCTCCTCTTTCTGAAATTTCCACTTGACTCACCTCTCTTATTATCATGGCCACGATTACCACCCGAGTGGTTCTGCTTTTGTCCGTGTATTTTTTCCCTCCTCATTTGGTTATCATCGCTCGATGATCATTGCCACCGTATGACCTTGGTTGTGGTCCCTCGGTTGAGTATACTCATTATATCATTCTAATAATTGTGCCCTATTGACAACATCTGAATACAGAGAAAATTTATGAGAGATAAGGTATTGAGAATCTCGAGTTTTAGACCTCTCAGAAACACCCGCGTCATACGTTCCTCATTCTCTACCAAATGAGGTGCAAACCTGGATAACTCCGCGAACTTCGCCTTGTACTGAGACACTGTCGTGTTGTTCTGTTCCAGTCTAATAAACTCTACCTCCTTCATATGACGAATACTTTCAGGAAAGTACTTGTCATTGAATAGTTTCTGAAATCTTTCCCAAGACAAGTTGAGTGCGGCTGGCTGGGTACGCTTCATAGATTCCCACCAGTAATATGCCTCTCCACAGAATATAAAGGTAGCGAATGGAACCTTCTGTTCCTCCGTGCATCCCAAGACATCGAATATCTTGGTAATTTGCTTGACCCATGTTTCCGCCTTAATCGGATCGGGCTTTCCCAAGAAATCTGGTGGTCCCAACTCCTTGAACTACTTGGCTGTGACAGACCACGCGTTGCAATCATTTCCACCCGTATTTTGTACACGAGTCTCCCTCGTTTGATTTTGCATGAACTGTAAAAAGCTCCTAAACATTCCATCGTTCATCGTTTTCTCGGTAGTGTTGTTTACAGGAGGAATATTGCCATCCTGTTGCACATTCTCCTGGTTTGTGACTAAAGGTTGTTCCACAGTCTCATACACTCTATTGTTAACGTTCTCAGCAGCCATTCTTAAATACTTCCATAAAATAAGGGTTAATTAAACAAATTAACATAACACATAATATCCTATATTATGACCAACCAATAAATAAGCTTAGTTAGGACACACTAGCGAAGGATTTACTCATCTCTCCCCTCCTAGTTCTATTCCTCGATCTCCGCCAGAGACCATATCCCTAAGCCTTGATACCAACTGTGATGCCCCCAAAATAGGTATACAACACCCATTCTGAGTCGCCAAATACATGGTACAGAAAGCAAACTACAACTTCAATAATACAATTGTCGTGCAAAATACGACAACACATACTGTGAGTTTAAATACAAATATTGTCTTCTAGACAATATCAACACTCAAATAAGTCCTCATTACAATTATTCATACACTATTTTATAGAAATAGTGAGGACTGCTAAAACATCTTTCTAGAACCATCACTCCATACCTCGACTCGATCCTGCTATGTTCTCAACTCCTGAGAAGAAAAATGGAATAAAAAGGAAAATGGTGAGCTCAACTAGCCCAGTAAAGAATATTATGACTAAGATAATATACAACAAATTATCATTAGTCTTGAACAGGGAAAAATCTGATAGAATATAATAGACAACAAGTTTTAGATCAACAAATGCAGCGGAAACAACAATCCATTAAAAGAGTCACGTAGAGAATGAATTCTACTATCTTCTAAGATTTAAAATTCCATCATCAATATTTTATCCCTGTAACATCAATCAATATACATCTTTAATCAAATATTCATCTTTGCACTACAGGCCAAAGATATTTATCAGTTAATCATTCATCTTTGCACTACAGGCCAAAGATATTCATTTATATCACCAGTCAATCATGTTCATCTCAACACCTGTTCATCTTTGTACTATGGGCCAAAGATATTCAATAATATCATCATTTAAGGACTGAGGATGATGAAAAATATTTTAAAGAAAACGAATCCAGTGAGACAGAAGGACAAATATTAGGGATTCGTATAACAGTTTATCCAATATCAATAATACTCCATAATAACCAACTGTGAAGCAGAATTCACAAATAAAGATCAAAACATGGATACAATCAAAGATAGTAACCATAATAGACATCTTGGACAAAAAGAAAAATTTTCATTTTTTGGTGAATAGTGTCGATATTAAGTGAATAGTTTGTATCGTTAATAGTCTTTATGTATCGTGAATAGTAACCTCGACACAAAAAGTTCCAAATTTGATTAAAAAGTTCAAACCAATATTTCGGCATAATGATATTGAAGAAAATAATATCATTTCAATAGAAAATAACATCCCTTACCTCAAAATAACCGTACTTCTAACTGAATTTCGGATATAGTGCTGGCAAAAACTTGCACTGTATAGTAACACTCAAAGTATCAAAATACTCACAAGAATACGCTCGATAATATAGAGAGAGAAAGAGAGAAAACTTTTTTCTGGTGTGATTTTCAATTCTAACTTAGCCCTCTATTTATAGGAAAATGCTAGAACGTCAAAGGAGACTAAATTAATAAAATATTAATAATTCTTATCTTTTCTCTACGCATGCTAGGTTGGACAATCAGCCATCTTTGAACAAAATTAGCAGCCCATGTGCATTCAACACCAACCAAAAAGTGGGTCCCACCAATAATTTAATAAAAATCATTTTATTTTTTGAAAATTCAGTACTTCATAGAAAATAGCCCGTTTATCAGAAAAATACGAATTTTATATCCATTCCACACGAAATTGAATTATCTACAACTTTGTAGCTTTGAGTTTCTCCAAATTCCAAACCGAAAATATCCAAAATCAACAAACGTATGATTTTTAATACCTCCATTCCGACAAAAATATTGATAAAACACCTCAGCATTAATTCCTTCATTTATAACTACATAAAATAAATAAATCCATCATCTATATCCACATCAAATAAATATTTCTTTATCATATAAATCAATAATTAATTATTCACAAATAATATTATAGAATCACAATTATGACAACCAGGCCTTTCCTAGGAAACATGGGCCTTTCCAATAAGGATTTCTCCTTATTGGCGCGCAATTAGGTGACCAAACCTCTCATTGACAGAACTTTCTAGACATTGCCAATAATGCTTTATCTAATAATATTATTCAAATAATATGAATTATTGATCCGATAATGGAACATCTTTGTGCGGATGACAATTATTAAAACAACAATAATATTAAATATCAACGCGCGATAATTATTGAATTAATAAAATAAAATATTGAGCAATAACTTCATAACAATTATTGAGTAGTGCCTTCTTACGTGCGAATCAATATTTCAACAATCTTGTGCAATATCGTGTCTTCTTGTGCACCATAAAGATTCTTGTATTTTAACCACCGGGTAATCCAACGATTATTAATTGGTAACAATTACGCCGTTATTTATAAAAACTCATACTTTGTCATTTTCTTCATCCGAGCGGTTATTACATTATGAGCCCCATGAATGGTTTGTAAAATCGTATTGCGAATATTCCCAAACAAAAAGAATATTCCACGACCATAAGAATATTCCCCGACAAAAATGAATATTTTATAACCACTTGCTTATTTTGTAAAATTTGCACATTTCACCCATAACCAAAGCATTATATCAAATTAACACCTTATTAATTTAGAATAATGAATAGAGAAAATTCAATTTTATTTATAATAAGTTGGGGTCTTACAACCTCCCCTCCTTATAAAATTTCATCATCGAAATTGACGTACATACCTGGTGTTTCGAACAGGTGAGGGTACCTCGCTTTCATTTCTGATTCCAACTCCCAGGTCATTTCCTCAATATCATGGTTCCTCCACAAAACCTTAACTTGTGGTATAACCTTGGTGCGTAGTACATGTTCTTTTCTATCCAAGATCCTAACAGGTACCTCCTCGTATGTTAAATCGTCGGCTATCTCGTCTAGTTCTAACTCAATAATATGGTTCGGGTCTTTCACATATTTACGAAGCATAGATATGTGGAAAACATTGGGAACACGAGACATACTTGGAGGTAATGCAAGTCTATAGGCCACATTTTTTATTCGGTCAAGAATCTCAAATGGACCAACAAATTGTGGATTGAGCTTTCCCCTCTTCTCAAATCTTGTAACTCCCTTCCATGGAGCAATACGTAATAGTACATGATCTCCAATATTAAATTCCACGTCCTTTCGATGAAGATCAGCATAACTCTTTTGTCGATCTTGTGAGGTTTGAATACGTTGTCGAATCATTTGGATCTTTTCTATAGTCATGTGTACTAATTCTGGTCCCAACAACGTTTCTTCTCCCACCTCGTCCCAGCATACTGGAGAACGACACTTTCGTCCATACAACGCCTCAAATGGAGCCATGCCTATACTTGTTTGATAACTATTGTTGTAGGAGAATTCCACCAGTGGTAAATACTTATCCCAACTCCCTTTGAAGTTTAGAACACAGAGTCTTAATAAATCTTTAAGAGTTTGAATAGTCCTCTCTGATTGTCCGTCCGTTTGAGGATGGTATGTCGAACTGAATCGTAAATCTGTGCCCATAGCTTTCTGCAAGCTAACCCAAAATCGTGAAGTGAATCTTGGGTCACGATCCAAAACTATAGATACTGGCATGCCATGCACTCTCACAATCTCATTCACGTACATACGAGCAAGACGTTCAAGGGAATAAGTCTCACGTATCGGCAAGAAATGAGCAGACTTGGTTAATCTATCAACAATAACCCAAATCGCATCTATGCCTTGAGAAACTTTGGGAAGACACATGAAAATCCATAGTAATGTGTTCCCACTTCCATTTCGGAATCTCAAGTGGTTGCAATGGACCTTTTGGCACTTGATGCTTCGCCTTTATTCGTTGACAAGTTAAACACCTCGAGATAAACTCCGCGATCTCTCTCTTTATATTGTTCCACCAAAATATGTGTCGAATATCATGATACATTTTGGTACTCCCAGGATGAATTGAAAATGGGGTGTTGTGTGCATCCATCATGATTCTATGCTTCAAGTCAGGATCGTTAGGAATGCAAAGTCTAGAGTTGACTCGAAGTATTCCTTCTTCATCGATTCTTGCTTCTGGAATAACACCTTCTTGTACTTTCTTCTTCATACGCATCAGCCCCAGGTCCATAGCTTGAGTAGTATTAACTTTATCGATTAAAGTCGGTTCTACTCGTATATTTGCCATCATCATGTGGGTCCCTGGAGTCTTTAACTCAATCTCCATCCTTTGTAAATCATACAAAATGGGTCTTTGGGTTAACAACATTGCACTCGTACCCGCATACGATCTTCTACTCAATGCGTCAGCTACTACGTTTGCTTTTCCAAGATGATATTGAATAGTGTGATCGTAATCTTTCAACAGCTCAAGCCAACGCCGTTGCCGCATGTTGAGTTCTTTTTGGGTGAAAAAATATTTGAGGCTTTTATGATCCGTATAAATCTCCACTTTCTCTCCATACAGATAGTGTCTCCAGATTTTCAACGAAAAGCTTGATTGCGCTACTCCAGATCATGAGTAGGATAATTCCTCTCATATTCTTTGAGTTGTCGTGAGGCATATGCTATGACTTTCCCATGTTGCATGAGAACACATCCTAACCCTTTGCCTAAAGCATCGCTATAGATAACAAATCCATCCGAACCAGATGGTATTGCCAGAACAGGTGCCGAAATGAGTCTCCTCTTGAGCTCTTGGAAACTCATCTCGCATTCCTTGCTCCATAAGAATTTTGTATCTTTTCGAGTCAGTTGAGTTAACGGAGTAGAGATTCGAGAAAATCCTTTCACGAATCTCCGATAATAACCAGCTAAGCCCAAAAAGCTACGTACTTCAGTCACCGACTTCGGTTTCTCCAAACTTTGTATTGCTTCAATCTTCGCCGGGTCAACAGATACTCCATGTTTTGACACCACATGCCCAAGGAATGCTACTTCCTCAAGTCAGAACTCGTATTTCTTCAGCTTGGCATAAAGCTTGTTTTCACGAAGTCTTTCAAGTATCAGCTTCAAATGGTGCTCATGATCTTCACGGCTTTTGGAATAGATGAGGATGTCATCAATAAAGACAACAACGAACTGATCCAAATATTCCTTGAATACTCGGTTCATCATATCCATGAAAGGAGCAGGAGCATTAGTCAATCCAAAAGACATGACTAAGAATTCATAATGCCCGTACCGAGTTCTAAATGCAGTCTTTGGAATATCCTCAGTTTTAATCTTCAGCTGATGATATCCAGAACGAAGGTCGATCTTTGAAAAGAATTGTGCTCCTTTTAACTGGTCAAACAGGTCATCAATGCGAGGTAGCGGATACCTATTCTTGATGGTGACATGGTTCAATTCTTGGTAGTCAATACAAAGTCGCATACTCCCGTCTTTCTTCTTTATGAATAAAACAGGAGCACCCCAAGGAGATGTACTAGGATGAATGAAACCGATGTCTAATAACTCATGTAGTTGGACTTTTAACTCCTAAAGTTCAATAGGAGCCATTCAATATGGGGTTTTAGAAATAGGCTTTGTACCCGATTCAAGGTCAATAAAGAATTCAACATCACGTTCTGGGGGTAGACCGGGAATTTCTTCAGGAAATACATCAGGAAATTCTTTAACAACAGAAATATTATCCAAATCTGAATTGTCTTTATTCAAATCCGTAACATGGGCTAAGAAAGCTTGACATTTGTTTTTTAATAAACGAATAGCTTTGTGGCTTGATATGACAATGACTGATTTTAGTGGTTTAGTTGTTTGAATTCGCATAACATGTTGGTTAGGAATATGAAAACTAACAACCTTACGAAAATAATCAATTTTAGCATGATGAGTGGTTAACCAATCAATTCCTAAAATCACATCAAAAGCAAGTATCTTTAAAGAGATAAGATCAATAGGTAATGTGATAGTGTCAACTTGGATCAAGGAAGATTTATAAACTGTAGATGTAACGAAGGTTTCACCCAACGGAGTTTTAACAGATAAGTTGAAGTCCAATTTCTCCGGAGTCAAGTTTAAACGTTGAGCACAAGCAGGAGAGATAAAAGAATGGGTAGAACCGATATCTAGTAAGGTATAAACTTCGCAAGAATTCAAGATTAGCTTACCCGTGATCACCTCATTTGGGTTCCTCACGTTTTGGCCAAGCACGACAAACGCTCTTCCAGGAACTGCTGATTTCGACTTATCTCGTACAACCCTTGGAGTCACCATCCCCGTTGATCTTGGTTTTTCTACAGAACAATCCCGAGCTATATGACCTTCCTTTCTATAGTTATAACATACCTTGGATTGTTGTGGATAGTTTGGGCTGATATGTCCCTCTTTACCACATTTGTAACATCTAACTGGCGGTCGTTCTCCTCCCCTAGAATTTGTTATTGGTTCTGGTGCTGGTGTTGATGTCATCCCGTCATTGTTGAATCTCCTCTTTCTGAAATTTCCACCTGACTCACCTCTCCTATTATCATGGCCACGATTACCACCCGAGTGGTTACCGCCTTTGTCCATATTTTTCCCTCCTCGCTGGTTATCATCTCTCTGATGACTGTTTTCACCGGTATGACCCTGGTTGTGGTCCCTCGGTTGAGTATACTCATTATCTCGTTCTAATAATTGTGCCCTGTTAACAACATCTGAATACATAGAAAATTTATGAGAGATAAGATATTGATGAATCTCGGGTTTTAGACCTCTCAGAAACATCCGCGTCATACGTTCCTCATTCTCTACCAAATGAGGTGCAAACCTGGATAACTCCACGAACTTACATTGCATCTTTGAGACACCGCCATGTTGTTACATTCGATCTAATAAACTCTACCTCCTTCATATGATGAATACTTTCGGAAAGTACTTGTCATTGAATGTTTAAAATCTTTCCCAAGACATGTTGAGTCTTGTGGTGGGTTCGCTTCACGATTCCCACCAATGTCCGCCTCTCCACGGAATATAAAGGTGGCGAATAGAACCTTCAGTTCCTCCGTGCATCCCAAGACATCGAATATCTTGGTAATTTGCTTGACCCATGTTTTCGCTTTAATCGGATCGGCTTTCCCGTAAATCTGGTGGTCCCAACTCCTTGAATCGCTTGGTCAGGATCGTGATCATAGCGTTGCCATCATTTCCACGCGTATTTTGTACACAAGCCTCCCTCGTTTGATTTTGCATGAACTCTAAAAAGCTCCTAAACATTCCATCGTTCATCGTTTGCTCGGTAGTGTTGTTTACAGGAGGAATATTGCCATCTTGTTGCACGTTCTTCTGGTTTATGACTAAAGGTTGTTCCACAGTCTCATACACTCCATTGTTAACGTTCTCAGCAGCCAATCTTAAATACTGCCATAAAACAATGGTTAATTAAACAAATTAACATAACACATAATATCCTATATTATGACCAACCAACAAATAAGCTTAGTTAGGACACACTAGCGAAGGATTTACTCATCTTTCCCTCCTAGTTCTATTCCCCGATCTCACTTGAGAGACCATATCCCTAAGCTTTGATACCAACTGTGATGCCCCCAAAATAGGTATACAACACCCATTCTCGAGTCGCCAAATACATGGTACGTAAAGTAAACTACAACTTCAATAATACAATTGTCGGTGCAAAATACGACAACACATCTTTGTGAGTTTAAATACAAATATTGTCTTCTAGACAATATCAATACTCAAATAAGTCCTCATTACAATTATTCATACACTATTTTACGAAATAGTGAGGACTTTCTAAAACATCTTTCTAGAACCATCACTCCATACCCCAGACTCGATCCTCTTTATGTTCTCACCTCCCGAGAAGAAAAATGGAACAAAAAGGAAAAGGGTGAGCTCAACTAGCCCAAGAAAAGAATATTATGACTAAGATAATATACAACAAATTATCATTAGTCTTCAACGAGGGAAAAATGCGATAGAATATAATAGACAACAAGTTTTAGATCAACAAATGCAATGAAACAACAATCCATTAGAAGAGTCACGTAGAGAATGAATTCTACTATCTTCTAAGATTTAAAAGTCCATCATCAATATTTTATCCCTGTAACATCAATCAATATACATCTTTAATCAAATATTCATCTTTACACTACAGGCCAAAGATATTCATCAGTTAATCATTCATCTTTGCATTACAGGCCAAAGATATTCATTTATATCACCAGTCGGTCATGTTCATCTCAACACCTGTTCATCTTTGCACTACGGGCCGAAGATATTCAATAATATCATCATTTAAGGACTGAGAATGATGAAAAATATTTTAAAGAAAATGAATCCAGTGAGACAGAAGGAAAAATATTAGGGATTCGTATAACAGTTTATCCAAGATCAATAATACTCCATAATAACCAATTGTGAAGAAAAATTCAAAAATAAAGATCAAAACATGGATACAATCAAAGATAGTAACCATAATAGATATCTTGGACAAAAAGAAAAATTTTTATTTTTAAATGAATAAAGTACCATACGTGAATAGTAACCCCTTACACAAAAAAGTTCCAAATTTGATTAAAAAGTTCAAACCAATATTTCGGCATAATGATATTGAAGAAAATAATATCATTTCGAAAGAAAATAACATCCCTTACCTCAAAATAACCGTACTTCTGACTGAATTACGGATATAGTGCTGACAGAAACCGAGATAACTTCTACCAACAGTTTTAAAAAATGGGTAAGTGGGTTCATAAAATAAGCAAAAATTTTAACAAATACTTCATAAAAATCTCCTCAATACTTTTAGTAACATTTATTTCTCATTATTATAACTTGCAATATTAACAACCAGATCGTTCCTCAGAAAGAGGGGCTTTCAGATAAGGATTTCTCCCTATCAAGCGCCTTGAATTAGGTGACCAAACCGTATATCGTGAATAAGAACCCGACACAAAAAAAGTCCAAATTTGATTAAAAAGTTCAAACCAATATTTCTAACATAATGATATTGAAGAAAATAATATCATTTCAAAAGAAAATAACATCCCTTACCTCAAAATAATCGTACTTCTAACTGAATTTCGGATATAGTGCTGACAGAAACTTGCACCGTATAGCAACACTCAAAGTATCAAAATACTCACAAGAATACGCTCGATAATATAGAGAGAGAAAGAGAGAAAACTTATTTTTGGTGTGATTTTCAATTCTAACTTAGTCCTCTATTTATAGGAAAATGCTAGAATGTCAAAGGAGACTAAATTAATAAAATATAAATAATTCTTATCTTTTCTCTACGCATGCTAGGTTGGACAATTAGCCATCTTTGAACAAAATTAGCAGCCCATGTGCATTCAACACCAACCAAAAAGTGGGTCCCACCAATAATTTAATAAAAATTATTTTATTTTCCGAAACTTCAGTAATTCATAGAAAATAGGTCGTTTATCCGAAAAATACGAATTTTATGTTCATTCCACACGAAATTGAATTCTCTACAACTTTGTAGCTTTGAGTTTCTCCAAATTCCAAACCGAAAATATCCAAAATCCATAAACGGATGATTTTTAATACCTCCATTCCGACAAAAATACTGATAAAACACCTCAGCATTAATTCCTTCATTTATAACCACATAAAATAAATAAATCCATTATTAATATCCATATCAAATAAATATTTCTTTATCATATAAATCAATAATTAATTATTCACAAATAATAGTATAGAATCACAATTATGACAATCAGGCCGTTCCCAGGAAATAGGGGGCTTTCCAATAAGGATTTCTCCTTACTGGCACGCAATTAGGTGACCAAACCTCTCCTTGACAGAACTTTCTAGACATTGCCAATAATGTTATCTAATAATATTATTCAAATAATCTGAATTATTGATCTGATAATGGGAAATACTTGTGCGTTGACAATTATTGAAAGAACAATAATATTAAATATCAACGCAGTAATTATTGAATTAATAAAATAAAATATTGAATAAAGAACTCATTGTAACAATTATTGAGTAGTGTCTTCTTACGTGCGATCAATAATTCAACAATCTTGTCAATCTGGTGTATCTCTTTATGCAACCACGCCAGATTCTCAGATTTTAAAACCACCGGAGTAATCCAACGATTGTTAACGGTAATAATTACACCATTATTTATAAAAACTCATACTTTGTCATTTTCTTCATCCGACAGTTATTCTGTTTTGAGCCCCACGAATGGTTATAGGCTATTGCATTTAATATTCTCCTCAGACAAAAGAATATTCCACGACCAAAAGAATATTTTTCGACAAAAATGAATATTTCATAACCACATGCTTATTTTATAAAATTTGCACATTTCACCCATAATCAAAGCATTATATCAAATTAACACCTTATTAATTTAGAATAATGAAAAGTGAAAATTCAATTTTATTTATAATAAGTTGGGGTCTTACATTGTATACTTTGCAAAATTTATAAATACTACCCACAACTATTATATCAAATCTGTGAGACCCCAGATTTTATGAATAAAGATATAAATTTCTCAAAATATATTTTTTTTAAATATTATGGTGTGGATTTAATATAATGTTATAGTTGTGGGTAAAATTTACAAATTTTGCAAAGTAAGCAAGTGGCTATATAATATTCGATTGGTCGGGGAATATTCGTTTTAATAGGAAATATTCGTACGACGACACAATCATTGGTGAACCCCACAACGGAAGTATTGTCGTAGTTAGAAAACAACAGAATTATCTTTTTATAAAAAGAACGGCGAAAGTATTACGGTTAAAACTGTTGAACTATCCGGTAGTAAAAGTACAAGAATGTCGGCGTAGTTGTGTAGTAATAGCACACTGTATTGATTATTGATGCTTACGTGAGAAGTCACTCGCTTATACTCAATTATTACTACAAGATAATTATTTGCATCATATCTCTCATATTATTGATTCGGTTATTGTCACAAAGATATCATCAGATAATATGATATATTATTAAATCAATAATTGAGACGACAAAGTTATTCATATTATTAAATTACAATATTTACAATGTCTAGAAGTTCTATCAAGGAGAGGTTTGGTCATTTAATTTCGCGCCAATAAGGAGAAATTCTTTTCGGAAAGCCCCCTTTTTCTTGGGAACGACCTGGTTGTTAAATATTGTAAGTTATGATATTAATGATGAATTAGTTCATGTTGATTAAAGATGAATTTGATAGTTTCATTGTGTTGGAATTATTAGTGTTAGTGGAAATCAATATTTATTTCTATAAAAATTGATGTCTGGAAGTTATCGGGTAATTAATCGGATAAATGAGCAATTAATTGCTATTAATTCATATGATTATAACTATTTGTTCACATGTGTGTACTATTGATTCACATTCTTGTACTATTAGGGGAGTTGGTGCAAGATTGATAATACTGTCATGACTAAGTTAAAAATGGAGGTATAGATGGAGGTACTATATTGTAATTCATATTTTCACATGATTATAACTATTGATTCATATGTTTGAACTATTGATTCACATTATTTACTATTAGGGGAGGTGGTACAAGTTTGATAATACTTGCAGGACTAAATTAAAAATAAAGGAAAAGAGGAAGGTATTATTCTGTAATATTTCGAGCCCCAAAACGTGCAATTATTGAAACTATATTTTCCTATAAATAGAAGCTCATTCTTCCTTCATTTCTCATCAATTCACTAAAGATATAGAGCAATTATTATAGAGAGAAATTATAGAGAGAAAGAAGAAGAGAAGTCTGCTACCTCACTATTCTAGTATCCAGTTTTCTTCTAAGGTAAGGGGTATTATTTCTTTCGTATTCATGAAGAGAGCTTCAGTTATTCCATTCTTTATATTTATGTTGAATAATCTGCCTACATGCTAAGTACCGCATACATGGTGAAATTCTTACATTATTCCATTCTTTATTATTATGTTGAATAACTTTGTCATCTGATACCACATACATGGTGAAATTCTTACATTATTCCATTCTTTATTATTCTGTTGGAATATCCTGCTCATGCGACATGCATTTACTTCGGTTCCATTATTTATTATTCTCGTTGGAATAACTTTTATGCATGCGGCATGGTCTATCGCATGCTTGGTGAGTTCTGTTGTTATTAAATTCTTTATTATTCTATTGGAATATCCTCATGCATGCGGATTACGTTATGACTGGTTCCATTCTTTATTATTCTGTTAGAATATCATATACATGCATATTACGCATGACTTCGGTTCCATTCTTTATTATTATGTTGGAATAACTTTTATATGCAATCATCGCATACATGGTGAAATTCTTCATTATTCCATTCTTTATTATTACTGTTGGAATAACTTTTGCCTATGTGGATTTACCACATGCATGGTGAATGATCCTTTATATTCATTCCTTATTAAATTGTGGAAATGATCTGTCTACGTGGATTACCGCATGGCGGTCGAAAATCCATTTGCAATTTTATATATTTTATTATACTCAGTTGGTTAAAGTTTTGGCTTATATACTCCATGAAATTAATGGAATATCCTTGATATTTACGCTTCATCCAGTATCTTTTCATGGAAATATTCTTCTGAGCATTCTTGAATTTTACTCCACAAAGAAGTATCATGTTGACAATTTGGGCGTTATTGATTTCGGATAAATTAATTTATAAATCTTTAAAATTTATCCTTGAACTTGTTTTATTGAAATAGTATGTCATTTCATCATCATCCTCATGCTTGTATATTGTGATTAAAGTCATCTTGAAACTTACGTGCATAGATGGACTTGGTATGATTATGACCGTGGATTATTCGATAATCATGGCCGTAATGTGACGAATGATGTGGTAAAAGTCCTCATTGACACAGTAGTTCATTGATGGGCGATTGTTGGTATGATTATGACCGAGGATTATTCGGTATAATCATGACCCTTGATGATTACATGAATATCCTTGGTCGTAGTGCGGGGATGATTCAATTTTTATTTATTGTTTGAGTCTCAAATGATAAAGTTGATGAAAAACTTTTAAATCATAGAAGATAGTAGATTTTATGCTCTACTTGACTCTTCTAATGGATTGCTTATTACTCAGCAGCTTATTGATCTAAAACTTGTTGTCTATTGTATTCTATCGGTTGTTATCTTTGTTGAAGGCTAAGGATAATTTATTCTACATTATCTTAGTCATAATATTTCTTCTTATGGCTAGTTGAGCTCACCTTTCTTTCACCGTTCTCATCGAGAAATGAGAATATAAATTGGAGACGAGTCTGAAACGGATTGACGGTCCAGATGGTTGTTTTAGTAGTCCTCACTATTCTGTAAAATAGTGTAATAATAATTGTAATGAGGACTCCATTGAGAGTGGATATTGTCTAAGAAGGCAATATTCTTGTTTAAACTCTCAGCTATATTTTATCGTATATTACCCGACAGTTGTATAATTAAGTTTGTATTTAATTTATGCACCATGTATTTGGCGACTCAGAATGGGTGATGTATACCTGTTTTGGGGGTGTCACAGTTGGTATCAAAGCTTAGGGATATGATCCTTGGCTGAGATGTGAGACAAGAACTAGGAGGGAGAGCAGGGAATTCTTTTCGCTAGTATGACCTACCTAAGTTTATTTGGTATTTAATTTGTTTCACGAGTATAGGGATAATATGTGATATGTTAATTAACCCTTGTTTTGTGGCAGTATTGGAAAATGGCAGCTGAAAATGTTAACAATGGAGTGAATGAGATCGTGGAGACACCTCTAAGCACCAACCAGAATAATGTGATGTCAGGTGAAGAAGGAATTAGAGATATCCATGTGGTGAGTGAAGAATTGATAGTTGCACCCGAGATAGTCGCAGAGGTAGCAGCTGTGAGTGAGGAAGAAGATGAAGAAGAGGAACCTGAGGAGAATTTATTAGAAGAATTTTATGATCGAAATTTAGAATTGCAAAATTGTGTTCATGAGTTAGAAGAGTAGGCTGAAGAACGGCAGGTGGCCGTGGAATAAAAGGATGCAATAATTCAAGCTTGTGTTACCCGATATGTGATGCTTGAACATAAGCACTCTTTGGCAGAGTATAAGATGATAAACCTGGAATCTAAGCTGAAAGAAGAAACAACTGAACGAGTGAGAATGAGTGATGCATGGGTAAAAGCCGCACGACGCGTTGATATTGTGGAAAGAGATGTCCGATCTAAGAAGGCTAAAAAAGATGATATGTATTTCTCTTTTTGGATAGCAATTGAGAGAACCCAACATCGAGTTTTGATTTACCCGGTACATGGCGGTCAACCCCAATTTGATATGGATCGAAGATTAATGATTCAGATCATGAAACCGGAGTACGATGAAGCAGTTGAGGGTGGAATATGCCCTATAGAAAAGTTAATTTCTACGGTAGTGATGACACCAAATCCTACCCCAGACAAGTCAAAGCCGGGTAGTTCAAGGGAGAGCGGTTGTCATGACTTCCCAACAAGTGAGGAACCCAAATAAAGTTATCACGGGTTAGTTAATTATAAATTCTTGCGAAGTCTATACCTTATTAGATACCGGTTCTACCCATTATTTTATCTCTCTTGCTTGCGCTCAACGTTTAAATTTGACCCCAAAGAAGTTTAACTTTGACTTATCGGTTGAAACTTCGTTAGTAGAAACCTTCGTTACCTCCACTATTTATAAATCTTGTTGATTCAAATCGACACTTTCATGTTACCTGTCGATCTTATCTCTTTGAAAATACTTGGCTTTGATGTAATTTTACGAATCGATTGGTTAACTACTCATCATTGTCAAAATTTATTATTTTCGTAAGGTTGTTAGCTTTCATATTTCTAACCAACCTGTTATAAAAATTCAAGCAACCAAACCACTAAAGTTAATCACTGTTATATCAAGCCATAAGTAAAGAGCCCCGAGCCTTTCGCTGGTGACTTCCAAGTCTTGGGATGCACCGAAGCCAGACTTTTCGTAGGCGACGGTGTAAATGACTATGGCAAGTTGATAGGTATCAATGTGACGTGTTATCCAAGTCTTGGATGAGGGTCACAGTTTTGAATGATATTTCTATTGTTAATAAATTTCCTGGCGCTTGAAGACTTCTTAGCCTAACCCTAGAGCGTGAAATCGAATTTTGTATTGACCCCAATACAAAACCCATTTCTAAAACCCTCAAATATTTCTTCAACTAAAATGAACGTAACATGCGCCAAAGACGTTGGCTCGAGCTGTTGAAGATTATGATCATACCATCCAATACCATCCTGGAATAGCGAACGTGGTAGCTGACGCATTGAGTAGAAGATCATATGCGGGTACGAGTGCGATATTGTCAACGCAAAGGCCTATTTTATATGACTTACAAAGGATGGAGATAGAGTTAAAGACTCCAGGGACCCATATGATGATGACGAATATACGAGTAGAATCGACTTTAATCGATAAAGTTAAAGCCGCTCAAGCTACACACCCGAATCTGTTGAATGTAAAGAAGAAGGTTCAAGAAGGCGTTATCTCAACCCTCAATTTAACTGGCCCATTTTAAATCCTTGATCGAGTAGGAACTGTGGCCTATAGACTCATTTTACCGCCGAGTATGTCGCGTGTTCATAACGTTTTTCACGTATCGTTGTTAGTAAAAACTTAGTCTTGGGGGACTTTGGAGCCAAATTTCATAATAATTAATGAATTTGAAAAAATTATGAAATCATAGGGGTTTTATAGAGCATGTTCCAAGCTTTCCATAGCCTCGAAAACGGACTAATTCCGATAACGGTTGAAGAAATTATGAAGATTTGAAGTATGTGTCTCAAAAGTTGCAAAATCTGGAAAATTGGAGTTAAGTGCCAAAGGTCGAGCACCTAGGCACTAGGCTCGATGCTTAGAATATGTTCTTGGGCACCTAGGCACTTGCCCAAGGCCAAATTTGGACGCCTAGGGTCTGGTCAAGTGTTAAGCCAAAATCTGTCCGGACGTCCTTTAGTAAATTAGGCATAACGTTTTCATACAAACTCCGATTGAAGTGATTCAGGATGATTCGGAAAGATAACGAGTAGACCTAAAACTTTCATTCTTTATATTTTGAGATTTGAGGTCAGTATCAAGGCCTAAAATGGCTATTTTAGGGGCTGATGTGCATTCAGAGGCAATCGGAGGACATCGGGCATGCACATATGCAACGTGTAATATTTTTGATGATAAAAGGTATTTAAGGTATCCTCACCTCTTCGGCATACCAGGTACGTACGTAAATTTTGAGGGCAAAATTTTATAAGGAGGGGAGATTGTGAGACCCCAGATTTTATGAATAAAGATTCAAATTTCTCGAAATATTTTTTTTTTGAATATTATGGTGTGGATTTGATATAATGTTATAGTTGTGAGTAATATTTACAAATTTTGTAAAGTAAGCAAGTGGTTATATAATATTCGATTGGTCGGGAAATATTCGTTGTAATAGGGAATATTCGTACTACGACACAATCATTGATGGACCCCACAACGGAAGTATTGTCGTAGTTAGAAAACGACAGAATTATCTTTTTATAAAAATAACGGCGAAAGTGTTACCGTTAAAACTGTTGAACTACCCGGTAGTAAAAGTATAGTAATACGCGTGATAAAAGTACAGTAATACGCGATTTCTTCCACATCGTGGTTTCTCCACAATACTTGACTTGAGGTATAACCTTAGAGCGTAGAATATGATCCTTCTTATCCAAGATTTTAACTGGTAACTCTTCATATGTTAAATCTTCCTCTATCTCATCTGGTTCTAATTCAATAATGTGGTTTGGGTCTTTCACATATTAACGTAACATAGATATGTGAAAAACGTTATGAACATGAGACATACTTGGCGGTAAGGCGAGTCTATAGACCACAATTCCTACTCGGTCAAGGATTAAAAATGGGCCAATGAATCGAGGATTGAGCTTTCCTCTCTTTCCATATCTCTTAACTCCTTTCCATGGAGAAACACATAACAACACATGATCTCCAATATTAAATTCCACGTCCTTTCGATGAAGATCAACATAACTCTTTTGTCGATCTTGTGAGGTTTTTATACATTGTTGGATCGTTTGAATCTTTTCCGTAGTCATACGTACCAAATCCGGTCCCAACAACGTTGTTTCACCCATCTCATCCCAACATACTGGAGAACGACACTTTCTTCCATACAACGCCTCAAATGGAGCCATGCCAATACTTGCTTGATAACTATTGTTGTAGGAAAACTCCACCAATGGTAAGAACTTATCCCAACTTCCCTTGAAGTCAAGGACACAGAGTCTTAATAAATCTTCAAGAGTTTGAATAGTCCTTTCCGACTGCCCATCCGTTTGAGGATGATATGCCGAACTAAATCGTAAATCCGTGCCCATAGCTTTTTACAAACTAACACAAAATCTTGAAGTGAGTCTTGGGTCTCGATCAGAAACTATGGATACTGGCATACCATGCAATCTTACAATCTCGTTTATGTACATACTAGCAAGACGTTCAAGTGTATAAGTTTCTCGTATCGGTAAGAAATGAGCAGGCTTGGTCAATCTATCAACAATGACCCAAATCACATCTATGCCCTGAGAAACCTTGGGAAGACCAGTAACGAAATCCATGGTAATGTGCTCCCACTTCTATTCTGGAATTTCAAGTGGTTGCAATGGACCTTTTGGCACTTTATGCTCCGCCTTGACTCGTTGACAAGTTAGACACCTTGAGATAAACCCCGCTATCTCTCTCTTCATATTGCTCCACCAAAATGTATGTCGAAGATCATGTTACATTTTGGTACTCCCAGGATGGATTGCAAACGGTGTGTTGTGCGCCTCCATCATGATTTTATAATTTTAAGTCAGAATCGTTAGGAACACAAAGTCTGGAGTTGACTCGAAGTATTCCTTCTTCATCGATTCTTACTTTCGGAATAGCACCTTCTTGTACTTTCTTCCTCATACGTATCAGCTCCAGGTCTGTATCTTGAGCAGCTTTAACTTTATCGATTAAAGTCGGTTCCACTCGTATATTCACCATCATCACATGGGTCCATGGAGTCTTTAACTCTATTTCCATCCTTTCCAAGTCATACACAATGGGCCTTTGCGTTGATAATAATGCACTCGTGCCCACATATGATCTTCTACTCAATGCGTCAGCTACTACGTTCGCTTTTCCAGGATGGTATTGGATAGTGTGATCATAATCTTTCAACAACTCAAGCCATCATCATTGCCGCATGTTGAGTTCCTTTTGAGTGAAGAAATATTTGAGGCTTTTATGATCCGTATAGATCTCCACCTTCTCTCCATACAGGTAATGCCTCCAAATCTTAAGCGCAAAAATGACTGCTGCCAACTCTAGATCATGAGTAGGATAATTCCTCTCATATTCTTTGAGTTGTCTTAAGGCATAGGCTATGACTTTCCCATGTTGCATGAGAACACATCCTAACCCTTTGCTTCAAGCATCACCAGTAGATAACAATCCCTCTGAGCTAGATGGTATTGTTAGAACAGGTGCTGAAATGAGTCTCCTCTTGAGTTCTTGAAAACTCTTTTCACATTCCTCGCTCCAACCAAATTTTTTATCTTTTCGAGTCAGCTGAGTTAATGGAGTAGCGATTCGAGAAAACCCTTCTACGAATATCCAATAATAACCAGCTAATCCGAGAAAGCTACGTACTTCAGTCACTGACTTTGGTTGCTCCCAGCTTTTAATTGCTTCAATCTTCACTGGGTCAACAGATATTCTATGATTTGATATCACGTGCCCAAGGAATGCAACTTCCTCAAGCCAGAAATCACATTTCTTCAATTTGGCATAAAGCTTGTTTTCACAAAGCTTTTAAAGTATCAGCTTTAAGTGTTGCTCATGGTCTTCACGGGTTTTGGAGTATATGAGGATGTCATCAATAAAGACGACCACAAAGTGATCCAAATATTCCTTAAATACTCGGTTCATCATATTCATGAAGGCAGCAGGAGCATTAGTCAATCCAAAAGACATGACTATGAATTCATAATGTCCATACCGAGTTCTGAAAGCAGTCTTTGGAATGTCATCAATTTTAATCTTCAACTGATGATATCCAGAAGGAAGATCAATCTTTGAAAAGAATTTGGCTCCTTGTAACTGGTCAAACAGGTCATCAATGAGAGGCAATGGGTACCTATTTTTGATGGTGACATGATTCAACTCCCGATAATCAATACAAAGTCGCATACTTTCATCTTTCTTCTTCACGAATAAAATAGGAGCACCCCAAGGAGACGTACTAGGACAAATGAAACCGATATCTAACAATTCCTGTAGTTAGGTTTTTAACTCCTGAAGTTTAATAGGAGCCATTCGATATGGGGCTTTGGAAATGGGTTTTGTCTTAGGATTCAAGTCGATACAAAATTCATTTTCACGCTCTGGGGGTAGGCTAGGAAGTTCTTCAGGGAATACGTCAGGAAATTTATTAACAATAGAAATATCATTCAAATCTGATGTATTTTTATTTAAATCTGTGACACGGGCTAAGAAAGCTTGACATTCATTTTTCAATAAACGAATAGCTTTATGACTTGATATGACAGTGATTGGATTTAGTGGTTTGGTTGCTTAAATTCGTATAATAGGTTGGTTAGAAATATGAAAGCTAACAACCTTACGAAAATAATCAATTTTAGCATGATGAGTAGTTAACCAATCAATCCCTAAAATCACATCAAATGCAAGTATTTTCAAAGAAATAAGATTGACAGGTAACGTGTAGTTACCGATTTGAATTAAACAAGACTTATAAACCGTGGAAGTAATGAAGGTTTCTCCCAACGGAGTTTCAACAGATAAGTCAAAGTCTAATTTCTCCGGAGTCAAATTTAAACGTTGAGCGCAAGTAGGAGAAATAAAAGAATGGGTAGAACCGGTATCAAATAAAGTATAAACGTCGCTAGAGTTTATGATTACCTTACCCGTGATCACCTCGTTCGGATTCCTCGCTTTTTGGGAGGTTACGACAAATGCTCTCCCTTGAACTACCAGTTTTGCCTTGTCTGGGACACCCTTTGATTCCTCCATCCCAGTTGGACTTAACTTTGGTGCACGACAAAATCGAGCTAGGTGACCTTCTTTTCCACAATTATAACACTTTTTGGACTGCATCACGTAGTTTGGACTGATATGTCCCTCCCCTCCGCATTTGTAATATACGATCGGCGGTCGTTCTCCTTCCTTAACAACAGGTGCTGGTGCTGACGTCTTTCCATCCTTGTTGAATCTCCTCTTCTTGAAATGTGCACTCTTATTGTCATGGCCATGATTACCACCGAAGTGATTATCATTTCTGGCATTTTGATTCCCTCCATGTTTGTTGTCACCGCTTTGAAGACTGCTACCACTGGTATTATCATTTTGTCGGCTACTCTCTTTTGGTTTGGTTGACTCATTATCCCGTTCCAATAACTGAGCCCTATTCACAACATCTGAATACAAACACAGTTTGTGAGAAATTAGGTATTGACATATCTCGGGTTTCAAACCTCTTAGAAACATCTGCGTCATTCTCTCCTCATTATCAACCAAGTGGGACGCAAACTGGGACAACTCGGCAAACTTAGCTTCGTACTGCGCCACGGTCATATTGTTTCACTCAAGCTTGATGAACTCTACCTCCTTCATGTGACGAATACTTTCAGGAAATTACTTGTCGTTGAACAGTTCTTGGAACTTCTCCCAAGACATCTTCAGTGCGACAAGTTGAGTACACTTTACAGATTCCCACCAGTAATCTGCCTCTGCTCGCAACATGAAGGTGGCAAAGGGAACCTTTTGCTCCTCGGAGCATCCCAAGACATCAAATATCTTGTTGATCTGCTTTATCCATGTCTCCGGCTTAAGTGGTTTTGGCTCTCCAAAAAACTCCGGTGGTCCCAGCTCCTTGAACTATTTAGTGGTGACCATTCGAGAGTTGTCAGTGTTTCCACTTGCATTTTGGACAGGAGCCGCCCTCGCCTAATGTTGCATGAATTGCATAAAACCTCTGAACGTCCCATCGTTTATCATTTGATCGTTGTTATTTTTCTAAGGATTATTGTCTTCCTGGTGCACATTATCCTCGGTATTAATCTGTGGTGACTCAACGGTCTCACGTGCTTCATTGCTTATCTCAACATTTTCAGATGCCAGTTTCAAATACTGCCACAAAACAAGGGTTAATTAACATATCACATATTATCCCTATACACTGACCGACCAATTTAAATACCAAATAAACTTAAGTAGGTCAAACTAGCGAAGGAATTCCCCGTCTTTCCTGTGACGCCCCCAAAAATAGGTATACAACACCCATCTTGAGTCGCCAGATACATGATACAGAATACAAATACAAACTAATTATACAATTGTCGTGTAAAATACGACAAAACATATGTTGTGAGTTTTAATACAAATATTGTCATCTAGACAATATCCACACTCAATGGAGTCCTCATTACATTTATTATTATACTATTTCACATAATAGTGAAGACTACTAATGCACCATCTAGGACCATCACTCTGTTCCCCGACTAGTCCCAGCTACGTTCTCATTTCCTGAAGAGAACAATGAAAGAAAGGGTGAGCTCAACTAGCCCAGTATGAAATATTATGACTAAGATAATGCGAATAAATTATCGTTAGCCTTCAACAAAGTTAAACCGATACAATATAACAAACATCAAGTTTAATGCAGCAGTTAAACAAGCAATCCATTAGAAGAGTCAAGTAGAGAATAAAATCTACCATCTTCTATGATTTAAAAAGTTTTCATCACTTTTATCATCATGAGACTCAAATTTCAATAAATAATCCACATCATCAAATCATCCTCGCACTACGTGCCAAGGATATTATTTAGTATCACGACCACGAATTATCCATGCACTACGGGCCAAAGATAATTGTGTTTTCATCACGATCTTGATCATGCCATAAAACAATTCATCTTTGCTCCTCCTTGGTCAAGAGAATCCATAGCCATAATCATACCAAAAAACTCGTCCATCAATGCACTACGGGCCAATGAGGACTTTTTTCACATCATTTGTAACATTACAATCATGATTATACCGAATAATCCCTGGTCATAATCATAACAAGTCCATCTATGCACTACAGACCACAGATGACTTTCAACAAAATATAAACATGAGGAAGATGACAATGATATAAAAATTCAATAAAACAAGTTCAAGAATTAAATTATCCAGGAACTAATAACGTCCAAATTGTCAACATGATACTTCTTTGTAGAGTAAAATTCAAGAATGCTCAGAAGAATATTTCCATGAAAAGATACTGGATGAAGCGCAAATATCAAGGATATTCCACTAATTTCATGGAGTATAGAAGTCAAAACTTTAACCAACTGAGTATAATAAAGAATGGAATAATAAAAGAAATCACCATGCATGTGGTGCTTTGCATGCAACGAAGTTATTCTAATGAATAATAAATAACGGAACCAGTCGAGGCAAAATTACGCACCGGCGGGATGTTCCAACCAGAATAATAAAGAATGGAATAACAACAAAATCACCATGCATGCGGTATTGCGCATAAACAAAAGTTATTCCAACAAAATAATAAATAACGGAACCGAAGGACCCAGGCGAAAACGCATGCATGTGATATTCCAATGTAATAATAAAGAGCGGAACCAGTCCCAGGCATAAAATGCATGAGATAGGATATTCCAAATGAATAATAAAGAATGGAATAACAGAAGAATTTCACCAAGTATAGGGTAGACCGCGTATACAGGTTATTCCAATAGAATAATATAGAATGGAATAATGAAGTTTTCTTCATGAATATGAAAAAATAATACCCTTACGAGTACAACAAATAATATCCCTTACCTTTGAAAAAAGAGTACTCCATTCGGTAGGGGAGGATATACTCAAGAAAACTCGCGACTATGCTCAAAGCTTTCTTAAACTCTAAAGAAATACGCCAAGATTATAGAAGAAGAACTCTCTCTATACTTTCTCTCTCTGAGTTTCAAATTGAATTCGTAAGAAATAACGAAGGAATGAGCTTCTATTTATAGAAGAATGGACCGATAAGTAACTAATTCATGAACGGTCCGATTGATTTACTTTAAACAGACGGTCCGATTTAAAGCAAAATCTTTTAAATAAAATATAATATATTCTATTTATAATCTAATAAAACGAATAACTTTATAAAAGTATTACATTTTATATAAAAAAAGATTTTACTATGCAAAACACTATGCAACACTATGCATAATAAAATATAATATATTCTATTTATAGAATAACTTTATAAAAGTATTCATTTTATATAAAAAGATTTTACTATGCAAAACACTATGCAACACTATGCATAATAAAATATAATATATTCTATTTATAGAATAACTTTATAAAAAAGTATTACATTTTATATAAAAAAGATTTTACTATGCAAAATACTATGCATAATAGAATATAATATATTCTATTTATAGAATAACTTTATAAAAGTATTACATTTTTATATATAAAAGCTTTTCTGCTTTATTACATTAATAATACTAATAAAACAAAACCGAGTGACTTATCACGTAAGCATCAATAATCAATACTGCAGTATTACTACGCAACCACGCCAGACATCATTCTTTTTTACTACTGAGTAGTTCAACAAAGATTAACAATGAAAACTTCCGCCGTTATTTTCATAAAAAATATTTTTGTCGTTTTCTCAATCCGACAATAATTTCGTTGTGGGGTCCACCAATGATTGCGCCGTTGTACAGATATTCCCTGTTAAAGCAAATATTCCCCGACCAATCGAATATAATATGATAACTTTCATACTTTGCAAAATTTATAAATATTACCCACAACTATAACATTATATCAAATCCACACCATAATATTAAAAAAATTATTTCGAGAAAATTAAATTTTTATTCGTAAAATTTGGGATTTTACATCTCCCCTCCTAGTTCTTGTCTCACATCTCAGCCAGGGATCATATCCCTAAGCTTTGATACCAACTGTGACGCCCCCAAAATAGGTATACATCACCCATCTTGAGTCGCCAAATACATGGTATAAAATTCAAATATAACTTATTTATACAACAGTCGTGTAAGATTCGTCAAAACATAATATAATAGTTTTAATAAGAATATTGTCATCTAGACAATATCCACACTCAATGGAGTCCTCATTACATTTATTATCACACTATTTAATAGAATAGTGAGGACTACAAATGCTATCATCTGGACCGTAACTCCGTTCCCCTACTAGTCCCAGCTATATTCTCATTTCTTGAAGAGAATAATGAAAGCAAAGGGTGAGCTCAACTAGCCCAGTAAGATATTATGATTAAGATAATGCAGAATAAATTATCCTTAGTTTTCAACAGTATAACAACTGATAGAATATAATAGACAACAAGTTTTAACTACAGCGGAATAAGCAATCTATTAGAAGAGTCAAGTAGAGCATAAAATCTACTATCTTCTATGATTTTAAAAGATTTTCATCAACTTTATTGCTGAGACTTAGCTTAATAAATAAACCACAGCATCCCTGCACCACGGCGAAGGATATTCATGTAATCATCAAGAGTCATGATTATACCGAATAATCCCTGGTCATAATCATACCAACAACTGTCTATCAATGAACTACAGGCCAATGAGGACTTTTACCACATCATTCGTCACATTACGGTCATGATTATACCGAATAATCCCTGGTCATAATCATACCAAGTCCATCTATATACGTAAGCCTAAGATGACTTTAATCACAATATAAGCATGAGGATGATGACAATGACATACTAATTCAATAAAACAAGTTCAAGGATAAATTTTAAAGATTTATAAATTAATTTGTCCAGAAATCAGTAACGTTCAAATTGTCAACATGATACTTCTTTGTGGAGTAAAATTCAAGAATGCTCAGAAGAATATTTCCATGAAAAGATACTGGATGAAGCGCAAATATCAAGGATATTCAACTAATTTTATGGAGTATAGAAGCCAAAACTTTAACCAACTGAGTATAATAGAATATATGAAACTGCAAATGGATTTTCTACCGCCATGCGGTAATCCACGTAAACAGATCATTTCTACAATTTAATAAGGAATGAATACAAAGGATCATTCACCATGCATGTAGTAAATCCACATAGACAGGTTATTCCAACAGAATAATAAAGAATGGAATAACAGAAGAATTCACCATGCATGCGGTAGTCCGCGTAGACAGGTTATTCCAATAGAATAATAAAGAATGGAATAACAGAAGAATTTCACCATGTATGCGGTACTTCGCATAGACAGGTTATGTAATGATCCGGAATTTCAAATTGTAATATTAAATATTTATTAAAATATAAATATTTATTTGATGTGTTTATTGTTGAAATTGATGAGATAAATATTTTATTGATGTAATGGTTGCTAGTAAATATTTATGAATCTAAATTCATTAGATAATATTCTAAATTAAATTATTTTATAATTTAGAGAGTTGTAATATAACATGAGATGTTATATTGTTGTTTTAATTTAATAATTTAAGGTGGTATATTAAGTTATTAAATAAAATTATAATAATTTTGTGATATTTGGTTAAGTGGGAAATTTATTTAGTATGTGGTAATTAGTTTATTTAATTAAGATTGGATATGGAAATCTAAGTAAGCAATGCGGGATAATAAACTATATTATAAATGACTTATGAAAATAAATTAAAAGAGTTTTAATTTTGTTTTACCAAACAAAGCCTTAGAGCTTTTAAAATTCTTATTTTAATCTTGTTTTGCCAAACAAGGTTTAAGGAATGATTAAGTCATTATTTTAAGTGGTTTTACCAAACAAGATATAAGGATTAATTGATTAATTTTAATTATGTTAGCCAAACAAGCCTTATGGCTTTTGATTTTTAAAATTTGATAACTGATTAAAGTTATATACTTAATATCTATATTATTATTAATATACGTTATATTTTTGTTAGTGTGCAAGTTAGAAGTTAGGGAGAAAGACTCAGAAGAAAGAAAAAGAAGAAAAGAAGAAATTGAGAGAAAACTTGAGAGAATCCTAGAGAGATTTTGAGAAGGAAATTGGGGAAAAGAAGTCTTGTTGATCAAAGGAAGAAAATGTTTACCTTCTAGCATACAAAGTATCCTCTTACCCTTTTAAAATTCTAAAAGTTGTGGTTGTCTTCTCTTCCAAAATTCTCTGTAAAATCCTTGTAGAGGTTGAATTGATTATTATATATAATTTATATGATAAATTAGTTGTTGTGAAACTATTTTCATAAGTTTATATATGGGTATAGTCAATGAATTCATGTTATGTATGTTATGGCTTAGTTGGAGTCAAAGTTTAGTTATGAAATCATGATGAAAACCTTAAATTGATGATGTATTCTGATAGTGCTTAGAAAAACGAAAAACAACCCAAGTTGAACGAGTCAAAGCAGATGTAAAACGAATTCACAGTGATGAATTTCGCTATGAATGTCAAAAGAAGAGGTAATAAGAGAAATAGTAAAATTAAAGGTTGTAATCTTTGATGTTTATGTTGTTTATGTGGTTAGAAACGTGTTAGAAATATTAGTTGATGTTTCTGTAAACATATTACACCTTGGGTAGGTTGGTATGGTTGTTAGAAAGGAGTTTGTAGGCCTAATTTGACTTTCTGTAGTGTTCGGGATCAAAATTCGTGAGTTAGCAGAAGGGACCCACACCCCGGCGGGCCCCTCTAGTGTAAAAACCCCCTCCCCGGTGGGAGGGTAGTCTGCCTAGCCAATTTTGGAAAAAAAATCTGACAGGACATGTTTTTCTAAAACAGCCATAACGTTTTCATATGAACTCTGATTGAGGTGATTGAAGATGATCCAGAACGAGGACGAATAGACCTACAACTTTTGTTCTTTAAGTTTTTCAATTTGAGGTCGGGAACTGGGGTCAAAAGGGTTATTTTTGGGACTAATATGTATTAGGAGGCAAGCGGAGGGCATCGGGAATGCACACATGCAAGTGTAGTGCTCTTGACGATTAAAGATGTTGTCCTAAGTTATAAACATGAATATAAGTAAATATAATGATGCTTAACATTAATAAATGATGTATTAGATAAGTTGTATAAGCATACTAAGCACACACATGAGAGACGAATCCAAGGTAGTGTTTAATGAAACGTTGAAACGTCGTGCCAAGTGTAAATAAACTTAAAAAGTTTTTCAATTCAATTGAAATAAATATTATAAGATATGGAATGGATTTAATATAAAACCAATAAGTAGTCCTAGCAAGACTTAAGCACTTGAATGAACTTCGAACATGAAATATAGGGAGTTATAAGTCTAAAGTTAACACAATCAAATTGAACATTGTGTATTGATTAATAGGAAGGGTTATAGGATGTAGATTAAAGTTTACATTACAACTACTATGCGTTTCTATGTGACTAATAGTTGATGTGAATGATTATATAATTGTGTAGGGCACGTGCAGTACAGATAACCGTAAGTTGTTAAACTGTTATTGGTAAACAACGATCAAGGCAAGTCTTTCGGTTCCTATTTGCTATGTGAACTTGATGATTAACAGTTTTAAATCTTTATTACAAAGAGAATGATGTGTTATATATATGTTGAATGTATGAAATATTAAAGTCAATTTATGACTACGTTGTTTGACTAAAGCATGCTGATTGAGTAAGGAACTCAATCTTTATACTTGTTATATGAATAGTAGCATGTATGTTATGTTAGTCCAATGTTTATGAGATATATGTTGAGCATGTTATTATGTGCTACGTGATGCATGAAAACTGTTAGATTTTGATGGGTTGTCGAGCTCAACCTTGCAAATAACCACTTTTGCAAGTTTAAGATTCAAGGTAAAGTTATGTCTTACTTGAAAAACATGAGTCAGATGTGATGCTTGAAGATTTATACACTTTGGCTCTGTTATTATTATTTGAAGCATATTTAAGGTTTCGAATAATGTATTAATGTCGAATTGTAATATCATTTTGAGATGTAAACTATTTTAGTATTAAAATGATTCTGAGGTATTTAAATATAAAGGTTGAATGTTCTGGGAACGAGAATAGTTTGTAATAGAAAGTTTTAATTGTAATAGAAAATTTTAATTATTCCGCAAATTTCAATGGTTATATTATCGTTTAATGATGTAAAATTAGAGGTTGATTGTATCATTAACGACCGAAGTCTAGAATTAAATTATATGAATTTTGGGGTCGTTTCAGGTTATTCCAACATAATAATAAAGAATGGAACTAGGTCATGCGTAATATGCACAGACAGGATATTCCAACAGAATAATAAAGAATGGAACCAGGTCATGCGTAATCCGCACAGACAGGATATTCCAATAGAATAATAAAGAATGGAATAACAGAAGAATTTCACCATGTATGCGGTACTTTGCATAGACAGGTTATTCCAACATAATAATAAAGAATGGAATAATAGAAGCTCTCTTCATGAATACGAAAGAAATAATACCCCTTACCTTAGAAAGAAACTGGATACTGGAGTAGAGAGGTAGCAAACTTCTCTTCTTCTTTCTCTCTCTATAATAATTGCTCTATAGCTTTAGTGAATTGGTGAGAAATGAAGGAAGAATGAGCTTCTATTTATAGGAAAATATAGTTTTGATAATTGCACGTTTTGGGGCTCGAAATATTGCAGTATAATACCTTCCTCTCTTTCTTCTTTTTTAATTTAGTCCTACAAGTATTATCAAACTTGCACCACCTCCCCTAATAGTAAATAATGTGAATCAATAGTAAATCATGTGACTCAATATTTCTAGACATGTGAAAATACGAATTACAGTATAGTACCTCCATCTATACCTCCATTTTAACTTAGTCATGTAAGTATTATCAATCTTGCACCAACTCCCCTAATAGTAAATGAATGTGAATCAATAGTACACACATGTGAACAAATAGTTATATTCATGTGAATCAATAGCAATTAATTGCTCATTTATCCGATTAATTATTCGATTGGTCAGTATAACTTCCAGACATCAATTAATATCGAAATAAATGTCGATTTCCACTAACACTAATAATTCCAACACAATGGAAAGAGGGGGCTTTCCGATAAGAATATCTCCTTATTCATCATTAATATTATAACTCACAATATTTAACAACCAGGTCGTTCCCAGGAAAGAGGGGGCTCTCCGATAAGAATATCTCCTTATTGGCGCACAATTAGATGACCAAACCTCTCCTTGACAGAACTTGTAGACATTGTAAATATTGCAATTTAATAATATGAATAACTTTGTCATCTCAATTATTGATTTAATAATATATCATAATATGCAGATGATACTGTGACAATAATTGAATCAATAATATGAGAGATATGATGCAAAGAATTATCGTGAGTAATAATTGAGTATAACCGAGTGACTTCTCACGTAAGCATCAATAATCAATACTGTGTATTACTTATGCAACCACACGTATTCATCGTATTTCTTTTTACTACCGGGTAGTTCAACAATTTTAATGGTAACATTTTCGCCATTATTTTTATAAAAAGATAATTCTGTCGTTTTCTAACTACGACATTACTTCCGTTGTGGGGTCCACCAATGATTGTACCATCGTACGAATATTTCCTGTTAAACCGAATATTTCCCAACCAATCGAATATTATATAACCACTTACTTACTTTGTAAAATTTGTAAATATTACCCATAACTATAATATTATATCAAATCCACACCATAATATTCAAAAATATATTTCGAGAAAATTATTCTTTATTCATAAAAGTTGGGGTCTTACATCAAAGATAAATGACGGTTAAGAAACTGACAGTAAAAAGGTATGGTTCCTCACTAATATAAATATGTACATCATAATTGCACCCCCCCCCCCTTTTGAACTATAACAGTATTCTTTCAAGGAATCATAATCTACCTAAAAGGTGAAGAGAGAAAATACACTGAGGATGGAAACTAAAATGCCTATATACTTTCTCTCCTTCCAAGTTTTAGGTTGAAGATGACATTTTGAAAGAAATCTGAAATGGGTCATAAGAATATTGTGAGACCCCGAATTTTATGAAATAAAAGTATTCAATTTTTCTATTTTGGTGGGAGGGGAACATGTGGGACTCATATGTTGGAAGAAGACCAGTTACCTTCATGGGAGGGCACTCCCTTATTGGTTTACTCAGTTTTGTTTTATTATTAGTAATAAAACAGGAAATTTCTCTTTCCTAAGAAGTATCTGGTTGTCTAAGTTTTTGTTTTATTATTAGTAATAAAACAGAAAAGCTTTTTATATAAAACAGAATACTTTTATAAAGTTATTTGTTTTATTAGACAATAATTAGAATATATTATATTTTATTATGCATAGTATTGTATAGTGCCTGCATAGTGTTTTTCATAGTAAAATCTTTTTATATAAAAATGCAATAATTTTATAAAGTTATTTGTTTTATTAGACAATAATTAGAATATATTATATTTTATTATGCATAGTGCCTTCATAATGTTTTGCATAGTAAATTTTTTTTATATAAAATAGAATACTTTTATAAAGTTATTCATTTTATTAGATTATAAATAGAATATATTATATTTTATTTAAAAGATTTTGTTTTATTAGAATATTTTATTAAATCAATATGGACCGTCCGATTAAAAGCAAATCAATCTGGACCGTTCATGAATTAGTTACTATGCAATTCATTCTTCTATAAATAAAAGCTCATTCCTTCATCATTTCTTACGAATTCACTGAAACTGTAGAGGGAGAAACTATAGAGAGAGTTCTTCTTCTATAATCTTGAGCGTATTTCTTTAGAGTTTAAGAAAGCTTTGAGCATAGTGCAAGTTTTCTTCGAGTATATCCTCGCCCTACCAGTCGGAGTACTCTTCTTTCAAAGGTATGGGATATTATTTGTTATACATGTAAGGGATATTATTTGTTGTACTAATAAGGGATATTATTTGTTGTACCTATAAGGGGTATTCTTTCTTTCGTATTCATGAAGAGAACTTCTGTTATTCCATTCGTTATTATTCTGTTGGAACATCCTGTCTGTGTGTTTTACGTCGGACCTGGTTTCGTCTTTATTATTCTATTGGAATATCCTATCGGTGCGTATTACGCCTGACCAAGTTCCGTTATTTATTATTCTTTTAGAATAACCTGTCTATGCGAAGTACCGCATACATGGTGAAATTCTTCTATTATTCCATTCTTTATTATTATGTTGGAGTAACCTGTTTATGCGAAGTATCGCATACATGGTGAAATTCTTCTATTATTCCATTCTTTATTATAATGTTAGAATAACTTATTTATGCGAAGTACCATATACATGGTGAAATTCTTCTATTATTCCATTCTTTATTATTCTGTTGGAATATCCTGTCTGTGCGATTACGTATGACCTGGTTCCATTATTTATTATTCTGTTTGAATAACTCATGCATGCGGATGGATTACGCATTTACGGTGAAATTCTTTTATTATTTCATTCTTTATTATTATATTGGAATAACCTATCTATGCGAAATACTGCATACATGGTGAAATTCTTTTATTATTCCATTCTTTATTATTATGTTGGAATAACCTCTATGCGAAGTACTACATATATGGTGAAATTCTTTTATTATTCCATTCTTTATTATACTGTTGGTTATTGGTTTTACAGTTGTATGTCTTTGGCCTGTAGTGCAAAAATGATATGTTATTGAATATCTTTGGCCTGTAGTGCAAAGATGATCTGTTGTTTGATAGCTTTGACACGTAGTGCGAAGATGGACAGGTGTATGACATGATCATGACCACTATTGATACTAAGGAATATCCTTGGCCATAGTACATGGATAATTCAATGATGTGATTGGCAGGATCATGACCATTAGTTAACAGTTGAATGTCTTTGGTCGTGTAATGCTTTGACGAATCGATTGATTGGTATGATCATGACCATTGGTTTTATAGTTGAATATCTTTGGCATGTAGTGCAAAGATAGACAACTGATTGGTATGATCATTGTTATTACATTTGAATATCTTCAGCCTTTGGATAAGGATATTGAGTAAACATTCTATTAAGCCTTTGTGGCAAGAAGGAACTGTTAATTCACATTTTTATAAATATGAATTGTGAATTTAACTAACATCTTTAGTGGTTCAGGTGAAGACAAGTGATGAAAGTTCTATTTGTCTTAAGTATAACAAAGAACTGTTGACGAGTATTACAGGAATAAAATATCAACGATGGACTTTTAATCTAGAGGAGATAATAGACATTATGTTCTACTTGACTCTTCTAATGGATTGCTGATTCCGCTGCAGTTAAACTTGTTGTCTATTATATTATATCAGTTGTTATATTGTTGAAGGCTAATGATAATTTATTCTGCATTATCTTAGTCATGATATTTCTTATTGGGCTAGTTGAGCTCACCCTTTTTCTTCACAATTCCTTTCAGGTAATAAGAGTGTAGCTGGGTCGAGCGGGGATAACAGGGGAATAGAACGGTGGTCTATAGCTGTTGAGGTTCTCCCTAAATAGTATGGAGATAATTGTATTGAGGACCTAAGATGTGTGTGTCGTATTTTATACATCACTTAATAATTGATTTTGGCGAACAACAATAGGGTGATGAGAACCCAACTTTGGAAACGTCAAAAGTGCACCTCATTAGAATGAACAAGATAGTAATCTTCTCGTTCTTCTTTGGGGTCTTAAAATATTTGCTGCTGTATTTTATATGGCATTGTAACAATTTGAGTTTGGATAATGTCTACGAGACAATATTGTATTAAAACTCATAGCTTAACTGTGGTCGTATTCTATACGACAGTTCAACAGTTGTATACATGAAGTTTGTATTTGATTTTTATAGTGTGTTTTCTGGCGACTCAGGATAGGTTATGTATACCTATTTTGGGGGCGTCACAATTGGTATCAGAGCTTAGGGATATGGTCGCTGGCGGAGATAAAGAGTCTAGAACTAGGAGGGGAGAGACGAGTTATATACTTCGCTAGTGTGTGACTTACCTAAGCAGAAATTGTTTACTTGATAAGTTAGCAAATTATGATATGTCAATTAACCTTTGTTTTGAAGCTATATTCTAGAATGATATTTGAAATACAGGAGATGAGAAATGGGAAAATCATGATAGAGCGGAAATAATCAGGAAGGTACAATCCGAAAAGAAATCAAGGTATTCTCATCTCTTCGAATATCAGGTACGTACGTAAATTTCGAGGACGAAATTTCATAAGGAGGGGAGATTGTGAGACCCCGAATTTTATGAAATAAAAGTATTCAATTTTTCTATTTTGGTAAATAGTTAAATTGATAAAAGTTTAAAGTTAGGGGTGATATTTGAAATTTTTTCAAAGTAAGAAAGTTGTTATAAAATAATCGGTAAAAAGTTATTCAGTATATTTATAATGGTACCCACTGTGATGGTGACATGTTGGTGGAAGGGGAACATGTGGGGCCCATATGTTGGAAGAAGACCAGTTACCTTCATGGGAAGGCACTCCCTTATTGGTTGTCTCAGTTTCATTTTATTATTAGTAATAAAACAGGAAATTTCTCTTTCCTAAGAAGGATCTGGTTGTCTAAGTTTTTGTTTTATTATTAGTAATAAAACAGGAAAGCTTTTTATATAAAAAAGAATACTTTTATAAAGTTATTTGTTTTATTAGACAATACTAAGAATATATTATATTTTATTATGCATAGTGTTGTATAGTGCCTGCATAGTGTTTTGTATAGTAAAATCTTTTTATATAAAACAGAATACTTTTATAAAGTTATTTGTTTTATTAGAAAATAATTAGAATATATTATATTTTATTATGCATAGTGTTGCATAAATAAGCATAGTAAAATATTTTTATATAAAAAATAAATACTTTTATAAAGTTATTCGTTTTATTAGATTATAAATAGAATATATTATATTTTATTTAAAAGATTTTATTTTATTAGAATATTTTATTAAATCAATATGGACCGTTCATGAATTAGTTATTATGCCGTCCATTCTTCTATAAATAGAAGCTTATTCCTTCATTATTTCTTACGAATTCACTGAAACTCTAGAGAGAGAAACTATAGAGAGAATTCTTCTTCTATAATATTGAGCGTATTTCTTTAAAGTTTAAAAAAGCTTTGAGCATAGTGCAAGTTTTCTTCGAGTATATACTCGCCCTACCAGTCGGAGTACTCTTCTTTCAAAGGTAAGGGAAATTATTTGTTATACCTGTAAGGGATATTATTTGTTGTACTAGTAAGGGATATTATTTGTTGTACTTGTAAGGGGTATTCTTTCTTTCGTATTCATTAAGAGAACTTCTGTTATTCCATTTGTTATTATTCTGTTGGAATATCCTATCGGTCGTATTCCTTTGACCGGTTTCAGTTATTTATTATTCATTGAATAACTCGCCTATCTGAAGTACCGCATACATGGTGAAATTCTTCTATTATTCCATTCTTTATTATTATGTTAGAATAACATGTTTATGCGAAGTATCGCATACATGGTGAAATTCTTCTATTATTCTATTCTTTATTATTATGTTGAAATAACCTGTTTATGCAAAGTATCGCATACATGGTGAAATTCTTCTATTATTCCATTCTTTATTATTATGTTGGAATAACCTGTTTATGCGAAGTACCACATACATGGTGAAATTCTTCTATTATTCCATTCTTTATTATTCTATTGGAATATCCTGTCTGTGCGATTACGTATGACCTGGTTCCATTATTTATTATTCTGTTTGAATAACCTGTCTGTGCGGATTACGCACGCATGGTGAAATTCTTTTATTATTCCATTCTTTATTATTATGTTGGAATAACCTATCTATGCGAAGTACTGCATACATGGTGAAATTCTTTTATTATTCCATTCTTTATTATTATGTTGGAATAACCTGTCTATGCAAAGTATTACATACATGGTGAATTTTTTTTATTATTCCATTCTTTATTATACTGTTGGTTATTGGTTTTACAGTTGTATGTCTTTGGCCTGTAGTGCAGAGATGATATGTTATTGAATATCTTTGGCCTGTAGTGGAAAGATGATTTGTTGTTTGATAGCTTTGACCCGTAGTGCGAAGATGGACAGGTGTATGACATGATCTTTACCACTAGTGATACTAACGAATATCCTTGGCCATAGTACATGGATAATTCAATGATGTGATTGGCAGGATCATGACCATTAGTTAACAGTTGAATGTCTTTGGTCATAAAGTAAGATCGACGAGCAATTGATTGGTATGATCATGACCATTGGTTTTATAGTTGAATATCTTTGGCCCGTAGTGCAAATATAGACAACTGATTGGTATGATCATTGTTATTACATTTGAATATCTTCAGCCTTTGGGATAAGAATATTGAGTAAACATTCTATTAAGCCTTTGTGGCAAGAAGGAACTGTTAATTCACATTTTTATAAATATGAATTGTGAATTTAACTAACATCTTTGGTGGTTCAGGTGAAGACAAGTGATGAAAGTTTTATTTGTCTTAAGTATAACAAAGAACTGCTGATGAGTATTACAGGAATAAAATATTAACGATGGACTTTTAATCTAGAGGAGATAGTAGACATTATGTTCTAACTGACTCTTCTAATGGATTGCTGATTCCGCTGCAGTTAAACTTGTTGTTTATTATATTATATCAGTTGTTATATTGTTGAAGGCTAAGGATAATTTATTCTGCACTATCTTAGTCATTATATTTCTTACTGGGCTAGTTGAGCTCACCCTTTTGCTTCTGAATTCTTTCGTGCAATAAGAGTGTAATTTGGGTCGAGCGGGATAACGAGGGAATAGAATCGGTGGTCTATAGTTTGCTGAGGTTCTCCCTAAATAGTATGGAGATAATTGTATTGAGGACCTAAGATGTGTGTGTCGTATTTTATACGTCACTTAATAATTAATTTTGGCGAACAACAAAAGGGTGATGAGAACCCAACTTTGGAAGCGTCAAAAGTGCACCTCATTAGAATGAACAAGATAGTAATCTTCTCATTCTTCTTTGGGGTCTTAAAATATTTGTGTCTTTGTATTTTATATGGCATTGTAACAATTTGAGTTTGGATCTTGCTCTACGAGACAATATTGTATTAAAACTCACAGCTTAACTGTGGTCGTATTCTATACGACAGTTCAACAGTTGTATACATGAAGTTTGTATTTGATTTTTATAGTGTGTTTTCTAGCGACTCAGAATAGGTTATGTATACCTATTTTTGTGGCGTCACAAATATCAAAGGTTAAATTAATCTAATGTGGAGTAATCCTTGCTGATGGGTTAGTATGTATGTACAAACCCATGTTCTAAGTGTTTGATAACACACAGAGTATGATCAGTTCTACAAGAGTATCTTGAAGATTTATAGAAACTGATCACCTCCATGAATCAACTAGATACACGTAAGTAATAGTGTTGATTCTTACTCTGTGAACATTTAAACCCTGTGAACATAACCTAGCAAATGATGAAACCATCAAAGAAAAAGAATGTTTTACTAAAATGGCAAATCTTACACACACTCACCATCATGCATCTCAAAATGTATTATCTAAATTAGTTATATGCATGAATATGATTATTGGTGATCAATATGATGATTATCCAAATACATGAGGAATAGGGATTTAGAGAACTAACCTAGTAGGACCCATTTAATTATGGGTACCAAAAATAGAAATGTATCTATCCTGCAGGTACCTGGTATATCTGGCCACATTAAGGAATTCTGAAGCAAAGGACTTCAGTCAAGAAAGATTCAACCAGCAGAAGGCTTAAGGCTGGTCAGAAATGATTTTGATAAAATTCATATATGTCAAAGTTTGCCCTTGAAGACCTGCTGAGCTAATCTAAATGAAGTTCACATGGTTGTTGATCCTTATATGGAAGCAGGCCACTCAACCAAAGATGGAAAGGGTCCTATATGCTCAATCATGCATAACTTGTCATAAGAAAAGAATCTTCGAGGAAGCTCACATCAGAGGATCATCGATCATCAAACATGAGGAACTCATTACGGGAGCAGAACTCCACAAGTACAAGCTGACAAGTAAGACTACGTTTGTAGTTCTGTCAAGGGATTGTAGAATGATCAACCCTGAAGATTTAATGACTTCAGCCAGAATGAGATATGCATGTCTGCCTTCTGCTACACATAAAGAAGAATAACTTATGTCTCTCTGAGAAGAAAAGTTTCAACTATGGAGGAGCAGTAATCTGCTAACAGTACAGAAGCTCTAAAACATCGGAGATATCTATGAAGCAATGTACCAGCTACAGAGTCCCAAAACTTTGTGGCTAATGAACCAAATGAAGATTCATAGTCAGTAGAAACGTCTCAAAATGTACTATTGATAACCTATCAGCCACCCAACTCAAAATCATGGAGTGCCTACGATCAAACATCTGATCGTAGTATAAGAGCAGGAGGACACCATGATTACAGCAAATGCAATTGTCTAAAAAGTTGGTAGAGGACCTCCCAAGCTAAAAAAGGTTAAATGAGATATCAGTGCAAATCATTTCTAAAGTATTTCATCTGGAAAGCGCCTCAAGGAAAAACCTGACCCTTAGCTCACTCTAAGAGGTTGGCCCTTCCTAAGCTACCTTGGTCCAGAAGGATTGCTTAGTCAAGTTCATCTCAAGGACCAAGACAGTCAATGATTGTAGAGTAAGTTTGAAGAGAACTCAATGATCGTGATGCAACCTCAACGATCATAGAATTAGACTCGATGATCGCAGTCCTACCAGAATGCTCTAGCTCATAAGGAGCTTGGAAGAACGAAACAATTGCTCAACCATTCAGATTATGATGAAATAAGTTCGAATACAGTTTAAAGAGATACCGTGAAAACTCACCTCAGAACTTAAGTGCCCAAACTGGCTTGGGATACATTAGTGGTCAAGATATGCAGTTTCAAGATGACGATCAATGTCAACACCATCAACTACAACATCTCTCAAAAGAAGATCGTTGAGTTAACAAAGGAAAACTTAGAGTCCATAGTTGCCTTATCATGCTACTCTACGAACCAAAATGGTCAACGGTCAATCCACGTCATTGACGCCTATTTCTCTTAAAAGGAATATAAAACCGAAAAGGTTATGGAGAATTACAGCTTATTATTGGGCATCATGCAATCAATGGCTAGTTGACACATCATAGCGCATGTAGAGTCAGAAGGAACTGTCATAAAGGCAAATTAAAAATCTGCAAATAGTTATCAAAAATTATCGAACCTTTCTCCGTTCCAGTTTTTCAAACCCTAGAATCCTTTTCTAAGCCAGAATCGTTAACCCTCCTGAGCATTGCTCAAATCACATTCATCAAGCTCTCATAAGATTATCTAATCAATATACCCATATTCTTTGAACTCTTCTAATGGCAGACTGGCAAGTAATCACTGGTATTCAGCTAGGAACCAAATTATTTGAGAAATTCGAAAAAAAGTTCAGAGACATTCTTAAACTTGTAAAGAACGCTGGATTCTCAGAATGCCTTGAGGCAAGCACTCGAGTATATACTGAACTAGTTAAGGAGTTTTACTCAAATGCATCCATAAATTCCAGAATCCTTTCTACCAAGGTTAAAGGTCAGTCTCTTAAGCTGAAATCATCTGACATCAATTAATGCTTAGGATTTCCTAACCGAGGACTGAAGAGCCTTGATGAGATCGACACTGAACACGCGAAGAAAATTATGGGGTACCAAAGAAACCCTAGTCTGAAGGACATGAAGAAAAAGGAGTTTCCAGAAGAATTTGAGTTCCTTGCTAAGATAGTGGGCAAATGTATACTATGCAAGAACACTGCACATGACACTGTGTTTGATCAACAGATGAAGATAATGTCTGCAATAGTTTTGAAGAAGCAAATCAACTTTGGAGCTATCTTATTTGATCAAATCTCCAAATGGGTGGAAAGGGTTGAGATAAAGAAGTCTATAGATAGACCCCTGACTAAAGTCTTTCATGGAAGACTGCTGAGTATTATGATGAAGAAAAAGCTAGGAAGCAAGATCAAGGGTGGTGAGGTAGAGCCTCTAAATGTTTATAAAGTGATGTCTCCACAACTGTTCATAAACTGGAAGAAAAATCCAAAGGAAAACAGGAGGCTAACAACAACTGAAAGCAGCAGCAAAGTCTCTGCAAAGAAGAGAAAGGCAAAGGAGGTGAAAAGCTACGAGTCCGTGACTCTACACCAAGATGCTTGACCACACCAAAAGAGAAGAGATTCAGGGGTGTGAAGAAAATAGAGGCTCCACCAAGAAGTCTCTCCACTAAAGACAAAGATGAAGGTAAAAAGGTCTTAACAACACTAGAGACCACAAAGAGAAGAAGTAACAGACTGCTTCAAGGTTCATCAAGAAAGAAATTTAAGGTGGTAAATAAGCCAGCCCCAGTTTCCCAAGAAAGTACATCTAACGAAGAAGAGGACGTAGAGTCAGAAGAAGAAAAGGGAACTGATGGTCTCAAGACTGAGTCCCCAAAGAACAAATCTAGGGATAAAGGTGGAGCCGAATTCATGAAAGAAAATGTAAACCCTGCTGATGAAAAAGAATATGCAAGCCCTATGGCTAACTCTTAGAGTATGAAAATGATACTAGTAATGAAAATCAGCAAGACGGATTCACTGATGAATCAGATAAAGGAAGTCAACATGATTCCAGTTCAGAAGGTGAAGAAATGGGAAAAGATTATGGTTACGCAAATCGAGAATCGGAGGAACCAAAGAGACTATCATGTTCTCTCTCCAGCTAGAATTAGCAGAAGAATAGTGGTGGAAGTTTTTGATGAACCACCAGCTGAACCAGCAGCAAGATGGATAAGTTATGAAAATGAACAACTTCGAGTTGTAAGAATGACTACAGATGAAGTGCTTCACAATTAGAAAAATATGGAGTTAGATTGCACAACAATACTGTATAACTCTGAATATCTTTTGATGAGATGGTTCTTCCCGTGGATGTCGTGGTTAAAGGCACATACTCATAAAGATAAGAGCTACTTCAACTGGTGCTACTCTCAGTTTCCAAATCTGGAGCTGGTGTCACAAAACTTCCCAAGGGTAAAGAAGTTTGCAACCATGATGATCAATGACTAGCCCCATTACAAAGTCTACCGACATGCTGACAATCACTATATTCCCTACGATCATAGAGTGGACTCTGAAGGTAGAAGGATTATGGCCAAAGAGATAATCGTAGAGTCTGTTCACTCTATCACTGATGGTGTTCAAGTCCAGAATAAGAAGCCTCCATCTGCCCAAGCACAACTATCTAACATTCCTTCATCCTCAAATAAAGATTGGTATTCAACGATTTTTCAGATTCTCAATACTTTCGAAAATTTGTCCAAGGATGAAAATCGTAGAGTCCAATCTTGTGTTCATCAAGACGCTGCCCAACCAGATGACCAAATTCCTATGGAGCAGGAACTATTGAAGAATACTGATGAAATGGTTGAGAAGACATCTCAAATCAATTATGAGTCAAAGATGGTGTTAACAGCAACATGAGATAATTCAGTTCAAAATAGACTTCAAGCTACTATGACTGATGTATCTCTCAAAATGAAAGAAAGAGATCACATCTATCTGAAGGCCATAAATGATCAGAAGGCAGAAGCTCTATGAACACAGAAGGCCAATGAAGAACATCTCCAAGTCCTCTCTGACAAGATTAATAACATGAATTAGTCTTTCTCTATGCAACTTAAGTTAAGTCAACAAGAACTCAAGATTAAAGTTGGTAACTCCTCTTATATGATGGAGCAACTTATCTCCAACATGGAGCAGCTGTGAGACCCCAAATTTTATGAAATGAAAGTATTCAATTTTATTATAATTATTCTATTTAGTAAATGGTTAAATTGATAAAAGGTTAAAGTTAAGGGTGATATGTGAAATTTTTTCAAAGTAAACAAGTTATCATAAAATAATTGGTGATAAAAGTACAGTAATACGCGTGGTTGTATAGTAGCACACAGTATTGATTATTGATGCTTATGTGAGAAGTAACTCAGTTATACTCAATTATTGCTACAATAATTGCTTCATCATATCTCTCATATTATTGATTCAATTATTGTCACAGTATCATCTGCATAATATGTTATATTATTAAATCAATAATTGAGACGACAAAGTTATTCATATTATTATTTTCAATATTGACAATGTCTAGAAGTTCTATCAAGGAGAGGTTTGGTCACCTAATTGCACGCCAATTGGGAAAAATCCTTATCGGAAAGCCCCCTCTTTCCTGGGAACGATCTGGTTGTTAATATTGTGAGTTATAATATTAATTATGAATATTATTAAAAATCGAATTTGAGTTCGGAGTTGAATTTGGAGACGAGGACGTGATATTTGAGTCCGGAACGATGAAATTAGTAAAAATAAACTATAAACACAAAATTTACCGGGGTTGACTTTTTGGTCAAAAAGTCAACAGTTGATTTTTTTTGGAAAAAGTCAAACTTCAAAATTTCAAAAATGAAATTGTTGATAAAAAATATTTCCATTATGTTGGGATTGTTATTGTTAGTGGAAATCGACATTTATTTCGATAATAATTGATGTCTGGAGGTTATATCGACCAATCGGGTAATTAATCGGATAAATGAGAAATTAATTGTTATTAATTCACATGATTATAACTATGTGTTCGCATGTGTGTACTATTGATTCATATGATTTACTATTAGGGGAGTTGGTGCAAGATTGATAATACTTGCATGACTAAATTAAAAATAGAGGTATAGATGAAGGTACTATACTATAATTAATTTTTTCACATGTTTAGAACTATTGAGTCACATGATTTACTATTGATTCACATGATTTACTATTAGGGAGAGGTGTGCAAGTTTGATAATACTTGCGGGACTAAATTAAAAATGAAGAAAAAGAGGAAGGTATTATACTGTAATATTTTGAGCCCCAAAATGTGCAATTATTGAAACTATATTTTTCTATAAATAGAAGCTCATTCTTCCTTCATTTCTAACCAATTCACTAAGTCTCACAAGAGCAATTATAAAGATAGAAGCTATAGAGAGAGAAGCTATAGAGAGAAAGAAGAAGCGAAGTCTGCTACTTCACTACTCCAGTATCCAGTCTTCTTTTGAGGTAAGGGTTATTTTTTTATATTCTGAAGAGATATTATTTTTTGTATTCGTATGAATATTATTATCATTCAATATTCATTATATTCGTTTAATATTCGTAAGGAATATTATTTCTGTTCAATATTCATAAGGAATATTATTTTTGTTTAATCGTTGTAAGTAAGGGGTATTATTTCTTTCATATTCATGAAGAGAGCTTTTGTTATTCCATTTTTATTATTATATTGGAATAACCTGTCTATGCGAAGTACCACATACATGGTGAAATTCTTCTGTTATTCCATTCTTTATTATTATGTTGGAATAACTTTGTCTATACATCAATCCGCATACATGGTGAAATTCTTCTGTTATTCCATTCTTTATTATTATGTTAGAATAACCTATCTATGCAAAGTACCGCATACATGGTAAAATTCTTCTGTTATTCCATTCTTTATTATTCTGATGGAATATCCTGTCTGTGCGGATTACACATGACCTTGTTCCATTCTTTACTATTCTGTTGGAATATCCTATCTGTGCGGATTACGCATGACCTGGTTCCATTCTTTACTATTTTTTTGGAATATCCTATCTGTGCGTATTACGCATAACCTGGTTCCATTATTTATTATTCATTAGAATAACTTTTATCATCTTGATCTATCGCATGCACAGTGAATTCTTCATTATTCCATTCTTTATTATTCATTGGAATTACACATGCATGTGGATTATCGCATGCATGGTGAATGACCGTTCGTATTCATTCTTTATTAAATTGTGGAAATGATCTGTCTTCGTGGATTACCGCATGGCGGGTGAAAATCCATTTGCAGTTTTGTATATTATATTATACTCGTATGAGATATCATTTCTTTTGTACTCATCATGGAATATCATATTTTTTGGTATTTTCTTTTACGAGTTACTATTCACGGATTACTATTCACCCGGTTACTATTCACTCTAGTATTATTCACTCGGGTATTCGAGGCACTTTTTTTACCGGAGTACTATTCATGAGTTACTATTCACGAATTACTATTCACCCGATTACTATTCACTCTAGTATTATTCACTCAGGTATTCGGGGCACTTTTCATGCCGGAGTACTATTCACGAGTTACTATTCACCCGATTACTATTCACTCTAGTATCATTCACTCAGGTATTTGGGACACTTTTAATGTCGGGGTACTATTCACAAGGTACTATTCCCAAAAGTACTATTCACGGGGTACTATTCACCCGAAAAATATATTTCTTTTCTGTCCAAATTATTTTTGATACATGAATATTATTCTTGAATTTTACTCCACAAAGCAGTACCATGTTGACAATTTGGATATTTTTAAACTCTGGATAAATTTAAAGTCTTTAATATTTATCCTTGATTTCGTTTGATTAATGCTTATATCATTGTCATCATCCTCATGCTTATATTGTGATGAAAGTCATCTTTGGCTTACGTACATAGATGGACTATTGATTATTGGTTTTACAGGTGTATATCTTTGGCTTACGTGCAAAGATGGACTGTTGATTATTGGTTTTATAGTTGTATATCTTTGGCTTACGTGCAAAGATAGACAGGTGCATGACATGATCATAACCACTAGTGATACTAAAGAATATCCTTGGTCGTAGAGCATGGATAATTCGATGATGTGATTGGCAGGATCATGACCATTAATTAACAGCTGAATGTCTTTGGCCGTAGTGCATTGACAGACAATTGATTGGTATGATCATGACCATTGGTTTTATAGTTGAATATCTTTGGCCCGTAGTGAAAAGGTAGACAACTGATTGATATGATCATTATTATTACATTTGAATATCTTTAGCCTTTCGGGTAAGAATTTTGAGTAAACGTTCTATTAAGCTTTTGTGGCAAAGAGGAACTGTTGATTCACATTATTATAAACATGAATTATGAATTTAACTAAAATATTTTGTGGTTTAGGTGAAGACAGGTGATGAAAGTTCTCTTTATCTTGAGTATAATAAAGAACTGTTAATGGGTATTACAGGGATGCATCGAAGCCAGACTTTCCGTAGGGGACGCCGTGAGTAACGGTGGCAAGTTGATAGGTATCATTGTGAGGTGCTATCCAAGTGTTGGATGCGGGTCACAGTTGGTATCAAAGCTTAGGGATACGATCCCTGGCTGAGGTGTGAGACAAGAACTAGGAGGGGAGAGACGGGGAATTCCTTCGCTCGTATGACCTACCTAAGTTTATTTTGTATTTAATTGGTCGGTAAGAGTATAAGGGTAATATGTGGCATGTAAATTAACCCTTATTTTGAAACTATATTCTAGAATGATATCTGAAATACAGGAGATGAGAAATGGGAAAATCATGATAGAGAGGAAATAACTGGGAAGGTACAATCCGAAAAGAAAGCAAGGTATTCTCATCTCTTCGAATATCAGGTACGTACGTAAATTTCGAGGGCGAAATTTCATAAGGAGGGGATATTGTGAGACCCCGAATTTTATGAAATGAAAGTATTCAATTTTATTATAATTATTCTATTTAGTAAATGGTTAAATTGATAAAAGGTTAAAGTTAAGGATAAAAGGTTATTCTATTTAGTACATGTTTACTTTATTCTATTTTAAAGTAAACAAGTTGTCATAATATAATTGGTGATAAAAGTACAGTAATACGCGTGGTTGCATAGTAGCACACGGTATTGATTATTGATGCTTACGTGAGAAGTCACTCAGTTATACTCAATTATTGCTACAAATAATTGTCAGATCATATCTCTCTATTATTGATTTAATTATTGTCACATTATCATCCGTGATAATATGTTATATTATTAAATCAAAAATTGAGACGACAAAGTTATTCATATTATTATTTACAATATTGACAATGTCTAGAAGTTCTATCAAGGAGAGGTTTGGTCACCTAATTGCGCGCCAATAGGAAGAAATCCTTATCGGAAAGCCCCCTCTTTCTTGAGAACGATCTAGTTATTAATATTGTGAGTTATAATATTAATGATGAATGTTATTAAAAATTGAATTTGAGTTCGGAGTTGAATTTGGAGACGCGGACATGATATTTGAGTCCGGAACGATGAAATTAGTAAAAGTAGACTATAAACACAAAATTTACCAAGGTTAACTTTTTAGTCAAAAAGTCAATAGTTGAATTCTTTGGAAAAAGTCAAACTTCAAAATTTCAAAAATGAAATTGTTGATAAAAATATTTTCATTGTGTTGGGATTGTTAGTGTTAGTGAAAATCGACATTTATTTCGATAATAATTGATGTCTGGAGGTTATATCGACCAATCGGGTAATTAATCGGATAAATGAGAAATTAATTGTTATTAATTCACATGATTATAACTATATGTTCGCATGTGTGTACTATTGATTCATATGATTTACTATTAGGGGAGTTGGTGCAAGATTGATAATACTTGCATGACTAAATTAAAAATAGAGGTATAGATGAAGGTACTATACTATAATTAATTTTTTCACATGGTTAGAACTATTGAGTCACATGATTTACTATTGATTCACGTGATTTACTATTAGGGGAGGTGGTGCAAGTTTGATAATACTTGCAGGACTAAATTAAAAATGAAGAAAAAGAGGAAGGTATTATACTGTAATATTTCAAGCACCAAAATGTGCAATTATTGGAACTATATTTTCCTATAAATAGAAGCTCATTCTTCCTTCATTTCTCACCAATTCACTAAGTCTCACAAGAGCAATTATAGAGATAGAAGCTATAGAGAGAGAAGCAATAGAGAGAAAGAAGAAGTGAAGTCTGCTACTTCACTACTCCAGTATCCAGTCTTCTTCTGAGGTAAGGGTTATTTTTTTTATATTCTGAAGAGATATTATTTTTTGTATTCGTATGAATATTATTATCGTTCAATATTCATTATATTCGTTTAATATTCGTACGGAATATTATTTCCGTTCAATATTCGTAAGGAATATTATTTTTTGTTCAACCGTTATAAGTAAGGGGTATTATTTCTTTCGTATTCATGAAGAGAGATTCTGTTATTCCATTTTTTATTATTATATTGGAATAACCTGTCTATGCGAAGTACCGCATACATGGTGAAATTTTTCTGTTATTTCATTCTTTATTATTATGTTGGAATAACCTGTCTATGCAAAGTACTGCATACATGGTGAAAATTTTCTGTTATTCCATTATTTACTATTCTGTTGGAATATCCTGTCTGTGCGGATTACGCATGACCTGGTTCCATTCTTTACTATTCTGTTGGAATATCATGTCTATGCATATTACGCATGACCTGGTTTCATTCTTTACTATTCTGTTGGTGTAACGACCCCAAAATTCATACAATTTAATTCTCAACTTTGGTCGTTAATAACACATCTACCTTCTGATTTTACATCATTATTCGATGTTAAATTTTATATAATACGGAATAATTTAAACTTTTATGTCTTTTTACTTTAATTCCCTGAATCAAAACCTTTATCATCTATATGTCTTTGAATCAATCTTATTTTAGGATTCACTTTATCACTGTTATTATATAAAACTTTACATTTCAATCTGATAACCTTTACATATCAGATAACTCTAACATTAGCTTTACAACTCAACATAAAAATATACATCATAAAACATTTAGTACATCTCATGAATCTTAATCATGGTATAATGGAATAACAACTTTAGCTAAAATGTAAATCTTCGTGAATTATTTAGGATCCACGTCATTCAAGTAGCACATAGTGTTACCTTCAATCCTTAACCCGCAAAAATGGTTATTTGCAAGGTTGGGCTCGACAGCCCAGCAAAATCTAACAGTTTTCATACATCATGTAGCACATAATAACATGCTCAACATATATCTCATAAACATTGGACTAACATAACATACATGTTACAGTTCATTTAACAAGTATAAAGATTGAGTTCCGTTACTAATCGACGATGCTTTACTAAATCAACGTAGTCATAAGTTGACTTTAACATTTCATACATTCAACATATATATAACACATCATGCTCTTTGCAATAAAGATTTAAAACAATCAAATTCACATAGCAAATAGGAACTGAAAGACTTGCCTTGATCGTTGTTTACCAATAACAGTTTAACAGCTTACAGATATCTGCACTTCATGTGCCCTACACAATTATATAATCATTCATATTAACTATTAGTCACACAACAATGCATAGTAGTTGTAATGTAAACTTTAATTTATGTCGCATAACCCTTCCTATTATCAATACACAATGTTCAATTTTATTGTGTTAACTTTCGACTTATAGCTCACTATATTTCATATTCGAAGTTCATTCAAGTTCTTAAGTCTTGCTAGGAATTATTATTGGTTTTATATTAAACCCATTTCATACCTTATAATGTTCATTTCATTTGACTTAAAACACTTTTTACGCTCATTAACACTTATCACTAAGCTTTAACGTTTATTAAATCACACGCTTGGATTTGTCTCTCTTGTGTGTGCTTATTATGCGTATATAACTTATCTAATATATCATTTATTAATGTTAAGCATCATTATACTTTATAATATTCATGTTCTATAACTTAGAACAACATCTCTTACCGTCAAGAGCATTACACTTGCATACGTGCATGCCCGACACCCTCCGATTGCCTCCGAAAACACAATAGTCCTAGAAATGACCATTTTGACCCTTCTTAAAACCTCAAATTAAAAAACTTAAAGAACAAAAGTTGTAGGTCTATTCGTCCTCGTTCCTTATCATCTTGAATCACCTCAATCGGAGTTCGTATGAAAACGTTATGACCGTTTTACCTAAATAGGTCAAAGCAAATACACTTGCACACTAAGGCCGCACAACTTCCAATTCCTTCATAAATACAGCGTGCCGTGGCGACTTGAAGCGCCAAATTGCATACCACACCGCTTCAAGACAAAAACAATTTTGAATAGTTTTGGACATATCTTTTTCATTTTTAGTCCGAATTAGTCGATTTTCGATTCGTTGGATTCGTTAAACACTGAACTACTCATCTAAAGAATAATTCTAACATTTCAAAAACATTAACAAATCAATTTAAGGGTTCCAATTCAATGTTCATGCTATATTTTTTATGTTTTAAACACATTTAGCGAATTCGATCACCACGGCTTCGTTTCTTAACCAATTAACACGATTTAAACTACGCCGTTTTTCGTTTCTTCACATACTAACATAATCCAATACCAATTTTCAGATTATAACACATATTAGGCATGAAATTTGGTACTTTTTTAAGCCATTTTTCAACATACACACTGATATATATATAACCTTCTACTACAACCCTATTCCATGCCTTTAATCATCAAATAACACCCACAAACGAGGATTAACAGATTATAGATCATATATATACATGTATTTTTATCAATTCCACAAAATTATCAAAAAAAAATTAGAGTTGAAGTAAGTTATACCTTCTCTTTGATTGTATGCTACAAAAGATGGTGACTAGGTTTAGTAATTTCCCTTCTTCCTCTTGCCAATCTCCAAAAACTAGTTTTTCTTCTCTCTTGCAAACCCTTTGTAATTCTTCTTCTCACCCAACTCACCACTAGCCTTAGGAAAATAAGATGCGTAGATAATATAAATTGGCCACTCACCCACGCACACTTCAGTTATAAAAATAAAAAGACGTCAGTTGGAATAAGCCAAAGGCCACAAAGCCTTGTTTGGCTAATACCTTTTTCCCCCAAATAAATTATTTAAATAATATTATATTATATAGTTTCCACTTGTCACACTTTAGTTAATTTAAATAACTTTAGTTTAGTTAATTTAAATAACTTATAATAATAATAATAATAATCTTATTATCATTATACTTATAATTAATAAATAATTATATATCTAATTTAATTAATAAATTAGAAACATCACTTTATTTAATTTATTTATTTCCAAATAAATTAAACAATTCATTTAATTATTTTCTTAAATATTAAGCAATTGATTTAATTTAATTATTTCCTTAAATTAAATCCTTTAGATAAAATTATCATTACTCAATTTAATTTACATTAATCAATTTAGTTACTAAATTAATTCACCACAATTTTATCAACCATTTATTTATGTCAATAAATAAATAAATTTAAAATATTTATTTAATTCAATAAATATTTAAAATTAATTACTAAATTCATTTAATTCCTTCAATAGTTACCTTAACTATTAAACCTCACTTTCCCAATATATGAATATATATTTCTCTTCACACCAGATCATATATTTCAACATATATAGCACGTATATATACATACTCAAACTCAAAACATCTCATAATAAGAATTTTAATTATTAAATTCTTATTTTAATAATTTCTAAAAAATTCGAGTTGTCACAGTTGGAATATCCTCATGCAATGCGGATTACGCATTTACACGGTTCCATTATTTATTATTACGTTGGAATAACTTTATGCATCGGGCTCTCACCGCATGCACGTGAATTCTTACATTATTCCATTCTTTATTATTACATTGGAATAACTTTGTCTATGTGGATTACCGCATGCATGGTGAATGACCTTTCGTATTCATTCTTTATTAAATTGTGGAAATGATCTGTCTACGTGGATTACCGCATGGCGGGTGAAAATCCATTTGCAGTTTCGTATATTATATTATACTCGTATAGATATCATTTCTTTTGTACTCGTCATGGAATATCATATTTTTTGGTATTTACTTTTACAAGTTACTATTCACCCGGTTACTATTCACTCTAGTATTATTCACTCGGGTATTCGAGGCACTTTTCGTGCCAGAGTACTATTCACGAGTTACTATTCACAGGTTACTATTCACCCGATTACTATTCACTCGGGTATTCGGGGCACTTTTCATGTCGAAGTACTATTCACGAGTTACTATTCATGTGTTACTATTCACCCGATTACTATTCACTCTAGTATCATTCACTCGGGTATTTGGGACACTTTTAATGTCGGGGTACTATTCATGAGGTACTATTCCCGAAAGTACTATTCACGGGGTACTATTCACCCAAAAAATATATTTCTTTTCTGTCTAAATTATTTTTGGTACATGAATATCATTCTTGAATTTTACTCCACAAAACAGTATCATGTTGACAATTTGGATATTTTTAAACTCTAGATAAATTTAAAGTCTTTAATATTTATCCTTGATTTTGTTTGATTAATGCTTATATCATTGTCATCATCCTCATGCTTATATTGTGATGAAAGTCATCTTTGGCTTACTTGTATAGATGGACTGTTGATTATTGGTTTTACAGTTGTATATCTTTGGCTTACGTGCAAAGATGGACTGTTAATTATTGGTTTTATAGTTGTATATCTTTGGCTTACGTGCAAAGATAGACAAGTGTATGACATGATCATGACCACTGGTGATACTAAAGAATATCCTTGGTCGTAGAGCATGGATAATTCGATGATGTGATTGGCAGGATCATGACCATTAGTTAATAGTTGAATGTCTTTGGCCGTAGTGCACTGACAGACAATTGATTGGTATGATCATAACCATTGGTTTTATAGTTGAATATCTTTGGCCCATAGTGCAAAGGTAGACAACTGATTGGTATGATCATTGTTATTACATTTGAATATCTTTAGCCTTTGGGGTAAGAATTTTGAGTAAACGTTCTATTAAGCTTTTGTGGCAAGGAGGAACTGTTGATTCACATTATTATAAACATGAATTGTGAATTTAACTAAAATCTTTGGTGGTTCAGATGAAGACATGTGATGAAAGTTCTCTTTATCTTGAGTATAACAAAGAACTGTTAATGGGTATTACAGGGATAAAATTGATGAAAAACTTTTTAAATCATAGAAGATAGTAGATTTTATGCTCTACTTGACTCTTCTAATGGATTGCTTATTCATTGCGATTTGTTGATCTAAAACTTGTTGACTATTATATTCTATCGGTTGTTATCTTCGTTGAAGGCTAAGGATAACTTATTACGCATTATCTTAGTCATAATATTTCTTCTTCGGGCTAGTTGAGCTCACCCTTTCTTTCACCGTTTCTCTTGAGAAATGAGAATATAGCTGGGACGAGTCGTGGAACGGATTGACGGTCCAGATGGTTGTTTTAGTAGTCATCACTATTCTATAAAATAGTGTGACAATAAATGTAATGAGGACTCCATTGAGTGTGGATATTGTCTAGAAGGCAATATTCGTGTTTAAACTCTCAGCTATGTTTTTTCGTATTTTGCACGACAGTTGTATAATTAAGTTTGTAGTTGATTTCTGTACCATGTATCTGGAGACCCAAGATGGGTGATGTATACCTATTTTGGGGACGTCATAGCAGCTCTCCCATGTGATTAATGACAAAAAGGGGGAGAAAAAGAGGCATAAAAAGAGGCATTCAAGAAAGAGCAAGGAGAGCAGAAGAAAAGAAGAGAAGAAGACAAAGAAGAAGACAACAGAAGAAGAAGTTGAGTCATCATCTAAGGGGGAGCCAGAAGAAGAAGAAGAGGAACATATATCTAAGGGGGAGCAGACAAATGAAATGAAATCCACATCTAAGGGGGAGCAAGAACAAAAAGGTCAAACGGATAAATAACTAATCAACAGACATCCTGGAAACATACATGGAGCCAAAGAGGTACATCTCTAACTAGTTAGGTATGTTCTGGATCCAGGATGTAAAATGTCATAGTGTATTAAATTCCATATCATCATAAATGACATTCATAATTATCTGTTTTAGTAATATAGTTTCTCACTGTATATAAGGTTCATTCATAACATGCATATGCACTTATTGTTTTTGTCATAATCAAATAGGGGGAGATTGTTAGGAATAAACATGTGAATGATATTTCTATTTACATATGATTTGATTATGATATATATATGAATGAATATGCAAGTATGCTTGCATTAAGAAAAGTTGTAAAGTCCTTTGATAGATTATAGAAACATATGCACAAGGACTTAGAATGAATTGATCAAATATGTTAGGTTGATCCTACATAAGCAAAACATCTTTGTAAAGTCCTTAAAAAGAAATGATGTACAAGGACTATAAATATAGAAAGATCAAGCATGTTAGGTTGATTTTATGATGTAATAGATAGGCTTGTCTGATCGTCGGGAACTACACCAGAAATCGTAGTCTGCTAGGAGAGTCAAGGAAAACTCGAGAGCTATAGAGGCAGAATCATAGTCTGCAAGATAGTAGATCTCGGAGTTTGTAGACTGTCAGGAGAGACGAAGAAGGATCGTAGTGTGTCGAGTAGAACTTCCTTGGAGCCATAGTCTGCTGAGGAAGTCATGTTCAGAATCGTAGAGACAGCCTGCATACGAGCCAACCGAGCATCTGTCAAAGCCAAGTCAAAAATCGTAGACTACACTCAGAGTCGTAGAGTCTACTGATCGTATCAGAGGCAGACATCGTAGTTGAGCAAGATCAGATAAAGACAACGAACACAAAGTCAGAAATCGTAGAGTGTAGAGCTAAGACTTCAACAAATATGCTCACAATGCCAAGGCAGAATCGTAGAGCAAATATGATTCTCAACAAATGAGCACTCCCAGAATATCTGAAGGAATGAAGCCTCTGGTCTAAGCTGCAAAGATACATCCCACCTGAAGGAAACTAGAGAGCACACAACGAATGGCATGAAAGCTAACGAAATATCTAAGCACCAACCCAATCAGCATCCAGATTGAGTTGTGAAGCCATTCGAGATGAAGTCTTCCACAAGTTGATCAGAAGAAGACTTCATGAATCGCTAAGGAAAGTCGACCAAGTGCGATGAATCAGCTGGCAGACAGAAGAAGACGATCTTGGAAGTAACCAGGATCGTAGTGTTTTCCAAATAAAGAAAGAATTGATCGAGTGTACACAGAAATACTGGTTAGCCTCTGATGAACAAGGCTAAAGTGATTAAGCATTGGGTCAGTCCATTGATGATAAGTGAACGGGAGATCACAAGGAGAAAGCGAGCTAGACACGCCATAAATCTGAAGTGTCTTGTTGTTCAGAAGGGACCAGAACAAAGAGTCAAGCCATCAGTATCTAAGAGCAGTCGAGGCAAACAGAAGTGTTAAGGCACTGCATGAGAGAAGGAAGAGGTGTTCTACATTGAAGATCCAATGAACATCCTTCAAAGATTGTAGTGTTGACTCTACATGTCAATAAGCATCAGTCAACAAGACACTACGATCAGGTCCGAGAAGATATGCATTAGAATCGTAGAGTTCGGTCACCCAAAGATTGAAGCATTGGCAATGGTTAAATCTGAAGGTTGGTATCCGGACAATAGCTTATTGAGAGCATCGATGCAAAAGGACAACCTCTGATCTAGAAATCAGAAGGGTGAAATAAAGTCGTTGACCTGCCCGAGACATCAAAGTGACATCTCTGATGAGGTAGGTGAAATAGTAAACTGCAGTGTCAGAAAATCATGTCATGTCACATATGCAGTCTACACCAAATAACTCGAGATCTGTGAAGAAATTTGAATAGCTTTCAACGGCTACTTTCCAACGAGAAGATTGGCAAGGAGTATAAATCAGAATAATCTTCAAAGATCAAGAGTGCTGATGATTGCTAAGTTGTAGAATCGTTGAGTTGTTGAAATGCTATTGTTGACTCTACGAGTTCCACCAGAGATTAAGAGAACAAGTCTCAGTGACAGTGAGACTACATAGGTGGAAGTGAAGCAGCTTTGAAGAATGACTTAAACAGATTAGAGCTTCACTCAACAAAGATGAGAATGCCACTAAAGATGGCAGCCAAGCTGAAAGCCGAGAAGGCCAAGAAGATAGCATTCAGAAAAGTGGCATAGTACAAAGAAAATCAAGAGAGCCACTCTACAGATCACCATGAACCAAAAGCTAAAAAAGAACAGAAGCAGAATCATATTTGCAAAACATTCAAGAAGGGTTCAGGGATTGCTAAGTGCCAAATGAAGTCTACCAAAAGCTCAGAGACTTAGGAAATCCAGATGGTGATGGTGCACAACTGACACCAGATGAAGATGAGCAGAAAGAGTGAAGATCAGCTGCACTAGAGAAGATGTGGTCCAGACTAGAGGCAGAATATAAAGAGGACCACACCAAGTTACTAAGTACATAAGATGTTCAAGATTAAAGACATCTTAGCAGCTCAACACCAACAACTACAATAACTACAACAACAAGAAGCCAGGGCCTGAGGTGTCCTTGTCCAGAGGGACTAAATGAAGTTCCAAGCCTGCTGGGCTTGAAGAGTTCCTAGGGAACTAGAGGAGTTCTAAAATCACCGGCCTTGAAGAGTTCTTAGTGAATCAAGTCCCAAGGTCACCGGCCTTGAAGGAATCTTAGTGATTCAGGGTGCTGCCCTTCCTTAGTGGAAATCCTGTTAATTGAAAGCAGAAGAGTGGATTAGGAGCTTGAGTCTTTGAACCACTTAAAATCCCTTGTGTCATTTACTTTATGTCATTTACATTATGTACCTAACTGCTATAATTGCTATATATGTATTAACTGCTTACAACTTAACTAACTCTAAGAACAATGTATATATGATTATGAATATATCAATGAAGGGGATATTTTACTTATTCCGCTGTGCTTGAAAAGATTCTTATGTTTGTCATATGCTAATTTATTAGCAATACAAAATAAAAAGGAAAAGTATTTAAAAACGAAAAAGGATCTATTCAACCCCCCTTCTAGATCTATTGTGTGCCTCTAGGAACTAACACTACCCATAACTATTGTATCAAATCCACACCACAATACTCAAAAATATATTTTGAGAAAAATTCATCTTTATTCATAAAAGTTGGGGTCTTACAAGAGAAGTATAAAGAACTTCTTCTTCATCTTACTAGAAGAAGGAAGCAACAATCTTCTTCTTCGGTAACTAGAGAGAAGGCAGAGAGAAAAGCCTGAGTAACTCTAAACACTTTAAGTTACTTAAATAGAAACCTCAAAAGTAAATTACAATTGAATCACGCAGGATTCACTATTACATTTATTGAAGTAAAAGTACAAAGTAAAAGTAATTTACTAAAGTAAAAGTAAAAAACATTTTACATTTACTAATGCTAAAGTAAAAGTAAAAAGTAAATTCTTTTACTTTACTTTCGGCTGATTGACTGGGGGACAGCAATGATACTGTTGTTGACTGCTTTCTACTTTAGCTGAAAGCTAATGATGACTGGGGCCATCTCTCTTGACTGGTGAGGTTCGTCTTCTGGCGAGGCAAATACCGGAGGGTACTGTTGATCATCTTCTCAAATGGATCACCATCCCTATACTATTCCTTCCCGAAATTTTTATCCAAGATAATACCCTTCATCCCCAAAAATTAGGTTTATAAAATAGAGGAGAAATTTTTTTCACCGAACAAGTGGTCAACATCTTCAAAATTTCATTAATCTTGTAAAAAATGTGTTTAAAAACAAATCAGACTGCTTCTGACACAAAGGATCACTCGATTGGCCTTGAACTATCAACAAACTCGATCAAAACAGTCGATTTCTTTGTTAACTGATTAATCAAAGATTCATTCTTTTGACAGTCCGCTTAAGCACATGTCGAATCACTTAAGTGCGTACCATTCTTGTCTTAAGTAAACACATACCTACAGATCTGAAGATTCCCTTAGCCTACACTGCTCACACGCTGGAGACTTACAATGACATAACGGGACTCATGGCGATCTTCGGTGTTTTACGGTAAGTTAGGTGACTCAAGTAAGGCAGCTCAGTTAGGAACAAAATAAATAAAAGTTTAAAGAAACATTTAAAAACAAGAACTTACTGTTTTTAATTGAAACCACCAACAGAACCAAGAACCAACCGTGTGGCTCTGATATCATTTGACAGCGGATACGTTTTTTTAAAGAAATTTAAGCATAAAGAAGAAACTTAAAGAAGATGACCGGTGAATCGGTAAAGTAATCTCTTTCTTTTATTCATAAACATTTGAGGAAGAATTACGTATAACCTAGATAAACTATAAATGGAAGAAAAAAGTACAAAGAATTTCTTCTTCATCTTACTTGAAGAAGGAAGCAACAAGCTTCTTCTTCGATAACTAGAAAGAAGGCAGAGAGAGGACCTCAGGTGAGGTTTTCTTACAAATGAAAACCTGTAAGAAAAGCCTGAGTAACTCTAAACACTTTGAGTTACTTAAATAGAAACCTCAAAAGTAAATTACTATTAAATCACACAGGATTCACTATTACATTTACTGAAGTAAAAGTACAAAATAAAAGTAATTTACTAAAGTAAAAGTAAAAAAAAAATTACATTTACCAAAGCTTTTATTTCTAATAGCACTTCTTTATTAAAATATATATATGTAGGATCAAGGGTATGCTATTAATCCTTTTCAGATATATATATATATATATATATATATATATATATATATATATATATATATATATATATATATATACGGTCCTTTTCTCAACGAAAAAAGAAAGAACCAAAGACGAACTAGCTATAGAGACAAATTTTTGAGATATAAGAAGGTTCGAACTGCTGTCTTAAATAGCTATGTAAATGCGTCTTTGTATGCTATAGCGATGAAAAAAATCGTCGTTATAGTTAGGTTCGCCTTTTGATTCGTTTTTTTTGGTTCTCTGGAAAGGGACCGTATATATATATATATATATATATATATATATATATATATATATATATATATATACATGTTTTTATGTAAGATTTTAAGCCTAGTAAAATCTAATATTGATATTTATTTTATTATTTTAATAATAAAATTTCATTTCATTTTGCATAATTAAATGTGTCTTCAATTTTGTCCATAATTAGACATTTTATAATTTATGTATATGAAGGAGTGTTATATACAGAAGACATAAATTATATGCTATGTATAATTAAAGAAATATATTCTTCCCAATCTTAGATGGAAATGGACATACCATTCTAGTAGATTGTAATACACTTGATTGGATGATTTGTCTTAATCATGTAAAGTAAAGGCTTTAATCTAGCGTATTGGTGTATTTTTGAAATTCATAGAACTGGATCGTTACGAAAAAATATTTGTTAAATACTGTTATTATAAATAAATTTTCAATTAGTATTAATGTGCAATTACTTTTAATCCTGAGAGAATAGTGTGTGACGCCCCCAAATTAGATATACATCACCCATTCTGAGTCGCCAAATACATGGTACAGAATTTAAATACAAACTTCCTTATACAATATGACAAAAAGCGTGTGGTGAGAGTTTTTACGAATATTGTCTAGTAGACAGTATCCAAACTCAAATGGAGTCCTCATTACAATTATTATCACACTATTTTATAAAATAGTGAAGACTACTACAACCACCATCTCAGACCGTCACTCCATTCCTCAACTAGTTCCGGCTACGTTCTCATTTCCTGAAGAGAACAATGAAAGCAAATGGGTGAGCTCAACTAGCCCAGTAAAAAATATTATAACTAAGATAATGCAGAATAAATTATCGTTAGCCTTTAACAATGTTGAACTGATAGAATATAATAAACAATAAGTTTAACTGCATCGGAACAAGCAATCCATTAGAAGAGTCAAGTAGAGCATGATATCTACTATCTTATATGATTTAAAAGGTTTATTATCAATTTTATCGCTGAGACTCAGCTCAATAAATAATCATGAATTATCGTGTTATCACCAATGGTCAGGATCATGTCAACAACTGTCCATCAATGCACTACAGGCCAATGAGGATTTTTATCACATCATTTATAACATTACAGGTCATGATTATACCGAATAATCCCTGATCATAATCATGCTGATCAACAGTCCATCGATGCACTACGAGCCAAAGATGACTTTCATCACAATATAAGTATGAGGATGATGACAATGATATAAGAATTCAATTAAATGAGAGTAATGATAAATTTTAAAGATTTATAATTTAATTTACAATAATTGTCCAAATTGTCAACATGATACTATTTTGTGGAGTAAAATTCAAGAATAATATTTTAACTAAAATAATTTGGACATAAAAAAAATTAATTTTTTGTCATGAATAGTACCCCGGGTAAATAGTACCCGAGTGAATAGTACCCCGTGAATAGAACTTCGTGAACAGTACCCCGTGAATAGTACTCTGACATAAAAAAATTAAATTTTATCAAGAATGTTCAGAATAATATTTTTCGTGAAAAGTTACTAGATGAAGCGCAAATTTCAAGGATATTATACTAATTTTACGAAATATAGAAGCAATACTTAATAAAATGAGTGTAGAATTCAGAATCTGAAACGAAATAATATTACTTACATACTACAGAGTATGGAAGAAAATATTATTTCATACGAATATTGAATAAAAATAATATCTCTTACCTTAAAAAGAAGAGTATTCCAACTGGTATAGCGGGGATATTCTTGAAAAAAACTTGCACTGTTTTCTACACTCAAAGCTTCTTTAAACTCTAAAGAAATATGCTCAATATTATAGAAGAAGAATTTTATAATTCTGGTATGGTTTTCAATTCTAAACTAAGCATCCTATTTATAGGAGAATGGAAGGATACTATTTAGAAATAATCACTTGAGATATACGGTCTGCGAGAAATTGAGACGAATTCACGTATGCTTAAAACCTAATTCACAAGATTTACTATGCAAGCACTATGCAGGACACTATACAAATACTATGCATAATAAAATATAATATATTCTATATTTCATAAAAACAAAACTTATAATATATATATATATATATATATATATAATTCCCTCTATTCCACGCCATTTCCCTCCCCCTAATTTTCCTCCTAACATCATATATATATATATATATATATATATATATATATATATATAAAAAAACTAAGATAACTTTCTACCCACAATTTTGAAAAATGAGTAGATGGGGGTCCAAATAATACGCCAAACTTACAACAAATACATCATAAAAATCCCCGCAATATTTTTAATAGCATTTATTCATCAATAATATAACTTGCAATATTAACAACCAGATCATTTCCAGGAAAGAGGGTGCTTTCCGATAAGAATTTTTCCCTATTGGCGCGCAATTAGGTAACCAAACCCCTTTCCTCGACAGAACTTTCTAGACATTGTCAATAATATAAATAATAATATGAATAACTTGTCATCTCAATTATTGATTTAATAATGTAAAATATTGTGTAAATGATACTATGACAATAATAAAATCAATAATGTGAGATACTATGCAATAATTACTGTAGCAATAATTGGTATAACTGAGTGACTTCTTACGTAAACATCAAATACCGTGTGCTACTATGCAACCACGCGTATTACTGTACTTTTATCATTGGGTATTTCAACAGTTAACGGTAAAAATTTCGTCGTTATTTTTATAAAAAGATATTTCTGTCGTTTTCTAACTCCGATAATAATTCCATTGTGGTGTCCACCAATGATTGTGTCGTCGTACGAATATTTCCTGTTAAAACGAATATTTTTCGACCAATCGAATATTTTATAACAACTTGCTTACTTTCCAAAATTTATAAATATTACCCACAACTATAACATTATATGAATCCACAACATAATATTCAAAAACATATTTCGAGAAAAATTAATCTTTATTCATGAAAGTTGGGGTCTTACATAGTGAACTTAATTTTATAGTGTATGTCACTTTAATATACTCCCTCCGTCCCGTATTAAACGTCCTAATTTCCCTTTTAGGATATTCCACAATAAATGTCATTTTTCTATATTAGTAACTATTTTTATCTTATTTTTCCACGTATACCCTCATAATCTTTTTAGTCAACTTTTGTTGGAAACTTAAGAAATGATAAAAGTTTTGCATTGGGAAGTAGTGTATTGTTATACCACTTTCTTCTCATATTAGCATTATAACATCTCTTCTATTTAATGTGAGAATAACAACAAAAATGATAAAATAGCTAGAAATATACTTATTGGAATGTGAGAATAATAATGAAAATGATCTAGAGAATTGATTCATGTGGAAACAAGTAAGTAATAATTAATGTTGGGGTCATAAAAAAGTGAATAGATACTTCAATTGAAAACTAATTTAGAAGGTCAATTTAGGTAAAAAAAATATTATTAATTAGCGTGCCAAAACCAATTAGGACGTTTAATATGGGACGGAAGGAGTATTAAAGAGTGAGATTTTGATACAATCAATACCTCAATATGTTGGGTGATATATGTTATGAAATTAGAACATGTGTTTTTCAAGATGGAATTCTACAATTAAATTATAATATCCCCTTGATATAATTTATTGATTGGTCACCAGAATATTGGCCAAATATTTTAGTAATTCAAATTAATAAAGTATTAATTTAATTTATTAAATTAATGTGTGATCAAAAGTTTATAAATTATGTAGTTAAGGATATAAACAATAAACGTAGTGATTTAACAGTTTTATTCATACATGCGTTTATGGATATTATAGTTGTAAGACCCCAACTTTTATGAATAAAGATTATTATTTTTCTCAAAATATATTTTTGAATATTATGGTGTGAATTTGATATAATGTTATAGTTGTGGGTAATATTTACAAATTTTGCAAAGTAAGCAAGTTGTTATTAAATATGATTAGTCGGGAAATATTCATTTTAACAGGGAATATTCGTACGATAGCAAAATCATTAGTATACCCCACAACGGAAGTATTGTCAGAGTTAAAAAACGACAGAAATATCTTTTTATAAAAATAACGGTGAAAGTTTTACCGTTAATCTGTTTAAATACCCAATGATAAAAGTACAATAATACGTGTGGTTGCATAGTAGCACACGGTATTGATTATTGATGCTTACGTGAGAAGTTACTCAGTTATACTCAATTATTGCTACAGTAATTGCTACATAATATCTCTCATATTATTGATTCAATTTTTGTCACAGTATCATCTGCATAATATTTTATATTTTTAAATCAATAATTGAGACGACAAAGTTATTCATATTATTATTTGAAATATTGACGATGTCTAGAAAGTTCTGTCAAGGAAAGGGGTTTGGTCACCTAATTACACACCAATAGGGAGAAATCCTTATCGAAAATCCCCTTCTTTCCCTGGAATGATCTTGTTGTTAAATATTGTGAGTTATAATATTAATGATTAATAAGTTCGTGTTGATAAAAGATGAAATTGATATTTCTATTGTGTTGGAATTATTAGTGTTAGTGAAAATCATCATTTATTTTGATAATAATTGATTTTTAGAGGTTAAATTGACCAATCGGGTAATTAATTGGATAAATGAGCAATTAATTGCTTTTTAGTTCACATGCATATAACTATTTGTTCACATGAATGGAACTATTGATTCACATGATGTACTATTAGGGGAGGTGGTGCAAGTTTGATAATACTTGTAGGACTAAATTAAAAATAAAGGAAAAGATGAAGGTATTCTACTGTAATAATTCGAGCCCCAAAACATGCAATTATCGAAACTATATTTTCCTATAAATAGAAGCTCATTCTTCTTTCATTTTCACCAATTCATTAAGACTCACAAGAGCAATTATAGAGAGAGAAGCTATAGAGAGAAAGAAGAAGAGTAGTCTGCTACTTCACTATTCCAGTATTCAGTCTTCTTCTAAGGTAAGGGATATTATTTTTGTTCAGTATTCGTGAGAAATAATATTTTCTTCCATACTCTGTAGTATGTGAGTAATATTATTTCGTTTCATATTCCTAATTCTAAACTCATTCTGTTAAAATATTGCTTCTATACTCCATGAAATTAATAGAATATCATTGATATTTGCGCTTCATCCAGTATCTTTTCATAAAAATATTATTCTGAGCATTCTTGATAATTATTAATCTTTTCATGTCAGAATACTATTCACGAGGTACTATTCACAAAGTACTATTCATGGGGTACTATTCATGAGTACTATTCACAAAGTTTTATTCTCGGGTACTATTCACAAAATACTATTCACGGGTACTATTCACGAAGTAATATTCATGGGGTACTATTCACTTGGGTACTATTCACCCGAGGTACTATTCATGACAAAAATTGATTTCTTTGCTGTTTAAATCATTTTTGATACAATATTATTCTTGAATTTTACTCCATAAAGCAGTATCATATTGACAATTTGGATATTATTGAATTTTGGATAAATTAAATTATAAATCTTTTAAAATTTATCATTTGCTTTCTTTTAATTGAATTTTTATATCATTGTCATCATCCTCATGCTTATATTATGATGAAAGTCATCTGTGGATTACGTGCATAGATGAATTGTTGATTAGTATGATTATGACCAGGAATTATGCGGTATAATCATGACCTATAATGTTACAAATGATAAAAGTCCTCATTATAGTGCATTGATGGACAGTTATTGGTATGATCATGACCATTGGTGAAAACACGAATATCCTTGGCTTGTAGTGCATGGATAATTCGTGGTTGTGATACTAATGAATATCATTGGCCCGTAGTGTATGGATAATTCAGTGCTGTGGATTATTTATCAAGCTGAGTCTCAGTGATAAAATTGATGATAAACTTTTTAAATCATAGAAGATAGTAGATATCATGCTCTACTTGACTCTTCTAATGGATTGCTTGTTCCGCTGCATTTAAACTTGATGTTTATTGTATTTTATCAGTTTAACACTGTTGAAGGCTAACGATAATTTATTCTGAATTATCTTAGTCATAATATTTCTTACTGGGTTATTTGAGCTCATCCTTTTGCTTTCATTTTTCTCTTCAGGAAATGAGAACATAGTCGGGACTAGTCGGGGAACTGAGTGATGGTCCGAGATGGTTGTTTTAGCAGTCTTCACTATTTAGTGTGATAATAAATATAATGAGGATTGAATTTGAGTTTGGATATTGTCTATGAGACAATATTCATGTAAAAATTCTTAGCTCATGTTGTATAATTAAGTTTGTATTTGTATCCAGTACCATGTATTTGGCGACCCAAGATGGGTGATGTATACCTATTTTAGGGGCGTCATAGTTGGTATCAAAGCTTAGGGATATGATCCCTGGCTAAGATGTGAGACGAGAACTAGGAGGGGAGAGACAGGTAATTCCTTCGCTAGTATGACCTACCTAAGTTTATTTGTTATTTAATTGGTCGGTCAGAATATAGTGATAATATGTGGCATGTCAATTAACCCTTATTTTGTGGTAGTGTTTGAAAATGGCATCAGAAAATGTTGAGATCAACAATGAAGCACATGAGACCGTTGAGTCACCAACGATCAATACCCAGGATAATACACAATAAGAAGAAAATAATCCTCAGGTAAACAACAACACCGATCAAATGATGAACGATGGGATGTTCAGAGGCTTTATGCAATTCATGCAACATCAGGCGAGAATGACTCCTGTTCAAAATGCAGGTGGAAATACTGGCAACTCACAGATGGTCACCGCTAAGCAATTCAAGGAGCTGGGACCATCAGAGTTTTGGTGAAAGCCAGAACCACTTAAGGAGAAGACGTGGATAAAGCAGATCACCAAAATATTCGAAGTCTTGGGATGCTCCGAGGAGCACAAGGTTTCCTTTGCCACCTACATTGTGAGACCCCAAATTTTATGAATAAAGATTTAAATTTCTCGAAATATTTTTTTGAATATTATGGTGTGGATTTGATATAATGTTATAGTTATGGGTAGTATTTATAAATTTTTCAAAGTATGCAAGTTGTTATAAAATATTATTTTTTTTTAGGAATATCCGCATTTACTGAAGACAATCATTGGTGGACCCTAGCGGAAGTATTATAAGTAGTTAAAAAACGATAGAATTATCATTTTATAAAAATAACGGCGAAAGTGTTACCGTTAAAACTGTTGAACTACCCGGTAGTAAAAGTACAATAAGACGCGTGGTTTCATAGTAGCACATGGTATTGATTATTGATGCTTACGTAAGAAGTCACTCAGTTATACTCAATTATTGCTAAAGTAATTGTTGTATCATATCTCTCATATTATTGATTCAATTATTGTCACAGTATCATCTGTATAATATGTTATATTATTAAATCAATAATTGAGACGACAAAGTTATTCATATTATTATTTATAATATTGACAATGTCTAGAAGTTCTTTCAATGAGAGGTTAGATAATCTAATTGCGCGCCAATAAAGAGAAATCCTTATCGGAAAGCCCCCTCTTTTCTGGGAACGACCTGGTTGTTAAATATTGTGAGTTATAATATTCATGATGAATAAGTTCATGTTGATTAAAGATGAAATTGATAATTCCATTGTGTTGGGATTATTAGTGTTAGTGGAAATCGACATTTATTTCGATAATAATTGATGTCTGGAGGTTTTATTGATCAATCGGGTAATTAACCGGATAAATGAGCAATTAATTGCTATTAATTCACATGATTATAACTATTTGTTCACATGTGTGTACTATTGATTCACATTCATATACTATTAGGAGAGTTGGTGCAAGATTGATAATACTTGCATGACTAAGTTAAAGATGGAGGTATAGATGGAGGTACTATACTGTTATTCTTATTTTCACATGATTATAATTATTGAATCACATGATTGAACTATTAATTCACATTATTTACTATTAGGGGAGGTGGTGCAAGTTTGATAATACTTGCAGGACTAAATTAAAAATGAAAGAAAAGTTGGAGGTATTGTATTGTAATATTTCGAGCCCCAAAACGTGCAATTATCGAAACTATATTTTCCTATAAATAGAAGCTCATTCTTCCTTCATTTCTCACCAATTCACTAAAGCTATAGAGCAATTATTATAGAGAGAAAGAAGAAGAGAAATCTGCTACCTTACTATTCCAGTATTATTTCTTTCGTATTCATGAAGAGAGCTATTGTTATTCCATTCCTTATTATTCTGTTGGAATAACCTGTTTGTGCGGTCTATTGCATGCCTGGTGAATTTTGTTATTATTACATTCTTTATTATTCTGTTGGAATATCCTGTCTGTGCGGATTACTTATGACCTGGTTCCAGTCTTTATTATTCTGTTGGAATATCTTATCTGTGCGTATTACGTATGACCTGATTCCATTATTTATTATTCTATTGTAATAACCTGTCTGTGCGGTCTATCACATGCCTGGTGAATTCTTCTGTTATTCCATTCTTTATTATTCTGTTGGAATAACCTATCTATGTCGATTACCGCATGCATGGTGAATGATCCTTCGTATTCACTCCTTATTAAATTGTGGAAATGATCTGTCTACGTGGATTACCGCATGGCGGGTGAAAATCCATTTGCAGTTTCTTATATTCTATTATACTCGTATGAGATATCATTTCTTTTGTACTCGTCATGGAATATCATTTTCTTTGGTATTTTTTTTACGAGTTAATATTCATGAGTTACTATTCACCCAGTTACAATTCACTCTAGTATTATTCACTCGAGTATTCGGGGCACTTTTCGTGTCGGAGTACTATTCACGGGTTACTATTCACCCAAATTACTATTCACCCGAATATTATTCACTTGGGTATTTGGGGTACTTTTCATGTCGGAGTACTATTCACGATGTACTATTCCCAAAGTACTATTCATAGGATACTATTCACGGGGTACTATTTACCCGAAAAATATATTTCTTTTTTGTCCAAATTATTTTTGGTACATGAATATTATTCTTGAATTTTACTCTACAAAGCAGTATCATGTTGATAATTTGGACGTTATTGATTTCTGGATAAATTAAATTATAAATCTTTAAAATTTATCCTTGAACTTGTTTTATTGAATTATTATGTCATTGTCATCATCCCCATGCTTATATTGTGATTAAAGTCATCTTTGTCTTACGTGCATAGATGGACTTGGTATGATTATGACCAAGAATTATTCTTGTATAATCATGGCCGTAATGTGACGAATGAATGATGGGTAAAAGTCCTCATTGGCACGTAGTTCATTGATGGACGAGTTGTTGGTATGATTATGACGAGGATTATTCAAGATAATCATGACCATTAATGATTACATGAATATCCTTGGCCGTGGTGCAAGGATGATTCGGTTTTATTTATTAAGCTGAGTCTCAGCGTTAAAGTTGATGAAAACTTTTTAAATCATAGAAGATAGTAGATTTTATGCTCTACTTGACTCTTCTAATGGATTGCTTATTCATTGCAGATTGTTGATCTAAAACTTGTTGTCTATTATATTCTATCAGTTGTTATACTGTTGAAGGCTAAGGATAATTTATTCTGCATTATCTTAGTCATAATATTTCTTACTGGGCTAGTTGAGCTCAACCCTTTCTTTCATTGTTCTCTTCAGAAATGAGAATATAGTTGGGACGAGTCGGGAAATGGAGTGATGGTCCAGGATAAGTGGCTTTAGTAGTCCTCACTATTCTATAAGATAGTGTGACAATAAATGTAATGAGGACTCCATTGAGTGTGGATATTGTCTAGATGACAAGATTCTTATTGAAACTCTTAGATTATGTTTTGTCGTATTTTACACGAATCGTTGTATAATTAAGTTGTATTTGAATTTTGTACCATGTTTCAAGACCCAAGATGGGTGATGTATACCTATTTTGGGGCGCCACAACAGGTATCAAAGCTTAGGATATGATCCCAGGTGAGATGTGAGACAAGAACAATGAGGGAAGAGACGGGGAATTCCTTCGCTAGTATGACCTACCTAAGTTTATTTGGTATTTAATTGGTCGGTCAGAGTATAGGGATAATATGTGACATGTTAATTAACCCTTATTTTGTGGAAGTATTTGAAAATGTCATCCGAAACTGTTGAGATAAGCAATGTAGCACATGAGACCGTTGAGTCAGCTCAACCAAAAGGTAATGACCAGCAACACGATAATAATTATACCGGTGGCAACGGCCATCGGAACAACGATAACCATCGTGGAGGAAATTATCATGCGAAAATGGTAACCACTTGGTGGTAATCATGGCCAAGATAATAGGAGTGGAAATTTCAAGAAGAAAGGTTCAACAACGATAGAAAGACAAAGAAGACCACACCCATTTTCAAGGAAGGAGAACGACCACCAATTGTATGCTTCAAATGCCGAGGGATGGACATATCGATCTAAATCATGCGTGATGCAGTCCAAAAAGCATGTTACAATTGTGGAAAAAAGGTCACCTAGCTTGGATTTTTGTCGTGCACCAAAGTCAAGTCCAAATTTGGACGGTGGCACCAAAGGCGAATCTGGACAAAACAAAGTCGGTGGTTTCAATGAGAGCATTTTTTGTGACTTCTCAAAAAGCAAGTAACCCGAACGAAGTTAGCACGGGTTAGTTAATTATAAATTCTTGTGAAGTCTATACCTTATTAGATACCAGTTCTACCCATTCTTTTATCTCTCTTGCTTGCGCTCAACGTTTAAATTTGACCCCAGAGAAGTTAGACTTTGACTTATCGGTTGAAACTCCGTTAGTAGAAACCTTCATTTCATGTGTTATCCAAGTCTTAGATGAGGGTCACAGTTTTAAATGATATTTCTATTTTTAATAAATTTCTTGACGTATTCTTGAAGACTTCCTAGCCTACCCCAGAGCGTGAAATAGAATTTTGTATTGAAGCCAGTACAAAACCCATTTCTAAAACCCTTAAATATTTCTTCAACCAAAACGAACGTATAATGCGCCAAAGACGTTGGCTCGAGCTATTGAAGATTACGATCGTACCATTCAATATCATCATAGAAGAGGGAACGTGGTAGCTGACGCATTGAGTAGAAGATCGTATGCGTTTACGAGTGCGATGTTGTTAACACAAAAACCCATTTTGTATAACTTACAAACGATGAAGATAGAGTTAAAGACTCTAGGAACCCACGTGAAGATAACCAATATACGATTTGAATCAATCGATAAAGTTAAAAGCCGCTCAAGATACACACCCGAATCTGATAAATGTGAAGAAGAAGGTTCAAGAAGGCGTTATTCTAGAAGCAAGAATCGACGAAGAGAGTAAATCTCAACCCTCGATTTAATTGGCCCATTTGAAATCCTTGATCGAGTAGGAACTGTGGCCTATAGACTCGTTTGACCGCCAAGTATATCGCGTGTTCATAACATTTTTCACGTATCGATGTTACGTAAATATGTGGACGACCCGAACCACATTATTGAATTGGAATTAGTCGAAATAGCAGAAGATTTAACGTATGAGGAGATACGTGTTAAAATCTTGGATAAGAATGATCATATTCAACACTCAAAGGTTATACCTCAAGAGTTAGAATCTAAAATGAAGTCAAGGTATCATCACCTCTTCGGCATACCAAGTGCATACATAAATTTTGAGGGCAAAATTTCTTAAGGAGGGGAGATTGTGAGACCCCAAATTTTATGAATAAAGATTTAAATTTCTCGAAATATTGTTTTGAATATTATGTTGTGGATTTGATATAATGTTATAGTTGTGGGTAGTATTTATAAATTTTGTAAAGTATGCAAGTTGTTATAAAATATTCTTTTTGTCGGCAAATATCCGTATGACGGCACAATCATTGGTGGACCCCACAACGGAAGTATTGTCGTAGTTAGAAAATGACAGAATTATCATTTTATAAAAATAACGGCAAAAGTGTTACCGTTAAAACTGTTGAACTACCCGGTAGTATAAGTACAGTAATACGCGTGGTTGCATAGTAGTAAATGGTATTGATTATTGATGCTTACGTAAGAAGTCACTCAGTTATACTCAATTATTGCTACGATAATTGCTTTGATCATATCTCTCTCATATTATTGATTCAATTATTGTCACAAAGATCATCCAGATAATATGTTATATTATTAAATCAATAATTGAGACGACAAAGTTATTCATATTATTATTTATAATATTGACAATGTCTAGAAGTTCTTTCAAGGAGAGGTTAGATAATCTAATTGCGCGCCAATAAAGAGAAATCCTTATCGGAAAGCCCCCTCTTTTCTGGGAACGACCTGGTTGTTAAATATTATGAGTTATAATATTAATGATGAATAAGTTCATGTTGATTAAAGATGAAATTGATAATTCCATTGTGTTGGGATTATTAGTGTTAGTGGAAATCGACATTTATTTCAATAATAATTGATGTCTGGAGGTTATATTGATCAATCGGGTAATTAACCGGATAAATGAGCAATTAATTGCTATTAATTCATATGATTATAACTATTTGTTCACATGTGTGTACTATTGATTCACATTCATATACTATTAGGAGAGTTGGTGCAAGATTGATAATACTTGCATGACTAAGTTAAAGATGGAGGTATAGATGGAGGTACTATACTGTTATTCTTATTTTCACATGATTATAATTATTGAATCACATGATTTACTATTAATTCACATGATTTACTATTAAGGGAGGTGGTGCAAGTTTGATAATACTTGCAGGACTAAATTAAAAATGAAGGAAAAAAGGAAGGTATTATACTGTAATATTTCGAGCCCCAAAATGTGCAATTATCGAAACTATATTTTCCTATAAATAGAAGCTCATTCTTCCTTCATTTCTCACCAATTCACTAAAGCTATAAAGCAATTATTATAAAGAGAAATTATAGAGAGAAAGAAGAAGAGAAGTCTGCTACCTCACTATTCCAAAGATCCGATTTTTCTTCCGAGTGAAGGGGTATTATTTCTTTCGTATTCATGAAGAGAGCTATTGTTATTCCATTCCTTATTATTTTGTTGGAATAACCTGTCTGTGTTGTCTATCGCATGCCTGGTGAATTCTGTTGTTATTATATTCTTTATTATTCATTTGGAATATCACATGCTCATGCGCATTACGCTTGATTCGATTCCATTATTTATTATTCTCGCTGGAATAACTTTGTTTGTCTGCGGTCTATCTCATGCCCGGTGAATTCTTCATTATTCCATTCTTTATTATTCATTGTTGAATAACCTATCTATGTGATTACCAGCATGCATGGTGAATGATCCTTCGTATTCATTCCTTATTAAATTGTGGAAATGATCTCGTCTACGTGGATTACTGCATGGCATGTGAAAAATCCATTTGCGAGCTTAGTATATTCTATTATACTCGTATGAGATATCATTTCTTTTGTACTCGTCATGGAATATCATTTTCTTTGGTATTTTTTACGAGTTACTATTCATGAGTTACTATTCACCCAGTTATAATTCACTCTAGTATTATTCACTCGAGTATTCGGGGCACTTTTCGTGTCGGAGTACTATTCACGGGATACTATTCACGGGTTACTATTCACCCAAATTACTATTCACCCGAATATTATTCACTCGGGTATTTGGGGTACTTTTCATGTCGGGGTACTATTCACGAGGTACTATTCCCGAAGTACTATTCACAGGGTATTATTCACGAGGTACTATTTACTCGAAAAATATATTTCTTTTTTGTCTAAATTATTTTTTGTACATGAATATTATTCTTGAATTTTACTCTACAAAGAAGTATCATGTTGACAATTTGGACGTTATTGATTTCTGGATAAATTAAATTATAAATCTTTAAAATTTATCCTTGAACTTGTTTTATTGAATTATTATGTCATTGTCATCATCCCCATGCTTATATTGTGATTAAAGTCATCTTTGGCTTACGTTCATAGATGGACTTGGTATGATTATGACCAAGAATTATTCGGTATAATCATGACCGTAATGTGACGAATGATGTGGTAAAAGACCTCATTGGCCTGTAGTTCATTGATGGACAGTTGTTGGTATAATTATGACCATGGATTATTCGGTATAATCATGACCATTAATGATTACATGAATATCCTTGGCCGTGGTGCAGGGATGATTCGATTTTATTTATTAAGCTGAGTCTCAGCGTTAAAGTTGATGAAAAACTTTTTAAATCATAGAAGATAGTAGATTTTATGCTCTACTTGACTCTTCTAATGGATTGCTTATTCCACTGCGCAGCTTGTTGATCTAAAACTTGTTGTCTATTATATTCTATCGGTTGTTATCTTCTTTGAAGGCTAAGGATAATTTATTCTGCATTATCTTAGTCATAATATTTCTTACTGGGCTAGTTGAGCTCACCCTTTCTTTCATTGTTCTCTTCAGGAAATGAGAATATAGTTGGGACGAGTCGGGAAATGGAGTGATGGTCCAGGATAAGTGGCTTTAGTAGTCCTCACTATTCTATAAGATAGTGTGACAATAAATGTAATGAGGACTCCATTGAGTGTGGATATTGTCTAGATGACAAGATTCTTATTGAAACTCTTAGATTATGTTTTGTCGTATTTTACACGACTGTTGTATAATTAAGTTGTATTTGAATTTTGTACTATGTTTCTGGCGACCCAAGATGGGTGATGTATACTTATTTTTGGGGCGTCACATTCATGTTGCGAGTAGAGGCAGATTTTCGGTGGGAAGCGTACTCAACCTGCCACACTGAAGATGTCTTGGGAGTAGTTCATAAAACTGTTCAACGATAAGTACTTTCCCAAAAATATTTGTCACATGAAGGAGGTAGAGTTCATCAAGCTGAAGCAAAACAATATGACCGTGTCGCAATATGAAGTTAAGTTTGCCGAGTTGTCCCAGTTTGCGTCCCACTTGGTTGATAATAAGGAGAGAATGACACGGATGTTTCTAAGAGTTTTGAAACCCGAGATACGTCAATACCTCATTTCTCACAAACTTTGCTTGTATTCAGATATTGTGAATAGGGCTCAGTTATTAGAGCGCGATAATGAGTCAACCCAACCAAGAGAGGGCAGTCGACAAAATGATAATACTAGTGGTAGCAGTCATTGAAGCGGTGTCAACAAACGTGGGCGGAATCAACATGCCAGAAATGGTAACCACTTCGGTGGTAATCATGGCCAAGACAATAGGAGCTGAAATTTCAAGAAGAGAAGATTCAACAATGATGGAAAGACGTCAGCAGCAACACCCATTGATAAAGAAGAAGAACGACCACTGATCGTATGCTTCAAATGCGGAAGGGAGGGACACATCAGTCCAAACTGCACCATGCAGTCCAAAGAGTGTTACAATTGCGGAAAAGAAGGTCACCTAGCTCGATTTTATCGTGCAGTGAAGCCAAGTCCAGTTGGGATGGTGACACCAAATGCCGTCCCAAAAAAGTCAAAGCCGGTAGTTCAAGGGAGAGCTTTTGTCGTGACCTCCCAAAAAGCGAGAAACTCAAACGAAGTCATCACAGGTAAGCTAATCATAAACTCTAGTGAGGTCTATACCTTATTTGATACCGGTTCTACCCATTCTTTTATTTCTCCTACTTGCGTTCAACGTTTAAATTTAACTCCAGAGAAATTAGACTTTGACTTATCTGTTCAAACTCTGTAGGGAGAAACCTTCATTACATCCACTATTTATAAGTCTTGTTTGATTCAAATCAGTAACCACAGGTTACCTGTTGATCTCATCTCTTTGAAAATACTTGCATTTGATGTGATTTTAGGGATTGATTGGTTAACTACTCATCATGCTAAAACTGATTATTTTTGTAAGGTTGTTAGTTTTCATATTCCTAACCAACCTATTATGCGAATTCAAGCAACCAAACAACTAAAGTCAATCAATGTCATATCAAGCCATAAAGCTATTCGTTTATCGAAAAACAGATGTCAAGATTTCTTAGCCCATGTCACGGATTTAAACAAAAATACGTTAGATTTGAATGATATTTCTATTGTTAATAAATTTCCTGACGTATTCCCCGAAGAACTTCTTGGCCTACCCCTGGAGCGTGAAATCGAGTTTGGTATTGACCTTGAACCCAGTACAAAACCCATTTCTAAAGCCCCATATCGAATGGCTCCTATTGAACTTCAGGAGTTAAAAATCCAACTACAGGAATTGTTAGACATCGGTTTTATTCGTCCTAGTACGTCTCCTTGGGGTGCTCCTATTCTATTTGTAAAGAGGAAAGATGGAAGTATGCGACTTTGTATTGATTATCGGGAGTTGAATCATGTCACCATCAAAAATAGGTAACCGTTGCCTCGCATTGATGACCTTTTTGACGAGTTACAAGGCGCCAAATTCTTTCAAAGATCGATCTTCATTTCGGATATCATCAATTAAAGATTAAAACTAATGACATTCGAAAGACTGCTTTCAGAACTCGATACGGGCATTACGAATTCCTAGTCATGTCTTTTAGATTGACTAATGCTCTTGTTGCCTTCATGGATATGATGAATCGAGTATTCAAGGAATATTTGGATCATTTTTTGGTTGTCTTTATTGATGACATCCTCATATACTCCAAAAGCTGTGAAGATCATGAGCAACACTTGAGGCTGATACTCCAAAAGCTTCGTGAAAACAAGATATATGCCAAGTTGAAGAAATGCAAGTTCTGGCTTGAGGAAGTAGCATTCCTTGGGCACGTGATATCAAATTACGGAATATCTGTTGACCCGGCAAAAATTTAAGCAATTCAAAGCTGGGAGCAACCTATGTCAGTGACCAAAGTACGTAGCTTTTTGGGCTTAGCTGGTTATTATCGAAGATTCATTGAAGGATTTTCTCGAATCGCTACTCCATTAACGCAGCTGACTCGAAAAGATACAAAATTCGATTGGAGCGAGGAATATGAGAAGAGTTTTGAAGAACTCAAGAGGAGGCTCATTTCAGCACCTGTTCTGACAATACCATCTGGTTCAGAGGGATTCGTCATCTACAGCGATGCTTCGGGCAAAGGGTTAGGATGTGTTCTTATGCAACATGGGAAAGTCATAGCCTATGCCTCACAACAACTTAAAGAATACGAGATGAAATGACTTGGGAGTTAGAATCTGAAATGAAATCAAGATATCCTCACCACTTTGACATACCAGGTACGTCCCTAATTTTGAGGACGGAATTTTATAAGAAGAGGAGGTTGTAAGACCCCAACTTTTATGAATAAAGATTTTTTTTTTTTTCGAAATATATTTTTGAATATTATGGTATGGATTTGATATAATGTTATAGTTGTGGGTAATATTTACAAATTTTACAAAGTAAACAAGTTGTTATAAAATATTCGATTGGTCGGGAAATATTCGTTTTAACAGGAAATATTCGTACGATGGCAAAATCATTGGTGGACCCCACAACGGAAGTATTTTCGGAGTTAAAAAATGAAAGAAGTATCTTTTTATAAAAATAACGGCGAAAGTTTTATCGTTAAACTGTTTAAATACCCGATGATAAAAGTACAGTAATACGCGTGATTGCATAGTAGCACACAGTATTGATTATTGATGCTTACGTGAGAAGTCACTCAGTTATACTCAATTATTGCTATAGTAATTACTGCATAATATCTCTCATATTATTGATTCAATTATTGTCACAGTATCATCTGCATAATATTTTATATTTTTAAATTAATAATTGAGACGAAAAAGTTATTCATATTATTATTTAAAATATTGACGATGTCTAGAAAGTTCTATCGAGGAAAGGGGTTTGGTCACCTAATTATGCGGCGCTTGATAGGAGAAATCCTTATCTGAAAGCCCCCTCTTTCCTGGAAATGATCTGGTTGTTAAATATTGTGAGTTATAATATTAATGATGAATAAGTTCGTGTTGATTAAAGATGAAATTGATATTTCCATTGTGTTGGGATTATTAGTGTTAGTGTAAATCGTCATTTATTTCGATAATAATTAATTTCTGGATTGGGTAATTAATCGGATAAATGAGCAATTAATTGCTATTAGTTCACATGCATATAACTATTTGTTCGCATGAATGAAACTATTGATTCACATAATGTACTATTTAGGGAGGTGGTGCAAGTTTGATAATACTTGTAGGACTAAATTAAAAATAGAAGAAAAGATGAAGGTACTGTAATAATTCGAGCCCCAAAACGTGCAATTATTGAAACTATATTTTCTATAAATAGAAGCTCATTCTTCTTTCATTCTCACCAATTCACTAAGACTCACAAGAGCAATTATAGAGAGAGAAGCTATAGAGAGAAAAGAAGAAGAGTAGTCTGCTACTTCACTATTCCAATATCCAATCTTCTTCTAAGGTAAGGGATATTATTTTTGTTCAGTATTCGTGAGAAATAATATTTTCTTCCATACTCTGTAGTATGTGAGTAATATTATTTCGTTTCATATTCCTAATTCTACACTCATTATTTTAAAATATTGCTTCTATACTCCGTGAAATTAGTAGAATATCCTTGATATTTGCGCTTCATCTAGTATCTTTTCATAAAAATATTATTCTGAGCATTCTTGATAATTATTGATCTTTTCATGCCGGAATATTATTCACATGGTACTATTCACAAAGTACTATTCTCAGGTACTATTCATAAAGTACTATTCTCGAGTACTATTCACAAAGTACTATTTATGAGTACTATTCACGAAATACTATTCACGGGATACTATTAACTCGGGGTACTATTCATTGACAAAAATTATTTTTTTTTGTTGTTCATATCATTTTTGATACAATATTATTCTTGAATTTTACTCCACAAAGCAGTGTCATATTGACAATTTGGACATTATTGAATTCTGGATAAATTAATTATAAATCTTTAAAAATTTATCCTTTGCTTTCTTTTAATTGAATTCTTATATCATTGTCATCATCCGCATGTTTATATTGTGATGAAAGTCATATGTGGCTTACGTGCATAGATGGACTGTTGATTGATATGATTATGACCAGGGATCATTCGGTATAATCATGACCTGTAATGTTCCAAATGATAAAAGTCCTCATTGGCCCATAGTGCATTGATGGATAGTTATTGGTATGATCATGACCATTGGTGAAAACACGAATATCCTTGGCCCGTAGTGCATGGATAATTCAGTGATGTGAATTATTTGTCAAGCTGAGTCTCAGTGATAAAATTGATGATAAACTTTTTAAATCATAGAAGATAGTAGATATCATGCTCTACTTGACTCTTCTAATGGATTGCTTGTTCCGCTGCAGTTAAACTTGATGTTTATTGTATTTTATCAGTTTAACACTGTTGAAGGCTAACGATAATTTATTCTGCATTATCTTAGTCATAATATTTCTTACTAGGCTAGTTGAGCTCACCATTTTGCTTTCATTGTTCTTTTCAGGAAATGAGAATGTAGCTGGGACTAGTCGGGAAACGAAGTGATGGTTCGAGATGGTTGTTTTAGCAGTCCTTACTATTTAGTGTGATAATAAATATAATGAGGATCGAATTTGAGTTTGGATATTGTCTATGAGACAATATTCGTGTAAAAACTCTCAGCTCATGTTGTATAATTAAGTTTATATTTGTATTCAGTATCATATATTTGGCGACCCAAGATGGGTGATATATACCTATTTTGGGGGCGTCACAATAGTAGAGGAATATTTTGCAAGATACTAATAGTGGAAGGATTTAACTAATTAATTTTAATTTTATTAATTCTAGAGTGCAATTATAACTATTTAGTGGAGTTAGTTATAATTAATATAATTCTAATTGATTAAAGAGTTAATCAAAATTTAGTATTATATTGAAGCTAGATTTATAGAATCCTACTTGATCCACACTCTAACCCTTATTAAGAGATAACAAAATAACATGATAAAAATATATATTAGAAAAGTTTTTCAAATTATCCTGATAAATATCATGGAGTTGTGGACTCTATATATTCTATCACTTTGCAGTATTTTGAGCTCACACTCAGAAAAGTGTGTAATATCAAAATAAGGGTCATAGAAAGGAAGATCAGGAGGGAGAAAAATTCTCCATTGTGGTACAACCAAATACGAGGTATGTAATATAATTTTTGATTATGCTAACTTATGAGAAAGATTTTGGGATAATAATTTTTAAAAGTAAAAATTATTAATTTATTTGGAAATCATTTCCTACAATTTTTATTTCATATAAAATATTGCATTACCATATTTTCTCTTGAATTATCTTTCTTAAAACTTGAGAAAAAGCAAATGGGTTGTTCATGTCACCTTCTCTATTTGAGTGCACACTAGAGAAGACAAAATTGTTGAATCTTGGAGGGTATTCGCTGTGATGTTTTGCGCCAGTGATATATAATATCGGAGGCGCGAAAATTATCCTTAAGGACAATGCTCTACGCACGCCTCAATTCAATCATGTTAATATCTTCATTCTATTTTATTTTTCATAACAAATTTTCATTTATTTTATTACATATATGACGTTTTAGGTGATTTTATTTGTTCCAAATTATTTGATATTTTATATAATCTAGGAGATTAGCCACAATCTTTTCAAAATTACCCCCATGAAAAAATGTTACAAATGAGAGAGAGTATGCGATAAGTATGATAAATGATATTATAGACAATTGATATTATATTTAATGTTATACAATCATTTCTTTAATTCTTGTGCACAACTCTAAAACGTCATATATTATGGGACGGAGGGAGTACTTATCTCATACTTTCTCTTATTTGTACCATTTTCCCATGAAGGATAATTTTAGAAAGATTGTGATTAATTCTCTTTATGTTATATAAAACGTGAAATAATTTGAAAAAAATATAGGGTAAATTACATATATTAGTACATTTTTAGAAATAATTACAAAAATCATACACCTATAAAATAATTACAAAAATATTACACTTTTCCATATTTATTTATAATATTAGTGTAATTAGAATTCTTTAATTTAAGGGATTAGTATTAATTGGCTGATATGGCAAATCGGGTGATTTTTTTTGAACGCGTGTTCCTATGTAAACAAACCTTCTTTTTCTCCCAACTTCCATAATTTTCGTACTTTCTCTCTCTAAAATCTTCTTCTTCTTCTTCTTCTTCTTCTTCTTCTTCTTCTTCTTCTTCTTCTTCTTCCTTTTCTTCTTCATCTTCATAGTTGTTAGACTAATTAACTAGACTTGCATACAAGGTTAATGAATATTTTTCTTCTTCTTCTTCACCATAGTCAACGGATTGAATCTACTTCTTCAGACGATGAAGTTCTTGCTTTGGTAGAACCGCCTCCTTTTGGAACCTACCATGCGATATATACATGGTTGAAGTGATGTTGTCATACTATGAGTCTTTACTTCTCTGGCGACATTCGTTCGATACCAAATTGGCAGTTTAAACTTGCATATTGTCAAAGAGATGGCAGCACATCTGGTCAACTCTTCCCAATCTGAATTTGTACAAATATAATTTTGGGAGTTGCGCTAAATTTTCCCTATTTCGTACTTTGATTTTGTTGGATATTCATAACAATTTGTTATGATTTGTGAGTCTGTAATGTTTGTGAGTCTCAGTAATGTTTATTGGAGTTTATGTAAACCGGGTTGGATATCTGAGTTGTTTCGCTTTTGGTTATCATTATTAAAACTTGTTCGTTTACTTTTATATAACTATTTGGTTACTTTTTATTATGTTTTGTTATTTGTTATCTTATGGTTTGACTACTATTATTGTGCCCCTCGATGTAGGAATTTGGTTACTTTTATTTTTTATTCTGGTTAATATATAATTGTTTAGTATATATGGATTGCTTAAACGAGTTTTATTACATGATATTTCTTTTTTTGGTTACCATTAAAACTTGTTCTAGTTACTATCATATAATTATGTGGTTACTATTTTATTATGTTACATTATGGTTACTGTTATTTAATGGTTTTTGACTACTATTATTGTACAATCAATGAGGTATTTTAGTTATTATTTATTGTTTCTTTTAAGTTGTGTTTGCTACATTGTTTGAGATGTACAGTTAGTAACCAAATATGTATATAAAGGTAACCAACTATTATTTTGATAGTAACCACAGAGTTACAAGCTTGTTTCAGGACATATATCAAATGTGAAGTGTACATGTCATAGTATAATTGGGTTGCCTAAACAAACAATATCACCTTCATTACATGATGCTGGATACACAGGTTGTTTTATGTTTTGGTTACCATTAAAACATATTATGGTTACTGTTATGTAACTATTTGGTTACTTATTTATTATATTTGTTTTACTGTTATTTAATTGTTTTTGACTACTATTATTGTACAATCAATGAGGTATTTTAGTTATTATTTATTGTTTCTTTTAAGTTGTGTTTGCTACATTGTTTGAGATGTACAGTTGGTAACCAAATATGTATATAAAGGTAACCAACTATTGTTTTGATAGTAACCAGAGAGTTACAAGCTTGTTTCAGGACATATATCAATTGTGAAATGTACATGTCTTAGTATAATTGGGTTGCCTAAACAAACAATATCACATTCATTACAAGATGCTGGATACACATGTTGTTTTATGTTTTGGTTACCATTAAAACATATTATGGTTACTGTTATATAACTATTTGGTTACTTATTTATTATATTTGTTTTACTGTTATTTAATTGTTTTTGACTACTATTATTGTACAATCAATGAGGTATTTTAGTTATTATTTATTGTTTCTTTTAAGTTATGTTTGCTACATTGTTTGAGATGTACAGTTGGTAACCAAATATGTATATAAAGGTAACCAACAATTGTTTTGATAGTAACCAGAGAGTTACAATCTTGTTTCAGGACATATATCAATTGTGAAATGTACATGTCATAGTATAATTGGGTTGCCTAAACAAACAATATCACATTCATTACTGAGATCTTTGGATACGAGTTTGTTTTATGTTTTGGTTACCATTAAAACATATTATGGTTATCTTGTTATGTAACTATTTGGTTACTTATTTATTATATTTGTTTTACTGTTATTTAATTGTGTTTGACTACTATTATTGTACAATCAGTGAGGGATTTTAGTTATTATTTTTTAAAATCAGTATATAGCAGCTATTTTGTACAATCAGAAATCAAAATATTAATCAATATCAATTTTGTTTACTGTACACAAAAAAAAATGTTACCAACCATATGGATAATGGTTACTCATAGTAAACAATTATATATTCATGTATTTACACTCTTAATGTACAACAATTTATCAGGCATTTTTTGGTCTTAAAATAGGTGGATTATTGCATGTTTTCCTGTTGTGTCCTTTTTCTTGGCACCTGCTGCATTTGTTTTGAATTTTGATTTTGGTCTTCCCGTTGGTCTTCTTGTGTTCTATGGTTTTACACATATATTTTCTTACTTCCTCCGCATATCCCGATTTTCTTTGTCATCTAACTACACGATGGAAGTTTAACAAATATAATATTAAACAACAACCAAATCAAGATTAGTCAAGAACCAAATATAACGTTAAAACAAGAATCAAACCAGATATAATGTTAAACAAGAACCAAACCAAAGATTAATCAAGAACAAGTCATCATTTTTCAATAACCAAGTCAAGACATTAGACGATAATTAGCGCTTTGAAGTTAAACAATGTATTTAATGAGTAAAGAATCAAGATTAATCAAGAACCAAGACAACATTAGACAAGACAATATTACACGATAAACAAGACAACATCGAGACAATAACTAGCGATTTTGAAAAGTTAAACAATGTATTTAATGAGTAACCATCAATATAATAAAATCAATAGAAATCATTTAAAAATTATAAAGCAATCAAATAAACATTATTCAGAAACCAAATTTATAATAAACAACAACCAAATTATATATATTTAGTAACTATAATATAAAACACATTTTTAAATGCATTTTTGCAATCAAAACAGTCAGTATACTGACTTTGTGACAAATCAAAGAGCGGAAAACTTAAGGAAATTAACCAATATACGAGTATATAGTAACCACGGGGTAACCAAATAAACATTTAAAGTATACAACAACCAAATAAACATTATACAGTAAGCAAATCAATAATAAACCACATTTTTAATCAACATCAATTTTGGTTATTGTACACCATCAAAAATGTTACCAACCATGTGGTTAATGGTTACTAATAGTAAACAATTATATATTTTTGTAAACAATTAAATTTGTTGTATTAGTTCTTTATCGGTCTCCATTGTCTGGCAACTGAATAAACATTGTAAAGTAACCAAATCAATATTAGATGAAGAACTAAATTACATAATGTTAGTAACCAGAAAATAAACTAATTTTTTACATGCAATTTTGAAGACCTAAATGATGGAATTTGACCAAAAAACCATGCAGTTCACCAGCAAGGCTAGTGCCTTTTGATCATTGACCTGTTTCCAATGAAATTAGGCTCTGAAAACGCCAAAATCCGACACTCTAATCTTGACAGTTATTGCCAAATTATAACTGGATCAAATCTTTCGATAAACTGTATAATACACAACAACATTGTCAATCAAATTTCAGATTATAAGCGATATTTCACCGACCAGTATATCAGATGAAGCAACCTTTTAGTATGTTTTTGGTTACTTGCTTATGGTCTGTAAAGTAACCAACTCAATGTCGACAAATGAACTAAACTACATAATGTTAGTAACCAGAACATGTACTGGGGTAATATTATCAAGAACCATTGCAATTTTACACGATAATCAAGTTAGCATTATATACTAACCAAATCCAGTTAGAGAGTAACCAACAAATTTGCGAGAATGTAACCCATGTATTTAATAAATAATCGTTATAAAAAACATCAAGAAAATAAACTTTAAAATTATAAAAGCAAGCAAATAAACATTATACAACAATCAAATCAATAATAAACAAGAACTAACATATATTTTACTTAGTATCCATAACATAAAACATATTTGACATGCATTTTACAAAAAAAAACAAACAATATAAAAAATATCAATATAAAAAACATCAATATGTACTTAAAGATCCAACATTTGCGAAGGTAAGGTAACGATTGTATTTAATAAGTAACCAAGTCATTATTTTTCAATAACCAAGTCAACATTGTTCAAAGAATATTATGCACTAACCATTATAATTTTACACAAAGAACCAACTCAACAATATTCAAGAACCATATAATGTTACACAATGAATCAATCGGCGATTAATCAAGAATTGATATATTGTTACACAAAGAACCAAGACAAAGATTAGACAAGAAACCAAATATTCAAGAACCATTATAATGTTACACAGTAACCAACTCAACATTAATCAGTAACCATTATAATGTTACACAAGAATGAATCAAAGATTAATCAAGAATAACCAATATATTGTTACACACGAGAAACAAGACAAACATTAGACAAAGAACCAAGACATCATTAGACAAAGAATCAAAACAACATTAGATATTATAATGTTATTCAGTAACCAAGACAACATTAGAGAGTAACCAACAGTTTCATGAAGGTAACCAAACTCATTTAAAAATTATAAAGCCATCAAATAAATATTATTTAGCAAACAAATACACAATTATCAGTAACCAATTTATATATATTTAATAATCATAATAAAAAACATATCAATGAATCATCCAATCGTTATAGGAATTTGTAGTAACCATTTTAAGTGTGAAAAACTTAAGAAAGGTAATCAATATAGGAATTCGTAGTAACCATAGGTAACTATATGTATATGAATTTTAATCTCACATACCTCAGTATTCAGATTTGTATCGAAGTTGCTGTGATTTTGTATTCAACAATCACTGTCGTTCGATTGTGTTTCGTTACTGAACTTGAAGTTGCTGTTGATTTTGTATGCTATTTTGCGATCTCAGCGTGCCGTCGCGACAAAAAGTTTCGTCTTCTCCGATCTCAGATGTGTGTCGCGACAGAAGATTTGGATTTCAGTTGCTTGAATCTCAGTTGCTTGAATTTTGGATCTCAGTTGCTTGAATTTAGGAGTGGTTAGTTGTAAATAGGAAAAGTGTATAACTGACGTATATACGTGATTTTAGCAACTTTATATTGTATTGTTTTATTTTTGTAATTATGTTTTGTGTGTTTTATTTTTGTAATTACTTTCTAATTGTTGTATATTAGTATTAAGGACTCAAAAATATAATCATCTAAAATGTCATATATTATGGGATGGGCAAATTACTTTGTACATAACATTGATTTTCTGAGTTTTGAAACCAACATAGGAATATGAATGAAAAAAAAATTATGTTTTATTTTCATTTCTCTTATTTTTGAGCTTTTTTTTAAGTGAGAGAAAAGAAAAGAAATAAAAACAAAGACTTGACCATTTTCTTTGTCAAATATTTTCGTCTAAAAGTGAATGGGCTTGAACTAAAATGACAAAAACTTGGTAAATATTTTGTATTCCTTACGATACCCTTTATATAGAAACACAAGAAAAATTAATAAAAGGGTAAAGTGGTAATCTTTATTTAAAAGGTAAGTTTTTTTTATTATAATTTTTAAAAATTCACAAATAACACTAAAAAAGATTTATAGGTTTTTATTTTTTTTGTTCATTCTAATTTAAGTTTTATATTCCCTTCTATCCAAAACTCGCAAATATAATGTAAAAATTTCTCTTTTTTCTTATCCAATCACTTGAGTTTTTTTTTTTATCTAATCCCCTAACTTTATTTATTTTTAAATTTAAATTTATTTTTTGGTTTGATTATATTTAAACTTTCATTAGAGACCTAAATAGACAACTTTGTCCTTTAAAATTATGCACATTATATACAACAAATGACCTGATTTGGTTTGGCCAATTTAGTCGATATTACTACTCAATTGTCATAATTGAAAGGCGAAGAACGACATTGAAAGTGTGCTTAAAGATCGAGGAATAAAAGTGTCATTCAATTTTTTCAAATACATGCGAGGGACCTACAAAGTAAAGCTAAAATTAACTTTCATAATGAGTGCAATCTTTTTGGCTTTGGGTTCTCCAGTATGTGGGACCTTTTATGAAGAAAAAACAAAGAGAAACACATAGTGAAAGGTGCTTTTTCTAACTAAGCACAAAAAAATAAAAATAAAAAGTTACTTTTTCTTCATTGCTCCATTTTTCTTGGAAATTGGTATTTTCGAATGTTAAAATAATATTTTTACACGAGTCTCACTCATAGAGGTATGACCCATTTACTATTCATGTGAAAAGAGTCATGTAAAAATATTTTTTTTTTATGTGAAAATATCATTTCCTTTTTTCTTTTGAAGATGAAAGAACACCCTTAATATTTCTACATATATTTTTGATATTTTCATATAATTTTCTCTTACATGAACATACAATAAATTATATTTTTATGTGAGAAGAAATTATGTAAAAATCTCAAATGTATATATATATATATATAGAGAGAGAGAGTCCGGTTCCTGTGTACATATATTTTTTTGGTATATGTATCCAAATCACGTTCAAAACATTATATTATGGAAAAATTTCAGTTCCATAATTTTATTTTTTTTTAGTTGTTCTACAGAAAAAAAAAAAAAGAAAAAAAAAAGTGTAGTGCTCCCTATTACAAATGGTCTTTAGAATCCTGAGAAGCCCATCATTATTGAGAATTTGCTTGTGACTTTCTCAGCTTTATGGATAAGATCAAATGTACCAGAAGCACTAGATTTGTTACTCAATAATGGTATGCAAGTTGAAGCGGGTTCTTTTTACATTTTGATTTTGCATTCAAATATTACAGCTTTTGATACCCTTTACCCCAAAATTATGTTAAAAATGCTAGATCCAGCCAAACTTGACCATGGGCCTGGCTAAACTTTCAGTGCCTTGAGTTAGTTTAGCTAGGGTTAAAAATATTAAGTTTTCTTATCTTACATCAATTTAACAATGTACCCCCTTGCACCCATATAGTTTTTTTTTCTTTGACATATGTACATTTTTGTTCTTGGTCACTCACTAGATTTATATATTAATAAATAAATCTATATATAAAAGATTCAATATATATATATATAAATATATATATATATATATATATAGATAGATTTATATATTAATAAAGATTCAATTCTATGCGGATTTTTGTTCTGGGCACTCACTAGATTTATTTTTTTAACAAATTATGCAATAATGCTTACCATGATAAAATTTATTTAATTATTTTAACACAATCAAAATTCCTTGATTTTCTCTCAAAATGTAAGTTTGTCATGTTCCCTCTGAGTGCTTGCTTGGCTTCCTTATCAAAAATGCAATTTTCAGCAAACACGTGCGCCAAGCTTTAAGCTTTAAGCACTTCCAAAAACAAGCAAATATAATTAGGTTAAAGAATTTTAAATTTATTTACAAGTTTAACAAAAAAATAAGCATAAACATGAAGATTAATCAATTATCAAGAAGCATATAAACAAACCTTGAGTGGAAATGCAAAAGAAAGAGAGAGCAGAGCCCACAATTATCAATACACAACCCATCAAATTAATAAATATCTATACTCTTGTATATTTAATTCGACTTCCACAATCCAATAAATTAATAAATTTATATAAAACAACCAATCATATTATAAAACCCCCATCAAAATTAATAAAGGAAGAAACTTTCCAATTGCTTAGACTTTGTAAGGCAAATAACTCAACTCCTCTTGAAACTTGCCACTCCTTTTCAGCCCATTATTCCCATTATCATCTTCCAAATAAGCATAATACTTCAAGAAAAATGCAAGCGTAAGAACAACCCACTCCAAGCAGAAAATCATCACACATAACCCACCAGCCAATTTCAAGATCACCACAGCATCTTCTTCCCTAACATATGATTTGAGATTCCCAAGAAAATTTCTGCTACTTGTGAAAATCAGCACTGATACAGAGCCTTGAAATATCGCGGTGAGGACGGTAGCCATCATGTGGGCTGCATACCATTTTCCGGCACCAGAGGAGGCGGCGGCACAGCCGGCAATTGCTCCGGCGATGGTGAGGATGTGGAGGAGGATTAGGAAGAATCCGGCAAGCGACGGAATTAAGCGGAGGGAGAGAGTTAGGAAAATGCAGCTAGAAGCTGCACCCAAGAGGATGTAATTGGTGAAGAGGAAGAATTTGTGGGTATTTGATTGAGTGGATGAACTGCTTATTGAAAGACCCATTTTTTTTCTTCTAGATTCTACCAATTGGGTATTTTTTGTGGTGATTGAATTGGGTGTGAAGAGAAATGGTTTAAATATGCGTAGTGGGGAGATGTAACGGTCATATATTTGAATTTGGGGAAATATGACCGGTGAAGAGCCGGAAAGCAGACGTAACGGCTAGTTGTGCAGAATACCATTTTGCCAATGTGGAGAAAACATTTTAGTTTATATTGAAACTATAATTATTTTTTTTTATTATTATTTTTTAACAACTGAGCATTGGCTATATATCGTATAGCCTATAGTATCACTCCACATTCATATCGCAAAGGACGCATTGTCCAAACCCCTCCAGGTTGGTTGTAATAGAAATTAATAGTAACAAAAAAGAAAACTGGTATTTTTTTACTAACCATATAAGTGGGATGTAAATAGGGGCCGGCAAAAAGTTCGGTATTTGGTCAAATTAGACCGGCTTAAACCGGTCGATTTCGGACAAATGAGTATCAGTTCAGTAACGGTACAGAGAATCTGTGACGCCCAAAATAGGATTTACACAATTCAAAATGGATACCACAATCATACGTTGTAATCAGAGTCGGTCCTGGGTTTTCTAAGACCCAGAGTGAATTTTCTCAAGTGTGCCCCTTTATACAAATTAAATAAAAAAATAAATAAATTATCAACTAATTAATATTATTAAAATTATAAGAATTTATAAAAGATAAAAAAGAACACTTTGGAGCCTCATTAAAACCTTATTTGAGAAAAATCCAATGGGACAAAACCCCAAACGAAGGAAAAAGAGTACTCCGGATTGTGATCATTGAATTCTAATATGTCAGACCACCTTATTTGTTTAGGGAGCTGATATCAACAAGAGCTACACCATTTTGTTATTATAAAGTCAAATATGCCATTGACAATCAATTTGATTATGAAAAATATGCGTGTAAATCCTACTAGTTGTCTAAGAGAGAACTTAAGATCAACCGTGATAATCACGTGTTTAGATGTTAGTCACATTATTTTAATAATAAAGACATATTTATCTTTTAAAAAAATAATTTAATTATTCCCATAAATTTAGCATTTTTAATATCAGCTCCCATGATATTGTCAAATCATATAAAACCCATGCGTAGTAATTAAGCAGATTTTGTTTAGCCTAGACTTTCTTTATCTTTTCCTTCTATATAGATTTTCTTTTTCTTCAGTACTGAGACTAGCTACTCACATGTGTATATATATATATATATATATATATATATATATATATATATATATATATATATATATATATATTTAGAATTTGGGGAATTCTAACAAATATATACTTGTTACTGATAAGCAAGATTACACAAATATGTTAGAATTTGGGGAATTCTAATATGTCCCTAAATTTTAATTTGACAATCATAAATATATACACCATATTTCATTCTCAATTCTACAATAAAAAACCCAAAACCCACATAATATTAACACATAAATACACAATCTAGAAGTCACTATCTTCAGACTAACACCATGAAACATAAAAATAATGCAGTTAATTTACTAAAAGAAGACCTCGTTTCAAATTAATCACCCTAAATTATAAATGATACATTCCCCAAATTCTAATTTGACAATCATAAATATATAACATATTTCATTCTCAATTCTACAATAAAAAACCCAAAACCCACATAATATTAACACACAAATACACAATCTACAGACTACAAAACATACCTCAGACAGCAAGAAGCAGAATCAGATTTGATTATTTGAAAGCCACTCAGAACTTGTTTGATGGGTTGCAAGACAAGAAGCAAAATCTATTTGATGGGTTGCAACAAGAAGCAGAATCTATTAACTGGGTTGCAACTTGCAAGACAATTATTGGCTCTAGGCGGTGGCAATTGATTAATTGAAGCTGAAACCTTTTGTTCCGATTGTTCAATTTTGAAGAGAAGAAGCCGAGAAGATTAATTGTTATTTGGGCTGTGGGTATAAGCTTATAAATTACAAAATTTTGGCCCCCCTTCAGTTTTGGGCCCAAGGCTGTAGCCCTGGTCATCTTGGGCCAAGGCCGGCTCTGGTTGTAATAAATGAAATCAAATTCAATTGAAAAACATCTATTTATATTATTGTAGTTCTATTAGAGGATAAGTGCATGGAATCATCAGACTTGTAGAAGATCTTGGTAGTAATTTCATGAGTCCAGTGGCGAAGCCAAGATTTTGATCTAGTGGGGTCAAAATATTGTGGTCTTATAAATAATTTAGCCAGAGATTAGGGGTTGCATCCTCGGGCTAATTTTTTTAAATAATTGTGTTTTTCAACTGGTTGTATATGTAAAACATGTATTTGGTTACAATATTGTTAATATAACAAGAAATAACATTATATATATATTTGCTGGATCAGGATCAGTGCATACCCTTATCTTACTCACCAAAGGTGCCCCCTTTTACGTGGACGGACCATGACTTCGATCATCTATAAACCGTCTCATATACTTTTAATGACGGTTGTATGGCCAGATGAATCAAATCACCGGGTCCATCGCAAAAGGAAGGTGAGCACGGGTGAGTAAGATAAGGCGTATGCACTTAATCCTTACTCTCTCTCTCTCTCTATATATATATATATATATATATATATATACACACACACACACACACACACAAACACACACACACACACACCCCTTATTGATCCCTAATACTCCTTTCTAATCACAAATTTGTTAATAAATATTTAAATTCCTTATGTTATGAAAATAATCTAAATTAAATTATTATTTTATTTTAAAAATATTAGAGAAGATGCATACAGAAAGAAGTAGAAGTAATATGGAATTGAGAAAGTTATTAAAATTTCAATTTGACCTCGTATATTAAAAATTTTATAAAATTTTAGTGGTGTTAATTTGTTCATTACACTTAAATTTCTTCTAAATTTATCATACATTATAAAATAATTTTTTTCCAGTGGGGTCAATTGACCCCACAAGTTTCAACGTGGCTTCGCCGCTGCATGAGTCTGTATTTTGAGATAGTAGAATTTTTCTTTAGTATCTTGATATGCAGTAGAATTTTTCTTTAGTTAGGTTGTGACTGAATCTTTTCTTGGGCATATTATTTTTGGTGCTTGTTAACCCCAAATTTTGTATGCCTGACGAAATCACAAAAACAACATGTCAAAATCGAGCTAACGGTTGATTGTATTGTTGTGAAATCAAACTCACGAAATACATTCACATAAACATAAACAAAGAGATATAAAATATGAACACGAGAATTTACGTAGAAACCCAATTGGGAAAAAACTACGGGGAGAGAGAAGAAATCCACTATAATAATATGGAGAGTACAAAGTGTTTGTTTGTGTCATGTAATTGTGTTCTGTCTCCCCTAAACCCTTGCTCATTGCGGTATTTATAGCTATCATGTCCTCCAGAATCCAATCAGGAGTAGAAGTCCTTTATAAGATCACCTTATAACTGTAATTAATGGCTGATAGATTCCTTCCCAAATTAAACCTCCTTATCCTACCAAATAAGGAAACACAATCTTACTTTAATAAGGACTCCCCCAGGATCAAAATAAATATATATGATGAGTTAACACCAAATATAGTCCATTAAATAAATTGAGCTACACATTGACTAGACCCAAAAAATCACACCCCAACATTGCCCCCCAGTCTCTTATTTATAAGAAACTTAAAATGAGAGAGTATACAAATTTATCCCAACAAAAAGATTTGCATCTGCCAAAGACGAACTGTCTCACCAAAACACCATACGCCGAACAGATAACTAGCCTCATCAGAATCGAAGATAAATAACTAACCTTATCACAACCGAAGACAAATAAATAATAAAAATACTCATTCCAAAGAATTGTTCAACCTTATAACACCACCCGACCTTATAACGCCAAAATTGTCTTCTCAACCCGTTGGGAAGCTTTTGTTCGTTTGGGGGGAATAAAACCACTTCCGAAGAACGTTTGTCCGATCGGGGGGAACAAAGCCACTTCCAAAGAATGTTTGTCTGCGATTGGGGGAATAAAGCCACTTTCGAAGGACTTTTGTCCGTTCGGGAGGAACAAAACCACTTTCGAAGGACTTTTGTCCGTTCGGGGGAACAAAGCCACTACCGATAGACACTTGTTCGTTCGGGGGGACAAAGCCACTTCCGATGGACGCTTGTTCGTTTGGGAAGACAAAACCACTTCCGAAGAACACTTTATGACCCAAATGTGATAAATGATATTGGTCAAGATCGACGTTGCAGGGTGGTTCCTTTTCTTGTCGAAGTCCGATGGTGGTGTGGACTTAGCTAGTATTTGGGCTATGATTATTTGGGCCTTTGGGGTGTAATGGGTCATTAGTTATGTGGAGTTATTTGGTGTAAGACCCCGAATTTTATGAAATAAAAGTATTCAATTTTTCTATTCAGTAAATGGTTAAATTGATAAATAGTAAAGTTAAGGGTGATATATATAAAATTTTCAAAATATGCAAGTGGTTGTAAAATACTCATTTCTGTTGGGGAATATTCGTTTGATCGTGGAATATTCTTGTTGTCGGGGAATATTCGTACGACGGCGCAGTTATTTGTGGGCCCCATAACAGAATAACTGTCGGATGAAGAAAACGACTAGTTTGAGTTTTTATAAATAACGGCGTAGTAGTTACCGTTAACACTGTTGAAATACCCGGTGGTTAAAATATAATAATATGCGTGGTTGCACAGTAGCACATGATATTGCACAATATTTTTAAATTATTGATTCTTACGTATGAAGGCACTCAATAATTGTTACAGTAATTACTGTTCAATATTTTATTTTATTGATTCAATAATTTCTGCGTTGATATTTTATATTATTGTTGTTTCAATAATTGTCACAGCACAATATTTCTCATTATCAGATCAATAATTCATATTATTTGAATAATATTATTAGATAACATTATTGGCAATGTCTAGAAAGTTCTGTCTAAGGAGAGGTTTGGTCACCTAATTGCGCGCCAGTAAGGAGAAATCCTTATTGGAAAGTCCCCTCTTTCCTGGGAACGGCCTGGTTGTCATAATTGTGATTCTATAATATTATTTGTGAATAATTAATTATTGATTTATATGATAAGGAAATATTTATTTGATGTGGATATAAGTGATGAATTTATTTATTTATGTGGTTATAAATGAAGGAATTAATGTTGAGGTGTTTTATCAGTATTTTATCGGATTGGAGGTATTAAAAGATCAAATCGGTGTTCTTAAAGCTCTATTGCGTGAGTTATAATTTTTAATCCGGCCGTTGGATCATTGTGATTTTTGGATATGTTATACATATATAAGTTGAGTATATGTCCACAAATTTTGAACAGTTAAAAGTGAACGTATAAATTGTTATGAATTTTAAGAGGTGACTGGTTCATAAATTGTTGAAGTTTCGGAATTTATCATTTTGGTAGAAAATTCTAGAATGCGTGGGCCCCACCTATGGTTGGTGAAGAAATTGCTGAAATTGTATTTCAAATGTGGTGGGTGGCAATAGTAGCAGGTAAAGCCATCAAGTTACATGTCAAGTCTGTTTCGGCGGGCTAACATTTTTCTATAAATAGAGGGCTAAGTTAGAATTGAAAATCACACTAGAAATATAAGCTTTCTCTCTTTCTCTCTCTATATTATCAAGCATATTTTGTGAGTATTTAGATACTTTGAGAGTTGGTATTCAAAGGCAAGGTTCCTTGACTTTACATTCGGTGTAAGTCACCGCTCTTTTTGAGGTAAGGGATTTTAAGGGTTATTATGTTTTTCAGTTTCGAAATTTTTCTGAACCTTCAAAAATTCTAGAAAAATTTGAAATGATAATTTGATGAGTTTCCTTGATTGTGTCCAAAAATTGCGATTCTTGGATGTATAGATTATGAGTTATGAATTTTATGAGAAAAGACTATTTTAAAAGTAAACCCTTATAACTCCTTGTGCTTAACTCCAAAATTGGTAAATTTTTTATTGAGAGTACATCTATATAATATCAGTATATCCTATAAATTTTGGAATTTTTGGACAAAAGTACAATTTATGATAAATGTCTAAGTATTCGGCAGTTTTGGCCATATGAAAAATAGTAAATGAACTTTAAAAATTCCGAGAAAAATATATGTTCAATATGGGACTATATTTTGCTAAATCTCAGAAAAGAAATATTTTTGGGACTGATTTGGTATTTTTCATGAAAATGGACTAGTTATGAGTAAATGAATTAAATATGTTATGTGAAGTAACAAAATTGAAAAATAGGATTTTATGGCTTGGGAATCCTATATAAGATATATGCAGACTTTTGATGAGGGTTTTGGTTATTGGTGATGAAATTTTATGAGTTTGGCATTTTAGGATGATTAAATGCATTAATTAGTAAAGTGTAAACAATTAAAATAAATTGTTTATAAGTTTAAGAAATAATTAAGATATTGTAGTAATATTAATAATATTAGATTATGAGATTATTAAGTGATTTATAATATTTGGATTAAGGTGTTATGAAATCATTGATTTATGAATCTCACTTTTGAAATTAAATGCAGTTGTTGATCATATTGTTATTATCATATATAACATTTTTATAATCCCGGTGATGAAATTTTTCTTTGACTTAAGTGTAAAGATGGGTAGATTATTGGTATGATCGTGACTATGAGTTCTCTTTGGCCAATAGTGCAAAGATGAATTGTTGACTAGTATGATCATGACCATTGAATTTACAATTGAATATTTTTAGCTTAAGTGCAAAGGTGAATTGATCAACATGATTATAATTATGGTTTATATAAATTCTGAAATGATTGTATGTTTCTTTGAGATATGAATATCTTTGGCCTATAGTGCAAAAAGATCAATTATTGATGAATATCTTTGGCTCAGTAGTCTGAAAGATGACTGTTATTGAATATCTTTGGCTTCAGTAAGTGCAAAGATGAATCATTGATGAATATCTTTGGCCCGTAATGCAAGATGATGACTGTTGTTGAATATCTTTGGCCCGTAGTGCAAAGATGAACTTGTTAGTATGATTATGAACAGGAACTGTGATTTGGTATAACCATGATCTTTGATATTTCAGGTAAAGACATGTGATGAAAAATATCTTCGTCTTGGATGAGAAGAGAAAATTAGAACTACAATTATGATTATGAGTTATTCACATGACTGTGAACATGATCTGTTGATTAATGTTACAGGGTTAAAACATTGTTGGTGGACTTTTAACATGGAGAAGATAATAAACTTTATGGTCTATTTGACTCTTCTAATGGATTGCTCATTCCGCTGCAACTATGGTTGAAAAGTTTTATCATCTACCATATGTTCTAAATCTCTGATTTATTACTGATGAAGGCTATTGATAATTTAATTATCTTTAGTTATAATATTCTTTATTGAGCTAGTTGTGCTCACCCTTTTGCTTCATAATTCCTTTCAGGTAATAAGAGTGTAGTATATTGGGTCGAAATGGGGATAATGGGGAATAGTGTGGTGGTCCGAGACTCATCAAAGTTTCTCAACACATTATAAAACGGCATGACATACAATATATAATTGTATTGAGGACCTAAGATGTGTGTGTCGTATATTATACATCACTTAATAATTGATTTTGGTGAACCACAATAGGGTGAGGTGAACCCAACTTTTGAAGGGTGTTTTGCCACTATCATACAAGATGTCTAATGACATACAATCTCGTGTTATCATAAGAAAGGGTTGTGCACATCCGCTTGCTGAGTATATCTACGAGCACTACCTATATGATCTTGGAGTTTGCTTAAAATATAATTCTCAATTGCAGACAATGGAAATAACTATATGTCAAGAGAGGACTCATCATTGGAAGGAACATGATAGTAATCTTCTCATTTTTCTTTGGGGTCTATCGGATCAACCAAGAATAATTCTCTAGATATATGATATCTATCATAACTTAGATTCATGGCCTCCTATGTACGAAGGTTTCCTTGAGCACTTCCCAAAGATTTTAATTTCTAAAACAGTTCTAGATTGTACCTTTATGTAAGGTAACACTGTGAGGTGTTGTCCATAGTTGGGACATGAGTCAAAGTTGGTATTAAAACTCACAGTATATGTGTTGTTGTATTTTGCACGACAATTGTAGTAATAAAGTTGTAGTTGTTTTCTGTACCATGTATTTGGCGACTCAGAATAGGTTGGATGGATTGGAACTATTTTGGGGGCGTCACATTTGGGCTTTGACCAGAGGTGGATTTAGTGGACGGGGGATTTTGTGGGTTGAGGTTCCTAATTATATTTGCATTCTGATTTTGGAAGGAAGTGTTGGACTTTGGATCCACTTCCTTAATTATAGGAGATTTGATACATTCCTGTTATGGATTGGTCACTGGCTAGGAACCTTAACCTGATTCGGAGAAGATTGCTTATAAGGCGGTGAGATCACTATAAATACAAGGCACTACATTGGTTTTAAGGTACATGCAATTTACGTTCTAGCACTAGAGCATTAAGCCTCCATTATTAACCTTACATCAGCCTGTACTTATTCTCACACTGGAGCTATCCCCCGGTGGCCCAAGCCGTCAAGCTTTTGGTGTTTACCTGTTTCTGTGCAGGATTGGACGTGCTTTTGGTGATTGAAGAATGTGGACGGATCTTGGCGTTAACATTGGCGCTAGAAGGAGGGGTTTCTAGTGTTGCCAGTTTCAATCACACTCATCAACTTTTTGCATCTGAGATTATGGAGAACAGTAAGACAGTGACCGGTGAAGGATAGCCAATGTCGGCGAGTTCTTCTCAACAGAGAGTTCTCATGAGATGTGTTAGAATAAGTAAAAGTTTCCATGATAGACTTGGGCCACAAGGCGCCCCGGTAGGGTCTCGTGCTAAAGGCCATGGTGATCTCAGAAGGAAGCTATTTTCCACCGCCAGTAAGGGGTCTGGTAAGGATAAAAAAAGAGTAGAAGGCACACCGCCTAGAACCCAACACCGAGAAGATCAAGAAGACAAGGCTTCTACTCTGGACAAGATGGCACAGGAGACTGACAAAGTTTTGAAAGTACTGCTGCAACAGATGGAGGAGATTGCCAAACAGATGGTTCTTATGGCCGGGATGGAAGATGAGGCATCCAGTTATACTCGACCCAAAGAACGCTGCAGGCCTCCAGACAGACGAACAAGGAGGGATGAAGATTCTAGACGGTCTGAAAGTAGGCTTCGGAGTCGTTCTCATGACCGAAGTGGAACAAGGGGTCGTATTCCCGAAGGTCCAAAGAGGGCACCTCGCCCTGAGGATTCTCGGGATAACGACAATGACAGGCAACGAAATAGATAAAGGGGACGTACACCCGAGGGTTTAAAGAAGGCACCTCACCTTGGGTATTCTCGGCACATTGAGAAGGACAGACACCGAAGCAGATCGAGAGGTCGTACCCCCGAGAATCCAAAGAGGGTACATCGCCCTGTGGAATCTCGCCACAGAAATAATAACAGTCAAAGCCCCTCTAAGGCAGCCTATTTGGATGAGAAGGGCCGATCTGATCGAAAGAAGAAGGGCTCCCCTAAGAAGGATGTCTCTTCACAGCCAGAAGGAGTTGAATTGCTAGCCAGAGAAGTAAATGAGCTTCAGAGGCAATTGGCAGAAGTTCAGTGTTAATCAAAAATCTAATTACGCTGACACGCAAATGCACGTGGTCAACAAGTAATATAATGATAAGTTACGTATCATTCCCGCATAGAATTTAGTATGAAATTAATCCTAACAATTACCAACTTTATATTAATCCAAATTTTATTAAACTTACCAATCCAATGATTATAACTATTAAAAACTAAAATTATTAAAAATACCAAACAATCAACAAATCTAAAAACTGTAATTTTAAACAAGACTAAAAGACAATTTGCACCCCAAATTTTACATCATTGTTGACTTTTGCACCCCAAACCGAAAAAGGTGTCTAAGTACACCTCAAACTTCATTATACGTAACAAAACGCACACTTTCTTCACTTAACCTAATAAAAGTGGCCAAAGGTCAGAACACAAGTTTGGGGTTCAAATTATCTTTTAGTCTTAAAAATTGGCAAAAATAATTAATTTTAAATAAAATAAAATAATTTTAAAATAATTAATTTTAAATAAATAATTAGTTTTAAAAATAAAATAAAATAATTAATTTAAAATAAAATAATTAAAATAATAAAATTAAAATAAATGTTTGGAATTGGTAATTAATAATTAATCATTAACTTGTAAAATGATTATTTTATTTTTATTTTAAAATTAATTATTAATCATCCTGTTAAAAAATCATTAACTTGTAAAAAAATCATTTTTGCCACATAAAAAAATTATGTTTTTGTTTTTAAAAACAAAATTTTGTAAAAACAAAATTTTAAAATAGAATTTTTTTAAAAATGTAATTTTTAAAAATAGAATTTTATTTAACTTGTAAAAAAATTCTATTTTTACAAAATTATGTTTTTAAAAATTTTGTAAAAATAGAATTTTTTTAAAACAATATAAAATTTTGTTTGTAAAAATTTTTGTTTTAAAATAAATCTGCTTTTACAAAATTCTGCTTTTGAAAAATTCTATTTTAAAAATTTTTGTTACTCGTAATAATTTCTAATTTTATTTCTCATATTAAAGTCATCACTTAATTAATATAGTTTAGCTTTACTTTATTTTTTTATCTTTATTTCTCGTTTAGCGATTTTTTGATTTGATAGACTTTACACATAATTGTTTTATTTTAAAATAATTAAATATAAGTTTTAGTCTTGATATTTAATTTTAAGGAAAAAATGTCATTATCATTCACAAATAATAACATGAAAAAAAAAGAGTCTTAATACATATAATAATAAATATATGTGAATAGTAAATACATTATGCATGCATAAAATATTTGAGAATTAAAATGATTCACTCTACTGATTTTATCTTATCATTTTCCACGTTAATCGTAATTTAAATTTCTCATTATATTAATTTATGGACAAATAAAAAAAAATTTGTTTTTGTTTTTTAAAACAGAATCTTTCAAAAACAAAATTTTGTTTTTAACTTGTAAAAAAAATTCTGTTTTTTACAAAATTTTGTTTTTGTTATTAAAAACAGAATTTTTTTTAAAACAAAATAAAATTCTGTTTTTAAACAATTTTGTTTTAAAAAAAATTTGTTTTTACAAAATTCTGTTTTTGAAAAATTCTATTTTTAAAAATTTTGTTTTTAAAAACAAAAACAGAATTTCTTTTTATGTGGCAAAAATGATTTTTTTACAAGTTAATAATTTTTTTAACCTGAATGATTAATAATTAATTTTAAAATTAAAAATAAAATAATCATTTTATAAGTTAATGATTAATTATTAATCATTAATTCCAAATATTTATTTTAATTTTATTATTTTAATTATTTTATTTTTATTTTTAAAATAATTATTTTATTTAAAATTAATTATTTTAAAATTATTTTATTTTATTTAAAATTAATTATTTTTGCCAATTTTAAGACTAAAAGACAATTTACCCCCAAACTTGTATTATGACCTTTTAATGTCACTTTGATCGATCTGTTAAGTGAAGAAAATGTGCGTTTTGTTATGTATAATGAAGTTTGGGGTGTACTTAGACACCTTTTCGGTTTGGGGTGCAAAAGTCAACAATGATGTAAAATTTGGGGTGCAAATTGTCTTTTAGTCTTTAAACAAATATTGGAGAATTAGGCTTACAACTTCACTTTACGTATCACTCTGATTATTACACCCTATTTCAGTTCAATTTACTATCCCAGTTTATTAATCAAGAACACTCAAGTAGAACTAGCCATCTCTCGATGCACTAATACCATATTAACTTAAATCCACAAATTAGATAAAATTAAGCAACACACCTCAATTAACTAATTCACTATATCTCTATGTGAATTACAATCAAATAAGGTTCAAGTTCAAGTTCTCTATCCGATTACATGCGACGCTAGGCATATCTCTACCTTAACATTCATCAAGATTCCATCACAGAATTCAAGAACACATACTATATTAACTAAGTCTAGATTCATATATCCTCTCTCGATTCCATACAAATCCACATAAAATTGGTGATCAAGTAATTCATAGATTCAAGTACAAATCAATATAGATAAACTGAAAGATATATTATTAAACTGAAAATCAAAGCTACATAATCATCGTTCAACCCAAAGATTCGTCATAAGCCTAACAAGTAATTTAGTTCATCATGAATGAATTAAAAACTGAAATAATTAAAGTAAACATCATCCCAATTACAATTATTAAACTAAAGAAAAAGAATGAATCCAGAACCACCCTTCTCTCTAGCCTTAATATGTAATTATCGTGAATTCTCCTTCAAATTCTTCCCTATAATGCTCTTGCTTAAATTCGTGGCTTCAAAGATGTTAATTAATTGTATGAATGAATCTCCCTTTTTGTCTCTTGTTAATTATATGCCTAAGACACGTATTCTGACTTTAATTCCACGCCTAATTGAGTTCCAAGTCACGCTAACCACTAGCCTTCACGTTCTTCGCAATTCAAAAGAAATAGAGTCTCGATTTTCCCGTACTTCACTTTAGTGGTTTTTTTTATCATAAGTCCACTCCGGTGAACATGATTCTGCTAATGTCCAAGTTCAGCTCCTGATCTTGCCAAGTTTTGCCATGAATCCCCCTTTTTAAGTCCAAATACCATGCCACCACAACTAAACACAAAACAACACTAAATAAGTAAAACAAAACATAAAAATAAAGAATTAACACAGTTTAAGCTCGAATTAGGGGCCGATTCGTAGGTATGAAACCCACTCATCAAACTCCCCCAAACGTAAACACGTGCTAGTCCTCGAGCATGAAACAAAACAAACATGCTATACAATTCAATGCAATGTAATATAATACATCTAATTTATATGCCTACGAATCCAGCAGTGATCATAGAATCAAATTTATTCATCTGGCCTCAGAGAAATCAAGCAAACACAACAATACTTCACATCAAAACCAATCAATAATTCCTATCATTCATCAAATCTTAAGCTGTTATTACTGGTATAGTGTGTGTGTGCACAACATCCATACTAGCTGATGCAAATTCAAATTTAATACATAACAAGTCTCTTAGAAGGCATCATACAGTGTAAACTCAAGAATTTCAAAAACAGACGAGATCCAACTAAAATCAAATAATTACCAATATTAAGAGTCCAAATAGGGTACTTATTCTTTATTTTTCAATTACGGGGCCTTTTTGTTCTTATTTCCAGTTTTATTCTTTTTATTTTTATTTTCCATGACTGTGCAATGTCTCATTCCATTAGGCTAACAGTTCTACCCCTTAGCGAGCTTTCGACAGACGACTCTCAGACTATAAAGACCTTAGGGCGCTAGGTATAAAGACACTCCCTCGGGTGTACTTGCTCAAGTAACAAAGGCCCCAAAATAAGACTAGCCACAATATTTATTCTTTTTTTAGATATGAAGCTTATATACCCCAAATTTTCCCCCAAACTTAGGTTCTTGCCTAATTCTTCGCCTTCACTGCCTATCCTTGTCATTCTTTCATTTAAACTAGCATTATCCTTTAAAGGTTCCTTATATATCAATTTGAACTAAATCAGTCAACATAAGTGTCCTTAACGTGTTAACCTTATTATACCAGTTTCAAACAGGCAAAAGATCTAATTCATAACAGAAAATTACATCAAAGTTTTAATAGTCGGTACTGTACTTGTCTACTTAATCCCAATCTCATCATTGGCCAAAATAAAATGAACTATATCAAACCGCTAGAGTTATGCAATATAACACAATACTTAACCACATTTTTTTATATATATGTGATAAACATAACATGATTAAAAACTAATAAAAACTATTTACACTACTACTCTATTATGCAACTAAATCACTACATGAATGCAAACATCTAATGAACCTAAAACTAAACATGAAACTAACATATGTAAATCTAACTAAAAAAAATTAAACATGCAAACATAATTATTAAACTATGTGACACCCCCAAAATATGTCTAATCCACCCAACCTATTCTGAGTCGCCAAATACACGGTGCATAAACAACTACAACATTATTAATACAATTATTTTGCAAAATACGACAACCGATAAACTGTGAGTTTAAATACAAATATTGTCTTCTAGACAATATCCACACCCAAATAAAGTTCTCATTACAATTATTGATACACTATTTTACAAAATAGTGAGGACTACTAAAACAACTATCTTGAACCATCACTCCACACCCCGACTAGTTCCTGATATATTCTCGCCTCCTGAGAAGAAAAATGGAACAAAAAGGAAAATGGTGAGCTCAACTAGCCCAGTGAAGAATATTATGTCTAAGATAATATAGAACAAATTATCGTTAGTTCTCAACAGGGAAAAAATCTGATAGAATACAATAGACAACAAGTTTTAAATCAATATTTGCAGCGAAAATAATAATTCATTAGAAGAGTTACGTAGAGAATGAAATCTACTTTCTTCTATGAATTTAAAAGTTTTTCATCAATATTTTATCCCTGTAACATCAATCAATAAATATCTTGAATCAAATATTCATCTTTGCACTACTGAGCCAAAGATATTCATCACCGTCATGTTCATCTCAACACATGTACATCTTTGCACTCTACGGCCAAAGATATTTAATAGAAAATCATTAATCTTTTGCACTACTGGCCAAAGATATTCATAGAATATCATCATTTAGGACTGAGGATGATGAAAAATATTTTAAAGAAAACGAATCTAGTGAAACAAAAGAACAAATATTAAGGATTCGTACTTTAAACAATCCAAGTTCAAAAATACTTTGTAAATAATCATAGTGAAGTAAAATTCAAGAATGATCAAAACATGGATACAATCAAAGCTAGTATCCATAATAGATATTTTGGACAAAAAAACGAAAAATTTAATTTTTACTGAATGAATAGTAAATATTCGTGAATAATGTCAGATACGTGAATAGTGTCGTATACGTGAATAGTAACCCCGACACTAAAAGACAAGAATTTCACAAGAAAAATCTTACCAATATTCTGGCATAATGATATTAAAAGAAATAATATCATTTTGTTAAAAAATAACATCCCTTACCTCGAAAAGACAATTATTTGATTTGGAATATCATATATAGTCTTTGAAGGAACTTGCACCGTATAAAGAACACTCAAAGTATCAAACTACTCACAAGAATACGCCGATAATATAGAGAGAAAACTTGTTTACAGTGTGATTTTCAATTCTAACATAAGCACCTATTTATAGGAAAATGCTTGTAATAACAAAAGCAAAAAATTTAATAAAATATTAATATATATATATATATATATATATATATATATATATATATATATATAATCTTCACGCACACCTTAGACAACTGATCTCAGCTCATTTTCCATGCTAGTGGGCACACCAATCTTGTTAAAAACATTTTTCTTTAATAAAACAATTAAAACTTTCAAAAATTTATTATTCTAGAACTTCAGAACTTCAATAATTCATAATAAATAGCCCTTTTATCAGAAAAATTCAAACATTATGTCCTTTCCATAGGAAATTTCATTCTCTACAACTTTGCAGAAGAAAGTTTTTCCAAATTCCAACAAAAAATTGACCGAAATCCACAAAGGGGCGATTTTACAGGCTATAATCAAATTTCAGTCAAGAAATGGGCCCACAGACATGTTTAACATGTTTTAAACAACTTCTGCAACAAAAATATTCTTCCTCCTCATATATCCCACATTCATTATAAAAATATCACCATTATTATATTATTTAAATATAATAATATATTTAAATGAATTATTTTATTAAAAAAGATAAAATATCAATTTTTCAACAATTGTCACTTTAAAATTTTCTCCATCTATATCCACATAAAATGAATATTTTCCTTATCATATATATCAATAATTAATTATTCACAAATAATATTACAGAATCACAATACTGACAACCAAGCAGTTCTCAGGAAAGAAGGGGCTTTCTAATAAGGATTTCTCTTTACTGGCGCACAATTAGGTGACCAAACCTCTCCTTAGACAGAACTTTCTAGACATTGCCAATAATGCTATCTAATAATATTATTCAAATAATATGAATTATTGATATGATAATGGAAAATACTGTGAAATGACAATTATTGAAACAACAATAATATAAAATATCAACGTAGCAATTATTGAATCAATAAAATAAAATATTGAATAAGAATTCATCGTAACAATTATTGAGTAATGTCTTCCTACGTAAGAATCAATAATTAGTGCAATAGCGTGTGCTACTGTATTTTAACCACCGGGTATTCTAACAAGATTAATCAGTAATAACTACTGTAGTTATTTATAAACAACTTATACTTGTCGTTTTTCTTCATCCAATCGCTTTTCCGTTATGGGGCTCACACAAGGTCATACTGTCAGCATTTAATATTCCCAAGACGGTAAGAATATTCCACGACCAAACGAATATTCCCAAACAACAATGAATATTTTATAACCACTTGCTTATTTAAAATATTTATGCATTTTACCCATAACTAACCACATTAATCAAATCAACCCTTACTATTTCAAAATAATAAATAGAGAAAATTTAATTTCATTTATAATAAGTTGGGGTCTTACAACCTCCCCTCCTTATGAAATTTCGTCCTCGAAATTGACGTACGACTGTGTGTTTCAAAAGGTGAGGATACCTCGCTTTCATTTCCGTTTCCAACTCCTAGGTCATTTCCTCAATAGCATGGTTTCTCCACAAAACTTTAACTTGTGGTATGACCTTTGTACGTAAGAAATGCTCCTTCCTATCCAAGATCTTGACAAGTACCTCCTCGTACGTTAAGTCTTTGGCTATCTCATCTGGTTCTAACTCAATAACGTGGTTCGGGTCTTTCACATATTTACGAAGCATAGATATATGAAAAATATTATGAACACGAGACATACTTGGAGGTAACGCAAGTATATAGGCTACATTTCCTACCCCGTCAAGAATCTGAAATGGACCAATAAATCGTGGATTAATCTTTCCTCTCTTCCTGAATCTTATAACTCCCTTCAATGGGGCAACACGCAACAATACATGATCCCCAATACTAAATTCCACGTCCTTTCGATGAAGATCCGTATAACTCTTTTGTCGATCTTGAGCCGTTTGTATACATTGTCGAATCATTTGGATCTTTTCTGTAGTCATACGTACCAACTAGGGTCCCAACAATGTTGCTTCACCCACCTCATCCCAACATATTGGAGAGCGACACTTTCGTCCATACAATGCTTCGAATGGAGCCACACCTATACTTGCCTGATAACTGTTGTTGTAGGAGAATTCCACCAATGGTAAATACTTATCCCAACTCCCTTTGAAATCTAGGACATAGAGTCTTAATAGATCTTCAAGAGTTTGAATAGTCCTCTCTGATTGTCCGTCCGTTTGAGGATGGTATGCCGAATCAATCGTAAATAAATCTGCGCTCATAGCTTTTTGCAAGCTAACCCAAAATCGTGAAGTGAATCTTGGGTCACGATCCAAACTATGGATACTTGGCATGCCATGCAATCTCACAATCTCATTCACGTCACATATGACGAGCAAGACGTTCAAGGGAATAAGTCTCCGTGACGGCAAGAAATGAGCGACTTTGGTTAATCTATCAACAATAACCCAAATAGCATCGATGCCTTGAGAAACCGTAGGAAGACTCGTAACGAAATCCATGGTAATGTGTTCCCACTTCCATTTTGGAATCTCAAGTGGTTGTAATGGACCCTTAGGCACCTGATGCTCCGCCTTTACACGTTGGCAAGTTAAACACCTTGAGATAAACTTTGCAATCTCTCTTCATATTGTTCCACCAAAATGTATGTCAAGATCACGATACATTTTGGTACTTCCGAGATGGATTGCAAATGGTGTATTGTGTGCTTCCATCATGATCTTGTACTTCAAATCGAGTCATTAGGAACACAAAGTCCGAGTGGACTCAAGTATTCCTTCTTCATCGATTCTCGCCCTAATAACACCTTCATGTACTTTCTTCTTCATACGCATCGGCTTCCGGTCGGTGGCTTGAGCAACTTTAACTTTTTCTATTAAAGTTGGCTCTGTCGTATCTTGACATCATCGCACTTTCGTTCCTCGCATATGATCTTCTACTCAACGCGTCGGCACCACGTTTGCTTTTCCGGGATGGTATTGAATGGTGTGGTCATAATCTTTTAACAACTTCGAGCCAACGTCGTTTGTCGCATGTTGAGTTCCTTTTGGGTGAAGAAATATTTGAGGCTTTTATGGTCCGAATATATCTCCACTTTCTCTCATATAGATAGTGCCTCCGGATCTTTAATAGCGAAAATGACCGGGCCGCTAACTCTAGATCATGAGTAGGATAATTCCTCTCATATTCTTTAAGTTGTCGCGAGGCATAGGCTATGACTTTCCCACATTGCATGAGAACACATCCTAACCCTTTGCCTGAAGCATCGTTGTAGATAACAAATCCATCTGAACAAGATGGTATTGTCAGAACAGGTGCCAAAATGAGTCTCCTCTTAAGCTCTTGGAAACTCTTTTCGCATTCCTCGCTCCATACGAATTTTGTATCTTTTCGAGTTAGCTGAGTTAACGGAGTAGCGATTCGAGAAAATCCTTCCACGAATCTCCGATAATAAACAGCTAAGCCCAGAAAGCTACGTACTTCGGTTACCGACTTCGGTTGCTCCCAACTTTGTATTGCTTCAATCTTCGCCGGGTCAACAGATACTCCATGTTTTGACACCACGTGCCCAGGGAATGCTACTTCCTCAAGCCAGAACTCGCATTTCTTCAACTTAGCGTATAACTTGTTTTCACGAAGCCTTTGGAGTACCAGCTTCAAATGGTGCTCATGATCTTCATGACTTTTGGAATATATGAGGATGTCATCAATAAAGACAACAACGAACTAATCCAAATAATCCTTGAATACTTGGTTCATCATATCCATGAAAGTCACAGGAGCATTAGTCAATCCAAAAGACATGACTAAGAATTTATAATGCCCATACCGATTTCTGAAGGCAATCTTTGGAATATCCTCAGTTCTAATCTTCAGCTAATGATATCCAGAACGAAGATCGATCTTTGAAAAGAATTGTGCTCCTTGCAACAGGTTAAACAGGTCATCAATACGAGGTAGCGGATACCTATTCTTAATAGTGACATGGTTCAATTCCCGGTAGTCAATACAAAGTCGCAAACTCCCGTCTTTCTTCTTTACAAATAAAATAGGAGCACCCCAAGGAGATGTACTAGGACGAATGAAACTGATGTCCAACAACTCTTGTAGTTGGACCTTTAACTCCTGAAGTTCAATAGGAGCCATTCGATATGGGGTTTTAGAAATGGGCTTTGTACCAGGTTCAAGATCAATAAAGAATTCAACTTCACGTTCTGGGGGTGGACCGGGAAGTTCTTCAGGAAACACGTCAGGAAATTTACAAACAACAGGAATATTATTCAAATCTGACGTGTCTTTATTCAAATCCATAACATGGGCTAAGAAAGCTTGACATCCGTTTTTCAATAAACGAATAGCTTTATGACTAGATATGACAGTGATTGATTTTAATGGTTTAGTTGCTTGAATTTGTACAACAGGTTGGTTAGGAATATGAAAACTAACAACCTTACAAAAACAATCAATTTTGGCATGATGAGTAGTTAACCAATCAATCCCTAAAATCACATCAAAAGCAAGTATCTTTAAAGAGATAAGGTCAACAGGTAATGTGATGGTGCCAACTTGGATCAAACAAGATTTATAAATAGTGGATGTGATGAAAGTTTCTCCTAACGGAGTCTCCACAGATAGGTCAAAGTCTAATTTTCTCCGGAGTCAAGTTTAAACCTTGAGCACAAGCAGGAGAGATAAATGAATGGGTAGAATCAGTATCTAATAAGTTATAAACTTCGCAAGAATTTATAATTAACTAATTTGTGATACCTTCGTTTGGGTTCCTCGCATTTTGGGTAGTCACAAAAAACGCTCTTCCAGGAACTGCTGACTTTGAATTGTCCGTATCCACCTCTGGTGCCACCGTCCCATATGGACTTAACTTTGCTATAGAGTACATTCCACCCTTCATTGCTTCGTCACATTCCTGATCCATGATTTGAATCATTATTCTTCGATCCATATCGAATTGTGGTTGACCACTCGCTGCGTGGTAGTTCCAACTCGATGTTGGATTCTCCTAATTCTTTGTCCAAAAAGCAAAATCCATTTCATCTCTTTTGGCCTTATTGGATCGGGCGTCTTTTCTACAATATCAACGCTGTCGTGCGGCTTTTACCCACGCATCCTCCATTCTCATTCGTTCGATTGCTTCTTCTTTCATCAAAACTTTGATCATAGCATTCTCAGATTCCAGCTCTAATATCTTATACTCTGCCAAAGAGTGCTTCTGTTCAAGCATCGCACATCGGGTAATACAATTTTGAATTGTTGCATCTCTTTGCTCCACGACCGCCTGCCGTTCTTCAGCCTGCTCTTCTAAGTCATGGATACGATTTTGTAATTCTAAATTTCGATCATAAAATTCTTCTAATAAATTCTCCTCAGGTTCCTCTTCTTCCTCACTTTCAGCTGTTACCTCTGCGACTAGCTCGGGTACCACTATTAGTTCTTTACTCACCACATGGATATCTCAAATTTCTTCTTCGCCTGACATCACGTTTTCCTGGTTGGTGATTAGATGTGTCTCAACGGTCTCATTTACTCCACTGTTAACATTCTCAGCTGCCATTCTTAATTACTACCACAAAACAAGGGTTAATTAAAGAAATTGACATGCAACATAATAACCCTATACTTTGACCAACCAACAATTAAGCTTAGGTAGGACACACTAGCGAAGGATTTACTCGTCTCTCCCCTCCTAGTTCTATTCCCCGATCTCCGCCAGAGATCATATCCCTAAGCTCTGATACCAACTGTGATGCCCCCAAAATAGGTCTAATCCACCCAACCTATTCTGAGTCGCCAAATACATGGTACAGAAACAACTACAACATTATTAATACAATTGTTTTTTAAAATATGACAACTGATAAACTATGAGTTTAAATACAAATATTGTCTTCTAGACAATATCCTCACCCAAATAAAGTCCTCATTATAATTATTGATACACTATTTTACAAAATAGTGAGGACTACTAAAACAACTATCTTGAACCATCACTCCACACCCCGACTAGTTCCTGATATATTCTCGCCTCCTGAGAAGAAAAATAGAACAAAAAAGAAAAGGGTGAGCTCAACTAGCCCAGTGAAGAATATTATGACTAAGATAATATAGAACAAATTATCGTTAGTCCTTAACAGGGAAAAAATCTGATAGAATACAATAGACAACAAGTTTTAAATCAATATTCGCGGTGGAAATAATAATTCATTAGAAGAGTTACGTAAAGAATGAAATCTACTTTCTTCTATGAATTTAAAAGTTTTTCATCAATATTTTATCCCTGTAACATCAATCAATAAACATCTTGAATCAAATATTCATCTTTTACTACTGGTGCCAAAGATATTCATTAGTTGGTCATGTTCATCTCAACACCTGTACATCTTTGCACTACGGGCCAAAGATATTTAATAGAAAATCATTAATCTTTGCACTACAGGCCAAAAATATTCAGTAATATCATCATTTAGGACTGAGGATGATGAAAAATATTTTAAAGAAAACGAATCAAGTGAAACAAAAGAACAAATATTAAGGATTCGTACTTTAAACAATACAAGTTCAAAAATACTTTGTAAATAATCATAGGGAAGTAAAATTCGAGAATGATCAAAACATGGATACAATCAAAGCTAGTATCCATAATAGATATTTTGGATAAAAAAACGAAAATTTATTTTTTCTGTGAATAGTGTCGTATTCGTGAATAATGTCGTATACGTGAATAGTGTCGTATACGTGAATAGTAACCCTAACACTAAAAGACAAGAATTTCACAAGAAAAATCTTACCAATATTCTGGCATAATGATATTAAAAGAAATAATATCATTTTTTTTAAAAAATAACATCCCTTACCTCGAAAAGACAAGATTACTTAATTAGGAATCTGTATATATAGTCTTTGAAGGAAACTTGCACCGTATAGCAACACTCAAAGTATCAAAATACTCACAAGAATACGCTCGATAATATAGAGAGAGAAAACTTGTTTCTGGTGTGATTTTCAATTCTAACCTAAGCACCCTATTTATAGGAAAATGCTTAGAACACCGAAGCAGAAAATTTAATAAAATATTAATATATATATATATATATATATATATATATATATATAATCTTCACGCACACCTTAGACAATTGATCTCAGCTCATTTTCCATGCTAGTGGGCACACCAATCTTGTTAAAAACATTTTTCTTTAATAAAACAATTAAAACTTTCAAAAATCAATTATTCTGGAACTTCAGAACTTTAATAATTCATAATAAATAGCCCTTTTATCAGAAAAATTCAAACCTTATGTCCGTTCCATAGGAAATTTCATTCTCTACAACTTTGTTGAAGAAAGTTTTTCCAAATTCCAACCAGAAATTGACCGAAATCCACAAAGGGGCGATTTTAAAGGCTATAATCAAATTTCAGTCAAGAAATGGGCCCACAGACATGTTTAACATGTTTTAAACAACTTTTGCAACAAAAATATTCTTCCTCCTCATATATCCCACATTCATTGTAAAAAATATCACCATTATTATATTATTAAAATATAATAATATATTTAAATGAATTATTTTATCAAAAAAGATAAAATATCATTTTTTCAACAATTGTCACTTTAAAATTTTCTCCATCTATATCCACATAAAATGAATATTTTCCTTATCATATAAATCAATAATTAATTATTCACAAATAATATTACAAAATCACAATCATCGACAACCGAGACGGCCTTCCGAAAGAGGGGCTTTCCAATAAGGATTTCTCCTCATCTTGCCCATGCATTAGGTGACCAAACCTCTCCTTAGATGTAACTTTCTAGACATTGCCAATAATGCTATCTAATAATATTATTCAAATAATATGAATTATTGATATGATAATGGAAAATACTGTGAAATGACAATTATTGAAACAACAATAATATAAAATATCAACGTAGCAATTATTGAATCAATAAAATAAAATATTGAACAGTAACTACTGTAACAATTATTGAGTAATGCCTTCCTACGTAAGAATCAATAATTGGTGCAATACCGTGTGCTACTGTGTTTTAACCACCTGGTATTCCAACAAGATTATCTGTGAATAACTACGCCGTTATTTATAAACAACTTATACTTGTCATTTTCTTCATCCAATCGCTTTTACCGTTATGCCACACAAGGTCATACTTGTCATTGCATTTAATATTCCCCGACAGTAAGAATATTCCACGACCAAACGAATATTCCCCGACAACAATGAATATTTTATAACCACTTGCTTATTTAAAATATTTGTGAATTTTACCCATAACTAACCACATTATTCAAATCAACCCTTACTATTTCAAAATAATAAATAGAGGAAATTTAATTTCATTTATAATAAGTTGGGGTCTTACAAACTAACTCCCCAAAACTTGAAAATTATAATGTCCTCATTGTAAAGATAAACAGTAAATGTATGAGGACTTCCCTGTAATCGCCTAAGCTTGGGGTGGTGGTGGCTGTTGCTCTTTATCTGAATCAGAGGGTGGGAACCTTGGCATCGGGGCAGGCTGCTGGTATGGGAACTGCGCATTGGGGTTAAAACTCTGTAGCGTCGCATTCAATGAGGCAAATGACATATTCATGGCCTCGAACATATGGTCCTGCCTAGCTGTGAGTCTCCTCATTATTCTGTTGGCGTCTTTATTGTACCCATCCATTTGTCTTTGGAGGCTCTGAAATTGAGGGCTAAATGTAGCATCGGTTTGTGGCATCTCCCTCGTTCCTTGATCTCCCATCGTCTCATCCACCTGAAATTCGTCGTCATCAGAGGTGTCCTCAGCATCAGCCTAATCCTCCGAGGCTGGTGGAAATATGAACCCGATTCCTCTTGGGTGCAACTCGCCCCCGGGCCACACCAAATACCGCACAATCATCCTCGTGTCTAAAGTCTAAAGTGGCATCTGAGTGGTCTCATCATCAGACCATCTAACTCCCGCCTGCCTACACAACCCACAAATAAGAGATGGGTGTGGCAAGCTGCCAGAGAATGGTCCTCGCAGGCATCTACGGATAGAAAAATTGATGATTTCACCCACGTCGATGAGAAAGTCTTGGACGATGGCATATAAGAGGAATATCTTCTCCTTAGTCACCTCTGTCAATTGTGTGGATGGGAATAGCTTGGCACACATGAACGCATACCATATATTTTTGTACCGGCTGAGATCCTTACTGTGGAAGATAGTGCCCCCTTTTCGGCCTTTGACCCATGTGGTACCCGGCTTTGTAATTTCCGTCAAAATAGCCTCATAGTCAGGATCATGGTCACGCAAGTAGACATACTGGCACTCTCTAGGAACTCATAATTGGTAGTATGCGTTGATGGCGTCGGTACTGAAAGGAACCTGCTTGCCCGGCACAAATGATGTGAATGGGGCCTTATCCTCCGCGTTGGCATAAAATTCTTTTACCACATTCACAATTGCTGGCTCGGGCTCTTCCGTGAACCTATTACATCCTTTTTCATAGATTTGTTGCATCATTTCGTCGTCAACATGTTTAGGTGCCAACCCGCACTCTGGTGTGAGTGCCTTTGTCACAAGATAGTCATAACAGTCGGCGGCGTCGGAAATTATGAATTTTTGCCTATCAAAGGTCCGAGTTGATGGTGTGGACCCTGAACTCTCGCCACGTTGTCTCTTTATTGCCGTTTTTGGTGCAATGGTATTAGGATAAATGAAATTAAGCAAAATTTCACCCAAACTTCACTCAAGCAAATTGTCGAATACGTGGTGTGCAAGACTTATAATACCCCCAACTTTGATCAGTGTAACCCAATAATGTTGAATAACTTAGAAGAATTAGTAGCACAGAAAATTACCCTCGTTGATTCCACTGATTTCTCCTTCAATGGTGAAATTGATGGAATGGTTGAAGCCAATTGAAGTACTCTCCTTTTTGTTAAATCCTGAATAAAAGGATCTAATGCTCTAATATGATTGAAAGCGTATGGTATGGGATGAAATTTAGGTGGTTAGGGCTTGGATTTATAGAGAGGAAGTAATGTAGTTCTTGTAGGTTAAGGTAGTGGAGACGTGGGGATTTTGTGAGATAGTGTAATCGTGGATTTGATGTGGGAGTGAGTGTGTATTAGTTGGGGTGGAAAGAAGTTGAAGTGGAAAAGATGGGTGCAATTGTTGTAACTGCCGACTTGAAGATTGCTTAAGTTCCCGTACCCCCGCCCCGGCGGGGGGTAATTTGTAAGACCACAACTTTTATTTTTTTCTCGAAATATATTTTTGAATAAGTGGATATGATATAATGTTATAGTTATGGGTAATATTTGAAAATTTTTCAAAGTAAGCAAGTTGATATAAAATATTCGTTGTGTCCGGGAATATTCGATTGGTCTGGAAATATTCGTTTTAATAGGGAATATTCATACGACGGCACAATCATACGACGACGCAATATTCATCGGAAGTATTGTCGTAGTTAGAAAACGACAGAAATATCTTTTTATAAAAATAACGGCGAAAGTTTTACCTTTAAACTGTGGAACTACCCGGTGGTAAAAGTACAGTAATACGCATGGTAGCATAGTAGCACACGGTATTGATTATTGATGCTTTTTTGAGAAGTCACTCAGTTATACTCAATTATTACTACAGTAATTGTTGCATAATATATCTCATATTATTAGTTCAATTATTGTCACAGTATTAATATTTTATATTATTAAATCAATAATTGAGACGACAAAGTTATTCATATTATTATTTGTAATATTGACGATGTCTAAAAAGTTCCGTCGATGAGAGATTTGGTCACCTAATTGCGCGCCAATAGGAAGAAATCCTTATCGAAAAGCCCCCTCTTTCCTGGGAATGATCTGATTGTTAAATATTGTGAGTTATAATATTAATGACGAATAATTGTTAATAGATTAAAAATATGTTTTTAAAGATAAATAATTTGTGGTAAATATTTATTTAATTTTTGATATAAATATAGGGATTGTTATGAGGCGTTTGTTGTAAGTTTGACTTAGTATTCCATGGGAAGATTTACTAATTGTATGGACCGTCGATGGTGGTTTTAATAGATAACCAATCTGAACCATTGATGGTGGTTTTAATAGTTAATCAATCTGGACCATTGATGGTGGTTGTAATAGTAAATCAATCTAGACCATTGATGGTGGTTTTAATAGTAAATCAATCAGAACTGTCGGTGGTGGTTTTAAAAGTAAATCAATCTGGACCTTCGGTTATGGTTTTAATAATAATCAATATGAACCGTACGTTCTAATAGTAAATCAATCTGGACCGTTCATGAATCAGTTACTATTTAGTCCATTCTCCTATAAATAGAAGCTTAATTCTTCTTTCATTTCACTGAGATTCATAAGAGACACTATAGAGAGAGAAACTATAGAGAGCAAGAAGAAGAATATTCTGCTACTTCACTATTGCAGTATCCAGTCTTCTACTAAGGTAAGGGGTATTATTTCTTTCGTATTCATAAGGAATACTATTTTTCGTATTCATCCTTTAATATGTCGGAATAACCTATCTACGCGGATTACGTACTGTATGACAAGTGAAAATCCATTTGTAGTTTTATATGTTATTTCTTTTCATATTCTTAAATCTAAACTTACTATAGTAAGTATTGCTTCTATAATCCTTGAAATTAGTGGAATATCCTTGAGTTTTACGCTTCATCCAGTATCGTTTCATTGAAATATTGATATGAACTTTCTTATTAAATATCAATATTTTCACCCGGGGTACTATTCATCATGACTATTATTCACTAAGTTACTATTCACTAGAATATTTTTCACTTTCGGGTATTCGGGGCACTTTTCATACCGGGGTACTATTCACGAGTTACTATTCATCTGGTTACTATTCACTCAAATATTATTCACTCGAGTATTCGGGGCACTTTTCATATCGGGGTACTATTCACGGAGTACTATTCCTGAAGTACTATTCACAATTCATGGGGTACTATTCACAAAAAAATTTATTTCTTTTATGTCCAAATTATTTTTGATACATGGATATTATTCTTGAATTTTACTCCACAAAGCAGTATCATGTTGACAATTTGAACATTATTGAATTCTGGATAAATTAAATTATAAATCTTTAAAATTTATCCTTTGTTTTCTTTTAATTGAATTCTTATATCATTGTCATCATCTTCATGCTTATATTGTGATGAAAGTCATCTTTGGCTTACGTGCATAGATGGACTGTTGATTGGTATGATTATGACCAGGGATAATTCGGTATGATCATGACCATTGATGATTACACGAATATTCTTGGCCCGTAGTGCAGGAATAATTTATGGACGTGATACTAATGAATATCCTTGGCCCGTAGTGCAGGAAAGATTCGATGATGTGATTTATTTATTAAGCTGAGTCCCATCGATAAAGTTAATGATAAACTTTTTAAAACATAGAAGATAGTAGATATCATGCTCTACTTGACTCTTCTAATGGATTGCTTGTTCCGCTGCAGTTAAACTTGTTGTCTATTATATTCTATCAGTTTAACATTGTTGAAGGCTAATGATAACTTATTCTGCATTATCTTAGTCATAATATTTCTTACTAGGCTAGTTGAGCTCACCCTTTTACTTTCATTATTCTCTTCAGGAAATGAGAACGTAGCCGGAACTAGTCGGGGAACAGAGTGATGGTCCGAGATGGTGTTATAGTAGTCCTCACTATTCTATAAAAGTGTGACAATAAATGTAATGAGGACTCCATTTGAGTTTGGATATTGTCTAGAAGATAATATTCGTGTAAAAACTCTCAGCTCATGTTGTATAATTAAGTTTGTATTTGTATTCAGTACCATGTATTTGGCGACCCAAGATGGGTGATGTATACCTATTTTGGGGGCGTCATAGTTGGTATCAAAGCTTAGGGATATGATCCCTGACTGAGATGTGAGACAAGAACTAGGAGGGGAGAGATGGGGAATTTCTTCGCTAGTATGACCTACCTAAGTTTATTTGGTATTTAATTGGTCGATCAGAGTAAAGGGATACTATGTGGCATGTCAATTAACCCTTGTTTTGTGGTAATGTTTGAAAATGGCATCTAAAAATATCGAGATAAGCAATGAAGCACATGAGACCGTTGAGTCACCAACGATCAATATCCAAGATAATGTGCAACAAGAAGACAATAATCCTCAGGTAAACAAGAACACCGATCAAATGATGAATGATGGGATGTTCAGAGGCTTTTTGTAATTCATGCAACATCAGGCGAGAGCGGCTCTTGTTCAAAATGCAGGTGGAAACACTGGCAACTCTCGGATGGTCACTACTAAGCAGTTCAAGGAGCTGGGACCACCGGAGTTTTTGGGAGAGCCAAAACCACTTCAGGCGGAGATGTGGATAAAGCAAATCACCAAGATATTTGATGTCTTGGGATGCTCCGAGGAGCAAAAGGTTCCCTTTTTCACCTTCATGTTGAGAGGAGAGGCAGATTACTGGTGGGAATCAGTAAAACGTACTCAGCCTGCCGCACTCAAAATGTCTTGGGAAAAGTTCCAAGAACTGTTCGACGACAAGTATTTTCCTGAAAGTATTCGTCACATGAAGGAGGTAGAGTTTATCAAGTTGGAGCAAAACAATATGACCGTGTTGCAGTACGAGGCTAAGTGTGCCGAGTTGTCCCGGTTCGCATCCCATTTGGTTGATAATGAGGAAAGAATGACGCGAATGTTTCTACGAGGTTTGAGACCTGAAATACATCAATACCTCATTTCTCACAAACTGTGTTTGTATTCAGATGTTGTAAATAGGGCTCCATTATTGGAGCGCGATAATGAGTCAACCCAACCAAGAGAGCAACCGACAAGTTGATAATACCAGTGGTAGCAGTCATCGAAGCGGTGACTGTGACGCCCCCAAAACAGGTATACATCACCCATCTTGAGTCGCCATATACATGGTACTGAATACAAATACAAACTAATTATACAACAGTCGTGTAAAATACGACAAAACATAAATTGAGAGTTTTAATAAGAATATTGTCATCTAGACAATATCCACACTCAATGGAGTCTTCATTACATTTATTGTCACACTATTTAATAGAATAGTGAGGACTACTAATACTATCATCTGGACCGTCACTCCGTTTCCCGACTAGTCCCGTCTACGTTCTCATTTCCTGAAGAGAACAAAGAAAAGAAAGGGTGAGCTCATTTAGCCCAATGAAGAAATATTATGACTAAGATAATGTAGAATAAATTATCATTAGTCTTCAACAATGTTAAACTGATAAAATATAACAAACATAAAGTTTAACTACAGTGGAACAAGCAATCCATTAAAAGATTCAAGTAGAGAATATAATCTACTATCTTTTATGATTTAAAAAGGTTTTTCATCACTTTTATCGTTGAGACTTAACTTAATAAATAATCCACATCATCCCTGCACTACGACCAAGGATATTCATTAGTATCACAACCACAAATTATCCATGCACTACGGGCCAATGATATTCGTGTATTCATCAATGGTCATGATCATGCCAACAACTGTCCATCAATGCACTACGGGCCAATGAGGACTTTTACCACATCATTTATAACATTACTACATGATTATACCGAATAATTCACAGTCATAATCATACCAAGTCCATCTATGCACAACAAAATATAGATGACTTTCAAAGATAATATAAGCATGAGGATGATGACAATGATATAAGAATCCAATAAAACAAGTTCAAGAATTAATTTATCCGAGAATTCAATAACGTCCAAATTGTCAACATGATCTTTGCTTTGTAGAGTAAAATTCAAGAATGCTCGTAAGAATATTTCCATGAAAAGATCTTCGGATGAAGCGCAAATATCAAGGATATTCCACTAATTTCATGAAGTATAGAAGTCAAAACTTTAACCAACTGAGTATAATAGAATATATAAAACTGCAAATGGATTTTCGCCTGCCATTCAGTAATCCACGTATACAGATCATTTCCATAATTTAATAAGGAATGAATACAAAGGATCATTCACCATGCATATGGTAATCCACATGAGACAAAAGTTATTCCAATAGAATAATAAAGAATGGAATAATGTATGATTCACCATGCGTGCGATAGATCGCATGCATAGGTTATTCCCAATGAAATAATAAAGAATGGAACCAGTCATGCGTAAACACACGAGCGTGATATTTCGACGAATAATAAAGAACGGAACGTGTCAAAGAAATTGAACCGAGCGTGGATATTCCAATGAATAATAAAGAATGGAATAACAACAAAAATCACCATGCATGCGATAGACCTTACGAATGCGAGGTTATTCCAATGAATAATAATTAATGGAACTAGGTCAGGCGTAATACGCACCGACAGGATATTCCAACAGAATAATAAAGAATGGAATAACAGAAGAATCTCACCATGTATGCGGTACTTCGCATATACAAATTATTCTAATATAATGATAAAGAATGGAATAACAGAAGAATTTCACCAAGTATAGGGTAGCCCGTGTATACAGGTTATTCCAACAGAATAATAAAGAATGGAATAACAGAAGTTCTCTTTATGAATACGAAAGAATAATATCCCTTACGAGTACAACAAATAATATCCCTTACCTTATAAAGAAGAGTACTCCGACGGGTAGGGCGGGGATATACTTGAAGAAACTTGCACTACGCTTCAAAGCTTTCTTAAATGTAAAATACGCTTCAAGATTATAGAAGAAGAATTCTCTGATTTCTTTCTCTCTCAGAGTTTCATGAAATTTGTAAGAAATAATGAAGGAATGAGCTTCTATTTATAGAAGAATGAATTGAATAAGTAACTAATTCATGAACGGTCCAGATTGATTCACTTTTAAGCAGACGGTCAGTTGATTTAATAAAATATTCTAATAAAACAAAATCTTTTTAAATAAAATATAATATATTCTATTTATAATCTAATAAAATTAATAACTTTATAAAAGTATTCTGCTTTATATAAAAAGATTTTACTATGCAAACACTATCTGAGCACTTTATGCAAACACTATGCATAATAAAATATAATATATTCTAATTATTGCCTAATAAAATAAATAACTTTATAAAAGTATTACATTTTTTATATAAAAAGATTTTACTATGCAAAACACTATGCATAATAAAATATAATATATTCTAATTATTGCATAATAAAATAAATAACTTTATAAAAGTATTCTGTTTTATATAAAAAGCTTTTCTGTTTTATTACATTAATAATACTAATAAAACAAACTTCATCATCATTATTATAATTTACACTATTAATCGACCAGGTCGTTCCCAGAAAAGAGGGGGCTTTCCAATAAGGATTTCTCCCTATTAGCGCGCAATTAGGTGACCAAACCTCTCCTTGGCAGAACTTCTAGACATCGTTAATATTGCAAATAATAATATTAATAAATCTATCATCTTAATTATTGATTTAATAATATAAAAAAATATCGATAATAATTGAATCAAATAACGTAAGATACTATGCAACAATTACTGAAGCAATAATTGAACAAAACTGAGTGACTTCTCACGTAAGCATCAATAATCAATACAAGTGTCTTTCTTTATGCAATCACATCGTATTCATGTACTTTTAACATCGGTGTTTCAGCAGCTAACGGTAAAACTTTCGCCGTTATTTTCATAAAATATTTTTGTCGTTTTCTCAATCCGATAATAATTCTATTATAGGGTCACTGATGATTGTGTAAATAAATACGAATATTCCTGTTAAAGCGAATATTCCCAGAGCCAATCGAACATTATATAACAACTTGCGTACTTTGCAAAATTTATAAATATTACCTGACTATAATATTATATCAAATTCACTCCATAATATTCAAAAAAAATATTTAGAAATTTAAATCTTTATTCATAAACTTTGGGGTCTCACGGTGACAACAAAACATGGAGGAATCAATGTGAGACCCCAGTTTTTATGAATAAAGATTTAAATTTCTAAAATATTTTTTTTTTGAATATTATGGTGTGAATTTGATATAATGTTATAGTTGTGGGTAATATTTACAAATTTTGCAAAGTAAGCAAGTGGTTATATAATATTCGATTGGTCGGAGAATATTCATTTTAACAGAAAATATTCGTACAACGGCACAATCATTGATGGACCCCACAAAGGAAATATTGTCGTAGTAAGAAAACGACATAATTATCTTTTTATAAAAATAACGGCGAAAGTATTACCGTTAAAACTGTTGAACTACCCAGTAGTAAAAGTACAGTAATACGCGTGGTTGCATAGTAGCGCACAGTATTGGTTATTGATGCTTACGTGAGAAGTCACTTAGTTATACTCAATTATTGCTACATTTGTCGCATCATATCTCTCATATTATTGATTCGATTATTGTCACAAAGATCATCCTGAATAATATGATATATTATTAAATCAATAATTGAGGCGACAAAGTTATTCATATTATTAAATTGCAATATTTACAATGTCTAGAAGTTACACAAGGAGAGGTTTGGTCATCTAATCAAGCATCAATAAGGAGAAATCCTTATCTGAAAGCCCCTCTTCCTGAAACGACCGGTTGTTAAATATTGTGAGTTATAATATTAATGATGAATAAGTTCGTGTTGATTAAAGATGAAATTGATAGTTTCATTGTGTTGGAATAATTAGTGTTAGTGGAAATCGACATTTATTTCGATATTAATTGATGTCTGGAAGTTATACTGACCAGTCGGGTAATTAATCGGATAAATGAGCAATTAATTACTATTAATTCACATGATTATAACTATTTGTTCACATGTGTGTACTATTGATTCACATTCATATACTATTAGGAGAGTTGGTGCAAGATTGATAATACTTGTATGACTAAGTTAAAGATGGAGGTATAGATGGAGGTACTATACTGTTATTCTTATTTTCACATGATTATAATTATTGAATCACATGATTGAACTATTGATTCACATTATTTACTATTAGGGGAGGTGGTGCAAGTTTGATAATACTTGTAGGACTAAATTAAAAATGAAAAAAAAGTTGGAGGTATTGTACTATAATTTTTTGAGCCCCAAAACGTGCATTTATCGAAACTATATTTTTCTATAAATAGAAGCTCATTCTTCCTTCATTTCTCACCAATTTACTAAAGCTATAGAGCAATTATTATAGAGAGAAATTATAGAGAGAAAGAAGAAGAGAAGTCTGCTACCACTCTATTCCAGTATCCAGCTTTATTCTAAGGTAATGGGTATTATTTTTTTCATTTTCATGAAGAGAGCTATTGTTATTCCATTCTTTATTATTATGTTGGAATAACCTGTCTATACGAAGTACCGCATACATGGTGAAATTCTTCTGTTATTCCATTCTTTATTATTCTGTTGGAATATCCTGTCTGTGCGTATTACACATGACCTGGTTCCACTATTTATTATTCTGTTGGAATAACCTGTATATACGAAGTACCGCATACATGGTGAAATTCTTCTGTTATTCCATTCTTTATTATTTTGTTGGAATATCCGTCATCGTATTATTACGCATGACTTCGGTTCCATTATTTATTATTACATTGGAATAACTCGTTATGCGGCCTATCACATGCTTGGTGAATTCTCATTGTTATTCCATTCTTTATTATTCATTGGAATATCCCATCCGTGCAATTTCGCATGACACAGTTCCATTCTTTATTATTCATTGGGAATAACTTTGTTTGTGCGGTCTATCGCATGCATGGTGAATTCTTCTGTTATTCCATTCTTTATTATTCTGTTGGAATAACCTGTCTATGTGGATTACCACATGCATGGTGAATGATCCTTTGTATTCATTTCTTATTAAATTGTGGAAATGATCTGTCTACGTGGATTACCGCATGGCGGGCGAAAATCCATTTGCAGGTTCATATATTCTATTATACTCAGTTGGTTAAAGTTTTGGCTTCTATACTCCATGAAATTAGTAGAATATCCTGGATATTTGCGCTTCATCCAAAGATTTTTTCATGGAAATATTCTTCCGAGCATTCTTGAATTTTACTCCACAAAGCAATGATCATGTTGACAATTTGGGCGTTTTTGAGTTTAGGATAAATTAACTTATAAATCTTTAAAATTTAATTCTTGAACTTGTTTTATTGAATTATTATGTCATTGTCATCATCCTCATTTTATATTATGTTGAAAGTCATATGTGGCTTTTATGGTGCATAGATGGACTTGGTATGATTATGACCGAGGATTATTCTAAGATAGTCATGGTAGTAATGTTACAAATTATGTGGTAAAAGTCCTCATTGGTCCGTAGTGCATTGATGGACAGTTGTTGGCATGATCATGACCATTGATGAAAACACGAATATACTTGGCCCGTAGTGTATGGATAATTTGTGGTCGTGATACTAATGAATATCCTAGCCGTAGTGTAGGATGACGTGGTTTATTTAATAAGCTGAGTCTCAGCGATAAAAGTTATGAAAAACCTTTTAAATCATAGAAGTTAGTAGATTTTATTCTCTACTTGACTCTTCTAATGGATTGCTTGTTCCACTGCAGTTAAACTTGATGTTTGTTATATTGTATCAGTTTAACACTGTTGAAGGCTAACGATAATTTATTCTGCATTATCTGAGCCATAATATTTCTTACTGGGCTAGTTAAGCTCACCCTTTTGCTTTCATTGTTCTGTTTAGAAAATGAGAACGTAGCAGGGACTAGTCGGGGAACAGAGTGACGGTCCAGATTGTGACACCCCCAAATCCGGGTACTTCCATTTCCGCAGGATTTGGTGTTCACTGTACAAATATCATCTATCTATCTACCCATAAATAAAAACAAACCATGCAATAGATAGAATTAAATAAATAAATCTCCCCTTATGGGGTTACATCATTTGCATAAAATACAATCCCAGGTTATTCTAACCTTAAACATCTGTGTGGAATCATAAACAACAACAAGTCTTAAATATCATCAAGTCTAAATATCATTACATAACCACATAAATAACTAGTCTTCATTACTTGCTAATCTTACCCTTGCCTTTACTAGTAGAAGGCTCGTCTGATCTTTCGTTCTTAACTGCAATGTTATTATTACGCAAGAGTGAGCACGATTGCCCATGAGTATAACAATATAACAAATGAATAATAACATGTGAATAAATCAAAGACTTCTGAAATAGGAAACTCAGCTTTTAAATCAAGAATGAATAGCAAGAGACAAAAGAACTTCTGAGGGTCATAAGACCTTGAACTATGTCCTAGGTTGTCAAGTGTTTATACTTGAAACCTTTAACATTCATAAGACTATGCACTCTTCTTCTCGTACTTAGGGGGATCAACCCTTAGTACCATACTGTGCACAATATCTTAATGCTACGCATAAGTAATCCCCTATACAGGGTTGTTCATCTCAGTTTGACATTAGAGTCCACACCAAAGGAAGTTTGGTTTGGATAATTCATCAAGGGTTCTGAAATTTAGAACGCTCATCAACTATGGACTAGTTGAATCATTAAGGGTTCACTAGTCTAACAAAGTTCAACAGTAACTAATAATTTAAAATTAAATAGCAATCTCAAAAGGTATACAATAGAATAATTATTGTATAACAGAATCATACTTTGAAAGATTAATACATTTTAATTTAATAAAATGGACTTGATCAATAATAACGAGAATTTGCTCGACGTAAAGAGACAACTTATAAGCTCATATAAAGATAACGAGCAGGGTTAGGAAACTTGCCTCGTGCGTAGATTACACGTTAATTTATACACGTTCCTTGATTTAATCCTACATACCATTTACATTCACAATACCAGTCAATTATCACGTAACTAGTCGTCATACGTTCATTCTTTTTGTTTAAACTCGAATTATGACTATGCTTAGTCAAATTACCATACTTGTTTTCACGTAATATTACACTATACGAACAACAAGCTAACTACATAATCAACAATTCAATCAACATGTAAATGTCTTATTGACATGATAAGAACCTATTTTAATATCTCATTATATGACTAATATATTTTTATGTTCATTAGATTAGGTTACTATTATAGTCCCTAAAATAAAACCATTAAAATGCTCATTCTTGGACAAGCTAGCAGAGTGGTATTTGCTTATTTCCACCAACAAATATATTATTATATGGCTGGCTACTAACGTATTATGCCGGGACAATGAAAGCGTTAACGAATTGGTGGTGATGTCATATGTCTTGGTCTCAAGCATGTAGTCATGGCATTCATGTATGCATACCAGAAATAGAAACCGCAGTTTGCGAAAAAATGCAGAGCAGGCGAAAATCTACCAATTCTCTATTCACACATGAATTTAAACATCCCAAATCATTATAATATACACATAATCATTACTCAACCTTTCTAGCATGATTTTAATAGGTTAAAACATACAATTACTTGAATCAATTCATGTAATTTCAGTGTTCTTCGTGATTTTGAAAAAATATTAAACATGAAACAAAAATTGGCGTTACGGGTTTGTTATAACACCGAATCTGCCCATTCAAAGTTTATTTCCTTCGTTTTGACATGTGATAACATAATCTACCGTTAAATTTCAAGTTAAACAACAATTCGTAACATAGCAATTTCTCATAAGGGCCATACATATGAAACTTATACTCAGTAACTTCATAAATCAATTTATAACATGTTTGTATGCAATTAATGTTATGAAAACATACATATATGGTAATAAAAACATATTATGATTATATATTATCATGTTTTTACACCTTGATCATCAATTCATGCATAGATCACACAAATTTGTTTTACAGAGAAGTTAGAGATAACTTTTTCACAAAATAATAACAACGTAATTACAACTTGGGTTTAAGAGATTACCCTATAGCAGGTTCCTCTGATTCTTCACTTTCTTCTTCAATCACTCAACTTTTCTCTAAATTCTCTCTGAATTCTCTCTCAGTTAAAACTCATAAATAAAATACGTCTTCTAAAATAAGACTGATTAATGCGCTTCTTAACTGCAGCTTGGTGGTCAGTTAACTCCATTCATGGGTTAACTGTCCTCAACTTCCATTAGGGCTTTGTTTGGCTAACTTATTAGAAGGTTTTTCCCATTTAATTTAATTAACCTCTTATAATATAGTTTAATCATGTCGCACCCAATTATAAAATAAATCAATATCCTATTTAATTTATTTTAAATCTAATAATTTCTCATTAATTCACATAGTCACATCATTAAATTTCTCATTTGTTAATTATGTCAAATTATTAATTCTCTAATTAATTATTAAATTAATTAAAATACTATTAGGCTTATTAAATATTTCTTTTAATTCAATAAGCTCACATAATTACATATTTCGAATAATAAAAATTCTCCACATTAATTTAATAAATTTAACACATATAATTAAATTAATCTACCACAATTTCATCAATTAATTATTTAATCTAATAATTAATTCATCAAAAAAATATTTATTTAATCCAATAAATATTAAAATTAAATTACAAAATCTCGGTTGTCACATCTTTCCCCCTTAAATGGATTCTGTGTTCAGAATCATAACTTAAACAATTCGTCCCATTACATTCTCCCCCCCTTACAAAGATTCTGTCCCCAGAATCGCTTATAATAATCTAAGTAAATAAATGAGGATAATTCTTCATCATATTCTCTTCGAGTTCCCACGTAGCTTCTTCAGCGTTGTGGTTCCTCCAAATTACCTTAACAGAAGGTATTACTTTATTTCTTAGAACTTTCTCTTTTCGATCAACAATCTGAACAGGAATTTCTTCGTAAGATAAGTCTTTGGCAAAATGTAGGGGTTCATATTCAATCACGTGCTTGTAATCGGGTTTGTAGGGTCGTAGGACTGAAACATGGAAAATGTTGTGGACATTTTCTAGAACTGGAGGTAAGGCTACCTCATAAGCAACTTCTCTGACCCTTTGCAAAACTTCAAAGGGTCCAATGAATCTTGGGCTTAATTTCCCTTTCTTTTCGAACCTGATCTTTCCCTTCTAGGGAGAGACCTTTAAGAACACATAACTACCCGATTCAAACTCAACATTTTTACTATGTGGATCGGCGTATTTCTTCTGTCTATCTTGAGCTACTATCAATCTTGTTCGAATCACTTTGACTATTTCTGCTGTTTGTTATACCAATTCCGGGGCTAGTAATTGTCTTTCACCAACTTCATCCCAGTATAGCAGAGTTCTGCACTTTCTGCCGTATAACGCTTCATAAGGCGGCATGCCAATACTAGCGTGGTAACTGTTGTTGTAGCCGAACTCTATGAGCGGTAGATGGTTATCCCAATTTCCTTTAAAGTCCATTATACAAGCTCTTAACATGTCTTCTAATGTCTGAATTGTTCTTTCACTCTGTCCATCTGTCTGAGGGTGATATGACGTGCTTATTCATAACTGTGTACCCATGCATTCTTGTAGACGTTTCCAGAAGTTTGACGTAAAGCGTGGATCTCTATTAGAAACAATTGACACCAGAACTCCGTGCCTTGAAACAATCTCTTTCACATATAACCTTGCCAACTGATCTAAGTTGAATCTGATTTTGATAGGAAGGAAGTGTGCGGATTTTGTTAATCGGTCAACAATAACCCATACTGTGTCGTAGCCTTTCTGAGTTGTTGGTAGGCCAACCACGAAATCCATTGTAATATGTTCCCATTTCCATTCTGGAATCTCTAAAGGTTGTAGTAACCCACTCGGCCTCTGATGTTCTAATTTTACTTTCTGACATGTCAGGCACTTGGCAACAGATTCTGCAACCTCTCGTTTCAAATTTGGCCACCAGAAATGTTGTCGAAGATCTTGGTACATCTTGATACAATCAGGGTGAATCGAATATCTTGAGTTGTGAGTCTCGTTCAAAATTTCTTCTTTAATCTCTGGTACTGGCGGTACCAAAATTCTACTCTCAAATCTCAGTATTCCTTCCTTATCCATCTTGAATCTTGATTCGGTTCCTTCAGATATCTTCTTTTTCACCATTTTACATTCGTCGTCTTGAAGTTGAGCCTCCTTAACCTTGTCTAGTAGAGTTGTACCGGACTACATCTGAATAAGCTTCTCATCAATCTCCATAGGACACTTCACTTCCAATTCCAGCTTTTCCATTGCTGAAATTAACTCCTCCTGTTCGGTCAACATCATCAGTTTCTCCCGACCCTTTCTACTTAAGGCGTCGGCAACCACATTTACCTTACCCAGATGGTATAGAATCTCACAATCGTAGTCCTTAATTAATTCCAACCACCTTCTTTGGCGCATGTTCAAGTCTTTCTGTGTAAAAATATATTTCATACTCTTGTGGTCTGTATATATTTCACACTTCTCCCCATAGAGATAGTGCCTCCTGATTTTTAAAGCAAAAACCACTGCAGCTAACTCCAAGTCATGGGCTGGATACCCCTTCTCATAATCCTTCAATTATCGTGATGCATACGCAATGACTCTGCCGTTCTGCATAAGCACACATCCCAGTCCTTTATGCGATGCATCACTATAAACCACAAAATTTCCCATGTCATCCGGGAGAGATAACACAGGTTCTGAACTCAACCTCTTCTTTAATTCTTGAAAGCATTCCTCACACTTCTCCGACCAAACAAATTTCACCAATTTTCTAGTCAAATTCGTCAACAGAGTTGCGATCTTGGAAAAATCCTGAATGAATCTTCTGTAATAACTTGCCAATCCGAGAAAATTTCTTACTTTCGACGGCGTCTTCGGCTGATCCCAGTTAATCAAAGCTTCGACTTTGGAGGGATCCACCAAAATTTCATCCCTATCGATCACATGTCCAAGAAATTGTACTCTTTCAATCCAGAATTCACATTTCAAAAACTTGGCGTACAACTTCTCCCTTCTCAATGTCTCTAATGTCACCCTCAAATGCTCTTCATGTTCTTCCTTGGTTTTTGAATATACCAAAATATCATCTATTTTCAGATTTTCTTTACGACTATTGACTATGTAAGCTAGATATCCTACACAGCCTTGCCTTAACAACCTCCTGGCCTGCATCATCGTTAGACAACTCGCTTGTCTAGGTGACTTGCTGCCATAAAACATAACCTTTGATGGAGTCATAAGGTTAATACACTTCTTCTAGCAGTCAATTACCGCCCCATAATTGGATAACCAGTCCATACCCAAAATAACGTCGAATTTTCCAAGCCGAATAGGGATAAGATCTACGTTCATGATATTACCATTAATATCCACTCTATAGTTCTTATGCACGTACTTAACAGGGATTATTTCTCTATTCGCAATTTCTATGTTCATGGGGTATTCTAACTCGTCCTTAAGCAATTCTAAGTTCTTAGCAAAGTCATCGGATATAAATGAATAAGTAGCACCCAAATCAAATAATACATAAGCATTAATTTTATTGATCGGAATGATACTTGACACCACATCGCGAGACTTCACTGCATCTTGCACTGTCATGTTAAATGTTCTGGCGGTCGGTCGGTTGGTTGCAGTTGGTCCTGCGATAGTCAGAGTGCTTCCATCGTTGTTTCCTCTATTCCCTCTTGATCTCATCCCTCCAGATCCCTTCTTAGGATAATCCCTTGCAAGATGATCCTTTGAGCCACAAGTGAAGCAGACACCCTTCTTTGGGATAGGACAGTTAGGTGCTATGTGGCCTTCCTGACCACAGTTGTAGCACACTCGTTTTCCCTTCATGCAAACTCCCAGATGAGCTTTTCCGCAGGTTTGGCACGCTTCGATCTTCTTCTTCTGCCCTCCTTGTTGACTTCCAGCTGACGAGTTATTAGACCACTTTCTCTTTTGATTATGACTACCCCCCGTGCTACTCCCATCGGTCTTGTTAATTCCTTCATTCTCACTCTTTTTCTTCTTCTGATCCTGATTATATTTAGTTACCGCATCGCTTCCACCTTCAGCGAGTATGGCCTTCTCTAACACTCCAGCAAAAGTGTTTAATTAGAACATTGACACCTTGCTATACAACCAGGGCTTCAGTCCCTGCTCAAAACGTCTTGCCTTTCTCTCATCAGTATGCACTTGGTATGTGGCGAACCTAGCCAACTCATTGAACCTGGCCGCATAATCTGCTACGGACATACTCCCCTGTTTCAACTCCAGAAACTGAACTTTCATTTGGTTCTGCGAGCTGGTAAGAAAGTATATCTCGAGGAACATCTCTTTGAATCTCTCCCAGGTTATTACACCTTCACCTCCCTGTACTTTATTTACCTACCACCAATAACTAGCTTCAGACTTCAACATGAATGTTGCGTATGCAATTTTCTGGTCTTCCCTTACTCTAGCGACATCAAACACCTTCTCCATCTCCATAACCCATGTTTGAGCCTCGATTGGGTTTATAGAACCCTTAAACTCTGGTGGTCCCACCGCCTTGAAATCCTTGAACGAGGTGTTTGGTGGAGCTTGTGGTTGATTGTTAATTGCTCCGGCTAATAGGTTCACCAATTGCTGAACAGGGTTAGCGTTGGCGTCGTTGTTGTTATTCATTGGTTCTTCTTGAGCTTGTTGACGATTTTGTCTTCCTCTAGGCGACATATTTCTGTTAAGAATATACGCTTATTAGGTCTTTATTCAATCCCTTGAACATTTAAGGCTTAACTAAAATATTTAATCATAATTCACTCAACACATTATTTCGAATAAACTCTGACATTTTATTCAAATTAAAAGTTTTAACATCATACGATAGCATCACTGCTATATACATCAACTATCCCGAGATAAAGTATCTACAGGATTTAAAACATTAAAATATTCCTTTGTTTATAAACACATCAGAATTTACATCATTAACTACCAGATAGTTTTCATATAATTAAACTAATCCTATCACTGCCTGTTAAGGTGCTGCATAGCCTTGCCACGTTCTGTAATACCCAGTAAATAAATAAATAAATAAATTGATTAATAATAATAATAAAAAAAAATTGTTTTGTTTTAAAACATATTAAGTGGACTTTGTTTTTATTTGGGTCAAATTGCATTTAAATTATGTGGACTATAATAAGTAAATGAATTACATTAAGTTGGGCCTTTATATTAATTGGATTAATTTATATTTGTGTAATTTTTTAAATCTATTTAATTAAGAGGATTAATAGAATATGTAATTAATAAATAAGTAAACCCTAACTATTATATTATAACTGATACGAATTGGGGAGCGGAACAAGAAGAAGAAAAAAAACTGCGCTGGGCGAAGGACTATAGAGTTTTGGGAAATCAATTGCCCATCATTGACAATTGGAAGCAGGTATGATATTTTACCAATAAAATAATTAAAGCATAGCGAAACTTGTATGATTTGCAAGGATTGTTAGTCTTTATATGGAACAAAGTAAAGTAAGAATTTTGATTAATAGATATTTCTTTTTACAATATATGGATAGCACATGTTTATATATCAAGTACTGATGCCTTCTTTTTTTCCTGTACTAATGTTGTTATAAATTGAAGTTTGCCTTTTTCTTAAAAAAAAAATGTTATCATCATCTAATTGAAAGTTTCTGTACTTTTTTTTAAGGTAGCAAGGTTTTATATATATATATATATATATATATATATATATATATATATATATATATATATATATATATATACTTAGCATATTATTAAGTTTACGATTTGTTAATATATAATAAAAAAACACAATTAGGGGATATAGTATAATTTAATATTTATCATGTTTAATATTTATTTATTTTTTGTAGAGAGTACATGTTAATATTTTTGGAGACTTTGTGTTGATATATCGTTTTAGTTTAACATGTACATGTTAGAACCCTTTTGTTGGTATTATATCGCATGTGTTGTGACATGGTATCTTTGCTAGAATACTGTAGGGTATATCTGAGCTATAACCACCTGTGGGGGTACCACAGGCATGTCCTCTTGGCACCGAGGCATGACACCTTTCGTGGCGGTGTGATCAGTCCACGACGTCTCCATTTTGTGCTCCGGTGGGAGTTGGCCATTTGGTGTTTTGTTGTGGGAGGCGTATGGGTCGACCCTAGTTTTCTGTTCTGTTCTGCGGATTGGTGATGTTTGTGCCAAACACACATTCTGATTTTACATACATGGGATTCGTGGTCCAATGTGTGTGACTTGCCTGTGTGGCATTATTTGATTTGCCTGTGTGGCATTATTTGACTTGCCTGTGTGGCAAAGTATATTTCTGTTTTGTTCTGAGCTCGGTATGAAATAACACTCAGCCATTTGATTCAGCCTATTATTTCGTTGTGTTAGTTTTGTTCATTTCGTTTTAGTTCGTTTCGTTTCATTTCATTTAATTGAGTTAGTTATTTCAGTTCATTATTTGTATTCTATATCCGTACTGGGCATTTGGCTCATGCTGTGTTTTTCTTCCCACAGTGTCGGGGATCAAGGGCAAGTGTGATGAGAGCTCCATTCATTCCAATGATTTAGAAATATTCTGTTTAGACTTGATGTGTTAGTTTACTTGGAATTGTAATAATTATTTTAGATTGTGGTTTGAGACAGTTTGAGATTTATTATGGTTGACTTGTGGTATTTATCAGTTATTAAGATTATTCTTTTGTGGCTTTGAGCCTTGCTATTAAATTCATCAGTTTTGTTATGTTTTTAATAACCTCTCTTTCTATTTTGGAAAGGGAGTGTTACAGAGTTGGTATCAAAGCTTAGGTTCTTTCTTGTAGAAACCCTATTTAGGTTTGACCTGTGAGTTATGGGTAGACTTCTGGGTTAGGTTTTTGTTCTGTTTGATTTTTTGTTCAGCTATCTTATCAGCTAGATTCGAATCTGTCTCTAATTTTTCTTCGTTATCTATTCGTGATCTCTTTCTTAGATGGCTCGAAGATCAGCTAGAGTTGTTGGGAGGTGAGGTAACAACAGGGGAAGAGGTGAAGGTCGGTCCAATGAGCAACCTAATGACCAGATTAATGCTCAATTGGCTACCTTGGTGAATCAAGCTTTGCCTCAGTTGGTGGCACAGTGTTGTATGTGAATGCAAGCGTCTGACGCCACCGTAAATTCTGAAAGGAAAACCCGAAAAATAATGGTCAGCATGCAAACGTTGAGGAAGGGAATACAGATGGTCATGATCAGCAGGTGGTTCCAATGTATCTATGGTTGGAAAGGTTTCAGAAGCAGAAACCACAGGCATTCAGTTCAGCTCCGACTCCCATTGATGCAGAGAATTGGATTGCTCACCTAGAGAAGATCTTTGATGTGTTGGGGTGCTCGGATAATCAGAGGGTATTTCTTGCAGTTAACAAGCTAGAAGGGGATGCACAAAGGTGGTGGAAGGCAGTGAAAACAACAAAAGGTGATGGTTATGCCAAGGCACTCAGCTGGGCAGAGTTTTGTGAGGTCTTTTATCAGCAGTACTTCCCAGCTGTTGATAAAGAGACCTATGCTAGAGACTATCTGTCCATTCGACAGAAAGATGATGAGTCCATCACGAACTTCATGACGAGGTTTACTAGGTTGGCAGGATTTGCGGGAACTTTTGTAGGGACTGTAGCGGAACAGGCGGAGAAGTTCAAGTGGCGGATTCATTATAGGTATCGCCAACATCTTATTAACAACAAGTTTGCAGACGTGTCAGCAGTGGCCAATGCGGCCAAGAATATTGAGATGGAGAGACAGGACTTTCGGTCTTCTAAACCGGAAGGGAGTCGAAAGAGGGACAGAGATGACCGGTAGGGTCAAACTTCGGGTCAACAGGGGAAGAATCAGGGTGGTCAGTGGAACAGAAATCGTGGCGGCCAGCAGGGGCAATGGCGTGGTCAAAATCAGAATAAGGGTTATCAGCAGATGCCTCAGCAAGGGTAGAATCGTCAGCTTCAGCTACCTTGGCATGGTCAGAATCGTCAGCAGGGGAAAAATCAAGGTCGTTATCCAGGACCAGCAGGTGGGGGTAACCCAAATCTCATTCCGATAGCTCCTTGTGCTATTTGTGGGGCTAATCATCTGGGGAGGCAGTGCCACAGACTCACAGGTGCATTCTTCTTGTGTGGACAGATGGGTCATATTACTAGGGATTGTACCGGGCCACGTGGTAATGGTGGAGGTGGTGATAATGGTGGCAATGGAGGTCAGCGTTAGGGTGGTCGAGTGTTTGCTTTGATGTATAACCAGGCGGCAGGTGCGCCAGGTACTGTTTCTGGTACTCTTTTAGTTGGCAATCGTGAGGCGTCTATTTTATTTGATACGGGTTCTACTCATTCCGTTGTTGCTCAGTCTTTTGTTCGGCACCTAGGTGTGCCATCTCAGTCTTAGATTCTGTTATGTCTATTGCTACCCCGATGGGGACTTCTATTGTTATTTCTTATTTGTATCGAGGGTGTACGATCAGTTTTGGGGATAAGATTCGTAGGGTTAATCTTCTTCCAATGAGTATACACGATTTCGATGTCATTCTTGGGATGGACTGGTTGGATAAGCATCAGGCCACTATCGATTGTCAGGCGAAGAAGGTTATATTTGGAGATGTGAAGTCTCCAGAGTTCGTGTTTCAGGGGTCACAGCCGAGTAGAGTGGTGAAGTTAATTTCAGCTTTGAAGGCTGAAAAGTTGGTGGCAAAGGGTTGTGAGGGATATTTGGCGTTTGTGAAGGATACCTCTAAGGGTGAGTCCCGTATTGAGAATGTTCCAATTGTTCGTGACTATTCTGATGTGTTTCCTGAGGAGTTGTCAGGGTTGCCACCACAGCGGGAAGTGGAGTTTGCTATTGAGCTTGTTCCTGGTGCGGAGCCTATCTCTAAGGAGCCGTATCGGATGGCACCGTTGGAGTTGCAGGAGTTGAAGGAGCAGTTGCAGGAATTGTTAGTTAAATGATGTGATTCGTAGAGTGTTTCTCCGTAAGTGCTCCAGTCTTATTTGTAAAGAAGAAGGATGGGTCTATGAAATTTGTGTATAGACTACGGGGGAGTTGAACAAGATTACCATCGAGAATCGGTATCCATTGCCGAGGATTGATGACTTGTTTGACCAACTTCAGGGGGCAAAGTATTTTTTAAAGATAGACTTGAGATCATGTTATCATCAGTTGAGGGTGAGGGATGAGGATATCCCTAAGATGGCTTTTCGTACTCGATATGGGCATTACGAGTTTCTGGTGATGCCATTCGGGTTGACTAACGCTCCGGCGGTGTTTATGGATTTGATGAATCGAGTGTTCAGGGAGTACTTGGACCAATTTGTTATTGTCTTTATTGATGACATTTTAGTTTACTCCAAGTCTAAGGAAGAGCATGAGGAGCATCTTCGCATAGTGTTGGGGATTTTGCGGAAAGAGAAACTATATGCTAAATTCTCTAAATGTGAGTTCTGGTTGGAGCAGGTTGTATTTTTGGGCCATGTTATTTCTGCTGAAGGCATTAAGGTGGATCCTACGAAGGTTGAGGCTATCACTAAATTGCCAAGACCTACTACGGTGACGGAGATTAGGAGTTTCTTAGGTTTGGCAGGGTACTATAGGCAATTTATGGAAGGGTTTTCCTTGCTTAACTTACCATTGACTCAGTTGATGAGAAAGGGCGTGAAGTTTATGTGGAATGAGGAGCGTGAAAAGAGTTTCGAGGAATTGAAGAAATGACTTGTGACAGCTCCTATACTTACATTGCCGTCGGGGACAGGAGGATATCAGATTTATAGTGATGCTTCTAAAAAGGGCTTGGGGTGTGTTTTGATGCAACACGGTAAGGTGATTGCTTATGCTTCTAGGCAGCTTAAACCTTATGAGGTGAACTACCCCACTCATGATTTGGAGTTGGCAGCGGTGATCTTTGCCCTAAAGATTTGGAGGCACTATTTGTATGGAGAGACTTGTGATATCTTCACCGATCACAAAAGTCTTAAATACATCTTCACTCAGAAAGAGCTCAACATGAGGCAGAGGCGTTGGTTGGAGCTTTTAGAGGATTATGATACTAGGATTCAGTATCACCCAGGGAAGGCAAATGTGTTGCAGATGCTCTTAGTTGAAAGAGTTCAGGGAGTGTAGCAGCCCTTATTACACAACCTCAGCTTATTTCAGATATAGAGCGGCTAGAGTTAGAGTTGTATGTGCAAGGTTCAGATGGACACGTGGCTGGTATGAGAGTGGAGCCCTCTCTTATCTTGCGGTCAAAGAAGCTCAAAAAGAAGATGGGGAGTTGTGGGGTCTGACGCAGAATCTGGAGGAGGGCAAGCCGCCCAAGTTTCGTATTGATGACCATGGTGTGATTTGGTTGGGTGAGCGGTTGTGTGTACCGTCAGATCCAATCATTCGGGAGGCTGTGCTGGCTGAGGCTCATAGTTCGCCATTTTCTATTCATCCAGGTTCTACGAAGTTGTATCGGGATTTGTAGAAGAATTTTTGGTGGAATGGGATGAAACGAGTTGTGGCTGAATATGTTGGGAAGTGCCTCACTTGTCAACAAGTGAAGATAGAACATCAACGAGCTAGTGGTTTGCTACAACAGTTAGACATTCCAGTGTATAAGTGGGAGGATATTACGATGGATTTTGTGACTGGTTTGCCGAAGACTTTCAGGAAAAATTATGCCATATGGGTAGTGGTGGACCGGTTGACCAAATTGACACACTTTTTGGCTATCCATGAGGGTTACTCAGTGGATAGGTTGGCACATATCTTTCAGCAGGAGATTGTTAGACTTCGTGGTACTCCGGTGTCTATTGTTTCAGATCGGGACCCACGGTTCACTTCACGGTTCTAGAAAGGGTTTCAACGAGCTTGGGGCACTCGGCTCAACTTCAGTACTTCTTTCCATCCACAAATTGATGGGCAATCCGAGCGGACTATTCAGACATTAGAAGATATGTTGAGGTCTTGTGCACTTGAGTGGTCAGGTAATTGGGATGATTACTTGAGCCTAGTTGAGTTTGCCTACAACAACAGCTGGCATGCAAGTATTGGAATGGCACCTTTTGAGGCGTTGTATGGTAAGAAGTGTCGGGCACCAACTTGTTGGAATGAGGTTTGCGAAAGGGCCATAGAAGGGTCTGAGTTAGTTCAAATCACTACGGAGAAGGTAGCGGTGGCTAAGGAGAAATTGAAGATGGCTCGATCATGGCAGAAGTGTTACGCTGATAAGCATAGGAGGACTTTAGAGTTTGAACCTGGGGAGCATGTGTTTCTAAAAGTTTCTCCTTGGAAGGGTATTCGGCGATTTGGATTGAAAGAGAAACTTAGTCCGCGTTATATTGGCCCATTTGAGATTCTGGAGAGGGTTGGTGAGGTTGCATACAGGTTAGCTTTGCCTCCGCAGTTAGCTCATGTGCACAATGTGTTCCATGTGTCGGTGTTGAGAAGTTGTCATTATCATCCGTTGCACGTGGTGCAATATCCGTTCGATAAGATTCGGGAGGATCATACTTGTGAGGAGCAAGCTGTGGCGATTTTAGATCGTCGAGAAAGGATTATGAGGAGGAAGACTATTCCGTTTGTTAAGGTTTTATGGAGAAATCATTCGGAGCGGGAAGCCACTTGGGAGATGGAGGAGTCTATTCGAGCGGATTATCCGCATCTTTTTGATAATTAGGTACGTTCATTCTTTTGATTCCGGGACGGAATCCTTTTAAGGGGTAGGTGATGTAATACCCAGTAAATAAATAAATAAAAAATTGATTAATAATAATAATAATAAAAAATTGTTTTGTTTTAAAACATATTAAGTGGACTTATTTTTATTTGGGTCAAATTACATTTAAATTATGTGGACTATAATAAGTAAATGAATTACATTAAGTTGGGCCTTTATATTAATTGGGTTAATTTATATTTGTGTAATTTTTTTAAATCTATTTAATTAAGAGGATTAATAGAATATGTAATTAATAAATAAATAAACCCTAACTATTATATTATAACTGATACGAATTGGGGAGCGGAACAAGAAGAAAAGAAAACTGCGCTGGGCGAAGGAGTATAAAGTTTTGGGAAATCAATTGCCCATCATTGACAATTGGAAGCAGGTATGATATTTTACCAATAAAATAATTAAAGCATAGCGAAACTTGTATGATTTGCAAGGATTGTTAGTCTTTATATGGAACAAAGTAAAGTAAGAATTTTGATTAATAGATATTTCTTTTTACAATATATGGATAACACATGTATATATATCAAGTACTGATGCCTTCTTTTTTTCCTGTACTAATGTTGTTATGAATTGAAGTTTGCCTTTTTCTTAAAAAAAAATATGTTATCATCATCTAATTGAAAGTTTCTGTACTTTTTTAAGGTAGCAAGTTTTATATATATATATATTTATATATATATATATATATATATATATATATATATTTATACCTAGCATATTATTAAGTTTCTGATTTGTTAATATATAATAAAAAAAACACAATTAGAGGATATAGTATAATTTAATTTGGGTTGTCTTATAAAATTAATGTAATTGGAAGAATTAATTTCGTACTAATATAAATTATAATTAGTATTTAACTTATAAGTGTATTATTATTATTTTATTAGATCGGACGGAAGGAATTTAAGAAGTATATTTGAAGTATAAACTTTGGGTATTACATTGCTTAATCCAGGTACGGATTTCGTACTCCTTCAGCGATAATCCTTTTAATTTTGATTTGTTCATTTTGTTTTCGTTTAGAAGTTAGTTATTGTTTCGCATGTTTGTTCCTTCTCAATTCCATGTGATAGTTTCATTTTGGGGCATTGATATTTAGAACTCATGTTTGTACTCTTTGAACTTGTTTATCATGTTTAATATTTATTTCGCTCTTTGTAGAAAGTACATGTTAATATTTTTGGAGACTTTGTGTTGATATATCGTTTCAGTTTAACATGTACATGTTAGAACCCCTTTTTGTTGGTATTATATCACATGTGTTGTGACATGGTATCTTTGCTAGAATACCGTAGGGTATGCCTGAGCTATAACCACCTGTGGGGGTACCACATGCATGTCCTCTTGGCACCGAGGCATGACATCTTCTGTGGCGGTGTGATCAGTCCACGGCGTCTCCGTTTTGTGCTCCTATAGGAGTTGGCCATTTGGTGTTTTGTTGTGGGAGGCGTATGGGTCGACCCTAGTTTTTCTGTTTTGTTCTGCGGATTGGTGATGTTTGTGCCAAACACACCTTCCGAATTTACATACATTGGATTCGCGGTCCAATGTGTGTGACTTGCCTGTGTGGCATTATTTGATTTGCCTGTGTGGCATTATTTGACTTGCCTGTGTGGCAAAGTATATTTCTATTTTGTTCTGAGCTCGGTATAAAATAACACCCAGCCATTTGATTCAGCCTATTATTTCGTTGTGTTAGTTTTGTTCGTTTCGTTTCAGTTCGTTTCGTTTCATTTCATTTAATTGAGTTAGTTATTTCGGTTCATTATTTGTATTCTATATCCGTACTGGGCATTTGGCTCATGCTGTGTTTATCTTCCGGCAGGTAATCAGGGGGATCAAGGGCAAGTGTGATGAGAGCTCCATTCATTCCAATGATTTAGAAATATTATGTTTAGACTTGATGTGTTAGTTTACTTGGAATTGTAATAATTATTTTAGATTGTGGTTTGAGATAGTTTGAGATTTATTATGGTTGACTTGTGGTATTTATCAGTTATTAAGATTATTCTTTTGTGGCTTTGAGCCTTGCTATTAAATTCATCAGTTTAGTTATGTTTTTAGTAACCTCTCTTTCTATTTTGGCAAGGGGGTGTTACACATTCCTCATCCATGATACGGGACATCATTCCGCGATCTAGTATATATGATGGTAGTCCTTCAAACTGGATTAGGTATCTCACAACTCGATCTTGGGCCTCATCCATTGCATTTTGAAGTGTAGAGTACGTCTCTCCAAGCTTAGCCTTCTTCGCACGACAATCATCTTCTACAAGATCAGCACGACGTGACTCTCTTACCCAGCCCTCCTCTGCTATGGCCAGCCTTTCTGAGCTCTCTTTCAGCTCCTTCTTCAACTTTTCTATTTCTTCGGACTTCTCCACGGTTTGACCCTTCTCGTGTACCAAATCCCACTCCACGTTTCCTAAACGTGTGTGAAGAGTCACAATTTCCCCATCCTTCTGCTCGATGGTAATCTGCTGAATAACAACCCTCTCCTTTGGCTCCTGAACAGTGTCTTGTAACTCTATGTTACGATCATAAAGCGCATCATACATCTCAGCATCGATGGAGTTTGGTAGGAACTCCTCTTCCTCCTCTTCTTCATCAGAATCCTCCTCCGGATCAGTCTTAGGCTCATGCTCCCGATCAACAACAGTGATCAACGGAGATGGCTCTCTCTGTACCAACTGTTCCCTGACGACATGAATGTCTCGGGGCTCCTCCTCTGTAGGTAGTCGGGGTTCCTCCTCCCCAGCTCGACTAGCTCCTCTAACATTCGACATCCTGACAACAAAATTTTAAGTTTTAGTTACTAATCCGTGCTAGCGAACACATAATTTAACACATAAGAACATAAAGTCTTTTATTATCTTCAATGAATTAAGAAATTCATTTCTTATAACTCGATAAGAGTTTACCACCACTATGTTCTCAATCTCCTACAAGGCTACTACCTAAGGGTTGTTCCCCCACCTAAGGTTCATAACCTAATGCTTTGATACCAACCTGTGACACCCCCAAATCCGGGTACTTCCATTTCCACAGGATTTGGTGTTCATTGTACAAATATCATCTATCTATCTACCCATAAATAAAAACAAACCATGCAATAGATAGAATTAAATATATAAATCTCCCCTTATGGGGTTACATCATCTTTATAAAATAAAATCCCAGGTCATTCTAACCTTAAACATTTGTGCGGAATCATAAATAACAACAAGTCTTAAATATCATCAAGTCTAAATATCATTACATAACTACATAAATAACCAGTCTTCATTACTTGCTAATCTTGCCCTTGCCTTTACTAGTAGAAGGCTCGTCTGATCTTTCGTTCTTAACTGCAATGTTATTATTACGCAAGAGTGAGCACGATTTCCCACGAGTATAACAATATAACAAATGAATAATAACATTCGAATAAATCAAAGACTTCTGAAATAAGAAACTCAGCCTTTGAATCAAGAATGAATAGTAATAGACAAAAGAACTTCTGAGGGTCATAAGACCTTGAAATATGTCCTAGGTTGTCAAGTGTTTATACTTGAAACCTTTAACAATCATAAGACTATGGACTCTTCTTCTCGTGGAAATCGACATTTATTTCGATATTAATTGATGTCTGGAAGTTATACTGACCAGTCGGGTAATTAATCAGATAAATGAGCAATTAATTACTATTAATTCACATGATTATAACTATTTGTTCACATGTGTGTACTATTGATTCACATTCATGTACTATTAGGGGAGTTGGTGCAAGATTGATAATACTTGCATGACTAAGTTAAAGATGGAGGTATAGATGGAGGTACTATACTGTTATTCTTATTTTCACATGATTATAATTATTGAATCACATGATTGAACTATTGATTCACATTATTTACTATTAGGGGAGGTGGTACAAGTTTGATAATACTTGCAGGACTAAATTAAAAATGAAAGAAAAGTTGGAGGTATTGTACTATAATTTTTTGAGCCCCAAAACGTGCATTTATCGAAACTATATTTTTCTATAAATAGAGTATCCAGCTTTATTCTAAGGTAAGGGGTATTATTTCTTTTATTTTCATGAAGAGAGCTATTGTTATTCCATTCCTTATTATTATGTTGGAATAACTTTTCTACATCTGATATCGCATACATGGTGAAATTCTTCATTATTCCATTCTTTATTATTACATTGGAATATCACATACGTATGCATTACGCATGACCGTTCCTCTATTTATTATTCATTGGAATAACTCGTATATGCTGATACCGCATACATGGTGAAATTCTTCTGTTATTCCATTCTTTATTATTCTGTTGGAATATCCTGTCTGTGCATATTACGCATGACCTGGTTTCATTATTTATTATTCTATTGGAATAACCTTTCTATGCGGTCTATCATATGCCTGGTGAATTCTGTTGTTATTCCATTCTTTATTATTCCGTTGGAATATCCCATCTGTCATGGGATTTCGCATGATCTCGGTTCCATTCTTTATTATTACATTGGGAATAACTCATGCATGTAAGTCTATCGCATGCATGGTGAATTCTTACATTATTTCATTCTTTATTATTCGTTGGAATAACTTTGTCTATGTGGATTACCACATGCATGGTGAATGATCCTTTGTATTCATTCCTTATTAAATTGTAGAAATGATCTGTTTACGTGGATTACCGCATGGCGGTAGAAAATCCATTTGCAGTTTCATATATTCTATTATACTCAGTTGGTTAAAGTTTTGGCTTCTATACTCCATGAAATTAGTAGAATATCCTGGATATTTGCGCTTTATCCAGTATCTTTTCATGAAAATATTCTTCTGAGCATTCTTGAATTTTACTCCACAAAGCAGTATCATGTTGACAATTTGGACGCTTTTGAGTTCAGGATAAATTAACTTATAAATCTTTAAAATTTAATTCTTGAACTTGTTTTATTGAATTATTATGTCATTGTCATCATCCTCATGTTTATATTATGTTGAAAGTCATCTGTGGCTCAGAGTGCATAGATGGACTTGGTATGATTATGACCGGGATTATTCGGTATAGTCATGACCGTAATGTTACAAATGATGTGGTAAAAGTCCTTATTGGTCCGTGGTGCATTGATGGACAGTTGTTGGCATGATCATGACCATTGATGAAAACACGAATATACTTGGCCCGTAGTGCATGGATAATTTGTGGTCGTGATACTAATGAATATCCTGGACGTAGTGCAGGGATGACGTGGTTTATTTAATAAGCTGAGTCTCAGTTTGACATTAGAGTCCGCACCAAAGGAAGTTTGGTTTGGATAATTCATCAAGGGTTCTGAAATTTAGAACGCTCATCAACTATGGACTAGTTGAATCATTAAGGGTTCACTAGTCTAACAAAGTTCAACAGTAACTAATAATTTAAAATTGAATAGCAATCTCAAAAGGTATACAATAGAATAATTATTGTATAACAGAATCATACTTTGAAAGATTAATACATTTTAATTTAATAAAATGGACTTGATCAATAATAACGAGAATTTGCTCTACGTAAAGAAACAACTTATAAGCTCATATAAAGATAACGAGCAGGGTTAGGAAACTTGCCTCCTGCGTAGATTACACGTTAATTTATACACGTTCCTTGATTTAATCTTACATACCATTTACATTCACAATACCAGTCAATTATCACGTAACTAATCGTCATACGTTCATTCTTTTTGTTTAAACTTGAATTATGACTATGCTTAGTCAAATTACCATACTTGTTTTCACGTAATATTACACTATACGAACAACAAGCTAACTACATAATCAACAATTCAATCAACATGTAAATGTCTTATTGACATGATAAGAACCTATTTTAATATCTCATTATATGACTAATACATTTTTATGTTCATTAGATTAGGTTACTATTATAGTCCCTAAAATAAAACCATTAAAATGCTCATTCTTGGACAAACTGTAGAGTGGCGCTACTTCTGCCACCAACAATATATATTATTATTGACGTCATGCGGCCAGCAATGGGCTGACTTTCGGACAATGGCGTTATTGGCGTGGTGGCGTTAAGGCCTACATGGTCTCAAGCATGTAGCCAAGGCGTTGGTATGCATGCGTACCGTAAAATGTAAACTGCGATTCATAAAAATGCGAAGCAATCGAAAATCTACCAATTTCTCTATTCACACATGAATTTAAACATCCCAAATTATTATAATATACACATAATCATTACTCAACCTTTCTATCATGATTTTAATAAGTTAAAACATACAATTACTTGAATCAATTCATGTAATTTCAGTGTTCTTGGTGATTTTGAAAAAATATTAAACATGAAACAAAAATTGGCGTTATGAGTTTGTTATAACACCGAATCTGCCCATTCAAAGTTTATTTCCTTCGTTTTGACATGTGATAACATAATCTACAGTTAAATTTCAAGTTAAACAACAATTCGTAACAAATCAATTTCCCATAAGGGCCATACATATGAAACTTATACTCAGTAACTTCATAAATCAATTTATAACATGTTTGTATTCAATTAATGTTATGAAAACATACATATATGGTAATAAAAACATATTATGATTATATATTATCATGTTTTTACACCTTGATCATCAATTCATGCATAGATCACACAAATTTGTTTTACAGAGAAGTTAGAGATGACTTTTTCACAAAATAATAACAATGTAATTACAACTTGGGTTTAAGAGATTACCATAAAGCAGGTTCCTCTAATTCTTCACTTTCTTCTTCAATCACTCAACTTTTCTCTAAATTCTCTCTGAATTCTCCCTCGATTAAAACTCATAAATAAAATACGTCTTCTAAAATAAGATGATTAATGCGCTTTCTTAATCTATGACTTGGTGGTCGATTAACTCTATTCATGGGTTAACCGCCTCAACTTCCATTAGAGCTTTGTTTGGCTAACTTATTGAAGGTTTTTTCCCATTTAATTTAATTAACCTCTTATAATATAGTTTAATCATGTCACACTTTAATTATAAAATAAATCCAATATCCTATTTAATTTATTTTAAATCTAATAATTTCTCATTAATTCACATAGTCACATCATTAAATTTCTCATTTGTTAATTATGTCAAATTATTAATTCTCTAATCAATTATTAAATTAATTAAAATACTATTAGGCTTATTAAATATTTCTTTTAATTCAATAAGCTCACATAATTACATACTTCGAATAATAAAAATTCTTCACATTAATTTAATAAATATAACACATATAATTAAATTAATCTACCACAATTTCATCAATTAATTATTTAATCTAATAATTAATTCATCAAAGAAATATTTATTTAATCCAATAAATATTAAAATTAAATTATAAAATCTCGGTTGTCACACAGATGATAGCATTAGTAGTCCTCACTATTCTATGAAATAGTGTGATAATAAATATATTGAGGACTTATTTTGAGTTTGAATACTGTCTAGAAGACAATATTTGTATTAAAACTCATAGCTCGTGTTGTATATTTAATATTGTATTTGTATTCTGTACCATATATTTGGCGACTTAGAATAGGTGATGTATACCTATTTTGGGGGTGTCACAATCAACATGCCAGAAATGGTAACCACTTCGGTGGTAATCATGGCTAAAATAATAGAAGTGGAAATTTTAAGAAGAGGAGATTTAATAATGATGGAAAGACGTCAGCACCAGCACCTGTTGTTAAGGAAGGAGAACGACCGTCGGTCGTATGTTACAAATGTAGAGGGGAGGGACACATCAGTCCAAACTGTACGCAGCAGTCCAAAGCATGTTATAATTATGAAAGAGAAGGTCACCTATTTCGATTTTGTCATGCACCAAATTCAAGTCCAGCTAGGATGGAGGCATTAAAGGTCGTCCCAGACAAGACAAAACTGGTAGTTCAAGGGAGAGTGTTTGTCTTAACCTCCCAAAAAGCAAGGAATCCAAACGAGGTGATCACGGGTAAGCTAATCATAAACTCTTACGAAGTCTATACCTTATTTGATACCGATTTTATCCATTCTTTTATTTCTCCTACTTGCGCTCAATGTTTAAATTGAACTCCGAAGAAATTAGACTTTGATTTATCTATTGAAACTCCATTGGGAGAAACCTTCATTACATCCACTATTTATAAGTCTTATTTGATTCAAATCGGTAACTGCATGTTACCTGTCGATCTTATCTCTTTGAAAATACTTTCATTCGATGTGATTTTAGGAATTGATTGGTTGACTACTCATCATGCTAAAATTGATTATTTTCGTAAGGTTGTTAGCTTTCATATTCTTAACCAACCTATTATGCGAATTCAAGCAACCAAACCACTAAAGTCAATCATTGTCATCTCAAGCCATAAAGCTATTAGTTTATTGAAAAACGGATGTCAAGCTTTCTTAGCTCATGTCACGGATTTAAACAAAAATACGTCAGTTTTGAATGATATTTCTATTGTTAATAAATTTCCTGACGTATTCCCTCAAGAACTTCCCTGCCTACCCCAGAGCATGAAATTGAATTTTGTCTTGACCTTGAATCCCAGACAAAACCCATTTCCAAAGCCCCATATTGAATGGCTCCTATTGAACTTCGTGAGTTAAAACCCAACTCACAGAATTGTTAGACATCAGTTTCATTCGTCCTAGTATGTCTCCTTGGGGTGCTCCTGTTCTATTCGTGAAGAAGAAAGATGGAAGTATGCAACTTTGTATTGATTATCGGGAGTTGAATCATGTCACCATCAAAAATAGGTACCCGTTACCTCGTATTGATGACCTGTTTGACCAGTTGTAAGGCGCCAAATTCTTTTCAAAGATCGATCTTCTTTCCGGATATCATCAGTTAAAGAATAAAACCGATGACATCCCAAAGACTACTTTCAGAACTCGGTACGGGCATTATGAATTCTTAGTCATGTCTTTTGGATTGACTAATGCTCCAACCCAGTATTCAAGGAATATTTTGATCATTTTGTGGTCGTCTTTATTGCTGACATCCTCATTTACTCTAAAAGTCGTGAAGATCATGAGCAACACTTGAGACTGATACTTCAAAAGCTTTGTTAAAACAAGCTATATGCCAAGTTGAAGAAATGCGAGTTCTGGCTTGAGGAGGTAGTATTCCTTGGGCACGTAATATCAAATCATGGAATATCTGTTGACCCGGCAAAGATTGAAGCAATTCAAAGTCGGAGCAACTAAAGTCGATGGATCGAAATCGTAGCTTTCTCGGCTTAGCTGGTTATTATCGGTGATTCGTAGAAGTGTTTTCTCGAATCGCTACTCCATTAACTCAGCTGACTCGGAAAGATACAAAATTCGGTTGGAGCGATGAATGTGAGAAGAGTTTTCAAGAACTCAAGAGAAGACTCATTTCAGCATCTATTCTAACAATACCATCTGGTTCGGAGGGATTTGTCATCTACAGTGATGCTTCAGGCAAAGGTTTAAGATGTGTTCTCATGAAACATGGAAAAGTCATAGCCTATAACTCAAGACAACTCAAAGAATATGAGAGGAGTTACCCTACTCATGATCTAGAGTTGGCAGCTATCATTTTTGCGTTTAAGATTTGGAGGAATTACCTGTATGGAGAGAAGGTGGAGATGTATATGGATCATAAAAGCCTCAAGTATTTCTTCACTCAAAATAAACTCAGCATGTGACAACGATGATGGCTTGAGCTGTTGAAAGATTACGATCATACCATTCAATACCATCCTGGAGATAGAGATAAAGACTCTAGGGACCCACGTGATGATGGCGAATATACGAGTAGAACCGACTTTAATCGATTAAGGTAAAGCTGCTCAAGCTACAGACCTGGAGCTGATGCGTATGAGGAAGAAAGTACAAGAAGGTGTTATCCCGGAAGCAAGAATCGATGAAGAAGGAATACTTCGAGTCAACTCCAGATTTTGTGTTCCTAACGACTCTGACTTGAAGTATAAAATCATGATGGATCCATCCTGGGAGTACCAAAATGTATCGTGATCTTCAACATATATTTTGGTGGAGCAATATGAATAGAGCGATAGAGGAGTTTATCTCAAGGTTTCTAACTTGTCAACGAGTCAAGGCGGAGCATCAAGTGTCAATAGGTCCATTGCAACCACTTGAAATTCCAGAATGGAAGTGGGAGCACATTACCATGGATTTCGTTACTAGTCTTCCCAAGGTTTCTCAAGGCATAAATGCGATTTGGGTTATTGTTGATAGATTGACCAAGTCTGCTCATTTCTTACCGATATAAGAAACTTATACACTTGAACGTCTTTCTCGTATGTACATAAATGATATTGTAAGACTGCATGGCATGCCAGTTGTGACGCCCCCAAAATAGGTATACATCACCTATCTTGAGTCGCCAAATACATGGTACAAAATTCAAATACAACTTAATTATACAACAGTCTTGTAAAATACGACAAAATATATGCTGTGATTTTTAATACAAATATTGTCATCTAGACAATATCCACACTCAATTGAGTCCTCATTACATTAATTATCATACTATTTAACAGAATAGTGAGGACTACTAATGCTATTATCTAGACCGTCACTCTGTTCCCTGACTAGTCCCTGCTACGTTCTCATTTCCTAAGAGAACAATGAAAGTAAAAGGTGAGCTCAACTAGCCCAAAGAAGAAATATTATAACTAAGATAATACGTAATAAATTATCGTTAGCCTTCAATAGTGTTAAAATCGATACAATATAACAAACATCAAGTTTAACTGCAGCGGAACAAGCAATCCATTAAAAGAGTCAAGTAGAGAATAAAATCTACTATCTTTTATGATTTAAAAGGTTTTTCATCACTTTTATCGCTGGGACTCAACTTAATAAATAATCCACATCATCCCTGCACTACGGCCAATGATATTCATTAGTATCACAACCACAAATTATCCATGCACTGCGGGCCAAGGATATTTGTGTATTCATCAATGGTCATGATCATGCCAACAACTTTCCATCAATGCACTAGGGGCCAATGAGGACTTTTACCACATCATTTGTAACATTACGGTAATTATTATACCAATTAATCCCTGGTCATAATCATACCAAGTCCATCTATGCACTACAGGCCACAGATGACTTTCAACATAATATAAACATGAGGATGATGGCAATGATATAAGAATTCAATAAAACAAGTTCAAGAATTAATTTATCCAAAGAATTAATAACGTCCAAATTGTCAACATGATACTTCTTTGTAGAGTAAAATTCAAGAATGCTCGTAAGAATATTTCCATGAAAAGATCTTTGGATGAAGCGCAAATATCAAGGATATTCCACTAATTTCATGGAGTATAAAAGTCAAAACTTTAACCAACTGAGTATAATAAAGAATGGAATAACAAAAGAAATCACAAGGCATGCGATAGACCGCATAGACAGGTTATTCCAACAGAATAATAAATAACGGAACCAGGTCATGCGTAAACGCATTACGCATGTGATATTCAAATGAATAATAAATAATGGAACCCGAGTCGAGCAAAATTACGCACCGGCGTGATGTTCCAAATAGAATAATAAATAACGGAACCGGTCATGTAGCACGCATGCGGTGATGTTCCAACAGAATAATAAAGAATGGAATAATGTAAGAATTTCACCATATATGCGGTACTTGCATGACAAAGTTATTCCAACATAATAATAAAGAATGGAATAACAGAAGAATTTCACCAAGTATGCTGTACTTCACATAGACAGGTTATTCCAACATAATAACAAAGAATGGAATAACAGAAGTTCTCTTCATGAAGACGAAAGAAAGAAATAACACCCCTTACGAGTACAACAAATAATATCCCTTACCTTAGAACAATTGGATATAGGAGTAGTGAAGTAGCAGAATACTTTTCTTCTTTCTCTCTATAGTTTCTCTCTCTAGAGTTTCAGTGAATTCGTAAGAAATAATGAAGGAATGAACTTCTATTTATAGGAGAATGGACTGAATAGTAACTAATTCCTTAACGATCCAGATTGATTTACTTTTAAACGGATAGTCCAGATTGGTTTACTATTAAATATTCTAATAAAATAAAATCTTTTAAATAAAATATAATATATTCTATTTATAATCTAATAAAACGAATAACTTTATAAAAGTATTCTGTTTTATATAAAAAGATTTTACTATGCAAAACACTATGCATAATAGAATATAATATATTCTATTTATAGTCTAATAAAACGAATAACTTTAAAAAAGTATTCTGCTTTTTATATAAAAAGCTTTTCATTTTATTACATTAATAATACTAATAAAACAAAACTTCATCATCATTATTATAATTCACACTATTAATCGACCGTGTCGTTCCTCAGAAAGAGGGGCTTTCCAATAAGGATTTCTCCATATTGGCATATTTAGGTGACCAAACCTCTCCTTGAAGAACTTCTGACATCGTTAATATTGAAAAAATAATATTAATAACTTCATCGTCTCAATTATTGATTTAATAATATATAAAATATCGACAATAATTGAATCAATTAACGTGAGATACTATGCAACAATTCTCGAAGCAATAATTGAACAAAACCGAGTGACTTCTCACGTAAAAGCATCAATAATCAATACTGGTGTGCTACTATGCAACCACGCGTATTCTCAGACTTTTTAACACCGGGTGTTTCAACAGTTAACGATAAAACTTCCGCCGTTATTTTCATAAAATATTTTTGTCATTTTCTCAATTCGACAATAATTTCGTTGTAGGGGTCCACCAATGATTGTCTTGAAATCATTTAATATTCCTGTTAAAACGAATATTCCCTAACCAATCGAATATTATATAACAACTTCATGTACTTTGCAAAATTTATAACTATTACCCATAACTATAACATTATATCAAATTCATTCCATAATATTAAAAAAATGATAATTATAGAAAATTCATCTTTATTCATAAAAGTTGGGGTCATACAATCACTCCTTATTTTGAAATTTTGCCCTCGAAATTAGGGTACGTACCTGGTATGTCGAAGAGGTAAGGATACCTTGATTTCATTTCAGATTCTAAATCCCAGGTCATTTCCTCAACATCGTGGTTCCTCCATAAAACTTTGACTTGAGGTATAACCTTGGAGCGTAGAATATGTTCCTTCTTATCCAAGATTTGAACAGGAACTTCTTCATACGTTAAATCTTCCGCTATTTCATCCGGTTCTAACTCAATAATGTGGTTCGGGTCTTCCACATATTTACGTAATATGGATATATGAAAAACGTTATGAAAACGAGACATACTTGGCGGTAAAGCGAGTCTATAGGGTACAATCCCTACTCGATCGAGGATTAAAAATGGGCCAATTAATCGAGGATTAAGCTTTCCTCTCTTTCTAAATCTCGTAACTCTTTTCCATGGAGCAACACTTAACAACACATAATCTCCAATATCGAATTCCACGTCCTTTCGATGAAGATCAGCATAACTCTTTTATCGGTCTTGTGAGGTTTTTATACGTTGTCAGATCATTTGAATCTTTTTCGTAGTCATACGTACCGGTCCCAACAACGTTGTTTCACCCACCTCATCCTAGCATACTGGAGAACGACACTTTCTTCCATACAACGCCTCGAATGGAGCTATGACAATACTTGTTTGATAACTGTTGTTGTAAGAAAACTCCACCAATGGTAAGAACTTGTCCTAACTTCCCTTGAAGTCAAGAACACAGAGTCTTAATAAATCTTCAAGAGTTTGAATAGTCCTCTCTGATTGTCCGTTCGTCTGAGAATGATATGTCGAACTAAATCGTTAATTCGTGCCCATAGCTTTTTCTAAACTAACCCAAAATTGTGAAGTGAATCTTGGGTCTCGATCAGAAACAATGGATACTGGCATACCATGCAGTCTTACAATCTCGTTTATGTATATACGAGCAAGACGTTCAAGTGTATAAGTTTCTCGTATTGGTAAGAAATGAGAAGACTTGGTCAATCTATCAACAATGACCCAAATTGCATCTATGCCCTGAGAAACCTTGGGAAGACCAGTAACAAAATCCATGGTAATGTGCTCCCACTTTCATTTTGGAATTTAAATTGGTTGCAATGGTCCTTTTGGTACTTGATGCTCTACCTTGACTCATTGACAAGTTAAACACCTTGAGATAAACAGCGTTATCTCTCTCTTCATATTGCCCCACCAAAATGTATGTCGAAGATCATGATACATTTTGGTACTCCCAGGATGGATTGCAAACGGTGTGTTGTGCGCCTCCATCATGATTTTATACTTTGACTCAGGATCGTTAGGAACACAAAGTCTGGAGTTGACTCGAAGTATTCCTTCTTCATCGATTCTTGCTTCTGGCATAGCACCTTCTTGTACTTTCTTCATCATATGTATCAGCTCCAGGTCTGTAGCTTGAGCAGCTTTAACTTTATCGATTAAAGTCGGTTCTACTCGTATATTCGCCATCATCACGTGGGTCCCTAGAGTCTTTATCTCTATCTCCATCCTTTGCAAGTCATACAAAATGGGCCTCTGCGTTGACAATATCGCACTCGTACCCGCATATGATCTTCTACTCAATGCGTCAGCTACCACGTTTGCTTTTCCAGGATGGTATTGGATGGTATGATCATAATCTTTCAAATGTTCAAGCCAACGTCACTGTCGCATGTTGAGTTCCTTTTGAGTGAAAAACTATTTGAGGCTTTTATGATCCGTAAAGATCTCCACTTTTTCCTCATACAAGTAATGCCTCCAAATTTAAGTACGAAGACAATAGTTGCCAACTCTAGATCATGAGTAGGATAATTCCTCTCATATTATTTGAGTTGTCGAGAGGCATAGGCTATGACTTTCCCATATTGCATGAGAACACATCCTAACTGTAATACCCGGAAAAAAAAAAATATTTTTGTTTTAAAAACATATTAATTGGACTTTGTCATTTAATTGGGTCAACTAGTTACTTAATTTTTTTTTTTTGGGGGGTTAGTGTATTAATAAGTGGTGGATAAATTAAATTAGTAAATTGGGCTTTAAAAATTAAGTTAGTCTAATTTATAATTGGTAATTTTAAAATCCTATTAAAATTTGGAGAGTTAATAAGATATATTAATTAATAAATAAATAAGTACAAAACCTAATTTTGCTTTATCAAGTCTCGATGAGACAAATTGTGGGAATAGAACTTAAAAAGAAAGGAGGCGGCGACGAGAGATAGCGAAAAAAGTGAAGCAAAAGTAGGTGGTCATTTTTTTTTTTATTCTATCATTAATCTGTTGGTTCATAAGCACAATTTGTTTATTCCTTAAGAAATTAATTACTTTGATTGGGTCATGTTACGATTGATTTGACCAAATGTATATATATATATATATATATATATATATATATATATATATATATATATAAGTTTGTTAGATTTCCATGGTATATTATATATATATTGAACAATTAAAAACAATTTTTAGTAACTTGATTATTTTTTTAAGCCTCTTGTTATGAAAGTGTGATGTAGTCTATATATATATATATATATATATATATATATATATATATATATATATATATATATAATAGAACCGCTTTTTTTAAAAAAACGTTAACTTGATGTAAGTGAAAAGTTACTGAGATTTTTGTAAACTAATAAGAACTATAAACATATCAAGTTTGTTATATAGGATTGGTATATATATTTATATATATATTTAAATTTATATTTTATTATGTATTTGATTTATGAAGTGTATAAATTGAATTAGTGAATTAAATTGAAAGTTATGTATATTAATTTAAACTCGTTAATCTTGTTGATAATATTATAAAATTTACTTGATAATCAATTTAACAGTATTTTGTTGTTAATGGGTAAATTTGTAATAAAATTTTATTTTATTTTATTAGATTAACTTGAAGGGGATTAGCATAATCTTGTTTAAATTTTTGGGTATTACATTGCTTAATCCATGTACGGAATCCGTACTCTTTCAGCGAGACTCATTTGTTTTTTTTTTAATTTGTTCGTTTCGTTATTTGTTTCACAATTTAGTATTGTCTCTCATAATTATTTCTCGTCAATTTATTTTGAATAGCTTGTTTTGGCATTATATTAAAACTCCCATTTGTACTCTTTAGACTAGTGTATCATGTCTATTAATTTATTTTGATATTGTAGTAATGTACATGTTAATACATTTTGGAGACTTGTGTTGATGATTTGTTTCAGTTTAACATGTACATTTTAGAACCCCTTTGTGTTGATATTATGTCGCATGTGTTGTGACATGGTATTCTTGTTAGAATATACCGTACGGTATACCTGAGCTATAACCACATGTGGGGGTACCACAGGCATGTCCTCTTGGTACCGAGGCATGACACCTTCCGTGGCGGTGTGATCAGTCCACGGCGTCTCCATTTTGTTCTCCGGTGTAGTTGGCCATTTGGTGTTTTGTTGTGGGGGCGTATGGGTGCGCCCTAGTTTTCTACTCGTTACGTTACTGCGATTGGTGATGTTTGTGCTAAACACACCTTCCGATTTTACATGTTTTGGATTCGCAGTCCAATGTGTGTGACTTGCCTGTGTGGCATTATTTGATTTGCCTGTGTGGCATTATTTGACTTGCCTGTGTGGCAAGGTATATTTCTGTTTTGTTCTGAGCTCGGTATGAAATAACACCCAGCCATTTGATTCAGCCTATTATTTCGTTGTGTTAGTTTTAGTTCGTTTCGTTTCATTTCATTTAATTGAGTTAGTTATTTCGGTTCATTATTTGTATTCTATATCCGTACTGGGCATTTGGCTCATTCTATGTTTTTCTTCCGGTAGGTAATGAGGGGGATCAAGGGAAAGTGTGATGAGAGCTCCATTCATTCCAATGATTTAGAAATATTCTGTTTAGACTTGATGTGTCAGTTTACTTGGAATTGTAATAATTATTTTAGATTGTGGTTTGAGACAGTTTGAGATTTATTATGGTTGACTTGTGGTATTTATCAGTTATTAAGACCATTCTTTTGTGGCTTTGAGCCTTGTTATTAAATTCATCAGTTTTGGTTATGTTTTGGGTAACCTCTCTTTTTATTTCGGAAAGGGGGTATTACAGAGTTGGTATCAGTGCTTAGGTTCTTTCTTGTAGAAAACCTATTTAGGTTTGACCTGTGAGTTATGGGTAGACTTCTGGGTTAGGTTTTTGTTCTGTTTAAATTTTTTGTTCAGCTATCATATCAGCTATATTCGAATCTGTCTCTAATCTGCTTTGTTATCTATTCGTTGATCTCATTGTTAGATGGCTCGTAGATCCGCCAGAGTTGCTGGGAGGCGAGGCAACAATAGGGGAAGATGTGAATCTAATGATCAGATAAATGCTCATTTGGCTACCTTGGTTAATCGGTGGTGAATCGAGGCGTTACCTCGATTAGTGGCACAGTCAGTTATATAAATGCAAATCATTGGCCATACAAAAATTCCTGAGAAGGAGAATCCGGGAAATAATGGTCCACATGAAAACGAAGAAGAAGGGAATGTAGATGGTCATAATCAGCAGGTGGTTCCAATGTATGTGTGGTTAGAAAGGTTTCAGAAGCAGAAACCACAGGCATTCAGTTCAGCTCTAACTCCAATTGATGCAGAGAATTGGATTGCCCACTTAGAGAAGATTTTTGATGTGTTGGGGTGCTCGGATAATCAGAAAGTGTTACTTGCTGCTTACAAGCTGGAAGGGGATGCACATAGGTGGTGGAAGGCGGTGAAAGTAACAAAGGGTGATGGATATGTTGGAACACTTAGCTGGAAAGAATTTTGTGAGGTCTTTTATCAATAGTATTTTCCTGCTGCTGATAAAGAGGCCTATGCTAGGGATTATCTGTCGATTCGGCAGAAAGATGATGAGTCCATCACGGACTTCATGACGAGGTTTACTAGGTTGGCAGGCTTTGTGGGAACCTCAGCAGGGACTGCAGCAGAACAGACAGAGAAATTCAAGTGGAGGATCCATTACAGGTATCAGCAACATCTCATTAACACCAAGTTTGCAGATGTGTCAGCAGTGGCTAATGCTGCCAAGAATATTGAGATGGAGAGACAGGACTTTCGGTCTTCTAAACCGGAAGGGAGTCGAAAGAGGATGAGAGAGATGACCAAAGAGGGGTCAAACTTCGAGTCGGCATGGGAAGAATCGGGGTGGTCGATTGAACAAGAATCGTGGTGGCCAAAGGGGTAGTGGTGTGTCGAGAATCGAGCAGGGGTTATCAGCAGATGCCTCAATGAGGGCAAAATCATCGACTTCTACCTTGGTATGGGATGAATCATCATCGGGAGCATAATCGTCGGCGAGGGGCAAAATCGGGGTCGTTATCCAGACCACCGGTGGGGTAACCCGAATCTCATTCCGATAGCTCCTTGTGCTACTTGTGGGGAAAATCATCCGGGGAGACAGTGCCACAGACTCACAGGTGCATGCTTCTTGTGTGGACAGATGGGTCATATGGCTAGAGATTTTACCGGGCCACGTGGTAATGGTGGAGGTGGTGATAATGGTGGCAATGGGGGTCAGCATCAGGGTGGTCTAGTGTTTGCTTTGACGTATAACCGTGCAAAGGAGTGCACAGTCTTCGCTTACGGCACTCTTTTAGTTGGCAATCGTGAGGCGTCTATTTTGTTTGATACGGGTTCTACTCATTCCGTTGTTGCTCAGTCTTTTGTTCGGCACCTGGGTGTGCCATCTCAGTTATTAGATTTTGTTATGTCTATTGCTACCCCGATGGGAACTTCTGTTGTTATTTCTGATCTGTATCGAGGGTGTGCGATTAGTTTTGGGGATAAGATTCGTAGGGCTAATCTTCTTCCGATGAGTATGCACGATTTTGATGTTATTTTTGGGATGGACTGGTTGGATGAGCACCAGGACACTATCGATTGTCAGGCGAAGAAGGTTATATTTGGAGATGTAAAGTCTCCGGAGTTCGTGTTTCAGGATTCACAACCGAGTAGGGTGGTGAAGTTAATTTCAGCTTTGAAGGCTGGAAAGTTAGTGGCAAAGGGTTGTGAGGGGTATTTGGCATTTGTGAAAGATACCTCTAAGGGTGAGTCTCGTATTGAGGATGTTCCGATTGTTCGTGACTTTTTCGATGTGTTTCCTGAGGAGTTGTCAGGGTTGCCACCACAATGAGAAGTGGAGTTTGCTATTGAGCTTGTTTCTGGTGCGGAGACTATCTCTAAGGCGCCGTATCGGATGGCACCGTTGGAGTTGCAGGAGTTGAAGGAGCAGTTGCAGGAATTGTTAGATCATGGCGTGATTCGGCCGAGTGTTTCACCGTGGGGTGCTCCGGTCTTGTTTGTGAAGAAGAAGGATGGGTCTATGAGGCTATGTATAGACTACAGAGAGTTGAACAAGATTACCATCAGGAATTGGTATCCATTGCCGAGGATTGATGACTTGTTTGACCAACTTCAAAGGGCAAAGTATTTTTCAAAGATAGACTTGAGGTCGGGCTATCATCAGTTGAGGGTGAGGGATGAGGATATCCCTAAGACGGCTTTTTGTACTCGATATGGGCATTACGAATTTCTGGTGATGCCATTCGGGTTGACTAACGCTCCGGCGGTGTTTATGGATTTGATGAATCGGGTGTTTAAGGAGTATTTGGACCAATTTGTTATTGTCTTTATTGATGACATTTTGGTTTACTCCAAGTCTAAGGAAGAGCATGAGGAGCATCTTCGCACAGTATTGGGGATTTTGCAGAAAGAGAAATTGTATGCTAAATTCTCTAAATGTGAGTTCTGGTTGGAGCAGGTTGCATTTTTGGGCCATGTTATTTCTGCTGATGGCATTAAGGTGGATCTTGCGAAGGTTGAGGCTATCACCAAATGGCCGAGACCTACTATAGTGATAGAGATTAGGAGTTTCTTGGGTTTGGCAGGGTATTATAGGCGGTTTGTGGAAGGGTTTTCCTTGCTTGCCTTACCATTGACTTAGTTGATGAGAAAGGGCACGAAGTTTGTGTGGAATGAGGAGAGTGAGAAGAGTTTCGAGGAGTTAAAGAGACGACTTATGACAGCTCCTATACTTGCATTGTCGTCAGGGACTGGAGGTTACCAGATTTATAGTGATGCTTCTAAGAAGGGTTTGGGGTGTGTTTTGATGCAACACGGGAAGGTGATTGCTTATGATTCTAGGCAGCTTATACCCTATGAGGTGAACTACCCCACACATGATTTGGAGTTGGTAGCGGTGATCTTTGCCTTAAAGATTTGGAGGCATTATTTGTATGGAGAGACTTGTGATATCTTCACCGATCACAAAAGTCTTAAATACATCTTCACTTAGAAGGAGCTCAACATGAGGCAGAGGCATTGGTTGGAGCTTCTAAAAGATTATGATGCGAGGATTCAGTATCACCCGGGGAAGGCAAATGTGGTTACAGATGCTCTTAGCCGAAAGAGTTCTAGGAGTGTAGCAGCCCTTATTACACAACCTCAGCTTATTTCAGATATGGAGCGACTCAAGTTGGAGTTGTATGTACGAGGTTCAGATGGGCTTTTGGCGGGTATGAGAGTGGAGCCCTCTCTTATCTCATGGGTCAAAGAAACTCAAAAAGAAGATGGGGAGTTATGGAGTATGACGTAGAATTTAGAAGAGGGCAAGCAGCCCGAGTTTTATATTGATGACCATTGTGTGATTTGGTTGGGTGAGCGGCTGTGTGTACCATCCGATCTAATCATTCGGGAAGCGGTGTTGGCTGAGGCTCATAGTTCACCATTTTCTATTCATCCAGGTTCTACAAAGATGTATAGGGATTTGGAGAAGAATTTTTGGTGGAATGGGATGAAACGAGGCGTGGCTGAATATGTGGGCAAGTGTCTCACTTGTCAACAAGTGAAGATAGAACATCAATGAGCTAGTGGTTTGCTGCAACAGTTAGACATTCCAGTGTGGAAGTGGGAGGATATCACGATGGATTTTGTGACTAGTTTGCCAAAGACTTTCAAGAAGAATGATGCCATTTGGGTAGTGGTGGATCGATTGACTAAATCGGCACATTTTTTGGCTATCCATGAGGGTTACTCGGTGGATAGGTTGGCACATATCTTTCAGCAGGAGATTGTTAGACTTCGTGGTACTCCAGTGTCTATTGTTTCAGATCGGGACCCACGGTTCACTTCACGGTTCTAGAAAGGGTTTCAACGAGCTTGGGGCACTCGGCTCAACTTCAGTACTTCTTTCCATCCACAAATTGATGGGCAATCCGAGCGGACTATTCAGACATTAGAAGACATGTTGAGGTCTTGTGCACTTGAGTGGTCAGGTAATTGGGATGATTACTTGAGCCTAGTTGAGTTTGCCTACAACAACAGCTGACATGCAAGTATTGGAATGGCACCTTTTGAGGCGTTGTATGGTAGGAAGTGTCGGGCACCAACTTGTTGGAATGAGGTTTGCGAAAGGGCCATAGAAGGGTCTGAGTTAGTTCAAATCACTACGGAGAAGGTAGCGGTGGCTAAGGAGAAATTGAAGATGGCTCGATCATGGCAGAAGTGTTATGCTGATAAGCATAGGAGGACTTTAGAGTTTAAGCCTGGGGAGCATGTTTTTCTAAAAGTTTCTCCTTGGAAGGGCATTCAACGATTTGGGTTGAAAGGGAAACTTAGTCCGCGTTACATTGGCCCATTTGAGATTCTGGAGAGGGTTGGTAAGGTTGCATATCGGTTAGCTTTGCCTCCGCAGCTAGCTCACGTGCACAATGTGTTCCATGTGTAGGTGTTGAGGAGTTATCATTATCATCCGTTGCACGTGGTGCAATATCCATTCGATAAGATTCGGGAGGATCTTACTTGTGAGGAGCAGGCTGAGGCGATTTTGGATCGTCAAGAAAGGATTATGAGGAGGAAGACTATTCCGTTTGTTAAGGTTCTGTGGAGGAACCATTCGGAGCGAGAAGCCACTTGGGAGATGGAGGAGTCTATTCGAGCAGAATATCCGCATCTTTTTGACAATTAGGTACGTTCTATTATTTTAATTTCGGGGACGGAATTCTTTTTAAGGGGTAGGTGATGTAATACCCGAAAAAAAAATTTATTTTTGTTTTAAAAACATATTAATTGGACTTTGTCATTTAATTGGGTCAACTAGTTACTTAATTTTTTTTATGGGTTAATGTATTAATAATAAGTGTGGATAAATTAAATTAGTAAAATTGGGCTTTAAATTTATTTTAGTTTAATTTATAATTGTGTAATTTTAAAATCTATTAAAATTTGGAGAGTTAATAAGATATATTAATTAATAAATAAATAAGTACAAAACCTAATTTTTCTTTATCAATTCTTATGAGACAAATTGTGGGAATAGAACTTAAAAGAAAGGAGGCGGCGACGAGAGATAGCAGAAAAGTGAAGTAAAAGCAGGTGGCTGTTCTTTTTATTATTCTATCATTAACTGTTGGTTCATAAGCACAATTTGTTTATTCCTTAAGAAATTTATTACTTTGATTGGGTCATGTTCTAATTGATTTATGATTGATTATATAAGTTTATTAATGTATATATATATATAAGTTTGTTAGATTTCCATGGTATATTATATATATATATATATATATATATATATATATAGAGAGAGAGAGAGAGAGAGAGAAGAGCAAGGATCAAGTGCGTACATTTATCTTAACACACTCCCCTTGGAAACAAAAAATTTTAGTAACTTGATTTTTTTTTAACCCTACTTTTATGAAAGTGTGATGTAGTCTATATATATATATATAATAGAACCGCTATTTTTTTTATAAAAAAAACATGTTAACTTGATGTAAGTGAAAAGTTACAGGATTTTTGTAAACTAATAAGAACTATAAACATATCAAGTTTGTTTGCAGGGTGTTTGCGAGAGGGTATATATATATATATATATATATATATATATATATATATATATATATATATAATATTTATATTTTATTATGTATTTAATTTATGATTTATGAAGTGTATAAATTGAATTAGTGAATTAAATTGAAAGTTATGTATATTAATTTAAACTCGTTAATCTTGTTGATAATATTATAAAATTTACTTGATAATCAATTTAACAGTATTTTGTTGTTAATGGGTAAATTTGTAATAAAATTTTATTTTATTTTATTAGATTAACTTGAAGGGGATTAGCATAATCTTGTTTAAATTTTTGGGTATTACATTGCTTAATCCATGTATGGAATCCGTACTCTTTCAGCGAGACTCATTTGTTTTTTTTTAATTTGTTCGTTTCGTTATTTGTTTCAAAATTTAGTATTGTCTCTCATAATTATTTCTCGTCAATTTATTTTGAATAGCTTGTTTTGGCATTATATTAGAACTCCCATTTGTACTCTTTAGACTAGTGTATCATGTCTATTAATTTATTTTGATATTGTAGTAATGTACATGTTAATACATTTTGGAGACTTGTGTTGATGATTTGTTTCAGTTTAACATGTACATTTTAGAACCCCTTTGTGTTGATATTGTGTCGCATGTGTTGTGACATGGTATTCTTGTTAGAATATACCGTAGGGTATACCTGAGCTATAACCACCTGTGGGGGTACCACAGGCATGTCCTATTGGCACCGAGGCATGACACCTTCCGTGGCGGTGTGATCAGTCCACGGCGTCTCCATTTTGTTCTCCGGTGTAGTTGGCCATTTGGTGTTTTGTTGTGGGAGGCGTATGGGTCGACCCTAGTTTTCTGTTCTGTTCTGTTCTGCGGATTGGTGATGTTTGTGCCAAACACACCTTCTGATTTTACATGCATTAGATTCGCGGTCCAATGTGTGTGACTTGCCTGTGTGGCATTATTTGATTTGCCTGTGTGGCATTATTTCACTTGCCTGTGTGGCAAGGTATATTTCTATTTTGTTCTGAGCTCGGTATGAAATAACAACCAGCCATTTGATTCAGCCTATTATTTCATTGTGTTAGTTTCAGTTCGTTTCGTTTCATTTCATTTAATTGAGTTAGTTATTTCGGTTCATTATTTGTATTCTATATCCGTACTGGGCATTTGGCTCATTCTATGTTTTTCTTCCGGCAGGTAATCAGGGGGATCAAGGGCAAGTGTGATGAGAGCTCCATTCATTCCAATGATTTAGAAATATTCTGTTTAGACTTGATGTGTCAGTTTACTTGGAATCGTAATAATTACTTTAGATTGTGGTTTGAGACAGTTTGAGATTTATTATGGTTGACTTGTGGTATTTATCAGTTATTAAGACCATTCTTTTGTGGCTTTGAGCCTTGTTATTAAATTCATCAATTTTGGTTATGTTTTGGGTAACCTCTATTTTTATTTCGGAAAGGGGGTGTTACACTAACCCTTTTCCCGAAGCATCACTGTAGATGACAAATCCCTCCGAGCTAGATGGTATTGTCAGAACAGGTGCTGAAATGAGTCTCCTCTTGAGTTCTTGAAAACTCTTCTCACATTCCTCGTTCCAACTGAATTTTGTATCTTTCCAAGTCAGCTGAGTTAATGGAGTAGCGATTCGAGAAAACCCTTCTACAAATCTCCGATAATAACCAGCTAAGCCGAGAAAGCTACGTACTTCGGTCACTGATTTAGGTTGCTCCCAGCTTTGAATAGCTTCAATATTTGTTGGGTCAACAGATATTCCATGACTTGATACCACATGCCCAAGGAATGCTACTTCCTCAAGCCAGAACTAGCATTTCTTCAACTTGACATAAAGCTTATATTCACGAAGCTTTTGAAGTATCAGCCTCAAGTGTTGCTCATGATCTTCACGGCTTTTGGAATACATAAGGATGTCATCAATAAAGACGACCACAAAGTGATCCAAATATTCCTTGAATACTCTGTTCATCATATCCATGAAGGCAGCAGGAGCATTAGTTAATCCAAAAGACATGACTAGGAATTCATAATGCCCGCATCGAGTTTCTCGAAAGTCATTTTGGAATGTCATCGGTTCTAATCTTCAATTGGTGATATCCGAAATGAAGATCAATCTTTGAAAAAAATTTGGTGCCTTGCAACTGGTCAAACATGTCATCAATACGTGGCAATGGGTACCTATTTTTGATGGTGACATGATTCAACTCCCGATAATCAATACAAAGTCGCATACGCCCATCTTTCTTTTTCACGAATAGAACAGATCACCCCAAGGAGACGATTTGGACCTAATGAAACCGATGTCTAACAATTCCTGCAGTTGGGTCTTTAACTCCTGAAGTTCAATAGGAGCCGTTCGATATGGGGCTTTTGAAATGGGTTTTGTACCGGGTTCAAGTAGAGAATAAAATCTACTATCTTTTATGATTTAAAAGATTTTTCATCACTTTTATCGCTGGGACTCATCTTAATAAATAATCCACATCATTTCTGCACTACGACCAATGATATTCATTAGTATCACAACCACAAATTATCCATGCACTGCGGGCCAAGGATATTTGTGTATTCATTAATGGTCATGATCATGCCAACAATTGTCCATCAATGCACTAGGGGCCAATGAGGACTTTTACCACATTATTTGTAACATTACGGTCATGATTATACCGATTAATCCCTGATCATAATCATACCAAATCCATCTATGAACTACAGGCCACAGATGACTTTCAACATAATATAAACATGGGGATGATGGCAATGATATAAGAATTCAATAAAACAAGTTCAAGAATTAATTTATCTAGGAACTAATAACGTCTAAATTGTCAACATGATACTTCTTTGTAGAGTAAAATTCAAGAATGCTCAGAAGAATATTTTCATGAAAAGATATTGGATGAAACGCAAATATCAAGGATATTCCACTAATTTCATGGAGTATAGAAGTCAAAACTTTAACCAACTGAGTATAATAAAGAATGGAATAACAAAAGAAATCACAAGGCATGCGATAGACCGCACAGACAGGTTATTCCAACAGAATAATAAATAACGGAACCAGGTCAGGTGAAATTCGCACCGACAGGTGAAATTTGCCTGTGTGGCATTATTTAACTTGCCTGTGTGGCAAAGTATATTTCTGTTTTGTTCTGAGCTCGGTATGAAATAACACCCAACCATTTGATTCAGCCTATTATTTCGTTGTGTTAGTTTTGTTCATTTCATTTCAGTTCGTTTCGTTTCATTTCATTTAATTGAGTTAGTTATTTTGGTTCATTATTTGTATTCTATATCCGTACTGGGCATTTGGCTCATGCTGTGTTTTTCTTCCGGCAGGTAATCAAGGGGATCAAGGGCAAGTGTGATGAGAGCTCCATTCATTCCAATGATTTAGAAATATTATGTTTAGACTTGATGTGTCAGTTTACTTGGAATTGTAATAATTATTTTAGATTGTGGTTTGAGACAGTTTGAGATTTATTATGGTTGAATTGTGGTATTTATCAGTTATTAAGATTATTCTTTTGTGGCTTTGAGCCTTGCTATTAAATTCATCAGTTTTGTTATGTTTTTAGTAACCTCTCTTTCTATTTCGGCAAGGGGGTGTTACACGTTCCTCATCCATGATACGGGACATCATTCTGCGATCTAGCATATATGATGGTATTCCTTCAAACTGGATTGGGTATCTCACAACTCGATCCTGGGCCTCATCCATTGCATTTTGAAGTGTAGAGTACGTCTCCCCAAGCTTAGCCTTCTTCGCACGACAATCATCTTCTACAAGATCAGCACGACGTGACTCTCTTTTACCCAAATTCTCCTCTCTCACTATGGCCACCTTTCTGAGCTCTCTTTCAGCTCTTTCTTCAACTTTTCTATTTCTTTAGACTTCTCCTCGATTTGACCCTTCTCGTGAACCAAATCCCACTCCACGTTTCCTAAACGTGTGTGAAGAGTCATAATTTCCCCATCCTTCGCTTTCGATGGTAATCAATCAATAACAACCCTCTCCTTCACTCCCTAATGTTGTCTTGCAACTCTATGTTACAATCATAAAGCGCATCATACATCTCAAAGATCGATGGAGTTCGGTGGGAACTCCTCTTCCTCCTCTTCTTCATCGAAATCCTCCTCCGGATCGGGCTCGTGCTCATGTTCCCGACCAACAACAAAGGATCAATGGAGATGGCTCTCTCAGTACTAACTGCTCCTCGATGACATGAATGTCTCTGGGCTCCTCCTCCTCAGAGGTACTCTGGTTCCTCCTCCCCAGCTCGACTAGCTCCTCTAACATTCGACATCCTGACAACAAAATTTTAAGTTTTAGTTACTAATCCGTGCTAGCGAACACATAATTTAACACATAAGAACATAAAGTCTTTTATTATCTTCAATGAATTAAGAAATTCATTTCTTATAACTCGATAAGAGTTTAACACCACTATGTTCTCAATCTCCTACAAGTCTACTACCTAAGGGTTGTTCCCCCACCTAAGGTTCATAACCTACAGCTTTGATACCAACTTGTGACACCCCCAAATTCGGGTACTTCCATTTCCACAGGATTTGGTGTTCATTGTACAAATATCATCTATCTATCTACCCATAAATAAAAACAAACCATGCAATAGATAGAATTAAATAAATAAATCTCCCCTTATGGGGTTACATCATCTGCATAATATACAATCCCAGGTCATTCTAACCTTAAACATTTGTGCGGAATCATAAATAACAACAAGTCTTAAATATCATCAAGTCTAAATATCATTACATAACCACATAAATAACCAGTCTTCATTACTTGCTAATCTTGCCCTTGCCTTTACTAGTAGAAGGCTCGTCTGATCTTTCGTTCTTAACTGCAATGTTATTATTACGCAAGAGTGAGCACGATTGCCCACGAGTATAACAATATAACAAATGAATAATAACATGCGAATTAATCAAAGACTTCTGAAATAGGAAACTCAGCTTTTGAATCAAGAATGAATAGCAATAGACAAAAGAACTTCTGAGGGTTATAAGACTTTGAACTATGTCCTAGGTTGTCAAGTGTTTATACTTGAAACCTTTAACAGTCATAAGACTATGGACTCTTCTTCTCGTGGAAATTGACATTTATTTCGATATTAATTGATGTCTGGAAGTTATACTGACCAGTCGGGTAATTAATCAGATAAATGAGCAATTAATTACTATTAATTCACATGATTATAACTATTTGTTCACATGTGTGTACTATTGATTCACATTCATGTACTATTAGGGGAGTTGGTGCAAGATTGATAATACTTGCATGACTAAGTTAAAGATGGAGGTATAGATGGAGGTACTATACTATTATTCTTATTTTCACATGATTATAATTATTGAATCACATGATTGAACTATTGATTCACATTATTTACTATTAGGGGAGGTGGTACAAGTTTGATAATACTTGCAGGACTAAATTAAAAATGAAAGAAAAGTTGGAGGTATTGTCTCTGTAATTTTTGAGCCCCAAACGCGTGCATTTATCGAAACTATATTTTTCTATAAATAGAGTATCCAGCTTTATTCTAAGGTAAGGGGTATTGTTTCTTTTATTTTCATGGAGAGAGCTATTGTTATTCCATTCCTTATTATTATGTTGGAATAACCTGTCTATGGGAAATACCGCATACATGGTGAAATTCTTCAGTTATTCCATTCTTTATTATTCTCATTGAATATCCTCGTCTGTCAATGTTATTACGCATGACCTGGTTCCTCTATTTATTATTCTGTTGGAATAACCTGTATATGCGAAGTACCGTATACATGGTGAAATTCTTCTGTTATTCCATTCTTTATTATTCTGTTGGAATATCCTCGTGCATGCGTATTACATGCATGACCGGTTTCATTATTTATTATTCTCGTTGGAATAACTCATCTGCATGCGGTCTATCACATGCCCGTGAATTTCATTGTTATTCCATTCTTTATTATTCATTTGGAATATCCTCACATAGCGGATTTTGCACGACACCGGTTCCATTCTTTATTATTCTGCATTGGGAATAACTCCGTCTGTGCGGTCATGCATGGTGAATTCTTCATTATTTCATTTTTATTATTCATTTGAATAACTTTGCCTATGTGGATTACCACATGCATGGTGAATGATCCTTTGTATTCATTCCTTATTAAATTGTGGAAATGATCTGCATTACGTGATTACTGCATGGCGGCAAAAATCCATTCTGCGAGTTAATATATTCTATTATACTCAGGTTGGTTAAAGTTTTGGCTTCTATACTCCATGAAATTAGTAGAATATCCTGGATATTTTCGCTTTATCCAGTATCTTTTCATGGAAATATTCTTCTGAGCATTCTTGAATTTTACTCCACAAAGCAGTATCATGTGGACAATTTGGACGCTTTTGAGTTCAGGATAAATTAACTTATAAATCTTTAAAATTTAATTCTTGAACTTGTTTTATTGAATTATTATGTCATTGTCATTGTCATCATCCTCATGTTTATATTATGTTGAAAGTCATTTGTGGCCTGTAGTGCATAGATGGACTTGGTATGATTATGACCAGGGATTATTCGGTATAGTCATGACCGTAATGTTACAAATGATGTGGTAAAAGTCCTTATTGGTCCGTGGTGCATTGATGGACAGTTGTTGGCATGATCATGACCATTGATGAAAACACGTATATACTTGGCCCGTAGTGCATGGATAATTTGTGGTCGTGATACTAATGAATATCCTGGTCGTAGTGCAGGGATGATGTGGTTTATTTAATAAGCTGAGTCTCAGTTTGACATTAGAGTCCGCACCAAAGGAAGTTTGGTTTGGATAATTCATCAAGGGTTCTGAAATTTAGAACGCTCATCAACTATGGACTAGTTGAATCATTAAGGGTTCACTAGTCTAACAAAGTTCAATAGTAACTGATAATTTAAAATTGAATAGCAATCTCAAAAGGTATACAATAGAATAATTATTGTATAACAGAATCATACTTTGAAAGATTAATACATTTTAATTTAATAAAATGGACTTGATCAATAATAACAAGAATTTGCTCGACGTAAAGAGAACTTATAAGCTCATATAAAGATAACGAGCAGGGTTAGGAAACTTGCCTCGTGCGTAGATTACACGTTAATTTATACACGTTCCTTGATTTAATCTTATATACCATTTACATTCACAATACCAGTCAATTATCACGTAACTAATCATCATACGCTCATTCTTTTTGTTTAAACTCGAATTATGACTATGCTTAGTCAAATTACCATACTTGTTTTTACGTAATATTACACTATACGAACAACAAGCTAACTACATAATCAACAATTCAATCAACATGTAAATGTCTTATTGACATGATAAGAACCTATTTTAATATCTCATTATATGACTAATACATTTTTATGTTCATTAGATTAGGTTACTATTATAGTCCCTAAAATAAAACCATTAAAATGCTCATTCTAGGACAAACTGCAGAGTGGCGCTACGGCGCCACCAACAAGTATATTATTATATTTGTATTTGACCAAATGATGTAGCTCCGACAATGGCGTTATTGGCGGGTCTCAAGCATGTAGCCGTTGCGGTAATGCAGATATACCGAAATGTAAACTGCATATTAGCAAAAAATGCAGAGCAAGCGAAAATCTACCAATTTCTCTATTCACACATGAATTTAAACATCCCAAATCATTATAATATACACATAATCATTACTCAACCTTTCTAGCATGATTTTAATAGGTTAAAACATACAATTACTTGAATCAATTCATGTAATTTCAGTGTTCTTGGTGATTTTGAAAAAATATTAAACATGAAACAAAAATTGGCGTTACGGGTTTGTTATAACACCGAATCTACCCATTCAAAGTTTATTTCCTTTGTTTTGACATGTGATAACATAATCTACCGTTAAATTTTAAGTTAAACAACAATTCGTAACAAAGCAATTTCCCATAAGGGCCATACATATGAAACTTATACTCAGTAACTTCATAAATCAATTTATAACATGTTTGTATGCAATTAATGTTATGAAAACATACATATATGGTAATAAAAACATATTATGATTATATATTATCATGTTTTTACACCTTGATCATCAATTCATGCATAGATCACACAAATTTGTTTTATAGAGAAGTTAGAGATAACTTTTTCACAAAACAATAACGTAATTACAACTTGGGTTTAAGAGATTACCCTAAAGTAGGTTCCTCTGATTCTTCACTTTCTTCTTCAATCACTCAACTTTTCTCTAAATTCTCTCTGAATTCTCTCTCAGTTAAAACTCATAAATAAAATACGTCTTCTAAAATAAGACTGATTAATGCGCTTCTTAACTGCAGCTTGGTGGTCAGTTAACTCCATTCATGGGTTAACTGCCCTCAACTTCCATTAGGGCTTTGTTTGGCTAACTTATTAGAAGGTTTTTCCCATTTAATTTAATTAACATCTTATAATATAGTTTAATCATGTCGCACCCAATTATAAAGAAATCCAATATCCTATTTAATTTATTTTAAATCTAATAATTTCTCATTAATTCACATAGTCACATCATTAAATTTCTCATTTGTTAATTATGTCAAATTATTAATTTTCTAATTAATTATTAAATTAATTAAAATACTATTGAGCTTATTAAATATTTCTTTTAATTCAATAAGCTCACATAATTACATACTTGAATAATAAAAATCTCCACATTAATTTAATAAATATAACACATATAATTAAATTAATCTACCACAATTTCATCAATTATATTTAATCTAATAATTAATTAATCAAAGAAATATTTATTTAATCCAATAAATATTAAAATTAAATTATAAAATCTCGGTTGTCACACGATGATGATAGCATTAGTAGTCCTCACTATTCTATGAAATAGTGTGATAATAAATATATTGAGGACTTATTTTGAGTTTGAATACTGCTCTGAAGACAATATTTGTATTAAAACTCACATTTCGTGTTGTATATTTAATATTGTATTTGTATTCATACCATATATTTGGCGACTTAGAATAGGTGATGTATACCTATTTTGGGGGCGTCACAATCAACATGCCAGATATGGTAACCAGTTCGGTGGTAATCATGGCTAAGATAATAGAAGTGGAAATTTCAAGAAGAGGAGATTTAATAATGATGGAAAGACGTCAAAGACCAAAGACTTTTGTTGTTAAGGAAGGAGAACGACCGTCGGTCGTATGTTACAAATGTAGAGGGGATGGACACATCAGTCCAAACTGTACGCAGCAGTCCAAAGCATGTTATAATTGTGGAAGAGAATGTCACCTATTCCGATTTTGTCATGCACCAAATTCAAGTCCAGCTAGAATGGAGGCATTAAAGGTCGTCCCAGACAAGACAAAACTGGTAGTTCAAGGGAGAGCGTTTGTCTTAACCTCCCAAAAATCAAGGAATCCAAACGAGGTGATCACGGGTAAGCTAATCATAAACTCTTACGAAGTCTATACCTTATTTGATACCGGTTCTACCCATTCTTTTATTTCTCCTACTTGCGCTCAATGTTTAAATTTAACTCCAAAGAAATTAGACTTTGATTTATCTATTGAAACTCCATCGGGAGAAACCTTCATTACATCCACTGTTTATAAGTCTTGTTTGATTCAAATCGGTAACTGCACGTTACCTGTAGATCTTATCTCTTTGAAAATACTTTCATTCGATGTGATTTTAGGAATTGATTGGTTGACTACTCATCATGCTAAAATTGATTATTTTTGTAAGGTTGTTAGCTTTCATATTCTTAACCAACCTATTATGCGAATTCAAGCAACCAAACCACTAAAGTCAATCATTGTCATTTCAAGCCATAAAGCTATTAGTTTATTGAAAAACGGATGTCAAGCTTTCTTAGCTCATGTCACGGATTTAAACAAAAATACGTTAGTTTTGAATGATATTTCTATTGTTAATAAATTTCCTGACGTATTCCCTGAAGAAGTTCCTGGCCTACCCCAGAGCATGAAATTGAATTTTGTACTGACCTTGATTTCGGTACAAAACCCATTTCCAAAGCCCCATATTGAATGGCTCCTATTGAACTTCAGGAGTTAAAAACCCAACTACAGAAATTGTTAGACATCGCCTTTCATTCGTCCCTAGTATGTCTCCTTGGGGTGCTCTGCTCTATTCGTGAAGAAGAAAGATGGAAGTATGCAACTTTGTATTGATTATCTGGAGTTGAATCATGTCACCATCAAAATATAAAATTGCGTTACCTCGTATTGATGACCTGTTTGACCAGTTGTAAGGCGCCAAATTCTTTTCAAAGACCGATCTTCTTTCCGGATATCATCAGTTAAAGAATAAAACCGATGACATCCCAAAGACTGCTTTCAGAACTCGGTACGGGCATTATGAATTCCTAGTCATGTCTTTTGGATTGACTAATGCTCATGTTGCATTCATGGATATGATGAACCGAGTATTCAAGGAATATTTTGATCATTTTGTGGTCGTTTTTATTGATGACATCCTCATTTACTCTAAAAGTCGTGAAGATCATGAGCAACACTTGAGACTGATACTTCAAAATCTTTGTTAAAACAAGCTATATGCCAAGTTGAAGAAATGCGAGTTCTGTCTTGAGGACGTGATATCAAATCATGGAATATCTGTTGACCCGACAAAGATTGAAGCAATTCAAAGCTGGGAGCAACCTAAGTCAGTGATCAAAATACGTAGCTTTCTCGGCTTAGCTGGTTATTATCGGAGATTCATAGAAGGGTTTTCTCGAATCGCTACTCCATTAACTTAGCTGACTCAGAAAGATACAAAATTTGGTTGGAGCGAGGAATGTAAGAAGAGTTTTTAAGAACTCAAGAGAAGTCACATTTCAGCATCTATTCTGACAATACCATCTGGTTCGGAGGGATTTGTCATCTACAGTGATGCTTCAGGCAAAGGTTTAGGATGTGTTCTCATGAAACATGGAAAAGTCATAGCCTATAACTCACGACAACTCAAAGAATATGAGAGGAATTACCCTACTCATGATCTAGAGTTGACAGCTATCATTTTTACGCTAAAGATTTGGAGGCATTACCTGTATGGAGAGAAGGTGGAGATGTATATGGATCATAAAAGCCTAAAGTATTTCTTCACTCAAAATAAACTCAGCATGTGACAACGATGATGGCTTGAGCTATTTTAAGATTACGATCATACCATTCAATACCATCCTGGAAAAGCGAATATAGTAGCTGACGTATTGACTAGAAGATCATATGCGGGTACGAGTGCGATATTGTCAATGCAAAGGCCCATTTTGTATAACTTACAAAGGATGGAGATAGAGTTAAAGACTCCAGGGACCCATGTGATGTTGGCGAATATACGAGTAGAACCGACTTTAATCGATAAAGTAAAAGCTTCTCAAGCTACAGACCTGGAGCTAATGCGTATGAGGAAGAAAGTACAAGAAGGTGTTATCCCGGAAGCAAGAATCGATGAAGAAGGAATACTTCCAGATTTTGTGTTCCTAACGACTCTGACTTAAAGTATAAAATCATGATGGAGGCGCATAACACACCATTTGCAATCCATCCTGGGAGTACCAAAATGTATCGTGATCTTCGACATATATTTTGGTGGAGCAATATGAATAGAGAGATAAAGGAGTTTATCTTAAGGTGTCTAACTTGTCAACGAGTCAAGGCGGAGCATCAAGTGCCAAAAGGTCCATTACAACCACTTGAAATTCCAGAATGGAAGTGAGAGCACATTACCATGGATTTCGTTACTAGTCTTCCCAAGGTTTCTCAAGGCATAAATGCGATTTGGGTCATTGTTAATAGATTGATCAAGTCTGCTCATTTCTTACCGATATAAGAAACTTATACACTTGAACGTCTTTCTCATATGTACATAAAAGATATTGTAAGACTGCATGGCATGCCAGTTGTGACGTCCCCAAAATAGGTATACATCACCTATCTTGAGTCGCCAAATACATGGTACAAAATTCAAATACAACTTAATTATACAACTTAATTATACAATGTGTAAAATACGACAAAATATATCTTTGTGAGTTTTAATACAAATATTGTCATCTAGACAATATCCATACTCAATTGAGTCCTCATTACATTTATTATCACACTATTTAACAGAATAGTGAGGACTACTAATGTTATTATCTAGACCGTCACTCTGTTCCCCAACTAGTCCCTGCTACGTTCTCATTTCCTGAAGAGAACAATGAAATTAAAAGGGTGAGCTCAACTAGCCCAGTAAGAAATATTATGACTAAGATAATACAGAATAAATTATCGTTAGCCTTCAACAGTGTTAAACTGATACAATATAACAAACATCAAGTTTAACTGCAGAGGAACAAGCAATCCATTAAAAGAGACAAGTAGAGAATAAAATCTACTATCTTTTATGATTTAAAAGGTTTTTCATCACTTTTATCATTTGGGACTCGATTAATAAATAATCCACATCATCCACATTCACGACCAATGATATTCATTAGTATCACAACCACAAATTATCCATGCACTGCGGGCCAAGGATATTTGTGTATTCATCAATGGTCATGATCATGCCAACAACTGTCCATCAATGCACTAGGGGCCAATAAGGACGTTTACCACATCATTTGTAACATTACGGTCATGATTATACCGATTAATCCCTGGTCATAATCATACCAAGTCCATCTATGCACTACAGGCCACAGATGACTTTCAACATAATATAAACATGAGGATGATGGCAATGATATAAGAATTCAATAAAACAAGTTCAAGAATTAATTTATCCAGGAACTAATAACGTCCAAATTATCAACATGATACTTCTTTATAGAGTAAAATTCAAGAATTCTCAGAAGAATATTTCCATGAAAAGATACTGGATGAAGCGCAAATATCAAGGATATTCCACTAATTTCATGGAGTATAGAAGTTAAAACTTTAACCAACTGAGTATAATAAAGAATGGAATAACAAAAGAAATCACAAGGCATGCGATAGACTGCATAGACTGGTTATTCCAACAGAATAATAAATAAAGGAACCAGGTCATGCGTAAACGCACGATGACGGATATTCAATGAAATAATAAATAATGTAACCGGTGTCGAAGCGAAATTAAATCACAAGCGGGATGTTCCAACGAGAATAATAAATAACGGAACCGGTCATGCGTAAACGCATGATGGGATATTCCAACGAATAATAAAGAATGGAATAACGAAAGAATTTCACCATATATGCGGTACTTCACATAGGCAGGTTATTCAACATAATAATAAAGAATGGAATAACGAAGAATTTCACCATAGTATAGCGGTATTAGTATAGACGAGTTATTCCAACATAATAACAAAGAATGGAATAATGTTCTCTCTTCATGAAGACGAAAAAAAATAATACCCTTACCAACAAATAATATCCCTTACCTTAGAATAAAGCTGGATATAGGAGTAGTGAAGTAGCGAATACTTTTCTTCTTTCTCTCTATAGTTTCTCTCTCTAGAGTTTGATGAATTAAGTAAGAAATAATGAAGGAATGAGCTTCTATTTATAGGATAATGGAATTTGAATAGTAACTAATTCCTTAACGATCCAGTTGATTTACTTTTAAACGGATAGTCAGTTGGTTTACTATAAAATATTCTAATAAAACAAAATCGTTTAAATAAAATATAATATATTCTATTTATAATCTAATAAAATGAATAACTTTATAAAAGTATTATTTTATATAAAAATATTTTTATATAAAAAGATTTTATATATGCAAAATATTATGCATAATAATAATATAATATATTCTATTTATAGTCTAATAAAACGAATAACTTTAAAAAGTATTCTAAATAATTTTATATATAAAAAAGCTTTTCTGTTTTATTACATTAATAATACTAATAAAACAAAACTTCATCATCATTATTATAATTCACACTATTAATCGACGAATTGTTTCTGAAGAAAGAGGGGCTTTCAATAAGGATTTCTCTATTGGCGCGCAATTAGGTGACCAAACCTCTCCTTGGCGAGAACTTCTAGACATCGTTAATATTGCAAATAATAATATTAATAACTTCGTCGTCTCTCAATTATTGATTTAATAATATATAAAATATCGATAATAATTGAATCAATTAACGTGAGATACTTATGCAATAATTAATGAAGCAATAATTGAACAAAAGCTGAGTGACTTCTCACGTAAGCATCAATAATCAATACAGTGTGCTACTATGCAACCACGCGTATTCTGTACTTTTAACACCGGGTGTTTCAGCGATTAACGATAAAACTTCCGCCGTTATTTTCATAAAATATTTTGTCATTTTCTCGATTCGAATGATAATTACATTGTGGGGTCCACCAATGATTGTGTCGTCGTACGAATATTCCTGTTAAAACGAATATTCCCCAACCAATCGAATATTATATAACAACTTGCGTACTTTGCAAAATTTATAACTATTACGCACAACTATAACATTATATCAAATTCATTCCATAATATTAAAAAAATGATAATTATAGAAAATTCATCTTTATTCATAAAAGTTGGGGTCTTACAATCTCCCCTTCTTATGAAATTTTGCCCTCGAAATTAGAATGCGTACGTATATGTCGAAGAGGTAAGGATACCTTGATTTCATTTGATTTTAACTCCCGGTCATTTCCTCAACATCGTGGTTCCTCCATAAAACTTTGACTTGAGGTATATCCTTAGAGCGTAGAATATGTTCCTTCTTATCCAAGATTTGAACAGGAACCTCTTCATACATTAAATCTTCCGCTATTTCATCCGGTTCTAACTCAATAATGTGGTTCGGGTTTTCCACATATTTACGTAACATGGATATATGAAAAACGTTATGAACACGAGACATACTTGGCGATAAAAGCGAGTCTATAGGCTACGATCCCTACTCGATCGAGGATTAAAATGGGCCAATGAATCGAGGATTGAGCTTTCCTCTCTTTCCAAATCTCGTAACTCCTTTCCATGGAGCAACACATAAACAACACATGATCTCGATATCGAATTCCACGTCCTTTCGATGAAGATCGGCATAACTCTTTTATCGGTCTTGTGAGGTTTTTATCGTTGTCGGATCGTTTGAATCTTTTTACGTAGTCATACGTACCAACTCCGGTCCCAACAACGTTGCTTCACCCACCTCATCTTAGCATATCTTGGAGAACGACACTTTCTTCCATCTGGCGCCTCGAATGGAGCCATGCCAATACTTGTTTGATAAGCTTTGTTGTAAGAAAACTCCACCAATAGTAAGAACTTGTCCCAACTTCCCTTGAAGTCAAGAACACGAGTCTTAATAAATCTTCAAGAGTTTGAATAGTCCTCTCGATTGTTCATCCGTGCGAGGATGATATGCCGAACTAAATCGTAAATCCGTGCCCATAGCTTTTTGTAAACTAACCCAAAATCGTGAAGTGAATCTTGGGTCTCGATCGAAAACTATGGATCTTGGCATACCATGCGATCTTATAATCTCGTTTATATACATACGAGCAAGAGCGTTCAAGTGTATAAGTTTCTCGTATTGGTAAGAAATAAGCGGACTTTGGTCAATCTATCAACAATGACCCAAATTGCATCTATGCCTTGAGAAACCTTGGGAAGACCGATGTTAAAATCCATGGTAATGTGCTCCCACTTCCATTTTGGAATTTCAAGTGGTTGCAATGGACCTTTTGGTACTTGATGCTCTGCCTTGACTTCGTTGACAAGTTAAACACCTTGAGATAAGCAATATTATCTCTCTCTTCATATTGCCCCACCAAAATGTATGTCGAAGATCATGATACATTTTGGTACTCCCGAGATGGATTACAAGCGGTGTGTTGTGCGCCTCCATCATGATTTTATACTTTAACTTCGGGATCGTTAGGAACACAAAAAGTGCGGAGTTGACTCAAGTATTCCTTCTTCATCGATTCTTGCTTCGGCATAGCACCATCTTGTACTTTCTTCCTCATATGCATTAGCTCCAGTGCATAGCTTGAGCAACTTTAACTTTATCGATTAAAATCGGTTCTACTCAGTATATTTGCCATCATCACGTGGGTCCCTGAGTCTTTATCTCTATCTCCATCCTTTGCAAGTCATACAAAATGGGCCTCTGCGTTGACAATATCGCTTTTCGTACCGCATATGATCTTCTACTCAATCGTCGGCTATCACGTTTGCTTTTCGGGATGGTATTGGATGGTATGATCATAATCTTTCAAAAGTTCAAGCCAACGTCGTTGTCGTTTATCGCGTTTGAGTTCCTTTTGAGTGAAGAAATATTTGAGGCTTTTATGATCCGTAAAGATCTCCACTTTCTCCCCATACAAGTAATGCCTCCAAATTTTAAGTGCGAAGAACAATATTTTGCCACTCTAGATCATGATTAGGATAATTCCTCTCATATTATTTGAGTTGTCGAGAGGCATAGGCTATGACTTTTCCATATTGCATGAGAACACATCCTAACCCTTTTTTTGAAGCATCATTGTAGATGACAAATCCCTCCGAACCAGATGGTATTGTCAGAACAGGTGCTGAAATGAGTCTTCTCTTAAGTTCTTGAAAACTCTTCTCACATTCCTCGTTCAACTAAATTTTGTATCTTTCAAGTCAAATTTGAGTTAATGGAGTAGCGATTAGAAAAACCCTTCTACAAATCTCCGATAATAACCAATTAAAGAGAAAGCTACGTACTTTATCATTGATTTAGGTTGCTCCCGACTTTGAATAGCTTCAATCTTTGTTGGGTCAATGGATATTCCATGACTTGATACCACGTGCCCAAGGAATGCTACTTCCTCAAGCGAACTCGCATTTCTTTAACTTGACATAAAGCTTATATTCACGAAGCTTTTAAAGTATCAGCCTCAAGTGTTGCTCATGATCTTCATGGATTTTGGAATAAATAAGGATGTCATCAATAAAGACGACCAGAAAGTGATCCAAATATTCCTTGAATACTCTGTTCATCATATCCATAAAGGCAGCAGGAGCATTAGTTAATCCAAAATACATGACTAGGAATTCATAATGCCGTCTGGGGAGTTACGAAAAGCCGTCTTTGGAATGTCATCGGTTCTAATCTTCAATTGGTGATATCCAAACAAGATCAATCTTTGAAAAAAAATTTGGCGCCTTACAAGCCGGTCAAACAGGTCATCAATACGTGGCAATGGGTACCTATTTTTGATGGTGACATGATTCAACTCCAGATAATCAATACAAAGTCGCATACTCCCATCTTTCTTTTTCACGAATAGAGCAGGGCACCCCAAGGAGACGTACTAGGATGAATGAAACCGATGTCTAACAATTCCTGCGATTTGGGTCTTTAACTCCACGAAGTTCAATAGGAGTCATTCGATATGGGGCTTTGGAAATGGGTTTTATCTTTGGGGTTCAAGGTCGATACAAAATTCAATTTCACGCTCTGGGGTAGGCCGGGAAGTTCTTGAGGGAATACGTCGGAAATTCATTAACAATAGAAATATCATTCAAAAGCGGCGTATTTTTGTTTAGATCCGTGACATGAGCTAAGAAAGCTTGACATCCATTTTTCAATAAGCGAATAGCTTTATGGCTTGAGATGACGGTGATTGATTTTAATGGTTTGGTTGCTTGAATTAGCATAATTGGTTGGATAGGAATATGAATGCTAACAACCTTACAAAAACAATCAATTTTTGCATGATGAGTAGTTAACCAATCAATCCCTAGAATTACGTCAAATGCAAGTATTTTCAATGAAATAAGATCGACGGGTAATGTGAGGTGCCGATTTGAACGAAATAAGACTTATAAACGATGGATGTAATGAAGGTTTCTCCCAATGGAGTTTCAACGAGATAAGTCAAAGTCTAATTTCTCTGAGTCAAATTTAAGCGTTGGCGCAAGTAGGAGAAATAAAAGAATGGGTAGAACCGGTATCAAATAAGGTATAAACTTCGCTAGAGTTTATGATAAGCTTACCGTGATGACCTCGTTAGGGTTCCTTACTTTCTGGGAGGTCACGACAAACGCTCTCCTTACTTCTTGGCTTTGACTTTTACGGGGCGTCCCTTTGGTGCCTCCATCCTAGTTTGAACTTGTCTTGGTGAAAGACAAAATCGGGCTAGGTGACCTTCTCTTCCACAATTATAACATGCTTTGGATGGCATCGCGTAGTTTGGGTGATGTGTCCCTCCCTCGCATTTGAAGCATATGATAGGTGGTCGTTCTCCTTCCTTAACAACGGTCTTTGGTGTTGGCGTCTTTCCATCATTGTTGAATCTCCTCTTCTTGAAATGTCCATTCTTATTATTTTGGCCATGATTACCAAGAAGTGGTTACCATTTACGGCATGTTGATTCCCTCCACGCTTATTGTCACCATAGCTTGATGATGGTATTATCACTAGTTTTATCATTTTGCCAGCTGCTCTCTTTTGGTTGTGTTGACTCATTATCGCGCTCTAATAATTGAGCCCTATTAACAACATCTGAATACAAACACAGTTTATGAGAGATAAGATATTGACGTATCTCGGGTTTCAAACCTCTTAGAAACATTCAAGTCATTTTCTCCTCATTATCAACCAAATGGGACGTAAACCGGGACAACTCGGAAAACTTGGCTTCGTACTGCGACACGGTCATGTTGTTTTGCTCCAGCTTGATGAACTCTACCTCTTTCATATGACGAATACTTTCGGGAAAGTACTTGTCATTGAACAATTCTTGAAACTTCTCCCAAGTCATCTTCAGTGCGGAAGGTTGAGTACGTTTTATATATTCCCACTAGTAATCTGCCTCTGTACGCAACATGAAGGTGGAAAAGGGAACCTTTTACTCCTCAGAGCATCCAGGATATCAAATATCTTACAGATCTGCTTTATCCACATATCCACCTTAAGTGGTTTTGGCTCTCCAAAAAACTCCGGTGGTCCCAGTTCCTTGAACTACTTAGCGGTGACCGTCCGAGAGTTGCCAGTGTTTCCACATATTTTTATGCGAGGCCGCTCTTGCCTGATGTTACATGAATTGCATAAAGCCTCTGAACATTCCATCGTTCATTATCTGGTCAGTGTTGTTGTTTTCCTGAGGATTGTCGCCTTCGATGCACATTATCCTCGATTATTGATCTGTGGAGACTCAGCGGTCTCTCATGCTCCATTGATGTTCTCAACATTCTCGGATGTCATTTTCAAATATTGCCACAAAACAAGGGTTAATTAACATATCACATATTATCCCTATACTCTGACCGACCAATTAAATACCAAATAAACTTAGGTAGGTCATACTAGTGAAGGAATTCCCCGTCTCTCCCCTCCTAGTTCTTGTCTCACATCTTAGCCAGGGATCATATCCCTAAGCTTTGATACCAACTGTGACGCCCCCAAAATAGGTATAAATCACCCATCTTGAGTCGCCAAATACATGGTACAAAATTCAAATACAACTTAATTATACAACAGTAGTGTAAAATATGACAAAACATATGTTGTGAGTTTTAATACAAATATTGTCATCTAGACAATATCCACACTCAATTGAGTCCTCATTATATTTATTATCACACTATTTAACAGAATAGTGAGGACTACTAATGCTATTATCTGGATCGTCACTCTGGTTCCCCGACTAGTCCTCTTTACGTTCTCATTTCTGAAGAGAACAATGAAAGTAAAAGGGTGAGCTCAACTAGCCCGATGAAATATTATGACTAAGATAATACAAAATAAATTATCGTTAGCCTTCAACGATGTTAAACCGATACAATATAACAAACATCAAGTTTAAGCTGCGGTGAACAAGCAATCCATTAAAAGAGTCAAGTAGAGAATAAAATCTACTATCTTTTATGATTTAAAAGGTTTTTCATCACTTTTATCGTTGGGACTCGACAATAAATAATCCACATCATCCACACTTTTTACTGACCAATGATATTCATTAGTATCACAACCACAAATTATCCATGCACTACGGGCGAGGATATTTGTGTATTCATCAATAATCATGATCATGCCAACAAGCGTCCATCAATGAACTAGGGCCAATGAGGACTTTTACCACATCATTTGTAACATTACGGTCATGATTATCTGGAATTAATCCTGGTCATAATCATACCAAGTCCATCTATGCACTACAAGGCCACGAGATGACTTTCAACATAATATAAACATGAGGATGATGGCAATGATATAAGAATTCAATAAAACAAGTTCAAGAATTAATTTATCCAGGAACTAATAACGTCCAAATTGTCAACATAATACTTCTTTGTAGAGTAAAATTCAAGAATGCTCAGAAGAATATTTCCATGAAAAGATACTGGATGAAGCGCAAATATCAAGGATATTCCACTAATTTCATAGAGTATAGAAGTCAAAACTTTAACCAACTGAGTATAATAAAGAATGGAATAACAAAAAAAATCACAAGGCATGCGATAGACCATACAGACAGGTTATTCCAACAGAATAATAAATAACGGAACCAGGTCATGCGTAAACGCACAGATAGGATATTCCAACAGAATAATAAATAACGGAACCGAGTCGGTGAAAATTACAGCCAAACGGGATGTTCCAACGAATAATAATAAATAACGGAACCGGTCGTAATGCGTAATGCGCACATGACGGGATGTTCCATCGAATAATAAAGAATGGAATAACATAAGAATTTCACCATATATGCGGTGCTTGCATAGACAGAGTTATTCAACATAATAATAAAGAATGGAATAACGAAAGAATTTCACCAAGTATAGCGGTACTTAGCATATACAGGTTATTCAACATAATAACAAAGAATGGAATAACGAAAGTTCTTTTCATGAAAGAAAGAAATAATAATACCCTTAACGACCTTACAACAAATAATATCCCTTACCTTAGAACAACTGGATATAGGAGTAGTGAAGTAGCAGAATACTTTTCTTTTTTCTCTCTATAGTTTCTCTCTCTAGAGTTTCAGTGAATTCATAAGAAATAATGAAGGAATGAGCTTCTATTTATAGGAGAATGGACTGAATAGTAACTAATTCCTTAATGATCCAGATTGATTTACTTTTAAACGGACAGTCCAGATTGGTTTACTATAAAATATTCTAATAAAACAAAATCGTTTAAATAAAATATAATATATTCTATTTATAATCTAATAAAATGAATAACTTTATAAAAGTATTACATTTTATATAAAAAGATTTTACTATGCAAAATATATATATAATAGAATATAATATATATTCTATTTATAGTCTAATAAAACGAATAACTTTAAAAAGTATTACATTTTATATAAAAAAAATTTCTGCTTTTATTGCATTAATAATACTAATAAAACAAAACTTCATCATCATTATTATAATTCACACTATTAATCGACCAAATCGTTCGGAAAGAGGGGCTTTCCAATAAGGATTTCTCCTATTAGCGCGCAATTAGGTGACCAAACCTCTCCTTGGCAGAACTTCTAGACATCGTTAATATTGCAAATAATAATATTAATAACTTCGTCGTCTCAATTATTGATTTAATAATATATAAAATATCGACAATAATTGAATCAATTAACGTGAGATACTATGCAATAATTACTGAAGCAATAATTGAACAAAACTGAGTGACTTCTCACGTAAGCATCAATAATCAATACCGTGTGCTACTATGCAACCACGCGTATTCCTATACTTTTAACACCGGGTGTTTCAACAGTTAACGATAAAACTTCCGCCGTTATTTTCATATAATATTTTTGTCATTTTTTCAATTCGACAATAATTCCGTTGTGGGATCCACCAATGATTGTGCCGTCGTACGAATATTCTCTGTTAAAACGAATATTCCCCGTCCAATCGAATATTATATAACAACTTGCGTACTTTGCAAAATTTATAACTATTACCCACAACGATAACATTATATCAAATTCATTCAATAATATTAAAAAAAAATGATAATTATAGAAAATTCATCTTTATTCATAAAAGTTGGGGTCTTACACCAGTATCCATAGTTTCTTATCGAGACCCAATATTCACTTCAAGATTTTGGGTTAGTTTGCAAAAAGCTATGGGCACAGATTTACGATTCAGTTTGGCATATCATTCTCAAACGAACGGGCAGTCAGAGAGGACTATTCAAACTCTTGAGGATCTATTAAGACTCTGTGTCCTTGACTTCAAAGGAAGTTGGGACAAGTTCTTACCATTGGTGGAGTTTTCCTACAACAACAGTTATCAAGCAAGTATTGGCATGGCTCCATTTGAGGCGTTGTATGGAAGAAAGTGTCGTTCTCCAGTATGATGGGATAAGGTGGGTGAAGGAACATTTTTGGGACCAGAGTTGGTACATATGACTACAGAAAAGATTCAAATAATTCGACAATGTATAAAAACCTCACAAGATCGACAAAAGAGTTATGCTGATCTTCATCGAAAGGACGTGGAATTCAATATTGGAGATCATGTGTTGTTACGTGTTGCTCCATGGAAAGGAGTTATGAGATTTGGAAAGAGAAGAAAGCTCAATCATCGATTCATTAACCCATTTGTAATCCTCGATCGAGTAGGAACTATGGCCTATAGACTCGCCTTACCGCCAAGTATGTCTCGTGTTCATAACAATTTTCACATATCTATGTTACGTAAATATGTGAAAAACTCGAATCACATTATTGTATTAGAACCGGATGAGATAGCGGAAGATTTAACGTATAAAGAAGTACCTGTTAAAATCTTGGATAAGACGGATCATATTATACGCTCCAAGGTTATACCTCAAGTCAAAGTTTTATGGAGAAACCACAATGTGGAGGAAATGACCTGGGAGTTAGCATCTGAAATGAAATCAAGGTATCCTCACCTCTTCGACATATCAGGTACGTACCCTAATTTCGAGGATAAAATTTTATAAGAAGGGGAGGTTGTAAGTGTGAGATCCCGAATTTTATGAAATAAAAGTATTCAATTTTTCTATTTAGTAAATAGTTAAATTGATAAAAGTTTAAAGTTAAGGGTGATATATATAAAATTTTCAAAATACATGAGTGGTTATAAAATACTCATTTACGTCTGGGAATATTAAATGCGACCACAGCCAGCAACCATTTGTGAGCCCCATAATGTAATAATCGTCTTGATGAAGAAAACAAAAAGTTTGAGTTTTATAAATAACGGCATAAATGTTACCGATTAACATCGTTGGAATACACGGTGGTTAAAATACGATGTCGTACGCAGGGTCGCATACAAGCGATACACCAGTATTGCACAATATTTTTGAATTATTGATCCTTATGTAAGAAGCCTTTACTCAATAATTGTTACAAAGAATTACTTGCTCAATATTTTATTTTATTGATTCAATAATTGTTGCGTTGATATTTTATATTATTATTGTTTCAATAATTATCAACTTTACATATTTCCCATTATCATATCAATAATTCATATTATTTGAATAATATTATTAGATAACATTATTGAAAATGTCTAGAAAGTTACATCGATGAGAGATTTGGTCACCTAATTGCGCGCCAGTAAGGAGAAATCCTTATCGGAAAGCTCCCTCTTTCCTGAGGAACTACTTTGGTTGTCATTATTGTGATTCTGTAATATTATTTATGAATAATTATTTATTGATTTATATGATAAGAAAATATTTATTTTATGTAGATATAATTGAAGGAATTAATGTTGAGGTATTTTATCAGTATTTTTGTCAGAATGGAGGTATTAAAAATCAAATCAATGTTCTTAAACTCTATTGTGTGATTTATAATTTTAATACAACCGTTGGATCGTTGTGATTTTTGGATATGTTATACATATATAAGTTGAGTATATGTCCATAAATTTTGAACCGTTAAAAATTAACGCATGATTTGTTATGAATTTTAAAAGGTGTTGAAAATCATCCGTTTGTGGATTTCGAATATTTTCTGTTTGGAATTTGGAAAAACTTAAAGCTACAAAGTTGTAGAGAATTCAATTTCGTGTGGAATGTACATAAAATTCGTATTTTTTGATAAAAGGGCTATTTATTATAAATTACTGAAGTTTCAGAAAATAAAATGATTTTTATTAAAATTGGGTGGGACCCACTTTTGGTTGGTGTAGAAATCTGATTTTGGTGGGCCCCACTGGTGGTGGCTGAAATTTGGGTCAAAAATGTGTGCGTAGAAAATTTTTGAAATATTAATATTTTGTTAATTTTGTCTCCTATGGCATTCTAGCATTTTTCTATAAATAGGCGCTTAGGTTAGAATTGAAAATCATACCAGAAACATAAGTTTTCTCTCTATATATTATCAAGCGTATTTTTGTGAGTATTTAGGTACTTTGAGAATTGCTATTCAGTGCAAGTTTCCTTCGGCTTTACATCCAATATTTCAGTCAGAAATATTGTTCTTTTGAGGTAAGGGATTGTAAAGGTTATTATGTTTTTCAATTTCGTAATTTTTTTGACCTTCAAAAATTCTGGAAAAATTTGAAATGATAATTTGATGAGTTTTCTAGATTGTGTCCAAAAATGGCGATTTTTGGATGTATAGATTATGAGTTATGAATTTTATGGGAAACGACTATTTTAAAAGTAAACCCTTATAACTCTTTGTGGTTAACTCCAAAATTAGTGAAATTTTTATTGGGAGTACATGTATATAATGTATATACTCAGTAAATTTTGGAATTTTGGACAAACGTCTGATTTATGATAAATGTCTAAATATTCAGTAATTTTGGCCATATGAAAAATAGTAAATGAATTTTAAAAATTCCAAGAAAAATATATGTTCAATATGGGACTATATTCTACTAAATCCCAAAAAAGAAAATTTATTTGTACTGGTTTGGTATTTTTCATGAAAATAGACTAGTTATGAGTAAATGAATTAAATATGTTATGTGAAGTAAGAAAATTGAAAAATAGGATTTTATGGCTTGAGAATCCTATATAAGGTATATGCAGATTTTTGATGAGGGTTTTGGTTATTAGTGATGAAATCTTATGAGTTTGGCATTTTAGGATGATTAAATGCATTAATTAGTAAAGTGTAAACAATTAAAATAAATTATTTATAAGTTTAAGAAATGATTAAAACATTGGTATAATATTAATAATATTAGATTATGAGATTATTAAGTGATTGATAATATTTGGATTAAGGTGTTATGAAAACATTGATTAATGATTAATAATATTAGTAAATGAATTTAATGTTATTATATAATGAATAATATTAAATAGAGTTTAAAAGAGGAATAAATTGTTAATATTAAATGGAGTTTAATAATATTAGTAAATGAATTTAATATTATTATATAATGAATAATATTAAATGGAGGCTATAATATAATGATTAAATGTTATTATCTTCGTTAAATATTTGTTGAAATATTATTCAAATCATTTTTGATATAATATTATTCTTGAATTTTACTCCACAATTGGTGATCATGTTGACAATTTGGACATTATTGAATTTTGGATAAATTATATTGTTAAAGTCTTTAATATTTATCCTTTATCTCATTTGATTTATTTTTTATATCATTGTCATCATTATCATGCTTATATTGTGTTGAAAGTCATCTATGGCCAGTAGTGCATAGATGGACTTGGTATGATTATGACCAAGGATTATTCGGTATAATCATCACCGTAATGTTACAAATGATGTGGTAAAAGTCATCTTTGGCCCGTAGTGCATAGATGGACTTGGTATGATTATGACCAGGGATTATTCGGTATAATCATAACCGTAATTGAAAACACGAATATCCTTGGCCCGTAGTGCATGGATAATTCGTGGTCGTGATACTATTAAGCAGAGTCTCAGGATTATTGGTTTTACAGTTGTATATCTTTGGTCTGTAGTGCAAAGATGGACTGTTGCTTATTGGTTTTTTAGTTGTATATCTTTGGCCTATAGTACAAAGTTGGACTGTTGATTTACTTGATTATAAATATAAAATAGTGTGAAAATAAATGTGTTGAGGACTCCATTTGAGTTGAATACTGTCTAGTAGATAATATTCGTATTAAAACTCTCAGTTTATGTTTTGTCGTATTTTACACGACAGTTATATTATTAAGTTGTATTTGAATTTGTACCATGTATTTGGCAACTCAAGATGGGTGATGTATACCTATTTTGGGGGCGTCACAGTAAGACCCCAACTTTTATGAATAAAGAATTTTTTTTCTCGAAATATATTTTTGAATATTATGGTGTGCATATGATATAATGTTATAGTTGTGGGTAATATTTGAAAATTTTGCAAAGTAAGCAAGTTGATATAAAATATTCATTGTGTTAGGGAATATTCGATTGGTCGGGGAATATTCATTTTAATAGGGAATATTCGTACAACGGCACAATCATTAATGGACCCCACAACGAAAGTATTGTCGTAGTTAGAAAATGACAAAAATATCTTTTTATAAAAATAACGACAAAAGTTTTACCGTTAAACTGTTAAACTACCCGGAGGTAAAAGTACAGTAATATGCATGGTTGCATAGTAGCGCACGATATTGATTATTGATGCTTACGTGAGAAGTCACTCAGTTATACTTAATTATTGCTACAGTAATTGCTGCATAATATCTCTCATATTATTGATTCAGTTATTGTCACAGTATTAATATTTTATATTATTAAATTAATAATTGAGACGACAAAGTTATTCATATTATTATTTGCAATATTGACGATATCTAGAAAGTTCTGTCGATGAGAGGTTTGGTCACCTAATTGCGCGCTAATGGGAGAAATTCTTATCGGAAAGCCTCATCTTTCCTAGGAATGATCTGGTTGTTAAATATTGTGAGTTATAATATTAATGATGAATAATTGTTAATAGATTAAAAATATGTTTATTAAAGATAAATAATTTGTGGTAAATATTTATTCAATTTTTGATATAAATATAGGGATTGTTATGAGGTGTTTGTTGTAAGTTTGACTTAGTATTCCATGGAAAGATTTACTAATTTTATGGACCGTCGATGGTGGTTTTAATAGATAACCAATCTGGACCATTGATGGTGGTTTTAATAGTTAATCAATCTGAACCATTGATGGTGGTTTTAATAGTAAATCAATCTGGACCGTCGGTGGTGGTTTTAAAAGTAAAGCAATCTGGACCGTCGGTGGTGGTTTTAAAAGTAAATCAATCTGGACCGTCGGTTGTGATTTTAATAGTAATCGATATGAACCGTACGCTCTAATAGTAAATCAATTTAGACCGTTCATGAATCAGTTACTATTTAGTCCATTCTCCTATAAATAGAAGCTTAATTTTTTCTTTCATTCTCACCAATTTACTGAGATTCACAAGAGACACTATAGAGAGAGAAACTATAGAGAGCAAGAAGAAGAGTATTCTGCTACTTCACTATTGTAGTATCCAGTCTTCTACTAAGGTAAGGAGTATTATTTCTTTCGTATTTATAAGAAATACTATTTTTTTCGTATTCATCCTTTAATATGTCGAAATAACCTGTCTACGCGAATTACGTACCATATGACAGGTGAAAATCCATTTGCAGTTTCGTATGTTATTTTTTTTCATATTCTTAAATCTAAACTTACTATGGTAAGTATTGCTTCTATAATCCTTGAAATTAGTGGAATTTCCTTGAGTTTTGCGCTTCATCCAGTATCGTTTCATTAAAATATTGATATGAACTTTTCTTATTAAATATCAATATTTTCACCTGGGGTACTATTCATGGGTTACTATTCACCCGGTTACTATTCACTCAAATATTGTTCACTCGGGTATTCGGGCCACTTTTCATATCGAGGTACTATTCCCGAAGTACTATTCACAAGGTACTATTCACGGGGTACTATTTATCAAAAAATTTATTTCTTTTCTGTCCAAATTATTTTTGACACATGGATATTATTTTTGAATTTTACTCCACAAAGCAGTATCATGTTGGCATGGACATTATTGAATTCTGGATAAATTAAATTATAAATCTTTAAAAATTTATCCTTTGTTTTCTTTTAATTGTCTTATATCATTGTCATCATCCTCATGCTTATATTGTGATGAAAGTCATCTTTGGCTTACGTGCATAAATGGATTGTTGATTGGTATGATTATGACCAGGGATAATTCAGTATGATCATGACCATTGATGATTACACGAATATTCTTCGCCCGTAGTGCAGGAATAATTTGTGGACGTGATACTAATGAATATCCTTGGCTCGTAGTGCAGGGATGATTCGATGATGTGACTTATTTATTACGTTGAGTCCCAGCGATAAAGTTAATGATAAACTTTTTAAATCATAGAAGATAGTAGATATCATGTTCTACTTGACTCTTCTAATGGATTGCTTGTTCCGCTGTAGTTAAAATTTATATTCTATGAGTTTAACATTGTTGAAGGCTAATGATAACTTATTCTGCATTATCTTAGTCATAATATTTCTTACTGGGCTAGTTGAGCTCACCCTTTTACTTTCATTATTCTCTTCAGGAAATAAGAACGTAGCCTGAACTATTCAGGGAACGGAGTGATGGTCCGAGATGGTGTTATAGTAGTCCTCACTATTCTATAAAATAGTGTGACAATAAATGTAATGAGGACTCCATTTGAGTTTGGATATTGTCAAGAAGATAATATTCATGTAAAAACTCTTAACTCATGTTGTACAATTAAGTTTGTATTTGTATTTAGTACCATGTATTTGGCGACCCAAGATGGGTGATGTATACCTATTTTAGGGGCATCACAGTTGGTATCAAAGCTTAGGAATATGATCCCTAGCTGAGATGTGAGACAAGAACTAGGAGGGGAGAGACGGGAAATTCCTTCGCTAGTATGACCTACCTAAGTTTATTTGGTATTTAATTGGTCAATCAGAGTATAGGGATAATATGTGGCATGTCAATTAACCCTTGTTTTGTGGCAATGTTTGAAAATGGCATCTGAAAATGTCGAGATAAGTAATGAAGTACATGAGACCGTTGAGTCACCAACGATTAATATCCAGGATAATGTGCAACAGGAAGACAATAATCCTCAGGTAAACAACAACACCGATCAAATGATGAACGATGGGATGTTCGGAGGCTTTATGCAATTCATACAACATCAGGCGAGAGCGGCTCTTGTTCAAAATGCAGGTGGAAACACTGGCAACTCTCTGATGGTCACTACTAAGCAGTTCAAGGAGCTGGGACCACCGAAGTTTTTGGGAGAGCCAAAACCACTTAAGGCGAAGACGTGGATAAAGCAGATCACCAAGATATTTGATGTCTTGGGATGCTCCGAGGAGCAAAAGGTTCCCTTTTCTACCTTTATATTGAGAGGAGAGGTAGATTACTAGTGGGAATCAGTAAAACAAACTCAGCCTGCCGCACTCAAAATGTCTTGGAAAAAGTTCCAAGAACTGTTCAACGACAAGTACTTTCCGGAAAGTATTCGTCACATAAAGGAGGTGGAGTTTATCAAGTTGGAGCAAAATAATATGACTGTGGCGTAGTACGAGGCTAAGTTTATCGAGTTGTCCCGGTTCACATCCCATTTGGTTGATAATGAGGAAAGAATGACGCGAATGTTTCTATACGAGGTTTGAGACCCGAAATACGTCAATACCTCATTTCTCATAAACTGTGTTTGTATTCAGATGTTGTAAATAGGGCTCAGTTATTGGAGCTCGATAATGAGTCAACCGAACCAAGAGAGAGCAGTCGGTGAGTCGATAATACTAGTGGTAGCAGTCATCGAAGCGGTGACAACAAACGTAGAGGGAATCAACATGCCAAAAATGGTAACCACTTCGGTGGTAATTATGGCCAAGATAATAAAAGTGGAAATTTCAAGAAGAAGAGATTCAATAATAATGGAAAGACGTTAGCACCAGCACCTGTTGTTAAGGAAGAAGAACGACCGCCAGTCGTATATTAAAAATACGGAGGGGAGGGACACATCAGTCTAAACTATACGCAGAAGTCCAAAGCATGTTACAATTATAGAAGAGAAGGTCACCTAGCCCGATTTTGTCATGAAGCAAAGTCAAGTCCAGCTGAGATGGAGGCATCAAAGGTCGTCCCAAACAAGACAAAACTGGTAGTTCAAGGGGGAGCGTTTGTCTTAACCTCCCAAAAAGCGAGGAATCTGAATGAGGTGATCACGGGTAAGCTAATCATAAACTCTAGCGAAGTATATACCTTATTTGATACCAGTTCTACCCATTCTTTTATTTCTCCTAATTGCGCTCAACGTTTAAATTTAACTCCGGAGAAATTAGACTTTGATTTATCTATTGAAATTCCGTTAGGAGAAACCTTTATTACATCCACTGTTTATAAGTCTTGTTTGATTCAAATCGGTAACCGCACGTTACCTATCGATCTTATCTCTTTGAAAATACTTGCATTCGATGTGATTTTAGGAATTGATTGGTTGATTACTCATCATGCTAAAATTGATTATTTTCGTAAGGTTGTTAGCTTTCATATTCCTAACCAACCTATTATGCGAATGCAAGCAACCAAACCACTAAAGTCAATCATTGTCATCTCAAGCCATAAAGCTATTCGTTTATTAAAAAATGGATGCCAAGCTTTCTTAGCTCATGTCACGGATTTAAACAAAATATATCGATTTTGAATGATATTTCTATTGTTAATAAATTTCTGGCGTATTCTCAAGAACTTCGGCCTACCCCAGGCGCGAAATTGAATTTTGTATCAACCTTGAATCGGTACAAAACCAAATTTCAAAGCCCCATATCGAATAGCTCTATTGAACTTCGAGGAGTTAAAAACCCAAGTCTGAGAATTCTTAGACATCGGTTTCATTCATCCTAGTACGTCTCCTTGGGGTGCTCCTATTCTATTCGTGAAGAAGAAAGATGGAAGTATGCGACTTTGTATTAATTATCGGGAGTTGAATCATGTCACCATCAAAAATAGGTACCTGTTACCTCGTATTGATGACCTGTTTGACCAGTTGCAAAGCGCCAAATTATTTTCAAAGATCGATCTTCGTTCCGGATATCATAAGTTAAAGATTAAAAGTGATGACATCCCAAAGACTGCTTTCAAAACTCGGTACGGGCATTATGGATTCCTAGTCATGTCTTTTGGATTGACTAATGCTCCTGCTGCCTTCATGGATATGATGAACCGAGTATTCAAGGAATATTTTGATCATTTTGTGGTTGTCTTTATTGATGACATCCTCATTTACTCCAAAAGTCGTGAAGATCATGAGCAACACTTGAGACTGATACTTCAAAAGCTTTGTGAAAACAAGCTATATGCCAAGTTGAAGAAATACGAGTTCTAGCTTAAGGAAGTAGCATTCCTTGGGCACGTGATATCAAATCATGGAATATCTGTTGACCCGACAAAGATTGAAGCAATTCAAAGCTGGGAGCAACCTAAGTCAGTGACCGAAGTACGTAGCTTTCTTGGCTTATCTGGTTATTATCGAAGATTCGTAGAAAGGTTTTCTCGAATCGCTAATCCATTAACTCAGCTGACTCAGAAAGATACAAAATTTGGTTGGAACGAGGAATGTGAGAAGATTTTTCAAGAACTCAAGAGAAGACTCATTTCAGCACCTGTTTTGACAATACCATCTAGTTCAGAGGGATTTGTTATCTACAGTGATGCTTCAGGCAAAGGTTTAGGATGTGTTCTCATGCAATATGGGAAAGTCATAGCCTATGCCTCACGACAACTCAAAGAATGTGAGACGAATTACCCTACTCATGATCTAGAGTTGGCAGTTGTCGTTCTTGTGCAAAAATTTTAGGACCATTGTGGCATCATTTATGGGGAGTGCTACGGCTTCAACCCATTTTGACACATAATCAACCGCAAGTAAGATGTACTGAATTAAAAGATGAAGGAAATGGACCATAAAATCCATTCCCCATACATCAAAATTTCAACTTCCATGATAGTTTGTAGTGCCATCTCATTCCTTTTCGATATGTTACCCACCCTTTGACATCTGTCACAACTTTTCACAAACTGATGGGTATCCTTGAACACTGTAGGCCAATAGAATCCTGACTGAAGAACCTTGGCCGTTGTCCTCTCACTACCATAATGTCCCCCATATGTATATGTATGACATTCGTGTAGGATATTTTTCACCTCACTGTATGGCACACACCTTCGAATCATCTTATCTACACATTTTTTGAATAAATATGGCTCATCCCACATGTACCACTTGACGTCATGTAGGAATTTCTTTTTCTGTTGACGTGTAAGATCAGGGGGAAGGATGTTTCTCGCCAAATAATTTACAAAATCTGCATTCCATGGAAATTCTGCATTGACCCCAAATAGCTGCTCATCCAAAAATGACTCATTAATTAAGCACTTATCTGCCCCGTCTTTGTCCAGATTTTCTAACCTTGAAAGATGATCTGCAACTTGATTCTCTGTCCCCTTTTTATCTTTTATTTCCAAATCAAATTCTTGTAGGAGGAGGATCCATCTGATAAGTCGAGGCTTAGCATCCTTCTTTGAAATTAAATATCTAATTGCCAAGTGATTCGTATAAACCACCACCTTTGTCCCAATCAAATATTCCCGAAATTTATCAAAGGCATATACTACTACAAGTAACTCCTTTTCTGTAGTTGTGTAGTTCAATTGTGCATCCGTAAGGGTTTTACTTGCATAGTATATGGCGTGGAATATATCTTCTTTCGGCGTTGACCTAAAACAACTCCTACCACATAGTCGGTCGCATTGCACATTAACTCAAAATGCATATTCCAATCCGGCGCAACGATCACTGGAGCTGTAGTCAAGTTTTTCTTTAATTGCTCAAATGCTAACTTACAATCCTCATCAATTTTGAAAACTGAATCTTTCTCTAAGAGACTGCACAATGGTTTTTTAATCTTAGAGAAATCTTTAATGAACCTTCGATAGAATCCCGCACTAGAAAGCCGCGGATTCCCTTGACTGTAGTTGGTGGTGGAAGAATTTCAATTGTTTCCAACTTTGCTCTATCAACCTCTAATCCCTTCGTAGAGACCTTGTGCCCCAAGATTATTCCTTCTTCTACCATAAAGTGGCACTTCTCCCAATTTAGTACCAAATTTGTCTTTATACATCGCTTTAAGACCATGACCAAATTCTCTAAACAGAAATCAAAATTATCTCCAGAGACAGAGAAATCGTCTATGAAGACTTCCACATTCTTTTCTACCATGTCCGAGAAGATGTCCATCATACACCGTTAGAAGGTTGCAGGTGCATTACACAAGCCAAAAGACATTCTCCTGAATGCAAAAGTGTCGTATGGGCACATAAAAGTGGTCTTCTCTTGATCTTCAGGAGCAATGACTATTTGATTATACCCAGAATACCCATCCAGTAGGCAATAAAATTCATGTCCCGCCAACCTATCCAACATCTGATCAATTAAAGGCAAGGGAAAGTGGTCTTTTCTGGTTACCTTATTCAGCTTCCTGTAGTCCATGCAAACCCTCCAACCAGTCACTGTCCTCGTCGGAATTAATTCATTATCCTCATTCTTCACTACGATCATTCCTCCCTTTTTCGGCACACATTAAACCGGACTAACCCACGTACTGTCTAAAATTGGGTAGATGATTCCCACATCCAACCGTTTAGAATTTCTTTCTTTACTACTTCTTTCATAATTGGATTCAGCCGTCTCTGTTATTCCAATGTTGGCTTTACATCATCTTCCATTAGAATTTTTTGCATGCAAAATGATGGACTTATTCCCTTGATATCTGTAATTATCCATGCTATAGCCGATTTGTATTCTCTAAGCACTCTCGGCAACTTGTTTTCCTGCAATTCGTTAAGCGCATAAGCACTAATAACAGGTAAAGTATTAGAATTGCCTAAATATGCATACGTGAGGTGTTTAGGAAGTGTCTTAAGCTTAAGTGTAGGTGGCTCCTCCAACGAAGGTTTCATCCTTTTCGTGGATTTTTCTTCTGTGTGTAATGGCTCAAATGGTGCCTTGAATCTACTAACTCTCGGCAAAGCATCCAGCATGTGCAAATAATCCACAAACTCTGGATCATCCAAATCTTCATCCCCAGTAATGTAGTTTCCAATGGATCACTAACCAAACTTTTTACCATGTCTTCATTAACTATCCGGTCAATGACATCCAACCAGAAACATTCTTCTTCATCCATGGGGAACTTCATGGCTTTAAACACATTGAATGTAACTTCCTGATCTTGGACTCTCATAGTTAATTCACCTTTTTACACATCAATGAGAGTCCTAATTGTAGCCAAAAATGGTCTCCCCAAGATGATTAGGATGTTCTTTTCTTCCTCATAATCCAGAATTATAAAGTCAGCTGGAAATATGAATTTGTCCACCTTGACCACAATGCCTCTCAGATATGTTACCGACCTATCCGCTAACTGCAACGAAATGTTCGTAGGCTTTGGAGCTGGTAAACCTAATTCGGTATACACGAACAATGGCATGAGGTTTACACTTGCCCCCAAATCACACAAACACTTCTTGAAGGCCATGATACCGATCGTGCAAGGTATTGTAAAACTCCCTGGATCCTTCAACTATGGAGGTAACTTTTGCTGTAAGATTTCACTGCATTCCTCTGTCAATGCCACAGTTTCATAATCCTCCAACTTCTTTTTCCTTGACAGAATTCCCTTCATAAATTTGGCATAACTAGGCATCTGCTGTAGGGCTTCTGCGAACGAAATATTTATTTGAAGTTTCTTGAAAACTTCCAAAAATTTGGTGAATTGCTTATCTAATTTCTGTTTTTGAAATTCTTTGTTGAAATGGTGGTGGAGGATACACAATTGATTCATTATCTATCTTGCTTTTATCCACTTTCTTTTCTTCACCTTGTTTGTTTTCAGGTACTTTATTTTCACTTTCTTTGTCATCATCTTTTGCAGCCAAATTTTCTATTTTCTTCCCCTCAAGATGTTTTCCACTCCTTAACATAATCGCTTGACATTGACCATGATTCCCCTTTGAATTTTTCTCTGTTTCACTGGGTAAAGTTCCTTGAGGCCTATTATTCAATGCAAAAGCCAGCTACCCCATCTGATTCTCTAAGTTCTTAATGGCTACTGCTTGTGATTTCATAACCGCCTCATTGCTCATTATATATTTCGACAACAACTCTTCTAAATCTGTTTTTCTCTCTTAATGCTGAGCTGTTTATTGATGTTGATTCTGAAATCCTGGGGGATAATATGGTCGTGGAGCTTGTTGATTCTGATTATTACTCCACAAAAAATTTGGGTGATTCCTATTCCCCAGATTGTAGGCATTCTGATACATGTTCTGTGGAATCCTGTTGTAGCTACCCACAAATTTTACTGACGCTTGGTTAATTGCACATTGTTCCGTAGGATGTTCACCCACGCACAATTCACAAATAACTACAATCTGTTGAGTTTGTACACCCGAAAAAGCATCCACTTTCTTTGATAGCGCTGAAATCTGTGCTGCTAATGTCGTCACCCCATCTACCTCTAACACTCCAGCTACTTTAGGTTGTGTCATTCTTGTTATGGACCACTAGTAGTTGTTAGCCGCCATTGTCTCTAACAACTCATATGCCTCCTCGTAACTCTTGGCCATAAATGCTCCACCCGAAGCTGCGTCTATACTGGTTCTAAGATTCCCATTCAACCCATTATAGAATGTGTTCATCTGCAGCCATTTTTGTACCTCTCTCATGCCTCATAAAATGATTCCTCATGCTGTTGTTCAATCATGGTATTCTCGTTTCTCATTTTTGCAATCTTTGCTGGTGGGAAAAGTTTGGCTAGAAATTTTTGAGCGAGGTCGTCTAATGTAGTTATTGATCCCACGGTAGAGAGTGTAACCAAATCTTCGCCTTGTCCCGCAGAGTGAATGGTAACAAGCGAAGTCTGACTGCGTCATCTGATACCTCATTATATCTAAAAGTGTCACATATCTCCAAAAAGCTGACTAGGTGTTCATTCGAATCATCATTTGCAAGTCCCCCAAACTGAACTGAGTTTTGGATCATCTGAATATTCCCAGGCTTAATTTCAAACGTATTTGCAGCAATTGCCAGCCTGGTGATACTTGACTGAAGCTTAGTCACCTTAGGTGTAGCAAAATCTCACAACGCTTTCTGGTCTTCGGCATCCATTATTTCTTCTTCTTTCTCAGAATTCTCGAAATTCTCCCTTGTGTCTTTAACCACTTACTTAGCCTTTGAAACCGTTTCTCTATATCGTCCTCAAAAGGAAGCAAGTCTGTGTTTTTAGACTGAGTTTGCATAAACCAACTTTTAGAACCTAAAATAAGAAAGAACAAAACAAAAGAAAAAATGTTTAAGTAAAACTGGACTAATTAAACTGATATTGAAAAATATTAAAATCTATACTAATGTTCCCCGACAAAGGCGCCAAAAACTTGTTAATCAAAAATCTAATTACGCTCACATGCAAGTGCACGTGGTCAACAAGTAATATAATGATAAGTCAAGTATTGTTCCCATAGAGAATTTAGTATGAAATTAATCCTAACAATTACCAGCTTTATATTAATCCAAATTTTATTAAACTAACCATTCCAATGATTATAACTATTAAAAACTAAAATTATTAAAAATACCAAACAATCAACAAATATAAAAACTGTAATTTCAAACAAATATCGGAGAATTAGGCTTACAACTTCACTTTACGTATCACTCTGATTATTACACCCTATTTCAGTTCAGTTTACTATCACAGTTTATTTATCAAGAACACTCAAATAGAACTAGCCATCTCTCGATGCACTAATACCATATTAACTTAAATCCACAAATTAGATAAAATTAAGCTAAACACCTCAATTAACTAATTCACTATATCTCTATGTGAATTACAATCAAATAAGGGTTAAGTTCAAGTTCTCTATCCGATTATATGCGACGTTGGACATGTCTCTACCTTAACATTTATTAAGAGTCCATCACAAAATTCAAGAACACATGCTATATTAACTAAGTCTAGATTCATATATCCTCTCTCGATTCCATACAAATCCACATAGAATTGGTGATCAAGCAATTCATAGATTCAAGCACAAATCAATATAGATAAATTGAAAGATAGATTATTAAACTGAAAATCAAAGCTACATAATCATCGTTCAACCCAAAGATCCGTCATAAGCCTAACAAATAATTTAGTTCATCATGAATGAAATAAAAATTGAAATAATTAAAGTAAACATCATCTCAATTACAATTATTGAAATAAAGAAAAAGAATGAATCCAGAACCACCCTTCTCTCTAGCCTCAATCTGCAATTATCGTGAATTCTCCTTCAAATTCATCCCTCTAATGCTCTTGTTTAAATTCGTTGCTTCAAAGATGTTAATTGATTGTATGCATGAATCTCCCTTTTTGTCTTTTGTTAATTATATGCCTAAGACATGTATTCTGACTTTAATTCCATGCCCAATTGAGTTACAAGCCATGCCAACCACTAGCCTTCACGTTACTGCAGCAGTTCAAAAGAAATAGGAGTTTTTCTTTCCGTTTCCTCAAGCAGTAGGGTTTTGTTCTCTAAATGCCATTTCAAATGCCACGCTTTTGTTAGTTTCTCAGGACCCCACTTGTTGGCGGTTTTACATGTAATAAGTCCGCCACAACGGGCATGCATTCTACTAATGTCCAAGTTCAGCTCCTGATCTTGCCAAGTTTTGCCATGAATCCACCTTTTTAAGTCAAAATGCCACGTCACCACACCTAAACACAAAACAATACTAAACAAGTAAAACGAAACATAAAAATAAAGAATTAACATAGTTTAAGCTCGAATTAGGGGCCAATTCGTAGGTATAAAACCCACTCATCATTTAGCAATGGAAGGAAAGCTCGGGCAAAAAGGCATCCCCTTTCTCTCCAGAAATTCTTCGGGAGAAGGCGGATCCCAATAAAAAGCTTCCTTTCATGGAGAGTTACGATGGATCAGGAGATCTTTATGATCAATTTCGTCTTGGGAAGATTTATTTGACAAGTTCCATGCCCGGTTCGGAAGCAATAAGAGGAGAGGAAAGCCCACAGGGTCATTGGCACAGATCAGGCAGTATTCTAATGAGACCTTAGGCCAGTACGTGAACCTTCAGGCTGTAGGTCTGTTTCAGAACGGGTTGGACTTGGTGAAGTCAGAAAATTTGGTGAAGAAGCTGATGTTCAACCATCCGAAGAGCCTGGCTGAAGCATTCGAGAAGGCGAAAGGCTTCATAGTCGTAGAAGAAGCCATGAGCAGTTTGAAGCAGGGCTCTTTGGAAAAACCAAAGGAGAAAGACAAAGATAAATCGGATGGTAATCAAAAGAAGAATGGAGGAAATAATTATCGGTCTGACGACAATCAGAAGAAGTACAATAATTGGGGCTCGGGAGGAGGTCACCCACCTTTTCCGGGTCAGAAGGTGAATAAGGTGTACACTAAACTTAACACTGATCGGGCAACCATGTTGGAGCAGATAAAGGAACAGCCTTACTTTGAGCAACCTTGGGATAATCTTAAACCATGGTCTGGCAATCCTTACAAATACTATGATTACCATCAGGCGGCAGGGCATGATACTAATTGTTGCTGGAATTTAAGAGAATTTATTGAAAGGAAAGTACAAAGTGGAGCGTTGGTTCAGTATGTGGCAGGATGAGAGCCCCCGAAGGAGCATCAAAGGAACAAAGACACTGTCGCAGCAATCGACCAATGACAATACTAAGTCGAATCAAGGGCGAGACATGTTGTTGATGTAATCATAGGAGAAAACATGGGCAAAATTGCTGAGAAGAAGCGCAGGAGGGTATCTGGATTCGGTGATGACAGTGGCAGGTAAACCCCCAAAGAACGAAAGAGCCTACCCAGGTTCATGATCTCTTTCACAGACGAGGATTTCCCTTCCGAACCCATCGAACCTCATGAAGGAGCAATGGTAATTACTGCACAAATGGGTTCGGTGGACATGAAGCGGATGATGATAGATAATGGGTCTTCAGTGGATATCCTGTACGCACATGCTTATCAGAGGATGAACCTGGACGGAAGGAAGATCGAGATCAGGCTAGAGGCCCCCTTATATGGGTTCAGTAATGAGCCAGTTAAAGTCCCTGGGACTATTGAGTTACCAGTCATCTTCGGGACAACTCCTCAGCAGGTGGAGATTATGTGCAAGTTTTACGTGGTACATGTGGACTCGGCATACAACGCCATCTTGGGAAGGCCCACTCTAACAGCACTTCAGGCAGTGACGTTGATTCTCCACTTCAAGATTAAGTTTCCGATGCCACATGGAGTTGGGGAAGTTGCTGGAGATATAGACTTGGCAAGTAGATGTTATCAGAATGCATTGATCACTTTGGGCATAGGGGTCAGTAGACAGAAGTAAACCATGGCTATCGAAATCAAGCCATTTATAGAATGAAGTATGAAGCCATTGGTTATGCCAGCGGAGGAGACCGAAGAGGTTGAGTTGATTTTGGTAAAGAAGAAGAATACCATAAAGATAGGTTCAGGTCTGCCGGAACCCTTCCAGATGAACCTGGTGGAGTTACTTCGGGGCTATGCTGATATCTTTGCTTGGGTCCCCAGTGACATGCCTGGGGTGAGTCAAAAAGTTACCGAACATAGACTACATGTGGACCCAACAAAGAAACTGGTTCGGTAGAAGAGCAGGATTTTCGCGCCCGAGAGGCAGAAGATAATAAAAGAGGAGATCGCGAAGCTCTTGGCGGCAGATTCCAGATTTGAAATTGACTATCTGAAGTGGATGGCCAATGTGGTACTAGTGCAGAAACAAAACGGTAAATGGCATGTCTACATAAATTACATCGATCTGAACAAGGCGTGCCCGAATTACTTTTATCCTCTGCCTCACATCAATTAACTTATTGATACGACTTTGGGATATGCTCTGCTCAGTCTTATGGATGCTTTCCTGGGGTATCATCAGATTTCTATGGGCAAGGAGGACATCCCGAAGACAGCTTTCATTACCCATCGGTCGGTGTATGTTTATAAGAAGATGACCTTCGGCCTATTGAACACATGAGCTACTTATCAGAGGATGATGAACTATGTGTTCACAAGGCAGTTGTGGAAAAGCATGGAGGTCTATGTTGATGACATGATCGTCAAGAGCATGTCAGTTCAGGGTCATTTGGACGATCTGGAGGAGTGCTTCCAGATGATTCGTCATTATAATCTGAGGTTAAATCCAACCACATGCACCTTCGGACTTAGAGCAGGGAAATTCCTGGGTTATCTAGTCAGCAAAAGGGGAATAGAGGCCAATCCAGAGAAGATCCAAGCTATTTTGGATATGAAGTCTCCATAGTCTTATAAGGATGTTCAGCGCCTGACGGGTCGGATAACAGCATTAAGGAGATCCATGTCTAAGTCGGCAGAAAGGTGTTTGCCATTTTTTGATAAGTTGAAAGGGCAAAAGAACGCACAGATTTTCCATTGGACTTCGGAATGTGAGGATGCCTTTCAGGGAATCAAGGAGTATTTGTCTTCGGCGCCTTTGTTGGTGAAGCCAGTTCCTACTGAACCTTTGTATGTGTGTTTGGCGATAAGTTCATTGGCAGTAGGAACAGTTCTGGTGCGGGAGATTGGGGTTAAGCAGCACCTGGTTTACTATGTAAACCATGCCTTTAGGGATGCAGAGACAAGGTATCCGAACCTTGAGAAGTTTGCCTTTTCCCTGATAATAGCCAGTCGAAAGCTTCAGCAGTACTTCCAAGGTCGGTTAATAGTGTTGTACACAGATTAGCCATTGAAGAAGGTTGTGACGCCCCTAAAATAGGTATACATCACCCATCTTGAGTCGCCAAATACATGGTACAAAATACAAATAAAAACTTAATTATACAACTGTCGTGTAAAATACGACAAAACATATGCTGTGAGTTTTAATACAAATATTGTCATCTAGACAATATCCATACTCAATGGAGTCCTCATTAAATTTATTATCACAGTATTTTATAGAATAGTGAGGACTACTATGACACCATCTCGGACCATCACTCCATTCCCCGACTAGTCCCGGCTACGTTCTCATTTCCTGAAGAGAACAATGAAAGCAAAAGGGTGAGCTTAACTAGCCCAGTAAGAAATATTATGACTAAGATAATATAGGATAAATTATCATTAGCCTTCAACAATGTTAAACAAATAAAATATAATAGACATCAAGTTTAACTACAGCGGAATAAGCAATCCATTAGAAGAGTCAAATAGAGCATGATATCTACTATCTTTTATAATTTAAAATGTTTTCATCAATTTTTATCGCTGAGACTCAGCTAAATAAATAAACCAAGTCATCGAATCATCCCTGCACTACGGGCCAAGGATATTCATTAAATCATCAATAGTCATGACTATACCGAATAATCCCTGGTCATAATCATACCAAAAACTGTCTATCAATGCACTACAGGTCATTGAGGACTTTTACCACATCGTTTATAACATTACAGGTCATGATTACAATCAATGATCCTCGGTCATAATCATACCAAGTCCATCTCCTCGCACGTAAGCCAAAGATATACAACTATAAAACCAATAATCAATAATCCATCTTTGCGTAAGCCAAAGATATACAATTCAATAATCAATAGTCCATCTTTGCACGTAAGCCAAAGATAACTTTCATCACCATATAAGCATGAGGATGATGACAATGATATAAGCATTAATCAAATGAAAACAAGGATAAATATTAAAGACTTTAAATTTATCCAAATATTATCAACCACTTAATAAACTCATAATCTAATATTATTAATATTATAATAATATTTTAATCACTTCTTAAACTTATAAACAATTTATTTCAATTGTTTACACTTTACCAAATAATGCATTTAACCATTCAAAAATGCCATACTCATAAGATTTCATCACCAATGATCAAATCCCTCATCAAAAATCTGCATATACCCTATATAGGATTCCCAAGCCATAAAATCCTATTTTCCAATTTTGTTACTTCACATAACATATTTAATTCATTTACTCATAACTAGTTTATTTTCATGAAAAAATACCAAATCAGTCCCAAAAATATTTCTTTTTTATGGGATTTAGCGTAATATAGTCCCATATTGAACATATATTTTTCTCGAAATTTTTAAAATTCATTTACTATTTTTCATACTACCAAAACTGTTTAATATTTAGACATTTATCATAAATTGTACTTTTGTCCAAAATTCTAAAATTTACAGGGTATACTCTGTTATATATATATACTCCCAATAAAAATTTCACCAATTTTGGAGTTAACCACAAAGAGTTATAAGGGTTTACTTTTAAAATAGTCTTTTCCCATAAAATTCATAACTCTTAATCTATACATCTAAAAATCACCATTTTGGACACAATCTAGAAAACTCATCAAATTATCATTTCAAATTTTTCCGAAATTTTTGAGGGTTAGAAAATTACAAAACTGCCTCAAGTAAAACCCTTTTGAATGAAAATACTATTCATATGAATACAAAGGATCATTCACCATGCACGCAAATCCACCTGACAAAAGTTATTCCAATGTAATAATAAAAAATGGAATAAAAGAAGAATTCACCATGCATGCGATACATTTTACCGCAAGACAAACAAGTTATTCTCAATGTAATAATAAAGAATGGAACTGTGTCATGCGAGAAACGCATGTATGGGATATTCCAATGTAATAATAAAAAGAATGGAACCAGGTCATACGTAAACCGCATTGCACGGGATATTCCAACGTAATAATAAAGAATGGAATAACAAAGAATTCACCATGCATGCGATAGAGATCGATAGACATGTGTTATTCCAATGTAATAATAAAGAATGGAACCAGTGTCTAGCGTATCATCGCATGTAGATGAGATATTCCAACGTAATAATAAAGAATTAAATAATGTAAGAATTTCACCATGTATGCGGTATTAGATAGACAAGTTATTCCAACATAATAATAAAGAATGGAATAATGTAAGCTCTCTTCATGAATACTGAAAGAAATAATACCCCTTACCTTAGAATAAAGTTGGATACTGGAATAGAGAGGTAGCAGACTTCTCTTCTTCTTTCTTTCTATAATTTCTCTCTATAATAATTGCTCTATAGCTTTAGTGAATTGGTGAAAAATGAAGGAAGAATGAGCTTCTATTTATAGAAAAATATAGTTTCGATAATTGCACGTTTTGGGACTCGAAATATTACAGTCCAATACCCTTAACTTTTCTTTCATTTTTAATTCAGTCCTGTAAGTATTATCAAACTTACACCACCTCCCCTAATAGTAAATCATGTGAATCAATAGTTCTAGACATGTGAAAATACGAATTACAGTATAGTACCTTTATCTATACCTCCATTTTTAACTTAGTCATGCAAGTATTATCAATCTTGCACCAACTCCCCTAATAGTAAATGAATGTGACTCAATAGTACACACATGTGAACAAATAGTTATATAAGAATGTGAATTAGTAGCAATTAATTGCTCATTTATCCGATGAATTACCCGATTTATCAATATAACCCCCAGACATCAATTATCATCGGAATAGATGTCGATTTCCACTAACACTAATAATTCCAACACAATGGAACTATCAATTTCATCTTTAATCAAACACGAACTTATTCATCATTAATATTATAACTCACAATATTTAACAATCAGGTCATTCCTAGGAAAGAGGGGGCTTTCCGATAAGGATTTCTCCTTATCAAGCAATTAATTAGATGACCGCACCTCTCTTTGTGTAACTTCTAGACATTGTAAATATTGTAATTTAATAATATGAATAACTTTGTCGTCTAAATTATTGATTTAATAATATATCATATTATGCCGATGATACTATGATAATAATCGAATCAATAATATGAGAGATATGATGCAGCAAGTACTGTAGCAATAATTGAGTATAATTGAGTGACTTCTCACGTAAGCATCAATAATCAATACCGGTGTGCTACTACGCAACCACGCCAGACATCGCTTTTCTTTACTACTGAGTAGTTCAACAGCTTTAATGGTAAACTTTAGTCGTTATTTTCATAAAAATATTTCGCTGCTTTTCTCATTCCGACAATAATTTCGCATTGGGGGATCCACCAATGATTGTGGCAAATGTCACGGATATTCCCCACAAAAAAGAATATTCCCGACTTAATTGAATATTATATAACCACTTGCATACTTTTTAAAATTTCTAAATATTACCCACAACTATAACATTATCTCAAATCCACACCATAATTATGAAAAAAAATATTTTGAGAAAATTAAATCTTTATTCATAAAATCTGGGGTCTTACAATCTCCCCTCCTTATAAAATTTTGCCCTCAAAATTTACGTACGTACTTGGTATGCCGAAGAGGTGAGGATACCTTGACTTCATTTCAGATTCTAACTCTTGAGGTATAACCTTTGAGTGTTGAATACGATCCTTCTTATCCAAGATTTTAACATGTATCTCCTCATACGTTAAATCTTCTACTATCACGTCTAGTTCTAATTTAATAACATGGTTCGGGTCATCCACATATTTACGTAACATCGATAGGTGAAAAACGCAACATAGTTGGCGGTAAAACGAGTCTATAGGCCACAGTTCCTACTCGACTGAGGATTTCAAATGGGCCAATTAAATCGAGGGTTGAGATAACGCCTTCTTGAACCTTCTTCTTCACATTCATTAGATTCGGGTATGAAGCTTGAGCGGCTTTAACTTTATCGATTAAAGTCGATTCTAATCGTATATTCGTTATCTTCACGTGGGTCCCTAGAGTCTTTAACTCTATCTTCATCATTTGTAAGTTATACGAAATGGGTTTTTGTGTTAACAACATCGCACTCGTAAATGCATACGATCTTCTACTCAACGCGTCAGCTACAACGTTCGCTCTTCCACGATGATATTGAATGGTATGATCGTAATCTTCAATAGCTCGAGCCAACGTATTTGGCACATTATACGATCGTTTTAGGTAAAGAAATATTTAAGGGTTTTAGAAATGGGTTTTGTACTGGGGTCAATACAAAATTTGATTTCATGCTCTAGGGGTAAGCTAAGAAGTTCTTTAAGAATACGTCAGGAAATTTATTAACGATAGAAATATCATTTAAAAACTGTGACTCTCATCCAAGACTTGGATAGCACATGAAGTGAAGGTTTCTACTAACGAAGTTTCAACCAATAAGTCAAAGTCTAACTTATTTAAACGTTGAACGCAAGCAAGAGAGATAAAATAATGGGTAGAACTGGTATCTAATAAGGCATAGACTTCGCAAGAATTTATAATTAACTAACCCGTGCTAACTTCGTTTGGGTTACTCGCTTTTCGAGAAGTCACGAAAAACGCTCTTCCTGAAATCACTGACTTTGTTTTGTCTGTATCCGCCTTTAATGCCACCATCCCAACTGGACTTGACTTTGGTGCACGACAAAATCGGGCTAGGTGACCTTCTTTTCCACAATTGTAACATGCTTTGGACTGCATCACGCAGTTTGAACTGATATGTCCCTCCCCTCCGCATTTGTAACATACGACCGATGGTCGTTCTCCTTCCTTAACAACAGGTGCTGGTGCTGACATCTTTCCATCATTGTTGAATCTCCTCTTCTTGAAATTTCCACTCCTATTATCTTGGCCATGATTACCACCGAAGTGGTTACCATTCTTGGCATGATAATTTCCTCAACGATGGTTATCATTGTTCCAATGGTCGTTGCCACTAGTACGATTATTATCGTTGCCTTTTAGTTGGGCTGGTTCATTATCACCCTCCAATAACTGAGCCCTATTCACTACATCTGAATATAAACACAATTTTTGAGAAATGAGGTATTGACGTATATCGGGTTTCAAACCTCTTATAAACATTCGCGTCATTCGCTCCTCATCATCAACCAAATGAGATGCAAACTGGGATAACTCCGTAAATTTAGCCTCGTATTGCGACACGGTCATATTGTTTTGCTCCAACTTGATAAACTCCACCTCCTTCATGTGATTAAAATATTATTATAATATTAATAATATTAGATTATGAGTTTATTAAGTGGTTGATAATATTTGGATAAATTTAAAGTCTTTAATATTTATCCTTGTTTTCATTTGAATAATGCTTATATCATTGTCATCATCCTCATGCTTATATGGTGATGAAAGTTATCTATGGTTTACGTGCAAAGATGGACTGTTGATTATTGAATTGTATATCTTTGGCTTACGTGCAAAGATGGACTGTTGATTATTGGTTTTATAGTTGTATATCTTTGGCTTACGTGCATAGATGGACTTAGTATGATTATGACCAAGGATCATTCGGTATAATCATGACCTGTAATGTTATAAATGATATAGTAAAAGTCCTCAGTGGCCTGTAATGCATTGATGAATAGTTTTTGGTATGATTATGACCAAGGATTGTTCGGTATAGTCATGACCATTGATGATTTAATGAATATCCTTGGCCCGTAGTACAAGGACGATTAGATGATGTGGTTTATTTATTAAGCTTAGTCTCAGCGATAAAAATTGTTGATAACATTTTAAATCATAAAAGATAGTAGATATCATGCTCTACTTGACTCTTCTAATGGATTTCTTATTCCGCTGTAGTTAAACTTGATGTCTATTGTATTTTATCAGTTTAACATTGTTGAAGACTAATGATAATTTATTCTGCATTATCTTAGTCATAATATTTCTTACTGGGTTAGTTGAGCTCACCCCTTTCTTTCAATGTTCTCTTTAGGAAATGAGATCGTAGTCGGGACTAGTCGGAGAACGGAGTGACGGTCCAGATGATAGTATTAGTAGTCCTCACTATTCTGTTACATAGTGTGACAATAAATGTAATGAGGACTCCTTTGAGTGTGGATTTTGTCTAGATGATAATATTCTTATTAAAACTCTCAATTTATGTTTTATCGTATTTTACACGACTATTGTATAGTTAGTTTGTATTTGTATTCAGTACCTTGTATCTGGCGACCCAAGATGGGTGATGTATACCTATTTTGGGGACGTCACAGTTGGTATCAAAGCTTAGGGATATGATCCCTGGCTGAGATGTGAGACAATAACTAGGAGGGGAGAGATGGGAAATTCCTTCGCTAGTATGATCTACCTAAGTTTATTTGGTATTTAATTGGTCTGTCAGAGTATAAGGATAATATGTGATATGTTAATTAACCCTTGTTTTGTTGCAGTATTTGAAAATGGCATCCGAAAATGTTGAGATAAGCAATGAAGCACATGAGATCGTTCAGTCACCAACGATCATTACCCAGGAGAATGTGCAACAGGAAGAAAATAATCCTCATGTAAACAATAACACCAATGAAATGGTGAACGATGGGATGGTCAGAGGCTTTATGAAATTCATGCAACATCAGGCGAAGGCGGCTCCTGTCCAAAATGCAGGTGGAAACACTGACAACTCTAGGATGGTCACTGCTAAGCAGTTCAAGAAACTGGGACCACTGGAGTTTTTTGGAGAGCCAAAACCACTTAAGGCAGAGACGTGGATAAAGCAAATCAACAAGATATTTGATGTCTTGGGATACTCCAAGGAGCACAAGGTTCCCTTTGCCACCTTCATATTACGTACAGAGGTAGATTACTGGTGGGAATCTGTAAAGAGTACTCAACCTGCCGCACCGAAGATGTCTTGGGAGAAGTTCCAAGAGCTGTTCAACGACAAGTACTTTCCAGAAAGTATTCGTCACATGAAGGAGGTAGAGTTCATCAAGCTTGAGCAAAACAATATGACCGTGGCGCAGTACGAAGCTAAGTTTACCGAGTTGTCTAGGTTTGCGTCTCACTTGGTTGATAATGAGGAGAGAATGATGTGGGTGTTTCTAAGAGGTTTGAAACTCGAGATACGTCAATACCTTATCTCTCATAAACTGTGTTTGTATTCAGATGTTGTGAATAGGGCTCAATTATTAGAGCGTGATAATGAGTCAACCCAACCAAGAGAGAGCAGCCGACAAGTCGATAATACCAGTGGTAGCAGTCATCGAAGCGATGACAACAAACATGGAGGGAATCAATATGCCAGAAATGATAACCACTTCGGTGGTAATCATGGCCAAGACAATAGGAGTGGAAAGTTCAAGAAGATAAGGTTCAGTAAAGATGGAAAGATGTCAGCACTAGCACCCGCTATTAAGGAAGGATAACGACCGCCGGTCGTATATTACAAATATGGAGGGGAAGGACACATAAGTCCAAACTGCACGATGCAGTCTAAAGCATGTTATAATTGTTGAAAAGAAGGCCACCTAGCCCAATTTTGTCATGCACCAAAGTCAAGTCCAGCTGGGATGGAGGCGTCAAAAGGTGTCCCAGACAAGATAAAATCGGTAGTTCAAGGAAGAGCGTTTGTCATAACCTCCCAAAAAGCGAGGAATCCGAACGAGGTGATCACGGGTAAGCTAACCATAAGCTCTAGTGAAGTTTATACTTTATTTGATACCGGTTCTACCAATTTCTTTATTTCTCCTACTTGCGCTCAACGTTTAAATTTGACTCCAGAGAAATTAGACTTTGATTTATCTATTGAAACTCCGTTGGGAGAAACCTTCATTACATCCACGGTTTATAAGTCCTGTTTGATTCAATTCGGTAACCGCACATTACCTGTCGATCTTATTTCTTTGAAAATACTTGCATTCGATGTGATTTTAGGGATTGATTGGTTAAATACTCATCATGCTAAAATCGATTGTTTTCGTAAGGTTGTTAGCTTTCATATTTCTAACCAACCTATTATGCGAATTCAAGCAACCAAACCATTAAAATCCATAACTATCATCTCAAGCCATAAAGTTATTCGTTTATTGAAAAATGGATGTCAAGCTTTCTTAGCTCATGTCACGGATCTATATAAAAATACGTCAGTTTGAATGATATTTCTATTGTTAATGAATTTCCTGACGTATTCCCTGAAGAACTTCCTGGCCTACCCCCAGAGCGTGAAATTAAATTTTGTATCGACCTTGAATGCAGTGTACAAAACCCATTTCCAAAGCCCCATATCGAATGGCTCCTATTGAACTTCGTGAGTTAAAACCAAACTATAAGAATTGTTAGACATAGGTTTCATTCGGCCCCAGACGCCGTCCCTTGGGGTGCTCCTGTTCTATTCGTGAAGAAGAAAGATGGAGGTATGCGACTTTGTATTGATTATCGGGAGTTGAATCATGTCACCATCAAAAATAAATTCCCGCTTACCTCGTATTAATGATCCGTTTGACCGATTATAAGGTGCCAAATTCTTTTCAAAGATCGATTTAGTTCGGATATCATCGATTGAAGATTAAAACTGATGATATTCCAAAGATCGCTTTCGAAACTCGATGCGGGCATTATGAATTCCTAGTCATGTCTTTTGGATTGACTAATGCTCCTACTGCCTTCATGGACATTATGAACCGAGTATTCAAGGAATATTTGAATCACTTTGTGGTCGTCTTTATTGATGACATCCTCATATACTCCAAAACCCGTGAAGACCATGAGCAACACTTGAGGCTGATACTTCAAAAGCTTCGTGAAAACAAGCTATATGCCAAGTTGAAGAAATGCGAGTTCTAGCTTGAGGAAGTTTCATTCCTTGGGAACGTGATATCAAATCATGGAATATATGTTGACCCGACAAAGATTGAAGCAATTCAAAGTTGGGAGCAACCTAAGTTAGTGACCGAAGTACGTAGCTTTCTCGGTTTAGCTGGTTATTATCGGAGATTCATAGAAGGGTTTTCTCGAATCGCTACTCCATTAACGCAGCTGACTCGAAAAGATACAAAATTTAGTTGGAGCGAGGAATGTGAGAAGAGTTTTCAAGAACTCAAGAGTAGACTCATTTCAGCACCTGTTCTGACAATTCCATCTGGCATGGAGGGATTTGTCATTTATAATGATGCTTCAGGAAAAGGGTTAGGATGTGTTCTCATGCAATATAGGAAAGTCATAGCCTATGCCTCATGACAACTCAAAGAATATGAGAGGAATTATCCTACTCATGATCTAGAGTTGGCAGCTGTTGTTTTTGCGCTTAAGATCTGGAGGCATTACTTGTATGGAGAGAAGGTGGAAATCTATACGGATCATAAAAGCCTCTAATATTTGTTCACTCAAAAGGAACTCAACATGCGGCAACGATGTTGGCTTGAGCTGTTGAAAGATTATGATCATACCATTCAATACCATCCTGGAAAAGCGAACGTAGTAGCTGACGCATTGAGTAGAAGATCATATACGGGTACAAGTGCGATATTGTCATTGCAAAGGTACATTATATATGACTTATGAAGAATAAAGATAGAGTTAAAGCCTCAAGGGACCCATATGATGATGGCTAATATACGAGTAGAACCGACTTTAATCGATAAAGTTAAAGCTGCTCAAGCTACAAACCTGGAGCTGATGCATATGAAGAAGAAAGTGGAAGAAGGTGCTATTCCGGAAGCAAGAATCGATGAAGAAGGAATACTTCGAGTCAACTCCAGAATTTGTGTTCCTAACGATTCTTACCTGAAGTATAAAATCATGATGGAGGCGCACAACACACCGTTTGCAATCCATCCTGGGAGTACCAAAATGTATCATGATCTTCGACATACATTTTGGTAGAGCAATATGAAGAGAGAGATAGCAGGGTTTACCTCAAGGTGTCTAACTTGTCAACGAGTCAAGGCAGAGCATCAAGTGCTAAAAGGTCTATTGCTACCACTTGAAATTCCAGAATGGAAGTATGAGCACATTACCATGGATTTCGTTACTGGTCTTCCCAAGGTTTCTCAAGGCATAGATGCGATTTAGGTCATTGTTGATAGATTGACCAAGTCTGCTCATTTCTTGACAATACGAGAAACTTATACACTTGAACGTCTTGCTAGTATGTATATAAATGAGATTGTAAGATTTCATGGTATGCCAGTATCTATAGTTTCTAATCGAGACCCAAGATTCACTTCAAGATTTTGGGTCAGTTTGCAAAAAGCTATGGGCACGGATTTACGATTTAGTTCGGCATATCATCCTCAAACAGATGGACAGTCGGAAAGGACTATTCAAACTCTTGAAGATTTATTAAGACTCTATGTCCTTGACTTCAAGGGAAGTTGGGACAAGTTCTTACCATTGGTGGAGTTTTCCTACAACAACAGTTATCAAGCAAGTATTGGCATGGCTCCATTTGAGGCGTTGTAGATGGGAAGAAAGTGTCGTTCACCAAGATCTTTGGGATGAGGTGGGTGAGGCAACATTGTTGGGACCGGATTTGGTACGTATGACTACGAAAAAGATTCAAACGATCCGACAACGTATAAAAACCTCACAAGATCGACAAACGAGTTATGCTGATCTTCATCAAAAGGACGTGGAATTCGCTATTGGAGATCATGTGTTGTTACGTGTTGCTCCATGGAAAGGATTTATAAGATTTGGAAAGAGAGGAAAGCTCAATCCTCGATTCATTGGCCCATTTATATTCCTCGAACGAGTAGGAACTGTGGCCTATAGACTCGCCTTACCACCAAGTATGTCTCGTGTTCATAATGTTTTTCACATATCTATGTTACGTAAATATGTGAAAGACCCGAACCACATTATTGAATTAGAACCGGACAAGATAGAGGAAGATTTAACGTATAAAAGGATCATATTCTACGCTCCAAGGTTATACCTTAAGTCATAGTTTTATGGAGAAACCACGATGTGGAAGAAATGACGTGGGAGTTAGAATATGAGATGAAGTCAAGATATCCTCACCTTTTCGATATACCAGGTACGTACCCTAATTTTGAGGACAAAATTTCATAAGAAGGGGTGGTTGTAAGACCCCAACTTTAATGAATAAAGATTAATTTCTCTCGAAATATATTTTTGAATATTATGGTGTGGATATGATATAATGTTATAGTTGTGGGTAATATTTACATAATTTGCAAAGTAAGCAAGTGGTTATATAATATTCGATTGGTTCAGAATATTCATTTTAACAGAAATATTCGATGACCAAGACAATCATTAAGTGGACCCCACAATGTAAAGTATTATATTATCGTAGTAAGAAAACGAGCGTAATTATCTTTTATTAAAAATAACAAATGGAAGTGTTACCGCTTAAAACTATTGAATCGACCCAAGAGTAAAAGTACAAAGAATACGCTGGTTGCATAGTAGCACACCAGTATTGATTATTGATGCTTACGTAAGAAGTCACTCAGTTATACTCAATTATTGCTACAGTAATTGATGCATCGTCTCTCATATTATTGATTTGATTATTGTCACAGTATCATCTGCATAATATGATATATTATTAAATCAATAATTGAGACGACAAAGTTGTTCATATTATTAAATTGCAATATTTACAATGTCTAAAAGTTCTGTCAAGGAGAGGTTTGGTCACCTAATTGCGCTCCAATAGGGAGAAATCCTTATTGGAAAGCCCCCTCTTTCCTGGGAACGACCTGGTTGTTAAATTTTGTGAGTTATAATATCAATGATGAATAAGTTCGTGTTGATTAAAGATGTATTTGATAGTTCCATTATGTTGAAATTATTTGTGTTCGTGGAAATTGACATTTATTTCGATAATAATTGATGTCTGGAGGTTATATTGTTCAATCAGGTATTCGGGGTACTTTTCATGTCAGAGTACTATTCATGAGTTACTATTCATGAGTTACTATTCACGGGGTACTATTCACCCGAAAAATATATTTCTTTTTTGTCCAAATCATTTTTGGGTACAATATTTTTTAAATGAGGAGATGTGCTAATTTTTCACACCGTTGGTTGAAATTATAATAGTAAATCAATATGGATCGTTGATTTAAAGTTTTAATAGTAACTTGTCCTTTCAGTTTTCCAAGAGTTATTTGTCCCTTCAGTTTTTCAAGAGTTATTTGTCCCTTCAGTTTTCCAAGAGTTATTTGCCTCTTCGGTGTTTCAAGAGTTAATTGCCCCTTCGCAAATAGTAGTTGTCTCTTCAATATTACCAAGAGTCATTTTGACCCTTTGTTAAGACCAAGAGCCACTTTCAGTTCTTTTATAAATAGAAGCTCATTCCTTCATTATTTCTTACGAATTCACTAAAACTCTAGAGAGAGAAACTATAGAGAGAAAGAAGAAAAGTATTCTGCTACTTCACTTTTCCAATATCCAGTTTCTTCTAAGGTAAGGGGTATTATTCTTTCGTATTCATGAAGAGAATTATTTTCCTTCAATACTCGTAAGAGTTGTTATTCCATTCTTCATTATTATGTTGGAATAACCTGTTTATGCGAAGTACCATATACATGGTGAAATTCTTCTGATATTCCATTCTTCATTATTATGTTGGAATAACCTATTTATGCGAAGTACCGCATACATGGTGAAATTCTTCTGTTATTCCATTCTTCATTATTATGTTGAATAACTTTGTATGCGGCGAAGTACCGCATACATGGTGAAATTCTTCTATTATTCCGTTGTTTATTATTCATTCGAAATATCCTCGCTCACGTGCGTTCTACCTACCGGACTCGTTCCATTATTTATTATTCGCTGAATATCATGTATGTGCGTTTTTGGGACTCGGTTCCATTATTTATTATTCTCAGTAGGAATATCCCATCTGCATGCGCGTACGCATGACCGTTCCATTATTTATTATTCTGCTTGGGAATAACTCGTTATGCGTATTCATCACACACATGGTGAATCCTTCTGTTATTCCATTCTTTATTATTCTGTTGGAATAACCTGTCTATGTGGATTACCACATGCATGGTGAATGATCCTTTGTATTCATTCCTTATAAAATTGTGGAAATAATCTGTATACATGGATTACCGCATGACGGGTGAAAATCTATTTGCAGTTTCATATATTCTATTATATTCAGTTGGTTAAAGTTTTGGTTTCTATACTCCATGAAATTAGTAGAATATCCTGGATATTTGCGCTTCATCCAGTATCTTTTCATGGAAATATTCTTCTACACATTCTTGAATTTTACTCCACAAAGCAGTATCATGTTGACAATTTGGACGTTATTGAGTTATGGATAAATTAATTCTTGAACTTGTTTTATTGAATTATTATGTCATTGTCGTCATCCTCATGCTTATATTGTAATGAAAGTCATCTTTGGCTTACGTTCATAGATGGACTTAGTATGATTATGACCAGGGATCATTCGGTATAATCATGACCTGTAATGTTATAAATGATATAGTAAAAGTCCTTAATGGCCTGTAATGCATTGATGAATAGTTTTTGGTATGATTATGACCAGGGATTGTTCGGTATAGTCATGACCATTGATGATTTAATGAATATCTGTGGCCCGTAGTACAGGGATGATTAAACGATGTGGTTTATTTATTAAGCTGAGTCTCAGCGATAAAAATTATTGATAACATTTTAAATCATAGAAGATAGTAGAAATCATGCTCTACTTGACTCTTCTAATGGATTGTTTATTCCACTGCAGTTAAACTTGATGTCTATTGTATTTTATCAGTTTAACAGTGTTGAAGACTAATGATAATTTATTCTACATTATCTTAGTCATAATATTTCTTACTAGGCTAGTTGAGCTCACCCCTTTCTTTCACTATTCTCTTCAGGAAATGAGAACGTAGCCGGGACTAGTCGGAGAACAGAGTGATGGTCCAGATGATAGTATTACTAGTCCTCACTATTCTGTTAAATAGTGTGACAATAAATGTAATGAGGACTCCTTTAAGTGTGGATATTTTCTAGATGACAATATTCTTATTAAAACTCTCAATTTATGTTTTGTCGTATTTTACACGACTGTTGTATAGTTAGTTTGTATTTGTATTCAGTACCTTGTATCTGGCGACCCAAGATAGGTGATGTATACCTATTTTGGGGGCGTCACGGACATTATACGCCGATGGATCGTCTACTTTAGATATCTGTGGGGTTGGGATCATCCTGACGAGTCCAGAGGGGTTTAAAGTACAGCAAGTCATCAGATTCGGGTTCAGGGCAATGAACAACAAGGCTGAATATGAAGCAGTGTTAGCAGGGTTACGATTGGCAAAGAGTCTTGAGGTTCAGAGTTTGATTATCTAAAGTGACTCTCTGTTGGTCGTCAAACAGGTTTCTGGGGAGTACGAAGCTCGGGGTTCAAAAATGGTGAAGTATCTGGCAGAGTTGAAGGCTTCAGTGCTTCGATTCTTATGAGTTTCAAAGGATAGACAGATCAGATAACTCAATAGCAGATGTGTTGGCGAAGTTAGCCACAACTGAGGCAAGCACGTTCGATGGGTCAGTTTATTTATAGGTCTTGAAGCAGCCAAGTGTTCAGCATGAAGAGGTGATGTGTGTGGAACGTTCTAACGGCTGGATGACTCCTTATCTCGACTATTTGGCAGATGGTGTGCTGCCTTTGGATCAGATGTTGGCTAAGAAAGTGAAGTATAGAAGCTCGAATTTCGTGCTAAGTGATGGGGATCTTTATCGAAGGGCTTACTCATCTCCTTTGCTAAAGTGTTTGCTTTCCTCTAAGGCTGAGTATGTTCTTCGACAAGTTCATGATGGGATTTGCGGTGATCACATGGCAGTGAAGTCACTAGCATATAAGGTGCTATAACAGGGGTATTACTGGCCAACAATTTTCAAAGAAGCCACTGAGTATGTGAAGAAGTGTCCAAAGTGCCAGTTGAACAGTCTGGTCCCCCATCAGCCACCAAAGGACTTATATTCGGTTTTTTCTCCCATACCTTTTGATGTTTGGGGAGTGGACATACTGGGTCCGTTGCTAAAGGCTAAGGGTAAAGTCAATTTTGTTATAGCGGCGATCGATTATATGACTAAGTGGGTGGAGGCGAAACCTCTTCGAGCGATCACGGAGCAGGAGTGCTTAAAATTTCTCAAGGAGTATGTGGTTTTCCGGTTCGGCATTCCTGTGGTGGTGGTTTTGGACAATGGATGTCAGTTTATGGGTTCGAAGTTTGAAGCCTTTTTAAAAGAGTTGGGAATTCAGCACCGGAAGACTTCGGTTGCTCATCCATAGTCGAATGCGCGGGTAGAAGTGACTTACGGAACTCTTCTGAACGGTATTAAAAGGAGGCTTGATGAAGCAAAAGAAAGATGGCCAGAGGAGTTACTTAGCGTGTTATGGGCCTATCGAACTACACCGAGGACTACTACGGGATACTCGCCTTTTAGACTGGCTTATGGTTCAGATGCTTTAGTTCCTGTGGAGATTGGTTATCCAAGCCTTCGGGTTAGTCAGTTTTGGGAAGTGTATAATGACAAGGGTGGATTTGCTTGAAGAAGTCAGGGAAGCGGCCTTCGTAAAGTTGGCTGTGACGCCCCCAAAATAGGTATACATCACCCATCTTAGGTCGCTAAATACATGGTACTGAATACAAATACAAACATTATTATACAACATGAGCTGAGAGTTTTTACACGAATATTATCTTCTAGACAATATCCAAACTAAAATGGAGTCCTCATTACATTTATTCTCACACTATTTTATATAATAGCGAGGACTACTATAACACCATCTCGGACCATCACTCCGTTCCCTGACTAGTTCCGGCTACGTTCTCATTTTCTGAAGAGAACAATGGAAGTAAAAGGGTGAGCTCAACTAGCCCAGTAAGAAATATTATGACTAAGATAATTCAGAATAAGTTATCATTAGTCTTCAACAATGTTAAACTGATAGAATATAATGGACAACAAGTTTAACTACAGCAGAATAAGCAATCCATTAGAAGAGTCAAGTAGAGCATGATATCTACTATCTTCTATGATTTAAAAAGTTTATCATTAACTTTATCGCTGGGACTCGGCTTAATAAATAAATCACATCATCAAATCTTCACTGCACTACAGGCGAAGGATATTCATTAGTATCACTTCCACAAATTATTCTTTCATTATGGGCCAAGAATATTCGTGTAATCATCAATGGTCATGATCATACCGAATTATACCTGGTCATAATCATACCAATCAATAGTCCATCTATGCACGTAAGCCAAATATGACTTTCATCACAATATAAGCATGAGGCTGAAGACAATGATATAAGAATTCAATTAAAAGAAAGGAAAGGATAAATTTTTAAAGATTTATAATTTAATTTATCCAGAATTCAATAATATCCAAATTGCCAACATAATACTGCTTTGTGGAGTAAAATTCAAGAATAATATCCATGTGTCAGAAATAATTTGGACAGAAAAGAAATAAATTTTTTGATGAATAGTACCCCGTGAATAGTATCCTATGAATAGTACTTCGGGAATAGTACCCTGTGAATAGTACCCCGATATGAAAAGTGGCCCGAATACCTGAGTGAACAATATTTGAGTGAATAATTACTGGGTGAATAGTAACCTGACATGAAAAGTGCCCCGAATAACCGAATGAATAATATTCTAGTGAATAGTAACCGGGTGAATAGTAACCCATGAATAGTACCCCAGGTGAAAATATTGATATTTAATAAGAAAAGTTCATATCAATATTTCAATGAAACGATACTGGATGAAGCGCAAAAGTCAAGGATATTCCACTAATTTCAAGGATTATAGAAGCAATACTTACCATAGTAAGTTTAGATTTAAGAATATGAAAAAAAATAACATACGAAACTGCAAATGGATTTTCACATGTCATACGGTACGTAATCCGCGTAGACAGGTTATTTTGACATAGTAAAGGATGAATAAGAAAATAGTATTCTTTAGGAATACGAAAGAAATAATACCCCTTACCTTAGTAAAAGGCTGGATACTGCAATAGTGAAGTAGCAGAATACTCTTCTTCTTGCTCTCTATAGTTTCTTTCTCTATAGTGTCTCTTTTGAATTTCAGTGAATTGGTGAGAATGAAAGAAGAATTAATCTTCTATTTATAGGAGAATGGACTAAATAGTAACTGATTCATGAACGGTCCAGATTGATTACCTATTAGAACGAACGGTCCAGATTGATTACCTATTAGAACGAACGGTTCATATTGATTACTATTAAAACCACAACCGACAGTCCAGACTGATTTACTTTTAAAACCACCACCGACGGTCCAGATTGATTTACTTTTAAAATCACCACCGACTTTATCCCGCATTGATTTACTATTAAAACTACCAACGATTTTATCCGCATTGATTTACTATTAAAACCACCATCAATGGTCCATATTGATTTACTATTAAAACCACCATCAATGGTCCAGATTGATTTACTATTACAACCACCATCAATGGTCCAGATTGATTAACTATTAAAACCACCATCAATGGTCCAGATTGGTTATCTATTAAAACCACTATCGACGGTCTATAAAATTAGTAAATCTTCCCATGAAATACTAAGTCAAACTTACAACAAACGCCTCATAACAATCCCTATATTTATATCAAAAATTGAATAAATATTTACCACAAATTATTTATCTTTAATAAAACACATTATTAACAATTATTCATCATTAATATTATAACTCATAATATTTAACAACCAGATCATTCCCAATAAAGAGGGGGCTTTCCGATAAGGATTTCTCCCTATTGGCGCGCAATTAGGTGACCAAACCTCTCCTCTACAGAACTTTCTAGACATCGTCAATATTGCAAATAATAATATGAATAACTTTGTCGTCTCAATTATTGATTTAATAATATAAAATATTAATACTGTGACAATAATTGAATCAAATAACGTGAGATACTATGCAACAATTACTGTAGCAATAATTGAGTATAACTGAGTGACTTCTCACGTAAGCATCAATAATCAATACCATGTGCTACTATGCAACCACGCGTATTATTGTACTTTTACCAATCGGGTAGTTCAACAAATTTAACAGTAAAACTTTCATTTATTATTTTTATAAAAAGATAATTCTGTCATTTTCTTACTACGACAATACTTCCGTTGTGGGGTCCACCAATGATTATGTCGTCGTACGAAATATTCCCTGTTAAAACGAATATTCCCCGACCAATCGAATATTCCCCAACACAACAAATATTTTATAACAACTTGCTTACTTTGCAAAATTTTCAAATATTACCCACAACTATAACATTATATCATATCCACACCATAATATTCAAAAACATATTTTGAGAAAAATTATTCTTTATTCAAAAAAAAATTGGGGTCTTATAACCTCCCCTTCTTATGAAATTTCATCCTCGAAATTAAGGTACGTACCTAATATGTCGAAGAGGTTAGGATACCTTGATTTTATTTCAAATTCTAACTCCCAGGTCATTTCCTCCACATTATGGTTTCTCCACAAAACTTTGACTTGAGGTATAACCTTGGAGCGTAGAATATGATCCTTCTTATCTAAGATTTTAACAGGTACCTCTTCATACGTTAAATCATCCGCTATCTTTCATATATTTACGTAACATAGATATGTGAAAAACGTTATGAACACGAGACATACTTGGCGGTAAGGCGAGTCTATAGGCCACAGTTCCTACTCGATCGAGGATTACAAATGGGCCAATGAATCGAGGATTGAGCTTTCCTCTCTTTCAAAATCTCATAACTCCTTTCCATGGAGCAACACATAATAACACGTCATCCCCAATATTGAATTCCACGTCCTTTCGATGAAGATCAGCATAACTCTTTTGTCGATCTTGTGAGGTTTTTATACGTTTTCGGATCGTTTAAATTTTTTTTGTAGTCATACGTACCAACTCCGGGCCCAACAATGTTACTTCACCCACCTCATCCCAGCATATTGGAGAACGACACTTTCTTCCATACAATGCCTCAAATGGAGCCATGCCAATACTTGCTTTGATAACTGTTGTTATAGGAAAACTCCACCAATGGTAAGAACTTGTCCCAACTTCCTTTGAAGTCAAGGACACGAGTCTTAATAAATCCTCAAGAGTTTGAATAGCCCTCTCTGACTGCCCGTCTATTTGAGGATAATACACGGAACTAAATCGTAAATCTGTGCCCATAGCTTTTTGCAAACTAACCCAAAATCTTGAAGTGAATATTGGGTCTCGATAAGAAACTATGGACACTTGATGTTCTGCCTTGACTCATTGACAAGTTAGATACCTTGAGATAAACCCAGCTATCTCTCTCTTCATATTGCTCCACCAAAATGTATGTCGAAGATCAAGATACATTTTGGTACTCCCAGGATGGATTGCAAACGGGTTGTGCGCTTCCATCATGATTTTATAATTCAAGTCAGAATCGTTAGGAACACAAAGTCTGGAGTTGATTTGAAGTATTCGTTCTTCATCGATTCTTTCTTTTAGAATAGCACCTTCTTGCACTTTCTTCCTCATATGCGCATCGCCTCCAGTCTCAGTAGCTTGAGCGACTTTAACTTTATCGATTAAAGTCGATTCTACTCAGTATATTCACCATCATCACATGGGTCCTGAGTCTTTAACTCTATCTCCATCCTTTGTAAGTCATACAAAATGGGCCTTTATATTGACAATATCGCACTCGCACTGCATATATGATCTTCTACTCAATGCGTCAGCTACTACGTTCGCTTTTCTAGGATGGTATTGAATGGTATGATCATAATCTTTCAACAGCTCAAGCCACCGTGGTTGTCGAATGTTAAGTTCCTTTTGAGTGAAGAAATATTTGAGGCTTTTATTATCCGTATAGATCTCCACCTTCTCTCCATACAGGTAATGCCTCCAAATCTTAAGTGCAAAAATGACAGCTGCCAACTCTAGATCATGAGTAGGATAATTCCTCTCATATTCTTTGAGTTTTCGTGAGGCATAGACTATGACTTTCCCATGTTGCATGAGAGCGCATCCTAAACCTTTGCCTGAAGCATCACTGTAGATGATAAATCCCTCCGAACTAGATGGTATTGTCAGAATAGGTGCTGAAATGAGTCTCCTCTTGAGTTCTTGAAAACTCTTCTCGCATTCCTCGCTCCAACCAAATTTTGTATCTTTCTGAGTCAGCTGAGTTAATGGAGTAGCAATTCGAGAAAACCCTTCTATGAATCTCTGATAATAACCAGCTAAGTCGAGAAAGCTACATACTTTGGTCACTGACTTAGGTTGTTCCCAGCTTTGAATTGCTTTAATCTTCGTCGGGTCAATAGATATTCCATGATTTGATATCACGTGCCCAAGGAATGCTACTTCCTCAAGCCAGAACTCGTATTTCTTCAACTTGGCATAAAGCTTTTTTCACGAAGCTTTTGGAGTATCAGCCTCAAGTGTTGCTCATGATCTTCACGACTTTTGGAGTAAATAAGGATGTCATCAATAAAGACGACCACAAAGTCATATCTGTGACGCCCCCAAAATAGGTATACATCACCCCTCTTGAGTCGCCAAATATATGGTACAAAATTCAAATACAACTCTTAATTATACAACAGTCGTGTAAAATACGACAAAACATAATCTAAGAGTTTTAATAAGAATATTGTCATCTAGACAATATCTACACTCAATGGAGTCCTAATTACATTTATTGTCATAATATTTAACAGAATAGTGAGGACTACTAATGCTATCATCTGGACTGGCACTCCATTCCCCGACTAGTCCCGGCTATGTTCTCATTTCCTGAAGAGAACAGTGAAAGAAAGGGTGAGCTCAACTAGCCCAGTAAGAAATATTATGATTAAGATAATGCAAAATAAATTATCATTAGTCTTCAACAATGTTAAACTGATAAAATACAATAGACATCAAGTTTAACTGCAGCGGAATAAGCAATCCATTAGAAGAGTCAAGTAGAGCATGATATATACTATCTTCTATGATTTAAAATGTTTTCATCATTTTTTATCGCTGAGACTCAACTTAATAAATAAACCACATCATCAAGTCATCCCTGCATTACGGGCCAAGGATAGTCATTAAATCATAAATGGTCATGACTATACCAAATAATTCCTAGTCATAATCATACCAAAAACAATCCATCAATGCACTACAGGCTACTGAGGACTTTTACCACATCATCTATAACATTACAGGTCATGATTATACCGAATAATCCCTGGACATAATCATACCAAGTCCATCTATGCACGTAAGCCCAAGATGACTTTCATTATAATATAAGCATGAGGATGATGACAATGACATAATAATTCAATAAAACAAGTTCAAGAATAAATTTTAAAGATTTATAAGTTAATTTATCTTGAAATCAATTACGTCCAAATTGTCAACATGATACTACTTTGTGGAGTAAAATTCAAGAATGCTCAAAAGAATATTTCCATGAAAAATCTACCTGGATGAAGCGCAAAATATCCGTGATATTCTACTAATTTCATGGAGTGTAGAAGCCAAAACTTTAACCAAATGAGTATCATAGAATATATAAAACTGCAAATGGATTTTCACCCGCCATGCGGTAATCCACGTAGAAAGATCATTTCCACAATTTAATAAACAATGAATACGAAGGATCATTCACCATGCATGTGATAATCCATATAGACAGGTTATTCCAACATAATAATAAAGAATGGAACTAGGTCATGCGTAATCCGCATAGACAGGATATTCTAACAGAATAATAAAGAATGGTATAACAGAAGAATTCACCATGCATGCGATAAACCGCACAACCAGGTTATTCCAACAGAATAATAAAGAATGGAACCAGGTCTAGCGTAATTCGCACAGAAAGGATATTCTAACAGAATAATAAAGAATGGAATAACAAAGAATTCACCATGCATGTGATAGACCGCACAGACAGGTTATTCCAACAGAATAATAAAGTCTGCATAGAGTCTGAACCACATCTTCTCTGGTGCATCCTCATTCTGTTCTGCTTATCTTCATCTGATGTCAGCTGTGCACCATCACCATTTAGGATTGCTAAGTATTCGAGCTTTTGGTAGACTTCGTCTGGCACTTAGCAATCCCTGAACCCTTCTTGAATGATTTGCAGACATGGTTCTACATATGTTCTGTTTCAGTTTTTGGTTCCTGGTGATTCATAGAGTGAATCTTTGAATCTTCTTTTTGCTCTGCCACTTTTTTGAATGCTATCTTCTTGGCCTTCTTGGCTCTCAGTTTAGCTTCCATCTTCAGTGGCATTCTCATCCTTGTTGAGTGAAGCTTTTGTATGTTCAGTTCTTTCTTCAAAGTTGCTTCACTTCCAACTTTGTATTCTCACTGTCACTGAGACTTGTTATGTTTAGCTCTGGTGGAACTCGTAGAGTCAACACTATAGCATTCCAACAACTCAACGATCCCTCAATTTTTTTGCAACCTTGGATCATTAAAGCTCTAGATAATATATACTCTTTCCCAATCTTCCCGTTGGAATATAGCCGTTGAAAACTATTTGAATTGCTTCGTAGATCTCAAGTTATTTGGTGCAAACTGTTTGATATGATATGACAGCCCCTTTATTACTTTATTGACATGGCAGTCTGCTACCTCACCTACCGCCTTAGAGTTGTCACCTTTCCATGTCAGGCATGTAGTCAACTTTATTTCTCCTTTATGATTCCTCGATCAGAACATCAGGAGTTGTCTTTTCTCATCGATGCTCTCAAACAGCAATGTTCAAATATCAGTCTTTGGATTGAACCATTGCTAATGCTTCAATATTCAGATGACTGAACTCTACGATTCTGATGCATAAGTTCTTGGACATGATCGTAGTGTGTCTTGTTGAATGTTACTCATTGACTGATTGAGACAACACTACGATCCTGAAGAGTGTTCGTTGGACTTTCAAGGTAGAACACTTCTTCCTTCATTTGTGCAGTGCTTCAATACTTCTATTTGCCTTTGACTTATCTTAAGAATTGATAGCTTGACTCCTTGTTCTGGTTTCTTCTGAATAGCAAGACACCTCAGATTTGTGGCATGCCCAGCTTGCTTTCTCCTTGTGATCTCTCATTCACTTATCATCAATGGACCAACCCATGCTTAATCACTTTAACCTTATTCTTCAAAAGCTGACAAGTATCTCTGTGTAAACTGCATCAGTTCCTACTTTGTTTGGCAAACACTGCGATCTTGGTTGAACTCAAGATCGTTGTCTTCTGTTCTCTTGACAGCTACTGCACTTGCTAACTTTCCTTAGTCAGTGACTTATCCTGAAGTCTTCTTCTTATGAACTTGTGCGAGACTTCATCTAGAATGACTTCACAACTAAAACTGGATGTTGATTGGGTTGGTGCTTAGATCTTCTGTTAGCTTGCATGTCATTCGCTAAGCGCTCTCTAGTTTCCTTTAGGTAGAATGTATCTTTGCAGCTCAGACCAGAGGCTTCATCCTTTGGATATTCTAGGAGTGCTCATTTGTTGAGAGTCGTGTTTACTCTATGATTCTGCCTTGGCTTTGTGAGCACTTCTGTCGAAGCCTTAGTTCTGCACTCTACGATTTAGCTTGGGTTCTGCAGACACTACGACTCTGAGATCAGGTCTTGACACTCTATGATTTTACCTTTTAAGCTTGTTGTCTTCATCTGATCTGGCTCGACTACAATCTCTGCCTCTTATTTGATCATTAGACTTTACGACTACGAGTGTGGTCTACAACTCTTGACTTGGCTTTGGCAGATGCTTGAATGGCTCTTAGACAGGCTGTCTCTACGATTCTGAACATGACTTCCTCAACACACTATGATTTTGAGGAAGTTCTTCTCGACACACTGCGATCCTTCCTCGTCTCTCCTGGATGTCTACGAACTCCGAGATCTACTATCTTGCAGACTACGATTCTACCTTGATAGTTCTCGAGCTTTCCTTGACTCTCCTGGCAGACTACGATTTTTGGTGCAAAGGTTTCACGATCGACGCGTTCTATCTATTACATTATAAGATCAACCTAACAAGCTTGATCTTTCTATATCTATAGTCCTTGTACATCATTTCTTTTTAAGGACTTTACAAAGCTGATTTGCTTATGTAGGATCAACCTAACACATTTGATCAATTCATTCTAAGTCTTTGTACATATGTTCCTATTATCTATCAAAGGACTTTACAGCTTTTCTTAATGCAAGCATACTTGCATATTCATTCATTTATATCATAATCAAATCATATATAAATAGGAATATCATTCACATGCTTATTCCTAATAGGATGTGTTTAAGTTTTTTGGCAGCTCTTTTCTTCAGGCGAGGTTGAGTTGAATCTTCGGCAGGGGTTGGCTCAGGTTCAGTGTTTTGAGGTTCAGTGTTTTGGGGTTCGGTGTTTTGGGGCTCGACAGAAGTTTGGGTAGGGTTAGTAGAGAGGAAATCTTTAAGTTGCGGTCGATCGAGGTTAGTTTGATAAGAGATACTGCAGAAGGTAGAGAGGGATATTTTAGATTAGCTACTAAAGGAAATTTAAAGAATTACATAAATATTGGGTTCAAAACTTACATTTATGATCGTACAGCCATGCTTGTTTGCTTAGAAGGCTGAAGCTCCATTCCTTCAGAGGAAGTTGCTCGTGCAGCTTTGCCATCTCTAGCACATGATCTTCGGACATGTCACTGAAGTCCAGGGAAATGTGTTTTTATGAAGTCCATTCATGGATCATGGGAATCTTTGGTCCTAAGACAAAGAACCAATCCTTGTGCCACCCTTTGTTGCTCGAAGGGGCATCCATCAGTGGGCGTTTTTCGAACTTAGAGTTCAACTTTGGGGCTTGTTTGCTCAACACTTTGAAGCCTTTTTTGCAAGAATTTCCAATGGTAAATAGAGAGAAGAAGAAGTCAATCAAAGGTGGGACTCCTATTTCATGGCAGAAAGTGATGAAGGCGAGGATATGGATGTAGGAGTTGGGCACCAGTTGGGCCAGTCTAATGCCCAAAAACCCTAGGAGGCTAATGATGAAGGCATAGAGGGGTAGGTGAACCCTTTTTTCCATAATGGTGAGTGGCATGGCGGTCCACCCATCGGGGCAATGGTACATACGGTCGGTGGCTGTGGGGGCTCGCAAGTGATGGGTTTTAGGGTTCTGGTAGTGTTTACGAACCACGAGAAGGTCAGCATTTGTGAGTTGGGAAGGGGTGTTGACATGGGGGAATTGGTCTTCCTTGTGGTATTCAAGGGGGTTTTCTGAGAGTCGGTTGTTGGTGGGTTCTTACTAGAGGATGGGGCAGTGTTGGGGCTTGGTTTTGGCATGGGGTTGCTGATAGGAGGGTTGGTCGCCATATTGGGAGATGGAGGGATGATTGAGATTGGAGTTACAGAGATGGATATGGCATTTTCTGAGTTTTGGGAAGCCATTGTTGCTGTATGAAGGTTGGAAGATGAGAAGCGAGAGAGAGCAAGATATCTTTGAATTTTAAATGAGCAGGTGAAACCGTGCAAATTGGGGGAAATGGGTTTTTATAGTATTATCTTTTCAGTTGATTTCGGATCTTGAGGGTGGCGCATTTAATGGAGATGATGATGATGGAATTGAAAGGTTAAAGCGTTTGGTCTTGGGTGGTTCTGATGGTTGGGCTGTGTTTAGACTTATTTGGGCTTATTTGCTATTTGGGCCATTTTTTATACTCTTCAATCAAATATTCTATTCAATAGAAGACTGGGGGGTAATGTTGGGCCATGATTATTTGGGCCTTTGGGGTGTAATGGGCCATTAGTTATGTGGAGCTATTTGGGCTTGGACCAGAGGTTGGTTTAGTGGACGGGGAATTTTGTGGGTTGAGGTTCCTAATTATATTTGGATTCTGATTTTGGAAGGAAATGTTGGACTTTGGATCTACTTCTTTAATTATAGGAGATTTGATACAATCCTGTTATGGATTGATCATTGGCTGGGAACGTCCTTAACCTGATTTGGAGAAAGATTGCTTACAAGGCGGTGAGATCACTATAAATACAAGGCACTACATTAGTTTTAAGGGACATGCAATTTACGTTCCAGCACTAGAGCATTAAGCCTTTGTTGTTAACCTTACATCAGCCTGTACTTATTCTCACACCGGAGCTATCCCCCGGTGGCCCAAGCCGTCAAGCTTTTGGTGTTTATTTATGTGCAGGATTGGACGCGTTTTTGGTGATTGAGGCGAATGGACGGATCTTGGCGTTAACAGTGCTCAATGAAAACAATTTTCAATAATTCACAAAGGAAACAAAACTATCAAGCAATGGATCTTAATTAATTATATTTGTTAAAAATAATTTAGACAGTATATTATATATTTTGAGATCATCGGTTGTTTTTCTGCTTCAATGAAGCTATCCAGTAAATTTTTTTAGATTGAATTTAGATGGATCGGAGGAGAAAAATGAAAACTGAGATCATCAGTTGTTTGCAGGTGTTATGTTGTGGCATATCTTGAAGACAGAGAATATTCTACCTTAGCCCCATTGGGTGGCTTTGCTTTTATTGCTGCTTGTGCAGGCTTGTTGTTTTAGGAGTTCCACTCCCCTAGACAAAGAATGTGTATTCTCTAATTTCTAAGCTCAATAAAACGTATCTGCTGGGATATTGTAGAACGTAGAATGGTTTATTTGTCTTTGAATTTGAACAATTTGGTCTCTTAGTACAGTGTAGTAGATAATATCACAATATCCACACTCAAATTATTACAATGTCATATAAAATATAACACATATTACAAGTTCTCAACATGATTATTGGCATACTATTTTACAAAATGGTGAAGACAACTATAGAAATTATCTCGTACCATCACTCCACACCTCGACTAGTCCTAGTTACACTCTCATTCCCTGGAAAAAAAAATGGAACAAAAAAGAAAAGGGTCAGCTCAAATAACCCAGTAAAGATTATCATGACTATGATAATGAAGTATAGATTATCCTTAGTCTTCAAAAGTGAAAAATCTGATAGAATATAATGGACAACAAATTTTAGATCAACAATTGTAGTGGAAATAACAATCAATTAGGAGAGTAAATAGATCATGATGTTCGCAGTCTTCTCTAATTTAAAAGTCCACTATCAATATTTTATCCTTGTAACACCAGTCAATAGTTCCTGATCATAATCATGCAACTCAACAGTTTATATTTGCACTATAGGCCAAATATATTCAATTGTAACACCAATGGTAATGATCATGCCAATCAACAGTCCATCTTTGTACTACGGGCGAAAAAGAACTTTTCACCACGTGTCTTTGTCGTACAGACCAAAGACACTCAACAAATATATCGTCTTCGCATCCATGCCAAAGACATTCATCAATCATATTATCTTTGCACTCAAACCAAAGATATTCACAATAACTTGATTTTAATAACAGTGATATAAAGGATGGACAGAAGTTGTAAGAATAATAAGATAAAAGAATAAATATTCGAGATTTGGCATTTAATTTGTCCAGAGTCTAATAATGTCCAAATTGTCAACATGATGACCAAAATATGGAGTCAAATTCAAGAATGATATTCAAGATTCATATTTCAAAGATAATGATTTAAAATTTAATATGAACGTTCATGTAAATAAAAAGTTCAAGTGAAATGATATTAGATGAAGTGCAAACCTCAAAGTAACTTTTAATCATTTTAGAAATATAGAAGCAATACTTACCACAGTAAGTTTAGATTTAGGAGTATGAAAGAAAATGATATCCTTTACCTCAATTAACAAGTGATTGGATGCTACTTTCTATGAAGTTTATCAACCTAAATATATTTATACTTTAATTAGTAACTATCACATATGGTGTACACTAACTCGTATATTATGAAATTATCAAAAGTGACTATATAGTATAAATTTCTGTAGTGTACATAATAAGCTTCAAAATAATATTTCAAAATAAAATCTTCCAAATGAAGTTTTTCAAAATAACATTTCTAAAGGAAGAATTATAAACACGGTGTGATGTGCGTGGGTGTTTGACCAACTTTTATATAAAGACTTACTTGAACAATACTCGTACTCTTACTGATCTTCACAAATACTCAAGATAGACTAACAAACTTAGAGAGAACTTACACTAAGAAATTTTTAGAGAGTAAAAGGAAGTATAAGTAAGGAAGTTATGAATTTCCTTATGTTAAGTCGTTCTATTTATAGCCAAAATATCCCACACTTTTGAAATATATTATTCATCCATTATCATTATCTTTAAGCATAATGATTACACATTTTCATCCATTATCTTTATTTTAAACATAATAATTACCCATTTTCACCCATTATCTTTACTTTATTCAAAAATAATAAATCATTATCAATATTTATTCAAAAATAATAATGCATTATCAATATTTATTCAAAAAGATAAATTCATTATTAAAAAGATTATTCCATTATCATTATTTATACAAAAAGATTAATCCATTATCAAAAAGATTATTCCATTATCTTTATTTTTAATTATATTATCCGTCTTCTACATTATTGACTTAATGTATTAATATCACAGAATTAATGTTCTTCAAATTAATACCCGTGACTTCCATTTATGCAACTTTCCATTACTACCCTTGCTACGATGTCAATTATTGGTTCAATAATATGAGATGTTGTGCAAATTATTGTGACATCCCTAAATGTATGTGATTGCTATAGTGGAATGGTGCTCACTAATTTCTTCTTAGTATAATTATTATAGACTTACAGATTGACAACCAGATTGTTCCCAGGAAAGAGGGAGGCTTCCGTATAAACGATGTGCAATTAAATAACTCATTTCCATAGCAGAACTTTCTAGACATTATCTATAATATTTAATGGTCTAATAATATCCTATCAAATAATATGAATTACTATGTCGTGTCAATTATTAATATAATAATATGAAATATTGTTTATTTGCTACTATGACAATTATTGAGTTTAATAATATGAAATATTATGCATTTTTTACTATAACACATATTGAATCAATAATATGAAGTACTGTGCAATACCGTGTGATAATGTAGAATGTCGTGTGTCACTTTAGAATATTGCGTGCTACTGTACTTTTATCACCGGGTATTTAAACAGTTGAAAGTGATAGTACTGTTGACAATTTTTATTAAAAAGGTTATTTATGTCATTTTCTACATTCGACAATATTTCTTTGTAGGGCCCACCAATTATTGGCTATTTAGGCGCCGTCATACTTTTACCTAATATTCCTGACAAAACGAATATTCTTCGATACACTTTCATAATTTACACATATCACCCTTAACTTAAACATTTTATCAATTTAACCATTTACTGATTAGAATAATAATTATAAAGAAAATTGAATACTTTTATTTCATAAAACTCAAGGTCTTACAGAACTGGTACATATCGGATATTTAGTATCGGGATCGGGTAGGGATTTGGCTTGTTTTAAGATTAACTTGAATCAACAAAGTTATATACCTACATACATTCGTGATTTATTATTTTTATTCTCAAATCTCAGTCATCTCACTTTTCACTTCTCTGTTCAACCAAAACCTTTCTCAATGATCTCACTTCCAAGTTTGGGAATATACATCTCTTTCACACCCCATTTTCTCTCTCTCCCTCTCTCCTCTCTCCTCTCCTCTCTAAATCTACGAAAACACGTCGAATTGAATCCCCTCAAAATGCTCTTCTAGTTTGATCATCTCCTTGTTCCCGTTATATTTCCCTTTTCTTGACTTGTAATCTCTATTATTATTAACACTAAAATTGTCCTTTGCCTCCTAGTCTCGCCTGATCCCACCTCCGATGTCGCCGTGGGGCCTAAACATACTCTTCATGGCTCCATTAGGTATGTAACGCCCCCGAATTCGAGCGTTGGCCGCCCGAACAAGGGTCGAAGTTAACTCAACATCTTTCGTAAATTAAACAATGATCCCATAATCATATTAGTTGAGTTAGTCTATAACAGAATATAAAAATATAAATTTCCTTAAATTCATTCCTAGATCTTAACTTGATCTCGATCTCATTCTTTCCACAAGTATCAACTTATAGTTCATTCGAATATATGAATAACACTATATATATATATATATATATATATATATATATATATATATATATATATCTTCATATCGATATTTCTTATTTATCTGAATTTCACAATATTAATATCACACTTATACTTGGAACAAAGGAACCTTGCGATGTATTTGGTTACTTCATCGGTGTTAAATCTCTGTTCTTGCAGTACTCAGAATGTTATTTGTAATGTCCTGAGAGTTTGAGAAAATAGTATATGATAATGATCCTTAGGGAAAGATAATGAACGGGTCAAAGAATATGTAATACTCAAATATAATTGAGTCTAAGTAAAGGTTATGAAATAAAACTTTCAAGAATTTATTATGAATAATGGTGGGAGTAAGAAATATAAAACCTATATTAAGGTAATGTGTTGAAGTTATTCAATGATAAATTTTGAAAAGAGATTTAGTGAAAACCGAGTAAGGGAGGTTTCGTTGATTCCGATGACGAAATCCTTATAAGGAGGGAAGGATGTGACAACCCGAATTTTTGTAAGTTATTAAAATAAAATTTTAATAATTAAAATTCTTATTATGAGATGTATATATATATATATATATATTAAATAATGTGTTTTGGGTGAAGAAATTAATTATATATGAGATTTAATAGTTGGTTAAACTATTAAAGGAAATGAAGAGAATTATATAAAGGAATGTAGTGGGAAAATGAATTAATTAAATAAATATTGGTTAATTCAAATAGAGTTGGGAATTATATTATGAAGTAGTATAATTTGATTTTTCATGCCTTGATTGGTGATGAAATTGTTATGAATTAGATCTCATAAATAATGTGAGTAATTCACTTAATTAAAATAGTGAATTAATGTAAGCATATTTTAATAAATGAGGAAGTGATATATTACATATGAGTGTAATATGTTAATGTAATATATTTTTGAATCTAAGTAAATAGTTAAAATATTTATCGAATAAAATAAATATTTTAGTTGTAATATTTATGAAAATTAAAATAAATATTCAATGAAAATTATTATGGAATAATTTATTTAAGTATGATGATATTAAATAAATTGATGATAAATAATTTTATAATTTGTCAAAATTTTATTACGCTAATGTGTTTAGTGATGTCTTAATTTAAGTAAATAATTAAATTAGAGGGCTAATGAGTTGTTAAATAAAATTAGAAATTATATTAAGTAATTAAATTAAATAAAAATTATAACGATGAATTCTTATATAATAGGGTAGTTATAAAATAAATTAGAAATGAAGTTATTTGGAGCTAGCTAAACAAGGCCTTGTGGCCTTTGGCTTAATCCAACTGACGTCTTTTTATTTTTTTAACGGAAGAGTACGTGGGAGTGGCTATTTTATTACTTCGCGTCTTGTTCTTTCAAGGCCAAAATAGCAGAGGGTTTAGAGTGAGAGCTTGGAAGAAGAGAGAATATACAGTGGAAATTGAGAGATTAAGTCTATGAGATTTTGGCCAAGAGGAAGGAGATTCACCATCTTTTTGCTAAGCATATAATCTAGAGGATTAAAGGTATAATTTATCTTAATTTTCTTTGCAATACCTATTCTCTGTTAATTGGAAATTTTGTTGGTTAGGGTTAAGATGTCGAATTCTATGTATGTATGTTATTGCTAAACTTGTTAGTTATCATCTATAATCCTTGGTTGATGTTCTAATTCGTGAGAATTGGTTTGTAGGATGAAAAGTAAAATAACTGTGATTTTCATATATGATATGGCTTAATAAAATACAAAATTTCATGTTCAATATGTGTTGTAATCTGCAAATTGAAGTTAGAATATGTTTGTATGTTAAGAAACGAAAGCGGCGTAGTTGGAATCGTGTCAATTGATTAAGAAACGAATTCGTGGCGATCGAATTCGCTAAAATTGTAAAAATTGATGAAATTGGTAAAATTGGGGTTTTGATTCTTTAAAATTGAATATATATAATGTTTATGTAGTGAGAATGGAGAGTGAAATGTTCAGGGAGGTTATCACAAAGTTTTGGTTGTTAAGTTTTGTGAAATTTGGTGGAATTGGTTTGAGTTGGTGTGGTGGTGCAATAAGCGAGAGTTCTTTGTAGTTTACATGCGTGTCCGTAGCAATTTCTTGTACCCTGATCGAAGCTTAATATGATCTTGTAGATTGGTCTTATCTGAAATCTGCACTTAAGCCTTGTTCTTGTTGGGATTACCAGAGCTTGAGGCGGTATGGCAATTCTTGTGGATTCTGAGCCTAAGCGGAGAGAAGTACATTTGAGGATTTTCAAGCAAGGGTCTAATCTAGTTTAGCATGCAAGATAATGATGTAGAGACATAAGTGAAGAACTTATCCACATGTTAAGTATTAATTAAAAGAAATAACTTGAAAGTATAAAATAAAAATGAAATAATGATAGGAAGGTTAAGTTAATTAATTTAACCAACCTAATATACATCTAAAAGGATGTAGATGCAAGGTTGTAAGAACTTTACTAAATGTTATATAACCATTTGAATGAAGTAATTTAAAAGTATGAGATGGAAGTTGATTTAATTAACTTTAATGAAGATAATATATTAATATAATGTAATATCAAGCTATGACTTAAAAAATGCTAAGTGTAGAAGACTAAAAAGTATAAAGAAATACGAGGCGAAGGTTAACTAAAATAATGTTAACAACCATTATATGTCTAAGGTGATATAAAGACAAGGTTAAAGACTTAGCCCGAATGTTAAATGTAGATTAAAGTGGAATGTAATGAGAAGGAAAAGGAATTTTAATGTAATTAAAGCTGATTGAACAAAGAGATGTCGTAACAAGGCTTAAACACTAGATTGAACATCGAGTTACGATTATAAGGGAATGTTTTGAAATAAAGGATAAGATGAAGAGTCAATGCAATCTAATTGATTTCATTGTGTATATGTAACTAATGCTTGTATATATGAACTTCTAAACTATTGTAGGATAAATGCAAAAAGCGATGATAGCTATAGTTGGTAATGAACGAATCGAGCAAGTCTTTGGTTCTATTTGTTATGTGAATTTGGTTGTTTTAAATCTTTATTGCAAAGAGCATGATGTGTTATATATATGTTGAATGTATGAAATGTTAAAGTCAACTTATGACTACGTTGATTGAGTAAAGCATGCTTATTGAGTAAGGAACTCAATCTTTATACTTGTTGTAGGAACTATAACATGTATGTTATGTTAGTTCAATGTTTATGAGTTATATGTTGAGCATGTTATTATGTGCTACGTGATGCATGAAAACTGTTAGATTTTGCTTGGCTGTCGAGCTCAACCTTGCAAATAACCACTTTTGCAGGTTCAAGATTCAAGGTAAAGTATGTGTTACTGTTACTTGAAAGACATAAATCAGATGTGGTACTTGAAGATTTATACACTTTGGTTGTGTTATTATTATTTGAACCATGTTTAAGATTCCGAATAATGTATTAATGTTGAGTTGTAATATCGTTTTGTGATGTAAACTATTGTAGTATTAAAATGATTATGAGGTATTTAGATGTAAAGGTTTAAGGTTTTGGGAATGAGAACAGTTTGTAATGGAAAATTTTAATTATTCCGCAAAATTTCAATGGTTATATTATGGTTTAATGATGTAAAAATTAGAGGTTGAATGTATTATTAACAACCGAAGTTGAGAATTAAATTGTATGTATTTTGGGAACTATAACGACCCCAAAATCCATACAATTTAATTCTCAACTTCGGTCGTTAATAATACATTCAACCACTAATTTTTACATCATTAAACCATAATACAACCATTGAAATTTTGCGGAATAATTAAAATTTTCCATTACAAACTGTTCTTATTCCCAAAACCTTAAACCTTTACATCTAAATACCTCATAATCATTTTAATACTACAATAGTTTACATCACAAAACGATATTACAACTCAACATTAATACATTATTCAGAACCTTAAACATGGTTCAAATAATAATAACACAACCAAAGTGTATAAATCTTCAAGTACCACATCTGATTCATGTCTTTCAAGTAACAGTAACACATACTTTACCTTGAATCTTGAACCTGTAAAAGTGGTTATTTGCAAGGTTGAGCTCGATGTACCAAAGAAAATCTAATAGCTTTCATGTATCACGAAAGACATAATAACACGTCAACATATAACTCATAAACATTGACTAACATAACATACATGTTACAGCCCCTACAACAAGTATAAAAGATCGAGTTCCTTACTCAATCAAGATGCTTTACTCAATCAACGTAGTCATAAGTTGACTTTAATATTTCATACATTCAACATATATATAACACATCATGCTCTTTGCAATAATGATTTAAAACAACCAAATTCACATAACAAATAGGAACTGAAAGACTTGCCTGATTCGTTGCTTACCAACTATAGCTTACTGCCTTGCATTTATCCTAAAATAGTTTAGAAGTTCATATATACAAGCATTAGTTACATATACACAATGAAATCAATTAGATTGCATTGACTCTTCATCTTATCCTTTTATTTCAAAACATTCCCTTATAATCGTAACTCGATGTTCAATCTAGTGTTTAAGCCTTGTTACGACATCTCTTTGTTCAATCAGTTTAATTACATTAAAATTCCTTTTCCTTCTCATTACATTCCACTTTAATCGACATTTAACATTCAGTTAAGTCTTTAACCTTGTCTTTATATCACCTTAGACATATAATGGTTGTTAACATTATTTTAGTTAACCTTCGCCTCGTATTTCTTTTTATACTTCTTTTAGCTCTAATTCTTAGCATTTTTTTAAGTTGTCATAGCTTGATATTACATTATATTAATATATTATCTTCATTAAAGTTAATTAAATCAACTTCCATCTCATTCTTTTAAATTACTTCATTCAAATGGTTATATAACATTTAGTAAAGTTCTTACAACCTTGCATCTACATCCTTTTAGATGTATATTAGGTTGGTTAAATTAATTAACTTAACCTTCCTATCATTATTTCATTTTTATTTTATACTTTCAAGTTATTTCTTTTAATTGATACTTAACATGTGGATAAGTTCTTCACTTATGTCTCTACATCATTATCTTGCATGCTAAACTAGATTAGACCCTTGCTTGAAAATCCTCAAATGATGCATTTCTCCGCTTTCAGTCAGGAACTACAGAACAAGGCCACTTCCAAGCTCTTGGCACCGCAAGAACAAGGCTTAAAGGCAGCATTTGCATAAGACTAATCTACAAGAATAAGGCTTGCTCGATCAATATAAATGCAACAATGCCACTTACACGCATGTAAACTACAAGAACTCAAGTATTGCACTACCACACCAACTCAAACCAATTCCACCAAATTTCACAAAACTTAACAACCAAAACTTTGTGGATAACCTCCCCGAACATGTCACTTCCATTCTCACTACATAAACATTATATATATTCAATTTTAAAGAATCAAAACCCCAATTTTACCAATTTCATCAATTTTACAAATTTTAGCTAATTCGATCGCCACTTAATTCGCTTTCTTAATCAATCGACACGATTCCAACTACGCCGCTGCTTTCTTAACATACAAACATATTCTAACTTCAATTTGCGATTACAAATACACATATTGAACATGAAATTTTGTATTTTATTAAGCCATATCATATATGAAAATCACGCTTATTTTACTTTTCATCCTACAAACCAATTCTCACTTAATTAGAACATCAACCAAGGATTATAGATGATAACTAACAAGTTTAGCAATAACATACATACATAGAATTCACATCTTAACCCTAACCAACAAAATTTCCAATTAATGAGAATAAGTATCAGCAAAGAAAATTAAGATAAATTATACCTTTAATCCTTTAGATTATATGCTTAGCAAAAAGATGGTGAATCTCCTTCCTCTCGCCAAAATCTCATGACTTAATCTCTCAATTTCCAATCAGATATTCTCTCTTCTTCCAAGCTCTCACTCTAAACCCTCTGCTATTTTGGCCTTGAAAGAACAAGACGCGAAGTAATAAAATAGCCACTCCCACGTACTCTTCCGTTAAAAAAATAAAAAGACGTCAGTTGGATTAAGCCAAAGGCCACAAGGCCTTGTTTAGCTAGCTCCAAATAACTTCATTTCTAATTTATTTTTATAACTACCCTATTATATAGTACCCCCATCGTCACACTTTATTTAATTTAATTACTTAATATAATTTCTAATTTTATTTAACAACTCATTAGCCCTCTAATTTAATTATTTACTTAAATTAAGACATCACCAACACATTAGCGTAATAAAATACGCACAAATTATAAAATTATTTATCATCAATTTATTTAATATCATCATACTTAAATAAATTATTTCATAATAATTTTCATTGAATATTTATTTTAATTTCCATAAATATTACAACTAAAATATTTTAACTATTTACTTAGATTCACAAACATATTACATTAACATATTACACTCATATGTAATATATCACTTCCTCATTTATTAAAATATGCTTACATTAATTCACTATTTTAATTAAGTGAATTACTCACATTATTTATGAGATTTAATTCATAACAATTCATCACCAATCAAGGAATGAAAAATCAAATTATACTACTTCATAATATAATTCCCAACTCTATTTGAATTAACCAATATTTATTTAATTAATTCATTTTTCCACCATATTCCTTTATATAACTAATTCTCTTCATTTCCTTTAATAGTTTAACCAACTATTAAATCTCGTATATAATTAATTTCTTCACCCAAAACACATTATTTTAAAATATATATATATATATATATATATATATATATATATATATCTCATAATAAAGAATTTTAATTATTAAATTTTTATTTTAATAACTTACGAAAATTCGGGTTGTCACATTATTCAATATGCTCATTCAGATATATAGTTCTTTATCAACATTGTATTAATGTTTTATTATTTATCAAAAGTTCAGAGTATCGACATTACATAATCAATCCATATTACTAATACGGCAATACCCTCACTCAATTTAATAGATCTTTAAAAAATTTAGGTTATATCAAATTAAAGACATAACATCATTATGATGATAATAACATTATATTATTAATATAATCTCTAATTACATGGTTTTCTTGTTCATATTACAAAAGTCATTATGACTTAATACAAATACAAGTAATTAAAACATGAAACCTAATATATGTTTCTTCTTTATGTTCATGATCTTCTTATCATTCTTCTTTAACTGCAAATAAAGCTTTATTCGCAAAAATGAGCACGACGGATCAGCAAGTCTATCTAATAACACATAGACAATTTATGCTTTCATATAAACTTTAACATGTTTGAATTGACATAAATTTCAGTTAAGGATCATGTTAACTCATGCTTAATGGTATAACATAATCATATATAGCATAACACATCATTAAACACTTAACATTTAATCATCATATCCTACTTAAAATCACATAAGGATTTCATACATATACTTTCACATATCAACTACCACATATGAACAAGCTTAGAAATAGTTGCACATAGGTTTAGAATAGAAAACTTGTCTTGATAGTAAATTAAGTTTTCCCGGTAAACGCTTAAAAGCCTACATAGTGGGATTCGCGTACCCGACAGTTAGTTTATTGAATTTTACTTCTTAATAAGTGTTTTTATAACTTAACTAGACTATTTCGATTAGTGTTTATGCTTACAAAATTCTCAAACTCGAAAATTCATTTTTAAGGGACTTTATATAAAGTGGACAATAAGGTTGGCAGCCCGACCCCGATTCGGTAAAACAGCTACAACATCTTCTTTTTAAAAAAAAATTAAGTCGTTCAAAATCCCACGCATTCCTAACTTTCATCTCTACGACTCTTATTTATATCACAGTCCAAAGTTCTTTACAGAACTAAACCCAAAATGGCTGTTAAGGGACTGTTTGAAAACTGTCTTATAATTTTATTTTATCAAGTTGATAAAACATGATATCCATGAATTAATTTGATAGGATAACATGTCCTAGAACTTAATAACACTTCATAACATAAAAATAATAAAATCATAAGCCTACTTATAAAGGATTTATGACTTTCACTCAAGAACATAAATTAAATTTATAACAACATACCTCTTGAAGTGCTAGCTTTTCGAAACTTGAAAACGCGAGATTTTAGCTTTCCTTCCTTCTCTCAATTAATGATATAACTCTCTTTTATGATTACTCTAGCCTGTTTTGCTCTTGAATTACTTGTGAATATGTGAAGATTTATTAAGAATGAGGGCTCTATTTATAGGAAACCAAGACTTAGGGTATTTAGGACCTTAAGTCACCCCAACATGGCCAGTCACCATAGTGAGTCACATGCTTCATCATCACACTTGGTGAGTCACCAAGCCTAGTAATCCATGTGCCACAACACACCGCACAAATTTGGACAACACATTTTAGGAAGAAAAGTCTCATTTTCTAACTAATTAATCAAGGAAAAACCTATGCATACATAAGCTATATGCATATAAGCTTTCCTAAATGGCTATAATGCCCTCACTTTCTCTACAACCTAACCAAATTTTACCTAGTTTGGTTAATCTAACTTAGTTTATTTTCTAGTTAGGTTTCCTAACTAATCCGGTTAGTTAAAAATGTTGACTTTACGTTTTATGAATAGTATTTTCGCATCTTTTTCGAAAAAAAATTATTATCTTATTCTATTCTCGTATATATTCGGGATATTACATTCAACCCAACTTACAAGAGTTTCGTCCTTGAAATAAACTTTAATATCATATTTATAAGTTTTATAAATATTCAGGATATTGCATTCTCTTTTCATTATAAGAATTTCTTCCTCGAAATTATCTCAAAATTAGTCTTCAATATGAATTTTCTTAATTCATCTTTACTCACATTGTCACCCTAACACTTAGATTAGGTCTAAAAATGTTCAATTATTTCTAATTGATATTAAAGTGTCAATTAAGACCTTGAACTTTCTTTTTTTTATAATGAGTACTATAACCCACAAACGTTTGACAATCATAAGTACTGAAAAACTGTTAACTCATATCCATAACATTTCTATCATAATAATAATTGAGTGGTTATTAAAACCAAAATTTTTCTTTCAATACCCGTCGAAATCATATTATTTGACATCATGGCAACCCATCGGAATCTTAGTGTCCGATCTCCGGCTCAAAATTTGGACATATATCGTCCAATACTTACATTGGAATCATGTACCCGACCTGAAGTATTCCCCTTTATCAGGGTTATTTATTTCAGTTACTATTATGACCAAACATAATATTGTTCATAAAACTTGATATGCAACCTTAACGTTTCCCTAACAATAACTATTAGATATATGAGAAAAGAATCACATTATCAGCATATAACAAATAGCGTGACACAAGAGTTCAATCTATTATCATGATAGTAAACCGAGTATTTCCTCCACCCAAGAACGAATGAATAAATTCTCCGTCTCATCCACATTATCCCTGACGATATCATTCAGTGTGTATCCCGCTTTGAAAAACACTGAAAATGAATCATTTGTACCAACAATGTAGTTAGATCGGTTCTCTAACGCATATTAAACTCATTCCCATACAAGAGAGTCATTCTACTCAATTTTGATAACATGAGTTTTCAATTGAAATCCACCCATTTTTAACTATGAATTTTCTTTAGTTTATTTTTTTTATCATTTACATTTTTTATGAGTTTACTTCTCTTTACTCGGGTTTTATGTAAAATAATATAATTTAAACATAATTCTAAACACATCATTTCATTTGGATGAAACAGTTTCATACAAAAATATCCATTCATTTTCAGACATTCTCATAAAGAGTTTATCTTTATTTAATATATTTATTTCACATAAAATTTTTATGTATTAATTTAATAAGATTTATTTATATCTTTTAATTATTTATAGACTCTTCACAAGTCTATTTAATCTTAACCCATTAGATTATACCCCAAGGTACTCGTTACCTCGAAACTATAACGCCCCTAAATTCGAGCGTTGACCGCCCGAACAAGGGTCGACATTAACTTAACATCTTTCATAACTTAACCAATGATCCCATAATCATATTGGTTGAATTAGTCTATAACAGACTATAAAATTATAAATTTACTTAACTTCAATCATGGATCTTAACTTGATCTCGATCTCATTCTTTCTACAAGTATCAACTTGTAATTCATTCTTATATATCGGTCAAATTTTTAACCTTATGATTTAAAAATTCTATATTTCAATATATATCAAGTTTCACATCATTAATGATAATATTGTTCTTGGCAACAGAGGGGCGCATTTCGGTAATTTTGGCATCTTACCAGCGCTCATTAGTGTAACCTCAATGTTTACAGAACTTCCAATATCATTTAATACCCTCACTTAGACATATATCTTTATATATATATATATATATATATTCATATGGATATTTCCTATTTATCTGAATTTCACAATATTAATAACACAATTATACTTGGAACAAAGGAACTTTGCTATGAATTTGGTTTCTTCATCGGTGCTAAATCTCTGTTCTTACTGCACTCACAATGTTATTCAATATCCTCATTTAAATATATAGTTATTTATCAACATTGTATTAATGTTTTACTATCTATCTAAAGTTCAGAGTATCGACATAACATGATCAGTCCATATTATCAATATCCTCACTCAGACTAATAGATCTTTAACAATTCTAAGTTATATCAAATTAAAGACATAACACCATTATGATGATAATAACATGATATTATTAAAATCTTCGATTACGTGGTTTGCTTGTTCGTATTACAAAAGTCATTATGATTTAATACAAATACAAGTAAATAAAACATAAAACCTAATCTACGCTTCTTCTTTACGTTCATGATCTTCTTATCATTCTTCTTTAACTGCAAATAAAGTTTTATTCGCAAGAATGAGCACGACGGCTCAACAAGTCTATCTAATAACATAGACAGTTTATACTTTCATATAAAATTTAACATGCTTGAATTGACATAACTTTCAGTAAACGATCATGTTAACTCATGCTTAGTGATATAACATAATCATATATGGCATAACACATCATTAAACACTTAACATTTAATCATCATATCCTACTTAAAATCACATAAAGATTTCATACATATACTTTCACATATCAACTACCACATATGAACAAGCTTAGAAATAGTTGCACATAGGTTTAGGATAGAAAACTTTGTCTTGATAGTAAATTAAGTTTTCCCGATAAATGCTTAAAAGCCTACATGGTGGGATTCGCGTACCCGACGGTTAGTTTATCAAATTTTATTTCTTAACAAGTGTTTTTATAACTTAAGTAGACTATCTCCATTAGTGGTTATGCTTACAAAATTCTCAAACTCAAGAACTCATTTTCAAGGGACTTTATATAAAGTGGACAACAAGGTTGGCCACCCGAGCCTGGCTCGCTAAAACGGCCATAACTTCTTCTTTTTAAAACATTTTTGAGTCGTTAAAAATCCCACGTGTTCGTAACTTCCGTCTCTACAATTCTTATTTATATCACAGTCTAAAATTCCTTACAGAACTAGACCCAAAATGGTTCTAAAGGGACTATTTGAAAATTGTCTTATAATTTTTTTTATCAAGTTGATAAAACATGATACCCCATGAATTAATTTGATAGGATAACATGTCCTAAAACTTAATAACACTTCATAACATAAAAATAATAAAATCAGAAGCCTATTTATATAGGATTTATGACTTTCACTTAAGAACACAAGAACATAAACTAAATTTATAACAACATACCTCTTGAAGTGCTAGCTTTTCGAAACTTGAAAACGCAATATTTTAGCTTTCCTTCCTTCACTCAATTACCAATATAACTCTCTTTTATGATTACTCTAGCCTCTTTTGCTCTTGAATTACTTGTGAATATGTG